>OU015438.1:11520732-14336982 GCA_907164795.1 Hemaris fuciformis | reverse complement strand
AACTGAGATCATAAGTATTTCAAATACTCACACCAGTGTGCTTTAGGAGCTAGGCAGAGCAGCATTTTCAAATCACGTTTTGCCAGTCGACGTGTGGAACCTATCTCACAATAGGGAGCGAGACTATTGCTGTTTTTAAGGCACATAATACTCCATACTGCTGAACTAAGAATAAATAAATAAATAAATACTCCCAATAGTCACATGTACATAGTCCTGACCCCACACTAAGATACAAGTCCTATGAAGTGGGTCTGTGGGTATCAGACACTACGAGAGACTTTTCGGTCTCACAAACACCCAGACCCGAAACAAATATTTGTGGATCACACAAAAATTTGTCTCGGTGCGGGCATCGAGACCGCGGCCTCTCATTTCGCAAGCTGATGTGTAGCCAACTGCGCCACGGGGCTGTCAATCAAATCAAATCCAGGAGCTCGCGATGGTACAGATATTTCATTAAATACCGTCTGTTATGAACATAATTGTGGCTCGTTCTTATGAATATGGTAATCGTTGTAAGTGAATCAACATGGGCGTTTTCAAGTGATGCGGAAAATTGGAACAGAATATGAAATGATTGATACATGATCAGTATGTTAATGTATTCAGTGTTAATTGTAAGCGTTTCTGAAACATCTGTTGACTCAATTTGGTGTTAGTCTTCACCGTACATGGCACTTGTGCCGCGAGACCACGAGGCAGTAAAAAACACAAAATTCCTGTCTTTCAAATCTCAACAGCACCTAGCCCGGCCCAGGAGTCGAACTCATTTCCTATCATTCAAACAAATAAGGCGCCAATGAGGCAAATACTAAAATAATTGAATTTTATTTAATAAGAATTTTAATCAAACATCACAAACCATTTAGCTTAAATGTTCTAAGCACTACATGTGTAAGTTCTAAACCACACATGTATGTACCAACTATCATACCCAAAAAGCCATGAACACGTACCACCAAAATTATGTTATGCACATTCAACTGCGTTAACTTTAAACTTCCCTACCATCTCGCGCTTCCATCGCTGTACACACAGCGTGTCCCGAAAGTGTCGTATCGCTGAAATGTTAAACGAAGTTATCTTGTAAACTACGGTTCATTAGAATAATTAGAAAAAGTATTTCAGCTGTGTGAAATAATTGCAATATTCTTGCTATTCAAAAAATGTACAAATTAAGAGGCTTTCTAATTAATTAAAAACGACAGTTCATCCATATTTTATCAATCAATTTTTATTAGAAATGATAACTACTTATAATAACATCCAAAATATAAGCACTCTACCCTTTCGTAAACTATAGGAATCACTTCATACAACGTCGCTGTCTAGGAGATACTATTCACATTTAGCCCTTGAATATATAGCAGTGGACGTGACAAAGGCTGTTGATGATGATATGTATATACTTGGATCGTCCTTCAAAGTCATCACAACTTTAACATTATTTGTGGTCAGTCAATTTAATGAGGCCATCTAATTATAATATTTTGGTCACCGCAGCCATTTTCTGAAAAGTCCTTCAACCTACTAAATTTAGTACTTCTGTTCCTATACCAAAGTATACTGGTGATACCTACTGAAGCTAGTTCAAGCTTATGCTGCAGCTTGAGCGTCCTGTATAAACTACTTATGTATCTGCAAACTTTCCGATATTCAATCCGTTGCTATTTAATAGAAAGTTCAGTTGGTAAGTCTTCGCAAGGCATCCTCGCAGCATTACAGCTTGGCAACTCGTAAAGTTCAAAGAATCTGTAGTGACACCTTTGAGCTGAAAACTTTGTCTACGAGCGGAAAGCCAGATTATCCCCCGGAATACGCATCAGTTGACGTTTTCACGTGTATTTCGTTTGATAAATTCTGGAATTTACAGTCTGTTGTTTGGGGAGATTTGTTGGTTGTCTATAGAATGGATATTTTTGAAACCTCCATTCAGATTTGGATTATATTTGAAATGTTTCAGACCTATATGCTGTGAACAAATAATGCACAACTTTGATTTTCAATTTCATTGGTCATGTATTGTGAATTATCACGCATTGTAAGGTCCAGTATCATACATTTTTCCTTGTTTTTAGTCCATATACAATTAATTACGCTTGTGATTACTGCGAAATAAAACTAAGTAAGTAGTAAATTGTGAAGGTGCCCGAGCCCAGCAGTGCAAAGATATCTGTTCTGTTCTACATACATACAGCCACGCCCCTATTTCCTCAAAGGAGTAGGCTTTGATATATGTACTCGACGTTCAGTAGGCTGTATTTTAAGTCCCACGTAAGCCTTTTGCTGTTTTAGACATCGTGTCGCTACTGAATATTTCCAAATGAAAAACCCAATACCACCTCATCCACTCCACGAATCGAAAACGTGACTTCTCGATCGGACAGCGTATACGTATTTTCGAGTCCTTTTCGATTCCAGTTCAGTCGTGGTTGTGTTAGACGACTATTTTATAAATTGTTGCTATGCCTATTTCTTTTGGATTGCATTTAGAATCAGACAAATGCACGACAAAATGTTGGTCCGTATATTACAAAACGTCGCCACGAGTAAACACGCGAAATTTCTTTTCCTGACCGAAGTTATTTCTGTATTGAGTATTTATAGCATTTCTTATACTTGTTTGTTTTAATTTAAATAAAAGACTGGTAGTCAATTTATTCTTATATGTACATACATACATAAACTCACGCCTGTATACCCCGAAGGGGTAGGCAGAGGTGCATTTCTGCACCCACATTTCGCCAAGTATGTATCAGTCCCACGTAATAGGGGGCGAGCCTATTGCCGTTTTTCGGGCAAATTTCCAGACTCCGTGCTGTTACCGAGAATTTCCTAAAGAAAAAAACCCAATAACACTTTGCCCGACCCGGGAATCGAACCCAGGACCTCTAGATCGCATGCACATATTTGTACCGCGAGACCACGAGGCAGTCTTATTCTTATATGTCTCTGTGTGTATCAGCCCATATACGTCCCACTGCTGGGCACCGGCCTCCTCACCATTGAGAAGGTTTAGGCCTTAGTCCACCGCGCTGGCCTAGTGCGGGTTGGCGGACTACACACCTAAGAACTTTTAGGTGTGCAGGTTTCATCACGATGTTTTCCTACACTGTTAAAATAAGTGATAATTTATTGCGAATACACACATAACTTCGAAAAGTCACCGGTGTGTGCCTAGGTTTTGAACCCGAGACCACCGAGATTCTCGACAGCGCGCCTAATCCTCGAGGCCATCACTACTTTTTTCCATCACTACTTAAACAACACCTTTAGCAACATTACTTACACCTTATTTTATCTCTTTGGTATCTTTTTGGCGTGAAGGTAATATTATCACATTTAATAAACTATTCATTTTTCGTTCTTTTTTCAATCCTTTTGAGTGATTGGTTTACATAATATCTTCAATCATCTTAACATACCTTAACATGAATACCAACAGGTAATTTAGCCGGCGTAAAAGGACACTTAATATTTGGTACTTCGGTATTGCAAGCATTGAATTGGGGCGGGAATTTACGCGTTATTAGCGTTCAGTGTTGCCTGTTGTTAAAGTTTGACGGATTGGCAGGTTCATTAACATGTCATGTTAAGTTATATCATTTCAATTAAGGGTTGGTTATTTGGAATTTTGGGGATGATAAGTTATGGGAAGGTTATATCTTGGCAGAAACATGTTCATCGGTCATGGATGTGCCTAGTCATTCACATCATTCTTTTGTTTAATGTTTTTATTTCAGCAAAATTTATTTTTATTTCAGTTGCTGCTAAAGAGAATCTCAGAATTTTCATTATAGTATTTTTTATGTATGTATTATAGTATTTTGGTATGTATTTATCTTCATATTATATTTATATAGTTACTATACTATAACTACTATTACCTACGTTAAATTAATTACTTCTTTTCTTTACCCAAGTATATTGGTCTGTAACATGTATATATATGTATGTGTGTGTATGTTTATAAATGACTTTATTTGCACACCTACTATGCATCATCTCTGCATCACCCAAGGTTCGACTGGCAGAGAATGCCTTAGGCATTAAGTCCACCTTTACAATTATGTTAAAAAAAAAATGTGGAGATTCACATGTTAATGGTAAAGTTTCCTTGCCTTGCCAACTGTATGAAAGAAGATAAAATAAATCCGTAAATAAAAAAAATGATTAGATAGTGTTTTAATCTTCATCATCATCATCATCGGCCCATATACGTCCCATTGCTGGGCACGGGCCTCCTCTTCAGCTGAGAGGGTTTTGGCTTCAGTCCACCACGCTGGCCTAGTGCGGGTTGGCGGATTACACACCTAAGAAATTCCTAAGAACTTTTTGATGTGCAGGTTTTATCACGATGTTTTCCTTCACCGTTAAAGATTCTGAAGATCTTCATAACTTTCAACTAAATGCAAGTCAGATTGTTACTATGTCACGCTTTAAATTAAGACCCGATTTTAATGATTTTCGTAATAAACGATGTATACTTGTGGCTACATAAGATCCTGGAGAAGGTTATAATAATCTTTATATATATTTTTTTAATCAAATAAATATAAACACATACATACACCGTACTCTATTGATAGTAAATTCTTTACTTGCCTTCGAACTCAATCCTAAAATCTACGGTTACAAAATCACGTACAAAAATTAGTATCACATATTCAATCTACCATAATCCACGCTAATAAAGTCTGGTGCAAAAAATACCTACATGCACTACCGACAAAAAGTTTGGGAGCACTTTTAATACTCTCAGTGACTTTAGAAATAATATAAGATGTAGTATTATTTAATTAGGAATGATTAGGTACTTAATTAAAACAACAATTAAACTATGAAACAAAACCATATTATTATTACTAAAATAATAATATTTTATTACAACATCGATAAAATATGGTATTATCAATTTGCTATTTGTTTTTACAAAAATTATAGGTGCTTCCAAACTTTTTGTCGGTGGTGTACCTATTCAATTGACTTCAAATAACCTCGCTTTGCAACCGTACAAAATATTTACGTTAAAAATATCATTCGCACACAAAGCTTACCATTTTCGTCGGCATCATACATTTTGTATTCATTTTCGCTTGCGTCGTGATTCCTGACTTCCAAGAAAATTCTAGACGCAAATAGCCCGCGAGGCTGCAGCGAAGAAGTTAATTCGATTCCACCTTGAGTCAACTAAATTTAGGTCACTTGCTTAACCTGTAAATAGAATTTGAAATTCCAGCTTAAAATGGTTTGTTTTAACGCTATTTAATTGAACTCTTGCGAAGTGGCGCTTTTGTCGAGGCGTCCGCTCGGTTCATTCTCAATTGACGTACTGTGGTTTATTTTGCAGCGCTGCAGCTAATTTATAGCCAATAAAGTTCTTTTAAATAGAGATCCAGTGTGCGGACACTTGGCTTGTACGGTTATATTTTTTGCCGCAATCCATACGTAGATGCAGCCAGGATAATAGAATATGGAGATTAAAATGTGATAGATAGACGGGACATTCTACTAGGTGTAGGTTCTAGGTACTTTAAATCAATATATATAGAAATATGGCGAAACGTGAGAGTAAAAATATATTTCCGCTTTGGCGATACAAGTGACGTCAACTCAAGGTAGACTGATGATCTTACAAAGATCGCGGGAAGCCGCTGGATGCAGGCCGCTTCCGACAGAGCACTTTGGAAGTCTTTAGAGGAGGCCTATGTTCACCAGTGGACGTCCTTCGGCTGATGATGATGATGATACAAGTATAAGTATGTACTATGTACATATACACATCAAATATCAAATTAAAAAAATATACATACATAAACTCACGCCTGTATTCCCCGAAGGGGTAGGCAGAGGTGCATTTGTGCACCCACATTTCGCCAGGTATGTATCAGTCCCACGTAATAGGGGGCGAGCCTATTGCCGTTTTTCGGGCACATTTCCAGACTCCGTGCTGTTACTGAGAATTTCCTAATGGAAAAACCCAATAACACTTTGCCCGACCCGGGAATCGAACCCAGGAACTCTAGATCCCACGGCACATACTTGTACCGCGAGACCACGAGGCAAAAAATAAAAAAAATATGTCCTTCATATACCTTACTACTTATTACCAGTACTCTAAAGCACGGAGAAAATATTGTTTTAATACTTAACCACATCAAATTCACTTAAACACAAAACCTAATCAACTCTCAACGACATCTACCGACAAAAAGGAAAACGGCGTGAAAAATTTTCAATTTCCCATAATAAGACAATATACCCGGTAACCAAGTTCGGGATCCGGATATAAAAAGCCGTGTATCCACTCAACGGTCCGGGGATCGTATTTGTCACGTAAAACCAATATTTCCGTTGGGACCGACCTTCAAAATAAGGCTACTAAATTTTTTCACCAAAGGGAAAGATAAGGGGTTTTTCTATGCACAGTGTAAATAACGATTTTCATAGGTTGTAACAGCGTGGTATAAATTGAACCGTATCTTTATCCTTATCTGTGTTTTTTTACGATTTCAGATTCAGGATTTGGAAGTTATGGGCCACTTCCTGATTCAATAAAATATTATTAGTATGAGGATTTTTTTGGGCGTTTGTTAGTGTTAATTTAAAAAAAAAAATTTCAAACCAATTTAATTTGCGGGTATCGAACCCAAGGCCTCTCATTTCGCAAGCTGGTAACTGCGCCGCGGGGCTGTCAAATTGCCATTTCGGGAATCTAAAAATAAAATACATAAAAACAAACGGATTAGGCCATGAAGATGGCATAAAATACACACGTAAAGATATGTACAGATATGTAAAACACAACGCCATTTTCAAAATCTGAGAGCTTAATCTCAAGTATCCATTAAATTCTAATCGTAATATCAAAATCAAAATTAACACAAAAGTGTTATCCAGCAGTTGACGGCAGAAAGTTTCAGTACTCCGTAGGTATCCAATTTGAATTTCATGAATGTTAAGTGGCGAAATTGTACTGTCTTTTACATACGGAACATCGTCTAAACTCCAGCTACTTGTCCATTAAAATTATATTAAGAAAATATTTACATAGGTATGAAAACTTTTTGCTTAAAGTTACAGTAGAAATATGAGACATAATGGTTAGTGGAATAGAATAATAAGGAGGGTGGAAGGAATATTTTGTTTTAGTTTTAATTTAATATAAGACTAGCCACTGGCGGGTGTTTTTGGGTGCAATATTTATTTTCTTTTCTTATCTTCATCATCATCATCATCAGCCCATATACGTCCCACTGCTGGGCACGGGCCTCCCCTACAACTGAGAGGGTTTAGGCCTTAGTCCACCACGCTGGCCTAGTGCGGGTTGGCGGACTACACACCTAAGAAATTCCTAATAACTTTTTAGGTGTACAGGTTTTATCACGATGTTTTCCTTCACCGTTAAAGCAAGTGATAATTCATTGTGAATGCACACATAACTTCGAAAAGTCAGAGGTGTGCCTGGGGTTTGAAGCTGCGACCGCCGAAATTCTCGACCGCGCGCCTAAACCTCGAGGCCATCACATTTCTTATCTTATTTTATCAATACTATCTTATCTAGTCAGACTAGGATTTTCAGTTAAGAAGCAGTACCTACCACAAAACAGTCAAGAAATTTTCCTGGGTTTTGCCCCCTTTTACATAAGACAAAATAATTGGCACTAGTGAACGTGAGTGCAGTTCTGATCAACTTAAAAAAGGTAGGTGGCATTTCAGATCAACAGCGTATAACCAAGTAGCACGTGCAGAAACAGTGTGAAATAGTTAGAATTATTAATTTTGTCCCGATATTTTTTATATGGACTATTCATATGGATTTTCACTTAAATTTAGGTTTTTTTTTTTTTTTATTACATCGTCTCAAACTTTTTCGACTGTGTAGCGCATGTCGCATGACGGTCGGCCGTCAAGGCCAATATGGCGGAGTATTCAATCTTAAAATGAAAAATTATGGTAATGTACCAACTACGAGATAAGGTTAGTACCTTATTACCTGCATTTAAAACATAATAGTGTAACTTTGCTATAACAAACGTTGCAGGCGTTTTTTTCCTATAGGTCGCATCGCATACCACCGTAAACAAAAAATCTCTTAGTTGATAAAATTGGTGTTCCCTCGATTGTTTTTTTGTGGCGTCGACTCCTGCGGCTTGTTCGCGCGTGTTAGTTTATCCGAAACCCGGTTTTAGTTTCGCGTCTGCAAACATAGTGCCGCATCCGATACGTTTTTGGCAACCACTATGGGATTGAAAGGGTAGCATAGAAAAAGAAGAAATAAATACGCTGGACGCTCTGCTAGGAACTTTTCTATCAATTACTTTTCGTAGTTAGTCATAAATTGGAAATCCAGTTTTGTGCGATAGACTTTTTCTGAACAAAATGATTTTAAACTATGATATGGAATCGTAAGGTTCAAAATTACATTAATTAATTAGAAATTAAGCAATGCAAGAAACATCGTGAGAAAATCTTTAATTTTGAAAACTCCCCGCAAACATTTTGTATGTAAATCTAACTCCTCCGTAAAAGACATCTACCACTCAGTAGTCAATTTTCAGGACTGATATTAGATTTTAAAGGTATTTCGTTTTTCTAAGAATATTTGTAATGTTCTACGTTGCATTAACATACATGTTTTTTTATTATTTTTTTACCATATTATTTTTTGTACCAAATTGCAGCTATGTTTGTGTCACTCTTATATTATGAAATTCTCGATACCAACTTCTGGAAATACACTCAAAAACGGCAAAAGACTGACAAAACATGCGTATAGATACATACATACATAAACTCACGCCTGTATTCCCCGAAGGGGTAGGCAGTGGTGCATTTCTGTACCTACATTTTGCCAGGTATGTATCAGTCACACGTAATAGGGGGCGAGCCTTCAGTGATACAAACGTATAAATGTATGTTAACCAAAAACTACTTTCTGTATCTACTCGTAATTGCGAGGTTATAGTCATATTGCATGATTTGAACCGGTCAAATGAACGAGGTGTAGGGAACTTGATAGTACTTTAAAATAGTTGTATAGAATCTGCCTTTAAATTCCACACCGACACAAATAAACTAAAATAACACACCCAATAGCAACCAACATACATAGTCGTCATGTCGTGGTTATCTACGCGAGACTTTTCGGTCTTACAAACACACACACCCGAAACAAATATTTGTGTAGTAATCACACAAACATACATATGTATCGGCGCGGGGATCGAACCCTCGGCCTACGTTTCACAAGCTGGTGTCTAGCTTACTGCGCCACTGTGCTGTCAAGTTTGTACAATAAGAATTATTGTCTATGGTTTTACTTAACTTATTTTATCCGTATCATCATCATCAACCCATATACGTCCCACTGCTGGGCACGGGTCTGCTCTGCAACTGAGAGGAATTAATAGGCTTCAGTCTACCACGCTGGCCTATTGCGGGTAGGCCGACTACATAACTAAGACATTCCTAAGAACTTTTAGGTATGCAGGTTTCTCACGATGTTTTCCTTCACCACTAAAGTACTTGTTTTGCTTAATTGATTCTATATGGCGTAATCCCTGCAGCTTTTATTTTTCGCCTTCTCCTTTTTTCAATTCATTCATAAAAGGTAAACAATATAAATTATTAGCAGTGATAGCTGACATAACAAAGAAAAATCATCTACATGCAGAAGAAAAATAAGCCTAAACAGTGTCGTGTACATTGTGAGACTCCCTCCGGCTCCCAACCGCGTGACGTATTACCCCATTATGGACCTAATCTTCAGGACTTTCACACATACGTTATCAAGCTTAGTGGAAATTTAATACTATAGTCTTCAAACATACACAGCGGGGCGTGCTGATAAATTGCCGAACTGAAAATAGCCTTTGCGAATATGGCGTGAATTTTAAACTACGAGTTTTCAAAGTCTGCTATCACATTCTATAATGGATGTATTGACAAGCTTTTGTGCCGTTTCGTAAATACCTACTAGAGTAAAGATTTTAAGCAAATGAAAATATATGGGTTTCTGTTCTTAGATGTATGATACTACTGCCTACTCTTTCAGGGATACAGGCGTATGTATGTATGATACGTTGTTTATACAGGTTGTTGGCGTCTTTGGTTTTGTATTTCTTTGACGTTCCTTGGAGGATGAGGACTTTTTGCGGGATGAAAATTACTTTATTAATTCAGGATATTTTATATGTAGTATTGGTCTTGACTATTGTATTAAAAAAGCAAACACTTGCCTGCTCTAAGTAACAGAAAAAGTCATTTATACAATTTATTACCACATTTTTTATTTAAGTCTCTATACGTTCCTTTAGCTTGGCACTCATTCCGATTCCGGATTAAACGGTTAGGATATATTTCCCCATATCGGTCTAAAGCGATAGCATTGTAGCTTGCAGATCAATATGTTATTGCTTTAACGGGCACAAAAAAACATTGTGGAAAATCTGAATACTTGATAATTATTGTATACAATAATTTCCATGTGCTAATCGACATCTGACCACTAGTCGATTAAGACCTACCTTAAATCAGCCCCAATACATATAGATAAATCGATTATACTATAAGAGTCGATTTTAATAGAATTACTTTTCTCTGCATTCTACAAAATTTAATCGTCAAAAAGTGATCGAGATATTATTTACTTAGAAAACCCCGCATCCATTGAATTTGCCGTGAAAAGATTTCGCATACGCAAAACGGAATGTGAAAAGGTTATATTAATGACATGAATTTGGATAAAACGCGCAATGTTAAGAGTCTTAAGAAAATCACTTACAAAAGCTCTCTTGTGTGCGCTTTCATTAAATCTATCCACTCCGTAGAGTTTTATATGTAAGGGATGAAATCAAATTACTTACGGATGTTGCAAAATGGGATAGGGATTAGTTTTTTAGTAAACACTATCTATACTCGTACCAGAAGCACAAGAGTCATTAGCAGTTAAGAGGAATTAGGCCTTAGTGGACTAACTGTTGGAACACGTTCTCCACGTTATATTCTGCGGAGAACCTTATTTTTATTACGTTTTCTTTTAAATGACCATCCGTGCCCATCTTTCATGTAGTCTGCTCATAAAAAAATTTACGTCCAAACTCGACATTAGGATCCAATGATCTTTGAAATTCGCAACACATGAACGAGCATAGTATATATTAAATATCAGCCAGGGCGGTTATTTAAAAAAAACGCAGAACCGTTGACCTTTGTTTGGTCATCGGCTCTGCTTTACTACATTACGCCTAATACTTATTATGCGGCAATATTTAGCTTGTAACTATGATTGCAATTTTAATTAGATTTATTGCAAACTATGGGAAATATTATCAAAGCGAAATAAGCAAACACAACCACAAACAACAAATAATTTTTATTAAAACTAACAGAGGTTCTACTTACAATGTTTCCTTCACAATACCAGCGGCGAGAGAGCGCTCCACGCGCAACACTCGCCTTTATAAAGGTTCGGTCGCCCCTCCATTGGCGAACGTCATCAGCAAAGTATTTTAACAACAAATTGATAATGTCACAAATCATGATAATTAATTTTAATATTTTTAAACCTTATTTTTTACATTTCAGTGTCCTAAAGTTATGAAATATTGATTAGAATTATTTCAGATTTATTTCAACAAACAAGTGTCAACATAAAGACTAATAAAATCAAAAGATTATTTAAGTACGTTAATGAGACATCTCTAAATTACTATATTGAATAAACAGATTTTTGGTGATATTTAAATTAACCAATGAATGGTAACTAAATATTTCCAAAGTTAACTTAAACATTAGATTAATAATCTTCGCGGCGACATACATATATCATGTTAAGATATGTCATACAATAATAGAGAACATACCAAAGACGATTTCCGACCCACGACGCGACGTCAAGAATTTTTGGTTACACTTTGAAGCAACACATTTATTTTTACAAAGCGTTAAGTTGGAAGCCGACTAAGTACGATGCTGAGAGTTTGTGGGAAACGGTGATGCCTTACAATGATGAGAACTTCCTACCTGGCTAAACTAGAAAAAAAGGGTGTAACTTTTGTAGACGAAATGACATCCTAATTCGTTAGGCATTGTTTGTATTCCTCCATCTTATGACTAATGGCGTAAAAAGGAGTGAAATATTAGCGAAATATATACATAGCGTTTACCATACAGACGTATTCAACGCCCTCAAATCAACACACTTAACATAGGTGACTGTGTTGCTATTGTGTTCAAAACTAGTTTCAAGGATGTACTAGGTTCATTTGGGCATGCGGTCGAGAATCTCGACGGTCGCGGGTTCAAACCCCAGGCACACACCTCTGACTTTTCGAAGTTATGTGTGTATTCACAATGAATTATCACGTACTTTAACGGTGAAAGAAAACATCGTGATGAAACCTGCACACCTAAGAGTTCTTAGGAATTTCTTAGGTGTGTAGTCCGCCAACCCGCACTAGGCCAGCGTGGTGGACTAAGGCCTAAACCCTCTCAGTTGTAGAGGAGGCCCGTGCTCAGCAGTGGGACGTATATGGGCTGATGATGATGACTAGGTTCATTGCTATGTATAACAAACATAAAAAAGGAAGTCACCAATTTTTACAACAGTTTTGTTGTTAACACGTCGAGTGCTCAAACAACTATAAAACAATTATGGAAGCAAAAAAAGTTTAACGACCTTCGACCTCACACGGGCTACTAAATACGAGTTTACGATTGGTAATCACACATAAACTCTGGGAAAAAGTATATTCTTAAATATATTACTCTGCGTATCGTGTATCGAAATTGCTTCGAGGATCTAAGTGTACTAGAATTGGCAATGGACGTACGATATTCTTCACCGTTTCTTAACCAATTAAGAATAAACCTAATTATACAAATTACATACATAAACTCACGCCTGTATTCCCCGAAGGGGTAGGCAGAGGTGCATTTGTGCACCCACATTTCGCCAGGTATGTATAAGTCCCAGGTAATAGGTGGCGAGCCTATTGCCGTTTTTCGGGCACAAATCCAGACTCCGTTCTGCTACTGAGAATTCCCTAATGGAAAAACCCAATAACACTTTGCCCGACCCGGGAATCGAACCCAGGACCTCTAGATCGCACGGCACCTATTTGTGCCGCGGGACCACGAGGCAGTCAATACAAATTCAATATAAATTTCAGTCAATACAAATAAGAAAGCTAAACTACATTTGGAATTGATCGATTCACTATAATTGATTGTAGCGCTTTGTCCAAAAACCAAGATGTGATCTACGCTTACCGGCTGATGTTGGCGCTGTGTTGCTCTAGGATTCTCGGCTGGTGTAACTTTAATATGTACATCTGTCACAGAGACTCTGTCAATGCTAGATAAAAGTAATGTGATAAAACAATTTATTTATTTTATTTATTATTTATTTAAAACTTTATTGTACACATAAAAATAAAATGAACTTAGGAGTACAGTAAACAAATCAAGTACAAAGGGCGGCCTTATCGCACAAGGCGATCTCTTCCAGGCAACCGAGGATGGAGATGAATGAAGAGTAATGAGAGGTAGTTGTGAGTGTACAAAATTACGTAGGAAAAGTTATACATACATAAACACATACATACATTCATACATACATACATGCAAATATCTTCAACAATCTACTCGTATGTGTTCAACTGTCGTCGCTTTATCCACTATTTTATCAATATCATGTTTAAAATTATCCTATGCGTATTCTGCTTCAATCAATTGCGTGAACTGGTGAGAGGTGATCGTATTAATATATGAGTATTACTAATACACCATTAAGGTAGATCTGCACCTACCATGGAGTGTCAATATTATAGTCAATATAATATTACAGTGAGAAAGTCAATTTGCGGAATCTTTATCAATATAGTGATATCATGGGGGACCCATATACATACGTCCCACTGCTGGGCACGGGCCTCCTCTACAACTGAGAGGGTTTAGGCCTTAGTCCACCACGCTGGCCTAATGCGGGTTGGCGAACTACAAACCTAAGAAATTCCAAAGAACTTTTAGGTGTGCAGGTATCCTCACGATGTTTTCTTTCACCGTTAAAGTAAGTGATGATTTATTGTGAATACACGCATAGCTTCGAAAACCGTCGAGATTCTCGACCGCGTGCCTAAACCTCCGGCCATCACAACTTCTTTTTTTTACATTTTGTGTTAATTTTTATATGGTGTACAATAAAGTGTAATAAATAAATAAAAATAAATATTTTTACCTATATCCCTTCTAGTGATCGCCTTATCTTCTCTAAGTACGCAGCATTCGTCACGTGTCTCGGTCATATCCGCAGGGAGCGACTGCCGGCGGGCGACATTACATTCTTAAATTTTCATTCAGAATATTTCATATAGCTGTATCTGTTACAATGTTGATCAAAATCGTATTGAAGTCATTCCTATATTTTATTCATTTAATGTCGAATAAATAGTTGGTCGCGCGGCTTATGTGAGTTGAATCTTTTAAATAAAACACAGCTTTGTATTAATCGATCTTTTTCTTTTTAAGTTGATTCTATTTGTACTGAGCCTGTGTTTGCTTTGACGATGCACGAACTAATAAATGAGTGAAGATTCTAATGAATGAACGATTTATAAATAGGTACATCATATTTTTATGCATTTTTTATTGACTGCCTCGTGGTCTCGCGGAACAACTATGTGCCGTGGGATCTAGAGGTCCTGGGTTCGATTCCCGGGTCGGGCAAAGTGTTATTGGGTTTTTCCATTAGGAAATTCTCAGTAACAGCACGGAGTCTGGAAATGTGCCCGAAAAACGGCAATAGGCTTGCCCCCTATTACGTGGGACTGATACCTACCTGGCGAAATGTGGGTGCAGAAATGCACCTCTGCCTACCCCTTCGGGGAATACAGGCGTGAGTTTATGTATGTATGTATGAATATTTTTATGCAATCGCGCACGTCAACGACGTTTGTATGCTCGCATATCCTATTTAAACTAAATGTAGTTTGGGGGTACAGTGAAGGACAGCAAGTATGGTGTATCTATAAACAATTATCTTACTAGGCTACCTCGTGTTATTCCAGCACAAGTATGTGCCATGCAATCTAGAGGTCCCAAGTTCAATTCTCGGGCAATCAAAGTCTTATTCGGATTCATCATCAGCCCATACACGTCCCACTGCTGGGCACGGGCCTCCTCTACAACTGAGAGGGTTTAGGCCTTAGTCCACCACGCTGGCCTAGTGCGGGTTAGCGGACTACACACCTAAGAAATTCCTAAGAACTTTTGGGTGTGCAGGTTTCATCGCGATGTTTTCCTTAACCGTTAAAGTACGTGATAATTCTTTGTGAATACACACATAACTTCAAAAAGTCAGAGGTGTGTGCCTGGGGTTTGAACCCGCGACCGTCGAGATTCTCGACCGCGTGCCTAAACCTCGAGGCCATCACGACTTTCGGATCGCTGCGCTGTTATAAAATTCTCAGTAACAGTACGTACTCTGAGAATGAAAAAACTGCAATAGGCTTAGGCCCGCAATTACGTAACACTTAAATGCAATTGTCGAAACTCCGTTTCTGTATATATGTATCTCATCAAAAACTAGAAATTCAGACGCACTCGCCCTTAAACAATACTCTTTCGTCCCAAACACCCAAACTTTACCTTAAAACACACCAAAAAGCCGCTCCACAAGAGAATCCAAACGGTTAATACACTATTTGATACAGGTAACAATTTGCTTTGACGTTTTAATGGGCCACAAAGCGGCGATAAATTATTCTGGCGGTCGTTCACCCGCCAAACCTTGAGTGTTTTGCGAAAAGCAACAATTTCCATTGTAATCAAAAAGAATGTGTGCGGCATTGAACGTGTAATGGATAATGATTTCTGTACTAAGTTTGCTAAAGAACGTTAGTATCGATTTGTTATATTCTGTGTTTTTATACATTTAAGACTGCCTGGTGTTCTCGCGGCACAAGTATGTGCCGTGCGATTTAGGGGTCATGGGCTCGATTCCTGGGACGGGCAAAGTGTAATTGGGTTTTTCTATTAGGAAATTTTCAGTAGCAGCACGGAGTCTGGAATTGTGCCCGAAAAACGGCAATAGGTTCGCCCCCTATTACGTGGGACTGATAAATACTTGGCAAAATGTGGGTGCAGAAATATAAGACCATTACTAATGCGACATAAAATGGTTTCAGGTCAAAATTGCAAATCCAATAATTTTTTTATTCAATTTAACATAATTACTTTTCTAAACACAGTAATACAATTTGAACAAGTCAATTTACGTAGAAATAATTAAAAAGCTCGTTTTCCATCTGTAAAAATACTCAAGTGTTGTAATCATTAAAAATAAATTAACCGAAGAATTATTAATACGTAACATTTACAATCGGCTTTGGAGAGGGGAGTCAATTAAGGAAAGATCAAAGTTAAAATTGGTCAACGGAATACATAGTACTGACCGATCATGTTCATATAGATGGTTTGTCTGTTGGTTTACTTCGTTTAATTCTTCCAATTGTGAAATTCATTGAATATTTTTTTAAGGATATACAGGGTGTATTCAGTGTATTCAGACCGTGATCGGAAACTAAGGCAGGTAATAGCAACGGTGATTACAAACCCATTGGCGTTAAAAAAAAACCCGACAAAAAATTAAAAAAAATACGTCGTAAGGAAAACGTAAATAAATTTTCTTTAGTGTCACGGTGATTCTAATCACCGCAGCTATTATCTGCCTTAGTTCTTCCGATCACGGTCTGAATAAACCCTGTATATTTATCTATAAAGACTAACCTAGGATCGCGCCAGCATCCCATTGGGTTAAGATATGTACAGAAGGTACATAATCATGTGCCATTGCTATTGTAATGACCAGGGAAAAATAGCGAGTAAAGTTACTTGGCTAAGGATTCCCTATAAAGAATTTATGAAATGTGTGAAATATACCAAATTACACTGTGTCAGTTTGGTAGACTAAGGCTTTTACCCTCAACTGTATCAAATACCCAGGCCCGCCATTGGGATGCTCTAACGTCTGCTTAAAACAATTTCGAAAAGTTAATATATAAGTTTTATCAGAGAATTCTTAGGCAAATGTGTAGGTCTTCACTGTAGGTGAATAATTTATAATGCATTATGAATATTATGAATTCTAACTCTCGGAAGTATGTGCCTAGGATTTGAAATCGTGGCTGCAAAAATAAAACTTAAAAAAATTGTAATAAAAAAAAGTTGAATGAATAAAGTGTCAAAATAATATAGTTACATAAATAAAATGTATTCAAAGGCATCGCCGAGTGGCTCTTCTGTGCTTTCATTAATATTCATGAAACACAAATTGGAAAACTGTACGGAATGACCGGGCTTCTACGGGATTAGTTATCAGAATTCCTTAATTTCGCCCTGTGATTAGATTTTACTAAGTTAACAATCTCATTAATTAACAACGTTGCACGCTGTCGAGTTGATTTGATGACACTCGTAAACGGCGTCTCATTAAGATTGTTAGAGAAAATTTTATGGCATATATGCTGATTTGTGATTCTATGTTATTGCTGTAAAGCTTAAGATTAATTATTGATTTGGCAGTTATAAGTAAAATAATTGAGAGGACAGATTGACTTATCAGCCCCGCGAGGAAATAGTTATCAGATCCGGGTTCAAATCCTGGTTTGGGAAAAGTGCTGTTGGTTTTTAGTAGAAATTCTCAGTTGCAGCACAGAGCATTAAATTCCCGGTCAAAAGTTCGTGATCTCATAGTCCAATATAAAATAAATAAATACACCCAACAGTCACATACATAGTTCTGATCCCACACTAAGATACAAGTCTTGTGTCGTGGGTATCAGAAACTACGAGAGACTTTTCGGTCTCACATACACCCAGACCCGAAACAAATATTTGTGGGTCACACAAACATTTGTCTCGGTGCGGGGATCGAACCCGCGGCCTCTCGTTTCGCAAGCTGGTGTCTAGCCAACTGCGCCACGGGGCTGTCGAATATCTGGTCAAGCTTTGGTGACAAATACTTCTGCGAACCCTTTTCATGAGCAAACATATAGCATGCGAGCGGTGATTGGCTAACTTACCTGAGCATCAAGTAACTAGTGCTAACCAGGTCTTGCAGTCGCTTTTTCTGAGACATTTCCAAGTGTAAACAGTAATGAACTTATTTCTAACTTTACCTTTAATCAATTAGTTAACGTACCTACGTTTCCCCTTATCAGGACTTAAGACTTTACTCACTTCTTCTTCTAGTCTTCACATTTTAACATGAATTTTTTTATACATACGCAAGTTTATGGATCATAGCCTGGATTACGACTTCCGATAACTATCTCGTAAATTCAATATACATACTTCCAACAATCGTTCTTTAAGTTTTCCTCAATTTGGGGTAATTTAAAAGTAAAATGGGGTAACATAAATATTACCCCAATATATAATGTAGAATTCACACACAGATGCCATAAATATATTAAACAAACGAGACCGAGCAGTTAAGATCTAATTAAGATCAAATAAAATTACCCCAACTAATAAAAGGGTACGAACTATATTTATGGTTCTTGGTTTTAATAGAAAAGGAAGGAGGAATACGAAGTATAATATAAAACGACAGGGTTAGAATGGAAAGTAGCGGTTTGACACAATCGGACCAGAATTCCCCCGGGAATCGAAAGAGTTGGTTTTAACGTTTTGAATAAGAAAATAGAATACATTTGTAGCCAGAATAAAAATATATCCGACGTTGTAAACACAGCTATAGTTATTTACAACTAACCTATATTTGTCTTGCACCCCATATCAAACCATGGATAGACCTTCCTAACTTGCACTCCACTGTTTTCTGTCCTGAATCAATAGAATCCTTCGTGCTTCAACAATTTTGATGATGCCATCTGAGCATCGGGCCGATGGTCTATATACTCCAAAAATCTAATTCAAAGTCACTCTTATTAAATATATATAGAGCCACTGATGTATACTTCCGCGTAATTACCCCAATCACGACACAAACAATTACCCATGTACCCCAAGTTCTGAATACATTACGTAATCAACATCGCCTACAATTCCGCGCACTTCCGCACGTTTTGTGTACGAATTTGCGTTTTTATTTCTATCTATTTACATTCCTTCCACTGTTAAATGTTTTGTAAGGTTTGCGTTACTTCATAAATCACTCAGAACAAAAGAAAACGGGCCGGCCAACACGAATGAAATAGAATGCAAAGGGAGAATTTATCTTTTATTTTTTCATTTTTTTTTTCTTTTCTCCGCGGGTCGGAATTGCCGCTATTGCTCCTTTATCAGGAAGTCAACGGTTATTTTTTGTTCTCTAGCCCTTTATTAGTTTATTGGGCGTTATGATGCTTGGATTAGTTTGGGGAATACTATGTATTTATTCTTCTGACAGAGTGTTCTGGAATTCTTTGGGGGAGGCCTATGTTCAGCAATAGGCGTGTTTCGAATTATGATGATGATTATTTTTTCATTCGTAGTCCATCAATATTAGACCAGCGTAATAGACTGAAGCCCTAACCCTCTCACTTATTACTCGGCCGTATATAAGCTGAATATCAGTGGCGGCACTTCCATAGAAGCCCAAAAGCCTAGTTTGCCTTACTTTCCAAATAATAATCTTTAACCTTTAAATCTTTATTTAACGAAAGCAATTTGACATATAAATAGAATATATTGACCTCACAATAAACAATTATTAACTAGACATTACATGATTAACGTGTAACGCTTTTGTGCTATGGAAGTACCGCCACTGCTAAATGTAATAGAGTATGCATTACATACATACATAAACTCACGCCTGTATTCCCCGAAGGGGTAGGCAGAGGTGCATTTCTGCACCCATATTTCGCCAGGTATGTATGAGTCCCACGTAATAGGGGGCGAGCCTATTGCCGTTTTTCGGGCACAATTCCAGACTCCGTGCTGTTACTGAGAATTTCCTAATGGAAAAGCCCAATAACACTTTGCCCGACCCGGGAATCGAACCCAGGACCTCTAGATTGCTCGGCACATACTTGTACCGCGAGACTACGAGGCAGTCTAGAGTATGCATTCTTAATACGAATATGTTTATTAAGAATAAGACGACGAATTAAGACGACTGATGAGAAATATTTTTTAACACTATATTTATATCGCACTGCACTTCAAGTTTTTTAATACCTACGCAAAACTGCTAAAAACGAAGCCGAAAGGTTTCTATTCAATATAAAATTTAGTATTAATTTGTGTGCGACGGGAGTATGGAACATCATCATCTTCATCATCATCAGCCCATATACGTCCCACTGCTGGGCACGGGCCTCCTCTACAACTAAGAGGGTTTAGGCCTTAGTCTACCACGCTGGCCTAGTGCGGGTTGCGGAGTATGTAACAGCATTTTGGCTTACCCCTTAACGGAAGAAGCCAAAATGTTGTATAACCTCGTAACTACTTGTATTAAGCGGTGATAAATGTAAGAGACCCTATGAGGGTGACGTATTATGTAAATAAAACGCTCTATAATAAATAAAGAAAAAAAAATACTTTGCTACATCGGTATTGGAAGACATCCCGGAGACAGTAATTAGGTGGATGGGAAATTTTCCCTAGATTGTTTTAACATTTATTTAAAAATTAAAAAATAATTGTTACACCGATCGAAACCGGGCACAATATATAGTTTAAAATATTTATTACATTTTTGTCCTTATATTAAAAACTTGAAGTTACTACTTTAAATGGATAATAGGTATGACTAATCACCAGCCTTTAAAAGATCCACTGCGGGGCACGGGCCTACAACTGAGATGGCTTACGCCTTAGTCCACCTCGCTGGCCTTGTGTGGGTTGGCATGACATGATTGATATGACTAAAGACTAAAATATACTATTTATACAAAGATGTTTTTGAAATGTCTTATGAAATTCCAATGCGACTTACTATCGGTGGATTCAGAAGAACAGTCATATCACGATATTGGAAAAACTGAATAGACCGATATGATTTCCTGCCTTTCATTGCTATAGTGTGACGAAATGTTGATTCATAACAGTGCTTTACATTAAATACATAAAAAAAAACTTGTACATTTCATCATCATCATCAGCCCATATACGTCTCACTGTTGAGCACGGGCCTCCTATACAACTGAGTGGGTTTAGGCCTTACTCAACCACGCTGGCCTAGTGCGGGTTGGCGGACTACACACCTAAGAAATTCCTAATAACTTTTTAGGTGTGCAGGTTTTATCACGATGTTTTCCTTCACCGTTAAAGCAAGTGATAATTCATTGTGAATGCACACATAACTTCGAAAAGTCAGAGGTGTCAACCACGCTGGCTTATTGCGAGTTGGCGGACTACACACCTAAGAAATTCCTTGTACATTTAAAAGAAATAAAAATTTCGTGGTAAACAAATTCATAATTACTCTGCATCAGGCCTCAGGGCATGGGGGCAGTGAAATTTTCTTGTCTCATTAAGTACATTGTCCCTCAGCACAAAAACGACAACCCTGCATTTTTGGACCAAATATATCCCGTCTTTAAAATTCATAATTCGTCTGTTTTTGTAATGGGTTTGTCTTTATGAATATGTAGGCGTTATTGTTCGACTGTGTATTCCGGGTTTGAATTAACTTTCTTTTAGTCTTTTGCGATGCTCGGAATTACTTTGGTATTATTTTTTGTAAGTCACAAACAAGCAATGGGAATTGTTTCTTCAAACAAACAGAGAAGATTAATTAGTACCACATCGGATATCGACTTATTTTCTATTATTCCTTTAAGCTTACGATATTATTATTATTGCAGGCATGATTGCAAAAATGTACTAGATTTTTGGCAGTCCCATGACGCACTTAGCTACATACTAGCTTGTGAAACGAGAGGCCGCGGGTTCGATTCCCGCACCGAGATAAATGTTTCAGTGATCCACTAATATTTGTTTCGGGTCTGGGTGTTTGTGAGACCGAAATGTCTTTCGTAGTCTCTGACCCACGACACAAGACTTGTATCTTAGTGTGGGGTCAGAACTATGTATGTGATTATTGGGTGTATTTATTTATTTATATAAAATTATGATGCGCATGTAAACTTCAAATAAGATCTTTATATAAAATAGGACTAAACCCTCCGTATCATATCCACAAGGGAATGAAAAGTAAACAAAATTCACTTCCCTACTTCCCCACTATTTTATTAATACAGACATCATTCAAACAAATGAATGCTATATCGCGAAATGGCTGATGTAATTTATTCAACCGTTTATTTTTATTGCTTGCAATACTGAGGATAAAATATTTAAGGGAAAGTTATAAAAGTGCAATATTTTAGGGTGCACTGCCTCCGCAAACTATTTCAGCACGGAACGTCGGAATATTTTTTCTGAGGGGGCATCCTTCATTACAATAAAAAGGGAACTTTCCTCGTGAATATTCCGGCGTAAGAAATAATGGACTCACGGGTGTGCGTTTTTAACATAATATATACATTTTTATTCGCAACATAAAATGAATTTAGTGTTTTTACCTGGTAATGCTCGTTACAGCTTTTTGCACCCGACAATGATCTGAATGTAGGAAACACGGGCCTCGGAATCGGGTCGCGGATTATTTATGGCGAATGGAGATCCGCGGTTTTTTGTTTTCAAATAAAATGTTATGTAATGAAAGGGTATTCTCGTGTTCAGTTTACGAGGGTAACTTTTTAAAATTTAACGTTATTTTTTATTATCTGCCAGTAACAGCTCATATTTTGTGATTCCACAATATCCAACGTACTATATTCATAAACTTGCACATGTAACTCTCAAGATTGTATTTCTATAAATACGTCACAATAAAAGGGGGCGAGTTCATTGTCGTTTGATGGAAATATTTATTTATGAAAGATTTGAATGGAAAAACGAGGCAGACCTTCCTTTGGAAGTCTTTCCAAAGTGTTTTGATATAACTATGTTGACATTCCATCTAAGATTGAATGATTCCTGATGGAACTAACCTAAAGTCCAGTGCTTAAACCAAAATTAAAATATAAATATTTTGAAAGTTACATACTGGGTATCCTTCATGCCTTTTTAATTAATCACGGGCCTAAATCATTAAGCATTAATCGTATGTTTGCAGTTATTTTGTAGCCTTCAAATAATTAAATAACCTTAACCATGCAGGAATTCACTCTCGATATAAAATATCAGTTTATAAAATTCTCACTACTTCAATCTGATATTCATGGAATAAATCGAACTAATCACAATCTAAGTGACACCTGAATAAGCGACACTAGTAAACATAAACCGCTTAGTATCGCAATATCCAAAGCAAATGTACCAACTGGAGGGAAATCGTTAAAATCTGTATCGCACTTACACACAAGAGCGGGAGTCTGCATCGAAATTGAGATAAGAGAGGCGGATTTAAAGACGAATGTACACCAGTTATCCGTCTTGCATCTACTAAGTGGGATCCGTACGTAATCTGTGCAACGAACCGAATGCTGCCTGGAGATTTATTCCGCTTTGAGAAAAATAAAGCTTAGTTCCACGAGCATACCGGTTTGAGAACGCGCACCGGATTTTTTGGAGATACGAAGAAGCAGTCTTTGAAGGTGCCTGAGGAAGAAGGGAAGGTAGTTCTGCTGGGTTTAATTAATTTTTATGACTTGATGGCAATTCTTCATGATAAGTAGAGTAATAGAAAGAGACAGACGGTACCTATCTAAAAGTGCAGGCAACCTAATAAATATTGACAACAATATAATAAATAATAATAATAAATTTATTTATTCACTTACTAGGTTACAATTGTAATAACATACAAATGAAATGCTTAATCCTAGAAAAATTAGAGTAACCAATGCGTGAGGTAGGTGACAACTGCAGCTAAACTAGGACGAACCTGTATTTCAGAAAAATACATAAATAAATAAATAAAATAAATATATGTGAAATTATTATCGGAAACATTTGCAGACTGAGAAGCTACTGAAAATTTCTTATATGAAAAAAAATAAACAATGACATTTTGTCCAACCCGAAAATCAAACTCACGATCTCTAGACCGCACTTAAGTCAAGAGACGAACGAAGCAGTCAGCAAAAAAGTCTTAAATAATACAGTGAAAATCTTTAGCTTGATATATAAATCATAACAATAAAATCAAACAGAAGCGGAAACTAAACCTTCAATATTCAAGATATGAAACTGCAATTTTTTTCATTAAAACAGTCATACGTCTATGAAATTCAATCAAAACATTACCCGACACAGCTTGGTGTCGACTGAGAAATACATTTTCATTTATTTTTATAAATGTCTACGGGCGAGCACTTTTCAATTTTATGAGACGAACACATTGCGCCGTTCCACTAGTTTATTTCACGTCGCTCTAAGAAAGAAATTTATGAATTTATTTAAATGTCATTTACATTCAGACTATTACGCTGTTTTTACCAAAGAGACTGTTTTTTCTTTTCGAAGTTGCCGTGAAAGAAAAAGAAATTGTTCTGTCACACAAAAATGTGCAAATGAGTTGAAATTGGAATGAGATTATTGTATACTCGTATTGACAAATTGGTGACCATGTCAGTATTATTATTATCTAGCAGGCTATACGTAAACATGGTACCATGATTATTTCTAAATTATCAAATGATTGCGCGGATGTCCATTAGTATTAGCCTAAGTTAGTAAAGTAGCCTTACAAGCAATAATAAAATTCAAAATGATGTTTTCCAAATATTTTCCTTATTTTATTTTTTTGTATCTTCACATAACAACTTTTTGTTGCTCTCTATATGATTATGAAATCGATACTAATGGTGTCAGATGCATATTATACAAGTACGAGGGCAGTCCGATAAGTACTTAGCCTCACCGCCCGATGGCACCACTATCGTAAGATAAATTTACCATCATGTAGCACATCTTCGTAGACGGCTATTGTCAAAATTTCAGCCGAATTGGATTTGTAGTTTTGTTTTGACCGCGTGTGTAAGCGGACGTGTCCGCGGATTTTCGAAAAATGGAAAAAGAGCAATATCGGCCGGTGATTTGATTCTTGTTTTTGGAAGGGAAATCGCGCAGCGATATCAAAAAGCGCTTGGATGCTGTTTACGGTGACTCTTCTCCTTCAATGGCGACCGTCAAAAATTGGTTTAACGAGTTTCAACGTGGTCGCACGTCAGTTTTTGATGAGCCACGCCCAGGTGCCCCAAAAACGGCTACCACGGAGGATAACGTGAGAAAAGTCCCGATCTTGTATTGGCAGACCGCCGATTGAAGGTGCGCGAGATAGCTGAGACAGTAGGCATCTTAAAAGACCGCGTGGGTCATATCCTGCATGAAATATTGGGCATGAGAAAGCTGTCGGCTCGATGGCTGCCGCGTTTGCTCACTTCGGACGACAAGCGCATCAGTGACACAACTTCAGAGCAGTGTTTGACACTGTTTAGGTGCAATCCGAAGGGGTTTCTGCGTCGTTTCGTGACCGTCGACGAAACATGGATTCACTGGTACACACCAGAGACCAATAAACAGTCGAAACAGTGGACTTTACCCGGCGAATGTGCTCCGAAGAAGGCGAACACTGTCCCATCGGCCGAAAAGGTGATGGCCACCGTTTTCTAGGTTTCACAAGGTGTGATTTACATCGACTACCTGGAGAAGGGCAAAACGGTCACAGGGCTCTACTATGCCGAACTATTGGGCCGATTCAACGCTGAATTGTAGAAAAAAACGGCTCCATTTGGCGAAGAAAAAAGTGCTCTTCCACCATGACAACGCACCGGCTCACACCTCCGCCGTCGCAACGGCCAAATTGGTCACATTAGGCTACGAACAGCTGCTCCATCTACCGTATTCTCCAGATTAGGCCCCGTGTGACTTCTTTTTGTTTCCAAACTTGAAAAAGTCCGTCGCCGGACAGAAATTTGAGTCGAATGAGGAGGTTATCGCCGCCACGGAGGCCTACTTTGTAGACCTCCAGAAAACGTTCTTTTCAGACAGCTTAAAGAAGTTGGAGCATCGCTGGGTCAAGTGAATCGAGTTGAAAGAAGACTGTGATGAGAAATAAATCGCCACTTTTCCAAAATTTTCGTTTTTCTTTTGTAGGCTAAGTACTTATCGGACTGCCCTCGTAATAGCCATACATCTAGTACTATCGCTGCGGAGATGACGCGACGCAAGAGACTCATTCAGCAACACAAGATGTCATTTTAAGCGTCTATAAAATATAAAATTTATTACGTTTCAAGTATGCAGTGTTCGTAATTATTATTTATACCCCAAATTGACATCTAAAGGGCTTTTAATTGCAATACAAGATCAAAACGCTGGGTTACAAAGTAAAACGACACTTGTGTACTCGGATCGAGGGCTGAGGCCCGTCGTGCCTTAGGGCGATTCGACAGCCACAGCATCCCTTGCCTGCTGTAAGAGGGGACTAATTGGGGCCAGCTGGGGTTGATGCATACTATGCGAGCATAGAATTTACCAGGGGTAGGTGTAGTGTTATGTTTACAGGAATAAATAGCAATTACATCTTACGCAGGACAATAGTGGGCCAGAAGATTGTAAACTTAAAAAATTAAATGGTAGAAAATTTAATGGTTCCTTGTTGGATTTCCGACAATCTTAACAAATAATTGTAGTGCAACATATATTTTTTGAAGTTATACTTCTTTTGGCGCGTTAGGGAAAAATGATGAGAGTGATTTTTTACGATGCGCGCGCACACCGACACCAAAAAGTTATTCAGAAAAAGTTTGTTTTAAATTTTAAGAATGTAGAATAGTGACAGTAGTAGTTTTTTTGAAGTTATTACGATGCGCGCGCACACTGTCATGAAAAACCGACACCATGAAGTTATTTATTTTTTAAACACTGACGATTTTATATTTCCACAAAGATTAATTGGAAAAAAATATTTATTATTCGTCGAATATTTGGTCGAATTTTTTGCGTGGTATGTGGCTAGTTGTAGGCGGCGTCGGGGTGCTCGGATACGGGCACGTGGCGACAGCGCCTGATGTTGCGTGTGGATGAGGAAGATGTGCCGGATGGTGATGGGTGCAGGCGTAAGCACAATGATAAGCGTAAAGCAGTTCAATAGTTTAATTGCACACACGGTATATAGCAACAATAGTCACGGCACAAGAAGATATAGTTCACACAACACAATATAGTCACGAAGATTAAATATAGAATCGAATATCGAATCGAGGTTTAGGCGCGCGGTCGAGAATTTCGGCGGTCGCAGGTTCAAACCCCAGGCACACACCTCTGACTTTTCGAAGTTATGTGTGTATTCACAATGAATTATCACTTGCTTTAACGGTGAAGGAAAACATCGTGATAAAACCTGCACACCTAAAAGTTCTTAGGAATTTCTTAGGTGTGTAGTCCGCCAACCGCCAACCCGCAGTAGGCCAGCATGGTGGACTAAGGCCTAAACCCTCTCAGTTGTAGAGGAGGCCCGTGCCCAGCAGTGGGACGTATTTGGGCTGATGATGATGATGATGAAAAGTACGATAAAATTAACACAATGAACAGCTGATAAGCGCGGACAAGATAAAGCAGCGAGGTAGCGGGTGACACGGGCTTCGCGAGCGAGAGAGGTGTACCGACTGGCCGCGGCCGGCGCGTGAGTTGAAGCGATGCGCGCCGTCG
Source organism: Hemaris fuciformis (assembly GCA_907164795.1). Classification (NCBI taxonomy): domain Eukaryota; kingdom Metazoa; phylum Arthropoda; class Insecta; order Lepidoptera; family Sphingidae; genus Hemaris; species Hemaris fuciformis. The sequence goes on along the minus strand of OU015438.1, from coordinate 14,309,301 downwards.
CTTATCTCTGTCGCCACGCAAAACAGGTTTACGCCCGACCCGTGGTATGCAGTGTCTCCAATGTACTCCACATTTAATATATTGGGTTCTGTAATTGTAATGTATTGTAATGTATGTGTGTTGTGTAATGCGTGTAAGTGTAACTGTGGATAAATATACATAATATTAAATATGTTAATAAAAAAAAAAATTTAATAAATAAATTAAATATTAGGTACGCCACAAATTAAATTTACATCTATCGGGAAATTAAATAGCCCGCTAAATTATTTTAAAGTACCTTAAGCTACGTAATAGTCGATCCGATCGATCGATATACATTGATTTATTTATTTATTATTAATTAATTAATGCAAGTTTACAGATTTCTCCAAAACACTTACATTGTAACTAAAATTAACTTAAATTAGTAATATAATATAAAACACAAGAACATTTAAACAATATAACAAACAATTTAACTAACAAAGCTGTACAGAAATAAATTATAAATATTTTAATAAAATTTGTAATGTACACAATAAAAATACTAGGAACAAATGTAATCTCGTTCAACACGTAACTCGTCTCCGGAAAGTTAATAACTCTTTTATGGGGCAATGTATACGCTTCTATAACAAACTTCCGAAGGCTATTAGAGAGCTTCCCTTGACAATGCTTAAGAAATCAATTAAAGATAAGCTTTACAAAAAAGCATACTATAAAGTTTCAGATTTTATTGAAGATAATAAGCCCTGGGAGTAAGTAAATTGATCGGAGTTTTGTTTTGTTGCTACAGTTTGTATCGTTATGACATTTATAATGTAAAATTTAAATAATGTAATGAAAAAAAGACATAATTATATTGCTGTTTTTTAAAGAAAAAAATGACATGTCGTGTTGCTGAGGGAGTTTCTTGCCGTTTCTTCTCCACAGCTATAACACGTTTCGAAGCGGCAATAGTTTAAAAAAATTAAGATGTGTAAAATTGACGATTCAAAAGAACTTGTAAAAGTCTATTTGAATAAAGATATTTTGACTTTGACTTTGACTTTGAAATGAAATTTAGTAATATAATGTAAAAACACATACACATTTAACAATATAACAAACAATTTAACTTAAATAGCTATCCAAAAATAAATGAATGATCGATATGTATATTATAGTCGATCTATAGTTTCCTTAAATAATCAATGAAGGCCTTCGTAATACTTTTACACCTGCGATGTTTACTCTATACAACGTGCTACTGCACTAGACAGCTTAAATATTATGCTTATTTGCCCTTACAGAGAATTCGCAGAACTTACGTCTTAAGTTTTTAATTGCACAGACAGCGTTTTGTTTGCGTAGATTCAGGGAAGTAATTTAAATGAATGAGCGTAGTTTCGTGAATAACATCTAAAGTTCTTCACATAGTTTTTACTCGTAATATAAGGTAAGGATATGATTATGTTTTGTTTTTTATCGCATTTGCACCTGTATCACTGTAAAGTAAGGGAGAAATTAACCCCCGTAGTCTCGCGGCTCAAGTATGTACGGTGCAATCTAGAGGTCTCGGGTTCGATTCCCGGGTCGGGCAAGGTGTTATTGTGTTTTTTCATTAGAAAATTCTCAGTTGCAGCACTGAGTCTAGAAATTTGTCCCTAAAACGGCAATAGGCTCACCCCTTATTACGTGGGACTGATACATAACTGGCAAATGAGAGTGTAGAAATGAACCTTTGTCTATCCTTTCCGGGAACACAGACGTGAGGCTATGTATGTACATATGTATTATGTAAGTGTATTACTCAAACGGTTGACATATGGCTATCTTATAATTCTCATATAATAAGATCAACGTCAAGTCATCTTTTGGTATTTTTTTATTTTTTATGACAAGCTTAATAACATTAGCCGTTGTGGAAATGGAAGCCGAGAATCCGAAAGTTATGACATTGTATTTAAAAATCTTGTTTTTTTTATAATAAACATAAACTTGTAAGTGTCCAAACTGAAAGAAAGCATTCAGTTACTAATCATGCCTAGTCTCAACAGCACGCCACTCATTACCAAATGCAGTTTGGTACAAAATAAGTACAATAAATCGCTGCACCAAAGATTTACACAAAAACACTAGAATATTCAGGAGCTAAAATAAACGCGAACAAGAGATCAATTTGAATATATTTAAAGTGCACTATCTCGTTGAGATGCCAATGAAACGAGTAATCGAAGTAAACGAACGAATGAATATTACTGAAGTGTAGCAATTGTCACTAACGTTAATGACCACGTATTGGATGCGTATGAAAGAAAATTATATTGTATTTTTACACGGCATTGTGACATTATCGCATTTTATGGTAATTGCAATGAGGTTCAAGTGCTTACTGACAAGTAACGATTATTATCTGTCATTAATAGTTACAATTATACCGGTCTAACGTTAATAAAAATGCAAAAAAAAAAAAGTAAAGAAAATTGCCTGTCTGTTTCTTTTTTGTTTATAATTAGTTATAATTAACTAATTTGTGAGAACAAATTAAAAAGGTAACTAACTTTTTACTCTATGCTTTTGTTTGATGACGCATTTATCGTTTTCCTTTGGATCCAGTTTTGAAGTCTTTGTAGTTAAAGAACAGTGGCCACTTAAAATTACATTGCGTTGATATTTTATCAACTGCACATAACGGTTATAATGTACAGAACCAGAATAAAAGGACAATCAGTGAAGTCCATATCGAATATTACTTTTTAATAATCTGACAAGATTTTTGTCATGTACGTATATCATGTACCTATATCAACTAGATTCATCATGGCTGACTAAGAAATAACTCGTTTCTACTATAGAGGCAGCCACTCAGCAGTAGACGTGCATATTCTCCCATAGATATTCCTTTATTTCTAATCAGATCGAATGGAACGTAATCGACGGGAGCGAATCCCGAGACGATTGCGTCCTTCCTCATCTGCATTCAGTACGCGGCGTATTTTGAAAGCATTGGCTATCCAAAGAACGAAACATCGATATCAATTCCGAATTAATATCTAGCCGAGATCCATTACTGTGTTTCAGTATTGTTTGCTTTGTCAAAAGTCGTTGCATAAATTCAGAAGCAGTGATTTAAACAGGCACGGAGAAATCTGTTTCTGGAATACATAAAAAATAGACGGTTTATTTATGCCTTAAGTTTCTACGGAAGGATGGGCAGTGGTTTTTGTAATGATTTCGTTTATTCTACGATACTAATGTCTGCCTGTGTCTTCGTCTGAGAAGAAAACCCAATTGGATCGTGAGGAAAACGTGAAGGTAATAAAATATGAACAATTATTGAGTTTGGAAATGAAAGTGGTTTTTGCTTTAAATTCCACAGATTAATGTGTAGAGTGTATAAAGATTAACGTTTTAATAAAAAATAATACATCATCTGAATCTCAAGCAACTCTGTCTCTCTCAATTATTTTTGGTGAGTGAATGTGAATCATAAACGAATTACATACATACCATACATAACATAACCTCACGCCTGTATTCCCCGAAGGGGTAGGCAGAGGTGCATTTCTGCACCCACATTTCGCCAGGTATGTATCAGTCCCGCGTAATAGGGGGCGAGCCTATTGCCGCTTTTCGGGCACACATCCAGACTCCGTGCTGTTACTGAGAATTTCCTAATGGAAAAACCCAATAACACTTTGCCCGACCCGGGAATCGAACCCAGGACCTCTAGATCGCACGGCAAATACTTGTACCGCGAGACCACGAGGCAGTAAACGAATTGACACCCACTTAAGCGGAATCTGCATTCAATAAGTGGGTACAGAAATGCGCTTTAGCCTACCCATTCAGGGATACAGGCTTGAAAATATTTATACAATATAACTAAATACACTAACTATAACATCATCATCATCATCAGCCCAAATACGTCCCACTGCTGGGCACGGGCCTCCCCTACAACTGAGAGGGTTTAGGCCTTAGTCCACCACGCTGGCCTAGTGCGGGTTGACTAACTATAACATATTGCTTCAGTATTTATATCCACAATACAAAATTTTACTGAAGCCCGAAATTTAGGCAGAAACTTGACTACATTTATCTTTAAGATGTTCTTTAAAATCCTACAATATTAATAGTACACGCAAAGGCAGTAGGTTTACCAAAAAGCAATAAACGCTAGCTGTCAGATGATACGCTTACTTTCTGCCTCCTAAAATCTATGGAAAAATCACCAGATAAGTTTTTAGGTCATAATGTCTTTGTTAACGAAAATGGGTCAAACCAAAAAGCTACATCAAAGACAGAACTATTGAAAACATTTTAAATCCAAGTGAAACAATATCCACAGCATTTTGTATAAACGGTGTATCCATTAGCGAGAGTGCGTGCGTTCACTGAAACTAGGCTAAATATGAAGCTTAAGAATGCTTTTTGTTGCATTCACTCCACTGGACTATAGACTCGGGTCTTTTGTGGTTGAACATGTTAACTGCAATAGAGTGGCTACTATTCGTACGATGCTAAAAGGAGTTATGCTTTTTATGACGTCATTTTGCAATGATGTCACAACTTCGTGACCGTTCTTCATCAAATGAGCCATAAGATTTACAAGCAGTTTGTGTCTTTGTAGCAGCTATACTAAATAAAAATACTGCATTCAATTGGCCTATTGCACAGGAAAGATAACATATTTCGAATAAAAGAATGAACATTTCTCTCTTTTAAAATTAGTAAGAAATAAATTCTTGAAAGCGTACCCGACATTGTTTACGTTATTAAATATGAAATAAATTAACAAACATCCGCGTTTCACGAGTAAATTAGCAAAGAGAAAAATAATCTTACGGTTTATTTTTCTTGGAAAATATAATGAATGTTAGAAAAGCAGTGATTAGATTTAGCGTTTTACAGCTTTGCGTTCCTCCCATTCCTGTCATAAACCGCTACAAGGGGTATCATTACCGGGAAAAAACCCGTGTCATATGGCCCAAACATAAAAAAATGAATACGACGACATAATATGACACACCCCACCACGCAACGTCATGTTCGAATTTAATAACCAAAGAGAAATCGCAGGAGACAAGATACTTGTAGCACGTTAATAGGTAATTATTTGGATAGGATCACCAAGAGGAACTGTGTTTTGTGAACACGGTCGTGGCATGCAAGCAGTTAGGTTAGGTACCTACCAAAACATACTGGATAAAATTTCTCGATGCCTGTATGCGTGCATTGGACAACTACATTTTCAACTCCTCTTATTTATCTTCTTCTAATTAATGTTGTTGCGGGGTAGAAGGCCAGATAGGTACCCTACTACGAGTCTCCACTCGTAGTGCTTCACTGCTCGGTGTCATTTTCTTGCGTGCCACTGTCGATCCCGGTGCTATGTACTATGGAAGCGGCAATAGTTTAGTTTAAAATAGCTTAAAATTGACGATTCAAAAGAACTTGTAAAAGTCTATTTAAATAAAGATAATTTGACTTTGACTTTGGTGTACAGGAGTTGCAGTGGTGGGTGGATGATGGGATAGTCTATAGAGATTACCCCATACTGACATGATCAAAAGATTTGATCATCATCAGATCTTATGCGTGCATTGACGTTGCCGATGCTCTTTATTTAACATCCTTTCTGAAAGCCCTGAGAGAAACAAGGCCACATGCTTTTGTGATTTCTATACAAGCTAGGTAGTACGTCTAGTCATTGATGTGAGTTGTAACCCATTTAATCCTAGGTGTTAGTGATTCTCTAGTAATTTCTAATACACACGACACAAGACTCGTATCTTTGTGTGGGAATAGATATTAGTGACTGTTGGGTGTATTTTCTTTATTTTATTTTTAACAGAGAGTCGCTCATAAGAAATTCACCAAATGCACTTGGCCTGATTAGTTGACTCAGGTCTAACCCCTTTAACTTTTGCAGTGGCTTGGCGATAATGTCACTACTAAACAAACAAGTAATTTGACACAAAACTTGCAATTTAATAAAATTACGGTTTCATCTCGGTTTTACATTAAAAAAGTATGTATTCATTGGACAAAACATGCGCAGGTAGCTATTACGTCATCACATACACTCTAAAACGTTCCGACCTAACAACTCCACTGTGCAGTGACCTACATCGCTTTCGAGTGTAAGATTCGTGCATACATTAAGACATATTGTTGTGACCGAAATGTCACTTCACTTGACAAAAATGCATGGGTAAGTGATGCTTTTAGGCTTGGGTTTTATAATTAACAGGGCCTTTGTCCTACTTTACAGAAGTAAACCATACATACATATATACATAAACTCACGCCTGTATTCCCCGAAGGGGTAGGCAGAGGTGCATTTCTGCACCCTCATTTCGCCAAGTATGTATCAGTCCCACGTACTAGGTGGCGAGCCTATTACCGCTTTTCGGGCACATTTCCAGACTCCGTGCTGTTACCGAGAATTTCCTAATAGAAAAATCCAATAACACTTTGCCCGACCCGGGAATCGAACCCAGGACCTCTAGATCGCACGGCACATACTTGTACCGCGAGACCACGAGGCAGAAGTAAACCATTCTTCAAAATTAGTGCATGATTTAGCACCGTCTCATAAAACACGATGTAATACTTTTGTGTATTCCTTGATTGAGCCGAAGGCACAATTTTTTGGTTGTTTGGTGTTTGTATTCGCTTGACGACCATCATGCATAAGGCGTAAGAAGCACCATAGCGTCACATGCAAGATTATGATATATGAGGAGCAACATGATAATGTAGATTGATAGGATATGATCGTATTCCTTTCGAGTCAGTCAACACTACATTCAAACTTTACCACAAAAATTAAGAGCCGTCACCCTTATGTGTTTGTGGAAAAAAGGTCCTTAAAAATAGTGCAACACAATAACTACTGACACTATTTCGAACTCAAAACGAAAAATATTTCCAAACGCAATACTTCATTTTGCAAACACAAACAAATTATTCAACCACATAATCGGGGCTTTACTGAAATGCAAGTTATATTTAATGAGAATGTAAATAACCGAACAAACAAATACAGTCAGTGAGGGCGTTGATATTCCATTAAATCAACAGCCCAGTGGTGCACCGCGGTGTGGGTTATGTGTGTTCTAGCTCCACGAACACACGTTCTTCCTTCATTGGAAACGTAATATCCTAATAGATTTCACCTGTAAGGATTTTCAATAACAGGAATATTCTGAATCCGCACAAATGAATGAATCCTCAAAGGATGTCTACGGATTTATTTTTACTTTTTGCACAAAAGCAGTTTCAATGGTATGGAATATCTGCGAGCATTATGAAAATAATACCGTTTTAAAATAAGGTCCCGCAGTATCGTTTACGTGAAACTCGCGGGGAATATTGGAAGTATCTGTTACGCGGAAGCCTCATAAACATATTGGAAATTATTTAAGTACGACGAAGTTTTGTATGTATGTATGTATACATTTATGGCTCTTTGATATTATATACGCTATATTTTGCTATCTTTTGGAGTCGCGGCAAAAGTGTGTGCCATACGGTCCAAAGGTCCCTAACTTGATTCATAGCTCCAGAATAATTCTAGAAAATTCAGTATGGAGTGTCGAAATGTTACCCGTTCACTATTACAAACAAAATTAAGCTTAATAAAATGACGAAACGTCAGTTCAAAAATACACTTCTGTCTTGGTAGACAAGTGGTCTTGAGACACCACCTCAGCAGTTACAGATTTAAATATTTAATATTATTAAGACAGATAAGATACCTCTGCATTATTTCTCGCCGTTTTCCAACAATATAAAAAAATCACCAGCATTTGATGTAAGCATCTAAAAAGACTTCAACGTGTTTCATTGTTTAAAGCCATCAATCATCGCATTAAAATTTATCCGCGCTCATAAATAACATTTGTCAGTATGGGTAATTTGAAAAATACCAGACCACCACACTAAGACACCGGAGTAGCCTAATGGCGAACATCCATTATGGTAAAAGCACTAGTGTTAGAAAATAGTGACTTGCCGTAGTGGCGTTGCCTCATTTTTCTTGGTCTCTTTCAAGGAAATAAACATTATGGAACAGCGCGTTTGACTACATTTTTTCTAAGAGCACCTTTTAGGAAGTTAAATAGTCAAAGAAGCGTTTGCTCTTTTGGCAACGTGAATTTCGGGAGTTGAATTGTGAAGCTTGTTTTTGTTGTTGCTCAGTTTGTGAGACGGGCACTATATGTGATTATTTTTAAAATTTATATACTTGCAAAATATGACGGAACAGATGGTTCTTAAGAGGAAGTCATAGCTAGTCATAGTCATTTTGACAGCCCCGTGGTGCAGTTGACTAGACACCAGCTTGCGAAACGAGAGGCCGCGGGTTCGATCCCCGCACCGAGATAAATGTTTGTGTGATCAACAAATATTTGTTTCGGGTCTGGGTGTATGTGAGACCGAAAAGTCTCTCGTAGTTTCTGATACCCACGACACAAGACTTGTATCTTAGTGTGGGATCAGAACTATGTATGTGACTGTTGGGTGTATTTATTTATTTATTGTATTTATAGACTGCTAAGCGGAGTTTCGGACATTAAACCACAAAATGAATGGAAGGATTAAGGTCGTAAAACGTCCCTGGATGTAAGCTGCACCAATATCCTCCTCTTGAAGGCTATGAAGACCTATTCACAGGAGTGGGCGTTTTTTGATTATTACAAAACTTTTTCATTGAAAAAACGACGATTTCCTTTTGGGCCCTCTCTTAAGTGACCATCCACTTCGTTATATACTGTTTTTATGACACTGTTTTTTGTAAGCTAACCTACATAATTCTCTAACAAGCAAAATTTATAATTAACCCTTATCTCTTTTACAGTATAAAAAGCAATATTTTGAGATACGGTCTAACGTGGATAAATATATTTTTACCTAAAACTCAGTGTGCATTACTGAAAAAATACCATCAGATATCCGAGATCATTACTATGATTTATTCACACAAACATAACCTTACGCCTGTATTCCCCAAAGGGGTAGGCAGAGATGCATTCCTGCATCCACAATTCGCCAGGTGTGTTTCAGTTCCACATAATAAGGGACGAGCCAATTGCCGGTATTCTGGCAAATTTCTAGACTCCGTGCTGGTACTGAGAATTTCCTAATGGAAAAACCCAATAACATTTTACCTGACCCGGAAATCGAACCTGGGGCCACTAGATCACACGACACATATTTGTGCCTCAAGACTAAGAGACAATCCGCCATTATGATTCATCAGTCAATTATTCTAGCTTTTAGGTCGCATGCCATTAAACTTAACTTAGTGATTTCATTTCATACCCTATCCAGCTGTTCTAAACCTGCGCGCTCCGTTGCAGTCTACAATTTGACGTAATGTTGATCAGATATTTTTCTAGTTAGTGCACCCATTTCTCCTCCTCTATCATCAGCATTAAACGGTTAATTGCTCATAGCTTAATCGCCTTTAGTATACTTCGTTTGTAGTATGATTGACGAATGCTTTTATATTTACTTTGAGTGCATCAATGAAGAATTCGATATAAGTTTTCAGTTTCTCATTGTTTGTCTTTTTCGTCATTGTTGTCTAAAGTCAAAGTCAAAATCACGTATATTCAAATAGACTTTTACAAATGCTTTTGTATCGTCACTTTTAAGTTTTTTTTGTTTAAACTATTGCCGCTTTCGAAGAAACGGCAAGAAACTCCCTCAGCAACACGAAAGGTCATTTTTTTTATATATTTTTTTAATTATAATTACATTATAAGTCTTGAGGTATCAGCCAGTTATATTCGGCAGTCTCAGGCCGGCACAATTAAGTCGATGAAGGATGGGCATTATCGTTTTTTACTAGTCAACATTCATTTTCAGATATACTTTGACATGCGATTATAAAAAAAACATAATTTAATAACATCGTTAGCTTAAAGAAGTCTCCTTTAAAGGCCATGGAACGTATCCGCATTGATAGTGGACTGATGAATTATTTAATACTAGCTGTGCCCGCGACTTCGTCCGTGCGGAAAATTAATTTTTAATAAGAAAATTTATAAACTAAAAGTAGCCTAAGTTACTTCTTATTACATCAGCTACCTGCCAATAAAAGTCCCGTCAAAATCGGTCCACCCGTTTCAGAGATTAGCGGGAACAAACAGACAGACAAAAATTGTAAAAAACGTTATCTTACTAATATTATAAACGCGAAAGTTTGTATGTATGGATGTCTGGATGTCTGGATGTTTGTTGCTCTTTCACGCAAAAACTACCGAATGGATTTCAATGAAAGTTTACAATAATATAGCTTATACATCAGAATAACACATAGGCTATATATTTTTAAGATAGTGTGTGAATTGTCCAAAATATAACGATAATTGTCAAGTAAGTCGGGAAAAATTGCATCTGCGAGCTATTCTTGCGTACGCTGCAAAAACTGTAGAGTTTACACGTATATAATGTATAAGAGAAATGTTTATCTTAAGTCCTACAAAAAAGTCCGCGACAGCATATATAACTATCTTTAATATTACGAGGAATATGGTAAAACCAACAATTTAATTTTCTCATATAAACTGTTCTACCTAATTTCCTGTCAAACATTTTATGTTTATCCCGTCAATACGGTTAATGGTCCCCTCAAATTAAAGAACGTATTTAAATAAAGGTTTTGAATCGACAACATATATCCACAATATTCGAACAATTCCGTATTTTTCATTTTTAAAATGCAGAATAATCAGTAATGAAAACTGAGTGACATATTTATTAGTTGTCAAAAATGTATGCGAGCGTTCAGAAATTTATTTTTAAACTCCTTGGTTGTATCTGGTTTAAAATTTACAAACGAATGCAGGCTCGGTAGTCATCACGCTTCGTAATCTAAATAATGATTTCACTGATCCCAACGGATATACCCTTTGATTTTAGCATACCTATATTGTCAATGCGAAAGTAACACTACTGTGTTATACTTTCACGCCTAAAATATTTGAGTTATTTGGATGATTTTTGTTATGGATAAAAACGGAAACATAAAAAGTGACATAGGTTACTTTTTTTTAATTCATTAAGTGTAATTTGGGCACTTGGGAGACGTTTAATAGATTTACTTATTATCTTTCTGCACCCAACTCTGAAGTCTATGCGGACGGAGTCGCGGGCAAAAGCTAGTTATAATATATGTATCAAATTTCAGCCAGGGCGGTTAGTTAAAAAAAACGCAGAACCGTTGGTTGACCTTTGTTTGGTCATCGGCTCTGCTTTACTACATTACGCCTAATACTTATTATGCGGCAATATTTAGCTTGTAACTATGATTGCTATTTGTAATTAGATTTATTGCAAACTACGGGAGATATAATCAAAGCGAAATAAGCAAACACAACCACAAACAACAAATAATTTTTAATAAAACCAACAGTGGTTCTACTCACAATGTTTCCTTCGCAATACCAGCGGCGAGAGAGCGGGAGCGCTCCACGCGCAACACTCGCCTTTATAAAGGTTCGGTCGCCCCTCCATTGGCGAACGTCATCAGCAAAGTATTTTAACAACAAATTGATATGTGTATATGATGATGTCACAAATCATGATAATTAATTTTAATATTTTTAAACCTTATTTTTTTATATTTCAGCGTCCTAAAGTTATGAAATATTGATTAGAATTATTTCAGATTTATTTCAACAAATAAGTGTCAACATAAAGACTAATAAAATCAAAAGATTATTTAATTACGTTAATGAGACATCTCTAAATTACTATATTGAATAAACAGATTTTTGGTGATATTTAAATATTTCTAAAGTTAACTTAAATATTAGTAATAATCTTCGCGGCGACATACCTATGTATATCTCACAATATTCTTGTATTAACTACTGAGCACGGGACTTATTTGCCACTGGCTTGGTTAAAAGTTCTCTTATTATATTTTCTTCTGCATGCAAATATGTGCTTCTTCTTTATTATGGAAATTTTAAACCACGGTAAAATAAGCTCTTCTGAATAAGATTATTCATTGAGTACCGATGATTTGCATTTAGTGTAAAGTTGGTTAATACTATCTGCTAAAATACAATGTTGGAATGTCTTTTTTACATAATATGAAATACGCTACCCTAAATACTAAAGTATTCATTACATTTTTATTAAAGTTGATCTCATTCCCAATACTAATTATCATTCAATACACAGAACGAGAAACGTAAAATCCAATCAAATTAAATTCTTTGCCTGAAAGCCCAAACCGTCCAATCTTGGCGATATTGTCGCGCCACTCGAAGCACAGAATCGAACCTGTAATCTTTCAATTACAAATTCAAGTCCCATCCGTTCCAATTAACTTTCATATTGATCTGGGAATACTGAAACGCGACGGATCTCTCCCACTTTTATTGGTACTTTGCCAATTTAATAAAAATGTCAAGAGGTACACTTCTCGCACGCTTTAATATAGCTATTTGCATATTGAGTTTTTTTAAAGTGTAGGTTAATTAGTTAACGACCCAATTAACTAATGTTGCGCTGCCTTTGAGAATTCGAGTTGTGCTTGCAATTGAAAAACATCAAACATTTGTTCCAACATGCTCTCGAGTGTTTAAAAATGCAAATATACCCTATAAATAAAGGCGCTCTTCGTGGTTCGGTAGGCTTGAAGCAAGGTATTGATAGCAAGTTAGCTGATAATTGTTTGCATTTCGAGGATTAGGCGAGTGCTCTACCGAGTCACGATCTCAGCGGCTCCAGCTTTCAAAATCAAAAGTCAAAATATCTTTATTCAAATAGACTTTTACAAGTTCTTTTGAATCGTCAATTTTACACATCTTAATTTTTAAACTATTGCCGCTTCGAAACGTGTTATAGCTGTGGAGAAGAAACGGCAAGAAACTCCCTCAGCAACACGACATGTCATTTTTTCTTTAAAAAAACAGCAATATAATTATGTCTTTTTTTCATTACATTATTTAAATTTTACATTATAAATGTCATAACGATACAAACTGTAGCAACAAAACAAAACTCCGATCAATTTACTTACTCCCAGGGCTTATTATCTTCAATAAAATCTGAAACTTTATAGTATGCTTTTTTGTAAAGCTTATCTTTAATTGATTTCTTAAACATTGTCAAGGGAAGCTCTCTAATAGCCTTCGGAAGTTTGTTATAGAAGCGTATACATTGCCCCATAAAAGAGTTATTAACTTTCCGGAGACGAGTTACGTGTTGAACGAGATTACATTTGTTCCTAGTATTTTTATTGTGTACATTACAAATTTTATTAAATTTATCAAGATTCTTTTGGACGTACATTAAGTTTTCGTATATAAACTGACAAGTGAGGGTAAGAATATTTATTTCCTTAATTTTTTCTCTAAGTGAAGCCCTGGGACCTAAATTATAAATAGCCCTAATGGCTCTTTTTTGCAAAACAAAAATAGTGTTAATATCCGCAGCGGCTCCCCACAAAAGAATACCATACGACATAAGGCTATGGAAATAGCTGAAATAAACCATTCTTGCCGTTTCCTCGTCAGTCAGACGTCTGATCTTTTTCACTGCATATGCCGCTGAACTTAATTTGCTTGCCAATTGTTGAATGTGCGGTCCCCACTGGAGTTTTGCGTCTACCGTAATTCCCAGAAATGTAGTAGACGCAACAGGATCCAGTTCTTCACCGTTAATTTGTACAGTGGTTTTTAATTGCTTAACATTGGGCATTGTCAATTTAACACATTTAGTTTTTTTCGCATTTAAAAGTAAATTATTATTATCAAACCACTGAACAACTTTACGAAGTGCATTGTTTACTTCGTCAAAATTATCGAGACGTCTTTTTACGTTAAATATAAGAGATGTATCATTCGCAAACAGCACTATATCGTTTTTATCCCCTACGTAGTAAGGCAAGTCATTAATGTACACAAGAAACAGAAACGGCCCAAGAATTGAACCCTGTGGTTTAAATAGTATTTCTAAGTTATGTTTTCTAAATTTATTTTTATTTTTATAATGAATTGTCACAGTTTAACTCTGAAGGAAGGTGTCGTAAAGAAATACATTATTAGATTCACCGATTCTCACTAGGCTAGACTTCTATTCTCTCTAGACTTGAAGCAAAGACACGATAATGATTATGTTTCTTGTATTTTTCTGTCTGTTACTATGGGCTTATGTTCTATAAAATATTGAAATAAATCCCAAAAAGCGTATTATAAAAATATTGTAAAGGCGTCACTCACCTCCTTCCACCATATCCGATGATCTTAGACTTGTATCATTGTGAACGTCAAGATTACATTCAAGTGGTTTTTTAACTTCAAAGCGCTACTCACTTTGAGCGAGCTCCCGCGCCCGACGGATGAAAAGAGAAAAGACGTCGATTCCGTGAATATAATATATATATATATTCACCTTGTAGAAGTATAAACTTTTAATAATACTATTTTCATACATACCAATAATAGTGTATTTCTACAGCCACTAGTGTTTGTTTTTTTTATTTTCCGAGCGCGAGCGGCCTTGATAGACTTTTGATTGTGATGAGAAACAATATGCGTCGATACAATCATGGGGGCCTATTATATGACTGCCATGAAATCAAAACGATCAGGATTAGATTCTCGAAGTCGAGCAAATTCTAATTGATTTTTCCATTGGGATATTCTCAGTTGCAACACAAACAAATTATGTTCGACAAACCGCCATACTTTCTTTTGAGTATACAGATATGAGCATGATAATTATGTCATGAATGATGAATAGTGATGAATGTATATGAAAATATTAAGTAAAAGAAATGAGTAAACGTACAATCTACAGCACAATTTTAAAGCGCCATCAATGCGGAGTTTCCTTTCTTATCTTCAGTTTTGAGAACTAAGCTCACATTATTCCTATAGACTCATTTTCATTAATATATCGTGTTGCTTCGTCGCATTATATGTATATATTTTATTTTTATATATATATCTATTCAGCTTATCGCCGTCCACTGCTGAACGAAGGCCTCCCCAGGTAGGCGCCAACCATCCCGGTCTTGAGCAGCCCTCATCCATCCGCTACCCGCCACCTTTCTCAAGTCGTCGGACCATCGTGCTGCAGGACGTCCCACACTGCGTCTGCCTAAGCGCGGTTTCCACTACAACACTTGGCTGCTCCACCGGCCGTCGGACCGTCGGCAAACATGGCCGGCCCACTTCCACTCATTAATGTAGTAAAATTTCATGGAGGCTGCGTGTTCAAATACTGACTTTTCGAAGTTATGTGTGAATTCATAATAATTATCATGTATCTTAATGGCGATGGAAAACGTCTCGAAAAAACCTTCAAATATAATAGAATTTCACCAGGAATTTCTTTAGTTTGTGTTAATTTCCCGCACTAGGCCAGCGTAGTGACTGTGTAGACCTGACCCCTGTCAGTTGTAGGGGACGCTCGTGCCCAGTAATGGGTCGTATATGGACTAATAAAGCGTGAGTTTATTATTTCACAATCGGCTGTCTGACATCACCGACCCCCAAATTTTCCTCTAGAGTAAAATGAATAATGACGAAATATTTTACGACAGACAAATTTGCCGGCGCATTAAAAGCCCCCGTCACAATATTAAAGCAACAGACCCTGGATCTCATTATGTTTTAAATTAGACATTAATCCGTCCAAAGTCTAAAAGGTTGGACAATGTTTTACAACTTTGTCATTAAAAGTTTCTCAGCCCGTCAATAGTAAATGATTTTTCCCTGAAATCGTGACGTACTTAAGATCACGTGGCTCGGACGAACTAATTTGACATTGATTGTGTTTTTGAATAATTAATTTAGTATTAACTGATTTAGGTTTTTGCGAAAGCCGGTAGAATGCCTCAAGATTTTCACTGATTTTCATTGTTTACTGTACAAAATGTGTGTTTGTGGTGAAACCTTTCAGTTAGCTTCAAGCCGATATAAAGGCATTAATGTGTGAGAGATGGTTGTCCTCGTTGCTTGCCCGTTGACACTATATTTAAAACTAGCTGACCCGGCGAACTTCGTTCCGCCTAACAGCCGATTCTATTATATTTTTTTAGCCTAAGTTACTCCTTATTAGATCAGCTATCTGCCATTAAAACATTGGTTCACCCGTTTCAGAGATTAGCCGGAACAAACAGACAGACAGACAGACAAAAATGGTAAAAAAACGTTATATTGGTATATGTACCGTGTATCCATATATATGCATTTGTTAAAAAGCGGTTATTTCAATATTACAAACAGACACTCCAATTTTATTTATTTGTATAGATGTTATCTGAGGTATTTCATCATATATTTTGACGAGGCCAACGAGGGCTTTTGTAACTTTAAATTTAACCATCATAAATGTACCAAGTATTTTTTTTAAGACTATCACAAGATCTACAATTTCAAATCTCCCATGACATATTCCACAAAACGTTCTTTTCAATAGCCTACCTAACTGGGACGTACCGAGTTTCGACTGCAACATATCGACGTGTCCTTCCGTCAGTTTGTCACTGCTTGTATGCCGGCGGCAGTCTCCCGGGCGGAGCTCGCTCGCGCACTCTTGTGTCAAGTTATTTATTTACAACCCTGGCTCAGTTTTATGTATTTATTGAAGATTTCTGCTAGTTCTTTGCTGATGCTCTCAACTTTGAATGTTCAGGGTTAAATTTTACTGTCGATGTTTGCTTGTGTCATGAGTCACTACAATAAGTTTGTATACAAACGAAATCCTTTATGGTGAAGTACCTAATAAGTCACTTAAAAAAGATCAATATATTAATATATGTAGTATCTTGATATAATGTTTACTTATTTTAGCGGTCAGAAAATAAGCTTTCATTCAAAGAAATTCCTCTATGGTGGAGTAATAATGATAAGTTATCTTAAACGGCTGCCTCGTGGTCTCGCGGTACAAGTATGTGCCGTGCGATCTAGAGGTCCTGGGTTCGAATCCCGGGTCGGGCAAAGTGTTATTGGGTTTTTCCATTAGGAAATTCTCGGTAACAGCACGGAGTCTGGAAATGTGCCCGAAAAACGGCAATAGGCTCGCCCCCTATTACGTGGGACTGATACATACTTGGCGAAATGTGGGTGCAAAAATGCACCTCTGCCTACCTCTTCAGGGAATACAGGCATGAGTTTATGTTATCTTAAACTACATCAATAAATCTATTGAATGATTTAACTAAAAGTCATTTTAACAATTCCAGTAATGGCGATAATCGCGCTCTAAATAGTTGCCAGAGTTTCAAGTAAGGTGTTTGAGATTAAATTAAATTTCAGTGATGGATTATAACATTGACTGCCTTATTACGAGTATCTCGCGGAACGAATGTCTGCCGTATCTCATCCATGGTTTCGATCCCGGTTTGGGAAAAATGTTATTGAGTTTTTTATTAGGAAAATTCTCAATAACAGCATGGAGTCGGGGCATTGTTAGTATATAACAAAACATAAATGTCATGTCATTACTAGCGCCACCTGTCATGTCTTATATGTAAGCTTTTGACGTTTCTCCTGTCAATTGTCTATGGTCATATCTATTATTGCCATATTTCGTACGTTGCGTATTTTTCGCGGCAAATGCACTTTCCTAGCCGGAAGCAGTTCCAACATCACTCGAAGAAAGTTTTTACCAATAAATAGACACAAAGTCGTTCATTAAAACTATTCGGTGAATAATTTGTAAATATTTTTGTTAATTGGTTCAGTATGACGATCATTGATGACAGCGTCGGAAAAGGTCAAGCGCCTTGGGAGTTTAACCTATACTTATGCAGAGCCGAGTCGCTATAGGGTCATAATATTTCAGTTAGTTTATTGTTTGTTTGTTTAACCCTAGATTACTAAACTATCGTAAAATTTACGACGGCAAAATCATGATTCCTGGAAAAAACAAAGTTCGCGTTATTCCCGCGTCCCCCGCTTTTCTGTACCTTCCTAATTGCGTCTGTCCGTTTGTTACGCGCTGTCATTGTGGCCGGATATGATTTGTGTATTGAGTTATAACTAACATGTCGTAAAATTTACGAAAGTTTAGTGTTTGCGTGAGTTTTGACCAAAGGCAAGTGTACTTGTTTTTATCACTTTTAACAAAGATTTTGTGTTGATTATTGTATTATATATGTACATATATAAGTTTATATATTTACTATATATAATATATTGTATTTATTGTATTTATATATACAATAATATATATTTTATTAGACGTCTCGAATTCTTAGATATAATGAAATTTGTCAGTTATTGGAGGTGGCTAAAGACGACGATGAGAGCGCACAGCAGCAAGAGATACTGAGTGAGTCAGAAGTCAACTTGTCAACAAGTGGAAGAGCATCAGTTGCGATAGTGATAATGAAGAGGAATACACATATATGTCAGATATCGTGGAAAGTACTGATTCTGATGATCCTATTTCTCAGTTACGAAAGCGACACCGGCGTATAGAATCTAATTCTTCACACTCTGAAGATTCTATGAATATTGAAACTGATTAAAGTAATCAAAATAAAACGCTATATAATCCCAGGGTTGTCACAATAAGGAAAAAATAATTCGAGGCAAAAATGGACTACGACTGGCATTGCTTGTTTTATAACATGATTAATATTATTATTATAAACTCATACATCATTTATGTTACCATCAATTGCAAAAACAAACAAAAAAAGTAAATCCAGGCGCCACTTCGTTTTCGAAATGGCTGATGCTGTTATGGAATATCACCTAAAATATAGAATAAATACTCCAACATTGCGGCGAGATATCAAAGAGATTATAAAAGGTATCTTAGGTATTGATGCTATTCCTGAAGCGGCAATTATGCAAGAATCAAATTCTAGAAAAACATGTGCGTTGCGTCCGTCTAAGGCTAGAAAAATGACAACTAACTTTTGCATGAAATGTAAAAGAGCCATATGTGGGGCGCACAACATGAATATGTGTTCAAACTGTGAAGAGTACAAAAAATTTAAATATTTTCATTATTATGTCATGTCTTAAACCCAAGGAATAAGTAATTGTAATATCTAAAATAATTAAACATTATAATTCCTAAATTTATTTTCTTTTATTTTGCTGTCGTAATTTTTACGAATGTTTAGTAATAACGTCACTTGTAGGATAGTTTAGTAATCTAGGGTTAAGCAGTGATGGCCTCGAGGTTCAGGTGCCCGGTCGAGAATTTCGGCGGTCGCAGGTTCAAACCCCAGGCACATACCTCTGACATTTCGAAGTTGTGTGTGTATTCACAATTAATTATCACTTGCTTCAACGGTGAAGGAAAACATCGTGAAAAAACCTGCACACCAAAAAGTTCTTAGGAACCTCTTAGGTGTGTAGTCCGCCAACCCGCACTAGGCCAGCGTGGTGGACTAAGGCCTAAACCCTCTCAGTTGTAGAGGAGGCCCGTGCCCAGCAGTGGGACGAATATGGGCTGATGATGATGATGATGACGATTGTTTGTTTTGCTTACAGACGTAAATCGTCGAATTTTGTGAAGTATTGGTACTGATTTTTGTTATTTTAAAGATATTTATAATCTTCTATTACATTTCCATATATTTTTTCTATTATTGGTTGCTAACATCCATGTTAATATGAACAAAAAATGATCGACATAATTTTTGAATGATATTTATTAATGATTATTTATTCTAATCATATTTCCATTGTCTCTATCGCTGCTTAGTGTTTATAAGAATATCTATTTCACCTTTCTTTTTTATCCTATAGAATCTCTTTAGTATAGATAGTGGGATATATCCACTTCAGATTCAACCTATTCCATCGCTGAACAATTTTAGAATCCGTGTTATAAATTGATGAAAGAATTTGTTTGGCGGTTTTTTTTTCGTATGAACAGGTACCTAATCCAAATTGAATTTTGCACCGAAACTCAATTTTCAGCCGTGGGAAGTGTGAGTTTTTTACATCGTTGTTTAATTTACGAAGTTTGTTTTATTTTAAATTACAAGGCCTTGCGTAATTGAAAATCTTTGTGGTTGATTGTACACGAAATTCGATTTAACGACATCTGTTGCGTAATGCGTGAACTAAGTGCTTTAAATTTCCAATTTTAATGCGAATAATATTTAATACGAAAGAGATGAACACGTTGGGTACGTGTTCATATAAAATTTAAAGTCAAATTCTTACCGCCATTCAATTTTTTATCATCAGTATCATAAAGCCTTTAATCATCTATTCTAATACTGAAAATGCAAAAGTAACTCTATCTGTTTTGCTTTCACGCCTAAACTGCTGAACCGACTTTAATTATTTTTTTCATGGGTATAGATAAAAACTAGTGAAAAGACATGGAGTACTTTTTTCATAAAATTGCGCTGCAGTGGAGCAGGATCCAATAAAATATATCACATTCACGAAACATATTGCTCAGAAAGTTATGATAGGCGTTTTTAATTTATACTAATATTATAAAGGTTTGTGTACGGATTTCCGCACATCTTGCAGTTTTATATAGTTCGTGAATTAGGTACGAGTTAGTTAGCGTTTGGACACCGTCGCGTTCGCGTAACTCATAATAAAGCAATGACAGTATAACATCTTTTATTTGTACACCTCGTACAAATAAACTTTTTTTTTTTTTTTTTGAACAATCTATGTTATGGACAATACAGTTGTGTGCAGTAACGGACATTGTGTGCATAATTGAATTGACGTAACGAACATAGCAGTGAAACAAATCAAGTGCTTTGCCGGCAAGGGTCTGCAGGGCACATCAGCAGGAAGCAAGCAGTCAACAGCAGTAAGCATTAAAAAAATAAGAAGAAGCATACATAGGAGTCCGTGGAGACGGCGAACTTCTAAAGCAAGTAAGATCTTACCAATTTTATTTTTAACAATGGAGGCGCTTTATGATAACCAAACTGAGATTTATGGAGCAATTAATAAGCTAGCAATAAACATTAAAAAAGACGGGGTAGAAAGAAAGAAAGCTGATTATTTTAAACGAAAGTTAGATTTATTAGAAAATTATTGGGCAGATTTTCAAAAGAATCATAAGAGCATCTGTGGGTTGAAAATTATTGATCATCCGTACTTTGACGATTCGTTATATGCTAAAACAAATGGGCTATATGTGTCGACAAAGAACCTCATTATACAGCAGCAACAAGAATTAGGTAGCAAAGATACTCTAACTCCATCAACAGCGCGAGTTCAAAAAGACGAACAGGAAGAACAAGGGGAAAAACAATCCCAGAAGCCAAAGTTCACTTTAAACAACCCTAGCACGTCTGGAAATATGACATCAAGGGGTTCCGAAAGCAAGGTTGACGAGATGTTACGAAAGCAAACAGTCAATTTCAAAGCCTTAATGAGGACCATTAACAACATCGATTTAGAAGGTATTGACGAAAAATGGGAGCTTGAAGACGTTCTCAAATCCTTGCAGATCCGTTGGGAAGCAGTAGATATGATGCACTGGGATATTCTAACAGAGTTAGACGGAGATGACATGGATTATGATTTTGAATACACTAGGCACGAGCAAAAATATGATGTGATGAAGAGATCAATTAACAAACGATTATGGTCAGTGGTTCATAGAGAAAAAACAGCTCCTCAAATGGAAATTCCAGTCTTTTCGGGCAACTACCAAAACTGGACGTCATTTAAAGATATATTTGATGAAACAATACATAAGAATCCAGCATTTTCGAATGCACAGAAAATGCAGTTTTTAAAAGGAAAGGTGCGCGGGGAGGCTGAGAAGTTAATACAACATCTTAAAATTAGTTCCAAAAATTATCATACATGTATAGAAATATTGGAAAATCGTTATGAGAATAAAAAGTTAATTTTTACCTCGTATATAAATAACATAACGCATTTACAAGTAATGCAACAACAAAATCTTGTCCAAATAAAAAGAATGCATGACGTCATCGTAGAAACTATTAACGCTATAAAGAATTTGGATGTAGATGTGAGCACGTGGGATCCTATCCTAGTACATATATTATCAAATAAACTGGATCACAAGAGTTACGATGAATATATTGAATCCTTGAAGAATCCTCGAGAGTTGCCGGTTCTTAAAGACTTCATAGCATTTTTACAGGGCAAGTTCACGTGCCTTGAAACTTCTAGAAGAAAACATGAATATTCATCGGGACAAAAACCATCGCAAAGTAGTAATTTAAATTATAATAACTTTAACAAAAAACATTCATTTCAAGCAAACCATAATTACACAAACAGGTCAGTTGCGAAAGCATTCCATGTGTCAGCATGTATCAAATGTCCGCATTGCAAGGAAGAGCACGGATTATACAGTTGCAGGAAATTCTTGGATATGGCTAATGATATAAAGTTGAAAACCGTATCAAAGCTTAAATTGTGTATTAATTGTTTATTTGACCATGGCAGAAAAAAAAAATGTATTTCAACACGGCGATGTCGTGTATGCAATGAAAAACACAACACCATTTTACATGATGCTTTAAATTCTGTTACTAGGCTGAATGCATTAACAAATAAGCCAACTGTTCCGACAAACAACAATTCGCACGTGTCTCAAAACGGTACTTCTGAAGTATTACTGGCAACAGCAATGGTCAAGGTCATGTTAGCAGATGGTACTTACCGAACATTTCGAGCTCTGATTGACCAAGGGTCACAAATTTCCCTAATATCAGAAAATGCAGCTCAGCAGTTAAATATAACACGAAGACGATGTAATGGGGTAGTATTTGGTTTAGGCGTAAAGGAAAATAGTTGTAAAGGTGTTATTAATATCACGTGTGCATCTTTATACAATGATTATTCGATAAATATTGATGCCTATATTATGAAGCAACTTGTAAAAAATTTACCGAGCAAATCTTTTAATAATCCACAATGGACGCATTTGCAGAACATAAACTTAGCCGATTCCGAGTTTTATATAAGTAGGCCCATCGATTTATTGCTAGGTTCAGAGGTTTACGCCTCGATCAAAATGACAGGCATATGTAGAGGATTTAATTATTAATGCTTGAATATTTAATTATTATTTTTGTACTAAGTGTTTACGTGGGATAAACGTGGAATTCAAAATTTGGTCCCGGACAAAGTCACAGCTAGTTTTAAACTGTTTTTAAATAAAATAAAAGAACAAAGACATTAAAAAAGGTTTTTAAAATACAACCTGTTTTCGATTCCTGCTTGTAGAGAAACAGGTAAACAGCTGATAATATTCCAAAGCAATAATTAAACGTGGAATCAAATTAAAGAAACAATTACCTTAAAGTCCATAGCGAACGGAATGGCAGAGGAAAGCCCAATTTATTGCTTACAGAAATGGCTATCGTCCAATGAACTAAAGACTATTTCACAGAATCAATAGAACTATTCGGAATATTAGCGTCAAATAAAATTGTTCGAATGAGTTCTAAATAGCGAACGGATGGCGCACAAAGCAATGTGTTTGATTTCGACGCCTTCCAACTACTTAGCCTTTCTCAATCAGCCGTAAAATGTTATAGGATCTGATTTATATGGGCGTGATTTTATTTGTACCGAACTTTTTTTATGGAAACTGTTACATGTATTCCGGATTTCAGTTGCTAAGGCGTCTCAATCGTACAAAGTAAGAACAGCCAACCTTTAGTGTAGTAATAATTTATTGTGAGTGAAAAAGTCGCTATGTAAATAGATACTCCTTGGGATTTTTCCTTTAAAAAAATCGCACAAGCTCACCTGGGCCTTGTACTTTATTATTTATAAAAAAAATCAAAAATATGGCTTGAAAAAACTCCGAGAAATTTTTTGACTTTATAATCACCCAGACTCTAATCTAATCACAAAACTTTTGTCCCTCAATAGAGTTTCTTGAGAGCTTCCATTGTGTGTTTACCAACACAAATAGCACATAAAAATAAAACCTAACAAATATTTTAAAGTCCTTACAAATATTTGCCTAGAGACTAATACGGTTAACAGCTCCAAAAACATTTGTGTTGGTGCAAAAGTCAAACCTATTTAAGCAGTGATGGCCTCGAGGTTTAGGCGCGCGGTCGAGGATCTCGGCGGTCGCCGGTTCAAACCCCAGGCACACACCTCTGACTTTTCAAAGTTATGTGTGTATTCACAATGAATTATCACTTGCTTTAACAGTGAAGGAAAACATCGTGATGAAACCTGCACACCTAAAAGCTCTGAGAATTTCTTAGATGTGTAGTCCGCCAACCCGCACTAGGCCAGCGTGGTGGACTAAGGCCTAAACCCTCTCAGTTGTAGAGGAGGCCCGTGCCCAGTAGTGGGACGTATATGGGCTGATGATGAAAAGTCAAACCAACTACGTTACAAGTCTAAATCAAAATTATAATGTAAACACAAAACATCCATAATATATTTTTATATTATTGACAGATGAATAAAATTTTGCTACTTCACGTAAAGAAAAATGAACTCAATATACGAAAGCGTCGAATTAACACAAAAATTATCAAAGTGCATAATATCCCGAATAGCAAATAGATCATAACTTTGCGAATAAAATTATTTCCGTTTTAAAACTGATTCGAATATTGTTCTTTACGCTCTTGTATTAATAAACTTAAGTCGTTATTATGAGGGTAAAGTTTGCCCGTGTTTACGATAGTACGAGGATATTTCATACACATATACGGTACAGTTGAATGGAATAGTAATTTCATATATTTTTCACTTTTTTTTCACCTATTTCGGATTGGAAATGGTATATTATGCGTTTAAAATGAGAGACTGTCTGGTCTCGCGCCACAAGTTTGTGCCGTGCGATCTAGCGGTCCCGGGTTCGATTCCTGGGTCGGGTAAAGTGTAATTGGATTTTCCCATTGGGAAATTTTCAGTAGCGGTACGAAGTTTGGAAATGTGCCCGAAAAACAGTAACAGGCTCGCCCCCTATTACGTAGGATTAATATATTCCTGGCGAAATGTGTTTCAGAAATGCACCTCTGCCTACCCCTTCGGAGAATGCAGGATTGACGGTAAGAAGATAAAAGATTTCTTGTTTGTTCACATGTGGTCAAAAGGATTTTTCCTTGTATAGCAAAAACAGTCTTATTATTTTTTCGACATTGAATTTGGACAGCATTGCACTCAACTTTAAAAGCGGTGTTGTAACATTATCACTATGGTATATAAAAATTGTTTAATTAAAGTGGAAACGCCATGTATAATATGCTTATCTGTGCAATCAATCGATCGATTAATTTTTGTAATTTAGTCACAAGAGGGCGCTGTAGCGAAAAAAACCGTATCTTACCGAAATGTAACATATTTCCTTTCTTGTTCTGTATTTATGTACATCTTTGTTCTACAGATCTCCAGTATAGGACAAAGCAGCTGTAAATAAAACGCCAAAACGTCCCATACGTGTGTATTTAATTACACAGGCAGATCCTTGTGTTGGCAAAAGCACAAAGAAAGGATTACTACATCCTGCTACCTCACAATGAAGCGAGATTCATCCTTAATTCTATCTTACAGTCTTTTCATTAAAGCTGGCTTAAAATGGTATAGAACTTTATTTTAATACCTTCGCTGTGTTTTGTCGTACTTTTTCGTATTGATTTTTGTCTTTCCAGGCACAGATAAGTACAACATCATCAACGCCACAACTAAGAGGGTTTAGGCCTTATTCCACCACGCTGGTCTAGTGCGGGTTAGCGGACTACGAACCTAAGAATCTCCTAAGAACTTTTAGGTGTGCAGATTTCCTCACGATGTTTTCCTTCACCGTTAAAGAAAGTGATTATTCAGTGTGAATACACACATAACTACGAAAAGTCAGAGGTGTGTACCTCGGGTTTGAACCCGCGATCGCCGATAATCTCAACCCCGTGCCTAAACCTCGAGGCTATAGGCATTTATAATACCACTCATGGTTCGTTACATTTGTGTTTTAAGCCTCACGTCAGAGGGGCGAGACTATTAGTTTTTCGGGCACATTTCAAGACTACGTGCTACATATAATTCAAAATTCTAATAAAGGGCAAATCCGGTAATCGAACCTGGGTCCTCCACATGCTAAAGATACTTCCAACACTTGTATCTTGTGTGGGATTGGTTTAACAAAGACAAAACGAGAATCTGATCATAAGCAGTATAATGAAGCTTTGGTGAATTTAGATTTTGTGTGACTAATTACAATATCCTTACATATCTAGTTCGGTGATCACTATTCTTTTACAATTATCCCATTAACAGCTGAAACGTTTTATTTTAGTAGTTCTTCATGAGAAAAACCAAGCATTTCGACTGAAACAATAGTGAATTTCACCGATCTGTCTGTTCCAAAAGAAGACCAATTTACATTTCTTTCATAAAAGATTTTATGAGTCGTCAGCGAAAGGTAGGTTGAGTGATTACTTCTCAAGAGTATGAAGTCTGGAGTATAAAAGTGGTCACGTTTAGTTATTAAATTAAAAATTCCTTCATTTTCGACTCAAGTTTTTTATGTAAAATTTATACGTGAAATATTAAATCGTGAGATCATCTGCATATTTGAAGAACCTCTACATTATAATATACGTACACGTATATGTAGTCTCGTTGACGATAAACTTGTATTTTTATTTGGGATCGGGTCTATACATGGTAATGTCGGAATATTTTTATTTTCGTTAATAGTGTCTTTAGTCTTTTATTTATTAAAGAAACTGCTTGATATTTGATGTCTATATATTCGACTGAAGTTTTGTCTGTCTAGATTTTACGTATAATAGAAGTATGCGATCTTCAAGATATAAAGAGAGCCTCACGATATCATTTGTTGAAAGTTTTTTTTTATACTGACACGGCAAAGTGACCCCATTGCACCTGATGGTAAGCGTAATGGAATCCAGAAAAAGTGCCGACCAGCGAGAGATGATGATCTCCCGTTGTTCGACACAATCATGCCGGCCGAATACCTCTTCACCTTTCTTGTGAAGAAGTTTCGGGGACTAATGCCATGGTGATCAAAGGGCCGACCGCGACAAACCGGCCAAAAATTGCCGGCACGGTCATCCTTTCACCATGATTGAAGCCCCCCGAAAACCGGATACACACTGGCTGATCCCGGAACGTAATGATTGATAAAAACCAGGAAGAAATATTTATGGATTGCACCATTATTTGTTTCTGGCTGAATATCAGATACTCTTCTTCTCGTAGCATAATGTAATAGTATGGTAATTTATTATTCATATTGTAATATACTGTGAGGACTAATGCCATAGATATCGTAGGATCTGTGCTTACCATCAGGTACAGTGGAGTCACTTTGCCGTGCCAGTATTAAGAAAAAAAAAAGAAGAAAAGGATATAAATATGAATTGTCTCGTCGTTTTATTTAAAAAGTTTAGTTCTGGCACGACCAAGACGCACCACGCTTGAAAGTAACCATTACAGTACTGTTAACATTAAATTTTTTGTCATCGGTTAAAATTTGTTCATATTTACATATTTAAATAAAAAACAAAAGACCGTTATCAGTACAATGAATATTGATGAATGTACAGCTTTTATTTTACAGGTTTCAGGTATCATAAAAATGTAAGAATGGGCGAAATCAGAAATACGAAAAGGGACCTGATACTTAAGCGGGCACTAATTATGTAAAATTAATAGTTTCACTGCCTCGTGGTCTCGCGGCACAAGTATATGCGCGTGAGATCTAGGGGTCCTGGGTTCGATTCCCGAGTCGGGCAAAGTGTTATTGGGTTTTTATATTAGGAAATTCTCAGTAGCATCACGGAGTCTGTAAATGTGCCCGAAAAACGGCATTAGGCTCGCCCCCTATTACGTGGGACTCATACATACCTGGCGAAATGTGGGTGTAGAAATGCACCTCTGCCTACCCCTTCGGGGAATACAGGCATGAGGTTATGTATGTATGTAATAATTTAACACATACACGCACACTCAGGCCTGTATTCCCGAAGCATTTTCAGTTTTTAAGTCTCACGCAAAATGTGGTGGTTAAAGAGAATTTCCTAATGTAAAAACCTAGTAACACTTTGCCAGATCATATTAAACCCATTGGCTCTCAATCGCATAACACACGGCCGCGTGACCACGAGCCAGTTAATAAATTAACGATTGCATTTATATTGTCGAGTGTACGTAGTTAATCGGAAATTTATTACCAACGATCGTGTACATATTCTAGTTTTATTTAGGTTAAAAACTACTCAGTGTTAATTGTTTAAGTTTTGCACGCCATAGTGAAGCCCGTATGGGTAACTTTTAAAATGTATTAACTCTTGCATGACCCAATTTCGGCGACGCCAATGGGTCTATTAGTTTATTATCAAGACTTTTAGTTTTATTGGCATCCTGTGTACTAGGTTATTAACCTAGATCTGCGGATATCATATTTGTTTTATGACGTATCATGACGCGTTTAGTTTTGACTGCCTTGTCTGTTCTGAAGCATAAACTTGAGCGTGTGGTAGATTTCCGAGACTGGCATATTTATTATAAAAAATAAATTGTGCAAGCTGTGTCGTCCTATTATAAGATGCACAAAGTTTTCTTTTTAATATGTTAGTTTAAGCATGTCATGTGTAATCTTAGTTTGGAGACCAATTTTAATAAAATAAAATAATTGGATTTATCCTTTAGGAAATCCGCTCGTTGGTGGAGCGGTAGAAACGCGTGGAGTGTGTTCGAGAGGTACTAGGTTACATTCCCACTTAGGAAGAGCAATCAAGCAATTAGTCCCGCATTGTTTCAGGTGGAATAAAGAGCGTTTCGCTTTGGAACGACACTTTTGCCTACCTCTTAGAGAAAATTTCGAAAATTGAAATACAAAAACATACTTTTTAAATAATACCGATCGACAATAAAACAAACATTAAAATGAATTCACAATAACACACGTCAGTAACACACAAGCAACAAACACGAATGGAACATTAATTAGCGCATTAAAAGCAAAACATCAAACGGCATTGTCCATTCAAATCTGTCTACGTAACTGGCTGTAAGGTGTAAAAGCGAATCTGAGCGTTTGAAGTCTTGGCCTGACAAGGGGAGGGCTGTTGACTCGCCAGACGGAGCTGTGAGTGCCACTCGACAACATCAAAGGGACGCGCAGACGTCATGCCGTCGAATGGTGGTAATTTTTACAAATCCTACGTACGGGGAGAATGTTGGGATTTTTCGTCTTGATATTTTATTGGTAGGTGGAAGTGTGGCGGCTAACTATGGCTTCGTCTGCCTTAAAGGTTAAGTTGGCGTGCGTTCGAAATAAGCAGTGATAACCTCGAGGTTTAGGCGCGTCGAGAATTTGGGCGGTCGCAGGTTCAAACCCCAGGCACACACCTCTGAATTATCGAAGTTATGTGTGTATTCACAATGAATTATCACTTTCTTTAACGGTGAAGGAAAACATCGTGATAAAACCTGCACACCTAAAACTTCTTAGGAATTTCTTAGGTATGTAGTCCGCCAACCCGCACTAGGCCAGCGTGGTGGACTAAGGCCTAAAACCCTCTAAGTTGTAGAGGAGGCCCGTGCCCAGCAGTGGGACGTATTTGGGCTGATGATGATGATGCGTTCGAAATGAAGACCTGATTCGGCGGATTAAAGGTGCCATTGAGATGTCTCAGAATTAATTCCGGTTTCGGAATTTGGTAGTTATCATTAGTGGCGTGGAGTCTGTTCTCATTTCAATTGCACATTTACAAATATGAAATAGACTGCCTCGTGGTCTCGCGGTACAAGTATGTGCCGTGCGATCTGGAGGTCCTGGGTTCGATTCCCGGGTTGGGCAAAGTGTTATTGGGTTTTTCCATTAGGAAATTCTCGGTAACAGCATGAAGTCTGGAAATGTGCCCGAAAAACGGCAATAGGCTCGCCCCCTATTACGTGGGACTGATACATACTTGACGAAATGTGGGTGCAGAAATGCACCTCTGCCTACCTCTTCGGGGAATGGAGGCGTGAGTTTTTGTATGTATGTAAATATGAAATAACCACGCAATGTGGTAAATTAACTTAATTGATCCTGTGAAAAGCATTGCCAACTGTAATAAAATTAGGTCACTCGTTTTAATTGCTCGTCAAATATATTATTTTATACGTATTATGCAATTTTTTTAAATCATGTACCGCTGGTTCAAACAATTTTAATAGTTTCTTGCCAGTCGTCACTCTAGATGGAGGGATCAGTTTGACAAATCATGGGATGCACCTCTAATACCGGATATTCTAGGATACAGATGTAAATTGATGTATGTAGTCACTAACACCTAAGCATAGAAAATATTAAATTGAATTATCATTATTAAATTCACACAAAAGTCTTAATAAAAAACTTATCAATATATGGGGAAAACATCCTGTGTATAATTCTGAACAACCCAAATCTCGGCCTGTCAAATGAATATCTCAACATTTTTCGGGCGACGACGGCCTACTGAGTGGCCCTTGATACATCAAAGAAAACGGCAAAAGTGTGTATGAGACAAAAAAAAATACGCGCACTGCAATCAACACCTTTTGATCCTTGAACCCTGCTACTTGGATCGGCAAACAACCTTGGAGCTTAAGAGCTTTACTCTCCCAAGACTTGGATGTGACTTGAAGTGGTGAAAAGTTAGTTCCTGATATGCGGGCTATTTACAACAATGGAAAATTGAAGGAAAGATTAAACAGACTTGTCGCGAAATAATAGGCTGTGGAATACTGGATCAAAGTAAGAAGGAAGTATGATTTCTTCATTAATCTGCAGTATACGTTACGACTACACTTAACACATCAGATTATAGCGGCGGATTGCTTATCTAACCAGAAAAGGAAAAAAGTTATCACTATTTAAAAAAAAACTTGTTTTAAAGTACGTAGTTGTCGCCGCGAAGATTATTAAACTAATATTTAAGTTAACTTTAGAAATATTTAATTACCATTCATTGATTAATTTAAATATCACCAAACATCTGTTTATTCAATATAGTAATTTAGAGATGTCTCATTAACGTAATTAAATAATCTTTTGATTTTATTAGTCTTTATGTTGACACTTGTTTGTTGAAATAAATCTGAAATAATTCTAATCAATATTTCATAACTTTAGGACGCTGAAATATAAAAAAAAATAAGGTTTAAAAATATTAAAATTAATTATCATGATTTGTGACATTATCAATTTGTTGTTAAAATACTTTGTTGATGACTTTCGCCAATGGAGGGGCGACCGAACCTTTATAAAGGCGAGTGTTGCGCTCTCTCGCCGCTGGTATTGCGAAGGAAACATTGTGAGTAGAACCACTGTTGGTTTTTTTTTAAATTATTTGTTGTTTGTGGTTGTGTTTGCTTATTTCGCTTTCATTATATTTCCTATAGTTTGCAATAAATCTTACAAATAGCAATCATAGTTACAAGCTAAATATTGCCGCATAATAAGTATTAGGCGTAATGTAGTAAAGCAGAGCCGATGACCAAACAAAGGTCAACGGTTCTGCGTTTTCTTTAAATAACCGCCCTGGCTGATATTTGATATAGTAATAATTATATTGCAATATAATAATAATTATAGTAAGCAGTGATGGCCTCGAGGTTTAGGCGCGCGGTCGAGAATTTCGGCGGTCGCAGGTTCAAGCCCCAGACACAAACCTCTGGCTTTTCGAAGTTATGTGTGTATTCACAATGAATCATCACTTGCTTTAACGGTGAAGGAAAACATCGTGATAAAACCTGCACACCTAAAAGTTCTTAGGAATTTCTTAGATGTGTAGTCCGCCAACCCGCACTAGGCCAGCGTGGTGGACTAAGGCCTAAACCCTCTCAGTTATAGAGGAGGCCCGTGCCCAGCAGTGGGACGTATATGGGCTGATGATGATGATGATGATGATACAAATAGTGTCTAGTGTGTAGTCATTAGTGTTTTCAACCCATAGGGGTAGTTTTCTTCTCTGGACCACAACTTGTGCATTACGTTATCAAAATCATCATCGACATTCTATTGCTGGTCTTCTCTTATCTTATATTGGACGGAATTAGCAATTGTATAGGATATCACATAGCTATATAACGTCCATTGACAAAGTGATTAAATTAAGCTATGACCGGTCTTTTCAACGCTCATAATTTAAATAAATACACCCAACAGTCACATACATAGATCTGACCCCACACTAGGATACAAGTCCTGTGTCGTGGGTATCAGAGACTACGAGAGACTTTTTCGGTCTCACAAACACCCAGACCCGAAACAAATATTTGTGGATCACACAAACATTTGTCTCGGTGCGGGGATCGAACCCGCGGCCTCTCGTTTCGCAAGCTGGTGTCTAGCCAACTGCGCCACGGGGCTGTCAAATTTAATGCAACTAAATAAAACGTCACTCAAAAACTCGCTGTCAAAAGTGTCCTCGAACAGTGAGCACACTACACTTCGATATGACACCCCGCTAGTGTGAAATTCCGCGGCAGTCCTCCAATTATCATTCTAAACACTGGAGGATTAATTAAATTTCGCGATACCACGGATGAATCGCAGTCGGCACGCTTAGCGAGGGGTGCCTCTCGAACGGTGGAGGGTACACATTGGTTTTTGCACGTCGGCATTTTAATAGCCATAGTCTCTGTTGCATATCGATTTTTAATGACAAAAATTTGTCGTTTCTTTTATTAGAAATTAAATAAGGAAAAATTACCTTTAACAAGCATGCGCTTTAGAATGTAAATATTGACTAACAGTCTTACACTCGTACTTAGCTTCTGCAGTGATCATAGTCAAAAAATTTCTCTCGACTTGGAATGGACAATCTAATAGCAGGAAATCTACTATTCCCCATTGTTATGTAGTGGGTCGAAAACACAAAAGAAATATGTTAAGATTTTGTACTTAGTCTTTTTTTGCGTGTGTGTCCATGCCCATGGCGTACAGTAGTTTCTACATAAAGACATTCTAGAACTTAGAACCTCCCAGTTCACATATCAACAGAACCCTATTATATAACTATAGGTATACATACATATATTATACCGCCATTACATAAATGATAAAGCCATTCTTACGAACGTAAATATCAATTCAAAATCAACGAGTTAAGAAACAAAACACGTAACCAATTTTTATTATTTTCCACACAATTAGTCGATCTACGGTACATGGCGAAAAGCAATAAGTATGGCACTCGCTCAATTTAACAGCAAAGTTATGGCACTAAACAGATTGCGTATAATAAATAATTTAAGGAATGCGCTGTGATTTACGGCGATCATAAAACGACTCCGCCGGACCACTATGTTTCTATTAATTCCACTTACTTTATAGTCCATGTGGGAACGCGATAGCATAAGGCGATGTAGTTGCTCCTCGTATGCTCAACAGCTTTTATGCAAATTTTACGTTTAGATTTTTCGTAACTTTATTGTTTAATAACGTGTCAATTGGCAACACTAGGATGCATAAAAACTTAATTATATTTGAGACATTAGTTTATTACACCCCTTGGGAGGTAAAATAAGAAAAGCCTCAGATCGTGAAGTATGTGCCGAGCGATCTAGAGGTCCTGGGTTCGATTCCCGGGTCGGGCAAAGTGTTATTGGGTTTTTCCATTAGGAAATTCTCAGTAGCAGCACGGAGTCTGGAATTGTGCCCGAAAAACGGCAATAGGCTCGCCCCCTATTACGTGGGACTGATACATACCTGGCGAAATGTGGGTGCAGAAATGCACCTCTGCCTACCCCTTCGGGGAATACAGGCGTGAGTTTATGTATGTATGTATGTGAAGCAACATTTCAAGTCATAATGTTTATCAACCACGGTTACGGATAAAGTCAACTAACTTCCACACAAACAAAAACTCTCCGACAAATAGGTAATGTATTGTAATAGATTCCACGTTAGATCAAAGCTGAACCCAGACGACAAACGAACTAAGTTCATATAAATATTTATTCGGCTTATGAAGGAAAAGTTTTGGGACACATTACACCCACCTCACATAATGCTACGTTATTATGGTGTTAGAAACTGGTTAAAAGGTATTTAGAGATCTAAAACGGTAGCTATGCGTTGCTCTTCTGTTTTCATTCTTTATTTAAAATCAGTACCTGGATGATCGAACTTTGCTCGGTTTTTTTTTTAATTGTGTTTTTTGGAAATTATATTTAAGTACGAATTACTAATAAAATGATGAAATATGAATAATGTTACTTAACAACGCCATCTGCTGTTGTGTCGTTAAAGCAATTAGTTGCTCACAAAAAATAGTATTATTATTCGCCAATAGATGTCAGGAAGAGTCATCTCAAACGCCTCCTTTTTGTTATTTTTCTTCCAAATGACATTTTCTAAAAATGATTCCTAGCTAGATCGATTTATCGCCCCCGAAACCCCCTATATACTAAATTTTATGAAAATCGTTGGAGCCGATTCCGAGATTCCAATTATATATATGTATATATACAAGAATTGCTCATTTAAAGATATAAGATGTAGTAGACTGTCCCGTGGTCTTGCGATATAAGTGTTTGTAATGGTGTTGTCCATTTTAAAAAAAAAACATTAGCAGAACAGAGTCAAATCTTCCCTGAAACGGCAATATAATCGCTAAATTACGTAGGTCTTGATCTGGGTTTACGTATGTAGGTATCTCTAATGGAATGCATGAGCGGTGAGCTGGTACATATGTATGTAGTACAACTACGACTATTATACCAACATATATGCCACATATACTTCAGAAGAACATTCTAAACTAACACAAGAAGAATTCCTATATTTTCGCAGAAATAATTTCACACAAAAAATCTGGGCGTGTGACAGGTGTCAACGCCAGCGGTTTTAGTATTTCCTTCCAACTGCGTCTTGGCAATGGAATGAGCACACACTAACGTCGGAACATAGAGGCGTATTACGCAGGGTCCGAGTGTGTTGCAGTTATGGGCTGTATTCGAATATCCTATATTGAAGTTATCCTATATTGAACTAATTGAAAAAAAAACCTGCTATGGGTCGAACTGGAACCATCAAAATGCGTAATGTATAATCATCATCATCATCATCATCAGCCCAAATACGTCCCAATGCTGGGCACGGGCCTCCTCTACAATTTAGAGAGTTTTAGGCCTTAGTCCACCACGCTGGCCTAGTGCGGGTTGGCGGACTACACACCTAAAAAAATTCCTAAGAACTTTTAGGTGTGCAGGTTTTATCACGATGTTTTCCTTCACCGTTAAAGCAAGTGGTAATTCATTGTGAATACACACATAACTTCGAAAAGTCAGAGGTGAGTGCCTGGGGTTTGAACCTGCGACCGCCGAAACCGCGCGCCTAAACCTCGAGGCCATCACTGCTTATAATGTATAATACGTCACTTTTAATGAATAAATTAACGTGTTGTTTTCAATGCGTACCAAAATAATTTTAAATCATGTTATTTTAATGCTTAAATGTAATAAAAGAGTAATAGATAATACAATTTTGATAGTATTTTTTCTAAACTATGTCCATACATATAAAGTGTATGTATGTATATAAGAGTACAGCAAACTAATACCACAATACAAGAATTGGTTCTCATTCCAAAATATTAATCACTGCTTCACACTGAGATAAATACACGCATCCAAGCATACGCTAAATGACAACACTGAATCGAAAAAGGTTGTCTGACAAATTTAGATTTGTTAAACTAAAGCTGTCCAATTAAAACAATTTGTTCCCTTGACGTGACGTGCGTCACGTGTGCTGCCACGGCGTACGGTTAAACTAAAGAACGGATTCATTAAAATGTAAAGGGCGGTCCACTAAAGCCGAAGGGAGACATTTCTCTCGATAAACAACTAATTGGGGCCTGGCTTGAAAAATTTTGTGATTCATGAGCGAATTGAATCTGTGGCGTCGCAGCAACGCTATTATTTCATTTTTCCTCCGAATCGAGTTGCTGAATTTCAATGCGAATGCATTTTTATTGAGAGCACTCGGAGTAATTTTTCGGTGGGCTGTAAGTTCGAACAAATATTGGAGTTTAATTATACTTTTGTTCGGGTGCGGCGTGAATGAATCTTTTTATAGCGCAAGGTAAGTTTTTTGGAGGATTTCTATGAAACCCTATGTGTCTTTACGAAGTTTTAATTATATCAGAATTTTGTTACATTTTATGTGTAGATGTAAGTTTAGCTATTTTTGAGGCATCTATTCAACGCTGTTAGTCCTCCTGGTTGTCCCCGAAAAGGCTTCAGACCTGCGTGGAAGGCCTAGGTCCTCTCAGTTGCAAAATGGGCTTATGCGAAGCAATAGTAGGTACATGAGTTGAATAATACATTAATATCGAAATGGACATTTTTAAGAACTATAAAGTATTTTAAACCTTATTCAGCAGATCTGATAAAATGAAATTACCGCCAATACTTTCCACTCCCACTCATCAAATCGAAGTGACTAAATGAGGTTATTTTACCAGCTGGTCTGAACAGGTTAATTATTCAATTAAACAAGCCGCCCGACCGGGACAATTTTGGAATTTGCATAAAGGTCAATCAAAGGCGATCGGGCCGTGATTACGGAGGGCGTCGAAGCCACTACTCGGATCCCTTTTAAATATATTCGCTGCCACTTCAAGATTCTCTTCGTTGTTATTATTAGGTACCTATACCTTCGGTTTTGACACTAGTAGTTACGTAGGAATAGATTTCCGAGTATTGTATTAATAGACCTTGTTTGGAATGGTTTAGTTACGAAATACAATACTTAATTGATAAAAGTCTTGTTGTTCTTGAGGCATATATACATAGTACGCGACCGAGGGGATTAGGGTCCGGCTATGCAAGATGTCATTGGTTTTTTCAGAGGCAGCACTTATTATTCAAATTAAGACCGAAATATAAATTAACAATAAAAATAATAATAAGCTCGCCCCTATTGCGTGAGATTTAAAGCACAGTTTGCGCAACGTGGGTGTAGAAATACTTTCTGCGCCCTTTCACTTCTTTGCTTGTTACAGGAGTGTTAATTTACAATAAGTTTTGTGACATTCAATGTTTAGGGCCACGGCATAATAGCCGTTGTACGATACTCCATTACTGCACAAGTACAATACGACCTAGATCTGTATTTCAGTATCGACTATCGAAACAGGATTACATTACGTCACCAGTCAACTCAATTACGTCCAGTAGCTTTGGGAAACAAATTTGATTTGTATTAACTGACTCGTACAAATGTCTATTAGCCATACGCAAATTACGAAAGCTATAAGGCCATGTCAGGATCAAACATAAAGAGAGATTGAAATGACCCAAAGTATATTTATCCAAAATCTCTAAGAGACGTATACATTTCCTCCACTGACAAAAACTTCCCCGAAACAATTTTTATCTAATTTTTCTTATCAAACCTTAAGTACGAGAGCAACGCGCTTATCACAAGGGGCGATCTTGATGGCTCGAGTTAGTACTAAATCTCCTATTTGAATGGGTTTTGTTTGAAATACGCCCCGTACATAAAGAAGACTTATTATTTCACGTCCGTATTCGCATTTTCCTTTGACTAGTTGATCCTCTTTTGTGATATGATAAAGTAAATTGTGTTCTGTTGTTATGGCACTTTCAGATTCGACGTAGTTGCAAGAGGGAATTTCTTGCTTTGATATCTTAAAAGTTAGCATGGGTCTTCGACTTGCTATTTGAACAATACTTATGTCCACTACACACAATTGTAGCGGTAGTCCTCGTTTATTTGAACAAAACCCATTAAAACGTGTTAGTGACAATAGTACTTACATATGTGTTTTAAGACACACTGTGCTGCATTGTTGTTAGACAGTACCAATCAATCAATCAATATCTACCAATGACTCTTTTTTTTTACAAAGAATACGGCAAATCATGAGTTCTTAGAGCCCATGGCCGCAGCGCATACAAAGCATACCTAAGCCGCACATTGGTACTAGACAATTAAAGATCTAGCTCTAGATAAACCCTTACAAATCTAGGAATCCACTGTACAGTTCAGTGATTCATTGACTAATTTAATGTAAACATTCAGCTCGCAATAACTGGATAGGAGCAAACATAGACCCAAATCACTTATGCAAATTATATTTGCTCGTAATTTCCGAAATGTGTTTCATTATCCAATAAACATTGTGTTGTCACGCATAAAAGGTTTATTAAACTGGATAAAACCCCTGTTTGCAGTAATTTAAAAGCTAGCATTGGATTTTTGTTTGTTACAGTCGGTTCGTGTACAGTTTGTGTCAGCAAAAGAGACTTAAGAGAAACCATTGGTTTACGCCTGATTAGAAGTATCCCTTCGGGTGGATTATAAGTATGCATTTGCGTTTTACCATCATCATCATCATTATCAACATAATCTACCACCCTTTGTAGCCTTCTCACGTAAACATTTGTCATCCGTTCAACTACTTCAATCATCTGAAACTTAAGCGTATAATAAGATTCAGAATACAATAAAACACTGTAGTGTAAATTCTTCACGTGATTACACCATAAGATGATAAATTTGGCGACGATCAAATAAAGTTTTAAAAAGATACTTCCATTTCCAGTATCTCAATATCATACCGGCCTGCTGAGAAGCAGCTTATTCCATTATATCAGATAAATTCTATCAATTTATGATAGAAACGTTTAAATGTTCCCCAGTGCAACTACGGATTTTCCAATATATTGGAATATGGAAAGTTACACTCCGAATGCAGTCAATTGAAATAAAACACAAGGCTAGCATTAAAATGCAGCTGGGGGCGATATAGACGAGAGCTCGCAGTACACGCCGCTAGTGTGCACTCCTCTTGCGTCGTATTGTTGTGGAGCTCTCTTTCCTATATCATGACTTATCTGAAGGGTCAGGATAATCCTATTCGTACTGTAGAATAATTCAAATATTTACTATTTTTATGTTAAAAAAATTATTTTTATAAAAATTATTATTACTGGAATTTAAAATATAATGATTATATAGAAAATATTAATTATTTGAGTGAGCTAGTGTACCTATATTATGCACTGATGACATTGTTATGTAGGCTAGCAAGGGGTAGTCGTATTTATATCTCGGTAGTTGAATCACATATTGCATGATGCATGTTGACTTATGAATTAAACTTCCTTTCGTAAAATGCTGGTGCAAGTCAAAGTTTAAATTCAAAAGTAAATTAAAAAAACTTTATTAAAATCAGTATCATTCATTTGCTCAATAGGAGACTTTAATATTATTTTTATCTACTTCTTTGCGGAACTGCACTCATAATACGAGTATGTTAATTATTAATTTTCTAACAGCAAAGTTATAATTATTCTCGTTCGATTTGAAACCTAATTAGCCGTTGCTCAATGGTTCTACAAAACTAATACCCAAAACAATTGCCTAAAGAATGTATTAATTTATCATTTATTTGCTTCACCGTAGTCAAACAAAATAAATCATATTTCAAAGTAATTTAGTAAACAATAAACACCATTGAGAACAACAAAGGGCAAGACGAAAATTTTAATGCAACATAAAAGGGAAAGAAGGCGGCCATTTCAATATTTTGCAGGAAATGTAAATGAGACGTCAAAATTTTACAACGCCCTAATCTGGCCATCATCGTTAGCCCCTTGATCCGTAACTGTAATGGACACAAAATTACCGCCTACCTCATCAATATATACTGCTTACCTTACCTATATACAAATATAAAGTCTGATGTATTTGTCTGTGTATTTTTGTACTTACATGGTAAGTAAAAATAGTGATGGCCTCGAGGTTTAGTCGCACGGTCGAGAATCTTGGCGGTCGTAGGTTCAAACCCCAAACACACCTCTGACTTTTCAAAGATATGTGTGTATTCACAATGTACCATCACTTACTTTAACGGTGAAGGAAAACATCGTGAAAAAACCTGCTCACCTAAAAGTTCTTAGGAATTTCTTATTGACTGTCTATTTCGTATTTTTTCAATATCTTTGCGACATTCTTTGAGGGGGAGTCTTAATGATAATATTTCATGGTACCTGGGCACATTCCATTTCGATTTCCCATTTACCAAGATACGGTTTAAAATTGTCTCCGAACGGAGCCAGTCAAGGGCGAAGGCTAGTAAAAAATAATTTCTTCTTCAAAATCCATTGCCATATTCGAGTCGCCGGTGTCGTAATGGAATTTTAATGAGGAATTCAACTGTTCCCTGTTATTCCCTTTTTTACCTTCCCGTGCTGAAATAAAGGAGGGCATTTATTTGAATCGATAATAAAACGCCAGCTCGTGGATGGTAATAGTGACCTTTTTATTATTGATTTCAGTCGAATTTTATAGGAATTGATAAAAAAATAAACGTAAACAGGGGTGACATTGTTTTCTCGTTAGTTGACAATTTATTTATACCCAAACTACATGCATACGTCTCCACTGAACATTTCCATTAATCGCGAGTGGAGATACTTTACTTATGATTGTACTTTTCAAGTTTAAACACTCTCTTACAACGACTAAGAAGATAATAAAGTACGAGAATTTTATATTACTGACTGCCTCGTGGTCTCGCGGTACAAGTATGTGCCGTGCGATCTAGAGGTCCTGGGTTCGATTCCCGGGCCGGGCAAAGTGTTATTGGGTTTTTCCATTAGGAAATTCTCAGTAACAGCACGGAGTCTGGAAATGTGCCCGAAAAAGGCATAAGGCTCGCCCCCTATTACTTGGGACTGATACATACCTGGCGAAATGTGGGTGCTGAAATGCATCTCTGCCTACCTCTTCGGGGAATACAGGCGTGAGATTATGTATGTATGTATGTAATTTTATATTATTTTTATCTAATTATTTGCGGAACTGCACTCAGATGTATGTTAATTATTCGTTTGTCTAAGCTTTAATTATTCTCGTTCCATTATGGATTTTTAATATAATTAGACTTTGCTCATTCAATAATCGTAAATTACGTAAAACTAACAATAACTTTGAAGTACATTATTACCGACAAAACTAATACCCAAAACAATTTCCTAAAGAATATATTAATTTACAATTTGTTACTAAACAACATAATAATTTCAGTTTTATCAAAACAGAAAGAAGAATCGTCAGATCTCCTTAAAGCATAAATATCAAATGATTTATACCGATTGTTGTTTCAGCTTCTGAATTATTATTCAACCGTGAAACGTATCTTGATTTCTTTTTCATTTTCGTCCCTTTAAATTACTCATCTTCATCTGTAGGAGTGAGATAAAAAATGTCAACAATAACTAGATTCGGCGCGTATTCTCAGAATCTGTAGATATTTATTCATTAATGGAAAATATAGCAGTCAATACAGCTGTCATATTTTGACACTAGGTCTTCTATAGGATAACGTTTCATTGTAAGAAATTGAAGCATTTTTCTTATAGACTTATTTATATAAACCACTATTGTTTAGTGTAAAATTTTTATTTCATATCGCTTGAAATAAAATATAATACCAACATTATAACATAGGTTTTTTTTTAAGAATAATATTATTCTGTGACATACACTGCAGCCCATTTTGAATATCTATAAATAATTGTGATGTGATTGTGATGTAATATTTGTCACTATTAATCATTCAAGCAAATCAAGACTAGGCATTTAAGAAGACGTATCCTTTTATCAATTTGTAATGCATGTATAACACAAACAATGAGTTGACATTAGGAAGTCCTCTATGATAAAAAAAGACATACAATTTGTATAAAACAAAACCGTTTTAAGAAAATACTGGTATCTTGTATTGGGGCGTATAAGTAATTTGAAGTATAACAGGCTATAAATATCACCACCAATATAATATCAAAATTCCTTTCGACATAATATCGAACGCATCAAGAATACCCGCCGTGAATAGCTGAAAACACAAAAGCGTAATTTGGCCGGGGGCTTATTGTAAACAAGCTTTATCTCATCGTGGCAGACGGCGATCTCGCTAACTTAGCGCTTCTGTGGACTTTACACCAAGTGGCTGCGAATTTTTCAACGGGAAATAAAATTATGTTCGGAAATTATTCGGGCTTGTGAGAAAAAAATCTTTCGAATATTCTACGTATAAGAATTTAGAGACTTTGTTAGGACAACTAATTGTGACGTCAGAGGTGAAGGCCATTTAAAGAGCGTATTTCTATTTCACAAAGTAAAGATGTCTTGGAAGTTGTAGTTATTAGACAGCAGGAGGATATTCAATCCTACAAACGAGAAATTAAACAAGAAAACATTTTTATTACAGCTGGTGCGAGAATTAAAGCATTAGTACCTTGCTCCATGACTCGCTGTTTTGAAAACGTGGCATTAACTGAGCCCTGTGGTAACTGTGAAGTCCACGCAATATCCTCTGTACGAAGTGTCACTATGATGAGCCCTGTTGATGGGAGGCGAAATAATTCTGACACGGAATCCCGTGCCAGTCGTAAGTACCTATCGAAGGGTCATTGGGGTCGACAGTCGGAGTCGCTCGCACTACAATATGACTTTAAATGATTATGCTTACCAGCAAACATTACAAAACAACCTCTACGTACAAACATCAAAAATTTACTGCTTCGTGGTCTCGCGGCAGATGTGCCGTGACATCTAGTGGTCCCGGGTTCGACGCCCAGGTCGAGCAGTGTTATAGGAATTTTCCATTATTAAATTCTCGGTACCAGATCGGAGTCTGGAAATGTGCTAGAAAACGTCAATAGGCGCGTAGGTAACATTACGTGGAACTGATACATGCCAGGCAAAACGTGGGTGAAGAAACGCATCCCTGCCTACCCCTCTGGAGATATGGGCGTACGGTTATCTATGTATATTGGTATGAATGTATCAGTGGCGGTACTTCCATAGAAGCCCAAAAGCCTTACAAAATTCCGAATAATCTTTAAGCTTTAAATATTTATTTAACAAAAGCCATTTGGGATATAAATGAAAATATCCTGTCCCAACAATAAACAATTATAAACTAGGCATTACAAATTACCGTGTAACGCTTTTGGGCTTCTATGAAAGTACCGCCACTGGAATGTATGTACGTATAATAATAATAAAATAATAAATACACCCAACAGTCACTATTGATATCATTGATATCTAGAATTCCGTTTTAATTACCACTCGATTCATATGAAACTTATTTACAATTGTGTATGAGTTACAAAAGCATGTAATATGTCATCGTATTCATATTGCTTCGTTGTCTCGCGGCAGATTATATAAGCCGCGGTATAATCTAGAGATCATGGGTTCGATTCCCGGGTTGGACTGGGTTTTATTAGGTTTTATCATAAGAAAAGTTCGGAGTCGGGAAATGTCTTCGGGTGAAAACGCTCATATGAGCGTATGCAAGTATATACTCGCCCTCTATTATACGTGGGAATTTGAAAATACAAATTGACTACATCTTCGAAGACATAGATATATGTATGTGTACATCGATGGTTGTACTTCCATAAATGCCCAAAAGCCCAGCTAGCCTTACCAAAAACCGAAGTTTTTTTTTACCTTTGAATCTCTATTTAACAAAAGCAAATTGACATAAAAATTACATACATACATAAACTCACGCCACATAAAAATTATAATATCTTTTTTTTTTTCCTCAGTAGGCAGACGAGCAAGCGGCCCGCCTGATGGTAAGCAGTTACCGCCGCCCATGGACTTAAGTAATGCCAGGGGCACAACCCAGCCGCTGCCTACCGTGTGGTGAATACTCTTTTTAAGCCTCGTTTAAAGAAGGACAAGTCATAGCGCTCGGGGATCACTGAGGTAGGGAGTTCATTCCAGAGCTTGCACGTGCGTGGTAGAAAGTAACGCTGGAAACGCACCGTACTCCTACGGATTGACCCCACAATAAACTACTATAAACTAGACATTACAAAAATAACGTGTAACGCTTTCGGGCTTCTATGGAAGTACCGCCACTGGTATACATATGTATGCAACAAAGCGTTTTATGTTCAAGTAAACAACAATAATTCAAATTCATAAAATAAATACACCTACTGGGAATTGTTATTTCCTTTTCCTTCGAAACTACGCCAATAACCTTAATATATTCGTAACGGGACACCTTTCAAAACGTCGGGCACTTTATTGAAACAGTACTCCCGCGCTATCTAACTTAAAAATATTTCCATAACAAAATTTGTGCGGCGTGTCTTAAAAATTGGTGAATTTCATCGAACACAGCGTGAATATTTCCAACTTGTCACGTACCGACGCCCCGGGGACGCCGTCCCAAAATTTGTCCAGGGATCATGGGATTCTATTTGCCTTGATATTTTTTGGTAAAACAAATTTTGAGTGGACCACACATTTTTACATTTACATCAGTCATAACTTAATTCCTGTATTCATCATCATCATCATCATCAGCCCATATACGTCCCACTGCTGGGCACGGGCCTCCTCTACAACAGAGAGGGTTTAGGCCTTAGTCCACCACGCTGGCCTAGTGCGAGTTGGCGGACTACACACCTAAGAAATTCCTAAGAACTTTTAGGTGT
Source organism: Hemaris fuciformis (assembly GCA_907164795.1). Classification (NCBI taxonomy): domain Eukaryota; kingdom Metazoa; phylum Arthropoda; class Insecta; order Lepidoptera; family Sphingidae; genus Hemaris; species Hemaris fuciformis. Next base: position 14,264,890 of record OU015438.1, on the reverse strand, counting down.
GCAGGTTTTATCACGATGTTTTCCTTCGCCGTTAAAGCAAGTGATGATTCATTGTGAATACACACATAACTTCGAAAAGTCAGAGGTGTGTGCCTGGGGTTTGAACCTGCGACCGCTGAAATTCTCGACCGCGCGCCTAAACCTCAAGGCCATCACTGCTTTATTCCTGTATTAGATGAATCAAAAAAAAATTCAGAGGTTATGAGTTTCTCAAAGTATCCTATTGAGAAATAAAGTTAACGCAAAATATTTATTGTAGGAAAGAAAGTATATTGTATAAGATGCCTTCGTTGCAATTTGACAATGTCATACGATACGATACTATAGTACACAATTATCAGTGTACAGAGATACAAATATTCATGTTTGAAAAGCCGTAGTCACGCGTTGTTAAAGTGTTGTAAAAAGTGTGAGAGCACAACGTAGTCAATAGGTAAGGATTCTTTTTAAATTATCTGATATAAAACGTTTAAAGAAAACAAAGAACAATTGAGATGACTCGTGGATTATACTTGTAGGACACTCAAAAATGATTTATTCAAGATCTCCATCCCCTTTTGAAATTAAGGAAAACTAAAACTATAAAATTTGCATCAAAAACTCAACTCCACGTCGGCGACACAGATAAAGTCAATTATTTTCGTGTAGTTGAAAATTTCATGCGCAAAATTGCCTTTTTATTGTTCGCCATAACTTTATTCTTTTCGCGATATATTGTACTGTTGTCATTAAGTACCATTTATGCACATTAATATGGCTATAAAGATTGTTTTCGTGCATTTCACGAGCTCGCGATTTATGAAGCCAGTAAAGAAATGTTTGAATAAAAAAAATGTTAAGTGCAATTTTTACCAAAGCGTTCTCTCTGTCTGTTTTTCATTGTGACGTGTAGCTTTAAATATTTGTCGTCGCTATTACGTTATTTAGTAGCGAGCGATGTAAAATGCAAAGTAGTCACCGAAAGAAAACATTATAGCTCTATTAGCGACATTATTATGTGAAGCTAAATCTTTTTTTTATTCACTTACGTCGACATTATTTTAATCTAGTTTCTTTGTTATTAAAATATAAAAGCTTTTATAGTTAATCTCCGTGAATAATTGCTTAGTCTTTCAGAGGTTTGAAGTTGTAACTTTTTTGAATTTTTGTGCTGTGGCAGCCGAATTCGAGACTTCACCTCGAATACCTTAGTATGTATATACGTGATTTTTGTTTGTACTGAAACGGCAAATAAACAATGCCACATCTGATCAAGGATAGTGCAATTTACGAGGGCTGTCTTTTGACACTTGCCTTTTGACTTTGGACACGACAGCGTTTATCAACCATTAGCATCATTTGGGTGCACTTATATCCAACATCACATGTTTTTGTCCTATCCTAATAGATTTGGTTTATACGGAGATGAAGATGTGCCCTATACACACTTATAGACTCTTCTTACAACATACTTCTTATAACATGGCATTTAAAACGAAAGCTAGGAAAATAGTGTTCAATAAAATTAACCTTTCGATTCCTTCGGGCATAAAAGTTTAAGCATGTGTAGAACCTACACATACATCATACACTTACAAAATAATAAATCTACACTGTAGATGTATTAACAATAAAAATATCAATTATTAATAAGATAACAGTACTTTGATACGAATATACCACATTTTTTCGAAATAATGCTTTGTACCCTACAAAGCAACGTTATATTAACCAAAAATGAAATTTCAAGTTAATGGATTATAATTCTTTGTTCACAGATATAGCTACATACAATAAAAGGCGGAATTCCAGTATGACCTAAATGCAACAATCTGTTCATTCCATTAGGTGGAACAAAAGGAATTATCAGAAAGATAACAAAGTGATCCAATTCACACATTTCTGAGTACAACAGACGGCATGAGCTGACCAAGACTGCATTTGATCCGTAGTAGCCACGATGTCGAGACATTTCTTGCTATTTGCCACAATATTATTTCTAAATATAGAAATGTTTTATTTCTTCAAAACACCGAAAGAACTGAAGTCAGAGATGCACAAAGTTGAAGGTGAACTGTACAGCACGTCTGATGTTCTCGTGGGCAAAGCGATGGACTTCATATATTCGAACAAAACTGTCATGGGACTGATTGCAAGAGAACTTTGGAACGTTGGGTCTGGAATGATTGACAAGATTGTTGAAGTGAAAAACAAAAAAAGTGAGTAATTTAATACTGAGAATCATACTGAAGGATGATTGAATGAATAAATGCATGGTTGGAGGCTTGTTTCCAAGCACGCCTCTTACCGGAATTTCTTAAAAATATCCTATTGCCAAAAGCGTATTCAATTTTAAAAAGTTACTTCGTGTCAATTTTTCATCTAAAATCGTCGTGTTTATTGGATCTTTTTTGAAAAAATAATGACGTTTTGGAAATTATAGATCAATAATCAATATATCAGTTTTGAGGATAAACATTAATTTTATATTACACATCAAAACCCTAGCACAAATTTGTTGAAGGGCACCACACACTAGCGTGGTGTAATGAGACCTAACCCCTTAAACCTCTAGGTATAATGATGAATATTATCTATACATTTATTTTTTACTTCTCATAACACCACTTGTCAGTTGAGATTTAAGCTCTTCTATAACATTTAGGCAAATATTAGCAAAAGGTTTAAGTTAAAGTGCTATCTAAATTTTGCCCAACGTTATTTCATAAGTAGGCAAAACACTTAATAGGCTTAAACAATGAACTACTTTGAAAATTTGGATTTATAACATCCAAATTATCAGTACTGAAATTAGAGCATTTATTGAAAATCGAACGAATTCTCTTGTTTAAGCATTCAATAATTTAATGGGAATGTTATTTGATGCTTAAACATGCGCCTATTTAGGATGCTATGCAATATAAATTAGCGTGGATAGCATGTCAAAACAATATGTCGGAAATATGACACAATGATAATATTAATTAAACAAATTAATTAATGATAATTTCCAAATGGTACTCAAATTGATGTATTCAAACATGTATGTGGACACTGATTTTGCGGTCGTTGATACTCCAAAGAACAAGAGTAGAGAAACGTGGGACTATTACGTAACTTAAAACATCTGACGAATGGTTCGTGTGAGGAATACACTACAAGGATACAGTCATGGGTATTACATACACTGCAGCACGTATGATAAAATTCGTAATGATAAATGTGTACGTTTATTTTCCACCAGTAATTGATTTTGTTTTTTTTCATTTTTTACGGGTACGGCACAGCAATATTTGACAGCCCCGTGGTGCAGTTGGCTAGATACCAGCTTGCGAAACGAGAGGCCGCGGGTTCGATCCCCGCACCGAGACAAATGTTTGTGTGATCCACAAATATTTGTTCCGGGTCTGGGTGTTTGTGAGACCGTAAAGTCTCTCGTAGTTTCTGATACCCACAACACAGGACTTGTATCCTAGTGTGGGGTCTGAACTATGTGACTGTTGGGTGTACCTATTTATTTATTTATTTTATTTATAATATGTATAATGAATATATGTAAGAAATTTTATTATTTCTCTGTATTTGACTAATGTCCTGTACGAGTGTATACAGCTTGATCACGAATCCGACGAATGAATGAATCCGATACACTTACATAGCAGTGACGGTACTACCATGGCTTTGGGCTTCTGCCCAAAAGCGTTACACGTTAATAATTGTGTAAATTATAGTTTATAGTTGTTCATTGTGGAATATTTGTGTCAGGATATTCTCATTTATATGTCAAATTGATTTAGTTGAATAAAGATTTAAAGCTTAAATATATTATTGTTCGGAATTTTGTAAGGCAAACTGGGCTTTTGGGCTTCTATGGAAGTACCGCCATTGTTGCATAGGTCACATTTTCTTGGATTTTGTATTGCGTTTTATGTTCAGTATTTACTATACCCGGCCACTTCAGTATACCTGATTTTTTTGTTGTCTCGCAGACTAACGCAATTTATTAATCCCGCGACTAGACCGATGGCAGCCGCTGTCAATGTGTCCAACTCAAATTACGTCCGACATGACACTGCAAACTCCGCGGCGCCATATTGAAATTTGAAATCCTTTTTTTTTCAGCTGCAACCGGATGAATTTATGAAGTTGGAAAACCGAACACTTGATTACCGATATTCGAATAAATGTTGTGAGTTTTAGAGTTATTTTTTTTATTTACACACAAAACTGATTTGTGTGTAGAAAATGGCAAGCATTTGAGTCAATATACAACATAATATGCAATATATTACATTACATACAACTATGACATACCTCGCCTATAGTTTTGGACGCGCGGTCCGGAGTGAGTCCGGAACACTACACAATTTGCGTTCTTTTTAAGAGAAAATAACATTTGAAACACGAAAATTTTTACACAGGGTAGGGCATTTAAAAAAATTAGTCTTTGGAAATAGTATAAAACTACAAAGTATGCAAATTAAACAGGTAGTTTAAATTCAATCAATGAGATATATTTTTGGTAGAAAAATTATAGACGATAAAAATAATTTTGACTTACGGATGCGTTTATTAATCTTTAATATTATTTTAACCTTTCTCTAATATTGTATGCCACCTCAGCAGTTTAATTACGGCCCACTGTTGGACATAGGCCTTCTCTACAAATTAATGGTATTAAACCTCAGTCAGCAGTGATGGCCTCGAGGTTTAGGCGCGCGGTCGAGAATTTCGGCGGTCGCAGGTTCAAACCCCAGGCACACACCTCTGACTTTTCGAAGTTATGTGTGTATTCACAATGAATTATCACTTGCTTTAACGGTGAAGGAAAACACCTGCACACCTAAAAGTTCTTAGGAATTTCTTAGGTGTGTAGTCCGCCAACCCGCACTAGGCCAGCGTGGTGGACTAAGGCCTAAACTCTCTCAGTTGTATAGGAGGCCCGTGCCCAGCAGTGGGACGTATATGGGCTGATGATGAAACCTCAGTCCCCTAGCATAAATGCAAGTTTTTGTAGGATATACCTTATGGGAAACAATTGTATTTTTTTTAAATTGCGTAATAATTCACACGTATTTAAAAAGTCAGAGGCGTGTGGCTGGTATTTCAACTGACCAAAATATTTCTCGACCACGCACCTAATTCCGAGGCAATCATATTTTAAAACAAAAACAACCTTATCCTACTTAGAATCAATGTAACATAACAAAATAAGTACATGACTGACGTCACGTGACATGTCAAGCTTATTACTATAATTACATATGCTCACAAGAAGGCCAAGTCTACTTATACTCCAGATATCGAGCTGAACAATGAAAGAAAATGTGTGCCGTTTGAAAATGGGTCGAGAAACATTGTATTCTAGTGGCGTCCGAGAACGGATCTGGAATACTCGTGCTATAAATAGACTCGAACACTTGAAGATATGTAGATAGAACAGAATGTAGCACTGATTAGTTCCAAGATTATTTAGCTGTGTCGTATTGATATTAATTATTAGCAGTTCATACATGCGTATGAACAGTCGTGATGGCCTCGAGGTTTAGGCACGCGGTCGAGAATCTCGACGGTCGCGGGTTCAAACCCCAGGCACACACCTCTGACTTTTCGAAGTTATGTGTGTATTCACAATGAATTATCACGTACTTTAACGGTGAAGGAAAACATCGTGATGATACCTGCACACCTAAAAGTTCTTAGGAATTTCTTAGGTGTGTAGTCCGCCAACCCGCATTAGGCCAGCGTGGTGGACTAAGGCCTAAACCCTCTCAATGGTAGAGGAGGCCCGTGCCCAGCAGTGGGACGTATATGGGCTGATGATGACATACGTAGGTATATACTGGTACAATAGGGTAGACAAAGACTGGATATATTCAAGACCGTATGCAAGGTAGGCAGAGAATGTTGATCTCAACATTGCTCAGTCTAAACATACTTCTTTCGCTTCCTCGACTGACATTCTCCACTTCACGCATGTACGCCGTTTTCATCCACTTTCATCTATACAAATAAATAAAATTGGAGTGTCTGTTTGTAATATTGAAATAACCGCTTTTTAATAAATGCATATGGATGTATACACGGTACCTATACCAAAATAACGATTTTTACAATTTTTGTATGTTTGTCTGTCTGTTTGTTCCGGCTAATCTCTGAAACGGGTTGACCAATTTTAACGGAACTTTTACTGGCAAATAGCTGATGTAAGGAGTAACTTAGACTTAAAAAAATCGGCATCAATAAAATCGATAATAGGGAATTAAACATAACAGTCGAGAGGGGTCACAGTCACATCACACGCCTAACAAATTCCTGGTAAGAACAAAAGTTCTAAAAGAAGATACCTTAAAAAATGGTTTTCCTTTACCGTTAAAGTTCATAAAATCATAAAATCGTTTCAAACACGAGGAGCGCAGACAAGTAAATTTACTTTAGAATTTATAACATGTACCACATCCGCTCAACGAGTATTCCTAACTTATAGTTTGCAATCGGATATTGCGCACACATCGACAGCCCACTAATAATGGTTTCACTTGATAATACGTTGTTGCTCCATTCCATTTATGCACTGTATTAAGTCGTGATGGCCTCGAGATTTAAGCACGCGGTCGAGAATCTCGACGGTCGCGGGTTCAAACCCCAGGCACTTTACTTACTTTGATAGTGAAAGAAAACATCGTGGTGAAACGTGCACACCTAAGAGTTCCTTGGAATTTCTTAGGTGTGTAATCCGCCAACCCGCACTAGACCAGCGCGGTGGCCTAAGGTCTAAACCCTCTCAGTTGTAGAGGAGGCCCGTGCCCAGCAAAGGGACGTATATGGGCTGATGATGATGACTGTATTATGAGTACGTGTAACTTTCGCATACAGAATAGTAATAAAAGCACAAGTATGTGCAGATAATATCGTGTGCGAAAGACAAGTAAATAAAAATAGTAATAATAGAACTTGGTCCAAATTTATGACTCACTAGTTGTGATAGTTTTGCCGGCCTTAATAACAGATGTCAACCTGGTGATGAGTAGGTACTTTTAAGTGGCAAAACCACTCAGCTTATGTTGAAGAGTTTTATATCTTACGTAAGGTTATTGCTATCTGGGGGAATATAAATATACATACATTAAAATTTACAATTGATACTTTCCCAACACGGTAAATACGGGCCAAAATACGCTAAAACAATAGGTACAAATTATTTAAAAATATCTGTAACATAGCTATAAGCGACCTCTGTCTTAAGTCTATAAGAAGATAAACACGTAAAATATACTTTTAAATACTAAAGACTATGGTATTTAAGTCTGTGGCGGTACTATGGATGATATACAGTGGATGTACTTCCATAGAAGCCCAAAAGCGTTACACGTTAACTGTGTAATGTCTAGTTTATAATTGTTCATTGTGGAGTAGGATACTCTCATATATATGTCCAATGGTTTTTGTTAAATAAAGATTTAAAGCATAAATATTATTATTCGGAGTTTTGAGAACTGGGCTTTTGGGCTTCTATGGAAGTATAAAATTTTAAGTAATACATTTTTATTTTATTTAACATTTCTCATGTATTCACGATATCTTGACATAAATATCCCTTTATATATCACGATAAATAAAAGGATGCTTAAAAAGATTAAAAGACATTGCTAAACACATCTTAGATCACCCAAAGAAAAGCCACGAACGCTGAACACATCCATATCAAATCGTGTCTTGTCATATTATTTCCTGTTTATCCCATCAACATCCTCTAACATCAAATGTTTTGCAAAATACAAACGGAACGGCATTGTTACGAAAACTCGTCAGCTACAATATCCCAAACCGCAATTTTTTATCATTGAACTGCGGAAAATCGCACCGTAAATATGCTCGCCGCTTTAAAACTGGGATCGATTTTAATTTTTCTATCAAGCTTCACATTGAAGGGTGACGGGATAAAGTTGAAACTGAAAGAGGATCCGCTACCTCCCAAAAGGGATTATAGGCCGTCAAAATGGCTCGCTAACAGCGCCATGGACGTGTGGTACGGGAACAAAAGTATGATTGAGGTCCTGTTCAGAGAACTCGGAGATGTTATGTACAAACTTACTATGCGGCCAGGTGAGTTAATTTTAATTAAAGAATACATTAAAATATTTATATTTAAATGACTGCCTTGTTGGTCTAACGCTACAGGTTTGTGCTGTGTGATATAGAGATACTGGGTTCAATTCCTGGGCCGGGCAAAGTGTTTTTGAGTTGTCTCATCAGGAAATTCTCAGCATCAACTCAAAGTCCTGAAACGTGCACGAAAACCGGCAACGAGTTTATCACAAAGACTTAAACAAATTTCCAAGGGAATAATGACGGAAAAGCTGATTTATTTTTGAGATGTTTGAAATTGTGATAACGATCGACGAATGTCCAAATACTTTGAAGCGTTTGGTATCATGAGGACGGGAAAGATGAGAAAGTTTGATATTAGAAATGAAAAAGGATTGTAAAAGAAGGGAGGGTAACGGAAAAAATATTTCGCTTAATCATACTCCTATAGAGGCCTATCACTGATTGAATACATTTTGATATCCATGATGTTTCTTACCGGCTATCGTATTTCAGAAACAAATATTAATAAGATTATAAATATTAATAATATTGATTGGAGACTGCCTCGTGGTCTCGCGGCACAAGCATGTGTCGTGCGTTCTAGAGGTCCTGGGTTCGATTCCCGGGTCGGGCAAAGTGTTATTGGGTTTTCCATTAGGAAATTCTCAGTAGCAGCACGGAGTCTGGAATTGTGCCCGAAAAACGGCAATAGGCTCACCCCCTATTACGTGGGACTGATACATAACTGGCGAAATGTGGGTGCAGAAATGCATCTCTGCCTACCGCTTCGGGGAATACAGGCGTAAGGTTATGTATGTATGTATGTATGATTGGAAAAGAGCAACACTAGAGTTTCTTGCCCGTTTTTCTCTAGTGATGACTGCCTTCCGAACAGGGTGGTACACTAAAATTTGAAATGACTGAATCTAAGTGATGTATTTGACATTTTATAGATTCAATAAACATTATTTCATTTCATAAGGAATTATTCATCAGTGACGTTCAGTAGAGTTAACATAATTGTTTTGCCAGATGCAGGTTTCATTATCATAATAATACAATTATTTCCAGCACGAGGAGTAAGTATAAATAAAACATCACTACTGGATAATATTCCAATGAGATTAAATAACTCCCAGTCCGTTCATTACCGAGAAACTTTATCAAGGAACATTTCTATGAAATACATAGTATCGGATGTACACGATGAATCAGGAGAAAAATATCCGAGCAGGTCAATTGAAGATTTAACTATAGAAGGAATATGATTCATTTTGAAAAGGATTAAAGTAAATTAAATAATAATAAAAAAAAGGTTGATGTTATTAAATTATTTTGTGATGATATTTTGTTTTAATTTGCGATATCAAAATTACGTGATTACACCACCAGCAGTCAGACTATACTTACAACTTTGTGGTTTTTTTTTAAAAAGACACAAAAAAAGCTTTTTTGAAATAAAAAAAACACGTACATCACTGGTAAATGTACAAAAGAGTACCATTGTCACACTAAAAATAATATCTACAGTAATTAAAAGACTTATTAAATAGAAACGCACCGAACAGTTGTTGGTAATTACGTTTATTCTTTGAAATTACGACAGCCAGTTTCAACTGTATAAAAAGGAAAGCGGCATTTTTTCAATTTCCCCATAACGTGAACTCTAGAATTTTTCCACTTCCAATTTTTCCCTTCCGTGATGACATCAAAGCGGTTTTCCAAACCTTTAATTAAGGAAATCTCTGAGCCACTCTCATTCTACACTTTCAAGGGGATTACAGTCGCGAGACAGTCTCGGAGAATGGCATCGACGCTACCACGAGTTCTATTTTGGCAGGCGACGCGTAAAGGGCCTTGTCCATTAGCAACACATAATTTTCAATGTAAAAAATATTTCTTATCAAAATTTTATTTAAATGGAAACACATTTAAAACTGAGTGGTGAACTAGTTTTCATTATGGATTGTTGAATTTGCCTTGTAAACGACCATCTTCTGTTAATCAATCATCATCAAAAATTCTTAATAATTTTTATCTACTTTTTATTTTTTAGGGTAATAAAATTAAAAATATTATAAAGTTTATCGATACTCGACCTGGGAAGAGCTCCACTTAATATAAGGTACAAATCTATGTCTCGGAGCCAAAAAACAAATGCCCTTGTTAGTTGACATGAATGCCTTTTTGGTTCAGGGGCATGAGATTTACAGGTTCCGGATATTATTCCTAGGTTGGGTCATTCGCAATCCTATTGAGAAATTCTCAGTAACAGCATAGAGATAAACGGAAAAAAATGACAATCTTTGTTCCGTAGGACATTACAACTGGTGAAAGGGGATGCAGAAATTACTCTGTTCAACCCTTCCAGGAATCGGAAATGTGAGAACCCGTAAGTACTCATTAGGTACGAGTTATTACGTCATTACAGAGAGTCGATGAAGAAATATTTTTATATAAATATTCAGTTATGAGTTCCACGGCGTGACGTCATTCTTATTTGTAAAGTATTTCATTCATAATAACTTTAGATACATAAATGGCCTTAAAATTGAACAATATAACAATGAGTAATTAAATATTTTTTTATATTTTTACCTCCTCAATAAATAGCCTCATATTCTTAGTATCGCGATACTAAAATAGTGTTTGTACCGAGAAATCTACTTTACATTGAATCTGTGTTCGAAAACCACGGCAAATATTTATTCAGGACAGATGTTTATTTAAATAAGTATGATGAATCTATTTCACCAGTGACACGACAACTCATAACAAGCGTGTACATACAAAGTGTGTTAGATGTTGGATATTTTTGACCTCTTTCAATTTGGATTTTAAATGTTTGAGGTTGAAAATAAAAAAAAGAAACTGTTCAATGATGTATGTATATTCAATAATGATGAGTAATAGTATAGAGACAATACTGAAGTCTATACAGTGCTGCCAACATAAAAAATATTATGGATGCGTTCTCATTTACGAACATGGATTTATGCAAATATTTGTTAAGCAGACTGCCTCGTGGTCTCGCGGTACAAGTGTGTGCCGTGCGATCTAGAGGTCCTGGGTTCGATTCCCGGGTCGGGCAAAGTGTTATTGGGTTTTTCCATTAGGAAATTCTCAGTAACAGCACGGAGTCTGGAAATGTGCCCGAAAAACGGCAATAGGCTCGCCCCCTATTACGTGGGACTGATACATACCTGGCGAAATGTGGGTGCAGAAATGCACCTCTGCCTACCCCTTCGGGGAATACAGGCGTGAGTTTATGTATGTATTTGTTAAGCAAACAAATGGCTCAATTGATAGTAATTATTATTATTTATTCTTTATTGTACACCATATAATAAGAAAACAACATAGGTATAAGTAACTCTAAATAAGGTAGTGTCACAAATGGCGGCCTTATCGCTGTCGGCGATTTCTTCCAGGCAACCGTTAGATGGACTGGAGAGATTGGAAGCATAGGGTGGTCACAACTTACGTAAATGATTGAAAAAAAAAATGTACGCAAAATGTTTAAAGATAGATAATATAGTATTAATAAATAAATAAATAAATACACCCAATAGTCACATACATAGTTCTGACCCCACACTAAGATAAGAACTAGTCTTGTGTCGTGGGTATCAGAAACTACGAGAGACTTTTCGGTCTCAAAAACACCCAGACCCGAAACAAATGCTTGTGGATCACACAAACATTTGTCTCGGTGCGGGGATCGAACCCGCGGCCTCTCGTTTCGCGAGCTGGTATCTAGCCAACTGCGCCACGGGGCTGTCAAGTAATATCGCCGTTCAAAATTGTGACAATATACATAATGTAAAAAAAAGACCGTGATTAAAAACTTAGACAGTTAATAGTTATGGCGATTACAAACACATTGACGTTTAAAAAAATCCCGACATTTTTTTTTTTACTTTCACCTTACATTTAGTACTTATGGCTGTTAGGAAAACATTATTTGGTTTTTTTTGTCGGGATCTTTTTAACGTCAATGTGTTTCTAATCACTATTGCTTGTCTTAGTTTTTGATCATGGTCTTTTTACGTATATGAGGGTAAATTATAAAATCGTTGCTCTAAAAATGCAAAAGACTTACCCTACATAACGTAGGATTATAAATACAGCTGACGAAAAAGGTGTAAAATACATTACTGCTAGCCCTCTAGAGATGCAGACTTTTTAATAATTAAGTGTTATATTTGATTTGTACCCGACAAAATAAAAAAGGTTGTTTTTTTATAAACCTTTAAGTTTCATAATAAAAAAATGTCTGCAGCAAAACTCACAATAACAATTGTCTACGTTCAACTTGTATTCGCAATAGAAAATCTACGTTTCCCCTCCAAGTCTATTACGACGTAAATACAAAACGTTTTTGTACTAACATTAGGCGCGGTTATTCACCTAAATTTTTCATGTGAAATTTTAGACTTAAAAACAGTGGCTGATTGTGTAGTCCCCTTTTCATCGCCCCTTCTTTTTGAGTAGTCAGAGGCGTTGCCTTTGATGTTTTAAAAGCCACTTCATAAGTGTACGCGTTCGAACCTCATGATTAGAGGGTAGTTAGGGGTGAGAGTGTCCGGGGGCTCGATCAAAAGGGGATGAATTTTTAAATCCTGTTTTGTTTTGGTATTTCGGCGTATCGCGCTTATAGCAGATATTGGGCGTATTGAATACAGATAGGTGTTTTATAGTGTGTATTGACTGTACGGGTATTTTTATCAGACGGTTTTATAAATTTGCACCTCTGCCTATTCCGTCTCCGATACAGGCGTGGTTATGTATGTATGAATAGTACCTACCCATACATGTATATTATATATTTATATGATGACAATGCTACTAATGCTGTAAAAATCAAAGAGATCAGTCATGATTTTGACATCAGAGTAAGATAAGTAAACACCCAGGATCATGTGCATTTTTTTTGCCTTTGACAATTCTACTGGAAATCTTCGAAGAAGGTTTAACATAAAACTATATAGTATATACTGTAGTGAATAAAATAGGTGAGGATAATGATGCAATGGAAAGCGCAGCGTGGGACGTCCTCCGACAAGATGATCGGACGACCTAGAAAGGTCGCGGGACGTCGCTGGATGCAAGCTACTTCCAACAGGTCCCTGTGGAAGTCATTAGGAGAGGCCTATGTCCAGCAGTAGACTTCCATGGACTGATGGATGGATGGATGATGGAATGATGCAATAATTTTAGTAGTAGATAGAATAATTCCTCGGTCTCTCTATACCTAGAATGCTTTGAACCCGCAACCGCCAAAATTTTGTCTTGAAAACCACCTTATCATCGAGGGCTTCACGACATAATAACGATATAAAGAAGTTATATCAATCCACAATTGCGTCAAATACATATAATATGGAATAAATAAAATTTATTATTCAGTGACAATGACCTCAATTTGCTCAGAACACCTGAACATAACCGAAAAAATACGAGGAGCTTTGTTAAATTGTGTGGGAATTATGCAAAAACGGTGTAACGACGTGAGCGGATAATGAATTTTCTCCAGTTTTATACAGTACCGACGTGGGATTGACAGATTAATGAAACGTTTTGTTGTTCGCCTTTGTGCGTTTTAATTTGTATTTTTTTTTCTTTTTTTATTACCGACCAACATTTAAAAATTGTGCTGCGAAAAAGTTTATGCATATTTTTTTTCAATCAATAATCGCTGTGTAATTCTAAAAGTGATGTTCGTTGAAATACGAATTTATTTATGAGTGATATTTCCGTAACCAAAGATTTGAAAAACTGTAAAATTTTAGAGATTAAGAAAGAAATAAGTAATTATTTTGACAATTTCAATAAATAAATAAAAGTCTATGATTTCGTAATTGATTCTTAGAGATAATGAATCATTTTATGGACTGGAAAATTACTTCTTTGTATTAAAGAAAATGAAAAAAAAATATAAGCTAAAATTCCAATCTGCCTAAAACAAAGGCATATCAGCCGATCGATCAAGCCGTCACGATTGACGGAGTGAAAAAAGTACATAAAAAGAACATTCTGTTTCAAACAAAAGATTTTGGGTACGTTTTGTACACTTCTTACAGCATTTTTTCATGCAATCGTGTTTGAATGCCTCTTTTCCACCGTAGGTGAGCGAAGCTTGGTCAAAAGGAGAACCAAACCTAGAAAGGTTTGGTGCTATTTTTTACGAATAAGCGAATCAAAACCAAGACGTCCACTTTGCAACACGCATTTTTCGTCCTGAGACCATGCAGTTAACGAGTCTGTCGATATTTATAGTATACTGTAATAATGGTAAAATCACAGACACGTGGTGCAGTTGACTAGCTAGACACCAGCTTATAAAATGAGAGGCTGAGGGTTCGATCCCTACAAGGAGAGAAATTTTTGGTTGACCTACCTGTATTTGTTTCGAGTCTGGGTGTTTGTGTGACCGAAAAGTCTCGCTAATACCTAAGAAACTTTCGTACCTTAGTCCATACTAAGGTAGTTTGACCGATGTCAAACTATGTATGTGACTGTTGGGTGTATTTATTTATTAGTAAATTAAGTTTCTAGTATAACTGGAAAACTGTTATTCCGTGCTGCTGATGTCAATAAAGAAGAAACAAATAATTAATGTTTTAAATGATATATTTTTGTATTCCAAGCTCACGTAAAATTAAATATCTTCTTTATAATTAAAACGAGGAAAGCTTATGTCGTAATTCACAAGAAATAATCTGAGATTCTAACTTCTCGTCGAGTATTATTTTTTGCTTTTATCCTCTTAAAGAAAATAGACAGGAACTGGAGTTACTAAGTGTTCCATCGATATCTTGAGAGCTTCTTGGCGGTTTTAACTCTCACTATCAAAGAGCACGAATGAAATATAAATTATTTTAAGTTGAATGCGGAGCAACTTTGCAGGACTACATGGTTGTGCTGAGTATAAGTAAATAAAGTAATTATTGCACTAAAATTTAAAAAACTGGTTCTCGCTGCTTAATTATTTGTATCGATACCATTTAGTGTAGTAGACCACATATTATTATTATCATCAGCCCAAATACGTCCCACTGCTGGGCACGGGCCTCGTCTACAACTAAGAGGGTTTAGGCCTTAGTCGACCACGCTGGCCTAGTGCGGGTTGGCGGACTACACACTTAAGAAATTCCTAAGAACTTTTTAGGTGTGTAGGTTTTATCACGATGTTTTCCTTCACCGTTAAATCAAGTGATAATTCATTGTGAATACACACATAACTTCGAAAAGTCAGAGGTGTGTGTGGTTTGAACCTGCGACCGTCGAAATTCTCGACCGCGCGCCTAAACCTCAAGGCCATCACTGCTTCACCAGACCACATAATTAGTGAAAAGCATGAAATCACAATAGGTACATAATATTTAACCCAAATTAAGACTGACTAAAAGGTCTCAAGTGGTTTCTGAAACTGCGAGACACGTTTTTCGGTCTCATAAACACTCATAAAGAAACAAATATAACATTTATCGTCGTTTCAATGGCTGGCCTCTTACTATGACACAATAGAATTGTCGCAATTATTAAAAGCTTTGTATTAAATAAGAATCAGCTAATTTATGTCTGGAAACTGTCTATTTGGTCTTGTGGCAAATAATAAATGATAAATACACCCAACAGTCACATACATAGTTCTGACCCCACAATAGGATACAAGTCCTGTGTCGTGGATATCAGAGACTACGAGAGACTTTTCGGTCTCACAAACACCCAGACTCGAAACAAATATTTGTGGATCACACAAACATTTATCTCGGTGCGGGGATCGAACCCGCGGCCTCTCGTTTCGCAAGCTGGTGTCTAGCCATCTGCGCCACGGGGCAATGTGTTTTAGGTTTTCCATTTGGAATACATAGAAGG
The DNA here is from genome assembly GCA_907164795.1 of Hemaris fuciformis. Taxonomy (NCBI): domain Eukaryota; kingdom Metazoa; phylum Arthropoda; class Insecta; order Lepidoptera; family Sphingidae; genus Hemaris; species Hemaris fuciformis. The sequence goes on along the minus strand of OU015438.1, from coordinate 14,248,939 downwards.
AGCAAGAAGCCTGAAAGTGTGCGCGATCACCGGTGTTTTGTCCCTTATTACTTGGTGCATAAAATCCAAAACTACGCACGCATATCTAATAATGAATATGCCGACATCATTATGACGATAAGAGATACTCGCAATCGTTGATTAACACTCTATTTTCACCGCACATACAGCTGTCACTGCCTTCTCTTCTCTATGCAATAAAAAAGGAATTTCCTTTTTTCAGTAATGATTCTCCCCATAGTAACCCGGCAGACTTTACAAAAACAACCGGAGCCACTTTGAAAAACATCGCTCAAACACCAAGCAAACTCAATCAAAAAAGAATTTTAAAAAGACTCGTCAAAAGCCCTCAGAATGGAGAGCGATAAGTCACCTCGGAAATAAGCTGTTATGCCATCACTGTCAGTATAATGTCATTCTAAGAACTAATTACGTCCTCTATTCTGGTGTAAGCAGGCTTTATTCGACCTCGGTTTTCGAGTGGGATGTTGGCGAATGGGATTTTTCAAGCGCTCGCACCCGATTCTCGTACATTCGACTTTTATGTCGCACGAGTTTTTGTGTTTTTTGCCACTTGAAAGCAATGTCGTGAATCAGCTTGTATCGTTTGCACTGTTTTTATTGCTCTTTTAGTGTTTTAAAATGTCTGTATTTTGTTTTTCTTTGCATTGTAGTAGGAATAACATTTAAACAAGTTTAATTTGGCACGTGAAAGACATCATCATCTTTCATACTCATACAATTTGTGTGTATGTATATTGAAAGCTACGAGAGAGGAGAGAAGTTTTTTTTTTAAACAAATATTACATTTTATTAATCATAGTGTTAATTAATCTTTAGATCAATCTCTACACAACGCACCCTCTGTTTTGAAGACGTATCGCAAATAATACAAATTTATTTATTAATTCACTTTTTGTTGTATTTAATACAGCTTCATAAAGTACAAGTTGCTCTAGGTCATTTCTTACAGACACTCTTTGGATGGATAACTTAATATTATTTTGAGTCCTCTAAAGTGCTTCTTGTTTTAAAGAACAATTTAGGTGTGCACATATGTATATGATAAACCTATCGATATAAAAAAAACACTAGTTTGTGTTCGCGAGTTTGCCTGTAAAGTATTCAAAATTAAAATTCAAAATCAAGGCTTAAACTTCTTCATTCATAGCAATATAATTATTATGAACAATTCCACAATACTTAATAAAGTATGTAGTATCATCAGTAGTTAGTATCAAGCTAACAGACGTCAATATCCCAAAGTCTTTAATCACCGACAGAGTACCCAAGCAACCTTCAGCAGGTGCTTTAAATAACCTTATCTATCTAAATATTCACAAAACATCCCACTTAATTCCACACACGATAGTAGAAAACATGCGTTTAAGCCCGAATTAAAGTGGCTTAAATATTCGCCTGCTTCATGCTTATTTACCCTCAAGCCCGTGTAAGTAATATTTATTCATGCTGTTAACTGTAGTAACGGAGTTTCGGTTTTACGGATAGCGTCACTCTCGGCAATTAACTCTCTTTACTCAAGCAAATAGGTTAATGGAGTATCGCAAGCGTGGGAGCGTGGATTAAAATTGTGGCTTGATGCAGTATAGAGCTCTATTATCGAGATGTACTGGTTGTTTAACAGCTGGATTTTGTCCGCGATTGTAGAATTTTATCAGAGAAATAAAATAAAAAAATAATTAAAAAATATACGTCAAACTCTTAGCTTTTTCGAAATAAAATATTATCTACTAAATTCGTTTAATCATTTTAGATCTCACTTCATTTTTTACCTTTTAATCACTACGGACATTTCATTTAAATAAATATTAGACTTACTTAATATAGTTACATTCAAAACTAGTCTAGTTGTCTTTAGAGACAAAATCTGCGAGAGATTCTCTGCGGCCCAAGACATCGATACAAATATTACAAAGTGGAAATGTTAGTTTTGTATTAATGTTAGTTTTGTATTGTTAGTATGTTTGTAACGAATCATTACAAAAAATATTTGACGGATTTGAATGATTTTTACTATGGATATAGTAGATGGGTACTTCCGTAGTAACATAGGCTACTTTTTTTATAAAATCACTCCTGGGCGGAACGGGCCCAAAACGACGTGAAACACATTTACGAAAAAATTGCTCAGAAAGCGATGACAAGCGTTTTGTATCTAATAAGGCTATGGAAACGGAAAGCTGCTTTTCTCTAGCGCCCTCTATTAGACATAGCCCTTAACAACAAACATTTCAAAATAGCACGTTACCCCTTTTTGTTCGGAAATGATCTAAGGCGGACATGGATACGTAAGAGAGTGACCTTAATATAAATGAATACACCAGTCAGTACATAGTACTGAGCCGACACTAAGATAAAAGTCTCGTGTCGGGGGTATCAGAAACCAAGTAACAGAAACACCCAGACCCGAAACAAATATTTGTGGTCATCAGAAACTTTGATCTCGGTGCGGGAATCGAACAAGCGGCCAACTGTGCTACGGGGCTGTCAATTAATATGTCCAGTGACATTTATCGACCGCATCAATATCAAAAAAGCCAAAATAAGCGTCCATATATAGAGAGTCCTTAATGAGCCTACTTGAAAACAAAGCAGGTACATTTCGGTTGTTGGTTATTGTCTTTGATATTTGAGCCGTGTGCACGCCGCGATGGATGCGGAACCACGTTTGAGCCTTTTAAATTAGCAGTTGTTTTTCGATTACGCACCGCGGAGCCGAGGTTTCAAGTTCGTATTTTTTTATATTAAATACACGCACAGTCCGTCCAATTACGGATGCTCGGAGTTCCAACAGTCCTTCTCGCCACTATAGAATTACAAGGTAATTATTTCAGAAAAAAATTCAATAATTGAACGGCTTGGAACAATAATGAATTTCAATGGAGAGCAGTCTTTTGTTATATGTGAGCTTTTAAAATTATTATGAAATATCGGCATTGTAGTTTGTCGAATATTAACACGGTGCATGCAGTCATACAAGTAGGAAATTCATGTGAATCTATGATTTTATATCTCACATGTTTATTTCAATGCTATATTATATCCATACATAAATTCACGCCTGTCTCCCGTTAGGGTAGGCAGAGACATAGATATAGAGCGCTAAATACCACGGTCCAAACACATTTCTTTTGCTTCCTCAACTGACATGGTCCACTTTTTTTGAAAAAAAAACAATAAATATGTAGGTACATAAGTATGTCATAACATGATAATAAAATATTCCCGGTCAAAAAATTAGTTGTAGTATTAGTAGTTGGTTTGTATGTATGTGTATGTTTTTTTCTTAGTACTCTATTTGCTTATTAAAATATATATTTTAACGACCTATTAACAGAGATAATTTATATAGCTCATCTTATTGTATTTTTTATTATCTAACTTTGTACACTTATGACTTCTCTTCCTACATCCCCATCCTTGGTTGTCTGTAAGAGATCACCTTGTGCGATAAGGCCGCCCTTTGTACTTAATCAGGTAACTGTACTCCTTAGTTTAATTCTTATGTGTACATTTTTTTTAAATAAATATGTCCCAACTATTCGGGAGGTAGGCTTTATTTCTAGACTTTGTGTTTCTGCTAAAAATTGAGCTTGGAACCTTATGATCGTACGCCACACTCTTTTTTAGCGAGAGCAACTATGCAGGCATTTTATAGTACATTGGGGCTTTGTTACGTCTAAACAGTAATCGCCCATGTAACGAGTTTTTAACTCGGTATATTTATAGAAAAAATGAAATTTACTTAACACTGGAAACTAGGAAAAAAGCTTCTTAAGACAAACGATAAAAATAAATCTAAAAAAAAACAAAGGAAATCTCATAACCCATTTTTATCCGAACTACACTGCATTTATAATTTATTTTATTTATAAGCTTCAATTTCTAAATTCTTTAGCATCCTTTTTTTACTGTTAAGATGACCTTTTTTGGGTTTGAAGTTTGTACCCTTAGTAGTACTTTAGTAATAATTTAGTTTAATAACTGTGTAAGTAATTCACTGCTTCTAGAAGCAGTGATGGCCCCGAGGTTTAGGCGCGCGGTCGAGAATTGGGCGGTCGCAGGTTCAAACCCCAGGCACACACCTCTGACTTTTCAAAGTTATGTGTGTATTCGTATTGCTTTAACGGTGTAGGAAAACATCGTGATAAAACCTGCACACCTAAAACTTCTTAGGAATTTCTTAGGTGAGTAGTCCGCCAACCCGCACTAGGCCAGCGTGGTGGACTAAGGCCTAAACCCTCTCAGTTGTAGAGGAGGCCCGTGCCCAGCAGTGGGACGTATTTGGGCTGATGACGACGTAAGTAATTATGTTCTTCTTGATATCACCAAAGAAACAAATTATTTTTATATTTCGAAATAGTACCTAATATTTGAAAAATTGCAGTACCAAGCTCCAATAAATATTTATGAAAAAAATATGACCCAAACCTGATACTTTTCACAAGACATTCGAAGAAATATTCAAGCAACTACAAATTCCAGTTCGGATACAAAAGACTATGACAATATTTCTCCTACAAAACAGGCTGTCCTGGCCAGATTATTTTTCCGATACACTGAAATGTCAGCCTATGCGGGAATGTCACGGAATATTCGCCCCTATTCCTTGTGGTATAAGAAAGTACTAGAGCAGGGAAATCAGCGTCAGTTGCGGCAAATGCAATAGCTTACTTTTATTTTAGCGTTATTGCGGTATCACTCGGGTAGCACCACCTGCTCGTGATACAAGTGTTGGAACATACGGACGGATAAACGGATGAGCTTGTTAGTTGTTCACAAATATATTTAGGCCCCTATGGTGCAGTCAGCTACAATGCTGCGAAGGTGAGTGAGACAAATCTTTGTATAATACTCGTCATAAAAAAATACAACCAAAAGTCACATACATAGTTCTGACCCCACACTAGGATACAAGTTATGTGTCGTGGGTATCAGAAACGACGAGAAACTTTTCGGTCTCACAAACACCCAGACCAGAAACAAATATTTGTGGATCACACAAACATTTGTCTCGGTGCGGGGAACGAACCCGCGGCCTCTCGTTTCGCAAGTTGGTGTCTAGTCAACTGCGCCACGGGGCTGCCAAAGTGTGTCAAAGTTATGGTTATTAAGTCGAAGTCTCTCGTTGATTCTGATATCAAAGTAGTGAAACTAGTCTTTGAGTGTCGTCAAAACTATAGACATATTTTAATATATTGGTAATTTAAAAAAAATAGTAGTCTAACTTTTCTCAAGCATCCTGGAATATATCTAATTTGTTTTCGGGTTCAGGTTTAATATTACACTTGAGAAGCCAATAAATGATATGCATGCAAACTATTGCAACCATTAAACATCAAAATGTACAAACCAAAACTTACGTTATGGTAATACAAGATAAGGTTAACTTACTATCGTATTCTGTCCGCTTTATAAAGTTCTGCCAAAGAAGTGTTAGTACAGTTAGGTTCGTCACAATTTCCTTCTGAAATTTTCAACCCAAAGCCGGCTCTCAGGCTGTATGTTGCAGCGCAGCTTTGTCCCACGCACAAGGGACGTAAAACTCGGATTTTTGCGGTCTCTAAACATTATGTCCTGTGTATATACGTTCCGCTCCGTTTCACTGTAAATGGCAGATCTTTTAAACGAAAGGATTTCCCAACCTTTAGATACATCGACGGAATGAAACTGCAGCTGCATGAAGCAATGGGAAAAAGTCTGCTAGAGTTTATTGAAGTAAGTGTTTTTTTTTAATTAATATTTGTAGTAGTGCATTGATGAATGGATATCAGTTCTATACAATGCTTAATCATTCACGCAAAAAAGAGCTAAACGTACATATCCTTATTGCAACGTAAGTTTCTATTTACCATATATAACTTTGACACATATCTTATGTGCGTCTAATTTAATAGTAATTTTGATACTATAAATTAATGTAGATAAATAAAGTATATCAAGATCAAAATTACAAATTCTCATAAGAATATATATTAGACTAGCTGTGCCCGCAACTTCGTCCGCGCGGAAAATTAATTTTTAATAAGAAAATTTATAAACTAAAAGTAGTCTAAGTTACTCCTTATTACATCAGCTATCTGCCAGTGAAAGTCCCGTTAAAATTGGTCCACCCGTTTCAGAGCTTAGCACAAACAGACATACAGACAGACAAAAATTGTAAAAAACGTTATTTTGGTATATGTACCGTGTATACATCCATATGCATTTATTAAAAAGCGGTTATTTCAATATTACAAACAGACACTCCAATTTTATTTATTTGTATAGATAAGATAAAATATAGTTATACGTAAGTATATGCGCAAGAATCTCATACGCTATGGAAGAACCAACTTTCACAAATTTGTTAGCGAAGAAGATTTACTCTACATTTGTTTTTCAAAGAAGTTAACACAACTTTGACAGTCAACCCGCAAATACGTGTTAATCACTCAAAGTCGGCAAACAACGAGTGACATCAGACGAGGAATTTAACACGAAACTCCAGTGAAGTAGGAATGACAAAAGGCGAAATCACCAGAGATTATGAACTTTAAGTTGAGATTGATCATTGTCGCATCGAAAGCTTTTGAGCTTCGGAACAAGCGAGCTTATTGAACGAACGACTTGGAATGAACAGTGCAATATTTGACAAGTGCTCGTTTGGAAACTATTCGCGGTATTCAATACAGCCTGGCTAGAGGATTCGGGCCCAATATTGAAAATACTTGCTCCGCTCGGCTTTTAACGTTTGCTTTAGGTAATTTTGATGCTGTAGGTGTTCTTGTTTGGTAGTCTTTACATAGGTACAAGCGGTCTTGTACAGATTAAAATATCTTTGCGAGGAGGAAACCTCAAAGTGGCACTTTGGATGTCTTAGAAAGCCGTTATATCGACAAGGAGTTCGTGTAACTATTATAAAAATAGAAAATGTAAATAAAGTTATGCAATTAAATCAAAAATATGAAATTAATTGAAAAAAGTTAAAGAAGGTATTTAGGTTATCAAAATGTACATAATGAAATAAAATAGGAGGCAAGCAGCATAAATTATAGGAATAATTCTATAACGACAAGGTTGTAGTTTGGTCATTACTAGATTCCTAGCAATGACTTTAAGCAGTCCGTCTGTTCTTGTAGTAAGTATATATAAATATCCTTGAATAAATAATACAATCATAAACTTTTAATATACATTGGCAAATTAAAATTGTGATGGCCTCGAGGTTTAGGCACGCGGTCGAGAATCTCGACGGTCGCGGGTTCAAACCCCAGGCACACACCTCTGACTTTTCGAAGTTATGTGTGTATTCACATTGAATTATCACGTACTTTAACGGTGAAGGAAAACATCGTGATAAAACCTGCACACCTAACAAATTCTTAGGAATTTCTTGGGTGTGTAGTCCGCCAACCCTAAGGCCTAAACCCTCTCAGTTGTAGAGGAGGGCCGTGCCCAGCAGTGGGACGTATATGGGCTGATTATGATGATACATTGGACCCTCTCACGCTACAAACTTAAACACTCACTCAGACTTTAATTTATATAAAAAAAAAACTCGGTTCCGATTAATCAACTGTGAAAAAGATTGATTAGTGCCTAGTCAAAGGAGTGATCCCGCAAGACGTCTCCTTGAATACGAGTACAATAGTGGCAATATTACACAAGACAATAACTCAGCGGTATTGTACAAATGCTTCCAGTGTTTACATAGTCCGCGATACCGTCGCATTTAATTTGCTCCCAACGTTTGCTTTTAGTTTCACATTCAACTTACAATAAATGGAGGGTTGACAATGCTCAAATGGCTGAACATGATGTCGCCTTTTGTTTTAAATGTTAAATAAGTGGATTTTGGGTAGTGGGTTTTTAGAAATGTGTTTAGGTTGTAAGGCGCGAGTTTTTCGAGACGTTTCCTTGAAAATAGCAGGTTCAAACTTCATGCATACACTCCCTAGTTTGAAATTTACGTGTGTACTCAAAAAGAAATGTGCCGTGCGATCTAGAGGTCCTGTGTTCGATTCCCGGGTCGGGCAAAGTGTTATTGGGTTTTTCCATTAGGAAATTCTCGGTAACAGCACGGAGTCTGGAAATGTGCCCGAAAAGCGGCAATAGGCTCGCCCCCTATTACGTGGGACTGATACACACTTACCTGGCGAAATGTGGGTGCAGAAATGCACCTCTGCATATCACAATCATTTTTAGCAATTAACATTATAGTTGGACAGTAGAGTATTTTAAATCAGACCATATTTTTTATGCGGTCATTTGCAGTGGCAAATAAAAAATAATTGCAGCACAGCACATGTATCTTTATAACCTGCATCTTAGGAGTTTAAAATATTTTCAAAACAATACTCTGTAACTCTCCCAAAGAAGACAAATAAAAATAATTTTCCGTCCTCAGTATTCGCTACGACGCGGTGCACCGTAGCATCGTAGCAGTCAGCTACGAGCTACTGATGCTACGTATCACACGTCATCCAAATCAACACAGTGCACACACTTCACGCGTCAAGCGAAAATAAATTCGATAAATCTTCATGGTGAGATTTTAAGTGATTAAGTGTGCAAGGTTTGGATATAACCAATGCATTGCGTCGTCTGTCTTAACTAAGAAATTTGTTTTTTTTTCTCTCAAATAATTATTCAAGAGAATAAATTACAACAATGCTTCATTAACGCAGATGTAACTAAAGTTTTTTAGAAAGTTCTTTAGCTTGTATATGTAGCTAGTTTAGCGGTTGTGTGTAGATGGTTACAATATAGTCAAAAACAAGTAGAAAGTACAGAAGGAGATGAGACATATAATAGTACGAATATATTAAACACGATAAACAGCTGATAAGCGCGGACGATATAAGGCGGCGATGTAGCAGGTGACACGGGCTTCGCGAGCGAGAGAGGTGTACCGACTGGCCGCGTCCGTCGGCGCGGCCGACGCGGCCGGCGCATGAGTTGAAGCGATGACGCGCATCGCTCGCCCTGTCACTACGCGATACTGGTTTGCACCGGCGCGATATCGTGCGCCTCCAATGCAGTCCACATAATATATTTAATTATATTTTAATTAATGTTGGGTTCTGTAAGAGTAATGTATTGGAATGTATATGTGTTGTGTAATGTGTGTGAGTGTAACTGTAAATAATATATATATACACGATATTAAATGTTTATAATAAATAATTACGTCATTCTGACATTGTGACAGCGCGATCGTTATTTAATTGCTCCGTTATTTTTATTCTTAAAAAGTGGTGTAAAGACTATAATTCAGTCAATATTGTACGTGATCCTAAAGATAAACTCTTTAAGTGTCCGAACCTAATATTGTTGTGATGAACGAAAGTGTAAATATGATTTGAGTGGCTATATTGAAACATTTTGTGCCGGTGGTCGACAGTGCACAAGTTAATATTTCTAAATCATAAATAATCTACCCGTTAATAAGCATTGTACGTTTTGAGTAACTAACTGATAATTTCGACACAAGTGTAAATAGACTTCGTGGATCAAAGTGCAATATTGCCATTAGAGCCATACCAGTCGCGAGTTCAAATCCCACTAATTGGTCTTTTTTTTTTTTTTTTTTCTCAACTAAAATTCAAAATGTCTAATTGCGATTCATGTGGCAAAGTCTTAAAAGCAACTGAAAAAATTTCATGTTCATGCTGTGAGAAGACCTATCACTACCTTTGCGTCAATTTAAACCTCACTTCGTTTAAGAAGCTAAGCAAATCTGCGCGGTCGTCTTGGGTTTGCCCAGCCTGTTTGGCTTCTCAGTCTCGAGGGCCTTATCCCAACAGCCCTGTCAACGATGCTGATGATGCTGCGGATGACAATTTTGAGGACAGCAACGAAATCGATATTCGAAATCTCATCAGAGATGAAATCCGAAATACTATGCGATCCGAAGTGAAACTTCTGATTCAAGAGGTCCGTGAAGAGATTATTGAGATCAGAAAGGAAATAGATGAGTTGAAATGCTCCTCTGCTTTTGACGTTTCTAACTTCAACGAGTTAAAGTCCAATTACAATAAAATACTAGAAGAAAATTCTGAACTTCGACATCAAAATCACAGCATGCAGAAGTCTATTGCTGATCTAAATTCTCAAATTATTACTCTTGATCAAAACTTGCGAGATTCTAATTTGGAAATCCATGGATTACCAGAAAACAAAAATGAAATACTACCAAATATACTGCAACAAATCGCTAAGGTTGTATCAAATGAGCTTCTTGACGGCGATATAATGAAGATCACTAGGGTTGCCAGCATGAATAATGATAAATCTCGCCCTCGAACGGTTGTAGTAAAACTCAGGAGCCCAAGACGTCGAGACGAGTTATATTCTGCGGTCACCAGATTTAATAAGACACATCCTAATAATAAATTAAACACCACCTTAATTGGTATAAAAGGTGACACTAAGCCAATATTTATATCTGAAAATCTTTCCCCAACAAACAAAAAATTACATGCTGCTGCACGATCGAAAGCAAAGGAACATTCCTATAAATTTGTTTGGATCAAATATGGGAGAATTTTCGTTCGCAAAGATGAGACCTCCAATGTAATATTAATTAAGGATCAAAAATCAATTGATAAAATTGCTTAGTACATTTTTGTGTAAGTTTATCTATAGAAATATAACTAGATTGAACAATGGCCAATTTATCCATCTTTTATCAGAATCTGAGGGGGATGAAGACGAAAGCAGCTGAAATCTATTTGTCCATTCTAAATTCTGACTTTGACATTATATGTTTGGTAGAAACTTGGTTAGATGATACGTTTTCATCCTCTGAGTACTTTGATGGAAGATATAGGGTCATACGTAGGGATCGTAGTGTTGACTTCAAACAAAGGTACTCAAAAGCTCATGGTGGAGGAATATTGATTGCTATTAAAAATGAATTTAATGCCATCAATATTACCGATTGGCAAACTTCTAATGAAGATTTATGGTTACGTGTTAAAATTGGGAGCGCTTGTATAAATCTATGCCTCGTCTATATTCCCTCATATATACCTTGCGATTTGTTTAGGACTTTTATTTTTAAACTAGAAGAAATATGTTTACAGTACACAGATGACAAAACTTTAATAATTGGTGATTTTAATCTTCCTAAAATTCAATGGATGAATACTGATGACCCATTTGTCGATATCTCCGAATCTAAGTCAATTTTGTTAAAGGAGTTTATGTCAATTACTGGGTGTTTGCAATTAAATAACATTTACAATGAGAAAAACAGTATTTTAGACCTAATTTTGGTTAACGAAAATATCAAAGCCAATGTTTTTAAATCTCACCCAATAAGTAAAGCTGATGTTTACCACCCGCCTTTAGAAATTATAATGTTTATTAGTAAATGCAACAATAAAAAAATATTGAATAATAGTGCGGCTTTAAAATATAATTTTTATAAAACTGACTTTAAATCATGTAAATCAGAGCTATCCTTAATAGACTGGAATATTTTTAATGATGTTAGCTGCAGCGATTGCGTACATAAATTTTATAATATCTTATGGACTATTGTTGAGAAATACACTCCTAAAAAAAGACTTAGACAGTGCTATTACCCCACGTGGTTTACACCATCTTTAATTAAGTTACTTAAAGAAAAAAATAAATATCGGCTAAAGTTTAAAAAATATAAAAACCCGCGTGATTATGATACTTTTGACACTTTACGCTCTAGATCTAAAAAAGTTATGGAATCTTGTTTAAGGCAGTATATGGATGGACTCGAAGATAGCTTAAAAACAAACATTAAATCCTTCTGGCGCTATACTAAATCTAAAAAAAATGTTAATTGTATTCCCAATCAAATTTCTTACGAAGGTCGTGTGGCTGAAGGGAGGCATGTTGCTGACCTTTTTGCCCAATACTTTTCCTCCGTTTATACCGACAGTCAAACAACAATATGCCACTTTGATGAACCTTCTAATACCTCCTCCAGTTCTTGTCTATATAGCGTTCGTATAACAGAAAAAGATATAAAAAAAGTTTTAGACGTCTTAGATCTCAACAAAGGGGCTGGGCCTGATGGATTTCCCCCAATATTTATTCGCCATTGTTCAAAAGAGCTAGTCAAACCACTGCACATAATATTTAACAAGTCTCTTATGGAAGGGGTATTTCCCGAATTATGGAAAATATCATATATCATCCCTATATACAAATCAGGCAACCGGAATGAGGTTTCAAATTACAGACCAATATGCATTATCTCACAATTTGCTAAAATTTTTGAAGGTATTGTTTACAAAGTTATTTACTCCCACTTAAGTCCTATACTTAGCTCACGGCAGCATGGTTTCATGTCTCATCGTTCTACTACATCGAATCTTATTATATACACCACACACATTGCTAATTCCATGGAGGCTCGAGGCCAGGTTGATGCCATTTACACCGATTTTGCGAAAGCATTTGATCGTGTAGATCACTTAATACTTGCCAAGAAACTTTATAAAACTGGAATTCATGGTAACCTGTTGAGATGGCTTGAGAGTTATTTGCGCAATCGTTCACAGTTAGTCGCATTAGCTGGATACGAATCCATGCCATTCAGTCCTAGTTCCGGTGTCCCCCAAGGATCTAAACTGGGGCCCTTATTATTCTTAATCTTCATTAATGACCTCCTAGATTCGTTTGAATGCAACAGTCTAGCATACGCAGATGATATAAAGATATTTGCCCAAATAACAGATCTCAGTGATTGCTTAAAACTACAGAACGACCTCAACAAGCTTCAGGCTTGGTGTCACAATAATAGAATGGCCCTTAATGTGAAAAAATGCCAGTATATAAGTTTCACAAACAAAAAAAATTTTGTCAGTTTTGAATACTGCATAAATGGTATACCTTTGGAGAGAGTAATGTTTGTACGAGACCTAGGGGTAACATTTCAGTCCTCCTTTTCTTTTCGCCAACACATTCACGACATAGTGCTCAGGGCCTTTAAAATGCTGGGTTTTGTTATTCGCATTTCTAGACAGTTTCGAAAAAACGAGAGTCACATTCTGCTCTATAACGCTTTAGTCAGAAGTATTTTAGAGTATTGCTCCTGTATATGGTCCCCATACTACTCCACTTACATAGACCTTGTGGAATCTGTACAGACTCGGTTCGTGAGATATCTGAGCATGCGTAACGGCATTCGTAAATCTATTCCGGATTATAACAATAGACTTAAGCATTTCAATATTACGAGTTTGAAAGAGAGACGCAACATAGCTGACATGCTGATTCTCCATAAAGTTGTTAACGGCTCCTTAGACGCCTTTCTAATTAATTATTTATACTTCAAAACGAATATTCGAGCTGTTCGCAATGCACGTGTGTTTGCTGTTCCGACTTCAACACTAATTAGCTCTTATAATAGTCCATTGTCGCGAATGGCAAGGTTATATAATGACATATCATGCACCAAAAATAATACCATTGATATATTCTCTCAGAGTTTTTATGTATACAAGCGGTCCCTATATCTTAAACCTGAAAATTGATTAGATAATATCAAATTTAATAAATATAAGCTAATTTTAATACATATAGGTAGTTTTAGTTACGAGACTTTTTACTTTTCCTTTTTTTATTTGTTTTAATTTTGTTTAAAGTATATTTGTAAATTTAATTTATTATTATGTTTTCTGCTTTCATTTCCTGTCACAAAATATAGTGTTTAAATGTCATGCGTACCTATAACTTAAGTGATTACATTGTATTATATTTTTAAGAATACCTTTTAATCAGTTGTCTGTTGTATGTAATTACTTTGTTGGTGTGCTAAACAAATAAAATAAAATAAAATAAAAATAAGTATATTTTATAAATAAATTAAATATTAGGTACGCCACAGTTCCATAGGGCTCACATTTTTTATTATTATTTATAGTTTAAGTAACCACCGTGATGACACTGACAACACTGGCTACCAATGTAATTCTTAGTTTGGACTTTTATTACGTCATATTCGTTGAGAAATGCTGGTCGGGTGGAATTTCTTTCATTTTGGATAGAATCTCGTCATATAGTTATTTTAATTTTATTCGCAGCGTATTTCTCCTATTAAGTTCTTCTTAGAAAACTGCATAAATTTTCCTATTAAGTTATTTATATACGCAAATTTACTTAAAGTTGGGTGCTTGGCTTTCGAAGTACTAAACATATTTGATTACACATTAATTTTTATTAAATTAATTACACATATTATGTATATATAAATAATTAAATTAATTACACATTAATTTAATTATTTGATGTCACATTTTTTCAATTATTCTATTTAATACCACTAAGTATATTAAGAGAAAAGTTACACAATACAATTAAATACTCGTAGAAATATATATCCTAGTAAGTAGTATATACCCGCAATAACACATACTAAGAGTAAACTGGAGCACTGCTCAGAACCATTAATTGCGTTCCTTAGCCGAGTGTGAGCATTGGATAATCAAGAAATATTATGGCGGGTGCTCGGACTGCTGCTACATTTTATATTGTTGGAAGAAAATGCGCTATTGCAATGTTTGCTATATAGAATAATGCAATTATACAGTATAATATGTGGCTTGGATAGTAATGTATTTTGTTGAGAAAAGTTACATTAATTTTGTATGTGAGATTGGTGCTATAGGAGTAAATAGGGGTTAATTAATGTTCTCCTAATAACTAATGTTGGATAATCACTATAAGTGTTAAGGGCATCGTTAAATGTAGACTGTACCGAACAATTTGTTCTATTCTAGGCTGTATGTATTACTTTAAAAACGTATTTAAAATATTTGTTCAGAAAACAATCTATAATAATAAGATAATAAGCAAAGATGAACCGTGATAGCTGGGTGGGTCGCTTCTCAGAAATTGACATAAGTTATTCATAAACGTAAGGTCATAAATGATAACTTATTAAAAATTCATAGTGATACTTCCTGGTTATGAATATTTTACTATTTATTCGTCACGACCGTGACTTTGTATATGTGAACTTTTGATCCCTAGAAAAGTGAAAGCGTCAGGTATACGTTTCCTTTAGGAGCTTGTCATCATGTATCATCATCATCAGCCTATACACGTCCCACTGCTGGACACGGATTTCCTTTACAACTGAGAGGGGTAAAGCTGGCCTAGTGCGGGATGGCTGACTAAGAAATTCCTAAGAATTTTTAGATGTGCAGGTTTTCTTACGATGTTCTCCTTCACCGTTAAAGTACTTGATGATTAATTGTGAATGCAAAAAACTTCAAAAAGTCAGAGCTGTGTGCCTGGGGTTTAATAAACCCGCGACCATCGAGATTTACTTTAGCTTCATATTTCCTATTCAATTTTCTCTGTGAATGCTGCGCCAAAACACTACACACAGCTTAATACGTCATCACCGCACACGATGACAATACGAAACTGGCGTACGGTATTCGGCACGTGTTTGCCGGCCCGTGAACATAAAACCTATCAATCACACGGGGCACGGTCCGATCCAATCGCCCCCGTGTTTGTCTAAATTGTTTGTCTCACATCTAGTTTCGATAGGCAAACTTCATTTTGCAAAATCTGTATTATGCTTGCATTAAAGTCACGTGATTGCAGGTGTGTTTGATGATCATTACTGTGCGTTGATTCGATCGTTTGTTAGTTTTGTAAGCATTGAGTAATTTAGACGTACCTATGTTCCGTTTGTGAATTGTACTGGAGTAATGTCACGTGACTCGATCATTTGTCTCGTGAATTTTGATTGGTGTTGAATATTTGTAGTAACTAATGTTTTATTTCATTTATTGCGGGTTCAAACCCCAGGGACACACAGGGACTTTTCGAAGTTATGTATGTGTGTATTCACAATGAATTATCACGTACTTTAACGGTGATGGAAAACATCGTGATGTAACTTGCACACCTGAAAGTTCATAGTATTTTTTTAGGTATGTAGTTCGCCAACCCGCACTAGGCCAGCGTGGTGGACTAAGGCCTAAACCCTCTCAGTTGTAGAGGACGCCCGTGCCCAGCAGTGGGACATACATATATGGGCTGATAATGATGATGATGAATGTTCTATTTGTTACCGCGTAATTTAAGCAAAAAAATATTAAGTTAATTAAATGATTTCTTCATGATCTCGCAATACAAGTGTACCGTGTCATTTAGAGTCGAGTACAAGCTCGAGGAAAGAAATTTTCCATTACAAAATTATTTGTAGCATAATCGCGTAACTTGTTTTTTCCTTTATTTTTGTAGAAGAGGGTTTAATCACTGAGTGATTATGCTATCCCCATTGTTAACTACAATTCCAATAATGATTTAAATCTTTTTTTTGCAATCTTATATACCTACCAACATCACTTCCTTTGATGTTGGCAAAGCGAGAATACTATTGCATTTACCAACATCAAAAGATTCGTGTAATACTGAGAAACTTTCAGCTTGATTCCTGACACACTCCAGTAATATATGGTAAACGTTTACGACTATATTGCAATCTGGACAGTTAGGTGATATGGCTGTAACTTAAAACACACTAAGCGGAAATTGGATGCAAATAATCATCTCTGCCTACTCTTTAAACGATACAGGCGTGTTTATGTGAGTGCTCGATGTTATAAACATACACTTAAATTATTTCCTTCCAGAACATTATCCAAAAGAAGATTGAGCATAAAAATAATAGCTATAAGTTGTGCAATACGATTAAGGAAGGAACGGTGAAATAAAATTCGCACTATCTCCCGCTGTTATTCATACAGAAAAAAACATGTTCAATAATAAAGTTTGCCATTTTTTCCCTTTGCCAAATCCAAAAGGAGCCTCCATAAAATATTCACATACACGAAACGGGAACTTTGTACGGCCGAATTCCTGAGAGGGCGAATGTGGAATTTATCGGACACCTTCCGTTTCAATTTGCGAGTGTCGTGAAGATGTCATTCCGCCGGGACGGGCGTCTCGGAGGGCCCCTAGTTCTGCTCAGTTCGCTCCGATGATTCGTTCGTAATAGTTCGGCCTATCGTTCAGGGTTGAGGTTTGGATTGATCACTGGATGTGTGATGTCAGTAAAATGCTGGTGTTATTTTAAACTAAAATTTTCAGATGTTTAAATCACTTCTATTGGAAATACTTTAACCGCACTGATTTTTAAATGCAATTTGAAATACTACTTAAGACACATCAATTCTAAAATATTAGAAAGTCTTTGATACATACGATCGATGATTTGATACATACGATGAAGAGTTTCATTTCAGAAAATAAAATTTTATTTTACATTAACTGCGAAGCACAGATATTATAATGTAAAACCCATTAATAATATTTTATTGATATAATTCTAACTAATCTTTTATCATATGGAATAATCCCCTATAAAACATATAATGAGGGCTTTAATAGTTAATATAAAATTTGACATGATCTCATAATGTTTATTAAAAAAAAATGCCTACTGTATTAAACAACGCTAGATAACGTCATACCGTACTGTAACTACTAATAAATGTAGTAATATTCACTTTAAGTCTAATACTAAATCCGTACACAGGCTCGTATTAGCAGCGATTCATTCGCTCGTTCATTAGCCGTGTGACTACGCCCGGGCACTTCAACCTGGAATGGTTATGTTACGTTGTAAAGCTTTGTCCTACCACGTTTTACAGGTCATATCGGCGCACCAGAGGTATCCAAAATACCTCAGTGCCTGAAGACGAAAGTCTTCGATAGTTGTGTGTTACCAGTGATGACATACGGCACTGAGACGTGGCCTCTCACTATGGACCTCATTAGACGGCTCAGAGTCACTCAACGAGCTATGGAGAGGGCTATGCTCGGGGTTTCCCTACGAGATCGAATCAGGAATGAGGAGATCCGTAGGAGAACTAAAGTAACCGACATAGCCCAGCGGATTAGCAAGTTGAAGTGGCAATGGGCCGGGCACATAGCGCGGAGAACTGATGGCCGATGGGGCCAAAAAGTTCTCGAGTGGAGGCCACGTACAGGAAAGCGCAGCGTGGGACGTCCTCCGACAAGATGGTCAGACGACCTGGTGAAGGTCGCGGGACGTCGCTGGATGCAGGCTGCTTCCAACAGGTCCCTGTGGAAGTCATTGGGAGAGGCCTATGTCCAGCAGTGGACTTCGATTGGCTGATGGATGGATGGATGGATCGGCGCACAACCGACTTAATTCGCATGCATTGAAATACCTTCTGCCGAATAAATAGTGGATACAGGATTTTTTTTCTGAGCCCCAGTTGGGTGCAATTGTTTTAGTGCCAGCCTGCGATTTAAATGCACGTGTTTCGGCGTTTTCATCCGATGCGTTTTTTTTGCTTCTATTGGGCGTATTTTTGCAAAACATTGAGCGGTATTTGTGGATTATGATGTGTTGTATACGGCCGTATTTATTTTAACTTTTTATAAGGGTGTCTCCTTCACTCTTTACATCAAGGTAAAATATGACTAATTGGGAAGTGGGATTGGATTTATTTGTCCTATAAACTAATATTGGACATATGTATTAACCTTACAGACTTATTGCGGATATTTAGACCTCAGGATCGATATTTTTCTTCACCGTTAAAGACATAAATAAACACCATAATACGGGTATACATACGTGTAGTATTGAACTGCCAAAGTTATGACTGTGTCATTGTTCGGGTCGAGGGGTCGTGGGTACGATTTCTAGGTCAGGCAATATATTATCAGTGGCGGTATTTCAATAGAAGCCCAAAAGCCCGGTTTACCTTACAAAATTCCGAATAAGCCTTTTAAAAGCCTAAATCTATATTTAACAATAGCAATTTGATATACATATAAGTGAGAATATACTGACCCCGCATTAAACAATTATTTACTAGACATTACACAATTAACGTGTAACGCTTTTGGGCTTCTATGGAAGTACCGAATATTAAAGGTATATTCCGCCAGAAAATTCTGCGGTTGTGCTCGCAAAAGGTAACATGCTCGTCCTCTATTACATGAGACATAAATACAGAAGATCAAATACAGATTTGTAAATACACCTCTACCTATGTCTTTTGTGCATATAGTCGTGAAATGTGTTGAATGTTTAAAGCACACTTTTAAAAATTAGATGCGTTTAAAAAAAATAGTAAACATTACCTACCACTTCTTGGGAGTGGACTGCCTAGCGGTCTCGTGCCAAAAGTATGTATCATGCGATCTAGAATTCTTGGGTTTGATTTCCAGGTCGGGAAAAGTGTAATTGGGTTTATCCATTAGGATATTCATAGTAGCAACTCGGAATCTGATAATGTGGCAGAAAAACGGCATGAGGCTCGCTACACTCTCACCCCTATTATCATCATTGCCTTGCCCTGCTCCCAATTTCATTTGGGGTCGGCGCAGTATGTTTTATCCTTCCAAACATCCCTATCAGCCGTCATGTCTTCATTCACCCCTTTTTCATTCATATCTTCAGTCACGCACTCCATCCATCTTTTCTTTGGCCCCTCTTGACTCTCACCCCTATTATGTGAGAGAAAAACACCATTGGCGCAATATGGGTGCAGGTGCCACCTCGGTATACACCTTCGGGGAATACAGGCGTGATGTTATGTATGTATGTAAAAACTACATTAGTACAGATATTTTAGTTCAGTAATATAGAAATGTACTATCTAGTCCAATATGCCTCTATAATCCCTAGTAATGAAGAGAGTTTTATAGTAAACTAAAGTACAGATCAGGAGACTTAATTGGCGGCAGGCAAAGGCTTAATTCAAGTTTACCTTTCTGCGGCAATATGCAAATCGAACCAAATGTTAGAAACATTGGAGTTCAGCACGCATAAATTTCAATAGATTGTCGCTAGATAAATGTTAGTTACCTGTGACTTTTAAAAAAGGTGATTTCATTATTCAAACAACCTATCAGTTTTAAGTAGTGAGGTGAGTTTTGAGTAGTGAGTGAGTAGGCGCGCGGAGTAGAATCTCGGCGATCGCGGGTTATTAAAGGGTTATAAAATGTCGCTAGAAAATTATGTTTTTTATGGCTGCCCATGCCTATGCAAAGCAGTGATGGCCTCGAGGTTTAGGCGCGCGGTCGAGAATTTCGGCGGTCGCAGGTTCAAACCCCAGACCTCTGACTTTTCGAAGTTATGTGTGTATTCAGAATGGCTTTAACGGTGAAGGAAAACATCGTGATAAAACCTGCACACCTAAAAGTTCTTAGGAATTTCTTAGGTGTGTAGTCCGCCAACCCGCACTAGGCCAGCATGGTGGACTAAGGCCTAAACCATCTCAGTTGTAGAGGAGGCCCGTGCCCAGCAGTGTGACGTGTTTGGGCTTGATGAAATAATAAAAGATTAAGAACTATTTATAAAATTTATTGGATCGACTAATAATATTAGTTTTGATTTTGCCTTTTTTTCTTTCTTTGGATCAGTATTTGTTCCCTGGACACATTCCCATAAATCATC
Source organism: Hemaris fuciformis (assembly GCA_907164795.1). Taxonomy (NCBI): domain Eukaryota; kingdom Metazoa; phylum Arthropoda; class Insecta; order Lepidoptera; family Sphingidae; genus Hemaris; species Hemaris fuciformis. Next base: position 14,228,487 of record OU015438.1, on the reverse strand, counting down.
GAGTTCCAGGTATGCTTGCACTGCGAAACTTCAACTTGTCCAGTTATCTCGGCCACTAAGTTTTTCAATTTGTATCAAAGATCCGTCTGATGACATTTTATCAAGAAATTATAGCTGAAATATAAAAACTTCGGCGACCGCGTGAACAATTTTTAGGTTATACGTATTTCTGATCAAAATCAACTAGGTAATTTACTTTAAATTTTCACTGTACTACACTAAACAGACAGGGAGAAGCCCATAACCTGATGAAATAATAAAAGATTAAGACTCTAAACTGTAAAGAACTCTTTATTTTAACTTAATTAACAATGACAGAGCACTATGACTATGTGATTATCGACCGTAACAACAAGGACCTTTATTAGTTAACGCGCAATTATGCGTACATGTATATTGCTATTCAATTATACTAGGCGCTGCGCATGTCTGCGTTTCTCCCAACAGGGCTGATGATGATGATGGCTGCCCAAGACTCTTTAGTCTTTAGTATTAAGTTAGCTCTTACTTGGGAGAGCCTTCGTTCAGTGAAAGGCGAAAGGTTGATTAATTAGGTATATATATTAGAATGTGTAAAATTATAATCCTATTAATTCACTATTTCAACCAAAACCTTAACTTAGTTAATTTCAAGTATGGATCTATAGTAAGTCATAACGTAACGTAACGTAATACGTTCAGTTCAAAGTACGATATTATTATGCCATATTTTATAAATATATACAACCACACCGGTAACCTCGAAATGGTAGGGAGTGGTGTAAGTACACACTCACGTTTCACTCGCTATTAAGTTACATGCAAGGCGAGAATATTGTCCACCCACATTTAGACTCCTTTGTGATGATAAAAATCAAGCGGCATAAAATATTAATACTTTTCCAGATCTGTAAATCAAATCTCGGACCTCCGACACACCGATGACACGTTTCGAAGCGCCAATAGTTTAAAAAAAACTTAATAGTGACGATTCAAAAGCGCTTGTAAAAGTCTATTTGAATAAAGGTGATTTTGACTTTGACTTTGACTTTGACCGTAGGACTGATAGATGATGATGATGAAATTACGAGAAACTTCGCTGTCTCACAAACACCCAGACTCGAAACAAATATTTGGTGGTCACACAAACATTTGTCTCGGTGCAGTGCGGTAATCGAACCCGCGGCCTCTTGTTGTGCCAGCTGGTGTTTTTGCCAACTACGCCACGCATGCTGTCAAGTTAATCGGACATGAAAATTTCGTTTATTCGCAGTAATAAGATTTTAATACTAACAGATCATCAAATACGCCAAAGTATTCCAAATTGAGGCGCTTAAACAAATTCGAAATTAAATTCCGAAATAAATGAACTTGCCAGAAAATCCATAGCCAAAACTAAGTCCGGTATTTAAATTAAATTCAGACGATAAACAAACCCCAACAAAGGAATTGCTTAGAGCAACAATTAGCTAGGCCGAGTAAAAACAATGCCGATATTTCTTCGAAACTAATTTGCTTTATTAACTTTATAAAATTAGAGTAAACTTGTGGAACAAATAGGTGTAATTTATTCTGTATCCGAGGCTTTAGTAATTGGTAAGTTGATGGTCGCCCGTTAATTTAAAATAATTGAATTTGTCTAAACAAATTTTAGACGTGGGAATTGAATCGTTTTATTTCATTCAATCGTTAGTCTTTGTGAGCTGCGCGAACTACGAGTATACTTGACTTAATTTAATGTGTTACACTTACAGATTATAACATTTCTTTCCAACTCCTCTTTTATATTATTTCTGTATAATTTCGTTGCGGGATCATGAAAAATTAGGTTCTATTAGATTCGCTGAGTTTTAGTGCTCGGCGTCAACACTGTGCGTGCCGCTGTTTATTCTGGAACACAGGAGTTACAGTGGCGGGAGTGTGGTGGGATAGGGACAAATTATAACATTTATGTTTCATACAGGGTGTATTCAGACCGTGATCGGAAACTAAGGCAGGTAATAGCGACGGTGATTACAAACCCATTGGCGTTCCGACAAAAAATAACACCTACAACCTTACGCCTGTATTTCCCGTACCCCTAAGATGACTTCTGTCCATCTTTGCACCCACATAACGCCAGGTATGTATTAATCCCACGTAATAGGGGGCGAGCATATTTTCGTTTTCCGGTCACATTTCCATACTATTCCGTGGTGCTATTGAGAATTTGAACCCGCGACCGCCGAGATTCTCGACCGCGCGCAGAAACCTCGAGGCCATCACTGCTTTAAAAATCACCTAAAAGTTCTTCGGAATTTCTTAGGTGTGTAGTCCGCCAACCCGCACTAGGCCAGCGTGGTGGACTAAGGCCTAAACCCTCTCAGTTGTAGAGGAGGCCCGTGCCCAGCAGTAGGACGTATATGGGCTGATGATGATGGTTATTATAGGCATAACAACCTTTCTTTAATTCTTTCGTATGTATTAGTCCCACGTAATATCCTACACTAAATTCTGAAAATTAATCGCCGATAACAAAAAAATAAATAGTTCATCACACGAAACGCTCGGAAATGGCAACCGACGAGGAATAACATTCAGTGATTTTAAATTTCCTACCGTCATAATTGTTGGATGTTGTTATATTTTACGTTCATTTTACGAGTGCTTTAAACCTACTGTTATGGTACTCGTTACGACTGTTACGTTCTGTGAATTGTGCACTAATCCGTTTTTATTGTTATATTAATTGGTATTTAACTGATGTTAGGTTGTTATTGCTCGGATGGTTGTTGATGACATGGTTTATTAAACACTTTCTATATATACAGGGTGTATTCAGACCGTGATCGGAAACTAAGGCAGGTAATAGCTAAGGTGATTACAAACCCCCTGGCGTTAAAGAAAATTCTGACAAAAAATAAAAATTTTGACTTTTTCCATACAACCATCGGTGTTAAATGTACACGGTTTGTATGGAAAACGTATTTTTTTATATTTTTTGTCAGAATTTTCTTTAACGCCAGGGGGTTTGTAATCACCTGCCTTAGTTTCCGATCACGGTCTGAATACACCCTGTATAAATTACTGACATGTAACAAGTCTATATTCTTTAACCGGGATTTTTTTCTAAGAAGTAAACAGGGGTGATTTCTGCAACCATGTTTTATTTTATTTTTATTTATTTGTTTTAAGTGGCAGGTAATATTGAGGGATCTACAAACAAATTTTGAATGAAAACCTCATAAAACTTTGCCGGAACCAGGAATTGAAGTTAGATCCTATACGCACATATATATAAACACTCAGGCCTGTATTCTTAAATATTATATGATACTTTTCTGCATCTACTTTTTGCTAATTTTCTTTAAGTCCCACCTAATAATGATAATGGATGTGCCTATTACCGTTATATTAAAATAAAGGGTTTTATCTGAATATGTTCTACAGCCCACATTGACAAAATTTAGAAAAAAAAAACGGATAATAGAAATAGAATATAGAATAATAGAAGATATAAATTTTAAATAAACTCCAAAAATAAATAAATAAATAATAAATAAATAAATACACCCAACAGTCACATATGTACATAGTTCTGACCCCACACTAAGATACAAGTCTTGTGTCGTGAGTATCAGAAACTACGAGAGACTTTTCGGTCTCACAAACACCCAGACCCGAAACAAATACTTGTGGATCGCACAAACATTTGTCTCGGTGCGGGGATCGAACCCGCGGCCTCTCGTTTCGCAAGCTGGTATCTAGCCAACTGCGCCACGGGGCTGTCAAATGGAATACATTCAACATATTCCACTGAAATCTTAATCGCATTTACAACCAAAACATTTTAAATACTATTTACACCATATTTTTGCTATAAAGTTGTTTTAGATTCCGGCGGGCTCCTCGCACGTTGTGCGTCAACACTTGAATCCTCTCCAAGCGCTCTCAAGTTTGGCACCGAACGCGCGGTTTCATTTCCTGTCCTCTTCCTGGCAGAAGCTATGATTAGTTGGTTGCGGACCGGAGTTTATGGCTAACTTTTGATCTAGCACTGCAGGTCGATGGAAAGATAACTGAAAATTTGTCGGACTACTAATGAAATAAGTATTTTTATACAGAGGTGCTTTTTTTTTTGCATCCTTTTTTCGCCAGGTATGCATCATTGCTGCTACTGAGAATTTCCTAATGGAAAAAGCCCATAACATTGCCCAATCCGGGGGTCGAACCGGGGACCTCTAGATCGCACGGCATATACGTACTTGTACCGTGAGACCATATTATACATATGTATAAATATTTTATAATAAATGTGAGCAGATATCCAAACCTATTTAACCTATTCAAATTAATATTACGTAAATATAATTTTTTCCCATCAGAATCAGCGAAGCTTTTTACTAATCCTCAATATCGTAAAAGCCTACCCATCGGTCCATCAAGTCAAACATCTAATCTGTCTATATATTTTATGCGAGCTCATTTCATTGGACGTAAAAAATTTAAGACCGGTACATCCAAAAATACTGGCTTATCAGTACCGCCGGACAACCCTTTGGTAAATGAGCTCTATGAGGACGAATAGCGGCCAATACGTTACCAGGATCATCGGAGCGAGTGGACCGGAGCGATAGCACTATAAATTATGAGGCCGGTCTCAACACCGGTTGGGGTGCGCCTCTCGTGATTCGGTCTTTCATGATTTTTTCGGAAGGAATTATTAATTTTTTATTTATAATTTTTATTCTATGTAGGTTTGATGGCCAACAACTAAAAATAGACAAAAATCTGTGCTTTGTAATCCTTTTAATCTTTTAGATAATTTGAATTTCTATAATAGGCATTTGAGCGAAGTTCAAGTTTGATCGAGTCCCTAAATTTCTTTAAAGAGATTTCTCTAATACGATTGGAAAACTTGATATAGAAGATTTAATTTAAATTGAATTATTTTTAATTCTACAAAGACCAAAGGCATTTATTTTAGGACTTTGAATTTAAGTTGATTTAAAAAATAAGTAAATTACAAAATTGATTTTTCCTCATTAAATGACCTTATCATTATCAAAAGTAACAATAGAACTAGAGCTTCAAAAATGAATCGTTCAGTTCCCGAACTAGATCCCTCCCTTCGCTCACAATATTTACTGGCAATTGACTCGCATCACGAGTGTTTTACTAAGGAAAATGACGTCATTAGCTTCCCAGATGAGAAACGGCCAGGCGATTTCTCATGTTACCAACGAAATAGGGCGGGAACCATCGTCATGATGGAGATGACACAGTGACGTCGGAAATAACAGTTCATAACCGAATTTCATGCTCGATGACATTCTATAAAAGAAATAGAGGAAATGTTTTGTATTAGTTATTGCTTAGTTGATATTAGTCTTGAATAATTTGACTCTGCCGGTCTTCTTCTAGTGTTTAAATAAATATAAATAAATACACCCAACAGTCACATACATAGTTCTGACCCCACATTAAGATACGAGTCTTGTGTCGTGGAAACTACGAGAGACTTTTCGGTCTGACAAACAACTAGACCCGAAACAAATATTTGTGGATCACACAAACATTTGTCTCGGTGCGGGGATCGAACCCGCCGCCTCTCGTTTCGCAAGTTGGTGTCTAGCCAACTGCGCCACGGGGCTGGCTGACATACAAATAAGCGCTGATTTATAGCTTGTGTGAATATTCGGTCCATTTAATGTTCTTGTTAGTGCAACTCTGAGTAGTTATGTACGAGTATGCATGTATGGATGATGAAGAAGATAAAGAGATGTGTTAGGATCATAGTCGTGTGTAGTGTGTTAGGTCGATAGCTTGTGGCACTCAATAGTCTCTGACCACTCCTGTGGGATTCATTCGATTGAGTGTGTGTGTATGTATGTATGTAACTCTGAGTTACTTCCCAGTTATAATAAAAATAATAATAAATCATTTATTTCAGACCATAATTTAGTCCATATATAAAAATACAGTTTGAAAAAATACAATTATTTATCCCGCCACATGTAGGCGATTCCATGCTAAAAAGAATGGACAATCCATCTCCATTCTGTTCGCAATGAGTTGCAGGTAACCGTTGTAGCTGCCACGTACCCGCCGCATCAGGGATGCTGCTCGTTTCCTAAATATTGCAGCAAAGCCGTCAACACCGGCGTCTGCAAACATCCCCGACGCGCTACAGAAACGCGGCAGCCCCATCAGTGCCCTGAACCCATTGTTATATTGGACGCGCAAGGCACTGCAAGCCAGTTGCGTATACTTGCAGGTGTAAAAAGACTGACAGAAGGCCTTAAATAATGTTATTTTCACCTCTACGGTACATTTCGCAAACCTACGGGCCAACATATTCGCTCTGACCGACAATGCCCTGCGTTCCCTCTCTATGTCAACATCATCTTTGAGTGACTCGGTGACTCAGTGACCCAGGTACTTTACCCTCTCCACTTTATTCAGAGGTTGGTTATTAAAGAAAACCGATGGTACGTCTTTATAGAATTTTGTGCCTGCCTTGAATACCATTACCTCACTTTTTGTGGTATTGTACCTGAGCCCATGAGCCTCCGCGTACCACTCGCACATTGCCAACAACTTCCTGAGGGCACTGATCGATGGACTCAGCAGCACCATATCATCAGCGTAGCTTATATTGTTAACAATTTTTCCATCTATAGAACAGCCTGCTACGGTGCTGCTGAGTTCACGTATCAGTCTGTCCATGTACAGGTTGAAAAGAGTCGGAGATGTCAATCCACCCTGTCTCACACCCCAGCTCAACCTGTACATGTCAGATACCGCTCCCGTCCAAGTGGACGGGAACTATGTTAAGTAACATAGTTGGTTTGATTGCCATACCAAAATTTAAGAAGCAGGATGAGCTCGCTGGGAAGATCTGTGTCCTCTGACAATTTTTGCCACAGTCTTTCATACCCCACCAAATCAAACGCCTTTGAGAGGTCCAGGAAACACGCGTATATCGGTGTTTTTCTATTAGTGTAGTACTGAACAGTGTGCTTGAGTGTCAGTATTGCCGACTCAGTGGACAGCCCCGGTCGAAACCCGAACTGAGCGTCGTGCAGCTTGACATGGTTTTGTAATTGAACGTCAAGCACTCTGTCCAGCACCTTAGCAATAGTAGTTGCCAAAGATATAGGCCTGTAATTACCTAAACTAGACGCGTCCCCCGTTTTATTTTTATTTTTTTAATGATCGGGACAACTACTGTCCTCATGAGATCTTCAGGTAGGTATGAGTGGCCCATACAGAAGGTGAACAACATAGCAAGGACCCTGGGCATGTGGACGCCAGCATGTTGTAGATGTTATATACTGAGAGAATCATGCCCTGGTGATTTTCCGCGCTTCATACTTCTCAGGGTCCTCGCTATGTCACTTGCCAAAAACAACACAATACCTACCCCCTCTCCTTTATTGCGCATCTTTCCAGTGTTCGCAGACACAGAAGCGCCCTGAACTTGAAAATGCTTCCTGAACAGGTTGGCAATCTGAACAGGATCGCTAACACCCTCAATACTCACAGGAATGCTCGGTCTTGGATTCAGTTTGTTGGTTTCTTTCCAAAAATTACCGAACTGTTTCGTGCTATGTTCCGTAGCTAACATGTCCATTTTAATTTGCGCCTGGTGATTTTGTACCCACTTAAGTTTAGATTTAAAATTTATTCGCGCGCCACGCATTTTATTGTAAACTGGACCGTTAACAGGCTTGCCATATGAAATCCACTCTTGAAAACATAACCGAGCCTCCCTGTGAGCTTCTCTAACATGCTTGTTCCAACCTATAATACAACATGTCTTATTTTTATTTTTAGAGCTAGGTATTTAAATTACAAGAATATGTTACTGAAGCCGCATTGGTTAATATATCTACAATATTATTATATAAACTATCAATTATAAATCTATGTTTAACATCATGACACATTAAATCGGCGCATTTTCTAAACTCTAAAGGAAAATCTATATCACGTAGTTTCATTGCACATAATTTACTATACTGTTGTATTTGAGATCTATTTCTTTCTCCCCATATAGCCCTTTTTACCTTAAAACTATCTTGACTAACTTTAATAACTAATTTACCTAAATTACATAACAAAACAATAGGAAAATGATCAGACCATGAAATATTATAACTAATTTCTATATTAACTACTGTTGAATTAGCAGCTTCAGTCACCAGTACATGGTCTAACCAAGACTTGGTGCCGTGCGCCTCACTAACGTACGTATATGAGTCAGGCACTAATAGTTCTGTGTCTGCACACCGCCAACTCTGTTCTAAACAAAACAGTTTTAGTTTCTTACCGAACGACGCACTCGGGTGGGCGTTGAAATCGCCAAGCATGTAAGCCGACTCCACACCACTATTGTCTATTATTGCACTAATTTCACTTAAACAATCTGTAAACTCAGCTAAGTTATCAGTGCCCTCCGTGGGCATGTATACCGAGAACACTAAAAAGTGGCGATTTTCTAATGTTATTTTAATAGCCGCCAGCCGTACACTTTTACACTCGACAACCGACACGCACGTAAACACACTCTTGCGCCACAGTATAGCGACACCACCGTAGGGCCGCCCGTGCAGTATGCCCGCCGAAGTATCCACCGCCGATTTTCCAGTGTAGGCAAAATTATAGTCTATTCCCCCTAGATACGTAATATCATGTGGCATAAGCCACGTTTCCTGCAAGGCTAATATGTCAGCTGTTCGACACAACGTTCTTACACAATCAATAGAACGCATAACTGATTTACAGTTATAACTCACAAAAGTTGTATTGCTGCACTGTTTTTGTATGTTGTCCGCCATCATTAGGGGTTTTATTTCTATTATATTCTAAAAATCTTCTTATCGATACACCTTCCGGCCATAAACTATCTTGTAAAAATGTTGAAACCTTATTCTTTGGTACACTAATTTTAAATGCATTATACATCCTAGGGATTTTCATATTAATTTTATGTAAATAAATCTTCACTTGCGTTTTGGACAGAATATATTTTCTATATCTTTCTGACGTATTTTTGTCTACATTATTCAGGAACAACGGTATTCTAATATAGCTTTAAATTTCTCATTTATGTTACTGTGCGCCTTTCCCTCCACAATAACGGTCTTATTTTTGAATCTATTACGCTGTATCAAGGTCCATTCTTCATTCGGCTTCTCCTCCTTCCACCTATCTTTATTACTACTAACAATATTTGCCAATATTTTGTTCAATAAAAGTGTAGGTGTAGGTGTAGACGCGGTGCGGTAATCTGCGTTGAGGCCATCATTATGCTCGGGCGCAGGTGGGGTCTCGACGTTCGGAACCACGGTGTTATCAGTGGCCTCCACAGCCACACGCTGTATTACGCTCGCTTCTTCGTTCGCGGGGCCTAGCTTCTTTGTGAGCAGGATAGCTTGCACCGTGTCCTGCGCGTGTGACAGAGACATGTCTATGACGTCGTCCAAGGACAGGCAGTCCGCGGAGCTATGATTTTGTTGCACACTGTGAGGTAGGTCCGGAAATGTTTTCGACACTACCGTATTACTGGCGTTATTATGAACTAATGAAGATTGTTTAATAGAAATTAGGTCGTTTTGGACCTCTTTAAACTGATCAACAGAAACATAGGATTCTTTTAACATTTTAATGTCTTTCTGGATCACAAGAATATCTTTTAAAAGCCGAGTTGCATCAATGTGGTCAAAAGAAACGGGAGGAAGTTTCTGTAACTCTCTAGCCACGAAAATCGGCATTTCTTCGGGGTCAGTTTCTTTAAAGATTGTAACAATATCATAAAGGTTCCTTTGAGAACGGCCATCACTTTTCCTCGTTACTTTTTTCTTCAAAAAGTTTCAAAAAGTAACGCCTTAGCATTTTCTATATTATACATACATAAACTCACGCCTGTATTCCCCGAAGGGGTAGGCAGAGGCGCATTTCTGCACCCACATTTCGCCAAGTATGTATCAGTCCCACGTAATAGGGGGCGAGCCTATTGCCGTTTTTCGGGCACATTTCCAGACTCCGTGCTGTTACCGAGAATTTCCTAATGGAAAAACCCAATAACACTGTGCCCGACCCGGGAATCGAACCCAGGACCTCTAGATCGCTCAGCACATACTCGTACCGCGAGACCACGAGGCAGTTCTATATTATCTTCCGCCGAAAAACACGACACACATAACCGCACTAAGCTCTCTTCATCCATAACATCCACTTTATTTTGGATGAAAGCCAATACTTCACAAATAACTATGTTGCATTTACTACACTTAACTTTATTTGACGACATCGCGACGTAGTCGTGCAATACACACGGCGCATGCAGCGTGCATTCACTACCACGCGCGCGCGCAGAGTGCAGACTGCAGACTAGCGGTGGGCGATTATGAGATATACTAATGGAATCATTCGATTATGAAGATATCTCGAGATATCTCGATTATGAGAATTAGTAATTACTAATGTGACGCGCCTGCCGGCTGTAACCGCGCGCGGCCACCTGATTGGTCCGTACGATCCAAGGGCTCAGGCGATGGACATCACGCCACCACCACGCCCGGCGCCCGCGCACCGCCCCGAGCCCCGCGCGCGCCCTTCTCGCCGGCGCGGCGCTCAAGCAGTCGCAGCGCCGGCACGATCGGGAACGCACACGCGTTCATTAGTGTCTCCCGCGTCCCGCTCGCTCCCGTCGTGTCGCCACGTGGCACGCGGATCGCATGTATTTGTTATATTCTTCACGTTTATTGTAAGATAACCTTTTGTATGCTCGCTTCAGAGAATAAAGACTTTTAAACAACTTACACTGGCGCCCAACTAGTGGCCATATAAGAATTCGCGAACGAACCTAGTGACCTTGAAAGCGGAACAACATGCCACTCACGCGAGCGACGAAAGCTGCAACCGACCGACGGCTGGAGGATCAAGACAGCGAGGGTTCCTCAGAATGCGACTCGGTGGTGGAGTCGCGCGCCGGAGCAGGCGCCCCTACCACCCACGTGCACGTCGCAACCGCCGCGACCCAGGAGCTGCGCGCCCAATGGGGTGCCACTCCCAACCACGCCGCCGACGAGACGCGCGCCCAATGGGGTGCCTCTCCCAAACACGCCGCCGACGAGACGCGCGCCCGAGGCGGCGCCGCTCCCGAACACGTGCCCGGCGGGTCCCGCACCGGAGCACCTGCTGCCGCTGACAACGGACTGCTCACCGGCCTGATGGAGACGTTCGCCAGAATACAAGAAGAAAACAATCGTGCGCTGTGCGAAACGATTCGCACCCTTTATCGGAACGACCGGCGGAACGAAGTCGCGCCGACGCCAATGTCGTCGGCTTCGTCTAACGCACCCACTTCGTTTGGCGGCAATTTCGCCAAATGCACCGCGCGATTCGACGGATCGTCGCGCGACCCGGAAGTACTGGAGGCGTTCGTCGACGCAGTGGAGGTGTACAAGGAGTGCGCCACCGTGTCCGACGAGCACGCCTTACGGGGCCTCTCCATGCTGCTGACCGGCGACGCGGCAGTGTGGTGGCGCGGCGCCCGGGCCGACATCGGCACGTGGCCGGAGGCCCTGGCGCGCCTGCGTGCTACCTACGGCGTACAGAAACCTGCGTACCGGATCCTGCGAGAAGTATTTGCGTACGAACATCGCAGAAGTGAACGTGCCGAAGTGTTTGTGTCTAAAGTGCGGTCTATGCTAGTCAGGTTACCGTATGTAGTGCCCGACGCGATGCAGATAGACATTGTATACGGACTACTGCACCGCCGTATTCGCAAGCGTATGCCGCGGGAGAGTATTAGCGATTTAAACGATTTGTCAGAGAGAGCGAGACACGCGGAGGATGCAATATCAGAATTACAGAACTCCGAAGTAGTAACCGCGACACGCGACCGCGGCACTATCCCGAGTGCGATCACCGTCACAGCACCCCCCGCTAACCCGAAGCGTGTGCGGGTTAAATGTGCTTTCTGTAATGCATTCGGCCACACAGGCCAAGAGTGCCGGAAAGCCAGCAAAGTAATCGATGAGGGTAAAAACATTCAACCTATACGTTGCTACGGCTGCGGCCGACCGGGAGTAGTAAGGTCTAAATGCGAAACGTGCTCGAACAAGCCCGCTCCCGCCAAATTAGTAGATTTCAATGTCTTAAATAGTGAACACCTTGCCGCTACTATGTCACACCCTTTAATCGCTATAGGGGTAATGGGTACCGAGGGAGTGGCGATAGTGGACACCGGGGCCACACATAGCATCGCTAGCCCGTCGCTATACAAATTATTGTTAGATAACGGAGCACGTTTTCGCGAGTCAGCGCGCTATATCGGACTTGCCGACGGCTCGCGCCACAAAAAATTAGTGAGAGTTAGCACCGTACCGGTCACTCTAGGTAGTCGAACAGTCGACACTGATTTCATGGTGTTCCCCGATGACGAAACCAGGACACTTTTAGGCCGAGATTTCATATGTAATGCGGGCATTGTTTTAGACATAGCTCAAGAGTCTTGGTACTTTTCGGATAGTCCAGGAGACCGGTTCCCGTTTGTGCGGTCTTATGTGTTAAACGAAGCAGTCGTGATGCAAGCAGAGACCTGCGATGTGTTGTTGCGCCCCGAAGAAGGAACAAGTCTGTCGGTGAAGGACAGGGCCGCACTCGACGAGTTCCTACGGGACAGAGTCGCCCAGTTCGCTTCAGAGGGGCCTCCGACAGACTTCGCCATCCACAGGATAAAGGTAAGTGATACACAGGAACCTATCGCCTCCCCCCCGTATAGGTTGTCCCCGCTTAAGAGAGAGGCGCTCGAGAAGGAGCTAGACAAACTCATCTGCTCTGACATCATCGAAGAATGCGAGTCGCCGTGGGCATCCAACGTCGTTCTCGTTAAAAAGAAGGACGGTAATTTTAGACTGTGCGTCGATTACCGCAAGCTTAACGCGGTCACGGAGCCCGACCGATACCCCCTCCCTAGGATCGAGGACATCCTCCATGACGCGAAAGCAGCTAAGTATATGACTACTCTTGACCTACGAGCGGGCTATTTCCAAGTGCTCGTCGACCCTAGCGATAGTGATAAGACGGCGTTCACTACGCCACTAGGCACTTATAGGTTTAAACGCATGCCGATAGGGTTATGCAATTCAGGAGCTACGTTCCAGAGGCTGATCGACAGATTTAAGTCAAACCTGCCAGGTATCGCCCTCCTTGCTTACTTAGACGATTTAATAGTACTATCAAATGATTCCTTCGAGAAACACCTTGCGGATCTTGCCTCCGTGTTCGATCGGCTCGCCTTGTTCAACCTGCGTGTGAACCGCGAGAAGAGCCACTTTGCGAGGGATTCGGTTAAGTTCTTGGGTCACGTCATCTTACCTGGTGGTATACACGTCGACCCTGAAAAGACCGAGGCCATTGCAAATATGCCGACACCGCGGAACGTAAAACACCTGAAATGTTTCTTACAAACTTCCAGCTGGTTCAGGCGTTTTGTCCCTGACTACGCGGAAGTCGCGAAACCATTGACAGGCTTGCTGAAAAAGGCAAATGTGTGGCGTTGGGATACAGAACAACAGGCCGCTTTTGAGCAAATCAAACGCCTGCTAGTGACCGCTCCTATCTTGCGCCAAGCCAACGCGGCGCTACCTTTTGTCCTTAGGACTGACAGTAGTGGGTATGCGCTCGGAGCAGCTCTCCTCCAGGGGGAGGGGACCGACGAGCGCCCCATAGAGTATGCCAGCCGACTCCTGTCGGCAGCTGAGAAGAACTATAGCACGACGGAGAGAGAGGCTCTCGCCGTCGTCTGGGCTGTCTCCAAATTCAGAGGATATATAGAGGGAGCGGAGGTTGTCGTCAGATCTGATCATCAGCCGCTTAGATGGCTGATGAGCATGAAGTCTCCAAGCGGCCGCCTAGCCAGATGGGCCCTGAGCCTCCAGGAGTATAACCTAAAGATAGAGTACACACCAGGTAAGGCAAACGTTATAGCCGACACCCTGTCGCGCCCACCATGTGCCGAAGGAGTGGATTGCGACCTGTGTTGCGCTGCGGCCGACATGCCCTCCCGCAGCCTAGAGGACATGCGCAACAGTCAGTTAAAGGACCCGGAGGTAAGTAAAATTGTAGAAGCTTTAGAAGCCGACGACCCCTCCAGGGGGAGGGTGTGGGTCGATAAAGGGTACATTCTCGCCGAGGGAGTGCTTTATAGGTACTGCCCCGAGAACGAGGAGAATGACGACGCCAGTCTGGTTGTCCCGGAACAAGAGCGCGCCAAGGTGCTGGCCGATCACCATGATGCACCAACTGCTGGTCACATGGGTGCAGAGCGCACGCTGCTACGTTTAGTTGGTAAGTATTACTGGCCAGGGATGCGCGCCTACGTTACGCAGTATGTAAAGAACTGTGTACCTTGCCAGCGTTACAAAGCGGACACCAGGAAACCAGCGGGGCTGCTGCAGACACCCGCCGCATCGCGGCGATTTGAGGTCCTAGCCGTAGATCTGTTCGGCCCCCTGCCCGAAACGGTAAAAGGGCACAAGTGGGTCCTGATAGTGGAGGACACATTCACTCGTTGGGTGGAATTGTTCCCCCTCACTGCGGCCACCAGTGAAGAATGTGCGAAGGTGCTCGTCGCAGAGGTGTTCTTGCGGTTTGGAGTACCCAGGCGCCTCGTCAGCGACAATGGAGTCCAGTTTATAAGCGAGGTAATGCAGCAAACCTGTCACGTGATGGGAATCACGCAATCATTTACCTCATATTACCACCCCGAGGCAAACCCTGTGGAGCGCAAAAACCGGGACTTGAAGCCCCAGCTGGCGATCCTTGTGGGTAAGGATCACGACACGTGGGACGTTCACCTACCTGCAGTCCGCTTTGCCATGAACTCTGCAGTCACATCAGGTACGGGGTATTCACCCGCCTTTTTAAACTTTGCCCGGGAAATGCGTGCACCGGCAGACGTCGTGTCTGAAATGCGCACAATCATCGAAAACGATAATTATGTAGGTGGCATTACCACCTACCTGAAGAGAATTTCGTCAGTGCTCGTAAGCGCTCGCGACGTCCATGAGAGTACCCAAGCGGTACACAAGAAGTACGCCGATGAGCATCGCCGGCCAGGTCCGGATTATAAGGTTGGTGACCTAGTTTTGTTAAAAACCCAGGGGGCTAATGACGTTGGCAAGGGTCAGACAGCCAAGTTTATCCCCCGCCGCGATGGGCCATATAAAGTCCGGTCAGTGGTTAGCCCTACTACGTACACCCTCGAACGCCTAGGAGACGGTACGGTGCTAGGTAAATATCACGCATCGGTCTTGACTCCCTTCGTCGGGACCGCGCAAGCCCCAGTACAGGAGAAGCGTAGGAGGGGCAGGCCACGCAAGGTCTAACCCGATCGCGGGGACGTTCGTTCGGGTTAGAGGGGGAGACTGTGACGCGCCTGCCGGCTGTAACCGCGCGCGGCCACCTGATTGGTCCGTACGATCCAAGGGCTCAGGCGATGGACATCACGCCACCACCACGCCCGGCGCCCGCGCACCGCCCCGAGCCCCGCGCGCGCCCTTCTCGCCGGCGCGGCGCTCAAGCAGTCGCAGCGCCGGCACGATCGGGAACGCACACGCGTTCATTAGTGTCTCCCGCGTCCCGCTCGCTCCCGTCGTGTCGCCACGTGGCACGCGGATCGCATGTATTTGTTATATTCTTCACGTTTATTGTAAGATAACCTTTTGTATGCTCGCTTCAGAGAATAAAGACTTTTAAACAACTTACACTAATTAGTAATTACTAATTTGCATTCGCGAGGTATAAAATTCCTAAAAAAAACCAAGAACCTCCATCGAACCCCCAGTTTTGAACTATTATTTAGTAATAAGTGTAAGTAAATTTCTAAAAAAGAAAAAAAGAACAAGAGCCACTCTGGAGCCTGGAGTTGAGGAATTAAATTTCTAAAAAAAAACAACACGACCCACTTCAGTTTTTTTTCTTTGTTCCGCAAGGAACCGGCTAAGGTCGAAGACCATGCTGCCAAGTCTTCAGTAATTTAATTTCATTTATAATGAAGGATGATGATGATGAATGATGAAATGATGAGCGATAAGGCCGCCATTTGTAACACTACCTTAATTAGAGTTGCTTATACATATGTTGTTTTCTTATTATATGGTGTACAATAAAGAATAAATGAATGAAAGAAAAAGGGCGGGAAATTCCCAAACTGAAAGGCGCGCTCCCCGTCCCTCCCACATACAACCCTTAATTGTTTCACTACAATAGTGAACAGAGAATCAAGCACCACTCGTCGATATTGCACACAGCGTATTCGGTGGGACCGTCCCTCCTGGATCAGGAGGCTCCTCCATCCTCTCGCCAACAATCACCAGAAAAGATTTACCAGATACAGCGAGACAGGGAAGAAAAAAGGGAAAACTAAATCAAACACACCACATACAACACCGACAAGCAACACTTAATCCCCCGTTCACCATTATAAAGAAAATATATATATATATATGTGAGAAGAACAAAAAACGCGCCCCCCGATCCGAACACTTCCCGCCCTTTTTCTTCGACCCACTTCAGTCCCGACGAGATTAGTAGTTCAAATTAGTAACGTCATTCGATTATGAAAACAAATTAGTTACTAATTTCATAATCGATTATCAAAATTAGTATTAGTAGTATCATTCGATTATCAAAATCATGACATCATCATCACTGAATGAAAGTTATGATGCGCAGTTATGACTTTTCACCCAGACTCAAAACAAATTTTATTTAAATAACAAAATATTGTTTTTACTTTTAAGCCCTCAGCACCTTGTTATGCCGCCAGAATCTAACCGTATATTTAACACAGGTACTCGACTTTCTGCAACGGTTCATTAAATATTCCACAAACTTTAAATAAACAGACTAAAGTTCCTATTTATTGAACCCAGGAAGCGATCTGTTTATTCTACGGTAATTACTGTTTATTTTGCATTTACTTACCTGTTCCCGTAAATTATGTTGAACTTTGTACATACATACATACATAATATACTCCTCAAAGAGATAGGTAGGACATTTTTGCGCCCCCGTTTCATCAGCTGTGTTTTAATTTCCACATAATAGGGGGAACCTATTTTCTGACTAAGTGATTTTACTGTGATTTTCATAATGGAAAACCCCAGCAACATTTTTCTTGACCCTTTCGAAATTTCACTGAAATATTCAACAATATTTTTAATATTTAAAAATTCAGGGCGACATCTAGACATTACCTGTGGAACTAATATGAGATGTAAGCCTCTTGGGAAGGACAGTCACAATAGTATAATAGTATAATAGTATTGCAATAGATGTCGCTTTCTTATTTAAAATTATAATTGTCTGTAGGAAGTTAAAGCTTTGGCGTGAAATATGTAGATGGCGCTTCTTAAGACAAATTAGATTAATTAAATACCCCATGAATTGGTAATTTGTATATTGCGATTTTGGAAGTCTAGGGGCTTAGGAAATGTTACATTATGTTGGTGAAATTGTAGAAACTAAAAAAAATATTTAGTACCTATTGACAATGAGTAAAATCTCATTATAATTTTTGCATATTTAATTTAATTACAATTTTTTTTGCATTGACTCATTTATTTTTCATTTCTCACTTTTTTTTGGATCAAATTCTAAACAGACGAAGTCGCGTGACAAGGTAATTTGCCTACTGCTTAAAATACAGCTGTGTTTATCGTAGTTTAAATTATCACAACGATGTAATAAAATGTTTAATTGTCTTTTTATTAACACTTTTTCCAGTTTATATACTCGCAACGTATTCTAAGTCGGTTAATTATTTTGTTTGCTGTGTCTAAAATGAAGTTGATCGCAGGTAAGCTTACATGTATTTAATATTTATATTTTAATTATTATAATGTTTTATTTTTATTTTACCTTTAACCAAATACATAATATTAGGTCGATTACCACACGCCTGGCATTTACAATGAAAGTTCAGCAGCCATTTTTTAATGAAATGAATAATTAATATAATATTAAGTAAGTCTTGTATCATTTTTTAAAATGTATTTATGGATATGTATATTATAATTTGTGTATATTTTATATGTATTTATATGTGTATATTGTCTGTGTTAATATGTTAGTAATATGTGTTTAGTTAATGGTGTTTTTGCGTATATTTTTTTTACAGGGTCAATTGTTAAAGAATGCCCAAAGCATTGAATTCGTCTTTATACAATAAATAAATTTATATATAATGTAAAATTTGTATAATAAATTAATAATATACTTATAGCGATATCCAATAGAATGCATGAGATAAATAAATAATAATAATAATAAATAAATCATTTATTTCAGACCAAAATCGTCCATATATAAAAATACAGTTTAAAAAATATCTAAATATATAAAAGCTAAATCATTTGGTTTATTTTTAAAGTAAAATCATTAATGTTTTCTTTCCCCAGTAATATTCTTCATATTTTCCGTACTAAGCTTTGCAATGGGCGCAACGAATTCGTCCGATAGCTTTTGTACCAAAATGTTTGGCGTCAGAAACATCTGCAGGTATTTATTATTTATTTGTCTAATAAACTCAGCTTCTTGCGAACAAAACGAAGATTACTTAAAAGAATAAATATTTCATTTGAAAATAAATTTCATACCAATGAATTGTAAGTTCTTATATTTATAATTAACTAATAAATTATCGAACAAACGTCAATAATGGTCGAACAAACGTTAATTGATCAAAATTAGTTAATTTGAAAGATAAAATTAAAGATATCTAGAAATGGGGGCCAACTTAAGGGTGAGGATTTGTTAAATTAATTATAAACAAATAAACGACGAACAAACGATTGAGAGTAAAAAAAAATTCAAAATTCAAAAAAAGGGGGGCTAACTTCAGTGAGACCATTTTCACGGTTAAAGTTAATATTTGAGTTTTCGGGATAGAATTTTATGCCAGTTGTAGCTAAGATCGCAGAAATAAATATTAACTGTTCAGTAATTCGGTGTGACAATGACTTCGAGCTATCTAGTGCGTGTGCCTAAGCTCAAAGGGCGCGAGAATTATGGCGAGTGGGCTTTCGCCGCGGAGAATTTCTTAGTGATGGAAGGCATGTCAGGCTGCATCAAGGCGGAGACTGGAGCCTCAACAGTAGGAGCCGCAGACGACGCGAAGACAAAAGCCAAGTTGATTTTGACGATTGACTCATCGCTGTACGTACACATCCGAGTCGTTGAAACCACGCGGGAGCTGTGGATAAAGTTAAAGAAACTCTTTGATGATTCGGGATTTGCCAGAAGAATTGGTTTGCTGCGAGCGCTTATTTCAATTCGTCTCGAAAATTGTACTTCAATGACTTCCTATGTGACGCAAGTTATAGAAACAAGTCAGAAATTGAGTGGTACGGGTTTGAAAATCAATGATGAATGGATTGGATCGCTTTTGTTGGTGGGATTAACCGAAAAATATGCACCTATGATCATGGCAATTGAGCATTGTGGAGTTGCAATAACAGCGGACGCCATTAAAACAAAGCTGTTGGACATGGAGGAAGGAAATAGTAGTTCTATGGCAATTCTAGCGCCACAGGAAACGGTGCGTTTGCAAGTTTCAAGAAAAACAAAAGTGGCAACCCTAGCGGAAGCAGAGACAATGGACAAACGTGAACGTCAAAGTCAAGCTCGGCGCTCTCACTCAAGAAAAAAAAAAAAAAAAAAGTTGTGAAGTGTTACAAATGTAAACGAACTGGTCATCATCGCAATCAGTGCACTTTTCCTGAAAAAAAATCTTTAGATGTAAGAAACAATGAACGTAAAAAGTCAAACGCGTTCAGTGCTGTGTTTCTAAATGGCAATTTTAATAAAAGTGATTGGTATGTTGATTCTGGCGCAAGTTGTCATTTGACAGCTAATAGAAACTGGATGAAGAATGTTTCGTGTGAGTTGTGACCAAAACATTAAGGAGATTGTTATAGCTAACAAAGAAACAGTGCCAGTCACATGTACAGGCGATGTACAGATTTCTACGTTGTTGTCATCGTGTGAGTATGACATTGTTGTAGAAGGTGTGATGTGCGTACCGAATTTGACAACGAACCTTCTGTCTGTGAGCCAATTGCAAAGGGCAACAGTGTATCATTTACTGCTAATGGTTGTCAGATTCGTAATAGAATTGGAGAAGTGGTAGCCCCAGCATGTTTGGTGAATGGTGTATACAAGTTGAACATGCCAGAGTGTTCATCAACTGCAGCAATGGTGTCAGCTGAAGTCTGGCATCGCAGACTTGGGCATGTAAATAGCAAATATTTGAACCACATGCAGAACGCAGTGGAAGGCTTGACACTCGACAATAAGACAGATATTTCAAAGTTGTCCTGTATAACATGCTGTGAAGGTAAACAGAGTTGTCTACCATTTCCAAAAGGTGGCAACAGAAGTACTGAAGCTTTACACACAGTGCATACTGACCTATGTGGCCCAATGGAGAGCACTTCAATAGGTGGGTCAAAATATTTTCTTCTTTTTATTGATGATTATACCTGAATGATTTACATTTATTTTTTGAAGAACAAAAGTGAAGTGCTAATGTATTTTCAAAGATATAAATCTGAAGTAGAGAATCAGCTCAACAAAATAATTAAGATTTTGCGCAGTGACAATGGTAAGGAGTTCTGTAACATGGAGATGGACGGGTTTTTACCAAAAAATGGAATTGTTCATCAGAAAACCAACCCATATACCCCAGAACAAAATGGGTTATCAGAGTGGTTCAACAGAACCATTATAGAAAAGGCAAAATGTCTTCTCTTTGATGCTGGATTAACAAAAAGCTTTTGGGTTGAGGCAGCCAACACAGCTGTGTATCTTCAAAATAGAACAGTTGCATCGTCTCTAAATGGAAAAACCCCATATGAAATGTGGACAGATGTGAAACCAGGTGTAAGTCATTTACATGTTTTCAGTAGTACAATCATGGTACATGTGCCGAAACAAAAGAGATTGAAGTGGGACAGAAAGTCTGAAAGATGTATCCTTGTCGGCTATTCAAATGATGTCAAAGGGAATGTACAACCCGAAGACTAATGTCATCACTACCAGTTGCAATGTCATAGTATTGGAGAAGCTAGAGACAGAGAATATTCTAGAGGTACAAGAAAAATTTTCTAAAAAAAAAGATGAGGTGAATATAGATTCAGTGGGGGATGACACAGATGAACTATAAAAGAAGTGTCAGAAGATGATTCAACTTCAGACTATATACTGAAGTGCTTTGAAGACAATGATGCTTGGGATGTGGTAGATAGAGATAGTGCAGTGTAAGTGGGTGCTCAAAAAGAAAATAGAACCTGATAATAAAGTGTGTTATCATGCGAGATTAGTGGCAAAGGGCTTCTCCCGAAGACCGGGCATAGACTATGCAGAGACATTTTAACCAGTGGTTCGACATAGTTACTTTAAGATAACTATTTGCTTTGTCAGTAAAATTAGGACTTAATATTAGACATTTTTATGTGGTAACTGCATTCTTAAATGGCGAACTTCATGAAAATGAAAATATTTACATGCAAATACCTGAAGGATTTGATAGTTCAGATTCTAATAAAGTTTTAAAATTAAAGAAAGCCATTTATGGGTTGAAGCAGTCATCAAGAATGTGGTATAACAAAGTAGATATTTGTTTAACAAGCATTGGTTATTTAAAATCTAAATATGAACCTTGTTTGTATATAAAGAATCAAGATAAAAATATGACTGTAATCGCCTTATATGTTGATGATTTTTTCGTTTTTTTCAAATTGTTGTAAAGAAACTGATAAATTAAAGTGTGTATTAGAGTCACAATTTAAGATTAAGGATTTAGGCCAAATAAAACAATGCCTTGGTATGTCAGTGTGTTATGATAAAGAAAATAAAGTGTTAACATTAGATCAAAATCATTACATAGAACAGTTATTGTTAAAATTTAATTTAGAAAATTGTAAAACTATAGATACTCCTATGGAAAGTGGACTAATGTTGGCTAAACATAGTAATTGTGATAAGAGTTTACCATACCAGCAATTAATTGGTTGTTTAATGTACCTTGCCATACTTACTCGTCCGGATATTGCATTCTCCGTAGGATACCTAAGTCAGTTTAACAATTGCTATAGTACAGAGCATTGGGTCCAAGCTAAGCGGATCTTGAGATATTTAAAGAGAACTAAAGATTATTGCATTAAATATTGTGGTACTGGTAATAAGGATATAATTGGTTATGTAGATGCAGATTGGGGCAGTAATACATTAGATAGAAAATCATACACCGCATTTTGTTTCAGTCTATCAGGAGGTGTAATTTCTTGGAGTAGTAAAAAGCAAAACAATATAGCTCTGTCTAGCACAGAAGCAGAATATATTGGTATCTCTGAAAGTTGTAAAGAAGCTGTTTACTTAAGAAATTTGTATAAAGAAATAACTGGTAGCTCTAATGCTATTCTTATATTTAATGACAATCAAAGTGCCCATAAATTATTACATAACACAGTTTTTCATTGTAAATCAAAACATGTAGATATTAGATATCATTTTAGGAAGAGAGTGTATTAATAACAACATTGTGAAAGTGGAGTACCTCCCAACAGCTTATATGGCTGCGGATGTTCTAACAAAATCTTTAAGCCGTGTAAAACATTATAAGTTTTTGGAACTGATGGGGGTGCAACATAAATGTAATTAATTTAGTGTCTTAGTATGTTGTCATTACTGTATAATAATTTGATATAGTGGGGGTATTAAGGATGTAAGAATATCAAATTATTAATATTTTCTCATGTATGCTACAAGTAGCAACAATGTATAGAAGATGTCACATATTTCAAATAAAGTCAGTTGTTGTCTGTGACTTAAGCGTTTTAATTCACTAACAGTACTTATAGATAGTTTTCCGATCCAAATTAAATAAATTGCGTGAAGCTAAATTTATCATTCGATTTGCCTCTTCCGACAAGTTTTTAAATAAATGAATACACCCACAACAAACATACACAGTTCTGATCCCACACAAAGATACGGGTCTTGTAATCGTCGGTATCGGAAACTACAAGAGACTTTTCGGTGTCACATACACCCAGACCCGAAACAAATATTTGTGAATCACACAAACATAAGTCCCGGTGCGCGGATCGAAGTCGAACCCGCGGTCTCTCGTTAAGCTGGTGTTTACCTACCTAACTGCGATTTCACACGTAGGTACATACATACATAAACAATCACGTATGCAGTGGCGACACTTCCATAATATAAGCCCAAAAGCCTAGTTTGCCTTTAAAATTCCGAATAATCATATTTAAACTTTAAATCTTAATTTGAAAAAAGCATTTTAGATATTTAAATGAGAATATCTTTAACCCAAAATAAACAATTATAAACTAGACATTACATAATTAGTACCGCCACTGCACGTAAATGTATCTGTAAAGTAAAAGGCAGCATTTCTACCCCAACATTTCAGCAGCTGTTTAGAAGCCCCACGTAAAAGGGTTTGACCGTTTTTGGGTACCATTTCAAATCCCATGCTGATAATAAGAGGTTCCTAATAATATTTTGCCCGAACTGGATATCGACATATTTGGGTCAAAAAGGCAGTCACTCATCTTTAAGATAATTAATAACAACTCATTAAAACTTATTTTAGAGTGATGCTGTAGAATCTGAGGATGAATTTAGTTGTTGGGAGAAAAAGTTAATAAGTACATTATTTCAATATTTTTTGTTTCAGGACGAAAGATGGCGAGATCTATTTAAAAATTGTGGATCCATTAAATTGAAATCAAATGTATTCTTATGAACAATTATAATACATTGATTAAAAGGCGATTTTTAATACTTACACTTTTTTTTATTTTAATATGGAACTAAATAACTTTTAGCGCCATCTATTGTGGTATAAATATATTAATCACATTAAGAACTTTCCTTACATGTTACCTTCATAAATATGTCCATAGATGTCACTTGTAACATTCTGCGATACATTTCAATGTCGTCGAGTAATTTCTAAAGTCCTCGCTTGATGTCACCATTTCTTAAACTCAGCTATTTTTAAGTAGATACTATTTGAAATATAAAGGGTTTTTTGAAGATAATTTTTATTTTTTGCTATTAAAACTTTAAGTAATAAGACCAAAGAAAAGACGAATTGGAATTTGTCCACTATGTCGTAAGTTGTTTTTTGTGTTGTTATTTTTCTGTTTTAATGATGCACGTGTTTTATATATCTATCTTGTCTTATATAAATAAATGAATCATTACTTTTCTTATTATTGGAACTACAAGTCCTGCGAACTAGGGTACTCGATTGTTTTGTTTCCATTTTCGAGGCAGGTCTCCGTCTGGGAGTGGGTACCTACCTGAAATTGTCCTTATGGAATTTCTCAAGTATTATGTTTAAAATGATGACGTTAGTTCAGTATTATCTTTTTTTTTTTTTTTTTTTTTTTTTTTTTTTGGCACGGCAAAGTGACTCCACTGTACCTGATGGTAAGCACAGTGGAGTCCAAAAAATTACTACCGACCAGCGAGAAACGATATGGTCACCCGCTGGTCGACACAGTCATGCCGGCCTGCACAAATGCTTGGCTATTATTGTAATTTATCCCTTTGTTTATTGATATTTTTGAGAGCCCCGTGGCGCAGTTGGCTCGACACCATCTTGCGAAACGAGAGGTCGCGGGTTCGATCTCCGCACCGAGACTAATATTTGTGTGATCCACAAATATTTGTTTCGGGTCTGGGTGTATGTGAGACCGAAAAGTCTCTCGTAGTTTCTGATACCCACGACACAAGACTTGTATCTTAGTGTGGTATCAGAACTATGTATGTGACTGTTGGGTGTATTTATTTATTTATTTCCTACTTTTGGTTCCAATAATTGTTTTATTAGCTGTTAATAATTGTAATTGGTTTTATATATTGCACGTTGCGCTATTCCATTATATTAAACTGTTATAATAGGATAACTGCTTTAGTCCCAAATAAATAAAATAATAATGTATAGACTACCAGTCTACTCAAGCCAGCTTATGGTGTAGCAAAGAAGTAAGTTCAATATACAACAGTCAGATGTATCAATAAACTCATTTTATATGGATCAATGAAGATGATGGACGTGCCATGGAGCGGGCAATGCTTGGAGTTTCTCTGGTGGATAGAATTCGTAATGAAGTCATCCGCCAGAGAACCGGAGTCTTTGACATTGCCCGCAGGATTAGCACGCTAAAGTGGAAGTGGACCGGCCATGTCTATCGACGGACGGACGGCCGTTGGAGCAGACGTGGATGGAGTGGAGTGGGTTGGAGTGGAGACCGCGCTTAGGTACGCGCAGTGTAGGACGTCCTGCAGCACGATGGTCCGATGACTTGAGAAAGGTGGCGGGTAGCGGATGGGTAAGGGCTGCTCAAGACCGGGATGGTTGGGGCCTACTTGGGGAGGCCTTCGTTCACTTGCTAGTGGAGAATAATGGAGACGATGTCACACTTAACTTAGAAGTACCAAAATAAAAAATTTGCTATTAAACTCTCTAATCACAAGCTTAAATTCAATTGACATTCTTCCGTCTGAAAACGAAAATACCAAAAACATTGTAAATTAACTTTCCACAAGCGAACCGCTCTCCGCGCACCGCCACCACTTTTTGCCACCTTGTAAGTAAAAATCTCAATTATTCGAAAACCTCTAATTTAATGCTGGCAACTTTTAATTTATTCGCTGAAGGCAAGTCTGATTGCAAATTGTTTTCAGTTTCGGAATCCGACGATCGTGTTCGGAATTATACTTTTTGCTACTGCCGTTTGATGCAAAACAATTTTGTTACGTTACATTCTAGGGGAAAGTTTATTGCTATCTTACCGAGTATTTTCAACTGATTCTGTTAGTAATAACTTCTTTGCTTCGTTAGCTGGGGATTCAGCTGAATTTAAATTCAAGTATTTTTGTGGAATATATTCCTTTGAGTTCCTTGAAATAAATACACAGCTGAATGAACGTTAGAATTTATAAGTAATGGGATGGGCTTTTAAGTTGAATAAGTCCATTAAATGATCATATTATGTACATATATATCTGAAGGTGTAAAGATATGTTTGTTTCCACACTCACCTGTACATATGTATATTTTACTTCCCACGTATTAGGGGCCGAGCCCGTTGGCGTTATTCAGGCACTTTCGGTAACGCAATAAAACATTTTACCTTTATATTTGTGGCATCAAAGTTCCAGAGAACTGAGGCATATGATTTTATTTTACGCTCAAAAGACATAAATCTGATACATCATATGGTAATATTCCATGGACTTAGGGTTAGAGTACAATTTTATCCAAAACAACTGCAATCTGCCAATGATATAGTCTTCTTTCACGCTCATTTCATAATATCCCATCATCTCGTAATGTAGCATTTAGAAGACATTTAAAGTGAGGACATCGGCACTACTCTAAATTGTATTACATTATACATAAAGGCTGCAATGTAAAATTCATATCGCACCTTCCCTTGGGATCTTCTATCGTAGTGTTTAGACGGTATGTTCAAGAAGGATTTTGCGGCGTAGGTTTTTAGCTTTGCGGTTGAATATGAGTAAATGGTTTGGTGGAGAAACTGACATATTCCTGTTCGGTTAACGCTTCTGGGAGTTGAGTCTAAGAAGAAGTAAACTATAATAAATTTAGCTGCTAAATAGCAAGATTTCCACCATCAGCCCATATACGTCCTACTGCTGGGCACGGGCCTCCTCTACAACTGAGAGGGTTTAGGCCTTAGTCCACCACGCTGGCCTAGTGCGGGTTGGCGGACTACACACCTAAGAAATTCCTAAGAACTTTTAGGTGTGCAGGTTTTATCACGATGTTTTCCTTCACCGTTAAACCAAGTGATTATTCATTGTGAATACGCACATAACTTTGAAAAGTCAGAGGTGTGTGCCTGGGGTTTGAACCTGCGACCGCCGAAATTCTCGACCGCGCGCCTAAACCTCGAGGCCAATATATATCTATTTTTTTCATATTGTTTGGCACTGGCGCTGATTAACAACGACAATTCAAAGCCCACAGGCTCTCCACGGATCATCTGCCAACGTATAATAGAACCAATAAGGTGAAAAAAACAATTAGTCCCTCTCTTTCGGTTTTTGGTACTACTACTTAACACAGAGAATTGTCTAAAAGGAAATACTATTAACACATCAAACTAGAGATCTCTAGATCTAATAAATAAATGAAAGATCAGACGCGCTGTTGCGTCGCAAATTTAACTAGGGAAGCGTTAATGGTTCAGTCTCTAATTTAGTCGTCGCAGATAGTTAGAAGTCGTGATGGCCTCGAGGTTTAGGCACGCGGTCGAGAATTTCGATGGTCGCGGGTTCAAACCCCAGGCACACACCTCTGATTTTTTTAAGCTATGTGTGTATTCACAAAGAATTATCACTTACTTTAACGGTGAAGGAAAACGTCGTGAGGCAACCTGCACGCCTAAAATTTCTTAGGAATTTCTAGGTGTGTAGTCCGCCAACCCGCAACAGGCCAGCGTGGGAGATTGAGGCCTAAACCATTTCAGTTGTACGAGGAGGTCCGTGCCCAGCAGTGGGACGTATCAAGGGCTGATGATGAGATAGCTATCTCATGCATGACGGCTTACATCCAGACAGATTCATTCTAAATGAAAATGAACGTATGAATCCAATATAGGAAAGGATATAAAGGAGTGGTCTAAGATTGAAAAAGGTACGGGGACAGTCTAATAAATTCCTTTCTCAACTACACGTTTGTAAGTGGAGTTTATTTCTCGAGATTTTGGAGTCGTCTGAGAGTTTTCTGCGCAGCGAACTAAGGAGTTGGGTGATTTTAGTGAAGAGGTTTGTAGTATCGATATCTCTACCATTTTATTCACACAATGTTCATTATTTTATTTCTTTTTTTTATCTATATTTATGCCTTTGATATGTTAACTCAAATTATACTACGTGACTTATTTAAATTGACTTGATGAAAACAAGCTTCAGATTGCAAATGTCTCTGTATTTATATTTGTGTCAAGAGAATTGTTTTTTTTTTAGGAAATAATAAAAAATAATAAGGTGGTTATAATATGAATAACTAATAGTCATGATGCCATTCAATTTAACTAATTAATACATGCGTTTATGGGTAAGACATGACTGAGACCTACTCAGTCCGCCCTGATTTACTTTTGCCTGTTGGTATCGTGTAAAAAAATATAAGTAATCTTTTATCGTAATATGTGAAACTAGTCCACAGCATTAAATTTTACACGATTTTAAAACCGTATCACCGAAGATTTAATAAAGAAATAGATTAACACGATGTATATCGTCGATTAAAATATATACATCGACATTCAGACATCACTACACACCGCGAGATAAGTTCGACAAGTTACCCTCTCCCACTAAAATATGTAGCGACACGATATTGAAAAGTTCCCCTTTGTTCGACCACCTACATCTTTATCTGTATCCACCAGTTCTTTGTTCATTAAGTGATCATAATATACGTAATGTTGAATGAATAAGACATTTATTGTCTTAGTTCATTGTTGATTTAACTATAAAATATCAGAATTTCACCTTGGGAAGGGTTTTTTTTTTACACATAATCATTTCATAACCAACCCGCACTCGTACGCAACAGTGGGACGTATATTGGCTGATGATGATGATGAATTATAACTTAACGCTGGTATACCCGAAGAAGGAGGTTTAGCTGCATTACTGCACATACGTTTCGCTAATTTCATTCTAATTCCAACGTAATTGAGGGCGAGCGCATTGCTATCATCAACCCTAATACGTTTCTCTCTCAAGGACGCTGAGATCGACTTGTAATAAGTGGCCTGCATCTAGCGACGTCTTTTCATGTTCATCTTGTGCACGGATAACACTGCAGCTTTAAATGCGTTTTCTGCTTATTTATTCTTTGATTTAAAAGTATGGACTTAGTGTAACATACATACATACATACATAAACTCACGCCTGTATTCCCTTAAGGGGTAGGCAGAGGTGCATTTCTGCACCCACATTTCGCCAAGTATGTATCAGTCCCACGTAATAGGTGGCGAGCCTATTGCCGTTTTTCGGGCACATTTCCAGACTCCGTGCTGTTACCGAGAATTTCCTAATGGAAAAAACCCAATAACACTTTGCCCGACCCGGGAATCGAACCCAGGACCTCTAGATCGCACGGCACATAGTTGTACCGCGAGACCACGAGGCAGTGTAACATATATGTACATACTACTTTACTAAAATTCCCCCTGGCATCACAAAAACAAACTACACTATTCCGGCAACGCCAAGGAAATTCTTTTACACGCGAAAATAAGAGGCAAAAATCCAAGCACTCACAGTTTAATAAAATGATTCTTCCCTAACAGCCTTCAAAGTGCAAGATAGTGAGTGGGTAGCGAAAAAATTGCGCTTCGAAAACCGGTTCTAACCGCTTCTATGCAGATATTACCGCGGCCATCTTGCTCCGAGCAGACAAAACACGTATAAATCAACTGCGTTTCAGTTTTATTAAAAAGGAACTGCATGCTGTATGACGTATCGCTGCTGAATACATTTGTGCTTGCGCAGTGATGTATGAGTTCATATTAAGTTTTTGGAGTGAGTACGTGATATTTCATAGAGACCCAAGTGGCCAATATACTTGGAGGATGAGGGATTTGCTCATTCAGTTGTAATTTTAAAAAAATCAAGATTTTTCTAGCCGTGCATTAAATACTGTACATATACATATCAGACACTATACCAGGTGGAAATAGTATCGCATCAAATACACATTTTTTTTAAATTTGAAATAAGCTTCACTTCTTAGGCTGTATAAATAATAACAATTCCTTCATTAATAAGAATACGAGTATGTTTCTGAAGCATATTAAGTAAGCAAGTATAACTAGTAAGTTAGTATAACTTTGATCACTTTTCATAATAGTATTTCTCATTTGCAGAATATTTTCATTGAACGGTGAACTTTGACTGCCTCGTGGTCTCGCGGTATAAGTATGTGCCGTGCGATCTAGAGGTCCTGGGTTCGATTCCCGGGTCGGGCAAAGTGTTATTGGGTTTTTCCATTAGGAAATTCTCGGTAACAGCACGGAGTCTGGAAATGTGTCCGAAAAACGGCAATAGGCTCGCCCCCTATTACGTGGGACTGATACATACTTGGCGAAATGTGGGTGCAGAAATGCACCTCTATAATACAGGCGTGAGTTTATGTATGTATGTACGGTGACCTGAAAAGGTTGACGTTGCTTAGAAGGCCGGTATTAAAAAAAATACAAAATACCATTACATTAAAGAATGTCATCTCGACAAAATGAACGATCGCTACCAGTTTTTTCGATGTTTGATGATATTTTACATCATATTGAATGAACTTATTTATTAAAAAACCCGAGTTATATTACTTTGGTTCCATGTCGCAATTTCTGAATTGGCTACAATAAACACGTAATCCTACTTCACTGATAAGAAAAAATTAAGTAAACCCACACTTAAATTAATATCCACTCTACTATGTTCACTCTACTATATGATCTGTCTCAATTAAGATATGTTTTTCTCATTCTGTCTGATAAAACATCGTGGCCCGACGGAGCAACGCAAATTATGTCTTCAGAAAAGTATAACCAAAATTTTAAAGTAAGCCCGCAATTGATACAAAAATATGAGCAGGTAGCAGGTCATTTTTTAAGCTAGAAGCTTGAAACTTATTTTTTAGGCTGTTGATTAGATATAAATATATATGACATTAAAAGTTTGTAATAAAATGATCCTTTAAGGGGGTAAAATAAAAATAGGGGTGAAAGTTTGTATGGAAATTCGTCATTTGTGAAGCTAGAATGATGAAACGACGTGTAGACGACTGTAACTATGTATATTATGTAACTATATGTGTTATGCTTTCACGCCTAAATCATTTGACCGATGTAAACGATTTTTGATATGGACATAAATGGGACTCTGTGGAGTAAAATAGACTACAACTTATTTTCTTTCTGAACCCAACCCTGTAGTCTACGCGAAAGGAGTCGCGGGCAAAAGGTAGTACACAATAAATCCGAAACTGACTCGACCTTACATTTTGTGTAACAAAAATATTTCACGCACACAAAACTCCAGCCGAGACAGTTGGAATTTTTAATCCCACCTAATTGAAGGCTGAAACAAAAGAGCTGCCGT
Organism: Hemaris fuciformis; assembly: GCA_907164795.1. Taxonomy (NCBI): domain Eukaryota; kingdom Metazoa; phylum Arthropoda; class Insecta; order Lepidoptera; family Sphingidae; genus Hemaris; species Hemaris fuciformis. The sequence continues at coordinate 14,197,268 of OU015438.1, read as the reverse complement.
ACTTGGTCCCAGACTGTCTGATTGAAAGATCATTTACCGACGTTAAATCGCTTGCCAGCCGCCCCATACTGTCAAAAGCCTCCACTAGGTGACAAAAGGGGACGGCAATCACGCTGGCCTCACCGAAATGTAGATATGCATCAGCTATTAACACTCAAGCCTGTCATTTCGCTTAAGGTGGGACATATTAAGCGTACCCCACGCTATGCCGCTAAATTTAAGACGTAGGTACGTCACAAGATCCGTAAAAAAATAAATACACCCAACAGTCTCATACATAGTTTTAAAATAATAAATAAATAAATACACCGAACAGTCACATACATAGTTCTGACCCCACATTAAGATACGAGTCTTGTGTCGTGGGTATCGGAAACTACGAGAGACTTTTGGGTCTCACAAACACCCAGACCCGAAACAAATACTTGTGGATCACACAAACATTTGTCTCGGTGCGGGGATCGAACCCGGCCTCTCGTTTCGCAAGCTGGTGTCTAGCCAACTGCGCCACGGGGCTGTCATGAACCCACACTAAGTTACAAATCTTGTGTTGTAGGTATCAGAAACTACGAGAGACTTTTCAGTCTCATAAATACTCGGCCCCTATTACGTGGGACTGATACTTGGTGAAAAGCGAGTGCGGAAATGTACGTCTGGCTTCCTCTTCAGAAATTATGTTTGTATGTACAAAAAATTGCCTTGCTCCAAACCAGCGGCCTCTCGTTTCGCAAGCCGATGTCTAGCTAACTGCCGCACGGGACTATCAATTTCTTAATGTGACTTATGCATAATTAAACTAGACTCGTTTGGGCCATAAATTAACCATTAGTGGACTTGATAAAAAATAGTCTATACCAATCTCCTGGGTCCCATTGGAGCCGAAATGCATCAAAATTGGATTAGAAATTTAGTTTTTAAAAATAGTATCTAGCGGTGTTAAATTTTAATTATTATTACATGAATTGAACTAATGATAACATGTTGTTTCAATTATTTTAGCGAGGCTTTTAAAACAATATTTTTTTATTCTCTATAAGTCGTGATGGCCTCGAGGTTTTGGCACGCGGTCGAGAATCTCGACGGTCGCGGGTTCAAACCCCAGGCACACACCTCTGACTTTTAGAAGTTATGTATACATTCACAATGAATTATCACTTGCTTTAACGGTGAAGGAAAACATCGTGATAAAACCTGCACACCTAAAAGTTGTTAGGAATTTCTTAGGTGTGTAGTCCGCCAACCCGCACTAGGCCAGCGTGGTGGACTAAGGCCTAAATCCTCTCAGTTGTAGAGGAGGCCCGTGCCCAGCAGTGGGATATATTTGGGCTGATGATGATGATATAAAAATAGTTCTATACTAAGCACACAACCTCGCAAGTTTATTGAAATTATTATAAAGTAGTCTTTACACCGTGGTTTGGCGTGACGTGTGCAATTAATGCCTCTCAGTTTGGTCCTTTGAATTTGCAACAGATTCAAGCGTTAGAAATTTTGATGAAAGAACCGTAGTTTTGGCACCTCTAGCTTAGCAAAGCCTTCGCTTTCGGTTTTTCAATTTAAATTTAATTTGAATAACGTCTAATAATAAATATGTCTTGCAGTTGGCGATCAATTTTTTACATATTTTTTTTCAATTCAACTAAAATAAATCTGAGGTTATAATTGTGTAGATTCAATGCTTGAGACTTCATTTTCGGTATTTTAAGGAAATTTGTAATGAAATTGTTGCAATACGTTGCAATACGCAAGTACTATAATACCAATAACCAATACCAATTAAATGCCGTCAATTTTTTTTAGTTTTTGTATTAGGATGATCACGTATTTTGTTGATATTAAAATAACCAACCATAACTTACTGTGTTTTAACTAAATAAGAAAGACACAAAGATTATGCATATGTTATGACGCCAAGCCCGGGCACTACAATAGAAACGATCATAACAAATACGAAATAAATGAATCCTGCATCACCTGAATCAAATACCCCGGACATAACACCGGTCAGTAATTTATCAATAACGGAGCTTATGCAGAATCGATTTGTTCATATAAATCACGTCTGATGAAGTCCGCAAGGTATCTTTACACATGGATGGACGTGAATCGCGGTTTACAGGCCACTACATTGGGGGTTTTTGGACGTGCGCCAATGTTCCGCTTCTTTATTTCGTGCGGCAACGCTTGTCCGGTTTTAGTTATTGTTGATGTTTCTAAAAAATAAAATGCATTAGGTTTTTATGCGCAGGATTTCTGTGGAAGCTGGATAACGGTTAAATGAGTTAGTTTTTGGTTCAGTTCAATGTATTTTAGAAGCGATGTAGCTGTATTTTAGGAGAGATGAATAAGTTTTGTCACTAAATTGAGGACTGGTCTTCTGAATTTGATTTTCAACACGAAAATTATGCAGGAAAATTCGAATCAAGCATAAACCGCATACTGCTATGATATCAAAATTTATTTCCCCAACACGTTAATGTCATCATTATCAGCCCATATACGTCCCACTGCTGGGCACGGGCCTCCTCTACAACTGAGAGGGTTTAGGCTTTAGTCCACCACGCTGGCCTAGTGCGGGTTGGCGGACTACACACATAAGAAATTCCTAAGAAGTTTTAGGTGTGCAGGTTTCATCACGATGTTTTCCTTCACCGTTAAAGCAAGTGATAATTCATTGTGAATACACACATAACTTTGAAAAGTCAGAGGTGTGTGCCTGGGGTTTGAACCCACGAACGTAGAGATTCTCGACCGCGTGCCTAAACCTCGAGGCCATCACGACTTAACAACACGTTAATGTACATTTTAATATTCGTCGTCAGTTGGTTTAAAGTTTACTTCTTAATGTTCAACGTGATAATCTTTGAGATATCTATTTGCAGTAGATCTTCAGGATAATGATGAATGAAGTTGCATTGTCTCGAGACAAAGCTGTTGCATCTCATTCATTAGGTGCGATTCTTGGAGGCACTATCAAGTGCTATGATATTTGCATCAACCTAGAATGCCATCAAAGAGTCGTGACACGAGTGTAGCGCGTTCCGTTATCAACCTGAATACTAGTTTCCAACTAAATACACCCAACAGTCACATACATAGTTCTGACCCCACACTAGGATACAAGTCCTGTGTCGAGAGTATCAGAAACTACGAGAGACTTTTCGGTCTCACAAACACCCAGACCCGAAACAAATGTTTGTGGATCACACAAACATTTGTCTCGGTGCGGGGATCGAACCCGCGGCCTCTCGTTTCGCAAGCTGGTGTCTAGCCAACTGCGCCACGGGGCTGTCAACTAGTTGGAGGTGTTGTATCGTCTGGTAATGGCTACTTACCATTTGATCCCCTTTGTTCTACACCTTCTATTGATAGCCAGATAATTCTTTTAAATTGTGACAGCCCCGTTGCGTAGTATCACTTGCGGAACGAAGGTCTGCGGGTTCAATCCACGTTCCAACACAAATGTTTGTTTGATCCGCAAATTGTTGTTTTTGGTCTGGGTGTTTGTGAGACGGAAAATTCTCTCTTAATTTCTGATACTTATATATTTATAAAAAAATACCAAACTTACATATTTTATCTATATACTTCCTTACATATCTTACATAAAATTATTTTTTTAACTCCGCTATCTGTATGGTAGATATATCTCGTAGTTAAAAATATTGTATAAATTACTGGGAACTAAGCTAGTAATTTTTACGTTATTATTTTGCTGTGTACCTGCATCTCCGTGCGTAATAAATATGTCATACATTCTATTTCTGCAAGTCCGTGAGATATTATTTAACGAGATAAAATTCATCTTTACTGTTATAGTTAAAATTAATGCATATTAATCGTGATTCTTATTCTAATAGCCAATTTTAATTACACTTACCATCAGGTGCAATGGGGTCACTTTGCCGTGCCAGTATAAAAAAAAGAAAAAGATTCAAATATCTAAACATTTAAGATAGATTTCCAATTTAAATATTTATAGGGTATTGCCGTTACAGCTAGACTCGAGTGTAATATTCAATTCGAAAATTGTGTAATTTTTACGGACTAATAATATTGAACATAAAAGCAGTGATGGCTAAAAGCAGTGATGGCCTCGACGTTTAGGCGCGCGGTCGAGAATTTCGGCGGTCGCAGGTTCAAACCCCAGGCACACACCTCTGACTTTTCAAAGTTATGTGTGTATTCACAATGAATTATCACTTGCTTTAACGGTGAAGGAAAACATCGTGATAAAACCTGCACACCTAAAAGTTCTTAGGAATTTCTTATGTGTTTAGTCCGCCAACCCGCGCTAGGCCAGCGTGGTGGACTAAGGCCTAAGCCCTCTCAGTTGTAGAGGAGGCCCGTGCCCAGCAGTGGGACGTATATGGGCTGATGATGATGATGATGAATTGAACATAATAATTGAATTAACAAGCCACAGACTAAAATCATGCGGGGCAATATCACTATGAATCCCAATTTCAAATATTCCCCTCAGTTTACTACGGAAAAACCACATCGAATGGCGCTTTAATCTCATTAAGATTTCATTGCGATGTAATACAGGAAAAATGCACAAATGAAAAAAATACTTTGAAAGAGCCGAGAGAAGAATTTTCTTGTTCTACAACTATGGGATAACAGATGGACCGCTGCTCACACCGCAGTGTAATAAAGCGTACATTTTGTGTATACATACATAACCACACGCCTGTATTCCCCGAAGGGGTATACCGGGGAATACAGGCGTGTGCATGCAGAGGTGTATTTCTGCACTCACATTTCACCAGGTATGTATCAGTCCCACGTAATAGGAGGCACGCCTAGGGCCGTTTTTCGAGTACAATTCCAGACTCCGAAAAAAACCTATAATTCTTTGCCCGACCCGGGTATCGAACCCAGGACCTCTAAATTGCACGGCACATACTTATCGCGCGAGACCATGAGGCAGTCAATATATAATGTTAATAAAAAATAGAATTATGTTACTGCTTCTTAGCATATGCGGTGTGCACTCGACAGGCCTCAGGTTTGACTATCGAGTTAAACAAATTGTTATTAGGTATATCCATAAGGAAATTTTGAGTGGTAGCACAGAGAGTGGATAATCCGATGCACGGTAAAAAGTAACCGACCCAAGTATTTAATAGTTGATGAAACTAAACATACTTACTAACATTACATTTGTCTACTATTTTTGGGATACGTACAATGTTCTTATTGATTCTGACTGACAATCAATTACCATCAGAGGAGTGGCGTGCTCGTTGCAAGATTTGTAAGTTTACTTCTTACATACATTCATACATACATCACGCCTCACCCACTCATCTCACGCCAATATTCTCCGAAGAGAAAGCCAGAGGTGCACCCACATTTCTCCAGGTTCTCAGTCCCACTAAATTGGGGTCCAGCCTATTGCCATTTTTCGAGCACATTTCTAGACTGCGAGCTAATAACTAATAACGCTGTGCCCGACCCAGGAATCGAATCCTCATACTTACACCGCCACGAGGCATTCCTTGTTACGTTACGGTGGAAATGAATCTCAATCAACACTAGCGTAGTTTGCAAGCTGTCAAAGCCACGATGCCGTGGATGACTGTTTCTCGTTTCATTTCTGTACAATAAAGAACTTGGGAATTACTCCAGACTCGAGTCAGGAGGCCAATAATAGCTGTCCTGTTGTTAATAAAAAGCAACTATGATTTTTTATACGAACAAATGAGATGGCTTCTTTTTTAAACTGTATTCGCAGTTCTTGATGCAAAATTTTAAGTTTTTCTTTTTGAATGGTAATATTTTACTGCGTTCGTGTTGTGACAAGCGATGTGAAGTATCTGTGATACCCTAAATGGGCTAATCAGATCGTTTATGCTGCAGGCTTTCTCTACTGTTGATATTAGTTAAACTATAGTATTGAAAGATATGACCATTGAAATAAAAATATATGAAGTTTCAACTGATTGATTGACTCATCCCCAAAAAGTCTATTCAATACTTTCTTTACTTCAATAACCCTTAATAATTGTATGTTTTGATGTTTTATGTCTGTCTTGTAAACGGTTTCGATTAGAGCAACAATATAGTTTCTTATACGTTCTTCTGCTTTCCGACCTGGATGGCAAATAAGAATGTCTGATTCAATATTATATAACTTTTCACTTATTAAATAAATTATTTAATTTTTATTTTTATTTTCAGTTCAGAAGATACGAATTCCGTCAGTTTAAATCTGGATTTTCTTTTAATAACGAGTAATTTAATAAGTTTCCTTTTGTGTTAGATAAATTTAAACAAAATATAGTCTGACGGTGTGAATTAAGCTGGCCACTACTATCGCCGGTTGCATCCTGTCAGGAGCACGTTGCCGCTGACAAAACAGCTTGTGCGGTGTGGTATTACAGGACTACAGAATCGCTGCATTCTAAAGCAAGGAGATTACCGACTTATGGCTACGTTGCTATCACCTAGTAACTTAGTTTTTTTGTACTGCTACGTGGAGTGCACCGCATCAAGACGGTAAGTGCATTTCTGTCCAGGTAGCTGGTAGATTTCTTTTAAAAAATAATGACATTTTCTTGAGCATTTTTATTTATTTCAAATTGTAACATCAGATTATGAATATTAATTATAATTTAATATTAATATTAAAATATGAGAATGAAATCTCTGCAATAGTAAAATTTGATACACTCACGCCTCTACGCCCGAAAAGGTAGACACGGTTGTAATCTACATCCATATTTTGACAGTTATTTTTAAAAATACACGTCACGGAATATTGCGCAATTTTTCAGACACATTTACAGATTATGTACAGCTACCGAGAATTTACTAATTAGGAACTGAATCATTCATTACTAGTAAATGAGAAGCTTCTATGACTTGGCCTATGTTGACATCTATGACTATATGGATCCAACATTCGGACTTAATTGTCGTGTTAGTATATATTTATTCTCAGCCTATTGCCGTCCACTGTTGAACGAAGGTGCCGGTCTGGAGCAGCCCTTGTCCATCCGCTACCCGCCACCTTTCTCAAGTCGTCGAACCATCATGCTGCAGGACGTCCTACACTACGTCTACCTAAGCGCGGTCTCCACTCCAGTGTTAGTACGTAACCAAAATGCAATTATTACATATCTATACTTCATTTGATTCATGGCCAGCAGTAAGGCCTCGAGGCTTAGGCGCGCGGTCGAGAATTTCGGCGGTCGCAGGTTCAAACCCCAGGCACACACCTCTGACTTTTCGAGGTTACGTGTGTATTCACAATGAATTATCACTTGCTATAACGGTGAAGGAAAACATCGTGATAAAACCTGCACACCTAAAAATTCTTAGGAATTTCTAAGGTGTGTAGTCCGCCAACCCGCACTAGGCCAGCGTGGTAGACTTATTCCTTAACCAGTGCAATTAAACAAGTGTAGTTTTCGTTGTAAACACAAACGTTCACACTTATGGTGCTCCTAAGACAAGTTCATAAATTCCCTAACCACAAAGCGGTGTGACTTAAGACTGCAGCAGGAACGCTTGTAAGCTGTCAGTGACACGTTGGCTCTGACAAAACACCCGTTGCGGCGTGGGCTTAAAGCCGCAAATGAAGAGGTCCAGTGGGTGACGATCTGCTGTGGTGTCTCTGAATAAAACGCTTTTGATAATGTCGAGGTATTCAAGAGCTGCTCGGATGGGCTACTTTGATTGCGGCTTTATGCTGTTGCTTGTTGGTGTAAATACAAAGGTTTTGATGATGTCAATTGATTGGATTGTAAAATGTCTTTCTCGACACATTTGATTTTAGATTGTTTACAAAATCTATAATATTATACGGAATATTAAACCTACCTAAGCCGGAAAAACAAAATTTAAATCTAATAAAAAAAAATTTTTTATTAACCAGTACTTTTTCACTGCTGCAAAAAGGTTTCATTTTATTCCATCACAAATTATTTCATCAAAGATTTTGAAACGTCAACAGTAAAAATCTTGTATGTTAGTGTCATCTCGGAGCTGTTTTAATCTATTGTAAGGTATATTCACTTGTTTGAAAGATATGACGTTTTAAGTACACTAAGCGACAGACAACCTGACTCAAAAAATCAAATGTCAATTAATTTTATTTATCAACATTTTTTTCTAAACGGATAGCATTTTCACTAAACATCAAATGAATACAGCTCAAGTGGGCTATAAAGGTTAATTATAAAGTCATGAATATTAAAATCGTCGCTTCATCGGAGGGAGGGGAGTAAAGCTCGTGCATTTGCGTTATCCGCAAGGTAGACAGTGTATACAGTGCCTAACTGCTCCCGCCCATTTCGTGTTACATGGAAGGCTACTGTTACTCCGGTGATATGTGCATGAATTTGTAAGGTACAGTCCAAAGGTGTCAAATATGTGAGGTATTGGAGAATATTTTGATATAATTTTGACCAAAATAAATTTGTGGTGCATTAGGCGAGGTTGTTCAGTTTTAATTAAACTCGTATCATTTTTAGGTTTGACTGGTAGAAATATTTGCATCGGAAAAAATACATATTAAAATAAATTTATTCTATTTAAAGTATTATAACGCAAAAAAATATCATGCTTCTAAGAATTCATGTATTTACCAATATTTTCGCTTTACGGCCGTTAGTTGTTCCATTGAATCCTTTTAAATATTGTCACGAAAGTTTATTTAATTTTACAGTAAATTCGACGGAAAATTTTATCAGATAAATCTGATACGTAAAAGAATTTAGTTACGTTGAATTTTACAGCTCCAAATTTGAAAAATTAAGTGTTCTTTAAAATATTTTATGATCCCACTCGAATTTAGATGTAAAGGAGACATTTGTTCGCCTTCTTAGAATATTTCTGACAGCTCTTTCAGACGCGATGCTAGATAAGAGACAAAAGCCTTTAGGCTCTGATGTTTGTTTGTTTATTTGAAATATGAATGATATTTATGAAACAAAAAAAAGCAGTTGCTTAATTTAATACATACCAGTTTTACTTTTTTTACTGCCTCGTGGTCTCGCGGTACAAGTATGTGCCGTGCGATCTAGAGGTCCTGGGTTCGATTCCCGGGTCGGGCAAAGTGTTATTGGGTTTTTCCATTAGGAAATTCTCGGTAACAGCACGGAGTCTGGAAATGTGCCCGAAAAACGGCAATAGGCTCGCCCCCTATTACGTGGGACTGATACATACTTGGCGAAATGTGGGTGCAGAAATGCACCTCTGCATACCCCTTCGGGGAATACAGGCGTGAGTTTATGTATGTATGTATGATATTTATAATACAAAAAAAAAAACAGTTGCTTAATTTAATATACATACCAGTTTTGTACGGTTTATGTCCCGTTCTTGGGTGCTCTCATATGATTTTTTTCATAATTGGCATTATCATCATCAGCCCATATACGTCCCACTGCTGGGCACGGGCCTCCTCTACCATTGAGAGGGTTTAGGCCTTAGTCCACCACGCTGGCCTAGTGCGGGTTGGCGGACTACACACCTAAGAAATTCCTAAGACTTTTTTAGGTGTGCAGGTTTCATCACGATGTTTTCCTTCACCGTTAAAGTACGTGATAATTCATTGTGAATACACACATAACTTGGAAAAGTCAGAGGTGTGTGCCTGGGGTTTGAACCCGCGACCGTAGAGATTCTCGACCGCGTGCCCAAACCTCGAGGCCATCACGACTTATTACTTAGTTTATAATTGGCATTATAAACTATATTTTTGTTTCGATAACTTTCTATCCTAAATTGATTATTGACGTCACTTACTCAAACGTAGCAATTGCTCTTTATTACGTTAAAGCTAGTTGAATTTAGTTTCGCTTTGGATCTGGAGTCTACATTCTGGATCTATCCGAAACTATTTCCATTTGAGTGCGAATAGATATTGCCAATATACCATCAGGACAGTGTAATTATTCCATGAATATATTCATTTCGAGTTGTCTGTATTCAGTCAAGTAAAATTATTCTGGTTTCGATTTTCTTTTGATCTAATTTCACAGAATTAGTGTAGTGTTGTTTAGGCATGTGGTCGAGAATCTTGACGGTCGCGGGTTCAAACCCCAGGCACACACCTCTGACTTTTCGAAGTTATGGGTCTATTCGCAATGAATTTCACGTACTTTAACGGTGAAGGAAAACATCGTGATGAAACCTGTATACCTAAAAAGTTCTTAGGTGTGTAGTCCGCCAACCCGCATTAGGCCAGCGTGGTGGACTAAGGCCTAAACCCTTTCAGTTGTAGAGGAGGCCCGTGCCTAGCAGTGGGACGTACATGGGCGGATGATGATGATGATGATGATAAAGTGTAATTCTCTTGCGTCGAGGATATAATGGGAATTAATATTGATAAGTAATCTTCTTTCATTTTCTTTTAGATATTACTAAACTTTTTGAACTAGTAGTAAACTAGCTAAAACTAACTCGTAGCTAGCTAAAACGGACCCTATATCACCTACATTATAATAACTCTTCCGCCAGCTGCAAAAAGTTTGCTTTTCGAGGCATGCATTATTCAAATGTTTCTAGAACAATCTTTATAGAGTAGCCAACATTGTCCAAGAACCTGGGGTCTTTACTAGTCACCCACCTTCTTTCCGACAGACTTTCAAGCCTTGCTGGTACGTGGGCATCGTTTCAAAAACTGTTCGTCGCAATAACCATTAATTTTACTTCTTACCCTACTGTACTGTAACTATACCTATTGTTTACAAACACATTGGAAATATATCCATATATGTACACATATATATTGGCGCAAAACCATATACGATGAGCTATGTCATCGCTCTTGCATAAACAAGAATGACTCACGGGCGGTCGCCCCAGTACATTGTCTATAAAAAGCCGCCCGTTGCAGCGGAGCGGGCATTCGTCAGTCTACGCGCAGACAGCAAACATCCGATTTATTGGGAAATTGAAAGGAATTTTGATTGAAGTTGATTGTTTAAATTGCTTCTCAAAATGAATCCTGCTATAATGATGATGTCACTGCTATTCTTAACACATCTGTGCCACCCGCATCCGACAATATACATACATACATAAAAATATATTACAATAATTACAAATTCAATTGTTCAATATTCCAATGCAAGTATGGTCGAGTCTTAACAGTGTCAGTTTAGATACCAACGTTCTAATACCCTTGCTTCCTCATATTCCAGGCAGTTGATTGAATAATTTACATTGCGGCACGCGTGGAGCTTGTCGCACAGATATTGGCAACTATTAGTTGTTGTTGGGTTTAGTACATGCACGGGCGTGTGAATATTTCAGATAGACACGACACAACGATTTGCTATGTTTCACTTCGAACATTTGGTTTTTAAAGTTCCATATGTACGTTGGCCGATTTGACAATTTTTATGTAATAAAAACCGAATAATTTTCGCGCATTTAAATAAGTACCGAACTCGACAGACTTGCTTGGATCTTAAATAAGATCAATTCTTGTATAAGTGACGGTATTTTTCCCGACTTAATGAAAATCAGTAAAATTGTGCCCATATTTAAGTCGGGGTGTCCAAACAATCCATCAAACTTTAGACCCATCTCAATACTACCAGTTCTTAGTAAGGTCTTCGAAAAGATCATGCTCACTCAAATGCAGGAACATTTTGATTGAAATGGGATATTACATAGTAGCCAATTTGGTTTTTCAAAGGGTCGGTCTACGCAAGATGCAGGAACATCATTGATGAAATCTGTACTGGAAGCCTGGGAGACGTCACAAGATGCTCTTGGGGTTTTTTGTGACCTCTCGAAGGCTTTCGACTGCGTTGATCACCAGACCCTTATTACGAAGCTGAGTTACTACGGCATAAGTGGTTCCTCTCTTCAACTTATAATGTCCTATTTATCGGGTCGTGAACAAAAAGTATGTGTGGACGGCGTCACCTCAGTAGGATCAACAGTCAAAATAGGGGTTCCTCAGGGCTCTATTCTGGGCCCCTTTTTGTTTCTAGTTTATATAAATGATCTCCCTTACATGGTACAGAAATTTACAGACATAGTTTTGTTCGCTGACGACACGTCACTAATATTTAAAATAAATCGTAAGGATAAAGATCTAGCTATTCCAAATCATGTACTTAATTTAATTTTGAATTGGTTCTCATGTAATAATCTTCTACTCAATGCAGGAAAGACAAAATGCATTCGATTTACATTACCAAATGTTAGGAATGTAATATCACCTGTTACATTAAACGCAGAAACACTTGACTTGGTGACTTCAACTGTTTTCCTAGGAATAACTCTAGATAGTAAACTGCAGTGGGGTCCGCAAATAGAGCGATTATCTAGTAAACTGGGTGCCGCAGCTTTTGCGGTTCGTAAAATAAGAAAACTCACGGATGTTTCAACGGCTAGGTTAGTGTACTTTGCTTACTTTCACAGTATAATGTCTTATGGCATTCTATTGTGGGGATCGGCGGCTGATATTAACAGCATTTTCATACTACAGAAAAGAGCAGTCCGCGCCATCTATGATCTACGTAGCCGTGATTCCTTACGATCCATATTCAAGGACTGTAATATACTGACCGTGCCGTCTGAATACATTTATCAAAATATTATGTATGTACGTAAGAATGTATTTAGCTTTAGTAAAATTGGTGATATACATAATGTAAATACCAGGGGTAGACATAAACTTGTGATACCCTCATTAAGATTAGAAAAAACCAGTAAGTCCTTTGTAGGCAACTGCGTAAAATTTTACAATAAGCTCCCCAAATCTGTAACTGACCTATCAGATAATTCATTTAAGGTGCACATTAAACGTGTTCTGATGACAAGGGGATACTACAATATAAATCAGTATTTAGAGGATAAGGAAATTTGGCAGTAGATCTCTCCCGCACATCGCCATCACCACATCTTGGAACCCAGTACCTTTCACATTCTTCTTTCTTAAACCAAATCATTTGAATAAATACATAAATAAATATAAATTAACCCAAAGCTCCAAGTGTAACTTAAACTATTATAAAAACATCAAATACAAATTGATATCTAATATAAAATGTGCACAAAATAAATAAAATAAAAATAAAATGACGACCGATCGAGTAAATAATTCGAGCAAATTTATAATAAGAAGGCAATTTTTATTTGGCAGGTCATATAATATAATTATGTTATCCTTACTGGACCAAATACATGCCCACTGAGTTGGACTCGCTGGATCTACTCAGGTGTGGGTCGCGCCGCGTAAATTCCAGTAGTAAAGTGAGCCCGCTGAGTTTGTTTCGCCGGGTCTTCTCAGTCAGGGTCGCGTTTGGATCCGGTGGTACCATTAAAATAATACTTGACGTTTCGGAAATACACAAGGTCCATCTCGTTATTTACTTTAAAATAATAATAATAAGATTTTATGTATTTCCTGATGAAAACTAAAAATAAATTATAAAAAAAACCGTAAATATTTTTGTACAAATTATATAAAATGAACCATAGTTAAATTATAATGTAATAATAAAAGATTTTTCTTTTCTGTATTGACTTGTCATAAGTGCTATTTGATTGCCTACGTGACCAAATAAAGCAATTTCATTTCATTTCAAAATAAATAAATACACCCAACAGTCACATGCATAGTTCTGACCCCACATTAAGATACAAGTCTTGTGTCGTGGCTATCAGAAACTACGAGAGACTTTTCGGTCTCACAAACACCCAGACCCGAAACAAATACTTGTGGATTACACAAACATTTGTCTCGGTGCGGGGATCGAACCCGCGGCCTCTCGTTTCGCAAGCTGGTGTCCAGCCAATTGCGCCACGGGGCTGTAAATCTTTACTATCCCCGGCAACGTTATGCCAATTTATTTATTTTTTCCCTTTTTCCATCTATTGAAAGACCAGCAACGTGTTTACAATAACATTATATAGTTTCCATGTATCATATTACGCATTAATGTTTTTACCATAGTCATGCAATGGAAATAAAACTCTGTTTTCTGCGCTTTTCATTAAATTTAGTTGCATTACATTTCTTTCCTCTCACTTTTACTAACTCGTGGTCTCGTGACTCAAGTATTAGGTGTAGTGCGATCTAGGGGACCCGGGTTCGAATACCAGGTCGGGCATCGAATTTTCATTTTTCCTTTAGAAAGTTCTCAGTAGTCTGGAAATGTGCCCGAAATACAAACCAGGCAATATGTGGCCTCCCCCTTCGAGGAATACAGGCGTGAGTTTATGTATGTACCTACACTACATCTCTTCTACTTCCGTTTTGTCCAGATCTGTTCCACTCCATTCTATTGTGCTTCAAAGCTGTCTACACCAAATATCGATCAGCAACAATAACAGAATCTTTCACAGTAATGAATTCGGGTAATTTCTGTATGCTCATAAATCAGCCAAGTCTGCTTCATTTAACAGCCAATACACCGACGAATTCAACCTGTTAAATTAGCTTTGCCGTAACCGATATTGTCGTTTCAATTATGCGCGGGTTTCGGACGCGAATTAATATGTATTTGTTACAATGGCTGCGCGAGCTTGTTTCAGCCGGTTTGGACCGGGTAAATCCGGCCGCAAGCGGATTTGTTCTATCATGTCCGTCGCCGGTTTTCGTATTAAGTCCAGCGCATACTGGGCCGTCGGGATGCATCACATCAAATAAGTTTGTGCATGTTTTATGAGATGTTGTTTCACGAGGTCGCGTAGGTATCGACTGATAAAATTATTACAGACATGTGGATGGTCTCTTCGGCCGGAATTGCAATTATCCGTTGCTATATTTAGTTCCGCACATAAAAGTTTAAGAAATCAATTAAAGATAAGCTTTACAAAAAAGCATACTATAAAATTTCAGATTTTATTGAAGATAATAAGCCCTGGGAGTAATGTAAATTGATCGGAGTTTTGTTTTGTTGCTATAGTTTGTATCGTTATGACATTTACAATGTAAAATTTAAATACATACATACATACATAAACTCACGCCTGTCTCCCGTTAGGGTAGGCAGAGACTATAGAGCGCCAAATGCCACGGTCCAAACACACCACTTTCGCTTCCTCCACTGACATTATCCTCTTCATGCATGCACGTCGGTTTCGAGGACTCTTTAAGGAACTTTCGAGGAAAATTTAAATAATGTAATTAAAAAAAGACATTTATTGCTATTTAAAAAAAATGACATGTCGTGTTGCTGAGGGAGTTTCTTGCCGTTTCTTCTCCACAGCTATAACACGTTTCGAAGCGGCAATAGTTTAAAAAATATAAAAATTGTAAAATTGACCATTCAAAAGAACTTGTAGAAGTCTATTTGAATAAAGATAATTTGACTTTGACTTTGACAATATGACATAATTTGCGAGTGATAATCTGGAGTGAAATGAATGGAATTATCTTTTAACGGTCACCTTAATTAAAGATATGTACAGAATTGGTTTTGCATTTACTGCGGCCGCAAATGGGGTGGATATGAATATCCCGGGACTAGAAAATTAGACAGCCGGCAAACTATTATCCGCGTGTTTCAAATCGGTTTTATGTGAAGTGATAATAGTTCCCGACGAGCGAACTCACTCATTTTGGAATACCGGTATTATTAGACTCCGGAGTCCGAGCTGGCTATCATTGAATTAAACGAGTATTTGAGTTGAAAGTGCGGCGTAGCAGATGTATTAAAGTTACCTTAAAATTAAATTGAACGACGGTCTTTGACTTTAACTGCCTCGCGGTCTCGCCGTACAAATACATGCCTGAAAAATGGTAATGGGCTCGCCTCCTATTGCGTAGGACTGATAAATAGTATATACCTACCTGGTGAAATGCAAAAATGCAATAAGCAGAGGCCTACCCCTTCGGGAAATACAGACGTGAGGCTATGTATGGTCTTTACAAAATGGCTTTCAATCACACTATTTTTACAACAATAGATCTATTATGTAAAAATATTTTGAACTATCTATTTTTATTTTTCATCATTTTTAGCTCTTTTTATAATAAAATAAATGTGTATTTGACAGCCCCGTGGCGCAGATGGCTAGACACCAGCTTGCGAAACGAGAGGCCGCGGGTTCGATCCCCGCACCGAGACAAATGATTGTGTGATCCACAAATATTTGTTTCGGGTCTGGGTGTTTGTGAGACCGAAAAGTCTCTCGTAGTCTCTGATACCCACGACACAGGACTTGTATCCTAGTGTGGGGTCAGAACTATGTATGTGACTGTTGGGTGTATTTATTATTATTTTATTTAAATGCAATCATTGAAACTGTTTAAAAATTAATCAAAAAGTAAAACTGTGCGACGCATTGCGGTACGGGCTGACTTAATGTGCGGCGAGCTTACGTAAATTAGGGAGTGACAATGTTCGCTTCTATTCGGCGAGTTCGAGGATTAGTTTTGATTGAGTTAAAAATTGGTGTTTACGTACATCGATGCTCGGATTTGTGTGATTTCGCAGGTGTAGCTAGGAATTTTTGCCGATGATTTGAATAAATTCACTTGGAGAATCATATGAGTAAACTTTTATGTTTGAAATTTTCATCTGGCCAGTTATGTTTTTTGGTCATTAAAGATAGCTGGCAACATTAACGCCACGTTGAGTTTAAGCAGCTGTCAGATACAGGCTAAGATCTAAGACTGATGTTGTAATAATCGTATTTCATAAGTTCTATAACTAAATTTGCTATGGTGTTAACGAGATTAAATATAATAAAGTTATACAAGAGGAAGAAGAGTATCATTTCTCCTGACATCGTCTCCAAAACCTTCTCCATCTAATTAAAACATATTATGCTTTAAGTGTACAGCTTCTTAAGTGAGGGCTTGTAAGTTAGGAAGTGAAGAGTTAGACGCTTGGCTCTACATGAGATCTGAAAATAATTGGCATAAAAATCTCTTTGATGGTATAAACTATTTCTCGCATTTATATGTTTATAAACTTCGAGCTAAATATTTTCGCAATGAGCAACATAAAGTTCCGTATACATGTCCAATGCCCAGTGGAGATTAAGTTGTAAAACCTTCCTGAAGCGGTGCTGTATAAAATTTCACGTCACGTACAAATCAAGTCCCATAAGGGATGAGCTTGCGGGCAAGTTTCAATGTCGGCTGCGTTTAGGTTTTTTTCAGAGGATACAACGAAACATACGGAGCAGCGGTGCGAGCTCTTTGCTCTTTAATTTTAGACGTGGATCGCTTAAGAAGGCGCGTGATGGCTGTATCGGTGTGGTATTATCAGTGTCGTGCGAGATTTAGTAACTTCGTTCGACATACTAATAAATAAAATTGGAGTGTCTGTTTTGTCTGTCTGTCTGTCTGTCTGTCTGTTTGTTCCGGCTAATCTCTGAAACGGGTGGACCAATTTTTAACGGGACTTTCACTGGCAGATAGCTGATTTAATAAGGAGTAACTTAGGCTACTTTTAGTTTATAAATTTTCTTATTAAAAATAAATTTTCCGCGTGGACGAAGTCGCGAGCACAGCTAGTTCTCGATAAGTTTGCTGTAACAGATTTGTCGTCAGTTTTAGAACATGAAGGTTACTTATTAGTCTTTAATAATGTCATAGACGCGGAAATGAGTTTTGCGTAACGCTTCTATGCAGAAATCGAAGTCCTGCGATCGATTTCCAACCCAACAAAATGGCTTCATTTTGGTCCGTTGAGAAATTCGTATAGCGTAAGGAATTCACTAAGTCTAGAAATAGGCTCGCCAAGTAAATAAATAAATACACCCAACAGTCACATACATAGTTCTGACCCCACATTAAGATACGAGTCTTGTGTCGTGGGTATCAGAAACTACGAGAGACTTTTCGGTCTCACAAACACCCAGACCCGAAACAAATACTTGTGGATCACACAAACATTTGTCTCGGTGCGGGGATCGAACCCGCGGCCTCTCGTTTCGCAAGCTGGTGTCTAGCCAACTGCGCCACGGGGCTGCCAGTAAGCTGCAAGTAGAATTGAGTTCACCCTTTATTACGTTAAACTTCCAAGATAGTGCACAATTATCCGTTCAAACCCAGTTTACGACACTAATCTATGAGGGTAGGAAAAAAATCTCGGAGTTACACTGCAGTTTGGAAAATTAAATATCTTTTCCCTATAAAAATCTCCACTCAACACAAGGTTTTAAGTCCACCTTATTAAATACATGATTTACAAATTCGCCTTTCATTACAAAAGGTTTTACAATACCGTTTCATGAAAGGCCCTACAAAGTCCAGTGTTTGATTTGAGCGTATGTCTTTATTTACATTAAAATTTATTATCGTTTGCTTAGGACCCGAGGTATCGATTCATTTACCAGAACAAATACGAACTTTCGAGTCAGCTCTATTTGAAAAGGTTTTTTGATTCAGCAAAAACTGATATAACTTGCTAAATTGAAACTTTGAGTGTGGTAGGCAGTTGTTTGACAGACTGATTTTATTTAAACAAAATTAATATTATATTATAATAGTAAACCATTTTGTCGTGATGGCCTCGAGGTTTGGGCACGCGTTCGAGAATCGCGACAGTCGCGGGTTCAAACCACAGGCACACACCTCTGACTTTTCGAATTTATGTGTGTATTCACAATGAATTATCACGTACTTTAACGGTGAAGGAAAACATCGTCATAAAACCTGCACACGTAAAAAAAAGTTCTTAGGAATTTCTTAGGTGTGTAGTCCGCCAACCCGCACTAGGCCAGCGTGGTGGACTAAGGCCTAAACCCTCTCAATGGTAGAGGAAGCCCGTGCCCAGCAGTGGGACGTATATGGGCTGATGATGAAACCATTTTGGATGGTATTATGTTTTTTATAGTCATGCTCGTCGTTTCTATTGCAACGGTTTTATAGCATCATTGGTGGACGATCGTGCGACCCTGGGTTTGATCCCTGGACTTTTGTTTGATAATTTTGCTCGAAAATACTTAGTAGCAAAACGGAGTCTATAATATTATGCACAGTAGACAACATTCTTCTATTATACGGGACTTTATATCAGGTTTTTGTACGGCCACCTTTCACATACTATATTTGACAAAATAAACGATCCTTTAGCCGTCCATCGGGCAAATTTTGAAACTCGGTGCAGTGCACCGTGCACCACTTCCTCCTA
Source organism: Hemaris fuciformis (assembly GCA_907164795.1). Classification (NCBI taxonomy): domain Eukaryota; kingdom Metazoa; phylum Arthropoda; class Insecta; order Lepidoptera; family Sphingidae; genus Hemaris; species Hemaris fuciformis. Next base: position 14,178,198 of record OU015438.1, on the reverse strand, counting down.
CCTATGAATTATAAATAAATAAATACACTCAACAGTCACATACATAGTTCTGACCCCACATTAAGATACGAGTCTTGTGTCGTGGGTACCAGGAACAGCGAGAGACTTTTCGGTCTCACAAACACCTAGACCTGAATAAAACATTTGTGGATCACACAAAAAATTGCAAAACGCACAAATGCACCAATTAATAGGCCTAGGACCGACCGAAGATGCGTATATTTATCATAATTAATTGAACTAACTCTCTACATAATATTCTATTTTGAATATTATATATTAAGCCTATCGTCTTCCACTGCTCAACGTAGGACTCTTCAAGTAACCATCTCGGTCTTAAGTAGCCCTCATCCATCCGCTACCCGCCACCATTTTCAGGACGTCCCGCACTACGTCTTCTAAGCGCGGTCTCCAATTCAACACTTGTCAGTTGTCTGCTACTAATAAAATCCTTCAAATATCGAACGTCCACATAATAGCGAGCCGTCAGTTGATTAAGCAGTTTGGATGCCGCGCGGTACGCTCATTGTCGGCATCTAGCCGGGGACCGTACACCTTGGGTGAATGAGCGAGCTTTGTGACCCAACAAACAAGGTTAAAGCCCGCAGTAAAACATCAACCAGGTGTGGGAGCTTTATTAAACGCGGATTGTTTTCTATTGTTTTCCTTAAAAATCCTATATATGGTTAATATATGGAAGTATACACATGTTATGTATGTACATAACCTCATGCCTGTATTCCGCAAAGGGGTAAGAAGAGGTGCAATTTTGGACCCACATTTCGCCGGTTGTGTGTTAGTCCTACGTAATAGGGAGCGAGTTTATTGCCCTTTTTCGAGCATATTTTCAGACTCCGTGCTGTTACTGAAAATTCCCTAATGTAAAAACCCGAAAACACATTGCCCGACCCGGGATTTGAACCCAGGACCACTAGATTGGGGGCATGTACTGGCGCCGCAAGACCACGAGGCATGTGGGAGTAGTACATTCATTACCTACTACATTTATGTACATATATCCATGTTTGTCCATGCTAAAAATATATATGCAAGGTTGCATTAAAGAGAATAGCTGTTAACGATCTTTGGTATTTTTTTATTATAATTATTTAGCGACCGGATCCGTGGAGTACTTGGCTAGAAACAAGCTTACGAAATGACACTTAATTCACAAATATTTGTTTCAGATTTGGATGTTTTTGAGTCTGAAGACTTTCAAAGTTTCTAAGACCTTACCATTCAATCTCATGACCAATACTTAGAGTACAGCAACATTCATACATATAATCATACATCATCATCAGCTCATATACGTCCCACTGCTGGGCACGGGCCTCCTCTACAACTAAGGGGGTTTAGGCCTCAGTCCACCACGCTGGCCTAGTGCGGGTTGGCGGACTACACACTTAAGAATTTCCTAAGAACTTTTAGGTGTGCAGGTTTCATCAGGATGTTTTCCTTCACCGTTAAATTACGTGATAATTCTTTGTGAATGCCTGGGGTTTGAACCCGCGGCCGTCGAGATTCTCGACCATGTGCCTAAACCTCAAGGCCATCACGACTTACAGTCATACATACATTTACACATTTACGCCTGTATTACCAAAGGGTTATGCGTTTCTGCTGCCACCTCTCGCTAATTATTTTAATGTCACAGGACTAACGATTTATGTTTAATCTGCCTCGTTTAAGTCTAGCCATAACGCGATGACCCTTGCCCCGTCTATTTAAATTTAATCTTATTCTCTAATAAGGTCTATTAACAATTCTCAGAATAATTTTCAGTAGAAAGGTCACCTGGGCCATTGTTCCTGTCTAATCCACTCTGTAAATACTATATTTCAAGCTTTAGATAGATCTAAGCGATAGCAAATTCAAAGATGTTATTATATCGTCTGGGTTTATCTTAACTTATATCTTAGAGCTTCAAGGGCCTTTAAAGGGAGGACCGGAGGTGAGGTTCGTTCACATGTAGTATTTATTGAGAATATCCATATAATCACTGAATCCTGGCGGTCGCGGGTTCAAAACCTAGGCACACACCTCTGACTTTTCGAAGTTATGTGTGTATACACAATAAATTATCACTTAATTTAACTGTGAAGGAAAACATCGTGAAGAAACCTGCACACCTAAAAATTCTTCGGAATTTCTTAGGTGTGTAGTCCGCCAATCCGCACTAGGGCAGCGTGGTGGACTAAGGCATATACCCCCTTAGTTTTAGAGGAAGCCCTTGCCCAGCCGCGGGACGATGATGATGATGAATGATTTATATAAGTATGTAATGCACACTAACACATATATCCCTGTTCCCTGAGAGGTAGGCAGACGCGTATTTCTGCAGTTACTTTTTGCTTCATTTTGCGAGTCAGCTTAGTTGGTTAAATTCGGCGGACCCACTAGCGAAGGACAATATATATGAACATTGGTTTAACGGTTAAGTAAAATATGGTTGTGTATAATATTTTTGGATACAGATAGGGCTTCATTTGACCCGGGTATTGAGATCGGGTTATTGGATCAATAGCATCAATGAGATGCCGTGGGACCAACAACGAATCCTTTATACGTTCAGTAACTTAATCTAACAGAACATATCCTATAAATATTTTTTATAGATAAAGCAATTAAACCATTTGTTTACCTATTTGTCTACTCACTTTGGAAAGGTTGTATACTAAACTTGGTCGTCGTTGGTCGTGCACCAACGAGATGGTCCGATCAAGTAAAAGAGTCGTCGTCCTCCAAATTCTATACAGCCGTAAGGGACGCGCTGGACAGAAACCGGTGGAAGCAGATCGTCCGCTCCAGATGTCACCCTAATGCTCACCACGATCCTCAGATATGAGGGACTGAACAGAGAGAGAGAGATAGAAACTAAACTTTCTTGTTGGATATTAATACGCGCTGTGTGAACGATCCTATATTTGGCAGTCTGCTAAATAAGGGAGCATTGCATTTTATGGTCGCAGTTGAGTGCGATAGAAATTATTTGTGTATTTTTTCTGCACTTAATTTATCTGAAAGTGGTGTTGGAAGTGTTGTTTCGTTATTTAGTTTTATTTACATTCTGCTCTCTTTGAGTTTGCTGTAAATAAATTTTATTCAAGCCGGAGGGTATTTTATTCTATTCAAGATGTAATTATGCCTTGTGTTTTGTAATAAACGGAGTACGGTGGTGTAAAAAAATTTTAAAAGTATTTATTTTTAACCATTTTAAATTCTTGGAGTTTATGAATTAATAGCAACAGTATTGCTCCCTATTGCGTGGGACCAATTGGCAAAATGTGTATGCAGATGTGCACCTCTGCCTAATAGGCAGATAGGCAGTATCTACTCCTTCGGCGGTACACGAATATGTGTGTGATTGTGTGTGTGTGTCTGTATGTGTGTGTGTGTGTGTAAATTTAAATTTATTAATTTTATTTCCTGCTGAAATATGAATTGAAAACTGAATGAAATGAATTGAAAAAAAAGCTGAAATATAATATGAAGTGAAAACAGTGCACCATAGTATAACTGCCATGCTATCTAATTAGATCATCAAGTAGTTATATGATTCAACAGTCAACTAAATTATTGGAGCCTGATCGAAAGCGTAATCACATAACGCCGGATATTTGGAACCTATTGTGGGTTTTTACACTTATTTACAATGTCCGCTATTGATCAGTCACATCATGCATTATAGTCCCTACAATGAGATACGAGGCTTGACTCGTGGGAAACAAAAAACACCTAGGCTCAAAACAAACATTTGTGAATACTATCCTAACTCCATCTGTTCCTGTTTCATTTACATATATCTCAATGAAGAATCATCATCATCATCATCATCAGCCCAACTATTTCCTACTGCTGATCACGGGCCCCCTCTACAACTGAGAGGGTTTAGGCCTTAGTCCACCACGCTGGCCTAGTGCGGGTTGGCGGACTACACACCTAAGAAATTCCTAAGAACTTTTTAGGTGTGCAGGTTTTATCACGGTGTTTTCCTTCACCGTTAAAGCAAGTGATAATTCATTGTGAATACACACATAACTTCGAAAAGTCAGAGGTGTGTGGTTTGAACCTGCGACCGCCAAAAATCTCGACCGCGCCTAAACCTCGAGGCCATCACTGCTTACAATCATAATCACTATCAATGTACATATCGGTCCCTCGATTTGAATCTGGCAATCCACTACACAGCTATCAATGAAAATCAGATTGTAGAGCAAATGACATCTCACACAGTCAGGGATACGGGGATAACAGGTGAGGCAGGCGTCAATTTGTGCCGGTCCAATCACAGGTAACTGCTGTAATTTTGAGGCTTGCAAGCAACGCACGCATCTTTGGTTGATCCGTTCCGGATCCAGCTTAATCACAGAATTGTTCGGCAAGGAATGTAGGAGTTTTGTTTTTTTTAATACAGAACAGTAAAGTGCATCTTTTGAGCGCAATCAAGTTGAAATAGAGTATAACATATAATATACATATATTCCTACATATGACATGGCAAACGGTGTGTTTGTAAGAAAATTAACCTTATGCTCGGATACAGAAACTGAAATCGCTGTAGAAGTGTTTAAAGTAGTTGAGAAAATAAATGATACTGATTTTTTTTAGTAAAAACAGAAAGCTGCTTACGAACTGGTTAGCTATATTTACATACATATTAATGACATTTCACGGATTAAATAATAGGCATTAAGTCCTCCATACATCATACATGTATTAACTCAAAATAAATAAATAATTATTTTTTTGGTAGAAATCTATTGAGCGTGGGTACCAGAAAGTCAAGTCAAGTCCATCACATTACGTAATGTTAAAACTATCGCCCTCACTATAAGATTTTTTATTGTTTTTTTGTTAGAGAGAAAAGTATTTAAGCAATCTTCTTTATTGTAAGTCATTCGCCAGATAGAGTTACAATGTATTTGTTAATTCTTTACTGTTCAACCGATTTCAATACATAGTCGTGGGAAACGGGAAGAGAGAACAGGAAGGACGCTCACTTTTTTGTTTGTTGTAGTGTAGAAAATAAAAAAATATATGAGAGAATAGGAAAATGAAAGAGTTAGGACATTTCGACTTCAGTTGGTTGAGACAAATACAATTTACTTAATAAACAATTTGCCTAATGCTTTAGGTGTTCGTGGGCGATTATAGTTACTGATCATCAGAAAAGATTAATGTAAGTAGCTTAATAGCCAGTCCAATGCCTTGTTTATAAAATCCGTTCTCAATTCAACTAAGCACTTCCACTTGCGCTACCACGATACCCTTGCTTTCTTCAATCAAACAAAAATCAATTCCAGGCTCATACAATTGAATAGCAAAATCCCGAATCAAATAAGAAAACCGAGCGCAAATCCAATCACAAGTTACACTTAACGAAACAGTCTCAATACCATCAAGTGCAACACAATTAAAGCTGGTAGATTCGCAGTCAGATCTGACTCAGCTAAGACAATGCGCTACCCATTAGTAAGTACCGAACGCCGCTAACAATAGAATGAGGAACAATGAAACATTTTCTACTACAATAGCTTTTCCTGAATATTGTATTTGACTACACTGTCTTCGAATGTTAATAGCAAACGCTCTTAAACTAGCACTTAGGTTTACAGCGCGCGGTCACAGAAGCCGAGGCATTAAACATTCTGTAGCGATGTTAGCTGCTTTTAATGCGATCGTATTGATTTCTTCGGGATTCAAATTACTTAGAATAAAATCTTGGAGCATCAGAGAATCAACAAATTTTAAGTATTTATATTATTATACGTTTTCCTAACAATCACATACATTATACCTGTGGTTGTTAGCAATACTTCAAAATATTTATTTTTTGTCGGGATTTTCTTTAACGCCAGGGGGTTTGTAATCACCTTAGCTATTACCTGCCTTAGTTTCCGAACACGGTCTGAATACAGCCTGTATACAACTAAAATAAGATTAAAACATTGAAAAAAAATTTGGCTACAACAGGCGGCCTTATCGCTAACAGCGATCTCTTCGAGACAATCTACGGAACTGAATTGAAAATTTCTGGTTGTGGTAATCATATCTTATTTAAGTATCGGTTCAAACTTATCTATGTTTTCATGATAAATACGTGATAGATATTTTAAGGAGCTTTAAAGTCTTATAGATCACAGTTTCACATAAATGCAGGCATCTGATGATCCAACTTGTAGTGGTGGGATTATTAAAAGCATTTCTGAATACCCTTTTAGGTATAGAAGCGTGAGTGTTTGCATAATCCCATGTGAAGGAGCATTAGTTCGTGACGAGCTTGCACTAGAATATTAACAACAGCTGAAGCGAATATACAACCCAAGTTTAATCTATAGAATTTGACGCTGTATATAAAATTGGACGGCAATATTAAGAATTCTCGTTGGGTCATCAATCAGTTCGGCCTCAATGAAGCTCTTTATATTCTGGCATTAGGATCCCTTAGGTGTGTAGTCCGCCATCCCACACTAGGCCAACGTGTTGGACTAAGGCCTAAACCTTCTCAGTTGCAGAGGAAGCCCGTGCCCAAAATTAGGACGTATATGGGCTGATGATTTAGGGTTATTACGTTTCTATTTATTAAAATATTATGCACATTACACACATGCAATAAATACGATAGATATACTCGTATAATCTGGTAAAATCGTGCCCTAGTTTTCTTCTCGTCGGTTTGCTTTCATTCAGTAGTTCTACTGTCGAGCCGTGTATCTCCGATCTAATGGCCTAGCTTAACCTCAAATAATTGCCATGAGAGCAACTCAAAACACTCCTGGCGGATTAATCGTATAATATACCGTAAAGCATGTTTCCTACACAGAATCCGAGAAACTAAAACCACGTTTACATACAACGCAAATATTTTATAGCACACAACCACACATTAGCTTGAGCCATTAAAGCAAACGCTAATGTCTCCTGCCACCGTGTGCGCGGCTTTACACCGAATCGCTTAAACACCAACTTCTGAATGATACTATAAAGTTAGCCCTGTTCGGTTCCCCTTTACAAAGTTTTGACGCTTCATATATATTTAAGCGTGTAAATGAATGGTTGTAATATGGTATGAATAACACGCCTTTTTCTTTTTAAAGAATTTTGAATGTATCTATTCAACGATGGCAGGCCTTGATTTCAGCATTAAGCTCCATTGTCGCTTAAAACGTTAATGGAATGAGTATTATAGTCACTTAAGGTGTTTCGTCCGCTGCTTTTGTATTTTTTGTTAAGGGATTACGTGAAATTTGGGTCACGTTGATCTATGAATGGAAAAAATTGTGAATAAGTTTGAACTTTGAATTAAGGTTGTATCGGCTTTAATTGAATAATTAAAAAAAACTTGAAAATAGTTCTTTTTATTTACTTTATAGCTTAAACATAAATAGATAAGAAATAAATATTATAATTACCTGCGCCTAAAAATATCTCATAAAATAATTATCAAGTAAAAGAAGTCACATCATAGGTTTTCTGTAAAGAAAAGTCATTTTTAATACACAATAAATAAAATTTTAACTTCTAAACCCAAAAATTATTTCAAAAATATCGTTCCATTCAGAAGCACATTAAGTAACATCTCTATGCGGGAAGGGGCTATTATTAAATCATTCTATATAAACATCTCGCGCAGTATGATATTAATACAATTTCGCTGGCGCTACCCCATCACGTAGTTCTTGAGACGTGACGATCGTTTGCGCCTGGATCCTGCTACTCGAGTTTTGACGCTGTGGTGTAATCGTGGCGATGTAGCGGTTATACATGCTGTTACGATGTGTGTATATGTAGATTGATATCGAGATATGCTCATGAGTTTCTCTTAAGATTATTTTGATGGGCTTTTGTTTTCTTCGAATTAAATATATGGAGATTAGTTATGACTATGTTTGCAGCAATGTTTGAAGTTCGACATAATAGAGGGTGTATTACGTGTGTTATTGCCGTTCTGGGACTAAGTTCCTGACTCTGTGCAGTGTAGGTACTTTTCTACTGTGAATACCTAATGAGTAAAAAAATAGACGACTCGGGACCCGAACTTGGAACGGGTCGATCGCCCTCGTCAAACATGCAGCGAGACCGGTGAGACAGTATTAAATACTAATAATTAGTTAATAATTTAAAACAGAAAATAAAGTGAAAGGAAATTAGGGTGAACTGTTTTTTTGAGGGATCCCAAAATTCATATTTATTTTTTAAGTGGGGTGGTGTGAGTCATTATATTGCGCGAGCGTAGCTGGGCTAACCTAGTGATAGATATAAAAAATTACATACATACATACATAAACTTCAGATCGCGCAGACCAGGCTCGAGGATTGCTTCACCAAGCGCATGAATGAACTTGAAGCTCAGCTACAGACTGGACCAGCCAAGGACACCGTGGCACGGGTTGCAGAGGAGTTTCGTACGTTTCGTGAACTCATGTTCAATATGCTTGGCCTGCTTCGATCGCAGATTGCTGAATGCGCTCGTGTGATCGACGTCATCGAGACCAGGCATCGACGAAAAACGCTTTTGTTCATGGGTGTTCCTGAAGCTGATAGGGAGGATTGCACTGCATCCATTTTGGAGATCCTTCAAAACAGGATGTCGTTGAAAAACCTCTCTTCTTCTAACATCAACGCTTGCCATCGTTTGGGAGCCCGAAATAACAAACATCAACGACCGGTTCTTGTGAGGTTTTGTGATGCCAACGACAGGTCTGCGGTGTGGAAAGCAAAAGCAAGGCTGAAGGGCACTTCGACTTCTATAAAGGAGTTCCTTACTAGATCTCGACAACAGATTTTCGCCAAGGCCCGTCAACACTTCGGTATGCAGGACTGCTGGACCCAGGACGGAACCATTGTTGTGAAGGTCGCCGATGGCACAACAAAAATCACCACGACCGAGGAGCTCAACAAACTAATAGTTCTGCACTCAAAGTCAACAGTCAACAAGCCCCCGACCGGAACCTGCACTGGCCAAAATAGTTCCACATCATTGAATGCGAAATCTCGTAAAAATTAACTAATTTCGTCGTATTATTGTTCACTATTAAGAGCGCATTGTCATGCCGATACTATGTCAGTTACAACTGTATTAATTATTCATACCCACATCATTCATAATTTATTGTCTATGTGTATTTTAGTTTTAATATTTTATTTTACTACCCCAAATGTCATTCTAATGACATTTGACGTTTGACAACTGACATTGTATAATCCGTTCGGAAACCGCTATTGTTGCCAATATTTAATTAATGTTTGTTTTTTTATTTTATTTTTTCTCGATGTCTTTTTATAATGTTTTTTATAATGTTTTGATTCTTGTGTGTATCAGCTGGCGGGTGGTGCAGAGATGTGAGTATAGCACCGACTTGTACGTTTTAGTTTGAGAATTATTTAATTTGTATCTATAATATTATTATATTAATCTATAGTATATTTATTTTATCTTGATATTTATTCAATTATGAGCTATTCTGATAATGATTCTTTTTACTCTGTGAATTCTGACCATTCAATCAGCGATGATAGTTTCTGCTCGGTGACTGACGGACTGGGTGATATGCTGCGACAAACTTTTAGTGATTCGGTTAAAAGTTTTTTTAATGTTTGTCATATTAATGCGCAAAGTTTACCTAGTCACTTCAGCGAACTATCTGTAACTTTCATGGACGTTGACGTTCATGCCGTCCTGATTTCTGAGACTTGGCTCAAACCTCAACTTTCTTCCAACGCTTATCCTCTCCAAGGTTTTAATTTAATCCGAAATGATAGAATCAGTAGGAGAGGAGGTGGCGTAGCTATTTATCTCAAATCTTTCTTTACATATAAAATTTTAGCTTCCTCACCTACAGATAGCAATCCCACTGTTGAGTATCTTTTTCTTGAGGTTTGTTTCAGGGGAGTGAAAGCTGTACTTGGTGTTGTTTACTGTCCTCCTTCTTCAGACTACTTCTCCAGTCTCGAAACGGTTCTGGAATCTTTAGGGTCTCAATATGCACACTATATCATCATGGGAGATTTCAATACCAACCTCCTGGCCTCCAGTTCCCCCCGTTCCCGTAAACTCCTTGACATCACTGAATCCGCCAACTTGCATATCCTTCCCCTCCAGCCTACTCACCACAATACTGATGGAGACAGCACCTGGCTTGATTTAATCATCACCTCCTCTCCTTCCCTTGTATCGCGTCATGGTCAGTTGCAAGCTCCTGGCTTCTCTCACCATGACCTTATTCATTTGTCCTATATCCTAAAACCTCCTAAATCCCTGCCTAAAGTTTTGTTCATGCGTTGTTTTGGCCGAATAGATCATGATAAGCTTTGTAAAGATGCTGCCGAGCTGGACTGGGAACATCTGTCCAGAGCGAGCACAGTTGACGAAAAAGTTTGGATCTTTAATGATACTGTTCTTTCACTATTTGACCGACATGCTCCAGTTAAGAAGATCAAACTTAAACGTCCTCCTGCTCCATGGATGACGAACGATGTTCGTTTGGCAATGAGACGGCGAGATCGGGCATACCGGAAGCTTCGTAAGAATCGTACAGAGGACAACTGGAATCTTTACAAGTTGGCAAGAAATCGGTGTAACCAGATGATACGTAACGCAAAACGCCGCCATATTCTCGATAATATCTCCTCTTCTCGCTCTGCTGATGTTTGGAAGTTTTTAAAAACACTAGGCATTGGCAAGCAAAAACATAAAGATTTCCAGAAGACAATTGGTTTGGATGACATAAACACTCACTTCACAACAACTGTACCCATGGACCACCAAACCAAATGTCGTACACTGGAGTTTTTAGCTGAACTTCCTCGATCTCATATCAATCCATTCCATTTTTCTCCAGTTGCATCGGACGAAATTAAAAAGATAATCCTCTCCATTAAATCCAACGCTACTGGCTGTGACAACGTAAGTCGTCGCATGATCATAGCAATCCTTGACTGGCTCCTTCAACCTATCACAAACATTATTAATTCTTCCTTTAGTACTGGCTTTTTCCCAACCGCGTGGAAAAATGCCGTGGTCATCCCACTTCCAAAAATCCCAAACCCGTCTTTGCCCAATCATTTTCGCCCAATCTCCATTCTCCCATTCCTTTCCAAGGTGCTTGAAGCTTGTGCTCACAAGCAATTGTCCAGGTTTGTGTACCAGAATAATTTAATCAGTCCCTACCAATCAGGGTTCAGACCTGGACACAGCACTGTCTCCGCTCTCCTAAAAGTGACTAACGATATTCGGGCGGGCATGGAGGATACCAAAGTCTCGGTAATGGCCTTGGTAGACTTTTCAAATGCCTTCAATACTGTTAGTCACGATATCCTACTATCTATCCTTTCCTATCTAAAGATCTCGTCAGATGCAGTGGATTGGTTCTCATCTTATCTTCAGGGACGTCAGCAGTCGGTGCGCGTCGGCACGACCTCGTCGTGTTTGCGTGGGCTCGACTCTGGCGTACCTCAAGGTGGTATTCTTTCTCCTCTATTATTCTCAGTTTTTATTGATCTCATATCCCAGAATCTTCAATGTTCGTATCATCTGTATGCCGACGACTTGCAATTATATGCTCAGGCCAGGGTGGAGACAATATCTGATGCAATAGCTAAGGTGAACAGAGACTTGGAACATATTCAAAGATGGTCGGAGAGTTTTGGCGTGATTGTTAATCCCAGCAAATGTCAGGCAATCATTGTGGGCAGTCGACGGCAAATGACAAATTTAAGCAATATACTTGTCCCACCAATTGTATACAATGGTACAGCTATCGCACTATGTTCCACTGTAAAGAACCTTGGACTTCATATTGACTCCACCCTGACCTGGCAGGCCCAAGTGGCTTATGTTAGTCAAAAAGTCACTGGTATACTTCGAGTTCTCTACCGTCTCAATAACTTTCTTCCGTCGCGGACCAAGGCAATGCTTGTACAAACTTTAATATTCCCTATTATCGACTATGGTGATGTATGCTATTTTGACCTGAATGCAGACCAACTCAATAAACTTGACCGACTTCTTAATAACTGCATTCGATTCGTATTTAATCTCCGCAAGTATGACCATGTGTCTTCCTTCCGTTCTCAACTCAAATGGTTGCCCATTCGTCAGCGTCGAAATCTTCGCGCGCTCACTACACTATATTCCTTCTTAACTTCTCCTAATGTCCCTTCCTACATTACCCCCTATTTTCAATTTTTACATGCCAACCATGAGAGAAATCTTCGATCTTCAAATAACCTTCTTCTTCTATGCCCATCGCACACTTCCGATTTCATTCATTCTTCTTTTCCTGTGCAGTCTATACTCCTCTGGAATGCACTTCCCTTGGAAATCAGGACGAGCACGACTCGTTACGCGTTCAAGTTGAAAGTTCGAAAGTTGTTAACAACCAGAATGGCAGATTCTTCACAACAATAGTATGTATGTATTTATTGTATTTTAAACCTTATGTATTTATTTATGTATATATATTATAATTTTATTATGTATTTAAGATAATTATGTTTTTTTTTCTATTGTATTTATGTATTAGCTTAATATTGTGTATAGTATATTATAATTTAATTTACACCTACGCTTTTCATCTCTGCACCATCTAGGGTTCGACTGGAAGAGAATGCCTCAGGCATTAAGTCCACCTTTACATAATTTATGTATAAAGTGTAAATAAATAAATAAATAAACTCACGCCTGTACTCCCTGAAGGGGTAGGCAGAGGTGCATTTCTACACCCTCATTTCGCCAGGTATGTATCAGGCCCACGTAATAGAGGGCGAGCCTATTGCCGTTTTTCGGGCACATTTCCAGACTCCGCGCTGCTACTGAGAATTTCTCAATGGAAAAACCCAGTAACACTTTGCCCGACCCGGGAATCGAACCCAGGACCTCTAGATCGCACGCCACATACTTGTACCGCGAGACCACGAGGCAGTCATATAAAAAAATCAAGTTTTATAATACGCTTTGTGCACATTTCATAACACGACAGTCTTCACACAACGTTCACTTTTTGCGTCGGACGCTTCCCTTTAGTCTACAAATCTATTATGCTAAAGATATAAAGGTTTCGACTGTTTAAAGCACCCGTTTGTAACGTCAGCATCTGCCACCGTATGCTCTCAAACGTATGAGATTTTTTCAAAGTTAATTCCAAGGAAATATGGCTTCAAAAGCAAAGCAAATCATTTTTAAATGAAAACTGTTTTGAAGTTAAGTTGAGTTTAAATATGAGCAAGTACTAGTATACTAAGTTGTCTAACACAAAGTCGAAGACTGGTAAATTTTGCGAATATGTACATAGTTCTCAGCTTATATGAATTATGATATCGTGATAGCAACAAAGATTAGGCGCACGTCAGTCGGGACTAACAAAAGATTTTAAAAGCAATGTGTGCATTCACCGAGAAGTAAAGTCAAAATCACCTTTATTCAAATAGACTTTTACAAGTGCTTTTGAATCGTCAATTAATTTTTTTTTAAACTATTGCCGCTTCGAAACGTGTTATCGCTGTGGAGAAGAAACGGCAAGAAACTCCCTCAGCAACACGAAATGTCATTTTTTTATATGATAATTTTTAATTATAATGACATTTTTATTTATTATATTTAATTTAACCTCATACATGTCATAACGATACAAATTGCAGTAGCCAAGCTTTGAAAAGTGAAAGAAAGCTTAATGAAGAAGCCTGCACACTTAATAATTATTGTTTCCTATGATCCTGGATCCTTTAAGCGAAGCGTGAAGAAGCATTTGTGCGGGCCGGCATGATTGTGTCGACCAGCGGGTGACCATCGTTTCTCGCTGGTCGGTATTATTTTTCTGGACTCCACTGTGCTTACCATCAGGTACAGTGGAGTCACTTTGCCGTGCCAGAATAAAAAAATAAAAAAAAAATTGAAGAGGAGGTGCCGTGCAATGGGACGACTAAGTGTCGATTATTCAAAGAAACATGGCAAAACGAATAAATGACATGTCTAAGAAATGAATCCGTAGTCTGAATAAACACAATTAATCATGAAATAATTATTACGTCATCTGATTGCCTATAAATCTAATTACTGACGATACATAAAATCACAATGTCAGCTTTTGTACTTTTATAAACAATGCTACCAACGTGGCCTTGAAATGTCCCACTTTACACAAAATTTCATACAGGAGCAAAACGCAAGTTTGACGAGACCACAAATTTCTCATAGCTTGGACTAAATTCCATTAAAGCATAGCATGTTCGGCTAAAAGCTGAATATTTCAGATAAATTAACCTGAACTTTATGTACCACGTGTACAGGTTTCTTATTTATGACTTGTATGCATTAGCTGGATCTGGTATTTGTACCTCGATCGCAACACTGGCGGTACTTTAGAAATCGCGCTACCTGATATCGGCGTCAGTGTTTTTGTTAATGAGACTTGCATTTCGACGTCACTTACCTTCACTTTCTTTATGTATCTTGGCCTTGCCATGATTTAAAAATAATGCCAATGTACCCGAGCGTGCGACTTACCCGATAATAAGTGATCAACGCTACTCATCAACTTTGGATTTTCAAAATGGTGATCTTAAAAACTATGTCGTAAACGAAAGTCAAAGTCAAATTATCTTTATTCAAATAGACTTTTACAACATACATACATACATAAACTCACGCCTGTATTCCCCGAAGGGGTAGGCAGAGGTGCATTTCTGCACCCACATTTCGCCAGGTATGTATTAGTCCTGCCCTGTGGCAAGGGGGCGTTAGAATCCCACCACGGTATCCCCTGCCTGTCGTAAAAGGCGACTCAAAGGGGCCCTTGGGGTCGCTGGGCGCGCTGCGGGGGCGACGCGTCCTCACTGAAAGTGACCCCGAGAGGGGCGGCGGCACTGTGGCCTGTGTACGTCGCGGGCGCCCATTCACAACCGGGGCGCCCGAACCAAGCTAGTAGGGGTGCAACTGCGCCCCCAACAACTCCGAGACGGCCGAGACAAACACGTCTCGGAGGCGCACCGGGCGGCTGCGGCATTACGGTGGGCGCTTCTCGCTCACGTACCGTGGTCGCCCCACTCGGCGCGGAGATGGCCACCGGGGGGTTTTGGTCGGTATGCCGGTTTAGGGAATTTTGTTAGGGACCCAGCCCGGCACTAACACCTGCGCGGACATGACGTCGCCGCGCGCCGGGCTGGAAGACCGGTGACCCCGACATACGCTTCCCGCCCCCCCTCCCCCGGGGCTGGCGGGAAGTAGAGCCATAAACAGCTTTCCCCTCGAGAACAAAAAAAAAAAAAAAAAAAAAAAGTATGTATTAGTCCCACGTAATAGGGGGCGAGCCTATTGCCGCTTTTCGGGCACACTTCCAGACTCCGTGCTGTTACTGAGAATTTCCTAATGGAAAAACCCAATAACATTTTGCCCGACCCGGGAATCGAACCCAGGACCTCTAGATCGTACGGCACATACTTGGACCGCGAGACCACGAGGCAGTCAGACTTTTATAAGTTCTTTTGAATCGTCAATTTCAAGCTTTTTTAAACTAAGCTATGGAGATGATAAGGATAAGATATAACTAAGAAGATGATAAGGATTTTTTAAAGTAGATTTTCTGCGAATGCACAGGTTGAATTTTTTTTCTAGAAACTCACGCCATTTATCACATCACACTAAGCAGAGAATACTGAGTGCTACAAGATACGATCTGGACGGACTCCTTTAAAATTTATCTGTGAGCTATAAGAACTTAAACAAAAATGGAACTGAATAAAATATCATCATCAGCCCATACACGTCCCCCTGCTAAGGACGGGCCTCCTCCACAATTGAGAGGGTTTAGGCCTTAGTCCACCACGCTGGCCTAGAACGGGTTGGCGGACTACACACCTAAGAAATTTTAGATGTGCAGGTTTCATGACGATGTTGATGATTTTCTTGGGCGCCGAAAACTTTTGACTATTATGGGTCCATTGCTGTGTGAGCTCATATTTAACAGACTCGAGAGGCTTAAAGGTACTACACAACTAAAAAACTGTTTTTTTTTTGTTAAGTAATAAATATTTAGGCGATTATTATTGGTATGTATATACCCGAATTGTGACCACCGAGGATAAGAAGTTAAACTCGCCATGATGAAATGTTGCAAGTATTGATGGCGTCGAGGTTTAGGCGGGCGCGGGTTCAAACCCCAGGCACACACTTCTGACTTTTCGAAGTTATGTGTGTATTTACATTATCACTTACTTTAACGGTCAAGGAAAACATCGTGATGAAACCTGCACACCTAATAAAATCTCTTAGGAATTTCTTAGGTGTGTAGTCCGCCAACCCGCTCTAGGCTAGCGTGGTGGACTAAGGCCTAAACCCTCTCAATGATAGAGGAGGCCCGTGCCTAGCGCAACGTATATGGGTTGATGTTGAATTATATGTTATGAGAATAGCATGTTTAGGTATCGTAGTGTACATGTAATATTAATAATAAAGTGTAAGGTAAACGTTAAATTAATTATAATATAAGCACTGTTCCCCACTCCTCGATCTCTCACCGGTTCACTACTCCGCCGGACATCGGGCTGAGTGGACGGGCCAGACGCTATTGCAAGTAAGCTTTAGTAGTTTAATTTATACGAACCCTGATAGATAAGGACACTACAGGTATTGCCAATTTTTGAGAGTCTGGAAAAACCGTGTTGACTCGTGGGAGATAATTATAGTCAGTTCCAGCAATTCTAAGCCAGTTAGTCGTATTTAGACTGCACTGCAGTTACTGTCAAGTGCCAGTGCTGTCACTTTATCCACATAATTTGGACAAGCGAAAAGTGATTAAGTTAACCCAACGTTCCATTACAAAAATTCCTAGCTTTTCGCTTCCACCATAGAGGGAAACGCACCATCAGAAATTAAAGCAACTAAAAATAAAACTACCTAAAACGCTGAGGTATTGAGAACGCACTGTCCTGTCACAAAATAAAAGCCTTTTGTCGTGAACTAAAATTTTTATCATTGTGATGAAGGATAGCTGGAACAAAAGAATTAAAACAATGGATTTTTTAAACAGGAATTCACTTTTGAAATTAGAACGTTGAAAATCATAGTAGTTTTTTATCATTAATTTTAGGTGTAAAAGCTTCCCACGTTGGTATAAACGGTCGGTATTCTATCGAACAACTTTAAGTTTGATTCCAGTTTCGGGAATTTTTTATCAGGTTTAGTAGCACCTACCTATTCCTTGAGTAGCGTGAGTCAATTAACGCACATGTACTTAACGCCATACTATCGATCGTACACTCCAATTTATCCAACCAGTTCTTTTCTATAGAAATAGCATAAAATTGCTTGCTATTTCAAATGAATACCCGAATAATGTCTAAAATTAAGTATTTCACGTCAATATGTTTATCACGAGCGCATTAGCAATCCACTGTCAAAATTAATCATATGAGCTAATGATTAATGCGACCTATCTGACGTCAGTGATCATTATAAATTGGTCGAATTAGTATCTCGTTGTGTTAGTATATTTGTTATGAACACATTTGGCATAGTCCATTAATCGGCTTTAATATGTCCCTCTGTATAGAAAATCTATTGGTTTAAATAATAAATAAATAAATTAATACACCCAACAGTCACATACATAGTTCTGATCCCACACTAAGATACAAGTCTTGTGTCGTGGGTATCAGAAACTACGAGAGACTTTTCGGTCTCACATACACCCAGACCCGAAACAAATATTTGTGGATCACACAAACATTTGTCTCGGTGCGGGGATCGAACCCGCGGCCTCTCGTTTCGCAAGCTGGTATCTACTGCGCCACGGGGCTGTCAAATACTTATTAGCGGTGAAAATAACATTGAAATTGGCTTACTGGTTTAGGTGTATGTGTAAAAGATCGAAAGTGTACTATCTAGAGTACTCGTGTTTGATTGCCGGGTCGGGCAGTGTTATTGGGTTTCGGAGTCTGGAATAGTGCCCGCAAAAAGGGCAATAAACTCGACATATGAGACGAAAACAGAATTGGCGATATGTGGGTGCAGAAATGCATCTTTGCCTACCCCTTCAGGGAATATAGGCGTGAGGTTAAGTAATGTATCTCCGTGCAAGGTTGCCCGGCAGAGATCGCTCATATCAATAAGGTCGCCAATTTGACATAGAAAATTATTTTTTATAAATTTACCTATAGTGATTTTATTAATGGTCAGAAAGTCTAGATCTATTCTACTGTGTATTTATAATAGACTACATCGTTGATCTTGCTATATGAACTGGCCCTCGTTATCCAGATTTTCATGTCACGTAGTGTATTTTTTTAGACTGCCTCGTAGTCTCGCGGTACATGTATGTGCCGTGCGATCTTGAGGTCCTGGGTTCGATTCCCGGGTCGGGCAAAGTGTTATTGGGTTTTTCCATTAGGAAATTCTCAGTAACAGCACGGAGTCCGGGAATGTGCCTGAAAAACGGCAATAGGCTCGCCCCCTATTACGTGGGACTGATACATACCTGGCGAGATGTGGGTGCAGAAATGCACCTCTGCCTACCCCTTCGGGGAATACAGGCGTGAGTTTATGTATGTATGTATGTAGTGTATTTTATTTGCGTCAACAAATTCTCACTATTAGCGAGATGGAAACGTATAATACGTTGGTGTTGAAAAAACCTTTTCCTATCCATTAGAGCAAGTATGTAATCAGTATCTCAATGATCATCTAAAGGGACACAATATTTTGAAATAAGGCCATATTCTTGTGCGTTGTCTACATGTAATATTTTAATATGTCAAATCTTCTACCAGCAATTTATTAAAAAGCATCAGCGTCAAGAAGTGTCCCGCTGCTGGGCACAGGCCTCCTCTCTACAACTGAGAGGGTTTACACCTTAGTTCACTACGCTGGCCTAAAGCGGGTTGGCAGACTACACACCTAAGAATTTTTTAATAACTTTTAGAAGTGCAGGTTTCATCACGATGTTTTCTTTTATCGTTAAAGTACGTGATAATTCTCTGTGAATACACACATAACTCCGAAAAGTCAAAGGTTCGTGCCTGGGGTTTGAACCCGCGACCGTCGAGATTCTCGACCGCGTGCCTGAACCTCGAGGCCATTACGACTTGTACACAAATAACAACAGCCAAAAACGAACAATAATTTTTCGCACAACAAAAAGTTGGTCTTGGTTTTGTCTTCCAACCAGCCATATTTTATTTCACAACCCTTTTTTGTCCACTGTTCGGTAGAGTCCCTCAATCGATTACGTTATTTTAACATACATACAAATACCCTTAGCCCCCGAAGGGGTACATAGCGGCATATTTCTTCAACCACGTTTTATTGTGTTTTGAGTCCACCTTACGTATGGGCGAGCATATTCACACAGACCTGGTGCTGCTACTGACAATGTCCTGATGAAAAAACCACAGAACACTATCCGCGATGTGAATCAAACGCTTGATCGCACGCTCCAAATTGCTTAATATGATTCTGGAATAGATAACATATAGAGGCAAAATATGTAGCACCATTTGCTCTGATTATGTCCTTGATATAATAGCCCAGGCCATAACCGCTTCCATAGCGAACTAAGCATAGCAATTTCCATAGCTTGTTGGCTTACATTGAAGTGGCGGTCAAAACACTAGATACCGTAATGGGGTTAATGGTTGAGGTAAACACTTCAGTGCAGCGCCGGAGAGAGCCCTCTTCAGTTAAAATATTACCCTTTTAGGATTACAAGTAAGCCGAGCAACTGCGGACACACTTAATGCGAAAGTTTAGTTGAGATGAAATAAAAATGGACGACGCGGCGAGCTAATGTGTTTTTAGTTGGTGACACTTAGATAATGACTGACTAAATTTATTTTGCTAATGTGGTAGGTTGTATTTTTGTGGTAAATTTGTTTAAATATTCTATTCAGCTTAGAATCGATGCTAACTTATAATTTATTCTATCATTATCATCAGCCCATATACGCCCCACTGCTGGGCACGGGCTTTCTCTACAACTGAGAGGGTTTACGCCTTAGTCCACCTCGCTGGCCTAGTGCGAGTTGGCAATTTATTCTATGGACAGTTTTATTTATGGAAAGTGTTATAATATATGATTTATCATCATCATCAGCCGAAAGAGGTCCACTGCTGGACATAGGCCTCCCCTAAAGACTTCCAAAGCACTCCCAAAGCGGCTTCTCGCGATTTTTATTACATCATCAGGACATAGCTCGTAAAGCTGAAGGCCAATAGGGCAGAAAGGTTCTCAAGTGGAGACCGCGTACCGGCAAGCGCAGCGTTGGACGTCTATCCACAAGTTGGACTGATGTTATAATATATAACGGCGTAAAACCATATACTGAGAGCTATGTCATCGCTCTTGCATAAACAAGAATGACTCACGGGCGGTCGCCCCACTCCAGTGTCTATAAAATGACGCCCGCAGCAGCGGAGAGAAGCATTCGTCCGTCTACGCTCAGACAATAAACATCTGATGTATTGGGAAATAAAAAGGAATTTTGATTGAAGTTGATTGTTGAAATTACTTCTCAAAATGGATCCTCCAGTAATAACGATGTCACTGCTATTCTTAAACGATCCTGGGCTATCTGCCTCGTCAGTAATTGTGAAGTTTTTGTAAAGAAAACTCAAAGTATGAGTTATCACCATAAACCAACAGTTGTGACGTCGGCAATGTGACGTCACACATCTTAAAGACGCTTCGAAGCCTCTCCTGCTCCGACATACATGATTATCAGAAGTTAAAAGTTCTTCTGAAAATTAAATTTACATATCTATTATACATGAAATCATAGCCATGTCATTGCTGGGCACGGAGTTACTCTACAAGTGAGAGGTCCACAGGTCAGTGTGGAAATCATTAGGAGAGGCCTATGTCCAGCAGTGGACCTCCATTGGTTGATGGATGGATAGAGAGAAGTGGGTGTGAGCTGACAAACGAGAAACACACAAACAAACTAAGAAATTTCCTTTGGAGAATATTTAGATGTGCACGTTTTATCACGACGTTTTCCTCCACAGTTAAAGTTATATAACTCTTGTTAATGTTATAGTTATCGTCGCAAAACAATAATATAAATAAATATTTATTCATAATAGTCAACAACAGACTGCCTCGTGGTCCCGCGGTACTAGTATGTGCCGTGAGATCTAGAGGTCCTGGGTTCGATTCCCGGGTCGGGCAAAGTGTTATTGGGGTTTTCCATTAGGAAATTCTCAGTAGCAGCCCGGAGTCCGGAAATGTGCCCGAGAAACGGCAATAGGCTCGCCCCCTATTACGTGGGACTGATACATACGTGGCGAAATGTGGGTGCAGTAATGCACCTCTGCCTACCCTTTCGGGGAATACAGGCGTGAGATTATATATGTATGTATGTAGTCAGAACATTTCGTTGAATATTATGTTTTTTCGTGGCCAGCTCCTCCAAACTAAGATAAGTTACATGCGTCATCTACGATCACCATTAATATGCTGTGGATCGTAGGCGTGTTGTTAACGTTTGAAATTAGATGCGAGATAAGAATATAAATAAGTGTTACAATTTATAGAATACATAAATTTCGTCGGCCCTGTTACTAAGGCTTCGAACTAAATCCACTTCACAAGTCAAGTGTAGTTCGTGCAACTCACGACAGAGGTTTACTAGTTTTAAAAACGTCAGTTTTTATGGAAGGCTAAAAAGTGAACCGCGAATTTATAGTATTAGATCTATACCTAGCTCCAGTGGCTTGAATTTAGTTTAGTAATAATTTTACTTTTTTTGATAAGACCGATAATATTCATACATTTTCGTGATGGCCTCGAGGTTTAGGCACGCGGTCGAGAATCTCAACGGTCGCGGGTTCAAACCCCAGGCACGCACCTCTGACTTTTCGAAGTTATGTGTGTATTCACAATGAATTGTCACGTACTTTGGCGGTGAAGGAAAACATCGTAATGAAACCTGCACACCTAAAATTTCTCAGGAATTTCTTAGGTGTGTAGTCCGCCAACCCGCACTAGGCCAGCGTGGTGGACTAAGGCCTAAACCCTCTCAATGGTAGAGGAGGCCCGTGCCCAGCAGTGGGACGTATATGGGCTGATGATGATAGTTCCATGCTTAAAATGAAACGTGATTGCAAAAACTACAGAACATATTCGGCACTCACAACAACTAAGCCTGAAATAAATATTTGTAAATCACACAAAAAAAAATGGTATAGAGATTAAACCTCGCCGTATAATCAGTTTGTAATCGACAGCGCCAAAGCCATTATATATAGATAGACGGTCTAATCTAGAATTGAATTTCAAAACCGATCAAACCATTCTCCTTAGATCTTAAGATAAATAACCAGACAATTGAGAGCCACTGTCTAGATTTCCAATATCACCGTCGTCAAAGAGTGCGCTCAGAAATGAAATTATTCAATCTAACAGAAAAAACTTTTCATTCGCTACTCTTGAAAGAGCATCGCAATCAAAAGGCGCCCCTTTTATATTTAAATTACCTTATTTTCAATGGAGACTAAATGCCTTTTCGCTACACTCATAGTTTTCTTTACAGGTTTCTCTAAGGTACAGATTGCAATTTTTATTGAAGGAAACCTTGATCAAGCTTTATAAGGAGTTTAAAAGGGAAAAAAGTGAGTTCCAATATTGTTAGTCGCACTTGGTGAATTAATACATATTAAGTTTTGTTTAACTTCAACAGTTTCATTACGTATGTGAAATATCTTTCGCTCAATAGATCCACACATGGCAGTTAGCGGTCTGTATATGCATATTACATCACCCAGCCAAGGAGCGGCGCCTAGGGTGACGTCGCTATGACGTGACATGGCGGGTCAGGGATTTATGTATTTAAATTATTATTATTTTCTTTAAAAAAATTAAATCGACTTCTTTTCTAAAAATATATATACTAGAGATAGAGCGTAACTTTGCTGCTTTTTATATTTTTCATCCAAATCTAATAATCTTTTTGGGTTAATCAATATAAATTTTACCCACAACCAATTCATTCCTTTTCAAAATATAAGTACGTATTGCCCTGACTGACAGCAGCGTGGCACCAAACAATTCCAACTCAATGGTACACGGAAAACTAGTTCCGCATAGTTTGCCAGAGCTCCAAGCGATGCATTACAACTGAATTCCCAAAAATAGCCAATCACAAAGCAACAAAAGCGAAACGCTCACGGTACGAGCCCCACACGGGCACGAGGCGCCCTCGCAGCTTAAATTCATCAATGGACCGATTGAATAATCGCACCGGTCACCTGCCAATTACCCCTGCAGAACGGACGCAATTTATTGTGGAATCCCCGCAGAGCATCTATTATACCTCTTTTTCCAATGAGTTATTCTGTGGTACTATCTATACTAATATTATAAAGCTGAAGAGTTTGCTTCTTTGATTGCTTGAACGCGCTAATCGCACCATTTATTAAGGCAGTTGCGATACTTCCATAGAAGCCCAAAAGCCCAGCTTGCCTTACAAAATTCTGAATTCGAACGTTATGTACTCGCGAACCCAGTATGCCCTGGTCACTGTTTGCAACCAACCATACACATACAATGTACAACTGAGAGGGTTTAGGTCTTACTGCTTTCGTTTGAAAAGATCGTATATCTCATCGTTTTTTCATATAAAGATATTAAATTATAAATTAGGGTAGTCTTTTTCGATTTAATAAAGTATTTTTAACACTATTATATTAGCTCATAACGTCGTACTATGGTACGGGCCCCTTATAAGACTGAGAGAGGTTAAGTCATGGTCCACCACGCCGGCCTAGTGTGGGTTCGTGGACAAAACACCATTCCTGAGAACCTTTTAACGCTCACATTTAATCACGATGTTTTCCTTCACCGTTAAAGTACAGGAAAGCTAATTATGTATACTCGTACAAATCGAAAAGCCAGAGGTGTGACTTTGTACCGACTGCCTCGTGGTCTCGCGGTACAAGTATGTGCCGTGCGATCTAGAGGTCCTGGGTTCGATTCCCGGGTCGGGCAAAGTGTAATAAATTCTCAGTAACAGCACGGAGTCTGGAAATGAGCCCGAAAAACGGCAATAGGCTCGCCCCCTATTACGTGGGACTGATACATACTTGGCGAAATGCGGGTGCAGAAATGCACCTCTGCCTACCCCTTCGGGGAATACAGGCGTGAGTTTATGTATGTATGTTTGTATGTGGTACAGGCCTGTTTAATTTCTACAGTTGAATATTGCAAAAATATGGATTGATTGGTGGACGGGGGCGTGTTAGTGGGTATTTTTGATGCAAAAAGCAAATTTATTATTTCGCACGCGGCTGTTTTTGTGGAAGTGTCGCGAAATATGAAAAAATAGGCGTCCATTTTGCGTGTAGTTCGTGTTTATTGGTGTTCGGGATATTATGAAACAGCGGTTGTTTTTGCAGTAACGGAACTGTATTTTTGTTGTATTTCATTTGATTTGCAAAAACTTAGTGTTGATATTTTTTATTGACCTTACTTCTTTCCCAAGTTTGGTGCCGTAGATGTGTGAGATCGTTAAGATTCATATTTACGTAAAGAACTTGTGAATATTTACAAAGTGTGGTAAAATAATTTATTTTCTATAACTGATCCAAATCAATGCCTCTACTTCAGACAGTGGCATAAGACAAACGCACTTAAGCGTATTCTCACAGAACAGTTGAATAAGACTAGAAAGGAAATGTCAGCAGCCGAGCGTGCCGAACCTACGATTAGAATAGCATATGTTTCACACGGCCTCTTATAACAAGACTTTTATAAATGTGTGACAGCCCGCAGCAGCTCTTCGTTTTTTGTTTGAAATTTTTATCATTGGTCGTGTAATTGTAGTAGAATGAACAGGAGACAGACAAGCTGCGACACTCCTTCCCATACAAAATACTGTCTATTTCCCTTCTAATCTTATTCAGCTGTTCTGTGCGTATCCTATTTAACTCAAATATTTTTCCCAATACAATAATCAAACCCGCAGCATATCCCACTCTCTGAAACTACAAAATCTCTCAAACAATTCATGCTGAAGAAAGACCAAAAGAAAAACAGCAACGATTCTCCCGAGCGCATAAATCAAATCAACATCAAATGCAACAATGCGAGTCGCAGCTTACAATGGAATTTTAGTTGGTCATATCTAAGCACGTGTATGACTGCTACAGTTCACACTTTCATTACTCACGTAAGTCCGGGAGATAATTTTCGCCCAACCCATTCATCTTGCCGACTCACTCGTTTATTTATCACTGGGTAACGCAAAACAAAAAATATCCTCGTGCCGGTGAGATTGCGTCTAATGAAGAATAATTATTGCGTTGTGAATTTACACCTGACTTCATCGGTTAATCTCAAGTTTTTGAAATGATTAATTGTTTGCAAGAGGTTTTGTTCTTGAAGCGTGAGGACTGGCTGGAACGCGCAAACAAATTATGATGGAGTAAATATTACTTTACTTTATGAAGATAGTTTTAATTGTATTGTTTTTACCGAATTAAGCTAAAAATATTGCAAATTCAAAGAATGATATCCAAAAAATTTAATAATACTTTTTTACATATGTATAAGATAGAAGACACTCAGTAATAAATTATAATATATTATTATGGTAATGATTTTATAAAAAGCGATTCTTGTTGTAATATCAGAATGATAGTTTTATATGTACGAGTAATAGATATTTATATTTTTATATTATATTTTTAAATAACGGTTTTTCAATGAAATTCATTTAAAAGTTTCATAATACATTAGAATCAGATCCAGCCTTAAATATTTATGTACAAGTTACTTCTTAAATAAATAGTTACTGCCTACGACAACCATATTCTGTGGTTATTATCCTTTCTTCCATCTAAGCAAGGAGCGCTGATACCTGAGTAATTAACAGTAACACAGATAGAACTATGACTATAAATTGCGTTTAGTATATATTATGTATTAGTATTAATGACGTACTATGTCTGCAAAGTAATTACATAAATTACGTACATACATTATGGAATATAGCAAGCGAGATATTAATAAATAATTCAAGCCATTCCTTAACAAGATCCAATATAGACTCCATCGTCATATTCCTTACTAATTCGAACATTTTAGTCACAGCAGAACTCGAGGCAATGACTTAATGGACGGTTAGATCGAACGAACGCCTTTTGTCTGAACTTCGCTCATTTCGCTTTGAATCGATTAACTTAGTTTTAATCGATCACTCGAGTTCATCGATTAAGAAAGCACCACCATTTCTCCATTAACATCGTCTACTTTTGATTGAGAACCCAGACATAATTGCATTAAAAAATATTATCGGTGTCTTTGGTATTTTATATCGGAAAAGTGATCGCCTTGGTATATGACAGTAAATCTATGACTTTTTCTCAATCGTTTGAGTAATGATTTCAGCCTACTCGGTGCCAGGCTACCCCTTGTAGTGAAAATGTTTATTGCCTATGTTCGGTGGTCACTATTCGAGTGGTTTGGGACTTCCCATAATCTTTTTGGGCTTCCAGTGCTTTCAGTCATCAAAAGACACGCAAAAATAAATAAAATAATAATAAATACACCCAATAGTCACATACATAGTTCTGATCCCACACTAAGATACAAGTCTTGTGTCGTGGGTATCAGAAACTACGAGAGACTTTTCGGTCTCACATACATCCAGACCCGAAACAAATATTTGTGGATCACACAAACATTTGTCTCGGTGCGGGGATCGAACACGCGGCCTCTCGTTTCGCAAGCTGGTGTCTAGACAACTGCGCCACGGGGCTGTCGTGAAAAAAAACTCAACGTCGTTTTGTGGTACATAGTATTAATACTGCTTTAGCTTTCATAATTGCTGCCGTCAAGTATTACTACGTGGTGCTCCTACATTGTGATACCTTGAATTTATTTATCAAATTGTTAATATTTTGAATATATTGTTTGCTGGTGGTAGGATTTTCGTATCCGGATAACGAAGAAAACTGCTCATCAAACATAAAAATACACGTACACAAGTATACTCCCTTTCGGGATACGCACGTATCCGTTTAACATCAGGCCGCCATAATTCCATCGACTGAGGGATGATCGCAGGCTTTTCTTGTAATTCAGCATTGTACATGAACTACGCTGTACTAACTTAGAAATCACGCTGAACAAGCTTAGCTAAGTTCACATTCAAGGAAATCTACATAGATCCAACCAGAAACCGAGTCCTCCACAAGTCCGATATAATTTACTAAGTCACGTTACCCACTCCACAACCATCATTCGATTAGAAACAGTCGCAGACGCGAACTACTCGATTTAATCGATAACCAGCTAGTAACACGAATGCCAGCAAGCATCCGCTGTATATACATTCCGCTCAGCTTCATCAGGATATTTGAAGCGGTTTGCATCTAATTGGTATCATCCGAATGAGTAGTTCATTGACAATCGATTCTAATAAATTAATACGCTGGATCGCGTTGGTGTAAGCTCGTCGTATTGGGATTATAATAGACTAGAATTTGCCAGCGCCTTTGTCTGCTTATAATTCAGGATTAAGTTTAATATAACAAAACAAAAATAATGCACGTAGTTCGTTTTTTAGTAGTCCGTCAGAGACGAGGTGTTAAACCATCTTTATATTGAAATTTATCGAAATAATATTTATATCGGAATTTGCGTAATTGAGTACCAAATGTCTCAAGATAGGACTTTGTCAATTATTGTATTAATAGGGCTGTCTACTCTTCCTGGAATAATAGGGATTTTAGAATTATGGGGAAGTGAGGATGAAAAGAGTTGCCACTTTAACGACTCAGTTTAAAGGATTTTTATGTTAGCTTAAAAATACAAAGAGTAATTATAGTAAATGCCGCGCCAGAGAAAGACTAAAGTTACCTATCATCATCATCATCAGCCCATATACGTCCCACTGCTGGGCACGGGCCTCCTCTACAACTGAGAGGGTTAAGGCCTTAGTCCACCACGCTGGCCTAGTGCGGGTTGGCGGACTACACACCTAAGAAATTCCTAAGAACTTTTAGGTGTGCAGGTTTTATCACAATGTTTTCCTTCACCGTTAAAGCAAGTGATGATTCATTGTCAATACACACATAACTTCGAAAAGTCAGAGGTGTGTGCCTGGGGTTTGAACCTGCGACCGCCGAAATTCTCGACCGCGCGCCTAAACCTCGAGGCCATCACTGCTTGTTTATACATATATGAAATTGTATTCTGTCTGCTATCTGTATGGTGTCTACTATCAAGCCACTTAGTGTTTACAAGTTTGTTACAATGTTCACGTTTCTTATAGTTAAGGACACGTACAAGATTTACTGCATTAATTTACGAATTTCTGAAACAAGTCGACTTATTACTATTTCTAAAGATGCAACTCCTCCATTTACGCGAAACTTTGCAGGAAAGTGTAGGGTCGTGTTGCTTTTCTAATTGGTATTCAAGTAAGGAGCTGTGACTTCGAAGGATATTTTATCCCAAGCAAAATATATTCTTCACTAAAAGCATTAACAGTACATAATTCTGCCATAAAATGTTGTTTTTTATGAGATTAATCAGATCTTATTTGGCCTTTTACCTTCGAATAGCTGCCAAAAACTAGCTGTTTTAACCGATTTGTTTTTCAAAATTTCATTTGTATTTCGAAATAAGAAAAATATTTTTCGAATTTTGCAATTATTTTGCAACTTAATACCGTTCATTTTGGTGTGTTAACAAAGTGAGTGATGAGTGGTGTTTCAGCGGTTATAATTCAATTGGTGTGATATAATATATTTTTTATTCCTTCTAAAATAGTTAGCTCAAAATACATACATACATACATACATAAACTCACGCCTGTATTCCCCGAAGGGGTAGGCAGAGGCGCATTTCTGCACCCACATTTCGCCAAGTATGTATCAGTCCCACGTAATAGGGGGCGAGCCTATTGCCGTTTTTCGGGCACATTTCCAGACTTCGTGCTGTTACCGAGAATTTCCTAATGGAAAAACCCAATAACACTTTGCCCGACCCGGGAATCGAACCCAGGACCTCTAGATCGCTCGGCACATACTCGTACCGCGAGACCACGAGGCAGTCAAAATAGAAGCACAAATCAGTAGCTTTGTTTCAATAAAACTCTGAACTTTTTACTCGATCAGTACGGTTTATTTACCAACAGGAGCTGGCTTCTTTGCTTCAAAAATCATTTATAAACTTTATCGTGACCGTAACGCAAGGTAATCAATAAACGTTCAGCAGTTAATAACAACTGACTGCAATATCTATTCTCTTCGTACATGTATCATCGGCAATTGTCCGAAAATTTCATTAAGTCCAACTACCCTACCACATAACTCGGCAATGCATATTTAGATTACAACCGATGCAATCTCTGTATTCCAGCAACCTCATGCATAATTACATCGTTATCGCGCATGTATTCCAACTTCGGCCCGACAACGGTTAAAACTTGCAGCGTGCTGAGTTTAGTTAAACGAAATAACAAACACAGAACACTGTGTCAGTGAAATATGAAGTTGGAGTTGGCTTCTCGATGCTTGTTTTGGATATTAGATATGTACATATGATCTTGTTTCAGCTAAGGCAGTTTACATACTCAGCTCTGGTCCCGAAGGGCTATGCAGAAATATAAATGCAGCTTTTCGATATTTCTTTTCTTTGAATTGAAATGTTCGAAATAATGTTTTTTCTTTATATTGTACTGGATTCCTCTTATTTATTATCTTATATGTATCTTCTAAAGTAAAAAAAAAAAACATAAAATACAGTGAAATAATATCTTTTTTAACGTTTAAGTGTAATAGCGGTCAGGCCAGTACATTCTACATTAAATAAAAAAGTCACCAACTTTTCTTTACAAAGCTCTTACTCTTTTTTCTCTAGAAACAAAGTATAGGTACTGTTTGCAGCAAACTACCAACAAGTTTTATTGGCTTCAAATGTTCTTCGGTCATTAAAATCGGCTACACAGCATTTTTTATATAGGAAATATTACTTAACCCTAGATTACTAAACTATCGTAAAATTTACGACGGCAAAATCATGATTCCTGGAAAAAACAAAGTTCTCGTCATTCCCGCGTCCCCTGCTTCACTGTACCTTCCTAATTGCGTCTATGGGTTTGCTACGCGCTGTCATTGTGGTCGGATGTGATTTGTATAATGAGTTATAACTAATGTGTCGTAAAATTTACGAATGTTTAGTGTTTGCGCGAGTTTTGAGCAAAGGTAAGTGTACTTATTTTTATCACTTTTCACAAAGATTTTGTGTTGATTATAGTACATATATATGTTTATATGTTAACTATTTATAATAGTAAATATATATAATATAATGTATATATTGTATTTATATTTATACAATCAAATATTGTTTTATATGTCTCGAATTCTTGGAGATAATGAAATTTGTCAGTTATGTAGGTGGCTGAAGATGACGATGAGAGCGCACAGCATCAAGAGATACTGAGTGAGTCAAAAGAAAACTTAGAAGTGGAATAGCATCAATTCACCGATAGTGATAATGAAGAAGAATACACAATGTCGGATATCGTGGAAAGCACTGATTCTGATGTTCCTATTTTTCAGTTAAGCGATACCGGTATATAGAATCTAATTCTTCACACTCTGAAGATTCTATGAACATTAAAACTGATCAAAGTAATCAAAACAAAACGCTATATTATAATCCTAGGGTTGTCACAATAAGAATATTCGAGGCAAAAATAGACATAAATGGACCACGACTGACATTGTTTGTTTTATAACATGATTAATATTATAATTATAAACTCATACGTCATTTATGTTCGCATCAATTGCAAAAACAAACAAAAAAAGTAAATCCAGGCGCGACTACATTTTCGAAATGGCTGATGTTCTTATGGAATTTCACCTAAAAGATAAACCAACATTGCGGCGAGATATCAAAGAGCTCATAAAAGATATCTTAGGTATTGAAGCTATTCCTAAAGCGGCAATTATGCAAGAATTAAATTCTAGAAAAACATGTGCCTTGCGTCCGTCTAAGGCTAGAAAAATGACAACTAACTTTTGCATAAAATGTAAAAGAGCCATATGTAGGGCGCACAACATCAATATGTGTTAAAACTGTGTAGAGTAAAAAAAAATTAACTATTTTTATTATTATATGATCTCTTAAACCCAAAGAATAAGTAATTGTAATTTCCAAAATAATTAAAATTTATGATTCATAACTTTATTCTGTTTTATTTTGCTGTCGTATTTTTTACGAATGTTTAGTAATAACGTCACTTGTAGGTAAGTTTAGTAATCTAGGGTTAAATAAACTCACATACACATAAAATTACACAGCAAATATCATGCCGTGACAAACCACAAATATAAAAATATACTGACTGAGACTGAGACTGCCTCGTGGTCTCACGGTAAAAGTATGTGCCGAGCGATCTAGAGGTCCTGGGTTCGATTCCCGGGTCGGGCAAAGTGTTATTGGGTTTTTCCATTAGGAAGTTCTCGGTAACAGCACGGAGTCTGGAAATGTGCCCGAAAAACGGCAATAGGCTCGCCCCCTATTACGTGGGACTGACATTACATGGCGTAATGTGGGTGCAGAAATGCACCTCTGCCTACCCCTTCGGGGAATACAGGCGTGAGTTTATGTATGTATGTATAAAAATATATCCGCAAATATCTTAATATAAAAAAAAAGGTTTAAAATTACACCAACTACTTACACAAAGTCGAGAATAACACCTCGCCAGACCCTTCCAATTTGTACAAAACTAGAAATTCGTCATAAATAAATTTGAGAACCGACGCCCCGAGCACTGGACTGGTGCCAATTAAACCGAGCCAATTTTACCAAGCACACTACAAGTGTTTCGGGGAACTTAAAATTTTGACCGTACCTTGGCAAAGTTTGAAATCGCCTTTTATATCAATGGCAAATTTTACATCGATTGAGAAATATGCTTGGAGTAATTGCTGTTGTTAAAATGTTATTGAGTTGTGTTAAAATGTTTAGTGTTTTATTTTACTCGGGACTTAGCTTGGGTTTGTGCGCCCTGCAGAATTAAATTTATTACTTATTTAATGTTCCTTGCGATCTAGAATACATACATACATACATAAACTCACGCCTGTATTCCTCGAAGGGGTAGGCAGAGGTGCATTTCTGCACCCACATTTCGCCAGGTATGTATCAGTCCCACGTAATAGCGAGCGAGCCTATTGCCGTTTTTCGGGCACATTTCCAGACTCCGTGCTGTTACTGAGAATTTCCTAATGGAAAAACCCAATAACACTTTGCCCGACCCGGGAATAGAACCCAGGACCTCTAGATCGCCCGGCACATACTTGTACCGCGAGACCACGAGGCGATCTAGAATCTAATAATAATACAGCGACATCATGTACATAATATATTGTTTTTAATAATGCATCTTCAAATAGTGTTATTATTCTATTTAGTTAAATTAAGAGGATAAGAAAAACAAAATTTACAATTTATGGGCGTCATACAACTATGGTCTTTTCTTGGTAACTACATACTTTACAACAGTAGGATAAAATCGTTTTAAACGTATAGTTCATTATATTTAGTATCGTTTCAATTATATTACTCGTTTACTTCAACTATCTCAGAAATTTATTTTGCCATATTCTTAAATAAGCTAGTTTTCCCGCAATATGTCCATCACCAAATGGCTTGTTCATCCATTTAATACACATATGTTGGAATATATTATGCCATACTGCCATGAAAGTATCTCGGTAGATTACGCGCTTATCGTCGAGGCCATAACTTTATTATTCCGTCAACACCCTTACAAACCGAAATACTCTAACAACTATTTGCCGCACGTAATAACAATATGTTGGCCAACGGTTAATGAATAAAAATTCCTATTTTAAAACAACACCGTTACACTAAAGCTTCAAAAACGCATATTTATTTTTATAAAGCCATTCATCTTTATACCGCATTGAAGCCTATATTGCACTTCAACGCATTTATTCCAATCTGTCACGGCTCATAAAACAGTAGGAAGGCTGTTCCACGTTGTTGAAAATCCGGTCGAGTGCTCACTCATCCGCATTTTAAATAATTTACGCAAAAGTGAACTTTATTGTGTGGGCATAAAGATTTATAAAATTCGATACACAGCAGGTAGTAAAAAGTTCTAAAATTGTCAGCCTCAAACGTCCCGGTACAACGTTATACGATCCGCTTCGAGTAATAGTTCCCTTGGGCCGATCAGTCATCAATATTTCAAAGGGTATCGGATGAGGGTTACAGATTCGTTCGTTCATTCGTTCTTTTCGGCGAGTGGGGCTGATTGCCATTCCCTCGCTCATTTGTATGTGAGAAACTGGACGGATGTACGTTTTTCATGAATTTTGTGGACCATCTAGAGGCAATTTCAATGAAGAGACGCCAAATGGAGCGACGTTCTGGTAAGCCGGATTCATTTCGCGCAAATTGACTCCTTTTTGTCGAAAATGTTTGTTAGACAAATTGATTTTCTATTAGATTCTTGTAGCGATTTAGCTGCATAGTATGTTACATGTTTATATACGTGAATTACTGAGGAATGGATATCATGAATGTTATTTTGAAGATTACGAGAGCAAATAGTAAGTGTAGTGCTAGGCTTTCGTTACCCATTGGCTCTGATAACAGTGGAAGCGAAGCTTAGGCTAAAAGTTTACGAACTGGATCCCACACAGATCAAAAATTTCTATTGCCTTAAATTATAATTTTCCGGATCTATGTATGTGTTCAAAGAAAGATTCTAATGAAACTTTAAAAAAATGATCATATGGTGTACATAGTGTTTCATTATCGTCATCAGCCCATACACGGGACTGCTTGGCACTGGCCTCTTGTACCATTGAGAAGGTTTTAGCCTTAGTCACTTAGCCACACGTAGTGAATACACACATAACATCGAAAAGCCAGAGGTGTGTGCCTAGGTTAGAACTAGAGATTGCAACCAGGTATGTTCCCCAACCCGGCCGGGCCCGGTTGCATCCGTCGCCAACCTGGCCGGGTCCGCCGGGCCCGGTCTGGTTTGTTAGCGATGAAACCTTTAAAGTATTTTATGAAAAATTTCTATATATAAATGGAAAAGACAATGATGCAAGGTTAATATTCATTTCAAACTGGCTTATGGACAATTATCACAATAATTAATCTCAAAAAAAAAGATTACTTTGACTTATAAACGGAAAAGTTAAATTAGTATTAGTAATTATTCATTTTTATAAGTTTAAACAAGCAGGTCTTTCTCTTTACTCCTTATCGTGTCTATTTGAAAACATAGTATTATAATAAGAAACTAATAACGCAGCTTAAAGTACTTAACGTGTCATAACAACTTAAATTAGATAGATAAATAAAGTATGGTAGTTTTGGTATAAACAAAACAAATTCTTATTTGCTAAAAGTAAAGTATGTATTATGTTTTTTCTTAAACTTTGGCTATTAATGTTATTATTACTAATTGAGAAAATAGCGAAATCTTATTGGCTAGGCTGTACTTTAACTACAAACAACCAAACTTGTTTAGTCTTAACTAACAAAAAAAGTAACAATTATTTTTCAGTCTGAAAGAATAAAAACTACTACGAGTAGGCGCTCCCGTGCCGTGATTTACTTATCGGGTCCGCTGACCGGGCCCGGTAAGAATGGCCGGGCCCCGTGGGTGCGTAAAAGGGCACCGGGCCCGGTTTGCAATCTCTAGTTAGAACCCGCGACCTTAGAGATTCTCGACCGCGCACCTAAACCTCGAGGCCATCACTACTTCAAGAAGGTAGACTTTATTAATGTTTAATGTATATGATGTCAGTTCATAACGTATACTCTGAACAAATGTTCAAACATATCCCATCCTCTTTCCACTATGGAATTACGCAAGCTGGTTTGTGAAAGGGCGAAACGGTCACAACTTCGTAGTGTATACCAATTTACGATCCCAAAGTGTCGCCAGTTTGTATCTTTCTGCACCATCTATAATAATAATAATAATAAATACACCCAACAGTCACATACATAGTTCTGACCCCACACTAGGATACAAGTCCTGTGTCGTGGGTATCAGAAACTACGAGAGACTTTTTGGTCTCACAAACACCCAGACCCGAAACAAATATTTGTGGATCACACAAACATTTGTCTCGGTGCGGGGATCGAACCCGCAGCCTCTCGTTTCGCAAGGTAGTGTCTAGCCAACTGCGCCACGGGGCTGTCATCCATCTAGCTGTGGAATATATTAACCTGGCGTTTTATCTTTATTCTGGGTTGGAGTAATGTGAAAAAAAACAAGGACGGCTGATGAGTCAAAAAAGGTTTTTGAGTGGGGGCCTCGTACCGGCAAGCGCAGCGTGGCCTCCTACCCATAAAGTGGACTAGCGATATAATAAAGATTGCGGAAAGCCGTTGGATGTAGGCCGCTTCGAACAGAGTGCTTTGGAAGTCTTTGGAGGAGGCCTATGGCCAGCCTAAGTCTTGATAATGATGAAGATAGTAATAACAAAACCAACATGGTGTAATCGAGTGATGAGAAATGGTCAGCTTTTACTATTTGGTACTTTAGTTGCCGCAGAGATACGTACATGAATATTTGATTCAGGAAACATACGAA
This sequence comes from Hemaris fuciformis, assembly GCA_907164795.1. Taxonomy (NCBI): domain Eukaryota; kingdom Metazoa; phylum Arthropoda; class Insecta; order Lepidoptera; family Sphingidae; genus Hemaris; species Hemaris fuciformis. Next base: position 14,142,594 of record OU015438.1, on the reverse strand, counting down.
GTGCCCCCAAAGTGGAAGCAGTGGTGTCATTATTTTTTATATTCCGTACCAAGTTCCGACACTTCATAGTTTAATATTTAACGCACTTCCACTTACTAAAAGGAGTCCTGACACGTGTGGCGTCCTTGGGGATCATCCCGCATGAATACGTGGGAACCGATAAAGCTTCTAGTCCATTTGATGTTAAAGCCTCGATCTTACAACGCTGGTGTATTTTTTAAAATATAGTATAGTTAGATAACACAGAATAATTTTAAACATAGTTTACGAAAGATTTTTTGCAAAGAACGTGCTTTTTACAAAATATGCCTTTTTGATGTAAGTCAAGACTTGATAAATAAATTAAGATAATAAATTAATGTACAAAGACCGGTCTAAGATATAGTTCCACCATAATTTCCCAGTCAATTTTCTTCCATTCGCTTTGGAATTCTTCGCGGGAGGCCTATGTCCAGCAGTGGCCGTCTTTCGGCTGATGATGATGACCCATGCAGGTATCCCGTTTTGGGATCAGTTCGCAAACATATATATTTTACTAAGCCAGAATTTTGTGAACATTTTATTGCCAAATTTGTCTTTTGACAATCGTAATCAATTCCCGAAAATCTCGCTTTATTGACCATCACTCTTGTTTTGCCTCGTGCATGTTCTAAAAAATTGTCTAGTGAAAAAAACATTGTCTACTACCAGATATTAAATCATGCCGATAAAGAGCAACGCTCCGCAGAACTCTTTGAAGAAATTGATATACCAATAGATATAGAAACACAATAAAACGAAGCCGCTTTCTTGGAACAATAAGCAAAACAGTTGAAATCAAATAGATAAGACAATTTTATCCAAACTAGATTCTTGTTTGTACGTTCGAATCGAATAGTATGCTAGACTTGAAGTTGTAAAATCCACTGTTGAGGAGAATATTTGCTAACTATATACGTAATTTAAGCACCATCCTCTGCTTTTATAATTTCTACTCGAGTAAGGTTGACCATAGTTGGTTCATAGATTCTCGTCTCATTTTTATTTCTTTTTTTTTCTATAGACAAAATAAACTTATTATAAAGATTTAGGACATATGTATCTCGATTATAATTTTATTTCAATGGAGAAAATAGACTGCGTCGTATTCTCGCGGCATAAGTATGTGCCGTGGGATCTAGAGGTCCCGGGTTAGATTCCCGGGTCAGGAAGTGTTATTAGGTTTTTCTGTTAGGAAATTCTAATAAAAAATGCCCCTCTGCCAACCCCTTTGAGGAATACAAGAATGAGGTTATGTAACTTTGTATGTATGTAAAATATGATGTCTGTGAACTTTATCAACACTACAAAGCCACTTTAGGCTAACAACACACAATACAGACCAAGATTTAACCCCTTAAGTTGAGAGTCTTTTATAAAATCGCTCAGTAATTATTTTTGTCAACATCCCAAACGTAATATTTTGTCAGTAATAAAAGTAATTCAAATAATGATAACCATCAATATACATCACAATACTTGAATGAAAGTACTGAGTTTAGAAAACAGATTTATCTAAATAAAATAAATAAATACACCCAACAGTCACATACATAGTTTTGATCCCACACTAAGATACAAGTCTTGTGTCGTGGGTATCAGAAACTACGAGAGACTTTTCGGTCTCACATACACCCAGACCCGAAACAAATATTTGTGGATCACACAAACATTGAACGCCTCGTGGTCTCGCGGTACAGGTATGTGCTGTGCGATCTAGAGGTCCTGGGTTCGATTCCCGGGTCGGGCAGTGTTATTGGGTTTTTTCATTAGGAAATTCTCAGTAGCAGCACGGAGTCTGGAATTGTGCCCGAAAAACGGCAATAAGCTTGCCCCCTATTACGTGGAACTGATACATACCTGGCGAAATGTGGGTGCAGAAATGCATCTCTGTCTACCCCTTCGGGGAATATAGGCGTGAGGCAACATTTGTCTCGGTGCGGGGATCGAACCCGCGACCTCTCGTTTCGCAAGCTGGTGCCTAGCCTACTGCGCCACGGGGCTGTCTATTTCATAATACCTGATCACATTATGATAAACAAATAAAATAGTTCTTCTAGTTCTTCAACGCATACCATCCCAGGCCATACATTCTAGGCAGCAATTTGGAGCTAAGACGTGTTCCTCGCCTTAAAAGCTTCCGCATGTGGACTACTCACGTAAGCCCGTACGGTCCACTTATCATGTAGATTGATGGCTTTTTGGGCTGATACGTCTTAATATGTGAATAGTGAAATACAGAATGCAATATTAATCTACAACGGTAACGTACTGGTAGTGTTTGACTTTTTATTTATTTGTGTATTTATTTATTTACACTTTATGCATGTATGATGTATAGGTGGACTTAATGCCTAAGGCATTCTCTTACAGTCGAACCTTGGGTGATGCAGAGATGAGATGTGGCAGGTGTGTAAATGTAATCACAATCCTATGAACAAAATACATACATAATATGTATAATACACATACATAAATATATACAAAATACATACACATACATATATTCAAAATACATATAAATATATATTAGATATATATAATACAAAAATAAACACAAAATTACAGTTGTGAAGATTTTATCTGTTTTATTTTATCAAATGGAAGCAATTTAGCTACATTTATTTGTATTTTCCGGTTAGAGATAAATATATTTGTGACGAGATTGTGGCAAACATCTCAAGTAATGAATAATTCTATATTTTGTTTAAATATGTAAGGAGCATTTCTGACTGACCATTATACTATATCTACACAGTATGTTGATTTTGAAGAGGAATTAATGGATCACCGGTCGAACCGACTTTACTATTGTCTTACGAAATGGAAAATAACAAAGAAGAAATAGGTATTAAGTCGCATAATTTACACGAAAAAAAAAAAGATTAGATATCTAGAAATCTTAGAAAACAGCACCTGTAATTGTGTTCCATCACGTCATTTTATTTTTTAAAGGCAGTGATGGCCTCGAGGTTTAGGCGCGCGATCGAGAATTTCGGCGGTCGCGGGTTCAAACCCCAGGCACACACCTGTGACTTTTCGAAAGTTATGTGTGTATTCACAATGAATGATCACTTGCTTTAATGGTGAAGGAAAACATCGTGATAAAACCTGCACACCTAAACGTTCTTAGGAATTTCTTAGGTGTGTAGTCCGCCAACCCGCACTAGGCCAGCGTGGTGGACTAAGGCCTAACCCTCTCAGTTGTAGAGGAGGCCCGTGCCCTGCAGTGGGACGTTTATGGGCTGATGATGATGATGACGTCAGTTTTTATTGGCACAGCGGTACGGCCCCGGTCAAGATACTCCATTAATACCGCATTGCTATTTAATTGCAACATGGCTACTACTGGCAGTTACCACAAACCTTCATACCAAAATCTGTACGTAACTAATTTTGTATAAGCAACATCATCCATACATTTTTGTTATATAAGTTTCCTTCTCCACGCAGCGAATTCTTGCCACTCAATACAAGCAAGACAACAAGAATAATACCCACAATTCCATTCAAACAAACATAGTTTCAACAGCCCCGTGGCGCAGTTGGCTAGACACCAGCTTGCGAAACGAGAGGCCGCGGGTTCGATCCCCGCACCGAGACAAATGTTTGTGTGATCCACAAGTATTTGTTTCGGGTCTGGGTGTTTGTGAGACCGAAAAGTCTCTCGTAGTTTCTGATACCCACGACACAAGACTCGTATCTTAATGTGGGGTCAGAACTATGTATGTGTATTTATTTATTTATTTATTATTCAAATATAAAGAACAGCAACAGAGAAGCATGTTGCCAACTCGGCGAGCTCGTTACAAAATGCTTAAACAAAATAATTACAGTGTCCACACTACGCTAAGAAATTAATGCCTTTAATAAATTAGAAGCTTTTGTCTGTTTGCGTTTAGTTTCTCTTAAGTTGTTTCGCCAACAATAAAACAGGAGTCGTGTGTATTTTTCAGTGAAATGTTTGCGTTATTGTGTTGTCTCTATAAGTCATTGCTGTTTTAGTTCGTGTGCGAGCATATATTTGAGCATTCTGGTTTGTAATTTAGAGTCTAGTCTCTCTCTGTTTTGTTTTCATTGTAGATGTATGGGCTTCACTATGTCAATCACATATATGAATGATTCATAAAATACAAGCCTAGCTTATTTTGGGCACTGTTGTGATTATATCTAGGTATGTCTTAAATTAGTAAATTGTCATTTTTACATCTGGGTGATATAATTTTCTCGACTATTGATGGATGATCGTATTTTCTTATACTCGTATATTATTTTATCATCAAGCGCGGTTATAACACTTTTCTTTTTATGCTTCTTGCTTCTGCAGGGATAAATAGGGGTTTATTTCTACACTCGAGTCCACCGTCTGTTTTTCATACTCACGTAACAGGAAGCAAACTTGTCGTTTTTCAGACATATTTCAAGATCTCGGGCTGCTATTTAATTCGATAGTGGGAATACCAACACTGCATTATCTGATCTTAGAAACAAACCCGGGCCTTCTCGACCGACACACATATTCCGAAGAAACAATGACCAATATCTAATTGAAATTTACAACACAAATACCTGATCACAAAATCTGAAAGAACCACCTGCATTCCAAAAAATAATCCACTCAAATAAATACTGTTAGAAAAGTAAACAATACGAAACAGAAATTGTCCAAATCTCCAAATGGAAACCGCAATAAAGTTTTCAGTTCTATTAAGGTGCATATGTCACCTCTAGTACAAAGTTTTACCGACGTTCCGAGGGCGAGCGGCTCCCGACATACCCACACCATTGGAACTAAGGCTACGGCTACAGTAAAATCGGTTTGAAAACTATTTGATAGTATATTTTTCATTGTGGAAGTGGTATTAAGACGAAGTGGTATAAAGAATGTGATATAAGAATGGTCTATAACAAGCAGTTTGATTAATTATTTACCCGTGGTGCGTTAATTGCGTCTTATTTCACCAATCGCAATTGTCCACCTATTGATTAACCTACAGCCTGGGCATGTGGACTTAGTCAAATTCTAAAACCCCAACTAAATAACATCAAAATGTGTGAAATTGATATAACATATAGAAAAATTAAGTGAGCATTTGTCAAAGACATACATTTTTATCTTTTATAAACAACTACGATTGTCAAATGTGACTGTCTAGGCCCTCTGGTCTGGTCTAAACCTTCGCTTGTAGTTTAAATATAATATTTTACGTTCAAAAGCGTCGCTCAATTAAACTGTTCCGCTTTGGTAAACAAAACAAATAGTCCAAGCGCCGCAGTAAATTAAAAACCTATGCGTTATACAAAAAGAAGTTTCAAATAAAAAATATTATTATCTACATTAATGATTTACGATGCGCGGTTCGCGAGATATTCGATAAAACGTGTTTTCCAATATGGTGGCTGAAGTGAACCCCCCCCCCCCCCCCGCCGTGCAAACTTGGATTTACATTCAGGGGACACCCTTGAACAAATTCCAAAATAACCCCCGGCGCTTGGCCTAAAACTTGGCGTTGTGAGCAAGACCTTAACCGTTGCACTCTTTTTCGTTTTTATTGAGCCGTATTGAGCCTCTTTGAAATGTGTAAAATTGCCAACAGTGGGATTCAGAGGAACTTTCGGAACTAGTTTGTGAGGAGTGGCGAGCTTGGAGGGAACTAAATGGTATCGTACATGCCGAGTGCGCGGTTTGGTAATTTTTGCGGCTAAACTTTCCTAAGAATCCGGCTGCAACTATCAAAAGAGAATCGGGGTAACTGTTGTGTATTGTTTCAGGAGCATTAACTGAACCGAGCGAATGTTCGTGCTTACTTTGTTTTGGTCTTAGGGGCCGTCCATTAATCACGTGATGTTTTTTAGCATTTTTTAACCCCCCCGTCCCCCTTGGTGGTACGTGGTGAGGTTCAAGACTAACCCCCCTTCCCCACCCAAAATCACGTGTATATTTTAGTATCTACAAAGGATGTTTAAAGTTTTAGAATATTATCTTTAAATACAGGTATAAAGTTTTATTTTATTTTATTCTGAAATTAAGGATCACGATAAAAATGTCTAGACAGAAAGGTTGTTTTTGACTGGCTTTGCGGTTTTGAAATCACACATTTGACGAAAAAAATACACGTGATATCTTACTAGACCCCCCCTTCCCCCTTGTGATATATCGTGATTTTTGCCAATCCTCCCCGCCTCCATTCGAACCTCACGTGATTAATGGACGGGCCCTTAACATAAAATATACTTGTATAAAATTTTACTTTAGAGCCATATCTGTAGTCTGGAAGTTATATCTGGGGCACAGCAAGAATCCATTTAGATGGGTTAAACAAAACGACTAAGAGCCAAATAGAATTCATAGGCAAATGGACTTATGTCACAGGTTTTAGACAACTAGCAAGAAAGTTGGTCCCACCAATGGTTACGATGCTTTGTTGGGTTAAATAAATTAAATGATTCTCCGCTTCTAACCAGGTAACCTTAAAACTTAAAAAAGTTTGAGCCTCTAATAGCAAGCAATAGGAATAAGGTCCTATTAAGGTTAGAAATTTCTTAGGTGTGTAGTCCGCCAACCCGCACTAGGCCAGCGTGGTGGACTAAGGCCTAAACCTTCTCAGTTGTAGAGGAGGCCCGTGCCCAGCAGTGGGACGTATTTGGGCTGATGATGATGATGATGAATAAATTAATTACAGTGTAAACTCCATATAACGTTACTCGATTTAACGACTAACTCCCTAAAGCGTCGAAATCACTTGGCTTTGATTTTCTTCTCTCCATTTAACGACAACTTTATACAACGCCATAAAATATATACATACAGTCCCTTCAGTGTCATGATATAGAGTTTTCACTGTATATGCCAATGCAGCTATCTACGGTATAAGTAACGTCTTCAGCAAACATCATCATCATCATCATCATCAGCCCAAATACGTCCCACTGCTGGGCACGGGCCTCCTCTACATCTGAGAGGGTTTAGGCCTTAGTCCACCACGCTGGCCTAGTGCGGGTTGGCGGACTACACACCTTTGAAATTTCTAAGAACTTTTAGGTGTGCAGGTTTTATCACGATGTTTTCTGATGTGAAGTGATAATTCATTGTGAATACACACGTAACTTCGAAAAGTCAGAGGTGTGTGCCTGGGGTTTGAACCTCGAGGCCATCACTCTTAGCTTAATACATACACATCCAATCATTAAGCATGAGAAAATGCTAGTAAGCCTCCACAACTCTCAAGGGCTGACCTGAGGCCAATGACTCACAACGCATTACAGTAAACAACAAAACTATATTTCGTCATAAAACTTGTCCTATCTCCCATTAACATCTGCAGTATGTCTAATGGAATTTTTATAGCAACCTCATCTCTTGGGGGCTGTATCTCGCTAAAATTCCCTTTTACATCCATACAACATTTTGCATCAAACTATGCGACTTTATTAATGCCACTATCAAGATTAAAGGCCCTCTGCCGGCCGGGTCCGACCCTTTAATTAAGGAACCTTGAATTCGGCGCTACTGTCGGATTTGCGGAATGTAGAAATTTAGCAAGTTTTAAAAAGATTTATTGTTCTTACAGTATTTGGAATTCCGAAAATTGTTTTGTAAACATTTGTGAAATCTTATAGTTAAGTTATATGTTCGTTTATATGTTGTAAATTCTTTTAGGCTGCCTCTCGTGGTCTGGCGGCATACTTATGCCACACTTGTGTGCTGAGCTATACATGGTGTATATAGACCGTAATCGAAAACAAAGACTGGTAATAATAACGGTTATTACAAACACATTGACGAAAAAAAAAAACCGACAAAAAAATGAAGTTTTCCTAACAACCTCAACTAATGTGGTGGTGATTAGGAGAACGTCATTATTTTTATTTGTATAAAGGTCCTGGCTTCGATTTCCGGGATCGGTCAGTTATATTTAGTTTTTCATAGGATAACCGGCTATTGCCGCTATAGGCTCGCGTCTATCTTCACATATATTTGTACGTTTTACGTATACATATATAAATAATATATAATTATTATATATATTATCACTTGCTTTAACGGTGAAGGAAAACATCGTGATAAAACCTGCACACCTAAAAGTTCTTAGGAATTTCTTAGGTGTGTAGTCCGCCAACCCGCACTAGGCCAGCGTGGTGGACTAAGGCCTAAACCCTCTCAGTTGTAGAGGAGGCCCGTGCCCAGCAGTGGGACGTATTTGGGCTGATGATGAATGAATGTATAAAGGTTCTGACTTCGATTTCCGGATCGGGCAGTCATATTTGGTTTTTCATAGGATAACCGGCTATTGCCGCTATAGGTTCGCGTCTATCTTCACATATATTGTGTTACGTAAAAATCCAGCAGCATAACAATTTCATTAGAACTAACAACCTTAACGTCACAATCCACTTCGTAAATACCAAACTCCGGATTCCCCGTTGGAATAGTTCTTATTGTCACTACAACAAAGCAGATACGTGGAACTTCACACTACACAATTTGAAAAGCAAACAGCGGGCATAGCCGGACTGGATCCAGTAGAAGCTTGTTGGAACAATTACTGCGGCGGTGCAAGTTGTCTGATTAAATCTAGAGTGCAACTCGCGCCCGTCAGTTTGTTACAACTATATTACAGAGGCTTGTTAGCAGTTTTATACATGTTGTAAGTGTTTTGCAGATACGTTAACGGTTATGCCGTTCTGGGTAGGATTGTGTGTACATAAGTGTGTTTATCATCATTATCATCAGATGATGATGGATGCCAATATACGTCCCCTGCTGGGCACGGGCCTCCTTTATCATTGAGAGGGTTTAGGCCTTAGTCCACCACACTGGCGGGTTTAGTGGCCGGCGGCTCTATTGCAGGTTGGCGGTTAAGAAATTTCTAAAAACTTTTAAGTGTATTTAAAGGAAACTTTTTCATACCCCAGGGCATGTCTGCTCGTGGAGGAGTCCGCCGTGTGCCACCATTGTGGCAACTGCCGTGAGGACACGGCCCAGCACACGCTGGAGGAGTGCCCAGCCTGGGACGAGGAGCGCAGCGCTCTCGTAGCGGTCGTAGGGAGCGACCTCTCGCTGCCGACTGTGGTCGCCGCCATGGTCGGCAGCCGGAGGTCATGGAAAGCTATGCTCTCCTTCTGCGAACGTGTCATTTCGCAGAAGGAGAGCGCGGAGCGGGATCGGGAGCAGACCGATCCCGCTCGTCGCAACAGGCGACGTAGGAGGCGCCGGGTGAACATCTAGCCCGGCGCCCAGACGCCACGCGGGGCCGCCGTCCCTACCTTGGCGGCCCCCGAGGAGGAACAAAAATCCTTTTGCCGTGCCTTTTGGCACCGCGCAGAGGCGGTCCCGGGTCAATCCATAGCTCTGGCTTCAGGGTATTCCGGGGCCGTCTCGCTGAATGCGCTGATGGTGGCCATCGCGGGGTTTTTAGTCGGTATTACGGCGCAATTATTTTTGGTAGGGACCCGGCCCAGCGGCCGCCCGCAACAACTACGGGCGGTAACATCTATGCTGGGTCGGAAGGCGCCGGTGAGTCCGACACACCCTCGCCCCTCCGGGGGTGGGATGGTCCGTAAATGGATTTTCCCCGCGGGAAAAAAAAAAAAAAAAAAAAAAAAAGGGCATGTCTGCTCGCCTTAATATAGATTTTGGCAATTTTACTTACATAACCTCACGCCTGTATTTCCCGATAGGGTAGCCAGAGTTGCATTCGCCAGACATGTGTCAGTCACACGTAATAGGAGGCGAGCCTATTGCCGTTTTCGGACACAATTTCGGACTCCGTGCTGCAACTGGGAATTTCCTAATGGAAAACCCAATAACACATTGCCCGATATCGAACCCGGGACATACTTGTACTAAGAGACTACAAGACAGTCAATTTCGTAATTAAATAATGTTGAGACTTTATAGTTTAACAATATCACTGCTCTAGAGCAGTAGAAGCGTAAGAAATTGAGTTTTTTCGTATTTTTTAAACTTATTATTAAACATAATAAGGACGGTAGCTTAGCTCGCCCGATCCGTGTTACTAGGAAGTACCATTAGATAATTCTAAGGAATAGCATGGAGTTAGATTACGTTCCCGGAAAATTGCAATGGGCTCGACCTCTACTTCGCAAGACTTGAATAAGTTCCTAGCGGGTACAGAAATAAAACGTCTGCCTACCTACCCCTTTGGAGATAGAGGTGAATGACTGTATTTTTATTGCAAGACGTTCAAGTTAATTGCTAAGCTACGAAGAATTTTAATGAGAAATTCTCAAAGGATGTGGCTATAAAAATCGCGAGCACACACGCCCGGAAGCGCGTTAGCAAACAACTTGCGAAGCTGCCAAAGTTAATCAAATGCCCGTCGCGGCTTCGTGGGTGGTGCAAGTCTCAAGCGGTTATATATTGGTTATTAATTATAATTAATAATATTGATTTATTCATATCGTCAGCATATGATGGCTCATATCGTTCTACTGTTGGGCGTGGGTCGTGGTCGTGGCGTAGGTAATATAATCGAAACAAAGGGTTTTTCATTGGATCTCAGGCTATTGTGCATTGGGCTCACCCCTATTTCATGGGGCTTAAAATATAGCTGACAAAACTGTTAAATTATAAGCATTCATATTTTTTTGTTGATTCAGTCGCGAGTAAATGTAACTATGTCTGTATGTATCACTATAGCTTTGTTACTAGCTGTAGGGTCCGGCTCCGCAAGAGCACAATTTTGAATTCCGTCTTCATCTCACAGGACAACCATTTTCCGGGATAAAAAGTACCCCATGTCCCAGTGGCGGTAGTTCCATAGAAGCACAAAAACGTTAGACGTTGATTTGTAATGTCTAGTTTATAATTGTTTATTGTGAGATCAGGATATTCCCATTTATATGTCAAATTTATTTTGTTAAATAAAGATTTAAAGCTTAAGGATCATTATTCATAATTTTGTAAGACAAACTGGGCTTTTGGGCTTCTATGGAAATACCGTCACTGCCATGTCTGTCGGCGTATCAGTCAGACAGACAGAGTAACTTTCGCATTTATAATATTACTATGGATATAAAACGAATCTCGTGATTTTTTTATTGACTTTACCTTTTTGTCATTTTGAGGAAAAATATGTTCGGATACTTCACTTTAGGCTTAAGCCTGTGCGGTTGCGGAAATTAAACAGGGGTAGGCAGGGAAGCATTTCTGCACCCACAGTTTGCCAGTTATGTATCAGCCCCACATAATAGGGGTCGAGTCTATTGCCGTTCTTCAGATACATTTCTAGACTCCGTGGTGCTACTGATAATTTCCTAATAAAAAAAACTCAAAAACACAGTGCCCGAGATCGAACCCGGGAACTCAAGTTCGCACGACACATACATGTACCGCGAGCCCCGAGGCATTATGAATTAATGATGAACTATTTACGAATCATCCGCTCATAACTCGCACCACGGTGTATAGTAATTGTTTTAGTTTCTCCCTTCACAGTTTGACGTTTAATTACACCCGGATAGCTTTGTTTGCCGTATGCAAATATGTTACACGGATGTACGGATGTAAGTAATGCGCCGTGTTAAACACCAACTTTTGTTCCCCCTTTTTATATTGTCTCTGGTTTTTCTATTCGTTTTTGCGGTAAGCACTGTTACAAACCGCTTTTGTATTTTGCGAGTAAGCTTAAATGTAGTGTATTTTATGTGCTTATCTCTCTGTATTAGCTTGAATATGCTGCTGAGTAGAGATACCAATGTGATCCTAAATTTCGTCTCCCACTTTTATTCTGGAGAAATTTTCGGTTTTGTAAACCCCGGGAGTTAAAAACAATAGAATGATAAATCTTTTTTTTTGTTTGGGTAGTCAGGAAATCTTTTTACAATTTTTGTCTTTCTGTCTGTTTGTTCCGGCTAATCTCTGAAATGGCTGGACCGATTTTGACGGGACTTTTATTGGCAGGTAGCTGATGTAATAAGGAGTAACTTAGGCTACGTTTATTTTAGAAAAAATCTTTTATTTTATAAAAATAAAGTAATGTTGCTCACGCGCATGGTACTACTGGGCCACGTCGGCCGCCTCTCACCAAGAATCGACTGTTAGGCGGAATGAAGTTCGCCGGGTCAGCTATTTGTCATAAAATAATATTATTTTTCATTTTCTGAAAGATTAGCTTAAAAATTAACATTGAGTTTAGATGATGCTTTTTAATGGTAGGTCTCCCGCGTTGATATGAAAGAAAGGTCAACAAATATAACTTACTGGACAGGTTTCAAATGTTATTTTATTTTGTCTTCCGTTGCGGAGAGAAGTAAACTTTCTAATTCCCTTTTGCATTTTAAAATTTCGTTTGTGTTGAATACTGCAAACCGGATGATATTCGCAAAGATCCGAGAAATTTAATAAATATTTTGTACATGCCTCTACTACGATATAGCCGTGGGTAAAGAATATCGTAGGGGAGATAGTATAGACTAAAGTCACGCTGTTCCCAGTCTTTCTTGTCGAAATAAATAAAATGTCTGCGGTGTTGATCGCTTAACATCAGGTGGTTCACTTTCTCATTTTCCTTCTTACTAATAAAAAAATTGTTAACGTTCATGGTCGTAACCGGAATCTCATAGAAACGGGCACAATCTTTCAGATTTTCAGAGAAGCCTCTCCCGTTGTAGACCTTACCACGTGCTTTGAAATACCCACTATAATGCTAAAAACATCCTAGATATTTTAGATTTAGGTGTTCAGGTCTAAGCAAATTCTTATATAAATGCTCTTCACTGTGTAGTATAAGTCAGTAATCTCAGATATTATGAAACTACTCTTATTACTAGATCAGTGGATGTTGCTAAGTTCTTTGTCGCGCTCCGATGTGATTTGAATTCAATAAACTGGATCGGCTCGGCCCCCGATCGCTTTCCATGGAAATGAAGGGAGTGTCTCTTAGGGGTACGTGGGCGATATAAACCATAGAGCAAACGCTTTCTATAAAGCCAAGTAACTTTAAGATGATTTTTTTGTATCACAAGATAATATTTTTAATACAGCCCTCGTTCGCCACGCTAACTCATTAAAAACTTTTTGGATTTAATTTGTATTTATTAAAACATTTTAAATGAAGAAGAAGCTATATTATGTTTTACTGTAGAAAATACACATTAATTACGTTCACAATAAGTAGACAACTCTTTGTTTTCCAATTCCTTTTATATAATTTCTGATTAAATTAGGTTCCCTTAGATTCGCTGAGCTTGGGGTGCAAGGTCGGGATACCTCCTAGTGTGCCCTGCTAGTCCGGATGCTGGCGGGGACGGTGCACCCTGGGCAACGTCGGCCCGCGCCGACGGCCAAATCCCGACACCAGGCGGACGGTCCTGTTGACCGCGCCGCGGAGGGGCCCGTATTTCTGGGCCAGCCCGGTTCTGTCCCGGGTCTTCGGCGGGCTCGGACAGCAATCTCTTGCTTCCGAGCAGGAAATGGGCGAACCCCATTTCCACCGTCGAACTCGTAATCCGGTCGAAGCTGTGGTCATGTCTCGCAGTTCGGCCGGCGCGAGGGCCTTGGCTTAACCGCCCGGGCCGCGAGGGAGAAAACCTCTATAAAAAGTTACCCCGAATCCCAAGCGGCGGCGCACCGTGAGGGGATGCATGGCTGATGGGAGGTTCAGTCTCTAGTGCGACCCCCGCCAGAGTACCGGCCGACCCTCTTGGCGGGTTACGCTAGGCTTACCCAGGTACAGGGGGCACTGCCTGGGTGGACCGCTATTTCCCCCATACTCGTGGGAACAATCATGAAATCAAGTAAAAATAAAATCACAGAATGTTCAGTGGTGGTAAGCAGGGTGCCTTCCCTGGACGCTTTGGCGCCAGGGGAGGTAGTCGCTGCTTCAATAGTGGAGACGTCCGCGGAGAGGACCGCGCCAGCCCGGATCGATTCCGAGTCCGGACTGAGCTGCGACTCTTCGCGGGCCAAGAGAAGACGCCTCTCGAAGAGGCGGCCTCGAAGCGGTGGAGACACCGCCAATGAGTCTGGCACCTTCAAGGTGCCAAAAGGGTGTGGTCCGGTTTCAGCCACAGACGAGGAGTCTGTGGCTGAAGCCAGTAAAGAATACAAGGCGGCCATCCGCAAGGAGCGGGCCGCCGAAAAGAAGAGGAGAGCTGAAGACGAGGCGGCGCTGGCCATGGCAAAGAAGGCCTACCCATACAGGAAGCCGAAGGCCCCAGAAGCGCCAGTCTCTACGCGCCAGGAGGCGCTCAGAAGGATGGCGGATCGGCTCCGCAACGTGTCTAAGACGTCCCGAAATCTGAAGGGGGAGCTTCAGAGGGACGTCAACGTCAGCGTTGAGGAGCTGATGGAGCTGGCGAATGAGCCACCCTCGGCGGAGGTAGCCCGCGTGGAGGCCGAAAACGCCAGCCTCTGCGAAAAGGTGATGGCGTTGGAGGTGGCCCTGACCACGCAATCAAAGGTCTTGGAGGACCTGGCCGCTGTTCGGCCGCAGTCACAGCCGACAGTTGTGCCGGAGGCTCCTCCTCCTCCTCCAATAGACGAGGGTCGCCTCGAGCAGTTGGAGCGTCGATTTTCGATGCTCGACGCCAAGCTCGAGGCGATACTACTGAGGCTGCCTCCGGAGCCGATTCTCCGGCCTCCACTGGCTGCCGACCAGAGGAAGGAAGGAGGAGGGGACCGAAAAACGCCCGCCCCTCCGGCCAGCGTCCAGCCCCCTGCAGTGCCCCCCGCAAAGGTTCCCGACCGCCAACCGCGTTCGCGGAAGCGGGGGAATCGCAAGCGTGCGGAACCGCGCCCGCCGACGCCAGCTCCGCGTCCTCTCCCCCCGCCACCAAAGTCCATGGACACACCATGGACCGAGGTGGTGAAGCGGGGGAAGAAAAAGAAGAAGTCTGGGGGGGGAAACACCGCCGCCCCCCCTAAACCCCAGCCGACACAGCCGCCGCGCAAGCCGGTGCCCCAGCTCCGCCTCCCGCAGAGAGCCGCCGTCACTCTGACGGTGCTGCCGGAGGCGTTGGAGCGGGGCACGACGTATGCCCAGGTTCTGAGCGAGGTCAAAACTCACGTGGACCTCCCTAGCCTGGGCATCGCCGGGATGAAGGCAAGACGAGGGGCCACCGGGGCCTACATCTTTGAGGTGCCCGGGCCGGAGTCGGAGGCAAAGGCCGACTCCCTCATCAGCAAGATGAGGGAGGTACTTGCCGGGTCGGAGGGCGTTCGCGTCACCCGACCCGTCAAGACTGCGGAGCTGCGCATCTCGGGGCTGGACGAGTCCGTCACCCCCGAGGCAGTCGCAGCGGCCGTCGCCCGGCTCGGCGAGTGCTCGCCCGAAGACATTCGGGTGGGGGAAGTTCGGGCCGAGCGCTCGGGTCTGGGCGCCGTTTGGCTCCGGTGCCCGGCGAAAGCGGCGGCTAAGGTCACCAGGGCAGGACGCATCCTGGTGGGCTGGGTGTCGGCTGGGGTCCGGCTCTTGGAGCCGAGGCCCTTACGGTGCTTCCGGTGCCTGTACCGGGGGCACGTAAGGGTCAAATGTACCGCGGAGTGTGACCGCACCGGGATCTGCTACCGGTGCGGTCAAGAGGGCCACAAGGCCCGCGATTGCCTCGCGGACCCGCACTGCACAATCTGTGCAGCTGCGGGTAAGCCCGCAGGGCACAGGGTGGGCGCTAAGGCTTGCGTCGCCTCCTCCGTCCCGCACCGCCCTTTACACGGTGCGAGATCTGAGGTTGTGACGCGGCCGAAACCGCCCACCTCAGAGATGATGGAGATCGCCCATAGTTAATATGGCACTTAACTTCCTCCAGGCGAACATCAATCACTGCGCCGGGGCGCAGGATTTGTTTGTTCAGTGCCTGGCGCAGTGGTCGATTCAAGTGGCTGTGGTCTCCGAGCCATACTTTGTCCCTCCCCGGGATGACTGGGCTGGGGACCTGGATGGCTCGGTGGCCGTCATCACTCGGGGCGCCGCCGGATCCCCGCCCTTCGAAAAAGTAGCGAAGGGCTCGGGATGCGTGGCGGTCTTGTTGGGGGGGATTTGGGTCGTAGGAGTGTACTTCTCTCCCAACAGGTCCCAGGCGGAATTCGAGAGCTTTCTGGTCCGTCTGGGGGCCCTGGTGGTGCAAGGCAGCCAGTCCCACCCCGTGCTAGTCGCCGGCGACTTCAACGCCAAGTCCTTGGCTTGGGGCTCGTCGGTGACGGATGCGCGGGGTGGGGCCCTGGAGGAATGGGCGATCTCAATAGGGCTGGTCGTCCTGAATCGGGGGTCGGAGGACACGTGCGTGCGGCATAATGGCGGTTCGGTGGTGGACGTGACGTTCGCCACCCCGGCCCTTGCCCGCCGTGTCCGGGGCTGGAAGGTCCTGGTCGATGAGGAGACGCTGTCCGATCACCGTTATATCCGGTATAGCGTCTCTGCTTCCCGGGCCCCTACCATGTCCGGTGGTGGTCCCGCTACCCGATTCACGGGCGGCCGGCGGTGGGCCGCTAAGCGCCTCGATGTGGAGGCTGCGGAAGAGGCCGCTCTTGTTCAGGCGTGGCTCTCCGCACCAGACGATCCGGTGCGGGTCGAGCAGGAGGCGGAATGGTTCGGGGTGGCGATGTCGCGCGTCTGCGACGCGTCGATGCCCCGGGTCACCCGCCTCCCGGCGAAGCGTCAGGTGTACTGGTGGTCGGCGGAACTTTCGCAGCTGCGCGCGTCTTGCGCGGCTGCGCTACGCCGACTCTCCAGGCACCGTCGTCGTCGGGTCCGTCAACCTGGCGACGACGAACAGGAGCGGCTGCTCTACGGCCTCCACAGAGGGGCGAAGAGAGCGCTGCGGGTGGCCATTGCACGAGCAAAGGCCGCGGCTTACGAGGAGTCCCGGAGGTCTCTCGATAGAGACCCGTGGGGGCGTCCATACCGTGTGGCGTTGAGCAAGCTCCGCCCATGGGCGCCCCCGCTTACGCAGAGTCTCCGGGCAGACCTCGTCGAGGACGTCGTCGCGGCCTTGTTCCCGGCCACCGAGGAGTTCACTCCTCCACCGATGGCGCCACGTCCATCGGCGCCATCGTCGTTGGATTCGGCAAGGGATATCCCGGAGGTGTCGCCTGAAGAGCTGGAGGCGGCAGAGCTTCGGCTGCGGGGCAAGAACTCGGCCCCGGGGCTCGACGGGGTGCCCGGACGTGTTTGGGTGCTCGCCGTCGAGTCGCTGGGTACGAGGCTCCGCAGCCTGTTCTCCGCGTGCCTGCAGCAGGGCAGCTTCCCGTCGCGGTGGAAGACGGGCAAGCTTGTCCTGCTGAGGAAGGAGGGGCGACCCGCAGAGTCACCGTCGGCGTACCGGCCCATCGTGCTGCTCGACGAGGTGTGCAAGCTCTTTGAGCGTATCTTGCACG
Organism: Hemaris fuciformis; assembly: GCA_907164795.1. NCBI lineage: Eukaryota > Metazoa > Arthropoda > Insecta > Lepidoptera > Sphingidae > Hemaris > Hemaris fuciformis. The sequence continues at coordinate 14,125,238 of OU015438.1, read as the reverse complement.
CGCGCCTCGTCGAGCATCTGGAGAGCACGGGCCCGGACTTGGCAGATTGCCAGTTCGGGTTCCGGAGGGGCCGGTCGACGGTACACGCTATTCTGCGGGTCAGGGCACTGGCGGAGGATGCAGTGTCCCGGGGCAAGTGCGTCGTGGCGGTGTCACTCGACATCGCCAACGCATTCAACACCATGCCCTGGGCCTGCATCAATGAGGCACTGCGGTACCACGAGGTTCCGCCCTACCTTCGGCGTCTGGTGCAGGCGTACTTGTGTAATAGGTACGTCGTGTATCCGGGCGCCGACGGGTGGCACCGTCGGGCGGTGTCGTGCGGTGTTCCACAGGGCTCGGTTCTCGGGCCGCTCCTGTGGAACATCGGTTACGACTGGGTTCTTCGTGGTGCCAACCTTCGGGGCGTCGCTGTCGTCTGCTACGCGGACGACACGTTGGTGACAGCGACGGCCAGGACCCCACAGCGGGCCGCCCTGCTCGCCGGGTTCGGGACCGAACTGGTGGTGAGCAGGATTCGGCGACTCGGCCTCCAGGTGGCCCTGCACAAGACTGAGGCTCTGTGCTTTTACGGACCTCAGTCTAGGCCACCGCCGGAGGCCCACTTGACGGTGGATGGCGTGCGGATTCCCATCGGCTCCCAGATGAAGTACCTTGGACTGATTCTGGACAGTCGGTGGGAATTCCGTGCGCATTTCGAGATGTTGTCGCCGAAGTTGGTCCGCGCAGCAGGCGCTCTCGGTCGCCTGCTGCCCAACATCGATGGTCCTGGCTTCCCTTGCCGAAGCCTATATGCTGGAGTCGTGCGGTCCATGGCCCTATACGGGTGTCCCGTGTGGGCCAATTCCCTCGGCGCTCGCTGCGTCCGCCTGCTGCATCGTCCGCAGCGAATGGTGGCGCAGCGAATCGTTAGAGGGTACCGCACGATTTCGCACGAGGCGGCCTGTGTTTTGGCGGGTACTCTGCCCTGGCAGCTGGACGCCCAAGCCCTCTCGTCCGTGTTTTGGTGGCGGGAGGAGGCGTTCCGGCGAACCGGGCGGAGACCAGCCCCCAGAGAGGTCGAGGCCATGTTGGCCTCCCTCCGCAGCGCCGCCGTGGAGGAGTGGAGTTCCAGGCTGGAGAGCCCAAGTGCTGGCGTGGCGACCGTCGCGGCAGTGCGTCCTGTCCTCCAGCAGTGGATGGACAGGCGCCACGGTGCGCCGACCTTCAGATTGACGCAGGTGCTCACCGGGCACGGCTGCTTCGGTGCGTACCTGTGTCGCATCGTTGGAGTGGAGGAGGCCGCCGTGTGCCACCATTGTGGCAACTGCCGTGTGGACACGGCTCAGCACACGTTGGAGGAGTGCCCAGCCTGGGACGAGGAGCGCAGCGCTCTCGTAGCGGTCGTAGGGAGCGACCTCTCGCTGCCGACTGTGGTCGCCGCCATGGTTGGCAGCCGGAGGTCATGGAAAGCTATGCTCTCCTTCTGCGAACGTGTCATTTCGCAGAAGGAGAGCGCCGAGCGGGATCGGGAGCAGACCGATCCCGCTCGTCGCAACAGGCGACGTAGGAGGCGCCGGGTGAACACCTAGCCCGGCGCCCAGAGGCCACGCGGGGCCGCCGTCCCTACCTTGGCGGCCCCCGAGGAGTAAGTTACATCTTGGGCGTGCCTTTTGGCACCGCGCAGAGGCGGTCCCGCGCCAATCCATAGCTTTTGCTTCAGGATATGCCGGGGCTGCCTCGCTGAATGCGCTGATGGTGGCCGTCGCGGGGTTTTTAGTCGGTATTACGGCGCATTGATTTTGGTAGGGACCCGGCCCAGCGGCCGCCCGAGCACATCACGGGCGGTAACATCAATGCTGGGTCGGAAGGCGCCGGTGAGTCCGACACACCCTCGCCCTTCCGGGGCGGGATGGTCCGTAAAGGGATTTTCCCCGCGTGAAAAAAAAAAAAAAAAAAAAAAAAAAAAAAAAAAAAATTCGCTGAGCTTCACAGCTCGGCGTCGACACGTACGGCGTAGATCGTATAAGAGCTGCTAATAAGAAAAACACCCGTGTACTGAACTCGGAGCTTGCAGATCAGACACCACTCATTTCTGTAGCAGGACCAACGACGCAATCAAAATTAACAGTAACAATAAAGCATTTTAAAATTACAGAACCAAACACCAAGACACGAGTCGCTCTTGCCCGGTTTATCTTTTATTTTGCGAAAGAAAGAATAATTCCATTGGTAGGTAATCGCTTCTGAGATTGGAGGTAGATATTAAAAATCAGTTTGGAAGTTATATCGCCTTTTGACGCTCCGCGATGTCCATTGTTGAATTTATACAGTTTAATAAATCTTGCCAGCGTTTGGCAATATTAAAAGAGACAAGTACATTAGTATCTGAAGACATTAATTTTGGATTTTTGAAAAAGAAATAAGCATTTTAGTTGGTCTATTCAATTACTTGAATAGACCAACTAAAAATCCAATTACTTATAAGTCGTGATGGCCTCGAGGTTTAGGCACGCGGTCGAGAATCTCTACGGTCGCAGGTTCAGACCCCAGGCACACATCTCTGACTTTTCGAAGTTATTCCGAGATTCTCGACCGCGCGCCTAAACCTCGAGGCCATCACTGCTGCAGGGCTTTTATTTATTTGTGTACAATTAATTATATTAAATAAATAAAACTATTCTGTTATGATCTCCCGTCTATGTATTTTATCACTCTAATTTACGCTTGAACGAGCTAACACTAGTCTTGTGTAGATTAGTATCAAATCTATAATGTCATTAGCGTTTTGAAAGCTTCCAAAATTACTGCCAAACCATTTCAGATACAAATCTATTAATTAAACTTATTAAACAAACTGACACATTCATTTCATTTGACGCTTCATAATGTTTATCTACATCGGATAGGGCCTCCATCGGCTCTCGCATTCGGAGCGGTTTAAATCAGTGACAAAATTATATGGCCGTTTAATTTGTTCCTTTGTTCGCAATTACCATGCGTGCTCCGTGGAATGGCTGAGTGAAATAAAATTATATATTGACGAATGATTTTATTTTAAATATTTTTGATTCATTTATATTATTCATTTATATCAAGCTGCAGAATAATTTGCAAGACTTCGAGTTTTATCGTGCATATAAATTGGATTTTAAATGGATAAAGAAGTAACTCAATAGGTTTTTATGATTTAGTTTGTTTACTATTGCGTATGCTTACGTAGATCGTGGTGGGAGCCGGTGCGTTGTCGTCTAGCGCTAGTTGAAATCTTATTTTTTGGGAATTTTGTTCAATGTGATCACCATAACTATTATCTGACAAAAAAAAATATCACGCTCTCTTTATATCCTATCATCATCAGCCCATATACGTCCCACTGCAGGGTACGCGCCTCCTCTACCATTGAGAGGGTTTAGGCCTTAGTCCACCACGCTGGCCTAGTGCGAGTTGGCGGACTACACACCTAAGAAATTCCTAAGAACTGTTAGGTGTGCAGGTTTTATCACGATGTTTTCCTTCACCGTTAAAGCAAGTGATAATTAATTGTGAATACACACATAACTTCGAAAAGTCAGAGGTGTATGCCTGGGGTTTGAACCTGCGACCGCCGAAATTCTCGACCGCGCGCCTAAACCTCGAGGCCATCACTGCTTTTTTATATCCTATATGAAATGAAATTAAAATAATTTGTTAAATCTTTGAAATGTTTAAACATTATTTCGATTCAGACATTTATTTTACCACTCGGTTCGGAAAGCCACTCGAGAAGAACGATCAAGTAATAGTATTGCTCTTGAAGAATCAGTTTACAACACAATAAAAATAGTACATTATAGTTCAGTTTCATTTGTTTCAGATAAATTAATTTATTAGCCACAATCACTGGCTTATATTACTGTTTCTATATCGTAGGCGTCCCTCAGTGTCAAAAGTCAAAAGCAGGGAAAATAAATTTCTATTCATGATATTTCATTATACTCGTTATTTACTTTAAAATAATAATAATAAGATATTATGTATTTCCTGATGAAAACTAAAAAATAATTATAAAAAAACCGTAAATATTTTTATACAAATTATATAAAATGAACCATAGTTGAATTATAATGTAATAATAAAAGATTTTTCTTTTCTGTATTGACTTGTCATAAGTGCTATTTGATTGCCTACGTGACCAAATAAAGCAATTTCATTTCATTTCATTTCATAGCTAATTTCTTAATATTCCAAGAAATACTTCGAATCATGCCCAATTTTAAACCAACTGACAGTTGATGTCTGTCAAATTGGCGTCAAGCCTATTGAGAATTGGTGGAATCAATTTCCTTATCGGAAAATATTGTGCCAATATTACAATGCTGCTTCATTCAGAAATAATTTCATATTTCGTATTTATGAAGTCGACGTTAATATATTTGTTATTAATTTAATGGTGACAGAGGAACTTGGAAGAAAATTTCATTTACAATATACAGTACATATACACATACGAGCTATATGCAGAATTATTACTTACTAGTAGGTACTAGTTTTTTCTTCATGAATTTAAAATTGGAGCGTTTCTGATACCCACAATATAGGATACTGATCGTAGTGTGGAGTTAGGACTGTGACATATACTTAGTACCTATATTATTATTTATGTATTGGGTTATTAAAAAAATATATATAAGAGACGACGTACAAACATACTCGTATTATGTACCCTATGTATATGCATACATCCCCTCACGCCTGTATTCTCCGAAGAGGGTAATTCACATATCGTCAATTGTTTTTTCTTCCTACGTAGGGGGCGAGCTTATTCCCGTTTTTAGGGCACATTCCAGACTCCGTCTTGGTACTAAGAAATATTTAATAGAAGAACCCAATGTCACTGCCCAATCCGAGAATTGAACCTTTAGTTCGCACAGCACATACTTGTGTCTCGAGACTACTAGACGACGTGCTTTTAAAAATGGAATAATTATTTTCCTAAAATAGTCCGCGAAGCCAATAACACACGAGTAGCATCCTCTATGCCCCTCAACCAAAGGTTGACCTACAGGCCCTAATTAAAATTATACCCACAAAACTCACACGGCAAGTGAAACCGCCGAACTACCAGCTAATTTCACGAAGACACTTCAAAAGGGATTATTTGTAATAAACAAGATCCCTTACTGTAACAACGGTGTCTGGAGAGCGGATATCAACTTAAGTTTCATTAAGTTGAACCTAACACCGTCTCGAACAATCCACCGAAGGTACCGCGTAGTTGTTAATCACTGAATCGGACCCTAGTGGCTTAAATTTTATAAGGGTGTAAGCTTTGGAATAATCGGGTACCTTTCTGATTACCAGTGGCGATAGAACCCTGTTCTGTAGGGTTGTTAAAGAGTCTTTGATGTTTTAAAACAGATAAAATCTTTATTTTTGAATGAAAACTAAATTATTATACAAGTATAGGCTTTGGAGATGTAGTAGCTATTTCTGACTGAGAATTTATAAAACCGAGCTGAGTTGTTTAAATATAACTTTTGTATGCCAATATATTTGAAGCAGTGATGGCCTCGAGGTTTAGGCGCGCGGTCGAGAATTTCGGCGGTCGCAGGTTCAAACCCCAGGCACACACCTCTGATTTTTCGAAGTTATGTGTGTATTCACAATGAATTATCACTTGCTTTAACGGCGAAGGAAAACATCGGGATAAAACCTGGAAACCTAAAAGTTCTTAGGAATTTCTTAGGTGTGTAGTCCGCCAACCCGCACTAGGCCAGCGTGGTGGACTAAGGCCTAAACCCTCTCAGTTGTAGAGGAGGCCCGTGCCCAGCAGTGGGACGTATTTGGGCTGATGATGATGATGCCAATATTTACTAAAGGGTAGAAACAGTTGAATTTCTACTACAATAAAAAATTTTAAAGTCCCATGTAATAAAAGGCGCGCATTACGATTTTCGGAAAACAAAGTAAGGTTGGTATTATAAACTGCAAAGGAAATAAGGCTCCCAAAATAGCATAGGCAAATATTTATTGATCAAACAAACATTTGTCTATGTACGGTGACAAAGGAATGTTGGTTCTATTTTACAAAACATCATGTAAACTACTTTGTCGTAGAGCTTTGTTATTCATGGTGCGTTTGCAATTCACTAGTTTTTAATGTATCCATGGAAGTTCCCTTGTCTAAAATATCTAAACCTGGAGCTAAATATTTTCTTTAATAGTCTAATAAAATAGATTGTATGATTGACTGATCACCAAATATTTTAATACTAGACGAAGACTTCATTAATTTCAATTAGCTGAAAGAACCGTTTGTCTATAGAATTATTTTTACTCAACCCTACCACTAATACATATAGGGGCCAAACTAGAGGACAGTATGTAAACTCGGGTCAACACAAACTGGTGATGTTGGCAAACTTAATAATTCAATTTAAATTAATGACTGAACTATCGGCGTGGCCTGCTGTAATAGAGCCATAAATAATTTTCACTATGTGCTCGTAATTTTAATAGAAACACTACTACCTATTGTAGTTGTAAATTCAACCGCGGTTGAATTCACTTTACAACCAATGTTATCAGGCGGATCGTGTTTATTTATTATTTGGTTTTATCAGCAAATCTAACGGGACTTGATACGGAATTGGTGTTTTTGCTTTTTTGTTTTTGCAGCTTTTTTATTTTATTTATTTCTAGTTTGAATTGTGTTGAGTAAAATTTATTTTACAAAAATGTTACAAAATATAACGAAACATAAAAGTGATCTGAAGTACGTGTAAACTTCTATTTACTCGTATATAAAGCATGCCGATTCGTTTCATATTTTAAAATCCTTTTTAGGAAACATTATTTATCTTTTATATAATATAGTATATTGCTGCTTATTGCTTATTTTTGTTACTTGTATTTTAACTATAATTTTCAAATGCTTGTATGTACATACATACATACATACATAAACTCACGCCTGTCTCCCGTTAGGGTAGGCAGAGACTATAGAGCGCCAAATGCCACGGTCCAAACACACCACTTTCGCTTCCTCCACTGACATTATCCTCTTCATGCATGCACGTCGGTTTCGAGGACTCTTTATATTGCTCTTTTTCAATAAATAATGCTTGTATGTATTCTAAGGAAATTCGATCAGAAGTGAGTTTTTTAAAAGGAAAATACTTTACACGTTTTTACAATTTCAATTATTACATTTACTCAGTATCAAAATAACATTAACATTCATCGATTCCGACACAAAACTAACGCTAAATAATCCAGATTACAATTTACAATAAAAGAGCAAAAATAGACCAATCAACCATTATCCTAACCAACGACAATTGTGTCAAACTGACGCGACGGAAGGAGCGCAACCAAAGGAGGTCCGCCAACACTCGGCACCGGCCTATATAGAGTTACTCCTTCACTATCCTTATGTATTCTAACACGGCCTTTCCTGACGAGAGGCCGTCCCCGGACTCTTCTGTCTTCAGCTTTGCTGTGGAGACTGCCAACCAGAGATTCTCTGTATCCCGGAGTTACTGGGTTGTGGCTCGATTTCTTCCAAAGGCAGCTCCAAGTCGAGAGGCAGCTCCAAGTCGAGAGGCAGCTCCAAGTCGAGAGGCAGCTCCAAGTCGAGAGGCAGGTTGACACCAGCAGCTGACTCCTCCCCTTCGTTGTCTGCGTCTGTAGCAAAACAAAATAACGGCAGTACCCATTGTGCATTTTGACCCAACGATGGTATCGGTGATGATAACCCATGTAAGCTAAGCTAACCTAGTATGGATTTACACAAAATAGGTGTAAAACATTGCAATATATGAACCAACCACCCGGGGCGGGACTTGTCGGAAGATCGCCACCTCACGACTCGCCAGAGGACCTACGAGGACTTACGTGAGGCATGGCTTTGCGTGTGTGTTAAGTTCACATAAAGACATGCTTCAAACCAAACTACGTTACAAAACACAGACTACGATTGCCGATAAACATGTCTCACGGTACACGAACAGTCACAAACCAAAGCATGGCGTGACCCTTCGGTACCCCCAGCTCTAGTTCCAGGACAACTCAACAACAGAGTCAAGTTTCCGAACGCATCACAAAGCTGCCTAAGGCATGTTACATATATCAGGATCGCATGCCTGAGCTCACTCCTAGACAGCATCCATCAACATGGAACAATACCCCACTCAAAGCGCATCCCTCGGCCCAGATAGCCCATCCGAGTACAAAACTCCGAGATTGGGACTATCCAAGGTAGCTAGATCACACTTCAAATACAACTGTTTTGTACTAATGTAATATGATGTACTCCCTTGTATTATTATGATGTGTACAATAAAGTTTTAAATAAATAAATAAACTGTCACAAGGTACCTAGTACAATAATAGGCGATTGCTACAAAAATTGTCCAAGCAGGAATTATAAAGCCATACTAAATAATTCAATCGCTCACCACCGAATATATCAGCACACACATCGGGCGTCCACTCTCCATGACATGGAGTCATATACCCCGGGGCTGCTTGCGTAGACTTCCCGTACGAGCCGGCCAGAAGCTGAAGCTCGTAGCGTCCATGTGGGAGAATCTTCACCACCCGATGCGGTCCTCGCATGCAGGAGTCAAGTTTCCCAGTTGATTGTGTCTGCTTTCTTACAAAAACCAGAGTTAGGTTCAAAGACGCGGGGCGTCTTACGATAATCCAAACTGAAATTAAAATCCTGTAGAAATACCCACCACCGAGCCACTCTAGGTAACAAATCTTTCCAACGCTGAGGTAATTTTAAGGCATTACAGTCAGTGACTACGGTGAAGTGTACTCCCACAAGATAATGCCTAAAATGACAAAGAGCTTTGACAACAGCCAAAGTTTCTAACTTGTACGAGTGGTATTTACTCTCAGCCCCCTGAGTAAGTCTACTAAAGTAAGATACCACTCGCTTACGATTGCCCTCATGCACTTGCATCATAACAGCTCCATAACCGATAGAACTCGCGTCTGTGTGGACTTCTATCGGCAATGAAGGATTAAATATCGCAAGTACCGGCTCACTCGTTAGACATTCCACAATGTACTTTCGAGCAACCCGTTGTTCTAGTCCCCAGTCAAAATTAACTTTCTTCTTTGTTAACGCTGCAATGCAGGCAGTCTTCTGGGCAAAGTCAGCTATATACCGTCTGAAGTAGCTGGCTAAGCCCATAAACTGACAAACTTGTTTAACATTTCGCGGTTCAGCTGAGTCAATCAAAGCTCTCACCTTCTCATGACTCGGCCTAACCTGACTCTGACTAATTGTTTGCCCCAAGAATCCAATTTCAGTGGCTAGAAATGAGCACTTCTTCAGGTCGATCGAGATACCAGCCTTAGTCAGAGTTTCGAGAACCCTAAGCAGCAAAACAAGACCCTGATCTACCGTCTTGCTCAAAATTAAGACGTCATCAACGTATACAAGAATATCACCGGATTCTATGAACTCACAAAGTGTTTTTGCAATAATCCGCTGATAAACGACTGGAGCATTAACCAAACCGTAAGACATCTTCAAATATTGATAAAGTCCTTCAGGTGTGACAAATCCCGTAAACGGTACTGAATCCTGACCTAATCGAATCTGGTGGAAGCCAGTAGCCATATCTAAACTACTGAAGTAACTATTGTCCCCTAAACGTTCTATTCCACTACGGAGAGGCGTGAGACAGGGAGATGTTATATCTCCGAAACTGTTCACTGCCGCGCTAGAAAATGCCTTCAAGCTCTTGCAGTGGAAAGGATCGGCATCAACATCAACGGCGAGTATATCACACACCTTCGGTTTGCCGACGATATTGTAGTCTTGGCAGAATCGCTGGAAGACCTTAGCACTATGCTCGAAGACCTCAATCGAGTCTCTCAACAGGTGGGTCTTAAAATGAACATGGACAAGACGAAAATCATGTCGAATGTCCATGTTGTGCCCACCCCGATCGCAGTTGGGGGCTCGACTCTCGAAGTTGTAGACGAATACGTCTATTTAGGACAAGTGGTCCGGTTAGGCAGGTCCAACTTCGAGAGAGAGGTCAATCGGCGAATCCAACTCGGTTGGGCAGCGTTCGGGAAACTACGCGACGTCTTCTCGTCCAAAATACCTCAGTGCCTGAAGATAAAAGTCTTCGATAGTTGTGTGTTACCAGTGATGACATACTGCACTGAGACGTGGCCTCTCACTATGGGCCTCATTAGACGGCTCAGAGTCACTCAACGAGCTATGGAGAGGGCTATGCTCGGGGTTTCCCTACGAGATCGAATCAGAAATGAGGAGATCCGTAAGAGAACTAAAGTAACCGACATAGCCCAGCGGATTAGCAAGTTGAAGTGGCAATGGGCCGGGCACATAGCGCGGAGAACCGATGGCCGATGGGGCCAAAAGGTTCTCGAGTGGAGGCCGCGTACCGGAAAGCGCAGCGTAGGACGTCCACCCACAAGATGGTCCGACGACCTGGTGAAGGTCGCGGGTCGTCGCTGGATGCAGGCTGCCTCCAACAGGTCACTGTGGAAGTCATTGGGGGAGGCCTATGTTCAGCAGTGGACTTCTTTGGGCTGATAATGATGATGATGATGAAACGTTCTATATGGTCATCAATACGCGGTAATGGGAAGCGATCCTTAACTGTGATGTCATTAACCTTCCCAAAATGCCCTTATCTAAAAGATCCTTAATAGTCTCGCGAACACGAAGAGTCTCAGCAAGAGAAAGACGATACGGGCGATAATTGACAGGGATGTTGGAATTGAGTTTAATTGTCATACACCCTGTATTTACAGTTGAGGTCGCGGTACCAGAAATGAAAAACTTTGAAAACGCGTTAATAATCTCTAACAATTTTTGTAACTGTTTATCAACAAGACAAGTATTGATTGAGATTGAAGTCTCCGATTGAACCGTCATCACTCTGTTTGAATTACGATCATCCCTCGTAAGCAGCTGATAGTCCTTAGTACGAACATACCTAACGCAGTCTCTATTCAAAACATCTGTACCAACAATGACTGGAGTGTTCATGAATTTGGCTGCAACCATTAACAGATCTACCTCGAGAGTCAAACCATCAAACTCAATTGTCAACGTAACGTAACAAGTACTTTCTACTTACTGGCTACCTAAACACTTAAAATTCGAAAAACTGGTTTGCGCGTATAGCTAAAATGCTTCAATAAAGACGATAAAATAAGGGATACGGTGGAGCCACTATCGATTAAATCATCTACTGAAACATCCTGAATAATAACTACAACTACGTCACTATTAACAGACTTAACCAAAGAATTACAAAAATGAACGGTCTCCTTGTTTGATGTCTCTGAACTTTGTTTGGCAACGTAGAGTATTTGTCGCAGTTCGTGTTAATAACCTCGGCCAAAATATTTGCAATATCGGACTTCCGTGGACATAACGGCCTGAACTCTTTTTTTTTCAATTACTCCACGTACAATCGTTCGTAACCCATTCGTTCATCCACGAACGCGCGTCTCCCTTTAAACAATGACCAATACACGAAAGGCACTCGTAATCATTCCAATCGTTAAGAAATTTAGCGCGATCTACTTCTGAACACCAATCATCTATGTTATGAAGATTCGGATCAAAATTTGAAATATAAAAATGTTGACTAGTCCTACTGCCATGGCTAATAGAACGAATCGCATCGATAATCCAATCAGTAACCGTGGAGTGACCCGAATTCTGTTGTGGCGACTTAGACCGAGAATGCGAACGCCGATCATGATATTATGAACGACTGCCGCGGTGACTCGCGCTACGCGCATGCTCACGATCCGACATTTTACCGAAATTAAAATAAGAAGACGTAATCCAACAATACAACTATACAATTCAAAACATAAATAAAAATATTCAAAAACGACTCACCCAGATCGGGAAACAAGACATAAGTATGTAGTGACATTTGCACTAAAAACTGCATTTCTTCGCAAAGCTAAGAAATTTGAAAAATAATTTAACTACACACAGAAACTAACTTCGACAAAATAAAGAAAGTGGGCAAAAAGGGCCTATCCCACTTCTGATCTAAGGAAATTCGATCAGAAGTGAGTTTTTTAAAAGGAAAATACTTTACACGTTTTTACAATTTCAATTATTACATTTACTCAATATCAAAGTAACATTAACATTCATCGATTCCGACACAAAACTAACGCTAAATAATCCAGATTACAATTTACAATAAAAGAGCAAAAATAGACCAATCAACCATTATCCTAACCAACGACAATTGTGTCAAACTGACGCGACGGAAGGAGCGCAACCAAAGGAGGTCCGCCAACACTCGGCACCGGCCTATATAGAGTTACTCCTTCACTATCCTTATGTATTCTAACAGTATATAATTAATAATTATTAGAACTTATTTTTATTTATTGTATTGTACTCGTATGTTTGTATATGCACCAAAATTATTCTACTATGCTCACCTTATGGTTGCTTGGAAGAGATCGTTTAAAGCGGTAAGACATGCATTCTGTTTTTGTATATGATTTTTTTTCTTGTTTTGTCTTCCTGATTGTGTACAATAAAGTTTATTTCTATTCTAACTTCAGGAGTAAGGTAAAATGATTGAAAATTCTTCATAAGAAATTTGTTACGCATGCCAAGCCCCACGAGCCGAATGAGGTTTGGTTGCTGTGGATCTCTTCAATCTAGAGCTGTAAGGCCGCGTTACTCAATCACCAAGCTCTAATTCCGTTTGTTCTATTTAGAATACTTCAGAAAATTGTTGGGAATTCTCAGAAAAATGTTGCCTCTTTGAACTCATTGACTGCGATGTCTACTAAACGATGCTTAAACGTCATAGCAATTTCACCTTTATTATGTTTAACCTTAAAAGTTTTCAAACTTAATATTGACTATCCTAGTTCCATTTAGTGTGTAGTTTATTATATTGAAAATATTATTTCTCACCGATATTAAAGTGGAAGCTAAATATTGAACAGTGTCAAAGCCGTGAAGTTAGACTGAAACTGAGTGAAGTGTTAACGTTGGGTACAAGTGGTGAGAAGTAGAGATTTAAGGATCATCCATCTTTTTTCAAGTTTATATAATACTAGCTAGGGCAAAAGCCCGCGACTCCTTCCGCCTAGACTACAGGGTTGGGTTCAGAAAGAAAATAAGTTGTAGTCTATTTTACTATTGTATTATTATTGTACTCATTTTTATTTTACCCCCTTATTTGTAATTTTTTTTTACATACTTTGAATGTCATATTTATTTATTTCTAATCAACAGCCTAAAAAATAAGTTTCAAGCTTCTAGCTTTAAAAATGATAATAGGTACTTCCATACAACCTTTCATCCCCCCTTTCAACCCCTTAAAACCCTTTTTCCGCAATAAAAAGTAGCCTTTTTCCTTTCTCAGGCTCCAAACTATCTGTGTACCAAATTTCATTTAAATCGGTTCAGTAGTTTTAGCAGGAAAGTGAGACAGACAGACAGAGTTACTTATATCTAGGTATTTGATGATACTTAAAGAGTCTTACGCTTGTATTCCCCAAACTGGTAGACAGAAGTACATTTTTGTACCAATATTTCGCCAATTGTGTTTTCGCCTCACGTAATAGGGGACAAGCCTTTTGCCGTTCTTAAAGAAAAAACCTAATAATACTTTGCTAGACCGGGGAATCTAACCGCGACCTCCTGATTGCATGGCACATACTTGTACCGCGAAAACTCGAGGCAGACATAAAAAAAAGGCATTGATTTACGTTATTGTAGCTTTCAATTAATTTATTTTTGAACCATTTAAAATACACAATGTAATAAAGTACTGCCTCGTTGTCTCGCGGTACAAGTATGTGCCGTGCGATCTAGAGGTCCTGGGTTCGATTCCCGGGTCGGGTCGAGTGTTATTGGGTATTTCTATTAGGAAATTCTCGGTAACAGCACGGAGTCTGGAATTGTGCCCGAAAAACGGCAATAGGCTCGCCCCCTATTACGTGGGACAGATAAATGCTTGGCGAAATGTGGGTGCAGAAATGCACCTCTGCCTTCCCCTTTGGGGATTATAGGCGTGAAGTCATGTATGTACACTACCGACAAAAAGTTTGGAAGCACCTATAATTTTTGTAAAAACAAATAGCAAATTGATAATAACAATTTTTATCGAAGTTGTAATAAAATATAATATTATTTTAGTAATAAGAATATGGTTTTGTTTCATAGTTTAATTGTTGTTTTAATTAAGTGCCTAACCATTCTTAATGAAATAATACTATATCTTATATTATTTCTAAAGTAATTGAGAGTATTAAAAGTGCTTCCAAACTTTTTGTCGGCAGTGTATGTATTTAAAGCAGTATATCTATCACTTTTTATATTTTTTTAAAGTTTCTCAAATGATCATATCGCCACACGCAATTATTTTACCTTCGTCCTGTACGAGGAATCGAAATACTTTAGTGAATTAAAGCTTAGCCAGTCTTAATGGAAGCTAGTTTGCTTTTACTAGCAACAAAATTAATCAGAAAGAAAATAAATAGGAAAACTTCGAAACAAATAGTAATCCGATACCTTTTACTGCACAAGGCTATGCACAGGATAGCTATGTTTGGTAGGTTACTAGACATTATTACTAACTGAATATCTATATGAAAAACGCCACATATTGGTGTTAATATGGAACTAAAGCATAAGATATTATGTATCCTCCCAATACCAATATCTTCGTGATATAAGCAGCTTTAGTATTCACCATGAATTATCACGTACTTTAACGGTGAAGGAAAACATCGTGATGAAACCTGCACACCTAAAAGTTCTTAGGAATTTCTTAGGTGTGTAGTCCGCCAATCCGCACTTGGCCAGCGTGGTGGAATAAGGCCAAAACCCTCTCAGTTATAGAGGAGGCTCGTGCCCAGCAGTGGGACGTATTTGGGCTGATGATGATAAGATATTATATTACCTCCCAATACCAATATCTTCGTGGTATAAGCAGCTAATAAATTAAAGTCAGTACCAGAATATTGATTTCTAAAACTACCCACTTTATATTAATGGTACGACCAAACACCAATATCCCACACCTTCCAAACTACTGAAACCATAAAGTCAATAGTTTATAAATTGCCCCATAAGCTGTTACCGAACCGAAATCGTCAAGTCGTTCAAGACATTTTGAGCCACCGGCCTTCGGGCCAAATTGGCCCTTTATACAGAATTCCTCGCAGAAACTAACTTGCTAAAATTAATTTAGTGGGCTCCGTTATTGTGCTGAATACAAAGTTAAATTTCTTGACGATCCCAGTAAGTATTGCGTGAACAAGCACTTTGTGATGTTGCTGGATACACCGCTGTTTGAGTTTCGTCGACAGTCTGGAAAATTCTATCCAATTAAATTTGTGTAAATGGTAATACTAAGCCGAATACAACTACTTAGATGAAGGCGAAGTTTTGCTTTCTATAGGAAAACGATTATTTAAATACCTAGAGCCATCTAGTGTTGTCCAGAAATTTAGCATTCAGATACTTAGATGCGGGTCACAATCTAGCCTATGAGTTAAATATATAATTATGAAACATCAGTATGCGTTCCGTTTAGCATTTGATCAAGTCAAAGCACAAAATAATAAGCAAATACTGTTAATCGTTATTTCGTCTAGATAGCTTAGTGCTTCCAGCGAAACCTACAAGATGGCGGGAAAAATGTTGATATGTAATAATGTTATGCAGGTAGGGTATAAAATAAAATCAAATAAATACACCCAACAGTCACATACATAGTTCTGACCCTACACTAAGATATAAGTCCTGTGTCGTGGGTATCAGAAACTACGAGAGACTTTTTCACAAACACTCAGACCCGAAACAAATATTTGTGTAATCCACAAACATTTGTCTCGGTGCGGAGATCTAACCCGCAACCTCTCGTTTCGCTATCTGGTGTCTAACCAACTGCGCCACGGCCCACCAAAATAGCCGACACTCATAGCCACAGTCTCTTGATACTCGAGTCAGTGGAATTCAACTGAAGCAAAATCAAAATACACTTGTAGCAGAAGTAGGAATAGAGTAATTAGAACTACAATGTTACTTCTGAGTTACAAAGATTATGGTTTTTTGAAGTTATACTTCTTTAGGCGCTTTATGAAAAAATTATGAGAGTGAAATTTTAAGATGCGCGCGCATCACTGTGACACAAAATTCACAGGTTGAAGCTGCCTATGTTAAATGTAAGTGTCAAATGGATCAGAAAGGTTTTAATATATTTCGGATCAAATATATTTTCAAAAATAGTTCATAATGTTTTAGATTTTAAAAATTTAGAATAGTGACGGTAATAAAAAGGGATTGACATATTTATTAGTTGTCAAATATTTATGAGTGTATTCAGAAATGTAATATGTTGTGTAAATTAAGCACTATGTATGTGACTGTTGGGCGTATTTATAAGTTTTACTTCAGTCGTGTGGTATAACTTCTAACGCGTGTACATAAGTATACACTTTTTTTTTGCTACTAACTATACAGGGTATTCCTATATTTAAGAAATAGGATAAAGATAAAGAGAATTATTTTGCTACACTAACGTTGACTATTTTTTAAGTTTCACCAAACAGGGGGCGTGCCTAATCCGTTTTTCCGTCTTTTTTCACTTACATACTTTATGCGACTACTGGTATTTTATGTTATATTGTTATATAAACGTCCCACTGCTGGGCACGGGCCTCCTCTACAGCTGAGAGGGTTTAGGCCTTTGTCCACCACGCTGCCCTAGTGCGGGTTGGCGGACTACACAGACACACCTAAGAAATTCCTAAGAACTTTTAGGTGTGCAGGTTTCATCACGATGTTTTTCTTCACCGTTAAAGTACATGATAATTCTTTGTGAATACACAAATAACTGCGGAAAGTCAGAGGTGTGTGCCTGGTGTTTGAACCTGCGACCGTCGAGATTCTCAACCGCGTGCCCAAACCTCGAGGCCATCACGACTTGTTAAATGTTATAAAAACTCAACAACTTTGTCCACTTCATAATATTTGCAACCGGAGCCTCTCCATCGCATGTAAATCCTGCAAGAGCGATAAAACAGTCACGATAAAAACAATTATAAAATCATATAAAATCTCTGTGAAACTCATATAATTAAACAACAATGATAGACCTAAAGCTCCATAAATAGATGAGCATTTAGCTCTAAACACACAATACAGTTTGTGAGGAATGTAAACGTGTAAAGGGTCCAAGTATGTTTAATATTTACGTAGGACTCTCTCGTAAGTGTTTGTAAATATCAAATTTTCATTTGAAACTGTTGGCGCAAAATGTTTTGCTCATTTGACATACCAATATTTTGTTTACGAGATATTAATTGGAATCTCTTGAAAACATATTTTTTTTGCTAGTCGGACCTTCATTCTAATCAGTAATAAATATGCCCAACATATGTACATGACAGCCCCGTGGCGCAGTTGGCTAGACACCAGCTTGCGAAACGAGAGACCGCGGGTTCGATCCCCGCACCGAGACAAATGTTTGTGTGATCCACAAATATTTGTTTCGGGTCTGGGTGTATGTGAGACCGAAAAGTCTCTCGTAGTTTCTGATACCCACGACACAAGACTTGTACTTAGTGTGGGATCAGAACTATGTATGTGACTGTTGGGTGTATTTATTTATTTATTTATACATAACTCTGACCCCACACTTGACTTGACTCGGGTCGTGGGTATCAGAAACTACGTGAGACTTATCGGTCTCATAAACACCCAGACCCGAAATAAATATTTACTGATCACACATACATATACATGTGCCTCTGTGCGTGGATCAAACCCGCGGACTCTCGTTTCATAAAGTGGTGACTAACCTACTGCACCACGTGGCTGTCAATGGATTTAGATTTCATTTACCTAGTAGCAGTTGGCTGGCATTATGGCCGTTTTTCAGAATTAAAAAAAGGCTCTTAGTTTACTCAATTCTAAAAAAAGCCTTTTGTAAGGGTTATCTTATAATGCCGGTAGACTTATTTATTTCATCATGTTATTTCCGGTAGATTATTTGCTGCCAATCAAAAGTGTATATTTATTACGTGCAAACAATTATGTATTTTGTGTTTACTTTATTATTACTATTTTTAAAATATGATGTAAGAGTCAACAAGTCGAATTTAAAGAAGTATATTGTTTCCGTTAGTCATTTTGTATTTCCGGCGAAACTAACGTCGGTGGATTCAAAACTGTCTTGCGGCATTCGGATTCGAGCGTTCGAACAGTGTACATCTCTGAGGAGAATAAACGAGTTAAGTGGAATGGAGTTTTATTATTGCTGTACGACAATACTTTATAAATAGATCAGGAACAAAATGCGATTTCCACCTTACAATTTTATATCCTTAATATTACACTAATATTGAAATAAATTTGAGTACACGATCATAAAAACTACTCCTTAAACATGAAAAAATTGTTATTCTTTTTAAATTTTTCGCAGCAATGTCATTGTTTGAAAAACCATCATGCACATTTACATAACAACCCTCTCAATTGTAGAGGAGGCCCGTGCCCAGCAGTGGGACGTATATGGGCTGATGATGATGATGATGACATTTACATAACAACTCACGACATTTTGCAAAATAAACAATGGTGAAAATACACGGTATGTTTTAAAACGCGTTAAGAAATACCGCGGTTCCGGATACGTTTCCATTAAAATGGCCGGATGTACAGACCTCAGAAATTAATTTGCTGTCACTGCATACATTAGTTACGGTTTGCGCCGAGCGGTCGGTTCAACCTTAAGGAAACTAACCACGTCTCCGTGGCGTCTTGGGATATTTTTTTATTGTGTTCTTATACATCTTATACTTACACGCCCTTTGAATGCCACTACTCATGTTCATTTACCATACGATATTAATAAAATGGAAAAAATATCGTTGCTAATATAATTCTTCTTTGCTGATTATTTGGCTGAAATGAATGGACACTGAAATGTTATTTGCAGATTTATTTTATCATCATCATAGTCATCATCTGCCCATATACGCTCCACTGCTGGGCATGGGCCTCCTCTACAACTGAGAGGGTTTGCAGATTTATTTAATTTGTATAATTTTAAATCAATATTATGATGCATCACACTTTAGAGTTTCTATTATTATTTATTTATTTATTTATGCTTTTTATACATTAAGTATAGAGGCGGACTTAATGCCAAATTGATTGACTTAATTATCTGACAACTCAAAGAATGCTTTTTTCTATTTTTCTATTTATGAGCGTTATTCTTATACTAACCAAAATTCAAGATTGGTTAGAGTTATAATCATATTGTGTTAACACCAAGTGAATGAAATCTCACTTCCCAAAAAAATATTTTCGGTCAAGGCCCTTAGAAATTGACATGGCAAACATAATTATGTGCGATCACGCGAAGCCTTCTTTCGGATAATATTGTAATGGAGGAAAATTCATTCTTTATCTTGTATCCATAAAATATCCATTAAAATTGATCCTCTGCTTAGCTCAGCTTGAGAAAATTATAAAAAATATGTTTATAAAAAAGGTTGTTGGTTGTTTGATAATACCTAAAGCCGGGAATTAAAAACAATAATCTACAAATCATTGGAAGATGAGTTACTATAGAGACTTTTCCACTTCATATCCACTATTAAATCTTCGGTACACAAAAATCAACAATAGATCGAACTAAAATGGCATGAAAAACGCGGCGAGCAGCGCTCATAATTTTTGTTTTACTTCTTGAGGGCAATAGTACCTTTGCGGGTGGATACAAATAACCATCCATGCCCCGTGGCGCAGTTGGCTAGACACCAGCTTGCGAAATGAGAGGCCGCGGGTTCGATCCCCGCACCGAGACAAATGTTTGTGTAATCCACAAATATTTGTTTCGGGTCTGGGTGTTTGTGAGACCGAAAAGTCTCTCGTAGTTTCTGATACCCACGACGCAAGACTCGTATCTTAATGTGGGGTCAGAACTATGTATGTGACTGTTGGGTGTATTTTTTTTTGTCTAATTAAAACTATGTATCAAAGTCTAGAATACATAACTATCAATTAAACTGAAGCTAAATGAAGCGAATAGCTAATCTAGACAAAACGGAAATTTTAAGAAAATCCTTACTAAACCCCTACACTGGAGTTACACTACACGCAACAGGCTAACTATATGTCTTCGAATGCGGTGTTTTAATCACGTCGTAGACAAAATTAATTGTGCTTTAATTGCAACGGTGAGCATTAATTTTATGAATGTTTTAAAGAGATTTGTTAACAACCGTAATGTCTTTATTCTTCAACCCGCTGCAGAATATCATTTTGCCTACTAATCATATTTCAGCGAAAAAGAAAACGGTATATCGCGAAATTGCTTTGTTATCACGTCGACTATTTGAACGTTTTGCTTTTTTAGTTGATTGTATGCATTTAAATGGATTTTGTAGTCTGTGAAAAATATTTTAACTACGAAAAACAGAATACAATTCGATACGTAATGAATTTTTTTTTTATTAAAAACAAATAACAGTTCTCATCAAATCAGATGATTGCCAATTCAATTATTTTGCTGTATCCGTCAAAATACAAACATCTAGTTTAGAATAAAACCTAACTAAACACGAACTAAAACTGTACTAACAAACTAGAAAATCGATAAACATCCACACGTACCCGCGTCCCAACGAACATTAAAATTTAAATTGAATTTTATCCGACACCACACGCAATCCAAACACTGGCAAATAGAAGCGACAGTGGGTTAATTACATAGTTTGCAGAATCAACACCGGTTGGATAAACAAAAGCTAGTGAGAAGACCGCGTAGGAACAACGTTTGAAATGTCTAGTCTAGACGGTGCGAAGTGAACACGGCTGGATGAATTTGAGCGAGAAACAATTCGGCTCAGTGATGCGTGCTGTTGCTACCCTTGATTCGAGAGATGACTTGGAATGTATTTGGAATTGGTCTCATCTCTTTGGTACAAACAAGACCATTAAAGCTATATATAGACTTGAAGATAAAAATATGACAATTGGAATATTTATATGACTGGATTGAAGTTATCTCAAAAACAGCCGAATCAATATTGACGAGAATAAAGACATAGAGTAATATTAATTCAAACATAGAGAGTAATAATTACCCAGGGTAATACCACAGAAATAAATAAAGTAAATACATCTCAGGATCCGATTTTTAATTTCAATAAAATAGAAAAAAAATGTTTCCTAAAAGTGTCAATTGATACCAGCGTTTATAATTTTTTACTTATTTTTCTTATAACTATATATTCCTTAGTTAAAGAATAAAATAAATCATAAAATTTTCTATTGTACCTACGTACTTTTCGTATCCATAAATAAATTAATCCGAAAGGCTGTAATAAAAAGAAAAAATATTCAAATTCTACCTATTTGCAGTTTCAAACATTAAAATTACCGATCTCATCGCTTTTACTTCGTTTTCTATCCAAACTTTAGCTTGTCATGCTTAGATCTTAATTACATGCTTCCCTATCTCCGAGCCAATTGATTTAACCTTAATAAAAGCCATCTCCCCAAGCTCCAGTTTCCGAAAGTCTATTACATAAATTTATTTCGAATCTCCTGTCCTTCACGCCTTCAGTATTACCATGACAATGCCCTTCAAAATTGAACTCTCACAATGACTATCGTTTATCGGCAAACGCTAAAATGGAACTGCCTTTTGTGGGCTCTACTGAGTACGCTTTATACGAAAATTGATATTAAAGAAATATTTTTTCTTCGTGCACACCATATCATGTTAAGTGAAGCAGAATTACTTGGTGCTTCCTGGTGAAATGGTAATCTTTGAAGCACACACCAGTTGCCTCGGTTGAATGTTTTTAAAGTTTTTATTTAGTTTATACATGTAGGTTTTTTGGTGGATTTATCACATTTAATGGTTAAATTTATATAATTGTTATGTAATTTTAATTAAATGTAATTATAAATATAATAACTGGCCTCAAAACATAAGTTTATTTAAAAGAAAAGTCGCACTGTCATCAAAAATATCAACAAAATATAAAAAACATAATGTAAATAAATGGACAACAATATATTAAGAATCACGTTGTAAAGAAATAAATATAAGGAAACGTAAAATTATTACGCCAGCTTAAACGAAACTTAAGCTTTCGGTATTCAAATGGGCGAAGGAGTGCAATGGTAAATGGCAGTTGGCACCGACTCGAGAAACCTGCTGTCGTGAAACTATTTTAATTCTTAAGCAGGCGGCGCTCGACCACGACTAGTTGCCTTCGTTTATATGTAGAGACAAAATTAATATTGCAATCCCCTTTTGGTTGTAGATGGAAACATGAATTTTATACGATGTTAATTCAAGAAAATATTTTAAGGAATTTGATTTAGCTTAGCGTTTTGCTCTGATGGTTATGTTTTTAAATGTTACATAAGCATCGTAGGATTAAAGGAATAATTTAAAGGTTATGTCCACAACAGCTATCTGCCTATTCCGATAGAGGACAATTCATACTAATATTTTAATGTGAAAGTCACTTTGTCTGTTACTCCTTTACGCCTTAACTTCTGGGGTAATACACGTAGTGTCGAAAAATCAAAGTTGTACCGAACGTTTGAAAGTGAGGTTTCTAGATTTTCTCATTATTTTGATTGCGAAGTCAATTATAATTATACTAGCTTTTGCCCGCGACTCCGTCCGCGTAGACTACAGGGTTGGGTTCAGAAAGAAAATAAGTTGTAGTCTATTTTATTCCACAGAGTCCCATTTATGTACATACCAAAAATCGTTCACATCGGTCAAATGATTAAGGCGTGAAAGCGTAACAGTCATATAGTTATTTTCTCATTTATAACATATTAAGGGATTTAAAAAAAAATATCTTTTAATATAATTCTTATATTGTGTATATATATATCATATATATGATGTAATGATGTAATAAAAGCCATATAAAAAAGTTTCATCATTCTAGCTTCAAAAATGACTAATTTCCATACAAACTTTCATCCCCTATTTTTATTTTACTCCCTTACAGGATTTTTTTTTTACATACTTTGAATGTCATATTTATTTATATCTAATCAACAGCCTAAAAAATAAGTTTCAAGTTTCTAGCTTTAAAAATGACAATACTTCCATACAACCTTTCATCCCCCCTTTTAACCCCTTAAAACCCCTTTTCCGCAATAAAAAGTAGCCTATGTTCTTTCTCAGGCTCCAAACTATCTGTGTACCAAATTTCATTCAAATCGGTTCAGTAGTTTTAGCAGGAAAGCGAGACAGACAGACAGACAGACAGAGTTACAATCGCATTTATAATATTAGTAAGGATTAGACAGGTGATTCCACTTAAGACTCAAATCACATAAGATTTGTATTTATCTATGTATGGCTTGTACGAAGTCTTCAAATTTACAAGAATATTTAATTTTCCCGTTTGAATTTCATACGTCGCTCTAAGCCGGTATGGTAGCATCTCACTTGTACTAGAAAGATAGCAATATTTCAACTAGCTATACTTCAATCCCTACAGAAATACTTACCAATATTCATCATAATTAATTGGACACTTTCGGTACAAAAGTGACCTGAATCTTTTCACGCGAATTTTGTCAATTTGGGTTACATGTATTAAATTCGACAGTGCGCAAGACGTATTACGTACGAAACGAACTCGTAGACTAATAAACTCAACCCAATAAAATGTAGCGAAAATATGTTAGTAAGTACTGGAGGGTTATTAGTCTTCTATAAATAGCCTAGAAGCTGTAAATCATAAAAATGGGTATTGCTAAGGAGTTATTACTTTGAATGCGGGAAAAAATACAATAACACGTGGGGTATTTTTATTTTTGTGTGTAGTTTCCACCATAAGATTAAGTTTGATTTAAATGTAGTGTCAACTGGTAAAAAATTACGTTCCTTGCATGCAGGCGACAAAATTATGCCATCATATTTTGATTGTAAACAACATCGTTATTCATGACTGCCTCGTGGTCTCGCGGTACAAGTATGTGCCGTGCGATCTAGAGGTCCTGGGTTCGATTCCCGGGTCGGGGAAAGTGTTATTGGGTTTTTCCATTAGGAAATTCTCAGTAACAGCACGGAGTCTGGAAATGTGCCCAAAAAAAACGGCAATAGGCTCGCCCCCTATTACGTGGGACTGATACATACCTGGCGAAATGTGGGTGCAGAAATGCACCTCTGCCTACCCCTTCGAGGAATACAGGCGTGAGTTTATGTATGTATCGTTATTCATTTATGTATGTGATTAAGTTACATAATTCTTCATAGCAACCGCTGTTGGTTGCCATTAAGGCGAGTAGTAATAATCTACCATCAGCATGAATTATGAAGACGTGAACTTCAAAAACTAAATGTACTAAATTGAAAAAGAAATAGCCAACAATATAACTTTTTAGATTAGTTTTTCAATGGACTAATTTGAATTTCTTTGAAAGTGTAAAGTAGTAGATACGTAATTTTTGGCAAACCTAAATAATTTTAATTTTAAAAATGCTAGAAAATTCAAGGAATAGCAAGTTAATTTAAAATAATAAAGGAACTTCATGCTTGGAGCTATTAAAAGAGGAGTAGAAAATGCGCCTCGTGGTCTCGCGGTACAAGTATGTGCCGTGCGATCTTGAGGTCCTGGGTTCGATTCCCGGGTCGGGCAAAGTGTTATTGGGTTTTTCCATTAGGAAATTCTCAGTAACAGCATGGAGTCTGGGAATGTGCCCGAAAAACGGCAATAGGCTCGCCCCCTATTACGTGGGACTGATACATACCTGCACCTCTGCCTACCCCTTCGGGGAATACAGGCGTGAGTTTATGTATGTATGTAGAAAATGTAATGGCACCCCGAAATCATATTTCACATAACAAAATCAAGACACACTCTTGTTTAATAAAGGGGTAGGCATGCATTTCTGCACCCACATTTCGCCACGTATGTATTAGTCTCGCGTAATTTAGTGCGAATCTATTTCCGTTTTTCGGCCACATTTCCAGACTCCGTGCTAATGAGAATTTCCTGATGGAAAAACCCAGTTATACTTTAATCGAATCCGGGACCTCTAAATCGAATGGCAACACCAGTCAGGCACTCGTTATATCCTCCCTGAGATGATTCTACGAATTGTAATTATCTTGCAAAGATAGGAATACTTCATATGAGAAAAAGCTGCGTAACCTTTTGTATATTCGCAGGAACGTAAATTAGAATGTTGGCTTTATAATTCATTGTGTTCGTTTGTAACATGTCTTTGTTGTTATAAATGTAGAAGTATAATTTGGAGTTTTTCGTGCGTGTTATGAAGATGGCCTTTAAGGCTTTAATTTTGTGGTCTGTTGATAGTAGATTTCTCCAGGTTTTTTTTTGTGATTTTCTTCCTCATAATTCTGGTAAACACAAATTATAATTATTAAATTGTCTAAGGAGTTTAATTCTAAGGAAACCAGAGGCAAAAATTCAACATACTCAGGAAATGTGATAATTATTATTTTCAAGAATTGGCTGCTTTGAGTAATTTTGATCCTTAAATCCTTGCAATATTTTCGTATAATGGCGATAAAATATGATTCAATCGATTTTTTTAATCTCAAACGAAAAAAAAGATGAAATGAAAGTGACAAATATGATAATGAAACTAGTTTTTCCCCAGACGACATTTTATTTAGACACAATAATTGAATTTACGATCAGATTAAAGTACTAACACTTCTTAATACTCGGATAATAATAAAAAATATAACACCACACAAATATCAAATATAATAGTTAAATTTCCTTCTCAACCGCGAGAACCAGTTTAGTTGGAAAAGGGCTCAACTACATTCATACAGCTATATGTAACCGCCGTTTTACCGTCAGCGCGACCGATTTAATTCGAGCGTAACATGTGAAAGCCACGCGTTATAACGAGTTCACACCAGCACTTGGCATACGGACACAGCAGGTGGGCAAGTCGCCGCTTCGAGGGCCACCTCCGCCGAAATTCAGTTAATAAATGTGAATTTACTTTTGGTGTATTCTAAAATTTTCAGTTTTGCTTGGTTTGATACCGTATGTGGTTTTTGTTATAATACTATATACATACATGCATAACGTCACGCCTGTATTCCTCGAAGGGGTAGGCAGAGGTGCATCACTGCATCCACATTTCGCCAAGTATGTATCAGTCCCACGTAATAGGGGGCGAGCCTATTGCCGTTTTTCGGGCAGATTTCGAGACTCCTGCTGCTACTGAGAATTTTTTAATGGAAAAAACCCAATAGCACTTTGCCCGACCCGGGAATCGAACCCAGGACCTCTAGATCACATGGCACATACTTGTGCCGCGAGACTACGAGGCAGTCATATTAAAATACTCTGCTGAATGTTGTGTATAATTACGAGTAAAATAAATATGTAGTTTTTTAATCACTATTTTTTATATCTATAATCTCTCACTGTCTTCTTGGTCTCGCTGAAGAAGTAAGTGCCTTGCGACTTGACTTCGATTCCCGAGATGGATAAAGTGTAATTGAGTTTTTCCATGAAGATATTCTCAGTAGCAGCATTTCTGGAAATGTTATCTATAATCACGTTACATACGACTTAAAACACAGCTGGGGTTATGTGGATGCAGAATTACACCTCTGCCTACTTCAGAGGTTACTGAGGTTTGAAATGAATAAATCTAAGTGATGTATTTTGTAGATTCAATAAATATTATTTCATTTCATATCGTGAGTGTGTGTGTATGTGCCCCGTGAAGAATCTCTCAATTATGCATTTAATGAAAGTCTTGGTAATTTAATGTAATTCAAATAAAAGTGAGCCGGACTTCTAGCATGTACATATATTGCTGTCGCAGTTGTTACTAAATACTGGCTCAGTCAATTAAGTTCTACGGTGAAGCAAAACATTGTAAAGAAAATTGAATGCTTGCAAGTTTCTTTGAACATTATGTATCAAGAGCTATTCCGCCTTTGCTATTATTTTCAACTACGTTATTTTAAAAGTATTTGCACTATTGCTCAGAAAAGAAGACATATTTTTTTACTGCCATAGCAAAGTGAGTAACTGCAGTGTGTTTCAAATAGTATATCGGCTGGTGAGAAACGACTACCACCATAATTCAGCATTAGTCATATATCTAACCCGTCATTTGCGTTCGTTACTATGGTGGGTTTTGCACCCAACTATATTGGTTGATATCCTACAGTAGCAATTTCATACACCGAAAAAAACATCAGTATTGCTTTACTTCGATTTTCTATGAGACTATGGTACCATCATGCTCTACAAGTATTTCAGTATAAGGTCAAATCAGAAGGCTAGCTTTGACGATTTGACTAAGTCTATATCCAATCCCTTTCACGTTCTAGAGTGTTTCTAGAGTTTCTAGAGTCTTTCCCAGTAATTTTCAGAAGGCAGTGCACGAAGTTCCAGGCAATAAATATCATTTTTTACAACATGCTACATAAAATAATTAAAGCAGCGTAATAAATATTGAATAACGAGCTATTGTTGTCCGCGGCTTCGAGGATAATTATTCACAGGAACTTTCATATTTTCAGACGTAAAAAATGAGTCTACTCATGCCAAATTTTGCGATGATGGTGTTTTTTTGCCTGTCTGCGAAAATACTACGTACCTATCATCTACATTGAAATTATAGTTCAAATCAGTTGAGACATAGAAAGAAGGAAAAATAAATAAATAATTGATTTATATTGACAGCCCCGTGGCGCAGTTGGTTAGACACCAGCTTGCGAAACGGAGGCCGCGGGTGCGATCCCCGCACCGCGACAAATGTTTGTGTGATCCACAAATATTTGTTTCGGGTCTGGGTGTTTGTGAGACCGAAAAGTCTCGCGTAGTTTCCGATACTCACGACACAGGACTTGTATCCTAGTGTGGGGTCAGAACTATGTATGTGACTGTTGGGTGTATTTATTTATTTATTATTATTTATATGATTCTTCGCCAATAACAAATAAGAATTCGACAATATCACTGAATGTTTCCAAACCAAATTAAAACGAATGCGTAAACCGTTAAAATAAAGAAGTAGATTCTACGAATAAGCTTGAAGAAAGAAATACATACAAAAATCTATAGAGGTCTGAACTTATACGAATAGAAGTTTTAAAGTATGAAAGTGTCAAAGATACATTTTAAAGAGAAACGCGGATTTGCTGAATTTCATTCACGTTTTGCGATAGTTTGAAACTGTCTAGAACAAGTTTGGAATAGAGAAGTTGATAACTAAAATTGATTAGGAAGTACGTAAGTTTGTCGTCAGAAATATTGAATCATTTACTTTTAATTCTGCAGCATATGAATTTATATCATCATCATCAGCCCATATACGTCCCACTGCTGGGCACGGGCCTCCTCTACAGCTGAGAGGGTTTAGGCCTTAGTCCACCACGCTGGCCTAGTGCGGGTTGGCGAACTACACACCTAAGAAATTCCTAAGAACTTTTAGGTGTGCAGGTTTTATCACGATGTTTTCCTTCACCGTTAAAGCAAGTGATAATTCATTGTGAATACACACATAACTTCGAAAAGTCAGAGGTGTGTGCCTGGGGTTTGAACCTGCGACCGCCGAAATTCTCGACCGCGCGCCTAAACCTCGAGGCCATCACTGAATTTATATATTATCTTTTTGTTTCCCGCTTAGAATTGAGAATGTCAAGAGCATTCATTAGGAAATTCCCAGTTGCTGCAATTAAAAAGTTGCTGTTCTAAAATTATGAAAGGAGATGGCTCGATTTAATTCTTGAGCAAAATGTATACTGTATAAATATTTTATTCTGCTACGGGTTTTGTGGGGTTGAAAGGATTCGGGTAGTTTCTGATGCGCCATGGGATAAGCATCTTATAGGGTTCGTATGAACGTTGGGTGTATATGTATACAATATGTTATTTGTATTTAGGTACCACCCGAGACTTTTTCTGAAAATTAAAATGAAAGAAGTCGTCTATCAACCTATTTAAAAGAAATCTAGGATATATTATAATTAACGTGTATGAATGTGTGATGAATGAATATTTTTAAAATTATATTGTCAATTGATTTTCTTGGATGTTTTATTGTACTTTAATTTTATATAATGTTAATTTTCTTATTTCACTATTTTGTTTTTAAACTGTATATTAATTGTTATTTTTTGTCATTGTTTGTGTTCTTTATTTTTATGATTTTTTATATTTTATGGTTTAATCGATAAGTCGATAAGTGTAAATGGTGCAACCGTGCTAATTGAATAAATAAATAAACGCTGCATTATAATTCGTCAAGAAATTAAAAAAAAATACAAAATAGTTATGTTACAGTTTCCATTCATCCTTACTAAATTAAACAGGCATTGATCATTGCATAAATTGACAACTAGACGAAACCACTTATTTCCATATAAATACCATGTAAAATTACACACACATTTAATGAAGAACAGTTTATTTTGCCATTTAAACAGACATTTAATTTATATGTATACATTATTTCAACCTCATTTCCAAATAACTGGAACGCGTAATTATGAGAGGTTTTATACCCAGTCCCACTTTAATTTAGCGACATAGCAACAACAGGCGAATGTTTAGGGGATTACGAAAATGAACGAGCGCGCATGGGGTTTAATTTTATTTCGTCAGGAAAGTATTTGATAGAAAACACGGGGTGGGCCGGATTTCAAATTGTTGCTTTTGCAATAATTTGCTAGCTTTTCATACGAATAATGAATTTTATTTCATTCAAGCCTTTGGCTGTGGCATCGCTTGAATTATATTTGGGTTTTCTTCATACTTTGCTATATTTTTGTAGGAAGTAAATTTACAAAAAAGTCTTAAAGAATACAGACGTCATAAAAACTGCCTGCGTGCTGGATTCAATGGTTTGAGCTGTGTTGATTGATCGGTAGGTCAATAATGATTACATCATCATCATCATCAGCCCATATACTTCTCACTGCTGGGCACGGGCCTCCTCTACCATTGGGGAGTTAGGCCTTAGTCCATCACGCGGCCCTAGTGCGGCTTGGCAGACTACGCACCTAAGAAATTCCTAAGAACATTTTTAGATGGGCAGGTGTCACAATGTTTTCCTTCACCGTTAAAGTACGTGATAATTCTATGTGAATACACACATAACTTCGAAAAGTCAGAGGTGTGTGCCTGGTGAGAGATGGTGTGAGATTCTTTACCGTGCGGCTAGACCTCGAGGCCATCACGACTACATTGAATGATAACATATTTTTATGTAATCCGTATTAAATATTTACTAGCTCTGTCCAGGTGGGTTATTTCGTTGACTAAAAACAATTGTGAGTATTAATCATCTATTGCCAAAAATGCGTCGGCCTTTTTATAACCAATCTTACAACGAATTTTCATTTTAGATGTACATACATACATACATACATAACCTCACACCTATAATCCCCGAAGGGGTAGGCAGAGGTGCATTTCTGCACCCACATTTCACCAAGTATTTATCAGTCCCACGTAATAGGGGGCGAGCCTATTGCCGTTTTTCGGGCACAATACCAGACTCCGTGCTGTTACCGAGAATTTCCTAATAGTAAAACCCAATAACACTCTGCCCGACCCGGGAATCGAACCCAGGACCTCTAGATCGCACGACACATACTTGTACCGCGAGACCACGAGGCAGTTATTTTAGATGTGACTTTAAAAAAAATGCATGGCTACTTCTATTAATGCTCACCTTCCACGATTAATAGCATCTACACCATAATACATATATAAATATGTTGAAATATTAGTGGTGGGAACGCCCGCAGGTCCCCGGGTCTGATTTATTACCGCGGGTACATTTCCAAACAAAAAGGGATCTGTTACCTGTATTAAATAAAGCAAGTTTACTTTACAAACAAAATTAAATTAAGAATTTACGCTTCATTGGCGTGGAAATTTATGTTATATTTCGGATAATATTTCGAAGTATCTTTGATTATTTTATCTTGTCTCACGGCATAATTAGTAGAAATTCCTGTTATCACGGTTGTGATTTCAATAAATTTTTTGAGAAATTTGTTTCTATGTGCGTATTAGAAAACATAGTTGGTTGTGATTGACCAATTCACCTTAAGTTCATCCATGCCACTCATTGAATATTGCTAGAATCAAAAACATTATGTATGTATTACACCACGCTGATCTAGCTGGTGACAGTTTAAAAAAAAGTATTTTATTACACTTAAAATTCTTGTAGGAAACTTTACAAATTTCTTAGATTACATTTTCCTTGTATTTAAAAATTTGTGTTTGAAAGAAAAAAAAATACATAAAAAAATATCTTTTCATACTGTTGATAAAATCAAAATATTATTTATACATTAGGTATTTTCTAATCTTATGTTCTCTTCTGCTCTCTCTTTAATTCTCTTGCTTCTTTTTTAAATTACATCATCACTCCTAGGTTGTGATGCTTGTCTTTATATTTCCTTTCTTTTATCTCCATGACACGCCATTTTTGATTTAAGATCGGATTTATTTTATTTCGAGCTGGTGCTCGTGTGATAAAATTTTCCAAACAGAAAAGAATTAAGCATGTATTTCTACAACACAACACGAGACTAACTTTTTTCATGACGCATTTCAAACGTTACCACTATCGCTCCAATGTCTGGCACTGTCCTAGTGTATAGCGTGCGTCCGTGGCCATTCTAGCCATTCTACATATGAAATACGACGCCGGACCAAACTGCGCGGAAGTTTCGCATTTGTACGGGAAGTCGTAATTTTCTGTCCACCCACCGTACCGCCGAATAAATAATACCGACGCATATGAAGAATTTTTCACACTTTACGTGCATGGGCAAACACCAGAACACTAAGTTCGGGGCAATAGTTGAGAGAGAGGCGAATAGTGAGATTTTTGTAAATTTTGTGCTTTTGTAAATAGACAGGAAAAATAAAAATAAACTAAAACTTGGTTTTAGCTTAGCATAGGTGCATCTCTACACCCATATTTCGCCACTTGCGTTTTAAATCCCTTACAATAAGCGGCAAACCTCTTGCTTCTTATTGGATACAATCCCACGCTGCTGGCTATTTAAACAGAAAACCTGTAAATGTTAGGGTACACGCTTATGCCACGAGACCAAAAGGCAGTCTTATGAGAGCAAAATACATCATAAAATGTCAGCTCAAAGATCTCAGTAACTCTTGAACGTTTATACCGAAACATTTTCAATTTACTCCACTCGCCACACTGTCTTAGCACCTCAGCAGACCTGTGTAAATTAGTCAGCCACGTCACAGAGTATCTCGCCGCCGGCTTACGAGCCATGTTTGGTCGGCCAACAACCCAAGTCGACCAACAACAACGCTCTGGAAGCTTTCCAACCACAAATCGCGGAATTTATTTGCCTTCAACCCAGTTGCTAGTGCATCCACGTGGCTTGTATACAAAATGCATTGGGTGCAGATGTAAGACCTCTGGATGGGATTGTACTTATGATGAATTATATTTAAAGTTTTATATTGAAGTTTTTTAATATATATTCTGAGTACCTATGTATAATGCCTAAATCTTCTTAGTTGTAGAGGACGCCCGTGCCCAGCAGTGGGACGTGTACGGGCTGATGATGATGATGTATGAAACTCCTGAATTTATTTCTAGAGTCCGTGCTGTTACAAAATTATTCCAACAGATATTTCTCAAAAACCCTTTGCGTGTTCCGGGAATTGAACTCGGGACCTTTTGTCAACATGCGACAGTTTATAGCACAGTTAAATTTCATGCTGGTATTAGCTATTAGCTATTAGCTCAAATTAAACCGAAAAAAACTAAACTAACTTTTTGCTTTAATTTAATTACCTATCATCAGTTTTGTTTCAGTTTTTTTTCATCATCGGGTCTCCTCTACAACTGGGAGGATTTAGGCCGTAGTCCACCATGTTGGTCTCGTGCGGTTTGGCGGACTACACACCTAAGAACTTTCAGGTGTGCAGGTTTCCTCACGATGTTTCTCTTCGCCGTTAAATTACGTGATAATGAATTGAGAATTAGGTACACACATGGCTTCGAAAAGTCAGAGGTGTGGGCCTGGGGTTTGAACCCGCGACCACCGAAATTCGAACCTCTCAGTCTTTTTAGTGTATTACAATTAAAATTGTCTTTTTTGTTTTTTTTAATTTTTTTTATCATAATGTAAGTGATCCTACCTACTATATGAGAAAAATCGCTTCTAGCATAAATACATCCATACCAAAAGCCATGTAGCGAGGGCTGTACTTTAGCCGGTTCAGTTATGGCGTTGCAACTCAAGTATTGAGCTATAAATAAAGTTGAAGAGTAGTGGTATCGGGCGGACAGTTCGTGCGTCATGTACACAGCTCAGCGGAGCAACTTTTTGATTAAACTATCACTGTATTACCAAGAGTGATTTTGATTCGATGTTAACAAAGGAAGAGAAAGAAACAGTTTTTTTTTTGCTTGGAACAGCTTTTTTTACAGATGTAACACTGAGTACATGAAAAAATATATAGATCATGCCAAAAAAAAATATTGATTAAGGGTTTTGAGTGCCTTAGGAAAACATATTCCACGCTTCCACTTATAGCTAACGTAATAACCATTAGTAAGAAATTACAGCTGATCACACATGCACACCCCTAGTTGAACAATTTCTCAGCACCTTAAGTTGTAATTTCTTCTTATTCGTTACTTTTTCACTCTTTAGACACAGTTTTTATCCTAAGCTAAGAAAACTTTTTGCCTTATAGCGGAGGTAAAACGAAGGCCTATTATTTAACTGCTCATTCACTTAATTTATATGGGAAATCTTTTATCGTAGGTAAATAACGTTAAAGGCTGTTTCGCCTTTGACTTTCAAAGATATGATTAATTGAACCACTGCTGTTGCCTTACACGGGCGATTCTTGGGAAACATGCCAAGATCTTGTTTAGTATTGAACAATGACCCCTGGTGGCTACGTTTGCATTTTGACGTCATCTGGACCAAGTACCAAGTAGTAATTATAAGTGGTCGCGTTGTAGCCAGCTCTGAAACTAAAAAGCTAAAAAACCTTGACTGTCGTGATCAAGTCAGTGTCAGTGCGGGAGTTTTAATTTTTATTTTATAGTTTAAATGGAATAGGCGTTTGTCTTCCATCTCACCTGATGGAAAGTGTAGATGAAGACTAGGGTGGTACACGCCCATTCAAAAGAAACCTGTTCACTCTACTCTTAAAGGCTCCAGAGTTCAACTTATCGGGAAAAATAGACCATAATTTGGAGTCCCACATTACCTATAAGGCCCAGCCTATTTTATTCAGATATATTTTCAGACTTTGTGCCACTACTGAGAATTCAATGATGAGAAAACCAATTTAAACGTTGTCCCACTCGAAACCCAAGCCTGAGGTCTTTAGATCGTACAAATTACCCCTGATCTGAAACCATAGACTAAAATTTTATATTTCATTGCTTATTGCTGGTGAAACAAACATGTGCACTGGCAAAAATTATTTCAAATTTATAAAAGACTAACGTATTAATAGTTCGTTATTTTACATTTTTTGTTTATAACCGAGTAGTGATAACAAGAATTTTAATAGCACGTGCGATTCAATTGAGAAAAAATAAAAAAGGATATGGTAAACAACTGGATGAAATAATAAATGCTAAAGGCGTTCTTTTTCACTTTTTTCCTTAGCAATGGATTAAGACAAGATTATCCTTAGCTGTAGCAACGTGATGCTCTGAGATTTTATTTCTAGGAACTATTTTCATAGAGACAATAAATTCAGCTTGAGATTTGTTGTCGTTTATAAAATTGAAGTGAAGAGTGTGTCTACAATCTTCTTCAAACTGACGTAACTACCTGGGCACCTACTACTACCTAATAAACTGGGCATAATATTTTTCACTTGTTAATTTATGGTTGTGTTAAAAAAATACCTTACTTTTTGTAAGGACAGTGTTGTCCAAAGAGTATCAGTTGGCATGACTTGACTTTTATTAAGTCGTGATGGCCTCGAGGTTTAGGCACGCAGTCGAAAATTTCGACGGTCGCGGGTTCAAACCCCAAGCACACACCTCTGACTTTTCGAAGTTATGTGTGTATTTATGTACAATGAATCATTACGTACTTTAACGGTGAAGGGAAACATTGTGATGAAACCTGCACACCTAAAAGTTCTTAGTAAATTCTTAGGTGTGTAATCAGCCAACCCGCATTAGGCCAGCGTGGCCTAAACCCTCTCAGCTGTAGAGGAGGCCCAAGCCCAGCAGTGGGACGTATATGGGCTGATGATAATGATGATAACTTTCATTATCTCTCAAGTCTAACAATTATGATGGTCTTTTCGAAGACACACGTTGATTCAATAAAAAAGGCACATAGTTTCATGGGTCATTGATGATGATTATGGTGAAGACGTAACTGTTAATAACTAAACCTTGTCAATTAGGGATGGGTGGGAATATGTCAGGAAAAGCCAATTTTAAATAAAAATCTTCTTGAGAGCAAGTAAGGCGTGAGAAAAACATGAAATTAATTTATGTCGGTATGACCTATTTAATTCGTGTATATTCTGGACAGGCATGTAATGTTAAGTATGTATTAAAGTAAAGTAAACATTATCATGCTCAGTAATCTAAAATCTAACGCACAAATTCTTACGTCATCTAAAACATCTGCGATTTGTATTTTATTGCATCGAATAAATAAACAAAAGTCAAAACCGAGCGCGCGAAGAATATTGTCATAAAACAATAGACGGGAGGCCAGGTACGCTCGGCACCGCTTAAAAATATACTTTAGAGGTAACAACAGTTTAATTTACATAGGAAATGTTTATTATCTTTAGGAAAATTTCGGTGGATCGTGACTCGAATGTTGGTTGAAGCCCATGAAAAACTCGCCGTTTGTTCTCTGACCTCTGTACGTTACCTTTTATTGTAATCGTCATATAATGTTATGGTAATTTTTAATTGTGTCACAGATTAAAATGTGCTTCTATTTTTTTGGGCTCGCGTCCTTGATTTCTGTGTGGCCGGGATTTGGCTGTACGAGACAGGCTTTTTTATCAATGAAAATATTTTTACCAGCCATTACTAACTTTTATTTTTTATATTAAATATTTTAAATTTATTATGTCATTTGTCTGACTTTTGTGAAAGTAATGTGTGTATTTACAGGGAATTATCACTAACTTAAACTGTGAAGGAAAACATCGTGAGGAAACCTGCACACCTAACTGTTCTGAGGAGTTTCTTAAGTGCGTTGTCCGCCAACCTGCACTAGGCCAGCGTGGTGGACTAAGGCCTAAACCCTCTTTGTTGCAGCAGTGGGACGTATATGGGGTGATGATGATGTTGACACATACCTGGCGAAATGTGAGTGCAGAAATATACGAGAGACTTTTAGGTCTCACACACACCCAGTCAAGAAAAAGAAATTGTGGATCACACTAACATTTGTCTCGGTACGGGAATCGAACCCGTGGCCTCTCGTTTCGCAAGCTGGTATCTAGCCAACTGCGCCACGGGGCTGTCAAATGAACAGTAATAGTATTTCTAGTTCTACGTACTCGCACAACCAAAATAACATATCAAAGGCTCGCAAGAAAAACAAATGAAACAAGAAAAACAATGATCAAAAGGAAGGAATGTATCATAAAATATAAATCAGTTACTTTGAATACAGCGTCGGTAAACTGTATGGTCTAAAGAACCCCGAATACATTTACACGGATGGGAGTTTTTTCGAGATGACGACGGTAGAGTTATACAGACGATACTATGTTTGACGTGTGAATTATTCATAGAATATATTATCTGTTGTCTATACGAGAAGTTTGTGCGAAACAGATTCGCATGGGTCGAAAGTGGCAGTTGTTTACACGAGATTTTTTCGATCAAACTTTGCGTCGATTCATTCGCATAAGCTTTTACGGTCAATTGAATAGGGTAATGCAAAATTTTATCGAAAAAAACACAGTGTCGCTTGAATACACACAAGAATAGGTGGTAGTGTGCTACGTACCAACGTAATAGATTGTTGTGACCCTATTGCCTTTTTTTGCTGACGTCATGTTCTTGTAGACATCATGTTACTGTGTTAGAGCCTATTTGTCAGAATCTGGTTACTTATGGCGCGGGACCAACGAAGGAAAAAGGAACTACAGAAAAATGTCTGGAAAGTTGGCTATGTTAACAAAATATAACTTTACTCCTATACATTTGGTATTTTCCAATCTAATCCTCAGATATGTGTTTCCTCACGAAGTTCCACTTAATCGTTACATCTGCAAAATTTTCTTAATAAGGCATACGAAATATAATAACTAATTTATTCTGGACTTGAACTGGCTGTAATAGTATTGACTGTAACTACCGCGTCACTAAGTTAATCTACAACAAAGGCATTGTAACAATGGAAAGATTTAGAAAAGACTCATACCAATTGCGGAAACGACAAAAGCTGTGGAAACAATTTAAGCAATACAAACTCAACGCTAAGATTTTTAGTCTTTGCCAAGTCACGTGTGGTGCGCAATCTGTACGATGCATTTTCTACAATAAAGAAACTCAATGAACTGCGTAAATTTTTGATAAGTCGAGACTTTAAGCTAAATATTACTGAAAATTTATATTTCTAAAAGTTACTGAGAAGACAAAAAGGAAGCTAACAAACACACGTTTGAATCTCCGTTAGCATATAAAGTTATATCATAAGTTCACGTTTCACTAGTTGTTCTGGTTTTAATCTCTATCCAATAGGAAGTAAGTCGTTTTTCCGTAGTCCTACCCAAAAAACTCTGATGAAAAACATAACAACACTGCCCGATCCGGAGATCAAAGCCGAGACTTCTTGTTCTCACACGAAATCTTGAGGCGCGATACCAACGTGATAATTCGAATTAATTACTTGAAATAATATTTGTTTCTACTCAGCTTGTCTTATATTCTGAGCCTACTGCAGGACGCCCTACACTACGTCTACCTAAGCACGGTCTCCACTCCAACACTTGTCTGCTCCAACCGCCGTCCGACCGTCGGCAGACATGGCCGCCCACTTTCACTTAACATCCAGTTAGGCCTTCGACCACTACGCTAGCCAAGTTCGTAGTGGTGGACTTCACATACTGAATAATCTTCATTTCTTTACTTAACTGGTAAAAGTAATATTTTTTATATAGAAATTTTAGTTCCATTATTTTTTTATCTCCATTTTCATATACATAGCAATACATCACAGAATCACTGACAATAAATTAAAAAACGTCGGATATAAATATTCCACATCTCTTAAAGCACATTAAAGCCCAGTGAAAATAGCTTGATCTATTGACCTGAATAATATTTTAGATAGAAAAGTAAAATTCTCTTAAGCGTTAAATATTCGATCAACGTTCGGTTCGCAGCCGATGGAAATTCGCTTTTCCAATATTTTCCTCGGTGCCTTATATAGGTGGGTTTTGTGAAAAATGTTAATATTACCTATATCCAATTTCTTTAATGTAACGTTCGGTATACTAGTTTTGTTTTTAATGCTATATAAAAAAGATTTTGAATTGCAACCAATACTCATTGTTTTTTTAATAAATACCTATATTAAAATTACTTAACGCTCACGACAGCCTGCTTAGCAGAGTTGGACAGCCAAAAAACGAGAGGCCGGGGCTTCGATCCCCGCACCGAGACAAATGTTGGTGTGATCACCAAATATTTGTTTCGGGTCTGGGTGTTTGTGTGACCGAAAAGTCTGTCGTAGTTTCTGATACCCACGACACAGGACTTGTACGAGTATCCTAGTGTGGGGTCAGAAATATGCATGTGGCTATTGGGTGTATTTATTATTATTATTATTTTGGTGGTAATAGTATGAGCGATTTAGTAGTATTTAATGAGTATGTACATAAATTAATTCATCCAACAGTCACACACACTTCTGAACCTACTTTTTCTGAACTTGTGTCGTAGATGTTAAAAGTAAGACAGTCTGCGCTCTAACACCTAAGTGTTAAATCTAGATACAAACCAAGTATTGGTGCGTCAACTAAAATGTATCTTGGCGCGGTGATCATACCCGCGGCCTCACGTTTCATGGTCTGGTGTTCACTGCGCTACGCAGGCTGTCGATCATATTCATACGATTATGTCTAACAACATAGATATCTTTCGTCACAATCCTTACTAAATTCGAATTTAGTATATCAGAAAAATAATTTATTTTTAAACATTTTCGAAGAATGAATATTTAATGTTATTGTAATAGATACTGCCTCGTGGTCTCGCGGTACAAGTATGTGCCGTGCGATCTAGAGGTCCTGGGTTCGATTCCCGGGTCGGGCAGAGTGTTATTGGGTTTTTCTATTAGGAAATTCTCGGTAACAGCACGGAGTCTGGAATTGTGTCCGAAAAACGGCAATAGGCTCGCCCCCTAGTACGTGGGACTGATAAATACTCGGCGAAATGTAGGTGCAGAAATGCACCTCTGACTACCCCTTCGGGGATTATAGGCGTGAGGTTATGTATGTATGTATGTGGCAGTGGCGGTACTTCCATAGAAGCCCAAAAGCCCAGTTTGCCTTTTAAAATTCCAAATAATAATTTTTAAAGCTTGAAATCTTTATTTAACAAAAGCAATTTGTTAAATAAATATCCCATAATAAGCAAATATAAACTAGACATTACACAATTAATGTTTAACACTTTTGGGCTTCTATGGAAGTCCCGCCACTGGTATGTGTGTAATAGATACTAAATTGTCTCCTTATTTCAAGTGAATCTATATTCTTAGATATTTTTTCTACTGTTTATTAAAGCATAGATAACCAGAATGAGAGTCACGCGTTTCATGAAAACCGAAATTGTGTTTCGTATTCAGAAGTTAAATATCTCCTCAAATATACATTCGGAGCGTAGAATACGATTTCTCGTAACCCTCGGAATCAAAAGCTAGATTCGTATACAGAAATCGATGTAATATCAAACATCAAACGCATGGACCGCTAACAGATCGAACCTTCTAGAAATTATTTCACACATTATATGATGTATTTGCTCCGTGAACTCACTCTTTAGAAGCTTCAAAGCGTTGCTTTGCGGGTGTTTCTTTGTAAATGTTTCACCTCCTTGCTCGTTCAGTTATTAGGTTAACAAGTAAAAGCTAATTTCCTGGAATCCTAATAGTGTTATTTTTGGATCGATTAAATATTTGTTTTATCTTCTCCTTACTTTGGATAAAGACTATTTATACTGGTACGGCGAAGTAAAAACATAACACATTTTGGTAAGTGTAGTATGGATCAAATGGACTGTGATCTCGAGGCACAATTAAGTACGGTGCAATGAAGATGTCACTAGATCGATTCCCAAAACCTCTGGGTCGAACGCCATACACTCATGGCACGGTATTAACAAGGACAGTACGTCGCTAAACTAATCTATTATTAATATTTCGAAATATTTATTATTCCAAGATAACAAATGATTCAATTTCAGCTTGTTGTGTCTGTTGGGTGTATTTCTTAGTTGCCTCAACTTCTGGTCCGTTTGATCTTGTTGAATTTCCATCTCAAACCTTATATCATGCACCATACACTCATTTTGAAACAATCACACAATACGTTTTTACAATAATATTTTTATATACATTTGGCAATGGTGACTCTCCATAACTTAACAATACATAAACCTTCCACAATTTTAGAAGGCTCACCCGAAAACACGTCCATATTATTTATAGCTGTATCTGGGCACATACCTCTTCCAAAATACGTCGGCGCCATATGTGCTGCGGTTCCCAACAACAGCCTATAAACCTTGTGCAAAAGATGAAAATATATGGCTTGCAGTAGGTAGATCATGTTCCGTACTGCTACAACCCTCTGGAAACCTTCCAAACTGATCACTAATATCATATTTGTAACGCTACATCATCGTACAAATTAATATGATGAGATTTTCATGATTCAATGGCTTTTTACATGCCAAATGTTGTGATTAGCTTCATAGGTTTGCGGCATTGGCACTAGAAATAACTGAGCTTTTCATGGTTTCAATCGATTATTCCGAGCTGACGGTGTTAATTTAACGCACATGGCACTGCCAATTTCAAAGGCAAATAAAACGATGAAGATGAAGCAGGAAGAATTGGTGACCCCGTTTCTAGACTATTTTATTATTTATTTATTAACTTCCTTGTATGTACAAAATATTATAAACAAACTTACTTATCTATTAAAAAAAAAGAAAACAAGAGGTGGCCTTATCGCTCAAGGCAATTTCTTCCAGGCAACCTTAGGATGGATAATTTAATTAAATAGGAAAAATAAAGATATAAGATGTTCATGCCTCTCACTTCTAAGTATAATACGCTGAATGATCGAATAGCGAGACGATAAGACATTATTTTTAGTTGAGAAAATTTAAAAACACTAAGAGGCAACAGCTTTCCATTTCAAAACTATGAAGCTTATAATTTCTTTGCTAATATACAGTTGAAAGTTAGTTAAGACTTATATTAAAATGTTTTATTTATCCGGAGCTAAAGTTACATAAAGTGAATCATCCATTAGCCCGAAAAGAACTACAGGGCAAAGGAAATTCTCACAAAACAATAAGTAAGGAAACAACTGGTTCAAGAAACGCCTTTGATTGCTTCTGGCACTGGACGGAGAAACTTTCCGACTGCGGTGTAAGATGAAAGATGCACGTATTCGGAATTTTCTTGTTACATTTATACTTTTATTTAGTTATAGATATTTTTTTTAAAAGAAAAATATTTTAATTACATTATTCTAGATATTAAATTAACTGGAATATATCCAGAAGATGCGAGTGTCAATATTATTAAAAATGTTGCAGTCACATGACTATTTTCTACTGGCACCCTTATTGAAGTTGCAGGGTTTCTAGCGGTTATTGTAGTATTATTTAGAGGAATCATCGAGGTATACGCTTTTGTACCTCTGCGTATACATTTAGGTCCAAATTATGATTCTTATTTTTGACTTAATGCTCGTCTATGGCAGTGGTGTTAGACCCAAATCAAATAGCGCCGGTTTAAAAGTATATATATTTCGATAACCAATATGACGTCATGGCCCTATAAAGTACCGCACAAATAAGAAAGGCGAAATGGTCGTTTACGTTTCAGTGGCACATAGCACATAGGCTAAAAAAATGACTAGTGAAACCATCAACCTTACCACACCTTTGTTAGTTAAAAAAATCAAACGACACGACGCTTATACTTTGCACCATATTTCTTTAGTTTCACAAGAATCGTCCGACACAGCAGCTAAGTTGACAACATGCCATACAAATATATCGGGACAAAATACAACTTTACGAACATTCCACACCAGTTCGTAAATAAAAACAGCTCGAGGACTTGCACGCCACACTTTCGGTGTCCGACGCATCCACACATAAAACTTGTGGGAGTTTCGAAGATATTTTTGGTGCATTGAATGTTGGTGATATATTTTTTCAGGTGTGACAAGTAAGCGAGAATTTTGTTGGACGATAAATGGTTGTTGGCAGATTATTGAACCATTAGTAGGTAGTAGATAAATATATACATCCTTACTAATATTATAAATGCGATTGTAACTCTGTCTGTCTGTCTGTCTGTCTGTCTGTCTCGCTTTCCTGCTAAAACTACTGAACCGATTTAAATGAAATTTGGTACACAGATAGGTTGGAGCCTGGGAAAGAACATAGGATACTTTCTATCCCGGAAAATGTAGTATTCCCGTGGGAATGGGTATAAGTAGCTCTGTCAATATTCTGCTTTTACGCCTAAACCGTTTGACCGATATGAATGAAGTCTTTTACAGACATAAATGTGATCCTATGAAGTAACATAGGCTATATTTTATCCCAAGAA
Source organism: Hemaris fuciformis (assembly GCA_907164795.1). Classification (NCBI taxonomy): domain Eukaryota; kingdom Metazoa; phylum Arthropoda; class Insecta; order Lepidoptera; family Sphingidae; genus Hemaris; species Hemaris fuciformis. Next base: position 14,082,384 of record OU015438.1, on the reverse strand, counting down.
TATGTAGGGTTCCCGTGGGATAAGCATATAATGTAATGCAAAAGTTACACTGCCTATGCTATGCTTTCACGCCTAAACCATTTGACCGATTTAGATGATTTTTAGTATGGGGGTAGATGGGACTCACCCAAGAAACATAGGATACTTTATATCCCGGAAAATGTAGTATTCCCGTGGGAATGGGCTTTCACGCCTAAAATATTCGCCCGATTTATATGAATTTTGCTATGGACTTAAATAGAACCCTATGAAGTAATATAGACTATATTCTATCCCGGGAATATGTAGGGTTCCCGTGGGATGAACATATAATGTAATGCAAAAGTAACGCTGCCTGTGTTATGCTTTCTCGCCTAAACCATTTGACGATTTAGATGAGTTTTAGTATGGGGGTAGATAGGACCCACTGAAGCAACATAGGATACTTTTTATCCCGGAAAATGTAGTATTCCCGTGGAAATGGGCTTTCACGTCTATACTATTGGCCCGATTTATATGATTTTTGGTATGAATATAAATGGGACACTATGAAGTAACATAACCTACGTTTTATCCCGGGAATATGAAGGGTTCCCGTGGGATGAGTTATGCTTTCACACCTAAACCATTTTGACTGATTTGGATGATTTTTGGTATGGACAAAAATGAGACCTTAAAAAAGGACATAGGCTATTTTTTTAAATCATTATCCTTACTAATATTATAAATGCGAAAGTAACTCTGTCTGTCTGTCTGTCTCGCTTTCCTGCTAAAATTTCTGAACCGATTTAAATGAAATTTGGTACACAGATAGTTTAGACTCTGAGAAAGGACATAGGCTACTTTTTATCAAGAAAATTGGGTTTTAAGGGGGGATGAAAAGTTGTATGGAAGTATTGTCATTTTTAAAGCTAGAAGCTTGAAACTTATTTTTGTTGATTAGATATAAATAAATATGACATTCAAAGTTTGTAAAAAAAATGTACCTTTAAGGGGGTAAAATAAAAATAGGGATGAAAGTTTGTGTGTAAATTCGTCATTTTTGAAGCTAGAATGATGAAACGACGACGTGTAGACGACTGTAACTATACGAGTATTTCTGTTACGCTTTCACGATTAAATCATTTGACCGATGCAAACGATTTTTGATATGGACATAAATGGGACTCTGTGGAGTAAAATAGACTACAACTTATTTTCATTCTGAACCCAACCCTGTAGTCTACGCGGACGGAGTCGCGGGCAAAAGCTAGTATGTATATATATATACAAGTCGTGATGGCCTTGAGGTTTAGGCGCGCAGTCGAGAATCTCGACGGTCGCGGGTTCAAACCCCAGGCACACACCCCTGACTTTTCGAAGTTATGTGTGTATTCATAATGAATCATCACGTACTTTAACGGTGAAGGAAAACATCGTGATGAAACCTGCACACCTAAGAGTTCTTAGGAATTTCTTAGGTGTGCAGTCCCGCAACCCAACCCGCACTAGGCCAGCGTGGTGGACTAAGACCTAAACCCTCTCAGTTGTAGAGAAAGCCCGTCAGCAGTGGGACGTATATGGGCTGATGATGATGATGATGATGATATATATAAAAGAGACTATGAGGATCGAGATTAAAATTGGTCGCAAAAAAAAAATCTCTCTAACGTTGATTTTCTTGATTTGATTACATTTTTTTCTCCTTCAACTATATTCAATTACAAAAAAAATCCTCTGAGAAAATCACCGCATAATTTGGACAGCACTGTACTTATGGCCAAGTCTCGGTTCTACCCGAGAGTTATATTGCGGCACGTAGGTCATTAAATGTTGAAGTACCTATTAGCGAAACATTCGGACACATTCCGATACTTCATGCTGCTATTCATATTATCATAATTAAGAAAAAAACTATATCCCTACTGTAAATCGCAATCAGGATATCTAAATTGCATAGAACATACTGGTGCCGCAAGAAAACAAAAAAATAAAAGTGACGTTGATTAGTAAAATTCTTAAAGCTTATAAACTTGCGTGCCTTTCTAAAAATGCTACAAATGATATAGGAAACCGAAATATTCATACGCCACCTTTTCACGTTCCGGATAAACGTAATCACGGATCCGATTATAGAAAAAAATATGTAAGAAATTTATTTTCGGTTACAAAATTATGTTTGTCTTGTTTTCTCTTAAATTCTTCGTTTAACCCTTTTATGGAATTGTGTTATTTGGTGAGAATTATGAGATAGTTTTGGCAACATTCTTGCTCGGCTTGAACTTGCTTTGGTCCTTTCGACATAACTTTAGAAATGCTTAGGTTTTAGCGCCTTATAAATAAATACATTTAGTTTCTTCATGTCAGGATTGCGTGTTTAATGTGCAATTAACGATTGCTCTCTGATTGTATTTGCTGTTTTAAGCATGTAAGCTATAAATCACATAAATAACAAAACTTGTAAAAAAAAACAAGTCTCGCAACTCAGTTCTACCGTAAAGAGTTGTGTCTCTTTTATTTAAAACATAAAAAAATTAATAATCACCACATATGTACATTTAAGACTTATGGTTGTTAGTAAAACGTCATTTTTTTATTTTTTTGTAACTATGGTCTGTCTTAGTTTTAGATCTCGGTCTTTTTAAACCCTGTAGAACTCATAATATAAAGATATATCTCTGTCTTTATATCCTTTCCTTCTCATAGAAATATTAAGGAACCAAACTCTACGGATAAGGCAATATTCTTCCATAGTTCACCAACTTTCTCAATCGTATGTAAATTTACCGCACATTTATAGTATTGATTAAATACAGTGAAATCCCACAAGAACCCAACAAAATATGTGTATGAAAATGCATATAAAAAGCGAGCTGCAATCAAATTTGTCCGGAGCAAGTTATACGTATTTTTTGGCAGAGCTCGCTGCTTCTAAATAAAAACTTTTCTATTCAAGAACAGTTTCCACTTACCGTCCAACTTAGAGTTTTTTGCCGTACTTTAAATGGCACCTGCCTCGTTGGGTTTGTGAACACACGTGTTTTCATTTTGCACGTATATTGATTTTGTTGAGCTGCCGTTGCTGTAGTGGGGAATAGCAATTTTTTTCTATATTTTCTGTGTATTGAAGTTGAATATTTGCTACGTGTTTGTTGTCGTGACATTGTTTGAGTTAACTTTTATTTCATTTTTATTTTTATTTTCTACGAATCATCATCATCATCATCATCAGCCCAAATACGTCCCACTGCTGGGCACGGGCCTCCTCTACAACTGAGAGGGTTTAGGCCTTAGTCCACCACGCTGGCCTAGTGCGGGTTGGCGGACTACACACCTAAGAAATTCCTAAGAACTTTTAGGTGTGCAGGTTTTATCACGATGTTTTCCTTCACCGTTAAAGCAAGTGATAATTCATTGTGAATACACACATAACTTCGAAAAGTCAGAGGTGTGTGCCTGGGGTTTGAACCTGCGACCGCCGAAATTCTCGACCGCGCGCCTAAACCTCGAGGCCATCACTGTTTTTCTACGAATAGCTTCATATAAACAAAATGTCGGGTATTATGCATTCATAGTTATTATTATATTCTTCAGATGTTTTATTTTTGTTTCTTGCTATTCGTATTATTTGGTTTTGCTGATCGCTCTTCTCCAGAGGGATAAGTTATAAGTCATCAACCCAAATCAACTTTAACAATGTACTTATTCGTCACTGAAAATCATTATAAATGAATTTTACTATGGTATGAGAGAATCGAGAGATGGTCGAGAATCTCGGCGGTCGCAGGTTCAAACCCCAGGCGCACACCTCTAACTTTTCGAATTCATGTGTGTATTCACAATAAATTATCACTTGCTTTAACGGTGAAGGAAATCATCGTGATAAAACCCGCACACCTAAAAGTTCTTAGGAATTTCTTAGGTGTGTAGTCCGCCAACCCGCACTAGGCCAGCGTGGTGGACTAAGGCCTAAACCCTCTCAGTTGTAGAGGAGGCCCGTGCCCAGCAGTGGGACGTATATGGGCTGATGATGATGATGATGAGCTTGTTTTAAAGTTTGTAGCATTTTAATCCAAATCACTAGATTTATTTCATCCGCAACTGCTTAACAGTACAAAAGCTAGTAAACAGCATGTGTTCCCAACTCCAAAAGTACACATGCATTTCTAAACCGAATATTTCTTGCCGACTCAGTGCAAAATACCCTTTAGTTCACATCCGCGGCAGCAACAGACAATGTTGTGCAAATACTGTTCGCCGCAACTCTTGGTTCGTTAGCGAGCACGTTCCGAATCACGAACGGCACAAACTTATTTCTGTAAAATAACAATTTATATTTTTTAATGTTTCATTTTTTTGTGCAATTTTGACTTCGTTTATTGCGTTTGTTTATTTGACTGATGTGCAATTTTCTGTTTTGTGGGTGATATCTAATTCGTAGTTCGAATTTGTTGTAGATAATGTTTGCGTTTGTGTTTTGAATGTTATCGTTTTTGACAAAATCCATGAAATTGGTTGCAGATATCCAATTTTACACATACATACATAACCTCACACCTATAATCCCCGAAGGGGTAGGAAGAGGTGCATTTCTGCACCCACATTTCGCCAAGTATTTATCAGTCCCACGTAATAGGGGGCGAGCCTATTGCCGTTTTTCGGGCACATTTCTAGACTCCGTGCTATTACCGAGAATTTCCTAATAGAAAAACCCAATAACACTCTGCCCGACCCGGGAATCGAACCCAGGACCTCTAGATCGCACGGCACATACTTGTACCGCGAGACCACGAGGCAGTCATATCCAATTTTATATACCATAAATGTATAATTTCATAATTTTGCTCAATAGAAATGCCAATACAAAACTCAAAGCGACTAATACTATCAAGTCAAATAACTTAATTGATTTCCAATAGCTTTGTCGTTAACAAAACAATGTATTATTGTGATATGTGAGAACTAAATTACTGTGGCCTCAAATAGGTAGGCGGAATTACAGGGGAAGATTAAATATCAATAGATAAAGGATTAATTACGTGTAACTAATTATTTAGGTGTACGCTGTTAAGAGCCGAGCAAGGGTTAAGCATACAGCTTATAAGACTGGTTATATCTTTCATTACATCTGATAGTCACCCCATAAGACCTCTGTTAAGATATTAGTGCGGTCTATAATTTTCTGACTAGCACAAGTGCCTGCTCTAACACCAAGTAGAAGGTGCAGTACGGTTCAAATAGAAATAAATACACCCACATATGTACATAGTTCTAACCCCACACTAAGATACGAGTCTTGTGTCGTGCGTATCAGAAACTATGAGAGACTTTTCGGTCTCATAAAAACCCAGACCCGAAACAAATATTTTGGGTTCGATTCCCGGGTCGGGCAAAGTGTTAGTAGATTTACCATTAGAAAATTCTCAGTAACAACACGGAGTCTGAAAATTTTCCCGAAAAACGGCAGTAATGTCGCCCCCTAATACGTTGGACTGATATATATCTGGCGAAATATAGGTGCAGAATTGCACCTCTGCCTAACTCTTCGGGGAATACAGGCGTGAGATTATGTATTTATGTATGTTTTTATACATATTGCTAACTTATAATCAACAGTTTGGTATCAGATATGCAAAACATTTTAAAGCGAAATACTGAATTTGTACCCCGCAATTAAAAGTTATAGAGATGATTAGCAAAAACTGTGCCTATACACCGTATCGACGTTCGAGATAAATGGGACCAAGTTTTAATTACTTTCGATCGTTCGGAATCCACAAGTGTTGAGACCGACAATGGGGGAGCGCGAGCGGATTATGAAGATATGCTTCATGTGCTAACAGTCGCAATTGATTCATACAGGGATGGAATTACATGACCAAGTCTTCCTCGCAATACTTTTTATTACTCTATATTAAATTAACTTTTTGATGATTTGATAAAAGGCAATTGTTACTCACTGATCCACACACTCAAAGTCGTGATGGCCTCGAGGTCGAGAATCTCGATGGTCGCGGGTTCAAACCCCAGGCACAGACCTCTAACTTTTCGAAGCTATGTGTGTATTCAAAATGAATTATAATCACGTGCTTTAACCGTAAAGGGAAACATCGTAAGGAATCCTGCACACCAAGAAGTTCTTAGGAATTTCTTAGGTGTGTAGTCCGCCAACCCGCACTAGGCCAGTGTGGTAGACTAGGGCCTAAACCCTCTCAGATGTAGAGGAGGCCCGTGCCCAGCAGTGGGACGTATATGGTCTGATGATGATGATGATGTTACTCACTGACAGTTCGGATAAATCCAACTACTGAATGGATTGCCCTGAAATTTGGCATGCAGATAATATATATGACATATACGTATATTCACTGAAACAGGAATTATAAATATCACCACTAGGGGATGAAATAGGTGTCCAAAGTTTCTAAGAAGAAATGTTGACAAATTCTTTATCAATTTAAAAGCTAATTTCCTAAAAATGTGTTATTAATTGTAAAGTAACGGACATTATTCTGTTGACCCTCTTCATTCTGTGAACCCTCTCAGTTGTAGAGGAGGCCCGTGCCCAGCAGTGGGACGTATTTGGGTTGATGATGATGACATTATTCTTACCAATAAAAAATAATTGAATGTTTCTTTTAAAATCACTTATTTAAACGCTACCGCAGAATGAAAAATCGTATTTAAATAAATGGCAATAGTGAATTACTTGAACCGAAGTAATGTCAAAGAAAGAATCGTTTATTAAAGAACACAAATCTTACTATTTGAATTAAAAAATGCTTTCACATTAAAAAAATACCTTAACCAAACAGCCTTTTCAAACGAAAAGCGGTTATAAAAGCCACTATGTTTGCATTCCCAGATATTAATTTACATATTCAAAAGCTGAAAGAAACTTTATTAATCACAGACTCCGTCGACACATTAAAAATTCTTCGCATTGCAGAAAGCTTTACTTTGTGAACCGAAAAATTCAGCTCCTAAAGGTTCAAACGTTCATTGTAAGGTATAATGATCTATGGAGGCGGGTTCACAGAGTATGCCTGTGTGGCTTAAGAACTCAGCAAATAACACTGTTTGCAAGAGAATTCTCTTGAATAATTCTTGTCGATGTTGAAATGTCTGTCGTCTCTTGGGAGCTCAGATTTTCGTCTAGCCAGAAGCCGTTCCATTAGTGTCTTCAGCTATCTTATTATAGGTATCTTTGCGAACTACCTTTAAGTCTGGTTTTTGCTCTGTGACAGTTTCCTGATGTACATACACATTCACGTCTACATCTGGGTTCGGTTAAGCATTTCTGCACCTAAATTAGTTTTATTGTTATTTAAGTCCCACGTAATAGGGCCGAGCCTATTGTCGTTATTTTCAAAGTCAAAATCTTCTTTTTTCAAATAGACTTTTACAAGTTCTTTTGAATCGTCAATATTAAACTGTTTTTAAAACTATTCACAATTCCAGACTCCATGCTGCTAATGAGAATTTAGTAATGGAAAATCCAAATGACACTTTACTCTTCCCTGGAACTCTACATCGAACCGCAAGCATTTATGCAGTGAAACAACGATGCAGTCGTATATATGTAATGTAATAACATCATGTTGTTTCTACCACAGAAACTGGTATAACGCTTACTGAAACTTTTGTTTAAGGTCATTTGAGCTTGAATTGTTAAAATGATTTAAGTATCGATTCCCGAATTTTCGATTTCGATTTCTTTTGTTAAGAAATTGTCGATTTCTTAACTACATTTTTTTTATAATTTTACTAGTAGCTCAATTCAGCGAAAGAATAATAAAAATGATATTTTTCTTTACCAATATCCCATCATTATGATAAGTTGAGAGAGTTAGCTCGAAGACGTAAGAGAGAGCAAGAATTACCGTCCCGTTTGTCATATAACCGTCATTATTTGGTTTAAAAATGAGTAATTGGGCATACGATCCAGAGGTCTAGGGTTCAAATCCATTACAGGGAAAGTGTGGTTAAGTTTTTCCATCAAACAATTCTCTTTCTCTTTAAATTTGGACCAAACAGCAGTGTCCGTTCGTCTCTGCGACACGAGGAAACAAAGAAATTGATCAGTATCGTGACCTCTCGTCGCTAATAGATAGTTGCAATCGCTGTTGAAGAATTTTCTACACAATTTCCTTTTAATTACAAAGCTTTCAGCGAGGAATTGATTAAAAGATTTTTTATTCAAATTGTCAGTTCTTGATTTTGTTTTTGTTTCGTTTGATAAATAGCCAGGATACAAAATTGTTTCTCGATTGAAAAAGCAATATGTGAACCAAAAACAATTACGAAATAACTTTCAAATAGTGTCAATGAATTTTGATGTCGAGAAAAATTAGGATCTTGCAAAAGGATGTATCTCTAAAGATGTATCTATCAATCATATAATGTGAATATGCTAAAAACAATGTTCTCAAACTATTCCTCCCCTAGTTTCAGTATACCAATCTTATAATACCGTTTCATTTTTGGTATTAACGTGATTCTGGCTTATATCTTATAAGTAACACACAGACTATGGTGTTCTCATCAGGATATTGTCATACACTACCGACAAAAAGTTTGGAAGCACCTATAATTTTTGTAAAAACAAATAGCAAATTGATAATACCTAATAAATTTTATCGATGTTGTAATAAAATATAATATGATTTTAGTAATAATAATATGGTTTTGTTTCATAGTTTAATTGTTGTTTTAATTACTTAATTAAAATTAGTACCTAATCATTCTTCATTAAATAATACTATATTTTATATTATTTCTAAAATAATTGAGAGTATTAAAAGTGCTTCCAAACTTTTTGTCGGTAGTGTATCTAAGACACCTTACCATACTTCCATCACCTCCAGGTGTATAATCAATACCTACTTTTAAAGATGACAATTGTCAGTATAGATAGCTGAAATTACAAAGCCGTTAGAAATAAACAATGGTCTGCTGAAATTCCCAAACCACATTTCCATTGGATCACAAATTAAAAACGTCAAGACTTCACGTGTAACGAATGCACTAACAGTGTTACCGGATGTGACGACAGAAAACCAAGGCGTGTTAGAGAAAGCCGGATGCTTTAGAATGATAAACAACATGAAAGATTTAAGCGTACATCCGCAACCTATCTATTCAACATCGCAGTCTCAAAGGCGGGAGTTAGGTAATTAACTGCATCGCCCGCGACAGGCTTAGTGTATGGAGAGAATCAGTATGGAAAGTTAAGTTATTTATTTCATATTGACACTACCTATAAAAAAAAACTGAGGAATTTCATAGCCTGTGTAGTCAGCCAACCCGCACTAAGACAGCGTGGTAAAAGCCTAACCCTTCTCTATTTTAAAGGAGGCCCTACTATGGGCCGATGATAACGGTTACTGCAAATTGTGTGGACCGGCCTTATGGTAAATGCAATAAAGTCCGAATTGATTATTTTTTATCTCAATCACCAGTTCACATAATTCTGACGGAATGCGGAGGGTCACTTCAGTGGGTGTTACTTGTATAAAGTGATCGCCCTCCGTGAAACTTATATTAAATGACTACTCAAAGGCACATACCTAAGCCAAAAATACAGAAAAATCCCTCATATGGTATTTTAAAATTTGAAAAAAAAATGTGTTTGTTAATACATCCTAAAAATCTACTGAACGGAATCGGAATCAATTTGGGACATCATCATCATATTAGGAGCTATTGTAATTATGTAAATATATTTATCTAGGATTATTTATTTATTAATTTATTTTACTTCAACATATACGGTTAATACCATTTACACATATCGAAGAACTCTAAAACATTTATATACATAATACAATACTCAAATTACAATATGAAAATTAAAAATAAAAGAAAATATATCACATAAAAACAAACAAAACATAACTATAACAAGACAAAAACAAACATAAAATCATAAATAAAACTAAGTAACACTTTCACAATATTTGAGACAATTCTACTTTACGTGCGGCCATGTATCCGCAAAAAGATCACAGTCCGGGTTAGTTTCCATCAGAGCATTGAGAGAGCTTAGAACTCGCGGTATGGGATAAAAGGAGCGAGCCGCGGTTCGACATTCGGTACGGCTAATAACTTGTGTCTTCTGTTACGAAGATAATTGTTTGGAGTGTAAAGTCGAACCAACTCATTATGCAGATCTGGCGCATCTATAATTCCTTTACACACTTTAAGCATGAAACCCATCTGGTCGGATGCTCGTCTTGTTTCAAGCATATTATAGCCTAAGCATCCTGCCAGAAATTATGGGTAGCATATGTGATATCCCAGAACCCTATGTAATTTGGGGCATACATACATAGGTCATATTTTGGGACAGCATATAGGATAATGTTGGTGATAAATGTATCCGATATATTTGAGGTGGATTTAATTGCGGGATACCTATAAATGTTCCAAATTTTTTACGAAAATATTATTTCTAACTACATACATACATAAACTCACGCCTGTATTCCCCGAAGAGGTAGGCAGAGGTGCATTTCTGCACCCACATTTCGCCAAGTATGTATCAGTCCCACGTAATAGGGGGCAAGCCTATTGCCGTTTTTCGGGCACATTTCCAGACTCCGTGCTGTTACTGAGAATTTCCTAATGGATAAACCCAATAACACTTTGCCCGACCCGGGAATCGAACCCAGGACCTCTAGATCGCACGGCACATACTTGTACCGCTAGACCACGAGGCAGTCTATAATTTGATATTAAGATTCATAGGTATCAAATGATTATGTAACGCCTAATTAATTGAGAGATGTGTTACTGTCCCTCCGTATGTAGTGTCAAGCCAACAGGTCCACAACTAGCGGGTAAAGTTTAAAATTCAATCAATTTTGTGCTCCGCAGCCTCTATTCTCTGTTCAGGTATTTTGTTCCTGTAATTTCGCGCGTTCATTATTTTGTTTTTACCTTTCAACATTATTGTTTCATGCAAATTATAATTTGCGATTTTCGCTGTATAATTCCTGATGTATGAATAATTTTGTAAGTGTTCTTGTAGCCGGACAAACGTTTCCAGATAAATAATTGCCAAAAAGTGGAATTATTGTACTAGAGTGTCGGGTGTTAGCTACCGAATAACATTGATATAGCAGTTTATTCGGGCCTTATTTCATATATTATTTAATTTACATACATACATACATAAACTCACGCCTGTATTCCCCGAAGGGGTAGGCAGAGGTGCATTTCTGCACCCACATTACGCCAGGTATGTATCAGTCCCACGTAATAGGGGGCGAGCCTATTGCCGTTTTTCGGTCACAATTCCAGACTCCGTGCTGCTACTGAGAATGTCCTAATGGAAAAACCCAATAACACTTTGCCCGACCCGGGAATCGAACCCAGGACCTCTAGATCGCTCGGCACATACTTGTACCGCGAGACAACGAGGCAGTCATTATTTAATTTCAGAAGCATTTAACGATCATAACCTAACGTAGTTTCTGTATTCATTTATGGAAGTTAACTTAAACTTCTAGAGCTGGTTTTGTCTACAGCTGAGATGTTAATTGATCTTATTCATATAATACAGGTCAGATGATTTTCCATTTGAATTTATCATATAAATCTCTCGCCTATAACGTATACAGGCTTCACTATGACTTCGCTAATGAAATTATCAAAAAATAGCATTAAACACACATCTTTTACAACAACTTCGATTTGTTCGGTCCACTTTTAACTGTCTTTTACTTTCCAACTACCCATATTGTTTCTGATTGGTTTCATCGCTAAAGACTACCTAGGTCCCCACTGATTCGCAAAGCTTCACTGTTCTATTTCTTACTGTGTAACTATCGATCCTGGTGGACAAGAATTACGGTGAGCATTGTATAGAGGTATTATCATCAGCCCACATACGTCCCACTACTGGGCACGGGCCTCCTCTACCATTGAGAGGGTTTAGGCCTGAGTCCACCACGCTGGCCTAGTACGGGTTGGAAGTTTCATCACGATGTTTCCCTTCACAGTTAAAGTACATGATAATTCTTTATGTTCTCGAGGCCATTACGACTTAGATATACATATATAGAGGGATATGTATACAGGCATAATCTCTAACTTCTACTAGCCCGAACAAACCTTAGGTATTCCATAGTCAACCGAAACATTGGAGGGAATCCGCCCACATTCAAATACATCTTGACAAACATAACTACAGCATAACGAGGTATCCAACATCTCGTATATATCATGAGGGTGATAATACGCGCGACGTGCGGCGTGTTATTGTACAGAACGTGTTCCATCGTGTCGCGCTAATGGTTTCCTAACTCGTGTATTCCTTGCTCCATCGGCTACTGACAAAAGATTAAACGTTAATATCGGATTAAAGGTCTAATGCGTCTATGTGATCAGATATTTTAGGTTCTTTTTGCTGTGGCTGATGCCATCATCATCATCAGCCCTTATACGTCCCACTGCTGGGCACAGACCTCCTCTATTACTGAGAGGGTTTAGGCCTTAATCCACCACGCTGGCCTTGCGTGCCAGGCACGCCAACCCGTGGGTTGGCGGAATACATTTCTAAGAAATTCCTAAGAACTTTTAGGCGTGCAGGTTTCATCACGATGTTTTCCTTCACCGTTAAAGTACGTGATAATTATTTGTGAATACACACATAATTTCGAAAAGTCTGAGGTGTGTGCCTGGGGTTTGAACCTGCGACCGCCGAAATTCTCGACCGCGCGCCTTAACCTCGAGGCCATCATTGCTTTAATAATAAGCTCGCCTCCTTGAGATTAAAACATATCGATATTAAGTCACAGATTGTTTAAGAGTTCCCGTAGACATTACACATTGTTATGATACAGGCAAATTTTCACCCAAATCTCCACAAGATTAGGGAAGTAGACTAAACCAAGCAGCTTATAAAGAAACCACTTTATTTCCCGGCAGGGGCGTAGTATTCGCCATCAAAGGCGTTCATGTATCATGAAGACTGAAATAAAATCTCTCCCGGTCGCAGCGAGACGCTATCGGTATGCGAGTCATGCCGTCGTTACAATGTATTGCACTTTTATCAAGCTGCTTCCACATTTGCCACTTTTTTTACCGTGGCCCCTTGCCAAGATTTTACGTGATAAACATCGTGAGGAATGCACACATAAAAGTTCTGAGAAATTTTTCAGGTGTGTAGTCAGCCAACCCGCACCAGGCCAGCGTGGTGGACGAACGTCTACACCCTCTCAGCCTTAGAGGAAGCCCGTGCCCAGCAGTGAGACTTATTTTGCCTGATGATGATTGTCATAGAAGATTTTACCATGGGGCAGGCGTGTGGGCTTGACAAATGTTTTCTCAGGCAAGCCTAGACGGATTTTCTGTAAGCGAAGGTAGGTTGTTAAATAGACTCATCTGTTTTTGACGATTGTACAAGAAAAATATTGAAGAATACTATTGTACTAATGAAATCAATGCAAGAATTGAAATAAAACATTTATCTCAATATAATATACTCAATCACGCAAGAACAGTCAAAGGAATATAATTTGGCAAATTAAAATACTTTGTTCTAGCAATAGACAGTAGCAAAAAGAACACTTACAACTCGTAAACTATTTTACGCAGATCAGTTGCAGTAAACACAGGGCGAAAAGTCCATATCAAAAATGCTAGTGCGACATATTGGAGTTAGAAATCATATTATTCCTCCAAACTGCGCTTTAGAAATGTCATTGAATGAGTTATGGGCCGGTAACTGTAGACAGCCGCGCGGAGGCGTCTGGATTCGACTCTCGCGTTCAATTGATAGTACTATAAATTATATGATATCTGTTTCGGGTTTTGACATATCTACTGGATTGGATTACTGTGTGTTTCCCGGACAGTAGATGTGCTATTCACTTCATACACAATTATTTACTCGTATTTGTTCACTACCTTGTACATCCTCGTGGTGCCGTACGTTCTAGAAGTCCAGGGGCGATTTCTGAGCCAGGCGTAGAGTTACTATACTACAGGCAAATAGTTTGGAAATCTTCCCGAAAATCGGCAACAAGATGATTGATGAAGATGATGTCTTATATTTGACTCTCATAAAACACACCTGGTAAAACTTGGGTGCATAAGTACATTTCTTCCTACCCTTCATACATATGTACATTTGTATGTGTGTGTTGTACGATTAATTGACACATTTTTTTAGATTTATAAAGAGAGATATAATATGTAGATATGTTTCCGTGTAGTATCTGAGCTTTTTGTAGGTTAGTAAACTTCAAATGTAAAATAAATTCTCAATTGGCTAGTACCAAGACCACAGGTTGCTGAAAACAATATTTGGATTGACTTAAATTCACGTTACCTCGAGAAAAAGAAGTTGATGACATGACTTTAACCTACGGCTAACCTAGTAACTCGCATCGCTTAACAAACCAAACTATGGAACCATTATATTCCGCAGTAAGCACTATTAAAAGTTTTCAATTCAATAATACACAGTACCCGCCTCGGTAACATACAGTCACAACGGTAACCAGATTAAGCGTTCACTTAAAATTGAATTTAAAAAGCCAACGATTTTATTCCATTACAAAACATTAATTGAACTAGAAAAATTAATGAAGTTAACTCGTACAATGCTACGGAATGTGACTGTAATACAAAGTTGAAAATAAAATCTACATATATGTAGGTTTTTCAATAAAATGCTTTTTTAAAAAAAAACTGCCTCGTGGCATCGCGGTACAAGTATGTGCCGTGCGATCTAGAGGTCCTGGGTTCGATTCCCGAGTCGGGCAAAGTGTTATTGGGTTTTTCCATTAGGAAATTCTCGGTAACAGCACGGAGTTTGGAAATGTGCCCGAAAAATGGCAAAAGGCACGCCACCTATTACGTGGGACTGATACATACTTGGCGAAATGGGGGTTTAATTCCCCTTAAGGGAATACAGGCGTGAGTTTATGTATGTATGCTTTTTGAAAAAAAAACTATAAATCTACGACGGCACTGCCAATATCTTCTTATGCCCCGTGATGGTTAATGGCATGACGATTAAAAAGATTAGAGACGATTAGTTTTTAGAGATCATCATCATCATCAGCCCAAATACGTCCCACTGCTGGGCACGGGCCTCCTCTACAACTGAGAGGGTTTAGGACATAGTCCACCACGCTGGCCTAGTGCGGGTTGGCGGACTACACACCTAAGAAATTCCTAAGAACTTTTTAGGTGTGCAGGTTTTATCACGATGTTTTCCTTCACCGTTAAAGCAAGTGATAATTCATTGTGAATACACACATAACTTCGAAAAGTCAGAGGTGTGTGCCTGGGGTTTGAACCTGCGACCGCCGAAATACTCGACCGCGCGCCTAAACCTCGAGGCCATCACTGCTGTTTTTAGAGATAGAGACTATTAATTAGGCATCATCATCATCATCATCAGCCAGCTGGGCACGGTCCTCCTCTATAACTGAGAGGATTTAAGCCTTAGTCCACCACGCTGACGGGTTGACGGACTACACACCTAAGAAATTCCTAAGAATTTTTAGGTGTACACGTTTCGTCGCGATATTTTCCTTCATTGTTATTTGTTAAAGTATACAAATATACTTTAACTCATTATTAATACACACATAGAAAAGTCGAAGGTGTGTGCCTGGGGTTTGAACCTGCGACCGCTTAGAAAAATATAAGAGAACAAATAAGATAACGTAAATATTAGTGGAATGTAGGTGAAACAGTGCAGGCAAGTTACCTGTAATTAGTGCTACTAGTCTAGTTAAGCCGGCTTGTTCATAACGA
Organism: Hemaris fuciformis; assembly: GCA_907164795.1. Classification (NCBI taxonomy): domain Eukaryota; kingdom Metazoa; phylum Arthropoda; class Insecta; order Lepidoptera; family Sphingidae; genus Hemaris; species Hemaris fuciformis. The sequence continues at coordinate 14,066,649 of OU015438.1, read as the reverse complement.
AGGCCGACTTGGGTACAGCGTGAATCTGCCGCTTTAAAAATATTCAAAGAATTTTTCCATACATCCAAGACGTAAATAAATTTTTCCATACGTTCTTATGCTCGCGCCCTAACATTCTTGGAGCAATTTAACTAGAACACGATACAATTGCATATATAAAAGTGGACAAGCCTTTTATTTCCCTATGAGAATTTCAAATAATTGCTACGTTGTTGTTGGCGAAAATCTTTTGTGAGACTTTTTGCGTGTTCATTAACTCGTTTGTTGCTCTCGTTTTTATTGTGAGAATGTCTTGTGAAATACATTTTGGAGTTGGGTTTCGTGCTTGCCTTTTTCTGACACCAGAAAAAATATTGTTTCGAAAAATGTTAAGCGAAAATTTCGCTGTACATTCGTTCTAAAAAGTTAAAATTTTACAATGTAGCAATATATTTCTTAAAAAAGAATTTTAAATTATTATCACAGCAATTAATTTAGAATACGCTTGAGTTGTATATAAATAACAGTGCTTTGAAGTTTTCATTAGAATTTTTTAATTCCATTGGCCTTCTACAATATCTAATTTTATTAGTATTTTAAAATACGTAGTGTTTAAACACGTAGTATTTACGTTAAGTAGTGAACGCCATTTAGGGTGTCCACTTAAAATCGCGTCGTGTTTTCGCGTCGCTCCACGACATCAGGCTGAGTGGTCACCCACCTGTCCTAGCCACAACGTGCCGACATAGTAGCCATAGTATATATATGTTTTTGTGTAAAACCTAATATGTTACTTATGTATATACTTTGTTCTTGCTAAACTTTATTATGTGTTTTTTGTCTTCGACCATTTTTTTTATTTCTTTCTTTATTTTCCTATTAATACTTCGTTATCCGCGTGGACTGTAGGATTGGGTAAAAGACTTAAAAGTACGTAGATAATGAAAAGCGGATTTGAAGCGGCACCACCTCTCAAGCAGTGATGGCCTCGAGGTTTAGGCGCGCGGTCGAGCATTTCGGCGGTCGCAGGTTCAAACCCCAGGCACACACCTCTGACTTTTCGAAGTTATGTGTGTATTCACAATTAATTATCACTTGCTTTAACGGTGAAGGAAAACATCGTGATAAAACCTGCACACCTAAAAGTTCTTAGGAATTTCTTAGATGTGTAGTCCGCCAACCCGCACTAGGCCAGCGTGGTGGACTAAGGCCTAAACCCTCTCAGTTGTAGAGGAGGCCCGTTCTCAGCAGTGGGATATATTTGGGCTGATGACGATGACCTCTCATTAATACTCCACCAATCCACTACTTCGGCATTTCGTCAATGCGTCTACGATCACCAAGAATTTACTAGTGCTTGAGAATAGTGACTATCAGACAACCCGATAAAATAAACATCAATTATTTTCTTAATGGCAACAATAGCTTATTCACGCAGGATAAATCAAGAGAATAATTTTTCATACCACGAAGTTACGCACAATATCCGATGTCTACAGTCGCCATTTTAATTTCAAGAACACTTCCATCAAAACGGGAGTCTTATAATCAAAGACAATGAGTCGGGCCCGAGGCGAATCCCGACAAGTTGAACGGGAACTTTGGTACCCAAGCGAGACTGTCGGAAAGCTGAAGTTTCATCAAAATCGGTTCAGTGAACTGCCTCTATTACTTTCGGCTTTTCGTTTCGTTCACCGTAATTCGAGATTGTTACGAGCTTTACAGATTGTGTAACAGATGTAAGTTGGCCGGATTTTACGGCGGATGATTCTGGGGAACGTTCACGTGTATGACTGAGAGAATACGGCTTATTTGGGAACATGGGGAGCGGTTTGTAAAAGACGACTTAAGTAGGTATATGTATATTATCGAAAACAAGTTATATGGTTTTATTATTTCTGTTACATACATACATAAACTCACGCCTGTATTCCCCGAAGAGGTAGGCAGAGGTGCATTTCTGCACCCACATATTTCTGTTAATAATAACTTACTGATTGGCGTGGCGTTCCATTGTCACGAAAATCTATGTGAAGCAATGCTGTTATTTCATGGGTGTTGGAGATAATCAGACACAAGTTTAGAAGTCCCGGGTTTGATTCTCGGGTCGTGTTATTGTTGTTTTTTGAGTCTACCATGTTACCCCTATCTCAATTTGTGGACAGGTCGTTTCGTTTCCGCTAATACCATACAAAGAAGTCTTTTCGAAGTTATGTGTGTATTCACAATCAATTATCACGTACTTTTACGGTGAAGGAAAACATTGTGATGAAACCGGCACACTTAAAAGTTCTTAGGAATTTCTTAAGTGTGTAGTCTGCCAACCCGCACTAGGCCAGCGTGGTGGACTAAGGCCTAAACCCTCTCAATGGTAGAGGAGGCGCGTACCGTGCAGTGGGACGTATATGGGCTGATAACGATGATGATAATGAATACCACATTACATTACATAAACTCACGACTGTATTCCCCAAAGGGGTAGGCAGAGGTTCATTTCTGCACCCACATTTCGCCAGGTAATTATCAGTCCCACCTAATAGGGGGCGAGCCTATTGCCGTTTTTCGGGCAAATTTCCAGACTCCGTGCTGTTACTGAGAATTTCCTAATGAAAAAACCCAATAACACTTTGCCCGACCCGGGAATCAAACCCAGGACCTCTAGATCGCACGGCACATACTTGTACCGCGAGACCACGAGGCAGTCACAATGAATACCATACAAAGCATACACACAATATAAGCATATACACAATTTGATCTTCCCTCAACTCCTCAATTTGTTTTGTTTAAGATACAACCCAAGCTATAGATTTATAGTTTGTACGTGTAGGTACACGCTCGACAGAGACCAAGTCATTCACCCTCTGTATCTTTTGCAATGTTTCGGAATAAAATACCAAACGTGACATAAACATTTACAATCCAAACTTAGTGATATTGTATCTTAAACAAATGAAAGATACGTAAAATAAACGATAAAACGAAGTTTAAACGGCACCACAACAGAATGTAACATTCGTGTATGAATAGAAATGAGAGTTTAAAGGGGAAATAAAATTCGCAATATCGAAAGAAAGACTGACGAAATATCTGAACTTTGATAACAAAATATATGTGTAAGTATATGTTTAAAAATATGATGATAATTTTTATTTACTCAAAGTTATTAGTATTATTTATTTAAGTTGTTTTTTTTTTTCTTTTACTTCCTTCTTTGCACTTTATTCTACCCGCTTTATTTTTCCTCTTTTATTATCCATCCTAAGGTTGCCTGTAAGAAATTGCCTAGAGCGATAAGGCCGCCTCTTGTCTAATTTTTAATAGATAAGTTTCTTTATAATATTTTGTCCATACAAGGAAGTGTAAATAAATAAATAAATAAATCATAACGCGTAAGTCATTTCGCATCGTTTATGAGGACGTGGTTGCTGTGGAAACGTTTATTGAGTAATATTTCTAACCAATTCACTGTTTATAAATAAATACACCCAACAGTCACATACATAGTTCTGAGCCCACATTAAGATACGAGTCTTGTGTCGTGCGTATCAGAAACTACGAGAGACTTTTTGGTCTCACAAACACTCAGACCCGAAACAAATATTTGTGGATGACACAAACATTTGTCTCGGTGCGGGGATCGAACCCGTGGCCTCTAGTTTCGCAAGCTGGTGTCTAGCCAACTGCGCCACGGGGCTGTCAAATTATAGTGATGAAATTATTATCTTTTAAATATAAATGAATTAAGTGTTTATTCATAATGAATTGTCGCCTTTAATGGTGAAGGGAATCATCGTGAGGAAACCTGCACACCTAAACAGTTCTTAGGAATTTATTTAGTGATTAGTCTGCCAACCCGCACTAGGCCAGTGTGGTAGACTGAGGGCTCTGTTTGCTATAGAGGACGACCGGGCCCTGCAGTGTGACGTATATGGGCTGATGACGATGATCAACGGATAGAGGATGGTGGGAGATTGTCTATAGACTGCCGACCATAAGATTTCATATAACTTTTATAGTAACTTAACCACTGTTCTAATATCCGCCTGTGTATGTCTAGTTTTAAACAACCTGGCATAATCATGTCGACAGATTAGATATATTTCTGACAATGATTGCCAGATCATAATCCATTGAACATCCTAAATCGTCAACGATAAAAAATTTCGAATATTGCCCACGGTTTTCACATTGCCCGAGGCCCAATTTTCTGATAGTACTATATTCGGTTCCACAGGCATAGATTCCACTGTTCAGAATGTCCCAAATCCGCCATAGTGACTAACTCAACGGTCTCACATTCTGTGTTCCCTCTGTGTATCCTTTATACAATAGGCCGGCAAAGTTGTATCTACTATTGAAAGATAAATCAGTCGTTTTTAGCCAGTCAAAACTTTACTTAGACCCCTTCCCTTCCTTCAAACGTGTGCGGTGTTACTTTACCGTATATAAAAGTAACATAATAAAAATCTTCAGGAATCTATTTTATTTTTAAAATTCATCATTATCAAATCAGTTAAACATGAAAGCGTGACAAACAAACTGATGGCCGAATACTGAAACGCTACTTAATCTGAGGGCAACTTATATTTAAGTGGCTGTAACAATTTAAGCGGTATACTGAAACTTCATTTATCGGTTTTAGGACTGTGATTAACTAATGCCCACTTAAATTTCCATAAATGGCAACATTACCACAAAAAGTTCTTTTACATGACATATCTTAATATACCGCTTAAATTATAACAGCCACTTGAATATAAGTCACCCTCAGATTAAGTAGCGTTTCAGAATTCGGCCATGAATATCCTATTTAAATTCAAGTCAGAATTAATCATGAGAAATAAATTAGACAATACGTTGTTTCTCGGAACGACGATCGTGATTTTAAACACCCCATCCAACTGGATGGTTAGTTAACAATGGCTGAAAATTACGTAACTAATTCGCTCTCGGGCAAATTGTAATAAATGAACAATAGTAACTTTTATAGCCGCTATAAATTTTTAAATTTTGACTTGTACCCATTACGGCCACTGTCTGTTTTACGCTGATACACGCGCATGAGATTTTAGTGTTTCAACTAAAATAGCACTAGAATATTTCTCAATGCTTTTTATGGCCTCCTATATTACCATCCGTTTGAGAATAATGTCTATCATAATGCCGTGGAATAGTCAAAACAAATGACAGTGCTATTTCGAATTTGAGTATTGTGATGTCTAGATGAGATGGCCTCGAGGTTTAGGCGCGCAGTCGAGAATTTCGACGGTCGCAGGTTCAAACCCCAGGCACACACCTCTGACTTTTCGAAGTTATGTGTGTATTCACAATGAATTATCACTTGCTTTAACGGTGAAGGAAAACATCGTGATAAAACCTGCACACCTAAAAAGTTCTTAGGAATTTCTTAGTTGTGTAGTCCGCCAACCCGCACTAGGCCAGCGTGGTGGACTAAGGCCTAAACCCTCTCAGTTGTAGAGGAGGCCCGTGCCCAGCAGTGGGACGTATTTGGGCTGATGATGATGATGTCTAGAAGTTAATCTTGGCTCTAATATAGTTTTATAATGTGGCAATATAATAATAATAAATACAACCAACAGTCACATACATAGTTCTGACCCCACACTAAGATAAGAGTCCTGTGTCGTGGGTATCAGAATCTACGCGAGACTTTTCGGTCTCACAAACACCCAGACCCGAAACAAATATTTGTGGATCACACAAACATTTGTCTCGGTGCGGGGATCGAATGCGTGGCCTCACGTTTCAAGAGCTGGTGTTTAGCCAACTGCGCCACGGGGCTCTCAAATATGAATGCATTGACACCTGATGGGATTTTCAGTGTGGTCTAAATAATGTTTCGACTGGTGCTGAATTTTTAGGTACGCGGTCGAGAATTTCGACGGTCGCGGGTTCAAACCCCAGGCACACACCTCTGACTTTTCGAAGTTATGTGTGTATTCACAATGAATTATCACTTGCTTTAACTGTGAAGGAAAACATCGTGATAAAACCTGCACACCAAAAAAGTTCTTAGGAATTTCTTAGGTGTGTAGTCCGCCAACCCGCACTAGGCCAGCGTGGTGGACTAAGGCCTAAACCCTCTCAATGGTAGAGGAGGCCCGTGCTCAGCAGTGGATCGTATATGGGCTGATGATGATGGAAGTTACGCATATTTTACTATTGTTATTTGAGCTTAGTAAACGCACTAGCATACTACTGCATACCGGTCCAAATAGTGAAATAACTGGTTTTAACCAGTAAATATTATCTATTTACAGTCCCTAAAGTACTATAAAACCAGATGTATAGAATGCGACAAACTTGCAGTAAACAGTATAGTTATTGGCCACTTAAGCGACTTCAGGATTTAAAATTTCAATAAAAATAAAAATTTCAGTAGGAAATAAATAAAAGTTATGGCATATGGTTGCATATTAATTTTTTTACTAAATAATCTGTCTTACATACACTTTTATCAAATATTGTAGAAATAAAATGAACAAAAAGACAAAATACTTAAAATTACAGTAATTGGCCATAACATTGTAGTTATTGGCCATGAAATCATACAGTAATTAGCCACACCGACACATAAAATATAAATTGAAACTTGAACAATTCTATAATAACTAAAGCATATCTTCTTGATGATCTTCATTCTCAAAAGACTCAGAGTCATCATCATTCAATAAAAATACATTTATGGCATACAAAATCAGACAGATCATCGTCATCTGGTGCTCTTCGTGCTTGATTGGGATACAATGACGATTATAATATTTATTACAACTATCACATAATAAGGACTTTTTTTAGCAGCTAGATGAATTAGATGATGGCATATATCACAAGTAACTACTTCTATATTTGATATCATTGGTTCATAATTATTAGTTACGTTTTTGATTTTTTTCCTACACCTTTATTTGTCTTCAAAACATTTTCTTGCCGTGCAGCTGCTTTCTCCTCTCTTTTTCTTTTTCTTTCCGTTTTTTGATTCTCTTTTTCGCACTTTTCTAGTTCTTTTTTTCAATAACTGATCTAAATTCCTCGGAGGTAATGGCAAAGGGATTTTTTCCTTATTTTTGTCTCCTTTAGCGGCAAGCACGCGACCAGTAGACGGACATAGCTGAAATCCCGTCTCGTCAGCTTTGAAAACACGTTTTGGATCCTGAATTTCCTCTAACAAGTTTTCACTCGTCAAATAGTTTCTTACTCCAAGAAATAATTTCTTAAGTGAGCATCAGACACGTAGGCACTGGCTTTAGTTACTCCTTCGCTGGTTCTTTTGACTAAACTAGGGTCACGTTTTAAGAAACCTTTTAGCCATCCCTGACCAGGTCGATTATTGACAAAAGGAGTAACACGTGCATTATATCAATCAAATAATTTTGAACAGTGTCGAGAACATCATCTAGCTTTCTAGGAAAGCCATTTTAATCAATCATTCTTCGATAGCATTTTCTTCTTCAAATGTCGAATACGGTGTTGGCCCAAATTGAGATTTTGAAAATTATAATATGACGCTTATTATCGTAGCAGAAGACGTTTTATTCATTAACATTTAACAACGCTATTTATTTATTTAATTTTATTTATAGTAATTGGCATAGGAGGCCAATAACTATAAGCTATTAAAAAAATTGTGACAGTTATTAGCCACTACAAAATTTTGAGTTAAAGATGACACTAGGTAATTTTTTGCCCTAAATCTGTTTATAACGCATACCAAGACACTATTTTATAGAATTTGAATAGCGGCACTAGTACATATAATTCATAAAATATTGCATAAAAAAATGTAGCAGTCTTAACATTTTTTTTAGAAAATTACTTATTTTGTACCTCCCGGCAAAATATCACACGACGAAAAGTAACCAGTTCCCCTAGCGGAATTTTGTTAAAACTATTTGACAGATGATGAAATTGTTGCCATTAATGCAGTTTTTAATCTATTATTCTGTTAGGTTATTGCTTATTTTAGGCCGTCAAAGTTGAAATGGCCAATAACTGTATAGGGGCCAATAACTATAGCGTTTCCCCTATCAGGATTTCAACCATAAATGCGGTGACCGCTTATTCTTATCCAATCAAATGGAAATATACCATCAACGTTTTATTACGAAAATAATTATTATCATATAGTTAAGAATATAAATTCAGTCCACAAATGAATATTCCGTGAAACTTGTCTTCAGCGGCTCGTGCTTTAAATGTGGGTCATTGTATAATAATGGCTGATAGTGGACAGTCACCACCTGTCGCCATCGGGAAGAATTTAGATCACAGGGAATTGATTGATCGCTCGTTAGCGGTTTACTGATGTATTTTATCTAAGTTTTATTTGCAATTTATTGCAGTTGTAGTTTTTAAAAGCGTTTAGAACTCTAGACACGATATTTATTGATACGATGCAATAAAAATATTAACGTCAGCTATATTTGGTGCTAGCTATGGCCTAAAGGTTTTTGAACGTGTCTGTTTTCGTTTGAATTTTAAATCAAAAATCAATTTCCTTCGAATTTTAAGTCAATCAATGTTTAAAAAAAGAACATCTTAGGGACCTAAAATTGAACCTGTTAAAGTGTTCAGATTTTGTAAGTCTGAAAACTAAAGTTCATCACAATCCTTTCAGGGATTGAGGCGAGAAAAGCTGAAAATATTGCGTTCTAGAATTTTCAAAAACATAAATTTCCTGACGTGAGTGGAAACACTAAAATATGTATTTATGAAAGTAAAAAGTCAATTTTCTAAGGCTGCTTCGTGGTCTTGCGGTATGTGCCGTGCGATCTAGAGGTCCCTTGTTCGATTTACGGATCAGGCTAAGTGTGTTGAGGGTTTTACCATTAGGAAATTCACTGTAGCAACACTGAGTTTGTAAATGTGTCCAAAAAACGGCAATCGGCCTGTCCCCTATTACGTTGGACGAAATCAAAATTGGTGAAATGTGGGTGCAGAAATGCACCTCCGCCTACCTCTTCGGGGAGTTCAACTGTGAGTGTATGTATGTATATGTATATATGTACATATATGTCAATTTTCTAAGCATTTATGTAATCTGACGAGCGATAATATAATTTATTTCTAACTAGCCAATACTATAATTGTACCGCACTGAAAAATAATCTTCCAACTAATCTGCAAGGTCGTTATTCAAAAGAACTTCTAATGAGATTAGTTGAAATATATTAGTTCTAATACTAAAACGGTATATTTCAAAAATAGGTGCTTAAAACTTCGCCGCCGTCTAATCCAATTGCTGCCAATATTATTGGCGAAAGAATCACTTTTTCGTATCTAACAGTTCTTGTTATTGGCAAAGTTCGGTCATCGCATTATTAACTTTTATTTTGGAGCGGTACAAATGGACCTAATTTTGGGAATTCATATTTTTTATTCAGACATTAAGCTCAGTGTTTCTGTAATGCGGTTATAATAGATAATACAGTTGCAAGAATCGATTGTGTTTGAGTAGTTTGTAAAATTACTTCGTTTTTTGTAGCCCTAGGTTATTGAGAATAACTCATAAGGAAATTCTAAGTAACAGCATGGGTTCTGCAACATACATACATAAACTCACGCCTGTATTCCCCGAAGGAGTAGGCAGAGGTGCATTTCTGCACCCACATTTCGCCAGGTATGTATCAGTCCCACGTAGTAGGGGCGAGCCTATTGCCGTTTTTCGGGCACATTTCCAGACTCCCTGCTGTTACTGAGAATTTCCTACTGGAAAAACCCAATAACACTTTGCCCGACCCTGGAATCGAACCCAGGACCTCTAGATCGCACGGCACATACTTGTACCGCGAGACCACGAGGGTTCTGGAAATATATATAAAAACCGCAACAGGCTTTCCTCCTGCGTAACTTTTGAAATTCACCTCTAACTAACATACAGTATAACTGTGTGTTTTATTAAAGAAAAAAATACAATTAGGTACCAGCTTTGATATTATGACATAATGTAGCTCTTCGCCAGGACACAATGATAAAAATATTGTAATATAAAAAACCTCAAGTATAAGCCACTAAGCGGTGGACTACTTCCACCTTAAGTGTTTGGCTACGTAGGTCACGACAGGTACAGTAATCAATCAACTGAACAACTTCTGTACAAGCCAGTACTTACTATCTGCTTATTATAAGAGGGATGTGTCAGTAATTCTTTTTTCATCAAATCAAAATGTGAACAATATTTTACTCACCTGTGTAAAAATAAATCTATCAATTTTCGTAGTGCACCTTTTTTCAGTTTAGCTACCAAATTATATTTTTAAATACAGTTTTGAAAGACCGTACTGTCAAAATAAAATGATTTCTACACATAGGAACATTAGGTAATTGCATGCAATGAAATTACATTAGAATCGTTTATTAACTTAAGAAACAGGCAGCCTCGTGGTGCAGCTGGCTAGACACCAGCTTGCGAAACGGGATGCCGCAGGTTCGATCTCCGCACCGAGACAAAGGTTTGTGTGATTCACAGATTTTTGTTTTGAGTCTGGGTGATTGTGAGACCGAAAAGTCTGTCGTGGTTTCTGACACCCACAACACAAGACTCGTATCTTAGTATGAGATTAGAACTATGACCGTGAATGTTGGATGTATTTATTTATACATATATGCAACATTCCTGAACTTTGAATTTCCCTCGATTTTTATCTTTACTTCTTAACTAAAACGCAGCTAGCCTATTTTATTACCCAAAAACATCCAAATGATCCATAGTGAAACTACAGCATCCTTCTTACACTACATTACCAAACATGTGCGATATTAGAACGTTAACTTTAGTGAATTTGCCGCTAGAACGCTTTTATATAGGCTGTTAGATACACTCGGCTTGCGGACTTAGGGCTTTTATGGGCAGCTCATAAAAATGATAGATCACTGCGCTGTGTACTCTTTGCCGAGGTTCCGGGCGTTTTTTCCTGCTGCGTTTTCCATGTGTAGATTATACGGTTCAATACACGTGGGTGAACGGTCGTAGTTAGAGTTTTACGCTATATTTGATAGATTTTTGAGTACAATTATCTATGTGTTTTATGTAACCACATAATCTTTCGTTGACTCTCTCTTTTCAATTACTTTTAGAGAGGGAGATTTATTAAAAATCAATAATAGCTACACTAACTCTTCTTTATAAAAACAAATGAATTATGGAAGTCAGAGTCTTCTTAAACTTAATTTGCAATATTGGAGTAGTACAGGGTTTTAAATACGTACTTGAAAAAATTTGAAAAGCTGTAAAAGCTTAAAAAATTATACTCTCGTTCAATACTAAATCTCGACGGCCGCAGGTTCGAATCTTGACTCATTGAAATATGAGCTAATTTAAACTAAAACAATATTGTGAACAGCCTCTAGGTACACAGATTTCATCCGAAAGTTTCATCCACCATTAAAGTGCGCGTTTTTTACCATTAAGATACTACTTAAATTTGAGTACACTTCGAAAAAGTCCATTCAAGCTATGGCGCTTACAAATAAAGTGTAACCAATTTTCAATGCAGTCTGAATGGCTCGACTCCGAAACGCTATTCCACAGAAAGCTATTATGAAGTAACAGTATTAGTATTGCGGTTCGTGAGAAAGTGGTGTTACGTCGGTTCAAGGATCTTGAAACGGCATGTCTGTGATCCCTTTGGAGGTTAGCGTTATCATGAGGTAGATAGAATATTCCATAATATTACTCATAATCAGATTTGAACCCATAAAATGTCCAGTTATACAAGGAATTTATAATCCAAATGAAGATTCGAATTTTGTATCGCGTCAGAAACCTCGAGTACATCTACGATCACATAAATATTTACACGTGAAACAAAAATTTTTGGACGAAAATGTACATATACTTTGGAGGTTCAAACTGTGTTCCAAAAAAAATATATAAAATAAACCACTAATGAATAAACACATAGACCAGTTAGATGTCAAAACGTATGGACAGTAAAAAATAGCCCCGACAACATGCGAGAGTCGAATCAATCAAAAGCAAAAGAACTTCGAACGTCAAACGAAGAAATCAAATTTCCGCCGCGTCGACACTACAGCGCGGTCCTAACAGTTATTATTGGTCAAACGAATATACATACAATATACATATCGATTGTGTAGTGTCGTACGCGTCGATATGGACATTATCGATTCTGTTGACGATGGACTCAAAGAATGTAAATAAAAATATGCTTTAGAAGCTTGTGTGGAAAGAATTTTATTAAAAACTGCTTTTCGTATCGATGGTTTTAATGGAACTGAAATAATTGGTTGCGGTATGAAATTTTTCTCCACCGCGCGCCTAAACCTCGAGGCTATATCACTACTTAAAATTTAATCACGTTTACTTAAATGATGTATGTATAATATATGAATTTTAATTACTTTCAATTAAATTTAAACCAATCACGATATAATTCGATTTTTTCCACAATTTATTTCTTTACTAATTTGTGGAGTTGGCTTTTAATTAACTGGCCCAGCCCGAAATGATCGTTTATTAATTATTTTGCAAAAAAAATCACAAGTTAGTCTTATATTTGATTTATTTTAGTTAGAACACTGTAGTTTTTTTTTATCAGTATCGACACATGGAGCACACCAACCACGATATATTTTATGTTACACAGACTGCAGATTTCATCGAGGGTCATTCAAAATTTGCCATCGCAGCGTAAATTCAACACGATCTCAAATATTCCACATAAAATAGTTGCCGCAAAATATTTCAAAATTCGCGAGATTGTATGACGTTCGGTTATTTTATTGCACCTGAAATACGGCTGAAGCGATAGTCCCGGCTGTAAAAACTGGCGGGACCCTTTTATTTATGACGTTTGGAAATATTTGTAGTTTCGATGCGACACTCAATGGATCTTCAATCCTTTCTTGAATGCTTGAGTTTATACACCTAAATAAAGCGATTTCTTCGCTTTTTGACTTTATTGTCCAAGCAAATGAGATACATACAGAGATACTCATGCCTTCATCCCAGATGTTGTAATCCTCCCGATTGCATTACGCCACCAGTGTTGCGCTGTTTTTTTAGTCTCATGTAACAACGAACCTTTTGAATTTTGTAATGGAAATAAAAACTGGCGTGTAGACTTCTGCCTGTTACTGAGTTTTTTATATGACAAAGCAATATTTTATTATTATTTGAAAACACTGACTGCCTCGTGGTCTCGCGGTACAAGTATGTGCCGTGCGATCTAAAGGTCCCGGGTTCGATTCCCGGGTCGGGCAAAGTGTTATTGGGTTTTTATATTAGGAAATTCTCAGTAACAGCACGGAGTCTGAAAATGTGCCCGAAAAATGGCAACAGGCTCGCCCCCTATTAAGTGGGACTGATACATACCTGGCGAAATGTGGGTGCAGAAATGCACCTCTGCCTACCCCTTCGGGGAATACAGGCGTGTGTTTATGTGCGTAGATATGTATTTGACACCAGCTTGCGAAACGAGAGGCCGCGGGTTCGATCCCCGCACCGAGACAAATGTTTGTGTGATCCACAAACATTTGTTTCGGGTCTGGGTGTTTGTGAGACCGAAAAGTCTCTCGTAGTGTCTGATACCCACGACACAGGACTTGTATCCTAGTGTGGGGTCAGAACTATGTATGTGACTGTTGGGTGTATTTTATTTTTTTATTTTAAACAGACAAGCAAGTTGATAAACTTATATCATGCAATCACTAGTATCTCTTTTACACTATATCATAGACATAAAGATTCGGTCTCCAGCCCCATCTTTGCACATGTTTATCGTATTACAATACCCCGTAACTTATTCAAACAAAAACAACATCTAAAACCCGTGAAGTGTGTATGCTTGAAAACAAACTTAAAACGACACATTCGAGGGGAATGGAGACATCAGCCGGCTCCTTTTTACGTGGGTAACGCGACATTGCGGGTAATGTACCGGATAATCGTGATAAACAAGCGTGCGGATCGTGTTGGTGACGTGTCGGGTGCGTGTCGTGTCGGATCCTGTAAGGCGGCTGGCACATGAATATAATATATTATTTATTACTTTTGAAAATATGTTTTTTTTTTTTCTAGTGTAAGTGTGAGTTTAGGTGTTTTTGTATATATGCTTTTTGTTTTTGTATAATTTAATTTCTTGTTAGATTAGTCGTTCATTTCTTCTATTTTGTGCTTTACCTATTAGTGGAAATTGTTTTGGATTGTGTTATATATTTTTATTTTATAATTTTGATTGTGATTGTTCTGTGTATTTCCTAAAAATAATGTAGAATTTCAAATTTGCATTTTAATGTTGGGTAAGTTGTATGCTTAAGAGAGTTATTTCGTTGAATGTTTGACGGCCTCGGCGACGTGGATTGGGAGACGGCGGTTTGATCATGCCAGGCCTTGGGTTCGAGTTTTTGTGTCGGGTCTGTGTTTGTTTGAGCGAAAAGTTTTTCATACTATTTTTTAACCATGACACAAGACTTAGAAGACATAGATCTTAGTAGGCAATCAGGACTGTGTATGTGACTTTAATAAAACAAGAAATGTTATGTTTACAAGTGTGTGCCGCGCGATCTACAGGTCTCGATCTGGATTCCTGGGTCGGGTAAAATATAGGTCTTTGGAAATTTTCAATAGCATCACAAAGTCTGAAAAACGGCACTAGGCTCGCCCACTTCCTCAGAAAATAAACCACAACTGGCGAAGCATGGGTGCAGAAAAGCACCTCTGCCATGAGTATGTGTGTGGAATCGAAACCGTAGTCGACCCATCATGTGGCAACTGAGCCGGAAATTTTATACAATACACAGCTAAAGAGACGCAGAAGTGACTCAACGCATCTCATACGACAAAGCTTTGCAGTGTCCACAAAGACAATTCCCAACCGTCATGGAAACTCAAGAACCACGCAACCGTGAGGTGGGAAGTTATCAAAGAGGCTGCATTGTACGTGATAGGGCGCGGTTGCCATGGCAACCTGCTCGCCGGTGTACACCGCACTTTACATTCACCTCACGTGCACTCCCCGAATTCCGTTTCACTATTACAATATTTAAATTCTCTTATTTCGTTGGCGGAACGTTTTTCCGGGTTTGTCGAGTGGACTACCATCGTCGCCGCACAAAGCGGATGGAAATGTTTAAAATTCCGAGGATTTGGTAATTTGGTAATTCTGGTGAAAATTGTGGGCTTAAATTGTTGTAATTTAGATTAGCTTATATTAGGTAAAGTCCTCCCTGGTATAGCGAAAGAATGCGGATTGAAACATCATAATTTTACCCAGATATGCAAATCCCCCAACTAAAATTTTCTTTATATTGGGATCCTCGTTATAATATAACCTCATGCTCCAGAGAATTTCCTAGCGAACACTCTAATAAAACAGCCCGAATCCGGGATCTCCCAATCGTACCTATATGGCATTTTACGCCACGGGCTAAATGACTGCCTGGAACCAACCTGACATCAGTCTGACTTTGAGTTAAAGAATATTCCTTTACCAATGACATATATGTGTAAATAAAATAAAAAAAAACACTACACATGCGTTCTCTATTAATATCAGCCCATGAACGTCCCACTGCTGGGCACGTTCCTCCTTTACAACACACGCCTTCATTAAAAACTACTTCCTTTCGTTGTTAGTTATATCTTCATCGACCCAGGTTTTAATTCCGTTATTTGTCATCAGCCCAAATACGTCCCACTGCTGGGCACGGGCCTCCTCTACAACTGAGAGGGTGTAGGCCTTAGTCCACCACGCTGGCCTAGTGCGGGTTGGCGGACTACACACCTAAGAAATTCCTAAGAACTTTTTTTAGGTGTGCAGGTTTTATGACGATGTTTTCCTTCACCGTTAAAGCAAGTGATAATTCATTGTGAATACACACATAACTTCGAAAAGTCAGAGGTGTGTGCCTGGGGTTTGAGCCTGCGACCGCCGAAATTCTCGACCGCGCGCCTAAACCTCGAGGCCATCACTGCTTATATTAATTGAAAAACATCAACCTATTTTTGTTTCCGTTTAATAGCTCGCCCCATATTGTAACTTTCAGTGCGTACTTTATAGGTACTGTATAAAATTTCGTCCCACCAAAGCTTTAAAGATGACCTTTTGTTCCCAAACTATATAGGTGTTTCGCAGAAGCTATTAGCCTTTCAGCTTTGAACGGTCCAGCATTTACGACTAAGTAATAGTGCAATATTTATCGTAGCTTAATAAAGTTTTATCATTTCGTCAATTTTATACGTTTTTCGAGTTAGAGTTCGAGTATTTTATATATTCTTGGCTTAGAAAGAAATATACTGACTAGTAGGATAGCGTGGTGAACTAAACCCTCTCAGTTGTAGAGAAGGCCCGTGTCCAGCAGTGGGACGTATATAGGCTGATGATAATGATGTGATAGGAGAATAGTCTTCGATGTTATAATTATATCCAGATAATGCTAAGTGCAATGGGATTGAATATGTGATCAGCTTAAACCGTCCGGTTATGAATGAACCGGTGAACTGTGTCAATTGTAATAATCGCTTCGCAACGGTTAAATGCACCGAATTTACCATCATATTCCAATGTAGCTGCTGTCATTCTTGAACAGACAGATGTTTTAGGTGAAGCAAAAAAAAAAGAAAGAAAAAAAAAATAAAAAAAAAGAACGTGACTACGAACGGCTCTGATCACTTTTTATTAGCAGTTGCTCTTTTATGCTTCATAAAAATACCACCTGATCTATGTATAAACTATTGTGTTTGGTTATGACAGAAGTAATGAGAAACAGATCAAAGGACTTTTTTTTTACCAAATCGCGGACTTTTAAAATTCCGTTTTGTGCGGTAAATTATAACATTTCTCTCTCTCAAACACATACTCAGACTCACACCATGCATATGAATATAAAATTTAAACAATATTTCATCACACAGCTTTTCATTTATGCATTTACAAACATCATCAGCCCGTACATGTCACCTGCACACCTAAGATCTTTTAGGTGTGCAGGTGTCCTCACGATGTTTTCCTTCATCGTTAAAGTATTATTACATACTGTGTATATTATACAGTGTGTGTCTGGGGTTTGAACCGGCCATCGCCGAGATTTTCGACCGCGCGCCTAAACCTATAGGCCATCTACTTCACAATTAATTCAATTTATAAACATACATAAACTCACGCCTGTATTCCCCGAAGGGGTAGGCAGAGGTGCATTTCTGCACCCACATTTCGCCAGGTATGTATCAGTCCCACGTAATAGGGGCGAGCCTATTGCCGTTTTTCGGGCACATTTCCAGACTCCGGGCTGTTACTGAAAATTTCCTAATGGAAAAACCCAATAACACTTTGCCCGACCCGGGAATCGAACCTAGGACCTCTAGATCCCACGGCACATACTTGTACTGCGAGACCACGAGGCAGTCTATAAACATATCATAGTCTATAAATATTTATAAACATATCGTGAATAATGCGAAATAATCCGAAAACATCGGGTAATGGCATAAAAGTTTTAATAAAACACGACGTGTATTCTGAGTTCTCGTGGGACCGCGTGACGCTGTAAGTTGAAAGCTGTGTAGTACCTTAGTGGACTCGTTGGTAAAGTGCGCTGGAATGGGTCGACTAACCCCAAGCGGATGGCAGCCTCCGCCCACACTTTCTTTGTGCTAAATACCTGAGTGGATTATACTCGAGTTTTGAGTAATTGTTGCGGGCAAGGGCGGTGATTATGTTTTGATGGTTTTGTTAGAAGGTAACAATTTTACTGGAGATAGTCCGGCGTGTACTATAAAACGTATAGTTTACAATAACTAAATTCAACACCGTAAGTGTCTGTTGTGTTCTAAGCAATATAATACGAACTGAAACCTGCAACAAAAGACAAGTGAGTATAATAACTGTCTTGGTGGACCTCTAACGTTTTAAGAGCGAAATAGGTTATCGATATAGACCAGAAAGACATTCACAACCTCACGCGTATTTTTCTCGAAGAAGTAGGCAGAGGTGTATTCATGAAACCATATTTCGACAAGTATGTATCAGCCCCACGTAATAGCGAGCGAACCTATTAGCGTTTTAAATAAATATATAAATAAATACACCCAACAGTCACATACATAACTCTGATCCCACACTAAGATACAAGTCTTGTGTTGTGGGTATCAGAAACTCGTAAGAGATTTTTCGGTCTCACATACACCCAGACCCGAAACAAATATTTGTGGATCACACAAACATTTGTCTCGGTGCATTTTTTGGGCACATTTCCATATTCTGAGCTGGGATGATCACGTACAACAAAGAACATGCCGTCACAACATCGAATCCGTTCATAGCCATCCTAAAGAAACAACAACTACACAAGATAACATCGCCATATCTACAGAGTAAAGGGCACGGTTCGGAGACGCCAAAATTCGCCCACAAATTCCACGCTTGTCTGCATTACCCGCGAAAAGATCGTAAATTACTGACTTGATGCTAACCGCAATTTATACCGGAGAGTACATTGGTATACCAGAATACCTTACGTGGCATAATGCGAAAACTTTTCCCATAGAAGTGCCATAACGGGGCGACTGTAGCCTACGATACTACAGGTTATTAACCCCCAACTTTACTAATTTCACGTTAAATGTCTGCGTGTAGGTATTTGTTTTGTAAATATTTTGCCCGCGATTAGTATTGATTGAATTAAATTGTATTACATACATACATATATAAACTCACGCCTGTATTCCCCGAAGGGGTAGGCAGAGGTGCATTTCTGCACCCACATTTCGCCAGGTAATTATCAGTCCCACGTAACAGGGGGCGAGCCTATTGCCGTTTTTCGGGCACATTTCCAGACTCCGTGCTGTTACCGAGAATCTCCCAATAACACTTTGCCCGACCCGGGAATTGAACCCAGGACCTCTAGATCGCACGGCACATAGGTACTTGTACCGCGAGACCACGAGGCAGGAGGAGTAAATTGTATTGTTATGGAGAAAACCGGTGAAGTTGCTGTTACGTTGAAGTTAGTTAAGGTAGCTCGATAATTAAGACTAGGCTCTGATAGTGATCCTGTGACGTGGTTGAAACCTTATATTATATTTATTTATATATTCAACTCTTTATTGTACACATTTTAAATCATATAAAATGTATGTATATAACGTAGAGAAGAGTACAAATGGCGGAATAATTCCACATGGCGATTTTTTCAAGACAACCATAAGGTGGATATTTTGAAAGGATTTGTTGAGAGGGCAGTGTATCCAGAAGAGAAAATATATAACATAAATGCAAATTAAAAAATACAAAGTTTTTTTTGGAGGTTCGATAATTATGCGATCTATAACTAATAAGAAGAATCTGGGTATTTATAAAACCTTATCAACACTCTTGTGTTCCTTTTCTCTAAATTGAATACTGTCTGCACGATTCCCGAATTGGCAAGTGCTGTTGACATTTTACGTACGGAAACGATAATTTCTTGCAATTTCATTAAAGGTAGTGTAATAAATCTGGTATATTGAAATTATTTATTGTAGTATTTTGTATTAATATTTGTAAAATATAAAGGAAGAGCATTGAATTGTATAATAACGGTTTATTCAGAATGTCTATTGACTTAATATATTTTTATTAATATAGAATATAAAGAAAGTGTATTGATCGAATGTCACTTAAACGACGACATCTTGTTCGTGTGATCATTGTTGAGTAGAAATTGGAGCGAGTGCAAGTAAATTGTTAAAATATAAATATATAGTTGTAACTGAAGACTGGACTATTCTTTAAAAACAGCAAGCCACATCTACATACATCTGTTATAGTAGGATGATCTTACCAATAAATATTTTTATTTCTAGTCCCAACTGAAACACTGTATTGTACTACAAAGTATAAACGTTGTTTTTTTTTCTCAATCTCAGTAAATGTAGTGACTGAAGATTGTTAATATTTAAAAAAAGTTTTATTTCAATGTATCAAATAATATTAACTATACCTACTTGTAAACATTTAGAATATCAGACGGCCCATCAATACCTATTAATACTAGTCAATCTCCTCTCAATTAATAAAAGAGGAATCGCGCGCCCGAACTCAGCATTGCAAAGTATATAGGCCGATGTAATGACATCGTTAAAATAGTTCGAAGGCCTCACTAACTCCATGTCAGCGGGATTTGAGAGCAATCCGCGATTATGCAGCTTGGAGCGAGGTCAAATATTTAGAAAGGTAAAAAGACTATTCAAGAGTCAAGTCAAAATTCAGATGGCCGATTTTTAACATTGAAGTTCGGAATATGTCGTTCCGAATGAGAAATCAAAGACTGAACAGTAAGCTTTGCTGGTGATCTTTTCCCTTTACTTCTAGAACTAGCTTTTTCTCGCGATTCCGTCCGCGTAGACTACAGGTTTGGGTTCAGAAAGAAAATAAGTTGTAGCCTTTGATTGAAGAAATTCGTATTTTTAGTTAAAAAATTTCAGTTTAAAATATATAATTTTATATAGCCTGCATCTCAAAATCCTTTCTCAAGAGATGCCCACGTCATATTATCTTTATGCATGCAAAGTCTCAGCCCGATCGGTTTAAAATTGACTAAGTTGCATAAAAACTTACATCCCCTATTCTACCTGCATGCCAAATTTCAGTCCGATCCATCCAGTGGTTTGGGCTGTGCCTTGATAGATCACTATGTCAGTCAGTCAATCACCTTTGAGTTATAATATACCTATATTTAGATAAGTGATAATAAATCAATTAGAAATATCCACAACTACGACAGTGTATGCTTCAACGTCAATAACACTACCATTTACATCTACATCCAAATAACTCGTCACTTAGTTCCACATTCAACCAGGGTAATCAACATTTATATTTACGTCACTTTCCTCACTGTATTTTAAATTAAAATGTTATTCCTGTCAAATTTTACCCTCAAAAGTCGGTACGTGGAAAGTTTCCATGCGGCAAGTAGGGCGGTATCAGAGCAAACATCTGTGTTGCATTCCCCGTACAATGCTTTAAATGTTCGCAGCGAGCCACAATTTTGTCGCGTGAAGCAACTTTACAGGGAATACTTGTGTAAATAACTTTTTGTTGACGAATGTGTGCGAGTCGCAGGTTAAAATGTAAATTGTACCAATGGACTTGTGGCTCTGATTTTATTTATTTACACTTAATTCAAAGTTTATATACGTTTTAGTATAGGTGGACTTAATGCCTAAGGCATTCTCTAACAGTCGAACCTAGGGTGATGCAGAGATGAGATGAGGCAGGTGTGTAAAATGTCAAACAATACTACAAACAAATTATATACATACAGTACATTTCGCATACATACATATATCAACATATGTAGATAAAATACATATAATACTAAAATAAGAAGAAAATGAATGTTGTTCATGTTTTAGATTCTCATTTGTTAATGCTACTTTATTGAGTTTCATTGTTCATAATTTTGTTTGTTAACATACATGAACACTGAAGCCACATCAAGTATTTTGCAACCAAGTTTCACCAACTGTGTTCAAACTTCCATGTAGAAGGAAGCCTTGCCGTTTATGCTCATTGCCCAGCTCCACGTTGTTATGGTGAATTTTCTAATACGAGTAGAGAAACCAAAAAACATTTATTCAAAAAACAACAACCCCTAGATTGCACAGCACACGACTAAAAGGGCACTCTAGATCACTCTGGACTATAGAGCAGATGACCCCTCATCATCAGCCCAGATACGTCCCACTGCTGGGCACGGGCCTCCTCTACAACTGAGACAGTTTAGGCCTTAGTCCATCACGCTGGCCTAGTGCGGGTTGGCTGACACACACACACAAGAAATTCTTAAGAACTTTTAGGCGTGCAGGTTTCATCGCGATGTTTTTCTTCACCGATAAAGATGATCCCTACTTACGAGTGAACCAATTCTAGACGCTAATATAGTAATAATTTTTTTTAAATTATCAATTTCCCACCTCAGGATTGCTTTCGATATAGACGCACCAGCCTAGGGCTGGAATATTGGAATCAAGTTAAAAAAATTGTCAATTCATGCCAATAAGCGGTCAACAACGAGTGCCATACAGTTAGGTCTCCTGAGTAATATTTGCTTCACGGATCTTATAAATCCCTCTCGCGTTAATGGATGGTTGTACTAGTAAATTTATTTATCTTGTTTTTCTTCATGTGTAATTTTGAACATTATTGTAAAAGAGTAATTAGTAAATTATTTATTTCATTGTCCCCATTTAGGGTTATAAAATTGCAGGTTTTTTAGAAACTAGAAAATCTATCGCCTATATTTATTTATTTATTCTACCTCAATTTGTACGGTCAATACCACTTAAACATATTGAAGAAACTTATTACATCTACAACATCTCACAATAGAGCACAACAAAGTCAGTGCATCAGGTGTGGCTCAGGATAATATCTATTTCGTGCCTCCAATAGAGTGTTGACTATAAGACGCGATTACGACAAATTCTTATCTCAAAAGTCAACAACACACCTTTGTAGGTATTTTTACTGTATTTTCGGTGTTCGCTCCCCAGGTGGAAAAGCTTACACCACAGCATTACAGCATTAAAATTAAACTCGACTGGCTCGTGGTCTCGCGGCAAAAATATTTGCCGTGCGGTCTAGAGGTCCTGGGTTTGATGACCGGGTCGGGAAAAGTGCTATTGGGTTTTCCATTAGGAAATTCTCAGTAGCAGCACGGAGTCTGGAATTGTGCCCGAAAAACGGCAAGAGGCTCGTCCCCTATTACGTGGGACTGATACATACCTGGCAATCAGTGGCGGTACTTTCATATGGGCCCAAAAGCGTTATATATTAATTTGTAATGTTTTGTTTATTATTGTTTATTGTGGGGTCAGGATATTCTCATTTTTATGTCAAATTGCTTTTGTTAAATAAAGTTTTAATGCTTAAAAATTATTATTCGCCATTTTATAGGGGAAACTGGGTTTTTGGGCTCCTATAGTACCGCCACTGCTGGCAATATGTGGGTGCAGAAATGCACCTCTGCTTACCCCTTCGGAAACTACAGGCGTGAGGTTATGTATGTATGTAATACCACTCTAATCAATCGGCTTTAATCGTTCTGTAGTTTGATCTGTGGCTGCAAAATTCACAAAGGTTTAAAACAGTCTGTTTGTGCCCCATCTCCATCACATGCCAGTGTGTAATAATAAATAAATAAATACACCCAACAGTCACGTACATAGTTCTGACCCCACACTAGGATACAAGTCCTGTGTCGTGGGTATCAGAAACTACGAGAGACTTTTCGGTCTCACAAACACCCAGACCCGAAACAAATATTTGTGGATCACTCAAACATTTGTCTCGGTGCGGGGATCGAATCCGCGGCCTCTCGTTTCGCAAGCTGGTGTCTAGCCATCTGCGCCACGGGGCTGTAAACATGGATTGCACTAAAAAAATACTCGCAAACTTATTATATGAGTGTATAAACAGCAATACGACATAAGGAAGCAAAGCTATTAAATAAAATGTGTCCCTTTGCATGTCGAGTGAGCGAAGAAGGTGCAAGGAAACGACCCGGAAGCAAGAAATTTATACGACAATTTTTATTCTGTTTAGTTACGTTGAAAAGTGTATGATAGCTTAGTCGTTTTAGCCGTACCATTTTCCAAATATTAGAATGAAATAAAAATCTTATGGTTTTATTTATACAAATTACATATTAATAACAACTTGGATGAAATTTGGAGAGAGTAGTGATCGAGGTTTAGGCGCGCAGTTGAGAATCTCGACGGTCGCGGGTTCAAACCCCAGACACACACCTCTGCCTTTCGACGCTATGTGTGTATTCACAATGAATTATCACGTACTTTAATAGTGAAGAAAAACATCGTGATGAAACCTGCACACTTAAATGTTCTTAGAAATTTCTTAGGTGTTTAGTCCGCCAACCCGCGCTAGGCCAGCGTGGTGGACTAAGGCCTAAACCCTTTATGGTAATGGTAGAGGAGCATAGTGTGCCTGTGGTTTGGCCCGCGACCGCATGTATTCTCGACGGCATGTACTTCATTATGAAAATAAACATTTCTTTCTTTCTTTCTAATATCCACGCATGTATGTATGTATCATCATTTGATCATGTAATTACAATTTAGTTACAGGACAATGTAATAATATACCTACCAAAATGAAAATCATAAATATAAAATTTTTATGTGTGTGGGACTTTCGTCTAATAGCCAGCCCCGTAGCGCAGTTGGCTAGATACCAGCTTGCGAAACGAGAGGCCGCAGTTTCGATCCCCGCACCGAGACAAATGTTTGTGTGATCCACAAATATTTGTTTCGGGTCTGGGTGTTTGTAAGACCGAGAAGTCTCTCGTAGTTTCTGATACACACGACACAGGACTTATATCTTAGTGTGGGGTCAGAGCTATGTATGTGACTGTTGAGTGAGTTTATTATTATTAACTAGCTGTGCTCGCGACTTCGCCCGCGCGGAATATTTTTTTTTTATTGTTTGTTAATAAAAATAATAAAATATCTGAAATAAGCCTAAGTTACTCTTTTTTACATTAGCTATCTGCCAGTGAAAGTCCCTTTGAAATTGATCCACCCGTTTCAGAGATTAGCCGGAACAAACAGACAGACCGACAAAAATTGTAAAATACGTTATTTTGGTATAATGTACCGTGTATACATCGATATGCATTTATTAAAAAGTGGTTATTTCAATATTACGAACAGACAATCCAGTTTTATTTATTTGTATAGATATATGGATAATAGACTCAATTTAACACTTTCATCATCATCATCAGCCCATATATGTACGTCCCACTGCTGGGCACCGACCTCCTCTACAATTGAGAGGGTTTGGATTGGATTGGAGGCCTTAGTCCACCACGCTGGCCTAGTGCGGGTTGGCGGACTACATACCTAAGAAATTATCTATCTATATATAAGATCATTACGTGACGCAATTTCTGACGGGTCACGGTAATTTTTGTAGCAAATTATTCTCATTTAAGTTGGTTGATTCTCCTATGTGCCAATGCTCAACACATAATTGCGAATATGAACAGTCCGCGCATCATATCCTTTGGGAGTGCAATCTTTGGTCGGATGAGCGTAACTGTATGCTCAATAGTATGCATGTAACGTCTGGTGTTGTCTATTATACAGACCTTGTTGAATCCAGGAAGAATTTCCGTGCTTTCCAGCGTTTTTGCCATGCCTATTATTGGAAGTCTACATAACAGCTCGCACTTTAGGTCCAATTTAGTCAATAAAACTCATACAGTTTTTACCCGTGGTGCGTTACTTGCGTCTAATATCACTAAATGTAATTGTCTTTTTTTATGTGAGGGTAAAACCTCATAGCTCAATGTTTTGTCACCCGCTTTGCTGTGGAGGGAAGTGAACAACTCTTTGTTTTTCAACTCCTCCTTATATTGTCTTTCTGATTAACTTCGTTGCGGGATTATGACAAATTTAGGTCCCCTTAGATCCGCTGAGCTTCATTGCTCGGTGTCATTACTGTGCGTGCCGCTGTTGATCCTGGAGCACAGGAGTTACAGTGGCGGGTGTGTGGTGGGATAGGGATACCTAAGAAATTCCTAAGAAGTTTTAGGTGTGCAGGTTTCATCACGATGTTTTCCTTCACCGTTAAAGTACGTGATAATTCATTGTGAATACACACATAACTTGGAAAAGTCAGAGGTGTGTGCCTGGGGTTTGAACCCGCGACCGTCGACATTCTCGACCGCGTGCCTAAACCTCGAGGCCATCACGACTATTTAACACTTTAACCGTAGCAAACAGGTACCGTATTAAAAAACTCACCTTCCACGTCGGTTACAACAAATATCTGACTCCGGTTAAACGTAACAGTCGAAGTGTAAATAACGGTAACAATTTGTACTTGCGTGGTCCTCCGCGTTGTTTGTTAATTGAATGTAAACCTCCCGTTAGTTGGGTTTTTATCTGCTGTATTTTATTTGCAAACAATCGGTAATCGAGTTACCTGGATATTGGTTGTAGGGTGGGCGTAAATAATTGTTATTGTTCTCATTTTGACGGCTCCTGACGTTTATAATTTAGCGTTTTTCGTATGGTGCCAATTAAAGTGGTGCAATTTCTTTTATTTAATTATTAATGTCAGTTTGTTCAATCCCTTCTTATGTTAGAAATTTTTAAAGTGGTTATAAAGTGTTATATATTGTGCAGTATTCATTATGATTTTTACATTATATTATATAATATATCATATTGTTTACTTATTCACGTTGTATTATTAACGTTACTTCGTAGAAATAAATGTAATAAATAGGCCTAACTCGAAGAGCCTAAAATTAAAAACCCACATCAAAAATATCGTGAGCACAATAAGCCACGCTCATACTACATCTTGCATGAGCTCTTAAAATCTCCAACCATCAAATTTTTCATCAACATCCCCGCAATGAATCAGGGCCCGGAGCATGCGAAAATATGGCGTCTTCACTGTGATGAAGCTTGCATTTTAACTTAACCACAAACAATGTTAAGCGCGTAACCTAAACAAATTCGCGAAGTACAGCCGACGAGACCGCCGTTCATATTTCAGCTGAGAACGTAAGAAATACGCGCCAGCTTGCGGAAGCGGGCCTCTCAGCAAGCGTTTCAATATGAATTTCTTATTTTCTTTCAGTGTTTGGATGTTTTGTTAATTAAAAACAGGTGACACTCCGGGAGTGCCAGTAGTGTGAAAACTTCAACATTAACGTTGTGCATTTTTGATTGAATTAGTAATGGCCTCGAGGTTTAGGCGCGCGGTCGAGAATTTATGTGTGTATTCACAATGAATTATCACTTGCTTTAACGGTGAAGGAAAACATCGTGATAAAACCTGCACACCAAAAAGTTCTTAGGAATTTCTTAGGTGTGTAGTCCGCCAACCCGCACTAGGCCAGCGTGGTGGACTAAGGCCTAAACCCTCTGATTTGTAGAGGAGGCCCGTGCCCAGCAGTGGGACGTATTTGGGCTGATGATGAAAGAATGATGAATGATTTTTGATTATTTTGGAATGGTTATGGAATAATTTCGGATGAATTGCTTTATTTATTAGTTTAAAAGTACTATAATTAACGTGATGAAATACAATATTTATAGCGCTATCGTACACAGACATGACAATTTTTATTACATAATGCGTCTTACGCATTTTCGATCAGGGTCACGTGATCTGACGCGAGTTTAACATTATTTACCCTTAAAATAAAACGTGCACAGCGTTTTCACTTCAAAAATAATGCTACTGATTTTCTGGCTATATCCAGAGCACTTGAAATGTTTCGTGTTCACGAACTCATCACTAGGGGCAATATTTTAGCATTTGCCCTCGCAAAATTTTGTTTAGAAGCATGAGTGAGATTAAACGCAACTTAAAAATCTATAGACTCAACAAACCTGTTTTATCCTGATGTTTCACAAGGTTGGATTGTTTTAATAAAACACATAAAGTTGAGTGTTAATAGCGTCTGGTACATCCACTCGGTCAGATTTCAGACGCTTCTCGCACTCCTCCCCCAGGGCTGGCGGGAAGTAGGGCCATAACCAGCGTTCCCCTCGAGAAGAAAAAAAGACGTGGTTCCGAACCTGTTTGAGTGGGGTCCAGCGCTTACATATAATTTTATTTTTATTTACAATTGTTTATAATTATTCTTACCTCTACGTTGCGATACCTATATTAATTATTTTCCATGTATGTATTGGTTCGTGAAAAGATTAAGCGTAGAACTACTTTTTAATGCAGCCTAATCACCACACGCCTGCCTCTATTTTACCTGACCAAAGTCGTGATGGCCTCGAGGCTTAGGCACGTGGTCGAGAATCTCGACGAACGCGAGTTCAAACCCCAGGCACACACCTCTGACTTTTCGAAGTTATGTGTGTATTCACAATGAATTATCACGTACTTTAACGGTGAAGGGAAACATCGTGATGAAACCTGCACACCTAAAAAGTTCTTAGGAATTTCTTAGGTGTGTAGTCCGCCAACCCGCACTAGGCCAGCGTGGTGGACTAAAGCCTAAACCCTCTCAATAGTAGCGGAGGCCCGTGCCCAGCAGTGGGACGTATATGGGCTGATGATGATGATGATGATGAAAAAAGTATGTATAAAGTATATCTAGACGTATGTATAATGTATATAAATGACACTAAGCTGGTGGAGCCTCTAAGGAAATGTGTTTTTCTTTTATTCTACAACGAATTTGTTCAGAAAACTCAGGGCGAACCCACTGGTCAATTTATAATACGATAAACTTTTCTCCACGCCACTAAAAACATAAACAACCAATGTAGCGTTAAAAAAACAAAACAAAAAAAAAGACATTTTCCACTAGATACGAACAACTCTAAAGAACTCAAATACTCATATTGGAACAGAAAACGACGCCATGATGTCAGGTAACTCTTGAACATTACGTTTAGGCCATTGAGCCAAGTTCGGTACATAAAGGAAAAAGCTTTTTTACTGTATTCTCCTATTTATATTGCGGTGAGTAATAAAATTTTATTTTTATGCGTCCATTATTTCGAGCCGAGAGACATTGGAGCTCAGTGACAAAAGTAACAGGAAATTAAATTGTGTTTTTACTAAACATTCCGCGGATCCAAACGATTCCTTTTTTCCAATAACGTTTTCAAGTTTATCCTTTGTGGGGCTCGCTTTTTATTTTATCTTTTTAATGGGCACGACAAACTGACTTCATTGCACTTGGAAGTAAACGCAATGCGTCCTAATCGCTGGCGTCTGCGATCGCTCATGATAAGATCCTTTGTAAAACACATAGACACTTATTTTTTATTTATAACTTATGCCATTTTGGTTTGCAATAACAAAGTTTTGTATTTGTGTAAGTGAATATATTGATAAAACTATCCGTTTCTATTCTTCTTGTCAATTTTAAGGCTTTCTACACCCAGTAGCAGCCTCAATTTAGATCAGGTCTTTATTTGCTTTTGTTTGTGGTGATAGTATGCAATCACTGCTGACTTTTAGGATAGGAATTCAAAGCTATAATATAATAAATACACCCAACAGTCACATGCATAATTCATAATTCTGAGTCTTGTGTCGTTGGTATCAGAAACTACGAGAGACTTTTCGGTCTCACAAACACCCGGACCCGAAACAAATATTTGTGGATCACACAAACATTTGTCCCGGTGAAGGGATCGAACCCGCGTCCTCTCGTTTCGCAAGCTGGTGTCTAGCCAACTGCGCCACAGTGCTGTCGTATAAAGTCGTATAAAGATTTTTTTGGTCGTCTATAACATACATACGTCATCCGCGTTTCTTGCAGCTTCATACGAAATCGCAGCATTAAGTGAGGCCGGGCGGGATAAACCTTTGACAAGTAATATCCAGGACAACATAATCTCGTCACTCTGTTGGATGGTAGGCCTCTCTTGGTGACTAACTCGTTTATTAGATAGCATATCAAGAAAGTCTTTTATAGCCTAAGCAGTCGGCGAAGTTCGTAAGGCTGGAATGAATTGGCGTTGGAAGATTTTGGATATAAGTCCTAAATAACTTTGTGTTGGAATAGTCTTATTTGGTCGTCAATATTTGAGTTATTTATTCAAGAGGCTTACGGAGTATTACATATTTTTGATATAATTAAGAATTCTTTTTATGAGAAAATATGTGTTATGTACATACATAAACTCACGCCTGTATTCCCCGAAGGGGTATGCAGAGGTGCATTTCTGCACCCACATTTCGCCAAGTATGTATCAGTCCCACGTAATAGGGGGCGAGCCTATTGCCGTTTTTCGGGCACATTTCCAGACTCCGTGCTGTTACCGTGAATTTCCTTATAGAAAAACCCAATAACACTTTGCCCGACCCGGGAATCGAACCCAGGACCTCTAGATCGCACGGCACATACTTGTACCGCGAGACCACGAGGCAGTATAATATAAAATGTATTATAATAATGATGTTATAAAACCACCATACAACATACCATTTTGTTCTGTTTGAAGCTCGTGTCACAAAATATGTAGTAGACATAACTCAGTACCTTTTACAAGAACTTAAAACTTCAAAAAAGTGTATTTTTTTCCTTCCAATTGTCCCATAACTTCTAAAGATCGACATGTTATACGTTTACGCCAGCGGCGGCACTTTCATAGAAGCCCAAAAGTGTTACACGTTAATTGTGTGATGTCTAGTCTATAATTGTTTATTGTGTGGTCGGGATATTCCCATTTATAATATGTCAAATTGCTTTTGTAAAATATATATTAAAAGCTTATACCCGTCGCATGACAAAATGTAGATAGATATTAAAAACAAATGTTTGAATGTTTTTAAACTGAAAAACAAACATGTTCCGCATTATGGATCGGATCTAACCTTCCAAATTTATCCTTAAGTATATATTACCAAACCAAAGCTTTATAAACTCTACAATGTAATCTCCGCAACGTTTACTTTTAAGCCGAATTTAAATTAAATGCTCCAAACATAGAGCAAAGTTATTTTTGTTTCCATTTAAACCCGAAATCACTGTAAATCTTTCACTAAAAGCAACGAACCAAAATGGACCTGAAAACCCGATACGCGAAATTACAAAGAATTGCTTCTAGTATCTCGTTGTGGTGAGATCTAATAAATCAGGTATCATTAGGTCCGCCGGTTAATCGCGCCAGAAAATAGTAAAAGAACTCTGTAATTTATTGCTTAATCTTTTAAAGAAATCTCGACAAATGGAGTTTTCTCTGCGTTTAAGCTATAAATTAATTGTACTTTTATATGTACCTAATGGGTAAACCGGATAGTGGATTTCTGAACAGTAAATCGAATAAACGAACAACAGTCACTCACATAATCGTGATCCTACATAAATATTAATTATTTAAAAATATATGAGGGTTTGGTCCAATTAACGATTCTGACCAACCTAAAAAGGCGAGCGGCGGCGGGTACTATTTTTGTACTATCACCAAAAAAAATCTTTCATCAAATAATAATATGGAAGTTGTTTGTATTTTTGAGAGACCGAATATCATAGTTTTTGGGACTCACGATATATGTATACTGGTATACTAATTTGCGGTCAGTAATATGTGTGTGGAAATTGGGTGTATTGATTAATTATTATAAATATTTAATAGTTAAAAAAAATATTGATGATTCAAAAGCACTTGTAAAAGTCTATGTGAATAAAGGTGACTTTGACTTTGACTTTAACTTTATTGCCGTCTATAAAAGTCTACATATAAATGAGGATAACACCTTCTACTGATTAAATAAAATATATCTCAAAGCCGCCAATATTGCTTTTATACTAACAGTAATAAAAATGTTGCAAGACTAAACGTGTACAGATCGCCGAAGTACCATTGGATTCCAACATTTTCCTTCACACTCAATAAAGTCAAAAAGTCTTGTCGTATCGCCCTTTACATACCTTGAGCGTTTGATCGCGAGATCCACAGCTCCTAACACGGACTCTCAATTTCCGGAATTCTGGCAACATCTGTGCTGTGATAAATTTTAAACTACGTATTAAGTCTTGATTATTGTACTTTTTTTTAAAGATGTCCTGGTCGTGGGAAGCTTCATTATCAGCCCATATACGTTTTACTGCTGGGCACGAGCCTCCTCTACAACTGAAAGGGTTTAGGCCTTAGTCCACCACAAGGCCAGCTTGTGCGGGTGTGCGGACTACACACCTAAGAAATTTCTAAGAGCTTTTAGGTGTGCAGGTTTCATCACGATCTTTTCCTTCACCGCTAAAGTACGTGATAATTCATTGTGAATACACACATATTATCTTCGAGGTCAAAGGTGTGTGCCTGGGATTTGAACCCGCGACCGTCGAGATTCTCGACCGCGTGCCTAAACCATGCCTTGGTCCGCCACGCTGGCCTAGTGCGGGTTGTATATGTATGTATGTATGCAGTTATTGCAGTGTAAACCTACCTCTACTTGCAAATACACAAATACATTTAAAATGTTGTATTTCATTTATCATCCCCAATTTGGAGATAGATGTGAAGACTCACGAGTAGAAGTTGCGACGGCCGACAATCCATCATCACATAAGTTCCATTTACATGATAAATTATTGCAAAAAGCTTGACGATGTAACTTAGTTATATTGGCTTTTTGAACACCATTTTTATTCTTTTATTTAAAATAGTAAAAGTGACTGGCCATTATGTTACCAATTTTATAAAACATTTGTTAGCAAGTGTACTTATTACTAAATATTAAATATTAAAGACCGAATATATCAAAAAAAAAAAAGTTTTAAAATATGTATAACTTTATATAAAACCTAATTCTATCAGTTTTTCTTGCTAACCGTAATGAATAAAGAAAATAAAGTAAAATAATAATATTTTTTTGCAAGTTGCTACACAGATTGTGATCATTTTTGATTTTAGAATACCATACGACGCAGTAATATAATACTAATATAATAATTAATACTCTTGCAGGCGTCAAATCTATGTTTTTATAATTTTTATTTTTATTGTAAAAAACCTATTTAACTGCTATAATAAAAAGTGGAGGAGGAAGCTGCATGATTAAGAGTAATCAATAAGACATTTTAAACATCCGAAGTTTACCAGTCATCTCAAGATAGACTTAAGCCAGTTGTGAAGAAGGCTTATGCACAGCAGTGGGAGAAAATACTATATAGTAGAGACATAAATAAAAGAAGTTTCTACGAGAAATATGAAATAACCTTAAGCGATTTACTTAACATGCCTACTTCAACTGAGTAGTCACCGGTAGAATATTGTGGATTTCTCAAAAATTACTATTGTTTTAGAAATTATTTCTTTATATTTAATCAGCTATATAACTAACTAGTAATTCATCTCGCTTAGCTAGTGAATAGAATAGACTAACACGAAACATTGTTCAGCTAAAATAAAGAGCTTGAATGCATTATTTCATCACAATATACAAGGTGTATTCAGACCGTGGTCGGAAAATAAGGCAGATAATAGCTGCGGTGATTACAAACACCGTGAAATGAAAAAATGAATAAAAAAATACGTTTTAACTTACCACCATATTCGTTTAGTATCTATGATTGTTTGGGAAAACGTCAATTTTTTTTATTTGTTGTCGGGATTTTTTAACGCCAATGGGATTTTAGTTTCCGTCGCTATTACCTGCCTTAGTTTCCGATTACGGTCTCAATACTGCCTGTACATAAAACTTTTTTTTTGTGTTAAAAAATTAAATGCAGATTTATCCGGATGAAAAATAAAAACTAGAAACTGCGAGGCAACTCCACAATATGATACCACAACGAAATCAAGTGAACAGTAAATATTCTAGAGATTTCATTACTGTTGCGAACACGAAAAGCTTACTTGTTTACGTACGAACAAAACAAGTAATTTAATAGAATGAGCTCGTAAAGATTCGGTCATGCTGAAATCGTGAACGCCGACTTGCGCGATATCAATAGGATCGAGTGCGAACAAAGTTTATTATGCCTGTGAAGCGGTTGCCGCGGTTTGCCGTGCGGTGCGAGTCGAATAATTTAATTATCTCCGGGTATGTGTCTCGTTCTGGTTCACTGGATCTATATCGTTTCTGGCTTTTGTTGATGATGACAGCTGTCATTTATTAATATTGTTAGACAAAACAAAATTGAATCATTATTCGTTTCATGAATGATGCTGACTTTAGTAACAGGTTAGTAACTAATTTCTTCGCACATCATACTCTTTAGAGTTGGCTCTGAGTTATATTCATATATTAATTAACAATCATGACTGCCTCGTGGTCTCGCGGCACAAATATGTGTCGGGCAAAGTGTTATTAGGTTTTTCCATTAGGAAATTCTCAGTAGCAGCACGGAGTCTGGAAATGTGCCCGAGAAACGGCCGAGAAAAGGCTCGCCCCCTAATACGTGGGACTGATACATACCTGGTGAAATGTGGATGCAGTAATGCACCTCTACCTACCCCTTCGGGGAATACAGGCGTGAGGTTATGTATGTATTGTATGTATGTAATTAACAATCACTTTTTTATTGCGACTGCGTAAAACTAGTCAGTCTATGCTAGTAAGAACTCATCTTCATTAAAACTGGTGAAGACGCAACGATTCGCGTCGTCAGCAACGAAGCACCCGAGCCCGACAACTATAAAGGCAACAGTGTTTATTAAACACACACGTACTGAATGAAACAAAAATAAATAGAACTGCTTGTTATCGCGCGAAGGCCTGTGCTCACAAGAGATAATTAAACGAAAATATTGCAACATTTTTAGCATTCAACACTGGCTGTATTAGCCAACGAGTTTCCACAATCACCACAGAATGTCTATTAGCTCTGAAACTCTACTAGCTATGCTCCTCTACGGTCGAGTTTTTAGACGCTTTCATTACTAACAAAATATCGTATTAGTGAGAAATTGAGTCTTCCGAAATTGTGTTTTTCGATGTATTTCAACAGCACAGAGTATATACATACGTGACAATTTAATCTTAGCTATAAAAACGTATTCATAATCATCATCAGCCCAAATACGTCCCACTGCTGGGCACGGGCCTCCTCTACAACTAAGAGGGATTAGGCCTTAGTCCACCACGCTGGCCTAGTGCGGGTTGGCGGACTACACACCTAAGAAATTCCTAAGAACTTTTTAGGTGTGCAGGTTTTATCACGATGTTTTCCTTCACCGTTAAAGCAAGTGATAATTCATTGTGAATACACACATAACTCCGAAAAGTCAGAGGTGTGTGCCTGGGGTTAGAACCCGCGACCGCCGAGATTCACGACCGCGCGCCTAAACCTCGAGGCCATCATTGCTTCTAAAAATGTATTAAACGTATAAAATGCCTGTCCACCCCTTTGGACATGCAGTCGTGAGTTTATTTTCCTCAAAGGCCGGCAACACACCGATGATTCCTCTGGTATTATGGGTGTTCATGGGCGGTGCTGACCACTTAACATCAGGTGGCTCACTTGCTCGTTTGCCTCCTTTTTCCATAAAAAAAGCACGAGTATGTAATAAGGCCAATAAATTCTTATCAAACAAAGAACTACTGTGCCAACTACAAATGTGTACCTACTACGAATGTTTGCTACGAATGTCTGCTACGAATAGCTGCTACGAAAAATTCTACGACAGCAGTGTTCGTTAAAAAGTATGCTTTATGATTCTTCCGCAAATATTTTATAAAATTTTACTCCTAAAAATGTAAGCGCAATAAATTTTATAACACTGCCGGTTTAAAGTTAGAGCATACCATAGTTTCAGTAAGTTATACGTGTCATAAAAGCTAAGCCCCAGACATATTAACAAGCTTAATCATTTTGATATACATATACATATATCATGGAAGGTTAATTGCGCATTTGGCTTATTACGGTGAAATTGCTTTTCTCTAATTAAATTACGTGTTTGTACTTACTGCATTTATTATGACTCGTTTTGACCTACTGCCACGCTTTCAGGTTAGGTTGAGTGCTCGAACTTTGTTAATTAATATATGTGCCGAAACTAAATATTTTGTTTTCATAAAATGGATAATTTTAAAATTTCTTGTTAAAAATATTTTTTTTATTGCATTTTTTAAAACATGTAGTACTCTAGTTATCAGGTCACAAAGGGGTAAATCTTTCATTAATCTATTTCATTGTACTAAGGAAATGCATTGTTAACAAGCGCCGTTTGAGTTTCCTCCCTCGAACCAATATTTGTATGGTCCGCAAGTATTTGTCAGGATCTGGCTATTTGCGTATGTCCAATTAGTGTTTATACGTGTTTCTACGAAACTGCATTGTCATGAAAAAATATAATTGTTTACTAAAACAGCGGCATTTCATTCCCTCAGATATTAATGAGTACTTTTTCAGTAATTTAGCCAATATTTTTTGATACTAACGTACACATATTAATTCATGCCTGTCTCGTAAGGAGCAAGCAGGTTATAAATGAACCTATTATTGTTTATTACAGTAATTTTTATCAAAATAATTCCACTAAGAATATAAGGCCTCTTTCAACGAATCTCAGAAAAAGTGTGTGAGAGGTATTTTTTACGCCAAAAACGATTCTGTAACTATTCAAAGAAACAACCGAATACTGAGACAACAAGCCAACAAACTAGCGTATAAGAAGCATGGAAAAACAGTCAGTCAGTTTTTCTTGCATTCAATACAACAGCGAAAACAAGTGAAATAATACGCACAATTCCAACCATTACGTCATCACTTAATTCGACGCCGCTTATTGTACGAAGAAAAAATCCTGAAGACATTACATCGTCCCCGTCAATCCGATTATCGTTAAGCTTTCAATTCCTTGGATTCATCGGAATATTCACAAATCCGAAGCGCAGGCACTTAATCTCGCGAACGATACCAAAGCGAATTACTCTAAAACCTGACGCATATCGGCGGGACGTGATTAGAAAAAATTCCGACTCCTCGCGGCCCAATAAGCCCCCCTATTCTTTAACCTTTTTAAATATTCAACACCTGTAACTCTCCAGCTTAATTTAAAGGCGAGTATAATCAAGAGTTCGCAGTCTGTTTTAATGCCTTTTTAACTCGCTCGGGTTTTTTGCGTTTCATCTCTGATTGTCGGATGTTCGAGATTGTGTTGAAGCGATTAATTGATTATTAATGGATGGTTTCTTTCCATTACGAAAATTATTATATTATTTATAGAAAGGTGTCGGTGATTTAATTTATGTGAGTAATATTTATGTCAATGATAGTAATGCAGTTGTAATAAACCACATTTAGTAAATTTGTGTTTATTTTAGAGTTTCAAATAGGTACATTACCTACTTACAATTTTGAGAATCAATAAGTCGAGGACAAAACATCTTATAAATTATTTTATTTGCACACCTGCTGTTCACATCTCTGCATCACCCAAGGTTCGACTGGTAGAGAATGCCTTAGGCATTAAGTCCACCTTTACAATTATATCATTGTATAAAGTGTAAATAAATAAATAAAACATAAACATGTTAGAATTTATGAACAATTTTTGTTTTGGCCACTCTAAAGTTAGTTTATTTGCAGTTGAATGTGTGATTTAGATTAAGCTAAAGCACAAAATGCAAACCAATAAAATATCAAAACATTATATCCCATTCTCCATAAGCATTACGTACAAAATAATCACACTCATTCAAGACAGTTAAATACAGAGTCTTGTAGGTGCGAATCCCACTTGGCACGGAACTCACAAATCCAGTTGCGAGTTATAAACCACTTATGAGTGGGAGAATCACGTGTGAATTTTCACAAACCCACTGCGTCGTGGAAAACTGAAACTATGTTTGAACAGGCCCGCGTCCAACTATTCCAGTTGGAAATTCAATCTATCCCGACCAACGATATTATGTAAAATAATTTAAATCTAGATTGGTTCCGTTGAATACATTACTCTTGGCTTCTGAGGATGCATGAATATTGCGCCAAGATTGTTTCAATCAAAGCTTGCCCATCTTTGGACTCGAATGAGGGTTGACAGGTAATTAAGTTTAAATTGACTTGCGTTATTGTGTATTAATACTGGTAACACTGGTTTTGACCCCGTGATGAAATTTGTCGACTTACTGCTTTATGTAGATTTATAAATATGTGTTTATGTTCAATTAAGTTATTGAAAGATTCACTAACTATATAGGATGATGATTATTAAATGAATCATAAATTAGTTAACGCTCATGAGTCCATCTTTTAAATTATACACATACATACATAAACTCACGCCTGTATTCTCCGAAGGGGTAGGCAGAGGTGCATTTCTGCACCCACATTTCGCCAGGTATGTATCAGTCCCACGTAATAGGGGGCGAGCCTATTGCCGTTTTTCGGGCACAATTCCAGACTCCGTGCTGCTACTGAGAATTTCCTAATGGAAAAACCCAATAACACTTTGCCCGACCCGGGAATCGAACCCAGGACCTCTAGATCGCTCGGCACATACTTGTACCGCCAGACCACGAGGCAGTCTAAATTATAAATTCGTAATAACCAAACTAAAATAATAAATGTGATATCTCTCACTGTCCAATGCACTTTTAAATCTACACCGGCGGATCATTTTCAATATTTTTTGATATGAACATAAATAAGACTTATAAAAAGGCATTTTTACTTATTTAATTTCATCCAGGTTGTATTAGGGCTGAACCACTACTCTTTGTAACAATAATTTACGTAAAAACATTTGCAGGGGTAAAAATACATCACTTTGCCATTTCACCGTGGCAGTATAAAAAAACATCCACCAGCGCAACACATCCACATCCCCCGAAGAGCAATGAAACCCATAAAGCAGCGCTGTAACAAATAACAATAAGGCTGCAGGACGACGCACGGTTTCCGCACCGGCCGCTAAGCGTTATGATTAATTCATAGCACGGTAAACACGTTTATTTAGCGTGGCGGTGACAAAGCACGCGCCGTGGCACGTGACAAAATCGGCATCACGCTCGATGGCCGGCTTTGAGTAAATCTGCGTGCTACGGGCAATAACTTTGCGGGATCTATGGAATTGTATGTATGTCCGACAAGGTGATTAAGTATTGTCAATTTTTAGCAATTTTGAAATAGATGTAAAAAGTTGGCACGTACTGGTGTCAAAGTGGACTCGTTGTAATTTAATTTCATATAATAATAGCATCAGAAAATTACCCAAAATCAGGTAATATGTAATTTTGTGGTATCTGGCTACGGTTTTTGTCGGTTCAGCTC
Source organism: Hemaris fuciformis (assembly GCA_907164795.1). Taxonomy (NCBI): domain Eukaryota; kingdom Metazoa; phylum Arthropoda; class Insecta; order Lepidoptera; family Sphingidae; genus Hemaris; species Hemaris fuciformis. The sequence continues at coordinate 14,027,961 of OU015438.1, read as the reverse complement.
CTAAATATTAACTTTGGAGCCCATACTCAGCCTATCACCGTCAACAGCTCAATGTAGGCCTCCCCAAGTGAGCGAGTGCTCACCATTCGCTACCTTGAAGCCCATAACAATTATGTAATTTTTTTTCAGTAGAAAATATTTTATCGTTTACCTTCTTGAATTTCTTATCACGTAACTTCCTTCTCTCAATTATTTTCCAACCGTTCTAACTTTGCCAAGTCACCAAAAAAAACAAAGCGAACAAAAAAATACTCAATAAAATTGTTAGCACAACATCTAATTTCCCGCCCGAAGAGATCAACGCTAAATTGAAATTGCAAAAACTGAGAATCCTCCCCATAACCGGCAGCATTAAGGGCAAATCCGATATTGCTTCGGATAACTCGGCAAGTGTGCTTGCATCAAGGGATGACCAGCAAAATGTTCGTGTTGTCCTCATCAAAACAGCCCAAGCTTCAAATTCAATTTCCCGTACATTGGCCAGGTCAGTAGCGTCAGATGGAATCTCTTCTGATTATATCCTTATTATTAGATACCGATTTACTCAGTTTCCCGTTTCCTTATTCGTAGCGGGAAATGTCTTGGAAACATTCGTAGGATCGTGTTATGACAGTGATTGTGAACTGTTCTGGTATTGTGAGGTAAGGCAATTGGAAAAATATAATAACAGTTATTGTAGACATAAGGAAAATATTGACGGTTTAGTATTGTCATGACACACTGGCAACTTAATAATCAAATGAAACGTAACCGACTTCACCAATATTTATGACATTAAAATGACGATGCTAAACAAACTAGGTACATACATATATACAATATATAAGTAGTTTTTAAAGCTAATAAATCAGGTTCTATAGAAAAGAATAATTTAAAAGATAAAAACAATTACGTAGGTTCTTAGTACCAGACAACACAGTGCTCCTGAAATGATGAGAAGATCAGAACAATGTTACCAAAATCAAAAATAAAATCGTGAGAAGTGTGTTATCTTCACCAACAGTTCACTTTTTATATAAATAAATAAATAAAATAACCCCAGATCTATATCTAAATCTTATAATTATCTATATATATATTTGACAGCCCCGTGGCGCAGTTGGCTAGACACCAGCTTGCGAAACGAGAGGCCGCGGGTTCGATCCCCGCACCGAGACAAATGTTTGTGTGACCCACAAATATTTGTTTCGGGTCTGGGTGTATGTGAGACCGAAAAGTCTCTCGTAGTTTCTGATACCCATGACACAAGACTTGCATCTTAGTGTGGGATCAGAACTATGTATGTGGCTGTTGGGTGTATTTATTTATTTATTTATTTATTTATCTAATAATATAAATTTTGGTCTGGCGCCAAATCTAATCGACAAAGCAACAATTTTACAAGTTACTTCTAAAAAAAATCTACTTTAATATTCATAGCCTACATTTGTTAATGGCGGAGGGATATTAAACTGAATAATTCCACCGAAGTGGGAACATTTCCGCATCGGGTTTACGAGTGAGGTGTTCAATATATTTGCTGGATGCGAACGGAATAGTTAATCTTTCCTGTAAATTGTTGAGGCGACGCGCTCGCGTCAGACCCCGTTGAGCTAATACTTACGCGGCTTTTAAATAGTTTATGTTGAACGTGCATTTACCTCGTAAATTTGCTGGATTGTAGAGCTGTGCTAGATGCTGCTACAAATCGGCAATATTAGAGGGAAAGAAGAAGAAATAATTGAAAGTCGCAACAAACGCACGCGTTTAATTTGATAATTTAATAATAAATTAATACGCCCAACAGTCACATACATAGTTCTGACCCGACACTAGGATACACGTCTTGTAGGTATCATAAAATACGAGAGACTTTTCGGTCTCACAAACACCCGGACCCTCAATTATTCTAACATCGAATCTAAGGAAATATGGTCTTCCTTATGAAATTTAAACTACAATATCTTGTTTTCTATTAGGAATTTAGAATATAGACTAACTCCTCCAGAGGGAAAGGGAGCGTAATATTAGACTATCCACCGGAACAAGGCCAACCCGTCGTCAGCGAGACAACTCACGACCTCCATAAGTCTGAATTTGGATAGCTTCCGCTTGAAGGGGACGTTTTAAAATAGCGTGGTAGTATTTTGGAATTCTGTGGATCGGTTCTCAATGTTCGGACCGCAGAGGGACCCTTAGGGCCAACTTTTAGATGGATGCGGTATAAAGCACACACCTATACGGTGCCACCCTGCATAAAGAAGCAAGAGGCATATCACTGGGTCTTAGTCGGTAGGACGTTCCAGTATTACACAATTAGCACAATCTAATATTCAAATACTGGAACGGCGAGCCCGACATACCTCATCATCATCATCATCATCATCATCAGCCCATATACGTCCCACTGCTGAGCACGGGCCTCCTCTACCATTAAGAGGGTTTAGGCCTTAGTCCACCACGCTGGCCTAGTGCGGGTTGGCGGACTACACACCTGAGAAATTCCTTAGAAGTTTTAGGTGTACAGGTTTCATCAAGATGTTTTCCTTCACCGTTAAAGTACGTGATAATTCATTGTGAATACACACATAACTTCGAAAAGTCAGAGGTGTGTGCCTGGGGTTTGAACCCGCGACCGTCGAGATTCTCGACCGCGTGCCCAAACCTCAAAGCCATAAAACGACTTTTTTACATACCTACGAGCCTCAAACTCGGGATGATCCGTGAAGGGATTTACTCGTGTAACAAAAAAAAAAACATTATAATAATTAAGCATAAAATTGTCATTTAAAAATAAAAAGTACATTTCAAAAATACTACAAGGCACTTAACATACAAATGAATATTCAGCCATAAAAAAAGAGAAATTAGATACAACTCGGGTAATTATTAAAACATTAAACAAAGTGGCCAGTAACCCGTTAAAACATCATTGAAGAATTCTATATTCATAAAAAAGAGAATGTTAAACATACCGGCGGAGGTATTAACAGTCTCTTTAAAATGTCGTTGAATGCGATTTAAAATGCTCGACGCAAAAAACTCCCTTCTATTTTAGCTTTGACAAAACGGTTCTCTGCCGCCGGCTGCCTTTCCCTTTTACTCACTGGTGTAATATATGGACATACATTTCGCGTGGCTAAATTAATTAATATTTATTTAATTTGTATTGTTTTAAAATTTAAAATTAGAATATCACGCACGTAGTGTGTCTTACTGTTGTAATGCTTATGTGCTTTATTACGTCCAAGTTATGAGAAGAGTGTCATCATCATCATCATCATCAGCAACCCATATACGTCCCACTGCTGGGCACGGGCCTCCTCTATAACTGAGAGGGTTTAGGCCTTAGTCCACCACGCTGGCCTAGTGCGGGTTGGCGGACTACACACCTAAGAAATTCCTAAGAACTTTTAGGTGTGCAGGTTTTATCACGATATTTTCCTTCACCGTTAAAGCAAGTGATAATTCATTGTGAATACACACATAACATCGAAAAGTCAGAGGTGTGTGCCTGGGGTTTGAACCTGTGACCGCCGAAATTCTCGACCGCGCGCCTAAACCTCGAGGGAGAGAAGAGTGTGGGGATTCTTATTTTTTTTTGTAATACTACATTGTACTGCATGAAGCCAAATGGAGCGGTTTCAGTAAGGAAATAGTTTCGTTGAAAAATTTAAAACTTACCGCATCTATGATGTTACATCATCGATATATTCTGTTGGAACCTGTTTCATAATAACGCACTGAACACAATTCTAAGTTTTTTCATTTAACCCTAGCCGATCACTACAAAGGCATGAAACGCTAAATTTTTCTATCATCATCATCATCAGCCCATACACGTCCCACTGCTGGGCACGAGCCTCCTCTACAAGTCCACCACGCTGGCCTAGTGCGGGTTGGCGGACTACACGCCAAAGAAATCCTAAGAACTTTTAGGTGTGCAGGTTTCATCACGATGTTTTCCTTCACCGTTAAAGTACGTGATAATTCTTTGTGAATACACACATAACTTAGAAAAGTCAGAGGTGTGTGCCTGAGGTTTGAACCCGCGACCGTCGAGATTCTCGACCGCGTGCCTAAACCTCGAGGCCATCACGACTTCACTTTTTCTATCAACAATTATTAAATAAATAATTTAGATAATACCTAACACTTAAGTTCCCTACACACACACTGCAAGCATTGGGGAAGTGAATTTACTTAAGAAGTTGATAGCAAGATATTCGTATCCACCCTGATATCCATATGAAGCTTACTTGGTGACCCACGCCTAGTATGATTCATATGCTGTAACCAACCTAAGTACAGATATTTGGTAACACTCCGATATAGTTGTATCCCCTGTACAAACGCTAACGAAAATGAAACAAGTTTACCATAAAAAATAGTATCATTATTTTGAAACAGTATTTTTATAAATTATTATTTTCAAATTGAATTACCAACCATTTCCAAAGAAAGTTTTATCTCGAAAAGCACTAGAGAAAAACTTCTGTTTCTTATATTTTCAAAAATAATTTTAACAACTGATTGCCTCGTGGTCTCGCGGTACAAGTATGTGCCGAGCGATCTAGAGGTCCTGGGTTCGATTCCCGGGTCGGGCAAAGTGTTATTGGGTTTTTCCATTAGGAAATTCTCAGTAGCAGCACGGAGTCTTGAATTGTGCCCCAAAAACGGCAATAGGCTCGCCCCCTATTACGTGGGACTGATACATACCTGGCGAAATGTGGGTGCAGAAATGCACCTCTGCCTACCCCTTCGGGGAATACAGGCGTGAGTTTATGTATGTATGTATGTAATTTTAACAAATAATAATATCATTACCATTGCCGTGCTGACAATAAAAATACATGCAGAGGGTTAAGTCACGCATCAATTCGAGCATGAAAACCGCACACACTGACATTTCAATTCACAGATTCGAATGCCTAGAATTTCAATCATACCAGGTAGCTCCCATCAATTAAACCAAATAATTAGTGACAAGCGAACATCGCTCGGCGGGATTCGGTCCCGTGTGTGCTCCGTCCGACTTACTTTGGACATACATTCAATTACTCGTACGTTGAGTGTCAAAGAGCTTTCAGTGTCGTGTGTCGTATAATCCTCATAGCTAAACGGTTCTGTCGTTTGGCTTTTAAAATTTCTTATAATACGGCCTTTTGAATATTTACTCCGGTTAAATTTCGCTCGTAGGTGCTGGCTCGACGTTTTGTGTTATGTTGCTCTATTACTGAGTTTGTAAATAATTTCTGCAATTTGTTAACGGTGAGGATTTTTGATGTATTTAGGTAGTGTTTCTTTTTAGATTACCTAACTATATCACTACTTGTTAGGTGTGGATTCCGAAAGGTTTTTAGGGCTATTTTAAAGACTGTGCCCTCCTAAATGCGTCATTTATAAAAGAATAAAAACATTTTATATTATTTTTATATTTTTTAGCAACCTGGACCAAAAACATCAGGCAAAATGTTGCTTCAATGGATTTTGTGTGATATAATTATATTACTCAAGTCAAGGCATGATCCAAGACGAATCATGAAGAGCCACGCTTCCAAAATTACCCAATAATAATATTTGAAAGTATATTTGCAAACAGCTAATTAAGCGCTCCTCCACAGTCACTTCATTTGCAGACAAACGCGAAAACAAATTACCCCTCAATTACAATAAATCAAGACGTCCCCGCATAACAAATTCAAATCCAAACATCAATTAAGAAAGCGATTCGCGCCTTCCAAACGGGCCGCAAATGTAACTCGTAAAACACGTCATAAAGGAGCGTTTCTTGCGAAATCATCAAGAATTCAGAGTTATTATATCAAATAACGCGCCACTTGTTGAATTAGCCAGGTTTATTCATGAAGCACCATGTGAAAATGGGGGATTCGAAAAGGTTCAAGTAACAAGGGTCAAGGAGAACGGCTGACGTAACCACAGGACCAAATAAGAGCCCGTTTGAGATGGGACTTTTAATATTAGAGTGACGTCGACGTCGACGCCGCGGTTCGGGTATGTATCTTTGACAGGAGCATTCCGAGTTATGATATAGGTTCCGAGGCTGAGGAGATTTTATTGGTTGGTATTTTTGTTCAATTCGATTTACTGATGTGTGACATTGGATTAAAGAATTTTTTGTATTCTATACGAAATACGCATGTTTTAATTCCCAAATGTGTCGATGTTATTGCGTTGATAGAAATTTTCTATTCCTTAATTGATATTTAATATCCTTGATGAGCAGTGATGGCTTCGAGGTTTAGGCGCGCGGTCGAGAATCTCGGCGGTCGCGGGTTCAAACCCCAGGCACACACCTGTGATATTTCGAAGTTACATATGTGTGTATTCACATTGAATTATCACTTGCTTTAACGGTGAAGGAAAACATCGTGATGAAACCTGCAAACCTTAGTCCTTAGGAATTTCTTATGTAGTCCGCCAACCCGCACTAGGCCAGCGTGGAGGACTAAGGCCTTAACCCTCTCAGTTGTAGAGGAGCCCCAGCAGTGGGACACATTTAGGCTGATGATGATGATTGATATTTCAAGTCTTGAAGGCACACTGTCCGGTATATTATATGGTCCTATGGCAGTACATCAGATGACAAGGTATGGCTCGATCAAGTACATTCAAGAGCGTGCTTAATGTCACATCGATCCAACCAATCAGATTCACCAATGCCGCTTTATGACAATTGAAATTCATCGATGCCTCGCAAAATGTACAATACGTTAATTATTCATTATTCAGATGCCTTTTAAATATTCCGCTAATGGGACGTGGGGATATACATTGCTGTTTCCGTGTGGTTGAGTCAATATTTACGTCGCATTTAATACTCTATGTACAATAAATTCATTGCATTGTATATTTATGTTGTTTTTAACCTAATGCGTTGGTGGCAAACACATTATATTAGTATTTATAATGTATTAGGAGTAATTTTAAAGCCCCGTGGTGCAGTTGGCTATCAGCTAGTTATATGTATGATCCGCAAATATTTGTTTCAGGTCTGGGTGTTTATGTGACCGAAAAATCTCTCGCAGTTTCTGATACCCACGATACAAGACTTGTATGAAGTAAGAACGGTGGTAAGAACTATGTATGTGTCTGTTGGGTGTATTTATTTATTTAATTACGCGCAGGGGATTTTTTCTGGACTGAGAAAGACATTATTGGGCCACGAATAACAGAAAATACGAATCCTTTTCTTGTTATAAGTTTGAAAAATCTTTTTTATTTTAATCTTATGAATATTGACCGCGAAGCAAAGATTACACTACTTCAGGGTTTGTACATATTTCTTTTTTATTAAAGTAGGTAGGTAACTAATTATAAATATAATCCGTTTGAAAATAGAATTCCAAGTAAACCATTACGTAGCTTCATTTCGTTTTTTTTTGTAGTTTTGATATCTTCAAAATGAGTCTCGTATTTAGGAAGCGCTTTATCTATATTTGGGACTTCACAGATTCAGGCAAGCACATATAGTGTTTGCTGGGACGTTAAAAATTTATTACGCTAAGATTCCTAATTATTTCTCAAAAGCCGTCATTTACTAGAATAGTGGTCAGCAGGTATAGGAGTATATTCAACCAAGTTGAGGGCTTTAGCCCAAAATTAATAGTTCAAATCCCGTGTAAGCTAAGAAACACAGAATATAAAAATAAAACATAATTATACTATTCAGTAGCGGTCCTAAGGAGGAACACAAACAGCGTTTCAGCGGAACAAACACAATTGTACATTAAACAGTATGAAATCACATTAACTAACAAACAAACGCGGAAACTTTCGCGGAATACGAACGTGTAAGTAAACTACGGCAAAGTATGTTTGTGAAAACTTGTTTTCCACTTCGTTACAGTCATTCCAGTCACGTCTTTGTCATGAATGTGCTCCCCTCCTGGGAAATGGGCCTTTATTACATGAATAAGTCGCCTCAATTTTTATTAGAATGACACTGGAATACTACTGCACCTGAAGCGATGCGAGATTTCGCGGAACCCGACGAGACTATGTTGGAGTGCTTGGGCAAATTATAGCAGACTATAAGTCTGCCCACGTTTTCTGCTTTTTAAAGCATATGACTTCAATTAAAATATTTTCTAAGTGATCCACTTTAACGGTCATCTTTAACCTTTTTGCTAATATCTAATTTTGTTGTAATATCTTCATGAGGCGATATAGAACGAGTAAATAATATGTAAAAATCCCTTTCACACCCATTACAGGATTTACGAAAATAATTATGTATAAAATTAAATTTTAATTTGGTACGTTACTCGCCGGGACACCTCATTATATTCGAGCGCGTTCTAATTAACAAAAATTTTTAATCATGCAATTCTTTTAAATACACACGAGCTCGAAATAGCGACATAGTTTCTTATCTATGGTACCTTTCGTTTGTTTTTCTGGTTTTCACTTTTTTTGTCATTCAAAAGTTAATGAAAAACTATTTTTTGAGATACATGCTAAATTTAGAAGGGTTTAAAAAAATCAAGCTAACTAAACTGCAGTCAGACTAGTATACTTACAGACATAGAAAAGGCTCGGCAGATTTGCAGCCACTTTTCCGATCCTTTGGGCCGCTAAGTAATCGTCATCATCATCAGTTTCACGCAGTCTAAACAACTACGCTACGAAATTTGGTTGTCCAAAAAATAATAAGCCAAATATTAAAGGCACAAAAACCATAATTATTGCGTTAGTTTGCACAGCTGTTCAAAAGTTCCGAGTAAGCTGGAAATAACTATAATTTATTTTATATTCTTCGATAACTTAAAGAGTTTAAAAGCCAACGCTCATTTCCTTACCTACTTAACGTTCATTCACGTCTTAAGAGCATGAGAGCGTAAACAATGCGAGATTGTGCCTTCCGCCCAAACGGCAGCTTCTACTCAGTGGACTTTTCAATTTTGCCGAGTGCCAAGAATTTATACTGGGAAGCATAGCAATGTTTTCTTTTCATTTCGAAAAGAGCATTCGTACGTCGGAGGCGAGGAGCTATCAATGAGTGGGATTTCTATATGTGTTTATGCGTGAGGAGCTAGATCGATTTCTGGCATAGTGAAAATGTTGAAGAAATTGTCATTATCATTACTTAAGTGATGTTTACTGCTGGCTATAGAATTCCTTCCAAACATTTTAAGTGTTTTGTTAGAAATGACCTTTTTGAGATTGTCAGTCTTCTGTGGGAGCATCGTCAGCATAGTCGATGAACTCGAACTATGCCAAAATCTGGTATATAAAGCAATAAAGGTTTTACATGCACTGAGTCATCTATTAGCACGCATCAAGACCGGTCGTTTCATTAACGTCGCTGCTCTTACCCTACTTACGCAACAACAATACAAGTGTATCACAGGTTCACGTACATCGGTGACTCCACGTGAACAGATACACTTACACTTCTTTACGAGTGGTCGTCTAAACTTTCGTTTCTCAATATGCCACTCGAGAACCTTTCTGCTTCTTCTAAACACGATGTGCCCTCCCACATGATGACTAATGAAAGATGATTATGACTACCAATCGACAAAATTATCCTGGTCGGTTGATCACCAGATTTAAGTTCTTCCATACCGAAAATCGTCATACTTTCGTTTGCTTAACATTAATATAGTACTAATAAAAATACGTTTTCTTTTAAAATAAATGGAAAATGGTATCACATTTTTTTTTAATAATTACTCTACCACTTGCATTTACTTAATTATTATTCTCAATAAAATGTATCAATGAAATGACGTCACCACAAGCGTTTTCAGCTCCCAGAACAGTTCTCTCTAGAGTTGCGCCATTTAAAAAAAAGGTCTTTGCTATCGCCGTTTGAGATGCAACTTCAAACATGAAATGATTGGAAAGGCTCTGTTTGACGCTGAAGATTTTAACTGCAAAGAAGCTTTGAGATTTCATGGGTAAAGTTACTTATGCCTTTGTGTTGTCTAAATGTTTGCAGAAACATCAGTAAGATATCGCTTATAGTTAATCGTATTTTTGTTATGTTTTCTCATTCGCTATAACATTGAGAATTTGGGTCTAGTTTGTCATCATCATCGTCATCAGCCCATACACGTGACACTGCTGGGCACGGGCCTCCTCTACAACTGAGAGGGTTTAGGCCTTAGTCCACCACGCTGGCCTAGTACGGTTTGGCGGACTACACACCTAAGACATTCCTAAGAACTTTTAGGTGGGCAGGTTTCATGATGATGTTTTGCTTTACCGTTAAAGAAAGTGATAATTCATTGTGAATATACACATAACTTTGAAAAGTCAGAGGTGTGTGCCTAAACCTTTATAAGATGTACAGTCACTGGCTGATGCCGAAGCTTGATACTTTTACGTTAACTTTAGACCCTAGGTTCCTTTTTTAAGATAGATATCCGAGATGTACATAAATTCTACCAATATTAAAATGTCCATCAGTTATTTCACCAAGTGAACAACAGCTTCCTTCTAGTCAGCTCTCTGTTAGACAGTGGTCTCCCGGTCAAGCCAAGCCATTTATATTGCAATTCTCTGGACTACGGCGTAGCTTTGCCGAAGTTAAAACGGCCAAAGGTCAAATATGCTGAATATCATTAACTAAAGACTCATTAAAATGTTACATACAAAGTGTGCATTTAACTCGAAATGTACAATTCTGAAGGGGATAACGATTCTCTTTGAAATCGAAAGCTCTTGACGATATTGCCCATTAGTCAGAACGATTGAATGAAGTGCTAAATTGGCTAGAACATAGGTAGGTCAAACCCTAATCATGACTAAAAGTAGAGATCGATTTTACAAGCAAAGACCAATTCAAAATAAAATTACTAAACCTATATATTAAATAGTGTACTAGTAACGTTGTGATGGCCTCGAGGTTTAGACACGCGGTCGAGAATCTCGACGGTCGCGGGTACAAACCCCAGGCACATACCTATGACTTTTCGAAGTTATGTGTGTATTCACAATAACTTATCACGTACTTTACAGGTGAAGGAAAATATCGTGATGAAACCTGCACACCTAAAAAAGTTCTTAGGGATTTCTTAGGTGTGTAATCCGTCAACCCGCACTAGCGTGGTGGACTAAGGCCTAAACTCTCTCAGTTGTAGAGGAGGCCCGTGCCCAGTAGTGGGACGTATATGGGCTGATGATGATGATGATGATGAACACTCATACAAGTACATGTATACGTAAATAATTATAATAATGGATAACCCACTCACGGGTAGCCTAACAAATGATCAAAGCAAGTTAATTGTTTTGTGAACAATGTGAAAGGCAGTGGTCTTGAATCAGTCTTTTGAAAGGTGAAAGTATAGAGCTCCATATTACTTTACCGGGCAATGCATTCTAAAAGGCGCTTTGCCTGTAAATAACACAAAAATGTATAGAAACAAACTAGAATTATTAATTTTGAATCCTTTGAGTAATTCGAAAATTTATGTTTATGATAAAAATATGTAAAGATTACATTCATTAATTTGTATGGAAAAGTGACGTCATACATAACGGTAAATATTGTATAATGCGATTTAAATATATTTTGGACTGGCAAACAACTACTATGATCATCATTTACCAGTAAATACAATTATGCCAGACTAACAAGTGCAATCAAGAGACATTATCATCTTTTCCCTCCAGTCGATTCCTATTTGGTCCTGTAAAACGTACATTAATCGAGACGCGGTTTATCTGCGCATCTCTGTGGGATCCGTTGAAATCCACGGCCCGGCGCAAAGCTAGATTGCCTCCGATTACTCCGGCGTAGCAAGAAAGACGGCGGCTAAGTGGAGTGTACAATTTGTATGAGTGCGTCTTGCCATGTTTGCTGTGGCGTTGCGTGTATGCCCACTCTATTTCGAGTTGATATGAAACGTTTCTTGGCTCTTCAATGGCCCTTTTCGAATCTGCAGACGTTTTTTTTCATGAAAGCAACTGGATTGAATAACAAAGTGTGCTCCTTGATTGGCCTTTCAGTTGCGAAGTTCCGTTTTCAACTTTTACGGATGAATGGGTTTACGTGTTGTTTAATGCTGAACATTGCGATTTTGTATTAGAGTATGTAGGTGGAGGGAAATTAAAAGGATTTTTAATTCGACAAATTGCTTTTAATGTTATTCAAATTGTGATGCATTTAAGAGTTGTAAATGTAGAATACGGGCAAATTTTAAATCCTACAATAATCAATGGAAAAAATTAAAAGTTCTGAATACTAGCAATACTACTAGTATATACTCATTGGAAAATATACAAATATTATTCTGAATATAATAAAAGTACCTACTTGTGTTCGTCATAATTGTTCGAAACTACCTTCTAAATGAGTTTTAGAGTATAAGTATATTTATAATTATATTTATATAGTTACATAACGAAACGTCACCGTCACACCGTACACCGTCAGAAAATGTCATAAACGTTTCAAAAGTTCTCTCAAAATTAATCCGAACAAAGAATTTAATCAAAAAGACATCTCGCGATGACGTCACATTCCTCACCCATCTTACAAATAACGGTAATTTATACCGCAATACCTTTTGCAAGTTGCAGGCGGCAATTGTTTTATTTCCTATCCCTCGGGTTGCCCCGGCTGCAGCTGACCTAGATTCTATACTGATTTCTATTGGGCAACATCGAGTCTCTCATGACGTCTCCACTAATCACAGTCACGAATGAATAAACAAACTAAAAGAGGAAGAAATACAGCAGACTGAATATTCCGGACCCGGGAATTTCATTCGCTGATTGGAAAATGCATACAGTGTTTATGAACCTGCTTTCGTAATCAGCGTAGATTTTTTTGATTTAAACCCAATGACATTTGTTCGATCTGGATACTTCAGAATTAACTTCAGAACCCTTAATTTCACCGGAACGAGGCAAGGTTGAACTTCATTATTATCCTCGAACCAAGAACTATTTACATGACCTCGCTACACAAAAAGACGTAAAGTGTAAAGATTAATAAAAAAGTATATGTGTGTACTTATGTACACGCGTCAGAAGTTATACCACACGACTGAAGTAAAACTTATAAATACGCCCAACAGTCACATACATAATGTAGTTATTAGTCAACATATTACATTTCTGAACATAAATATTTGACAACTAATAAATACGTCAATCCCTTTTTTTATTTTTACTATTCTACATTTTTAAAATCTAAAACATATAAACTTTTTTTGAAAAATATTTGATCCGAAACACATTAAAACCATCTGATCCATTTGACAATTACATTTAACATAAGCAGCTTCAATCTGTCAATTTTATTGGAGCACATAGGCAGCTTTAACGTCTTAATTTTTGTGTTACATATGCGCGCGAATCTTAAAATTTCACTTTCATCATTTTTTTCATAACGGCCCTAAAGAAGTATAACTTCAAAAATGTAACAGGCCGAAATAATTCTAACAGTTTATAGGAAACGTTACAAAACACTTCGAAGCTCATCCGATTATTTGCTGAAAGGGGTGTGAAGTGGAATGCTGCTCCCGAAATCTGGGCCGGGAGTGAAACATAACGCATTGACAAGCACTCAACAATTCGGTTGCAGGATGCGTAGAATTCGAATTGCGTACGAACCTTCTCAGTTTTGATTTGAAGTACAAAAATATCGCCATATTTTTGCTGGATGCGCCCTTCCAGCAAAAATGAACAAAAGCAAAACAAAAATGAACAATGAAGAAAAATAATAAAAAAGTCTAGACTTCAAGGTCTACTGTCCATGCAGATTGGAGTAAAAAATAAACCCAACACCACATAATCGTGATGCCACATTAAGATATGAAAATAATTTCGTGACTGGCAGTAACAACAGGAAGGCTCGCAATTCCATTCTATAAGCATTTTTTTAATAAGCAAAATATGCTTGTACATTTATTATTTAGTACACAAAACTCAACAAGTAGATTAGTAATATTTTGTATCGGTGCGGGGATTAACTTCACGCTGATGTTTATCGTAAAACTAGTAAGATTCTACCATGCTACTAAATACACTATATAATCGGTTTTTTTTTGCAATACCCCATTCTATATTTCAAGATTAGCTAAAATCTATCAACCTGAATTAGTCTATCTATTAGCCTATCCGCCATACTTTGTCTGCACAACATTGTAATTTTATAATTTTAGTGCTTGGTGCCTCTTTTCTATTCCAGTATTTGAATCATACTCATCAGCTCATATAGGTATGTACATACGTCCCACTGCTTGCGACAGGCCTCCTCTACAACTGCGAGAGTTAAGGCCTTAGTCCACTACTCTGGCCTAGTGCGGGTTGGCGGACTACACACCTTAAAGTTCTCAGGAATTTCTTAGGTTTCCTCACGATATTTTCTTTCACCGTTAAAGTAAGTGTTAATTCATTGTGAATATACACATAACTTCAAAAAGTCAGAAGTGTCTGCGCCTGGGGTTTGAACCCGCTACCGCCGAGATACCTAACCTCGAGGCCATATAATATAAATATCCGAAGGGGTTTTTTTTTCAGTTTTTTTTCTTTATTTTTCTTCCTCTCTAGCTCAGGTTTCGACCACTTTTTAGCCTTCGGAATACGAAATTATCGACCGTTTATTCTAAAATTTCCCTTGAAGAACCGAAGAACAAATTAATAGATCATAATATCAGCGTTACTGAGGTCGATAAACAGAAGGAATTCATAAAAACGCCACCAATTACCGCATCGCACGAAAGCGATATTTTCATAAATACAAAAGGGTATTATGACAATCGCGATAATAAAAAACAATCGAATCTGTTAACGAGATACAATGCGATATATCCACAAGGCACACATCGCACTCATTTCAACGGATCGAATAAACACTGTTGACACACGAAATCTGTGCGCGTATCTGAATATAGTCAGTGTGTGATTGTTGCGGAGATAGTGATTGCTGGAGTTGCGGGGTCATTAGAAATCATCTAATAAATTATCAAATGTATTTATATTTCCTGTTGAATTAAAATTGACTGCCTCGTGGTCTCGCGGTACAAGTATGTGCCGTGCGATCTAGAGGTCCTGGGTTCGACTCCCGGGTCGGGCAATGTGTTATTGGGTTTTTATATTAGGAAATTCTCCGTAACAGCACGGCGTCTGGAAATGTGCCCGAAAAACGGCAATAGGCTCGCCCCCTATTACGTGGGACTGATACATACTTGGCGAAATGTGGGTGCAGAAATGCAACCTCTTCGGGGAATATAGGCGTGAGTTTATGTATGTATGTTAAAATTGAAAGAGGCTATTTTTTCTTCGGTTGTTGTATCATTGCTCACACCACGCCTGTAATTTTGAAAGGAATATAGGAAGCAATTTTATTGCAATTTTTAGAGCATATCTTAGACACTGTGTTCTTGCCAAGCATTTCCGAACAGAAATGCCAATAACACTGTTCGGTCTTGGCCGCAAAACTGACGAGGTGGGATTTTAATTTCTTGTTTATTCATTTGAAATAGCTATGAGAACACTGCTAACTAACTAGTCGTGATGGCGGTCGAGAATCTCGACGGTCGCGGGTTTGAACCCCAGGCACACACCCCTGACTTTTCGAAGTTATGTGTGTATTTACAAAGAATTATCACGTACTTTAACGGTGAAGGAAAACGTCGTTATGAAACCTGCACATCTAAAAGTTCTTAGGAATTTCATACATACATGTAACCTCGAGCCTGTTTTCCCCGAAGGGGTAGGCAGAGGTTTTTTCTGCACCCACATTTCGCCAGGTATGTATTAGTAACACGTAATAGGGGCGAGCCTATTGCCGTTTTTCGGACATAATTCCAGACTCCGTGCTGCTACTGAGAATTTCCTAATGGAACAACCCAATAACACTTTGCCCCACCCGGGAATCGAACCCAGGACTTCTAGATCGCATGGCACAATTTCTTAGGTGTGTAGTCCGCCAACCCGCACTAGGCCAGCGTGGTGGACTAAGACCTAAACCCTCGCAGTTGTAGAGGAGGCTTGTGCCCCGCAGTGGGACGTTTATGGGCTGATGATGATGATGAGAACACTGCACACTATAGAACAATCATAATTACATGGATAACATCAAAATAAACATTTTTCACTGCGTTCCCAATAACAATACATCACATTTATAACTCAGCCGCAATCATTGCAAGCTCTCGTACAAAACACATCTACGCCGGGTATACGCGCATTTTATCGTTGGCGATGTGATTCGATTTGAATAAAAGGTATCGGGATCGACGCTGGCTATGTAAATTTGGCAAGTAACGAGTACGCGCCGTGTAGGCACATCTCTCCTCGCGTTTTTGGGGTTTAGACACGATCACTGAGTGCTTTTACTGCGCTCCTAACAAAAACTTGATATAATACACCACTCGCGGTCTTTTTGTGCCAGCACTGATAAATTGAGTGTGTGTGTGTGAATTTCAGCTAATCTTATAACATACGAAAACAAACAAGTGAACAAGCACACGAACTTTATATTGAGGAATGGTGAGGCATACGCAGTTCGTTTTGATATTTACATACATAAACTCACGCCTGTATTCCCCGAAGGGGTAGGCAGAGATGCATTTCTGCACCCACATTTCGCCATTATGTATCAGTCCCACGTAATAGAGGGCGAGCCCATTGCCGTTTTTCGGGCACAATTCCAGACTCCGGGGTGCTACTGAGAATTTCCTAATGGAAAAACCCAATAACAATTTTCCCGATCGAACCCAGGACCTCTAGATCGCCCGGCACATACTCGTACCGCGAGACCACGAGGCAGGCAGTTTTGATATTTATAAACGTTTTATTCATTAGGAACAATGGACCCTAATTGTAATGTCAATTATTATTGCTAACGCTGAGAGTTCTATAAAAAAATATTTTTGTGAATATGAACGTGGTATATTCTGAGTATATCCAACCTGACCTATAA
This sequence comes from Hemaris fuciformis, assembly GCA_907164795.1. Lineage (NCBI taxonomy): Eukaryota > Metazoa > Arthropoda > Insecta > Lepidoptera > Sphingidae > Hemaris > Hemaris fuciformis. Next base: position 14,011,073 of record OU015438.1, on the reverse strand, counting down.
CAGGTTGCATCGATCGATATTTTGGGCGTCCAACTCAAGATCGCAGGAAGCCGTTTATAAAGTGCTCCAGTCCAGCAGTGGATGTGTTTTGGCTGACGATAATGAGCTCTTTTAACATTCATCATGCACAAAGCGCTCCCTACAGATTATTGGATACCACAGTGTTTCAGTGAGCGGCTTATAATATCAAGCGCCATGCAGCCGACTTTTACAAAATCAACTATTGACCTTATGAATGGATAACCAACACCTCGTTTGCTTTTCTTCAAAAAAACATATTTTTATTGCATCGCATAATCTTCATCGTACCTAATTCGATTTCATAGGGAAACTCCAGCTTTTGTATGGTTTAGTAAGTAATTATCAACTCGCTTATAAAAGTAATGAATGTTTAATCATCATCATCATCATCATCATCATTAGCCCATATAACTACGTCCCACTGCTGGGCACGGGCCTCCTTTACCATTGAGAGGTAAACCCTCGCTGGCCTAGTACGGGCTGTCAGACTAAACATCTAAGAAATTCCTAAGAACTTTGAGGTTATCAGGTTTCCCCACGATGTTTTCCTTCACCATTAAAGTACGTGATAATTCATTGCGAATACACACATAACTTCGAAAAGTCAGAGGTGTGTGCCTGGGGTTTGAACCCGCGACCTCCGAGATTCTCGACCGCATGCCTCAACCTCACTACTTAATGTTTAATGCAATATCATAAAAAATCAGTCGAAATTAATGAACGTTAAAACACACGGCGTGTACTGCGCAGTATAATTTCCAATAATCCGAATGTCGATTGATATTCAGCATGAGCTCATTACGAACATTTCATTTTTACACCCGGCAACTTTATTAATAGACTCGAACATGAGGCGCATTGTATCCAATTGTGTAATGAAGATAATTGCTTCGGCTCTGGGTCAGTTGAGCTACGGCTCTGCATGCTGTAATGCGAGATATTCTGATATATTATACCACATATACAGTAATATTCAGGATGTATTCAGACCGTGATCGGAAACGAAGGCAGGTAATAGCTAAGGTGATTACAAACCCCCTGGCGTTAAAGAAAATTCTGACAAAAAATAAAAAAAAATACATTTTCCAAACAAACCGCGTACATTTAATACCGATGGTTGTATGGAAAATGTAAAATTTTTTATTTTTTGTCAGAATTTTCTTTAACGCCAGGGGGTTTGTAATCACCTTAGCTATTACCTGCCTTCGTTTCCGATCACGGTCTGAATACACCCTGTATAAACATAATACATATGTCAGGGCTTATTAATATACAACACAATAGTAATTTTAAGCATAAAAAGTATTCTATGTAATGATCAGGTTATAAAACAATATGATAAGTTTGTTTCATGCATGTCCGTTTTACTGTAAAGGATAATATTTAAATTATCTTATTAACATAATATTATAAAAACAGTGATCAAAGTTAATAGTTTGTTTATTTTTTGTTGCGCTTTATTAATATTAATAACTTTCTAAGGCCTTACCCTATTAGTTATAGAGAAGGCCCGTGCCCAGAAGTGTGACGTATTTGGGCCGATGATGACAAACTATCTAACGGCTATTCTGTCAATAACAATAGACATGATTTTAACTTCAATATATCTTACGCAACCACCAAAATCCTTCAGAACGTACCAAATATTTCCCCAGAATCTAAAATGACAAAGTTCTCGTGAAACCTTAATCCATTAATTACACTCGTAACACTCGCGTAATCTACAAAAATGAAACTTAATTTTACACACTAATAAGACAGCTTAATTACGACAATAAACACAAGCGGGACACTCCTGAAAAATAACATTTATCCAACAAAAGAATAGTCCTTACGAACGCAAAAATGGCAGTAATAAAAATGCTGTAAAATGGAACGTTTGCGAGATAATTTACCCATCGTGTCTTGTTCTTCGAAAAAAAAAATCCTTCGTCTCTAAAGATGAGACAATGAATGACGGTTTATTGTCGCTTGTAATCTGCGTAAAACGTGTTGTGTTTGGCGGTGAGAACAATTAAAATTCGTTGTATTTTGTTATATCTATATTTCTTTGAAAATCGTGGAAAAATGTCGTTTTAAGTAATTGCAACATCATTTTAAGTCGAGAGACGAGGGATTCTTGCATTGTATTTATTTATGTACAAAGTGCAGAATTAGAAGACATGAGATGTCAGCTTCGGCGAAAGGACTGGGAACTGGACCTGGTTGATAGTATAGTCCCATAGAAAACCGAAAGTAAGCTACCGTGGAATAATTTTCTATGAATTTTGGCATAAACTTAAAAATGTACTCCGTTTTTTCAAAATTCGAAAAAAGTTAAGTTTACCCCACATAAAAAATAGGAATTTCTATAAGAAAAGAATTTTTCAAACATTAATTGACAAGAGTTGCCTGTGAAAACAACCCATAAATGATATTTAGTGATGATAGTCCTACAAGCAGTGATGGCCTCGAGGTTTAGGCGCGCGGTCGAGAATTTCGGCGGTCGCAGGTTCAAACCCCAGGCACACACCTCTGACTTTTCGAAGTTATGTGTGTATTCACAATGAATTATCACTTGCTTTAACGGTGAAGGAAAACATCGTGATAAAACCTGCACACCTAAAAGTTCTTAGGAATTTCTTAGATGTGTAGTCCGCCAACCCGCACTAGGCCAGCGTGGTGGACTAAGGCCTAAACCCTCTCAGTTGTAGAGGAGGCCCGTTCTCAGCAGTGGGATATATTTGGGCTGATGACGACGACGATGATAGTCCTAGAACCAATTTATACACTCCGTCACCCCTGGTCGTTTAATCACCAGAAGAATGAAGCATTCGTTTCTCGAACCTTCTCCAACCCACGCAAAGATAATCCAAAGCTCGCACCTTAAGAAATAATGCTCCAAAACGAAAACTCCGTAAATATTTCACAGTTTATTGCCGCCCTTATTTGACACGGGAGGGTGCCCCGGGCTAATGACCAATTTAACGCTTATGAAGTGCAAATTTACTGTCATATCGCGAAATGAGACATAATACGCAATTTCATTGTAAAAAGAATATAAATTCAACACGCACCTGCGGGAGTCTGTATTTGAGTATCCTTTATTTATTTTTTCCCAGGTTTTGGAGTTTGGCAGCGGGTGGCGCTTTTTCATTATTACCTTATTGTGGGTTAATTTTTTATAAATTGTTGTGTTGTCATCATCAGCCCAAATACGTCCCACTGCTGGGCACAGGCCTCCTTTACAACTGAGAGGGTTTAGGCCTTAGTCCACCACACTGGCCTAGTGCGGGTTGGCGGACTACACACCTAAGAAATTCCTAAGAACTTTTAGGTGTGCAGGTTTTATCACGATGTTTTCCTTCACCGTTAAAGCAAGTGATAAATTCATTGTGAATACACACATAACTTCGAAAAGCCAGAGGTGTGTGCCTGGGGTTTGAACCTGCGACTGCCGAAATTCTCGACCGCGCGCCTAAACCTCGAGGCCATCACTGCTTCTGTTGTATTGTAATTTTATAAATTGTTTTTGTGGTATTTTTGGATTGGCATTTTCGGAAAAATAATATATTTAATTATGTTCCATGAAACTTACGGGGCGAAAAGGTTCGTGTTTTCTGAAACCCTCAATACAAGACTTGTAACATATGTGGAATCCTGACTTTGTGGGTATGATAACAACTATTTGCAGATTTAAAAATCATTTTTTTTTAAAGTGGTACTGGACTGTTTTATAATGAGGCTGTCAAAATATGAATTATATTTTTCTGCTCACATGCTTTCAGTTTTTTACCAAATATCTGCGCTGTCTATACGCAAGTTATTTCTAGATCATTGCAAATAATAGAACTATTACATTCGTAGTCTACAAGACAATATTTTACTTATACTGTTTGGCGCGACTTACATACCGTTCGAAACGTTTTACGTTCAAATACACCTATAAAAAGCACATAAAAAGATATTACAATCCCAAATAACTTAGTAAAAAGACCTTTATTTCTCAATAAGGCATCCTGAGACCTACTTTCTACAAAAAAAATATTTTCCATTTTCATAACCGTCTCTATATTTACGCTTTGACCTTACGTCCGTCTCTTTCCCGCAAGTTATGGTTTGTATATCCTATCTCTTTTTAGCATTAGCTTTAACGATGTAAATACGTAGGAAATCTTTCGCAGCAACGGACCATGTTCTATCACGATTACCCGGCGATAAAAGGGTGGAGGGAACACTCATTTCCGTCGAGCCGGACTCTCATCGGTCTCGCAGGAAATAACGTTATGTTGCCAAGAGTTTATTTCTTTGAATTTATAAAAAGACCCGTTTAAAAATAATTAAAAAAGCAGCCTTGGCGTCCGATGTCGGAAGATTAGATGTTAATTGTTTCTGAAGGGCCGTTCTTTTGCGCTAATAAGCTTTGAAATTGTAAGAAGTGACATTATAATGGCTTGACAAAGTTTGAATGGCAGAGTTCGTGCTAGGCTTCAGTTCTTTTCTTTTCTTTTAATTGAAAAGAGAGTAGGCGTTATAATGAAATATTAATTCATGTTTCCGAACAAATTGGCAATGGATGTTTTTATTTAAGATTAATGAGTTACTCAATAAAACTTACATCTTGTTACCGCTCTATAAATGGTCGCGTACCATCCTAAGGCGCACTGTTCCATGTTAAGACTAGGTCTATCATTATAGTTATAGTCCCATAATAATTTTGGAGATGTTTGCCTTGGGACTGATTTTGAACGACAATTAAATGATGTACTTAGATTAATAATGGTGAAATTTTTAGTCATGAAGAAATATAACAGCAAATAACTTTGCAAAATATAAACCGGATTTAGTCACTTTTCAGCTGAAGCCGACAGTTTGTGCTCGGCAACAAGCGGCGCTGATTCGGCAAGCACAGACTGGAGCTCTAGCACTTACATCTCTTATATTTATGTACATACATTGAGACGTTTTGAATTTGCTAGTTTATATTTTAAAGGTTGATTTTATATTATATGCAAATAATTTATATTCAATCAGACTTCAACTAGAACTTGTTAGCCAATGGTCGAAGCCGCTGAAGAACTAGAAAACCTGAGAAATGGATAAGATTCATTTAAGCCCGAACATTCTAGAAAGGCCTAGGAACACGTGTTTTTTGGAAGTCTTGCCGTGCCAGGGCTGCTGCTGTCACAAAAGTTATATGATAGAAATGTTGTTAAACCATTATATTGCAATCTACGATCCCATTTCAAGATCAATTTGTGTATCCGAATCTGCATACAGTAACAGGAGTTCCTGTTACTGTATCAATTTGAGAAAGTTAAGGGTAAAAAGAATAATCTCATTAGTGTTAATTACGACTACATTTTACTAACAATAGCCAATTAATTGACATTTCAAAAAGAATTAATTGAAGTCACTAACAACAAATCAATGTAAAATCACCTCTAATTGTCAAGCTAAATTCTATTTTCGAGTGTGAAATGGATGCTTGAGATCGTAAAACTGTTGGCCACTAAGCGGATTACGTCGCGTAATGTGGCCGAGACGAGCGCTATTCCTACTCCAATTAGCTTTACTCCGTACTGTGGAGTAACACGAGACAAATCAAAATGTAATCACGAGTTATGGGAGGGAACAGGCTTTAACCTGTTTAGTATTTTAATACAGGTAGATCTTAATAATATATAAAAATCAGATGATAATAATGAAAAAAGAGTCCATAGAAATAATCTAGAGGATTATCGAGCTAAAGAGACTTCAAGGTACATAGCAGTTTGATACGTTTTACGATGTCCTAAAAGATTCTGAAGAGAAGAAATAGATAATCCGACTGTCAAAATAATAAATGAGTCGCTAGTCAATAAAGGAAATTGTGGAGACAAGTCAATATAAAGCTTTATAATTTACCTACATCAAAATACCAATAGTATTACTAATACAGTGCGAATATTAGTCGTAATCAAATAATTTCAATTATTGAAAAGTTAACGCTCTTGTTTATCCGGTGTTATTAAATATAATAATGACTTAACATTTAAAAAAAACGTTGAAAGCCTTAATTTCAATAGTAAAATCAATATGAAGCGTGCAGATTATTTCATAAGTATCAGTCATAATTTAAAATGAGAATAAACTGTGCAACAGCAATGATGGCCTCGAGGTTTAGGCGCGCGGTCGAGAATTTCGACGGTTGCAGGTTCAAACCCCAGGCACACACCTCTGACTTTTCGAAGTTATGTGTGTATTCACAATGAATTATCACTTGCTTTAACGGTGAAGGAAAACATCGTGATAAAACCTGCACACCTAAAAGTTCTTAGGAATTTCTTAGGTGTGTAGTCCGCCAACCCGCACTAGGCCAGCGTGGTGGACTAAGGCCTAAACCCTCTCAGTTGTAGAGGAGGCCCGTGCCCAGCAGTGGGACGTATTTGGGCTGATTATGTATGTATGTATGTATAAACTGTGTTCTGAAAAGGCCGCCCTTCCACAAACAATTTGCCTTCACCGGAATTAACAGTAGCACGCTGAAAAATAACACCAAGCGATACAGCTTAACGACTTTGGGAGATCCTTAAGCGATTACGCCGTAAGTAAGCCAATCAGAATGAAATTAAGAGGGAGTACTTAAAACGAGAATGTAGTTGTCCAAAAGAATAGTTATGTATTTTGTTATAAAATGCCTATATTAAAAATAGTATGGTAATTATTTTATTTACAAAATCTTTGAAGTTCTTGCAAAATCTTCTATGTTTCCACTTTGCTGTCATCAGCCCATATACGTCTCTTCTAAAGCTGAGAGGGGTTAGGCCTTCCGTCCACCACGCTCGCCTAGTGCGGATTGGCAGACTACACACTTAAGAAATTCTTAAGAATTTTAGGTGTGCAGGTTTCCTCGCGATGTTTTCCTTCGCCGTTAAAATACGTGATAATTCATTATGGACGCATAGCTTTGCCGTGCTGGCGTAATAAAATATCACGGAATAGTAAGCAATTTACAGAAACATTGTCCATATAACCGAAATAGTCCGGAGTCTCGTTTAGAGGTACGGCCGTCATTCTTTATTCATTTGTGAGCATGTACGATGTGCGGAGACGGCGGCGCGGAGAACAACCCTTGTCAATCAACATTCACATCTCCCTTAACAATGTTGTGGATTCAATTCTACTTCGATTTTCACTTTGAATATTGGATTTTCAGTTTATTAATAGCGCTGAGCTTAGCGGTTTGCGGTGAATGTTAGAGATAGATTTGTATGTACGTATTGGGTATATTTTGTTTTCCTATTAAAAGAAATTTATTTATTTTTCCTATATTATATGAAAATTTACTCGAATAAAAATTTAGATTTTAAGAAACTGATGGGCATCGGTATCGGAAAGTGCAGCGTAGGACGTCCACCCACAAGGTGTTCGGAGGACCTAGTAAAGGTCGCGGGACGTCCAACAACAAGACCCTGGAAAGCATTTGGAGAGGCCTATGTTCAGCAGTGGACCTCTTTTGGCTGATGGATGGATGGATAGAATTTTTTTTTGTGTTTAAGAGATTTATTAATTTCTGTTTCTTTTACCTCTCGAGCTTTCTTAGAGGTTGGTAATTGGCCCACTTTTAAATACTCTCTCTGGTGTTCCTAGGCCAAATGCCAAACCTAATTATTTTACTACTAGTCTATATTTTCAAGAAACTGAATCAAAATCCTTTTTATTACAATTATTTTTATTATAATATTATTAAATAAAAACACTCAATATACATAATTCTGTTCCACACTAAGAAACGGGTCTTGTGTCGTGGGTTTTAGAAACTACGTGAGACTTCGGTCTCACAAACACCCAGACCCGAAACAAATATTTATGGATCACACAAACACATTTGTTTCAGTGCTATTGAACCCACGATCTCTCGTTTCACAGGCTGGTGACTTGACAATTACGCCACAGGGCTGTCAATATTATATCGTAGAGCTAAGTTAACAGCTCAATAATTCCTCCTAACAAATATCTAAAGTTGGCCTAGAATGCCTAAGCGTCATACATTGCGTTCGCACAGCATAGTTTAATAACAATATGTTTGGAGCAAAAGTTTTAACATCACGCGGCGAAACCAACGATTTATCGTTCAATAAACCTTAATGTAAGGTAACTGAGACAGAATAAAGAGATACAACACGAGCGTACGTTGCTGGAATTTCAAATATTATATTTTATATTACTCCAAAACGTATTTACATGATTTCTTCGCGAAAATCTTCTGTAAAACATGATGTATCAAAAATTTACGAGCGATGTGAAAGGCTTAGAACGTTCTTGGGGTTAAGAACAGTATTACAAAGATTCAATATACATACATACATAGCCTCACGCCTGTATTCCCCGAAGGGGTAGGCAGAGGTGCATTTCTGCACCCACATTTCGCCAAATAATGCCGGCACGGTCATCCTTTTACCATGATTGAAGCCCCCCCGATAACCGGATATACACTGGCTGATCCCGGAACGCGGCACACTTGCATGTGCCACTATGGCAGGTTTTTTTATTTTTTTTATCGTGTATCTTGTGTGTTAACTGTTAATGCGGTCAATACGCTTGGGGAAAAATGTAGGTAGATTCGGTAATGTCTTTGTCTCCCGCTACCGCTATATATCCCTTCTTTCTTCCTTTTTTTCTCTCTAATAATAAAGCTCAGCAATGCATACTTATAGAGATACCCTATTGCGTCAGTAAAAGAAACTTAAGGCGTGGGTGGTGTCGACGTCCGCCCACGGAACACGATCTAAGGATCTTCACGCCCCGAAGAATGAGAAATTTTATTGTCATGAAAATTTATAGCTAAGAAGCAGTATTTATTCTAATTATATTTGAAATTTTAGTGTTTCTCCCGAGGGCTTTGTGTGTTTTATTAATTTAATAATTTTTTCACACGAACTTTAAAGGAGGATTTAAAGTCTCTTTGGGAATGAAATGAAATTGACCTGTTATTATATAGCACTCGCTAATAAACACCATTGCTTATATGCCATTATGGTGGTTTTTTTATTTTTTTTGTGTTTACAGAGACATTTCGTATATTCGTTTATACGTACACTTTTATAAATTAAACTAATATAATTCAAAGCATTATATATATATATATTATCTTACTAATATTATAAACGCGAAAGTTTGTAATAATGTATGGATGTCTGGATGTCTGGATATTTGTTGCTCTTTGACGCAAAAACTACCGAATGGATTGTAATGAAAGTTTACAATAATATAGCTTATACATCAGAATAACACATAGGCTATACTTTTTAAAGATAGTGTGTGAATTGTCCAAAATATAACGATAATTGTCAAGTAAGTCGGGAAAAATCTGCTATCTGCGGGCTATTTTGCCGTACGCGTCACGTACGTCAAACATTTTATGTTTATCCCGCCAATACGGTTAATGGTCCCCTCATATTAATGAACGTATTTAAATAAAGGTTTTGAATCGACAACATATATCCACAATATTCGAACAATTGCGCATTTTACATTTTAAAATGTAGAATAATAATATCAGTAATGAAAAGGGAGTGACATATTTGTTAGTTGTCAAATATTTATGCGTGCGTTCAGAAATTTATTTTTAAACTCCTTGGTTTTACCTGGTATGTTATAAATGAGAAAATAACTATATTATGACTGTTACGCTTTCACGCCTTAATCATTTGACCGATGTGAACGATTTTTGGTATGGACATAAATGGGACTCTGTGGAATAAAATAGACTACAACTTATTTTCTTTCTGAACCCAACCCTGTAGTCTACGCGGACGGAGTCGCGGGCAAAAGCTAGTATATATAAATTTTTACTGTATTAACTTCATTTATGCCGTTCTTCATCGCAACATGACATACTTGTACATACATACATAAACTCACGCCTGTATTCCCCGAAGGGGTAGGCAGAGGTGCATTTCTGCACCCACATTTCGCCAGTATGTATCAGTCCCACGTAATAGGGGGCGAGCCTATTGCCGTTTTTCGGGCTCAATTCCAGACTCCGTGCTTCTACTGAGAATTTCCTAATGGAAAAACTCAATAACACTTTGCCCGACCCGGGAATCGAACCCAGGACCTCTAGATCGCTCGGCACATACTTGTACCGCGAGACCACGAGGCAGTCTACGAGGCATACTTGTATAATAGAATATTATCTTTCTATAAACAAAGGGTAAATTCATTACATTGAAGTACTGGAAACTTTACCAATTCCAACCGTCATCATTCATACACATACCATAAAAGACACAAATCCGAAACTTCCCATAGAAACAGGACGTAAAAGACAAAATGTTCAAACTCAAGTAAATGTTAAGTAAAAGTAAGTGTTATCTCCTTCAAGCAGTATTAATGAAAGTGAACAATAAAATCAACGCCTTTGAGCGTAAAGAGTTTATGTCCATTAAGAGATTATATCAAATACGAAGTTGTCTTCATAATAAGTGGACTTTTTAGAGCAGTTTAAGTAAAACAGAGACGGCTGCGAACACGCCTTCAGCATCGACGTAGCGAAAAGAAAGTAACTTTAACATTTTGTTTGCTATACTTCGTGTAGGAGAATTGCTATTAATATGATGTTTAATGAAAAAAGCAGTGATGGCCTCGAGGTTTAGGCGTGCGGTCGAGAATTTCGGCAGTCGCAGGTTCAAACCCTAGGCACACACCTCTGACTTTTCGAAGTTATGTGTGTATTCACAATGAATTATCACTTGCTTTAACGGTGAAGGAAAACATCGTGATAAAACCTGCACACCTAAAAGTTCTTAGCAATTTCTTAGGTGTGTAGTCCGCCAACCCGCACTAGGCCTGCGTGGTGGACTAAGGTCTAAACCCTCTCAGTTGTAGAGGCCCGTGCCCAGCAGTGGGACGTATATGGGCTGATGATGAATGAATGATGAATGATGTTTAATATCTAACCGAATTGATTAATATGACTATATATTTGACTACAGACAATAATTTGCTGGATACAGATCGCTTCAATCAGATTCAGAATATCATGGCTAGCAGGCGACAGTGAAAGAAAGAAATAAGAAGTTAGTCTTATTACACCTAGAAAATATACGCCGATGTTCCCTTAGACAATAATGCTATAATGAGCGTTTAGAAATGAAAATAATTCATTAAATATCGTTATTATTACACGTACATTGTGATCAGATGACAGATCGTCATTTGTGGCTGCATTTATATAAGGTTATATTGTATACTCGTCGAAATGATGCAAGCAGGAGGCCCAGCAGTCTTAGCAGTACTATCTAAACTATTTAATAAGGTACTTAACAATAAAGTAGCACCAAAGGCGTGGAAACACAGTACTGTTACTATTTTACATAAAAAAGGAGACAAATCCAAACTGGAAAATTATAGACCCATCAGCCTTTTATCCCAAGTCTACAAATTATTTGCCAAAGTCCTGTGCAATAGATTAACTCGCAAACTGGACGAATACCAACCTTTCGAACAGGCGGGGTTCAGGAGAGAATATTCTACCATCGACCAAATACATACAGTCAAGCAAATTATGGAAAAGTGCAGGGAATATAACAGACCTTTGTGTTTCGCATTTGTTGACTACGAAAAAGCCTTCGATAGTGTTGAGCACTGGGCTGTGTTCTGTTCATTGCACCGTTGCGGTGTTGACAAACGCTATGTGGATATCCTCCGTGACTTGTATAATAATGCTACAATGCAAGTTTGCATGCATGATCTAACCGATTTCATACCCCTCCACAGAGGTGTTAGGCAGGGTGATCCTCTTTCGCCAAAGTTGTTTACAAACACTTTGGAGGATATTATGAAGATTTTGGATTGGTCCAAGAAGGGCATTAATATTGACGGTAAGCGCCTCTCACATCTTCGGTTTGCTGATGATCTCATCCTTATGGCGGAAAACACGATGGATATCCAGGGTATGCTCTGTGAACTGCACGAGGTATCTTCTAGGGTGGGCCTTGGGATGAACATGTCCAAGACAAAAAAATTAACTAACATCACCAATCGAGTACCACCCATCATCGTTGCTGATTGCCAACTGGAGGTGGTGACAGAATATATTTATCTTGGACATCGTTTATCCTTTGGCAAGAATTCTCAGTCTGAAGAAATTTAGCGACGAATTCGACTGGGATGGGTCGCTTTCGGTAAACTCGGAGATGTTTTCAAATCCAAACTTCCTCAAAGCCTGAAGACCAAGGTTTACAATCAATGCATCCTGCCCATTCTCACTTATGCCTCAGAAACATGGCCATTTACAAACGAGCACATACACAAGATCAAGGTCGCTCAACGCGCAATGGAGCGCGCCATGTTGGGTATATCACTCATCGACAAGGTACCCAACGCCGAAATACGCCAAAGAACACAGGTAGTTGATGTAGGCAGGCGAGTCACACAGCTGAAATGGCAATGGGCAGGAAATTTAGCAAGGAGGAATGATGGTCGTTGGACAAAGGCCGTAACAGAATGGTGGCCTCGAGAAGGCGCAAGGAAACGGGGCAGACCACCGGCCAGATGGTCAGATGACATAATCCAGTTAGCCGGAAGGCTGTGGATGAGAGTAGCCCAGGATCGAGAGAGATGGCGAGCATTGGGGGAGGCCTATACCCAGCAGTGGGTGCATGTGGGCTGGCAATGATGAATGATGATGATATTGTATACTAATGTCATCAACAAAAAAAAAACATTAATGTCTCAGTTTAATCAGTTCTGAATTTAAACATTTATAAAATCTGATATCAATTACCTTTTTGTAGTACTTTCATACGTTGTTACTAATGCCTTTATACCTTTAAGATCAAAGACACCTTAATGATCTGTGATACTGCATACGAAAACGCAAATCACTCAAACCAGATCAAACGGGGTCGCAAATGGAGCCTCTGTTAAAAGCGCCATTACATGCATTGATTATGCCGACTTGCTGATATGAAAGCTATTCCGATACACGTCTGGAATTATCGCGTATCATACCGGAGCCCGAAACGTCAGCAACCCGCAATTTCAGTGAGCTTAATGCACTTTAGTAAGTCCACGGTACAGAGCACATAGATCGCATCTGCGGGTGAATTTATTGAGCTTCGCGATATTACCCCACGTCTGCCAGGAGCGGAGTTCGGGAGGAGGTGCGGGACCAGTGAGGGTCCGAAAAGAAAATATGTAGATTAAGGCCCCTTGTCTATCGACAACCTCCGCGGCGCAGTTGGTTGGTCACTTGTAAAACAGGAGGCTTTGGGTTGATTCTTGCACCGCGATAAATGTTTGTGTGATCTACAAATTTGTTACGAATATTGGATATAGTGAGACCAAATACTCTCTCGTAGATTCAAAAGGAACAAGACTAGTATTTTTGTATAGAGTCGGAACTATGTACAAGTGTGACTTTCGGGAATATTTAATTACTAGCTTTTGCCCGCGACTCCGTCCGCGTAGACTACAGGGTTGGGTTCAGAAAGAATTTTGAATGTTATATTTAATTATATCTAATCAACAGCAAAAAAAAATAAGTTTCAAGCTTCTAGCTTTAAAAATGACAATACTTCCATACAACCTTTCATCCCCCCTTTCAACCCCTTAAAACCCCTTTTCCGCAATAAAAAGTGTACCAAATTTCATTTAAATCGGTTCAGTAGTTTTAGCAGGAAAGCGAGACAGACAGACAGACAGAGTTACTTTCGCATTTATAATATTAGTAAGGATTATATTTGGATTAGTGAAGCGTTATTACGACACTCGCCTTTTAAAATAATAATATATTGGTTACAACACATGATGTCATACTATGAAGTAAAAAATACTCTTTGATATGGAAAAGGTGTGTTGTATCATTTGATACAACAGTATGATGTAATCGTCTCATAACTGGTAATATCTATTTATATTAAAAAAGTTTTGTGGTCATACCCGGAAACAAAATAAGATGAATAATTTGAAATTGTATATTTCATGGATACATACATATGCCCCTATTCGTCAAACCTGCACGTAGCCTCCATAGCTCAGGGGTTAGAGCACTGGTCTTGTAAACCAGGGGTCGAGAGTTCAAATCTCTCTGGAGGCACGAGGACTTGCTTTTTGTATTTTTTACTGAATTAAAGATGCATACATATTCTAGTCTCAATTGCAGTTCATTAGACATCTTCTAAAATAGTAGAAGGTAAATATAGTACCTACTACTATCGATAATGCTCTGGGAATCTTCAGAAAACGCGAAGCGAAAGATAGGAAAGAAAGATAGAAATCACGCAATATTCTATTTTTTTAATGATATCATAGTGCGATCGATTAAAAATAGTCTACATAAACTAGCAATGTTGTTATCACACAAAGTAAATTCTTAAAATCTATCTGATCTGATAAAATAAGTGTGATATGTCACAAAAATTTGACGGTCATCGTTACTAGATTATCGCTTTTTAAGTATAATATTTGAATATTTAGCCAGCTAGATCATTTCTCTGAGTCTATTAAATCGTATTGTAAAGATTTTCTTGAACTTTAACGCTCGTACCATTAGATTTCAGTAGGGATTATTGCTATGCAGTATGAAGTTTAAAGTTTAGTTATAAGTATGAAGTTATGAAGTTTAAGTTTAAGTGGTTACCCATTCGACTTCGTCGGGATACACACGTTCTTTTCCTTCTATACAATATTTTGTATAATCCTCTCACTCCTTCCTATCTAAAAGTCCGATTCAAATTTCTTCATGAATCACATGAGAGATCCTTAAGGTCATCAGAAAATTTAAAGCTGAGAATGCCCGTGCATTCCACAACATTCATGGACAACTCTTTTACCGTTAAGGCTATTCGGTTGTGGAATGCACTCCCAGTTCAAGTACGACATGCACAAACACTGTCTCAATTTAAAAGACTTGTGAAAGATCACTACTCCTGTCAGTCATTTGGAAAAAAATAATGCTTCGACTGCTTATTCTTATGTATATATGTATGTATTTATGTATGTACGTATGTTTGTATTATGTATGTATACATGTTTTGTATATATTTGTGTATGGGCTATTTTAATTAATTAAATATATACACATTTATTTATTTATCTTATTAATTATTATATTGTACACATGAACTACCCTCCCTTCTATCACTTGTTTATGTCCATCTTATGGTTGTCTCTAAAAGATCGCCTCGAGCGATAAGACCGCCAATTGTACTTTTTTCTTTTTGTATATTGTTTTGTTCATTATTTCTTGGTGTACAATAAAGAGTTTATAAATAAATAAATAAATAAGTTTTTTTTAAATCGACCTGCCCCCAAATAATTCAATAGAACTGTAATCCACCCCTGATTTATTTCCAACAACCTTTTACTCGGCAGAAAGTAAACGTCTACACGTATTTTAGTGTGCAGGACTAAGAAAAACAACTTTAACATTTCAGGGGAATTTTTAGTTTGGAGCTTCGCTGCCTTGTAACATTGTTTCATTGTTTACTGTGGTGACATTGTTGCTGTCTGTAACAGGCTAAAAGTAAAGAAATAGCTGGAGTTGTCATTATTTGACTTTAAGACAAATGTCTTGTCTAGCTACTTCGAATGTTTTGAAAACAAAAGAATACGGTTGTATTTTAGTACAATTGGTAAAAATTCAGTGCGTATTTTTATACAGGTATAGTAAATATTGGCACATAGAAATAAAATAGTATGGTTTAAATTGAGTACCGTACCAGAAGTAGGCGTAGTATTAGGGTTATCTGTTATAAGTCGAAATAATTAAGTCTGTTCAAAATCGTACACTTTACGCAACTAGGACCTAGTTGCCTCAATAGTGTTATACCATAAAAATACTATTATACCGATTTATGGCACATGTTTTACCACTAATAGATGTATTTATAAAACGATCTGATTCCACCACCAAAGTATCATCTACCACAAATGCTCAACTCCTGGACATCTGGTAAACACTTCCAGTGTCACCTATTTGTGTGCGTCCAGTCAAGTCTTTTGACCTTTACCAGTTTATCGTTTTCTATCAGCGTATCAATGAACGTCCAGTTCTATGAAACTTCATGTTAAAATTCACATTATTTTCGTAATTCTTTAGATTCGAGGACATTTTAGTATTCATAGTGAAGCATTTTCATTGTGCGTCGCCGTTTCGTGTTCTTTTAATTTAGTAAATTGAATTTGGCCATTTTACTTGTAAAGGGTGAGACGCAGCGGGACCCGTCGTTTTAGAATAATTTACGGAGTTTTTTTTGGGAATAAAAAAGTAGTTTTAGTGGAGCCTACAACTTCCTTACGATAAAAAACCTGCCACTGTGTGGACATTTTTGTTGAGCAATTTCGTAATGGCCTTTTTCGAATCTTTGTAAGAAATAACTCGTTTCATTAATCTATACTAATAAGACGTTTGTCTGAACGCGCTAATCTCAGGAACTGCTGGTCTGATTTGAAATATTTATCAGTGTTAGATAGCCCATTTAAAAAAGCAGTGATGGCCTCGAGGTTTAGGCGCGCGGTCGTGAATTTCGGCGGTTGCAGGTTCAAACCCCAGACACACCTCTGATTTTTCGAAGTTATGTGTGTATTCACAATGAATTATCACTTGCTTTAACGGTGAAGGAAAACATCGTGATAAAACCTGCATACCTAAAAAGTTCTTAGGGATTTCTTAGGTGTGTAGTCCGCCAACCCGTACTAGGCCAGCGTGGTGGGCTAAGGCTTTAACCCTCTCAGTTGTAGAGGAGGCCCGTGCCCAGCAGTGGGACGTATTTCGGCTGATGATGAGATAGCCCATTTGTCGAGGAAGGCTCTGGCTATATATTACCACGCTGTGTGATCGAGCTATCGTATTATTAAGCACTTTTCCGACTCCGTGCTGTAGCTGAAAATTGCTTTACAAAAAAAAAACAGTTCGCTGACTCAGGAATCAAACGCAGGACATCTCGACTGCACGGTACACACATGAACCGCCAGGCCGATGAGGCATTCACCGACCTACCGTTTTCCCATTTACTCGAATCAATTCAGCAAAAATTCCAGCGCATTAACCAAGCCAATTAGCGCGATAATACGATCATTGTCGTGTATTCAATCACACGGCATCCGTCGCCTAATTCACATCAGTGTAGCGGAATGTCGTGTCCTAAATTTGGGGAATGCGCCCATCGATTGGCATCTCCGCATCGCCTGCGGTGCGGGCCGCGTGTGCCTTTTATTCGCAAACTGCCATTTTGGCGAAGGCATAAAAATATTTCGACAGACACGCGCGGGTTTGATTTTTTGCCGAGTCTATTTGTGGGGCGACTTGTTTTGTCGGCCGTTATGCCTTTTTTCGCATGGTCGATAGATAGCGTAAACATTTTGCTGCCACGGTTTACCCTAATAGTAAATGTCACTGTATATTCCATTGTAGTCTTTGTTACTATGTGTAGTTATTTTACTTTTGTGAGAATTGAATGTAGTTTTAATAGATTAAATAAATAATAATAAATACACCCAACAGTCACATACATAGTTCTGACCCCACACTAGGATACAAGTCCTGTGTCGTGGGTATCAGAGACTACGAGAGACTTTTCGGTCTGACAAACACCCAGACCCGAAACAAATATTTGTGGATCACACAAACATTTGTCTCGGTGCGGGGATCGAACCCGCGGCCTCTCGTTTCGCAAGCTGGTGTCTAGCCATCTGCGCCACGGGGCTGTCAATTAAAACTAAAATGCTTGGGGCTCCAGTAGTTATACATTGGTCTTAGTGATGATCGATGTGACAAATCAGCTGGAAACAAATGGTGGCAAAGAAATTGATAGTGAATGTAACCAGAATTACAATGTAAAAATATGTAATCAAATTTGACGCAGGTGATGTAGTGATGGCCTCGAAAAATCTCGGCGGTCGCGGATACAAACCCCAGGCACACTCCAAAGTTTCATCTATGGCTGCACCAAAAGTCATCATAATCAGTTTGGCTATTAGGAAACTTGAGTAATAAACAAACTCACGTTCGAATTTTTAATAATGTAAGTATGGATGAGTGTAAGGAAACAATAATATGTTATTGTTTACAGAAAAAATCAAAATCACAGTTCAAGATTCATCATCATCAGCCCATATACGCCCCACTGCTGGGCACGGGCCTCTCCCACAACTGAGGGGGTTTTAGGCCGTAGTCCACCACGCTGGCTTAGTGCGGGATAGCAGACTACACACCTAAGAAATTCCTAATAACTTTATTAGGTGTGCAGGATTCATCACGATGTTTTCCTTCACCTTCAAGGTCGCGGGACGTCGCTGGATGCAAGCTACTTCCAACAGGTCCCTATGGAAGTCATTAGGAGAGGCCTATGTCCAGCAAAGATGGCCTCGAGGTTTAGGCGCGCGGTCGAGAATTTCGACGGTCACAGGTTCAAACCCCAGGAGGCCCGTGCCCATCAGTGGGACGTATTTGGGCTGATGATGATGATGTCCAGCAATGGAGGTTCCATTGCTGATGATGATAGGAAATCTATGATAATTTGTTTTATTTACATTGTCACATTGGATTAAGTTGCTGTTACCGATGCCGCTAAAAAAATATGTTACGAGCTGTAGTACTCGTGCCTTCACAAGGGTAAAGTATTGGCTCGTTACGTCACCAGCAGTCAGGGTAACACGTCCGCTCTCGCCAACGGCTCTCACGAGACTGTCCCCACTACCCGTGTCCCCGAGACATTTATACAGATACGATATACCCCACTACTCGTGTCCCCGAGACTAGTATACAAACACTACACGAGCCTTGTACGTTTTAAATTTAAATATAAATTATTATATTAGAAAGGAAAATCGTTTGCCATAGAATTTGTTTGGAAATTAACTTAAAATTTTATCATTAATTTCAAGTCCTCAATTTTGACTTGGCGCAAACTGGACTAAGCTACATTTCGATACTCAGAGGCCTCGTCCCAATCATGTAAATGGTGTATACGGACTTGTGTAAATAGATACAGTTTTTATTGATAACTAGCTGTGCCCGCGACTTCGTCCGCGCGGAAAATTAATTTTTAATAAGACAAATTGGTGTATGTACCGTATATATACATATACATGTAGTAAAAAAAAATATTTCAATATTACAAACAGACACTCAAATTTTATTTATATGTGCGTAGCCTATGTTACTCCTTATTACATCAACTATCTGTCAGTGAAAGTCCCGTGAAAATCGGTCCACCCGTTTCAGAGATTATCGGGAACAAACAGACAGACAGACAGACAAAAATTGTAAAAAACGTTATTTTGGTATATGTACCGTGTATACATCCTTATACATTTATTAAAAAGCGGTTATTTCAATATCACAAACAAACACTCCAATTTTATTTATTTGAATAGATTTTACCTTATTTGCTTGTAATTGAAGGGCTGGGTGTACCTGCAACAATGAATAAAATAAGCGTTAAGGTGGACCTATTTCGTTCTTTAGAATCGGCTATAAGTCACTTTAGCTGATTCTAAATAATAAATCTTCGTCATCTTCAGCCCATATACGTCCCACTGTTGGGCACGGGCCTCCTCTACAACTGAGAGGGTTTAGACCTAAATCCACCACGCAGGCCTAGTGCGGGTTGGCGGACTACACACCTAAGAAATTCCTAAGAACTTTTACGTGTGCAGGTTTTATCACGATATGTTTTCCTTCACCGTTAAAGCAAGTGATAATTTATTGTGAATACACACATAACTCCGAAAAGTCAGAGGTGTATGCCTGGGGTTTGAACCCGCGACCGCCGAGATTCTCGACCGCGCGCCTAAACCTCGAGGCCATCACTGCTTTCCTTGAATTTTCAACTTCACTAAATAAAATACAAGAACAATTTTTTTTTACTAAAACTTATTTTTTTTAATAAATACTGTTTTTTTATGATTTTTTTTATGGCTCCGTTAAACCACAAAATAATAGCGAGTGTTAAAATATAACGAAACAAAATGTAAAAGAAAGATTTATACATTAGATGTCCAGAAACAATATTGATGTAATAAAAAGAAATATGAGTGTCATACTTTACCGTATATCTGTCACTTATGACAGGAGACGTCAAACCTTACCCGAGGTCAACGTACTCCCAAACAATTATACTATGATCAAGTTGAAGTTTTCACGCTGTTAGCATAATGAAGTCATAGAAACACTTTCAACAGAACAGTTTGGAGCGTAGATTACAACACACACAAGTACGGATAATATGCAGAGTGGTAGAAACTTGCGCCCGGAGTTGTCCGCACGAGTCATTTAATTACAGGCGTGACGTATAGTCCTCGGTGGTTTTATAGAGAGAATAGATGGGATAATTACAACAAAGATCACCGCTTGGTTTCGCGACACAAGTATCTGAAGTGTGATCTAAAGGTTCCGTTCGATTTCTGAGTTCTACAAGTGTTTTTGAGTTTTTGCTTTAGAATTTTTTCAGTAGCAGTAATGGCAATCAGCTCGAACTCGAATGAACAAAATCATTTAGGCAACTATACCAATAATGACAAACAGTATGACCTTTACGCCAGTGCAAAAATGTTAATGATTCAGACATAGCCACATCCAGCGCTGTAACTAATTCTCTACGAGCAGCAGTTAAGCGCTTTGCAGCGCTGTGGACTCGGCATCAGCGACAACTTTTGACCTCATTTGCACTTCCATTGTCACTAAATGTTGCACCTGCCGGAATGAATGTAATATCGCTTATTCAATTTCATTTTAGATTTTATGCTCCGAGCCGAATGGTTCTGTTTGCTTTTCACTTTATTGTTTGACGTAACTTTTTCCATGCGTGCATTTGTAACTGGCTTTTATGGAGTAATTTATTTTATGAATTTATCATTGTTTTTACTAGGCTGCGTGTACATGAAAGAAGCAAATGTCCATACTCACTGAGGAGCAGTTACAAATTTCCATGCTGTTCTATGTCCTGACGACTTATCTTGATCTAAATTATCAGATTCGTGTAGTTTGTAAGAGATAATTAAATAATTTTCCTTGAAAGATTAAATATCACAACCGTAATGCTATAATACGCCAATACGAATACTATAGACATTAATTGTCAATACCATAGTGATATGGCAGTGAGCCAGCCTTTTTCTCTCTTTCTATAAAATTCTACTAAGCAGTTATATAAATTATAATTATTAATTAAACTTTAAAACTCACAATTAAAAGCCTCATGAAAATTACCGAAACGTCACCGATCTGCATAATTGTTCCATCACCCGCCCGTTTAAGAACATCATAATTCTGACAATAATCCCGCGCGTACATTTTGCAAGTGCCACTCGCTCTCGCAGCAGCGTAATCAAAATTACCGCTGTAATATCGCTGTAATAACGGTTGATGCTCAACGGTTACGCCAGACTATTAAATAAACTCCTATTAGTGTGTTTAGGGGACGCAGAAGTGGTTCGCTGCCGTCTAATCACACCACACATGTGAGGGATCAAATTATTCCGAAGGACGTGGAACGAACAAGCGGAAGTTTCAATACAATAGAATATAGGGTATTACAACCCTCTTTATGTGTTTGGGATGTTAGAATAGAGAAAATAAATTCATTAAAACAGAACTCGGCAAATTAAATGAAACATGAAATTAATAAAATAAAAATGACTGTTTCTTTTTTGTTTTGAGTAATATGCTCAAGTCGTTTTATCAATAGTATTAGAATGAAATTAACTCCTCAAAGGTTGAGAGGAGATAGAAATCAACAGGGAGTTAATAATGAGGAAAAACGTAGGAAACTCCTCCACAAGACTCTCGTCTGTGGTCTAAGGCCTTATTCTTTGACCTAAAGTTTTTCTTCTTGAAATTAAGTATGAAAGAGTTTGAATCTAACATAATTCTCCACATCACAAACCCTTTACCAAAGAAAATTAACTTTCAAAGCCGCAGCCTAAAATATTTGCGCTGAAAGAGAGAATGAACTCGGAGCAATAGCTTGACGATCTCGCATGCACGTCGTATTAGCATTCACCAGGACGGCCGACAATGTAATCAAAATCGTCGCGCGTCGCACTGTTGCATTATGATAATTAGGCCCGCTGGCTAAATAGAGCTGTGAAATGTTAGACGTGCTCATTGGAGCCGGAAATTTGGCGAATTCCACAGCCAAATTTAGTTTCGGAGTCGATTTTGTCTGCTGACATTTTTGCCCATCGGCCCATTGGAGTTACGTCCTTTCAATGTGACGTATTAAGCAATGGGGTAAGTACATTCAAGTATTTACGTAAGTTGTGACCACCCACTCTATGCTTCCAATCTCTCCAGTCCATCTAACGGTTGCCTGGAAGAAATCGCCGACAGCGATAAGGCCGCCATTTGTAACACTACCTTATTTAGAGTTGCTTATACATATGTTGTTTTCTTATTATATGGTGTACAATAAAGAATAAATAAAATAAAAATAAATACATTCCTGTAGAACAATGTCTTATAAATAACATACTACAGACTAGTAGTTGATTGTCTCATATTTAGGAATATGATCATGCTCTACTGCTTTACACGAGTAGCACGTCAAATAAGATGCCAACGTTCAAATTAGGAAACTAAGGAAAAAGGTTTTTTCTTAATAATACCATACAAGACTTTTTATCGCAATGTGATAACAAAATTATTTGTGTTTGTTAAAGGCTTTTAAATAGTTTGCTGCAATGATTTTATATTTTAAATTGCGTTGTAGAATATTAATACATACATACATAACCTCACGCCTGTATTCCCCGAAGGGGTAGGCAGAGGTGCATTTCTGCACCGACATTTCGCCAGGTATGTATCAGTCCCATGTAATAGGGGGCGAGCCTATTGCCGTTTTCGGGCACAATTCCAGACTCCGTGCTGCTACTGAGAATTTCCTAACGGAAAAACCTAATAACACTTTGCCCGACCTGGGAATCGAACCCAGGACCTCTAGATCGCACGGCACATACCTGTGCCGCAAGACCACGAGGCAGTCAGAGCAGAATATTAATAATCTAGAATAAATTAGTTCTCTTTCATAAGACTCAAACTCATTCTCTGTTTCGTTAAATAAATAATAAACTATAATACATACAAAATAATTGTGACAATTGTCAACGAATAGAAAACAGAAACATAACGCTACTGAAGCCGCAGCTCTACGTTTTATAACACGAAGTTACATAAGACCGAATCAAGGCAAACGCGAACCAGGCCATTAACGTCAGATCGGATAAAACTTTCATACAAGCTTGTAACTTATGGTATCAGTATATGAATTAATCCCACAGGAGCAGATATTGGAAAAGTTAGAAGCGGATTTATTTACTCCGTTTATTGGTTTTTCATTCGCCACATAAGTGTCTTTTAATTAATTACTTTGGTTTGCTCTGTTTACAAGTATCAAGAAACTACATTTCAATATATGAAGAAACTTTGCCAATATCACGAATCTCTGTGTAAGACTTTCGTGGAAACAGATTGGATTTCGAATATCAAAATTGTTATTTTTGGTTTTGTTCTTAGAAAAACAATCATTAGGCTCGTGAGTCAGCTGGTAAGTAACATTGTTTTGACGTTAATATATATGATATAATATTATTGAGACCACCAAGACAAAAGAAAAATATCAGTTTTGAGTCTGTGAGACTGTAAAGTATCTAAGTTTCGTATAGTCACGACATAGACTTGTATTTACACGTAATTTAATCATCAAATCAATCATCATCAGCCCATATACGATCCACTGCTGGGCACGGACCTCCTCTACAACTGAGAGAGGTTAGGCCTTAGTCCACCACATTGGCCTAATGCGGACCGGTGGACTACACACCTAAGAAATTCCTAAGAACTTTTAGATGGACAGGTTTTATTCATAATTCATGAATACACATATAATTTATAAATATCTACATAACTTCGAAAAGTCAGAGGTGTGTGCCTGGGGTTTGAACCCGCGACCAACGAAATTCTCGACCGCGCGCCTAAACCATATCGAACGTAAGGTAATGGCACTAGTAGTTGACCATGTACCTGTAGTTGACCACCAATGCACATAAACAGATAAAATAAGAATTCGCGGCATATTTTTAAACTAATTCCATATTGAGTAGTCAGTGCTGTCATGTGGTCTACGAAGCGCGCAAACTACGACTCCATTATTTTCAAATATTAAAAATAGCCTCCAGTTGTTTGTTGATTGACGCACCGTAAATCTATTATTCGTTTTTTTGTCATAATTTTCTTAAGGATTGAAAAAGTTTGAAGTTAAATATTAACAACTTTGTCACCTTGTTGATGATAAGTGTTTTGCTTTTCTTATTCGTTAGGGATTAATTGAGGTAACAGGGTATTTAAAATACGAAAATTTGTTTACAAGATTGAGATGTGGGGGTGGTCCAGTACTGATTCCGTTTTAGCATGATTTTCTAGTAATTGACCAGGATGGTCAACTTCTGATGAATTTCTGTATCATGTAAATGTACTGTACGGAATAATATATGAAGGGCATCATCAATTAGAATTAACTATTTTATTTACTTTTACAATAACTTAATTTTATTTAGTAGTTGACCACCTTTATTGTAAGGTACGATCAGTTACTAAAACCAAATTTTCACCTTGTAGATGTCTGGGAAAAGGGGTACATTCCTAAATTATACTGAAGCTGGAATGCTCTCAGCAGTAAATGTCGTTCGTCTTCATAAAACACCCATAAGAACGGCTGAAAAAAAAATCCTCTCACAATAATGATGGTGTTTTGGAAACCACAATGGAACCATCGGCAACTGCGGTACATATTACTGTTGGTAACGAACTAGTGCTAGTGACGATCCCAGGATCACCAGCAATTAGCATTGCTGATGACATATTTGAAACCACTCTAGATCAATTTGACATCATAGGTCCTAACGATATGCTTGAAAATATGCGTAAACTTTCAACTACTGTTGTCTGATTAAGAATCTGACAAAAGCCTCGGCAAAAAGTAAATGTTGAATTTGTCATATTTAAGTACGGCCTTGAGGTTTAGGCACGCGGTCGAGAATCTCGACGGTCGCAGGTTCAAACCCCAGACACACATGACTGACTTTTCGAAGTTGCATATGTGTGTATTGATAAAGAATTATCACGCACTTTAACGGTGAAGGAAAACATCGCGATGAAACCTGCACACCTAAAAGTTCTTAGGAATTTCTTAGGTGTGTAGTCCGCCAACCCGCACTAAGCCAGCGTGATGGACTAAGGCCTAAACCCTCTCAATTGTAGAGTAGGCCCGTGCCCAACAGTGGGACGTATATGGGCTGATGATGATGATGATGATGAAGTACGATAATAACTTTTATCCCGGAAAAGTACTTAAAGCTATAAAAAAAACAGCTACAATATCATCGATGAAAGCAAATGGTCGATTGTGGAAATGGCCAGAACATTTATTAACGAGCGGGGGATGTTATTGTTATTATATTTCAAATAAAACGCAAAGTTGTCTTAATTTGCCTTCTTATTTAACAAATAATTAAAAAATCTGAATGGTCAACTACTGATGCAAAACATGGTCTACTACTAGTTTTTAGGTGGTCAACTACTAAATCTCTTATATTAAGTTTTATTTTCATTTTTTTACTTGAATGCAACCATTGTACAAGAAAAAATACTAGCTCGTTTCGTTAAAAGACTTGCACAAAGTTAACAAAACAAAACACTCATTGAATTTGAATGATGATTAAAGTTAGGCATTAAAAAAGAAATTTCTTTGTCCTTAAGTGGTCAATTACTGATGCTATTACCTTATTTTAATGTGATTTCAAAAATATGTGAGTGACTGTTATACAATTTAAGCAAATCTACACAGACAAAATGCCGGACTGTTGCTAACTGAATGGAAGGTTTTTTATTTTTTGTTTAGTTTTTTGTTTTGTATATGTTGTTTGGTATTTGGGATTATATCGCCAGCGAATAGAGTCTATGACAAGCGACGATTTTTTGTGAGACTGTGGTATAAGACCGCCTATTGTGCCTATACTTATTGTCTTAATTGTTTTCAATTATGTAGAATAAAAAATATTGTATAGTGTACTAACAAGTATAAATAAATAAATAACTACTACCACGTGTATTTACGAATAATTATCACGTAGGTACTTTAACGGTGAAAGAAAACATCGTGATGAAACCTGCACACCTAAAAGTTCTCAGGAATTTCTAGGTGTGTAGTCCGCCAACCCAGCCTAGGCCAGCGCGGTGGACTAAGGCCTAACACCTCTCAGTTGTAGTAGGAGGACCCTGCCCAGTAGTGGGACGTATATGGGCTGATTATGATGATGATGGTACTACCACGGCTAAGCCGGCCCATTCATTCTCCCTCTTACAAAACAAATTACCCACTGATGTAAATCAGTATTAAATTTTGCTCAACTCCGATACCTACGACCGCTTTGCTCATTATCTCGTATGGATGAAACTTGACACAAACAAGAAGTAACAACCTCTTGGCTTTTAAACGAGTATTTGTTCCAACTAGGAATCTCACCGATTACATTCCGTAGCAAGCTTCCAATCGTGCAATTTTGTCTCTTGGCCGACTTTTAGCAAACCCGCTGGGACGTGTTACTGTCCCGGTCTTTCCTAACGATTTGTACATAATGTTTTGCTTTCTGATATAATATGGTATTGCAGAACTTTGAAAACTAACAAAGAGGACAAAACATTTGCTTTTGTATTAAGTAATATAAAAGAAAACTGTTTTGTTTGTAAATAATAAAATCAAATGACTGCCTCGTGGTCTCGCGGTACAAGTGTGTGCCGTGCGATCTAGAGGTCCTGGGTTCGATTCCCGGGTCGGGCAAAGTGTTATTGGGTTTTTCCATTAGGAAATTCTCGGTAACAGCACGGAGTCTGGAAATGTGCCCGAAAAACGGCAATAGGCTCGCCCCCTATTACATGGGACTGATACATACCTGGCGAAATGTGGGTGCAGAAATGCACCTCTGCCTAACCCTGCGGGGAATACAGGCGTGAGTTTATGTATGTATGTATGTATGTATAATAAAATCAAAACGTAATGTGCTGATTTGGATGTTTGGTACGGACGTCACAGTAACGTCGGTAAATGTTAGAGGCTTGAAGGAAGAACTAACCGCTAGGATATTTATCTATACAGGGGACTTCTATACAATTGAGAAGAGATAACCTTAGTCCACTTAACCTAATAAACTTTTTGTGATGAGCTCTTAAGAGTGCAGGTTTCAGTACTATGTTTTACTGTGACTAGTGACAGCCCCTTGGCGCAGTTGGCTAGCCAGCTGGTGTCTAGACACCAGCTTGCGAAACGAGAGGCCGTGGGTTCGATCCCCGCACCGAGACAAATGTTTGTGTGATCCACAAATATATGTTTCGGGTCTGGGTGTTTGTGAGACCGAAAAGTCTCTCGTAGTTTCTGATACCCACGATACAGGACTTGTATCCTAGTGTGGGGCCAGAACTATGTAACTGACTGTTGCGGGTATTTACATACATACATACATAAACTCACGCCTGTCTCCCGTTAGGGTAGGCAGAGACTATAGAGCGCCAAATGCCACGGTCAAAACACACCACTTTCGTTTCCTCCACTGACATTATCCTCTTCATGCATGCACGTCGGTTTCGAGGGTGTATTTATTTATTTACTCACGTTGCCATACGTAATCATTTATTGTGAATTCGCACAAAATTCTAAAAGCCACTATAAGAATTATAATTTTCAATCATTCAACCAAAGCAAAGTTATGAGAAAGTCCGAATTCCCCACTCTAGAGCCTGCCGAAGTATTCCTGACGCATTCCGTGATTACAGCAAAGAACTTCCTGAGCCAAACTTCGGGGCTGCCTCGAATAAAGACTTATTGATTAGTTGTCGAGCTTTTCTTCCCTTCAAAAGTTTAGGGTGATATTTTTAAATGATTGTATAAAACTCGTCAGTAAGTCTTTAACAATCTCAGCTGAAATTGTTCGTAGCTCATCTATCTGACACTTCACAGGTTTCGTTTCCAGGTCTTCCAGCATATTTTATTCCATTCTATCCCAACTCCAATCATTATTATCTCGCCTTTTAATATCAAGCTATCTTTCTTTCTTCGAAAGCTGGGTCCGAGATTAAAATGATTTTAGTTTATTTGCCGACTTCGACCCGTATTTCTTTAGGTATCTGGCCCTACCATTATTGGACTTTATCCGCTTTATTATAGCTATTTTTATGAAAAAGAAGCAGCTTATAGGATCGAGCCCACACCATCTCGTTTTGCAATCTAAAATTTAGCCCACTGCGCCAGTTAGTCAATTCTCAGTACAATAAAAGATATGTATTTTGACACATACATACATACATAAACTCACGCCTGTATTCCCCGAAGGGGTAGGCAGAGGTGCACTTCTGCACCCACATTTCGCCCGGTATGTATCAGTCCCACGTAATAGGGGGCGAGCCTATTGCCGCTTTTCGGGCACACTTCCAGACTCCGTGCTGTTACTGAGAATTTCCTAATGGAAAAACCAAATAACACTTTGCCCGACCCGGGAATCGAACCCAGGACCCCTAGATCGCACGGCACATACTTGTACCGCGAGACCACGAGGCAGTATATATTTTGACACAGTTATACAAATTATATTTAACCCTTGGAGTAAATATTCCTCTCGCACCTAGCCAATTTTACCATTACCAGAGTGGGTTATAACGCAAGAAATCCTTGAAGTATGAGAAAATGACGGCGCTGTAAAATTTACCATAGGTAATTATTGTCGGCCCCTAATAAGGCGAGAACATGCGACATACATTCATAATTACACGAATTGCGCCAATATTGTTAGCATACTGCCTTTTATTGCGAATAGCTTAATCCTTAATTTCATTTTGTCACGGATTAAAGAATGAAAAAATTAAAACAATTAAAATTGCTTTTTAAGCAGTCAGTCGTTACTGTAATGACTAATAATTATTTGAATAATGATTACCTCATATTTATATAGCACGCGATCGAACTGAAGAATTGTATGTATACAATATACATTACTGTTCAGTAGGGTGGAGTGAAAAAGATTCTTTTTTTCTTAGCCTGCGGGTGGATTTTGTAGCTTATAAAAAACAAAACTTTTTGACGAATGAAAAATTTTTTTGGAACCAAACATTTTAAATCGTAATTAATTTTAAAACTGAGTGGGCCACATCAAGATGTTGAGTAAGATTTTATTTGTTAAAAAATTTTATTTTTATAAGCTACAAATCCACCCACAGTTTAAGGAAAAAAAACACTCCACCCTTCAATAATAGAAGGTGATGACTTGAGCCGTCAAAATTGATCAGTTGAGTACACGAAGACGATTGCTAACTTATCTGCATGATGTAAAATTGTAGATTCTCGTCTTATTTCTGATAAACACCAACACCCAACAGTCACTTACATAGTTCTGACCCCACACTAAGATACCAGTCTTATGTCGGGGATATCAGAAAATAAGACAGGCTTTTCGGTCTCACAAACACCCAGACCCGAAACAGATATTTGTGGATCATACATACATTTGTCTCGGTGTTGGAATGAACCCGTGGTCTCTCGTTTCGCAAGCTGGTGTGTAAGGAACTACGCCACGGGACTGTCAAATTCTTAGCGACACTTAGTATACTAGTATCTTAGTCTATAGGCATCACATATTGTATATTCTGCAAGAAAAAAATGGGTTGGATGTATCCAACTAAAAATAATGACTGACTTTGATATCCAGACGGCCTATGTGGGATGATGACGTAATTAATTTCAAAATAAAAAAATTGTTAACATTAAACTTATGCAGCAAAACCTTCCAAGACCGTTTAGCTAATACCCCACGTACAAATTGACGAGTTTTTATCCAAGTAAAAACCTGCAACTATTTAGACAGAAATACGGTCCAGGCGCACGGGGCAACGAAACTACGCGTCCGGTAATGCAGTATTATGCTAATGAAGCCTGCCTAAATAAAGCCGGGCGGGAAATATGAGAGCCAGCTCCGGTACAAATTACGCCAACTCCCGACTAATAAAGATGGTAATACTGCTATGTACAATTGTTAGTATTTGTTGTTGGTTCCATTCATGCATGAATCCCCGTAATGGGATGCTGTGGTAGTTGTTGTACGATTCAGCACATTCGGCCAGCGACTGCTAATTTTAGCCGGGTTATTGTTCTCGATACTGATCAGGTGGCTTATGCAAGATTGTTTGGATTGGCTTTTGAAATTGCCATTCCAAATTTGAATAATACAATGTAGTTTGAGAAATCCTGTTATGGAGTGTGGCTTGTTGCTCATGTGTTTTTATATTTAGAATTTACTTTCAATGTGATGCGTAAGGGAGAAATATAGGAGTCACTGATGTGAAACAATGAAAATTTCGTTTTACTATTTACCATTATACAATATTTCATAATCTGTTAGCGTCACTTGGATGGTACATGAAAACGGATAATTTAATCACACATCATCTAGACACAAAATAATATTAATTGTTGACATATTTTAACCCAATGTAAATTTTAAATTATAAAGAAAGAAAGAAAGAAAAAGCTTTTATTGTTGGCCAGTGCACGAGAATACAAAAAATAAAATAAAATAAAACAATTAGTAACTATAATTCACACAGCCAACAATGGTCCCCTCATTCAGCTACATGCTGCAATTCCGCTTGCACGGAGTTGCAGCGCTGATTTTCAATTACAGTTTATTATTAAATAAAAGTATTTTTAACACCACAATTTTGAGATAACTTTTGTAAATATGGTTATGCGCATCATGGATATATTAACATCACAGCTCAGCCATCTGTTTCTAGAACGCACGTAACAATAAAAATATCTTTCTTGTAAATATAAAATGTCTGAATTTATAAGTGGATTTAAAAATATATATATAAGCTTGAACGATTTTTAACTTTTTTTTATGTAAAAAAATCGATGGCAAAATGCCTTAACCCTTTAACGACATGAGAGAACGATAAAGCAAATCCAATTTCCCTACGGCATTTCTTCCCCAACATAAAATCACAGTCATTTGCTACAACACAATTTCCCTGTATCGGGCCTTATTGTAAATATTTCACCAAAACTCATAACATCAACCCTTTAACCCTACCATCTGTCGACAAAAGGCTTTCGGCGTTGTTTCGTTGATGTAAAACTTCAGTGCATGCCCATTTCATTTGCCACAAATGATCTGTCAAAGAGGCAACCTTCCCGGCAACCTATTGTGAGTATAAATAAACCTGCGACTCTAAAAGTACGCAACGAAAATGTTTCTCGACCGTAAACTATTTGATTATCCTTTGAATTGAAGCCAAAGTCTTTTGTCCTGTTTCCACGTCACTACACACGTAGGAAAAAGGTCGAATATTTACCGAGGTCGGACGCCGAGTAAACAGAGCTTTCTAGTGTGTTTTCTAGGGCTTGCCTGGAATCATAATTGTTTGTGGTTTTTAGCTCGATACGAGGTCTATGAATATATTTTTTAAACAGTTCTATTGAATTCGTAATATCAAGGTTGCGTTCTAAAAATCTTTGATCCATAAAAGTCTTGGATAAATTCATGACACTAAAAATAATAATATTGTTAGGTTATATTTTTCGATTTTATAAAATATTTCAATATTAAATAACGTGCTATTTTACCAGGGGACACTTTTTATGGTGAAAGAAAAATATCGCGAGAAAAATCTAAAATGTAATATTTAATTTTTCCCGAAATATTTCTAGCAGTAAAAAATTTTGAACTACATTTTTAAAATTTAATTAAAAAAATATATCTTACTAACTTTACTATTTCCATTTAGTTACATTGACAATGCATTTATGAGTCACTGAGTTTTGTGTTGGATGTTGAACTAAGTTCATTAGGAAAATGTGTAAAGCTGGGTTCTTAACACCAGGTCCATAACAACACGGAACTGCAAGTAAAAATTTATGTGGTA
Source organism: Hemaris fuciformis (assembly GCA_907164795.1). Classification (NCBI taxonomy): domain Eukaryota; kingdom Metazoa; phylum Arthropoda; class Insecta; order Lepidoptera; family Sphingidae; genus Hemaris; species Hemaris fuciformis. Next base: position 13,979,116 of record OU015438.1, on the reverse strand, counting down.
GCTGACTCATTTATAAAACATAATAATTATAGGCAACAGAAACTATTGTCGCCTTATTCGTTTTAAAGCCACGAGTACTTACTACGTCGTGGCTTTACTACTAATAATAATTATTTAAAAAAAGGTCTTTAACAAATCTCTAAATATAAAAGAATGCCTACTACGGTCACTATTCCAATCCATTAGCCTAAGGAAGTGCAATTAGTCTCCCCCAATGACATCCACAGTGACCTGTTGGAGGCAGCCGGCATCCAGCGACGCCTGCGACCTTTATCAGGTCGTCTGACCACCTTATGGGTGGACGTCCTACGCTGCGCTTCCCGCTACGTGGACTCCATTCGAGAACTTTTTGGCCACTATTTATTGTTTTTAATTAAAAAATTCCAACCAACAGTCACATTTGTCTCGATGCGGGGTTCGAACCCTTTGGTCAACATCTATATGTCTGATTTTAATGTCATGCAATTTCTGGAGGATCTTAGTCATGTAATCAAACCACTGAGAGCACCTTATCGCAAACCGCCAGTGCTCACAGTACAAAATTGGCGACGATTATTAACATCATATATTTCCTTAGAACACTCTGACAGTATACTGCCAGCCTATAACGGAATGGATTTCTTCTCAGTATGAGCATTGTAGTGCTTAGAGTGTATTACAGAACACAGTCATCGTTTCTCGATAATTAACATATGGCTCGTTTTGTAATGACGTGAAGTGCCAGCTTAAAAAAAAACGCTAGAAACCCTCACCAGCTTTTGAATGTATTCTTTAAAAAAAAGGTTTCTACCTAACAAGAGCAGGTAAGTGTATGAAGGAATGCTTTGTAACTATTACGCCTGGGGAAAACAATTGATCCGCAAAACTTGCATATATCAGGGGTTCGGCGCCGTCCGCTCCTTTCACGAAAAATGTTGTTTACACGGAACCTTCCTTTATTGATATCATGATCAGCATCTTTTGCAAGTTACATGAATATGTGGAGAGCAAATACCTCTTGTATTATATGAACACCTTATTTTTCCTTTAATAAAGGGAACCTTATATTGAAATACGAGCTTCTGCCCAGATTTTATTTACTGGCTGCGGAATAAACCTCATAAATATATGAAAAACTCATATATTTCATATTCATAACTCTTTTTGATTTCATGAGATAAAATTCAAAAACACAATTGACGAAATTTGGGTGCTAAAATTCACATCTACCCCTTGGGGAATACAGGCGTGAGTTTATGTATGCATATGTTTTTCATTTTATGTGTCATTTAAAAAAAACATTGATATTTTTTAAATTCCCTCTCGTTTATTTCTTACTACCAGGTGAGTAAATAAAAGAAAACAAAAAATAAGAAAAAATCATATCAAATGATAATAGGCTAGTTAAGTTGCCGATCAGTACATAAAAAATACAGGGAGAGCGGGCCGGGAAAGCCGGATGAGCAGAGAGCGGCGGTAACTAACCTAATCACCGGCGCGGCGGCGGAAGAAACTTGTCTCGCGTAATATTATGTCTATCTTGAACGATATTCTTTATTAACCTACTGAAAAGAACTGAAATTGTTTCTAGTGGTTGATATCTAAGTAAATTATGACCAATTTTTTTTTTTATCTTGTGTAAAGTATTCTTTATTCAAAAAATACTTTTAAAAGCATTTTTAATCATCAAATTAAATAAACTACTTCCAAGAAAGTCTTTCAATAATATAAATTACATTTTTAATGACTTATCTATGATTTTTTTATAGTTTTTTTTATTACAAACGGAACCACAGTATGTAATGTGACGTCATCACTATGAACGTGCGTACGTATGAATGGGATAACAAGATGGTACGTCCCTTATTATTGCCTCAATTTGAAATCCCGATGCTTCTTTCTTTCTACACACCTAAGAAATTCCTAAGAACTTTTAGGTGTGCAGGTTTTATCACGATGTTTTCCTTCACTGTTAAAGCAAGTGATAATTCGTTGTGAATACACACATAACTTCGAAAAGTCAGAGGTATGTGCCTGAGGTTTGAACCTGCGACCGCCAAAATTCTCGACCGCATGCCTAAACCTCGAAACTATCACTGCTTCTCTTATCTCCAGTATATCTACTAGTCCAGTATACCTATACACTAGGTTAGACAGAAAACGCTATTTCTAATTAGTGACATATTAAAATGAAATACACGCGATGCAAAAATTGTTTAATTACATTTCACAATCATGTCTTCATGTGTACGAGTCGTAGTGAAAGCAAACGGAAAATGCCCGCTTTCAGGGCCTTTGATGAAACCATCTCATTTAGTTAATGTAACATCCGTATCAAGTTTATAAGTTTAATTAAGGAATCTCGTCTGAACTTCGGCTACGGCATAAAAAAACTTCGCCCCGATCAGGTAAACTTATTTATGCATGTGTATTGCTATATAGTTTTAAGTAGGAAGTAGACAGTTCGTAGTGAGATCTGAGTACAGAATTTAATATCAAATATGAAGTAATATTTGGGCCGACCGAAAAAATACCCTAATCATTTTCCTGTCCTTTATTTTTGCATACTAAAAATGATTAATTGTTCCAGAGGTTTAGGCTTTGAAGCGTAACATAGAGACAAAATTATTTTCGCATCTATTATATAAGTATAGATATGTCACCCACACTAGGCCAGCGTGATGGACTAAGGCCTAAAAACCGTCTCAGTTGTAGAGGAGGCCCGTACCCAGAACTGGGACGTATAAGGGCTGATGATGATGATGATGTCATCTAGAAACTTTACTTATGTCTCGGTATAGTATAAGATTGATATAAAAAAGTGTGAATCTAAAAAGCAATTAATGATTCGTTAAAACAAATTAAAAGTTGTAAATCAAGAACATAAAGTGAAGGAGGAAACCAAAACCGACGGGCACTGATTAAAATTCAATCAATTAATCAAACGCCATCCCAAAAACGGTACGCGGTAGAATTAAGAATAAAATAAATTAACTAGCAAATCGTTGCCGATCAACGGCAGATTAAGCGGCAATTAGGGCAACTTTCGTCGAAATGATCACAACTTGGGAGTACAGATTATATATTAATTACACAGGGAAACTTGACTGTTTCGTTTTTGCTGACTCGGCTGGGCGGGGCTCCGTAAACTGAATAAGGAATGGCTAAGTTTGAGGAGTGCATAAATAAGATACTTTCTTACATTTTATTGCCATGACAGTTGCAACAAAGCTGCTTATAGGAGACGGAGTGAAGAGGAATGAAGTGAGTTTTTATATTAATGCTACGACGCTTCCTTTATTTTGATCTGTTTTATTCATATTTTCTTTGCAGCGACGTAATTTTAAGCCGCCTTTACGTAATACATTACGTTAAGAATCTTTACTACAGGTGCCATTGAGATCTTCTGGTTAGTTTTAGCATAGTAAGCTCACTACGTTCTTAGCAATTTTTATAGATCGACTACATTACTCCTTTTGATTTGAGCACCGCAAAGAGACACCACTAAAACTAGTAGTGAACCTAAAATTGATCCACTGGAATAAAGTGAACCTCTGTTGAGAGAGTGATCTTTTCTAAACTGGATGTAAGTATTCACTGGTATGAAACAATTCTCATGCGCTATTGTTATAAATCCCACTGTAATCCAATTGTTCTGAAATAAATTGAGTCTATCTGAGCTAAAAAGAAGCTGGTTGTTAGATTTTCCTAATGGAAAAACCCAATAACACTTTGCCCGACCAGGACCAACCCAGGCCCTCTAGATCGCACAGCACATACGAGGCAGTCTGTTAGTTGTTCGTAAACCCAGTAATATAAGTGGACATTTAATTACTAACTGAATTCGGTTTTTATAGCACACCGTACCGTAAGAACGGTATGGCGCTCGCCTACATGATTACAAATTTTAATCAGAATCTGCAGGTAACCCCTAATGAGGTTAATTACTCGGCATCGGAGTAATAAACAAGCCCTACTGAACGCTAACTATGTACAGAATGTAGCGTCGCCCCGCTTTCGCGTACTTTATTTACCATTCGTGGCTTATGAAAAGCAACTGCGCTATCTTGACCATTTTGCAGTGAAGTCTCTTGGTGAGAGTGGGATTTTATTTTGTGAAGAATTATGTCCGTTTTTTAACTGGCACGGCAATGCAACATCTTCGTCATCAAGTTTGGTAAGTCAATTTGTGGTCAAGCACAGGTAATAGCGCAAGCCGATTATGCACATGAAATAGGGACTACCTAAAATTTGCTCAAATAGTAATACCTCCGGATTAGGTTGTTAAACTAGGAATACAATGAAATAAGATTTATTTAACCTAAAATGTCAAAAAAACACTTATATTCAGTCATTTCACATTTTTTAGTAGAGGACGCCGTCTCAGTTTTAGAGGTGGCCCGTGCCCAGCGGTGAGACATACATATATGATCTGATGGTGATGATGATGATGAAAATTTAGTTTATCACCCAGTTTGGAAAGCAGTTATCACTACAGAAGAATGGGTTGTAGTAAAATGATTCTCTGATGTTTTGTGTATAGTATGATGTTACTAAGATGTTACTTATTAAAGTTTAAGGATAAAACAAAAGGAGTATATATGCATATTCATTGTATTTTTCTTTCTTTTTCGTCAACTTTTCTTCAAAACAGCGGGTAGTCCGTTGATAAATTGCTCAGATAACGCGCAGTTCTTACGCCGTAAATATTATCAGCTTGTGTCGTGCGCAAGCGTTCTCTCTCTCATGCAGGAGATACATTCTTAACTAGATTGAAGCTGGCTGGCTTTAGTTCGTAAATTAAAAAATAAATTAAAAATAGAACATAGATATTGCCAGAACTGTGAACATAAATGTGAACACTAGCCACCATGGGACATAACATTTATCTCGTTAGATTATTCCTCTACCAGCTCAAGTACAGTTCCACCATGGCTTTTCCCACTAAAAGTTATTTTGAACATCATACTTAGAACGGCTTAGGCGTAATGAGGTGCCTCCATAACCACGCGGATGTAGCCTTCACAAACGATGTTTGCGAAGCAAAGTGTTGCATGTCATTATTTCAGTGACGAGTGAATTTTTATGTAGGAGAAAACCTTTGATTTGTGACACATGTTCTGTTCTTGAAGTAGATTTAGTAGATTTTTTACACCGTAATACCCATATGGTACTAGATGTGGAACACTGAAAATTATAGAGGAGTTTTGAAATTTATAACGGGGTGCAATAATTTAATGACAAAATAAAATTTTAATGCTCAAAAAGTGTTGTTATTTTTCCGTTAATTAATAGTAGTGATGGCCTCGAGGTTTAGGCGTGCGTTCGAGAATTCGTCTTCATCTACACGTTCAATCTGGTGAGATGGAAGACAAACGCCTATTCCATTACAACTATAAAAAAAAGATGGGGATTCAAACACCGGTTAGGGACCCAACTCAGGTAAACGGACAATTGTTCCGCGCGCTGAGTTTGAAGGCCAGAGACCCCGACATACCCCTTTCAGCCTCCCCCGTGTTACCGAAAGGGGAGTCAAAGATTTATAAAATTTTACAGGTATAAACATTTTGCAACAGATTGTGATAAAGACAAAATATCAAAAAATATTATAACAATAAAATAGTACATAACACTACCTCACTGCACTCGAAATAATCTACTCCAAGACAATTACATGGGCTAATTGCTAGAAGCTCAATTTGTGCCGGCATTACGAGCGATAACATCTGACGGCATTGTAGCGTTACCGTCGCTTACTGTCATAGTTAAACCGCTAACATGTGTAGACGTATTTTAACTGGTCCATTTTATATTTTTAACTAGACTAAAAACCGTTGAGGATTATTGCAGTTTCATCTCAGATAAATACCAAGCAACGATTCGAAAATTCATACTTTAAGATGAAAAAAATATTCAGAAAGGCTAAAGATATTTCTGTATTTTTAGAGCGAGTCTTATCATTCATATTCATAAACTGTATAAAACCCTAAAAAACATAAAAGCCACACTCCCCAAACTACATTCGTTCATTATTTTTAAAAATATCTTTGATTGGGATCACACGGCACAAGTATGGCATTGCAATTTAGCGTTTCAAGGATATATTACTAGATCGGGCAACGTATTGGGTTTTTCCATTAATACATTCTCATTAGCAGCACGGAGTCTAGAATTTTGCCCGAAAAACGGCAAAAGGCTCGCCCCTTATGAGGTGAGACTAAAATAGCCATTAGGTTTCATTTAGGCGCTATGTGTGTACAGTGCTAAACCGCTCTTCAGGTTATATAATAATAATAAATAATAAATACACCCAACAGTCACATACATAGTTCTGATCCCACACTAAGATACAAGTCTTGTGTCGTGGGTATCAGAAACTACGAGAGACTTTTCGGTCTCACATACACCCAGACCCGAAACAAATATTTGTGGGTCACACAAATATTTGTCTCGGTGCGGGGTTCGAACCCGCGGCCTCTCGTTTCGCAAGCTGGTGTCTAGCCAACTGCGCCACGGGGCTGTGTATTACAGATGTGAGTTTGTAATAATAACATAAATCCCATCCAGTTAATTAATAGCGCTGTTTGTTGTGTCAATAGTTTAATTATATGCATTGACTTGCTGTAAGTGTTATTTAATTGCCTACATCATTAAATAAATACATACATACATACCTCACACCTATATTCCCCGAAGGGATAGACAGAGGTGCATTTCTGCACACACATTTCGCCAGGTATGTATCATCATCAGCCCATATACGTCCCACTGCTGGGCACGGGCCTCCTCTACCATTGAGAGGGTTTAGGCCTTAGTCCACCACGCTGGCCTAGTGCGGGTTGGCGGACTACATACCTAAGAAATTCCTAAGAACCTTTTTTTTTAGGTATGCAGGTTTTATCACGATGTTTTCCTTCACCGTTAAAGCACGTGATAATTCATTGTGAATACACACATAACTTCAACAACACACATAACAGGTATGTATCAGTCCTACGTAATAGGGGGCGAGCCTTTTGCCGTTTTTCGAGCACAATTCCAGACTACAAGGTACTATTGAGAATTTCCCAATAAAAAAACCCCATAACACTTTGCCCGACCCAGGACCTCTAGATCGCACGGCATATACTTGTGCCGCGAGACCACAAGGCAGTCAGATTACATACATACATAAACTCACGCCTGTATTCCCCGAAGGGGTAGGCAGAGGTGCATTCAGCACCCACATTTCGCCAAGTATGTATCAGTCCCACGTAATAGGGGGCGAGCCTATTGCCGTTTCTCGGGCACATTTCCAGACTCCGTGCTGTTACCGAGAATTTCCTAATGGAAAAACCCAATAACACTATGCCCGACCCGGGAATCGAACCCAGGACCTCTAGATCGCACGGCACATACTTGTACCGCGAGACCACGAGGCAGTCCAAGCTGGTGTCTAGAAGACTACATCACGTTGCTGTCGATATACACATATGTCTCTTATAATTTATATATTTGAGATTCCTTCTGTTCCAATATAACACATAAGCTTTTGAATAGACACATAACTTCGAAAAGTCAGAGGTGTGGGCCTGGGGTTTCAACCCGCGACTGCCGAGATTCTCGACTGCGTGCCTAAACCTCTTTTTTTTTCTCGAGGGGAAAGCTACGTCCGCGCAGATGTTAGTGCCGGGCTGGGTCCCTAACGACATCCCTACGCCGGCATACCGACCAAAACCCCCCAGTGGCCATCTTCGCGCCAAGTGGGGCGACCACGGTGCGTGGGCGAGGCTTAGGTAGGCTGTAGGCTTTCGTCTCGGACTTCTCGGATTTTTAAAAGGCACGATTGCACCCCCACTAACTTGATTTGGGCGCCTCTATTTTGGGCGCCCGCGACGGACACAGGCCACCGTGCCGCCGCCCTTCTCGGGGTCACATTATGTGCCTAAACCTCTAGGCCATCACTACTCTACTTATGTATGCTAAAATTTATTTATGAAGACCTAATATATCCTCTTCAGTAAAAGGACAAATATATCGTTTAGAAAAAGAACAGTAAGTGAACTGCAAAATCAAACAGTATGCTAAAAATTGGATAGCAGCCAGTTTCGTCCGTCGATTGAGTACTTAGAATTATTAATTACTCTAATACTGTAGGCACTGGCGCTGAACTAATCAATCGTCTTTTGTAATAGAAGATTATTGAATATAACGTCATTGTATATAGTAAACATGACTGCCTCGTGGTCTCGCGATACAAGTATGTGCCGTGCGATCTAGAGGTCCTGGGTTCGATTCCCGGGTCGGGCAAAGTGTTATTGGGTTTTTCCATTAGGAAATTCTCGGTAACAGCACGGAGTCTGGAAATGTGCCCGAAAAACGGCAATAGGCTCGCCCCCTATTACGTGGGACTGATACATACTTGGCGAAATGTGGTGCAGAAATTCACCTCTGCCTACACCTTCGGGGAATACAGGCGTGAGTTTATGTATGTATGTGTCTATATAGTAAACTTAAGCGCGTAATTAATTATTGTAAACAGAACTAGGTTATAGGTTGAACCCGCACTAGGCCAGCGTGGTGACTAAGCCTTAAACCCTCTCAGTTGTAGAGGAGGGCCGTGGCCAGCAGTGGGACGCATATGGGTTGATGATGATAATGAACTATCTGATCTATCTAGGTTGTAAGCGTTCTCAAGACCTTAGAAAAAGTTCTTAGGAATTTCTTAGGTGTGTAGTTCGCCATCCCGCACTAGGCCAGCGTGGTGGACTAAGGCCTAAACCCTTTCAGTTGTAGGGGAGGCCCGTGCCCAGCAGTGGGACGTATATGGGCTGATGATGATGAAGACATGACGGCTGATAGGGATGTTTGGAAGGATAAAACATACTGCGCCGACCCCAAATGAAATTAGGAGCAGGGCAAGGCAATAATGATGATACTTAACAATATAAAGGCGGACTTAATGCCATAGGCATTCTCTGACAGTCTACCTTTGGGGAGTGCAGAGATGAATAAAATAAAAATAATAAATACACCCAACAGTCACCTACATAGTTCTGACCCCACACTAGGATACAAGTCCTGTATCGTGGATATCAGAAACTACGAGAGACTTTTCGGTCTCACATACACCCAGACCCGAAACAAATATTTGTGGATCCCACAAACATTTGTCTCGGTGCGGGGATCGAACCCGCGGCCTCTCGTTTCGCAAGCTGGTATCTAGCCAACTGCGCCACGGGGCTGTCAAAATCTTGAATCTTGGTAGATAGTGTAATTACATACACATACATATATAAAACATACATAATATTTATGGATACAAATACATAAATAAATACATATACATATAAACATATAAATAAATAAATATCAATGACAATTCTCGAACTCTACTCTATAATGTCATCATCATCATCATCAGGCCAAATACGTCCCACTGCTGGGCACGGGCCTCCTCTACAACTGAGAGGGTTTAGGCCTTAGTCCACCACGCTGGCCTAGTGCGGGTTGGCGGACTATATACCTAAGAAATTCCTAAGAACTTTTAGGTGTGCAGGTTTTATCACGATGTTTTCCTTCACCGTTAAAGCAAGTGATAATTCATTGTGAATACTCTATAATGTAGACAGTTCTAAAATTTCATGTCATCTTTCCCTTACCAAAATTCCTATTTATGATAAAAGTCATACATACATAAACTCACGCCTGCATTCCCCGAAGAGGTAGGCAGAGGTGCATTTCTGCACCCACATTTCGCCTAGTATGCATCAGTCCCACGTAATAGGGGGCGAGCCTATTCACTGCACATTTCCAGACTCCGTGCTGTTACCGAGAATTTCCTAATGGAAAAACCCAATAACACTTTGCCCGACCCGGGAATCGAACCCAGGACCTCTAGATCGCACGGCACATACTTGTACCGCGGGACCACGAGGCAGTCGAGGTAGTCGAGCAGAGTAAAAGTCATTCCATTCGATATTATTAAATAACTTTATCGTTTAAACTTATTGATCCCCCAACCATTCAGAAGATGGCAGTCTATTCGAAAAAACAATGTTTACCTTATAAAAGTTATTCGTATAATAGCAACGAAAATACTTAAAGTAATTACCTTTGGCCGGGATCTCGAAAATACTGTTTCCTTTTACGACTTTGCTCTTCTAAATAAAATATCCGACGATATTGTGTTGTTAGTAAGATGGAAGTGCCAGAGCGTCGGATCGCTTTTGATTTACACACATTTTAATATGTTATAAATATGATGCTGGCTTTTTTAGTCATATTTAGAGACTCCTTTTTTTCTGTGTTGCTTCGTGGTCTTGCGGCACAAGTATGTGCCGTGCGATCTAGAGGTCTTGGGTTCGATTTCCGGTTCGGGCAAAGTGTTATTGGGTTTTGCCATTAGGGAAATTGTGACCGAATAACGGCAATAGGCTCGCCCCCTATTACGTGGGACTGATACATACCTGGCGAAATGTGGGTGCAGAAATGCACCTCGGCCTACCCCTTTGAGGAATACAGGCGTGTGGTTATATATGTATGTATTATTTTTTTCTCTGTATTATGTAGTGAAGGAGTTGAAGCATGAGGAAGAAAAGTCGCGCAATAAGACCTTATAATACCTACATCACTATAAGGAATTTTGGCTAAATCATAATCGTTATAGAAGCTTATGTTATTCTTTTGTTGTACATTGACTAGAATGAAAAGAGTCTAGAATCCAGACTCTAGCGGATTGGTAGACTAAACATATTTTAAATACATATAAAAAAGATGCTTAGAAGCGCCTTGCATACTCTTCCTTAGCTATTAAATTTAGGTATGAATTCCTTTTTAAACTTTTAAGAATTAAAGGAGATGCAAGCTGCATTAATAAATAAATACACCGAATAGTCGCAAACATAGTTTATATGTTATATGTTTTTGTTTTATGTTTAGTGTACAATAAAGTGTTAAATAAATAAATAAATAAATAGTTCTGACCCCAGAACTAGAACTGAGCCCCGTGGCGCAGTTGGCTAGACACCAGCTTGCGAAACGAGAGGTTGCGGGTTCGATCCCCGCACCGAGACAAATGTTTGTGTGATCCACAAATATTTGTTTCGGGTCTGGGTGTATGTGAGACCGAAAAGTCTCTCGTAGTTTCTGATACCCACGACACAAGACTTGTATCTTAGTATGGGATCAGAACTATTATGTGACTGTTGGGTGTATTTATTTATTTATTAAGGATGGACACTCCTGAGACCCACAGCGATGGTCGTGCGGTTTTTTAAATTTCTTACACGTCGCGCAAATTGGTTTGAATGTGGCATCAGCCTTATGGGGACAAGATTTAGTGTCGTGTGCACACAGAGCGCAAGTTGGGGATTTTGTGGTGCAAATTTTATGTACATGTCCGTATTGTTGACAATTAAGACACCGGACAATCTCGACATCGTCAACAAATCGGCACGTCGCCCAGTCAATAAACAACTTGTCTTTGGTGGTCACAAGATGTTTACGCACGTCCGCGTCTAATTCGATCCATATCCACTTACGACCGTTATCTAAGACGCGCCTACGAACAATTCTGACGGATTTAACAAAATCCTCCTCCTTAATCGGCAACTCGCTCTTGATATTTTGTCGATAAAGAGAATTTATGAAAACGCGATCTTCCATTGAAGCCGGTACGTCTTTAACTAAAAGACGGGGTCGACGGCCTTTTGGTTTTTCTAAACGCAAACCGGCAGATTTTATTGCGTCTACAGATTGCAATTTTTGTATTTATGATTCATTCGCGACACGAAGCACGACTCCAGATTTCGCGGTTTTTTTTACGCCTACAATTTGGAACCCGTCATCACACGGCTTAATCGCTTTCATTGACGCCTGCTTAGTTGCAGATGATGACGCGAAATCAGCTGATCGCTCAGCGGTGGGGTATGCTACAACACACAGCAGCAGCGCGCGCGACTCCATTGCCGGTGTCGGTTTAGACAAACGCAACTTTAAGCGGTCCGCATAAGTTCCATTTGCCGGTGCGACTTCGCGTACATTTTTATTATCTAGCTCCCTTTGCAAGTTCGCTAGTTTGGTTTCATTGCAAGATGATTTTATTGCTAGGATGGAGATAATGCCTGTGACCCGTTGAGTGAGATCCATAATTGCCGATTTGTTTACTACGTAAATTCGACTTTTACTTAGAAAATTCGAGGCGTCGGCCACCAAATTGCAATAATTAATAAGACTTGTATCGCGGCTGTCCTCGAAAGACAGAGGAGAATTGTTTCTCGAACGGGACGGTTTGGATCTTTTATCGCCCGGAGATATACCTATTTAATTGTGACATGTCACCAAAAAGCCGTTTTGACCGGGAGTTGTTTGGTGACCTTGGGGTCAAATTACTCTTGCTAAAAGGGTCCCTACCACGATCAGGGGGATCATCATTATAGCACGACATAGTTTAATAAATGAACCTTAAGATAATTAACGGTTTATCAAGCCTACCCACAAAACAAAATAAAAATGACTTACCGATGAAAACTGGCAAAATCTATTAAATGCAACAGAAAAACACTAAAATAACTCACTCGTCGTAAAGCACAAACCAAAACAACACAACCACAAACACACACGAGCCGGCAATCGAATCCGAAACACGACAAACACAATTTCAAAACGCACCGCGTAAAACCGAGTCCGCACAGTACGCGTGCGCGGCGTTCACTGTTTTACTGTCAAGTATATGAAGCTATAAATGAATAAATTATAAAGTTCTAGTGGTTGGGCCCAGCTCTATCCGGCCACAATTTTTTAATCCCGTGCTCATTCGACAGGACCACTTAATTCAAAAATACAAAACGCCTGTCATAACTTTCTGAGCAATATGTTTCGTTTAAATGTGTTTCATATTGTTGTGGACTATGATTGGCCCAGGCGTCATTTTATAAATAAAAAAATAGCCTATGTTACTTCGGATGTTTCCATCTATTTCCATACCATCATTTAAACGCGTCAAGTAGTTTTTGCGTTAAAAATACAAACCTTTCCTCTTTGTAATATTACGATATAGTATTTTCTATTCTTTGGTAGCCACCGGTTAAAATCATTGGCCAACACCTCTGAACTTGCGAAGATACATGTAAATTAAATATGTAAATGGTGAAGAACATCATAAGGAAATAATGAAAAAAATTTAGTAGTGTGTAGTCTGCCAACCCGCACAAACCGCACTCCACATGAGCCCAGCAGTTGGATGTACGTAATATATGGGTTGATTACAGGGTTGGGCAGTATTTGAATTACTTGTAATTGAAATACGTAATTGAAATACAAATACGTATTTTGTATTTGTATTTTAATTACTTTCTTAAAATGTAATTTGTAATTTGTATTTAAAATACGTGTAGCCGAAGTATTTTGTAATTAGTATTTCAAATACTCGAGGCTTCAAAATACATTTATTAAAATACATTTAGCCTTCATTTAGCGATCATGAGTGTGAGTGCGAGGCGAGAGTGCAATGATGGAAAAGCCTCGAAATTTACAGACTTTTATAATATTGGACATTAAATTTGTGCTCATCAGGATCTGCAATAACAAAACAAAAACCGCCTCAAAAAAAAAACTATTCCAAAACAAATAAATATGCATTATTTTGTATTTTGTAATTTGTATTTTGTATTTCAATTACAAATAGCTAAAATACTGTATTTTGTATTTTGTATTTCAAATACCTTACTTAAATGTATTTTGTATTTCGTATTTTAATTACTTGCGATACAGTATTTTGTAATTTGTATTTCAATTAAAGCAAAGCATGTATTTTGCCCAGCCCTGGTTGATTATGAATGAAGATAAATCCGACGTTTACATGTATTATAAAAAGTGTAGCTCGTAAAATTCTTATGCAAAAAATTGCGAATATCAATATCTGTGTGTCGATAAAATTCAGATGTATGCCATTAACAACTTTCCACAAGCTCTGTACATTTAGGTACGAGTTTCCGAAGTTTTCATTCCGATTTAGTGACTGATACTTATTTCTCTGTACTGTCATAGAAAAATAATTAAATTAATATTAATAGTATATACATATATGTACATTTATAGAAAGAATTTAGATAAAATACCATTTATTTATTTGCCTGAAACTAAACTGCCTCGTGGTCTCGCGGTACAAGTATGTGCCGTGGGATCTAGAGGTCCTGGGTTCGATACCCGGGTCGGGCAAAGTGTTATTGGGTTTTTCCTTTAGGAAATTCTCAGTAACAGCCCGGAGTCTGGAAATGTGCCCGAAAAACGGCAATAGGCTCGCCCCCTATTACGTGGGACTGATACATACCTGGCGAAATGTGGGTGCAGAAAGGCACCGCTGCCTACCCCTTCGGGGAATACAGGCGTGAGTTTATGTATGTATTAGAGATGTGCCGATTATGACTTTGGCCGACTAGCCGACTAGCCGATTAGTCGGTATAAAGAGGCCGACTAATCGGCCGACTAGTCGGCCAAGCCGATTACGGTTTCAGTTATTCTGGTAACCCATCGTTTACAGCGTATTCGCGTGAAAGTCGCAAACGCTTTTTGAAAGCATGTCTCTACTTGTGTTATTAACTTCAAATTGTTTCTTGGTTGCTTTTGTCAAGGGTCAGAGTGGTGCTTAGGTGTAAAAAAATTGTGCCAAGATAATTAATAGAACTGTTATTGTTCCAATGTTAATTAAAGTGAAATAGCGCAATTAAAATTTAATCATGTCAAAAAGAAAATCTCGTGTATGGATGTTTATTGAACAATTGGACACTGATTCTGGCAAAGTAAACCAATGCCAAATAATATTTTTTAGTAGTTAAGAATGCCAAATGATAAGAAGAAATAATTATTAATGTTTACTGAAGTTAAGAAATATTATGTCGGTTTGTTTGTTAATTAAGGTTAATAACTGCAATAGATATGATTTCTTTACAAGCAAGTAATTGTAAAACTGATTCTCAAAGGAAAGGTTACTTTGCTTTACATTTCAAATTGTCTGATTATAAAATGAAAATATGAATAAATAATTATCAAGGTTTTTATTTAATGTGATTCGTCATACATATTACTGAGAAATATATACAAAGTACGAGGCCGGATAGTCGGCACTCTTTGCCGAATAGTCGCCGACTAATCGCCGACTATGAAAGTGGCCGGATAGTCGGCTTTACCGACTAGTCGGTACATCTCTAGTATGTATGTATTTATTTGCATATAAAGTTGAAGCAGAGGTATATTGTGAGGTCCATATTCGCTTGCTACGACTTTATGGGTCGTTTTAATTGGTGCTACTCTTTTTTTATAGGCCATTTCCTGACTCCAAGATGCTGATATTTTTTTTTCAAAACTCATGCGTGGTGGCCTAAGGCCCAAACCTTCTCAGTTGTAGAGGAGGCCCGTGCCCAGCAGTAGGACGTACATATATGAGCTGATGATGATGAAAACTCAAAAACAATTTATCTAAATCGGGATTTTTTTCCGGGAATTGTTCGCACGGCACTTACATATACCGCTGAAGTGTTGATAAAAATAGAATAGTAATCGGATATTTTTATAACAAAGTTAAATTTGAGTCAACAGATGCCTCTGCATAAAAATAGTTTAATTTTAAAAGTTTCTTGTATTTTTCCTTCAGGTTTTGTAAATAAAGCCGAGCGAGAAAGTTATCGGAGGAATTTTATTAGTGACCGATCGTGCAGCGGAAGATTATTCTATCTAAAAGTTTGATTCCTCAAGATCGGAACTGCGAAATGCTTATATAAGTGGAAGGGAAAGAAAATAAGTTTATAAAAAGTTCCTTTTACGTACTCTTTAATCTTACTTCGTGTATCTTTATTTTTTTTAATTTTTAGTTCTACAAAATTTAGATTTAGGGTATAGGTACTCTCTCACGCCTGTATCAAGGTTAAAGAAGGGGTAGCCAGAGGAACATTCTACATTTACAAGTTTAGCAAGGGTTTTGCAAGGGTTCAAACCTCAGGCACACACCTCTGGCTTTTCGAAGTTATGTGTGTATTCACAAAGAATTATGACGTACTTTAACGGTGAAGGAAAACATCGTGATGAAACCTGCACACCTAAAAGTTCTTAGGAATTTCTTAGGTGTGTATTCCGCCAACCCTCTCATTTGGAGAGGAGGGCCGTGCCCAGCAGTTGGACGTATATGGGCTAATAATGTATACTAAAAGATACAGTAACACATAAACCACGACACCAATACTCAAACTTCAGCCACAGTCAAATTAATTTGAAATTTATTAAAACGTCTGACGGAACCAGTCGGGCATCTCATGTGACGCATAAAAAATTTCGAAGTCATTACTATATCAGAAGCAGAGCGGTCGACGGTACAGAGAGCACTCATCAATAATTCAGGAGAGCGCTCTCAATCTGTATCTCGCCTAGCGCGTCGCTAACGAGATTACGTGGACATTGTGTTGCTTCACGTTTTTACTCTGTGGATTTATGTGGCCCTGGTACTGTTAACTGTTTTAATATTATTACTTATGTGCTCGCAAGTGAGTTTTGTTTTGCCGGCCTTTTTTTGTACGCCTTTTGCTATTTTAGATAGTAAAATATCTTGCCTTTTATCGATATTCATTAATTAAGCTATGGGATTCTCAGTTTCATTTTCTGTCAACGTTAGTTTCGATGCGTGCAACACATGCGTTTTCGAAGTAATCTGTATATTCATACTAATATAATGAATGCGAAAGTAACTCTCGTTCTGTTACGCTTTTACGCTGGACCGATTTGAATAATATTTAATAATATGGAGATACATGAGACATTGGGAAAAGACATAAGGTGCTTAGTTTTATAAAATTGCACTCGAGTGGGACCTGAGCAGATAACTAGTTCTTCATAAATTATATCACAATTTATAACATCGTGGTAATCCTATATATCTGAGAATACTCTCCAAGATTATAAATTGTAGAGGAGGCCCGGGACATATTTAGGCTGTTTGACTAACAGCTCATGTGTAGCAGCAAAACAATCAATTTGTCAAGAATAAAATCCCTTGAGGATAACATGGAAGACGCTGAAGGCTATTCGATAAGGCTTTGGTCAATCAGGGTACCTATTACGAAAAAGTGGCGTAAGATCTAAATCTACCGTAATAGTCTACTCGGAACTTTCAATCTTTCATATTATTTAACAAATAATATCGATACGTATCATCCATTCCAGTCTATTATTGAATTATACGCACTTGCCTAGTAACTTATTTTTACCTCAAATTTTCCCTCAATTTACAAAACAACTCTTTCCCACACAAAAGCCGAGCCTGCAACTAAACAGCATTACAGAATTCCAAAAACGTACCGACAACACGTTTTTGCATACCGTTCCAAACATATGAACGCTATAAAATATTTTTTATCGCAAATCGGCTTGTAACAACCACCAGCTCCGTTTATATTGATGGCATGAAACGGAAAATTCAAAACTATTTTTACGTAAGCAAATTCCGTATTCCGTCAGTAACAGTGCGATGTGTTCTGTTTTAAATTAGTCGCTTGGAACAAGATCGCGGCTAAATTGTTGAATTATTGATGGATATTTGTCGGACCTGTTATATGACGTGCGGGGATTTGTACGACCTGTTAGCCTGTTATTGGCACCGATGTTACACGAATTAATTAAGCTGACTCGCCGCGGGCTGTTTTGTATCATTTGCTATTACCAATGAATCGTTCTACATTGACACTTCTGCATTTTGAAGAACTGAATCCAATTGTATGAAGTTAGAGTGTCAAGAATCTCAGCGGTCGCGGGTTCAAACCACAGGCACACACCTCTGACTTTTCGAAGTTATGTGTGTATTCACAATGAATCATCACGTACTTTAATGGTGAAGGAAAACATCGTGAGGAAACCTGCACACCTAAAAGTTCTTAGGAATTTCTT
Organism: Hemaris fuciformis; assembly: GCA_907164795.1. Taxonomy (NCBI): domain Eukaryota; kingdom Metazoa; phylum Arthropoda; class Insecta; order Lepidoptera; family Sphingidae; genus Hemaris; species Hemaris fuciformis. The sequence goes on along the minus strand of OU015438.1, from coordinate 13,961,227 downwards.
AGATATGTAGTCCGCCAACCCGCATTAGGCCAGCGTAGTGGACTTAACCCTCTCTGTCACTCTAAACATTTTTTTTTTATTAACGCAATGTGAAACATTTTTGTAGCCCTCCATTTGTTCTGCATTTGATTTCAGCAAAAAATTTCAGCTTTTTCTATACAGTTCTAAACTCCGATCACGTTCAAAGGGATTTTATAAAGAATATTAACAAATGTACCTACTTATAAAATTTTAAACCTATATTTGAATGAATTACGTTCATTTTAAAATTTCTCTCCTCCGTTGAAAACATAATAATAAACAAATGTAAAGAAAGCAAGGAAAGTTCATTTAGTGAAAAACAACTATAAACCTAATAAATTTAATGAGCGCATCATTACTTCAAGTTATTACAATCTGAAGCCAGTTTTTGTTAAAATAAGAAAGTCTTCGCCTTTTGTTATCGTTGCAGCATATTTTCCACTAACAGCTGCTTTATCAACTAACGTAATATTATGAATGAAGAGAGAGTTGATAAAGGGGGAAGAGTTGGAATAGGATCAGATAACTGTTACGTTTCAGGGCATAATACATTAATTATCAAAAATCGTGTTATACTATCTAGTATGTAAAGTTTTGTTTCCCTCGCTTTAACTATTAATCAATGAATTGTATGGGCTAAAAATAATATTGTAATTATATGAATGAAATATGGATTCTGTTTAAAAATAAATAAAATAATTTGTCTTGTACAAAATTATTTAATGGTGATCGAGAAATACAATAAATAGTATTGGTATTCAGATAATATAGTACTAAAAAGTAGTAGTATATTTCATATGTATTTGTATTGTTGTTTTCTTTTTATATTATTCGTATGTAGTTCGTGTTTAGTTTATTCGTATTAAAATTGTACGTCACATATATTATTTTATATATAAGTAGATATTATTATTACGTACCCACCTGCTCTGTTTTTCTTATACTTTTCAGTCCATCCTACGGTTGTCTGGAAGAAATCGCATTCAGCGATAAGACCGCCATTTGTTCCACTCTTTTTCTTACCTATTTTATTCTTAATTCTTGTTTCTGTATGTGTTGTGGTGTACAATAAAGTGTGATAAAATAAAATAAATAAAAAGCTGTAGTCGTCAAAGAAATAAATAGGAATAAAATAATAAAATTTATTTTTATTTTATCTCGTATACAATCTAATTTGTTAAAAAAGTTACCATTAAGTATTCCAAATTTCATGATAGGCGATAGAATGTGTAACACACTCCAAAACCATGCTAAAAGTGACTGGGACTCATTAAGATATCACGTAACTCCCTACTTAATTATCATCATCATCAGCTAATTATACTACGTCCCACTGCTGGGCATGGGCTTCCTCTACAGGTTCCTCTGAAAGGGTTTAGACCTTAGTCCACCCCGCTGGCTGAGTTGGCGGACTACCCACCTAAAAAATTCGTAAGAACTTTAAGGTGTGTAGGTAATAAAACCTTTTTGAACAGCACAGTTTAAGCCTAACATTTCTGAACTGTACAGAACTTTCGAGCCTCAAAGTAGAATATGTGTATGAGTCGATAAATAGAAACCAGATAAAGCGTTTGAAATGAGTAAAGGTAGCTGAATGGAAGTACCAACAAATATAAATATATATTCTCCATCAGCCTTTATAAGCTTTACGTTATTTACAATCCGCTTCGTTCAAAACCAACATTTGTATTCTCGAAACCAAACATACAGTCTCGTGCTGCTCCAGTCTACAAAGCACGCAAACATTGCCAATAAATTTGATTCAACTTTTTGCTCCAAAACACAAGCACCGCACTGTGACAAAGCGAACTGTCCAAAAAAGGAACAATAGAAACCTGCAGAAAGAAAATAGAATCGCCTAGATACAATAACAATCACGGCAGCAGATAGACCAAACGGGCCGATCGGATTGTACCATGCAAAGGTATCGTGGAACCTTTGGGCACGGGCACAGTGAATTCAGATTGAATTGGCCGAGTTTGTTTCATCACTAAAAATCCGAGCGGACGTGGCTTGTTTTTTAACTAACCTTTTGGAAACGTTGCAGACGTACCTACACGATTTTATGAAGGTTACAACGCAAATCTCTTTCTGTTTGCGGAACAGGTTCAATTTAAAGATAACGTTAATGGAAATATAAAACTGTCTCAACTATTTTAGGTTTACTGCTGGAGTAAAGCGCCGGGCTTTTGTTTTGTGAGTTGTTTTAACTTGTTTTGAGTTTGGGCTGTATTTTTTATTGTTGTTTTAATTCTGATTGTTCGATGAACTGAAGCAATTGAAATAGATTATAAGTTTGATAACAACTTTCAAGTAATAACTGTTACTACAAGCAGGTAAAAGTTGTGAATGAAATAATCGTTATATTTTCTCGGCAATCAACACTGTTTTTATTTTTTGACATTGTTATCTACAAATATTTGTTTCGGGTCGGAGTGTTTGTGAGATCAAAAAGCCTCTCGTCGTTTCTGATACCCACGACACAAGCCTTGTATTTAACTATGTATGTGACTGTTGGGTGTATTTATTTATTTACTGTACTTATAATCTGAGCTATTTGTATATAAAACGCAATTGAAACACATATAAATAGCTATTTCGTTGGTGCTGTGGCATACGAGTGAATCGTGTGATCAAGGAGTTTGATTCCATGATGATGTTCAGCCGTTCTAACTTTGTAACAAAACCTTTCGCATTTATAATATTAAGTTTTGGTTAGAAAAAAAATAATGGTAGTAAAGCGGCGGAGAAACGCTGCTATACGTTAATTTCAAACATATTTTCACACTCATACACCCTCATACGTCACAAACAATTCCTAGAAAGTAAATAAAAACAATCTAGATGTACAAGACACAACGGCACTCATGCAAAAAAGGTCAGGTTCCTTAAGGAGAGACTTCCATCCGTAACGAAGTGTACTTCGTTGTTTGTCGGAGTGGTTCTAACGTTCTTGTGTTGCGTTATAGCATTCCTGAATGTTCTTTTTGAGAATTTTATTAGGTTTTATGTGTTAGAGAGATAAATATTTTCAACCGCTTATTGTCATCACGTGTATTGGGTTTTTCCATTAGGAAAAATCTCAGTAGCAGCACTCTGTGATATCACGGCTGTATTTCCCGAAGGGGTAGGCAGAGGTGCATTTCTGCCCCCACATTTCGCCAGGTATATATTAGTCCCATGTTATAGGTTGCTATCCTATTGCCGTTTTTCAGGCACATTTCCAGACTCCGTGCTGCTACTGAGATTTTCCCAATGAAAAAAACTAAAACTACCTACCTAAAACTTGAACCTCTTGAAAGCTTGTTACACCGTCGTGACACCTATAAGTCGTTCCGTACCATCCACTTTCCCATTAACAATTCACACAAGGGCAGCAAACCGTCTGTATCAAATGCCTTACATGTCTTTCATCAACATAAAATTGTCAACGCGTCCATAAAAACGGACACCGTTTTAATACCGTCGTCTCCATTACATTAATTGAGGAAACATTACAAGGAAAACTGCACAATGTTTGATGTGTATATTAGCTTTGTGCTGGATCATCTTCGGTCTCAGATGGACTTTATAGTCCGCCGGGAAGTCCAGTGATTAAAGTATAAGATAATAGTAATGTTATATTGAAGTAATCACCCTATTTAGAAAGAGCGTTCGGCCTCCGCCGGCGCCCACTCAATTATTTACACGGCAAATGTGACTTGGACGTAAAAGACTTGGAGCTGCAAGCTGTTGTGTTAGCAAGATCTCAATTTGTAGGTTTTTTAAATATTACCTAATGGTAGTAACTGCATTGAAGGTTAATGGTAAACGTGATCTAAATAGCCTGGAGAGATAAGATGATGAGAAAAAATTCGCTTTCGACATAATAATGCCAGCTGTTTAGTTGGTGCATGTTCTCAAGGTGACTACTTAGGTCGGTATGGCGAGTTTTTGTACTTTATTGACAGTGCTACATGGCGCAGCTAGGTTAATATTCCTCATTTAGTTATACCATCCAACAAATTGTACGTTAGGAAATCTTATTCACTTAACGAATTACATTAGTTTTCTTGGTGACGATTATCTTCCCAAACAATCACAACACAAATATTGACTTTCAAAATGTAGGCTAAATTTCATAATTAATATTGATATTATTATGCTAATCCTCGTGTTATCAAGCGCATTCAAAGCGAAAACTGGAGAACAAGTTGCGTCTGAATTACTGATCACAAAATCCTAATTGCCTTTAAATTTTACCAAATTAATAATTTAACAAACTTTAAAAGACTTTTCAGTTTCATAAATACCTGAAGAAGTATTTGTGGATTGAAATATTTTCTCAATGCGGGGATCGAGCCTAACAAGCTGATTTAGCCAACAGGGTCACGATAGCTGTCAAACGATAGCATATTACAGTTGATAAATAATATGAAACTACTAAACGACCTGACACGACATAATTACTGCACAATACAAACAAACTGAATTGGCTGATTAACATAGCTATCATTTGGTTTGAGGGATTTTAGCATAAGCGGTCACGCGTCCAATAATACAAGCGAATGTAGTTCAACCACAACACCGCAAATGATTTGCAGAGATAGCTCCGACGCGAGGCCAGCATGACTTATCAAATTAAATTACAATCATATCCATTCGTTAACGCTATTTCATTTCGCAAATATTGGTGACGGTGTCGAGTTTTATAATGGTTATCGTACCGCAAATGCATATTGTTGTTAAAACGTTTGCATTCGTTCGGAAACAAATTTGGTTGTTGTGAATGAAATTATAAATGGAGCGGTGGATACTATGCGGCTACCTAATATTTCCCTACCAGCAGTCGTGACGGCGATGCTGGCGGGAGACTCAAAGTGGAACGCCGTAGTTGCTTTCTGTGAAACCGTAATGGTTAAGAAAGAGACTGCGGAGCGTCACAGAAAGGGCTTCTCTACCCAGAGAAGAAGACGCGGAAGTGGCAACACTTACCGCAAACCATAAAACAGCAATTTATAATCTGCCTGAGAACAAACCTGCTTAGGCCGATGTGTGCTTCATAAGCAAAGCACTGGAGGCAATTCGGCGCGTTCATTCTGAGTTCCCGAAGACCCTCCAAAGTGTAGAGGGAGACTACCATGGGGTTTTTAGCCGGTAAGAGTCCGGCATACCCCGTTTGCCTTCTGGAAACGGGGATCCAAGAGGATTTTCCCCATAAAAAAAAAAAGGATACTATGCGGCTGTATTCATCTAGACTCATTATAGCGAAGCTTCATCCGCCAGTAATGTATTTATTTATTTATTTATAAACTCTTTATTGTACACTAAGAAATAATGAACGAAACAATATATAAATAGAATGAAGTACCATTGGCGGTCTTATCGCTTAAGGTGATCTTTTAAAGACGACCATAAGATGGAAATAATTAAGTGATATATATAATTGCAGAAATATAGCCTATGTCTTCGACAAACGATCCTTTTGTAAGGTATGCTATCCGACCAGATACTTGTATCATAATACGAACTAATTCCAATGTGCGATTACTTTGAGTTCGTTTAATTTTACGTATGGAAGCGATATTACGCCGAACTAGCTGAATAACAACTAACTAACCAGACAAATCCAAAAACATAAATACTAAATCCAAATACTATAAAGAACTACGTTATACGTCACGTTTAAAATTTTAGTTATTCTTATTGTATGTTACTAGCTCTTGGCCAAAGAACTGAGTTATCTGTCTTGTCGTATAGTTAGACAAGATGACTAGCGCAACACGTTCCATAAAGGAATGTGCTGTTTAGTTATAATCGATGCGGGACAGAAATATGGATCTGTTTCGCTTCTACCGAGTTATTGGATAAAGTTTAAGTTAAATTGGAATTTTAATAATTATTACATCCGTTTTAAGTCCGCAGTACTGTAGCGTCTCGCTCCCTTTTACGTCAGTCTTAAACCAAAACTGGTAACACATGGGCTAACAAGACCAAGCAACCTCTGCCTAAGGGGCATGTGTGCTTAAATTTATATCAACCCATATAATTATACACTGTCCTATTGCTGGGAATAGGTAACTTCTACTTAAGTTACCACGCTCTACATTACGAGTATCGCCGATGCGGTGACAGTCGGGAGTTAAAAAGTGATTATAATCGCAACGTTGATTGATACTATGACTATTCGTCATTCGGAATGAAATAAAAACTAGGGTCTGAAAAGAACGGGGGGTTTGACACGAGAACTTACTGTTAGGCTTTATTGGCTTTGAAATCAATCCGCTTCCATGCTGTATTTCACAACGACGAAATACATTTAAATAAATAATAATAATAAATAAATACACCCAACAGTCACATACATAGTTCTGACCTCACATTAAGATACGAGTCTTGTGTCGTGGGTATCAGAAACTACGAGAGACTTTTCGGTCTCACAAACACCCAGACCCGAAACAAATATTTGTGGTTCACACAAACATTTGTCTCGATGCGGGGATCGAACCCGCGGCCTCTCGTTTCGCAAGCTGGTGTCTAGCCAACTGCGCCACGGGGCTGTCAATGTAAATAAGCATCGCACAGAAATATGACAAATATGCACAGTAAATAAATACCTACGTCGATTTAATCAATGAGGAGTGCACTGCGTCGATCCTCCGGGATCTCGCGATTGATTGGCATATAAAATAGACTGCGACGTGTTTTAGGTCACATCACGAGCTAAATGCGCTGTTTGAACTGGATTTATACCGAGATGGAAACTCATGTTTTAGAAAACGTATTTCAGATTTTACGATGTATTCTGTTAGATGTAGAAATGGAATGAATTTTCTCAAGATATAGATGGAAGGTATTTTGCAATGTAATTCAAAGCTATTCTTGCTTTATGTGTTTATTTTGTCATTATTTTTATTTGGAATTCGGCTTTATGATTTACCACATTTGATGATTCAAATAATTATCGTTGTTATACTCGTAAATAGAGAAATTAAAAAAAATATCGATAAGCTTGAATCCCACAACAAAGTAAAAATATTAAATAACATCCCCTTGGCGCAGTTGGCTAGACACCAGCTTGCGAAACGAGCGGCTGCGGGTTCGATCCCCGCACAAAGACAAATGTTTGTGTGATCCACAAATATTTGTTTCGGGTCTGGGTGTTTGTGAGACCGAAAAGTCTCTCGTAGTTTCTGATACCCACCACACAAAACTCGTATCTTAATGTGGGGTCAGAACTATGTATGTGACTGTTGGGTGTCATCATCAGCCCATATACGTCCCACTGCTGGGCACGGGCCTCCTCTACCATTGAGAGGGTTTAGGCCTTAGTCCACCACGCTGGCCTAGTGCGGGTTGGCGGACTACACACCTAAGAACTTCCTAAGAAGTTTTTTAGGTGTGCAGGTTTCATCACGATGTTTTCCTTCACCGTTAAAGTACGTGATTATTCATTGTGAATACACACATAACTTCGAAAAGTCAGAGGTGTGTGCCTGGGGTTTGAACCCGCGACCGTCGAGATTCTCGACCGCGTGCCTAAACCTCGAGGCCATCACGACTTCGACTGTTGGGTGTATTTATTTATATTTGTAATCGGTAATATCAGCCCATTTAAATACATATGTCACAATCTCGATCAAAGGTTTTTGGTAAAATAAAGAGGATGTAGCTCACCACGTTCGCCTACCTACATACTTCACCTCCGCGGGTTCGGGGACTTGTAAGAAATTCCGTGTTGAAAACCCTTAGGTAATCGTGTTCCTTGACAGAGCTTCCTTAAATATAAAGTAATTGATTTATCTATACATCTATATACAAATAAATAAAATTGGAGTGTCTGTTTGTAATATTGAAATAACCGTTTTTTAATAAATGCATATGGATGTATCATCATCATCATCATCATCAGCCCATATACATCCCACTGCTGGGCACGGGCCTCGTCTACAACTGAGAGGGTTTAGGCCTTAGTCCACTACGCTGGCCTAGTGCGGGTTGGCGGACTACACACCTAATAAATTCCTAAGAACTTTTAGGTGTGCAGGTTTTATCACGATGTTTTCCTTCACCGTTAAAGCAAGTGATAATTCTTTGTGAATACACACATAACTTTGAAAAGCCAGAGGTGTGTGCCTGGGGTTTGAACCTGCGACCGCCGAAATTTTCGACCGCGCGGATAAACCTCGAGGCCATCTTTGCTTACATGCTTACATGGATTATACACGGTACATATACCAAAATAACGATTTTTACAATTTTGGTCTGTCTTTCTGTCTGTCTGTCGGTCCCGGCTAATCTCTGAAACGGGTGGACCAATTTTAACAGGACTTTCACTAGCAGATAACTGATGTAATAAGGAATAACTTAGGGTAAAAAAATATTTATAATAAAAAAAAATATGTATAAAAGAATCGACTGTTAGGCAGAACGAAGTTCGCCGGGTCAGCTAGTATTAAATATATATCTTATTATAACTTTTAAACAATCACAGAAGTTAACTGGAATTTGAGCCCACAAAATGGTGAGACAGACAACGCCAAATCATTCAGGCCATCACGCACCAATCAACAGAAATTGATACTGTTACTTACATTATGAACTGTCTTTTGAATTTTCTCCAAATTCTGTTAAACAGCTAACCGTATGTACTAGCATACAAATGATACCTCAAAAGTTCCTTCTGATTAAGTGAAGTGTTAAGTCTTCAAATCCATTTGAGCTTATATTCGATGGCGACGCTGAACAGTTTATTTTTCACGCTTAAAGCCCTTTCATGTTTCCTAAAAACGTAATGTACAACCCCTTTGTCGGAATATCGGCTTTCATGGCACTAAAAGTGCCGCCTGAGGCTTCCTCTCGCAACGTGCTGGCATCTGCTTAGGGACAACACACGGGCTTTGAGGAACTCTAACAAAATCGTTAAATGTCTCAATAAATATTTTATTTATATGGAAAAGATGTAGGGCTGTAATGTCGTACAAGTGTTTTAGAAGGTTATTAATATGTACATACATACAGGGTGTATTCAGACCGTGATCGGAAACGAAGGCAGGTAATAGCTAAGGTGATTATAAACCCCCTGGCGTTAAAGAAAATTCTGACAAAAAATATTTTTTTTACGTTATCCATACAAACCGCGTACATTTAATACCGATGGTTGTATGGAAAAAGTCAAAATTTTTATGTTTTGTCAGAATTTTCTTTAACGCCAGGGGGTTTGTAATCACCTTAGCTATTACCTGCTTTAGTTTCCGATCACGGTCTGAATACACCCTGTATAAATTTACGCCTATATCAGAATGGATATGCAGAGATGAAATTAAATGAAACAATAGCCGTTTGCTTTGGATCTTTAAGACCGACAGAGTAGAGGGAAAGTCTATCACTATCACCTAATATTTTTCTCACATTTTCAGACTCCATGTCGACTGAAAATTTCCTAGTGGATAAAATAATACCATTCCTGACCAGGAATCTTATTTGAAACCTCTCGAAATTCTCGAACCCTACCTCATCGAATGCGTTAGTACTCCAATTTATAACCTTTTATGAGAACAGTAAACATTTGGAAAAAAGTTGAGTGCCTCATCAGCCAAAAGATGTTTACTGCTGGACATAGGCCTCCCCCAAAGATTTCCAAAGCACTCTGTCGGAAGCGGCCTGCATCCAGCGTCTTCCCGCGATTTTCGTTAGATCATCAGTCCACCTTGTGGGAAAAAATGATTGCCCAATTTGACGAATTTTCGAAACTGTGGTGGATGCAAAAACAAGCCTTTACATGATGAAACTGAATTTTCTGAGCGAAATTTGATAACCCATTTGCAATTCAAAATATTTTATAAGAAACTTTATAATTGTGTAAAAACTACACCATTATATCAGCTGTAAATTATTTTCCAATTTTCTTCACATCATTTGTTTAATCTTTTGAAAGTTTTTTGAAGTAATTTTCTAATAAACTTTGGATCATACAATATTAATTTAATTCGATAATGGCTTGATATTCTATAGACTTTCGTTATTTACCAAATTAAAAGTTTCAGAATGTTTTGATTACTTTTTTGCGTGTCTGTTACTTAATATAAAGTTAGTCTAACATACACTACCTAATTGTTAAGAAATACGATAAGCACGTTATTTACATTCCCACAAACTAATGCTTTCCCACTTAGGTGTGAAGGGAAGTGGACAACTCTTTGTTTTCCAACTCCTCCTTTATATTTTTTCTGATCAACTTCGTTGCGGGATCATGACTAAATAGGTTCCCTTAGATTCGCTAAGCTTCAGTGCTCGGCGTCAATACTGTGCGTGCTGCCGTTGATCAGGATGCTCCAGAGGGCACAGGAGTTACAGTGGCGGGTGTGTGGTGGGATATGGCATTTTTAATACTAATGCCTGTAACTCCAAAGGGATAACCAACGCGGCAGTAGATTACTAAATATTAGTATTTATTTATTCCCCCATAACTTACAGCGGGTTTAATAAAATGAGTGCAGAAAAACATATTTTATTCGGGACTAACGCGTCAGTGTGAATGCATGTACTCGTATAAAATGTAGTGGCCTCGAGGTTTAGGCACACACCTCTGACTTTTCGAAGTTATGCGTGTATTCGCAATAAATTATCAATTTAACGGTGAAGGAAAACTTTGTTAGGAAATCTGCACAACTAAAAGTTCTTAGGTATTTCTTAGCCGTTTCTTCTCCACAACGATAACACGTTTCGAAGCGGCAATAGTTTTTTAGCGAGTAGGTAGCTAGTTTAGCGTTGTATGTGGCTAGTATAGGCGGCGTCGGGGTGCTCGGATACGGGCACGTGGCGACAGCGCCTGATGTTGCGTGTGGATGAGGAAGATGTGCCGGATGGTGATGGGTGCGAGCGTAAGCGCAATAATGAGCACAAAGCAGTTTAAGCGTTTAATCGCACAGTACATATATTATAGCAAAAGTCAAGACACAATAAGATAATGTTCACACACACAATAGTCACGAAAAGTACATACAAGAACAGAAGGAGACGAGACAGATAAAATTACGATAATATAATATTAACACAAAAGGCGGCTATTAAGCGCGGACGAGATAAGGCGGCGAGGTAGCAGGTGACACGGCCGGCGCGTGAGTTGAAGCGATGCGCGCCGTCGCTTATCTCTGTCGCCACGCAAAACAGGTTAATACGCCCGACCCGTGGTATGCAGTGTCTCCAATGTACTCCACATTTAATATATTGGGTTCTGTAAGTGTAATGTGATTGAAATGTGAATGTGTTGTGTAATGTGTGTGAGTGGAGTGGATAAATATACATAATATTAAATATGTTAATAAATAAAAATATTTAATAAATTAATTAAATATTAGGTACGCCACAGTTTAAAAAAAAACTTAATAGTAACGATTCAAAAACACTTGTAAAAGTCTATTTAAATAGAGGTGATTTTGACTTTGACTTAGGTATGTAGTCCGCACTAAGCCAGCGTGATGGACGAAGGCTTAAAGCCTCTCAGTTCTAGAGGAGGCCCGTGCCGTGTATGGGCTGATGATGATGATAAGATGTTGGACATTGTCGTCGACAATACGTATACAATAGAATTAAACAGTCGTTCGCACCAGTGTGTCACCAGAATCCCACAGGCGGCGCAACGGCATGATTGCACCTACGTTTTAATTACTGATTGTAATCTGCTTTTAGCTCGTACCGTTGCGCCCAACTCCGGCCAATGTTTAGGGCGCCGTCAAAGAGCGCCAGTGCTTTGAATTTGCGAAAAGATGTGAAACACTTTTCAGAACGTTTCGGGCCAATTAATGCAGAGCCGAAGAGCGGAACTGCTCATTCGGCATTTTGACGGAGTTTTTATTTTGGATATTGAATGATGCCTCAATAGTGGGAGCTTTAAATTTTTTAAATGCTAAAATACAAGGAAAACTTATACTCACGTCTCATCGATGGTGTGTTTTAAGGCCTAACTAATAGACTAAAAAAAAATATTTACTTTACTAGCGATTGAACCTGCGACCCCTCCGTTTTACACGCCAATTTTAATGCGAGATTGGTGCGGGTATCTAAATCTATTCATATATTATTAAACCCTAGATAATTCTGATATATTTTTAAATTAAAACGTGTCAACCACTCTTTACTCTTCTGTTTTATTCTCTTCAATCCTTTTTCTAAAGTTATACTGACCACTTCTTTGTAGCGTCACATATGTTCTAAAAGTCAGTGTGAATTTTGACTCAAATATTTGTAATAATTTAAAATAACATATTTGTAGAATACAAATGATGAAATGAATTAAATTATTACATTAATTAACTTTAATTTACCGCAAATTTAAATTGGTTGTATGAATAATATTGTTGTAAATCGGGCGTAATTTACGGAGTAATGACGTTGTATATAAAATCGCTCGCCAGTCTCATACACAGTTTTAAAAGTCTGTTCCAATACGTCCCGCTGCTGGACACGGGCCTCCTCTACAACTGAGAGGGTTTTGGCCTTAGTCCACCACGTTGGCCTAGCGCGGGTTGGCGGACTACACACCTAAGAAATTCCTAAGAACTTTTAGGTGTGCAGGTTTCCTCACGATGTTTTCTTTCACCGTTAAAGTAAGTGATAATTCATTCTTCTGCAATAATCGAAGTAAACAAAGCTACTTTAATTACGCAAATACAACACTTCTACAATTAAAATACGTAGGAAGAACTCACGCCAGTGCAAACACTACACGGGGCTTAACGAAGCGGAACGCGCAAAAACACAACTGTTTGTCATTCCAGGATGATATATCGGGCGGGCTTCGGACCAACAGATTGGTGGCCGGTGAGCCGTGAGTTTCAGTTTGCTATATGATTTAAAATACAATTTTACGGTGCGCGATTTTTGTTTAGCCTTTTTATTATGATGTATGGCGTTGTTTCACAAAGTTTCAAACTTGTAGTTTGTGGTTTCTTTTTATGATATGATATAACCTATATAAATATAAATATACACCCAACAGTCACATACATAGTTCTGACCCCACATTAAGTCTTGTGTCGTGGGTATCAGAAACTACGAGAGACTTTTTAGTCTCACAAACACCCAGACCCGAAACAAATATTTGTGGATCACACAAACATTTGTCTCGGTGCGGGGATCGAACCCGCGACTTCTCGTTTCGCAAGCTAACTGCGCCACGGGGATGTCAATATATATGCCGTCCGATATAGAGGTCTCGGGTTCGACTCCCGGGTCGACTGACCTCAAAGCTGTTTTCTCACTGATTGATTTTTTCAGGCACATTTTTGTTTAATTTGAAGCATGTTTTAAATTTCTTCTGTGTCTTTAAAATGAATGACTAAATAATCGTGTATTAAAAATATGTGCTCCTTAACAAATCTTCAATTGGGCTTAAATTGATAATTAAATAATAATAATAAATACACCCTACAGTCACATACATAGTTCTGACCCCACACTAAGATCAAGTCTTGTGTCGTGGGTATCAGTCACTACTAGACTTTTTGGTCTCACAAACACCCAGACCCGAAACAAATATTTGTGGATCGCACAAACATTTGTCTCAGTGCGGGGTTCGAACCCACGGCCTCTCGTTTCGCAAGCTGGTGTCTAGCCAACTGCGCCACAGGGCTGTCAAACATAATATAGTTGCTTGCAGACATAATATAATTTTAGAATATCGGTAAAGTTGAAGCGAAAGCCGTTATGTAAATTGACAGTATTCACATTTAAGCACATATATGATATAAAGAGCATTGTCTGCCTGATACGATTATGGACCTCAGGTGGTGGATATACGCTAGGCTTATTAAGTTTGAATTTATTTTTTAATAAATGATTCCATAAAATTACTTTTTAAATTATAATAAATTGTTGCCAATATTTTTATATTTTCATCATTTCATTATAAGCAATTTTTACATTACCGTTCGTCTTGTTATTTTCAGTATATCATGTAGTCTTATTCAACACTTCTCTTCTATTAATTGTCTTTTTTATTACTGTGCTTTACCAAGTTAAGTCTACTCCACTTTATCATAAATCTACCGTGTTTTGTCTTTGCAGTCTTTATTTTAATATCAGTATTTTTAAATTATTGAAAGGGTGTAATTGCAGAATTAAGAAAGAGATTTACTTTGCGAAAGTGAGTGGTGAAGTCGTCGAGGAATGCCCAGACGAACCTATAAAGATCACATAGGTAATTTGTTTAAAAAGTGTAAAATAAAGAGTCCTCGAAATCCACGTGCATGCATGAAGAGTATAATATCAGTTGAGGAAGCGAAATAAGTGTGTCTGGATCGTGTCATTTAGCGCTCTAAAGTCTCTGCCTACCTCAAGGGGAGACAGGTGTGAGTTTATTGTTAAATTAATTTCATCAAAGCTACGTCTGTCATACTTATTCTGATTTATTTATTAAGATAGGTACTAATATAGTGAATGTGGAAAAATATTGGGTTTTCCCATCAGGAAATTGTTAGTCGTGCCTCTGGTCGTGGTCCGCGGTACAAGTATGTGCCGTGCGATCTAGAGGTCCTGGGTTCGATTCCCGGGTCGGGCAAAGTGTTATTGGGTTTTTCCATTAGGAAATTCTCGGTAACAGCACGGAGTCTGGAAATGTGCCCGAAAAACGGCAATAGGCTCGCCCCCTATTACGTGAGACTGATACATACTTGGCGAAATGTGGGTGCAGAAATGCACCTCTGCCTACCCCTTCGGCGAATACAGGCGTGAGTTTATGTATGTATGGAATTGTTAGTAGCAGCACGGAGTCTGGATATGTGCCCGAAAAGCGGTAATAGGCTCGACCCTATTATGTGGGACTGATACACACCTGGTGAAATGTGGATGTAGAAATTCACGTTTGTCTACTCCTTACCAAAATACATGTGTAAGGTTATGTATGTATGAAAAATTAAGTATATCAATGTTTAGATGATGTGTATGTAATTCACAAAAAGTAAGTTCTACAACAGATAGTCATTATACCTAGCGTCGTCAATATTTATGCACCTATTCGTGTTTCTCTGCACCACCCTGAGGCTGACTGGCAGATAATTCCTTAGGCATTAAGTCCGCCTTTATACTTATATGTACATATATTGTTGTTGTTGTCTGGTAGAGATCGCTTTTAGCGATAAGACCGCCAATTTATTGTACCAATTTTTGTGAATTCTTTTCTATTGTCTATGTTTTTATTGTGGTGTTAATAAATTAAGAGTTTATAAATATGAAGCATAAATCTATACAAATAAATAAAATTGTAGTGTATCTTTGTAATATTGAAATAACCGCTAAATGTATATGGATGTAGACACGGTACATATACCAAAATAACGTATTTTTACAATTTTTGTCTGTCTGTCTGTTTGTTCCGGCTAATCTCTGAAACGGGCGGACCGATTTTGACGGGACTTTTATTGGAAGGTAGCTGATGTAATAAGGAGTAACTTAGGCAAAAAAATAAATAAATAATAATTAAAGAATCAGCAGTGATGGCCTCGAGGTTTAGGCGCGCGGTCGAGAATTTCGGCGGTCGCAGGTTCAAACCCCAGGTACACACCTCTGACTTTTCGAAGTTATGTGTGTATTCACAATGAATCATCACTTGCTTTAACGGTGAAGGGAAACATCGTGATAAACCCTGCACACCTAAAAGTTCTTAGGAATTTCTTAGATGTGTAGTCTGCCAACCCGCACTAGGCCAGCGTGGTGGACTAAGGCCTAAACCCTCTCAGTTGTAGAGGAGGCCCGTGCCCAGCAGTGGAACGTATATGGGCTGATGATGATGATGATTAATTAAAGAATCGATTGTTAAGCGGAACGAAGTTCGCCGGGTCAGGTAGTAAATAAATAAATAAATCAATCCAACAGAATCAGGAAATATCACTTATATTCTAACAACAAAACACATAAAGCATTCAAATCACACGCTCAAACGATCAATCACAATTTGTTTCGCAAGACTTGCAGGCAACTGCAGCGGCCCACAGTCCCGCCATTTCAAGATTTACGACCGCCACGGCATCCATTTTGTTAAAACCTACTAACGTGCAACATGCAAAAGCACTCGACCCACAAAACTCGGCTAAATTTGGTGAAACTACTCAGGCCGCGACATCTGAAACGTGAGCCACATGGGCCTGTGTAATTAAATAATTTCCATTTATTCACACATCAAGAGCTCACGTAAAGTAATTCAAACGCGCTCACTGTGTTGTTTTAATGGACTTTCGGTTACTATAATTTCTTTGGTACCACTTCGGTGTGAACCATCATCATCATCAGCCCATATACGTCCCACTGTTGGGCACGGGCCTCCTCTACAACTGACAGGGTTTAGGCTTGAGTCCACCACGTTAGCCTAGTGTGGGTTGGAATAAACTCCTAAGAACTTTTAGCTGTGCAGGTTTCCTTACGATGTTTTCCTGCACAGTTAGAGTACGTGATAATTCATTGTGAATACACACATACATTCGATAAGTCAGAGGTGTATGTGCCTGGGGTTTTAAACCACGACCGCTGAAGTTCCGAGACCAAAGAATTGATGCCAATTATACGAGTATAGACGCGTTGTTGGCAGGTGTGCTTTAAAACAAAATAAAAAAGAAAACATAAAAGAACAGAGGTTATTTAGTCATTTCATTCTCTAGATACCTAATAACAGAAAGGAATACATGTATTTATTAGGGACATAATATACAACATTTCAGTTACGTTTCTTTTTCTAATAATTGTTAAGGTAAAAAAGTATGTAGCTAATGATAAAAAATATAAAATCGCTATATTTATAAATCCAATATATTATGTTAACTTATTAAAAAATATATATGTGATATTGAAATTACCCCCAAACTGTATCATGAGAATCGAATCGAGCGGTATCATGAGAATGATACCGCCGCGCCGCATGGGTGTGAGAGCCCAGCTCTCTAAATGGTGGGTGCTTTTCGCCCACACAACGTGGTCGCCCCACTTGGTGCGGTAATGGCCACCGGGGGGTTTTGGTCCGTATGCCGGCACAGGGATATTGTTAGGGACTCAGCCCGGCATTCGGCATCTGTGCGGATGTGACGTCGCCGCGCGCTGGTCTGGAAGGCCGTTGACTCCAACATACGTTTCCCGCCCCCCTCCTCCAGGGCTGGCGGGAAGTAGAGCTATAATCAGCTTTCCCCTCTAGAAAAAAAGAAAAAGAAAAAAAAGACTCGATTCCCGAGACGAGCATTGTTTTTTATTTGTTTATTAGTAAACAACGGCAATTAATTCGCTTCCTCTAACGTGTGAAAAAACAACTTGCGAAACGCGGATATACATAGATATATTTGTACGTGTGTATGCATTTTGTTATAGGAAGCAATACTTAATCGCCACTTCGGTCTCCATTTGAAAGAGAGATCAAAATGCACTAAGCCGCACAATTTTGAACACCAAAAAGACTCCGCAACAAAGACGTATTGACCTATTTTAAGCTAATACCAATTACGGGCCCCATGTGTGGATCGCACTCGATCCATCAGTCGCGTTCGGCGGTGCTGCACCAATTAGTATCCAGATATCGTTGGCAATTTATAGCAGTTACCCGATATGCAGTTGGTATTTTTTGCCGTATGCCATGTAAAATGTGCAAGCATCATTTTGTCGCGGCGGACAGCTTTTTCATTGTGTTTTACAAAGTGATTGTGTCGTTTGCGGCCTTCGTGAATGTTTATGGCTCTTTATTTATCGCCTTTTATTGTTTCAGTGGTTTTAGTTCGAAGACATCTCGAACTTTTTTCCTCACCACGATTGTCTATCAATTGAGTAATAGAGGACTAAGGTCTCAAGGCTTTGTTGTAGGGAAGGCCCGTACCAGCAGTGACACGTATACCAGTTTATATTGAAGATTAACTAAGCCAACGTTTTAAAAATAAAATGACAATGACTCAACATCTGAGATGGCAAAAAGAAAGACCGAAGATTCCATTAAAACATATCGGCACACCGAGCTGAATATTTTTTGACCAATAAACATTTGTAAGTGTTGATTATGAAGCCGTGAACACCACACAGGCCCTGTTATCGAGTTAATCTAATCTATCTAAATCTAAATGTATAACTCAAAGGTGACTGACTGACATAGTGATCTATCAACGCACAGCCCAAACCACTGGACGGATCGGGCTGAAATTTAGCATGCAGGTACGTAGGCATCCGCTAAGAAAGGATTTTGATTAATTCTACCCCCAAGGGGATAAAATAGGGGATGAAAGTTTGTATGAAACTTTTTCGATTTTAAACCTATCGGGCTGAGACTTTGCATGCATAAAGCTACTATGACGTAGGCCAACCCTGTACCCAACTCTGTAGTCTACGCGGACGGAGTCGCGAGCAAAAGCTAGTTCAGATATAAGTATGAACAGCTATCACATTATTTATTTATTTCCTATGCCTAGAACAAATTTTATACATTTTGTGTATCAAAACAATCGCGACAGAAATCGTTAAATTGCCAAGGCGTATTATATATCTACGATATACATACCTCCTTATTAATGATCTTATGCTCAAATTAGTAGGCAAAGGTATATATTCTCGTATTAACTTACTCTGATTTTAATCGCAGGTTATTAAAATTTTATTTCATAACACAATTTTATAAAGAAGTATACTATGTTTTACTTGTGAATTTTTATGCTTGTTTTGATTACTTTACCGTCTAAAATCTAAGTTTGTATCTATTTATAAATAAACACTTTGTTACCCTTTTCAACTCTATTCTCGGTTTACATGATTGGGTTTCATACCTGCACCTACGTTTCGATAAATTTTAAGACATGTATTTTGGGCACATTTCCAGGCTCACTGCTGCTTTGTAGTACCTTTTTCAATTTCTCTTACCCCATAAGGGCAGCAAGTATTATCTTTAATCATTAATGGTACCATTGTTGTCATGCCTTCTTTAAGTGCAAACGTAAAATTATTTCTTAATTTTTTTCTGGAACTTCCAGTAATTCAATTCTCAATAAAAACTTATTGCCCCTTGATTTCCCAATTAGCCACATTTACAAAAATTTACAAACTAAACTTTCAACTACAAAAGACGTGGAAATATTCAAGAAAATCCTTTTATTTTTTTCACTAAAATGAACAAAGAAGGGTACAACTAAACCGTTAATTACGTTCAAAACGTAATACCTTATAAATTTCACATAATTGTTGTCACTTTAATAAATTTACAACGGCGGCTGTTTCCAGCGTCGGATTTCACTTTGCGTCTACAAAATAATAGCTTTACGTCTGCGAGCTCGCAAAATAATTAATAGCGAGTATAAATCTTAAACTTTTGCCGAGTTTGGTTGCTTAACGTATTTATAATGCTGGAAAAAAGGTTTTTTCTCGACGCGTCACCGTTGTCCTCGACTTAGATGGAAACTTTAATGAACGAGCTCAGAGTGTTTAGTGAGTTTTTGTTGTTCGTCTGCAAAGTTGTACATTAAATGAATCAGTAGCTGTTTTGAAAAATAAAGTATATCATAAAGAATCACTTTGAGCAGGATTTTGATGCTTTATGACATGCATGCATTACCAACATCACCTATACAGTGGTACTATAAAGTGGTAGAATCTTACCTGATTGTAAGCACGATGTTGTATAAATAGAGTATAGCTACGAGAGACTCCCATCTCTTTGACGGTATATTAGCACATTAATATGAGCCAAATGTCAGCGGTTCTTTACATCTAGCTTCTCTAGTTGTAATCATCTTCCTTGTGAGGTTGATACCGTATATTCCAATATTTTGTCTCCCGTTTTTCTGAGGAGTGGACAACTATATTTATATTATATTTTTACAACTCCTCTGGTTATCTTCTTTTTTTAATTAATGGGGTTTACAAACAGTTACACATTCTTGAAACTAAGTAGTACAGATTATTTATTAAATGATTAAATGTATAACTCACAGCGTTGTCCACGAATTACATATACTATGACAAGGTATTGCAAATAGTAGCGTGCTATAGAGTATAAAAAAATATAATAATAACATAGGTAAACTCAAATTTAAAATTCTATATTTTCAGATGTTAAAAATGAATCTTCTGATTAATTTCGTTGCGGGGTAAAACACAAGTTAGGTCTTTTTGTACATGCTACTGCCGATCCTGGTGTACAGGAGTTGCAGTGGGATTGTCTTTACTATACATATATCAGTAACAGATGTTCCGATGTCAATGACGTTTGTCTTATCAATGTAAAAAAATATATCTACCTGTACTAAACATTATATTTAGGCTGATCTTGGAACTTCTAGTGCTTACTAAAATAGATTTGTTATTGTTTTTGTGGTATTTAAAAATAGATTTTTAGTTTTTTTTGTATTAGAGAATAAGTGGTACCTAATTGGTTAATTGTTATAAGTTTACTCGTGAGCGAATACGATAGACTCATACTATTATATCGATACAATGGGACCCCTCGATACAGGCTTGCCTAGTGAGGGGACCATTTTAGACTGTTACTTGTGGGTCAATAATTAATTGCATACGTTATCATTGTATGCTTTTTACTACTTGTATTAAATAAAAAAAATAAAAAAAAAACCTTACTTGGTTCATATAGAAGCAAAATATTTCTGTAACATAACCAGCAAATGGAATAGAAATGTAAACTCAAATACGTCCAGACCAAATTAACTTCATACAAGATTCATCAAACATTGTACATTTTACGAACAATAAGAAACGTATCACTTAACGTTCCGCATGATAAAGATGAAAGTTTAAGTCGGGATCAAGTGTCGAACTCTTTCTGTGACGTACTTAAGACGAAACTCAAACAGAATCTGTAATGCGAACGTGACAGAAATCTATAGTATCATACGAAACTTACCTGCCAATGTACCTACAATATGTATCGGATGGATGGATTAAAAGTATTTTATTTGTGGTTCAGCCTCAATATGGTTCAAAGGGTTTAGGTCTTATTCAGGTATAAGTAGCTAAGGTAGCTTAGAAGGTGCGAATTTCTGTACTTTAAAGTTATTTCATTCTTGCTTAGTATCGACCGCCTTCCTGGCAATTGACTAGATACAATCTTGTGGAACTAGACGCCATGTATTCGTTGGAGTAATCTGCAAATATATTTTTTCCGGTGTGGGTGTTTGTTAAACCGAAATTCTCTCGTAATTTCTGATAGCAGTTGCGGTACTTCCATAGAAGCCCAAAAGCCCAGATTGCCCTTTAAAATTCTAATAATAATCTTTATTTAACAATAGCAATTTGACATATCCTGACTCCACAATAAACAATTATAAACTAGACATTACACAATTAACGTGTAACGCTTTTGGGCTTCTGTGGAAGTACCGCCACTGCCACATAGGACTTGTATCTTAATGTGGGGTCATAACCACGTATTAGAAGGTGCCTAACCTATAGCGTTGCACCTAAAACAAAGCTGATGAAACGTGAGTATACTACACTTTTGCCTACGACTTCTTGAATACAAGAGTGAGAGAACGTCTACACACATCATTACATAATATACATATGTCGGCGCGGCATCACTAGCGACACCACGTCCATCGAGATGTCACGTTGTGAAAGAAGAGCGAAGTACCGCTCTGGCGCAACGCTGTGGCTTTCTTGCGAGCGGCGCTTATTTGACGATCACGAAAAGAAGAAGAAGTTGAGTTGTCATAGAAGTCACTCGTGCCTTGGCGGATCGCTTTTATTGAAAGTTGTACTAAGGATTTCAATTGCAACTCTCTGTTAATTGTGGTTAAGTTGTCTTAGTCCACCAACCTGCATTAGGCCAGCGTGGTGGAGTAACACTTAACAAAGACTAAGGCCTAACCACTCTCAGTTGTAGAGGAGGCCCGTGGCCTGTAGTGAGACGTATATGGGCTGATGCCTGATGATGACTTAGTTTCACTCCTTATGTAATCTATAATGCCAACGCAAGTAATTTAAACCTCTAATGATCATTATCATGAAGGCAGCCCCGTGGCGCAGTTGGTTAGCTACCAGCTTGCGAAACGAGAGGCCGCGCGTTCGGTCTCCGCACCGAGACAAATGATTGTGTGATCACAAGTATTTTTTTCGGGTCTGGGTGTTTGTGAGACCGAAAAGTCTCGTAGTTTCTGTTACCCACGACACAAGACTTGATCTTAGTGTGGAGTCAGAACTATGTACGTGACTGTTGGGTGTATTTATTATTTATTTATTATCATGATGACGTATGTCGCCCCGGCGCCGTTGATGACGTATCCACCTGAGGCGACATTTGTCTTTTTCTCATCCAAAACTACATATTATTACGTGCAATGACAGACCAAGGCCTTAATCCAGAGGACAAATATCCCGAGCCCTTTTCCCAGCAGTTCAGACATATTAATGGAAAAAACCTGTGACCTTATTAAATAACTCAGTCAATACGCTTATATTACGTCGAACGGTCCGGTCACGCTGATTCTGAATATTTGACAACCCTTTTAATGTACATCTGTGCTTTGAAGATTATTTCTATTTACGTAGGATGGCTTATTACAATGTGAATAAGTCTGATTCTATTATTAGGCACGTGATTTGAAATGACGTATAGATATATCTGCAATGGGGTTATGGAACTTACTGTTGATGTATTTTTATACATAACTTAGGCAATAAGTCAGAAATTATACTTATATGTATGTCTATGTATCACAAATAAATCTTTAAGTTATACAAAAAAAATCATTTGGATTTGCATTTTTTTTTTCCAAAAATGGTTGAAATAAATTCCAAATATTTTGCAAGGTATTTAATTTTCCTATTGATTCCGCGTAATGCAAGTGTGCTACGTGCGGTTAAAAGTTTACGTGTACGATTTCCGGGTTGGGTACAGAATAACATTTCCTACCTACCCCGGTACACGTATATAAGAATATCGATATATTTTACAAATTCAAATTCAAATTTAAAATCATCTTTATTTAAATAGATTTTTACAAGTTCTTTTGAATCGTCAATATTAAACTATTTTTTAAAAACTATTTTACAAGAAAACCAAGACAATTTTATTTATTTATTTTTTCACTACATCCATTTTTTAAAGTAGAAATTTATTTAAAACCGATTGTATCAAAACAGCAGTGTTAAAATAACTTCAAAACCATGAAATTCTAAATATAAAAGAAGTGAAACCTCAGAGGGACTTACGTCATCCGAAAGCCGACAGCACGCGAGCTAAAAATGTCGGATCTGGAAAGCTTCCGATTTCTACGCGAGAGCCTAAGACTTCAATCTCGGCAAGTGCCCTCGCTCATATTAGCTCCCAATGACTGGCTTCTTTTCGAACAGTTTCTATTTCGATTTATTTCTGTTTGAAAGTATCAGTAACTTGTAGCTCAGGTGATGTATGTAAAAAAATGTATGTATGTGTGTCATAGGTTCTGTGAAATATATTCGATGATATATTTGGTTGTTTTGTTGTGTTACTTTATTAAATATAAGGGTAGGCTTCGCGTAAGAATAGTGCAAAAAGTTTCTAACACTGCAGGATACGCGTTAATTTCATCATCATTATCAGCCCATATACGTTCCACTGCTGGGTACGGGCCTCCTCTACAACTGATAGCGCTTAGGCCTTAGTCCACTACGCTGGCTTAGTGCGGGTTGGTGGACTACACACCGAAGAAACGCACCTAAGGTACGCATTAACATAAATCCAGGTAATTCTTGAATTCTGATAATAATTTATATCATTTTGCCTGATGGTGTTGGCGTGTAATGATGGTGCGTGTGAGGTGGAACACAAATGATGAAGAACACTTGTATAAACGTATTATATTTTTGAAAGTATATTAGGTATGCACAGTATAACGTTCTGTGAGCGACTGCCGCTTATGACAAATCTTATTAATGATGAATCTAATATTGATATTATTGCATCACCCAAAGTGGTGTGATTGCTTAGTGGGCAATTGTCTATAAAAGGTATCTAATATGTAGGCACATCACTTCCCTTCCATTAAAAATTTTTTTTTTTTAAATTAGAATGTAAAAATCAATTAACATTAAATATAAAAGTAAAAAAAAGTAAATAAGAATAAAACTAATTATATAAAGATAATAAAAGATACGCTATGTATAATCGAAACTGCACATCACTTATAACACAAACAAATGCACACAATCCGGCTTCAGGCTACGGAGTATGACGCTACAGGATGTGGTGGGTCGCGTCTACTGCGACTAGCACGCGATCCCTGCAGCTCTCTTCTTAGGTGCTTGGTGTATTTCTTCTTGCAAAATTTCCAACCAATGTAAGAGATGGTAATAATGAGCGTTGCGATGATAATAATCGCAATAATGTTCAGTTTCTCGTGCGTGATTTCGTGCAGGAGACTTGTGTTGGCTTCGTTATTTTGTCCATTCTGAGCGATGATTACATCTTCTCGACTTTGACTTTTTCCCATTTTTTGTTAATTGGGATGGATAAAAAATCGATGTTGTTTGTCAAAATACTGAAGTGTGAATGATTGTGGAATGGAATATTTGTCAAGTAGGCATAAAATGCACTGTCGGCTTAATAAGGCGTCCGGATCGGGTTCGATTTTGATTGTTATTGTTAACAGATCCATTTATGTTGTCTCTATGCGCTCCGAGATTTGTTGTGAATTCCTTAGACTTATTTGGCGGAACGTATTGAGTTTCTGAGTCTGTGTGGACCAAGAATGCGCGTGTACCGCTGTGACTAATATTGTGAATCGCTTCGAAGGCTGTAACACGATAGTCTTTAGGTAGATAGGGACGCGCATGTTGTTTTGATATCTCACAATAAATCGGTTCGCTGCAATCTGGATGCGCAATTGTTTTGAAGTTGAGATTTTTTGCTTTCAATAGCTCTTTCAATTCCGCGTCGTTTTGTTGACTTTTTGAAATTTCGTTGTAGTCAAGCGGCGATGGCATATTTATCTCTTCTATTCTAGATAGAGCGTCTGCAACAACATTTTGTGAGCCTTGGATGTACTCTATCGTTGTACAAAATTGACAAATATAGTCCAAGTGTCGAAGTCTTCTCGGTGTGTCACTACCGCTCGTAGCCTTTTTGTGTAAAGCATACACGAGTGGTTTATGATCCGTGAATACAGTTACTTGTTGACCTTCTATCATGTGCCGAAAATGCTTGACTGCCATATATATGGATAGAAGTTCTCTATCATACGCACTGTAACGTTGCTGAGCTTCGCTGAATTTGCAGGAGAAGAAGGATAGTGGCTTCCATATTTTATTGATTTTTTGTTGAAGCACTGCTCCTGCGACTTTGTGGATGCGTTAGTCATTATTGCTAAAGGCGCTCCGGTGACTGGGTATGACAGCATGACGGCCTCTTGTAATTTCTTCTTATATTGCTGGATGAGACGGTTATTGTTGCCAGCTCGGACGCTGCGCTGACCGGAGGTGATCTGCCTTCAGTAGTCATATTGCAAGAATCACGTCGGTATCGCCAATTGTATCACGTCGGTGTCACCAATTTGCCTTATGGTGTTGGCGTGTAATGATGGTGCGTGTGAGGTGGAACACAAATGATGAAGAACACTTGTATAAACGTATTATATTTTTGAAAGTATATTAGGTATGCACAGTATAACGTTCTGTGAGCGACTGCCGCTTATGACAAATCTTATTAATGATGAATCTAATATTGATATTATTGCATCACCCAAAGTGGTGTGATTGCTTAGTGGGCAATTGTCTATAAAAGGTATCTAATATGTAGGCACATCATCATCATCATCTGCCCATACATATACGTCGCACTGCTGGGCACGAGCCTCCTCTACAATTAAGAGGTTTTAGGTCGTGGTGGACACCACGCGGGCCTAGTGCGGGTTGGCGGATTACACACCTAAGAAATTCCTAAAAACTTTTAGGTGTGCAGGTTTCATAACGATGTTTTTCCTTCACCGTTAAAATGCGTGATAATTCTTTGTGAATACACACATAACTTCGAAAAGACGACTTTAATAATTTATATAGTATGTTAAAAACGTTTATTTACCAAACTTGTTTCCATTGATATAAACTAATACGAGTACACTTAATTTTGCGATGTTTAATTGGGAATTAAATAAAAAAGGAATTGAAATTATGATAATAATACTTGTATTTTTAATTGTTTAACTGCCTATAATAGATTAATATTTGGCTATAAAAAATACCTACTGCGTGCTAAAAAATAACCACTACTTTTTCGCAACGTTTCTTAGACATTACCTACTCAAGTACCTACTTACACAGCGACCTGTTGACAACGTTTTCCACTCAGCACCGTCATACGATCGTAGGTAGGACAGTAAGCGGTGCATTCTAGCCTAGGTATCAAGTGCAGTATCTGCAATAATAGTCCTGGCTTGGTCTTTTAAGACTTGTTCTTCTTCAAACGAGATTTGGAAAGGGTTACGTTTGGTGTTGCAGAATTCTCCCTATGTTTACTGCTTATGGCGACTCTGGCATTGCCGATTCATTATTATCAGTGGTAAAGTAAATAGTAAAAAAAAACATACATACATAAACCCATGCCTGTATTCTCCGAAGGGGTAGGCAGAGGTGCATTTCTGCACCCACATTTAGCCAGGTATGTATCAGTCCCATGTAATAGGGGACGAGCCTATTGCCGTTTTTCGGACGCAATTACAGACTCCGTGCTGCTACTGAGAATTTTCTAATGGAAAAAAACCTATAACACTTTGCCCGACCCGGGAATCGAACCCAGGACATCTAGATCGCTCGGCATATACTTGTACCGCGAGACCACGAGGCAGTCGATAAAAAAAACAAGTCACTAATTGTTCCTTTTGAAGAAATTCTTCCTCTTAATCGCGCACATATTTTATGAATTCGTACTAACGATGTGCCAAAGTTGGGAAACAAAATTTAAAATAGCATGAATATGGTTTAGTTTACTCTACATATATTACGGTCACACGCCACGTTAAAACAAATTTACTAAAGTCATTAAAATCCCATTTGAGTAAGGAGATATTTTTGTAACTTTTATTACCATCTAAAAGGCAGAAATAATTGTTTTTACAGAACTTTTAACTACTTTAACTTTCAATGAAAATAGTTTTTTTTTATTTATTTCGACTGTATTTTTAAACAAAAGGCGAGTGAACCCATTGTTGTCGAATAAAAATCAAAATCACTCTACAGGTGCTAGCTCCTTATACGCAGAATTAGGCGTTAGTCAACCGTTTTAGATCAGTACGGCTTGAAAAATTTCATGTATGTGAGTTTCATTTGGAAACAATTGGGTGAGCAGGATTGTATGGTAATCATGTATGTCACAGTGATAAATAGTATAGTATATATCCTTGATTCCGTACTTATTTCTATTCGATTTGATTTAAAATGTAATGAACTTATCAAAGTGCGATTGGAGAAATGAGATGCTATGGAAAGCTTGCTTAACCCATTACTTCCCAAGCATCAAAAACATTTTTTGATGAAATGTATCAATAAAGTTCTTAGGAGGTACATTAAGAAAAAATAATATGAGAAAAATATAGTAACAGTCGACAAAAATTATCAATTTGAAAAAATTACATTAAAAACACCTTAACATTTTTTACAGCAAAAAAAATATTTTATTAGAAAAATAGTGTGAAATTACTAATTTCATCAGAAACAATAATAATAAGAGCTCTAAAAATAAAAATTTTATAGTTTCGTAAAAATAGGACAGTGGGGAGGAATGGGTTAATGTGGCGAAGAAAAAGCTACACAAGGGATAGGGCGACGTAATTATTTGAGATGTGGTAAGAAGGTAAGCGATATAAAAAAAAGAACCACCTGACATGAATGAAAAATACATCACCTGAGTAATAAAAGAGATTTACATGTTCGATTTAATTAAAACCAGTGTTATTAATTGCCGTAATAACCCCAGTAAAAGAAAATAAAATTTAAAAATACTAACAAATGTTATTGGCAGGAATTTAAATATATTAGAACCATACATACATACATACATAAACTCACGCCTGTATTCCCCGAAGGGGTAGGCAGAGGTGCATTTCTGCACCCACATTTCGCCAAGTATGTATCAGTCCCACGTAATAGGGGGCGAGCCTATTGCCGTTTTTCGGGCACATTTCTAGACTCCGTGCTGTTACCGAGAATTTCCTAATGGAAAAACCCAATAACACTTTGCCCGACCCGGGAATCGAACCCAGGACCTCTAGATCGCACGGCACATACTTGTACCGCGAGACCACGAGGCATATTAGGACCGTAGCGTGATAATATATTAAAAACGAAGATAATTAAACTGATTGATTCCCACACGGCGGCGCATCCACGCCGATGGCTCAACAAACGGAAATAAGCGAAATGGGAAGTCCCAGCCGTGATTACTTTGCAATCGAACCATGTCGCTCCCAAACGAGGCTATTTTATTATTCACTTACAAACTTTTAACGAGATAAGTTAACGTTTAAGTTTTCTGACGTTTTATTAAGGCTCACTTTATCGAGTCAAAAATTAGATCTACTTTAGTTTCGAATTCTCAGTTTTAGTTTTGAACGGTTAAAAGGCAAAAGGGGTCGTGCGGAGGACTATAAGTCGTGTAAAAAAAATCTTTTTATACATATATTAACTGGAATGGTGCGATCGCATTTTCTTACTAAAGAAATTTCGTAAGACTGCCTCGTGGTCCCGCGGTACAAGTATGTGCCGTACGATCTAGAGGTCCTGGGTTCGATTCCCGGGTCAGGCAAAGTGTTATTGGGTTTTTCCATTAGGAAATTCTCAGTAACAGCACAGAGTCTAGAAATGTGCCCGAAAAGCGGCAATAGGCTCGCCCCCTATTACGTGGGACTGATTCATACATACCTGGCGAAATATGGGTGCAGAAATGCATCTCTGCCTACCCCTTCGGGGAATACAGGCGTGAGTTTATGTATGTATGTATGTAGAAATTTCGGACGCATTGAAAGGGAAACTCAATACTGGCGTCTTAGACTGTCTATCGAACATAAAGAATATATTCACTTTATAGTGTCGATGAATTTTTAATCCTTTATTTATTTTTGAAGGTGGTTTATGCTGATGATGATAAAATAATTGTCTCCTTTCGGTTCTGAAGTGATGGTAATTTTTATCCGCTTGACGATTCAAAAGATGTTAGTCTGTCGAAATTCAAAGTTAATTTAAAAAAAATTAACACATTGTTTATTAACAAGATTTTTAGTGACAAGTTCACATCATTTTATTGTTAATTAAATTTATATTTTTACGCTCACATTGCCAACACATTTCATATATGTGAAGCCCTAGCAAGTCCCTAGTGTATTATAAATTGCTATAAAATATAGATACCTAATTAGGTAATAAAATATAAAAGGCAATTATTTCACAAACGCATCAAGACGAAAAACCTAGAACAAACATAAAAACTTACTATTTCAATTTCGAAAGTAACAACTCATTTACAATTCATAATAAATTTGAAGTTGTTTAATGTGGTTATTCTGAAGTCTGATTTTAATTTCAAAACATTAGATTGAAAAAAAGAACTTAGCGAAGTCCCAAAGCTTATAGCTGCGAGCATTTTTAATAATTCTTAAAAAATTCAATTCATTCAATGCTGCTCTAAATTTAATACACTTTACCTAGGTGCAATTATAATTTCATCGTCTATAAAATGTTAGGTTGTACAAAATTATTATGAAGCATTATTTCACAATCGTTAAATTTTGACGATCAGATGCTCGTAGGCTGTTTTTCCAAACTATATTTTATGTCTCGATGTTAAAGTTCAATATGACTAATTAATTGAAGTAAAAAATTGATGTAAGTATTTGTGGTGTTATTAGACCACGTCACGTGTTGTTATAGCCAGAATGTTTTAGTTTTATGGGAACTGGAATACATTTTAATTTTAAATCCAGCATGTACTTTTTTATTATTATTCACCTATAACGGTTAACGTTTCGACGTAGCACTTTTCTAATAAAATATCTATCATCATCATCATCAGCCTCTCTTATGTCCACTGCTGGACATATGCCTCTCCTATGGCACGCCACTGGGCTCGATCTTCGGCCTTCCTCATCCAACCGCTGATAAAATAAATCATCATCATCATCAGCTCAAATACGTCCCACTGCTGGGCACGGGCCTCCTCTAAAACTGAGAGGGTTTAGGGCCTTAGTCCACCACGCTGGCCTAGTGCGGGTTGGCACACACCTAAGAAATTCCAAAGAACTTTTACGTGTGCATGTTAAAATAAATAAATAAATAAGATAAAATAAAATAATATCTATAATAAACATATTCTCGTACTTTCAAATGTCACGTAGTAATGGCCTTTACCTATCTGCCATATTTCTTGCCTTCGCGCGTCCACTGAGAGTTCCCTTATTTAAAGGCCCAATTACACTTTGCAGGACCCGGTAATCGAATCCAAATCCCTCTTCATCGTCTTCATCAGAATGGATCGTTAAAATGAAAAAATATACATTTTAAATATTTTTAGTGTTAAAAACTTCAATTCTAATATTTCTTGCTAGCTCAGTAGCGCTTAGAAGGATCGAGAGGCCAAAGCTCAGAAGTGGCACTAATAACATAAATGAAAATAATTATAATTAGCTAGCGTTATTTGTTAAAAATCATAAATATCAGTAAAGTTGTCGTTTTAATTTCAATACCTTATTTCCTTAACTTACTGAAACAATTGAATATCACAACAAGTCCAGCACAAATGTTTAAAAACATTAGAACGGTTTTGATTGGAATTCGAAATTTATTTAAAACATTTTTCTACAAAACTTCAAGTATTCAAAACAGCACTCCCAAACTTGCATAATACCTAGCAAGCTTGTACCAATATCAAACATTTCACGATAATAGTTTTAAGAGAGAGCGACTTGAATAATGGTAACCCCTAGCACAACGGTCATTACAGGGCGGCTCGACACGGAATGGGCGTGTACTCCAGAAGTTAAATGCAAGTAATGTAACTGATATACGTGGACTCGCATAACATTGGGGAAGAATTAATGGTTTCTCAACAGACTGCGCATATTCGAAGGTTCTGCAAGTTCATTGGTGTCACTGGCATCATGATTGATCATTTCTTCTAAATCAAGTCATCTTGATTATGTTTCCTTCTTTGGTTTGGTTGCGTGGTTGATTTGAAGCTTATTATGAGGTGGCGAGGCGCGGGCGTTGATGATATATAACGGCGCAAAACCATTTACTAAGAGCTATGTCATCGCTCCACGTGTTCTTGTCTTGCATAAACAAGGATGACTCACAAAAGATCGCTCCGTTACAGTGTCTATAAAATGCCACGCGCTGCAGCGGACAGAAAACATTCGAATTATTAAGAAATTAAAAGGAATTTTGATTTTTTAAATAATAAAAAAGTTGATTTTTTAAATCACTTCTCAAAATGAATCCTCCAATAATAATAATGTCACGGCTATTCTTAACAATATTGGGCTATCAGCCTCGTCAGTTGTAAAATTTTCCTAAGGGAAACCCAAAATATGGATCATACATTTTAAACACACACTGCCCCATATTATATTACGTCGATAAATCGTTTTTCAAACTGAAACACACGATTTTATCGAATATTATAATCAATCAATATTTTACGTCCTCCATAATTTTAATCATGTTCCTCATTATTTTCTACAGTCATGACAAAATTCACTGTTGAACATAAATCACACTTCAGCCAACTACAAAATTATACTATATATTTTTTGAAAGCAGTCCGTGATGTGATCAAATATCGCATTGCATTTATTGATTTATAATTTTACCTAAAAATTATCTACATTCTTTACTACCATGATGATGGCCTCGAGGTTAAGGAGTATATTATTATTATATACGAGGCATGTTTCATTAGACGGCTCAGAGTCACTCAACGAGTTATGGAGAGGGCTATGCTCGGGGTTTCCCTACGAGATCGAATCAGAAATGAGGAAATCCGTAGGAGAACTAAAGCAACCGCCCACATAGCCACACAGCCTAGCGGATTAGCAAGTTTAAGTGGCAATGGGCCGGGCACATAGCGCGGAGAACCGATGGCCGATGGGGCCAAAGGGTTCTCGAGTGGAGGCCACGTACCGGAAAGCGCAGCGTAGGACGTCCACCCACAAGATGGTCCGACGACCTGGTGAAGGTCGCGGGTCGTCGCTGGATGCAGGCTGCCTCCAACAGGTCACTATGGAAGTCATTGGGGCAGGCCTATGTTCAGCAGTGGACTTCCTTAGGCTGATAATGATGATGATCATATATACACATATCATATTTTATTATATGTATATCTCATATGTATGTTTATATTTACTGAATTAGAATGTAGTACTTACTAATTCATATATTTGTATTTATTAATGCTATCTATCTTTAAACATTTTGCGTACATCATTTTTTTTTATTTTTTATTTTTATTAAATTTCAAGCATTTACGTAAGTTGTGACCACCCACTCTATGCTTCCAATCTCTCCAGTCCATCTAACGGTTGCCTGGAAGAAATTGCCGACAGCGATAAGGCCGCCATTTGTGACACTACCTTATTTAGAGTTGCTTATACCTATGTTGTTTTATTATTTTATGGTGTACAATAAAGAATAAATAAATAAATGATGATGTTCCGTTTGTAGGATAATAGAGGGTACGCTACCTAAGGCCTCGATCTAGCTTGACCTAGAATTTCTTAATCACACACGGATTCAAACACTGGTGGACTCTCTTTCCCTGTCGTCTCTGAGTTTACTGAGACGAACACGTTAAAGGAGGTGTTAATAAGCATCCTGATAAGTTTCACCGTGTCATTGAGAAAAATGTTATGTAGTATTCATATTCAGATAAGTTTTTCAGAAAATATTGGTAAATATTAGATTCACTTTTAGCGTCAATAAGAGTAGTATAGTAATTATGAGGAAAAAAGTCCATAAACAATAATAGTAATAATGTAACGAATAATCCAATTTATATCTTTGCATATGTACTAATGTACTCGTCTATCGTCTTCACCGAGTCGAATTTTAGAATCATTTATTTTTGATACTAGCCTGACAAATATGTTGTAATACTTCATCATCATCAGCATCAGCCCAAATACGTCCCACTGCTGGGCACGGGCCTCCTCTACAACTGAGAGGGTTTTAATACTTATTTGTAAAATTTGTTACGGTCTTTTTTGTTTATTTTTTCTACCTTACAACGATGGATGGAGAATTTGAAAAAAGTTTTTAAGGAATGCTGGTAACAGAGACAGGTAAATGGAAGATTAAAATGGTTTAGGATGGTGGTGGGGCAACCATCCTAATGATGGCTGATAAATTGGGCTGGTGCAGAAGGGAGTATCATCATCATCAGCCCATACACGTCCCACTGCTGGACACGGGCCTCCTCTGCAACTGAGAGGGAAGGAAGAAGGGTAGTAGAATATAAAAATATAATTCCACCCGAGTAAAGCTGAGTTAGACCGCTAGTCATATTAATTCCCAGAATACTAAAGACATTGTATATGTTTCGGATTTACGAATTATGTTTCGGACAGAAACTTAAAGTTGAACCCAAAATTAAATTCGATACGAGCTTTGTACCTCTTTGTGTTAATACCTTTAACGCATTAAATATTATCAAACAAGGCCTTTTAAATCATTCACAGGTATAAAAATAAGAGTTTCATATTTTTTTATATATCTAAAACCTTTGAGGCGAAAATTTTTAACGAAACCAATTTCATTTGTTTAAACATTAATTTGGAACATTTTTATATATACTCTCTCGCGCTCATTCAATAGGGAGAGATGTATATTTTTCACGTTTCATAAAAAATATTAAGTCTCATGCAATTAATGGGCGAGCATATTGCTGTTTTTCAGGCACCTATACAAACTAACTGAGATTTTTTAAGAGAACTAAACATTATCATTTTTTTTAGGGTATGAAATTTAAAGACTACCTCGTGGTCTCGTGGCACAAGTATGTGCCGTGCAATCTAGAGGTTCTGGGTTCGATTTCCGGGTCGGGCAAAGTTTTATTGAGTTTTTCCATTAGGAAATTCTCAGTAACAGCACGGAGTCTGGAAATGTACCCGAAAAACGATAATAGGCTCCCCTAATACGTGGGACTGATACATACCTGGCGAAATGTGGTTGCAGAAATGCACCTCTGCCTACCCCTTCGGGCAATACAGGCGTGAGGCTATGTATGATGAAAATTAAAAGCTTCTGGACTTAACTTTTAATGAAAAATAGTAATAATGTATATTTTTCCATTATCTATTAACGAATTTTCGTAATAGTATTAAATGAAGATAATGTATAATCCGAAAATCTCTGCATAGAAATGAAAATGAAATATTGACTTAAAAAATCACAGCTTCGTATGAAATATCTTTCAGGATTAATAATTTTTAACATTAAAAGCTCTTAACCCAAGCTGCAGCCGTTATTAATAAATTAGCATTATGCTACGGTTTTTTCTTTTACTACCCTCTCGCAATATGGTAATTCAGTAGAGTCGGGCTTAATGTATATTTCTTTATTTAATTCTTACTTTACTATTCTATGATTGGCTTCCTTGAATTTAACTATTTTTAGCTTTAAATAAATCACAATAAAAAATCATCATGCTTGAAAATTAACTCGATTAATATAATAAACAATATTTATTTTCTAAGTTTGAACTTAGCCTAAGTGAAAGTAGTGATGGCCTCGAGGTTTAGGCGCGCGGTCGAGAATCCCGACGACGGTCGCGGGTTCAAACCCCAGGCGCACACCTCGCACTTTTTCAAGTTATGTGTGTATTCACAAAGAATTATCACGTACTTTAATGGCGAAGGAAAACATCGTGATGAAACCTGTACACCTAAACGTTCTTAGGAATTTCTTAAGTGTGTAGTCCAAAACCCGTACTAGGCCAGCGTGGCCTCTCAGTAGTAGCCCGACAGTGGGACGCATATAAGCTGATGATGATGATTTTCTACGCTTATAAATGTAACAAACAATTAAATATAAAGTGTAAATTTGAATTTTATTGTCCCGTAAGTCAACCTGGCTGGGGTATTCTGATCCTAGCATTATCCTCGACGACCCTGAGGCTATTTCGTCTTAAGGCTAAGCTATATATATGTCACCGTAAAATTGTAAACACCGTTAGATTATAATCTATCTAGCGGGATTGTAAACTGTCGAAAGATTGTGGTTCACAATTGAGGTTCACAATCTTTCGACAGTTTACAATCTCGCTAGATAGATTATAATCTAACGGTGTCTACAATTTTACGGTGACATATACACATTCTCTCGCTTGAGTCGCCCAACGGGTAAACAAAGTTTTTGCAACAGGGTAGAGGTATGATATTTTCACAACTCTTTGTTTGGTGGTTTTTATATTTAGGTCAGCTATTTCATTCTATGCTAGCGCAGTATAAGTAAACGCAGTGCTATGTAGAGCCCTTTAATACGATATCCGGGTCAAGCAAAGTGTTATTGAGTTTTTTCATTGGTAAATTCACAATAGCAACAGAGAGGATGTGCTTCAAGTGTGACTTAAAACATAGCTGGTGTAACGTGGAAGGAGAAGTGTAACGTAATAGTAAGTTAGTAGTAGTAAAGTCGTGATGGCTTCGAGTGTTAGGCACGCGGTCGAGAATGTCGACGGTCGTGGGTTCAAACCCCAGGCACCTCTGACTTTTCGAAGTTATGTGTGTATTCACAAAATAATTATCACGCACTTTAACGGTGAAGAAAAACATCGCGATGAAACCGGCACACCTAAAAGTTCTAAGGAGTTTCTTAGGTGTGTAGTCCGCCCACCCGCACTAGACCAGCGTGGTGGACTAAGGCCTAAACCCTCTCAGTTGTAGGGGAGGCCCGTGCCCAGCAGTGGGACGTATATGGGCTGATGATGATTATTATGATGATGCCACAGGACATAACATTGCACCCACAAAAATTGATTGATTACGTCACAATAAAAAAATAGTGTGTAATGAAATATGAATACTGATTAATGCGGTCACGCAATATGTACATTTCTGTGTTTACTTTCATGCGTTTTGTTAATTATTCAGTGTTTAGTTGAATGTGTGCCGGTAATTAATTACCTTCTTACTATGCGTGGTAAGTGGGGTAATTATGTTAGTTAGGGTTAGGTGTTGTTTATGTGAAAAGAGTAACTTTGAGCAACTATTTGCTCGGCTTGTTAAAAACGTGCCAGCCGTATACTTTGCTTTTGCCATTTTTGGGCAGATGTCCAGACTCCGTGCTGCTACTGGCAATTGCCTAATGGAAAAATCCAATAACACTTTGCCCGACCCGGGAATGGAACACGGGGCCTCTTGATCGCACAGTTATAGTTGTAATACGAGACCACGAGGCAATCGATTAATAGTGTTGACATGAACTAACTTTTACCCTTGAGTCGCTAATCCAATTTTGTAAAATTGCTTGTACGAAGACAATTAGAACCTTGGAGACGGCTTAAGGAAAATTTACTTAAGTACAAAAAAAACCGGGGTAGTCTGAACTATTTTCATATTAGACTCATTTTTATGAATGTCTAACAATCGTTTTAACGTGAGGAACCATTTTTTCCTCTTCGATCAAATCCCAACCAATTTTTCATTGCCCCCGGGTGAGCTGGCTAGTTCAAGTTTCATAATTCAAAGCAATTTAATAAAAATGGAAGAAATTGCAACTTCAGTAGTAATATGGCCTTTTTTGGAAGGAAACTTTTACGCATCGCCCGTCCTCATTAACTTTCCACCAAGCTCGCTAAGTATTTTCATTTTAACTCGCAAAATATGAACTCTTAAAGTGGCTTAAGTACATTATTGGTGTAACTTTTGTAAATGTAGCCAAGTTTTGCATCCGAAATGAGAGGTTGTTGATTTAGCTTATCGTCTCCTTACACTCGGATACAAAATTACGTAATAATACGTTATTAAAATAAGATTAAACTTCAAGCTGGGGAAACAAACCCCCCTCTGTTCGGATTACTGCAGATGATGTTATAAGTGTATAAATGGATGTATTTATAAAAGTATTTCATTCTGATTAGCACAGTTCATGATCGTATTTGTTGTTCTTCTAGCTGTATAAAAAATATTTTGTAATTTTGCGAGGTGCAGATTTTTTTTTTATTAAACAGCGTGTGGCCGAATTTTATGTTCAAATTTAAGAGCACACTACTGACTATTCAAAGTTTTACTATGAATGGAGAAATACCTTTAACAATTGAAGGGTAACACTCGTTGAGAAACAAGTACGTCTTCAACTTTTATATTTCTAACAACTTTTATATTTTAAAATATCAATCCGTCTTGCAACTGACAATCCAACGACTGAGCTCGAACTGCTCAGCGACACCATTTTTATACACATCAATTGACGGTCTTATTTTTAAATATTTTTATAAAGTCCAATAATTAATTTATATTAATCAAGATTATATTCTCATTAAAGTTATTGACAATTTTAATTATACTTATAAGTAATAAAATCATCAATATGTAATTTTACTATTACTACAATAATTTAGTAAAAGGTCTGTACGCATAAGCTTTTAATAATGTAAATATATAATATTGTAAGGTATTATAATGAAATACATTTATAATTACTAAATATTACTATTTAGGCTAACAACTCGGCCTTCCTGTTAGAAGCGAGTCCCCTCGCTTACTTTTAAATTAAATTAATACATAACAATGAACTACAAATAGTAATATCTATTTTTATTTAAATTATCTTTTTTTTTTATTATCTTAAAACTAAATGTTAATGCAACCTCTTTATATTCATACAGTTACCCGATATGTACACAACTATTATACGTCACACATAATAAATAAAAACCTTTTGCCCGACCCGGGAATCGAACCCAGGGCCTCTAGATCGCACATCACATACCTGAGCCGCGAGACCACGAGGCAGTTCACCCTTTTACAATTATTTATTAATTTTCGTATTTCTACAAACTAGTTAAAGCGACAACAGACTCATGTCTGCTGCTTCATATCGTTGGGAAGTACTTTAAGCTGTGACTGCTCTTCACGAAATTATCGTCTATTCGTACCAAGTTAGCGTTTAGCATGTGTTTGATTGAATTATACATAAGTGAAGAATTCTATAAAGATACTGTTCGTGTAACTCATAACTTTCTCGGTAATTAGTTGCGACCCATTAGTACCTTATGTAATTCTTTTAAATATAATCACGGTAGGGCTTTTCATTATTACAATATCTGGTATTGCCGTGAATGAGTGGCCTAAGAGAACGGACTAATTAATGACGTAGTCTTCTACTACATAAAAACAGTTGTTTCTTTTATTACCTGTACTTCTACTGTAACGGTTGTCATCCCGATTGGCGTTCTACAACAACTATTGAAGTTCCGGGTCCGAGTGACAAACACTAATGATAAATATAACTGATATTATCGGTTAAGCATAATTAGGCTACTTGTTTCACATTTTTTTCTTGATCCTTTTCATGTTTTTTTTTTGATTGACTTTATTCTTAAAGCAGTGCAAGGATAAATGACTCAACTTATCGCAAGTACTACATTATAATGGTGGTTTATCACATCTATAACTTGGATGTCCAAATTGTTCACAGTTATAGCATGTTAACCTTAAGGTTATATCGGATTTGGGCGGAATCGGTCCACCTTTACGCTCACTTTGGACTTACGATTGTGTCCTACCTTCACGGATCTAAAGTATTTCAAAACCTGCTCCGGTTCTGAAAATTGAGCAGCTTACGCGCCTACCTTAATAGCCCTATCCTCTACGCTGTTCAACAAGCAGTCAACGGCCAAGCCAGTCCGTATTTTATAGATCTATTTAATAAACTTACTTTGGCATAATAATAATGATCATAAGATTCTTAACTCGTTTAAAGAGTTTTCATTCAAAAGTGCCAAAAACTTATCCAACGCAGTATTTGTTGAAACTTGTAAGTTCTGATCTTTCTAAACTAGTTCGATGTAATACACTAGCGTCTCTTGAAAAATCATGTAATTCTGTTCTCACATACCTGGTTTCCAAACTTACGACTCTTCAGTCGTTCCATGTCTCGTCGCCTTGGCTCAAAGTAGCCATATTATCTTCCAAAGACCATTGATAATGTACGACCCGTAGCGGTCTGAATTGCTTGTCTCGGTCTCGACTCTCACTCCTGGAAATGCCTCGGTACCGACCCCGGCTCTCACTCCTGAGAACCTTTCAGTCGCGACCCTGGCTATCCCCTCTAAGAACGCCTCGATCTCGACCCCGGCTCTCACCCCTGAGAACCTTTCGGTCTCGACCCTGGCTATCCCCTCTAAGAACGCTTCGATCTCGACCCCGGCTCTCACCCCTGAGAACCTTTCGGTCTCGACCCTGGCTATCCCCTCTAAGAACGCCTCGATCTCGACCCCGGCTCTCACCCCTGAGAACCTGTCGGTCTCGACCCTGGCTATCCCCTCTAAGAACGCCTCGATCTCGACCCCGGCTCTCACCCCTGAGAACCTTTCGGTCTCGACCCTGGCTATCCCCTCTAAGAACGCCTTGATCTCGACCCCGGCTCTCACCCCTGAGAACCTTTCGGTCTCGACCCTGGCTATCCCCTCTAAGAACGCCTCGATCTCGACCCCGGCTCTCACCCCTGAGAACCTTTTCGGTCTCGACCCTGGCTATCCCCTCTAAGAACGCTTCGGTCTCGACCCCAGCTCTCACTCCTGAGAACCTTTCGGACT
Organism: Hemaris fuciformis; assembly: GCA_907164795.1. Taxonomy (NCBI): domain Eukaryota; kingdom Metazoa; phylum Arthropoda; class Insecta; order Lepidoptera; family Sphingidae; genus Hemaris; species Hemaris fuciformis. The sequence continues at coordinate 13,921,485 of OU015438.1, read as the reverse complement.
CGATCCTGTCTCTCGCTCCTCGAAATGCTTTGGTCCAAATTCCGGTCTACACATCTTGGTTTACTTTGGTTACGAACCGGTCCCTCGTGCTCAGAATTGTTCACACCCTCTTTCTCGAGATCCATAGCGAGAGCTGAAACTGACATACCGGCTTAAAACACAGTAGAAATGTCATACCACTTCGTATAACATTTATAATTACACTAGATGAAAACCCGGCCTCACTCGGGTGAAATGTTACTCATAATACACATGTGGATAGATACCTCTGTAGTTATCGGTTCTCAAGGACTATTAAAGGCAAAGCAAGGTATAGATTCCCATAGCACCGTTTATTGTGCTTATTAAACACAGTACATTAGAACCGAGATGTTGGCAATGATTAAGAAATAATCATAAATATTCTCTATAATGCATCACAGATTAATTATAATAAGATTTCTCTATATACAACAATTTTCGTTAATTGTTTATCACATTTCAGGTCGTATTATTATTTACAGCCTTCGGGATTATTTAAAGCCATTAGCTTTTTCATGTTCATTGTTCACAGTCATAAACGGAATCAGATAAGAAAACATCATTTTCATTAATATAGGGCCGAAATCTTTTAGTCTCTTTCCGTGGAGTTATGTTTTAATATAATATATCCTCCATTGGTAGGTACTTAAGAAAATTTTATGTTCACGTAGTTAGACATGACATTTTATTTCTCAACGGCTACTATTGAGTGTTACCGGCAAAAACTTAAGTTTTACGATTGTCCTTTAAATCACTCTGAACACAAAAAATGGGAGAAAAAAATCGTGTACGAATCACTTACGTTACTTATATCCAGGCGTAGATCGAAAACAATTGAAGTTGTTTTCGGTGATCCCTCTTCTGAAGCTGAAGGGTAACACTCGTTGAGAAACAAGTACGTCTTCAACTTTTATATTTCTAACAACTTTTATATTTTAAAATATCAATCCGTCTTGCAACTGACAATCCAACGACTGAGCTCGAACTGCTCAGCGACACCATTTTTATACACATCAATTGACGGTCTTATTTTTAAATATTTTTATAAAGTCCAATAATTAATTTATATGTCGGGTTGGTCATTAGTACGGGACTTCAACTGACAGCGAAACGAAGCGTGCAGATAGCACGCTCGGCAGAGTCTAGCTCACTTCCGTGCGGAGTCGAAGAGTGGGGACGTCAAGCGATGTCGACGAGTGGGAGTGGCAGCTTGAACGTCGTCAATTCTCATCGAACCACCGCGCGGACAACAAGTGCCTAGGAACTGTCTCACGTTTCGTTGTACTATAATTTGTCAAGTTTTATTGGAAATATAGCGTCTGAATGTCTTAAAAGTTTTTCACTCGGCCTATGTTTCCGACATCAGAAGTGGGATCCACATAGAGTTTCTATAAGCTTTGTGTGTATCTTGCGCCTACTCTGATTTTGATGCATAGAATTTGCGTGAAAGAACTCGGTTTCCGTAAAGTTTATCGTTTTGAAAATTTTAATTCTTGCGTAACGAGAATAGTGCGTTTTGCGTTGTATTGTGCAAGTGGTTTCTAAATCGCGTAACATGTCGAGCCGTTCAAAACGTAACAATAGCGGTGGAAGGTGAAAAAAAAAAAAAAAAAAAGTAGGTATCGTGATATTATTTTCAGCGATAGTTCGGTCGAGTGTCAGCGAAAGCCACCTAAACACGCGTGGGTCACGAAATGCTTAAGCATCGTTCCCGTGATTAAGCCACGTATCGCGTAAGTCAAGACGAAGTGTTGAATCGGGCTTGTGCTAGTTTGGATGCGATTGAAAATCGGTTGGAAACTGCGGTTGCCGGTTCTTGTCGCGGCCGCGTAGCGAAGGTAATATTCAACCGATGCTTTTAGTGGTGACAGTTAGTGGGCATAACGGGGGATATTTCACACTCTGTGCGATGATAGTGATACGGCGGGAAAATACTCAACATATAGGATTTGTCCGCGTTGGTTCACGTGCGTTCTTAGTATCTACATGTCGCCGTTCGATCCCAGTATCCATTATTTTGACGTGTGGTGTGCAGAATCAGACCGCGGTTGCGAAATAAATAGGTGGAATGATCGCGAGTGTCTTGAGCGGATAGGTAGTTGTCTTCGCGGTGATGCAAAGTCGTGGCTAAAGGAGTAACACATAATTGAGGGACGTGGAATAATTTTAAAAACTGAATTGCGCTCATTGTGTCCGCGAAACATTCATACGCTTAAAGTTCTTATAGTTTTGTGTGTGTTCTGCGTTTACTCTCATTTTGATATAAAGAATACTGAATGTTGAAGTTGCATAAATTAGTTTCATGAGCTCTTGAATATGTCACGGTCGAGTTAGCAAACTCGTAGTAATAAAAGACGCGAGCGTTCGCTGAGCCCTGGGCTACACCAGCAACTCCGGGCGATAATAAACTGTGAGTGTGTTGTAAGATAGTTCCAGGTCAAGCGCAGCGAATGTTATTGGCGGACGACCGCCGATGGTGGGGTAGTGGTGCAGTGATGGCCCCCACACCTGCATGGATCCTACTACGGGGCTATCCACGTTAACGCCTGCAGCGGAGTCACAATTTCCGAGCGACTGCATTGCTACGGAGCTGGCGGATAAGTTTAAGTGATAAGTGGTTTGAACCCGGTAAGGTCCAACAACTTTTATACTTCAACTTTTGATCCGTCCTTAAATTTAGTGTCTTAAGAGTGTGTCTTAAGCTGGCCCAATTTCAAACACGAGTTTAAACTTTGTGTCCACGTGACTTGGATGTTGCTAATATCATTTTAATGTTATGAAAACTAATTCTAACAATTACCCCACATATGCAAAATACGCAAGGCGATCATTGTTGCTCCTTCGTATAATAAATGGTCTCGGTGAATAATTAATTTCATGTACTATAATTCGTGTTATAGTGAACCCGATACGTGCGGCGGCGGCGCGTGTGGCGGCGGCGGCACGTGTGGCGGCGGCGGCGCAGCCTACCGCGGCGCAGCCTGGCAGCGGCGTAACCTGGCGGTTGCGCAGCGCGGTTCGAGAATGCCTGGTTTTGAGTGGTACAACCACTGACGCTCACTTTATAATGGAATGATGGTCTGTAAACTTTTAATTACTAAAAAGGATTTACCTTAAATTTAAATGGTAAACGTACTAGTAATGTAGTTGCTATGAATGGTATCTGAAAGGCACGAATAGTTATTACTGAACAGACTGTGTGCAGTGTAATTATAAAGTTTTGCAAGGGGACCGTATGGTGTTTCAAGCTTCGAATTTAAAATTCGTATTCACACACGACCTTTACTAATATTAAAGCTGAAGAGTTTGTTTTCTTTTGTTTTTGCTTGAACACGCTAATCTGAGGAAATACTAGTCCGATTTGAAAAATAAAATATAGTGTGAGATAGTCCACAATGGAAAATGTAGTAAGCAATGTTCTTTTTGAAGTGTAATGTTTCACATACGGAGTTACGAATAACAACTAGTAGTCAAAAAACATGTCTGTGTCACGTACCAGTCGAAGTTGATGTTGATAGTAATCCTGATAATTACTGATGTTGATTCAGTTAGTTATGATGTAAGTTGAGACTCGAGTAAGGGGACTATATCGGGCGTATTGCGTATGACCGTACCAGGGGTTACTTCGTAATCGTAGCATGCGATTTGCGTTTAACACTGGCGGAGGTCGGGATCCAATGAGTGGATTGGGGCAATGTGATTGCCGGTTGGCTAAGGAGCCGTGGCTCGAAGGAAACTTACTTGGAGACTCTCTTACGATAAAATTTGAAGTCATTATCATAAAGTTGATTTGATGGACTGGCTTGGTACGTGGCTCAGGTATTGAAATAGTTAATGCTACTCACATAATTAACCGAAATTATTACTGCCAACAAGTCGAGTTATGTTTCATGCGATTGTAAAGACAATAATTTCTAAATTTACTGTAGGCGAGTTTGTATTAATTGAATTTGTGGGTGTTTTATGCAATCAGACTAACGAATGAATGTTTAACATACATAGTCACAGAGCTGACTATCAAATTTATGGTATAGTCACGGGGCTGACTATCACCTATCACTAGTCACAGAGATGACTATCAAATTTATGGTATAGTCACGGGGCTGACTATCACCTATCACTAGTCACAGAGATGACTATCAAATTTATGGTATAGTCACGGGGCTGACTATCACCTATCACTAGTCACAGAGATGACTATCAAATTTAAGGTATAGTCACGGGGCTGACTATCACCTAGCACGAGTCACAGAGCTGACTATCAAATTTATGGTATAGTCACAGAGCTGACTATCACCTAGCACTAGTCACAGAGCTGACCAAGTGTGTGTAGGCACGTATATCGCATTTAGGGTCATCATTACTGTTAGTATTGATTGCATGGAGATTTTGCAGCAGTAGTCAGTGTCTAGTTTATTTAAGTTTATGATAATTTAATTTCAATAATGAAGTAAAATAGTTATCCCTATACCTAAAAGGCGTTTAACTTTAAGAGCACTTACAAGTACGGTCATGATAGGCTTAGAAAAATGCCAGAGGGGTCAAAGCATACCTGATGAACTTGAGAAACATAAGTGATGACATTTTGGGTAATGTTTAAGTGTACACGGTGATTGTTGGGGTTCTGTAGGAACCATGTGCGATCCAAAGGGGATGCGCAAAGGAAATGGCTGAGTAAGTGGTGTTACTGGATGGCCATGAATCACGTGTATAGCTTGGTTGTTAAATTTAGTGTGATAATTGGAGGTCATGAATCAAGTAATCAGTAGTGCTTTGAAACTGTCTTTGCTTTGTGTTAAGAATTAATGAAAATTCTTCTGTGAGTAGATTATTAAGAACAATCTAAGCCTCAGTATTATTGTATGACCTTTACCTGGGCTAAGTCAGGACTAGCCGAGCTATATGATACTTTGCACATGAATTTTGTTTACAGACTAACACACAGAGACGTGTGTCCTGTAGGATGGCCGTGTCGGGTTGGTCATTAGTACGGGACTTCAACTGACAGCGAAACGAAGCGTGCAGATAGCACGCTCGGCAGAGTCTAGCTCACTTCCGTGCGGAGTCGAAGAGTGGGGACGTCAAGCGATGTCGACGAGTGGGAGTGGCAGCTTGAACGTCGTCAATTCTCATCGAACCACCGCGCGGACAACAAGTGCCTAGGAACTGTCTCACGTTTCGTTGTACTATAATTTGTCAAGTTTTATTGGAAATATAGCGTCTGAATGTCTTAAAAGTTTTTCACTCGGCCTATGTTTCCGACATATATTAATCAAGATTATATTCTCATTAAAGTTATTGACAATTTTAATTATACTTATAAGTAATAAAATCATCAATATGTAATTTTACTATTACTACAATAATTTAGTAAAAGGTCTGTACGCATAAGCTTTTAATAATGTAAATATATAATATTGTAAGGTATTATAATGAAATACATTTATAATTACTAAATATTACTATTTAGGCTAACACAATATAGAAAAACGTAAGAAAACTTTCTTAAAATTAAAATGTATTATAATTAAATCTTAAGTCTATATACTTAAGACTTCTTTGTTTGCAAATTCTACTAGCCCGAACGAGATTAGTATGGTAGACTAAGTCTAATCCCTCTTAATAAAAGGAGAGGCATGTTAATGTATCTTTATCAGCATATAAGAGCTTCTATAGATTTATAGTACGTTGCGTTGTCTGACCTAAATATCACGGTAAAGTCATTGAAAGATAAATTTGATAATCTTGATCATTGACAGTGCGACAATGAACTGCGTTCTTGATCCACTACGCTGTCCTCCACATAGCAGTACATAATGATATCCAGTGCGAAAGAACTTGCCTTCAGTGTCTTTGACTCAAAGCGATGTTCATATAAATACTCTAGAGACTTAATAGCTCATTCCGTTTCATAATAAACACTTGACCTGCATTTATTTAATTACAAGCGACCCGACCCGGTACTGTAATAAAAGCCCATTTCGCCACACGTTAAAAGGTGCCAAGGTTATGGAAAGAAACATACATAAAATACTATAGATTTTTAACTACAAACATACATGGCTGATAGCCATGATAACAAAGTCGTGATGGCCTCGAGAATTGGGTACGCGGTCGAGTATCTCGGCTGTCGCGGGTTCAAACCCCAGGCACACTACTCTGTCTTTTCGAAGTTATGTGTGTAATGTGTATTCATAATAAATTATCGCGTACTTTAACGGTGAAGAAGAACATCGTGAGGAACCCTGCACACCTAAATGTTCTTAGGAATTTATTAGGTGCGTAGTCCGTCAACCCGCACTAGGCCAGCGTGGTGGACTTAGGCCTAAACCCTCTCAGTTGTAGAGTAGGCCCGTGCCCAGCAGTGGGACGTATATGGGCTGATGATGATTAACGCAGTAATAACTTTTGTTCGACGTTTTTCACACAAGTCAACCGTTTTTAATGTAGACTTGTCAAAAATTCATGCAATGCAAATTAATTTGGCCGACCCCGATAAAGTTCTCAGGGAAGCCATCGTAGTTTACATTTATCGAAGCCCATTTCTAATTAACTTTAATGGAGTCAATTTAAAATAAATCATGTAATAAAAAAAATATGTTTGATTCATATTACGACTCATATTCAAGCTCCGATTTCAAATCTGGATGCAATAGTGCTTCATGGAAATTCATCTTTTACACCATCTCGTATTTCCATCCAATCGATTGCCGGAGAGTTTATTACATCGCCGAGGCACCATTTTTCATTCGCTTAGCGCCAACGCAACCCCCTGAAATATCTTAAACAAATTTATTCAAGCTTAGGCAAGATGTTTTGTTTGCACGGGGTAAATAGGCACGTTTATATTAACGCCCTTGCCTCTGTCACAGTTCAGTATCTAACAATGTAATAATATCATTAGATATTTTACTTTGATTTTTTTACTGACAGACAGAAAGTGATGCACGATTGAAATATCAGTTCCGGGCACTTTTTCTACAATGGAGAAGGAATCAGGTCTTAAAACTCCACGCTGTCCTTGACCAGGTTAGCGGGCTTTGGACGCCTAAGATGGGGATTCTTTACAAAAAACTGTTAAGTGTTCCTCGGAAATTTTTCTTCACCGTTAATGTTAGTAATATTCATTGTAGATACACAAGCTATTTGTATGAGTCCCGTGAGTGTCTGGGATTTGAATCCACGACTTAGGTGTTGTATTGGTAGGTTCAAATACTTTCATTTTCCACTTTGAAATTCACTATTCATCGTTATTGATAGACTCAGTACGTCTAGATCTCAATATAGATATCAGTATGAGATGTCTCACAACACGGCACAAGAGTTGACTTACTGCCACTACTGTTCTATACGCGAACGTTTTGAATTTCGCCGGCATTTAGTGGAGTTGTACAGGATTGCGTTGGCTCGGATAGAATTTCAAATGTTTGGTTTTGGAGTACAGCGCCTGTCTTAGCTTGTCGGCTGTAAAGCACACACGCCTTGAGGAGACACCCCTTTCAAATTGTGACGTAATATTATTTTGCGAGTTATTGCAGTACCTATTTATTTTATTTTTTATTGAAAATACTTTACACTATACAAGGAAAAATAACATAAATAACATACAACTTAAAAGATATATAGTTACAACAGGCGGTCTTATCGCTAGCTGCGATTTCTTCCAGACAACCCACTATATACTTCAATCATTGCTTTTTATCTCAAATAAAAGATACAGATAAATATATATACACTGACGCCTGTATTCGTCAAAGTGGTATGCAGAAGTGCATTTCTGTGTACATGTTTCGCCAATTGTGCTTTCGTCACACGTATTCGGTGGCGAGCCATTTGCCGTTTATCGGGCACATTTCCAGACTCCGTACTGCTACTAAAAACTCGATAACACTTTGCCCGACCCGGTTAACGAACCCGAGGCCTCTAAATCGCACGGCGCGTACTTATGCCATGACACCACGAGACAATCAATCGAAATATAAAATATATCTAAACAATTATAAGTATAGTATTTATATTGAGCAGATCAAACATTCTAAGCACTTCTACGAAATAGCTTTGCTTCACATTGAAATAATGTTCGAACCAGCATTAATATTACTTAAAATATTCCCGCTCTAACAACCGTAGCGAGTAAAAAAATATGAAGCATTTACAGCAAATATACGAGGAAATAATCAATCTTCTATACAGTAGCTAAGTGCATTTGATAGTTTGACTGCATCGAGTTTGTGTGATGGATGGAGCAGTTGCACGCCCACCCACCATGTTGATATGAGAAGAATTGTAGGGTACTTGAAGGAAATATCAGACATTTTAACGATACAGCCAGGGTTTTATGCTAAAATTTATTTTTCATTTTACACCTATAACATCAGCTCTTAGAGATTCATGAATACTTTTATTCTGGTCTAAATTGATTGACCCCAAAAGAGTTGTGGTTTAAGATAATTGATACGTACTTAGCATCATCATCAGCCAATATACGTCCCACTCCTGGGCACGGGCTTCCTGTGCAACTGAGAGGGTTTAGGCCTTAGTCCACCATGCTGGCCTAGTGCGGGTTGGCGGACTACACACCTAAGAAATTCCTAAGAACTTTTAGGTGTGCAGAATTCCTCACGATGTTTTCCTTCACCGTTAAAGTAATTCAATTCATAATGAATACACACATAACTTTGAAAACTCAGTGGACCTGGGGTTTGGACCCATGACCGCGGAGATTCTCGACCGCGTGCTTAAACCTCGAGGCCATCACTACCTAGTATCGTTTATACTCAATTTGCAAACATTAACATGAATGACAATAACCTTTAAATGCTCTTCTCAGTGAAAAATCAAAATGGAAACAAGGCCTTTGCGTTTGTAAGGAAATAACTTTCAACGCTTTCATCAACAAAAATGCATTGTTTAAAACAACGACATTACAGTAAATGTAAACAATAAATGTTGCGAATATTAGTGTTGTATTCAAAAATGTGTAATTACAATAAATCAGAAGCAGCGAGCTGGTTATGCAGACGCACGAACGCGGTTTGATGGAGAGCCGCTTTGTATTGACGTACGCCGTTTTTTGTATTATTCACAGTGGCTTTTGTAGTAAAGGAGTACACTGATTTATCGTCTCATATTTTATTGTGCTGAATAAAACCGCAAAATAACAGATGTCCAAAAAGAAAAATGGAGTGAATATCGAGATGGATGCTGATAGAATGTATAAAACATATACCGATGACGATGGTGAAGTTGCGAGGCAATGCAGTACTGAGCAAAGTGTGGGAATTAATAAAAATCTTAGCTCGGAACGGGACAGCCACACACAGCCTTTCGTCTCAACATGACAAAAGCTCTTTCATTTTAACCAACTGCGCCATATATTTTAGCTATATCCAAAAACCTGTACCAGGTTATCGTGGTGGATTATAGTCCATGCTGAGTAGTGGAACATAAAAACATATAACAATGCCATAAACCATTCCTAAATACGAATGCAACGTTGTTGAATAAAACAAATTTACAAAATCACCTTCAATTAATTTATAAATCCAACCTCGAAATACGAAACACCGCAAAGCAAATTGTACTCGTAAAACGACAAATAATAACACAGGTTCCGACGCACGACCGCGAAAACTTGCTAAGTATTAATGGCGTAAACATTAAGGGCTTGTTACAAACTTTCTTATCAGAATTTGCGTTCGCATTAATCATCTGCGAGGGAACTTGAGCCGATCTGGCGTATCTACACTCGAACCGCGCCGTGGTTTCGCTTGCGGTGCTGTAGCCGAGCGATTTGTTTGATTGATCACCGGATTATGCGATGCAAATGCTGTTTAATTTATTGATAAGTGTTTTATGAGGATAAATAATTCTGAAATCGGATTTAGAATGGTGGTTCTTATACTTTTGTCATTAATATCCGCCATCATCATCATCAGGCCATATACCTACATCCCACTGCTGGGCACGGGCCTCCTCTACAACTGAGAGGGTTTAGGCCTTGGTCCACCACGCTGGCCTAGTGCGGGTTGGCGGACTACACACCCAAGAAATTCCTAAGAACTTTTAGGTGTGCAGGTTTCATCACGACGTTTTCCTTCACCGTTAAAGCAAGTGATAATTCATTGTGAATACACATATAACTTCGAAAAGTCAGAGGTGTGTGCCTGGGGTTTGAACCTGCGACCGCCGAGATTCTCGACCGCTAACCTAAACCTCGAGGCCATCACTGCTTACTTTATACCCCTTTTTTACGTGGGATTAATGACACGAATGAATACAATGAATATAAATACAAGAGCCTTGGTGTTTGTACAATTATTACCTGTGACGTAAATATGCTGCCTACCCCTTGAGAGATACGTATGCATATAATTTTCACGTTATGAAGCATGTGTTCCTACTCAGTAATAATACCAACGAAGGTTCTTTCTGCGGTCGATTTAGCGGAAATGTCTCGTACATGTCAAATTTAGCAGATCTTCGAGGCGGGAAGTAAATTCAAATCCAATTTCGTTCTTGCTGACAAGTGGCAATCGAAATTTTAAAAGGTTTATTCCCTCGTCTCTTTAGTGACGAGGGTTTTAGTTGTTACGTCGTGATAATTTCATATAATCTTTGACTAGCAAAAATGTTATTTACAGAAACATAAATGGCCTCAATACAGGCTTGCCTAGTACGGCGGCAATGCTGGAATATTACTTGGAGGACAACAATCAATTATAAACGATAACATTGTATATTTAATAAATAAATTTTAATATTTTTTTAAAATAATCCGAAGATTGCATGCACATACCTGAATTCATACCAAGATTTACAAGTTGTATTAAAAACTATTTTGACAAACAGTAAATAGACTGCCTCGTGGTCTCGCGGCACAAGTATGTGCCGTGCGATCTAGAAGTCCTGGGTTCGATTCCCGGATCGGGCAAAGTGTTATTGGATTTTTCCATTAGAAAATTGCCAGTTGCAGCACGGAGTCTGGAATTGTGCCCGAAAAGCGGCAATGGGCTCGCCCCCTATTACGTGGGACTGATACATAAGTACCTGGCGAAATGTGGGTGCAGAAATGCACCTCTGCCTACCCCTTCGGGGAAATACAGGCGTGAGTTTATGTATGTACCTATGTAATAAATATATTGTGTGTATAGTGCAACTCAACCACCGGTTTGGTTTCACTGCTTGCTTCTAACTAATTGCAACAATTAATCTATCCTTCTTGGGTTCTTAGGAGGGTTCGTAATAGCTCAAGCAAGATTCTATATCGATCATTTTCGTCATATAGCTGGGTACAAAAGTGTTGCAATTGTGAAGATTACATCATCATCATCAGCCCAAATACGTCCCACTGCTGGGCACGGGCCTCCTCTACAACTGAGAGGGTTTAGGCCTTAGTCCACCACGCTGGCCTAGTGCGGGTTGGCGGACTACACACCTAAGAAATTCCTAAGAACTTTTTTTAGGGGTGCAGGTTTTATCACGATGTTTTCCTTCACCGTTAAAGCAAGTGATAATTCATTGTGAATACACACATAACTTCGAAAAGTCAGAGGTGTGTGCCTGGGGTTTGAACCTGAGACTGCCGAAATTCTCGACCGCGCGCCTAAACCTCGAGGCCATCACTGCTTGCAGGCCATCACTGCTTGCAAGCAGATTGAACATATTTGGATTTTTGATTTGTATGTTACACCCTAAATTTTATGTGGCATGCAGGTTTCCTCTCTATTTTTTCATTGACAGTTTAATTTCGTCATACAACTTTATGAATCATGTGATGGGCCGGTCAATTACAGTAAACCAAAAAATTCTTAAGCTGGTGTCATAATTAAAGATCTGCGAACTCATAATAAAGCAGTTAATCAGAAGTTTAAGCTTGTGAGTGGAACAAGTTTGTTAGATGTAGCTAACTACCTTTGGCAATTAACGCTTTGCTAGTAAGCCACTAAGTTTTGGGTTTCAAACTGCAATTAAGGGATACCTATGTGCTGAAAACTGTTGGGTTTCATTTGGGATAATGCATGCGATTCTGTAGATGTGTAATTGAATATCAAACATTACGATTATCAAACATAATGAATAGTCGCTTGGCATTTGGGATGATGGCGAGAGATGAAAAATATACTTTAGAAAAGTCTTGAGGCAGACGATGAAAGTAATATCAAAATAATTTGTGAGCACCATAATGTAAAGAACGCTAATCTCTTTTAATACAAAATCGACTGATTTTAGAAATAGCGTTAAGAATCTAAAATTTCTTGCAAAGTGTCCCACAAAACTAGATAGCGCGAGAAACCATTTTGACAGTCAAAAAGGAAACATTCAAAATGTAAGAATATATTGGTGCTGCTTTCCATTCGCGCGGCGTGTTCACGTTACAAATTCGGAAACGTGCACCGAAGCAGCGAACACCAGTTGGTTCGTATTTTTTCTATTTATTCACACAAGGTGTGCCGGCAGATTCTACGCTGTCCATGTACAGCTGGATAAGTTAGACGTTTAGTAGTTTTGTTACCGCAATTATTATATACATTTTGTATATTATTTAGGTGGAGTTTTGCTACTGTGTACATACATACATAAACTCACGCTTGTATTCCCCGAAGAGGTAGGCAGAGGTGCATTTCTGCACCCACATTTCGCCAAGTATGTATCAGTCCCACGTAATAGGGGGCGAGCCTATTGCCGTTTTTCGGGCACATTTCCAGACTCCGTGCTGTTACCGAGAATTTCCTAATGGAAAAACCCAATAACACTTTGCCTGAACCGGGAATCGAACCCAGGACCTCTAGATCGCACGGCACATACTTGTACCGCGAGACCACGAGGCAGTCGTGCTACTGTTGCTACTGTGTCTATATTATTTTTTGGTTGAGATAATTTATGGTCAGATAAGACGGTGTTGTTCATAAATGGTTAAGTTGTTGATAACCAAAATGGCAGATTCTTCGCCTCTCTTGGCTTGTATGTATATGGCATTTAACGTATATAATATATAAAAATGCATTTGCATCATGTAAATACGTATATTGCATATTTACATATGTTCATACATAACCTCAGGCCTGTATTCCCCGAAGGGGTAGGCAGGGTGTATTTCTGCACTCACATTTCGCCAGGTACGTATCAGTCCCACGTAATAGGGGGCGAACCTATTGCCGTTTTTCAGGCACAATTCCGGACTCCGTGCTGCTGCTGAGAATTTAGTAATGGGAAAAATCAGTAACAGTTAGCCCGACCCGGGAATCGAACTCAACACGAGGCAGTTGAAAGGAAGCAAATTGAATATCTTAAATAAATATTTTAAATTTACACACCTACGCTTTTCATTTCTGCACCACTACCTTTGCTGGCGCAATTTAATATGTTAATTGTTTTTTTTTTATATATAATTTGTTATTATTAATTTTGCTAGCAATCAATGCTTCTTTCTCTCTTTTTTCTTCTTTAAAGTTCAAAAATGACCCAGCGTACGTTAAGATAGACGCATATCTAGCTAATCATGGCCAAGATTTCTCCACACACACCCTGTAAATCTTCGAGACAATACACTTGATTCACCCAAATCCTCACGTCCCAGCTCCTAGATCGCTACATAGCAAAAGTCCATCAATATCAATACCAAGAGTACGACGCAGTGTTCCACACAAGACCACGTTAAATGAATAGCTATTAGTTCAGCAGTACCCTTCCGTTTGATCGATCACACAGAATCAACTCAAGTCGGTTAGCATCGACGTATCTCGGTTACAAGGATTACTGTATGGAAATATAGACTTCGTTTGTATTTGTGAATCAACATAGATGCTTCCTCTAAGCTTTGATAGGCGTAAGTTTGATAACGTCAGACGACAGATGAATATAAAAGTAGTGATGGCGTCGAGGATTAAGCGCAAGATTGAATCAAAATTTGGTTAACGTGAGTTCAAGCCTCAGCACACACCTTTGACTTTTCGAAGTTATGTGTATACGAAATGAATTATCACGTACCTACTACAGTGAAGGTAAATATCGTAAGGAAACTTGCACACCTAAAAAGTTCATAGGAATTTCTTAAGTATGTAGTGCGCAATAGGCTAAGGTGATGGACTAAGGCCTAACCCCTCTCAACTGCAAAGGAAGTCCATGCCTATCAGTGGGACGTATATGGACTGGTACAGAGCGTAAGTGACGATAAATTGGAAAACATCACCACGTTTTATTCCATGTTCGTATTCACGCTACAATTTTGATACCTTTTACTTTGTCTATATTTGTAAGCATTTATAAAAATGTTAATTTGAAAATGGCAGAGCATGTCCTATCTTCATATATGCTGCATCTTCAGGGGTGGTTAGATCACCATGCCACAACTTAGTAAAAACTGTGAAATGAAGCCGCACCGCTGGGCACGGGCCTACTGTAAAACTCTGAACAATATATGCTTGCGTCAGCCAAATTTTAGTATTGCAATCTTTATTTATATATACATATATTTCTTCTGTGCGTGTGTTTGTCACTGAACTCCTCCAAAACGGCTGGACCGATTTAGTTAATTTTTTTGCGTGTGTTCAAGTGGATTCGAAAATGGTTTAGATTCGCAATTGGACCTGGTAGGTGGCGCTGGGATCGAGTTCTGGGATTTTTATTTTTCGCATATCAGAACATAGCCCCAAAATTTTAAGCAGTTCATTTTTTGTCTTCAAAAGGCAAATAATTTTTTTTGTGTGTCTCTTGGATTCGAGAATGGTTTAGATTGAAAAAAAATAGAAAAAGAAAAAAAAAATATTATTTAAAATTGTGTACAGGATAACGTCTGTCGGGTCCACTAGTAGGTATATAAAAGTGAATAAAATGTTTAAATGGTTCCTTATAATTATAGTTAAAAATGAAATTTTAAGGATATAAACAAATTACCTTTTTTCAATTACGCTGCGAATAAAGCTTTTGAATGATAAATCTTTTTATGTACCCAAATATCAAATGTACAAAATGGTATTCAAAGCATCGTAGAAGAGAGAAACAAAATAAAATCTAAATGGTCTCTCAATTTCCTTCCATACATAAAAGAATACTTAAATGTCCTTAGTAGATTTAGTAAATGAGATTTCTTTGAGGAAAGGAATGATATCCTTTTACTTTGAAATTCAGATATCATATTGAATATTTTTTTCCACGATGTTTTTTCTTACATTCATTACTTAATTTTGCAAGACATTTGTAATACATACATACATACGTAAACACACGCCTGTATTCCCCGAAGGGGTAGGCAGAGATGCATTTCTGCACCCACATTTCGCCAAGTATGTGTTAGTCCCACGTAATAGGGGGCGAGCCTATTGCCGTTTTTCGGGCACATTTCCAGACTTCGTGCTGTTACTGAGAATTTACTAATGGAAAAACCCAATAACACTTTGCCCGACCCGTGAATCGAACCCAGGACCTCTAGATCGCACGGCACATACTTGTACCGCGAGACCACGAGGCAGACATTTGTAATAATAACAGCTTATCATCATCATCAGCCCACATACGTCCCACTGCTGGGCACGGGCCTCCTCTACAACTGAGAGGGTTTAGACCTTAGTCCACCACGCTGGCCTAGTGCGGGTTGGCGGACTACACACCTAAGAAATTCCTAAAATCTTTTAGGTGTGCAGGTTTCATCACGATGTTTTCCTTCACCGTTAAAGTAAGTAACTTCGAAAAGTCAGAGGTGTGTCCCTGGGGTTTGAACCTGCGACCGTTGAGATTCTCGACCGCGTGCCTAAACCTCGAGGCCATCACGACTTAAACAGCTTATATTTATGTTGAAATATTTTCTCATGAATCTGCACAGTTCTAGACTGATGCAGAATACTGATGACGGCGACTTCCGCCAGTGAATACACACAAACTGAATAAATTACCTTTACAAAATACACGGAAACGCAAACAAAATAAATTATGCTTCATTGTGAAATTATGACAAACGATACGCGTTTAAAATTAAAACAAAATTGAACAACGTTATCATTGGGAGAATTAACTGCGGCACAATACGAAATAAGCACAAATTATTTGCCGATTGCAACTACCTACAGGGAATTCAAAATATATTAATCCTACACCGACATACATACGAGTGTACTGAGAGGAAAACTGTATAGTCAAAACGTATACTCATACTAGTAACCCTAAAAAAAGGTAGGTTGACTAAGGCCAAATACTGAAACGCTACTTTATCTGACGGCGACTTATATTTATGTGGCTGTTATAATTTAAGCGGTATATACTTAAAAAATTTCATGTAAAAGAACTTTTTGTGGTAATGTTGCCATTTATGGAAAGGGCAATGCCCAACTGACTATACAACTTAGTATCAGCACAAATATTTTTGTGCCACAATGAAAACTTGTGCATAGTGTTGTAATTAACATACCCTATCAATAAAACTAAATAGTACTTGCATAATTTGCGGGGTTCCATGGTAACTAAAGGGTCAAAGTATAATAAAACCACATAAGTAGGCAGTCAAAGTAAAGTTTTAATATCATTATTATTCCTCAAAAATATTCTTCAAAAATATTGTCTAGGAATGGCGCTGGTGTAGTAATATTATTATGCCATCCCCTACTCAAGTACCAAGCAATAGTCATTATGTGGGCACAACAGCCTACTGTGTGTTTGCCCACTAAGCAGCTAACCAGAGATAGCCCTTAGTGTATTTGCTGTATTGACACATGTAAAACTGGCACATCTTATATTGTTGGAGCATCTCAAGCATGATCTAAGTGATTAGCATCATACTGTAATTGTCGCTGTAGTGTTCTCCTAGCTGCCATCCAACAAGCTTTGCACACACATTTTAGATGTGAGATCTGGAAAATGGATATAATTGTTAGTAATGTGAAATATTTCATAAAAGTTAAAACAGGGATTCTCATTTAACATGAAGAAGAGATATCCAATTAAGAATAATGTTCCTTTCTTGACAATTGGGAGGTACTCTTTGTGATTGTATGCATAGTACAGATATTCCACATATAAAACATACATTTCAATGTCTTAATATAGGAGCTTGAAGTGAGCCAACTTGAAGAACAGCATCCCATGCAGAGAATGCCATCCCGTGAAATTTGTGAAAATATATGTTTACAAATAAGACTCAGAATTTAAATTCAAAGGCTAGTATTATACTACCTCTGTGAAGCAGTTGATTGTGTATTGCTTGTTATGTCTGAAATTCCAGGTTTAGTTCCCAAGTTAAAGCTAGTAATAGGTACCAGTTTAAGTGTTTGGGATTATATATCCCTGTGTCTTAAATAGCACAATAAAGCAGGCAATTAGAATAGTTATAAACATCACAGTAACTATTGTTAACTATTGTTAAAACCTGGCCTAACAATAAAGTATTGAAAATAAAAACCTGAAAATCTTCATTGGAGCATAAACAGAATATCTGTGTTTACATATAACATACAATGTAGCTGTTAACTACATTGACAATGACTGTGTTGTAGTCACCACCTCCAGAGAGAAGACAGAGTTCCAACAGTTTAAACACCAATAGTAATACATTTTTAGATTACTTAATATTTAATAAGAATACAGTTTTGAATTCACTTACCGGCGAGGGTGAAATCCACATAGAGTATTGTACATGATTTCATTGATTTCTCTCAATGCCTGCAAAGGTCCATAACGTAGCCGAAGGGTACAATTAACACACCGGCGAACTGATATTACCATAATACGAGAACAGTGATTGTTGTAGATTGTAATTAAGCATGACTAGGACATCACTAATGTACAGGTACATCCCTAAGGATAGACATGAAGATGGCGTATCAATAAAGTAATCCCGAACGTACCCTGTGTTTAACTATCATTTAACTCGGACATAAATAAACATTATACAATATATAACATGGCGCTTTAGACAGGATTAGTCAAAATATATGGTAGAAAAGTTGCAAAATAACAAGAAGAAGAAAAATATAAAAACGTGTGCCCACCAAGATGCCACAGGTCGAAGGTGTATACGGATTAAAAACCCCAAAACCATTGGTGAACCTAACGGCAGAATCATATAAAAGGTGGAAGCAACAGTTTGAAATATATAGAATTGCGTCAGGTGCAAATGGTAACACAGGGCAAGTACAAGTCGCATTATTGTTACATTGCATGGGTGAAGAATGTATTGAAATATACAACACATTTGAGTTGTCTAGCGAACAACAAAATAATTATAGTGAGGTGATAGCCTGTTTTGACAAACACTTCATCCCAGCAAGTAATGAAAGTATTAGTACACACTTGTTTAATAAAAGGGATCAGCATCCAGAAGAATCTGTTGATCAGTATGTAACAGAACTAAGAAGGTTAAGTTCAGAATGCAATTTTGGAGAACTGAAAGAGAGAATGTTAAGAGATAGAATAGTCGCAGGAATATATGATAGCCGATTGAAGGAGAGATTATTAAGAGAACAAGACTTGACATTCCAAAAAGCAGTAGCAATATGCAAGGCAGCAGAAACAGCAAGAGAACAATTAAAGAAAATGGAAAATAAACAAGAAATACAGAAGATACAGTACAGGAAAAAAGAAGAAAATATATATGATAAGAAGGATGATAAATACAGAACAAAGAAAAAAGTATACACAAAACCAACAGAAAATAGAAGCAACTACATAGCTCAAGAAAAAAGGATAGTAGCATGTACAAGATGTGGTTATAATCATAAGTTCTCGAATTGTCCCGCTTTTGGCAAGAAATGTTTGAAATGTGGAAAACTAGGACATTTTGCTATCAGGTGTGGAAAGAAAAGTGTAATTAAGAGTGTGAGTGAGCAAGAAGATGACTTGATGGAGAAAAAAGAGCAGTGGTCTATAAGCATGGGTCAAGTAAAGTTGAATAAAATTAGAAGTAGAGAAGATGGTTGGTATGAATCTGTCAAATTTAAAGACTGTAATGGTAAAATAATACAATTTAAGTTAGATAGTGGTGCAGACTGTAATGTAATGTCACATAATTGTTGTAAAGAAATATTGAAAGTACAGGAATATTACCCGTCCTCAAAATTAAGTAACTATAATAATACATGTTTGGAAACATTAGGTAAAATATATTGTGAATGTGAAATTGTAGGAAAAAATTGTGATCTTGAATTTCATATAACAAAGGGTGACTATGAACCAGTGTTAGGTTTTCCAACAATCAAAAAGTTGAATTTACTTCAAGAAACTAGATCTAAAGTAGAATCTATACAAGGCAAGTTAATTAAACATTGTTTATTAAGAGAGTATGCAGATGTTTTTAAGGGAATTGGTAAAATCAAAGGATATGAATATAAAATTAAATTAAAATATGATGCAGTAGGAAAAATAGAACCTTGTAGGCAAGTTCCATTTAAATTAAAAGACAAATTAAAGATTGAGTTAGATAGCATGGAGAATAAAGGTATTATAAGCAAAGTAAATACAGCTACAGAGTATGTAAATTCATTAGTTATGACATTAAAACCAGATGGATCAATTAGGGTTTGTTTAGATCCACAACATTTAAATAATCAGATTTTGCGAGAACAATATCCATTGCCTAGGTTAGATGAGATAACAAGTAAATTAAAGGGCTCTAGATATTATAGTACTCTTGATGCTACTACAGCATTTTGGCAAGTTTGTTTAGCTGAAGAATCAAAGGAACTCACTACATTTAACACACCACATGGTAGGTATATGTTCAACCGATTACCTTATGGTTTGAATTCAAGTCCAGAGATCTTTCATAAATTGTTCAAAGAAATATTTTCTGAAATTGAAGGAGTAGAAATTTACATTGATGATTTGTTAATACATCATGAGACAATTGAAGGTCATGATAAAATATTAAAAAAGGTATTAGAAAAAGCTAGAGAATATAATATTAAGTTCAATGAGAATAAAAGTCAGATACAAGTTGAGCAAGTTAAGTACTTAGGTCATATTTTATCAAAGAAAGGAATTGAAGTGGACCCAGATAGGACAGAAACTATTATAAAAATGAAAGAACCTACTTCAAAGACTGAACTTATGAGATTTTTAGGTATGACTAATTATGTATCTAGATTTATTGAAAATTATTCTGAGATTACAGGAGTTCTCAGACAGCTTACTAAAAGAGATGTTCCTTTCATATGGAGTCAGACGCAACAAGAATCATATGATAAATTAAAGAAAGTTTTATGTCAACCACCAGTTTTAGCATATTTTGATGTTGATAAACCTATAGTACTCAGTGTTGATGCTTCAAAAGATGGTTTAGGAGCAGTAATATTTCAAAATGATAAGCCTATAGCTTATGGTTCTAGAGCATTATCAGAGACAGAAAAGATGTATAGTCAAATAGAAAAAGAAAGTTTGGCAATTTTGTTTGGATGTAAGAAATTTAATCAATATTTGTATGGACAGAAGTTTATTGTTGAGTCAGATCATAAACCATTAGTTTCAATATTTGCAAAGTCATTGAATAAATGTCCAGCCAGACTACAAAGAATGAAAATAGCATTACAACCTTATAGTTTTACAGTAACTTATAAACCTGGTAAAGAATTAGTTGTAGCAGACCATTTAAGTAGATCATATTTAGATGATACACAGGAGGCATGTGATAAAGATATAGAAGCTCATGTGGCAATGATTATGAGTAGTTTTAAAGTTACAGATAGTAAGTTAAAAATTATTGTTGATGAGACTTCTAAAGATGAGGAATTGCAAACATTGTTAAAATACATTAGAGAGGGTTGGCCTCAAAATAAAAACCAAGTGGATTCAATAGTTAAGCAATATTACAGTTATAGAGAGGAAATTAATTATTGTAAAGGATTGATATTAAAAGGATGTCAAATAATAATACCAAAAAGTTTAAGGCCTGATATGTTAAGTAGAATACATTATGCTCATTTAGGAATAAGTAAATGCAAACAATTGGCAAGAAGGTCTGTGTATTGGCCTACAATGAATAAAGAAATAGAAGATAAGATAAATAATTGTGATACATGTAAGAGATATCAAAATGCTAATAGAAATGAACCTATGATTTGTAAAGAAGTTCCAACACAGGCATGGCAAATAGTAGCTTGTGACATATTTTTTATTGGAGGGAATCCTTATTTGCTAGTAGTAGACACATATAGTAAATTTGTAGAGATAAAAAAGTTATTTAATATGTCAGCTCAAACTGTAATTAAATACTTAAAAGAAATATGGGCTAGATATGGAGTGCCAGAAATAGTATATTCAGATGCAGGTACTCAATTCAGTGGATTTGAATTTAAAAACTTTAGTTCAGAATGGTGTTTCAATCACAAAATTATAAGCCCTAGACACCATCAAGGAAATGGTTTAGCAGAAAGGCATATTCAAACAGTAAAAAGAATTTTGAAGAAATTAATAGATGAAAATAAAGATATTTATAAAGGTTTGTTAACTTATAGAAATACCCCTGTTTCTGAAGCAGGTCAGACACCAGCTGAGTTAATGTTTAATAGAAAAGTAAGGAATATGATGCCTGATATTTCAAAGTTTAAGAAAAATAGTAATTACAAACATGAATTGTGTAAAAAACTGAAAATGCAGGAAAAATACTATAATAAAAAGACTAGGAAATTACCTATGTTAAGTAAAGATAAAGTAGTAAAAATAAAAGAAGAAGGTAGCTCAGGACCACATAAAAGTGGAATAGTAGTAGGATATGGACAAGGTCCAAGGTCTTATAATGTTAAAACAGAAGAAGGAGGAATAATTGTAAGAAATAGAAAGAGTTTAATTCCAAATGGTAAATACACTAGAAATAGGTTAGAGGTAGAAAATGATTATAATTTTGATTTGGAGAATTGTGATAAAGATACAACAAATAATGAAAACATTGTAATGAATGAAAGTAGGAATATTGGAATTAGACCGAAACGGATTATTAGAAAGCCAGCATATTTGGCAGACTATGTAACAGATTAATAGTGAATAGACAAACAGTGTATTGAACATAACATAATCTTTAACCCATTTGTAAAGAAGGGAGATGTTGTAGATTGTAATTAAGCATGACTAGGACATCACTAATGTACAGGTACATCCCTAAGGATAGACATGAAGATGGCGTATCAATAAAGTAATCCCGAACGTACCCTGTGTTTAACTATCATTTAACTCGGACATAAATAAACATTATACAATATATAACAGTGATATAAGGAGTCTCTGTCTCACAACCACTTTTCACAATAAATTGTACAAGGAGTCTCTATCTCGATTATAAAGTAAGTTACCTATATGGAGTCTCTTTCTCAAAATCACTACTTATTAATATTATAATTAACTAATAACCACACTTGGAATGTTTACTTTGGCGAAAAACAAACGTAACGGCCGTTCTTGCATAAACATATAATGACATTAACCCGCCCGCCAACCAATTTCAATGTTGCCAAGTGCATAAGTCGATTTATTATTCTTATAATCGATATTTCTCATGACCATTATTTTTACAGAAAATATTTTCGTGTTATCATTATACTGTCAGGATATGTAACGTATGATTAAAAATATACAGCAGAGAAAAATATACACTATTAGAATACTAGAATACTTGCTATAATCTTTTAATGAAAATAAATACAGAGCTATTAATTGATGTGATTGTTGCAAATAAGCACTTTGATAAAAGCAATGTGCGCAAAGCATAAATCTGTGAAGTGCTTTAAAAATGTTTGCGTGTGGTAGTAGAAACAGAAACTTATAGCAACCACCACCGAGCATTGCTAAAGAGTAAGTTACTTTTATTTGGATAAGTCTTATTATTAACTTTTCACGCTAGCGAACTCACTAGCAAGATCTAGTGACAGCTTAAAACGATATAATAATTGTAATTTGCTTAATAGTAAATGATCAAATAAATTAAAGGTCGATTTGATATATTTTTATCATGACAACTCAGCGTTATAAAACGACAAACAGAAACTGTAAGTAGTAATAAATAGAAATACTATTTATCTCTGTATTTTTTAATCCGGCAAATGTAGGGTTAACTAATACGATATAAAATCATTAAAATTAAAGACAAGAATTGTTGATATTACTAACTTGTGGCACAACTTAAAATCATGCGATACTGCTTATGGGCATTCTCCTTTAATTGGGCATTAGTTAATCAGTCTTAAATCCGATAAATGATGTTGCAGTATACCGCGTAAATTATAACAGCCACTTAAATATAAGTCACCCTCAGATGAAGTAGTGTTTCAGTATTCGGCCATTAGACTTGTAAGTGTATTGTACGTTAGCTGTGTTTTTAGCCCTATATTATAAGGCGCCAGTCTGTTATCTTGTTGCGGGAAAAAATCCTATTATTAAATATATATATTAAATACACCCAACAGTCACATACATAGTTCTGACCCCACAATAAGATACAAGTCTTGAGTCGTGAGTATAGGCTGGTGGTAGGATATTCGTATCCGCCCGGATAGCGACCACCGTACACAGGGCGTAAAACCTGCCATAGTGGCACATGCAAGTGTGCCGCGTTCCGGGATCAGCCAGTGTATATCCGGTTTTCGGTGGGGCTTCAATCATGGTGAAAGGATGACCGTGCCGGTTTGTCGCGGTCGGTCCTTTGATCACCATGGTATTAGTCCCCCAAACTTCTTCACAAGTAAGGTGAAGAGGTTTTCGGCCGGTATGATTGTGTCGACCAACGGGAGATCATCATCTCTCGCTGGTGGGCACTTTTTCTGGACTCCATTACACTTACCATCAGGTGCAAAGGGGTCACTTTGCCGTGCCAGTATAAAAAAATTAAAAATAAATAAATAAAAATCAGGAACTACGAGAGATTTTTCGGTCTCACAAACACCCAAACCCGAAACAAATATTTGTGGATTTTCAAAGATTCCACAAATCCAAGAAATATACCCAACTGCACCACGGGTCTGTCTTATTTACTTATGAGAATAGCCAAGGTACTCTAAATGAGTTATACAGAGATGCTATGATCAGTGGCTATTGTCTCCTCCCTGCTAAACCCTCCCGGACTCCCCCTACTCTAAATGAGTTGAGAATGCAATTCTCACATTTTATTTGCATTTCTCGCTGGTCGGTATTAATTTTTTGGGCTCCACTGTGCTTACCATCAGGTACAGTGGAGTCACTTTGCCGTGCCAGTTTAAAAAAAAATTGCATTTTTTAGACTCTACTGCTATACTGACAATTTCAAACAAAAAATTCTATATGGCCAACCAATATTACCAAATGAAACCCAGTACTCTCATGTACCTTAAAACTAAAGAGGCAGTTGCTACGTTACGAATCTTAATTCACCTTTGTAGATAGTTAAGAACATTTAGAAGAAAAATATTTTAAAAAAGCCGTCAAAATCGTTTTATTTCTTCGCATAAAAGTCAAATCCAATAAACGAGTAGTTTCATTACCATCAAAACCATTCAGATTTTTAAAAATGGTTGATGTTTGTTTAAATCTATGTACATTTCCAAATAAATAACTCGTTAGAGGAATTAATGTCAACGTATTTTATCAAAGCCCCTACGCAGCCAGCCTTTAAGTGATTGTGAACTAAAAAATAGGACGAGAAAATGGCGTTGGCAGACATTTTTCATTAGTTAAAAGTCTTTAGAAGCTTTTTAACTTTTTTATTATGTTTTTATTACGGCGTGCAACAAGGCAATATAAACATTGAGGGCTACTTGCCGTCAGGTTTGATTTCATTAAAAATGTTAAGAAGTAGGTAGTTAAAGTTTATACGAACTAATGGGTTCTATCATGCGCTCTTTTTTTCAATATTCATTTTATAATAAAAAAATATATATTTATAACAATGTATGATTATTTTCAAATTTATTTTGTCTATGCTAATAAATACTTTTTATACAGGTATCTTTTACATATTACATTTTGACTACCATCTTAATACTTAGGCTATCCTAAGAGACATGAGAAAATTGATATAGGGGAGTTTAATGCCATAAACAATCTATTAATTAATATCATGCGACTGCCTCGTGGTCTCGCGGCACAAGTATGTGTCATGCGATCTAGAGCTCCCGGTTTCGATTCCCGAAAGTATTATTAAGTTTTCCATTAGGAAGTTCTCAGCAGTAACAGCCCGGATTCTGGAATTGTGGTCGAAATGCGGCAATAGGCTCACTCCCTATTACGTGGGACTGATACATACATACCTGGCGAAATGTGGGTGCAGAAATGCACCTCTGCTTACCCCTTCGGGGAATACAGATGTGATGTTATGTTATGTATGTATGTATGTAATAAATATCATAAAGAATCTATTTATTTATTTATTTAAGAATCTACTCCGCCAACGTACTCCAAGAGAGCCTGGACGATTTTCGTTGCTCGGAGCCACGGTACCCCGCGGTAGAGTAATCATTGAAGGCCCTTCTCATGCTAAAACCGTGGCTACTTCCATAGCACAAAGGGGTTGTACCGGCTTACCGACTTCAGTTTTGGTTAGATAGACCTTACCTTAGAACTTTTGCGACCTCTGCCAAGAACTCGGCTTCAGATTAAAGGGATAGTTAAGACACATTTCTTTCGTTGAGAATCTTAGAGTTATCAATCGGAAATACTAATATTATTGAGAGGAAATGTTTGTAACGAATAAATGCAAAAACTACTTGACGGATTTGAATGATTTTTGGTATGGATATAGAAGGGAACTTTCGAAGTAACAAAGGCTACTTTTTTTTATAAAATTACGCCCGGGCGGAGTGAATTACAAAACAATTTGAAACACATTTACAAAACATATTGCTCAGAAAGTTATGACAGGCGTTTTGTATTTATGATTAAGTGTTCCGGTGGGATGAGCACGGGATTCAAAATTACGCCCGGGTGGAGCTGGGCTCAAACGCTTCATGAATAAAAATAAACTTAATTCGATAAAAAAAAACTAGATATATTTTTAAGTAATATATTTTAAATTTCCAATCATAAATTATGAACGTTTCAATAAACATTTTTTTTTTTAATTTAACTTTGTGCTCTTAAGACTATGTATGTTTTCTCTTCCTACATCTCCATCCTTGGTTGTCTGTAAGAGATCGCTTTGTGCGGTATGACCGCCGTTTGTACTAATTTAGTCTACTGTTCTCCATAGTTTTAATGTAATGTGTACAATAAAATGTATACAAATAATAAATTGGATTTGGTGTTTGTTCTTAATATTTAAATAACCGCTTTTAATTAAATTCATAATGATGTATACACAGTAAATATAACAAAATAACGTTTTTTACAATTTTTGTCTGTCTATCTGTTTGTTCCGGCTAATCTCTGAAACGGGTGGACCAATTTTAACGGGACTTTCACTGACAAATAGCTGATATAATAAGGACTAACTTAGGCTAAAAAATATATATTAAATAATCGGCTGTTATATTAAATAAATAAATTCAATTCGCCGGAATTAACAGTAATAAACCGGATTACGTCTAGATCTTCGTTCCCAGTTGACGTGACCGGCCGAACTGAAGTTAGAAACCGTCGGACTTTAAGTGGCCGCCATTTGATATAATAAGCCTCGCCAGACACTTGGAAATGATAGATTCGAGTCTAATTAGATGGGGTGGACCGCACCGCCCACGAAAGCAGGGCTGCCATCATCCATCACACATTAGTTGCTTCTGCAATGTTGGCATGATTGCATACTGCCATGTATGAGGTAAGGCCGTACTTGAGGGATTAGCTTGGCGTAAAATTATACCTTTTTCTGAAGGACTGATGAGCCTATTACCGTATCAGTTTCTTAGAAAATGGGTGATATTAGAATAATGAAAATGTCTAATAGGGTGGAGTGTTTTTTTTTCTTAGCCTGGGGTTCGAATTTGTAGCTTATAAAAGAACAAAATTGATTTTTTTTTATGATGATTACACAAAACACAAACTTAAAACTAAAAGTCCACACGACAGTCATTTTAGGTTCTTTTAGCTATTTAATTATTTAAAGTCTCTGCTTTCAAGTAAAAAAAGTGAACCCTTTCATTGCAGCAGCTTTCATCACACTTTTAACTATCTTTTAGTTGGTTAACAAGATTGCCGTTTGAAAAGCCCCAAGTATTTTGCACTCACGATGCCTCAAAGGAAGTTTGTCTTCGGCATCCGCAAACCGCCTGCAGTGTTTGTATATTTTACCATTTCAAGTTAAAGTTAAGAAACGAGTAAATTTAACTTTGTTGAATATCTTTATCGCTGGGAGATTGATGAGCGCGAAACAGTATTGTTGAGTGCTTGGCGTTTGTCAGCTGCTTTTGCAGTGGAACATTAAATTTCTATGAAGCGATCATTAATGGATAATGTTGGGTATCCCCAACATATAAAAAATATGGACGAGGTATATGTGATGTTGATATATTTTTTTTACGTATATAAGCGATATTACATATGATATAATCACCGATAACAAACAACCATTTTATTTTATATAGTACTAACAAGTCGTCGTTAAATTGAAATAAAACTATTTCTACAGATTTTACCACAGTTTGTATTCAATTACAACATAATATAGGTTTGAAAGACTTTGCAATGGCGAAAGTTATTTCGGTGGGACATTTATACTCTCCGACAATCGTTGGGGGAAACGGGTTCTGGAGTTGAGACCGCGACTCGGCAAACGAAGTGTAGGGCGCCCTCTGGCTAGGTGGGGTGACGATATTCGCAAGGTGGCTGGCAGCGGATGGATGAGGAGGGCCGAAGATCGAGCCCAGTGGCGTGCCATAGGATAGGCCTATGTCCAGCAGTGGACGTAAGAAAGGCTGCTACTGCCTCTGATGATGATGATTTATAATCTAGATAACCAAACCTAGATAACGAGCTCATACATAATGAACCAGAATAACTGTGCCGACTCATGAAATACAATAACTAGTCAGTTTTGTCCAAATGGCACACTACATAATTATCAGATGCGCTTGTTAAAACAGCTACTACAGCGCTGCTTTAGCGCTTAAATTGCCGTAATGTCCCCCGTCATATGCGACGAAATTTCTGCATCATGAATAGCTATGAAATGCGCCATTACCGTCATATTTAGACAATTATCCACATATTCCTACCGTCCGGACATGTCCCCTAAAATTAAAATATGAAGTTCTTATTATTTCCAAGCAGCGTAGTTTTAAAACGCAATCTTGGTACAACAGCGTCGTCACAATACATGTACTCATTAAAGTTGGATTACTTCGGCTGCTTGTGGCGGCGAATTGTGGAAAAAATCCGACTTAGCCTGTGAAGACTTAGCCGAAAAGGCGGTTTTTGGTGACCTAATTATTATTCATAGTGCTTGCGTCGAATTTCTTTCGTTGCTTTCGTGGGACGACTGAATTAGTCTCGTAGGCTTACAGAATCGAGGCTAGAAAGGCTGCGATTCGATCCCCGCACCGAGACAAATGTGTGTTCACAAATATTTGTTTCGGTTCTGGGTATGTGTAAGACCGAAAAATCTCTCGTAGTTTCTGATACCAATGACACAATACTCGTGTCTTAATGTGGGGTCAGAACTATGTATGTGACTGTTAGGTGTAATTTTTTTTATAAATATTGGTGTGTTTTATGAAGATTTGTTTGAGTTTGGGTACAGATGTTTGCGAATTACATATGTAAGTATTTATTAACATACTCCAAGCAGTGGCGGTACTTCCATAGAAGCCCAAAAGCTATTACACATTAATTGTATAATATCTAGTTTATAATTAACAGGATATTCTCATTTATATGTCAAATTGCTTTTGTTAAATAAAAAATTAAAGCTTAAAATTAAAGACTGCCTCGTGGTCTCGCGGTACAAGTATGTGCCGTGCGATCTAGAGGTCCTGGGTTCGATTCCCGGGTCGCGCAAAGTGTTATTGGGTTATTCCATTAGGAAATTCTCAGTAACAGCACGGAGTCTGGAAATGTGCCCGAAAAACGGCAATAGGCTCGCCCCCTATTACGTGGGACTGATACATACTTGGCGAAATGTGGGTGCAGAAATGCACCTCTGCCTACCCCTTCGGGGAAAACAGGCGTGAGTTTATGTATGTATGTAGAATTAAAGCTGAAATATTTTAATTTGGAAAGGCAAACTTGGCTTTTGGGCTTCTATGGAAGTACCGCCACTTACCACAAGTCCTACAACACTATACTAATATAACGTAATACTACGTATGAACCTTTAAAATGGTACCTATAGAATAGGAATTTGCATTAAGACACACAGACAGGACGATCTCGTTTACTTTATCACGTCATCTTGAATTCCGAATAATATTGTTTAACGGGTACGTACATTACGTACCTATTCTTTGACAGCTTCGTGGCGCAGTTGGCTAGACACCAGCTTGCGAAACGAGAGGCCGCGGGTTCGATCCCCGCATCAAGACAAATGTTTGTGTAATCCACAAATATTTGTTTCGGGTTTGGGTGTTTGAGAGACCGAAAAAGTCTCTCGTAGTCTCTGATACCCACGACACAGGACTTGTATCCTAGTGTGGGCTCAGAACTATGTATGTGACTGTTGGGTGTATTTATTTATTATTATTCCTACTATACCTTGTTGATGTAAGGTTATGCCAAAAGCTGAGACTATCTTTCGTGTCAATTCATTAAAAAAGCATCAACATCCACACACATAGTAAATGCTATGGAACTCTGAGCAACGCTCTACTTTGATACATTTTTTATTTTTATTTTTTTATTTATGGAGGGTTTGGTTCAAAAAGAACATGTCACCCTCATAACAATCTCTATTACAATTTAAATACTTACAATACTACTTATAATCTACGTCTAATTCCTAACAATACTATTTTGAATAGCGCTCTGGGTTCTCCTGATAAAAGTGAGGACAGAACACTATTGAACAAACCAAATTTGTAGTGTATCAAAGCCGAATCTTAATAAAAATATTCTCCTTTCAGCCTCGTTACGAACACATTCCCCAAAAATATACTTTCATACATAAAATAAGTACATTCCATATGTTGGCATTATTTCCACTGCACCAAATGTTTATGGCCATAATTTTCTCAAATGATATTCCCATTTAAACAAGTTCCACCATTTCGGCGTGCAACTTTCCAGCTCGGTTACACAACGTTATGTGTCCTAATATTAAAGATTTACAACATTACGCTGTAACTATGAGTTCTAGTCTAGACCTAGATATTCGAACTACGACTCTTCGGAGTATAATAAAAGCGTCTACACCACATGCTGGCAGAATTATTCATTACTTCTTCGTATAATTAAGGCACAAAATCGGTTCAAACGCGAATTAAAACGTTTAGAAGGCGTTGCAAAGGCGAGTGCGTTGTTTACAACTTCGTTTGTAGCCCACCGAAGCGTGACGCTAACACGCTTTAATAGGGTGTGCCGTGAACGCGTTACACGCTGAAACGGCACGCCGCGAGCCAGATTGAATTTTCCTCTTGTTTAGCGTAGGCGGGATGACTGATGCCGCGCATTATCCTGCACTGTCATAAACGAGTTGTGGTACTTTAATATCCCTTTATTGCTTTTCTGCTAACGTTCTGTTTTCAGGGTTTTTCGAGAACACCACACGTGCTGCCGGAGTTTTGTTTATTTTAGGTTGAACTGTAGAAAATTGAATCCTATCGTCACAAAATCATTTCTATACTGCAAACAGAGTGTAGACTGGCAAAAAATAATGATTCCAGCATTTTAATTACCAGCCATACACTGGATGATTCCGTGATGCGACATACTTGGGTAGTGGACCGTTGGCGAGATATTACTTACGTACGGTCGTCCATTTTACATTCAAAATTTCAGTGAAATGTTTCAGGTATCCAATATATCTGCCCTGTAGCAAGGGAACGTTAGAATCCCACCACGGTATCCCCTGCCTGTCGTAGAAGGCGACTGCTGTGCGGGGTCAGCGATACTTCACAGAGAGTGACCCTAAGAGGGGCGGCGGCACTTTGGTCTGCGACCGTCACGGGCAGCCACCCACAACCAGGGCGCCCGAAACAAGCTAGGGCGGGTGCAACTGCACCCCTAAAACTCCGAGACGCACCAGGCGGCTGCAAAATAACGTGGGTGCTTCTCGCTGGCACTGTTTTCACCACACATGGCGGAGATGACCACCGGGGGGTTTTAGTCGGTATGTCGGCATTGGGGATTTTGTTAGGGACACAGCCCCGCATTAACATCTGCGCGGACTTGACGTCGCCGCGTGCCAGGCTGGAAGCCCGAAGACCCCGACATACAAGTCCTGCCCCCTCCCCCAGGGCTGGTGGGAAGTAGAGCAATAATCAGCTTTTCGCTCTTGAACAAAAAAGAAAGATATCCGATATATAAGATACCATGCATGTAGTTAAATCTTGGGCGTGCGATTATTCCTACAACATGCCATGGCAGTCCATTTCATCTTTAATGTATGTTTTACTCAATAATGGTGGTATTTTTTAAATACCTTAATAAGTTTATAAATGGACGTATAAATTAATTTCATTTTAATTTAAAGTCCTAATAAAATCGTATAATAGAAATTCCCATTGATATTACGAGCAATTTGATTATTAATCCTGGGCAGGTTATGAGACGCCTGTTTACGATGATGAAGTTTTAAACCAAAAGATATTGAAACACACCAAATATGTTTACAGAAGTCTCAAAATGTATTATTCAAAATATTCCCCTTAAAATTGCAATGTACTAAATACACACAGTGTATTTACAACAAAAATTTTAAGGCAATATGAAGAGTCAATGAAACAACTTATGAAATTATGTCATATTCAAGTTAGATACTTTCTTGCTAACTCTATTTGGAGAAACAGAACTTATCATAATATCTTACGGTAGTAATATGGCCTTAGCAATTCCTAAGACAAATTACGATAAAAATATATACTGGGTGCTAAGTATAATTAGAAGCCAACTTCAACTACAGGCAGAGCCATCTGATGGATGGCGAAGTTCAGCTAATTTTATGATATCAATTTTTCATGGTATTCCTTGTCTGCACCATGTTGCTGAAGATGATGTATCACGATCACCGAATGAAACGCACTTGCAAACCTTTGTTTGAAATATTTTTTCTTTCTGACTGTACCATACTATTCTTACTACGGCCTAAAACCCTCTCAGTTGTAGAAGAGGCCTGTGCCCTGCAGTGAGACGTGTGTGGACTGATCATGATGATGATGATACTATTCTTCGAATCGCGATTAAAAAACCGTTCAAACAATTTAATTTACAACCACTAAGCAGTCGAGTTTGCAATCGAAATAAAAATTGTTCATCCCTATCCAGTAGGAGAACCTAGGAAATAATAATTGGTCCCTAACGTGTGTTATAAAAAATGGATTTACCGAGTGTAGCATCTGTAATACATTTTTATTTCTCCCAACAGATCTTCGAGTTTCGGATTCGAATAAGATTTCCAGCAATAAACATAATTTACCGGGACCCCTCTTTGATTCTTTACGTTTTTCATACTAAAGAAATTATGTTGCCAAGCTCCTTTGAGATTTAAACCAAGTATCATTTTCTTTTATTGCGAACAAAAATGTTGCGGCTGTAACGTAATTAGTATGGAAGATTTACTATTATTGTTTGAAAAGATTTTTTATTATAATATATTTAAGAGAGACTTTGAATTATCCTCTTTTATTACGACAGGTGATTATGCGGTAATATGAAAAGTAGCTTTGGGTGTTTTTATAAGAAAAGTTATTTAGTCTTCCAAATAATCAAACATGAGGTTTTAAGCTATTCATTTTTATCAATCTATTAATTAAAATTCACCTGAGTGTGAGTGAATATTACTTACAGAAAATAAAGAAATCTGTTGGAGATTTTCCTAGAAAAAACTGATTATATAAAGATTTGAGTTTGGCCGACGTAACAAACAAAATATTACAATTTTATTGGCATTAGATTCTGATATATATCTTTGACTCTTACTAGTCACTATCATGACAATCTTTTACCAATAAAAGTCTTTAACAACTCCAGACTTAGATAAAAAGTAGAATTCATGTTTAAAGCAAAAATGAAAATACAAACTGCGTCTTGCGACGCAAACCTTTTTATAGATCATCTATGTTTTACGACGTATAAAATGTCCAGAAGCTCGTAAAGTGTAACAAGCCTGTTTATGTAGTCAAGGTTTGGTTTCACCTTTCGTCTTTTATATCTTGAAAATATTTACTAGTTCCTAGTGAAGTTTGGCATAAAAAAGGATTAAAGAAACCATACATGAAAAAATGTTTGATCTTAAATGTGGCTTGAGAAATGAAATGAAAATTAAAATCCTTTTCCATTATTTGTTTTCATTATCAATACATAATATAACAATGTGTCCGAAAACTGCAATAGGCCTATCGAGAGAGAATGGTGGGTGTTGAAATGGGCTTTTGCCTGACCGTTTGGGAATCCAGGCGTGAGTATGTATGTAAGATGTGAGGTATATTCTGGATCATTTCATTCTGAGCCTCTTGCAAGTGTTCTTAATGTTTTAACAATTCAATATATTATAGTTTCTGAAGAGATATTAACTTTTTTACGAGAGGAAAGCGCCTTAAGCTACCCTGTTCGGTACTTCGGGGGAGGCCGAAAGGGGTATGTCGGGGTATCTGACCTTCCAACACGGCGCGCGGAACAATTGTCCGCTTAGTTGAGTCCCTAACCAAAATCCTACGCCAGCATACTGACTAAAAACCTCTCGGTGACCATCACGCGCATTTAGGGCGTTTTTACGGCATCTCAGGGCGAGAAGCACCCTTAATGGTTCGCTGCCGCCCAGCGCACCGTCCAATTATGGACTCCTCAAAATAGGGAGGGCTTGAGATGCTCTCCACTTACGTTTTAACCTGACAAATAAAGATGCCGATGACAAAAACATTTCATAAGTCATTAAAGTATGTAATTTTGCCACTTACTCCACTTTCACGGAGAAAATGTACTACAAAACTTCATTAAACAAGTAACAACCGAGAGTACTCAGTCTTCACTATCAATGGAAAAAGTCGTAAAAAGCGCACTACGACTAAAAACTACGTTAAAATCTGAGCGAAACCCTTTTGCAACACTAAAATGCCTTCATTATTTCACTTCATAACATCTATGGTCACTGTCCCAGTTTTAATATTTAAGGATTTATGGTCCCACAGGCGACATTCATTTCGCCATCTAGTTACACTTGCGGCCACGAAATGTATACTATTAATATAAATTGAGTTTAATTGCGTTTAAAATTAATTACTGTTGAACAGTAATGGAATGCCTTTAAAGTACTGGATGTGGATGGATAAAAATCATTTTTATTCAAGTATGTAAAAGGCATTCGAAAGAGTTTCCCAGATTTGCTGATTGACTGACGGCAGCCAGGTTCCATAACGTTCCTTAATCGCTTCATCATCATCATCATCAGCCCATATACTTTCCACTGCTAGCACGGGTTCCTCTACATCTGACAAGGTTTAGGCTTTAGTCCACCACGCTGGCCTAGTGCGAGTTGTCGGACTACACACCTAAGAAACCACTAGACACCAGCTTGCGAAACGAGAGGCCGCGGGTTCGATCCCCGCACCGAGACAAATGTTTGTGTGATCCACAAATATTTGTTTCGGGTCTGGGTGTTTGCGAGACAGAAAAGTCTCTCGTAGCTTCTGATACCCACAACACAAGACTTGTATCTTAACCCTTATGTGAGTGACAAATAAAACACCTTTACCAGAGTGACGAGGTACCCGGGTACCTTCATACAGTTTATACGTAATGTAAACAATCAAGATCTGTTTTTACGTTATATTTACATAATTGGAATATTATTATTTTAGTTAAGATAAAAAGTTAATAATCTGCAGCGATCAAATCGGAGTAAGGGTGGACAACACAACAAGGGTGGACAACGGTACATGGTTATCGGCGCGCAAGAAACACTTTCAATGCATCGTGCTTGACATGGATACTTGACTGTATACGTTTGTTTGGATTGTACGAGGTTATTTATATTTTGTGAATTTATAATTATTTCAAAATGAAATTGGAGTGAGTAATTCAACAGAATTACTAGCGATATTAGCAGAATCTTCTAGTGGCAAAGGTGAGATTGTTGCTTCTGATAATGAACATCATTATATTCCTTTGGTTGAAGAGGATAGATTGGAAATTTCGGATGATGAGCAAAAAGCTGGAATGGAAATTGACATTGACTCTTACGATTCCAATGCGTTTTGAAGGGGTATCGTTTGAAAATATTGTTATTGCAAAAGATGGAACGCGGTGGCAGTCTGATCCACTTCCTAGGACACAAACTAATAGTCATTATTATTCGTCAACGGAGAAGTGCTTTACTCAATACATGCCATCGAAACCTGAAAAGTATGACATAAAAATATTCTGGGCTTGTGATGCAAATAATTCCTACCCCCTAAATGGACAAACATATACAGGAAAGTCAAGTGATGGCAATCGTCAAATAAATGTTGGAGAATGCACTGTATTAGATCTCGTGGCTTAATATAAAAATTCAGGACTCAATATATCAAGTATGTGTCTCGGGTTTGATTCCCGGGCTGGGCAAAGTGTTATTGGGTTTCTTCCATAAGGAAATTCTCAGTAGCAGCACGGACTCTGGAATTATGCTCGAAAAAAATGGCGTGGGTGGGACTGATACATACCTGGCGAAATGTGGGTGCAGAAATGCACCTCTGCCTACCCATTCGGGGAATACAGGCGTGAGGTTATGTTTGTATGTGTTAATTAATTTTTGTACGAAAATAATAAAAAAATCTTTTTTCATAGTCATACAAAACACAAGGAGTTACCCGGGTACCTTGTCACTCTATTGTGAGTTTAAAATGAGTTTTGGTGTCCACAAAACATTTTAAATAATTGACTTGGTCAAAACATTAAAAAATATAAAATTTATAAATAGTTAAGAGCTCTCAGGAAATCACAGCTACCTACAGGGCGTAAAACATACTTTTATTTAAATTTGAAAATGCTAAAGGTACCCAGGTACCTCGTCACTCACATAAGGGTTAATGTGGGGTCAGAACTATGTATGTGACTGTTGGGAGTATTTATATTTAAGAAATTCCTAAGAACTTTTAGGTATACAGGTTTCATCACGATGTTTTCCTTCACCGTTAAAGCACGTGATAATTATTTGTGAATACACACATACCTTCGAAAATTCAGAGGTGTGTGCATGGGGTTTCAACCCGCGACCGTCGAAGTTCTCGACCGCGGGCCCAAACCTCGAAGCCATCACGACTTCGACTTAATCGCTTGGTGTACGAGAATTTATACAAGCACAACAGGAGTTTGGGTAAGAATCGTGGTCTGTCACAAAATTTGTCAAACGGACAGTGCACCCCGTTCGCCTAGCTCCTCTCATAAGCCTCCCATGAGGTTTTTGAAAGGGAATTTAAGATGCTTTGTTCTCGTGCAAAACAAATAACAGCTGTCGTAATTGAAATTGCTGTCACCCATAGCTATTGTGTGTTTGTAGTTTCTATGTACTTCTCTCTAATACATACATACATACATACATAACCTCATGCCTGTATTTTCTGAAGGGGTAGGCAGAGGTGCATATATATACCCACATGTCACCAGGTCAGCTATTGCCGTTTTTCGGGCAAATTTCCAGGCTCGGCGCTGCTACTGGGAATTTCCTAACGGAAAAACTATATGACACTTTGTCCAACCCGGGAATTAAACCCGCGACCTTAAGATCGCACGGCTCAAGTATTTACTTGAGCGGAGAGACCATGAGGCAGTATTTTCTTAAAGACTGAAATATTGTGTTGGCGCAACCGTAAGTGAGGTTTTGGATACAATTTGTTTGTATATATATATAAGTACTTTAACTGATATATTTCTATTTATATATCAAAATGTATTTATATATAAATAAAAATACATTAGTAAAGTTACATAATCAAAATTTATTTGTTAAAATATATTTTGTACTTTTGAAATCCCAGTACACTATGAACATTGGGATAAAATTGATTTCAATATATAGTATGTCTCAAAAATATTACTTACAATAATTACTTTTGAAGTCTACTGATAGGGCAATATAAAATCACAAGGCGCTTACCAATCCACTTAAAATTGGCCACACAGAATAAAAAGCTTGATTGCAATAATACTCAAGGGAAATACCAATAAAACTCTTAAGTGTTCTTTACTTATGTAAAGAATATTGTCTTATACATTTTTCAGTTTTAGTTGAACCCAAGTTGGGTAGAAGACTTTTCTGGAAATATTTTTTTGCCTTAAATTAATGTACTCTGTTTTAGTTTTACAGCTTTCTAATATTGTCATGAAACTTACTTAACTCCTTACTTTCATTATTTATTTTAATTGTTTATTATTATAATTATAGAATAAGGGGCGAGAGGGTAGGCGCGCCGTTGTTGAAGTACTATCGCTCCGCACGTATTTAAATTAAAAAATAGTTACTTAATCCTTAAAGTTCTAAATAATTTTAGTAGTGAGTGATTTAAAGTAGTGCAATAAGTGCGAAGAATCGTTATCTCGTAAATCTATCAACAATCTTTGAAAAAAATTGCTAATAGTAAATCAATGACTTTGTGAAGCTTAAAACTTGTGTAAACTGTGCATACAAGTGATGGGAACAAATAAATTACAATAAACATTGAGACAATACGTAATTAAACTACGAACAGTGGTGAAAGCGCAAGTACATTACAAACATTTTAAAAATATTAACAAATTGCCTTATTTTCTTCTATATAAGCCCTTAGTAGCCGTTTCGCGGCCTTTTCGATAAAAATCATTTCAGAAAGAAATACAAAAATTTCCAAAATGGCCTCTTGTAATTAATTTTATGATATAGTCATTACATAATAACCTATAAATATAAAACGGTTACAAATTTGAATACGTTCAAACAATAGTCAACAAGTTGTAATTAACGATATTACTTCATTATTTCGCTACTTGCACAAAATAGAAGTTGGCCTCTCGGCGAAAATACGTTATGAATCTTGGGGAATGTCCGGCGGTTCGAAACCAAGTGCAGCAATAGGACTTTTTGTATTTAAATAAATTATACCTATTTATTAAATTACATTGCAAAAAAAATCCTAGTCTATGAATAAATGATAAAATGATAATAGCCACTACATAGGTAGTGTTCGACCGAATCGATCGAGCGATCCGCTAATTGGAAGGAACTACAGAGGGCTGCCAAGAGAGGGCGTTACTAGTATCATAACACAACTATCAATCTAATATTTACAAACATGGAAGAAGTTATGAATGCGCTAAAGAATATACAAAAGGAACTTGATGAACAAAAAAATACAATATTAAAAAGCGGAGAAAAAGTGACCGAACAAGTAACCCAAAATATAAACTACATTTTAGAAGAAAAGTTCAAAATACTAGACGAGAAATACGACAGTCTTAAGGAAAAAATAGAAAATCAAGAAAAGCGACTCCATTTTATAGAAAAACAGATAAGAAAGAATAATATTGTCTTTTTCGGACTAGAAGAAACAGAAACATCATATTCAAATCTAGAAAAACTCATGATCAACTTTATAAAAGAACACTTCTCTTTGGACCTGGATCATAGAGACATACAAGAAATAAAGAGAATAGGAAAAAAAGGGGACAGACCTAGACCAATAATAGTAACATTTTCTACCCACGGTACAAAAATCAACATATTCAAAAGGAGTAGTTCATTGAAAAATACAGCATTTTATATAACAGAAAATTACCCTCAACATATAATTGAAAAAAGAAAACTATTACAAGAACAGTTACGAATTGAAAAAGAAAAAGGAAACTCTGTAATAATAAAATACGATAAACTGCTTTCAGCTTCTCCTGAAACCAACCCTGCCGGACGCGACGAAGTTAAAACGCAGGCTAACAAGAAGAATAAAATCCAAAATACGAATAACCAAATGTCACGTAAAACATCTTCTAGCCTATCTGAAGAGATCGTAAAGCCAGGGATACTGAACTTCTTGACTACCAAAAATCGAAATAATACACCCGGAGCAAAAGGAAATAACAAGGAGAAGATCTAGCAACCCTCTCACGTGGTTAACATAACAAAAACAACAATAAAAACCAAAACCCTCCAAAGAATCAAACAAAATTATCTAAAAAAAACTATCTACAACAACTATTATTACCATTACTACGACTACAACAGGAAAGCTCTAGATTTTGACACAACGTCAAAACACTTTTACCTAACATACGAACGCTTGATAGAATTAAATGAATCTCTAACAGACATAAAATACGACGTAATTGGACTGGCTGAAACGGCCTAAACTGGATTCGAGTAGCCCAATCTAGAGAGGACTGGCTATCTTTGGAGGAGGCCTTCACCTACAGAAGGGTTCTTGCAGACTAATTATATTAAAATATAGTATAATACTAACGTAGGATTAAATAAAAATTATGTAACAAACTAACAACTTAATTTAAGAACGAAATGAAATTACTAACAAAAAGCTATTATACTTAATTAATTACAACATTGAACTTAATTTTCTTTTTTTGTAATCTGCAAGAAATAAAAGGCTTTTTTATTTATTTTATTTATTATTATAATTAGTATACATTCTTTTTGCTATTTGAACTACTTAATTGGTAACAGTTTTTCAAATACTGACTTGACAATGCCAATCTTTAGAACTAACATGTTTTGACACTTGTAGGTCGATAAGGGTTTTATTATAGGACTCCAGTTGTGCCCTGTCTTGAGATTCTAAGTTTTAAGTACTAGTTAGACATGGGTTAATAGTCACATTTTACTACAAAATTTATTACTTCTTCCTGGATTTTCATCTACTTAATCCTTGCGCAATGCGAAGACCGTTTCACAGCCCCTACTTAGATAAAATAATTGTATTATTGTATCTCCATATTAAAAAATATCCCTTCATTTAAAAAAAATACTTACATACATACATAAACTCACGCCTGTATTCCCCGAAGGGGTAGGCCGAGGTACATTTCTGCACCCACATTTTGCCAAGTATGTATCGGTCCCACGTAATAGGGGGCGAGCCTATTGCCGTTTTTCGGGCACATTTCCAGACTCCGTGCTGTTACCGAGAATTTCCTAATGGAATTACCCAATAACACTTTGCCCGACCCGGGAATCGAACCCAGGACCTCTAGATCGCACGGCACATACTTGTACCGCGAGACCACGAGGCAGTTTAAAAAATATGAATCCGTATTCCATTATCAATAGTTAAGAATTCATTTATTATTATTAGACAGCCCCGTGGTGCAGTTGGCTAGACAGTCATTTATAATGAAATAAAACTCCAACTACCCTAATTACTTTTGAGCGACAATAAATATTAAGAGGTCATTTTCGTGGCCTCGAGTGTAAAATATAATGTAGCAGAAATAGTTACCAGGTAGAGCAAGCGTCCTCTGAGAGTGATACAACATTTTGGCGAGTGTATTAAGCGTGACCTTAGATGACCTCCGCCATTGTACCTCGGATTCCCCTCATGTGCCATCCCTACATCTGTCTAGGGCTGTTACTTTTTTATTACAATACATTTTATGGGTTTCGACGAAGGGTTTCTTTGATTAATTCACTTGTCGTTGGCATTCGGTGGACCTGCTTCTAAGACGGCGGACTCTCCCCATTTTTCTCTTTGAAAAATAAGGAAGAAATTACAATTTAATTAAATTTGCGGTGGGTTTGTGAACGGAATTTCTTTTAAACCTGTCTGTTGAACGAGTTATTTCAATGATTTTTTGGCGTGGATTTTTTGGAAGATTAATAAACACTTTGAAGGGAAAACGTTTAAGCTTTATTCATTTAAGTAAATACTCAAATTATTATTAAATATTGAACTTCGTATCTGAGTAATAAGTATTTTATTTAATAACACCGTAGGGTCATATAAATTGTCTTTCAATAATGCCCGATAGTTTACGACGCGAATAAAGAACATGATGGCCTCGATGATTGGCGATGATGATGTGCGACTTCTGCCATCCCCTTAACGTTTATGGGTTTGAATCCCTGGAACATACTTTTTTATTTTACGTTTAAGTTTTAATTTATTAACCCCACTATACTGTAGAAGCTTCGATAGCTTGGTGGTTGTATATAAATACGAACATTTGCCTCTTCGATGCTAACCTGTCGTCTCTTAATCCAGGATTTCTCAAACAATTCGATCAACTTTGTTGAAACCGGATTGGATTGTAAACTGGAAGGATCTTTGAGTTGGCACGTAACAATTTGAGCACTTCGAGGTTGACGACTAAATCAAGAAGAAGAGACGAATTGTCACAACAAAGTATAGTCTTTAACAATGAGGATCTGTTTAAAATAGCGGCAATAGTTTAAAAAAATTCAGATGTGTAAAATTGACGATTCAAAAGAACTTGTAAAAGTCTATTTGAATAAAGATATTTTGACTTTGACTTTGACTTTGACTTTGAATAGGTACGGATGTTCTTGAATCTATTCTCGAATATAAGCCTCACTTGGATGTCATGCTATAATTAAAAGTTATACTAAAGTTTAGTCAGTGTGTACTAATAAAATCATCATCATCATCGTCATAAGCTCTTTTTAGCAGTCTTCTCTTTTTAGTAGTAGTACATTAGTAGTCCGCCAAGCCGCACTAGGCCAGCGTGGTGGGGTAACGCCTAAAACCCTCTCAGTTGTAGAGGAGGCCCGTGCCCCGCAGTGGGACGTATATGGGCTAATGATGATGATGATGAAGCGCTCAAGATGTGGAAGTGATCTCAGCGTGGGTCAACGTTTTAGTTGATTCATTCGGTACTAGTACACTAACAAATGTAATCTAAAAGCTTTCAATTAATGGCTTAACTACCAGTAGGTATGAGTTATAATCTTTTCTCAAAACTCAACTAATAGTTTCTTTGGCCTTGTCAATGACGTGTCTTATAAATTTAATAAAATCGTGTCGTGAATGACCTTTAATAAACCAACCTAACACAAAACAGCTAGTATTATTGCCAAGTATTTTATAACATCATAAGGGCTTGAGTTCAATTCGATTTGACGTCTAACTTGGTTTTTACTTTAAGGAATTCTCTGTAAGACATGGAATGTACGTGGGACCTAATTACTTGGATGTACTGTAACTGATGTTACTTTTTTTTTCCTTTTTTCTTTTTTTTCCTTCGTTCTGTATTTTGAATGCTTTTTGTGTTTTTTTTTTTAGTTTAAGTACATCATTGCTGTTTTTTTTTTATTATAATTATTATCCTATTATAACTGATTACCTAATCATCTTTTTAAATATCCCTTCTGTAAAATAGGTTCTCTGGAAGAGATCGCAGTTAGTAATAAGACCGCCAATAGTTCACTCAATCTTAAGCTTATTATTAATTTATTTTTTGTATGCATTCATGATACACGCAGTGATGGCCTCGAGGTTTAGGCACGCGGTCGAGAATTTCGGCGGTCGCAGGTTCAAACCCCAGGCACACACCTCTGACTTTTCGAAGTTATGTGTGTATTCACAATGAATAATCACTTGCTTTAACGGTGAAGGAAAACATCGTGATAAAACCTGCACACCTAAAAGTTCTTAGGAATTTCTTAGGTGTGTAGTCCGCCAACCCGCACTAGACCAGCGTGGTGGACTAAGGTCTAAACCCTCTCAGTTGTAGAGGAGGCCCGTGCCCAGCAGTGGGACGTATATGGGCTGATGATGATGATGATGATGCATTCATGGCGTACAATAAAGTATATAAATAAATAACGTTACAAAACATGTGTATGTGTAAACACAACACACAACTTCAGCCTAAACATATGATACTATAGATATGTTGAACAAAATAACTCGACTCAAATTGCTTCATTTATCTTCGGCTCGCTCAATTGAGATCACCCATTTGTGAGTTCTGATATGTTGTTTCCAAACATTTGATGCGGACTCTTTATAACAATGTTTTATTGTGAAATTGGATCTATGAACGTATTTCTCAGTGTTAAATATATTTGTGCTATACAAGTGATTATGGTGTGTTTAAGTGCCAAAATGTGAATTTCTTTTGGATAATTGAATTCATATATCGATGAAATCGTAAGTGTTATTTTAGTTTTATTAATTTCAAGTTTTTGTATATATTTTTATCGGGAAATCGATATAATAAGATTTCATCATTAAAAAGTTCTTCCTGACCGATAAAACAATCTAAATCAAATCTAAAATATTCAGTCTATTCTTTATTCAAAATCAGGGTCATACATTTTGATTCAAGTACACGTTTCTTTTACTTACTTCACATCTCGTGAATAATGGTCTCTATATTAAAAAAAAAACTCACGCTAATATCCCTAAAAGTGAAGGCACAGGTGTATTGTACATCATCATCATGGGCACGGGCCTCCTCTACAACTGAGGGGGTTTAGGCCTTAGTCCACCACGCTGGCCTAGTGCGGGTTGGCGGACTACACACCTAAGAAATTCCTAACAACTTTTAGGTGTGCAGGTTTTATCACGATGTTTTCCTTCACCGTTAAAGCAAGTGATGATTCATTGTGAATACACACATAACTTCGAAAAGTCAGAGGTGTGTGCCTTGGGTTTGAACCTGCGACCGCCGAAATTCTCGACCGCGCGCCTAAGCCTCGAGGCCATCACTGCTTATTGTATATTGCGTGTATTGTACACACACGTTTTATCAGCTGTTTAATATCATAAAGAAAAGAAATGTCTAAGGAGTTCCTTTTAAAGGATTTTCAAATGCGTAGATGTCCGCTGCAATTCCATAATCTCTTAAAAGCATCTTACTTCATTACTTATTATTATTATTCATAGATAACTTTGAAAACGAGAGATGTGGGTGCCTAAAACACGACCCCAAATAACCTAATCGGTGTATTTACGAAACTAAAGTCCGAACCAGGCAATCTCGTTGACTTTTTGAGAACTGTATAGTACCAATCAATTAAGTACTTCAAGGTCGAACGTTCAACTCACCATGCCGACACAAAAAACGTGATTTCGTATGTAATCAGCTTACAACCTATTAAGACTATTAAGCTCCTACTTCCTAATGTTTATAAAGCATTTTTAAGCATCGTCAATTAACAAGCATTTTAACAAGTCGTGATAGCCTCGAGGTTTAGGCACGCGGTTGAGCCGGTCGCGGGTTCAAACCCCAGGCATGGCTTAACGTCGCTTTGAATAGGCACTATGATACATTGCTCTTAATTTCGTACTTCTGGCACTTTTTTAAACATTAAGTAAAAAGTTTAACTGACTATTCGATGTTATATGTGTATTCATAAGGAATTATCACTTACTTTAATGGTGAAGGAAAACATCGTGAGGAAACCTGCACACCTAAAAGTTATCAAGAATTTCTTAGGTGTGTAGTCCGCCAACCCGCACTAAGCCAGCGTGGTGGACTAAGGCTTAAACCCCCTAAGTTGTAGAGGAGGCCCGAGCCCAGTAGTGGAACCTATCCATATACGTCCATTGGCTGATGATGATGATGATTTATAAGAATTCCCACGTGACCAACAAGGTAGTATATTATATTTAGACATATAATAGATCTAACGCTCATTATTTGATACCATTAGGTAGTATTACTTTGTGGTTTCTGATGACCACAACACTAGACCTGTGTCTTAGTGTAGGGTCAGGATTACGTATGATCACTGTAGCGAGTATTTATACATTTGTATTATCAAAACGTTACGTCATCTATAGAAATGTTAACTATTTATTTGTAAATATTTCATAAACAACCAACATATGACTTAAATCTAAAATCATCATCATCATTGTGAGGTTTTTGCCAAT
This sequence comes from Hemaris fuciformis, assembly GCA_907164795.1. Classification (NCBI taxonomy): domain Eukaryota; kingdom Metazoa; phylum Arthropoda; class Insecta; order Lepidoptera; family Sphingidae; genus Hemaris; species Hemaris fuciformis. The sequence continues at coordinate 13,876,645 of OU015438.1, read as the reverse complement.
ACTCCTCACGCTTAGCAGGCGGGTTGGCGAGCGCAAAATGTTAAATAATAAGATGGGAAAATTAATATGAGTTTCACTTATAAGTGTAAAATATTTTCAATATAAAATTGCTTACTGGAATAACTAGAATAATTAGAATAGAATAAATAACTAAAGCATAAGAAAAGGAAATAGAAATAACATAATTCTTGCTAGAATACAAAGCTTGTCACAGCTACCTCAATAAGACATTTTTTCTCGGAATGACACAATTGAATCTGTAATAATATTCTGCTTACAATTAGACAACACTGCAAGTGGAAATGCTATAATTACTCCTGTACACAAAAATTTACAATCAAAATAAAAATCATGTAATGGCCATTAATAAAAAAACACCTACTCACAACCTACTTTCCTAAATTCGCTATACTGCTTCAGTGTCCCCTGAAAGCCGTATCAATGATCATTGTCCCATACGAAGCCCAATCGAGTGTAACTGTTAACTAACGGAAAGGACAATAGGGTTGCAACAGCCCTTAAGGGCACTAAATACCCAGCGATGGCCCTTCTACCCTTTCTATTAATCTTTTTAACAGCCATTTAAGAGATTAGGTCGGTGGAGGAATGGACGGCATCGTCCATGGTGCTAATTAAAATCGTTTCATTTGTCAGACTCCTTATTAGTTTTATTGCCGGCCTGTTCTTTTGTTTCATTATGATGTCAGATGAAGGAGACTTCAATTGTGATTGCATCCTGTACTATTTGCACATGTTTGTACATGTTTAATTACTTTGTAGTGATTGTCACTACAGCAATTCGCATACCGGAGACTTCAGTTTTTAAGTTAAAATTAATGTTGGGTTGTTGCTACTCAGAGGGGCTAGTGGCATTGTGCGACTTAGAGGACTGGATATCTATCTATCCTAATGATGTTTCCATTCACTGGTAAAAGAAGTATTGATAAACTATGAAGTGCCTAAGATTTGAGCCTATGATCGCCTAGATAGTCGTCAAGATGTCTCGGGTCTAATTGTAGGTATGTATTTTTATTTCTTTTATTACTCACTGTACTATCCGGGCTAAAATAAAATAAAAATACAATACAATACATACAAGTAAAGGGTAACACTCGTTATGAAACAAGTACGTCTTCAACTTTTATATTTTTAACAACTTTTATATTTTTTAATATTAATCGTCTTGCAACTGACAATTCCAACGACTAAGCTCGAACTGCTCAGCGACACCATTTTTATACAGATCAATTGACGGTCTTATTTTTAAATATTTTTACAAAGTCCAATAATCAATTTATATTAATCAAGATTATATTCTCATTAAAGTTATTGACATTTTAATTATACTTATAAGTAATAAAATAATCATTATGCAATTTTACTATTACTACAATAATAATTATTAGTTAAAGGTCTGTACGCATAAGCTTTTAATAATTTAAAAATATAATATTGTAAGGTATTATAATGAAATACATTTATAATTACTAAATATTACTATTTAGGCTAACACAAGGTTGTAACTGTTAAGTCAGCGTTTTAGATGAATTTACTAGTTCTGTACCTAATCAATCTTTATTGAAAACATACATATACAATATATACATACATACATACATAAATTCAGTACATACAAACTATATTAAAAAAAAGTATAAATAATAAACTAGACAATTGTTTTTTTTAAGCTATTTCAATAGCTACGTTGAATTTGAAATCTTGGGTTTTTTCTTCAAAAACTTAAAGATAAAATTATTCATCCTTAGGCATATGCACATAATCTTCCCTTATACGAAAGCCTCTTGAAGACAATCTCCTTATCACAAGATTTCGCCAAACCATCGTCCTAGAACCAAAAAATACAAGCTGAAACAATTTACAGTGCAGTCGAGATGTGAAACTCACAGATTTGTCGATAAGCCGACTTAGCGTAAGTGACTTTTTATGTAAAATCGTTCTAGACGTCTGCTTCGGAGGAAACGTTGCGGTTGTCTGCTAATAATACAATCTCTGGAGGTCCGTTTGTACGTTGTCTTAGTTGTAGCGATGTTATTTTTTGTCTTATTGGTTTATGCTAGTCTTCGTGATTTTTTGTAGTATCACTTATTTGATACTTTTTTCTCTAAATATGCATTATGTTATTGTAAGTTATTATAGTGGTTCGAACTATGTAGTAGACATTATATTGTTTATATTTGTCAGTGATAACTTTTTTTGGTCAGTAATTGGTTAATAATTTGTTTTGAATCAATTTACTGTTCTACCAAAAAGTCCGTCATAAGTAAGTTTTTTTTTTCTTATTGATATGGATTCATTTTAATTACATTTAGTGACATATTAAATATAACTTTTTGAAATATGAAGGCCTTAGGTATCCGTAAATTAAGCTGCTGATGAATCCAAAATAGTGAAAATAAAAAGAAACACAAAGTAAAATAATAAATAAAGTTAAATTTTAAATTGTTCATAGATAAACATATTTATGTATATCTCTTAATCCCTTTTTTAATCTACCAAATCAAATACATTATTATTATGTACAGTACACATATGATTAACTGAATTATCCACCGGTACCTTGTAGGTACATTAGGTTATTTCACTAAACATTGACTTCAACTCAAACATTACTTTAGTCCATGGGCGGCGGTAACCGCTTACCATCAGGCGGACCGCTTGCTCGTCTGCCTACTGAGGCAATAAAAAAAAAAACAAAAAAAAAAACAAGAGATTTCGTTAAGATTTTTTTTTTGGTTTCAATGTTGGCATTTCCGAGTAACACCACGGGATGTTGCGTAAGTACATAATAAATTTCTTCTCGCAGATGTTTCCCGTGGGCCGTTATTGGATCCCTACAATATAATATGCGGGATTTCATTTTCACATATTGTCAGACTAACGTTTATCTATGGCGGTTCTTGTGAGTTTCCAAATTTTAATTTCTTTTAGGTAACCCCTGATTTTGGTAGAATTAAAAATTTCTTTTATTATTTAATATCATCATTTTAAAGTAGAAAAAAAAATTGACATTCAAAAACAATGGACTTTCGAAGTTTATTCAAAAATATTCGATTAGAAGTCTCCTGTCTGTTTTTCGTCTGATCATAATTCAAATTATGATAAATATCTCAATACCGTAGATAAGACTGTGATTGTATGATGAAGCCAAAGCGCTGATTTTGAGTCGTCAAGGAATCTTCCTATCAAGTTTTCAGTCTGCAAATATCTCATATCTTCCAAAGCAAATAATCTTACAGTAAAGGTAACGCAAAATCGGGCAAAGTGGCTAATTTCGACGACTAAAGTTAAACTTGGTACAGGCCGAGAGCTACGAAGAATATCTGCATCACTGGCAATTTTTTTAAATTATGTTCTTAAGTAGGCAATTTAATACTCCCAAAAATCTAAACATTAACCTATTAAAAATATTATGATTCGAAATTTAAACCATAACGAACGGGATCATGTAATAAAACTTTCTGGAATTAATGCTTTGGTTCACAAAATCTCGCTAAAGCCACTTGTCTCGAAGGTATCGCTTTCTTCAGATTAATGAAACGGGACTTAGCTCAAACTTTGTGCAAAGCCTAACAAACTTGTATCACTTTTAGACGCTGATTTACATTTAAACAGCCTGTAATTGTTGTAGAATTATTCGGAAATTTGCGCGATCAATTTTCAAAACGAGGTCGCTGATTTTGGTAATATTGGCGTAATTTAAGTTACTCTATCCGTGAGTAATAAGGCAGGATTTGTCATACAAAATACTATCCCAATATCAGATTTTTTAATGCGTTAAAAGATACTTTAACTCGCCTATAGGACTGGCTTAAGTACATATTTTATGATATAATTATGAACTATGTGTGATGTTATTAAATAAATACTATTTTATTGTTCATAAAAAAGGAAAAAATGTGATAATGGAGATGATTGGTGATGCAAGGATTCCCTGAGCAATTTGTTTTTATTTCTGTTTTTATCAACAATACTGTTTAATATCAACAATATCAACGATATCAGCATTAGCTGAATATAAATTTTGCACAAAGGACCTGATTCGAGCCATAAAAAGTCACTCACAATAGCGGAGATTATCTTAAATTTATAGATAAACAACAATAGTGAAATCTAAAGTTATTTTCACTTATGCATACATACATACATACATAATCTCACGCCTGTATTCCCCGAAGGGGTAGGCAGAGGTGCATTTCTGCACCCACATTTCGCCAGGTAATCAGTCCCACGTAATAGGGGGCGAGCCTATTGCCGTTTTTCGGGCACATTTCCAGACTCCGTCCTGTTACTGAGAATTTCCTAATGGAAAAACCCAATAACACTTTGCCCGACCCGGGAATCGAACACAGGACCTCTTGATCCCACGGCACATACTTGTACCGCGAGACCACGAGGCAGTTTCACTTATGCTTAGAATAGAAAAACATGTTACAACTGAGCATCCCTAGAAATATAACCAGAAAACACACACAAGGTACATGCAAGAATAATAAGTAGATCGGCTGCTTTCGAGTTTGTATAATGAAAAGGAAAGAGAAGTTATGAGGCAGCTTCACTAAACGAACTCAACATAGCTGCAAAACTATTAAACAAGCTTTATTCTTCTCTTATTTTCCAAACGCTGCCTCGTGGTCTCGCGGCGCAGGTATGTGCCGTGCGATCTAGAGGTTCTGGGTTCGATTTCCGGGTCGGGCAATGTGTTATTGGGTTTTTCCATTAGGAAATTCTCAGTAGCAGCACGGAGTCTGGAATTGTGCCCGAAAAACGGCAATAGGCTCGCTCCCTATTACTGATACATACCTGGCGAAATGTGGGTGCAGAAATGCACCTCTGCCTACCCCTTCGGGGAATACAGGCGTGAGGTTATGTATGTATGTATGTCATTTCCAAACACTTAGAAACAAAAATCTGATCAATCGCCTCAGACGAGTCAATTCATAGTCCTATCTTCACATAAAATCGGGGACTATTAAACGTATGTAAATAAACACAAACAATCAACCACCAATGAAAGCGATTGAAACACAACATCCAACACGAATATTCAGAATCCATTACATCAAACGCGCTAAGTGACAGACAGATTGACAACACATTCGGAATGTTTACGTATAAGCTTTTAATACAGCGTTTATACCGTAACGTTGTTTTATTGAAGCATCCGGTAATTATTGACGGACGCCCATCGATATTGGATCGTGATAAAGGAAAAATGTGTTTAATGACGCTGTTGATGGTTTATCTGCTGTAAGTCCTCTCATTTATTTCATTATGTTTGTTTTTATGATTTCATCGTGGATTTTATGTGACGGAGACTATTGTATTTTGGCATTAGAAGTAATTAAAGATACTACAAATAGATATTAAGTAGTGATGCTCTCGAGGTTTAGGCACGCGGTCGAGAATCTCGGCGGTCGCGGGTTCAAACCTCTGACTTTTCGATGTAATATGTGTATTCGTAATGAATTATCGCTTATTTTAACGGTGAAGGAAAACATCGTGATTAAATCTGCACACCTAAAAGTTCTTAGGAATTTCTTAGGTGCGTGGTCCGCCAACCCGCATTATGCCAGCGTGATAGATTAAAGTCTAACCCTTCTTAGTTGTAGAGGAGGCCCGTGCCCAGCAGTGGGACGTATATGGGCTAATGATAAAAGAATATTATGAGATTTTTAGACGTCACTAGACATGCCAAAAGAACATGCACAATATAAAAATAAAATAAACAAATGAAAAGAAATAGTTGGCAAGTCAGCCTGTGGCTTACAACGTTCGATTTCATTTAAGTTTTGGATCAGGTTTCTCTCTCTCATTCTCATCAGCCCATATACGTCCCACTGCTGGGCACGGGCCTCCTCTACAACTGAGAGGGTTTAGGCCTTAGTCCACCACGCTGGCCTAGTGCGGGTTGGCGGACTACACACCTAAGAAATTCCTAAGAACTTTGGTGTGCAGGTTTTATCACGATGTTTTCCTTCACCGTTAAAGTACGTGATAATTCAATGTGAATACACACATAACTTGAAAAAGTCAGAGGTGTGTGCCTGGGGTTTGAACCCGCGACCGTCGAGATTCTCGGCGCGTGCCCAAACCTCGAGGCCATCACGACTTCATCAGGTTTCTATATTACTTCAATTTGTAAGTTTAACTCGTTGGCACGAGAATCTTTTACGAATGAAAGAGTTTAGGCCTTAGTCCAATCAGAAAATATTGCTGGGTTAAAAATACCTAGAAAATCTCTATTGAAAAATACCCAACTATTATGATTCGCTAAGAATATTTCAGGGCACAGGTATTGGAAACAATTTATCAAAACAACTTACTAATAACATTTGGAAAAATATATTTTATGTACATAAGTTATGTGCAGCAACAATTTTACGATGTTTTTCAACACAGCATATTAAAGACAGATGTCTTCCAAATCTGAATAATTCGCGCAAGGGTTGCTACCCTGCGCATTTGTCATGTTAATAGCCAGGCGGAAGAGTCGACCGCAATAAAATTATACAACCAACAAACATTGGCGAATTAAATCTTAAATACACGCTTTCGCCCCTAATAGCCAGTGGTAAACAAAATACGCTGAACCGAGCTAAATAAAGTCTTCGTCAGGGCGCCAAGTTAGTAATTTCATTTTAAATAGAAGTCTCCTCTACGCCTACTTTCAAAGGCGTACGTGTTCAAGGCTTAAAAATTAAATGGCTTTTAGTGAACTAAATTCTGTTTATATGTTTTACTTTTACGAATTAAATTATTTATTTGACGTTAATTATTTAATTAAACAGCTGTTTATTTAATACGAACAAAGCTCAAGGAATTCATTTTTGATGTATTGATGATTTAAGAAACCTACACATACAACATTCGCCAACCCGCACTAGGCCAGCGTGGTGGACTAAGGCCTAAACCCTCTCAGATGTAGAGGAGGCCCGTGCCCAGCAGTAGAACGTATATGGGCTGATAATGAATCTATATTGTCATTAAAACTTTGGTTCCTTTGAAAACAAATCTATGTACAATCACGCCGTCAATACTTAAACTTGATTAACAAACAAACCTCCATCAAACACGCTAATTCTTAGCTAACAAAACAAATCGTTAGCCATACCGACACCCCAGTAATATCCAAAGATCGGCTTTAAAACCTTCGGACGATATTCTGACTTGCGTCGCGTTAAGCCTGAATAAATTTCACTAACTTCTGCCAAGTGGCACTGAGAGTCTAAAAAGTTTAAATAAAATTATATTTTATAAATCGACGCTGGTTTTCAGTCTGCTATTTAGTATTTCAGAGTTTATTATCAATTGAAGCTAAATCTTAGAATTCAAGAAATAAAGTCTTTGTTTCAAAAACTGAATAGCATTTAATATATTTATTTCGTGAAGGTCTCGAGGTGTAGGCGCGCGGTCAAGAATCTCGACCGTCGCGGGTTCAAACCCCAGGCACACATCTCTGACTTTTCGAAGTAATGTGTGTATTCACAAAGAATTTTTACGTACTTTAACGGTGAAGGAAAACATCGTGATCAAACCTGTACACCTAAAAGTTGTTAAGAATTTCTAAGGTGTGTCCGCCAACCCCCTGGCCTAGTGCCAGCGTAGTGGACTAAGGCCTAAACCCTCTCGGTCTTATTAATAAAAATTGCTTATTCTTCTCTTACTCCAAAGTTACACCGGTATTAGTTAATTCTAGAGTAGTCACGGAATAGCTACGTGTTAATAACGGTATTAATAAATACGGAGTAGGTTCGGAGTAACAATACAAGCGTTACACTGAGATTAAGGTGTATTTTTTGGCAACCCAGTGATATTAAAAATAAAAAGAATGAACAAAATGACCGGGTCGAATAAAAAGTTAGGTAAATTTTGAAATTTGACACATTTATTTGTCAAAGTCAAATGTCAATCACAACATATGTAATGATGCATGCGTGAATTTGTGCTATTTTTATATTATCAGAATATTATTTTTTTATTTGAAAAGAAAAAGAAGCAAAGAGGCATTCGTTCCATTAACTGGGATGAAGATGAAAAGGTAAGCTCGTGGCAATATTTTAATGTATAAAAAGTATAATTTACAATTTTAGAAATGCTTAATTATTGTTTCAGCAATTATTTCGCTCAGTTCTAAAGGAATTTGCGACGATAATAGAAAATAAATCATTAGATAATAACGGAAACAAATTGCACAACGCAATGGTTAATTATGCTAAAAGCTTGAAAGATCAAGAATACCAGAAACGGTTGGATATTGGAAGTGGAGCTGAATATCCAAAAAGAAAAATTTAAAAGAGCTACTCTAGAAAGGGAGATTTTAGAAATAAGAAAGGCGAAAATGTTGATGTAAATTTTATTCAATTAAACAATAAACATATCTTGTGATATCACCATTTTTTTTAAATTAAATGCTCTCAATTCTTTATTTTACATTTATTGTGATCGCACATACACACATCATTTTAAACCTTATTAAAATAGAAACACAATCAAATTGATATCAAATTTCATATTTGTATAGTTTCTTTGGCACATTAGAACAATACATTTGCCTATTTTTTTTATAGAGACCCACATGGAAGTGGCAATCAAAAAAAAAATATATATATATATATATAAGAAATGAAATTATATTTATTTAATCTATAAAATGTCAAATACATCACTTAGATTCAGTCATTTCAAAATTTGTTGTACCACCATGTTCGGAAGGAAGTCATCACTAGAGAAGAACGGGCAAGAAACTATATATATACACACACTTTTTTTCTTGTCAGAGGCAGGCATTATTATCTATTGACCCCTGTGTCTGATTATTGCCAAAGCAACTTGTTTGCACACAAGGGATATTGTTGGCTGACTAAACCGACTCAGATCTCCTGCATCATCTTGAATCTGTAAAATAGATAAGTGGTATGCCATAGGAGAGGCCTATGTCCAGCAGTGGACGTAAAAAAGGCTGCTGATGATGATGATGATGATGATGATGGATTCAAAATTTACTAAATACCAACAATTCTATTATTAAATCTTTGTAACACAAATGAGATTAAGTAAATTTTGTATACAGGTTATACTATCTATATGCAGTTGTTTAATAGGATAGAAGTGTAATGTACAAATAAATAGTTAAGTAGTATATTTAACTCAATTACATCTAATAGCCTGATAAACTGCTAACATTATACTAAATATTTATTTGAACTCAAACTTGGCTATTAACAGACTTCAAGCAAGAAAGTATATAACAATTAGGCCTAATTAGGGCAATCTAGCCTAATAATAGTACCTATAGTTTATTGAGATAGTTTATTTACCTCTCCACAAGCCCAAGTCCTAATTGCAGCTAAAACTTTCAAGTGAGGTGGTATAAAGCCTTCTTGTGCATCTCCAGCTAAATCATTTTTCACCATTTCAGTAATATATATGCAGTTGAGCGTGTAAATCTATATTTATATTTAAACTCATCTTCTTCAAGGTCTTCAAAAGGGTTATTGCGAGGTTTATACAATTTCACATGCCTTAATGGTAATATTTCTTCAATTCCTTCTATTATTCTCAAATGTCAATGAAATAATATCTATTCATTTTAATCCACAATAATTACAAAATCAGGCACTAGTAAGTACTCGAACGAACACCAAACAAATACGAAAAATATTTATTTAGGTTATGTTTAGTTACATATATCTCAATGGAAGTTGGAAATACAATACAAATCTATGCTTACTCAAGCGTTAAACCATGGGGCTCCGCGGAATAACTTTTACTCCGGGAGTAAATGTTGATTAGTTAACTCCGTCCTTACTCCTAGTTTATTAATACCATTTTTGCCTACTCTTTGCGTAAGTCTTGGAGTAAAGTTATTCTGACGCAAATCATAATTTATTAATAAGGGTGTCTCAGTTGTAGAGGAGGCTCGTGCCCAGCAGTGGGACGCATATCGGCTGCTGATGAATTTATATATTTACACCTGTGCCCCTGAGTGTGTAGGCAAAGCAAATGTATATCCTCAATTGGAAGTAAGCAGTTACTGGATACATATCTAGACTCCGCGCTGGTACTGAGAATTTTGACAGCCGAGTTCGATTCCCGCGCCGAGACAGTGGTTTGTGTGACCCACAGATACTTGATTGGAGTTGTGAGACCGTAAAGTCGCTAGTTTTTTCTAATACCCAGGCCACAATACTTGCATCTTAGTGTTGGGTGAGAACTGACTGTTGGGTGCATTTGACAGCCCCGTGGCGCAGATGGCTAGACACCAGCTTGCGAAACGAGAGGCCGCGGGTTCAATCCTCGCACCGAGACAAATGTTGTGTGATCCACAAATATTTGTTTCGGGTCTGGGCGTTTGTGAGACCGAAAAGTCTCTCGTAGTTTCTGATATCCACGACACAGGACTTGTATCCTAGTGTGGGGTCAGAACTATGTATGTGACTGTTGGGTATATTTATTTATTTAATTCAAAAAACGTTGTATTGCCATATAACAGTTTGCCCAATCATCGATTACAATCATCCATTCCTGTCAACACAATAATGATGGCATTACGCAACCGTTGTTGATTTTTTAAAGCAAGCAAGAAGAATCAATTACTCGATGTTTAATGTTAAGGGATTTCCTCTTAATTTCATGGGAAGACAAAAGTTTATCCATCCTGTTGCGGAGTATTTTCAATTTTACCGGGAATCTGTTAAACGTTTCTGAATTATTTATCGCGAAATCCCTGGGGATGAATGTAATGTGTTTCGTGCTTATTACCTTATCTCCGTTTCTGCTTTAACGTCTTTATAATATGGCAACTAATATAATAAAATATGCGAAGGCGAGTTTTTTGTTTTCACGCATTCTTATTGGATTGCCTCTAGGTTCAGGTGCCGGGTCACTGTGGCCTGTGTACGTGGCGGGCGCCCATCCACAACCGGGGCGCCTGAACAAAGCTAGTGGGGGTGCAACTGCACCTCCTACAACTTCGAGACGGCCGGGACGTTTAAGTCTCGGAGCCGCACCGGGCGACTGCGGCATTACGGTGGTCGCCCCACTCGGCGCGGAGATGACCACTGGGGGGTTTTGGTCGGTATGCCGGTTTAGGGATATTGTTAGGGACCCAGCCCGACACTAACACCTGCGCGGACATGGCGTCACCGCGCGCCGGGTTGGAAGACCGGTGACCCCGACATACGCTTCCCGCCCCCGTCCCCCAGGGCTGGCGGGAAGTAGAGCCATAAACAGCTTTCCCCTCGAGAACAAAAAAAAAAGGTTCAGTTGCCGGGTTGGGCAGCGTGATAAGAATATTCTTAGTTAGATCACAAGAGCATAAAAACATAAGTGACAAAACCTGTGTGCGAAAATACGCCTCTGCCTGCTCCTCAGGAATGCAGTCGTGAACGTGCGATTGAAATTGAAATGAATTATCGAGACTTCTTTTCTTCTGGTCTGTTAAAATTATCAAATGAATATATAAAGGTACTTTTACTTTTCTCCGTTGTCCGTTTACAAACAACAATTCTATTATTTATAAATATCACGTTATCATCATAAAAACATTTTTATTTCCCACCCAGGGTCCCAACACACAACAGTAACATAAAAACAAAAACAAATCATTGAATTTTTGATCTAAAAATTTATCCCATCACAATCCGACTGAGAGGAAAGTTTTGATTTCCAATAAAAGGGGTTTTGCAGATATTACGAGTCCCCTCGTATATTAGATGACAAAATATTGGTCCGTTTGTTCGTATACATAACTGCCGGTTGGCGTAATCAAAAGTTTTCGCGTAAACAACATACGAATCGTTGGAAGCGTGGATCGAAATTCAGACGGGACCCGATAAAACAAGTTTCTCCCGTTCATATTAAACAAACACCGGATTGATTTTAATTTTATGGGTATCACGTTGAATATTTCGAGCCGGGAGAATAAATCCTCAGTAATTTGAACACGCTGCTGTTGCAATTATTACTTCTCTTTTAATTAATGTATAGCCTACATAATGATTTATTAAACGAGCCATTCCTACACAAAATGTTCGTATTACATTTGCTGAATGCTGTAAATATTTCAGCATGGGTAACTTCGAGCATTCTTTTAACATCCTATTCGGTAAATTCTATTTGTACTTAGCCATTGACCGTCACGGCTCCTCAAGCAACCGCCGACGTAGCTGGTATTTTACTTATAATAAATATTAGGTCTCATTACACACAATAGTAACATCTATACTAATAAGGAATAAGTTAGCCTAAAAAATATATTTTTTTAAAGAATCAGCTGTTGGGCGGAATGAAGTTCGCCGGGTCAGCTATAAATGTATGTTATGGATGTACATACACGGTACATATACCAAAATAAAGTTTTTTACAATTTTTGTCTGTCTATCTGTCTGTTTGTTCCGGCGAATCTCTGAAACAGGTGGACCAATTTTAACGGGACTTTCACTGGCAGATAGCTGATTTAATAAGGAGTAACTTAGGCTACTTTTAGTTTATAATTTTTCTTATTAAAAATAAATTTTCCGCGTGGACGAAGTCGCGGGCACAGCTAGTATTACATATATCACTTTTATTACAACTTTTCGTTAGTACCTACCCAATGTAGGAAATGTACTTAAATAAACACTTACTGTGCTTAGATGCCACGTTGTGGGGTTTAGGGCTTCATGCTGATTTTCAGTCATATATTCGAGACTTCGAGTTGTACTAAGTTGTAATGAGAATTTCCCAATGGAAAACTCTTTAAAAAAAAATCCGATCCGGAAATTACGCCCGAGACCTTTAAATCGGACGGTACACATTTCAGGTTCAGGACACGATAGTCAAACATAAATGTTGTCAAAATGGTTTTATGTTTTTTTTTTGCAGTCACATAAAACTTTAGTTCAATAACCTCTGTAGTACCCAATATTAGTCGGCGCTATTTAATTTTGAAACTTAGCAAGCTATAATATAAATGGGCGAACATTAACCAGCCATGTAGTTTGCATAACATCAAAATATTTATCATCTAAAAGCGTTTACCGCAAAATAAATTTATAGTTTCAATTTAGCTAATATGAATAATTTAGTGCTATTTCAATGCATTTAGCTTTTTGATGTAGAATATGTATGTTTGTTTTGTAGTATTTTGTAGTTTTTAACCGGCTGACACCGCCTCCAAGAATAACAATAATTAAAACTACATTATATTATCGTAATAATTTGATTGACTTTTACTTTTTTACTTAGTCTAATATTTTTCATTTCATTTTACTTAGGAGAGCTTTAAAAAATATTTTAATCATTGTTTGTTATTCATAGGTATGTGTTGAGTTAGATTTGAAGTGGATAGATAGTGGATAGATATAGAAGAACCTACCTAGCTTCTTGCGTCGTAAACACATAGATTGTACCTACATATTGATGAAGAGAAAAAGTAAGTTGATTATTAAGTTATTGACAAAGCGATACAACCCCACACATGTATTCCCTGAAGGGTATGCTGAAGTGCATTTCGGCTCCCACATTACGCCAGGTAACAGGAGGCGAGTCTATTGCCATTTTTCACATTTTCAGACTCCATGCTGCCACTGAGAATTGCCTAATGAAAAAAAACCCAATAACCCTGCTCGACTCGGGAATGGAACTGGGTACCGGCCCATACTTGTGCCTCGAAACCAAGAAGCAGACGGTAATGGCGATAACTTCTGAAAATTTACCAACTTTTCGCTGAGGTTATGAATTAGTTCAAGCTTAAAACGTGGCACGAGGGGTTCGACATTATTTACTTTTTATGTAGACAAATAGGTAAATCTTTTTTTACATTAAAACTGTTCATCAAGTTAGATTTTTCCTTTCATCATTATCATCAGCCCATATACGTCCCACTGCTGGGCACGGGCCTCCCCTACAACTGAGAGGGTTTTAGGCCTTAGTCCACCACGCTGGCCTAGTGCGGGTTAGAGCAATACACACCTAAGAAATTCCTAAGAACTTTTTAGGTGTGCAGGTTTTATTACGATGTTTTCCTTCACCGTTAAAGCAAGTGATAATTCATTGTGAATACACACATAACTCCGAAAAGTCAGAGGTGTGTGCCTGGGGTTTGAACCCGCGCCCACCGAGATTCTCGACCGCGCGCCTAAACCTCGAGGCCATCACTGCTGTTTTTTTGCTTGATTTATCCTTAGTCTCATATTAATAAAAGAATTAATCTATACGAGTATATTGCTAATATGAATTTTTAAAAGGGTAAAGCAGAGGCAATGGCATAAACGAATCAAGTGAAAATGGAACCAACGCAGAATCAGTCACAGCGAAATGATTACACAAGTGATTCCGATTTCAAAATAAAACACGCGAAACCGAATCGAGTTTTCTCTTAAATAATTTAAATAGCGGAACTGGATGTTGCCGCGTGCCGCTTCCCACGCCAAACGTCATTCGTAATAGAAAGTATCCTCATGTCCCCACATCGGTTATTTCTTTCATATTAATGTGTTCTACGTCATTTTCATAAACACTGTTACTATGCACAATAATTCTACGAATCTTCGTTTACTACGTCAAAAAATTGTTATTCTTTTTAGGTTTCCAGAAGGACTATTTAGAAACATTATAATACCTGCAGTTGATTTAATACGTGGAGATTTATTTTATAAAACATTTATTTTGATTGTGTAAGGAAAAGCAATGCAACACCAGAGTCTAAAAGTTACATTTATCATAGCAGTTTATTAATTTTCACAAAATGATTTTTGTCTCGGGAAACAGCTAGCAGGCCGTTTTTTTTTTCGGCACATTTCTAAACTCCATGCTGCTCTTCTCATGATTTCCTATTAGTCAATCCTCATGATACTATTCTCGACCTGGGAATCGAAACAGGGGCCTTTCTGTCGTACATAATAATAATTGTTATTAACTGTTATTTTATCAACAAGGAACTGACTGTTCAAGTCAAAGCCAAAACTCTCCTGTACACTCCCGTATTTTTTGTCCCTGTTGAATCTCAAAGTTTGGCACGCAGACCACGAAACAAATGTCTAAATGGCGCCATACATTACCTTTTGCGTCGCTATTATCTTCTTCATGTACATCGTTAAATTTTACAAATGACGGTTGTTAGAACAGCCGTGGCTTAGTTAAGTCAATTGCTTTCTTGATAAAGGATTGTATTGTCGAGGTCTTCCAAACTGGGATTTACACACAAGAAATTTCGCTCACATCTCGCCTCGTTAGAGCTCTGTATTTTTGTACTTGGAATTGTGAGAAATTCTGTTTGAGACCAAATACTTTGTAGAAATTCTTGTGACTTATGTTTAAAATAAAGATATTCCATGTTGGTTCAAGTAATCAAGTTCAAACGTATTATCTTTAAAATTTTAAAATACACATTCAACTTTATTATTTGGCTGGTAAGTGTGCAGGGAAATATAGTGAGATGAATGTTTTGTGGAGTACTATTACAATTAAGATTTTATAAAATGGATATTACAAATCGCCAAGAAGATAACTAAGCTCAGACAGCTGTTAGCAGGGAACTAGAGAGAACTGGGTATAATGTAGCTGAAAGAAAAGATCATAAACTGCCAAATTCACCATTGAGTAAAATGAAGTGAACTTCTCCAACTTTTTGCTTTGACAAACAAGAACTCATTTTAATATTGGCAATTACTTAATAAATGTAGCTTCCAACATTTTACATTTTCCTCCTTTTAACTAGAGGCGACCTGTAAAAATGCAATGATTTTATCGATGGCTTTAAATCGTATCCTGGGACACATTTCCAGCTATAATCAATCTCATCATATCACATACATAACCTCACACCTGTATTTCCCGAATGTGTAGGCAGAGGTGCATTTCTACACCCACATTTCGCCAGGTATGTATCAGTCCCACGTAATAGGGGGCTAGCCTATTGCCGTTTTTCGGGCACAATTCCAGATTCCGGGCTGCTACTGAGAATTTCCTAATGGAAAAACCCAATAACACTTTGCCAGACTCGGGAATCGAACCCTGGACCTCTATACCGCACGGCACATACTTGTGCCGCGAGACTACGAGGCTGTCATCATCATACCAACCAGTGCAATGTATTGTATATAATAATAACAACACAACTGAACAAAAAATCACATTGCAGATAAAATAGACAATAAGAACGCAAGCTAAATATGCCACTGAAAGCAAGTGTACATAAAAATGCAGAGTCGGCGGCATTCGTAAATACCGTAGGCATTGTCCATACGCGGACACATTAAGCCATGACGTATCACAATGCAGGCGAAGTGGGGCTGGATGCGGCACGTCTTTGTTTTCTATTTGCGCCATTTTGTATTGTACATCTTTCATAATGCGTCTGTCGTAACCGCGATGTGGCTCGGCCGCGCTTTGTGCCACACTCGCGGCCAAGAGTAATGGCCTATAAGGTGCTTTTTTGTTGGGTGTGGGAATGTAGTTTTGCAAGACGTTTGTGCGTTATTTGAAGAAATTCTTCGATTATTATATTCTGGGATTCTCGAAAGGGTAGATGTTAGTGCATTTCTATAACTACGCTATGACAAAAGTTTTTTTTTAAGTCCCATGTAACAGTAGGAGGCGTTTAAACAAGAACTAATATTGAGAATTTCGTAATTTAAAAATGCAAGAACTGTGCCCTAAGGGAATTAAATCTGAGATCTTTAAATCGCAAGGCATGAATTCAATAATTTATTTTATTATCTTATTAATAGTAGTTTGTTTATATAATATAATATAGTAGTAGTTACTTAATAGTATTTTACGTGATATTGTAGACACCAAAACTTCACATTGGACCTAAAATAGCACGATATGAAACAGTTTTGTGAGCCAATTTTTATGTAAAAAAATTAATACCCTATGGAGTCTGGATTCCGGCTAGTAGCAATAGGCCCTTTGTTACGTGAGTAATAGCTAACTTATTAAGCCAGTAGATATGTCATTCACCAAAGACACCTTGAAAGAATGTTTTACTGAAAATTTATAAAATTTAAATTTGTTATAGCCAAACAATTCGAACTAAGTACACAAATATTTTACATTTATTTAAGAACACGAAATTTTGCTATCTATTTCCAGGTAACAGGTGTTCAACGACATTTTAAACATAGTATTTTGTATTTCTGTATTTTACGCGGAAACTAGCTTCGAATACCTGATCCCCAGAGTATTGGCAAAGTCAAAGCCGAAGCAGTAGCATCTTTCCAGATTGAATTTGTAATGATAGAAATCAATTTATAACTAACTCTAAACTCCTTTTTACATACATACATACATAAACTCACGCCTGTCTCCCGTTAGGGTAGGCAGAGACTATAGAGCGCCAAATGCCACGGTCCTTTTTAGATTATGGCAAAAGTAGTATAAACTATTTGTAAGTTTATTTTTTTAGGATTGTCGAATTACAGTTTTATGACATACTTACTGCTAATCAGGTGTTATGTGCTTATTGTTGCTTATCAGTTTTTACAACACTTGGATAGATGCGCTTTTGTACCTCAGCAGTTCAATAACGTGTCGTCCTGATTCAGCGGAGGCAGAAAAAAATCCGAGGATTTTAAATTCTATCCCTCTGACAATAATATCATAACAAATAAACGAATTTAAATACTTACTTATATCACTAATTTGAACTATAGCAAAAACAGGAGTCAAAGTATAAAAAACTTTCCTGTAAAAAGTCATTCAGAACAGTCTGTTGGAAAGTGAAATAAAAAACTGCACTGAAAAGCCATTTTCTACTTACAAACTGCCTTTTTTACGAAGATAATATTGAAAAGTGCATAATCGTGCACGTAGATTTGGCACAACGTGTAATACTCGACCTACTTGCAGAAGTGTCGACTCAGAACCGGTCCGAGAATATTTTTCGTATTGTTTAAGTTTTGATTAAAATGTACGGCAGCTGTACATTTCGTTTTTTGACATTTAATAGTAAAATTGAGGGTCTCGCTCCTGGTTAATTACCTAAATTAGGTATAAGAATTGATTCAAAACTATAAATTAAATTGGATTCAATTAATTTGGCCACACATGCTTTTCCCCACGTAACGGATAATGTGTGTTTTGTTTTTAATTACCTGTAATGATGAAACATTGTATGCTGGTAGGTAATTAATGTTCCATATTACGAAGAGTAATGGTAACTAGAGTACAAAATACATATTTTTAATTACATGTTCCTATAGTTTAGTTCCCCGTGCTGTAAGTACCTCACAAGGAATTTATGAATAAAAACTTTTTATGACAACCTACAAAAGGGATATTAGCTTGTTTTGAGGAAAAAAAAATGCGTTATGATAATTTTCGTCTTGTTCGTAGCTATAAAATTATTTGTTCTTTGCGTTTCGTTTTAATATTCACAAAAACTAGAATTTGTGTCGTAAAAACACTATTGCGGTAGTTTCAGCAAAAAGAGTTATATGAGGAAACTTAATTTTTTAAATATTTACCTACAATAATTATGGTTTAATTACGCAATTTTAGTTCTATGAAATCGTAGCTTATGAATTATTCAGCGATGCACGATACTATCAATCTATCTGGCTATATTGCCATATCTAGTTATATATGCCGCCTACCGCTGGTTACGGGCGTCCTCTTAAATTGAGAATTAAAGTAAAATAAAGTAAAGTAAAGCCTTATTGGTTTTAACAAAGTGACCAATAAGCTAATTCAATCATAGTAGTACCTACTACCAAATAAAAAAATGCATTTACCAAATAAATAGTATTACAATTTTAATGACATTTACTCCGTATAATACGACGAATATCTCTTTAAATTACCTATGCTTATAAAATGGCGTGACATTCCGAATAAAATCCGTTGAATCCAGCATGGATAGTTTTTAACGGAACCTGCTGAATACTCTCACTCTGCCTTATTCATCCGATATTTAAGCCTTTTGACTGTTAATTGTCGTCATGAAAAGTTGCATCGTGCAATAAAAAAATAATACCTTTTAATATTTTTTAATTCCTCGTTATTACTGCTTGTTGACGAGATAATACGTAACAGTTTCGGACGCGCCACGTCCTCGTAAATTTGTGGAGCAAAGTTTCTTGTTACACTGGTTTTTGATGAAAACGTTTTAAAGAACTATATTCAATTTAATGCGGCAATTTATAAAACAGCCTTTAAAGTTAAAAGTATTAATAGTTTCAACTGTGGATAGAATGCAATAAGCAATGCTATCTTAATCTTAGTAGTAATCAAACAGTCAATATAATTAGTGAGATTTTTGCGTTAAGTGAGTTAGGTTTTTTGGTTTAATAAAAATATCTCGTAAACTTGTTTCATAAAAGTCCCAACAGGAATGACGTTCGTCGATCGAGACCGAATCTTATAGGTAATACTTATTTTCAATATCTCTTTTTTCATATTATAAATTACAGCCTAATAGAACGACTTTTCTCTTTGGCCCGCTAAAATATGGACCCATGCAATCATTTCTTCTCTGGTACGATAGCCGAATCAGGCAATGTAATTGATTTCAATACTTGGAAATTAGTTCAGTATATGGCAATGGACGACCTCGTCCCTTTTAATTGGGATTTAAAAAGTGATGAAGTCTAGGTACGCGTCATATTTTTACCTACCCCTTAACACATTGAACGCCATGACGGACACCATGTGTCCGACGGCATACTTTCCCCCGGGCCGGGGCCGCAACAATATATTTTTTATTTTTATTTTATTTTATTTTATATATCGAGAATTGTCCAAGGAAATAGCGATGTACTCATATAATTTTTGCGCCAATAGGCCAGGCTATACTGTGGGGCCGCGCGGGTCACTTGCCTTAGTAAAAAGAGTCGAAACAGTGCCCATGAGCCGCCTAGAAGCTTCTGTGTGATCGAAGGACGGCGGACACACGGTGTCCGACGCGGCCCCCTGGACCCGACGTATTGGCGGTCACAAGGTGTCCGCCGCGGCCCACTGGGCTATTCATGGTTTTTTAGTCTGGCGTTCAACGTGTTAAGGAAAACAGGTGTGGGAGAATATGTATTTGACATTGATCAGTAATATGACCTAAGTTAATTAATTGTCACAAAATAGAAAATAAGTCCTTGAAGATAAAAAGTTTTATAAATATAACAGACAGAATAAAACAAAACATTACCTCGGTTTGTAGCCTGCTTATTACTGACGCTATAAATATATATCTGAATAATCTGGACATGAACATTTTTATAAAAGCCAGACATAATTACACATTTCATGGCATGAGCAGCAAACATTCAGAGGTCGTAGTGCTGTCCTCAATTTTTTGTGACATACTGAATGTACTAGTTAGCTAGAACGACTCTGTGTTGGAGTTTGGTGTAAAAGCAGAAGAAATACATTAATTTTTGCGTAGTATAAAACTAGGTATTGGTCTCGCAATAAATTTGCGCCGTGCGATCTCTAGATTTCGATCGTGCGACCTCTGTGAAAGTGTTATTGAGTCTATATATAGTATACATGCCTGTGAACTTCCTAATGGAAAACCCAATAACACATTGCTCGACCCAAATCGAATCCGGGACCTCTAGATCGCATGACGTCGTGCAGCGAGGCAACTAGGAGTCTATTATTATCACTATTAAATTTTCAGGTTTTCGTATATTGCAATACAGTAAATAAATAAATACACCCAACAGTCATATACATAGTTCTGACTCCACATTAAGATACGAGTCTTGTGTCGTGGGTATCAGAAACTACGAGAGACTTTTCGGTCTCACAAACACCCAGACCCGAAGCTAACATTTATCACGGTGCGGGGATCGAACCCGCGACCTCTCGTTTCGCAAGCTGGTGTCTAGCCAACTGCGCCACGGGGTCGTCACAGTGATGACAACGTACATAGGTACATGTACACCCCAACATTCAATCATATCTCAAACTCAACAATTGTCGCATCGCGATCAACAAACCAAGAAAGCAATTCAAATGAAACGCTGATTTACATGAAGGTGCAGTATACGAGCACAGCACAACAATCGGGTATCTGCCATACGTGCCCCGTGTTTCAGTCGACATTGTAAGTATAACGCGGTGCGAATATAATGAATATTCAAGAGGTAATACTGTGACGTGGCATAAATTTAGCTGAGCATAAACCCCGCTGTAGCTACGGAGCGGTACACGTTTTAAATTGCAAGACGGTTTTATTGTTTCTGGTAGATTTTTTTCTTGCTTATTAGCATGGCTGCTGCAGACAATTTAACGTTTGCGAGAATGATATTTGAGGTTGTGAACGAAGCTGTAGGAATGTCTTTAAAGGATTTATATGCATTGTATCAATGTTATAAGTTCTTCAAATTTCGCTTGGTTTAATCTATATGTATGTTTGGTTAGCAAAAAATACAATGGTCAAAGAAGAAGATTATACGTTCGATATTAGACAGGCAATAATTGTGGGAATTTTTGTAAACAACCAACTGGTTTATTTTGTTTGTGTTGTAATAATACTATACCGCAGTGGATGAGTTTTTAATGAGTAGGAGAATATTTCATATAATTCAGTATACCAAAAACGTGAAGTAAATGTGCAGTTATTGAAATTGGATAAGGAGGAGAAGAAGGAGTAGTAGATGTTGTTGAAGTTTCTGCATGCGCTTGTCTGAACCGATCTTTGCCCGCATATTTTGTACACTGATTGAAATGCCTCAATTTTTTTTCTTGTTGTTTCTTCACCCTTTGAACTACAATTCTCAATTGTTTAATAACTACGATCTTTAGTATAGTAAGAGTTAGTTATTTATGAGAAGTGCCTGCAGCTACGCTGTAGTCAGCCTTGACTGAAGCCCCAAAGTACTGACTTAAGCGGCGCAATGTTATTCCAAACTTTCTATTATCTCATCAACCTTAGAAAAAAGGTTAAATAATTTATGAATTAATTAATGTATCATACTTATATAAAAATATTCTAAAAGCCAGTGGAGAAAGTTTAAATCAAATAGATTTTCTGTGAATTTTGATGGAAATATTAATTGTATGTTACAAGAATTTAATAAATTGTGCATTGTGCAATACCTCGTATATTTTCTAAGCGTGTATTTTGCAATTCTATGAAAAAAAGTGAATGCTAAAACAGAAAATGTTCCATACAATCGTATACAAAACTGTCTGTCTCCTGAATGGTTTGGAGCTGAGCTCGGCATATCGTTCTGTTTACACGTGTCATACAATTCTAACCTTTAAAAAATACTTTAGCATTTTATTAGGTTGACAAACTGCTGAAAATTTTATTCTGAATGGAATTTGTGTATGATAGAGAGAGTATTTTTAAATTTGGAATCAAATTTTGGGGTGTAAACAAAGTACGAATATGAAGCTCGTCGTATGATTTAACACTAAACATTTTAAATATTTACAATACAATTTTACAAATATTTTTTTGAATTATTTTCTAAGCTTGGGTTGATTGTTTGCTATTCCAATTTTGAGTTAAGATTGTTTAATGCGAATAGAACGAGTCAAGAATGAGGCGCGCGTTCAAGACAATAAATCTCGGCAGTCGCGGGTTCAATTCACAGAAGAGACACATTCCGACTTTTTGAAGTTATTGTATTTGCGGTAGATTATATTGCAGTTTAACGTAGAAGGTAAATTTTTAGAAAACCTGCTAGCAATCTTTAACACTTTAAACACGTCTTTAGGAATGTTCTCAAGAAAGAGTTGTTTAGGTGTGTATTCCGCGAACCCGCACTAGTCCAACGTGATCCCTATCAGTAAGGCAACTATTAATTAAATAAATATAATAAAAAGAAAAAAATATAATAAATTATAAATTTGTTAGTGAGATTGTAATCGTGACGTACTGTGCATTTTATTCATCATCATCATCATCATCAGTCCATATACGTCCCACTGCTGGGCACGGGCCTTCTCCACAACTAAGAGGGTTTAAGCCTTAGTCCACCACGCTGGTCTAGTGCGGGTTGGCGGACTACACACCTAAGAAATTCCTAAGAACTTTTAGGTGTCCAGGTTTTTCTTCACCGTTCAAGTAAATATTAATTATTTGAGTATAACTTGGAAAAGTCAGAAGTGTGTGCCTGGGGTTTGAACCCGCGACCGTCGAGATTCTCGACCGCGGCGTGCCTAAACCTCGAGGCCATCATGACTTCATTTGTGCATTTTATTATCTCACTTTATCATAGCTAGCTACAAATAAAATTATAACCAGTGTATTGGTTCAGTTTGAAAGCCCCGTGGCGCAGGTGGCTAGACACCAGCTTTTGAAACATGAGGCCGCGGGTTCGCTCCCGGCAGCAAGACAAATAATATGTGTGTGATCCATCAATATTTGTTTCGGGTCTGGGTGTTTGTGAGACCAAAAAGTCTCTCGTAGTTTCTGATACAAACGACACAAGACTCGTATCTTAGTGTGGGGTCAGAACTATGTTTGTGACTGTTGAGAGTATTTATACATTTATTTATATTTATTATTCAGTTTCAAGCAGTCTCTGTTATACAGGCTATTAGTTGTGTTTTAATTGTTTGAAAACACGGTTCAAGGATTTCACAAACACGCGAGGCGAGTCTCAAGCATTTATTATTTGGTATTTATGTTACTATTTGTACTGCTATAAATTAACAGTTAGTTAAGGGCTTTTTCTATGTCATTAAAGCAATGAAATTGCTTATTTAATTGTTTCGCTGGCGTTGTAACGTTATCGTTTGTTTAAATGGCGAGCCTTGATTGCGTATCATGATCGTTGTAGAATTAAGATTTAATTAGATATGGGCTTTATGGCTTTAAAATTGGTAGAAGGAAGGTTTTTAATTTGACCTAGTTTACAAGAAGTAAAAATAATACAAAAAATACACCCCTTAGTCACATAAATACACAAGATTTGTATCGTATCAGAAACCATCGAAAATATTTACGGCGAAGGTTAACACTGCAGCCTCCAGATTTACATTAAGTGTTATTACTAACGCCATTGTGACTATTTTAACTTGTTCATGAAGTGGACGGGTCTTTGTTTTCCAACTCCTCCTTTATTTATTTATTTATTAACACTTTATTGTACACACGGAGAAAATTAACAAAACAAGAACACACAAGAAAGAAAATAGTACAATTGGCGGTCTCATCGCTCAAGGCGATCTTTTAGAGACAACCATAGGATGGAAACAAAGAAAGGATAGATGAGAGGGTAGTCAGTGTGTACAACATACATACATATATAATACAACATACATATATATATATATATATAAATACATACAAAATTCTAAAAAAAAAAATTAAATATATAATATATAAATATATATAATATTACAAAAAAGTATGTATTCGGAAAAAATGGCTTTTATTTTAGAAAGACTGAGAGTAGTAATGTTCTTTGACAAGTTTCTCCTTTATATCTTTTCCCTTAGATAAGCTTGAGCTTCAGTGCTCAGTGTCAATACTATGCGCGCCGCTGTTGATCCTGGAGCACAGGAGTTACAGTGGCGGGTGTGGGATGGGGCCAAATAATATTTTCATGAACATTCTTATTTTTTTTTAAAGTAAACTATAATTATTTCTAATCGAATTCATATTGTAAATTGACGTCAAGAATTATCATTGCTTTGTCGTTTCAGCCAAAAGATTTCAATGTCGGATATCCATAAGACTAAGAAAAAGTTTTAGTTTGATTTTATTAGCACCACTATTAGGCCCATCCATTTATATTTCAGTCTTAGCTAACAGCTAAGCTATCATTTATAAAAACAGCCATGTCGGCACAAAGAAATGTTAATTCAACACGAGACCTTTTTTTTTTTTTTTTTTTTTTTCGAGGGGAAAGCTGTTTATGGCTCTACTTCCCGCCAGCCCCGGGGGAGGGGGGGCGGGAAGCGTATGTCGGGGTCACCGGTCTTCCAGCCCGGCGCGCGGCGACGTCATGTCCGCGCAGGTGTTAGTGCCGGGCTGGGTCCCTAACAATATCCCTAAACCGGTATACCGACCAAAACCCCCCGGTGGCCATCTCCGCGCCGAGTGGGGCGACCACGGTACGTTGGCGAGAGGCGCCAACCGTAATGCCGCAGCCGCCCGGTGCGCCTCCGAGACGTAAACGTCTCGGCCGTCTCGGAGTTGTAGGGGGCGCAGTTGCACCCCCACTAGCTTGGTTCGGGCGCCCCGGTTCTGAATGGGCGCCCGCGACGTACACAGGCCACAGTGCCGCCGCCCCTCTCGGGGTCACTTTCAGTGAGGACGCGCCGCCCCCGCAGCGCGCCCAGCGACCCCAAGGGCCCCTTTGAGTCGTCTTTTACGACAGGCAGGGGATACCGTGGTGGGATTCTAACGCCCCCTTGCCACAGGGCAGAATTCAACACGAGACCTGACCAAACCGACAAACTTTTTAATTTAATAAAAACTAAACTCGCATACAGGTGAGGCAAAGGAAACATCAGAGCTAAGCGCAGGTTTAATGAAGTTGATTAATTACTTGGTTTACGGCCACAAGCGAGGTCCTTGCTAGCCAATTCATCATAATTATACACGTCACAATGTTTGTACTGCGTTATTTGACATCGACTTTTACGTTTCAATCGATTAATTTATAATTCATGGGAAAACATATCGAGAACATCAGTTGAAGGTTGTTAGATTCGTCCTTTGTAGAGGTTAGGACGTCGACTGACATTGCAGTTTATTTTCTTTTTGCCTATTGGGTTGATGTTTAAAAGGAAGCTTTGTGAATTAAAGAATAATTTAAATTGGCACAGCAAAGGGATTTATTTTTCATCGCAGTGATTGCAGAATGATCCAAATAGAAAGACTCCTGACAAGTAACGAGTATTTATTAATTGGTTTGACAGTAAAATTATGGTGCTCTAAACTTAACCGAATACGGATAGGCTGAGCTTGAATCACACACACATGTATATATAAATACAAGTCACAAATAGAATTTCTTAGAAGCAACTGATAGAATAAGCCTATCAACCAAGATATGGAAGACTAATGAGTCCCAGGAATAAAATGATCCTATTCATATCTCTCTGCATCACCCTAAGGTTGACTGGTAGAAAATGCCTTAGGCATTAAGTCCGCCTTTATACATTCATTGTATGTATATAAAGTATAAATAAATAAATAAATAATAAAATGCAAAGCATTTCTTTTCCATCTGATACTTTTGACACAGTGTCATTTGGCTAGACACCACTTTGCGAAACGAGAGGCCGCGGAGCCAATCCAAGACACCAAAGCAAACGTGTGATCCTCAAAAAAAAATCTGGGCTGGATATTTGTTAGACCGAAAAGTCTCTGAAACCCACGACACAAAACTTGTATCTTAGTATTGAGTCAGAATTATCATGTTTGTGACTTTTGGATGTACGACATTTATTTAAAAAAATGACGGCGTATTTTATAAAAAATATAGAAATCAAATCAATATACGAGTACCCTTGGGTGGTGTCTATTTAAAAGGACATTAGGGTTAGCATTCAAAAGTCTAGCATGGTCCACTGACAACCAGTAGGTAATTACTGTTATTAATAGCCCTTGCCAGACAAAATCAACTGAATTCGTAAACCCTTAGTATTTTTACCAATTTATTGTTTTATATTTACTTTATTTATTGTCAGGCAAAGAGCTATTTCTGATAATTATACTCACAGCATTAGTTGTCACTGTAGACTGTCTCGTGGTCTCGCGGTACATGTATGTGCCGTGCGATTTAGAGGTCCTGGGTTCGATTCCCGGGTCGGCAAAGTGTTATTGGGTTTTCCATTAGTAAATTCTCGGTAACAGCACGGAGCCTGGAAATGTGCCCGAAAAACGGCAATAGGCTCGCCACTTATTACGTGGGACTGATACATACTTGGCGAAATGTAGATGCAGAAATGCACCTCTGCCTATCCCTTCGGGGAATACAGTCGTGAGTTTATGTATGTATGTATGTAGCATTAGTTGTATCTTAGTGCGAAGTAAGAATTGTTGTGCGTAATTGGCACATATTTATTTACGAGCGGCTTAAGTTGCAGACAACAAAAATGTGTTCAAATCACTTTATCAATAAAAGCGCAAAATAGTTGGAACAAAAACATTTTCTATTTCGCAAAAGATACGAGAAAGATGTGTCTTAAGTTTTAAAACCGTTTTTCTTTGTCTAGAGACGGAGATTTCTGACACGGATTCAAAGCAAGGATTAAAATAAAACACACGCTGGATAAATAAAAGAATATATTTTGTTATATTGTTTTCTATCTGCGGTAACTTGGAATGCAGTATAAATGTTTCTCGGGGTGGGTTAACCGTTTTCCGCAAATGAAGTTAGGATCGCGCTGAGCGGATTTCAAATTTAAAAATAGATTTCATATTTTCACACAAATATTTTATTTAGGATAAAAGACACTGAATCTAGTTTTTCTAAATGTTTTACTTTCTTTCATCTCTGATTATTAATTGGTTCATCAATAGTAATAACAAAAATTACAAGTTGAAAGTTTGCAATGAATATATTATAATCTTCGTCATCAGGCCTATACGTCACACATTTCACTACTCGTATTCCAAATTTAATATCCAATAAATAAAGAAAAAAGTATTATGTAAATTTGTTCCGTGATCACCGTGCAGCATGTTTTAAATTTGCATTAGTAGGCAAAAACACCGCGCATTTACACTTTGGCTTGCTTTAAGGCCTGGTGTATAGACGCCTTGATGAAGCATTTTCTTTAAAGTGTAAAGATATTATGTATTAAAAAAATATCCAGCTATTTAAAAAAAGCTTTTCCAACATCAAGGGTTAAACACTTGTTTATTAATATTAAACAGCTCCGTTGCGCAGTTGGTTAGATACCAGCGTCGAGATAAATTTTTGTGTGATCCACAAATATTCGTTTCGGGTCTGGGTGTTTGTGAGATCGAAAAATCTCAAAAGTCTCTAATTGTAAGTAAATCTTAGTGTGTAGTCAGAACTATGAATGTGTCTGTTGGGTGTATTTATTTATTTTATAAAATATTTTATAAATAAATAACATAAAGTCTTAACGTATCGTTTACTCTGACTTACAGCCATATACATACATACATACATAATCAGCATGGATACGTCCCACTGCTGGGCACGGGCCTCCTCTACAACTGAGAGGGTTTAGGCCTTAGTCCACCACGCTGGCCTAGTGCGGGTTGGCGGACTACACACCTAAGAAATTCCTAAGAACTTTTTAGGTGTGCAGGTTTTATCACGATGTTTTCCTTCACCGTTAAAGCAAGTGATAATTCATTGTGAATACACACATAACTTCGAAAAGTCAGCCATATGCGTCTTCAAAACTACACCGACTGTAATTGCAACCCTATCTCGTCCGTACTAAAATTAAACCCATAAATCATCTTTTAACCCATTCGTTTCATATCAATCATCCATCCTTCACATTTAACACTTATCTGGAAAAAACTCGCAATTTCCATAGAGGGCCGAGGAGGCCTATTATGTAAATCCGATCACGTCGGGACCTTTAAGATATGGTATCCCCAACAGAGATTTCGTCTCGTTGATCCCGAGTAACGTTGTTGTAAACACCGCTTATGGAAATTCATTGATAGGCCGCTGCCACCCCGGACGTATCGTTTTGTGCCATCTAGCCAAGGCAAATATGTCGAGAGCATACTGATCAGACCCTCTTGAGGATTTCTGTTTTGTGTATTTCCCCGCGGTGTAGTTGCCATTTTTGATAGTGTTTTGACCGTGCTGTGGCAGGAATTTGGTGCGTTGAATGTTTAAAGAAGATTCATATATTATGTATATTTAGTATAGATATTTCTTCCACAGCTCAAATATATATATATATCGGAGCAGGTGAGGCTTTGAAGCGTCTTTAAGATGTGTGACGTCACATTGCCGAGGTCAGAACTATTGGTTTATGGTGATAACTCATACTTTGAGTTTTCTTTAGAAAAACTTCACAATTACTGACGAGGCAAATAGCCCAGGATCGTTTAACAATAGCAGTGACATCGTTATTACAGGAGGATCCATTTTGAGAAGTGATTTCAACAATCAACTTCAATCAAAGTTCCTTTTATTTCCCAATAAATCCGATGTTTGCTGTCCGCGCGCAGACCGATGAATGCCTGCTCCGCAATCGACACCGCAGAGGGGCCGTGAGTCATTCTTGTTTATGCAAGAGCGATGACGTAGCTCTCAGTATATGGTTTTACGCCGTTATATAATATTTTTTATCGGAAGGGAGGCAAACGAGCTAGTGAGCCACCTGATGTTAAGTAGTCAACACCGCCCATGAACATCCACAATACCAGAGAAATCATCGGTGCTTAATAGATTAACAACGCATGATTTACAATTAGCACTTATAGGATATCACTAAGCTTTGAATAATTTATGTTAAACGAAAATATTTGTTATGTAAAACGAAGTGTAACCTAGTGTATTAGCAGATAACATATAAATATTCAGATATTAAACATTGATGAAGCAGTGATGGCCTCGAGGTTTAGGCGCGCGGTCGAGAATTTCGGCGGTCGCAGGTTCAAACCCCAGACACACCTTTGACTTTTCGAAGTTATGTGTGTATTCACAATGAATTATCACTTGCTTTAACGGTGAAGGAAAACATCGTGATAAAACCTGCTCACCTAAAAGTTCTAAGGAATTTCTTAGGTGTGTAGTCCGCCAACCCGCACTAGGCCAGCGTGGTGGACTAAGGCCTAAACCCTCTCAGTTGTAGAGGAGACCCGTGCCCAGCAGTGGGACGTATTTGGGCTGATGATGATGAAACATTTTTTATGCTGTTATGTCACACTTTTACCCATATTCTCTTTATTTAAATCTTCGTAAACAATTACCAATAAGTGACGTATGGCAATTAAAATTATGAGATATGACTTCAATATAATGTAATGAACATCTTATGCGTCTTCAGTCGAATCGTAAATTTATTGTCATGAAATTAATCCAAGATTACTAGCATCTTTTTTATTAGAATTTCAATAAATTTTATGTTGAAAGCAATTCGAAAAACAGAATTACAGCTCTTCAGTTGCTTGAAAATTTGATTAAACTCGTAATTAGACTTCACGTTACTACCCTAGTAATTGGTTTAGTATTACAAAGATTGTCTGGAATGTCTGCTTATTGCTCATAAACCACTTAATAAGCACTAAGAGTTGAAATATAAGTCTGTATTGCTTAATATTTTTGGATAAGCTATGTGATTTAATAAACAGTCGCTAACAAATTAAAATAAATTATGGTTTATTTTTTACTAAAAAAAAATTTAGTTACAATAAAAACCTATAAAAATTGAATAATGGATCAATCATTTGTAGATGTCTTTAGGTAACTAAAATTTACATCCAAAGCTGGTAAATTTTAAAATAAGAATACAAAATACAAAATTTTATTTAAAATAAAACCTTCGTTCATTTCCTTTTTCTAAGGAACGATTCGGTAAGTGTCATATTATGTACATTGTGTATAAACAAAATATATTAAACACTCGAACTTTACATATTAAATAAAACATAAATAATGCATCAATGAATAGTAAGAACGATTTTTACCAACGGAAAAAACTTCTAGGTACAAGTTTTTAGTTATATTAGTATTTAATACAAATAACTTGAAATTAAACTCCAACAGAACTCTTCGCGCTATGGCAGGAGCAAATAAATTAAATCAGATATAAAAACGGTTGCATTGAGTTTACCTTACGACCCGTACCGTCTGATGTTTTTTACACTTCAAGCAAAAAGTGACTGAGCTGTAATAAAACGGTTTTCACGAAAGCCAACTTTTGTTAGTTAAGGCGTAAACTCGACTAATTTGTTTGAAGAGTGGAGTTTTAGTCCGGATTTAAACGGCTCCAGATACAATCACGACTCTTTTAATTTTACGTCAATTAATCTTCCTAATTTTATTTTTAATTAAATATTCAAAATTGGAGATGGCCAGAAAAACGTATTTGTTTTGTTTATTATAAAAAGTAAATTGTTTGCATTGTACACGGTAAATTGTTTTTTTAATGTTGTTAAGAAGGTTATTAGATTTTTATTACTTCGTCTTCGAGTTTGAATGTTTTTCTTAAATTACGAATGAACAAATTTTGGAGATTTTTCATTTGTGCTCTTTGAAATATCGTCTGTTTAATGTTCATTTAAGTGATGTATTTTTTTCTTATGGCTTAATTAATTCGTGATTTTTTTTCCTTTCGAATATTTGTAAATAATTGTAAGTGTTATAGATCTTTCCAACTGTCTCGTTGATCCAGTTACGTGTAAGTATAGGCTCCTTAGATTCCGATTTCGGATCAGGCAAAGTTTTTCTGCAAATTTCCTGGTTTATTGTTAATAGGCTATGTACATTATGTATGAAGCTCCCTCTTATGCTGTTATTTTCGACAGTCCTAATGGCTTATCTGATTGAATTTTTCATTCAAAAGATTATATTTGAATTATATTATTAACAAACCATATACATTCAATAGGTTCGCGACACACAGATCTCTAACTAAATGATGCTAATCTTGAGTTCTGTCAGCAAAAATAATATGTGGAATACAAACATTAAAAACAATTGTTTCTGAATTGGCGTTTATCTAACTACGTCATAGAAGTTGTGAAAGAAAGAGGAAGGCAATGAGTTTCCACATAAGTTATAAAATTATTATCTAGTTTTGGACCAAAAAATCATAGGCTTACGTCGCCTGTTTGATTTCACAGATATTTTTTTTTAATCAAAAATCAAAGTTTGACTGACTCCTTTCTAAAAAAAATAAGTTAACTTTCTGTTGTATTAAAAAAAAGAACAAT
This sequence comes from Hemaris fuciformis, assembly GCA_907164795.1. NCBI lineage: Eukaryota > Metazoa > Arthropoda > Insecta > Lepidoptera > Sphingidae > Hemaris > Hemaris fuciformis. Next base: position 13,844,853 of record OU015438.1, on the reverse strand, counting down.
ACATTTGCTTGTTTCATGTTAACAGTCAGTTAACAAGAATTATTTATACAGATAAATATATTTTAAAAATTTTAAAGTGCAAAAAACATCGCCGTTTTAATAGTAGTATCCAACGTCTTTTGGTTCATAGGAGTACCTACTCGCATCAAACACTTCATAATACCGCTCCATTCAAACCGGTGGTGTACCAAAACTACTATTTTCATCTGCACAAGAATTTTGTTACTCCATCCAAAAATGAAATATTTTACATGAAAAAAGAAATCTATTCGCTTTTCTATTGTAAAATTTGACAGTCACAGATTCCATCGTGAATCATTTTGTTGCACTTTTTGAATAGGAAATATGAATAAAACTATACGCGATCACTGACATTTGACCTAACAACTTTTTAATGAAATCCAATTACAAAGTCGTACAGTCGCTGGATGTGTCTTGTCGCCGCAAGCGCTGTTAATCGTCATTGGAGCGCTCTGTTCAAACGTCAAACACAGCGCGTTTCTGAAGCGAGGTGCATTCGAAAAGAGTTAGAAATGGGGATATGCCGGCTTTTCTATACAACAACGATCTGCAGGTGTATAGAAGCGACTTTGCATTTATGAGTACTTATATTATACGTATTATAAGTAAGTGAGTTTGGAAATCTTTTATGCCTACGCTCTTAGACCGATGATTTGTAATATGGAGAAAGATAGGACATTAGTAAAGGATACAGGCTGCGTAATTTTGTTTAAATGCCTTAGGCTGAAGTTTAGCTCCACCGCCATTTTATAAGCCAATAATTTTGAGCTCTAAGTCTTGGAATTTGTTTGGGATAAATGTTTAAATATTTTAAAGATCCGTCAATAGAAATTCACTAAGATAAGGCCCAAAGCCAATATTGAATTTATAGTTCTTAGTTTCTGATTTGTTCGTTAATTTCAGTCTTATTTATAATTTTGTTACGTAACTGTAATATTGTTTTTTAAATTATTTATTTATTTTTAATATTCATAGTCCCAGTTCTTAAAATAAATATATCTTTTCAGAAAATTCGCTCTTTTGCGTAGGATTTCAGGAATTTTTCGGCACAGTTAAAGTAACAACTAAGTTTTGTTAAAGAAACATAAATAATATGCCTGTGTAGGCAGAGACTATGTGTTTTCAGTAGCAAGGAGTTGCTACTGACATACAACTTTCGTCTAATCCACATTCATAAATTTATAAATAAAAATACAGCAAACGATTTATGTGGCTTAATGAGCCAGGGTTTTTAAATTTCTAAATCACATCTATGCGACTTACATTCTTGTCGATCGTCGAGTCCATATTGCGGTTACAGCAGGGAAATGCAAAATGAGTTGCAAGTGACAGCCGCAGCCATAGCGAAGTACTTCTAAAAAGATATGTTCTGCTATAGAGCTACAGTTGAATGCAGTTTACACTAACTTACAACTGTGTTCAATGGTGCTGGGTTCAAAAACTTTACCATAAACCGAAATAAAAATAATAATTAAGGCCTCAATATATTTTACATCCTTATTATGGAGTGAGATGTAATTTTTGTTCTAAGTAAAACAGACGGTTGCCTCGTGGTCGCGCGGTACAAGTACGTGCCCTGCGATTTAGAGGTCCTGGGTTCGATTCCCGAGTGTTATTAAGTTTTGCTATGAGAAAATTCTCAGTAGCAGCTTGGAGTCTGGAAATGTTCCATTTACATTACATTTAATAAAGTTAAAGCTTAAACGGCTCGACCAATCTTGATGAAATTTTGTATGTAGGTACCTGACAGCATGGATTAATGAATAAATCAATACATCCAACACTTACAAACATATATCTGAGCCCACACTAACATATAAGTCTTGTGTCGTGGTTATCAGAAACTACAAAAAACTTTTCCATCTCGCTAACACCCACAACCGAAAAAAAAAAGTGTTTGTAGATCACAAAAACAATTGTTTCGGTACGAGGATCGAAACCGCGGCCTATCGTTTCACAGCCTGGTGTCTTGCCAACTACACCACGAGCCTATATAGGCTATTTTTTTCCAAAAAAAGTAAATTTGACACGAGTGTGACTCGGGGGATAGTTAGTACAATACATTTATGTTACAGAAACTAAAATAACTTCTACTTGATATTTCCTGCTTGAACTATCTAACCAATCGCAAGCAGGAACCCAGACGTGTCTCCGATACTGTGTATCCGTAATGAAATTCCAACATTTCATACATCAAGCTTATTTAGGAAATGGCCGGAAAATGTTTTGCCAACAATCCGGACACATTGAAATCCTTTTGTTTCGCTGCATCGCGAGTCGGCGAAGGCGGGAAACAATTTAAATGGTCTTATTTTAAACTTGTCCGTGGTAGACACACGAATTTATGGTTAACTGTCTTGGAATTTTAGAAATGCGTTTTCGTATAACAACTTTATGGTTCCGCCTCGGGTTTTGATAAATGTAAATGCACTTGTATCGGGTTTTCTTAAATCAATTCCAGTCAAATGGATGTATGTCTGTTGTTTCGATTGAATTTGATGGAGTAGCTCTGTTCTTCAGTAAAAATTCCATTCGTCAGTATATTTAGCCTATGAAATATGAGATTTATATTGCGAGTGGTAGCTCTTTTCATTTATTCTATGGATTAATAAAAAATATACCAAACAGTAACATTATGGATATTGAAAACTACGAGCCACTTTTCAGTCCCACATACGTGCATAAATATTTGTAGAACAATTTTATTAATCAATTTTATAAACATTTCTCTTGTCTCGGCCCAGCATCAAATCCGTGGCCCTTCTCTCGATACAAGTCACCAAACCATGAACTGCATTTAGTATAAGTCTACAATTTTATTAATAAAAACGTCGTCAATTCTGCCCCAAAGGTTATAACATAAAATAGAAATTAAACGGTCTAGCCAGCCGATACGAGATTTTTTCTGAGTAAAAAGGGGTTTTATTTGAGACAGCTATCCACCCGGGGCCTCTTCGTCACGTAGGTGTCGCTGTACGTGCCGAGTTCGCATGTCCGACCCTTATGTAGCTCATTATAACGCAGCAGTACAGCTGGGCACGCACGCACAATTTTCTGCAAGAATTCCAAATGTGAAAAAAATGTGTAAAAATTATGAGACTTATTTTTTAATACGGTTAATGGCAAGCGAAGAGGATTTATATAAATCGTCAGCTTTACGATGCTAAAAATTAAAATTAAATAAAAAAAATACTATTCATTGAGATTTAATATTTCGATACTGACTTAAAAACCTTATTTAAGCCACTTAGGTACATGATATGTTATTATGTAATAACAACTCCCGTCAATGGTGTTCAAAATAATCACGATGTTACATACATCATGTCTAAAAGTTGTTCATAGGATTTTTGGCGCTATAGGTACAATGAACACCTAAAGACATGATTCACGTAACAAAACTCTCAAGCTTACGTCTTTTTAAGTTCTCTCCGCTAGTACATCTATGGTCCGGGATACGCGTATCATGAACTTTTACTCTCGCTATTCTGAACTGTGTACTTGATTCACTGCCTTCAATACTGTGTGGCGACGCGTGCGTAGTCATTCAAAGGTACTGAGTATTTGAGTGATAGGAATGTGAGAACCCCACAGTCTCGGAATAGATTTAGTGTTCCATTGTTGAACAACGTCGGATACTTTCTCGCTCCTGACTTTACTTATTGGATTCCCGTCCTTTTAGATCCGGGCTCAATATTCCATTTTTGTGATGTATTGGAAAATTACCTTGGTATTGTAAGACTCCATTACAACTGGGCGTATTCAATGAAACTCCGTCTGAACTTTGTTAAGTTTATTATACATCTTTTATGTACAATTACACTGTGTCCATCTGACTTACTCCGTCTCGTCCTTATCCAACGTCTTTTCTGTTCCTCGTCCCAATGGCCAATTGCCCTACTTATTATTTTCTCGACTTTTTATTAATTCTCAACTACCCCACTATTCTAATGACAGTGTTGCCATAATAATTACATTTTAAAACTAACTAAAATATTGTTTTCTTTTTATTTCTAATTCTAAGAAATATGTATATTTTTGTAAAACCTTACACTCGACCATCCTGACGACGTGTATGTCCTCATACACGCATCAAGTGATAACCTTACACAACGGCCGTCAACTAATGCCGAAAAACTAATTTTGTAATTTAATAAAATCAATCAAATTTGAATGTATCTTAAAAAAAAAAACCCCATTCAAAATATGGAATTACCTTGCAAATTAAAGCTATAACTTTTAAAAGATCTATGTACGCTATGTACCTTTCAAATATATATTCATGGTTCAAACGCCCATTAGTTTGCCCTGAACCAATCACTTCTTACCAAACCAATCAATTCTTGGTAGCTATGCTGCTTGCTATTGTCATATTGAACCGAATCAATCACTTCTCGGTTGTCATGTTGTTGCCTTGAACCAATCATTTCTCAAGGACTTTTCCACAACAACTGAACCAATCACTTCTCAGTTGTCATGTTGTTGCCATGAACCAATCAATTCTCAAGGACTTTTCCACAACAACTGAACCAATCACTTCTCAGTTGTCATGTTGTTGCCTTGAACCAATCACTTCTCAAGGACTTTTTTCACATCAACTGAACCAATCACTTCTCAGTTGTCGTTTAGTTGCCTTGAACCAATCACTTCTCAAGGATTTTGTATATCATTCATTAGTCAGGGTGCGAACCAATTCAATTCTCGCTCCCAGACCTGCAACAAAAACTTTTTTTTTTTAAGTTTGCATATCTCTTATTCATATCATTATATCATCACATCATTATACAATTATATCATCATATAATTATATAATTATCATCATATCCTTATATCATCATATCATCATATCATCGTATCATCATATCATCGTATCATCATATCATCGTATTATCGTATCATCACATAATTATATGATTATAATATCAACATATCATTATGTCATCATATCAACATATTATCATATCATCATATAAACATATCAACATAATATCATCATATCATCACGTTCCACTGCTTTGCACGGGCCCCCTCCACAAATAAGAAGATTTAGGCCTCAGTCACGCTGGCCCAGTGCGGGTTGGACTTATAACACCTCATATTCACATAATATCAATTGATTTTCAACCATTTACAATTATCAGGTATTAGTTAAAATAACAGGTATCAAAAGGTTCAATCTTAATCACATTTTTATTTTAACTATCATTTATTGGCATTGTATCACTCAACTTGTCCATTTGATTTTGGTGGTATTGCCACTGTATTTAAATCATGCAACCTTTATTAAGGCAAAATATTCTAAAGAGATGGGAAGTAAAACAACTATCTCTGTGACTAATCAGCCTACCAAGACCACTGAAGGTATAAAGTATGTCTTACAATGCATTAATCCGTTTTAGGAATTAGTTTTCCTTACGGATTTAATTTCACGGAAGGTGACCAATATGGAATATATGAAACAGCAAATCTGCTTTTTGTTTTGGAATTTATTTCTTAACAAAACGATTCACCCCTAAGAGTATTTTCTAGCCCTAAATACTTCTCGACACATTGTATTTGCCAGTGCGCGCCATTTGCGACTACCCACCGCATGGAATCATTGTTTTCCAAATACAATTATTGAACAATCTTATCGCGTATGATATAATTATTTCTTGCAATTCAATTTCGTCTCGTATCATTATAGGAAGAATAGTGCGACCCCTACATAACTCTCCCAATTTAAGTGTCAAAAGCCAAACGTCATAAGTAATACCTAGGTACTTATCTCGGGTGATATTTATTTCACATGATTCTCAGTTATCTTTAAGGAAATAGATTACGCGATAGAGTAGGTCACAATAAAATTCATAAAATAAGAGCAAATAGCGCTTAGCGATTCGAGTAATCAAAGGACTTATGAAAATTTAGAAGGTAGTCTCTTACATTCTGCACGCCATTAAATATTTTCTCAACAAGTAGGTATACTAAATTAATTTATTGAGTATGCTACCGGTTAAAAGACTTTACTGCCTTATTATTCCCTCTTCTATATAAAATCCTCTTTTGTATGTCGCTAATACTCGGTCTCTGCGTTCTACTAACTCCTAACAAATAAGGACTCCTATCCATTCCTCTTCCTTCTATGATATATAATTCTTTTTCTATACCAGCTGTAAGACTTTGGAATGCATTGCCAATTTATATAAAGCGTGCCTTTTTCTTTCATATATATTTTTTTAATTTTTTTAAATAAACATTTATCTTTAACATAATATATATTGCTGCTTATTGCTTATTATTATTTCTTGTATTTCAACTATAATTTTCAAATACTATTATTTAGAACTTATTATTTATTGTATTGTATTTATGTATATACAAAATTATTTATGCACTAACAAAAATTCTGCTATGTTCACCTTATGGTTGTCTGGAAAAGATCGCTTAAAGTGATAAGACCGACATTTGTACGTGCATTCTGTTTTATTAACAACTTATTAATTTACTGTCTATTTTAAAAACTTTATCAAAGCTAAACACTGTTAAAGCATTCTTTCATTCACGTGGAAATTCTATTACACTATACTAGACTTTGGCGCAACCCGGCTTAACTCCTCCACAGCTTACTTCATATCAGAGATAATCAATTTTATTTTATAAAAATTGAACACATAAATAAAGTAACTGTAATAATATGTATAATACGAAATATGTATAATAAAGTAATAATACGCATTTTCGATCAACATTATCACATCTTCAAATGTGTATTTAACATCACTAAAGTTTGACCATGTATTAACAAATCTTCAATATATATTGACGAAACGTAGGCTTAATATAACGTACCAAGCCAAGAATATCATTCATCATGTTATGTCGGAAAACTGCAGGCGAATTTGCTAGCCCAAACGGCATACGCTTAAACTCGTATTATTCGTACGAAGTAACAAACGTAGTATAACGCTTTCTATTCTCCGTGACGGGTACTACACTAAACCGTAACTTACTGAGCTTGGAGGCGGTAATACTTAAAATAGTGTAAGACATGAAAAAGCCTAGTTTATCTGTACGAATAGAGTTTCCACGAGCTGTAGCCGATTCTCTATAAACCTCATTAGAAATACTTGTAACATTATTTTCACGTTTCCCAAAGGTTCCCGTTAACGAGCTTTTCCATTAATCCTTTCAGCACGGCAGACAAAATTCTTTCGCAATAAATATGAACAGTTACAAGGAGTTATTGTTACACTCTGATTAACGGAGTAAATATAAAAAACGCCAATTTACTAGCCAGTAGTCAGTAATATTTAGTAAATAACCTAACGCTAATAGAACTCTATAAGTGTAACTAACGCAATTCAGTAACTATATTCAAAACTAATCTACACGCGTTTTTTTTTGTAAACTTATGACGTGTTCCGTGAAAGATTGTCCTATTAGCATAGACTAACCTAACATCTACAACTCTACACAAAACTGGCATTTACGCAGTCAGTATTTGAGTCAAGAGTACATCTACCCCCTGATCGTATTGCATGCATCAAATTTTACCAAGAGTTTTAGGAATCAGAAATAAGGATGTCCCTACTTACAGTTAAACAGAAATACCTTGAGTAAGATACTTCCTGTCATGTACTCCTAGACACATTGAATGCTGGTTTCTCATAGTAATTATTCTAATAGGTTCATTCAGTCTATCATATCCTCTGAGTATTGGCCATTCCAATAGAAAAGCGCTAATATATTTATTTATTAGGCTATTGCCTTTACTGCCACTCTTGCCACGTGAACACAATTAAATTTAGCTCGCGGCTTTGGCTAATCCTTGGAGTATCTGTACTGATATATGAAACATAGTCGTATCTCAACCATATACAGAAGCGCATTCATTTACTTTCTTCAACAATCTATCTAATTGTTATTTTTATTAGTTATAGGGTCAAAATATAAAATAATGTTCTTGTGAAATTTAAAATTCAATTGATTATGCGTTCTGTGATAACGACTGATAATCTTGACCACGCTTCAAGAATTGCAATAATCTTAGCAAATCATTAGCGGAAAAAGAGGGATTACATGACCTGCTATGATCCGTGCGATGCTTGCGTTCTCGTTCCTCGTGTAGTCGTTCGCGACGAGACGCCGACCTCGCGATGCTCCTCTGACGAAGATAGTTCGCATTCTCAAAGAATCTCATACTTTCGCGGCAGCTCTTGTTCCAACCTTTCGACTAGTTGCCGCTCCGGTTCTAGCCGTTTTGCTCAGCTCTGGTCCTGGCGGCAGCGGCTGCGAGCACGGCTTCATTTCGGCGGCTCATACGGTTTTGTTAAGGCATTTTTATCCTGCTCGTTTTACCGTTCGCTCTGGAAGACTCGAAACAAGACATTATGGCTTAGTAGGTATACACCTGTTCAACTAAACTTGTTACATATACATTCATGAAGCAAACAAAATGAACCCACGGGCACATGTGAGATAAGGGTATATGTATATTTTTATTTTTATAAGATTTCTCTAACTGATTGTTAATTCATACAATATAAGATGCAATATATTTTAAAATATAAAAATATCAATAGTCCTAATCATCACTACATATTATAAAACAAAGTCGCTGTCGCTGTCTGTCCCTATGTATGCTTAAATCTTTAAAAGTACGCAACGGATTTTGAAGCAGTTTTTTTTTTTTTTTTTAATAGATAGAGTGATTCTAGGGGAAGGTTTATATGTATAATACATGCATAATATTTTAGAGAAGCATTGATAAATTTAGAGGTTTCTAATGTGATGTCGTAAATAAACATTTTTGCGCTAACATTGCAAACGTTGGCTGAATCCCACGAGATAAATCAAAATAATGTACTACAGTATTGTACACCTTAAAAAGGTCAATAAAAAGGTCCGCGATGGTATATGTCTATCTCTTAAGGATAACCCACAATAACCAGTTTTTTATCCTTTACATTTTACAGGAAAAATGGCTTATTTACAAAGTGATTTTAACCAATACAGTATTAATCCTTATCCAATTAAGTACCTTAAATACATTGTCCATTTAATATAAATCAATATGGTCCTTTACAGCAATGTAATTCAAATAAATATTTCCGAAGATATTACAGATTTAAAATGCAAGGACATAGCGGTTGCGGCGGTACCAGTAGTATATTTAGCATCAACATTGCACCGCTAGTATAAATATAACAGAAATTAGTATTAGTTATTACTTACGTTGGGTATCGGCACTTCTGAGATGTAAGACTCCATTACAACTGGGCGTATTCAATGAAACTCCGTCTGAACTTTGTTAAGTTTATTATACATCTTTTATGTACAATTACACTGTGTCCATCTGACTTACTCCGTCTCGTCCTTATCCAACGTCTTTTCTGTTCCTCGTCCCAATGGCCAATTGCCCTACTTATTATTTTCTCGACTTTTTATTAATTCTCAACTACCCCACTATTCTAATGACAGTGTTGCCATAATAATTACATTTTAAAACTAACTAAAATATTGTTTTCTTTTTATTTCTAATTCTAAGAAATATGTATATTTTTGTAAAACCTTACAGTATGTAAACAGGAATATAATAAGCTTGGGAGGGGAGTTATTATAACAAACAATAAATATTATAGACACATTTAGGTAATGGGTGATGATTAAAGGAGAGTAGAACAGACGACGTCATTAATAGATCAAGTATGTGAGAGAGAAATGGATTTAGGCTAGGAAATAAAAAAATAACATCACCGCAGTTACATTATGTTATTTCATGTCATAGGTCCGCGAAATACATAAGCTCCTTATATTTGTATTCACTAGATATTCAAAACGGATGGCATAAGAGTATGCTAGAAGAGATGATTGGTTTTTTGACAATATTATAAACCGAATAAAATTATATTTTTTTGTTAATTCATAACCTTACGCCCGTACTTCGTGAAGGGGTAGGCAGAGGTGCATTACTGCACACACATTTTGCCAGGTATTCGCCAGACTCAAGTAATAGTGGGCGAGCCTATTGCCGTTTTACGGCCATATTTTTAGACTCCGCATCGCTACTGAGAATTTACTAGTGGGAAAACCCAATAACTCTTTGCCTGACCCGGGAATCGAACCCGGGATCTCTAGATCGCTCAGCACATACTTGTGACGCGAGACCACGAAGCAGACAATAAAATATTTTTTATGTTTAAATTTGATTTATCCATATTTAGTTCCGTTTAAAACAGCTACGCGGTTATAAAGAGATAAATATAAAAATAGTTAAAATATCCCAATATTATATCGCAAATTGTCCCACAAACTAAAGCATGTATTCCTCTTGAAATCTAATTCCTTGATCTCACTGCAAACAATTTATAAGGAAGGTCCACTATATTGGATATTTGAGTGATGTGAAAAAATAAGGAACCCTTTCGCTACCCGACGCTTCGATGATCTCTGGTGGATACTCCAGCAATATTTCACGACCCCTGTGTCCACACTACGTTCTGAAACCAAAAATTGGATATCGGAAATAAAAATGGACGTTTTTAATATTGACCGCGTTACGGGCTCGATATTGGAACGGCTGGACAAACTGCATCTTCGTGCGTTTTTCTACTGAACACACATGGAATTTTTTCACTAGAAATTTGCTTTTTACTGCAGGAAAAATAACAATTAAAATACCTATTATTCTCAAGCACTTTATTGTTGATCTTGCTATACTAGGAGAAAGAAAAGAAGAAGTTATCCAAGCAGTTCAAACACTAGAAAGGGAAGCTAAGAAAGTGGGACTAAGGGTGAATACGGACAAGACGGAGTATATCCAGATGCGTCGCTATAGCAATAAATTGATTCCCAGAGATGATTTACAGGTTGGAGACATCTTATATCGAGGGGTAGATAAGTTTAGGTATCTTGGATGCACGATTACAGATAACAACACCAGAGAAGAAGAGATAGAGATACGCATCCAAAATACTCTCCGATGCAGTTCAGCTCTGCACAGGGTGCTTGTGTCTGGGTTTCTCAGCAAACGCACTAAAATCCGCATCTATAAAACTGTAATAAGACCCATTCTGATGTACGGCTGTGAGACCTGGACACTAACACGTAAAGAGGAGCAAAAGTTGCTGGTGACGGAAAGGAAGATACTGCGGAAAATTTTGGGTCCAATACAAATGGAGGATGGCAGTTGGCGAATCAGAACCAATCGGGAAATCGAAGAATTTATTGCGGAACCCAATATTATTGGCGAGACAAAAGCCCACAGACTTCGCTGGCTTGGACATCTGGAGAGAATGAGTGAGGATCGTGCAGTAAAGCAGGTGTACCTGGGCCGTCCGTGCGGTCGTCGCCCGGTTGGTCGACCCAGGTATCGTTGGAAAGATGAGGTTGAAAAGGACCTGCGGGATCTCCAGGTTGAGGAGTGGCGGGAGATGGCGCAGGACAGATCGAAGTGGAGAACCTTATTATCGGAGGCCAAGACTCACTTTGGGTCGCTGCGCCATTGCAGTAAGTAAGTAAGTACTTTATTGTTTTGTTTGATGAGGAAGGTAACTAAAGGCCCTTATTTATTATTACACCTTCGACTCTCATCAGTGTTTAATTAGTAGAACTGAGTTTAGGTTTATTTAAAGCTGAACTAGAAAGCCTTTTATCGAAAAAGAAATTCGATAATTTAATACGTTCAGCGAAACAAAAATATAAATATGACTAGTTTGAAGTAATAATTTTGGTTATAAAAAATTAATGACGAACAATAGTAGCCTGTATAGGAATTTCAATACTATACAATTCGTTAAATAGTTTCCATTCAATTTTGTTAACATTTAAGCCGATAAATGATCTCAATAATTTTATAAAGGTACATTGTTTAAATTTCTAATTAATAAATGTTATTATAGTTTGAATGATTTTTTTAGTGTTAATTGAAATGTAATAATACTTTTAGTTTGTTTTCTATAGTATTAATACAGTTTTAAAGTTAGATTTTTATTAGATTTAAGTTCCATTATTGTATGCCAACACGGCGGGTCATAGTTATAACACCATCCTATGTACCACAATAAAACATATTTGAATTTGGATTTGATAGTTGGTTAATTGTAAATCTCATTACTTTTCTCGAGTGGAGGCCACGTACCGGAAAGCGCAGTGTGAGACGTCCTCCGACAAGATGGTCGGACGACCTAGTAAAGGTCGCCGGACATCGCTGGATGCAAGCTGCTTCCAACAGGTCCCTGTGGAAGTCATTAGGAGAGGCCTATGTCCAGCAGTGGATCTCCATTGGCTGATGGATGATTACTAACAAGCTTCATACAGTAAACCACAAAGCATAAAATCCTCTTAATTATGTTTGGACAAAATCATTTACAAATCAAAGAGTTGTAAAACGTCCTACACGCCATATCATATACCTATAGAATTCAGAAAATAACAAGTAAAACCAAATCTAATCACATCTCCGAGCAAGCCCGTCTGTCGAAAGCCATAAACATCGTGCATCTGAAATAGAGGCCAACAAAGGAACATTATTACGTCGAGGAAAAATAACGTGAAAAGTGGTCGAGACAATTTGCATCACGGACAACAACCGTTGTTACGTTCAACTATTCCTTTGACCCATTTCTGTAGAGTGTGCGCAAGGAAATTCGATTGGAAACTTTATCCAAGATCCGTGATCAAGCAAAGCGCGGATATTCTATGGTTACTGGAAAAATGGAAACTGGCGTGTTTGGATTCTCTGTTGTGTCAACACAGCTATTTATTGAGAGATTGATTGGCTTTTCTTTTTGTTTTTAAACAGCTATTTTTGGTTCTGACATAAAATATCCGTATTTTTATACATATAACGCAACATATTAAACCTTTTATTATAATACAAACAGTGGTACAAACAGTAATTAATCGTTACTAAACATTTATGGCTCGGTTTCGGCTTTGGTATTACAGCATTGAAATAGAAGGTCCAAACTTAACTTTAACTTTTCTGAGGGAGTCGCAACACAACTTCTAGAAGTAGTTAGTAATTTAAGTATAAAATTTATAATCATTAATCATACCGTCTTTTTTTAAATTATATTTTTTTTGACAACGTACGCAATATCTTAATCCTACCTTATACCCTGTCTATACCTTTCACCCTTTCAGAACCACGACTTAACACGCCACACGCAACTTCATATCCTAATCCAGTTATCGAGTAATCTACACGTCGATTACGTAATCGTTCGTAATTGGCCATCACTATTTAGACCGTGACGTAGTGATGCGATAGGGCAGTGTGTTTGTCTTGGCTTCTCCTGACCTTCCCAGCAATAAGATGTTACGGGGCATTTACAACGAGTGTTCGTGTTTGATAAAAATAATGACGCAATAACAGCTCTGTGATGAGGGTAGCTTTCTTGATGTTTGGACTCTAAATATTAACGTCGAATGGGACGAAACGGTTACGGTTCTTTTTACGGAGGCAAAGAATATACACTAAATTTGATGGGAGTATGGAGCAGGCAGATAGTTTTTAGTAATTTAGTTAATTGAAGGACTAAAGGATTTCATTAGATTCCATTAGATTCAAACCAGTGGCGGTACTTCCATAGAAGCCCAAAAGCCCAATTTGCCTTACAAAATTCTGAATAATAAACCTTTAAGCTTTTAATCTTTATTTAATAAAAGCAATTTGACATATAAATGAGAATATCCTGACCCCAAAATAAACAATTGTAAACTAGACATTAACACAATTAACGAGTAATGGTTTTGGGCTTCTATGGACGTACCGCCACTGATTCAAACATATACATCCGACTGCCTCGTGGTCTCGCGGCACAAGTATTTGCCGTGCGATCTAGAGGTCCTGGGTTCGATTCGATTTGGGAGTTGTTATTGGGTTTGTCATTAGGAAATTCTTAGTAGCAGCACGGAGTCTGGAATTGTGCCCGGAAAGCGGCAATAGGCTCGCCCCCTATTACGTGGGACTGATACATACCTGGCCACTGGCGAAATGTGGGTGTAGAAATGCATATCTGCCTACCCCTTCGGGGAATACAGGCGTGAGGTTATGCATGTATGTACGTATGTAAATACATTCAGGCCAGTGTATGCTTGTCCTCGTTGTTACTAGAATGAATGTGAGGTAGTACTCCAAAAACAATTAATATATTAAAAAACGATTATAGGGGATTACATTAGTGATATTGTGATAATAATAATTTACGCTAAAACTATTTTTTTTTTTAGAATTTAGTTTATCTTTGAGTAGAAAAATCAAAATGAAATTTGAATGGCATAAATAAATCTGACGCTCGCTATGATAAACGAAGCGATGACGTCATTCGGCTAGAAGAGGAATAGTTTCTTAGGATAAAAAGCCTGTGAAAGTAATAGTGCGGCAGTAAAATGTATATTTCAAGTATCGTCAGGAAACGGGAATAGGTTACGATCAAACTAATATAATTTAAATGTATTTTTACTTCCTTCAATATCCTTTTTAACGTTAAGTTATTTTTATGATAAAAATATGTGGGCTAATTATTTGTTTAAGCAATTATTTATTTTTAATTTATACTTAATAGCATTTTTTTTCGTAGTTCTATTCAATGATAACAGAATTTCGATACTCTGTAAGGAATGCACTCAACAGATCCTTAAACATTGCCACATTTACTTAGCAATGCCTATACAGAAAAAGAGCATTCAAAACGACAAAAATATAAACCACGCAAATACAGTTTCGATATTACCTCTAAAGGCGTTAGCCCTTGAAAACACCAACCTTTTTCTCCGCCATTACACCGCATTGAGTGTTACTTGCAAAGAAATGTCGATAAACACTAGATTTTATAACATCAACACCTCCCTTGAGGAGCGAAAAAGGTAACCCCACATAATCCACGTGAAATTATTTTCCCCAGCAATGTAAAGTCAGAAAATGTGGAAGCAGCTTTATTCCAGCATCGTCCTCGCGGTCCTAAATGGGTGTGCTAGACAAATTATACTTTCAGACCTCGTTAGGTGCCCCAGTAGGGTCGTAAGCCAGTAGAGAGTCTGTGCTGCTTATACAGAGAGAAATAAAAATGAAACGTAACTTTTATGACTGAGACTTATGCTTGATGTTGCTTTGGTTCACACGTGAAACGCTTTGGGAATGGCTTGTTTGTTCAGCCGTGTTTCATAGTAGGTGTACTGCTTTCTGTTTTGATGTTTGTGAACTCATTTGAATAAAGGTCACGTGATATTTTTTGGTAAAAAAACGATCAATGTTTTCCAACTCATGGTAGTTGAGGTCAGAAAGTTCTCGAATGGAGGCCACATAGCGGTAAGCGCAGCGTAGGACGTTCACCCACAAGATGGTCCGACGACCTGGTAAAGGTCGTGGGTCCTCGCTGGATGCAGGCTGCCTCCAACAGGTCACTATAGAAGTCATTGGGGGAGGCCTATGTTCAGCAGTGGACTTCCATAGGCTGATTGGATGGATGGAGTTGAGGTCACCTATCGATAATACGAACGCCTGTAGTTATCGCCGACTCTTGACTATATGGGATAAAAAAAGAGTAAATGCTGTTGCTCGTGGAAGAATATTCGTAACAATTCGGATGGTGTGTGGTAAGATGTCACTTACTTCTATCCTACAAACATCATTATCGGATGTTTCCATTATGAATTTCCCAGTACCAGCACGGAGTCTGGAAATGTGGAGTCTGGAGGCTCGCCCCCTATTACACGAGACTGATACATATCTGGCAATATAAGGACGCAGGATTGAGCCTCTACGTACGTACGAAAAGTAAGTGTGTTAATCAATTTGACTAAGTTGCATTGAATTTATTTTAATCTTTGATCAGCCTTTACTTCGATTGGACACCACTAGCTACATTTAAAATCAGGCGTAGTACAGCCAATAAAAATAAAACATTTCAAAAGCATTATTTAAACCAGGTCCATCTGTGGATACAAATAACATACAGATTAGAAACACCGGTTCGAGATAACAAATATTCGCAACTGTTTCAAAACAAACCATTGTAGGCCAAGCGCCGGAGCAAAACAAGTAGGTAAGTTAAGCATCGTTCGGGACCTGGTATTTTTTTTCGGAATACGTTCAAGGGTGTCCCCTGAATGTAAATCCAAGTTGGCGCGGCGGGGGGGGGGGGGTTCACTTCAGCCGCCTAATTAATTAATTTTTTTGTTAAAAATTAAAAATAATGGTAACTGAATTGTAGAGCATAAAATTACCTATAAATTTTATCGGAAACTTTTTCCCGTAGAATTTATAGTTTAGGAGCTATAACGTTGTAAATGAGATTATAATGCTGTATATTCAATTATGCGCCTATAAGTTGCAGTATATATTTCGGGTCGTTCGGAATTTCCCCCTCTTAACATTCCAACAGTATTCAGGTATAAATCCTAACCATTTTTGTCCCCTCGTGACGCTAGGGTCGTTCCCTCGCCTGTGTGTGTATTGAAATTTTCGTAGACACGTCAGTTCTGTTTGGAGCGCTATAATTAGAAACCTATGCGTTATACAAAAAAAAGTTTCAAATAAAAAAGAAGGCAATTATTATATTCTACAATAATGATTTCTACAATTTTTGTTGTACGATGCGCGGTTCGCGAGATATTCGATAAAACATGTTTTCCAAGATGGCGGCTGAAGTGAACCCCCCCCCCCCCCCCCACCGCCGCGCCAACTTGGATTTACATTCAGGAGACACCCTTGAACATATTCCAATAAAATGTATTCAGGTCCCGTACGTTGCAAAAAAAAAACCCCCGGCGCTTGGCCTATTGAAGCGAAATCGGAAAAATAAAATTTCACACTTTTTTGTTGATTGAAATCGCGCTGTTGAATTACACCGTCCATTATACCAAGTTGCCTAACAACGCTTTTTCATTGCAAATCAAGCGAAGCCTGCTAATATTTTTTTGTTACACTTGTAAATTGGGGCTTGTTAAGTAAAATTTTTGATTATCGTTACCCAATGGTTTAGTTGCGCAAATCTTTTATAGGCTTTTGAAGTACACATCTAAAAGATTTAATCTACTTTATATTAGCATATAGTGAAGTATCATCCTACTCCACTTCCGTTTTCTTCTTAATCTTAAATCTTAATCTTTTAGTTTTAACATCTTTTAGAAATCTTTTCTTCAGCTATTCTTTTATATATTTTTTATCTTCCCTCTCTCCGCTACAAAACATCTTTCCTCGCTAAGTAACTGCGAATTTCTACCCTAAATATCTAATTAAGTCTAATTATTTAAATTCCTATGAACTTTTAGGTATGCAGGTTGCATCACGATGTTTTTTTTTTCACCGTTAAAGTAAGTGATAATTCATTGTGAACACACATAGCTTCGAAAAGTCAGAGGTGTGTGCCTGGGGTTTGAACCCGCGACCGCCGAGATTCTCGATCGCGCGCTTAAACCTCGAGGCCATCACTTCTTTAACATAAATAAAATATAAGGCGAGATATTTTAGAAGGAGAACTCGTAAGATATAATTATGCATACAATCTAGATCCACAACATCGCAAATCCCTCGTACCTTCGCCTGCAACAGGGAATCTGTATGTGTTAACAACGATAGACGTTATACATTTATTCATGAGCTCAGGCTGCGTAATTCTAAGTCATATACATCATATATCTGTAAGCTGAACCACGCAGTAGTCTTTTAGGCTGGAAGAAACTGCTGGCGTGTTTGGTTCCACTATTTTAGAATATCAACGTAAGAAATTTCGAAATAATAAAATATAGTTGAGATTTTGATAATTGTTGATAACCAGAATAGCAGGTTTTTCAAAGTAATAGCATGTAGGTACATATGCATGTAAATAGTATTTATTGTATTTTTACACATATTTATGTGAGTTACGTTACGTTTAGTTACACATATTTATATATACCTATTACATTTACATACATACATACATAACCTCACGCCTGTATTCCCCGAAACGGTAGGCGAGGACCCGAGTAGGGACCCAGGAATCGAACTCAGGACCTCTAGATCGCACGGCACATACTTGTGCTCTGAGACCACGAGGCAGTCGCATTTTTAATAATTTACTATCACTATCTATGGTGATTCATAGCTTTTCATCACATAAGATTTTTATTCTTATTCGAATAAAAGATTTTTATAAGCCCAATTCGCATAAAATCACCACTTCTATTTTAGAGACCTAAGTCCTAAGTTCATTATACAGGTGTTGCGCAAGTAGGTGGATTTGACGTACCTAATAAATTTCGAAGCGGGAATTCTCAGAAGTGCAGGTTGCCTCGCGATGTCTTACTTTACTACCAAAGTGAACGATTATAATTAACTTAGAAAAGACAAATGTGTGTGGGTCTAGACAAAGCAACATTCTACAAACTGCTAATAGAAACGTTGTTTGAAATCGACAAAAATGATCACGTTATTTTTGTAATTTTATATGTAGATTCCATTCATTTTATACGTACATTCATAACCTCATGCCTGTATTCCCCAAAGGGGTAGGCAGAGATGCCTTCCTGCATCCACATCTCGCCAGGTATGTATCAGTCCTAATGAGACAGCCCCGTGGCGCAGATGGCTAGACACCAGCTTGCGAAACGAGAGGCCGCGGGTTCGATCCCCGCACCGAGACAAATGTTTGTGTGATCCACAAATATTTGTTTCGGGTCTGGGTGTTTGTGAGACCGAAAAGTCTCTCGTAGTCTCTGATACCCACGACACAGGACTTGTATCCTAGTGTGGGGTCAGAACTATGTATGTGACTGTTGGGTGTATTTATTTATTTATAATACCTAATAGTGGGCGAGCCTATTGCCTTTTTACGGGCACATTCTCCAGACTCCGTGCTACCACTAAGAATTCCGTAATGAAAAAACCAATACAACTTTATTCTACCTGAGAATTGTACCCAGGAGGACCCTTTAGATCGCACGACACATACTTGTGCCGCGAGACCACGAGGCAGCCGCATTCATTTCATATACTTTCTAATCTAATTTTGCTTGTCGAATGTTACTAAGCCACTTTGGACAGAAAACCGTGATTTCCTGGTATTTCGATATTAATCCAAAGAGCTATTCGATTAGTTCCCACATTATCAAAGACGAAAGACATCTACAAGCATAAAAAAAGCCAAAACACTTGTAGCCTCAAGAAACAACCACGAAAACCCTCGCACGTTGACATTTGGAAGCCGATAAATTCCAATTTATGATAATAGACGAGACAGTATCACCGACCGCTCAGCTTCTTACCCATGTAAACACTGCGGGAGATGTGTCAACTGTACTGGAATGTTTTATTTTGGCACGAATAAAAGTGTACCTAAAAGGATCTTAGAGTTTAGATTTGCTCGCGCGGTTCGCGACGCTTGGATAGGTGGCCCCAGGCGGTTAAAACCTTTACGACATTCTGTTTCAGAATATTTAGGTTGTCGATTCAGGTTGTTTTGCAATTGTAAGACGTAAAGTTAGACAGCTTGACTTTGTCATTTAAATTGTTTAGTATTTATAATATAATTAGAGAATAACATTTTTAAAGATAGAGGTGTGTGTATTCACGTTCCAATTGTGTTTATTTATATTGCTTTTTTAATTTGTAAGATGAAAAAGAAGGCATGGCTTCCTTCTAGCCTTCTTTCTCAACAAAAATGTTATAAAAAAATATTTTTAAACGTTAGAAATGAGTGTGTTATTTATTTTTTATCATTTTCCACTTTATTCCACAGATGAGCCAGCATTTCGCAAACAGTGAGTATTATTATGATATTTTTGTTGTAGTTCTTGTGCCGTAATGAAAACTAGCAATAATGGTAAAGTCTTGAGGTTTAGGCGTGCGGTCGAATCAGAGCTTGGCGGTCTCGGGTTTTTATCCCCAGCCACACACCTACGACTTTTCGAACAATGAAATATCACGTATTTTAACGGTAAAGGAAAACATCGTGATGAAACCTGCACACCTAAAAATTCTTAGAAATTACTTACGTGTGTAATCCGCCAACCCGCACTAGGCCAGCGAGGTGGACTAAGCCCTAACATCTCTTAGTAAAGAAGGCCTGTGCCCAGCAGCATTAAAGGCTGACGATGATGACTAATGGTGGAGGCTGAAGTAACGAAATAAACTGAAGGTCAAGGATCTATTATTTATACATACATACATACATAAACTCACGCCTGTATTCCCCGATGGGGTAGGCAGAGGTGCATTTCTGCACCCACATTTCGTCAGGTATGTATCAGTCCCACGTAATAGGGGGCGAGCCTATTGCCGTTTTTCGGGCACATTTCCAGACTCCGAGCTGTTACTGAGAATTTCCTAATGGAAAAACCTAATAACACTTTGCCCGACCCGGGAATCGAACCCAGGACCTCTAGATCGCACGGCACATACTTGTACCGCGAGACCACGAGGCCGTCAAATTATTATATTATATTATTTATCAGTCATAATCAGTAAACCAGGCAAAAAAACACAGCAATATACACATAAAATACTCAGGTATTGGGCAATTTGAATTTTGCGAAACTTTTACATAGTAAGATGTATAATGTTTTTACAATCCAAAAACTGACGTTTTACCTGGTCGAAGCTACTCTACGTTTTGGATTTTGATCAACTGCTCGAAATACTCGTCACTACAACTGCAATATAGGGATGACTGACTCGAAAATTGCTTAGCCATTTGATTACAGACAGTGCGCGTACATCTAATAGGATTTAGATTTGATCCACCGATTGCTGACTGTATCTCACGAATATTTTAGAGAAACTTCAAACTTCACAATGTTAATTTTTACTGACTATATTGTTTTGACTGTACTGTTGAGAAGACTAGCAAATTGCGAAACAAAATATTTAAATTCACACACATACATACACATACATAAACTCACGCCTGTATTCCCCGAAGAGGTAGGCAGAGGTGCATTTCTGCACCCATATTTCGCCAAGTATGTATCAGTCCCACGTAATAGGGGGCGAGCCTTTTGCCGTTTTTCGGGCACATTTCCAGACTCCGTGCTGTTACCGAGAATTTCCTAATGGAAAAACCCAATAACACTTTGCCCGACCCGGGAATCGAACCCAGGACCTCTAGATCGCACGGCACATACTTGTACCGCGAGACCACGAGGCAGTCGTGGTCAAAATTAAAATTCAATTGCATCGCATGTTTATTTTTATATGTATTTTTGTTACCACATCAAATTTGGTAAAAAATCGTGTAATAAGAATAAATTATTGTCATAGTCCGCCAATCCGCACTAGGCCAGCGTGGTGGACTAAAGCCTAAACTCTCTCAATAGTAGAGGAGGCCTGTGCCCAGCAGTGGGACGTATATGGGCTGATGATGATGATGATGTTGTCATTGCAGAGACTTGACAATTACTCCAAAGGTTACGACCGTGGCAAAGTTTTATCGATTTTTCTGGGTCCATAAATTTTGATCATCTTCATGAATCTACTCTTTATAATAAGTTGTCTCCGGGCTTTCTTTTCCGACCCCTCCATTGCCATTCATTTGGTAGATTCTTTTCATTAGACGTCTTCAATCGATCCTCACTACATGACCAAACTACTTCACCAATCTGCCTCATTCTATCCTAGTCATCATATAATTGTCATCGTCATCATCAACAGCCCATAGTCCCACAGCTGGACACAGGCTTCCTCTACAACTGAGAGGGGTAAGGCTTTAGTCCACCACGCGAACCTACCACGGCTTAATGAACCACACATCATCCTTCGACTCACGACACCTTTTTACACTATTACTTTCATGTACATTGACAGCCCCGTGGCGCAGTTGGCTAGACACCAGCTTGGGAACGAGAGGCCGCGGGTTCGATCCCCGCTCCGAGACAAATGTTTGTGTGATCCACAAATATTTGTTTCGAGTCTGGGTGTATGTGAGACCAAAAAAGTCTCTCGTTGTTTCTGATACCCACGACACAAGACTTGTATCTTAGTGTGGGATCAGAACTATGTATGTGACTGTTGGGTGTAATTATTATTATTATTATGTACTACGAATTTTTTTAATTATTAAAGATATGAAATTACTCCCTGGATATTTGCTAGGCGGGTAGCCGTCGGAAATAACATTCCACTAATTGGATAATTACCTCATGCCCATCGGCATACATGATTATATCATTATTAGGTCAATTATTCCCACAATTGACTAAGCAAACGAAACATTTAATTGGTTTTATAATTTGTTGTTCATAAGTAAAGAAGGCTTTTGTATGGAATAAATTAGGTAAAGTGCCTGCTTCTTTCGGTCCCGCGGTATAAATGTGATGTGCGATCAAGATTCCGGGTTCAATTACCGTGCCTGAGAAGGTGTTATTGTGTTTTATGAGGCAATCTTTAGAAGCAACATTGAGCATTTCCTAATAGACAACCTCAACGACAATTCATCTGACTCAAGATCTTCCGATCGTACGCCACACAATCACGGGATTAGCGAGGTCTTATCCCAAAAAATGAAAAAAAAAAAAAAACTGATAATTTCGTTACAGCAATAAAAATGTATTCTTTTTATTGTACATTGTATCAGATGACCGAAACAGTTATTATGAAAGCACCTATTTTTGAAAGCAAATACCATGTCAAATTAAATAGTTGTTCAAAAAAATAATTTTGATGCAAACACTGAAAGAATGCAAAAAGCAAGTAAAAAGAATTTATATAAACAATCGTCAAAAAACCGCCTTACAGATGAGGTTCCTTACGGTATAGCACACTTAAATCAAACAAGGCGTAATTAGCGTAAGCAAATGAAGAGAACGGTAAATACATAGGTATGTTTGTGTTAGGGCGGACGTGCTCGGTGGCACTAACCAGACCATCATTGTGTGGCAATCAAACGTGTGGGCTACCGCTCAACTACTGATTATATAGCAAGATGTTTTATCTCTTTCTAATGTAGGCCTGCAGGGTAATGAGTTATGGGGATTTATCTATTAGATTCGCGGTAGGAGCCCGGTAACTGGAAGTGTCCTTAAACACTAGTTTGGGGAAATTTCAACCTCTTGTAATAAATAAATAAATACACCCAACAGCCACATACATAGTTCCGACCCAACATTAGGATACGAGTCTTGTGTCGTGGGTCAGAAACCACGAGAGACTTTTTGGTCTCTCAATAACCCAGACCCAAAACAAATGATTGTGGATCACACAAACATTTGTCTAGTTGCGGGGATCGAACCCGCGGCCTCTCGTTTCGCAAGCTGGTGTCTAGCCAACTACCGCCACGGGGCTGTCAAAAGAAAGAAAGAACAAAAAAAATATTTTTATTGTTACTATGCAATACATGCAATTACAAACAATACCAAGTACAAAAAAATAACCATTAATAAGTTATATCCTGCCAGTGGCATTGCAGCAAGAGTTTTTAATTTAACTACTCCTTTCCTTTGAAACTATGATTGTCGGCAAACACCTACTATCTTCAAATTTATTTATTTATTTATTTATTATCATCATCATGATAATAAATATAGCATGTTAGCATTGGACGTAAAAAAGGCTGCTGCTGATGATGATGATGATTTATTTATTAAGCGCTTAATACAAACTTACAGTATACACCAAAATGTTTGCATTATCTATAAAATATTTACATAAAACTAAAACTAAATTTACATGAAAAGTTAAGAGCACGAATAATATTATATATAACACAATTTATATAAAAATTAGTAATTGTAGAACTCTGATGCCAAGTTCAGACAGGTGACTGCTGACGCAAACAGTACGTTGAGACTGTCAAAATATAAGATGGATTCTCGCTGGATTCACTGCCTTCTCGGGCAGTGATGGTCACTTACTTTATTCGATGATTATGATTTTAAGATAAGACTTAAAAGAAAAGAAGAAAGGAATATGGAGGTTACCATGTTTTCATATTTGGCAGAAACAAATTTGAATGAACCGGAAAACTAAATGTTTAGCTTCGTTTCTGTTTTTTTACAAGACTGGTAATATTTCCGTTTAGAAAACATGGTAATATTCAAAAGTTATTTGTAAATCTTTTCTTAATTACTAATTATATACAAGCTTCCTAACAAGACATAGTCTAGTAATAAATTAACCATGTTTGATGCACATTTCCTTCCGCAGTATTTTCTGTAACAAACATTCATCATCATCATCATAATCAGCCCAAATACGTCCCACTGCTGGGCACGGGCCTCCTCTACAACTCAGAGAGTTAAGGCCTTAGTCCACCACGCTGGCCTAGTACGGGTTGGCGGACGAAATGGCGAAATTCTTAAGAATTTTTTAGGTGTGCAGGTTTATCACGATGTTTATCTTCACCGTTAAAGCAAGTGATTATTCATTGTGAATACACACATAACTTCGAAAAGTCAGAGGTGTGTGCCTGGGGTTTCAACCTGCGACCGCCGAAATTCTCGACCGCGCGCCTAAACCTCGAGGCCATCACTGCTGTAACAAACATTACATGACTTAAATATTTCACTTGTAAAATTGCACACGCGTAGTAATTTCGGTCACAGCTTTACATATTCAGATTCGCATTCACATATTTTAGTCTCTTAATTCACTCATGCGACGTGACCAACAATTCCAACCAACGAAGCACACATTCCACCACTGTTTACTTTATGTAAATAAATTTTCCATTTGTTAGACATTCCGCACAAACTTACCGAATTGTATGAGCGCCTCTATCTCGCTGCGCAGTTTATCAACTCTGTGGCACGTGGCAAGCCATAACAACCTTTGATGCATTCCATTAAAGCTCGTTTTGGTGTAAATCGGATGCACATTTAACAGTAACTTGACGTAACGAATGTTAAGCCTAATCCAAGATGAAATAAAGCGCAGTGTGGCTGCGTGTAGCGGAAATTGAATTTATTAAAGCAAAGTACACATCTAATAAGGTCGTGGGGAATTGTAATCCTGTACCTTCAACATAGTGTTTGTTTATATGACGTCATTGCTAATGTATAAAGTGTTTTTTAGCTATTCTAACTGTAAAGCATGGTCGAATTGAAAGAACGTTATCTTGATCAGTCAACTTTCTTGCAGTAAACTATGTTGTGTCAGATTAAAAAACCTATGCTATTTTCGATACAAAATGAAATGAGGATAAAATTTTCACATTCTTGATACTCATATTTGTCTCTCTATTATTGGGTTCGACTCGTTAAGTTCTTTCTTTGCAAGTGAACATAAGGGAACCTAGTAATGAGGGATGGGAGTCTCTCGCCACTCGGAGCTCTGTTGGGGCAGCAACTTGGTTCTCGTATCAATTACAGTGTTATCACACTGTCGGGCCAGAATATAAAATGGTGATTATAAGAACACTACTAGTCGTGATGGCTTCGAGGTTTAGACACGCAGTCGAGAATCTTGACGGTCGCGGGTTCAAACCCCAGACACACCCCTCGAACAAAAAAAAATACTGCACTTAATTTAAAACGCGCCACGTGATCTGACAATTGCACCGACAATTCAATTCCAAGACATTCTTAAAATAATGGCGTTTAATAAAGCGGTGCATTACACAGGCGGAGCTCATAAGCTGGTTTTTAATTCGTCGATTACGTGTCTCGAGAACCATTTGACACCACAAATTGGTGTTAACTTACTGAGCCACGGGTCGCAGTTCGCACTAATTGCGTCCACGGCGGATGTTTAATCTCGTGTAATGAAAGACCACCTTTCGACTCCAACTATTTGAGTTCAAGAATTTGTTTACGTCGTTTCAGTTGGTGTTTGAAAAATTTAAAGGTGCTGAGTTTGCAAAGTTTAAAAGTATAAATAAATAGTAATATAGACCTTGGGGTTGTGATATATTTTTATGCATATATAACCACTCGCCTGTATTCCCCGAATGGGGTAGGCAGAGTTGCATTTCTGCACCCGCACATCACCAAGTATGTATCAGTCCCACGTAATAGCCTATTACCATTTTTCGGGCACATTGCCAGACTCCGTGCTGCCACTGAGAATTTCCTAATGAAAAAAGACTATAAAACTTTCGCATGTCACATAGGTACTTGTGCCGCGAAACCACTAGGCAGTCGTATTTTCATGTAAGCTGTCATTAAAAAATGTGTTTTATATCAAAAAAATCTAGTCAAAAACGTTGTTAAATAAAAACTAGTCAATCGAAGTGAATTTAGTTTTGTTCCAACCGTCATCAGTCAACCAATAACGCATTGCCGATCGGCGCTTTGTGTAAAATCGAACATGACTCTAATAAAATGGAGCACAAAAACACAAAACAATCCAGCCTTTGTAATGCATTCTGTTTATTACTAAAGTAGAACTTATTCACACTATCTATTTATCAAAACGGCGTATCGCGAAGATGTTTCCACGTTTACTGGGAGTTAATTTTAATTAGAAAAGTTGAGCAATTAACCCGCCTCACCTCGGTAACTGGTCGGTTAAATTGGAATTGTTTAATTTGGCCTCTCTGCATTGTGCGGCGGGCGTCGTTAATCTATGTCATTCGTACACTTTTAATGAAATAGCAAAAAATAGAGGCGTGGCGCTATGGGAAAAATCCAATCAATTTGAATTGCTGGAAGAAAAATGGCCAAATAAACTGGTGAACGCGTTAATTTGTTAAGGATTTAATATAGCGCGTGCTTTACGCTTAAATTCGAATCACCTGAATTTAGATATGAAAAAAAAAACAATGATTGTGTAAATAATTTTAATTTCGTGCGTCATTGAGGTCATTGATCCATTAGTATTGGATTTTGAAGTATAGCAAAACAATTTCTTATCACATCTGAGAAATTTGGCGAAAACACATCAGGTTTACACATCATGTTGGATTCGAGGCTTAGGCAGGCGATTTATCGATATACCATCTTGGAAATCGTTGGTTCAAACCTCAGTTATATAACTATGAATTTTCAAAGTTATGTTTTCTCAATGATGATGCACTTTAACGGGCATATTTCTGAAAAGGAAATCGCACCAGCATTTTTTCGATCTCACTTTGCATACATACCGTTAAAGACAGCCTATCTGGCTATCGTTTACAATAATGGCTAGTAAAAAAAAATCGCCGTACCTAACCAATAAAATGTGACGTAGTCCTTACGCAATTAACAATTCACTTTGCAAGACAGATACTCCTAGACACTGTCCATAGAACTGGCGTAAATAACTGTCAATTATCCCTTGGGAGTTACGATAATGTTATTCTAACAATCGGAACTATTATTTCGGACTGAATACAGAAGCCATTGAAATAATGGTATCGTCAGGGTAATAAATGGCTTTACAAATTATCGGTCCGTAGTTCGGAGAGTATTAATAGAAGCTCGCCGAGGTTCAAGGTTATTTATGGAATTGTATGAAATGAAAGTACCTACAGGTCCAGTCTCCGCGTATTTTGTGTTCTTCATCATCATCATCAGCCCATATACGTCCCACTGCTGGGCACGGGCCTCCTCTACAACTGAGAGGGTTTAGGCCTTAGACCACCACGCTGGCCTATTGCGGGTTGCCGGACTACACACCTAAGAAATTCCTTAGAACATTTAGGTGTGCAGGTTTCATCGCGATGTTTCCTTCACCGTATAATTACGTGATAATTGTTTGTAAATGCACACACATAGCTTCGAAAAGTCAGAGGTGTGTGCCTGGGGTTCGAACCCGCGACTGTTGAGATGCTCGACCGCGTGATACTTACGAGTATCTATGAAGTTTTTGAACGATTGGCGCTGACTGACTTGCCTTCATCATCAGCCGCCAGTTTACTTGTGCTAGTACTTGTACATACATGTGCCGCGAGACCACGAGGCAGTCTTATCTACTTCAATAATTAACCATCGCATTCTCAAGTCAAGACTCAGGTCTAACTACCAGTGCGTACATGACCTAACACAATTTCACCCACCGGCCATCACTTCTCCAGACACTTAATATTGCAGCCAGTTGCTAATTAATCTGACGAGGCTAATTATGTTCACGCCACATATTTTCACCCAGGGCGAGTATAAATTAAACTTACTAATTTCTCACGAGCACTTCTCGGTAACAATTTGCAAGTTGCGTGATAGTGGCAAATACTAATATCTATTAAAGTTGGCACGGTGGAGTCATTAGTTGGTGTAATTGCTTCCTGAGTATCGTTTTAACGCATGTTTATTAACTTATGCTTATTGAAGGGCCATATGTTTTCATTTGTTGTGGTAGAGGCACATTGTAAATGGTTTATAAGAACTATGACTGAAGTGATAATAAAATATAATGATCTTATGAAAAAAATCAATTGTATTGCATTGATATAAATCAAAGTCTTTGTATTAATCAAAGTTTCTTAAGTATGAGAAGTTCACTAATTCGCACTTAACCGGTGTCTAAGGCCTTATCACTCTTGATAATGAAAGAAATTCGTTCCCTCCCGTGTCTACGTATTTTACAGATTTAAAGTAATATAAATTTGCCTTCTTTTATCTAATGCTATACATAAATCTAAGCCTACATTAAGTCCTTCTAGTGACTAAGAAAAACACTCTGCTGTTAAAAATGTCTTTCGCTTTAATAACCCGGAAACAATTAAAATGATTACGGTTGTCGAGTCCACGAAATGACTAGATTTTTGAATTTATAGAATACTTGTCAGCGCTCCAGATTATCGACAAAGCCATCTGAGATAACTTAGTCGCTCTTTATTATGGATTCACTTTACAGTCAAGGTTGCCAACAGAAAATAAGCTTGCGATACCACAGTGAAAAAACAAACAGTATGCGATTTCCGCAAAAAATATTTTTAAGTTATGCATAATTAAAAATATCTCCATGTTTGATTCAGCCTCAGGAATTATTAATTAAAATATGATTTAAAAAAGTAAAAAAGGTTTTCGGTTGACGGTTGGGTCGTTGAAGAAACACAAATTCAGTAGAATATGAATTCGGTACATGGTAATTTTACTTTGAAAAGTCATCTCGGAGACAATATAATTTATTTAGGCTACATAACATAACATATCCTTATATGTTATCATTCCAAATATTACTAAAATAAAATATTCCTAGACAGGAGTTTACAAGTATCAAAAGATATAAAAGCGATTCATAGGCCGAGAAATATCATTTGATCAAAAATACCTACTAAATCAGATTCTGGTGACACTTGTATCACTTCCTTTGTTGCACTAGGGTGTCTTTATGTAAATAAGTCGTGCCGTTAAATTAATTTATCTTCATTTGAAGTGCGTAATACAATGTTGGCTTAAGCTTCAAGTTGTTTAGTTTAAGTAAGTTTGCATTCGCAATGTCAAGGTTGCAAATACTGTTTCAATATTCAAAACCACACAGCAGCCAAAACTACAAGATGAATATTTAGCTTAAAAGCTAATGATACAAATCGACTACTGAATGGTTCTAATTCTGACAAATACTTCTACCTTATCTATATAATCATTAATCCCCAACACGATGCAGATTTTTACTCATCATTGCTAGTAAATTTAATTAGTAATATGTTCTTGATGATGTGGTAAAACTTTATAATAATAATCACGAAAAAAGGGATAATGGTAATGGTTGGAGTACAATCATTTCTTTGTTCTATAGAATGAACAAGAAACCGCTGGATGCTTTCGACAGCCTTTGTGCTCTAGTTTTATACCCAGGACCTGGACACAAAGTCTAGTCCAGTTAACACAAGTCATTACTCATTATGGTACGTTGTTTTATGCACACTGCTTCATCCTCAGCCTATCGCCGTCCACCGCTGAACGAAGGCCTCCCCAAGTAGGCGCCAACCATCCCGGTCTTGAGCAGCCCTTATCCATCCACTACCCGCCATCTTTCTCAAGTCGTCGGACCATCGTGCTGCAGGACGTCCTACACTACGTCTACCTAAGCGCGGTCTCGGTTCCAACACTTGTCTGCTCCAACGCAGACATGGCCGGCCCACTTCCACTTTAGCGTGCTCATCCTGCACATTGCTTACCAATGCAAAATTTAAGTGCTCAATCATCTGCTGCAGCAACACATGATGTTTACAATACCATAAACTTATAAAGAGTGTTTACACTCGCGGGGGCGTGGGCGTGAAGAAAAACACCACCAAGACCAACATAATCCGACACATCTTGCAACCAGCTACATTGTATTTATAAGGGTGGTTTATTTTAGACGAACTAGCAAGCGCTGTTTTCTTTGGCATATTGAGGGTTGCATGCCTTGTGTTCCATGAAATTTGAGGAGCATTTCCTGCTAAATAACATTACCTTTGTTGCGTAGTGTATTAATTTACATCACACGAATCTCCGCAGCACGGAATGTTAAGTTTGAACGATGAAGGGGCATTTTGTTCTTTATTTTAATTCTGTCACGACGTAATTGTTGAACCTATTGTGTGCCTACTATTGGTAGGTATTATGATGGAATTATAATTGCCTTATTTGTGTTACCTTGTACCGTTCTACTATTTAATATTCAAAGTATTAATAATTCTATATAGTCACTCAATTTATTAATGGTAACAGTTACTCAATTGATCATTCCACCTGTCACTGATTTAGTACATTCATTCGGTCAATCATTCAACCTTATTCTTTGAAATTAATGATAGTGGCAGTCTTGCTCGATACGCTGAGTTGTGGAAATAGTAAGTGTAATTATGGACTATTATGACACATACATAAACTCACGCCTGTATTCCCCGAAGGGGTAGGCAGAGGTGCATTTCTGCACCCACATTTCGCCAGGTATGTATCAGTCCCACGTAATAGGGGGCGAGCCTATTGCCATTTTTCGGGCACATTTCCAGACTCCGTGTTGTTACTGAGAATTTCCTAATGGAAAAACCCAATAACACTTTGCCCGACCCGGGAATCGAACCCAAGACCTCTAGATCCCACGGCATATAGGTACCTGTACCGCGAGACCACGAGGCAGTCAGACTATTATGACTTTATGAAACATGGAAGATGAAAGATAATTATGAATTATGGAAATGATATTTAATGCTAAAACTATTATGAATTGATTACGATTATATGAAAAGCAGTGATGGCCTCGAGGTTTAGGCGCTCGGTCGAGAATTTCTGCGGTCGCAGGTTCAAACCCCAGGCACACACCTCTGACTTTTCGAAGTTATGTGTGTATTCACAATGAATTATAATCAGTTGCTTTAACGGTGAAGGAAAGCATCGTGATAAAACCTGCACACCTAAAAATTCCTAGGAATTTCTTACGTGTGTAGTCCGCCAACCCGCACTAGGCCAGCGTGGTGGACTAACGCCTAAACCCTCTCAGTTGTAGAGGAGGCCCGTGCCCAGCAGTGGGACGTATTTGGGCTGATGATGATGATGATATGAAAAGCATTTGAAGTCCTGAAGGCGGTTATGTTACATTTACGATTGTAAGAGACGATTATGAATAAATATCTTATTGATTACCCGCGAATCCCTTTATTTATTAATGTACCATCTTACCTATAAACAGTTCGACAACATTCGGTTACGGAATTTCGATTTGGTAAGCACCACTAGGATGCTCCCCTAATAAGCAAAGTCTTAAATATGGTGGGCCAAATGTGAGTTCACATATACTTGTAACCTAACCCTTTAAGCATGTAAGTGTAGAAATAAGCAACTGTTTAAAATTAGTTTTTATTTCCGAGACTTTCTATGCTGGGTTTGTTTATTACCACCCGTTTTAATACAATATAATGCTTATATAACATTAAAATTTTATGCGAGGAATCGTTTATTCCAAATCACTTCATAAAGTAAGAGACAACCGACTTGGACGAGCTGTAAAGCTTCTTATATACTAATCCTTTAGATCTTAACTATACTATCGCTTCAACTAACCAATCTATTAGAAAATAATTTCTTGTCTGATAACGCTATCAGTCAAAAGTTCGTGAGAGTATTTAATTAGCCGCATAATACTGTATATTATTGGTGATTTTCGTGTGTTTATAAATTGTCGTTTAGCACGCCATTTTGTGGGCGATAACGATCCCGGAACTCTTGAACTTCGTGTTGGAATTTCAAATAATGACTATAATTTCTCTTACATTGGCGAGCCTAATAGCTTACTTGTGCTATCAAGTTGCAGACTCAACACAATTATAAACGTAGCTATAATTTATTTTAGGAAAAATGTGGTTATGTTTTGGTTTAAGATTAAGAGTGCGGTATAGCCAGAAAAAATCTCAGCGGTCTAAATTTTTCTTTCGAATTATTTGCGAGTTTGAAATGTCTTTCGTTGTGTCTTATAACCATTATAATGGCTTTGTGCGTAATTGTTGGCTGCATTTATTTGTTATTTAAAAGATTATAAATGGGATATGGTGGGAATGCTATGCTTTTTCTCTAACACGTCCTTTATTGGCGGTGGTATATATTTTGTATCCTTCGAATTTCCACCATGTTTAAAATTCACCGATTTCTTCGTTTGTCAAATAGATTCGTAAAATTATTTCTATTTTCGCCTAAAAAAACAGACGACACAATACTTAACCACTTCATTAAAAGAATTGGTCGATTTCCCAGCGGCCACACGTCTTTGCATAATACAGCTGGTCACAATAGAAGTATTATTCAGAAACCCACCGGTTCAACACTGAATTGCAGCCAACGGCCAACGTCAAAGATCTTTTCAGTTAAAGGGAAGCGGATAAATGAAGTCTGCGAGAATCATAACTAGGTCACCTATTGTTTAAAACTAACAGACTTGCACAGGGCGCCATTAAGCTCGAAATGTGCAAGTTAAATAGTGCAGCTCTGGATCCTTCTATCGAGTTGCCACAACGATATTTTTTTGGATTGTTAAGAATTTTTCAATTACCTGAGATCTTCGTTATGCTGCATCGGTACCCGGCATGTAATCTAAAGACAAATTTGGTTTATTTTATAAACGAGTATTTATCTATCATCATCATCATCATCAGCCCATATATGTCACACTGCTGGGCACGGGCCTTCTCTACCATTGAGAGGATTTAGGCCTTAGTCCACCACGCTGGCCTAGTGCGGGTTGACGGACTACACACCTAAGAAATTCCTAACAACTTTTTTAGTTGTGCAGGTTTCATCACGATGTTTTCCTTCATTGTTTATCTATACTTGTATTTTATTAGAGTAGGTAGAGTAATATATTTTTTTAGTTCTAACAATTTGTGCCACAAAAGGAAGTCATTTCATTATAATCGATCTTTGCCAGATAAACAAGTCTCTCGAGTTTATTCTCAAGTAAAATCTCAGTAGACACACAGAGTTATTACACAAGAAAAAATACTAGCGACATGTGCTGGATGCTTTATCTGGGCACCACTTCATTTAGTAATAATGACAATATCATTTATTTTTAGGCAACTTGGCCCATAACCATCAGAGGAGGTATCGTCATTTTACCATCCCTTAAAATAGTAACACCGGTTTTGCCATTCTGTCTATCACATTAGTACGACAGATAAACAGTGGAAGAAAATCAAAATAATTGTGCTATAGAAACAAATGGTTTAGCAATTTATCAAATATCGGAAATAAAATAAGAAACAATACACAAAGTTGGGGCAAAATCTGCCGTAAACAGTTTTCAACTTTAATATATGAAAATTCATAAAAAGCAGTTTGTAATACGATTAAAAACATGCTAATAGGATTTACTAAGTCTGTATTAACGACTTTATTTTGCAACTAATCGTTTCAAGGAAGAATTAAATACTTTTCCGCCTGCTAATCAAACAACGTGGACAATGAAGATACTACAGCTTTTGACATACGCTATTTTAATGAAAATACTGACGGTAGAAGAAGGATGTCCTGTCGCAATGGGACCATAGTAGCCAAGGAGTGGAAACCGATGTGGTATGCCTCCTCCCACCACGCATGTTTCGAGATCACCTTTTTATACCTACCTACGAACAAAACATCATAATTATAATATCAAATTATGCCCTTCCTCAATATGGCTGATATACAGACAAGAGCACGCATCATCTGTATACACTAAAGGCAATCGTTACTGATCTAACACAAATTCAAACCATATCAACGTGAGCAAAGTTGCGAAGCAAAGGTAGATATAAAATAAGAAGTGTTATTTTTATTGCAATTCTGATTTTTGTCGTCTTTTATCTCCGCAGCAGTACATATTTTTTCGACCCCCTATTGTTTATATTATGTACATATGTCAAACGCCAAAAACTCGCTCGTGATAGTTTATACCCACGATATAAAAACTATGTCATAGTGTTGAGTTAGTACTGTTTGGTTAATTGTTATAATATTCATAATTATTCATTTGGCGTTCGATACACTTACAATTTCACATCCATTATTTTATTATTATAGACGTATAGTAATAACGCTTGCTTCTTCATTATATTAAGCGTGTTTTATCTCGTGGACTCGCTTTATTTCTATGTAAATTTCTTAAGTACATTTTATTGCCTTGTAAACGCTATCAACAAAGATCAGAGGAATTTTCATGACAGCTTTGACTTACGAAAACAAAGGGTTAATTAAAAAACCGACTCCAGCAATATGCAAATTGTTGGGCGATGTCTAAATGTGAAGCTCAGATGAAAGGAGCGTTGAGCTGCGTTTGAATACTATACTTATGAATTTATGTTGCAAATTCATCGGCTGGACCTCTAAAATAGAACCGAAAAAAATATATACCCCTATAACACATTCATCATCATCATCATCAGCCCATACACGTCCTACTGTTGGGCACGGGTCTCCTCTACAACTGAGAGGGTTTAGGCCTTGGTCCAGCACGCTAGCCTAGTGCCGATTGGCGGACATACCACATTAGTAGCTAAAATTCAATATCCCCTGAAATTCATTCGTCGATGGTCTCAAAAAAATAACTGCATGAAAATATCACTATGTCCATTTCCAAGGTCCCATAGTGGCTTTTAGCTGTTATTGTTAAAATTAGGTTAGAAGTTAAGTCTTAGAGGCGTATCAGGCTGAAAGCATTACTTTCACATTTATAATTTTAGTAGTGATTGCGAGTCATTGTGGATTGAAATAAGATAATTGAGACATTGATATCACTATTTTTTCCACACTTAATTTTTTTATTCGGAAGTCCTACAGTCAACCAAATTTTATTAAAAAAAAATATAATTTCATAAATCCAATTAGCGGTCTTTAGTTGTAAATACAGGAGATATAAATACAAAGGAATTCAAAGAAAAGACAGTGGTTTCACCGTCCACCAATCCCATAATTAAATCACAGCTTCATCCATTGACCTTTACTAAGCTCTGTCGTGTAGTTTATAATACATTTTGTAAATACTTTCAGGAATATTAAAATCTTGAAGAACATTTGAACGACAGCGCTCCCCACAGGGTTTTGATTCTAAACAAGAAAATTTATAATTCCGGACTGAAACTAACAAAGCGAGTTGTGCCGCGCTCGTTTTCCCCACTTTCGCTGAAGGCCCAAATACTCCATCGAGCGTACAATATTCAACAAAACTTGATTCATTCAAAAATTGTTCGAGAAAAGCGGGTGCCTTTGAACATTTGTCATTTTAATCACCCACAGCCACCTTCTGTGGTAATAAAATTATTTCACAGTAAACATTTTGAAAATTAAATTTTAAAGACTCGCTCGAAGTAATGGCCTGTCGTAGGGACGTGATGAAATAAAGATGGAAACTTGATAATAAATTTTGGTTAATTTCCTCCTTAAAGTGAAAACGGGCTTAATGCTAGATTAGGTGGCGGTTTCTTGGACTATGTTTTATCGTCAATCTCGGGGTGGGCGAACTTCTAATGACTTTTGATGTTCCGCTCTTCACTAACTTCATTTATTTTGTTTTTAAAAGCATAATACAGCAGTACTACCTTTTTTTTGTAGCAATGGTAACATAATATTAATGTTCAGGTTACTCCAACAACTACGCTCAAAGGTAAATTGTTGTTATATTAACGATAAAAATCATTATGTCATATTATCATGATCTTTGTAATGTCAATAAAGCTTAACTGTTACTGAAATGTCTGTTATTAAATTTATATTTTAATTTTTTATAATTTAATTAACTTGCTATATGGATAAATAATAAACGTAATGTTGTCTTATTTTAAAAGTTCATTTAAAGTCTAATTTTATTATATTTATGGAATTTGATAACGCAATTGCTGTAATGTATTTTTTACTTACAACATAACGCATTTCTTTTCAATAATAGGAATATATTTTGATTCACCAAAATATGTCATTTCGAACCATATAAATACTATCAAATATGCCCCTTGAAACCAATATTTAAAATCTAACAATAAAATTTGGCTTATAAAGAAAATAAAACAAATATTTTTCCGTCTACCATTCTAAAGGAGATAAAATAAAGCAATATTTTCTAAAGACAAAAAATTGTCAAGCTGGAGACAAAGTTTATTGGATTTATCTAGTGTTTGAAGTATTAATTTATTACTTTGCTCTGTTAGGACAGGATTTAGTGGCGAGTCTTAAAATGAAAGTAAATTTTCATAACGTCTTCTTACCCCAAATTTCAAGCAAACAGCTTATGGAATATTAAACGTAAATTTCGTAACTTTGCGAGTGATGAAATTTAAAATTTACATTTTTCAATATAGTTTTAATATACTGTATTGCCGTAAATGTAAGGTAAGTAAGGTAATCTACCGGGGAATCGAACCTAGGACCTCTAGATTCGAAAATAAATAAAATAGCAAAATAAATAACACCTATTTTTTTCTAATATAAAACACTTTTTTTTAATTCTATTATTTTACTGCCTCGTGGTCTTGCGGTAAAAAAGTATGTGCGTTGCGATCTAATGGATCTGGGTTCGATTCCTGGGTCGGGCAAAGTGTTATTGGGTTTTTCCATTAGGAAATTTTCAGTAGCATCACGGAGTCTGGAAATGTGCCCGTAAAACGGAAACCGGCTCGCTCCCTGTTACGTGGGACTGATACATACCCGGCGAAATGTGGGTGCAGTAATGCACCCCCGCCTACCCCTTCGAGGAATACAGGCGTGAGGTTATGTATGTATGTTTTTTTTAATGAAAAGTTAATAAAAATACAGAAAAAACATCAATTTCGGAATAGCAAAGCTTTTATCATTACCACGCAACATCGTGAAAACATCTAAACATATCGTCGATTCAAAAAAGGGAGGTATGGCTGTTTTCTGTTACCTTCATTGTGGGAAGCCATTACGTGGTCAAGGGAGATTAATGGGCTCTTATTCACTTAGCAAAGGTGCAGCGTGGTTGTTACAAAATGAAAATTCATGAGCTTGTGTATACACGCTGTAAATCAAGCAGATTCGATAGTACTTGTTTTGTACTTTTTATCTGAAAAGTTAAGTAAGTACCTACATAATACATACATACATAGCATCACGCCTGTATTCCCCGAAGGGGTAGGCAGAGGTGCATTTCCTTTTGCCGTTTTTCGGGCACAATACCAGTCTCCATGCTGCTACTGGAAATTTCCTAATGAAAAAACTCAATAACACTTTACCCGACCCGGGAATCGAACCCAGGACCTCTAGAATCGCACGGCACATACTAGTGCCGCGAGACCACGAGGCAGTCAAGTAAGTCTTCATTAGTAAAGGCTTAATATGATTAGCAGCTAATGTTTTTGTATTCGTACGTTAGTGATGGTATGAACGTAGTTTCTTCTTCATTTTTGTCGGTTATATACATAAGTAATTATTTTAAATTTAATATGGAACTAAAATATGTATGTCAGAAACTCCAAGTCTTTTTTTGGCTCAGATCCAAAACAAATGTTTGATTGTATTGTCTTGTTTGTTGAAGGTTCGACCTGAACCTTCGGAAAATAGTTTCTTACTAATTATTTTTAAAATACTTAAAAATATATATATATATATATATATATATATATAATATATATATTTTAACATACATACATAACCTTACGCCTGTATTCCCCTAATGGGTAGGCAGAGGTGCATTTCTGCACCCACATTTCGCCAAGTATGTATCAGTCCTACGTAATAGGGGGCGAGCCTATTGCCGTTTTTCGGGCACTTTTCCAGACTCCCTGCTGCTAATGAGAATTTCCTAAAAGAAAAACCTATCATTTTGCCCGACCCGGGAATCGAATCCAAGACCTCTAGATGATGATGCCACGAGACAACGAGGCAGGCTGTTTTAAATACTTTGATAATTTAATTTATCACCTACTTAATTTAGGGCACAAATTAAATATGTAAGTTATTTTTCAACTCATTATTCTTGAGTTATTTAATTAATGTTACTTTTATTACTCTGTCGTTGTAAAACGCGAAGCTAAAGATGTGTAACAAGAGTCTAATTTTATGGTTTCGAAGAAATTTTTGTCGGAACAAAAAAGGTTCGTAATTACAAACGCACAACCCTGAACGAGCGGCGAAGTCAAGAATTTCCGGAACCCCTGTTATTCGGCCATTTATGTACGACACGAAAACGGCGATTTGTTGATTATTTATTGGTACTTTGAAGGTCGCTATATTTTTGGCAATGTGACATAAAAAATACTTTTGTACAACCACTAGAAATAT
Organism: Hemaris fuciformis; assembly: GCA_907164795.1. Classification (NCBI taxonomy): domain Eukaryota; kingdom Metazoa; phylum Arthropoda; class Insecta; order Lepidoptera; family Sphingidae; genus Hemaris; species Hemaris fuciformis. The sequence goes on along the minus strand of OU015438.1, from coordinate 13,806,321 downwards.
TTTTATTGTTACAGTGTCTTGCGTTTCATTAGATCGATCAGATGAAGCATTAAAATCACCCACACAATCTCATTACAGATCTTACGAATTTATAAACTTCAGAAAACAAGGTCGATAGGAAAAAAACATCCATACAGTCACATACATAGATACATATACATACAAGTCCTGTGTCGTGGGTATCAGAAACTACGAGAGACTTTTCGGTCTCACAAACACCCACACCCGATACAAATATTTGTGGATCACACAAACATTTGTCTCGGTGCGGGGATCGAACCCGCGGCCTCTCGTTTCGCAAGCTAGTGTAGTGTCAAGTTTGGGAGGAGGCAGCATCCATAGGGTTAACTCTAAGGCCGCAGTGCATTAAAACATCATTAGACCAATTTTGATGAGTGTTCTTACAAACATACATATATGGATGTACTGAAGTAAATATTGTAGCTCATCACCGTTTTAAGGAAACTATTTGTTTATATATTTACACTCCATTCACAGTATGTATAGATGAACTTAATGCCTGAGGCATTCTCTGACAGTCGAACAGGTGGTGAAAAGATGAAAGGTGCAGATGCGTCAAATAAACTACCTACAATCTACTTCGTTATCAAATTTTTTCACATTTTTCGAACAGACCTACTATTGACTGCCTCGTGGTCTCGCGGCACAAGTGGGGGCCGTGCGATCTAGATGTCCTGGGTTCGATTCTAGGGTCGGGCAAAGTGTTATTGGGTTTTTCCATTAGGAAATTCTTAGTAGCAACACGGAGTCTGGAAATGTGCCCGAAAAACGGCAATAGGCTCGTCCCCTATTATGTGGGATTGATACATACCTGGCAGTACGTGGGTGCAGAAATGCACCTCTGCCTACCCCTTCGGGGAATACAGGCGTGAGGTTATGTATGTATGTACCTACTATCGATTTTGTGAACTAACTAAGCATTTTCTTCACAAGGCCGTTTGCTCGAACAATGCTCCAGCATTCTGAAACACATCACTATAGAATGCATAAGTGGTGCATGACGCATCGGCGTGTGAGGAGGGTAATTTGTTTGGTGCATGTCTATGAGCTTACGAGCCAATATAAAGAGAGTGTCACTACACGCATAAGGGTGACACATTGTTTTGCATATCTAAAGGGGGCTGATAATTGTAGGGGTGGTACTGGCAAAATAGCAAGGCACTCAGCTTCTTCATGAGGGTGGCTTACAATTAGCACGATATCGTACGTCATTCAGATGCGTTGGTTAAAATTACACATACACCTGCATTCTCGAAGGAATAGGCAGTCATGCAATTTCTGCAGTAAAATTACGCCAGTTGTAATTTAAGTAATGGTAAATGGAGTCGAGGCTACTGTTGAATTTCGGGTACATTTCTAGACTCTAGGTTGTAACTAAAAAAATATTTTTGAGTTATAGAACTTCGCTTGATCCGTTAATTATGTCATTTAGGCCGCAAGACCAACTAAGCCGTCTTAAATTAAGCTTAATATAACATTAAATACTGATCCATAGTTCTGATAGACATGAAGAAATTGATGTGGGTAAAATGTTATGAAATTTGGGCTCCCAAACATTCCAACCCAAAATTCGTTGATCTTTAGAAATATTTAAATTTCAATGGATACTGGCAAAATGGAATACTCGTTTAATAAGTTATTTGAGAAGTTTAAAACCTTATGTCGACTGTTAAAGTAATATTTTTGCTGCCTCGTTGATCTTGCGTCACACGTATGCAGCGCAGGACAAGACATTCCGAATTTGATTCCCAATGTATTTCACAATAAGCGGACTACTTGAAGTATCATTCAGCCTAGCTTTCAGTCCTGCTTTTGAGTCAATGCAGATGTGTTTATATTAATCTGAATAAGGAACCCGTAATATTATTATAAGGTTGTTTCGAGCCGCATTTTTTATCGATTCCTTCATCATCAACAGCCCATATACGTCCAACTGCTGGGCACGATCCTTCTCTACAATTGATAGGGTTTTAGGGCTTAGTCCGCCACGCTGGCCTAGTGCAGGTTGGTGGACTACACACCTAAGTAATTCCTAAGAACTTCTAGGTGTGCAGGTTTCATCACGATGTTTTCCTTCACCGTTAAAGTACGTGAAAATTCTTTGTGAATACACACATAACTTCGAAAAGTCAGAGGTGTGTGCCTGGGGTTTGAACCCGCGACCGTCGAGATTCTCGACCGCGTGCCTAAGCCTCGAGGCCATCACGTCTCGATCGACGATCGATTCCTTAATTACAATATAATAATCTTTAGCAAACGATCTTAACCAACAAAGCACAACACGAAAACAAATATAGCCTTTCAAATTGCCCCTCGCAACGTTTCAAACATCAAATTGACATCGGCAGTAGTTAATGAAGAGGCCTGTTTCTTCGAAGCTAATTAACAAATCCCCAATAGACTCAGAGACGAAACAGGAGAAGAATAAAGGACTTTGTTGGGCCGAGTGATATAAACATTAATTTAATTAAGATTGGGTAGGTTTTCATTGGCAGATATCGTTTTCTTTGACTTACAGTAAATTGTATCGGGAATTTCGATGTTTATTTACATCGTGTGACTTAAAATGCTTATTTAATCTGATCCCTTTATAATCTGTAATGCGATGAAGTAAATTAAACTAAAAGGATCTGTGTTGATAGAAATCTATTTTTTTATTTGTAGAGAACAAGTTCTTTGTACTATAATGAAGCACACTCATCATCGTCATTAGTAACAAGACGTCTACTGTTATACATCGACCGCTCTTCGTTCTTTACGATGCAAACTTGTATTTTAGCTGGAAATGCATCCAATAATATCCTACAATTGATATAAATAAGTCGTGATGGCCACGAGGTTTGGGCATGCGGTCGAGAATCTCCACGGTCGCGGGTTCAAACCCCAGGCACACACCTTTGACTTTTCGAAGTTATGTGTGTATTCACAATGAATTATCACTTACTTTAACGATGAAGGAAAATATCGTGATGAAACCTGCACGCCTAAAAAAGTTCTTAGGAATTTCTTCGGTGTGTAGTCCGCCAACCCGCACTAAGACAGCGTGGTGGACTAAGGCCTAAACCCTCTCAATGGTCCGTGCCCAGCAGTGGGACTTATATGGGCTAATGATGATGATGATATAAATACATTTGATATTGCCTTGTAAGAAAACATACATCACGCCGTTTGCCTATTGTTTGCGTTGCTACTACGATAGTTATTTTTTTCTCCAACGTCTTTTGAACCTGCCCTTCAACTGTTTACTTCGCTTGGCTGTACCGGTAAGATAATACCGAGCATTGCCACTTTCATGACTTTATGTATGACCAACTCCATAACAAGTTAATCCAACGAGTAAATCTCTCGTCTACTAATACAGGAATGGCTGATATCTCTTGGTAGGACAAAGCGAGATAATTACATTGTTATTAAAATTTCGCTAAATATTATCTTGCGCAATCAAGGCCTCTCCAAACTATTTCTATTATCAACAAGGAATTTCCAAGGCCGTACGCTTCGAAAATAATATACAGTTAATTAACGAAAGACCCGAATACATATTTAGAGTAGAACTTATTCTATAAGAATTCAAACGTCTAATAATTCAGTCGAACGATGCGGCCCAATTAAAAATATTTACAGGCCAGAACAACTTGTTTTTTTTTTCTTGTAACATTCATTAAAAGAAACGCCAGCTAGGTTTTAATTAACAGCACTGCGTGATCTTGTTATTTTTTCCCCAACATTTTACTATTGAAAGCATTTTAAAATATATTTTATCAACAATACTGTGTGTGCTTATGGTGGAAAATGTGGAATGGCTAACTGTGCGCTCTGTGATGTGTGAGCATTAAAAATACAGCTTTTAATTAGTTTTTCATGCTTTAGACAACTTTGTTAAAAAATAGTTCGTATTAATTAGTACATTTGATTAACATTCCTCTTCAGTATTCGCCTATCTTAGTTTAAAATATTTATTTTATTTATAGAAAGCTTACAGACTAATAGCATATTACCTACACCTCGAGGCTTTCACTACTTTCTTACTGACCAAGACGCCATATTTATGTCGACTTGTCGAAGATAATATACATACATACATAACCTCACGCCCGTATTCCCCGAAGGGGTAGGCCGAGGTGCATTTCTGCACTCACATTTCGCCACGTATGTATTAGTCCCACGTAATAGGGGGCGAGCCTAATTTCATTTTCGGGCACAATTCCAGACTCCGTGCTGCTACTGAGAATTTCCTAATGGAAAAACCCAATAACATTTTGCCCGACCCGGGAATCGAACCCAGGACCTAACAATAACAATAACAGTTATCGGTTTTTTCACAAGTCACTAGTCTGCAAGAACTGCAATGCGCTTACCATTACCTGTAAATGGTACCTTTGATGGGCCAAAAATACCCTTTCAACTGCTGCTGGCTACAATTTTTACGGAGTCGCTTTATTCAACCATGGGCAGTCTCTTTATTCGGTTCTTTTAAAAGGTCTAGGGTTTGAAAATTAAGGCCGTTTCACTGAAATGTTTAGGCAATAAACTGGAATCCGAATAATGAATGCAAAAGCCTAAGCTGAGCAGAGTTAAAACAACAAAACCTGGACTTTTTTAAACCTCACAGTCTGAACTATTAGACAGACAAAGCTAGTAGATAGATAAAGGGCTGATTTTATGCAAAAGGCATAGAAGCGGACTTCAAAGAATCTTAAAAAAATGATTATAATATTATTTGTGAGACATTTTTTTAATAATATCCGGAACGGTTGATGTCACAGTTTAAATCATCAGGCTGTCCTAAAGATAGAGTCCTATTCCATTTACGAGTATATTATGAAGAACTGAAGCAGCTTTCTAATAATCTCTTTGAAAAAAAAATACCCATCTCCGTTTTTAAGAGATATTCAATTGTTTTTTAATTTCCAAAAACAATGCTTATGCTGAATATGTTAAAAAGGCACATTGAGGCTCGACAAAGGTTTTCTGCTTATTAAAATTGCGCCCGGTCGAAACCGTTTCCAATGGTAAGTATACTTAAGGACTAATATGACAAAACTCTATAAGCGTAGTGGCAAAAAATATTGAATACAAAAGAATAACGTACATATAATTAATAGAACACAGAATATGATTAAAAAACTAACCACATGTAAGAAATACAAATGGAATATCGAGTAATGGAAATAAAGGTAACGTTACTGCGGTAGACAAAGCCGCGTTTAAAAATAAACTTTTAATCAGCACAGGAAACCAACTTTATTTTCTTCCATTTTAAATTTCAAACAAGTCAATAATATATTAACAGACCAATGCAGATAAAAAGTACTCGTTAACTTACCCAAACAACTGTACACAGACTATGAAAATCTGATTAACTACTTTTCCCTACATAAAAGACCGTACCTTTTAACATGGCCGTGAATTTTTTGCCGTAACGTAAGGCAGCATCATAAAATTTTCCAGTCGACTAACCAAAATTGTCACGCGACTTCCAACCTTATCACCAACGAAATAAGCTCGGAACATATGGTTTTAATCATAGCACACTTAATTATTTATTAATGAACTTTCCGACACGTTCCAGGGCATGCTTGCGAAGGTATAATAGATTTTATGCCACTCAAAGTACGTAATATTCAGATTTTATCGCTGCGCGCCCATTATATGAATAACAAAGCCTAGAATTTAAGAGGACCTGAAAATTTGTGAATAGCTAATTAAGGCCGGCTGTATTCAGGTTCGGCCTTTTTGTCACATCACGGCTTGACGCCGAGCGATAACCTTGTACTGCATTGTACAACGTGAATTGTAGTTTAAATTGTTAGGTTTTACCGAGGCTTATCGCTACGTCATCAGAAGGGGAGGTGGGATTGGTTGGGCACTATTTTTTTCTTTTTTACAGAATGTTGATGTATTATGAGGCGAATAACATAGCGCCTGATGATAGGTGCCTCTCGGATAATGTATAGAAGTAAAAGCTGAGCTGGTGATGACAAACTCATACAAAGTGGAGAATATAATATAATAAGTAATTCAAATACATTTGTTACATTATTATATGATTATCACCCCGTACCTGTGATTTATCTTAAGACCGTTCTGCGCTTTTCATCAGGTGACAATGGTATCACATTACATTGCCAGTATAAATGTATTTTTATACAGAGATACATATACTTACGCAAATTTAAGAGAGTATGACGAGGTATACTTCGACTTAATAGTAACGATTGCTGATTGAGGCCCAACGTAATACGGGCCGAGTTTAAGTACTCACATGTCATATTTCTGGACCCCATGCTGCAACTGAGACACTTTTGATTGAAATACTTAATAACGACTTGCTTGACACGGGAATCGAATCCGAAACATTTCGATTGCACGCTGTACACTTATATCGCGAGACTAACGGTGTAAACAGCATATATGATCATCAGCCCATATATGTCCCACTGCTGGGCACGAGACTCCTCTAAAATTTAGAGGGTTTAGGCCTTAGTCCACCACGCTGGCCTAGTGCGGGTTGTGGACTACACACCTAAGAAATTCCTAAGAACTTTTAGGTGTGCAGGTTTCATCACGATTTGGTTAAAATACGTGATAATTCATTGTGAATACACACATAACTTCGAAAAGTCAGAGGTGTGTGCCTGGGGTTTGAACCCGCGACCGTCGAGATTCTCAACCGCGTGCCTAAATCTTGAGGCCATCACGACTTATATGTAACAGCATATAATTAACAAATTTGAATACTTACTTCCAAGGAGTTCAATTACCAAGCCACAAACGACATATCTGGTGCGGTACAGAAAAATATTCGCTAAAATCTCGGAATATTAATAACCTCGCATGAAATGCCGTACATTTGTTCCGAAAGATATATGCGTAAATGAACAAAGAGAAATGTTGCGGCCATATTAATTCAAGTCATACATCAAAACAATATGTAAAAGCTGGCCCACGCTGACTTTGGAGAGCATTTATTATCCTGTTTGGCTTTTAAAGCCTTGTCGAGGATTTTTGACAAAACAAAATATATAAATTCAAAGCTGCTTTGAAAGATAGGACTGTTTATAAAACCAGAGAAAACAATCGTATATATTCTTCACATAGGTATATTTCTTTCATGTACCTACTGTTTTTTCTTCTAGTATTTTAAAGTAACTGGGTATTTTTCTCAACGTTATTCGAAGCACAATGTACCTACTACACCCAGTTTCATTTTTTTTACATACATACATACATAAACTCACGCCTGTATTCCCTGAAAGGGTAGGCAGAGCTGCATTTCTGCACCCACATTTCGCCGGGTTTTGTATCAGTCCCACGTAATAGGGGGCGAGCCTGTTGCCGTTATTCGGGCACAATTCCAGACTCCGTGCTGCTACTGAGAATTTCCTAATTGAAAAACCCAATAACACTTTGCCCGACCCGGGAATCGAACCCAGGACCTCTAGATCGCACGGCACATACTTGTGCCGCGAGACCACGAGGCAGTCAGTTTTTTTTAATGTTCTACAATAAAGACATCCACATTGTTAAGCGTAGCGTTAAGAAGCATCTGTGCCGTCATGAGTTTGAGCAGTGAGGTGGGTGCCTTTCGTCGCCTGATGCTCTGTATCGATAGCACCATAATTCCCATCACTTAGTCTATTCCAGAGCAGTGATGGCCTCGAGGTTTAGGCGCGCGGTCGAGAATTTCGGCGGTCGCAGGTTCAAACCCCAGGCTAGAGATGGGCAGTGGGAAAAAACCCAACGGGAATATATCCAGGTTTTTTCCCATTTGGGAAAAAACCGGGTATTTATGTGGGAAAAAACCCAAAAGACGGGTATTTTCATTATTTAACGGAATTATCACGATCTTAAAAAAATCACACTTATTTTTTATTTTTAGAACAAATGCAACAAAAAATAGGTGCTTTGCGATGCGCACATACTTTGCGCCAGCGTATATAGGGCCCTAGCTGTTGCCTGTTGTTCGAAACGTCAAAATGTGTAGCCTGATTGAGGAAGTAAAATAAAACCAGCAGTTTATTATAAGAACAAAAAGACGTCTTCTTGTTTAATCATAAGATTTTTTCTGCGAATTGTGATGGAATGTTACTTAGTTGCAGAAAGAACGTCCAATCCAAGTCGTCAATTAAACCAACAAATTAACACAAGTGCGCACAATACGAAGCCAAAACAACGTGTGAGATAAATAGATCACCAACGCGTACGCCACTGCTACTACCTGCTTCCCCCCCCCCCCCCTACTCGCGTACGTAGTTTCGGGTTACTTGTCGCTAAGAGCGGATGAAAACACACAAACAGACAGTTTTATTGAATTTTATTTTATTTAATTAGATAGCATGGAGTTCATATAACCTGCCCTGTGGCAAGGGGGCGTTAGAATCCCACCACGGTATCCCCTGCCTGTCGTAAAAGGCGACTCATTGGGGCCCTTGGGGTCACTGGACGCGCTGCGGGGGCAGTGCGTCTACATATGTGACCCCGAGAAGGGCGGCGGCACGGTGGCCTGTGTCCGTCGCGGGCGCCCAAAATAGAGGCGCCCAAATCAAGTAAGTGGAGGTGCAAAGGCGCCTAAATTCCAAGAAGTCCGAGACGCTTTCGTCTCGGAAGCGCACCGGGCGGCTGCGGCACTATTGTGGGCGCTTCTCGCCCACGCACCGTGGTCGCCCCACTTGGCGCGAAGATGGCCACCGGGGGAAAAAAAAAAAAAAATGGAGTACATATAACGTATTTATCGAATTATGAAAATATACAAAGTTAAATTAGCTCTAACTAGTAGTAATAGTACGTACTATTTGATATATACATGTATCTAAACATTACCTAGATGTTACATATGCTAAATATGAAAAAACCCGAATATTATCCCATTCGGCAATTTTCCCTGGGTTTTTTCCCTATTTTTTCCCACATTGGGGTTTTTTCCGGGTAAAATCCCATCTCTACCCCAGGCACACACCTCTGAATTTTCGAAATTATGTGTGTATTCACAATGAATAATTATCACTTGCTTCAACGGTGAAGGAAAACATCGTGATAAAACCTGCACTCCTAAAAATTCTTAGGAATTTCTTAGGTGTGTAGTCCGCCAACCCGCACTAGGCCAGTGTGGTGGACTACGGCCATAACCCTCTCAATGGTAGAGGAGGCCCGTGCCCAGCTGTGGGACGTATTTGGGCTGATGATGATGATGAGTCTATTCCAGCCTCTTTTGATCACAGATGTCTTATGTCCCGGAATAAACCCCTTTAAAAAACATCAATATCAAAATCGTATATATCGAATATAAGCCAGGGCGGTTATTTAAAAAAAAAACGCAGAACCGTTGACCTTTGTTTGGTCATCGGCTCTGCTTTACTACATTACGCCTAATACTTATTATGCGGCAATATTTAGCTTGTAACTATGATTGCTATTTGTAATTGATTTATTGCAAACTATGGGAAATATAATCAAAGCGAAATAAGCAAACACAACCACAAACAACTAATAATTTTTAATAAAACCAACAGTGGTTCTACTCACAATGTTTCCTTGGCAATACCAGCGGCGAAAGGGCGCTCCACGCGCAACACTCGCCTTTATAAAGGTTCGGTTCGGTTTATAAGTTGATAATGTCACAAATCATGACAATTAATTTTAATATTTTTAAACCTTATTTTTTTATATTTCAGCGTCCTAAAGTTATGAAATATGGATTAGAATTATTTCAGATTTATTTTAACAAACAAGTGTCAACATATTATATATTCAATATTATTTAATTACGTTAATGAGACATCTCTAAATTACTATATTGAATAAACAGATTTTTGGTGATATTTAAATTAACCAATGAATGGTAAGGAAGTGTAAATAAATAAATAAAAAATAAATATTTCTAAAGTTAACTTAAATATTAGTTTAATAATCTTGGCGGCGACATATACATCAATCACAAACCATGAACGCATCTCTACACCACTCAAATCATAATTTCCAAGCATTTATTACACTCCACCGGTATTTCGTGATACTAAGGCGTAATAAACAGTCATATTCAAGAAGCCGAGTGAGGTGGATTACGTAGAACAGTTCTAGGTATAATCTAGTGGTGAAGTATGGCACTACTTGGTTGGCGGCTAAGTAATTATTAAGTCAAACGGCTCAGCCACAGAGTAGAAACAGGTGTATTTTGGTGATATACGTAATTCTGTTCGTTTTTAGTGCTGTATTCATATATATAAACTGCTGAATACAGAGTACAGACTTCCTCTATCTTGTTTTTGGCTTATGACACTTGCAGTGAATCTGGTAGGAGAGTTAGTCTGTCATGGATGATATGATTGTACCAATAAACAATTATAATTGCAAGGTTAGGTAAGTTAGCAAAGAAAATTGTTGAGCCATAGAGCAAACTTGTGCACTATGGCTAAAAATACTGATTATTATAACGTTTAAATTTAGAAAAATACCTCAAACTTTATCGTAGATTCTTCCAATAATTTATTTTGGGCGTAAAATAAATTTACATTTACATTTAAAATGAGAATCTCCTTTAAAAGAGAGCCTTTTGTCAAAATGCACAGCTTTGGCAACTAATGATGAGTGACGTGCGGTTTGAATAGTAAGACTGGTGAAAAATAATTACAATTATTTGTCATTCACCGGAATAATTGCTACCAGGTATCTGTTTTATAGAAATTTTAGAGCTTATACATTGTGTATTTATGCCTACTCTAATTTTTTTCACCTAAAATATATGTTCACACTTTCAAAATTCAAAACATTAAGCATAAATTTCCTACCGTCCATTCTACTTTATGTGTGAATTCATTACCAAAACTATTTTCTAATTTACATAATTGTTAGTTTATAAATCCAATCTCGCAACGCCGCTTCAATTCCCTACTCTGTGGTCGGCGCGAATGGATACCACATTATTTACTGCGAAAGAGTAATTTATTATTTAGGTGGTATGGTTTATTCCTGGTTGAACATCGATTGAGACGCTGGCTTGTTACTGACAGGCTTGCACCGCAAGTAATGGACGAAATGCATCAAACGCCCGCTAAACTTGTTGTGGTGTGAACGGAAGCCTCCGCCCTATTTAGGCCGAGGATTCGATCTCGTAGATCAGTTTTGGAAGCCCCACACAATGTTTAATGGTAATAGATTTTGGCACAGATTACTTCACTAGTACTTCATGCTTTATAGGAGACCCGCGACTTCGTCCGCGTAATCTACAGGGTTGGGTTCAGAAATAAAATAAATTGTAGTCTATTTTACTCCGCACCTCCATAGAGTCAGAATACATATGTAATAAAAGCCAAATAAAAAAGTTTTATCATTTTAGCTTCAAAAATGACGAATTCCCACACAAACTTTCATCCCCTATTTTTATTTTACCCCCTTAAAGGCATTTTTTTACAACTTTGAATGTCATATTTATTTATATCTAATCAACAACCTAAAAAATAAGTTTCAGGCTTCTAGCTTTAAAAATCACAATACTTCCATACAACTTTTCATCCCCCCTTTCAACCCCTTAAAACTCATTTTTGCAATAAAAAGTAGCCTTTGTCCTTTCTCAGGCTCTAAACTATCTGTTTAATTTAATTTAAATCGGTTCAGTAGTTTTAGCAGGAAAGCGAGACAGACAGACAGAGTTACTTTCGAATTTATAATATATAATGGTAAGTAGGGATTTATGATGTAAATGAACACATTACATAGGTACTTATAAAAGTTTTCTTTTTTAATAAAAACAAAGGAACAATTTTATGACGGTGACATATCGTTCCCACATTTGTTTTATGGATAATATAGTGTAGTTCAACATATCCTGCGTATTACTCCTGTTTATACAAGCGTTTTTCTTTAACCAAGCGGCAGTCGACCGAGACACACATTGAAACCCCTTGCTATAAAAGGAGGCTTACGTGTTGGAGGTGCGCGTAGGTATGGGTTCAGTGCCCCGGCGCTGCGATGCCGGCCTATTGAAATTAATGAAGGATGAAATCTGTTGGAATTTTATCAGGAAAAAACCTCCGCTTTTATGTATTAGGTACGGATTTTTCGACGATCAGACGAGATCGTTGATTTACATCCTTTGGTTGCTTTGATATAATATATTTTAAATTCAAATCTTGTGATGGCGAATATTAATATTTCTAAAAAATGCTGTATGAGAGCAACTTAACACTCGACATATACTTTTTTTTCTGCGGTCGGTGTATTGAGTAGACGTGTTTTCTGTTACAATTTGAAATTATTATCTTAAAATTGTAAATTTACTCTGAAAAGTTGTGTATTTGTAGTACAGACAGTGTATTCCATGTACTCACATTTGAGCAACGGTGTGTGATCCTGCTCTGCACCATCTGCCAGCACTAAAACATACCACTTATCACTTTCTTGAGACAAACCACTAAGGTATTCAAAACTCGCTATGTCAACACTCGCGGACATCCAAAGTGCACAAAAGAATCTGGAGGACAGTTTTACGAAGCGGATGGCCCAACTAGAAGCACAACTGTACACTGGGGGCACTGCCAAGGATACTGTGGCTCGAGTTGCGGAAGAGTTCGGGACTTTTAGGGAGCTCATGCTAAATATGCTTCGGCTGCTGCGGCAACAAATCTCGGAGTGCGCTAACATGGTGGACGCATTGGAGACCAGGCATCGTAGAAAAGCGCTGTTATTCCTCGGAGTTCCTGAAGCTGACAATGAGAACTGCACACAGGCCGTGTTGTCGCTGGTGAACGGCGCCATGTCGCTGAAGTAGATCACAGCGTCGTCTATCACAGTTTGCCATCGCATTGGGACACCAAACAGAGAGCATCATCGGCCTATACTTGTTAGGTATGCGAATGTAAGCCACAGGTCAGATGTCTGGCGAGTCAAGTCCAGGCTGAAAGGCTCAACTGCATCCATCAAGGAGTTTCTGACAAAGTCTCGACAAACCGTGATTAGCAAAAGTCGGTAGTATTTTGGTATGCGATCTTGCTGGACTCAGGACGGCGTTATTGTTATTAAAGTTCCGGATGGAAGCCGAATCAAGGTCACCACTGTCGACGAACTAAACTCCTTAATAACTAAGTTTCCGAAGACAGCAGAGTTATCGTCGTCGGCAGTACGAAATCACGGGGCGGCCGAAACATCGCGCTCGGACTTAAAATCGCGTAAGCTGTAATATTGTCGAGCGTCAACTAACATGTTTTCATTTATAATTGTTATTGTTTACCTGTTCTTTTTTCTCTACCCACTTTTTATTTGTATTTTTTTCTTCTCTCTCTTTCTTTTCTATGTCACTTTAGTTTTGACATTTGAGTGATATAAATGTTACGTTCCATTACACATTAATTTACTATGTTATGTTATTAGTTATACTTTTGTTTTTATGTAACATTTACTTTTATTATTATTGTGCCTATGTTGTTAGCTGGCGGGTGGTGCAGAGTGTGTTTGAACACGTAACAGTAGTATTCTTTTATTTATTATCTGCGCCATATTAATATATTATTTTTATTTTAAAGTTTTATTACAATAAATATATATTTATTTTACTTTAATATATAATACATATATTTAAATAATTATATTATTTTTTTATGAATTCAGATGATGGCTCTTTTTACTCTGCTATTGAATCTGCTTCCTCAGGCCCATGCCCAGCAGTGTTTATAGCTACCATACGATAAATTAATAATAGCTTTTCGTTCTTTACCAATATATGTACATACATACTTATTACAACTGTTAATAGTCCTCTTCCACCACCCTACAAACCTATTCTATTTCCTCACACTTAAATAACTATACAGGATGTAAAAAGACCGTAATAGAAAAGTATAACAGGCATTAGTTACGGTGGTGTTTGTACATTTTGACGTTATTAAATCTCGAAATAAATAAAATAAAAAAATAAAACGTTTTCCTAACAACCACAAGTATTAAATGTAGGTATGTGGTGATACATAAATATATAAATAAATAAATATAAATACATAAGTCGTGATGGCCTCGAGGTTTGGGCACGCGGTCGAGAATCTCGACTGTCGCGGGTTCAAATCCCAGGCACACACCTCTGACTATTCGAAGTTATGTGTGTATTCACAATGAATTGTCACGTACTTTAACGGTGAAGGAAAACATCGTGATAAAACCTGCACACCTAAACAAAAAGTTCTAAACTAGGCCAGCGTGGTGGACTAAGGTCTAAACCCTCTCAATGGTAGAGGAGGCCCGTGCCCAGCTGTGGGATGTTTATGGGCTTGATGATGAAATACATAAAACGTCAAAATTTATTTTATTTGTCGGGGTTATTTAAACGTCAATGTGTGTGTTTGTGCTCTCTCCTGTCCACTTACAACAGAACTAAAGCTTGTTATTTCAATAACATTTTTAATAATCCTACGCCATTTTTGCGCGCATGTGTTTTAATTAAAATTTATGTTTCACTACACCCACCGTTAAAAATAAAGCAAAACACTACGGTCTCGATGAAATCATCTCAAAATCCCGGGCGATGTATGCAAATTAGTTGTCCAACTTTCCCCCGCCTCCCCCGGGACTGGCCGGTCCGCTGAATTTATCAGTATTTTGTATTAGGTCCTTTGCATATTCGCAATTCTGTCGCAGTTTTATTTAAGCGTTCCTTTTTTTATTCGAACGTTCTAGTTGCATTGATAAGTTTGTGCAAGCTGTATGGTAGTTTTATTTTCGCGATTTTTTATTGGATGAAAGTATCATACACGTTAGAGCCTGGTTTAAGAATTAAATAAATACACCCAACAGTCACATTCATAGTTCCGACCCCACACTAAGCTATAAGTCTTGTGTCGTGGGTATCAGAAACTACAAGAGACTTTTCGGTCTCACAAACATCCAGACCCGAAACAAATCCTTGTGGATTACACAAACCTTTGTCTCGGTGAGGGGACCGAACCCCCGGCCTCACGTTTCGCGATATGGTGTCTAGCCAACTGCGCCACGGAGGTGTCAAAGGGGTCTAAGAAATAAGGATAAGATATTTCTGACTTTTCAGACACAAACACGAATAAGCCCAGAGAAGATTTTATTTATACATACATACATACATAAACTCACGCCTGTATTCCCCGAAGGGGTAGGCAGAGGTGCATTTCTGAACCCACATTTCGCCAGGTATGTATCAGTCCCACGTAATAGGGGGCGAGCCTATTGCCGTTTTTCGGGCACATTTCCAGACTCCGTGCTGTTACTGAGAATTTTCTAATGGAAAAATCCAATAACACTTTGCCCGACCCGGGAATCGAACCCAGGACCTCTAGATCCCACGGCACATACTTGTACATTGAGACCACGAGGCAGATTTTATTTATATTATACACAATATGTAGTTCGTGTATAATACGTGCGATTTAAAACTATTATTGGCGAAACGTAGTTGCAGAGATTCATCTTTGCCTTGAACGTGAGTGTATATGTACCTACTATATAAATTAACTCTCTAATTATACACCGCGTTTAGCTGTCCTTCGACGGACTTTAAAAACTATAAAGTTGTGGGAAAAATAGCAACATTCTAAGAATTTATTTGCCTTAATGTTACAACAGAAAACAGTAGTAATAAAAAAGCTATAGAATATAAATTAGGATAATGAAATATTTTATAAGCGGGGCATAGTTTGTATTCTAAAATAATTATTGGATACTCAAAACTCCTTGACAAAAGCAGGGTGGGACCTTCGTTCGACTTGATAATGTTTGCAGAGACTGTCAGTACAAGCAGTGGAAGCAGGCTGCATCCAAGACATTAACTACTCTGAAATGAGCATGAGGCCTATGCCTAGCCGTAGTCTTCTAGTGACTGTTGATGGTTCAAATATTCTAAAAATCCGTATTTGTTTACAGATTCCATCCCCTGTTAGAGTCACAAACAAGAATGACATTAAATAGGTATGTTAATTTATTACTCTGGGTTTATTCCAATTACAGATCAATGTCATTGGCCTCATTTTTTTAGTATTTAATTTTATTATCAAAATTATTGAGTATATTGTAACATTCACACGATGTGTCAGAACTGACGTCGCCGTTGGTAGCCTCTATGGCACAAATGGCATGCAACTAGCTTGTAAGTCGCAAGGCCACGAGTTCAATCCCAATATCGAGACCAATTTTAAATCTGCAAATACTTGAGTCCAATCTCATTGTTTATAAGACTGAAAAGTTTTTATTCACAGTGCACAAAATAATTATTTTAAAGTGGATTTAAAACTGTACGCAAGACTGCTGGGTGTAGCCATTTGTTCAATTCGTAATTTCTGTCTTCTCCTATCAATCATAGGCGTGAAGTCGTAAAGCTACGACAATAGCACGTCACAGTCGCATGTATGAGCCCGGACTAAATAACTTGGCGGCGTGTTAGAAACTTAGTCTTGGAATTTTACACGAATGTAAACTGTATCATAACGCAGCAAGATATCACAGATTCAATTTAATTTCCGCTGGACTCGCCGGTTCTAGTTGTATTCATGGCTAGCCATGAATTCTGAATGAAAATTTTAGTTAACCAATACCTGTAGACGATATGACTGTAGTTTTGACAAGTTAGGGCGATTTTTTTTTAATATTTAGCGTAATATAAAACATAGAAGTCGTGATGGCCTTGAGACTTAGACACGCAGTCGAGAATCTCGACGGTCGCGGGTTCAAACCCCAGGCACATACCTCTGACTTTTCGAAGCTGAAGTGTGTATTCACAAAGAATTATCACGTATTTTAACAGTGAAGGAAATCATCGTGATAAAACCTGCACACCTAAAAGTTCTTAGGAATTTCTTAGGTGTGTATTCCGCCAACCCGCACTAGGCCAGCGTGGTGGACTAACGCCTACACCCTCTCAGCTGTAGAGGACGCCCGTGCCCAGCAGTGGGACGTATATGGGCTGATGATGAATATAACACGCCTACATCCTTGAAGGGGAAGACAGACGTTTATTTTTAAACCAACGCTTTGTCAGTTATTTTATCCTACGTAATAGGGGGCAGTCAATTGCATGCCAAACAAATTTTTACTCTCCGAGAAATTTCTGACGAAAAATTCTAATTAAATTTTGCCCGACCCAGGGATCGAACCCAGAACCTCTGGCTCACATGCCTCACACCTACACCGCGTGACAAACGAAGCAGTAGAAAATCAATTGCTCTGGTTTTTCCATTACAAATTCTCAGTATTATCACGGAGTTGACCGAAAAACGGCAATTAACTCGCCTTCCATAACTACATACTAAAACATTTAGAGGACCCGGAGTCCACTGAAAGGACAAAAGTGTTATCAGGCTTAGGTATAACATAGTTGCAGAATAAATTTATCCTATGACAGTGATGAAACCTGTGGTCTCTCGTTTTAAAAACTGGCTGTAACAATATGAGACAAATATGTCTCTATAGCTATCAAACAGATTCACTTTCACAAATTTTAATGACTTCACACCTAACTTTCACTTCAGCTTTTTTTAGCTGTAAATTTAATTATAACAGTATGCGTTATTAAAGCCTTCACTGTCTTAGCAAATTCAAATAAGCCAACAATGGTTCTAACAAGAGCTTCAAACTTGCTCAGGTCGTTTATTAGAAAATGGAATATGCTATGTGAAGTGCGACTCATTTAAGAATTGCTCCTTTATGTTGAGTGTCTCTTAGCTGTGTCATGTGGTGCGCCGGCGACATTGCGTCTGCGGACCAATCAAAATACTTCTCTGTGCGTACGAGGTCAATTATGAATTACCAGCGGGTCGGTCAGTCAATCGAAACACGCGTGACGTAAATATTAGCCATTTGAAAGACATTACTTAGTAGCAGTAAACCATCCGGAAGAATCAAGAAGTACATCAAGAAGAGATAGCCTAGAGGATTAGGAGCGCAGTCGAGACAAATATCTCACGGGTTTTAGTCCCAGATTTTTCGAAGATTTGTTCACAATAAATCAGAGTTTTTCAAAGTGGGGTACGCAAACCCCTAGAGGTTCGACGGCAGGGGGTTCGCGACCACTAATATAATTGGCTAATATAAACTGCCATATAAAATAAGAGCCCTATAATAATTCCTTAATAACCCTCCTAGTTGTAGAGGAGGCCCGTGCCCACCAGTGGGACGTACATGAGCTGATGATGATGATGAATAATTCCTTTAAAAAAATTACGTGTACTAATCCTTGGTATATCGGAAGTCTCTTAAGAGTAGCGTGAAGTAGCAGGGCAGCATAAGTTCATGGAGAGATAAGATGGACATTTCTCGACACTTGAGGCTATGTTGGTACAACCCTTAACCCTTAGTAAATAAAAACTGCCTCGTGATACAAGTATGTGCTGTGCGATCTAGAGGTCCCGGGTATGATTCTCGGGTCGGGCAGTGTTATTGGGTTTTCTATTAAGAATTTTTCAGTAGCAGCACGGAGTTTGGAAATGTGCTCGAAAAACGGTAATACGCTCGCTCCTTATTATGTGGGACTGATACATACTTGATGAAATGTGGGTGCAGTACAATTCTGTATTCTTCATCTTCATTCTTCTTACCCCCTCGGGGAATACAGACGTGAAGTTATGTATGTATAAAAATAAGTGTAACCACCCTATTTCAGGAATGTAATTTATACAGCCAACATTCAGGAAATTCACACAGCACTAATTTAATTTACAAAGTAGCGGAATAGTTGCACGTGGCTGGGGTACCTTCTTCGATGAACTTAGGTTAAATAAGTTTTCTAATTAATCTAATATAGTCTATCGACCAGTTTTGTGGGTGGTGTAGTTTAACTTCGTTACTAGGTATTGCCAACCTAAGCATTACCTGCTAACAATTTTTTATTTATTTATAGGTAATGTATAAATAATTTGTTTTGAGTTTAGAATTAGTTACTTCAAAGGCTGAAATACTTTTTAAGATATACGGAATTATAAAAATAATATATGCCTGAAATTCGTAACGCCTAATTCCAACAGCTGGCTAGATTCAGATTTATTGACTCCAGTAACCTTAGCCATTCTTTGTGGAATATTCTTACGTATGCAGGTCTCTTAATTTGAATACAAAATGCCATAAGTTTGAAACTCTCAATATCTTCTAAAATTTAAATTATACAAATATCTCGTGGTCTCGCGGCACAAGTGTGCCATGCGTTTTAGAGATCCGTGTGCGATTCTTCGTATTCCGTGGACCGCTATGAGAACCAACGAGTCCATACTTAAAGAGCTAAATATTAACTTACGACTCTTTGCGGTCTGTCAACAAAGAACCCTTCGTTTCTTTGGGCACATAATGCGATCTCCAATGCACCAGTTAGAGAAGCAAATTATCTTGGGCAAAATTGACGGCAGGCGTGCACGTGGGAGGGCACCTACAAGATGGTCTGATGCAGTGAGAGAGGTGGTGGGAGGCAGCATGCACCGTGCGGTCCACTCCGCCTATGACCGCACACAGTGGAAACTGATCCTGCGTGGTCGCGATCCTCAGCAGTGAGGGCACGAGGAAGGGTGCGATTCTTGGGTCAGGCAAAGTGTTATTCCATTAGGGAATTCTCAGTAGCAGCTTTGAGTCTCGAAATGTGCCCGAAAATACAGCAATAGGCTCGTCTCCTTTTACGTGTGACAGATAATGGAAACGAGCTATCGTTTATCGACGAACATCATATACTAAATACGTCGTAAGTCATGGAGTAGACTATCATTATTATTTTCAAAGTAACAGCTACACCTTGTTAAATATTTATAAAATAAAAACTTTTTAATGCAGACCGTTCGGTGTCCCGCCTTTAAAACAGTTAAAACGTTGGTGAATAAAACAAAATAGAAAACACTTAGGAGTTTGGCGTAACAAACTTAGTTGGTCTAGCGTACTTGTATCGAATAGACCTTCGATCTCGCCGTTTACGTGGGATCTTGTATTCAATAAACCTATTTGGGAGTCGTGCTATTCTAATAACAATACCCTGAATTGTTTGCTAGTTTTCCCCTTATTATTGGGTTTCAGAATACATTCCATGAAGTGAGTTGTAACTTTAGAATTCGTGATGGTCTCGAGGTTTAGGCACGCGGTCGAGAATCTCGACGGTCGCGGGTTCAAACCCCAGGCGCATACCTCTGACTTTTTGAAGTTATGTGTGTATTCATAATCAATCATCACGTACTTTAACGGTGAAGGAAAACATCGTGATGAAATCTGCACACCTAAAAGTTCTTAGGAATTTCTTAGGTGTGTAGTCCGCCAACCTGCACTAGGCCAGCGTGGTGGACTAAGGCCTAAACCCTTTCAATGGTAGAGAAGGCCCATGCCCAGCAGTGGGACATATATGGGCTGATGATGATAGTGACGATGAGTTGTAACTTTAAATATTTCTTAGAGAGCTTGCAAGCATAAGCAACAAGTTGGACATACGATCTTTGTTTGATCGAAGTGAGTATAAACTGACTGAAGTAGTAATGCAGGTCTGAAGTAGTAATATTGGACATTACGCAAGCTCTGAAAGACAACTGGTGAAATGTGGGTTCCCTTCGGGAACAAAAGGTCAGCTACATAAAAATAATAATAATAAATATATTTACTAAAATAAAATCACAGAGCTCGTTATACGACTTTACAGTGGTGCCCAAACTAAGCTATGCTTGTAGTATCTTCGGCGCCATTGACATTTTTGTTTAATATAGTTTTTTTTTAAATATTTAAAAATAACAACAAGAAAATTCAGTAACATGAAAGTTAGAATGAGCGATGACGCCTGCAAGAGTATTGTAACTGTGTCGCAGACATCAAGCACCCTTCTAGTTCACAAAAACGAATCCAAAACAAAATAACAAATATTAAGGACATATTGTACGATCAATAACATAATAACAGTTAAAAGCTCGTAGGTATATATGGATTGTAAAATGAAAACAAGAGGTAACAGTACGTAAAACGATGCATTGAAATTATCATTGCAGTCATTTCTTACTTCGTTGACCAAATGTCTCGTTTGTCCCGATGACGCCATCGCTTACGATTTAGCCAGTGACGCCGGAACATGTTAAGTGACTCATAACTTGCTGGAGCAATATACACGCACCGACTTCGGTGAGTCAGAATTACTCCTGAATGAATGAAATTCTCGTCCCATTATTTCCTTTGAAAAACATCCATGGGGCGGTTATTATTAACTAACTTTTTCCCGCTGCTTCGCTCGCGTTAATAAAGATTTTATCAACTTTCTCGGAACAAACTTTGAACCCTCGATTCATCCCCTAAGGTGGTGAATTTTAAGAATCCTTTCCGAGCGGTCCCCTCCGTCATAATGACAATCTGTTTGCCAAATTCCCGCGCAATCCTTTCAGTGGCTTGAACTGTGTTTCGATTAATCAGTCAGTCAGTAATGCTACATTATTACGAGTATATACATATACACAGTGGCGGTACTTCCATAGAAGCCTAAAAGCCTAGCTAGCCTTACAATATTCCGTATAATAATCTATAATGTTTTAATCGTTTTTAAACAAAAGCAATTTGGCATATACATGAGAATATCTTAAGTAAACAATAATAAACTAGACATTACACAATTAATAGGTAACGCTTTTGGGCTTTAATGGAAGTACCGCCACTGATACACAGGTAATAAACTATGCAAAATAGTTTTTTCATAGCCAATCTTCGCAACTTTAAACACATAGGAAACATTATAATGTCCAGGCACTAAGGTTTTTTAACAAAAAAAAAAGAAGCAGCACAATCCAGAGCCGACGTTACGTCACAGTGCGAATGAGACTATATTAGAAATAATTTTACCATTTATATAATTATAAAGCATTTATTCCGGGTTTGAGTGGTGCAAGACCAAAAAATATATATAAGTTTTAAGTATTCTATGCAAATAAAGATGTGTTCTCCAAATAAATGTAGTACCAATTTACACAATACCTGACTGACGGACTCCGGGACCGAACTCCTTGAAGTTATAGGGTATAATATACAACAACGAAATTAATCAACTGGGCCGAACCACCTGTGCCTTATGATATATATAGTGATGATATATATGATAGTGTTCACGGTCTATAAATTAATCATCATCAGCCCATATACATCCCACTGCTGGGCACGGACCTCCTCTACAACTGAGAGGGTTTAGGCCTTAGTCCCCCACGCTGGCCTAGTGCGGGTTGGCGGACTACACACCTAAGAAATTCCTAAGATCTTTTAGGTGTGCAGGTTTCATCATGATGTTTTCCTTCACCGTTAAAGTACGTGATAATTAATTGTGGATACACACATAACTTCGAAAAGTCAGACGTATGTCCCTGGGGTTTGAACCCGCGACCGTCGAGATTCTCGACCGCGTGCCTAAACCTCGAGGCCATCACGACTTATTATAAATTAAAACGTTTATAAATTAAAGCGTAAGCGTATCACGCGGCCAGCTGTTCAGTACGAGTTAATACTGTTGTAATTTTTTAATAACATTAGGTAAAAGGAGGTAGTTATTATGTGATGTTTTTAGCACTTAACAATCTACGCTATAAGTACACTGTCACCCAATAGAAAGACAGAAAAGAGTTCATAGTAAATTGGTGTAACGAATACATAAAAACTACGTGGAAAAATTATACGCATACATACATACATAACCTCACGCCTGTATTACCCGAAGGGGTAGGCAGAGGTGCATTTCTGCACCCACATTTCGCCAGGTAATAGGGGGCGAGCCTATTGCCGTTTTTCAGGCACAATTCCAGACTCCGTGATGCTAATGAGAATTCCCTAATAGAAAAACCTAATAACACCTTGCCCGACCCGGGAATCGAACCCAGGACCTCTAGATCGCTCGGCACATACTTGTGACTTGTGTATTAT
The DNA here is from genome assembly GCA_907164795.1 of Hemaris fuciformis. Classification (NCBI taxonomy): domain Eukaryota; kingdom Metazoa; phylum Arthropoda; class Insecta; order Lepidoptera; family Sphingidae; genus Hemaris; species Hemaris fuciformis. The sequence goes on along the minus strand of OU015438.1, from coordinate 13,783,452 downwards.
GTGTGAAAAATTATACATGTCTTGGAAATTCTATTTCCGTCAATTAACAAAATTATGCCAGATGTTTACCCAAATGAAGGCACAAACAAGGCAAAACAAATCCGAACCGACATAACAATTGAAGCAAAGCAATTTTTCAAAATCAAAACTGCGCACCCCTATGACACCTCCGGAACCCGCAAACAATTATCACCCCTCCAATTTAAGACCCTCGGCTTCGTTGACGCACCCCAATATAGGGGTGACCAAGGTGTGTTCCAAATCAATTACTCCCAACCCTAATTCCTGACGTGCGTTTACGAACCCTTATCTTTATCTTCTGTGTGTTTGGTATTCAAATAGTAAGTGTTTTTTCGTCTCTGAGTTCTTTATCAGATGATAACTTTCTACTGGTGGGTACGGGCCTCCTCTGCTGCTTTCATACATGAATATAAATTGTAATGTAATTTAAATTTTTAACATCTTTATTTTATCATTTTTTATATTGATCGTTAAAATACGAATGCAGCTAGTGAGAAAAATAGTTAAGATATCAGTATTTTATCGTAGAATCAGAATCTACAAGCAATTGATGTCGCAAATCCAGACCTGAACCAAATGTTTATGACACCGAAAAATATTTTGTCTCTTCGGGGAAACAAAGCGAGACTTCTTATTTTGGTTGCTGATGTTTAACCAACTACACCGAAATAGCTGTTAAAAGAGAAATGATTAAAATCAGTAAAAGTTTGTTGGATACAGAGTTGTTTGACGAAGCCCTTGACGTCGCAAACGAACCAGCTAACAAATGAGCGGTCGCAGGTATAATTTCTGTAATGAGAAATGTTTGTTTTCAACTCTGGTGTTTGGAAATACAGGAGCTTTAAAATTGGAATTATTTATTGCTAACGGATTTGGTAGATATTGCGCTGAAATAAGGTTTATTTTGTAAAATTCTTGGATTCTAGTCGATGAGATTCAAACCAAATTGAGTAAATCGGTTAGAGGACCTGAATGTTGGACCATAATAGTGTGTCGCAACCAATTCTAGTATTTTAAGATGTCAACCAATATAAATCCTACTGTTAGGCTAGGACTTCTTCTATGTTAAAAAGTTGTTTGTCATACAGGGTTACTTTCATATACCTACATAATATTATAGAGAATGTTTTGGCTATATTGTGCAAGCGTTGTAATGAAAAGTGACAAATAATGAAATAATAATGTTCCGTATGATCTCTGCCATCATTAATCAGCACAAAATCTACGATAAAATATTATAATTGCATCTAAACCATCAAAATTATCATTCGTACCGTTGATTCGGTAGTAATAAACAGAGTAGTCATGTCAAACATGAAGTAAGTCACTGCACAATGCCACGAATTAGATCAGCCGGGTGAGCTTAGGTCAATACAATTAACCATAATTGCCGGGACCAGGGGTTGTTATTAAACTCGTACTTTTAACTTTGTGACTAATTCATTCGTGTACATATGTTACGCGTCGCGTCGCGTCTTCCTCATCGTTGTGTAATATGACGAAATATTAATAAATTTAAAACAAATGTTTATTCATCTTTTGAAAAAAGATTTGTTCTTTATTTATTTTATAAATAGAAACTAAAGTTTTGTGCTTTTAATTTGTTTATATTTATTTTTGTGAAAGTTGTGGTGAATTGTAATGAAAATATTTTTGCTCTAAAATATCAGTGCTCAGTGTTGTAAGTCATATTTACAGTGTCAGTAAGTGAAAGGTAAGCGAGAGTTATTTGACTTTTATGTCTGTAACTTTTATTTATATTTCACCCGTTCGTTTGAAGTTGGAAGGAATATTTTCTGTCTACGTTGATATTTTCAGGCTATTTATTCAATTTTGAAAATTGATTGGCAATTTGGTGATTTTAACTGTAAAATGAAATAACTCGATTTGGTAATATAAATATTTTGCAATAATCTTTACCATTTGAATTAATTAAACTTTACTATCTTGTATGAGTTTATATTCTTATTTTAGTTCTGACGATGACATTTTTATCGCGTCACGGGCCACGGCATCTCATTATTCCGTTTGGCAAAGAAATTTACGAGTATATTTATGTTTAAATTCACATCTAATTAAAACATAAAAACAAACAATCATATCCATCCACAATAAATCATGATCAAAACATTTTTAATATTTCCCCCACGTAAAAGTAAGACAAACATTGAAGACAACACTTTGAATCTCCGATAAAAGTTCACGCCGAGTTTTTGTTTGGAAGCGAGCTGGGAACAGATTACGAAGTGCGCACGCATCAATCAATGTAAGTAATCGCAAAAATTAAATACATTGCATGGACGAAGTTTTAACTGCCTTGTCTTTACCTTAGAAATTGAATTGGCGATGTTTTAATTCTCGAAGTGAATGAATTAGAAGTTGGCGTTGTCAATTTTGTGAATTAATTATTTAGACGTTTAGAAGTGATAGAGTAACTTCATTTAGTGTCTATTATTTTATTAGAAATGGTATATTTTGTGTGTCCTACTGTATCGGGGAAATAATTTTGAAAGAATGGTCTCCTTCCGTTTATAGTTGCGTTTCGTATAGCCCAACAATCTTTTATCATCAGGTTAAAAGCCGGTAACGTACGCGATCTTTCCATCGTCAATAAAAGACTCAGCCCCTGGTGTGTAAAAATGTTTGTATCCAAGTATAATACGAAACATTTGAATGCATATATAAATTTTGAAAACAACACAAATGTTACTTTTCTTGAAAAAGTTAAGTGAAACAACGAAAGAACAGCACTGCAATTCTCTGCTAGAGATGATGTTTTGCAGCAAACTGTTTAGATGTAAATTGGTTGGTAGTTTAGCTTCCAGGTAGGCGAGACTTCAAGAAATATCCGCTGAAGTAGAAGTTCTAGGAACTACGCATTCAAGTTTAATCTCCAGTCTGTAATTTTTTTATTTTTATTTTATTTTATTAAAATTGGTCTCCAAACTAAGATTACACATGACATGCTTAAACTAACATATTAAAAAGAAAACTTTGTGCATCTTATAATAGGACGACACAGCTTGCACAATTTACAGGAAATATAATCAGATATACAACTTACTGAATTTCCTGACATATTTAGCATCAGTCAAATAAATTGGCCGATAGAAATATTATCATCCCGAAATAAACGACTGAAGTGAATTCACAGTATTAAAATTCAACCAATAAGATGAATCCTTCTGTTAAATACATATTCATATAATTATATTACCTGTAAAAATTACATGCAGTACGGGATCGTAAATTAATTCAACTTATGTCGGAATACATCTGGTTTATATTTTAAAATTATGCAAATCCACTTAACGCCGTGAAATTTATTCGTACATAAAAAATTATATATTTGTGGAAATTTAAACTGTTGCCACATTGTGAAATAGGTGATGCTGGATTAAATTTTATAAGTTGATAAATTCGGTTTGCTTTTATTGAAAATCAATATATTGAGTAACGAACGAATTAGTTCAATCATCATCGTTATTTTCTCTTTTTTCTTTACTCCTGAAGAATACCAATGTACAAATTGTTATTGTTTTTATATAAATAAATAAATAATAAAAATAATAAATAATTGTGCAAAATTTTAAAATGTTCTATTAAGTATTTGAGGACTGGAAGCGTTATAAGAGTAAACCCTAAACTAACATCTTTAAAATCAGCCCATAAACGTTCCACTGCTGAGCACGGCCCTCCTTTGCAACTGAGAGGGTTTAGGCTTTTCTTCACTACGCTGGCCTAGTGCGGTTGTGCGGACAACACACCTAAGAAATTCCTAAGAACTTTTAGGTGTGCAGGCTTCCTCCCGATGTATGTATAAACTTTACAACTCTTTGAATTTTACGATTGCTTTTGGAACATTAAGGAATGTTAAGTACAACATAATTACTGTTACAATTTTGTTATTGGGAGTTTTTTGCGCCGTTTCTTCTCCACAGCGAGTCACAGTCACAGTCCAGTAAACTGACGATTCATAAGATCTCGTGAAATACTATACGAATAAAGATATCTTTGACTATTTTTTAATAACCTTTCACAGTCAAACACGTGTTTGGAATAATGATAGCTGATTTAAGTTTGTTCTCGACAGTAGATACTCTATTTTAATAATATATATTTGTGCAATTTTTTTTTGAACGTCAATGCTCCATTGTACCCTCACTGCACTCACCATCTGACATTTATATAGTACCAGTTTTATCGTCGTATGGAAATCGTTCACCAAAAATCCCGCGCGCCCGGATAAAGCTATTTAAAATAAACTTGAACATGACACAGTTCGGTTGCAGATCGTTATCGCTGAAATAATGGCCTGTAGTGAATTTAGTGCAAAAATCTTTCTCACACACCTGGATCCTTTGAGAGAAGCGTGAAGAAGCATTTGTGTAGGCCGGCATGATTGTGTCGACCAGCGGGTGACCATGTCGTTTCTCGCTGGTCGGTATTACTTTTTGGACTCCACTGTGCTTGCCATCAGGTACAGTGGAGTCACTTTGCCGTGCCAGAATAAAAAAAAACCCCAACGTTGATGTACATGGGAAGTTTGCTAATGGTTCCGTTCCGAATCGGCGATCGCAAATTAAGATATCGCTTGGTGCAGAATTAGCAAACGCTATTTATACCGCTCGGATGATTGTCTCTTTTAGGAGTTTTTTAATTATGAATTTCCGGCTAAAGGAATTTCTGATGATTAATGAATTTTCAGAGATGATTAACCCTCCAGACAAAGGGGATTTTATTTATTGTTAGGAAGTACAAATAGGTTATGAGATTGTTCACATTAATATAAAGGTGTATTTTTTTATTATTCGTTCTAATGTCTAAATCTGTATGTTAAGAAAAAGATACATTTTTAGACTCCGTGCTGTTACTAAAGCATAGTAATTTTAAAAGAAGAACTAATGACGTTTTACCCGACCTTGTACTTTAGATTTCATGTCGCGGAACCAATAGAACATCAATAGCCGTAAATGCAACAAGATCGATACCAAACTTCTAGTTCGTGGAATTACATCTGACCAAATGCGTCTTCTACTAAGTCCGTAACAAAATTCTTGTAAAACATTCTTTCCTTCCCGTATTTCAAATGTAGCTAATAGTCTCGCTGAGCAGACGTCGACGTTACTTAGCTACTAACACATCCAGCACAGCGGCCGTACTTTTAACTTGCTCTCGAAACATTTTGCTAAATGGTTATCTTAAACTTTATACCGTGTAATCACCATAGAATGAGAGCATTGGGAACTTCTCGGAATTTATTTCTCGTGCGTTGCTGGAGCTGCTTTCTCTTGGTGGGTTCCTCTTGTGACCCGTTATTAACTTTTTAATATAAATACTTTTATAACCTCATGTTTGTATTCTCCGATGGTAGATAAGAAGGTAGGCAGAATTGCATTTCATCATTACCCCATATACGTCCCACTGCTGGGCACGGGCCTCCTCTACAACTGAGAGGGTTTAGGCCTAAGTCCACCACGCTGGCCTAGTAAATAATAATATAATAATAAATACACCCAACAGTCACATACATAGTTCTGATCCCACACTAAGATACAAGTCTTGTGTCGTGGGTATCAGAAACTACGAGAGACTTTTTTGGTCTCACATACACCCAGACCCGAAACAAATATTTGTGTATCACACAAACATTTGTCTCGGTGCGGGGATCGAACCCGCGGCCTCTCGTTTCGCAAGCTGGTGTCTAGCCAACTACGCCACGGGGCTGTCAAGTGTCTAGTGCAGGTTGGCGGACTACACATCTAAGAAATTCCTAAAAACTTTTAGGTGTGCAGGTTCCATTACGATGTTTTTCTTCACCGTTAAAGTACGTGATAATTCTTTGTGAATACACACATAACTTTGAAAAGTCAGAGGTGTATGCCTTAGTTTTGAATCCGCGACCGTCGAGATTCTCGACCGCGTGCCTAAACCTCGAGGCCATCATGATGAAACTTTTGCACAGGCCGCACTAATTTATTCGACTGTCGAGAGACAGTCAGACAGTACAGAGATGTAGGTAATCGGTTTTTTCTTGCCTGTAATATGTTATGTTCTCTATATGATTTTGCTTACGATTGGGTGGAAGTGTGGTTGTTTTGTCTTTCAAGAACTAAAAAAACATGATTTATGCAAACTAATCACTTTAAAGACGATCAAAAAATAATCTATCTATATCTATATAAAAAAAAAAACAAAAAACTTATTTAATTATTAAACATTTATGTTTACAGCAGGATTTATTTAACGAAGTTCTACGTAAATCCTGAGTAGGTAATCGGTTATTTTTCGGAGTCAATTTAATTTATAAATCTCCAAACAAATTTCGTGTTGCAAGTCCTCAGGGCATTAAATTAATCAAAATTTAATTTATTAAAGCTGAAATTATATACTTTCCATTGTAATTAATTTGTACTGTAATTATTTTATTACGGAGATTGCAAAAAATATTTGTTAAGTAAATTTTGTTTGTAGTAAAATATATTTTACTTTCATATTATAATGCAGTGATGGCCCCGAGGTTTAGGCGCATGGTCGAGAATTTCGGCGGTCACAGGTTCAAACCCCAGGCACACACCTCTGACTTTTCGAAGTTATGTGTGTATTCACAATGAATTATCACTTGCTTTAACGGTGAAGGAAACAAGGTGATAAAACCTGCACACCTAAAAGTTCTTAGAAATTTCTTAGGTATGTAGTCCGCCAACCCGCACTAGGCCAGCGTGGTGGACTAAGGCCTAAACCCTCTCAGTTGTAGAGGAGGCCCGTGCCCAGCAGTGGGACGTATTTGGGCTGATGATGATGATTATAATAGCTTATTTTTCGGACGTGACTTTTATACAGTTTTCAAGTTATTGTTTTAAATCATCGTTTTCCAGCTCATACTTCTATGGAACATAATTCTGAAGGGAATTGTAAATATTGTGCTATTATAAGATAATGTTCAGAAGAATGCTTTAATGATTTACACCTTCCATTGCATTTTCTGGGCCTCTAGGTTTGTAATAACATCAAGTTTTTTTTAATATCTTCGAAACAAAACTTGTATCTTACTTTGGGTCAGGACAATGGGTGAACATATTTTTTCTTTTTTAATTGGGTAAACACATAAGTCACAAGCGGAGCAGCCCCTTAAAGCCAACTTTCTTAAGAAGCCAAGGTAATGTATGCAAATGAGTGTAACTTTATTCCCTTAGAGCTATTAGGACGACTTTGACCGTTTGATAAGTAAGGGGAGTGAACCCAACTTTTCATTGGGTTAAGACACGCCCAGACCATTCTTAGTACCTTGGCATAAACACAGTCTTTAAAATTCTGGAAAACGTGTAATTTGACAGCAGTAGATGACTGTCTTCTTAGAGCACGAGGCCGGGCTATAATTATTTCGGTTGATATCATGGAAAAGACTCTTGTAGTTTTCAATAACTATGACACAAGGTTTCTCTTCGTAATTTTTAATTATACTGAAATGGTAAAGCAACAGCACCGCTTATGATGGAGTGCAATGTGATTTAAATAGAGTGTAGACTACTCAGAAACAACTACGATAATCGCTCGCTAGTCAAAACAATTATGCCGTCCTACTGATACACACTGGAAAAAATCACAGGATGAGAAAAAGGTGTTATTGATAAGTAATAAGGACTATTGGGTAAATGCCAGTCTTGAAAAACATAAAGTCCTGTTGAAACAGTAGCGAATTTTACCCACAGCGTCAATAATAAGGCGTATGTTCTGCCCCGCATTCAATTCAGCACACGTTGTATGTAGTGGAAAATTTAATAGAATATATAGACGTATGATGTTATCCTGGATATTCTGATATAAAGCTTATTGTTAGATGGATAAAACGCGTGGGCGTTCTGTGAAATTATCAACAAATATTTATTAAAAGTAGACACACCAATAATACAGTTTTATTATTATTTTGCCTGCCTCGTGGTCTCGCGTTACAAGTATTTGACGTGCGATCTAGAAGTCCTCGGTTCTATTCCCGGGTCGGGCAAAGTGTTTTTGGGTTTTTCCATTAGGAAATTCTCAGTAGCAGTACGGAGTCTGAAAATGTGCCCGAAATACGGCAATAGGCTCGCCACCTATTACGTGGGACTGATACATATCTGGCGAAATGTGTCTGTAGATATGCACCTCTGTCTACCCCATCAGGGAATACAGGCGTGAGTTTATGTATGTGTATTTTTTTTGTGTAATTAGCCTTGTGCACATACGACTACCTTTTATTTCTCTTCCTATATCTCCATTCTTGGTTGTTTGTAAGAGATCGCCTTGTGCGATAAGACCGCCTTTTGTACTTATTTAAGCTACTGTACTCTATAGTTTTTATCTTAAGTGTAGAAACTAACATACATTTTAAGCAAGTAAAAAAAAATTTATGTTTTTATTCAGTTTTTTTCTGCTTGCTTTATGCAGTGTAGTGTGGTACCTACTATTAGAGTTTTGACTATTAAAGATGATGATGATAAATAATGTAATTATTCTGAAATCTAAATCTAAAGAAATTAAAGTGATGGCGTAAGTCATTACTTAAAATAATTACAAAATAAAAACATATGAAAATGCAGTATTGACAAATTAGACAGTTAAAAGAAAACCAAAAGTTATTTTATTTATAAGGTATTTTGTATGGTTAAGTAAGTAAAAATATGTTTTATGTAATTATTAATTATGATGGTTCAAATATATAATAACTGGTCCTCCTATCAATAATTATGCTATAAAAGTTAATTCAAAGTGTTTAACATGAGCAAGTGAAATCCTATGTTGTAAAAAAATATTTGAAATTGACTAAATTATGAAATTTTGAAGCGTTACATTGGTCAAATTTAACCGCAAACGGACATACATACATATATCAGTGTATACTCGCGCTTGTATCCACAAAGGGATAGGTAGAAATGTAAACACACTACGCCATCTAATGCTAATACAGATACCTACCTTATGAGAAAAAAAGGTACCTTAAGGTAACACTGTAGAATTCCGTTCGTAAGTGAAATTGCCGGAAGTCCAATTTGTAGTTTGTTGGATATTTGCAACGGCCTCAAAGCGACCACCGCACTTAAGTGGTAAAATTCCGGTATCAGCTCGAGTGCATCAAATAAGCAGTAGGCATAATCTTGTCGACTAGTGAGACATGATCGAAGATATTTTTTATGCCTGAATTACACATACCATTAGGTTCCCTAATCACTTTAACAAAAAAAAAATGTACATGACAAATAGCTGTCCTCAAACAACAAAGATGCAACTGTAAATTTATTTTTGCACTGGTGACCTACAAATAATTAACTTTGTTCAAAAACCTTGACACGCTTACTCATCCAGCCATCCACATTAAACAGAACAAAACATTAAACAACAGCTACTGAAACGAGCGAAAACAATAGGTAAAACTATTATGGCGGTGAGTACCGCTCCATCAATAAACCTGAGCCATTAAAACATCAGGTGGAATGAGTCATTACTCGGAAAAGGCCTCTTCCAATGAAATTGTCAATCGAATGAACGGGTGAATTTAAAAATATGGTTGAGAACGCTAAATGGATTTTAATCACCGCCTGTGCGTGGCAAGTATCAACTGACTTTCATATTTATTTATGAACTAGGGGAGAAATTTGATCGGGTATAATTTTATACAATAAAGTAGTTAGTAACTCATGATGGCTTCGAGGTGTAGGCGCGCAGTGAAGATGAAATCTCGCCGGTAGCGGGTTTAAACCAAAGGCACACATCTGACTTTTAGAAGTTATGTTTGTATTGTAAAACCATCGTGAGGAAACCTGCACAACTTCAAATTCTTAGGAATTTTTTAGATGTGTAATCCGCCAACCAGCACTAGGCCAGTGTGGTGGACTTAGGCCTAACCCATCTCAGTTTTAGAACAGGCTCTTGCTCAACAGTGTGACGTATGAGGCTGATATATTTATATATATTTTATATATTTATATCCAGATCCGTATAGATTTTTGGTCTTTTGATCAGCACAAACCTTCGCAATTATAATATTAGCAGGATAGAAGTAAAAAGCGAAAAATAATTCAAATACTTAAATCTAGGTAACTTAGACAGAAAGGATCAGTCCTTACTAGTCAGTAAGGACAGCTCAAAGGATATTAAGTCATAAATAATATCTAAGGCTTGCGACACAAGAAAACGCCACCCCTCCTATAATGAGAGGTTCAGTTAGTCAATGGGTCTCAATAATGGTCGCTGCATCTAGAAAGATCGTGTCAAAGGAATTATGGCTAACGGGCCCATTAAAGGGACGGCACTGGCAATGTATGAGGCAAAGGCAAGGTCCCACTTATAATGTCTTTGGCATGAAGGCCCACAATAATAGCAGAAGGGTGCTCATAATGAGCCGTATCTTGTGTTCTTTATCTTTATGCAGAAATAGTTGCTAGATTCAGCTTTTCTTAGTCAGTAATAAAAAGGAATTCATCGTTATATTCAGTCAAATGAAATCCTTGCTCATATGTAGGACCAAAAATTACAACTGAGCAAACCTAAGGGTAGAAATGCGCATGTAGATATAGTATATCTACCCTCGTATCTGCCAAAAGCTCTCATAAATTCTTATGGATAATTAAAAACGCATCTGACGAAATATTTGCATCTCTGTCTACACCTTGGGAATAAAGGCGTGAATGTATGCTAAATTCAATATTTATTATTTATTATAATTTATTATTTTGGATTCACAATTCACCGTGCTAAGCGACAACGTCCTTTGGGAATAGCAATAATGAAAAATTATACCACGAAAATTTGTATTAACTCGGTACGAGTAAACATTAATTTATAATCCATTAGGAATTTAGTATTCAATTATAGGAAAGTAAACTGAGCTGTAATCGACAAAACGTCAAAGTTTCAATTGTTAATGAAGGTATCGAGAAGTTTTATCGATACCGTTAGTAGCAGAATCGATCTGGGAGGCACAATTAATATTCTACTAGCCAAATCGCTGATAGAAGTGATAAGCATAATTATGTATCTCAAAAATAGTACATGACTGTATTATGGTATAGCACAGCATTTACAGTGTGTTTTTACAAAGAATTATCACGTACCTTAACGGTGAAGGAAAACATTGTGATGAAACCTGCACACCTAAAAAGTTCTTACGAATTTCTTAGGTGTGTAGTCCGCCAACCCGCGCTAGGCGAGCGTGGTGGACTAAAGCCTAAACCCTCTCAGTTGTAGAGGTGGTCCGTGCCCAGCAGTGGGACGTATATGGGCTTGATTAGTACGAGTATTAGTTTGACAGCCCCGCGGCGCAGTTGGCTCGACACCAGCTTGCGAAACGAGAGGCCGCGGGTTCGATCTCCGCACCGAGACAAATGTGTGTGTGATCACCAAACATTTGCTTCGGGTCTGGGTGTTTGTGAGATCGAAAAGTCTCTCGTAGTTTCTGATACCCACGACACAAGACTCGTATCTTAATGTGGGGTCAGAACTATGTATGTGACTGTTGGGTGTATTTATTTATTTATTTCATACAGTGCGCTCAAGACCCTTCGAAATAATAAGTGAAATGACGGAAAGAATCGAAAAAAAAAACACCTTAAACAATTAATACTTAATTGCTATGGGTCGGGACTACATTACCTGCAGCTGTTGTAGTTGCTTCCTTTATTTGGTCCATAATAGTTTACGAGTATACTCTCTCCCGTGTCTTGTCTACGCACTATCCAACAATGCGTGTGATTCTACAATATTTTTTAACCATTTATTTTCTTTATTTTAGTTGAGTAATCAATTGTTTCCTACAATAGATATCATGCTGACACTTTAAATAAAAGTTTTACTATTTATGTGAAAGTTAGGATGTAAAGAAATTTTTGTTAACTTTTTATAGCAAATTTAAACAAATTTGAATGACATTTAATATATTAAATTTTTATTCACAAGAAAAATACATGGCTAACCGACAGTCATTCTTTATTGTTCAAGCTAGCTCTTTAACAACTGCATTACATACATACATAAACTCACGCCTATATTCCCTGAAGGGGTAAGCAGAGATGCATTTCTGCACCCACATTTCGCCAGGTATGTATGAGTCCCACGTAATAGGGGGCGAGTCTATTGCCGTTTTTCGGGCACATTTCCAGACTCCGTGCTGCTACTGAGAATTTCCTAATGGACAAACCCATTAACACTTTCCCCGCCCCGGGAATCGAACCCAGGACATCTAGATCACACGGCACATACTTGTACCGCGAGACCACTAGGCAGTCAACAACTACATTATTACTCATAAATCTCAAACAAATGAAGTCTCGAGAGGAAACATAATCCTAAAATAACAGGAAAGCATATTACGCTAATCCAAATAGACTACTTAATCATTTGGCAATTTACAACTAACAAATTCATTGATACCGTCATTAATAATATTTCGTATATAAATAGTCCCGAATCCAGTAAGCACAACCTAATAGACGAATCTATTAATGTTGCTGATAAACAAACACAGGATATTACCAACGCTAATATTATCATGGACAAAACCGCCACCGGGCCGAATTATTTAACACAAAAGTGACATAAGCCACTTAGCATAAATTAATTTATTCATAATTTATTACCCATACGGGTGTGTTCTATCAAGAGCCCAGAGGCATCCCGGGGGAAGCCTCGCTCCGTATTAGTTCCTTCGTAATTTATTGTTAATAATGTTTCATTGTTGAGCAAAATATCGTTTAATGAACTGTGTTTTACTGATCAGTTTATTTATGTCGAATACATTTCTGCTCTGCAACGTTGATAAGGGATCTGCGGATGTCGAAAATTATAACATAATGTACCCACATTTGGATCCCCAAAAGGGTAGCCAGAGGTTCGTTTCTATGCACTAAGGGGACTATTGCGGTATTTCGACGACATTTCCAGTTCCCGTGCTACAACTAAGAATTTTTTAATGAAAAACTTACATACATACATAACCTCACGCCTGTATTCCCCGAATAGGTAGGTGCATTTCTGCACTACCGGGGCCGTCTCGTTTGCGCCGATGGTGGCCGTCGCGGGGTTTTTAGTCGGTATTACGGCACATTGATTTTTGGTAGGAACCCGACCCAGCGGCCGCCTGAAAACGGTCGGTAACATCCATGCTGGGTTGGAAGGCGCCGGTGAGTCCGACACACCATCGCCCCCCGGGGGCGGGATGGTCCGTAAATAGGATTTTCCCCGCGGGGAAAAAAAAATGTGCATTTCTGCACCCACATTTCGCCAGGTATATGTATCAGTCACACGTAATAGGGGGCGAGTCTATTGCCGTTTTTCGGGCACATTTGAAAATCTTAATAATACTTTACCCTACATGGGAATCCAACTAAGAACCTCATGATAACACGCCGCTTAAAGTATCTCTAAAAAAATGTGGAACAACAACTTTGACACGAAAACTAACAAACAATAACAACCATGGTAACACATAACAATACATCAATAATAGAAATTGTCTTAATGTACCAAAATCCAAACGGAATCTATTATACATTCGAAGGGTAACATCGTTAATTGAATTAAAGGCTGGCCTCCTTCGTACCTGTGGCGGTAATAAAATTAGCATTTAATATTCATTCAATAACGGCTGTTCCAAATATTTGGTTGTATCGGAATTCGGAACGCTGTAGTGCGTATATCATGATGAACAAAGAATTAATTGTTATAGATCCGCAAGTTCTGAGTTATACTATAGGTAGCACGGAATTTCGAATTGTAAAAAAATGTGGTAAATGTTTTCGATAGTATTAGTAAGCCCTTAGCGTATTGAGCTTGGAAGTAATATAATATAAATAATAAATAAATACACCCAACAGTCATACATAGTTCTGACCCCACATTAAGATACAAGTCTTGTGTCGTGGGTATCTGAAACTACGAGAGACTTTTCGGTCTCACAAACAACCAGACCCGAAACAAATATTTGTGGATCACACAAACATTTGTCACGATGCGGGGATCAAACCCGCGGCCTCTCGTTTCGCAAATTGGTATCTAGCCGACTGCGCCATCAAAATATGGATGGACGTGCAGTAAATCTGTCTAAGACTAAAAACCTGAAGATTGACATTTGTAGCTATTATGCGATCAAGATTCGTTAATTATTTTATACATTCAAGATTTATTAGATTCAATAAATATTTTCAATTCATCTAAGTCGGTGCGAGGATCGAACCCACCGCTGTTGGTGTCACAAGCCATTTTCCAAGCTGTCTGGTATGGTGGCGATGCTTTCATAGAAGCCCAAAAGCCCAGTTGGCCTTACAAAATTCCGAATATTGATCTTTAAGCTTTAAACCTTTATATGTAACAAAAGCAATTTGGCATATAAATGAGAATATCCTGACCCCACAATAAACAATTATAAACTAGACATTACAAATTAACGTATAACGCTTTTGGGCTTCTATGGAAGTACCGCCACTGGGATCGGGCAGTGTTATTGAGTTTTTCGTTAGGAATTTCTCTGAAGCAGTGCGGATCCTATGGGGCTAAGCATTATATGGGCGTCGCAAAGCGTAGGTGTAGAGACACTAGCATAAATCTTACACGTATAGAAATAAGGTTAATTACATTTTTCTTTCCTTAGCGATCAATGTAATTTATCCACAACGTTCTGACAGACTATTCTTATTAATTATTTAATCTTTGTAAGCAACGTATATTGTGCTGTATATTGCATGAGCAACGGAGCCAATTAATATTTACTTTTGTAATTAACTTTTAACAAATAAAACGCTTGTCAAATAAAACATTTGTTTAGCCGTGCCACAAAGGCTAGATTTAATTTGGTGGCTCTAGGTACTTTTATTAGCCGAAGCTAATTTATTTGAGCGATTTTTTAGTCAAACGCCATCATTGTATGCCCATTTTATTATTTTTCTCAAAATAATAATTATTATATGGATTGTTGTATCACTAAATTACTATTTTTTTCACATATATACCTCACGCCTATATTCCCCGAAGGAGTACTGTAGAGGTGGTTATCAGTCCCACGTAATAGGAGGCGAGCCTATTGCCGTTTTTGGGGCACAATTCCAGACTCCGTGCTGCTATTGAGAATTTCCTAATGGAAAAACCCAATAACACTGCCCGACCCGGGAATCGAACCCAGGACCTCTAACTAAGATCGCACGGCACATATTTGTAACGCGAGACCACGAGGCAAACTATCAGGAGCAGTAAGAATCTATACGATTCAGGAGCATCTATACGAAGCATATTCGATTTTTAAAAAAAAACTTCGATAAAAATAAACAATACCAGTAAAGCTTAAAAGGTAAATTGAGTGTTCTATCAGAGTAATATTTCATTTTAGGAAGTTTTGAATAAATACTACCAAATGTAACTTTATATTTTCATACGGGTGTTGAGTTGTAGTTGGACTTTTCATTCAAAAGTTATAGAACATTCGAGTAAAATTTTACATGACAAATCTGATAGGACGTATTTTAAATTGTTTCAGAAATTCGACGTGTAGCAATACCGTTGCTTTTTGTCCGGTTTTTGGAATTGTCGGAAAATTAATTTAGTGATGGTAGGGTATTCGTGTCCGACGAAATAGTGACCCCTGAACGCTATAAAATTAAAACACGCAAGTGCATCGGGTTCTGGGATCAATCTATCTATACGGTATGGCTGTGATGTCTGGCGGGGTATAGTCGTTTGCCAGTCGAAGCTCTATTTGTATAATGCACTTAACATAATTTGTTGCGTTATTACTTCACCGTACTAATATAAAAGAATATTATGCCAGTAGGGTTTGTTCATCATCATCATCATTATCAGCCCATATACGCTGGGCACGGGCCTCCTCTATAACTGAGAGGGTTGAGGCCTTAGTCTGACACGCTGGCCTAGTGTGGGTTGGCGGAATAAACACCTAAGAAATTCCTAAGAACTTTTAGGTGTGCAGGTTTCAACACTCACATCAGGGTTTGTTACTGTTTACTTAAATTGACTTAAATATTTTGTCCAAGCACTCAATGGCCATTGGAATCGACCGACTTTAGGTCCCCTTAGATTCGCTGAGCTTCATTGCTCGGCGTCAATACTGTGCGTGCCGCTGTTGATCCTGGAGCATAGGAGTTACAGTGGCGGGTGTGTGGTGGGATAAGGCCAAAAAAAACACCACTGTTGCGTTTATTTTTATAGTATGTACCTAATTTCTAGTTATTCCAATATACCAGTTTGTTAAATCATACAGTCCACTCTCATTTAATACTTACGACCATATTTATAATCCACAATCGATTGATCAAAAGTAGCCTTTGTCATCAATGAATCGTTGCTATTCCGGGAACCGCCAGTCTGAAATAGATGAGAGCCTCTTGAATAGATGACTGCGGTTAGTGGGAAAAATCTTCAAATGCATTGCTTTAAGCGATCCACTTGGCAGGTTTAGCCACTGCAGCGTTGATACCTGCAGTTACCGCCACTAACGATGTCAAAATATGGTACATATTTAATATATTCTATATTTGATTTGAATTTTTTTGACAGTCTTGTGGCGCAGTTGGCTAGATACCAGCTTGCGAAACGAGAGGCCGCGGGTTCGAACGCAGCACCAAGACAAATGTTTGTATGATCCACAAGTATTTGCTTCGGGTCTGGGTGTTTGTGAGACCGAAAAGTCTCTAATAGTTTCTAATACCCACGACACAAGACTTGTATGCTTGTATCATAATGTGGGGTCAGAACTATGTATGTGACTGTTGGGTGTATTTATTTACATAATGCGCCTTATTAAGATCTACATTACAAAAAGTCTAATCATGAAGCATAAAATAAACTTGATCAATTTAAACCCTCGATAGTACATACATACATACATAAACTCACGCCTGTATTCCCCGAAGGGGTAGGCAGAGGTACATTTCCGCACCCACATTTCGCCAAGTATGTCTCAGTCCCACGTAATAGGGGGCGAGCCTATTGCCGTTTTCGGGCACATTTCCAGACTCCGTGCTGTTACCGAGAATTTCCTAATGGAAAAACCCAATAACACATTGCCCGACCCGGGAATCGAACCCAGGACCTCTAGATCGCACGGCACATACTTGATAGTCTGTTAAATATTCAGTAACTGAATAGCGCATTGTTACTCGCACAGAGTGAAACGTTCCAAGCCGATAACGTTATAGTCATTTCCTTTGACTAAACTCACCCAATTGTTACGTATTTGGAGTGATTCTCGTCGATTCTAATGTCGGGCGTATTGTTAAATTTCCAATAATAATCCAGACAGATCGTTGACGCTTGCTGTGAAACGATATCGCCCTATTTGTACTTTGTACTTATTTTAATAGTATCTATTCTTTTCTTTTTATGAGTATTTTTCCTGAAGTAGGAAATTGAATTAAATGTAGATGGTCCATGGACCGATATATTGTAAATAATAAATTATATTTTTATTATTGTGCAGTGCGATTTAGATGAACCGGGCTCGATTCCCTGGTCGGGCAAAGTGCTATAGGTTCTATTAATTTTCAATTTAGAAATTCTCAGTAGCAGCACGGAGTCTGGAAATGTGCCCGAAAAACGGCAATAGGCTCGCCCCCTATTACGTGGGACTGATACATACCTACCTGGCGAAATGTGGGTGCAGAAATGAACCTCTGCCTACCCCTTCGGGGAATACAGGCGCGAGGTTATGTTTATATGTATGTATGTTAAAAATTAATCGCGACTAATTTGACTGAAAAAAATATTTGTTATGTAGAAATCATTTAAATTACCTTTAATTAGTTGCCAGGCAAGCTTCAGTTAGGATGAATACCAATTATAAATAAAGAACACATTTCTTACTACATATTATCGTTTTCTTGTCTGTATCATATTAATCTTATTCCAAATTTCATCCAATATATATGTATATCTGTGAAAACTTAACAGACAATCAGAAGGACCTTACTTTTGCATTTATAATATCAGTTTGCATCAAGATAGGAGAGACTTGGTAATAAATTGATCCGTCAAAGTTTCCGGACTGAAATTTAATTTACAAAGTAATTAGCGATGCTGCTGTCCAGGATAGTCATTAGCGAATAGCACTTAGTGTTTGAACACTTAAAATTAATTTATTAACATGAATAAGTTAAGGGGAAAAAAATAAGACCTTTAACGAACGTGCGAATTACTGGCATATTGATTAATGGGGTGAAAAGAGATATTGGGGTGAAAGGGTATCGCGAGATATTGTCACATCCGGAGTTAGAGAGTTAAACAGTATTATGCGGGTGCTTGTGTCTGGTTGTACTACTTATTTGTCACGCCTTCACGCTTAAATTGCTGATCCGGTTCTGATGAACTCTAATACGTAGTTAAATGGTATGAGACCATTCAACAAATAAACTTTTCGTTGTTGAATGTGTATTTTAAATGGTGCTTATATGTATAACCTCACGCCTGAATTCCCCGAAGAGGTGGGTAGAAGTGCATTTCTGCACACACATTTCGCCAGGTATGTATCAGTCCCACATTATTGGGGTCGAGAATATTGCCGTTTTTCGGGAAAAAATACAGTCGCCATGCTGCTATCGAACCGAACCGAATATAATCGAACCCGGGAATCTAGGCCGCAAGACCACAAGGCTGTCGAGTATTTCAAATAGTCAATTTTTAATAAGTATTATAATTTTGTTTGAAAATGTTTGTATTAAGGAAAACCCACACACATAATCACGGAGTCTAGTAATATGTCCGAAAACGCCATTAATCTCACCCCTATTTCACTTACTGGCAATTATAGACAAATACAAATAGCTTAATTTAGAACATCTAGTGTTATTTCTAGGACTTCTTCTCATAAAATAACATACATACATACATAAACTCACGCCTTTATTCCACGAAGGGGTAGGCAGAGGTGCATTTCTGCACCCACATTTCGCCAGGTATGTATCAGTCCCACGTAATAGGGGGCGAGCCTATTGCCGTTTTTCGGGCACAATTCCAGACTCCGTGCTGCTACTGAGAATTTCCTAATGGAAAACCCAATAACACTTTGCCCGACCCGGGAATCGAACCCAGGACCTCTAGATCGCACGGCACATACTTGTACCGCGAGACCACGAGGCAGTCATAAAATAAATCTTTCGAAATTGAGCAATAATGACATAGAAAACAACTAAAATACAACAAGATGCCTTGAAACCCATTCCGAAACATAGTGTATGGATGTAAATACAGAATTGATATAATGGGAAGAAAATACGTCACGTCATTCATACACCGTGCCACATGACAATGAAAAAAGGAAAACGAATGTGGAGCATCAAAGCAATCAAATTGGATGCCTTATTATCGGAGCTTTTCGAACTGAGAACTACATATTACGCACTCCCCATATTGCAATAAAAAATAGTACTTTTCTCCACTATTTTATGATTTTATTGGAAGATTCAATACAGTAATGATTTATTCCATTTTTTTAATATATATTTTTTACATAATAAAAAGGTTTTATGAACATATTACATACGTACGGCTCGTTATTCAGAGCTGATTGACGTTATAATAAGAAAATAATTTTAATGAGCTGAAATAAAAATTAAAACTATGCTTCAATTAAGTATAAAAAAATATAAAAATAAATCTATTTAACTTTTCGGACGAGCCCTATCATCTACCACCGCGTAACAACTTAACTAGCTTAATAGGCAACTTGGTCGCGTGAGCGCTGAAAATTCAGGGTTAAGGGTCGCTTAGACCGTAAAGACACCAAGCCAAATATTTTATAAGGGGGTGACGGTTAATACGGAGGGACTGAGAAAAGTTGATATATTAATTAACTCTTGAATAAGTCCGTCAGGGCGAAGAGTCACTCGGCTTCACGCAGGCGCAATAAGGATCCATCAAGATACGCCCTCGTGTAGTGTGTTCGCGACGCCGGTACCGTGCGCACGAAACATCCTACTCTGAAATCCACGATGTTTTCATTAACGAACTAGCGAATAATGCACGTGAATTAGAGAAAAAAAGATTTGTGAATTTATAATGAGATATGTTTTTGAACATCGCGTGTGTAGTTTTTAAGGGCTTTTCAAGGGTTTCCCGCATTAAGTTACTGTGTTTACAACCCTTTG
Source organism: Hemaris fuciformis (assembly GCA_907164795.1). Classification (NCBI taxonomy): domain Eukaryota; kingdom Metazoa; phylum Arthropoda; class Insecta; order Lepidoptera; family Sphingidae; genus Hemaris; species Hemaris fuciformis. The sequence continues at coordinate 13,763,311 of OU015438.1, read as the reverse complement.
GTGTTTGTGACGATGTGCCTAAGTAACGTGGGATGTTTATTCCAATTTACGGTGAGTGGTTATAGTTTTAATGAGTTTATCAACGCTTTTAGGGATTTTGGAATGGGTTTGTGGATTTTTGTAATGTCCACGCGGTTTTTGAGTCTCTTTTATGTTGGCATTAAATTTGTGAAACTTTTATTCGTGTTTAGCGAAAATAAAATGTATTTCGTGCGGCAACTTGAGAGCGCGTTGAGTAGAAATATTGCGACGATTATTTTTTATTTCATGCAGTTTTATGTGGGGTTTTGAAACGATAAACGTTTGTTGTTAATTTTGCTAGTAATAAATCACAATATGTAGGTTGTTATGGCGTTCTGGAAAATCGTATGAGTCAGCTAATTCCAAGTTTATAACTTCGTTATTTGATTTACTTGCAGTATTTTTAAAATGACTTTTTAATTATTAAAATAAGTACATCACGTGATAAAATAATTTTTTTAAATCTTTTTTGGAAGTCTGTAATTATATATATTTATATATATATATATATATATATATATATATATATATATATATATATATATATATATTTAAAACGTGTTAATAAAAGCACTTGAAACTTATAATTAAAAAAAATGGTTCGCTTTTGTTAAAATGGTATTTAGTAGGTACTATACTAAGTTCATAGGGCTATAGTTTTTTTTTTTATTTATAATGTTACCTGATTCCTTCATTTTGTGTTTCAAATTGTTGTGTAATAGAAGGTAACCCGTTATCACTTTTTTTCGTTCGGTAAATACTTAGTAATATAATATTATATCTATTGCTTTTCTAATGTCAGTGTTAGTGATGCGTAGTATTTTTCTGTTACGACATCGGTTAATGTTATCTATACAAATATTATAAAAAGGAATGATTTTATTTTTTGTTTATTCCGACTTAACTTGAAAACTCGATTATAATTTTTGGTATGGACAAAGATGGGACCTTAAGAAGTTATATATATTATAAATAATGACACGAATTAGGATCATGTTCTTATATGAATAACTGTGCATTCAATGAGTATAAGGCCTTCATAATTATGTTGACTAGTGACGGAAGAAATCGTTCCTAGCCAGTCTATTTTACCGCAATGCACTATCATGTGTCAATGCGGTCATCGTCGAGCTTATATAAAATTTGTTTTACCTTGTTTAGATGATTGTTTTTCATTACATAAATACGAATGGACAGATTTCGATTAATGTTAGGAATTTTTTTTTTGTCTTGGAATGAGACGTCCTGCCTCTATCAATACCATCAGTTTGGATTGCCTCGATGGTCCCGCGGCAGAATATTAAGGCGTCAACGCTTCTTAATTGGAAGGTCCCGAGTTTGATAACCACGTCTAGCAAAGTGTTATTGGTTTTTCCAATGGAAATTTATAAGAAACTGTAAAGTCTGAAATCTTACGTGAGTGTACAAATTCGCCTTTTTCCATCCCTTCAGAGATTCCCTCGAAGTGTATGTGGCTAAAAGGCCTTAAAATTACAAGTTCCAAAAAAATAAAAACTTCTTCACAATAAGGTGAAGAGGTATTCGGCCGGCATGATTGTGTCGACCAACGGGAGACCATCATCTCTCGCTGGTCGGCACTTTTTCTGGACTCCATTGCGCTTACCATCAGGTGCAATGGGGTCACTTTGCCGTGCCAGAATAAAAAAAAAAAAAAAAAAAAAAAACGATATGGAAAGTGTTAATAATATAAATCATCACAATTATATTTAATCATAAATGTGCCCCTTAGCAAAACTGTCGTAGGTGCGACCGAGAGGCCCCGGGCTCGATTCATAGGCTGTATTAAACCTTGTTGGATTGTATTAAGATGTTCAAAGTAGTAGTAAAATAGAAGGAAGACATCGTGAAGGAAAACATCGTGATAAAACCTGCACACCTAAAAGTTCTAAGGAATTTCTTAGGTGTGTAGTCCGCCAACCCGCACTATACCATCGTGGTGGACTAAGGCCTAAAACCCTCTCAGTTGTAGAGGAGGCTCGTGCCCAGCAGTGGGACGTCTATGGGCTGATGATGATGATGAGTAAAATAGAAACGCGTCCTATTACTTAGGACTTTAAAATACGATAAACCATACTGGTGATAAACCAGTGAGGGTACTTCCATAGAAGCCCAAAAGCCCTGCTTGAGTATATAGGTACTGACCCCGCATAGACAGTTATAAACTAGATATAACATAATTAATGCAAAGCTTTTGGGCTTCTATGGAAGTACCGCCACTGTGATAAACTCGTCAGTGTGTATTTATCTGTGCAAAGCTGAGTGGGTGTAGGACTTAATGACCAAGTATTGTTGTTTTGTAGGGTTTAAAGTGCGAAGTTACACTCTGAAAACGCGTATACAGTAAGTATAACTAATAGCTGTTTGGTAATATAGGTCGAGGCTATCGCTATCTTGAGAAGATCTAACTCCGATAAAAATAGACAAACTTAGTAGCGCAAGGGAATAAAAGACGAGTATGAGACAAAGTCGTGATGGCCTCGAGGTTTAGGCACGCGATCAAGAATCTCCACGGTCGCGGGTTCAAACCCCAGGCATACACCTGTGACTTTTCGAAGTTATGTGTGTTACAAAGAATTATCACGTACTTTAACGGTGACGGAAACATTATGACGAAACCTGCACACCTAAAAGTTCTTGGGATTTTCATAGGTGTGTAGTCCGCCAACCCGCACTAGGCCAGCGTGGTGGACTCAGGCCTAAACCCTCTCAGTTGTAGAGGAGGCCCGTGCCTAGCAGGGGGACGTATATCGGCTGATGATGATAATTATGATGATGAAACAAGGGGGTTCGTTAAGGTTACATTAATATTAATGACCCGCAAGATTTTATTTCAGAACGAGATGCTATAAGACCGGTAATCCCTGTCAGTTTCTGTCGCCACTAACACAAATACTGTGTCCTAGTATAGGAGCAACTATGTTCATAGTTGTGAAACTGTAAAATATAATAATATTAATTCTCAAATTAAAGATGTTTTTAAGATGTCGACACTAAGACATAGGATAAGGTCATTATACGATCGAATACACAAACAAACAAATATATAAAACATCTTTTAATTCTGATATACAAATTTTATTTGTGGCGCACTGCATACCCTTACCGAGCCAATAAAAACACAAAATTCTCGTTCATTCCACATTCTACAACAATGAAAATATTCTAAATCGAAAGCCGAACCGTGCTCATTTAAATGTTTCTAAAACTTCCAACAAAAGTCTAGCTTGAAAAAACAAATCTAACATCTAGGCACTCGAACTATTTACTTTAAGATTGTAGGCTGTTAAAGGTGCCCTTGGTCTGGCACCAGACCATTTTAGACTCGCTGTAAAAATAAAGCGAGACTGCCAAGGCCAGACGAGACCAGTTTTGTCAGCACAAAAATAGGTTCTATTATGAAACTAGTTTTTTTCTGATACCTAAGTCAAATCTGAGTCGGATGAATCAAATCAGTCAAAGTAGAATATTGGGTCAGGAATACGATTAAATATAATATGAACAATATTTTTCAGACGTATTGTGAAGAAGTGTTAGCTAACTGCAGCCCTCTCCACTTATCTACTCGTATTACTCACTCTTTTTGAGTTAATACGTGCCCGCCATTAAGAGCTGTCATTGAGTTGTCATTTCGTCGGGCCAGTATTAAAAACCGAACCGAGTACTCGTATAAAAATGATTCGGGTATTTCCAATACTGCGTGGGTAATGTGAGATTGTAGTGCCAGTTTCATTAATAAATAAATAATACCAGCTTGTCACAGAACATCGAGATTAACAATACTGTTACGATTTAATCGGTGAGTGATGTTTCGGCGGCTCAATTTGTTAATGATGTTCGTAGCCTGATACCCTATGTTATTGTAAAAGTGTGTCTCGATCCGATATCAATCTGTGAATTACAAGGGAGGAATAATCGCAGTTGTTTCAATCTCGACGGTCGCGGGTTCAAACCCCAGGCACACTCCTCTGACTTTTCCAAGTTATGTGTGTATTCACAATGAATTATCACGTACTTTAACGGTGAAGGAAAACATCGTGATGAAACCTGCACACCTAAAACTTCTTAGGAATTTCTTAGGTGTGTAGTCCGCCAACCCGCACTAGGCCAGCGTGGTGGACTAAGGCCTAAACCCTCTCAATGGTAGAGGAGGTCCGTGCCCAGCAGTGGGACGTATATGGGCTGATGATGATGATGATGATTTTTTTTTAATACTATTAAGTCAACAGCTTTATTCAAGTGAGCAATTTAGTACAACATACATACGAGTACAAGATTATCAGCAGCACATACTACACCAACTGAGAGGGTTTAGGCCTTCATCGACCACGCCGATCTAGTGCGGGTTAGCGGACTATACACCTAAGAAATTCCTTTGATCTTTTAGGTGTGCAGGTTTCCTTACGATGTTTTCCTTCACCGCTAAAACACCTGACAATTCATTGTGAATACACACATAATTTCAAAAACTGTGCCTGGGGTTTGAACCCGCGACCGCCAAGATTCTGGTCCACGCGCCTAAACCTCAACAACGGTCACACTAAGCAAATTTATAAAAAGAAACAGCAATCTCATAAAATAGGCATTGTTTTTAACACTTGTATTTTCCCATGAAGTTTCTATTGTAGAATGCAAAATTTATCCCTAATGTAGTAAAACCCACCCCAAGCGTTAGTACATGTACGTCCCCAAAGGAAAGTGTGTGCCTATAATTTATAAATTATGCCGATGACACATACCTTCCCCTCGTGTTTGCTAAAGATGTTAGCGTGCGATGTGCAGTATACGTATGACTCACTCAAATGCCCCGGGAATTGAACTCTGGATTCTCAGCTATTGATGGGGTAACTTTTTTATATGGAGACGATGTGTCTGTTTTTTTCGAAGTAAGTTTACTTTACAAATATTTTACGAAGAAATGCTTTTAGGGAGCATCACTTAAATGTATAAAACATACATACGTAACCTCATGCCTGTATTCCCCGAAGGGGTGGAAAAGGTGCATTTCTGCACCCAAATTTCACCAATGGTGTCTCGTGGTCTTGTACAAGGATCTAGAGGTCCTGGGTTCGATTCCCGGGTGAGACAAAGTGTTATTGTGTTTTTCCATTAGGAAATTCTTAGTAGCAGCACGGAGTCTAGAAATGTGCAATAGGCTTGTCCTCTATTACGTGGGACAAAACCAAAATATGTGTACTCGTATTAAAAGCATACAAAATAAAAATTATATTGAAAAGCCAGTTCCAAATAAGCTAAGATTACCTTCTAATGGAACCCAAAACCACTCTATCGAACTATCTAAAATTATAGTATATTGCCTTTTTTTTTTTACGAGAGGAAAGCGCTTTAAGCTCCCCTGTTTGGTACCTCGGGGTAGGCCGAAAAGGGGTATGTCGAGGTCTCTGGTCTTCCAACTTCAAGACGCAATATTTGTATGATAATGTGGAATTAAAACTATGTTGGCGCCAAAGCCTCTTCTCTCACATATCCCTTTGAAACCTTGCTTTCCATACATACATAAACTCACGCCTGTATTCCCCGAAGAGGTAGGCAGAGGTGCATTTCTGCACCCACTTTTCACCAGGTATTCATCAGTCACACGTAATAGGGGGCAAGCCTACTACCGTTTTTTGGGCACATTTCCAGACTCCGTGCTGTTACTGAGAATTTCCTAATGGAAAAACCCAATAACACTTTGCCCGACCCGGGTATCGAACCCAGTACCTCTAGATCGCACGGCACATACTTGTACCGCGAGACCACGAGGCAGTCAAACTACCATTTAGATACTTGAGTCCAAAGAAAAATTCGTATCGCGATATTGATATAAACAGAGATAAAAGCATTCATTTATGAGCCGTCACAAATGGCTCCTAAAATTCTGCTTGTAAATACTACGGGATTAACACGCAGAACGTTTTTACACACGATATTTTCTCGTAGCTATAAAACACATTTATATTACAAGATAATCCTTTTAACACAGCCCTCGTTCGCCACGCTAACTCATTAAAAACTTTTTAGATTTCATTTGGATTTATTGAAACATTTTAAAAGGAGCAAAAGCCATGTTATGGTTTCTGAGCACATGACTTGCTGTAGAAAATACACATACATACATACACTCAATCTTGCATCCCCAATGGGGTAAACAAAGGTGTATATAGTCGCAGTTCCTCAGCTCAGTACTAAACCTAAAGTAATAAGGGGCTGGTCGAAGTAATTTTTTGAGCACATTTTCTGACTTAGTGCAATCTATGCATCTATTCATACAAATAAATAAAATTGGAGTGTCTGTTTGTAATATTGAAATAACCGCTTTTTAATAAATGCATATGGATGTATACACGGTACATATACCAAAATAACGTTTTTTACAATTTTTGTCTGTCTGTCTGTTTGTTCCGGCTAATCTCTGTAACGGGTGGGCCAATTTTGACGGAACTCTCAATGGCAGATAGTTGATGTAATAAGGAGTAACTTAGGCTAAAAAAATAAACAAAAAGACTGTTAGGCGGAACGAAGTTCACCGGGTCAGCTAGTCACTAATAAATTACCAACGGAAAAAATCACATACAGTTTTCCCTACCCAAAAATCTCACCCGGACTTCTCGAATTCACACTGCACAAATTTATCGCGTAACCAACGAGCCAGTCATTTTAAGCCTCAACTAAAAATAACGATTTACATTCCTAAACCTATAAAAGAATCTACGTACAGCAGTGAAGGACTTCGGTTTAGTTCCCAGAATAGCTGGAGTGCCCGAATGACGTCCCGATACGTTATTGTCCGTATCGAGCCATTTCTCTATTTCGCTCAAGTGTCCCGGGTTCGGAATTGGAATGGAGCGAGAACACGCTTAGTGGTTGACATGTCGAGTGGCCTCCGTTGGCACGCTGAGCGGTCGTCCTGTTGTTTCCAGTGGCAGACTATTTCTTTATTCATTCGGTTTACGGATTTAAGTCAACAAGTTGGTCCATGTTATTGCTGATGTGTTTTTATTATTATTCCCGGATAGCTGCTGCCCGCAACTACGTGTGAAAGTTGAGAGTTCGAAAGGAATATTTTCCCCTTTCTGCATGTGATGATACCCTATAGCCTTCCTGGATAAATGGGCTATTCAACACTAAAATAGTTTCTGAGATTAGAACGTTTAACCAACTAATCAAACAAATTCTTTAGCTTTATATAGATATTGCACAAGTATTGCGCAAGTATAGATATTACACATTCTCACACTCACGACTGTGACGAAAATGACTAACAATAAATGTACCTTAGTAAAGGATTAAAACTATGTACAGGTTGTAAAAATACCATGATCGAAATTGTATTTGTAAAACACATTGATGACAAAAAAATCTCGACAAAAAAATGACATATTCCTAACAAACATAAGTATTAAATGTATGTGGTGACAATAAAACGTCAATATTTTTTTTTATATATATCGGGATTTTTTTACGTAAATGTGTTAGTATGTCAGCAGTTGGCTAGACACCAGGCTGCGAAACGAGAGGCCGCAGGTTCGATCCCCACACCGAGACAAATGTTTGTATGATCCACAAATATTTGTTTCGGGTCTGGGTGTTTGTGAGACCGAAAAGTCCCTCGTAGTTTCTGATACCCACGACGCAAGACTCGTATCTTAATGTGGGGTCAGAACTATGTATGTGGCTGTTGGGTGTATTTATTTATATTTATTTATATTCAAGTGCCTGTCGGTTTGTGATGACCGTAACTGTTGCCTGTAGTAGTTTTCGATCACGGCCTTTTTCTTTCTTTCCAATTAGTTGTAGCATTTGTATGTATGGCACTGGTGTACCCTGCACCTACTTTTAACCACGTTTGTTTTAAGACGCACGTACCAGTGAGTGAAATTATTATTGTTTCTCGAAAAAGTTTCAAGGCTCCGTGGCACTGAAAATTTTGATATGGAAAAACCCGAAACACATTATCACAGAAAGGTCCTCTCAATTACGTACCGCACATTACGCCGTAGTAGGACTGACAAAACATTAATATTATTAAAATTAAAACTTATAGCAACATAATAATATTTACATAATATTGTTTATTATAGACATGAGTTCGGTTCTCAAGATTTCACGCCTCAACTGCCGAATTTGATTAAAATCTTGGCGCAGTGGATCGTATATGGGCTGATAATACATACACATACATAACCTCACGTCCGTATTCCCCGAAGGGGTAGGCAGAAGTGCATTTCTGCACCTACATTTCGTCAGGTATGTATCAGTCCGACGTAATAGGGGGCGAGCCTGTTGCCGTTTTTCGGGCACATTTCCAGACTCCGTGCTGCTACTGACAATTTCTTAATAGAAACAACAATAATAATTTGCCCGATCCGGGAATCGAATCAGTATCTCTAGATTGCACGGCACATACTTGTGCCGCGAGACCACGAGGCAGTCAGGGCTGATAATAATGATGACATATATGTACGAAGATCAACTAACATGTATATCAAGACATGTTTTGCAGTTCGAAATCAATTAATTAGCAATGTTTTTTTATGAATTAAACATATGTAGTGTACGCCATTGTCAATAAAACTGTATTGTGTATTCACAAAACGTCCTTATGTCTTCCTGAATGTAAATTACTAAGTACTATCAATGAATATTGATTTTCCAAGGTATTGTCACTTGCAATTTTGCAACGCAATACTAAATTGCCTTTGTGACGCAGTTGATCAGTGGTGGTGGACAAGTCGTGATGGCCTCGAGGTTTAGGCACGCGGTCGAGAATCTCGACGGTCGCGAGTTCAAACTCCAGGTTCACACCTCTGACTTTTCAAAAGTATGTGTTTATTGACAGCCCCGCGGCGCAGTTGGCTAAACACCAGCTTGCGAACGAGAGACTGCGGGTTCGATCCCCGCACCGAGACAAATGTTTGTGTGATCCACAAATATTTGTTTCGAGTCTGGGTGTTTGTGAGGCCGAAAAGACTTTCGTAGTTTCTGATACCCACGACACAGGACTTGCATCCTAGTGTGGGGTCCAGAACTATGTATGTGACTGTTGGGAGTATTTATTTATTTATTCACAAAGAATTATCACGTACTTTAACGGTGAAGGAAAACATCGTGATGAAACCTGCACACCTAAAAGTTCCGCCAACCCGCACTAGTTCAGCGTGGTGGACTAAGGCCTAACCCATCTCAGTTGTAGAGGAGGCCCGTGCCCAGCAGTGGGACGAATATGGGCTGATGATTTAATTAGTGGTGGAGTTTTGATATGTAAAGTCACAGACTTGATCCCCGCATCAGAGCAAATATTTGTACAAATAACAAGCATTTGTCTCTGCCTCACTGGTACCAAGGCATAGTTTCTGGTGCAGTCAAAAAAGAATCGTTGTCAAGTAACACAATACTTAAAGATACACATTTTTTTGTGTTTGGGCGTCTGATATTCGATATAAAATAGGGCAGTGCGTACAAACACAGGGAATGATTGTCTTTCTGCATCCACGTTTCCCCAGGCCATCCGCAAGCGGGGATGTACAAGGCGTGCACCATGCGCGGACAGCACGTCCATGGGGGCGGCAAATCGAGCGATTCATAATGTCTTTGAAGTCATTGTCATGATACCATCCCACCTTAAGTATAAGAAATGTCATGACTCTTTGGATACAAGAAAGTTGATACAAGAATAAATAAAAATAAATAAATACACCCAACAGTCACATACATAGTTCTGACCCCACACTAAGATACAAGTCTTGTGTCGTGGGTATCAGAAACCACGAGAGTCTTTTTGGTCTCACAAACACCCAGACCCGAAACAAATACTTGTGGATCACACAAACATTTGTCTCGGTGCGGGGATTGAACCCGCGGCCTCTCGTTACGCAAGCTGGTATCTAGCCAACTGTGCCACGGGGCTGTCGTGAATGATGTAGGTAACCTCCTTTTTTTCCTTTTTTTTAGTTGTAAGGTGTAGGGCGTTATACTCGGGTTTGCACGCGGGCGTTGAAGAAGCTAGCGGCGGGCCTGCGTTTCCCCCACTTGCTTTTTAAGTAGGTTGCGGTTCTCTAGAAGTTTTTCGGGCTCACTTATAAACTCCATGATGCTTCTGATAGTTTCTTTATTGACACACCTAATAAAATTTTGCCGCAAACGTATTTCAACCTAAGACTTTTATATCGCAACTCGCAAGGCATGTATCTCGGTGTAAGCTAGAAATCTCTTGGCTAAGACGCACATCCTTCATATACATCACCAGCCCATATACGTCCCACTGCTGTGCACGGGCCTCCTCTACAACTGAGAGAGTTTAGGCCTTAGTTCACCACGCTGGCCTAGTGCGGGTTGGCGGACTACACACCTAAGAAAATTATTATATTAAATTATTAAGCCAGGAGAAATCATCCCCTCAGAATTTAATAATCGACACACTGGTGTTAATAATGGGCACACAAAACGCGTTGCGGGAATAATGCAGCAACGGGGAAAAGATATGCCACAACACAATGGAAGGAATCCGGATTAGAACCGTTTATTGGCTATATGAGGAAGCGGTAAGGAAAACAGCCTGATTATCCGAGATTAATGTAGCATGTGTGTTCATTTATCCAGTGGTGGGGATATTGATTGCCCAGTTAATGTATTTGCCTACTGGAGTATGTTTATCTGCTAGCGTTTATTTACCAGCAAGGCGGATAGTTGGATGGTATTCGTTTTCTGATATTTGAAATGATCTGAATGCCCCGTTGATTTCGCGTTACTTGAGACTTAAATTGCTGGCAGGTCTGGGTAGAATTTATCTTCGGAGGTGCAGGTTTGGGAGTTTATAATATTTGCCAAAAAAAAAAAAAATTTACATACATACATAAGCTCAAGCTTGTAGGCAAAAGTTCGTTTCTGCACCCACATTTCGCCACGTTTGTATCAATAATAGGGGACGAGCCTGTTGACGTTTTTCGGATACATTTTCAGATTTCGTGCTGCAACACTTGTCACTATTTTATAAATTTTGTTCTGATTTACTTCGTTGCGGGATTATGACAAATAAGGTTCCCTTAGATTCGCTGAGCTTCAGTGCACGTCGTCAATACTGTGCGTGCCGCTGTCGATCCTAGAGCACAGGAGCAATAGTAACGGGTGTGTGGTGGGATAAGGCAAAAAAACACTGCCCGACCCGGGAATCGAACCCAGGACCTCCACATCACTCGGCACATATTTGTACTGCGAGAACACGAGGCAGTCGAGTTAGTGTATGTATGCAAGAGCACTTTTTTATTGTTCTATATACTCGTTTATTGAAATGGCAAAGAAACAACAGTAAAATAACACTTTATGGTTAGTACAGTGTAGTCCAGACAGTGTTCAAGAGCGAGAAATTTTCTTCTTTCGACATTCGACACACTCATTCCAGCTCCCTGAAAATCTTCTTCAAAATGCACTTAAAAATTAAGATAATAAGAAAGAGAGAAGAACACATGGGCTAACAAATTATTTATATACTTTTTTATTAATAGCTGAACCGGCTAGGTGCGTCGTTTTTAAGTTCTACGAAAAAATCACGTATTCCCTCCTTCCTATGATCCTGGATCCTTTAAGCGAAGCGTGAAGAAGCATTTGTGCAGGCCGGCATGATTGTGTCGACCAGCGGGTGACCATATCGTTTCTCGCTGGTCGGTATTAATTTTTTGGACTCCACTGTGCTTACCATCAGGTACAGTGGAGTCACTTTGCCGTGCCAGAATAAAAAAAAAAAAAACCCGTAAGATTTCAAAGTCAAAGTCAAAATCATCTTTATTTAAATAGACTTTTACTATTAAAGTTCAATATTAAACTATTTTTTTAAACTTTAATTTGCTTTCATGTTAACCTTCATAAGGTCTTTAATTTTACAAACGTTGCCGTGCTTCGGGTCAGATTTGACCCAGTAGTAGAATTTAACCAAAAAATGAACAAAAAATAAAGATAAAAATGTGTAATGGATTTATTTGACATATTATGTTTATTTCTACAGAATTACTATTAATTTTTATATAAATTTTAATTTAATACATCTTATATAAAAATAATACACAATATTGTATGACGTTAATATAAAAAGAGACTCAGCAATATCTAAAAAAAATGTAAATGAAATTATATCTTATTACACTGGGTGCAACAACTGTAGTTAAATGTTTTTTTTATTACATACGAATTTCTTACAATCTACCTGTGTAGATTGTACCTTTGATCTGTATCAAAGGTATTTTATTGTCAGTTTTAGCACATAGGTGGCAACGACTTCTAGGGTTGGATGTTCCAAACGTAACTTGTGGCTGAATCACATAGAACCCAAAATTTGATGCCATATATAGCTGGTTTCGATGGCATGTACTGTCAAAATGGACAAATCCCTCTGAATGCCACAAGCTAATGAAAACACGCTTACCTTCCAAATTCGTATATTTCACTATAATGTGTATCAAAGGTGGTGGGAAAAATAAATCAAAACTGGATTTTTCTTTTGAGGTGATCCTTGAGCAAGAATAGCGTGTCAATCCTGGTGTCAAGTTTATTATGTTTTATCTGGAAGCTCTGCCACAAGACTGCGTGACAGGGTTTCTGGAATATTGTATTTGCCCATTTTTTGACGTCAATGAAGGCACAATCACTGATTCATTTTCGCTATCCGAGCTATCAGATGGTTAAGCTTTTTTGATATAATCTTCTGTTTCAGAATAATATTCATTAGTATCCGACATTTTATTCAATATCACCGCTTCTATTTGATTGTGTATCATTTTTTAGAAACAAATATCGTTTTCATCACTGTAATCTATGATATGTGTTGTTTGATTGATATACATAATCAATAATGTTTATACATAACACTAAGATTTGTGTGGGTAGAAAAAAAGAACGTCTCATTCAAAAAGTTATGGGAAACATAAACAATTCGAACGATAACAGATGCACTGTGCGTTTGTTATTAGTTGAGGTCAATTCTGACCCGAAGACCGTTAGAGTAAAAAAAACCATATCTGGAATATTATAATATTTTTTTATAAAATTATTCCAATAATACCTAAGTAAATGGAAGCGAATCATTAAAAGTCATAAAATATCAAACTCCTTGAACGCTTATTTTCTGAGAAAATTACATTTTTATAACAAAATGGGTCAAAATTGACCCGAAGACCTTATGAAGGTTAATACAACTAAACTATTTATTCTTGACAGTTACTTTACTAACTGAAGATGATATTTTTATTTTTGGTCTATACAAGGCCTTGGGAAATAAATAGAAGTGACGTCATAACATGTCCAAGTAGGTATTTCTCGGAAGCCATACTGGTGAAAAAGTATTGTCAGAAAATAAGTGGCTCCCTTGAGAATGCCCACGCAAACCGCATGCTTCCGGCTTACTAATCAGTGTAGCGTTTCTCAACCGCCTTATTTTTTTCACCATTTCTGCGTATTATTAAGGAGATTTACTATAAATATAATAATGGACATCCCATTCATAAGTAGACATAGAAAGTTGAGCTGTAGAAATTATTAAAGCGAAACACTTATTCTCAGTCATGCTTGTAACTGAATTTTACGCCATTTCTCTATATTATTTCAGCGATTTACTATAGATATCTAATAATGGACATACCATTATTTTCAAATAAGTAAATTGTTGAAGCGATACTCATTAAGCGTTAAAGGGTATGTTGAAGATATTTAATACTGCAGTTGTATACATATATCAGTTGTATACTAGGGCTGCTCAAGACCGGGATGGTTGGCGCCTACTTGGGGAGGCCTTCGTTCAGCAGTGGACGGCGATAGGCTGAGAATATATATACATATATCGAGGGCTGTAATAGTCAAGCTTTGATAAGCTGTTAAGTGCAAATACTCATTAAGCCTTTAAGGATGTTCGCTGAAGATTTGGTATAGTTAGAGACCGAGGAAGACGCATACATACATACATAACCTCGCGCCTGTATTCCCTGAAGAGGTGCATTTGGGCACCCACATTTCGCCAAGTATGTATCAGTCCCACGTAATAGTGAGCGAGCCTATTGTAGTCTTTTGGGCAAATTTCCAGACTTTGTGCTGCTCTCCGTAGCACCAAAAATTATCAAATTTCAAAAAAGAAACTTGAATTTTCCAATAGAAAAACCCAATAATACTTTGCCCAACCCGAAAACCGAACCTCTACATGGCATGAATTAAGTCTAAGTTAGCATAATAATACCCAAACCTTTAGAACCATTAAAAGAATATACTATTACAGTTTTTTTTTTAGCTCAAGTGTATACTTGGCTTGTCTCAGAGAATCGTGTCAAGCTTATTGTATCTGATTTGACAATACCTAAGTATGGTTTGTCGTTGCTAGACACTCGATGGGTGCTTGAAAATAGATTTATTGGCTTTACCGACACATTTTTTTGTTTTAAAATCCAGTGGTGGATATTTTAGTCTAAATAGTCCAAAATAAAATATTCAAGAGATAATTGTCACTAAAAATAATGCCGTTCAATGGAACTGAATTTACATTAAATAATTGTTCCACGGAAATATATTTCTGCCCACCTCTTTTAGTATACAAAGACAGATTACATCATTACACCAAAATCTAAGTCGACTATTGTTTTATAGGAAACAGGTAATAGACACGCCACAAACAACTGCCTCGTCAATCCCACGGCTAAATAACAACGATCGAATTACTGTTTGGGCAGTTTAATTTCGTTTTCCTTACCAAATTATCGCTTGCGGCATGATGCCTGTAAATATGCCCGGAAATCTAAAACCAGTTAGCATAACATGGCTACAGAACAGACAAAACAGACTATTATAGACATGAATACGAGAATAAATTCAAATTATGTGTCAAACACAAAAAAAAAACATCTCATGCAAAACCGATATTCAATGCTTCAGGACATTAGACAGATTGCAGAATATCTACTAAGCTTCATACATAAATCTCTTTCGACACATGTAATCTATTCCGTTCGGATTGGCCGCAATAATTACATGATATGACTTCTACGTGGCTCGATTATATTAGGTGAGGATTATCCGACGATCACTATAGATTCAGCGCCGGTGCTAATCGGATTGTTGTTATTGTGACGGCTCCCAGCGTGGCGAGAAATGAGCGCTAGAATTTCTCGTGTTCTTTGTTTGTTGTAAAATTCTTCGGACGCGGGTTTGTGGGTTTCATTTGTTCAATAAGCTGTGTTTTTTGTGTTTTGATGCTTTTTGTTAGGTTGTTGTGGGATGTTAGTCTATGGTTATAGTCTATTAGAATTTCAAGAAGTGTCTTGATGTTAATTTATAAACTGAGAAAATTGAAAATACATTAACAATTAGTAGGCTTTTTAATGATTAATTTTGTAGTATTTTAAATAAAATTTTAATAAATGAAAGATAAATAATTATGCTAAATACTCAAATAGGTAGAAAAGTTAAAACAAAAATATAAATTATATATATAAAGTCAGTGAAAGAGTATTTAATAAATTAAGATAGAAATAAAATAAACCTACTTAGATATAAGAATAGAACAGGCAAAATATCAAAAGAAGTTCTATGAACAAGAGGGAAGAATATACATCCTCGAGGATGTATATCCTTTTACAACTACAACTATTAGTAACTAAAGTTCTAGTAAAATTATTGGTGTATTTTTTAAAGTAACATGTGTGTAAAGTTTCAACGCAGTTCTTAACAAGTACACACACGATGCCGTAGTTCCAAAGACATGTTTGCAAAGTCCAACGTAACTGGAACGTAGCTCTTTTTAATTCCAACATTATCAGGCCTTCCTTTTCTGAGAACCTAACGTTCTTTCGTACATTTCTACGGAAATCCATCGGGATGTGCTGTTATTTATTTATTTCAAAGCATGGCACAATTTCTTTCACTCGAATAGCTGATGCGTGGCTGACTTTACGATTTTTAATTTCATTGAATAATGCTTGCTATTTTTCCTGTTTGCACAGGAGAGATGAAAAATATGTTTTTTATCAACAAACTTCTTCCTTTAGTCTTTATGGGGATAGACATACGCTTTGCTGCATTTCAGTACCGCAAATGAAATATGAAAATGTAATGTAAAAAAACATTTTATTTTTAATTCATTTTACATATCTTGAAATATTTTTGGATACAATTAGTGCGTATTAGTGTTTATTTATTTATTGCTCTTTTTAAAGAAAAACAGAATGAATAATAACTGTTAATTCACAATAAAGATAAATAAAAATTATCGTCAAGTAAATAAAAGTTAAATTACGTTATGGAAGAAAGAAATGGAACATTAACATTGTATGTTTAGAGATCATAAAAAATTCCGTAGAACAATTTTGTTTACGTGTTCATAAATTACTTTGGGATTATCAGCTTAACGGCAGCTAAGAAGTAATCTTAATAAACATCTTGGCATTTAGATCTAATTAATGACCTACTTAGCTCAGAGGCGTATCCTAAGAATACCTAATGCCTATCTTGTGTATACCGTGGGAATATTAAGACGTGGAGTTGAAGTGGATTAAGAGTATGACGAAATTCCGGCTGCAAATTAGATTTTAGCTATGATATTCCTGTTCTCGCTGTCACGAGGCAAGTTTCGGTATTGTGTTTCCTATTGCATTAAAATTTAAATAAGTATAAGAAGTATTTGATACAGAAGTACATTTGTATACATAAGCAGTTATTTCGCAGCAATAACTTCTCTATAATCTCATTTCTGCTCTTCACAAAACTTGCAGTGTCAGGCATTTAGTTTTACCATTTCTAGGCCTTCTGACTTAATATTTTGTCTTGTAATACAATTGGTTTCATTTGATAAGGCAGGACAGAATAATGGTCAGCTAATAGCATACTTAACAAAATCAAAATTAAACGGGTTCTTAGAAAATAAAAGAGCACCGAGTACAATGAGTCACTTTCACCTGACTTTTGTATAAAATCCTGACTGCCAAACAACATGGGCGCGTAACAATGCGTTAAAATCCAATAATTCATACTGGCTGAATGTAGACGTCGGAGCGTTTCTGCGAAAAAATGAAATAGCTAGTGGAAAAAATCGGGAACGCGGTCCCCAGTCAAACACATTATGCCCTTGTTTCTATTTGAAAAGGGAATGTTCAAATTGTTGAAGTGTCATACAGAGTAAATGGGGGTCCCGGAAATCCGGGTCATTGGGTGCTTGAAACTTTACGGGCCGTGTCTCAGAAAATAGCGCGTCACTCCCAACCGGAGTCGAGCGCTACAAACTAAATCTTTGTGATGAAATGTTTTGCGCTTCAAGATTTTATCTTTGACAGGTAAAAGCGGAATAGCCATTCTTTTTTCCAATTTAATAACGTGGATATTAGTCATTTCTCAGTCTTGCTATGTCCTAGTTTAGTTATTTACAGATGTTTGTATTCATTCTCTTTTTTACAATTTCGTACATCGAAATGAAGAAAATGAAACCCTTGTAGAATTAAGCGTGTGTCTGCGTGTCTGTCTATCACAATTTATCATCTCCGAATCTCATTGATGGTTTAAATTGAATTTTGATGCTCTTGTTAGTGCAATATATTTAAGTAAAACTGTCATTACCAGACTCTATCGTGCGTATATAAATATAATCAAAAAAATCATACAAACATAGCCTAACGCTTGTATTCCCCGAAAAAGGAGGGTAGAGGTGCGTTACTGCACCCAAATTTCGCCAATTGTATTTTCGTCCAACGTTATAGGGGGTGAGCATATTGCCGTTTTTCGGGCACAATTCTAGACTCCGTGATGATATTTAGAATTTCCTAAATCAAAAACCAATAACACTTCGCCCAACCCAAGAATCAAAAGCGAGTTCTCAAGATCGCACGGCACACACTTGTGCCGCGAGACCAAAAGGCAGTCAAAAATTATATAAATATCGCGGACATTTCAAACACAAACGCAACTCATAAATAATTCAGCATCGTCCAACAAAGTACCGAAATACGATTAGTTAGCGCAAACAGGTTTGGATATAATGCTAAGTTTAGTTTTCCCGTCGACATCGCTTAATAAAGTGAATTACGTCTAGGTTCAGGACTTGACGTGACTTGAAGTTAGAGCGGCTAAGTGGCCGATCCGCCATCAAGACTTACAATGTTATGACATTTCTAAGTAGTTTTTACGGTAGAAAAGACTGGAGATAATTTTAATGTTTAAATTTTACAGTTTAGTAGCGGCCAGGCACGATTTAACTCTTACGTAATACTATGAAAAAAGAATTTGATCCTTATCCTCCTATCTTTGTAACAAAATTAATCAGCAGTTTAGTTGATACATCTACTAACACTTATCGAAAAAGCTGTCTTTGTAAAGTTCTCTTTTTGTATACCTAACGTCGTATCTTTTTAATGTTACTATATATGACTTCAAGTACCATCTTAATTTAAACACCACTAAAGTTTATTTGTAACACGATATTATGTGAGCTCGAAAATTATTGTTCTGATAGTCGTATCGACCAACGGGTTGACCCCAAAAAGCCTTGACCAATATGCTCAGAGTTTTCATTCGATTGTTGGGTCAAGGGCCAAATTGGAGAAGGCGGCCTTACTAGAAACAACTTCAGTCTTGAAGAGGCTCCTCATTCTAGAACTTCTTGTGACTTGGGTCATAGGCCACGCTATAGCTTGACTATAGATGGGATTTATTCAAAATATTACAATTATTTTTTGTTTAAATGTATTTAAATAAATAAATACACCCAACAGTCACATACATAGTTCTGACCCCACACTAGGATACAAGTCCTGTGTCGTGGGTATCAAGGACTACGAGAAACTTTTGGTCTCACAAACACCCAGACCCGAAACAAATATTTGAGGATCACACAAACATTTGTCTCGGTGCGGGGATCGAACCCGCGGCCTCTCGTTTCGCAAGCTGGTGTCTAGCCAACTGCGCCACGGGGCTGTCAAAAAAAATATGTTTAAATATATTTGTAATTATTATTATTCATCATCATCATCATCATCATCAGCCCAAATACGTCCCACTGCTGGGCACGGGCCTCCTTTACAACTGAGAGGGTTTAGGCCTTAGTCCACCACGCTGGCCTAGTGCAGGTTGGCGGACTACACACCTAAGAAATTCCTAAGAACTTTTTAGGTGTGCAGGTTTTATCACGATGTTTTCCTTCGCCGTTAAAGCAAGTGATAATTCATTGTGAATACACACATAACTTCGAAAAGTCAGAGATGTGTGCCTGGGGTTTGAACCTGCGACCGCCGAAATTCTCGACCACGCGCCTAAACCTCGAGGCCATCACTGCTTCGTAATTATTATTATTTTTAATATATTTTAAAATAAAGTGTACCTATTTACGTGAATCTGAACATATAGTCTGTTGCTGGTCTTTATTGGATTTCAACTTGGCGTAGTGGTCATCACATTCCTTTTGTTCATTCATGAGACTCTTCTAATGTGGGGCTAACACAAGTGCCAAGTAATGATCCTTCAAGGACCAGTTGGATACAGTGGCCAGTTGGATACAAAGTCAAATTCAAACTATCTTTATTCAAATAGACTTTTGCAAGTTCTTTTGAATCGTCAATTTTAAGCTATTTTAAACTAAACTATTGCCGCTTCGAAACGTGTTACGCTGTGGAGAAGAAACGGCAAGAAACTCCCTCAGCAACACGAAATGTCAATTTTTTAAATTAAAATAGCAATAATATTATTATTTTTTAAATTGACATAGTTTCAATTTTACCTGATAAATATGCCTCGTGATCTCGCGGTACAAGTATGTGCCGTGCGATCTAGAGGTCCTGGGTTCGATTCCCGGGTCGGGCAAAGTGTTATTGGGTTTTTCCATTAGGAAATTCTCGGTAACAGCACAGAGTCTGGAAATGTGCCCGAAAAACGACAATAAGCTCGCCCCCTATTACGTGGGACTGATACATACTTGGCGAAATGTGGGTGCAGAAATGCACCTCTGCCTACCCCTTCGGGGAATACAGGCGTGAGTTTATGTATGTATGTATAATATGATAAATATCATAACGATAAATGTCATAACGGTACATGTCATAACGGTACATGTCCTAACGATACATGCTATAACAATACATGTCATAACGATACAAACTGTAGCAACACAATACAACTCCGATCAATTAACTGACTCCCAAGGCTTATCAATAAAATCTGAAATTTTAGTTCTTTTGCGTCATACCGCAAAAGACAGACATGTCATTATAATAGGCTGTTGTTTTACATGTATAATATTGGTCTGTATGACTTTCACATAAACTCCATAAAGTGCTACAATTTAGAACATTGTTGAAAAAGGCAACCGCTAACTACGTAACTTGTATCGCTGTATTTTTACATAAAAAGTTTATTACACCGTAATGTATTTTTAACTACAAACATAATTGCCATTTGCCAACAGTTCCGTATTATTTTATACATTTTTTCGTTTTTCTAAAGCACGCCATCAATTTAGCTGGCCATTTGCGAAAAAAGTGTTGGGTGAAATGGGAAAATGAAAAAAACTTCCGCACATTCTCCGTTTGGGATCAAAAGTGTCGTCAGAAGATGGATAAAGGCGCGCTCATCGACCGGTAGCGGTGAGCGATGACTGAGTTATAGAACCGACTGACGGCCAACGTTGGCTCAAATTACAACCAGCTATGACTGCGTGGTCGAGTAATCAACTAGAAAAAAGCGCAATAGATACCGACGAATTGAAATAATATCGAAGAAAACGAATTCAATAAACATTTTGCAAAATCAAATACCATCATAATTGAATTTACGTAAAAAGGTTATAGCCTATTTTTCACCTTTAATGTAACATTTCAATACGTGCCCGAAATGGCGCACTAAACCTTTTTTACTCCCACATTAAAAACGTTCCCATTCACATAAACGGGGTTTCTGTAAGGGAACAGTAAATCTCGATCGATATTGTGGACCATATTTTTATTAGCAAAATAAAGCCTTGTTATGCATTGGGCGGCGCGGAATTTCCTCGCAATCTCGATTAGCATAAATAACTGTGAACAAAGCCTTAGGCTCGAAACGCACTGTGGTTGCTTAAAAAATAGCAAATTAGATTTTGAGATTTCTTTGTTAAATCGCGTCGTATTTCCCGTTGTTCGAGAAAGTTTCGTATTTACTGGCACGTTCATAATAATTAAGGATTCTAAAATATTTTTTTGTTCGCTCATTATGAAACTGAGTTGTGAAGGAAAATGGATGGCCGTCGGCCGTCGCTTTGTTTACGGGAATTGTGAGTTCGATTTTTAAATTAAATTTCGTGTTATAATTAAAAGTTGTATTGAAATATAAAAACTTACTGTGATTGGATCTCTTTGGAACGTGAACTCTTTCGAACGCGATTTCAATGTAAGCCGATACCAGGTTTTTTTTCGATCGTCGGTACCAAATAGTAAGGATAATAGGCTTTCCACATAGAGCATAAAGTTGCAAGACCGTCAACGCTTGTTACTCAATGCAAACTTGCTAAGATGTTTGCGAAACACATAAAATTAAATAAATAAAATTCTATGCTTTTAAGTTAATGAAAATTCTTTGCTCTTCATAGACTCGCTTGGCTTATAAATAAATAAACAAATACACTCAACAGTCACGTACATCGTTCTGGTCCCACACTAAAATACAAGTCTTGTATCGTGGGTGTCATAATCTACGAGAGACTTTTTGTGGTCTCACAACCACTAGACCCGAAGCATAAATTATACAAATATATCGAATAATTTATCCGCATTATTCAACTGTACATAATACATGGTATAAACAGACCGTGATTTAAAACTACCTAAGACAGGTAAGAGTTCAGTGATTAGGAGAATGTTTTTTTTTTATACCTAATGTTTTTAGCGTCAATGTGATTGTAATCATCGTCACTATTACCTGTCTTAGTATTCGATCACGTTCTGTTTTCACCTTGTATGTGTAATGAATCAACTTTCTTCTAGATAAAAACTTATTGTAGGTACAGATGATCTTTTAGCCAAGGTTATGCCTTGTGCGAATATATAAAATAATTAATACGCAAATACATCTCAAGTAATTTATTAAAGGTAAAATTCCCTGTAGCGGAATCCTAGTCTTCTAGGTACTGCGTCCTACTAAGTAACAAAGCCTTAATTATTTCTGTAATAATTAATACATCGCTAACCTTAATTGCTTAGATTTTTCCTTTTAACTCGAACTTTTTAGAAACCAATTAATTTAGCAACGGCCTCGATATTATTGGTTTACATTGCGTAGTTGGTTAGGAGCTAGCCGGTGAAACGAGAGTCCGCGAGTTCAGTCTCTGTGTCAGAAAATTTATTTGTGTGAAACATATACAGAAATAATTATACGTAAGTTATTTTTATATTTGATGCTACCTCAGGTTTATTATTGACTTTTTCACTCACCTTCACTGAATGTACCAGATCGCCTATAATGCTAAAGCGTTTAGCAGAGCGTTTTCTCCATAAAAAGCTAAGTCAGATCAGGTGTCGTGTGACCTAAAGATGGCGGGCCCACCGTAAGTAAGAATGATTGATCTGAATGGCTGTTTGTAATACATACATATGTACATAGTATGTACATGTGTGTGCTCTTCATTCACTATAAAACAAATATGGAACAAAATCTACCTAAGTTGTCCTCTCATAAAGATCCGAACAAAATTTATGGTTCCTTATTTAGTCATATAAACATGGAACACAATAAAGTTTTTAAATCAAAAACAATTACTTTGAAGAACCGTCTGACCTTTAGTGAGTGGGCAACTACTGGTATATTTAAAAGCCGAAATAAATTGTATGATTTATATAATGAAAGAATGTTTAACCAATATCCGGCTTTTATTGCCTATGTAAAATTATATTCTAAGGTTTTTAAACAAGTTTGTTCTGCAAACGTGGTGAACACTAAGCTTGCCCCACTTAATCTCATTAAGTAAAAGCCTTGTTATGTTATATGAAAGAACAGATTCAATACTGAATGACGTTATCACTCAAAACATACAGCAATACTTTTGAGGCCTAATTGATACTGTCAATAATCCGCTTTAACACCACATAAACAAAAAGCTATTGCTTCCGGAGCAGTTACCATTAACCGCTCGATCAAGGTTAGAGTTACAACGGAACCGCACGAAATAAATATAATCGGTATAGCCCCGGCAATCAGGAATTTCGTGACTGAAAATTACTTTGTGTAGGAGTTGTGAATAAATTTACATTACGATGAAATGATATAAATACATGGATGTGTAATACTTTGTGAATAATTTAATTTCAATTCAGAAACAGTCAGCGATTTTATTCGAAATTTCACATGACTGAACGATAGTCGAATTGGTATAACAAATTTGGAATTGGTTGATAGGCTTAGAGATCTAAGTAATGGGAAAGATATGCTTTGTTGTTAGGAAGATTCTTATTCGATTTAGATTAGATTGATTAAAATAATGGAAAATAAATGAAAAGTCAAAGAATTAAGTTTTGATTTTTTGAGAGAAAGGAAAACACAGCTAGAAAAATGTGGTCGCACGTCGTCTACCTACCAGTGCATTTACTTATATTTTTTTTTTATTTTTTTTTTTACACAATAACAATGTTAAATTATCATTAAAAATTAGATTTAAGTGTTGGTAGCTTGTTTTTACGAAATCATCATTGTATAATATACATAATATAACCATAATAAAACATTGTTACTCAAAATTTAAAAATTAAATTATAAGCATTTCCATCCATATGACCATACAGATTAAGCTTATATTTCTAAATCACCAAAAAGGTTTTCATAGAATAAACAATTTTGCATGCATTAATAAACGCCAAAACACATTTTTAATCTAACTTTTCGAATGGAACTCAATTAAGCGCACGCTCACCTACACGGGTTTCGCTTCTCGTAAATGCACGTTGGCCTCGTGCCTTTTATTCATGGTGTTCGTTATTGATAGGATGAATATTTCATCGTCGCGCGATGTTTGCCGACAGAGCTCGACTTTGTCTCAGTAACCAGATGTATTTGCCGAGTTTTGTACGGCTTTTTATTTATTTATTGTTCCAGCGGAGGGGTAAATTTTGAAGCCACCGTTTGACGTCAATTAGGGACTTCAATCAAAATATTTTAATCAGTTATGTTAAAGGATAGCTGACCAAATGTATTGACCTCACTGAAGAAACGTGTAGTGCGGTCAAAATAGCGCAAGAAGCTATTAAATTGTGACTGCATCGTGGTCTCGCGGTACAAGTATGTGCCGTGGGATCTAGAGGTCCTGGGTTCGATTCCCGGGTCGGGCAAAGTGTTATTAGGTTTTTCCATTAGGAAATTCTCAGTAACAGCACGAAGTCCGGAAATGTGCCCGAAAAACGGCAATAGGCTCGCCCCCTATTATGTGGGACTGATACATACCTGGCGAAATGTGGGTGCAGAAATGCGCCTCTGCCTACCCCTTCGGGGAATACAGGCGTGAGTTTATGTATGTATGCTATTAAATTGTCTCTTGCCACTTAACACAATTTTGTTTGTTAAATATTTAAAATTGGCATTACTTTAATATATACACAGCTCTCAGTATATGATTTTACGCCGTTATATATATATATATTGTTACTTGGAAATTATGTACCATAAAATATAGGTCGTATTAATCTGCATATTTAATAAAACGTCAAAGTATATTATTGATGCAATTTTATTTTAGTTATTATCATATTTATGACTAATTACTTACTATAGTATAGTTGTTATTGCTAATCTAGACAGGCGATGTACATTTAACAGTTCAGCGTTTTAATTTACTTTCAACTCATACAACAAACGTACAAATTCATTATATAGACACATACAAGTTTATTTTAATCCGGTATCAGTCTCTCGACTCATCTAGATAATCATCACTGCAATTGTAATATAATTGCAACATGTAAATGATTTCAAGGTCATGTCTATTTTCAAAGCAATCGACTCAAAGTCAAAGGCATATGAAAGACTTGCAAACTATGTCTCCTAACAATACTCAAGCAATATAACGAACAATTTAGCCCGAAATTCGGAGTTGTATACGTAATGCGGTATAATTTCCACTTCTGATTGTGTTGACACAAACTTCGGAGACAGTAAATGAATAATTTTGACCGCTTTCACTAATTCAGACTTGGATTGGGACGAGATAATCAGAGTTAGGGTGGCGCCCCCTTGGCAATCTAGAGCAAGAATTAACATACAAGAAATTCGAATACAAGTACTTACTGGGTGTAATGCAAATTAGGGTTAAAATTACCTTTTCGAATGTGGCTTGCAGTTTACATTCAAATAGTTTTTGTTACCCGTTTTCTATGCCATTAATTGTTCAACGCTTCTTACATTTGATAACGCCTTTAAAAAAGCTTAGCTTAGCTTAGCTAGGAATTAAATACCGTAAAACGGGGTAAATAGGAATGGCGGGGTAAATTGGAATAAAAATCTGATTTTGTAGCACGTTATATAACTTTTATTCTATTTAAATAAGGTCAACAGTTCTTGGGTTTTTAACGAGTTTATATTTTGTTCTACTAGTCACAATGAGTTTTTAAGACAGGCACTCAGGATTTATTATGAAAAAAACACTGTGAAATAACGTTGTCGCAGACACGTGGTTTTAGCTATTTTTAATTTCGAGATTTAGTTAAATTTTAATTAAAAAAAGACTGTTAAAATAGATAAATCCTAGGCATAATAGTGTACTGTGTTTGGCAGAAACGTGAATGTAAGTAAATAACTATAAATTTTCTTTTAAAAACCTTAGTTTCAGTTGCATGTCGTTTTTAGGTTATTTTGGGGATAATTGGAACGCAAAAGGGGGAAAAAGGCACGTGAACAGGTAAAATTGGAACAACGCTGGGGTTATTTGGTTCACTTGGGGGGTAAATTGGAATCATTAAATAGGGTTGTACCGTATCCAAAAACAATTTTACGTATCATCCGACCCAAAGTACCGCCCAGGTAGAAATGTAACCTAGTTTTTTTTGCATGGGGGTCACCAATCCAAAGACTTTCTGTACCTATCGAAAGTTGCTTTACCTCTATGATTGTATCAGATTACCTTAGTTAGCCGAGCTATTCCTATGCGCTAAAATGTTTTTATGTATTTCAGAATTGAGATGCCTCTTGAATTATACCAGGGTTTCTCAAAGTGGGGTACGCAATTTACGTAATGTTGACTTAATGCCTAGCAGGCAAGTGCAGCACGCGTCCTGTCCTCGACCAGTGGGACAGGCGCCACGGTGCGGCGACGTTCCGCCTGACGCAGGTGTTGTCGGGGCACGGATGCTTCGGCCATTACCTGTGTCGGGTGGCTCTGAAGGAGGAGTCGGCCGTGTGTTACCATTGTGACAACTGCCCGGACGACACAGCCCAGCACACACTACAAAAGTGTCCAGCCTGGGAGGTGCAGCGCAGCGCTCTCCGCGCGATTGTTGGTGACGACCTCTCGCTCCCGGCCGTCGTCTCTTCGATGGTCGGGAGTCCTAGGTCGTGGCGAGCGGTGCTCTCCTTCTGCGAGCACGTCATGTCCCAGAAGGAGAGCGCGGAGCGGGATCGCGAGAGAAGTGGTCAACAGAGATAATTAGACCCGGCGCCCTGCCCTGTGGCAAGGGGGAGTTAGAATCCCACCACGGTATCCCCTGCCTGTCGTAAAAGACGACTCAAAGGGGCCTTTGGGGTCGCTGGGCGCGCTGCGGGGGCGGCGCGTCCTCACTGAAAGTGACCCCGAGAGGGGCGGCGGCACTGTGGCCTGTGTACGTCACGGGCGCCCATCCACAACCGGGGCGCCTGAACCAAGCTAGTGGAGGTGCAACTGCACCCCCTACAACTCCGAGACGGCCGAGACAATAACGTCTCGGAGGCGCACCGGGCGGCTGCGGCATTACGGTGGGCGCTTCTCGCTCACGTACCGTGGTCTCCCCACTCGGCGCGGAGATGGCCACCGGGGGGTTTTGGTCGGTATGCCGGTTTAGGGAATTTTGTTAGGGACCCAGCCCGGCACTAACATCTGCGCGGACATGACGTCGCCGTGCGCCGGGCTGGAAGACCGGTGACCCCGACATACGCTTTACATGACATGATGATGATAAAATCACAGAGCAGTAACACACCGGGATTTGAATTTCAAATGATGGGGTGTCACTGTATTTGGAATTGGCAAGCGTGGTGCTTTCCATCACGCGGGCGACGTCTAATCATTACTTATCATAAAAAACACCCAGACTCGTAACAGACATTAAAATTCACCATTGGAAAATATCGGTCTCGCCAGGAATCGAACCCGGGTTTCTGGTTCCGCATGCAGGTAGTCCGACCGTTGCTATATTTATACACGCTACAAGGTTTTTTTTTCAAACTAGCTAAGTAGGTAGGTGACAACCCTTGTAAAAATTCCGATTTACCCCTCTTTCAAACCTATTAACCCCGTCAGGGGTAAATTGGAATTTAATAGAGTTTTTGTTAATTTTCTCAAAATTGTGACAATATTTGGGAATCAAAAGCTATTAAACTTTTAAAACAGATAACCATACAATCTTAAGTAACCTTATAAATACCCTATGAGTTACAGAAGAAGGTTAAAATTCCAATTGAAAGTCAAAATTGGACCAATTTACCCCGTTTTACGGTAATAAATAAATACACCCAACAGTCACATACATAGTTATGACCGCACACTAGGATACAAGTCCTGTGTCGTGGGTATCAGAAACTACGAGAGACTTTTCGGTCTCACAAACACCCAGACCCGAAACAAATATTTGAGGATCACACAAACATTTGTCTCGGTGCGGGGATCGAACCCGCGGCCTCTCGTTTCGCAAGCTGGTATCTAGCCAACTGCGCCACGGGGTTTGCTTCGAAATAAGCACATATTTGTACGGACATACATGTTACATACAGTTCGACGTTTAAGTCGTTGGACCAGTTGTGTACGTAGGTGTGTGGAAGGTTGTATGTTTGATTCGGTTCAAGGTACGGCAAGCATGTTGTCAACGGTCACACGGAATATGAAAAATGTTCGAAAATTTCACTACTTTTTATTTAATTCGGGGTTTTTATCAAAAAAGATATGACAACCCCGTCGTATCTTTTACATAGTCATATTTACATGCACATTAATAAATATAAATAAAAGGAGCATGAAACGCTGTGTGTGTCGATAAATTTAATTGATGAGTTGTCATTATCAGTTGACATCAGAATTTGGATTTGACAAAATGCTTTGTATTCAGCCTACATCTAATAAATTCAATTTAAATTCATCCAGCAGCAGGTCACTATCATTTTTCGGACACATTCCACCAGCAAATGTTGAATGTCTTCTGGAGTTACAAGTGCTACAATTTATTTCAGTACCTACAATGTAAAAGTAAAACATATTCAGCGAAACATATATCATAGTATATTTCATTATTTAAGTAGTCTCTCTCAAAAAATTATAAATTGTCAATGTTTTAATACTACCTATATAGCAGGCACGAGAGAATTAGTACAAAAAAGATATTACTATACATTATCGATTTTGTTCGTAGTAGTAGTATTCCATAATAAAGGTAATGTTAAAAATATTATATTACTTAATGTGAAATAAGGTTTTTTAAGAGTAGTTTATTAGTGATCAATTGAACTTCCCTTCATACTTTTCCAGGCTTAAAACTGGCTGAATAATAATGAAAAAATATGTACATTCTACAAAAACTTGATAAAATAAGTATTTCTTTGGTCTAGCAAGTAATTTATTTATTTTATTTGGGAAATATACAAAACAAGTATATTTAAAAGTATAAAGTAAAAAATATAGTACATCATCCAAAACAATTTCCAAAAATAGTTAAATAAATTGAAGTAGTGAATGACTATCAAAAACAAAAAAAAGAGAAAATTGAATTACACAAAAACAAATAAAAAGCATTTATACAATATTATTTACAATAAACTTAAACTTATATTAATATAATATTCAAATTGATTGCAACAAAGAATTATATAGTAGCTGAAAATTTTCTTAAAATCTTTACCAACTTTTAATATAAAGCCTAATATACTATAAACCACAGCAACTGCTTTTTCTATGTGTGTGTCAAATGCATTTTTTTACATTTATATGGCAATGGCCAGGGCAATGGCATTTTTTTACATTTATACATGTATAAATTATTAAGGTCATTCTGTAACTGAATACAAACATCAAATGATTTTATAACTTAAATATTTTATTGTCATCAGCATAAAAATGAATTAGACCACTTAAAACCTACATACACATGATTATTAAAGATGTTAAATAATAATAGACCAAAAATAATTACATTACTATTAGTAATATTAATCCATATTGCTTTTAATGTGTTTTTAGGTTTTTTAAGAGTAGTTTATGTATGAACTATGATCAAAATAGTGTACACTCTACAAACACTTGATAAAATAAGTACTTATTTATTTTGTTTGGTAATGTAAAAAAATAATATATTAGTTTTATAGTGTTTTTTAAGTGTAGTTTATTTATGATCAATTGAACTTCCTTTCATACTTTTAGGATTTAGACCAGGCTTGGGACTGGCTGAATAGTATTGAAAACGTATGTACTTTCTACAAACACTAGATAAAATAAGTACCTATTTCTTTATCTTCAGTTTCATAAAATTCTGGCGTATTTAGAAAATCAACTGATTGTATTTACATTGATTACAAATATTTACACATTAATGTTGATATGATACTGAATTATTGTACACAGTCACATAATCAACTACTCTATTAGAACTAATATTAACATATTAAAATCGAAAGACTAAAAAAACCTGTTATCACTAACAAACAAAATTCAAACAACAATAATAATTGCTTTGCTGCGTTCATAGATAATACACTAAAGGCTGCGTTCAGTTAGTCGATTCACTACTTTTCTATAGGCATCCTTTTTTCCCCATAGAACACAAGGTTCTATCACCAATATTTACTTCATACAAAATTCCCTTGGTTAGGTTCCAAAATTTTCTAGATGTTGCAAAAAACAAATAAACATATTAAGTAACTAAGTTAAGATGTCGTCGTCACATTGCCAGTCCGTAAGACCGTACCGGACTTTTGAATTTGGCGGTTGAAATTCAACTAGTTTTTTCACAACCCATCAACCGTTCGTTCGTTTTTTCATCGTCAACGGTTAATTCAACTAGTTCGTTAAAAAAACGTCCATCCCTACGACCTGCCCTTCACCTTGCAAACAATACAGTATGAAGTATGGACTTTTTTGTTGGCGATGCTAAGTAATGGCAGTTCTTGTTGGTTGGTTACTTAAAACTTGCTTCTTAATTACTCTTTTACTGTATCACAGAAATCTATTCTAATTAATATAAAGATTAAATTAATAATCTAAAACACCTGTAATCGCGGTATATTAGCGGTGAACTTTACCCTTATTTAATCTCTAAACTTATTTAGTTTCTTCTTGTATGTGAATTCTCTCAAAATTAATTATAATTTACAATTTTGTTTACCTAATA
Source organism: Hemaris fuciformis (assembly GCA_907164795.1). NCBI lineage: Eukaryota > Metazoa > Arthropoda > Insecta > Lepidoptera > Sphingidae > Hemaris > Hemaris fuciformis. Next base: position 13,732,742 of record OU015438.1, on the reverse strand, counting down.
AAAATTATCACTATCGAAATCAAAATGCTATTTTGTTGAAGTACAATTGCAGGAAATAATTTATATAGTTGATGAATGTGAATGAATGATGTTCGAAATTCGAATCTATTATAATCAATCTATTCAATTCTGTTATTCGAATTCAAATTAATTCAAATCTATTATTATCTATTAGAGTACCTAATTAACTAATACTGGGAATAGTAACTGAAACGTAATATTGAATCGAGATGGAGTTTGAGGGTACGAATACAAAGCTCACGCCTCTTGAATTGCCGGGGTAAGTGTATTAGTTGTCAATAATCGGAAAAAATATAACCTTTCCACATGAATCTAAGAAAAGTTTATCCCGGATCAAATCTTTTTGACCTCATAATTAAACTATAATAGCCAAAATTTACGCCATACGTCAGGTATATAAGTCATGTACCACGCCTGTCGTAAGTAGTGATTCAAAGGGGCGCTTGGGGTCGCTGGGCGCGCTGCGGAGATAGCGCATCCGCACTGAGAGTGGCCATGAGAGGTGCGACGGCGCTGTGGCTTGTGTCTGTCGCGGGCGTCCATCCTCAACCGGGGCGCCCGAACCGAGTTAGTGGGGGTGCAACTTTCGTCTCGGAGGCGCACCGGGCGGCTGCGGAATAATGGTGGGCGCTTCTCGCCCACACAACGTGGTCGCTCCACTTGCCGCGGAGATGGCCACCGTGGGATTTTGGTCGGTATTCGGTCATTGCTGGTATAGTGATTTTTTGTTTGGAATCCAGTCCGGCATTAACATCTGCGCGGAAGTGACGTCGCCGCGCGCCGGGCTGGATAGCTGTCAACCCCAATATACGCTTCCCGCCCCCCTCCCCCAGGGCTGGAAGGAAACAGAATATAAACAATGAGCTTCCCCCCTCGAGAAAAATAAATACTTCGTGCAATATACGAAGGAGTGCGACTCACTTGTTCGTCTCGTCCAAACAAGTTAACCGCGCGCCATCGAAAGTTGTCCGTACAATACCTGACTTATGACGTTGTAATAAAGCCAACCAAGTTTATCCTGCATAAAACTCTTTATGTAGGTACATATGTAGAGAAAACTATTCTAAGATAAGAGGATAGGCTGATGCAGTGGCGGTACTTCCATAGAAGCCCAAAAGCCCAGCTTGCCTTACGTAATTCCGAATAAGAAACATAAACTAGATATTCCATAATTCAATACAAAAAACAAAATATTTATCCAAAAAACAGAAATTTACGTATTTTTGCCGCGCCGCCGTCCGCCATACAGCCGCGCCGCCGCGCGCCAAATCCCTGCCCATATTATTATAATTTAAAAAAAACGAAACGCGGGCGCACGAACGTCAATAGTTTAGAGTACACATCAATGTTGAACATAATAATAATATCTATCTCCCCCTATCTCGTGGGCTTTAAATCTGGCTTCACTTTACTAGTTCTATCTCTTTCGGACTACGTCGACATTCCCATTGGATTTTAAAACATAGATATAACCAACATACCGTTTATATAGCAATTAGTATGGACATAAGAATCCCGCTTTCGCTCTGAATTGCGTGCAATCGGGAGTGCAGCAGGGTTGCCATTGACGTTTACACGGCAACTGCCGTGTTATAAGGTAATTGGGGTCAGTTGGAAAAAAAAACACGGTACACGGCAGAATTTCATTGCCGTGTCATAAAACACGGCAATTATATGATAAGAATTTAATGTAATTTTGAAAAAAAAAGAAACACGGCAATTTCTCAATTTTTCTACAAAACACGGCAATAGGGATGTTGACAAAAATTTGGAACTGTTTTCATTTTATAGATAAGAACGTAAATATTACGAAAAATTAAAAAATTGAAAAATTAATATACTTAAATTTTTTATTCATAAATTTTAAATAAAAAAACGACTTTAATTAGTTTAGTGTTTAAATTTCGCGCCTAAACACTCCAAGCTGTCACCTGGTCTTGATGACGTAACAGTGTATTAAATACAACAAACTGCTGTTAAACTAGGGATGAAACAATACCATTAAGGTATCGATACTTCTACTCAATACCGTATCAGTCGTCAAGTCGATACTTACTCGTATCAAATCGTTTTTGGAAAATTTAGAATAAAAATCTTAAAATATAATAGTATTTTTTATCAATAAGTACAAAATTATAGGATTTTCAGCCTCGTGGCGCAGTTTGCTAGACACCAGCTTGCGAAACGAGAGGCTGCGGGTTCTATCCCCGCACCGAGACAAATGTTTGTGTGATTCGCAAATATTTGATTCGGGTCGGGGTATTTGGGAGACCGAAAAGTCTCTCGTAGTTTCTTATACCCACGACACAAATCGGTTAAAAATATCTGCTGCTTCAAAATTAAGTTGCAAGATTTCATCCAAACAAACATACATACATACATTGCAAGTTAAATAAAAGCTTGTAAAGTGTAAAGTTCCGATTTATCGAATCGAAAAAAACATCGATGTTTTTTCAAAGTGGACAGTGGACACCCCGAGGTTAGACAACTTGTCTGTGATTCTTCATACATTGTGACGTAACGCGCTCCGATTGGCGTTTTCAGTCACGTGATATTTGGAATTATTTTAAACATTTTTAATTAGTTTATTACTCATATTTACATTTACAAAATATGATTTTCAGCATTCTAATATTCCCTGCTATGGCAAAAAAATAACTTTTCATACATTCGCTATTAATGTCAACATCCCTATTCGACATCCAAAACACGGCAATATATTTTTATTTAATGGCAACCCTGGAGTGCAGTGAAGCACAGTGCACACTTTGTTAAGGTCACACGTTGTTAATTGTTTACGTTTACTGAGTGAAAGAACCAAATTAAATAGAATTTGTTGTGGTATTTAGAATATTACTACAGTGATTATAAAAAATGGGTGATGTTTATTGTTAATCCTCGTGGCGACTTAAAGTGTGTGCATGTTTTGCTCTTCGAAGATAAGGTAAATTCATTAAATTATACTGTGAAAAACGGCTCGTAACTTGTCCAAAACCTACATATGCCAGACTCGAGTATTTCTCTAATTGTTAAAAATTATGAGGACGCTTAATAGATCCAATTAGTAAGTACATAACTAATTGAATAGTTGAATGTTCCCATACGAAAAGGTTATATTATGTTTGTGTTGCATATTTTATATAATGTTTAAAATGTGTGGAATTCTTGTAATGATTTAAATTATTTATCTGGTTCTTGTAAAATGCATTAAAATTTACAACACCACATACTTATTCCTTTTTATAAATATTGTAAACAACGCATTGATGTATTCATTTCTCGTTAATTAGGTATGTCACGAAATTTCAAAACTCTCGCGTTGATCATCATCGTATTATTTCTAAGATTAATACATATTATTTATCATTTTGTTCAACAAAAAAACTTGCATTCAAGGTCACGACATGAAAATTAACTTACGAGTAGGTATACCTACCTAGGTAATTTTTAGAATTTGACTGTTTACTTTTTAATTATGTGGTTTGAAACCAATTCGAGTCGAGTTATTTGTCTAATAAAATTCAATATGATATATTCCGTGTCTATGTTATAACATCTCGCATTCAAATTAAGAGAGACACGACGTTTGTGCACAATTTGGACATTATTATTGTTCTAATAATTTTCGCCGACATTTTTTGGTTTTTGGTACTATCACTAGAGCCACATAATTATTTCTTTGTTAGGCCAGTATTATAATATACCTACACCAATATGTCAAAATCTTGAATATAAATAATTTGCGGTAGGTCCGCCAACCCGCACTAGGCCAGCGTGGTGGACTAAGGCCTAAACCCTCTCAGTTGTAGAGGAGGCCCGTGCCCAGCAGTGGGACGTATTTGGGCTGATGATGATGATGATGAGGTATATTATTTATTAGTTCTCTGACTTTCTGGACCAAAAAAATACACTATAAAAACCGTAATAAAAATTTGGGCTTGCCTTAGGCACGCCACTGTGCTGATGGTATAGATAGTATGAAGATTTGGCCTATATATTCCCAATATCATTTTCAAATTTACCATACAAAATGAGGTGAATTATACCTTGGCTCCAATATTTGTATGAATATAGCTTACATTTCATAGATCGCGTCTAAAGTTTGTTCGTATGTATATACATATGTATATCCCCTGATATTGGTATTAGGTCTAGGTGATTGCTTCGTGGTCTCGTACATGTATGTATGTTCTGTGCGATGTAGCGGCACTGAGTTCAATTTTGAGGTCGGGCGAAGTGTTATTGGGTTCTTCCATTTCAAGTCTCTTCTCAGTAGCAGCACGGAGTCGGAAATTGTGCCTGAAAAATAGCATACTATTACGTAGGATGAAAGTTCAATTGGCGAAATTTGGAGGCAGAAATGTATGAATGTACATGAGTCCAAAAACATACTTGTAAGACTCGCATTATTGCTTGAATTCGGAACTAGGTGTGTGACCGTTAGCTATACTCTTTACGCACAATAAAGGATCTTGTCATAATAATTATTGTCCCAGGTGCAATCCAAGTCGTTAGGAATATAAAATATTTTTGTATTATAACTAAAATTCTCCTTCTGTCGCTTTAAACAAAACCGTATTTAGGTCACAAAATTATAGAAGCATAAACAAAAGTCTCCGACGGTCGCTTTTAATATAAGCGGGAACACTGAAGAAAAAGACCGACGGCCTTGAGCAAAGCCTATATTATTCCTACAATTATTAAAAAAGATGTTCGTGGTGGGTATTATAGCTTATCCTGTGAAACAAATATTGTTTCAACTTGATATTTGTTTGTATGCTATTTTTTGTTCCTATAATAGTGCAGTATGATGGAATAAATTTTCTACTGGCGAGAAGCGATAAAGATAATTCTCTCGAATCAACAAAACTATGCCAGCTATGGATTGATCCACGGAATCGACACAATTCTATTCTTATACATACATATACATACAACATACATACACATATATAACAAACAAACAAACAAACAGTGACGCGAAAAGAGAAAAGATAGGTTATAGAGAAAGCAGTAGCAATATAAGCAGTGATGGCCTCGAGGTTTAGGCGCGCGATCGAGAACTTCGGCGGTCGCAGGTTCAAACCCCAGGCACACACCTCTGACTTTTCGGAGTTATGTGTGTATTCACAATGAATTATCACGTGCTTTAACGGTGAAGGAAAACATCGTGGTAAAACCTGCACACCTAAAAAGTTCTTAGGAATTTCTTAGGTGTGTAGTCCGCCAACCCGCACTAGGCCAGCGTGGTGGACTAAGGCCTAAACCCTCTCAGTTGTAGAGGAGGCCCGTGCCCAGCAGTGGGACGTATTTGGGCTGATGATGAGGTTATAGAGAAAAGTAGTAATATTTAACTTACTTGTCTTTTGAATGACAGAATTGATTCCAGCCATCAGCCATTGAGGTTAGCCATCAGCTTGCAAACGAAAGGCCACGGGTACGATCGAGATTGCATTTCTGATACCCATAACACAAGACTTGATCTTATTGTGCAGTCAGAACTATATATGTCACTATTGGGTGAATTTATTTATTGTGCTCTTACAATCAAACCAAACGCCTCTAGCCAGATTTGTATGAGGTAGTAACATCTTGATCAAGACAGCCCATTTATAAATTCCAAATTATTTTTCCACCAGCAACATCAGGAGGACAAAAATGAATTAATAATAATTTAAAAACTTTCTTTGTTCCACTACATTAAAATAAAATAAAAATGTGTAAAGTTATTTACAATTGAATTAAATTTTTGGTTTTAGTGCTTTAATACTTTTTATTTTTTAAAAGTGTATTGACCGCCCATTTCTCTTTGTTTCAGGACAGGACGGCGTCGTGTGGAATAAACAAAATACAAGTCAAAATCAAGTGTCAAAGTCCCAATGTAAATATATGTTAGTCTCGTAACGTTAGTTAGTTAAATACATATATATGTCGAAATGTATATAGCGGGGTGCGGACAGAGAACTCTTATAGCGTTTGTGCTGTTGGCTGTCACATGTTCCCCGACGGCGATGCAGAGTAATATTATAACAGGTCAGTGTTAATTTTTTATTTTCTTATAGAACAAAAAAGCTGTGGAGCTATTGAGCTCACTTATTTTCAATTTTTTATAACCCTTTCATATTTAAGGGAAGCGTGAATCTGAGCAGACATGCATTCTATTGTACCTACCTACATAGCTCATAGCTCATACAATTGCATACGTTTAGCATTCCGTCATCTTCAAGTAATTTAGGTCTGATTAGTAAACTTTGTATACCAGTAGTCACGGGATAATTAATATTTGAAACATTTTTAATGTATACAGGTTGTTACAAAACTACCCGTAAAGTCGAAAGGAGGTTAAATGTGGCCTTATAACGAGTCCATTCACAATATTTAAGAACCGTAGTAACGCTGTATAACATACTTCAAAAAAATATTATTTTCACTGATGTGCAAACCCCATTTCAGTAAAATTAAAGAGTAAACTACGCAGAATGTACATTACATTTCTACCTAATTCACGGAACGACAAAACAAAACAGTTGTAGGATATCGATTAGAAGATTTGAAATTGACAACATAATTTTTTTTCCAACTTGACATTTTTTGAAGCCAGTACTTAAGTCTCTCTAACAGTCGGTTAAAATAAACATGAAATAAATCGTCACTTTACGAACCCTGGAACCCAACCCGATTTCTGCAACCCGAAGGAACACTGATATTTTAGCACCTCTGTCAGCTAAACTATCATAATAATAATAGAACATATTATTACAACAAATTTATTTGGATTTCAACGTACTGAATTATACGCAGGTTCCATTCATGTTACAATAAAGCTATATTATGAAATTATTACACGAAATTGTATCATATTTGAAAATTCAATTCAATTTGCAGTTGCGATTAATGTTGCTCTGATTAAAAAAAGTAACGCAGTAAGTAAGAGTAACCAAGGCACAGAAAAATAAAGCAGTATATTAATTACTGATCATCATCATCAGCCCATATACGTCCCAATGCTGGGCACGGGCCTCCTCTACAACTGAGAGGGTTTAGGCCTTAGTCCACCACGCTGGCCTAGTGCAGGTTGGCGGACTACACACCTAAGAAATTCCTAAGAACTTTTAGGTGTGCAGGTTTTATCACGATGTTTTCCTTCACCGTTAAAGCAAGTGATGATTCATTGTGAATACACATATAACTTCGAAAAGTCAGAGGTGTGTGCCTGGGGTTTGAACCTGCGACCGCCGAAATTCTCGACCGCGCGCCTAAACCTCGAGGCCATAACTGCCGCAACTAAAACTACCCAGCGGAATAATTCATAGTAAAAGCCCTCGCCTGAACACAGATTCATTTCCTGATTTATTATTTTAATGGATTCCACCCGTTAGAAATACAACTCATTTGTCTAAAACATTTCGGTAATTAATGTATTTCGGCCTGCGTTCAATATTTATCTGACTTTGTATCTTATTTATAGCGTAGACCTAACTAGAGGCTCGTTTGATAGTAAGTGAACACCTGAGCCATTTCAGATGCTTTGCGATCATCGAGAAGTTTGGGATGAATAGGAACGATAGTAGTAATTTAGTTATTTATACGCAATTTCCCCGGTTCGATTCACAGTTTTATTGGGTATTTCACTTGTAAATTTAAAGTAGCAATGGGATTTAAGACTAGCTAGCGAAATATGGGTGGAGATGTACAGTGTACACTTCTGTTTACTGACTTGAAAATTCAGGAGTATTTAGGGAGATGTGTTTGTTTTATTACTCGTATTAGCCAATCCGCACTAGGCCAGTGTGGTGGACTAAGGCCCTCTCAGTCGAGGAGCAGGCCAGTGCCCAGCAGTGGGACGTATATGGGCTGATGATGATGATTATGACGATGATTAGACACCATAAAATTTCTATCACTTATTCAATTGTGATCCTCTAACCTTCCCTAAAATTCCGTAAGCTTCTTTGGAAGAATTATGTTCCCCATTTTTCTCACAATGTTTTACACCCAGAGATTAATAGGTGTAAGTAGCAACCCTTTCGGCTGTGTAATCGGTTGAAAGGGGGAAACATTTTTTATTTCAAATTGATAATAGCTGTTAGCTACGGATGGCTTTTACAGTGTCAGCGAACAAAAGGCTAAGCAATTACCTTATGGGTATTATTTTTTCATTGTGTAAAAAATCGTTGTTATTTTTATTTTCTATAGGGCTGTAACATAAATTCTACGCTTCGGATAACGCTTCTTTGAAAGATTTTTTAAACGTAATATATACATTTTCGCCAGGAGCACCTTTTCATTGTGATTACCGCCGAAGAATTGTGAATAGTTAAAAACTATAAATAGCCTATTTGCTTTAAATATTTAAAAAAGAAAATGGAAGAAATAGGAATATTACTGCCTTAGATAATATCACCCGACGAAAATTTACACAATATACACATGTAATATCACGAAAAATTACAGTTTTCTACGAAACATTGGTCCTTGTCGAACCATTCAAGCAATTTAAATAGGTCACGAAATTCTACCACTTTTTATGTTATAGAATCATGGTAACAAAGTTGAGACTAAAAAAATTGGCTTAAACGATGATCATAGTTTAGAACCTGGTTCAATAATTAAATGTTCATTAATTTATATAAAAGCTATCCAAAGGTTTTTACTTTTTAGTAATCTATAATTCTGGACGAAGTCGTAGTGATAGTCTAAGACCCCTTCTTTTGCTGATTTCATTCACTAACATAATTATTTATTACACTTTCTTGCTTGAACAAAAATATATGGAAAAAAAAATCTAATGTTTACTGTTATTTTATGGATTCTTACCTTTTTATCATTTATCATCAGCCTCATCATCCACTCGCACTGCTAAGCACGGGCCTCTTTTACAGCTGAGAGGAGTTATGCCTTAGTCCATCACGCTGGCCTAGAGTTCCTTTACTTTTTCTTCTCATTCGTCCTGCCTCCATCACTTTCCTATCTTAGGTCATAAAGTTCAAACCAATGATGTTTATAATTTCAGAGAACCTTCCACACAATTTGACTATCGAGATATTACTTTGAATAAAGTTTCTTCGAGGGTTAGAATACAAGTAGGTACCGTCCCGCACACAAAAGAGTAAAAGTTACACAAATCGGACATACGGACGCATGTTCAGAATTGTAATTATATATACACATTTGAAATTCGCCAGCGGCCAGCCCCAGAAACTTTTATTAATGGCCTTGTCAGTCTTTTATGTACAAAAAAAACGTTGGTTTAATGTTCAGAGGTCCGATGAAACGAAATTTTCAGAGACATGTGTTTTACTTTGTGAAAGTTGTTTATTTTTTCAAACCTTTTTCGGTGGTCGGTTGGTAACGGTACACGAGTTTAGTTACCAGGGGAATTTGACATTGGGAACACGTAGTAAGAAAAATATTTCATGTTTTTTTATTATTTATCGCTGTATAAAATATAAAAAAATTACATCATCACACTAAGTAGTTGTGAATAGGCCGACATAATTATGTTAACTGGCAACTATTTGAAAGCACTGCACTTATAATTAGATGCTTTTATGTCAACGTTTCTAACCCTCTTTTAAAAGATCATGAGTCCATATGTATGTACGAGTATGTACTTTTCACTGCGTTGCTTCTGAGCAAAAGCCCCCCTCCACGTTTGAGAGGGATTACGTCTCAAACTATGAAGATGACAAAGCTCCTTGTACTGCTGACATGTGTGACAAGAACTCTTTATGCTTTAGAACACCTTACGATATTTTCATATTTCCCAGGACCGGGTACAAGTAGTATTTAATTGTATCTATGCCTAAGTTTGCTACGTAAAAAATATTTTACCAAATATAAAAATATTTTACAATTTTTTTTTATCATCATCATCAGCGTCGCGGGACTCGTCTACAACTGAGAGGAGTGTGAGGGTGTTAGGCCTTAGTCCACCACACTGGCCTAATAGGGATTGGTGGAATATACTGCTAACGAACTTTTGAGTGTTTACAATTGGTCATAAATTGGTAAAAAACATACACAATTTCGAAAATTCAAAGGGTTTTTCAGATTATTAATACAAAAAAATCAAGATTTTGTCTCCATCGTGCGTTTTAACTTTAAGGCCATTACTTCTGGGAAGGATAAAACATACTGCGCCGTCCCCAAATAAAATTGGGAACAGGGCAAGAGGATTATGATGACTTCTGTATGTTATAAATGATACAAATAAACTAGAGTTCATCATCATCATCAGCCCATATACGTCCCACTGCTGGGCACGGGCCTCCTCTACAACTGAGAGGGTTTAGGCCTTAGTCCACCACGCTGGCCTAGTGCGGGTTGGCTGACTACACACCTAAGAAATTCCTAAGAACTTTTAGGTCTGCAAGAATCATCACGATGTATTCCTTCACCGTTAAAGTACATGATAATTCTTTGTGAATACACACATTACTCACACACACATAAATAGAGTTCAAATCTATGGAATCACAGTCCTTCCGAGTGCACTTGACAGACCTCGCACCGCTTACGGAACACATGCGATGCTTATTATTTATTGCTTGGCTCGCTCTTCCAATATTACAATGCGGGGCTACGTGAGGAATATACCGCCAACGAGTTTTGTAGAGATTTTCAATCACTTCCAGCAGTTTTTCTCATACGATCTCCGGGCTAACATATTGTTTCTATCGTAAATGTCGTACGTCTTGGGAATATGAAATGTCCTGTGTGACGTGGTTTTCAATCGCTTGCAGCCAGTTGGGGTATTTTAAACCATAGAATTGAATAAAAAAAATCTTTATCAGTCCCTGAAAAAGTTCTTACTAAAGATTAGATACAAAATAAACATAAATATTAATAGCTGTATAGTTTAATATTTAGCTTAACTGATGAAGGCACACAGATTATTAAACACACACACACATTATTAAATACGGGCACAATTATATGATAATTTAAATTAATTAATTTTTCACATGCTTCTGAATTTCCTTATGGAAAGACGAAATAACATTGGTCAACCCAGGAATCGATCCCGGGTCTTCTAATTTGTACGGCACGTACCTTAGCCGATTGACCACGAGACAGTCCGAATTAAACTAAAACGGCAATAAGTTCGACCCATATTGCCGCTTGTATTTTATTCGTGGGAAGAACACAATTGGCGAAATATGGGTGCAGATATGCACATTTACTTACCTCTTCGGAGAACGCATAGGGTTAATGCGATATATGATTATTTAATCTGGTATCAAGCGACAATTCATATACAAAAATTTATGATGTTTTTACATCTAGCTCTTGATGATTTATGATTTGAATATAAAGGACCATGATCATATATTGTTTTGTGGAAAATCAGTTATAATTTCTATTTCATTCTACTATTTCTAAATCTAATTGATCTTGTTACCGTCAAATATATTTGTATATTTTTTTGTTTTCTTTTCTTATTCTTGTAACTCCATGGTCACTCATTTATTTTTGTAAAGTACTATTTTAATGATATAATATAATTTGTAAACTATTATTTCATGAAAAGACCGTCCTTTGGTTTTATTTTATGTTATTCTTGTTTTTGTGGTGTCCAATAAAGAATATTATCTAATTAAATAAATAAATATTTCGATAGCTTAAGACATCTCTAGCTATTAATGCAACAACATTAATAGGTACTTCAGAGGACATTACCCTAATGCGAACCGGTCCTGGTGCTATTTCGTACATCAAACCACGGATCCACTTTAGCTCACATTCAGTTATTCATAGTTACAGTCACACATAAATTCAAAAATTCACACACAAAATTTATATATAAATGCCTCGTGGTCTCGCGGTACAAGTATGTGCCGTGGGATCTAGAGGTCCTGGGTTCGATTCCCGGGTCGGGCAAAGTGTTATTGGGTTTTTTCCATTAGGAAATTCTCAGTAGCAGCACGGAGTCTGGAAATGTGCCCAAAAACGGCAATAGGCTCGCCCCCTATTACGTGGGACTGATACATACCTGGCGAAATGTGGGTGCAGAAATGCACCTCTGCCTACCCCTTCGGGGAATACAGGCGTGAGTTTATGTATGTATGTATAAATTCAAAAACCGTAAGCGCCAGAAATAAAAGAAATATATTTTCCAGGCTATTTGCCTAGATTACACTCGACCATGACAAGCGTTTCTCAACGAACCTTCGTAAATGTTTTTTTTAACAGGAGATTAGCGAAAAGATTCAAATGCCTACCAATTGAACGGAATTCGGCTCGCAAAAACTCGATGTTGTAAAATTCGGAGGGCGGCCCGCCGAAATAAATCTCTTAGCGACAGATAAGGTCGGACTTGGCAAGATCTTAATGTCCAATAAAATGTGAAAGAAATAACAGAAGGGAATTACGATGAGTTTCGGCACTGACATTCTGATTTTATGTCTTCCAAAGATATTTTACAATAAATTATTTGTTCATTTACATTTTGCTCGGTCTGTTTTGTGTTTGCCGTTGTAAATGAAGTCTTGCGGTATCATATTATAGCATAAGTATTGTAAGATCACTTGTCAACTGAATACATGAAGGGAAATAACACATGAATATAATTATATTTAGTTGTCACGTATTTTGTCACATAGGTATACAGGATGTATTCAGACCGTGGTAGGAAACTAAGGCAGATAATAGCTGCAGTGATTAAAAACACCGTGAAGTTAAAAAAAAGTCCTGACAAAAAAAATACTTTTTCCTTACAACCACGTCTATTTAATATCTATGATTGTTAGGAAAACGTCAAAATTTTTATTTTTGTCGGGATTTTTTTAACGCCAATAGGTTTGTAATCACCGTAGCTATTACCTGACTTAGTTTCCAATCACGGTCTGAATATAACCTGTATAAAAAGACATTTCGTGGTCCTGAGGGAGTCTATTGCCGTTTCTTGCCCACAACGATAACACGTTACTAAACGGGGATAGCATATTTAAACTGACGATTTAAATTTAGTCTAATTAATTACACACAATCTTGACTTTGACTTTGACATACAAAAACATGTAATTATGAGTGTGATGTGCCATACTTATTATAAACAAACGACCGAAATTTGCAGTTTATCAAAAAATGTACTAATATCAATTTGCCTAAAAGCGGGGAAATTGTCTAAGCGGCATTGATTTTTTGTAAACAAAAGCAGTGGCCGACAAGCGACCCTTTCTTCCACAATAAATCTCAGTGAAATAGATAAGAGTAGCCCCGGGCTATCAAAATTTAGGTATTTGTCCTCTGCGGCGAAAGCGGACACAGTTTTTTCTGCGTTATTTCATTTTTGTTGTTTCTTCTATGAAAACAAAATGAATAATATAAAAGTCGGTATCACGACTTCATTGAGGTTACTGAATGCTTCTGGTAAAATCACATTTTAGGAACACTTTTTTCCAGGTATATTTTTAGTTGACTTATCATTTTCTAAGGATACAAAAAACACTTTACATCTTATAATGTCTTGTCAGTCGACAAAATTATCACAATTGGTTTGAAATTAGTGTAACAGGCTGCTCCTGGATGGTGATTTGGTTACTGTAGCGGCTATTAGATCTTCAAATGTGATTTCACAAGATATTAATAGTATTTTATTGTAACCTACCGAAATTCGCTGGAGACGCATATAGTGTATTGAAAAAAGCTTGTAATTTAGGTAACTAAAATTAAGAACCTACCAATATTGTATTATTTATAACATCGCATCGGTGAAAACTGTAACTGAGTGATAGTGACTTGACAGAGTGAGGAATGAATACGTTAGTGAAAGTTTGGAAGTGGCTCCTGTGACAGATAAGCTGAAAGGAAACCGACTGTCGTGGTATGTTCATGTTATAAGAAGGCATGAAACATATAAAGAAAAAAAGTAATGAGTATGAAAATTGAAGGATGGACAAGTAGAGGAAGGCCAAAAAAAAGATGGATGGAGTATGTGAGAACAGATATGTAAGAAAAAGGGGTGAATGAAGACATGACGGCTGATGGGGATGTTTGGAAGGATAAAAGATACTGCGCCGACCCCGAATAAAATTGGGAACAGTGCAAGAGAATGATGCTGAAATTAATAAAGTGGAGTAACTTTGCCGTGCCAGTATAAAAAAAAATCACCAGGCGGCAAAATTGTCTCCGCCAAGTTTGCTCACTGACCAAGAATTGCTTTACGAGGCCTTCGTGTAAGACCACATTCTGCCTGTACCACTTTGGTAGAATCAAGCCTAGCCTCCTAACTTACCAAATTGTGTTCGAACAATGACAGAAAAATATAACTTATTCCTGTTTAGTTATAATCTATAGACTACAATTCTTTCCATAACTTCTTTCAGTTAAAATTGAATAGGAATATTAATCATTTTAAATTGAAAGCGATTACGCGAAATGGACAGGTACTTGTACCTACCTCTTGTTTCCATTTGGGAAATAGAATCATGATAAATTGACGCCCGATGACTGGTAACAAAGTCGTTCTCATGCGTCAAGTGTGTGCTAATGACTTTTCAAAGTAACCTTGTACTTTGCTAGATGAAATTGGAGAAAATATCTCCTGAAGATTAATTACGTAACTTAAATGAATACTTTTGTATTGTTGATCTCGGAGTGATGAAATTAATTTTTTAAGATAGAAATATTTTCAAAAATTTTTTTTAAATTTTTTTTCTACATGTTTACTAACGAGTAAAATAAAGTCTCACTTATTATTCCGATTAGTAACAAGTAATTGCAAAAGTTACAGGAAACTTGGCGCTCCTTCCCTACTATTTCTTTGTATCCACGAACCTAGAGGTTTGGGTGCTACATTTGCCCACTTTATAATAGGAGGTATATTATTGTCATATTTTGAATTTATTTAGATTGGGGTTAAGCGATCTAAAAAGCAAATATTAAGTTTCAGAAGGTACTCGGTTTTTTATTTAAAAAATATATCATCGTTTGTAGTTTTACCAAAGAGTATGGGTAGTAAATTAATTTTGTACTATTTAACCACTTCATTCATTCATTCATAAACCCACGCCTGTATTCCCCAAAGAGGTAGGCAGAGGTGCATTTCTGCACCCACATTTCGCCAAGTATGTATCAGTCCCACGTAATAGGGGGCGAGCCTATTGCCATTTTTCGGGCACATTTCCAGACTACGTGCTGTTACCGTGAATTTCCTAATGGAAAAACCCAATAACACTTGGTCCGACCCGGGAATCGAACCCAGGACCTCTAGATCGCACGGCACATACTTGTACCGCGAGACCACGAGGCAGTCCACTTTAAAGTAACAGATTAAACACTATCAGCTGCGTCATATCATACGCTATATCTTCTCCGACATCCCTGTATTTAATTGCTACATCTCACTCAGTGCGATGTAATCAAGGAGTAGATCGATGAATAATAAATATTAAATGGTTCTTTGACGATCTTCGCACTATTGGGGCACTCAATCAATTATTGAGAAAACAAGGTCACAGGAACTCTTGCTTTATACGCATCCATTTTATTACAGTTAGAATAAATGTTTTGCCACACTTCCTCCAAAGTTTTCTTTTATAAATCACACCTGCTAGCGCCCCAGACTTGCGCAAATGTTTGCTGTCTATTTTGAATGAAAATTACGGAAATTGATAACAATTTAAGCTTTATTATTTTATTTACTAATTTAACGCCCTTCTTTAAGGATTTAAAATCACAAATTTACTAGAAACTGACGAACAAACTCACAATGTATACTTTTGTAAATTTGATTTTTATATTCTTTGTAAAATTGCGATCAACATCTAGCAATTGGCATGAAAGTTTTAAAAGACCTGTATGGTATTCGTCCATTGACATATTAATTGTTTATTTAATTTATTGACTTGTTTATTAAACTAATTTATTTGACTGCCTCGTGGTCCCACGGCACAAGTATGTACCGTGCGATCTAGAAGTCCTGGGTTCGATTCCCGGGTCGGATAAAGTGTCATTGGGTTTTTTTCCATTAGGAAATTCTCAGTAACAGCACGGAGTCTGAAAATGTGCCCGAAAAACGGCAATAGGCTCGCCCCCTCTTACGTGGGACTGATACATGACATGTATCGTTATGACATTTAACGTTATGACATTTATCATGTAAAATTGAAACTGTTTATTAAAAAAAATATGCGATTTTCTATTTTTTAAAAAAATTCATTTCGTGTTGCTGAGGGAGTTTCTTGCCGTTTCTTCTCCACAGCTATAACACGTTTCGAAGCGGCAATAGTTTAAAAAAATATTAAAAAGTGTAAAATTGACGATTCAAAAGAACTTGTAAAAGTCTATTTGAATAAAGATAATTTGACTTTGACTTTGACTTTGACATACCTGGCGAAATGTGGGTGCAGAAATGCACCTCTGCCTACCCCTTCGGGGAATACAGACGTGAGGTTATGTATGTATGATGTATGTATTTAGTTTATATAAGCCAAGTGTTGTAAGACAATACATATATAATATCAATACAATACCTTCAAGCCAAATTCCATTTTACCATTATTCGGCAAATGCGGTCCGAACAGAGCGCACACAATACTCCCTAAGCAAGAATTCTAAAAGAACTCGCCATCGAGTGCTTGTATATTCCGTTTCACCGCTGAACCGTGCAGCTCCACTCGTTTACCTGACGCAAATCGTCCCACTCCCGTTACACCGCAAAGCCATCGTAAGTCCCAGATAAAGTTCAGAGTGGTCTGATTTCCCGCCCTGAGTTCCCATTATCGTAGTTCCAACCGCCATAATGAGATATTGAAAGTTCCAGTTGTTTATTGGTAGCGGGTTGAAATGATAATGTTTTCGAGTTTCGACGTTCGGCTGAATTTGTTGGGATGTTTATTGTTTACCATTGACTTGTAATCAACTCATCATCTGGTTGAAGGGTTTGTGGTTGTTTGAATATGGATTATTTGTTCTGTTGGTTTGATCGAATTAGGATTTTGTTTGTACAAGCACAGTAAACTTGGCGCACTTGAAGAATAGTAAATACATTACATAAATACATGCTAGCCACACGCCCGTATCCCCCGAAGGGGTAGGCAAAGGTGCATTTCTGCACCAACATTTCTCCAGGTATCAGTCCCACCTAATAAGAGGCGAGTTTATTGCCGTATTTCGGGCACATTTTAAGACTACTTACTGCAACTGAGAATTTCCTAATAAATGCCCAATAGAACTTTGCCCAATCTGGAAACTCGAGAGCTCTAGTTCGCACGGCACATACTTGAACGGCAGTATATTACGATCTATATAAAGTATAGACGGACTTCAACAATGAGAGTCGTTTCTATTCAGTTGTCACTTTTATGCCGGGCTCCTTAATAAAAACTGACCCCATAATGCGATGTATGTAGTAAAAATTACAAGTGTTCGATAATCTGCAATAGATCAGCTTAGCTTAAGGCCTTTTTTTCAGAGGGGAAAGCTTATGACTACTTTCCGCCGGCCCTGGGGGAGGGGGTGAGAAGCATATAATGTCGGGGTCACTGGCCTTCCAGCCCGGCGCCTAAAGCCTAATCTAATCACCTATATAGACCTCATCACCTTCAGTTAGATAGCTCACAAAGCCATATAAATAGCGCTGGCATTTTTGTTACAATTTCTCAGAGGAGTTTATTTCTCAGCCTATCGCCGTCCAAGTAAGCGCCCACCAACTCAGTCTTGTATATTTGAATGTTTGTATTTAAATACAGCACGTTTATACCTCACATAGACGGGTGAAACATTACATTTGAGAACATTATATTACTTGGAGCCCGCAGTAACCTATTAGCACGTTTGACCTACCCGTATGAACTCTGGGGATCAATTGAACAATTTCACGTGAAACTAAATGTTAACAGCATTCGGTGTCATAACTACTGCTTTTATTGTAACATGTGTTTTTCTTTTTATGCGTTTTATATTGCTGGTCTGTTTTTTTTTGTTAAAAATGGAGTCTCTTGTGATGTATCTGGTGATGCGTTCTTCATGTTTTCTCTAAAACGATCAACAGAAATATCTCTGCTCTTTCGTATATAAACGTATGAGCAATTAGAAAAGTACTTACTTTGAATCGTCAGTTTAAAGTGTTTACTTTGAATCTATAGTGTATATGGTTATAGTATAGATATATAAACTATGCGCATGCTTTTAGATAGCTTATGATGTTGTACTGGAAGGGCAAAGTGACAAAATCCCACCCAATAGTGTTACTGCCCTATCCAAATGGAAGAATGTGTCTAATAGTAACATTCTAAAGTATTCTCAACTCAACTCCATACATTTTACAGAATTTATTTCAGTCGTATGTTGCTTTTGTCTAACGCCCCTCGAGGATCAAGACGCGAGCGATTTCTATGATATCACTATTCATACTGGCCTGCTTAAAAATTACCTTTCAAAAAGAAGACAAATATTACGTGACGCGTAAACTGTGGGACATGAAAACTGGTTACCGATTATATCTTAAGCTTACAGCAATAATGCGGCGTCTGTAAGACGCTTATTGTCTGAACGCCGTGGAGTGGAACGGATTATGTGTTTTATTACTTAGCATTTGCCTATATGCAATACACGTACATGGCAAGCAGTGTAATCTCCTGGTGATGTTGCCAGGGTTGTCACGTGGGTGTTATGAAATTGCAAGAAAGATGTGCAAATCTTAAAAAATAAAAGAATCAACAACCACATACTCCCGATCTTGAGCAATTAATTTTTTATTTTTTTATTTTTTAACAACAGTTACATACATAGTTCTGATCCCACACTAAGATACAAGTCTTGTGTCGTGGGTATCAGAAACTACGAGAGACTTTTCGGTCTCACATACACCCAGACCCGAAACAAATATTTGTGGATCACACAAACATTTGTCTCGGTGCGGGAATCGAACCCGCGGCCTCTCGTTTCGCAAGCTGGTGTCTAGCCAACTGCGCCAAGGGGCTGTCAAAATTGTCTGTGAAGAGAAAAAGTAGATATAAAAGTGAATGTCTTAACACTTAATTCCACAGACTTTTTTTTATGTTATGTGTACGATGATAAAAAAATACTTAGCTTGTAAGGGGGCTTAGAAAAAATATTCGAAAAATCTACCTAATTCAGTATCCTGAAAAATCTACATACCTACTCGTACATTATAATAGACATTTTCAAGTCTAATTCTCTTTATTCTGAAGAGAAGTATACTGCAGGGAGTCTAATTAAGATTTAACAGCAGTAATTTTTATTTATTTCCAAAGCGAGGGACAAAGGAGTATTTTTACACATATTTCGCTTCCTAATCTAAATCCCAAAATATAGGAGCGGACTTCAATAATATGGGATTTTCGGTCCTGTACAGTCCCCGTACTGCTGCCAACCAATTCAAATAGGGTCTAAACATACTCAGACCATACACGACCAGACTCACTGATGGATTGGCACTTAAAAGCGCGCATGACAACCCTAACTACATATGAAAACAACCACAGTGATGTTATTGCTAGGTTTGCTAGCATTCATATTTGACCGAAGCCACGAGTTAAGGGAATGCCAAAGCTTTATTAATAGGAGCGTGATAAAATGTGGCTTTGTAGGATGTAGTAAAATATGACCTCTTGAGCTCGCTGTGGATGGAGCCCTATTCTAATATTGCTGAATTGAAATTTATGTTTGACTGCGAAAATGACGTAGATATGCAATATAGCTCAATTAAAAAGTTACTTTCTGACGTAATGATGGTCGCAGGTTTTAATGTAAAGTAGTTTTCGATATAATATTACCTAAAGTTCATTATACTTGGTATGATATTTATTTATTGAAATTACTACATACAACTGTTTAAAAATAATATCATTTTTTATAACGTTAAACTAGAAAACTGCTTTGTGTCAAGAGATTGACTTCTTTCCACGCTTCATACTAAATTTTATTTTGACGCTACGGCACAAAAAAAATGACATTATAAAAATAAATCGAAAATCCACCGAAGTATCAACCTCACCTACATTATAGCATAGGCCGTTACTTCTACGAAAGATTCTAAACAATACTCTAGAGAAACGGTAGCAATTAATTTCAGTAACGTTTTATTAGTTCCTTTCACGGTATTGCCAACTTATTTTCCAATGTTTGTTCCAATTTCTTGGAACTGAATTTGAAATATTTTGTGAAAATTAATTTTTTACACTTTTGGCTTAATGTAATGCCATCATAAACAAAACTTGTAAAAAAACTAGTCCCACAACTCAGTTCTTCTACCGTAAATAATTGTGAGATCCATGTGATACCAAGTCGATTAATTTATTCAATCCCCGTTTAAGGGACCTTCTGTCTTAAATTATTATGCACTTAGCTTACCAGACAACTTATAGTGACCATATTATTAAAAATCTTGTATGTTTTAAATAAAATAGTTTGACTTGGGAATCGCATGAAAACACAATGTATCTCTCTTTTGCTTTTAGTATAAAATAAATAATTAAATAAAGTATAAAAAATAAATTCAATCTGTATTGGCTTAAACCAAACCGCATTGTAAATTATTCCGCAATCCGGATTAATAATTGCAAAACGGAATAACAAAACGAAACTATAATATATTTCGAGTTTCGCCGTCTTTCTTTTCTCAATAAAATACAGACACCGTTCGCCGATTAATATCATTAGCATAGGAATATAATATTTCGCCGGCAGAGGGCGATAAAAGCGGGCAAGTATCGGCCTGAAGTCGAGTGTCTGACTAGGAACAGCGATCTAATGAGTAATGAAATAGCTGGTGTAAATTATTAACGACAAAGTTCGTGGAAGTAAAATGGATTATGGTGGAATTATTGTACAGGGGAATTACTGGGTTGGTTGGGTAACGAGCGGTATACGACTTATTGATTTGAATAAAGGGAACTTCGCGGGTTTTATAGACTCTTTTTTTAGTGTTAGAAATGATTGATTTGACTCATCACTGAAAATGATACCTAGACGTACTTTTTCAATCTTTTTTGTTATGTTATGCCTTCTATATTTCAATCATCATCATCATCAGCCCATATATGTACGTCCCACTGCTGGACACAGGCCTCCTCTACAACTGAGAGGGTTTAGGCCTTAGTCCACCACGCTGGCCTAGTGCGGTTTGGCGGACTACACATCTAAGAAATTCCTAAGAACATTTTAGGTGTGCAGGTTTCCTCACGATGTTTTCCTTCATCGTTAAAGTACGTGATAATTAATTGTGAATTATCACGTATTTAGATATATTTTTTAACAATGTTGATATACCCCACTGCCGCGTTCATTTTTATAAAGTCTATGTTAGAGAGCTTTCACAGCATCTCAGAGAACTGAGATTGAAATGTTCATCTCTAGTTGGAAGCAAAATACTTCAAATTCTCATTTCTCTTAGATTTCAGTCTTGCTCGACAAACGAAGAAAAATATGACAATAATGCCTTCAATTTTCATACAAAATACTTAAAGTCTTTCTGGAGAAAAATATAACCATCATTTTAATTAAAACAGAAGGATTAAACTCTTGAACGTGGGTACCAAGTTAATTGTTTTTTTTTTGTTGATAATCACGATGCCCGGAGCGGAGCCGTGAAGTATTTCCTCGTTAATTCAAAAGAGAGTTTTGCAGATAAAAAGGCCATTGAAACGATAAGATTCCTTAAGGGACGCCATTCCAGAATTACGTTTAGAATAATAGGACGGAGTTTGGAGATGTCACGGTATTAACGAGGTACAAGGACGAGTGGCTTAGACAACTAACACTACTAAGCTATAGGTAATTGATTTCATTGTATGAAACAAACATTCCTCTTACTTTCTTCAGATGCTTCTTCTGCTAATTATTTAATTAAATTATTATCCTAACGGTACTATGTTCAAATATTATGTACACTCCTGAATGAAAGTATGGGCCGTGCGCTCTAGAGTTCACGGGTTTGATTCCCGGGTCGGGTAAAGCGTTATTGGGTTTTTCCATTAGGATATTCTCAGTAGCAGCTCAGAGTCTGGATATGTGCACGAAAAATGGCAGCAGGCCGTCTTTTACCGATACCGGCAATACAAAAATTACGGGGTCTGATACAATCCTGTCGAATTATTTGTGCAGAAATGCACCTCTGCCTACCCCTTCGGAGAATCATCATCATCATCAGCCCACTTACGTCCCACTGCTGGGCACGGGCCTCCTCTACAACTGAGAGGGTTTAGGTCTTAGTCCACCACGCTGGCCTAGTGCGGGTTGGGTCTATAAACCCCTTCGGAGAATATAGGCGTGAGTTTATGTATGTATGTATGCGTTTCTCTAGAATCCTATTTAGAATCTTTCGTAGAAGTAACAGCCTATGACGTAGGTGATGTAAGGAAATACGCTGGTGGCTTTTGGATTAATTTTTATAATATTTTTTTTTTGAGCTTTATCGGCCAAATTAAATATAGTATCAAACATGGAAAGAAGTGGAATACAGTCATGACACCACACCTGGTGACACCATGTAACTGAGCATCAAGTGACTCGTGTCACTAACACTAACAAGCTCATGCCGATCGGATAACTTAATTTTTGGATAAAATATAGGCATATTTTACTTTACATTTAATAAAACACTTAGGATTGGTTTATTTTAGTAAGTTTATCTTTCGAAATTAAACAGTTAATAGTTTAGAAAGTTGTCTAATTTATTACTGTGTATGTTAAACAACTAAAGTTTTTGAGTATCTGAATGTTATTTCATCAACTACGTGTATATTGAACCCAACAATTACCCTAAATGTAAATATTAGTATGTAATAAACAATGTTTTTATATACAAAATATATATAACGTTATTACGAAATTTCAATTATTATGTTTATTCTCAAATAGCTGAAGTAAATTTGTTTTTTTATTGGCTGGGTAAAATCAGTATTAACATTAGTTTCTTATGCCTAAAATGATTTCCATAGCCTTGCCCGTATAGCCTGTGTAAATCATCATCATCATCAGCCTCCTCCGGGCGTCCTCTAGAACTAAAAGAGTTTAGGCCTTAGTCAACCACGGTGGCCTAGTGCGGGTAAAAAATAAAGTGGTTTTGTCCCCGAGGTTTAGGCGCACGATCTAGAATCTCGGCGGTAGCGGGTCTGACTTTTCGAAGTCATGTGTGTACTCACAATGAATTATCACTAACTTTAACGGTGAAGGAAAACATTGTGAGGAAACCTGCACACCTAAAAGTTCTTAGGAATTTCCTAGGTGTGTAGACCGCCAACCCGCACAATGCCAGCGTGGTGGACTAAGGCCTAAACCCTCTCAGTTGTAGAGGAGGTCCGTGCTCAGCAGTGGAACAAATATGGGCTGATGATGATGATTGTGATGGTAGTAATACCGAATTCCGTATTATATATATTTTGCCAACCGATATTTTTGAATGGCAAAGTAACTCTACTCCTTTATGACCCTTTCTAAGTTTAGCCACTGAATCAATTTGTATATTTGGTATATAATAGTTAAAAAAAAATTGGAGCAGAATTTATTTTTTGGTGACTTGGCGCTCAAGTGAAGTTCAACCGCTAGTCAAAGTTAAATTGTGATTCTAGTCACAAAACGCCGCGGAACCGAATGTTGAAAATAAAGGTGCCTTGAGCGCCATTTTCATATTTAAAAATAAACTCAAGTCGGACAAAATGGCCTATAATGAATTCCAGTGGAACGAAACAGAAAAAGAAAAATTTCGACTTATCAACGTCTGTTTATAATCACAATTTTCACCTACTTATGTAAAAGAATCAGGGGAGTTTTGTTAATTAGCATGAATAATTCTCTGAATATTCGACAAGCGAGAAAATTTTGCAAAAGAAATTTCCTTCCCCCTTCTCAAACACTAATTATTGTTTTTGAACTTTATTATTTCTTGCTACACGAGAAAGTTTTGTAAAAATTGAAGTAGAGGGAGATTTCCCCAGAGATAGATTTTTCCCGTAAACACGGGATTTTTGTTATGTCGATCAAGATTCTTCTCGAAGAGGAAGTTCAACTTGCACGAACAACTTTATAATTTTGTTCTCTGATGATGTTTACATTATTAATAAATAATAATAATAATAAATACACCCAACAGTCACATACATAGTTCTGACCCCACATTAACATACAAGTCTTGTGTTGTGGGTATCAGAAACTACGAGAGACTTTTCGGTCTCACAAACACCCAGACCCGAAACAAATATTTGTGGATCACGCAAACATTTGTCTCGGTGCGGGGATCGAACCCGCGGCCTCTCGTTTCGCAAGCTGGTGTCTAGCCAACTGCGCCACGGGGCTGTCAATTATTTCGATGTAAACAAATTGTAATTACTATCTCGCCCCCACTCCGAAAACATTGTGCGGCGAGCAAATAACGAGTCCCTGGTTCAATTTCCAAGCCGTGCATAGTGCTATTTGGTTTTTCCATTAACAAATTCTTAGTAGCAAAAAGAGTGCATTATAAAATATAAAAAAAAAACATATCTATAGCTATTACCATGTAATAGCTCTCTGTATTATTGACCCGTTAATAAATGTTACAAGACAGTATAGAGCTTCAATAACGATTACAAGCCTATTAACTTCCTAATATAATTTTTCCTACCAATGACCTCGTAAAATCGATTCCAATAATAACTTATTACTCGTCTGTACACGCAACAGATATTTTTTTCTATCTGTTGCCATTCCAATACATCAAAGTACAACAAATAAATACCGGGGAAGCAAGAGAAATTGTGATAAATCATATCGAAAGTTCAAATAACGTATTATGTTATTACGTCATCAATTTTCTCGTATATGATGTATAGAAGATAGGTTATAACCTTTTTCCTCTCATCTGCGACAGTTATTTCGATGTTTTTTTCGCAATATCCTTATTTGACGGACATGAGTAATAAAACTATAAACTAAATTGGATGTTGTTTGGACTGACTTATATTGCTTTATTGATACGAAAGAGTGACGACACTTCACCAGATGAAGTCTCTATAAGTGTTCATACACACACAATAGTCTAAACTCATATTGAATAAACATGGAAATCTCAATTTTAGGAGCATCACTGTCCAGGTGTCAAGATTGCTTTTGCAATTTTAAGCGGTACATTTGAACCTTAATTTAGGCATGATTTCCGCAAAATTATGTGAAACAGCTTAAACTTTTACAAACATCTTTAATCCTTCATCGGGAATCTCGACTCACGCTTTGAATTCCAACGGACGTTTACTCAGTTATATTTTGTTTAACAAAAACGGGTGTTACAAAACCATTTTGGACATTAGTATATTTTAAGAAGCTCTGATGAAATAATTGACCTAACGTATGTAAATACGGCCGATCTCTCAACCAATTAAAATACCATAATCGTCATCGACTGTTCTAGTCCATTTCTTAGTTGTTGGTCCTGATGCTCTAAAATAATTTTGACACCGATAGGTTATTGTTTCTCACCATCACATCTCTCAAATTACTGATACACAAAGTTAAGTGAACTTACCAAAATACAGACGGTATTTAAAGCAGACAGAAAAAAAAACTGACTGACTGACTGACTGACTGCCTCGTGGTCTCGCGGTACAAGTATGTGCCGTGCGATCTAGAGGTCCTGGGTTCGATTCCCGGGTCGGGCAAAGTGTTATTGGGTTTTTCCATTAGGAAATTCTCGGTAACAGCACGGAGTCTGGAAATGTGCCCGAAAAACGGCAATAGGCTCGCCCCCTATTACGTGGGACTGATACATACTTGGCGAAATGTGGGTGTAGAAATGCACCTCTGCCTACCTCTTCGGGGAATACAGGCGTGAGTTTATGTATGTATGTATGTATGTAGAAAAAAAAAACGCCTATATACCCACATTTGATCAGATATGTTTCAAGACTTTAGGAATTACCGAGGTATTGCTCTGAATAAAAAATCTGCCAGAGCTAAAAATAAAATGTTTTATTATTGCATGTGGATTTTGGATCATAAAAGGTCACGGTCAAAGTCAAAGTCAAAATAATCAATTAATCAATTCATCATCATCCACATCCCTTTTTTTTTCATCCCACTGCTGGGCATAGGCCTCTCTTCTGGCATGCCATTCGTTTAATTATTATTAATCAATTAATAATATCAATAATTCAAGTAGACTTTTACTTCGTCAATTTAAATAAGCTACCGCCGCTTCGGAACGTGTTATTGCTGTGGCTAATACCTACTCAAAATTTAAGTATAAATTGTGATAAAGTTAAACTCCAAGCGGCAAAGCCCTAGCAAGTCTTAAAGACACCATTAACTGTGTTACTAACATAAAAATCGATCGGCAAAGTCCCTCGCCCCTTACATATACAGCTCTGTTGAAAGCGAGAAGAAGTCGAGCGTATTGTCCAGTAAGCATTAACGGTATAAATCTTAGGCCCACGTCGGATACGGATAGTGGGCCGGCCCGCTTTCCGTTCTCGAAAAACACTACTTATTTGAAAAACCCAAATGCTCCCACGAAATACGAAGTTTTCGGCCATATATCAATGCAGCTTTGTTTGCGGGTATGGGGAAATTATTTTTAAGATGCTAAGGATTCGGGTTTTACAAATGCATTTCAC
Organism: Hemaris fuciformis; assembly: GCA_907164795.1. Taxonomy (NCBI): domain Eukaryota; kingdom Metazoa; phylum Arthropoda; class Insecta; order Lepidoptera; family Sphingidae; genus Hemaris; species Hemaris fuciformis. The sequence continues at coordinate 13,706,166 of OU015438.1, read as the reverse complement.
GTAGATAATGAAATTTTGCTATAAATTTTGTTGATTATTAATATTGTGTCATAGTTACTATGCATTACGACGGACGATATACAGGGTGTATAAAGACCGTGATCGAAAGGCAAGACAGGCAATAGCCACGGCGATTACAAATGTTATTAATGTCACGGATTTAAAAAAATCCCGACAAAAAAATACGTTTTCCTTACAACCACGAGTATTATTATTGAATACTCGTACATTTGTAGTTGTTAGGAAAATGTAAAAAAATATATATTTTTTGTCGGGATTTTTGTTAATGTCACGGTGTTTGTAATCGCCGTGGCTATTGCCTGTCTTAGATTACGATCACAATCTTTATAAACCCTGTATGTAATTTCGAAAACTCATTAATATTTAATAGGATTAATAACATTATTGACTCGCTCAATGGTCACGCGGAATAAGTGTCCCGAATCGATTCTCGGATAAGTCAGTGTTATTGAGTATTTCAGTCATGATTTTTTCATCACAAGGATTTCCTTTTGCATGGGACATAATAACTTTTAAAATAAAAAACACACATTTACAAGTCTCGGTACTGGTAGTCCGGATAATATCAACTAATTTCTGATACTCATAAATGATTATTACACAAGACTTAATATAAAGTACTGCCTCGTGGTCTCGCGGCACAAGTATGTGCCGTGCGATCTAGAGGTCCTGGGTTCGATTCCCGGGTCAGTGTTATTGGGTTTTTCCATTAGGAAATTCTCAGTAGCAGCACGGAGTCTGGAATTGTGCTCGAAAAACGGCAATAGGCTCGCCCCCTATTATATGGGACTGATACATAACTGGCGAAATGTGGGTGCAGAAATGCGCCTCTGCCTACCCCTTCAGGGAATACAGGCGTGAGGTTATGTATGTATGTATGTATTTAATATAATTACGTGAGACTGATATGTACCTGACGTAATATGTCTGCAGAAATTGTTCCTACCTCCTCCGGGAATACTGCCGCGAGGTTATGTGTCACACTAGGGAATCGAATTAAGTATTAATATAGTCTTCGGACTAAGGCCTAAAGCCTCTCAGTTGTAGAGGAGGCCCGTGCTCAGCAGTGGGACGTATATGAGCTGATGATAAAATATGAAGTGAATGCTCTGAAGAATTGTTTAACCTTGTCCCATCCTCTCCTTTCCTCACCAGAACCACGTGTGCGGGCAAACTCTTACTTTTGCCGCACCATCAAGCTGTGGAATGGTTTGCCGGCTCACATGTTCCCTCCTTCCATGTTCCTGGATCTTTTAAGTGAAGCGTGAAGAAGCATTTGTGCGGGCAGGCATGATTGTGTCGACCAGCGGGTGACCATATCGTTTCTCGCTGGTCGGTATTATTTTTTGGAGTCCACTGTGCTTACCATCAGGTACAGTCACTTTGCCGTGCCAGAAAAAAAAAAAAAAATATTTCCATCAAACAATAATTTAAAATAAAAAGCAGCAACCCTACCAGAAGCCTGTAATAACTTTTTAAACACGTAACCAAGGCCGCGATACAATGTTTATCTAAATTAGAATCGTTATTAAATTTCCTTCGTACCAATTTTCTGTCAAATATCAGCGTTGACTGGTCACGTGGCCGGATCTTTATCTATCCAGCGGGAGATTTATAACCGGAGCCTGGCCGTTTTATCTTAATCTTGGCCCGGACTTTATATCTCTATCCGTGGAATTGCGATGTTGCTGTTAACTCCTTTTTAGACGTACATTTTAGCTAAGATACGAAAGTTAGTATAAGGTAGTGAGGTTCTAGTATTGTTTGTCGTTAATAAATACATGACTAGTCGTATATACACTGACGCCTGTATCTTTAAAGGTATGAAGGGGTAGACAAGGGAGTGTTTTAACACATACATTATGCAGATTGTGTTTTTAAGTTCTACGTAATGTGGAACGAACGTACAGACATTTGTCCAATAAAATAATACAATAATATTTTTCGTCTGACTCGTGAATCGATCTCAGAATCGAACGTCGATACGAAACTTACTCATACTAGCGGACTAAATTTTAAATTATTTTAATATAGCATAGATTTTGGAGATGTCCATCACCGCGAAGAGCTTAATTAATTTACATATTATTTTTTCATGTATGTTAACCTTAATATTGATTGATTTATATATTGATAAGATAGTACGTACTCTTGCAATGGCGTTAATTTATTGAATGAAATCCGTGAAAACGTAGTGGGTAGTATATATATCTAATTTATATTAAGTAAGCTTTTTGTAATTAGCTGTATACTATTGTTTGTTTTTCTTATAAAAAAAAAAAAAAAAAATTGAAACAAACACTTCGACTGCTCGCGAACAACTCAACTAGATTTTAGCTATAATGTCGACTACCCTTGTGAATGATTGACCGAATGTAATTGAAAAAGTAAAACCATTCACAACCCTCGTGAATGAATGGCTGAATGAATATTATATGCAAAATCAATCACTAGCGACATCGATATCAAATCCAAAAATCGACATCTTCCTCCTCGCATCGTATTTCTCATTGCTGAAGGTCGTGATCCCCTGTACATGAAGTGATCTTTGTTCTGATTATGCTGCGCCACCTGTTTCTGTCTTTGGCATCGTGGAGCGCATGATGAAGTTTCGTGTTAAGGTTCGAGCATATTTGGTAAACACAAAAATCGACATACAATATGACATATAAGCTAACAAACGAGTAATTGTTACTTAATCTTTTCTTTGCAGTTGGTACTCTATTTGAACTACCCCGCCTTAACCATTAGACGCCAAATTACATCCATAGCATAGGCAGTGGTTCATTTCTGCACCCACATTTCGCAAATTCACATTCACCAATTGTGTTTTGGTCCCACGTAATATGGAGTGGTCCGCCAACCCGCACTAGGCCAGCGTGGTGGACTAAGGCCTCAATGGTAGAGGAGGCCCGTGCCCAGCAGTGGGCTGATGATGAATGAATGATGAATATGGAGTGAGCCTATTGCCGTTTTTCGGGCACACTTCGGACTCCGTGCTGCTAGTGAAAATTTCCTAATATAAAAACTCTATATCACTTTGCCCGACCCGGGAATCAAACCGGGATTCCACGGCATATACTTGTACCGGGAGACCACGAGGCAGTCGAAGTGTATGTATTTGCCATGCCAGCATAAAAATATTTCACAAACGCAAATGAAGTAGGTACTTATTTGACAAAATACACAAATGCAGACAATCTAATTCCAGCCCAGCAGCCAAGCAATTCTAATAGTCTTTCAAAGTATAATCGTGCAGAAAATTCAAATCAATATGCTGAAGTAAAAATAGAGGAGCCCATAAAGTTGAATATATCGCTTGTCCCTTTCACGGCGAGCTTAACAATAACTTCTGGTCGAGTAGGTCACACGAATCTGCTGGAAACGACGGATAAATAAAAACAACGCTAAAGCGCTACTTTTTGCAGTGTGTGGAATTTTCTAGAATTTTTCTTATAGTGCTTTTATTGTGTGCTAGTTTTTACGGCTTTGTGTACAGTTTTGACAAGTTTTGGTATTTAAAAAATAAGTCATTGACTACTAAAGTCGTTTAGAAAGTTCGTCACGTTCATTTGATTTTTGATAACCCTCTCATCATCAGCCCATATACGTCCCACTGCTGGGCACGGGCCTCCTCTACAACTGAGAGGGTTTAGGCCTTAGTCCACCACGCTGGCCTAGTGCGGGTTGGCGGACTACACACCTAGGAAATTCCTAAGAAATTTTAGGTGTGCAGGTTTTATCACGATGTTTTCCTTCACCGTTAAAGCACGTGATAATTCATTGTGAATACACACATAACTTCGAAAAGTCAGAGGTGTGTGCCTGGGGTTTGAACCCGCGACTGTCGAGATTCTCGACCGCGTGCCTAAACCTCGAGGCTTTTTTAACCCTCTGCGTAGGACCATCTACCAAAATATCATTGATATCGTCAGCATCAGTATGAAAGTGTCACAACGAAAGTCATGTTCGTAATAATCGAAAATTTTAGTAAACATGTTAATTAATGTACAATTCATAATATAAAAATATTTTTGTTTCAGTTTAACAGAAATAATTGCACAATTATAAAATAAAAATTCTAGTGAAATCAAATAATCAATTTATTTAACAGATAGATAGATTGGTTTAGTTTTCCGAACCAAATAATTTCAGCATAATGTAGGTTATACAAATATTTAATTACGATTTAAAGTTTACTATAATATGCTATATTTTTAAAGGTCGTGATGGCCTCGAGGTTTAGCCAATCGCATATTCAAACTCCAGGCACACACCTCGGGCTCTTCGAAGTTATGTGTGCATTCACAAATAATTATCAAGTACCTACTTTAACGGTGAAGGAAAACATCTTGATGAATCTTGCACACCTATAGATTCTTAGGAATTTCTTAGGTGTGTAGTCCGCCAACCCGCATTGGGCCAGCGTGGTGGACTAAGGCCTAAAACTCTCTCAGTTGTGGTGGTGGCTCGTGCCCAGCAGTGGGTCGTGTATGTGCTGATGATAATGATAATATATCATGCTATATTTTTAAATACTACCTGCGAGTCCCAGCGCCGTCCTTGCGCAATTTTGAAGTCAAAACGCTACATTTTTTCCGCATAAAAAGTAGCCAAAGGTACTTCTCAAGGTTTCATCTACGTGCATGCCATAAAAAAAACAAATCGGACTAGTAATTTTTAAGTTAAATATTACCAATACACAAAAATTTTTGCTTTTGTTCTTAGTATAGACAGAAATTCCAGTAGATATTATAAACATTGATTTGTACATTAAATTCACTACATAAGTTTTTTAAAAGGATTGTTCCACACTAAATGTGCGGAGTGATAAACTGTTGCACAAAAGTAGCTCATATTCTAAATAATAAAGCCAAATCCTTTTTTCCGGCAACTTGAATATTTCCCCAGAGATAACAACACCATGTTTCACGCAAAAAAGGAGTAATAAATTCTCTATTTTTCTACTTTTAATCTTCGCCCTAGTAACCTTGTTCTATTTAATATTAACAGTTCTCGGGCTATGTTCGTTACCTGATAGTTTAAGTGCCGTGGCAAATAGTCACTATTTATTAATCTCTTTAATATTTAGAGCCTTGCAACCAATGAATTATATAGCCCCATCGTGCCATTATAGAATTATGACAGAAAAATAAACATTGTATTGTTTAACTTCTAATAAATTTGTGCACTTTAATAGTGTCCTCACGATAAGGCTTAGATAATATGCTTTGAAAATATCCCTTTTCTAAAAACACCATAATTTAGATCGTGTAGTCAAACTGAGGTAAACGTATTGATCCCAAAACAGGTTACTTTTAATCTATTGTTGTCGTGTGCGTCATTCGGGCGGTCTTTATTCGGGCGGAAACGAAAGCGTTATTAGTATTTTCTAAAATGAATTCAATAACTTTTTAAATTAATACATAACTTAGAAGGAAAGAAAGAAAGAAAAAAGATTTTATTGTTGGCCAAAAAAAAGAAAACAATTAGTAGCTATAATTAATAATAACAATTAATTATAATAAATATAATTAATTTACATTTAAATTTTAATTTACATTTATTTACAATTTATTTTATTTATGACTGGAAATCAGGTAGCGATCTATATTAAAAGTGCAGTGCGGTCCAAGCAGATTACTGACTGGCGGAATACGATTCACTACAGTGGGTTCTACACTATTTGTACGATGTCAGCAACCAGGTTGAACCTTCATCATCATCATCAGCCCAAATACGTGCCACTGCTGGGCACGGTCCTCCTCTACAACTGAGAGGGTTTAGGCCTTAGTCCACTACGCTGGCCTAGTGCGGGTTGGCGGACTACACACCTAAGAAATTCCTAAAAACTTTTTAGGTGTGCAGGTTTTATCACGATGTTTTCCTTCACCGTTAAAGCAAGTGATAATTCATTGTGAATACACACCTTAACAACCTTACCACCAACAAATTAGACCTATGATATTTCCAATCACCGGACTAAGTGACAGAGTTCCACCATGATTGAGCCGGCTCAACAAAACATGGCAGCCCCATGGCAACAAAGCATGACAGCCCCATGGCGCAGTTGGTTAGATACCAGCTGGCGAAACGAGACGCCGCGGGTTCAATCCCGGCACCGAGACAAATGTTTATGTGGTCCACAAATATTTATTTCGGATCTGGGTGTTTGTGAGACCGAAAAGTCTCTCGTAGTTTCTGATACCCACGACACAGGACTGGTATCCTAGTGTAGGGTCAGAGCTATGTATGTGACTATTGGGTGTATTTATTTACTTATGTTCATTTAGGTTACAGACCCACAATCTCTACTTTTAGTTTAATTCAGAAATATCAAAACCCCACGTTTAACTGTTAGATCTTGCTGGACGCATGCATAATTTATTACTAAAAGTCGGTAAGCCATTTGTTATCGCGTGTACCTTGAAATAAGTTTTTGCTACAACCATAACATGTCAAGGGAAGCGCCACCGTGGAGGTTCTTCAACCGTTGAATTATTTATACAAGGAAAGAAAGTTGCGGGGCATAATTGAATCCTAGTAAAGTTAGACGCTGCGAGAATTGTGTAGCTAAAATCGTCTGGTGCGGATAGTTATGCAAAGTGCTTTGAAGAAAGGATGATTGTAACTTACGTTTCCACTGTTCTAAATATAAAAATACTATTACCATTTCTAGTAGTTTTGTTTTGCTATCGTGGATGGATGCGCTGCTGAAAATCGAGATGGTTGTTCCTTATCTATTTGTCGGAGGAGGCTATGAGAATAATGTCATCATCATCATCATCATCATCATCAGCCCATATACGTCCCACTGCTGGGCACGGGCCTCCTCTACCATTGAGAGGGTTTAGGCCTTAGTCCACCACGCTGGCCTAGTGCGGGTTGGCGGACTACACACCTAAGAAATTCCTAAGAAGTTTTAGGTGTGCAGGTTTCATCACGATGTTTTCCTTCACCGTTAAAGTACGTGATTATTCAATGTGAATACACACATAACTTGGAAAAGTCAGAGGTCGAGATTCTCGACCGCGCGCCTAAACCTCGAGGCCATCACGACTTCACTTGAGAATAATGTAATCTTTTAAATTTAAGAAACTTACAAATGTAATAAAAGAATATCGTATTTGATGTAACGACCAATCAGAGCACAGAACGTATCAAAACAAGTTCTAGAGTGGGGTCAAGGCGACGCCATATTATAAAATGGCGGACAGTGGTGTAGTACATTCTTTGGAGTGATGTTGAAGAGTCAAGTTGTACTGTAATGAGAGTGTCCTGAACCCGCTGCTCGGCTAACTGTTTAATTCTTTTGTTATTACTTTAATAAACTTGTGCATAATTGTGAACATTGTGTTTTGTGCTCGCATATCATCCTCATGACGCCCACTAAGCACGCATCCACTAACGATGATGTTAGTGAGAACCATGTGTCTCCGACATATGTACATATGTCTAACAATAGGTGGAGATAAGTTAGGTTAATATGCATTAAGCAGTTGACTTAGTCATGAACACTGGACGTCGTTGGAAGCAGGTCGCATCCAAAAATTTGCTTGATATGTCGTTCTCCGTGGAAGACTTTCTCCAAATGAGCAAGTTATGTGGTTGATGAAGTAACAATTATAATCTACCAATATTTTAAAAATATATAAGTGCATTAACGTATGGCTCAGATGGTCGGTCTGTTGGTATATCATCATCATCAGTAATATACGTCCCACTGCTGGGCACGGGCCTCCTCAACAGCTGAGAGAGTTTAGGGCTTAGTCCACCACGCTGGCCTAGTGCGGGTTGGCAGACTACACACCTAAGAAATTCCTAAGAAATTTTAGGTGTGCAGGTTTTATCACGATGTTTTCCTTCACCGTTAAAGTAGGTACGTGATAATTCATTGTGAATACACACATAACTTCGAAAAGACAGAGGTGTGTGCCTGGGGTTTGAACCCGCGACCGTCGAGATTCTCGACCGCGTGCCCAAACCTCGAGGCCATCACGACCTTATCTGTTGGTATATATTTTTTTTAAGTTAGAATGACTTTTATATTACCTAATTATTAATTCAACGTTTGAAAGAAAGCATTGTGAGAAAACTTGCATAAGTTTCAATTTTCCAGTTTTGCCAAGACAATCGCAATCGGTCTGACCTGAGACCCTGTGCTTTGGCAGTGAGACGTTTAATGATGACAAAATTGACAGTCCCGTAACGCAGTTGGCTAGATACCAGCTTGTGAAGCCAGAGTCCGCGGATTCGATTCCCAATCTGGGACAAATGTTTGCGTGATCTTCAAATATTTGTTTCGGGTATGGGTGTTTGTAAAAACGTATACTATTTCCTGGTTCCTGATACCCACGACACAAGACTTGTGTGGGGTCAGAACTATGTTTATTTAAAATTGTGTTCATTAATTTAAAAAATAATGTAACAATATTTTTTTTTTATATCTCCAGTGTATTGAACAATGATAATGTACATCTAACATTATTTAGCGTTAGACAAAACGGATACAACATTACAACTACTGCGTTTAACATTTTCCTGGAAACAAGGCGAGCTAGCTCAAGATATACTCTCCTTTGGGACGCACTCGACTTGAGCAAAAACTAAAGGTAACAGAACGTTAATACTGCTATTTAAAATTACATACAAGCACGGGAAGTAATAAAAGTTGACGCAAAGTATGACGTAAGTTTAATAAAGCCTTGATAGGATACCTCTCCTCATCTCCATTAGCCGACGTAATGCGAATGTACTTTAGACGAAGAAGCGCAAACGGCTATAAGAAAGTTTTATATTGCCCTTTCATTACGTGTGTACACGGCCGATACTCTAGACATCGCATTAGCCCGTTCTGTTCGTTTGGCCTGATAGATAAGTGTCTTCTTGGGTCATGTTTCAAGGGTTCTATTTTTGTAAGGTTTGAGGATACATCGGAAAAGTTTCCTCCGTTCTAGAACTTTGTATTCATTAAGCATATTATGGTTGTATTGAAAAATTATGGCCTCTCATTATATGGACCGTATAAGGCTTATCGTGGAACCTCCGATTCATGTGTTAGTCATTTCTTTTTTCGGTTATAAAATCAGGTCATTCTTGACTTCACACTAAATTGGAATCTTATATGAATTTGTGCATACATATTGTAATTTCAAATTACGTCAGACTATTTTTTTGTAACGCCCACGTTTATGACACTTATGGCCGAATACTGAAACGCTACTTAATCTGAGGGTGACTTATATTTAAGTGGCTGTTATAATTTAAGCTGTATATACTTATAAAATGTCACGTAAAAGAACTTTTGGTGCTAATGTTGCCATTTATGGAAACTTAAGTGGGCATTAGTTAATCACAGTCTTAAAACCGATAAATTATGTTTCAGTATACCGCTTAAATTATAACAGCCACTTAAATATAAGTCGCCCTCATATTAAGTGGCGTTTCAGTATTCGGCCATTAAGTATCTAAATGTGTGTATCAGAAATAGTTAAAAACAATAAAAATAAAAAGACAAAAAATAAACTATCTAACCTACCCAATCTATTTCTTAAAACATTTTATCCCCCATATTTTAATGGTCTTTCAAACCCGTAATATACCGGACAATTTTTACTAAATTTGGCTGGCTTACAGCTGCAACACATTGGATAGCTTTTATCCCGGGATAATGGAAAGTTCTCCGGGGATGAATATGAAGGCGCTCAAAGCCGCGGGTAACAACAGCTCGTAAATTATACCAGTCACCTTTGTTGTGCACAATCGTTGCTATTACAAAATTAAATAAGAAATTGCTTGCACATTTAAACAATTGTGTAAGCATGCTCTCTGACCTGTTTCTCGAAGGCGTAAGCATAGATGTAGGTAACTTTGTACCAAGATTCGCCACCTGGTGTGGTCCCCACTTAGTTTACCTACTATATTGCTATTATATATTATATGCTATATATTGTTGGTATATTGCTGGTTTTCGGGCACATTTCAAGACTGGTACTAAATATTTATTTTTGTTATACAAACGTTGCAAATAATACACAACTGCCAATGGAATAGTCCGGTTTTGCTAGTCACAAATCTTGTGTTGAGGTTGTCAGGGAACTTAAAGTGACTTTTCAAACTTACAGACACCCAGAAGCAATTCAAATAATTTGTGGAAGTCTCACGTTGAAGTACGTAACAATTCATTGTGAATACAACATATCACTACTTAATATATTTAGCGGTCCATATTCATTAATTAATTAATTGCCAACCCGCACTAGGCCAGCGTGGTGGACTAAGGCCTAAACCCTCTCAATGGTAGAGGAGGCCCGTGCCCAGCAGTGGGACGTATATGGGCTGATGATATATTCATTAATTGAGAGGGTCGACGCTGACGAAAATACGCCGTGTGCCAGGACCCTTAGTCCACCACGTTGGTCTAGTGCGGGTTGGCGGACTACCTAAGAAATTCCCAAGAACTTTTTTTGGGTATGCATACGGTATACGATGTTTTCCTTCACCGTTAAAGTAAGTGATAATTCATTGCGAAACCCTCTCAATGGTAGAGGAGGCCCAGCAGTGGGACGTATATGGGCCGATGATGATGATGATTCATTAATAATGATGAACTCAAGCACCGGTACAAGCATATTTATGAGTTTGAGCTACACGCATCGTATAAGCGCTTCTGTGGCGTAATATACGGTTCATTTACCTATGAAGGGACGAATACCGCAATTTGTCCGTTTGATATTAAATTTAAATTATTCCAACGAGTACGCTGCGGTTCTTTTAAAAAATAATAGTTTTGAGTAATGACGTAATTACGTCAATTAGACCTTAATTAAGCAGTGATAGCCTCGAGGTTTAGGCGCGCGGTCGAGAATTTCGACGGTCGCAGGATCAAACCCCAGGTAATTCACAATTAATTATCACTTGCTTTAACGGTGAAGGAAAACATCGTGATGAAACCTGCTCACCTAAAAGTTCTTAGATGGATAGAAGGAATTTCTTAGATGTGTAGTCCGCCAACCCGCACTAGGCCCGGGTGGTGGACTAAGGCCTAAACCCTCTCAGTCGTAGAGGAGGCCCGTGCGCAGCAGTGGGACGTATTTGGGCTGATGATGAATAACGTAATCTACCGTATAAAAAAGAGGATTGGTGTGGTCTACCGATACAAATAATACGAGCTCAAACCTCTAGGCCATGGTATAGCTATTTGAAGCTATAGGATATCTAAAGAATTATTAGAATCGGTAAAGAAATCATCACATCAAAAGCCGGATACATACGAGTAAAATTTATCCAAAGCGTATTTTTAAATATTTGAAGTTTATGAACGAAAGATAAGGCCTCGATTGGTTTTCTCAGTAGAATAAGAGGTCCATGCGTAGTACGAGAGAGCTTTTGGGTAACATAGAATATAAAATTGCTCGATGAGTGAGATAGTTGGAAAACCTAAAAATTTCCAGATCCGATTCTCCTCATCTGAATGTTACAGTTAACACTTATGTGTCAATGCCATACTTAATTTGAATGGCCACACGCTATTCTTTTACAGAGACTGAAAGGAGTAACTATCGCAAAGCTAGATAGACAGTGATGATTTACCAAGTTCAGACAACCATGAAATAATCCGCATATTCTTGACCAAAACAAAAGCTATAAAAATAACCGATAGCGCTAACACAAGAGATTTCAATCCACGAACAAATTTAGCCGATGCATGTTCGGAGTTTTCAGACATTTTTTATACACACGCCGACCGAGCTCTTAGTTTTATGAACCCGAGGCAATAACCTAGGTATATAGGCCTTCCATGAGAATTCTGGATGGGCATAAATAAAAATAGGCAGCGTATGCCGCAAACCGGGCACGGTTTATCTTCGTTTTTATTACCGCACCAATTTGTGACATAGTTATTGGGTTCATTTACTACTGCAGAGTGATTTGTTTCATACTATGTTGAAGGATTTTGTATGTATACTGATACATACGGGACTGCCCACATAATAGGGGGCGAGCCTATTGCTGTTTTTCGGGCACATTTCCAGACTTCGTGCTGTTACTGAGAATTTCCTAATAGAAAAACCCAATAACACCTTGCCCGACCCGGGAATCGAACCCAGGATCGCACAGCACATACTTGCACCGCGAGCCCACGAGGCAGTCAGTTAATTAATCAAATTTATGTAAAATCAATGATAAAACTTATTGGATAAATGCTTATCAAATTAATTGTTGTACTTTGAGAATAAAATTAAAACAAAGTATAATTGTATCGAGTCTCGAGCGTACAGTTATTTCAATTACACGAATCTGAACAGTGTAACGGATTAAGTGTTCAAATATAAAATTTATTGTATTTTGATACTTAAATTAAATTTACGAATAAATTTTACCCTACAATATCGGTGTTATTCACTGTTTTCTATGCTAATTTTATAAAGAAGAAAGATTTGTTTGTTTGCTTTTATGGATAAACTCAAAAAATAATATTCTGATTTCGATGATTTTTTTATATGGACATACATAGGAACTTAGGAAAAAACATGATTTTTTTATATAAAATTGCAACCAGACGTTATATGCCATTGATAATTTTGTCGAGACAGTTTCAGCAACAAAACATTAATGACATGAAAATTTATCTCATTAAAAAAAAGTGTGGCACTCCGGGAGTGTCGGCAGAAGTGAAAACTTCAACATTAACGTTGTGCATTTTTGAATATTTTGAATACGTGAATAATTTCGCACAAATTGCTTTATTTATCAGACTAAAAGTACCTACCATCATTTACGTGGTAAAATACAATATTTATTGCGCTATCGTACACAAACATGACAACGCGACAACAACGCATGACAACAAACGTCTTACGCGTTGTGATCAGGGTCACGTAATCTGATGCGAATTCAACATTTTTTACCCATCAAAAAATTGCACAGCGCTGCCAAAGAAGATTTCACTTCAAAAAGCAATTAAAAACCATATTTCATTTTCATCGCATTTTACTTTATTTCTTATCATAAATGTTGCCGTTGCTTTAGTAAACGTACATATTTCATTGATAAATATTATTGAGGCTTCCATTCGTATATCTAAGTTTGGGTTAGCCAGTAATCGGCTCACTAGATAGGAAATTATCGCGTAAGCCGGTGAATATGAACCGAGACTGACGAATAATAGCAACGCGCCGGCTTTTCTGAATTACAATGGAAATTATTGGGAACTGCTTTCGTCGTACAAACAAATGTAGTGTACATTAGAAACTATTTATCCTCAATATAGAGGCAAAGGAACGTGAACTTTTTTGCTGCTTCCTTTATAGTCCAACGTAGTGTGGCGCATTTCCAGACTATATTGCTACCGAGAATTTGCAATAAAACATTGACTGGCCTGGAAATCAAATCCAAGACCTCGCGTTCGATCGCGGCCCTCTAATCCCGCGGGACCAGCAAGGCTTTCCCACTTCAAAATGGAACTACATTTAAATCAAAGTGTGATGAAAAGAAAAGAATCGATTACACCATACTAGAATCGACGCTCAAAATTTAATCCATTTTCAAATTTCATAGCAAACCCATTCCGACGGAACTGTTCGTCGTACTTAAACGTAATGAATTTTGATCGCAAAGCCATGGAGCGTTTGCTAGACCACAAGCCTCATACCTGTTTTAGTAGTGCAATCAAATAATTACTTTACTACACTGTATTAAGGTTGAAAACTTCTCAGTAGTAATCATTGGCTGAAGTCCATTTGTTTCTCTTAAGTAGGTACACTTTACATAGATCATTTCAATAGCATCATTTATTTTATTCTTGAATGCCTGGAAATGTCTACGTCATAGATTGAAAAAGGTTCTCGAAATTGAACTGTTAAATTTACATACATAGATAGCCTCATGCCTGTATTCGCCTAAGGGGTAGTCAGAGGTGCACTTTGCACCCACTTTTCGCCAGGTATATAAGTCCCACGTAATAGGGGGCGAGCCTATTGCTCAAATTTCTAGACTCGGTGTTACTACTGAAAATTATGCCCGACCCTTAAATCGAACGTTTAAATCGCACGGCACAGTCTTGTGTGAGACCACGAGGCAGTCAGCGACGTAATATACTCAGCGTAATTTAAGACGGTGAAAGAGTCACCAACAGAAACTACTCTATTAGTAGAGTCAGTTATTAATGCCGTTCAATTAAGGTAGAGCACAGCCGCCAGTTCACAATAGCCAAAATATATTATTTTTATTACGTACACCATTTTCTTGAGAGCTACAATTTGTTTAGTTCGAGCAATGTTGATTGTGTCAATCTGTCTGTAGAGTTGCTGAATTGTGTGGGCGGTGAGGACTTTAAAGATATATGCCAAAAAACTATGCCTTATTTTATGATTATGATATTATTATCATAATCATAGTACATATATTACGCGATATATATATTTTTATAAAAAATATATAATATGTACTATGATCGCGATATATTAAAAGGCACGGTTTTTTTTCTCTCCTGAAAAGTTGTCATTTTTTACTTCCGCGGTGTTAGAACTTAAGCGACGATATGCTACTTATACACTTTATAGCCTGTAGCCACTTGTAAATAAGTGCATTGACAACCCTGTGGTGTAGTTGGCTAGACACCAGCTTGCGAAACGAGAGGCCGCGGGTTCGATCCCCGCACTGAGACAAATGTTTGTGTGATCCACAAATATTTGTTTCGGGTCTGGGTGTATGTGAGACCTAAAAGTCTCTCGTAGTGTCTGATACCCACGACACGAGATTTGATCTTAGTGTGGGGTCAGAACTATGAATGTGACTGTTGGGTGTATTTATTTATTATTATTATTTATTTCTACAATCAAGTTACGACAACAACGCAACAGCACTTTTGAATTCCACGAACTACAGGGCGAGTATTTTGCCGTTAATCAGGGATATTTATAGGATACAGGGATACTCCGTGCTGGCACCGAACTTCTCCTCCGAATTGCCCTGTGTCCTGTGACACTGTAAAAAACTTAAGGTTGCACCTCGACAGGTCTTTCTCATGTGGTCAACAGCTTCGCGAAGTTAGCCGTAAACTTTTTGCTTCAGCAAGGTCTTTTGCAAAGATTACGCAACTTTGTGCCCTTTACCACAAAAATTACGCTCGCACAAACATTTCTTCGCCCCATCCTTGATTATGCCGATGTCAGCTATCTAGATCCGGCGAAGTTTTGGGGAATATATGCCTAATAAGTTAAGTATAAGTTATGGCGATATGCCTAATAACTTGTTAATTATAAATTTTAACAACTCACTCGTAATCTCCATGTTAGTATCTTTAAAAATTTCGTCATCAAGTAAAAGTCTACGAACAAACTTGGATTACATTTTGCCTGATGGTGTTGGTGTGTTATGATGGTGTGTGTGAGGTAGAACACAAATGATGAAGAACACTTGTATAAATGTATTATATGTTTGAAAGCAGATTAGGTATGCACAGTACAACGTTCAGAGAGCGACTGCCGCTTATTACAAATATTATTAATGATGAATCTAATATTGATTATTGCATCACCCAAAGTGGTGTGATTGCTTAGTGGGCAATTGTCTATAAAAGGTATCTAATATGTAGGCACAACATTATAATAGCTTTTCAGTAACATAAACAAGATAACTATAATGAAGACATACATATGCTTAAAGTTAGCAACTAATTCCGAAGTAACGCCTACGCATATGCTAAGCAATTTGCATAAACTTCAAGTTACTGTTTAGTAAGTTACCTGTGCTACGGCCGACCTTCGTAGCGAAATTGCTACGGCGCGCCTACGGCCATTTGTCTTTCCTTTTCCATTTCTTAAAGTATTATGGGAATAATATTAGCCGACACGTAATACCTATATTTGATTGAAAAACAGTTTTTTTTATTCCTCTTATTAGTGCTGAAGATTAAACACACATTGTACCAAGAAACCTGAGTAAACAAAAAAATATTCACGTGTAGCCTATTCCTGTTCACCCTGCGTCCCTTAAACGTAGATTGATGAAGTATCTGGGCAGGGTGGCATCAGTGTATCGAGTGATGAGTGATAGGAGTCGCTCGTCATCATTATAGCATCGTGTTTAGGTTCACGTACTATGCTGTCACTTCGTTGGACTAGTATATTTAAAAAGACGATCGACTAGTCTCCAGCTGAGCTTTCAATTTCCACACAATAGGGGCTACTTTATTTTTTATAATATACAAGCAAATTTTATTTTATATTTATAAAAATCTGTCTCATTTATACATGTATTTATTTTATAAATATCATGCTTCGACTACATTATCAAAAATATGTAAAACATTTTGTATTTAAATAAAAGCCGTGAAATATTATCTGTCGCCCACTTTTTCGCTTGCGTGATTCCATATCTGTCAAGTGTCAGGCAGCTAAATTTTCAGATGTCAAAAGTAGTTTGCGTGCTCTTTTCGAACAAATACCGCGTTATTTTTTATTGTTATAACATGTATTATTTAAGAGATGTAGCATTTTTTTTTTCTAACGAATAGATTATACTTTTGGGCTAGGTACTGGCCTTATTTGCTAATGGGGCGGGTTAAGGTAACCTTTTCTAGCTAATTTAAAGCAGTGATGGTCTTGAGGGTTAGCCGCAAAGTCGAGAATCACGGCGGTCGCGGGTTCAAAACCCAGGCACACACCTCTTACCTTTCGAAGGACACACAGAGTCCTTTCATAATGAATTATCATAAGGAAAATATCGTCGGGAAACCTGCACACCTAAAAGTTCTTAGTAATTTCTTATATTATGTGTAGTCCACCAAGCCGCACTATGCTAGCGTCGTGGAGTAAGTCCATAGTACCATATCAGTTGTAAAGGAGGCCCTTGCCCAGCAGTGGACCGCATATGGGCTGATGATGATGATGATGATGATGATGAAGCTAACAGTTTGGTGGTCATCATATGCCAGAGAAAGTTTCTCGACGATGTTATCCTTTACCGTCTTTATTGTGTGATGGTTCGTGTTAAGAATATACACATAATTTTTAAACACTGCCTCGTGGTCTCGCGGTACAAGTATGTGCCGTGCGATCTAGAGGTTCTGGGTTCGATTCCCGGGTCGGGCAGAGTGTTATTTGGTTTTTCTATTAGGAAATTCTCGGTAACAGCACGGAGTCTGGAATTGTGCCCGAAAAACGGCAATAGGCTCGCCCCCTATTACGTGGGACTGATAAAAACTTGGTGAAATGTGGGTGCAGAAATGCACCTCTGCCTACCCCTTCGGGGATTATAGGCGTGAGGTTATGTATGTATGTATGTATGTATGTAATTTTTAAACGTTAGATCTCGCGATTTTAATCCGCCAGTGACGAAATGGTACCGCGATGTCTTCGAGGCGTGTGTGTGCATTCAACATCAAAATTGACTTACTAAAGTTACGTAACGACCACATGGGCAAAAGTTCCCACACTTTTTTTTTACTTTAGGAAAAGGTCAAGGAGAATTTATAGGTTGATCTTATCACGAACGAAGCCGCGTGCTAAGCCTACCTCAGCCAAGATGATGACAGCGTCGTAAAAATAATCGCGACGATATATAACATCACAATGTTCTTGCTAGGTAATATCTTCAATGTTGCCATTTTTACGCCCGCGCGCTCGTCGACATTTTTTCAGAACATAAAATAATAAGTATTGTTTTACTTCACGCGTGTTTATATGACGAATATTTTATTTATACAAGCACCGACCCTCGAATTTTTGCAGAACAAGGCTTTTGAAAAAATATCACTGTTTTTACACGTGGATTGTTAATGCAGATTTTAATCGATTCAGCTGAAAACTTTATTTGTGTCAGAAGTATTCGGTTTTATCATAATCAACCCATACGTGTCCCACTGCTGGGCACGGGCCTCCTCTACAACTGAAAGGTTTAAGCCTTAGTCTACCACGATGGCCTAGTGCGGGTTGGCGGATTACACACGTAAGAAATGTCTAAGAACTTTTTTTTAGGTGTGCAGGTTTCCTCACGATGTTTTCCTTCACCGTTAAAGTAAGTGATAATTCGTTGTGAATACACACATAACTCCGAAAAGTCAGAGGTGTGTGCCTGGGGTTATAATTCGAGATTCTCTACCAAGCGCCGGTTCGTTCGGTTCGATATGTGTTTATTATTTCAATTAATTTAAAAGCCAACAACTTAGATTTGATCATGCATAGATGCATTGTTGCATGTGTTTTTTGCATTTTTATTTTTAGGAAATATTGGTACTAACCAAGAAGATACATATTTTATGACAGTGAAGCTCCCTAAAATAATTTCTTAGACACACACAACACATTATAAGAACACCGTCCATCGCCACTTATAATGCTATTTGGTGACAAACTTGCCGGCAGTTAACGAGCTGTGTCGTGCTGCAAGTTCCATCCGCCTTGTTAAGCTAAGCTATAGCTCTAGCCAAGTTTTAGACTTTGACAGCTTGCGATCAATACTGAGCTGTAAATAACAGTTTGGTAACTGCCAAGTGTCTTATATAACGTCTTTCTTGGGTTAATCGTTCGAAATTAGGCCAGTTATAAGGCCTTTGCACTTTGGTACTTATTGACGTTGAAGACTTAAAGTATTGCGTACACTAATGCTTTTTTTTATACTGGCACGGCAAAGCGACTCCACTGTACCTGATGGTAAGCACAGTGGAGTCCAAGAAAATAACACCGACCAGCGAGAAACGATATGGTCACCCGCTGGTCGATACAATCATGCCGGCCTGCCTGCTTATTGAGTATGATTTCTTTTAATTGTTTTTTTCGAGCAAGTAGTCACTTACTTTAACGGTGAAAGAAAACATCGTGAGGAAACCTGCATACCTAAATGTTTAAGGAGTTTCTTAATTTTGTTTATTTATTATGCTTTATTGTACACCATTACTTATAGTAACCTTGTTATTGGTAACAACTCAATAAGGTAGTGTCTCAAATGGCGACCTTATCGCTATCGGCGATTTCTTACAGTTTTTAAGTGTGTGTCCACCAACCCGAATTCGGTCAGCGTGATGGAATAAGGCCTAAACCCTCTCTGCTATAGAGGTAGCCTGTGCCCAGCAGTAGCACGTAGTATATGGGGTGATTAGAACTCTTCTAAATGTTACAGGGCCATAGTATAAAATAAATACTTTCTTATTAGTAGAAATATTTATTGAATATGTGTGAGAATTATATTTGTATGGCAAAGAAAACTATTCCTACTTTGAGTCATTTTGATAGATGGTTTGGCCAAAATGAAAGGATGAATGATTTCAGAATTACGACAGAGATTTACTGTGTGTGTGTATTTAGAAGTGAGTGGTGAAGTCAGTCGAGGATGTCCTAAGCGCATCTATAAACATCTCATAGGTGATTTATTTAAAAAGGATAATATAAAGAGTCCTCGAAACGACGTGCATGCATGAAAAGGATAATGTCAATTGAAGCGAAAGAAGTGTGTTTGGACCGAAACACTTGGCGCTCTATAGTCTCTGCCTAACCCAACGGGAGACAGGCGTGAGTTTATGTATGTGAGTCATCATGTCACACTTTCCAAACGACCTTGTATACTTCTAATTTTGACCTAACAAACCCCTACACTTTCTAGTAAAATCACAAATTAAAACCAGACTTGTAAATTCAGCGTTAGTTATTAAAACGAAACTGGAATAATTTATCATTATGTAGTGAATTGTATGACGTTCACGCACTTCGTGAGAGGGTTGACAGATTTATTAACTGTATGATTTGTCATGTCACGGGTGGGTGGGACAGGCTCGTGTGATTTCGAGCATGCCAACGATATTTTACTATTCGGTGTCTGCTCTATGTAAAGTCACGTCTGATTAAAGTGGAAAGGCGCCAAGTCAATTTCATTCAGAGTGTATCAATGACGTGAATATTTATTCATTTTTACTTTTATTTTCCTTTTGAATATTTCTGGCCAGGATTTGCAATGAATATTCATTACATACGCACATTTAATACGCACGATAAGCAGTGATGGCCTCGAGGTTTAGGCGCGCAGTCGAGAATCTCGGCGGTCGCGGGTTCAAACCCCAGGCACAAACCTCTGACTTTTCGGAGTTATGTGTGTATTCACAATGAATTATCACTTGCTTTAACGGTGAAGGAAAACATCGTGATGAAACCTGCACACCTAAAAAAAAAAGTTCTTAGGAATTTCTTAGGTGTGTAGTCCGCCAACCCGCACTAGGCCAGCGTAGTGGACTAAGGCCTAAACCCTCTCAGTTGTAGGGGAGGCCCGTGCCCAGCAGTGGGACGTATATGGGCTGATAATGATGATGAATACGCACGAGGAAACAGATTTCTGGGTGGACCGGTAATCTCAATCAATTAATGAAATGCGACACCAAATGCAGTCATACCTAAAATTACGTCATAGTGGACCAAGGCAGACAATGAGCATATTTTCAAACTTATAATTCCATGAGGTATTCTGAGTTGCCTTTCTAGTTGCCAGTTTCCAAAAAACTGAAAAAAAATCCCGACCTAAGAATCCAACCTAATTTCTCTCGATGCAGACAGTAGATACCATAGACTGATAAGATTATTCTCAAGTATACATATGTCCACAAATTTTCGGATGAGAGAGCACACGCAAAATGGACGCGACACTGACAGATTAAATGCAAAATAAAGTAATATATTCAAGTTTATTCCACGAGGCGTTTTATTCACGAATTTGGTAATTCAGTTACGCGTCTCGAGATAAGACGAGCAAAATATTACACCCAAAAGATCTTTACATATCACAACTTGAGTGATATGTAATGCAAATTGGACTGTCTTGCAATGATATTTCAATGATTGTTGAACAATTCTTCACATTTTGGTCTTTGATGCTATATTTGGATGACACAGTAATTGTCATCATTGAAAGTTGATTGTAAATAAGTAAATACACCCAGCAGTTACATATATACCTAGTTCCGACTCGAAACGTATACGAGTCATTTGTAGCAGGTGTCAGAAATTACGAGAGACTTTTCGGTGTCACAAACACCCAGACCGGCAACAAATCTTTGCGGGTCACACAAACAATTGTCTCGGTGTAGGGATTGAACCCGAGTTCTCGCGTTTCGCAAGCCGGTATCTAGCCGACTGCGCCACGGGGCTTTTAGTGCTGTAAAATGGTTTGCTGTTGGTTTTAGTTTCATAAAGATTTCTAAATTTCTTATTTTCTAAAGTATTAGCCCATTTATTTCATAGCCTTTCAATTCCGATTTCTAAGGCCGTTTACATAATTATTACTTAGGGATTGCAGCTTTCTAAGTAAAGTAGCTATGTAAGATGATTTAGGTGTGTCTTTTATCTGTATGGAAAAGGGAGATTACTTAGGTAAGGAAGTTATAGTAACATATCTACGACTACATTATATGAATTTTAGTCGATTGAAGTCTACTATGTCTCTCCTGCTCGAACGTGAGCAGCGACCGTTGAGAATTTTTACAACTCAAATTAAACTGTTTTCATTATTTAAATAAAGACTAGTCCAGGCATATTCATTATATTTAGTTCAAATTACATACACAGTACCTAAACTCAGGCCTGTATTCATCGAAGGGGTAGGCAGAGGTGAGGTAATAGGGGGCGAATGTGCCGTTTCTCGGGCACATTACCAGACTCCGTGCTGCCACGTTGAATTCCCAAAGGAAGAACCCAATAAAACTTTGCTCGACCTAAGAATTGAACCTTATAGATCGCACGGCACATACTTGTTCGGAGAGACCACAAGGCAGTTGAAATTCCTTGAATTTATTAATAATCTACAGCATGCATCTTTTCATCTCCAAGCTGCTTCAAACATTTTTCTACCTTCAGTCGACATTACGCTCAATTGCACCCTGCAAAAAGTTTCTATATAAAAATAGAGCGTAAACCTAGCATAACGTTAAGGTGATCGGCTCTCTACCAGGTGCGATGTTCGCGCCTCGACGAACATCGGTCGGGTCAAAGCGATTCAATCCATTGTTTTCATTCGTTCATATTGAAGAGAATATGCAGTAACAGGTCTCAGATTTGTAAGGTTTTTCCTATTGTTTATAAGGAGTGACTTAAGAGAGTATGGTAGGTATATGAAATTTTTGAAGCGAGTGATGGTTTTGTTGTAGTTTGGTGGATTTAAATTAAATTAGGGATTGTATAATAAATATGATAAGTTATATATTTACAATGTTTATCGGTGACTGTTTTATGTCCAAATGTAAATTAATGAAGGAAATCTTTCATAAAGTTAAAGTTCAAAGCCCCAAGTAATATAGTCCCAATAAAATAATCCTTAAATTACACATCGCGCACAGTTTTTTTCGCGTAAAGCTATATTGGATTTAAAAAAAAACAGTCGTACAAACACCAGCACCACAACATTCAGAAAAGTAATAATGAATCACTTTTGTTTTACTGTCAAACAGTCGCCCAAGCGCAAAATAATATATTACTCCTTTAGTATGACGAAGCGTGTTCGCAAATTGACAGTCACTATCAATAAGCAATGCGCGCGTTACACACGCTTAACATCCAATTTCCACGCTGGCAAATTACTTAGTTGAAAACCGAACGTTGTATCTTGTTATTTTGTGCGTACAATACTCCGTGTTAGTAATCTGGGGAGTTCACTCGGCTCTCCGCGTGAAAAATTGAGTTATGAATTAGGGATGTACGACGTGATGATCTTTATCGATAGAGAATTATGTGTATAGATTGAGCTCGGATCGCGTTTTTAAATTTTAAAGTTGACGTTGCATTAGGAGTGATTATTTCGAGGATTGGGCGTCTGGTCCACCGTGAGAAACTCTCAGTGGTTGTGCGCTCAAATCTCATCGTCAAAGTGGGGGCTTTTAAAAGTGTTGTGTATTTTAATTTTTCAAACACTTTAACTTTGAAAAAAAAGAAAGAAAAAGAGAAAAGAAAGGAAATTGGAGTTCTAGGTATCTTCTACAAGCAATTTTTTTTAAAAATTCTCCCAGATGCAGAGGAGGCCAAGGCCGAGCTTTATCGTATATGGGTTGATAATGACACAGTAGAAAATGTCGTGTCAAAACATTGACTTCTCCTACCACATCAACGTTTTCCTAAAAGTTTCTGTAAATTATCACTAAAACCTCATCATATACAGTTCTATTGGGTAAGCGAGAAAACAAATTAGACTTACTGTCGTATTTATAGCTGTTCATAGCACTGAAGTATTTTATAACAATGTTGATAAAAATATCGATAACATGTCGTGTCAAAACATTGACTTCTCCTACCACATCAGCGTTTTACTAAAAGTTTCTTTAAATTATCACTAAAACCTCATCATATACAGTTCTATTGGGTAAGCGAGAAAACAAATTAGACTTACTGTCGTATTTATAGCTGTTCATAGCACTGAAGTATTTTATAACAAATGTTGATAGAAATATCGATAACATTTTCTTCGGCATCACTTTATGAATCCCTCGGCGTGATACGATAGATTCGCTATTTACAAGCTTTTTGGTTGGTAAAATGTATTTGTAGCTTCCTTTTCTTTTAGCAGGGCTCAGCAATATGCCAGTTTTAGTTTATGATAAGCCAGTGCAATCTCATTAGTGTGTTGAGTTAAAATAATTAACAACACTAAGTTACCCACTCTCAGTTTTTTGGATTTATATTTCGTTATAAATGACTTAATATTGTAAATTTTTATAATATAATCAACAAAAATTTAGTATTACCACTTTTTTATAATACCATTGACGTCACACAAAAAAAAATTGTTTTAATTTTACGTGTTTCAACCGCCATAATTGAATATTTAATACTATGATTGATACTTTAAGCAATAAAGGTTTGATATTGAAACTACTTTTTGATACTAGACGTTACAAAGATAACAACCCAAAATTCTATCCCAAGTGACCTTAAGCCCACTCATCCAGAACCACACGCTCCAATAAATTCAGCGAATCGATTGTATAAAACAACCCAGACGCTAGTACACAGAAGATTTGGATCACCGCGGCATAATCAGGCGACGTTTTAGCCAGCACAGCTCAATATACTTTGTGGTACACCACCAAATGCGTCTTTGACATGCAAATGCAACATTGAGTAGTTAATCTGAACATAATGACGGCTCAACTATTCGTAAGCTTAATGCGATCAATCAGCTATAGTAAGACAATAGTGCTTGCGCTAGCGCGGATCATTTGGCATATTTGACAGCCCTGTGGCGCAGTTGGCTAGACACCAGCTTGGGAAACGAGAGGCCGCGGGTTCGATCCCTGCACCGAGACAAATGTTTGTGTGATCCACAAAGATTTGTTTCGGGTCTGGGTGTTTGTGAGACCGAAAAAGTCTTTCATAGTCTCTGATACCCACGACACAGGACTTCTATCCTAGTGTGGGGTCAACTATGTATGTGACTGTTGGGTGTATGTATTTATTTATTATTTATTTGTGAATAATTAGCAAGTGAATACGTTCATTGCAGCCGTTAATGACTGATAAAGTGTTATTGGTGATCGCCATATTTACCTTACCACTGCATTAAGCGTAAAATTTTGGGTAGTCGAAAGGGTTAGTGAACGTTATTACATTTCTTCTGACTACCTATCACTTGCTTTAACGGTGAAGGAAAACATCGGGATGAAACCTACACACCTAAAGGTTCTTAGGAATTTCTTAGGTGTGTAGTCCGCCAACCCGCACTAGGCCAGCGTAGTGGACTAAGGCCTAAACCCTCTCAGTTGTAGAGGAGGCCCGTGCCCAGCAGTGGGACGTATATGGGCTGATGCTGCTGCTGCTGCTGCTGCTGCTGCTGCTGACTACCTTTATTGAAGAGACTGTGGGTATATTCAAAAGTGACCGCAACACGTTATGACAATCTGACGCCTTTTTAAGTATACCAATATTTGGGCAATCTGCTTTCAAAACATCTGAAGGGATTTTTTTGTTTTATCAAATAATTTTTTTCTGCTTTATAGAAGCCATTTAAAAATTTATTAATTTTGATTAAACGTTTTGTTCCGCGTAAAGGATACGATAATGATAAGCCTCATTATTCGGAGCATTCAGCAGGCGTTTGGTTAAGATATAATAAAGAAATGTTTAACTTTTATGAGTAAAAAGAATGAAGAGAGAAGACAAGGACTCGCCGAAAATATCTTGAAGAAAATTTTTGCTCCGTTTAATTTTTTGCTAAATTGCCAAAAATACCTACCAATACATTCATACATACTTATCACGTATCTAATATTTTATATCACATAAAGAATACAACTCTGCCTTTGGGAACTAAGAAATATAAACTAATAACTTAAAACGTAAAGGTATCGGAACTTTAATCTCGGCCTCGACGAAACGTGTTAAGTCCAAACAATTTTTCGTGCCAAGAAAAAAACTTCCGTTCTGCCACATTTCAAAATTAACCTTTAAATGTTTACGAGGCCGATAACTCGTGCTTTTAATTAAAACAATATTTTTACCTTCTTATTTTAAGTAAATTATAGTGACCACGTATAGAATTTAACAAGGGCTTTTTTGTTATATTATTGAGGTCAAATTTTCCTTCTACCACGCCCTATATCATCAATAATACTTGTTAATGGAGCTGGGGTGTGTTTTGACTACGTACAAAGTAATTGTCATTAATTTCTGTGTGGCATGCGATACACACTTTTGGTGTAGTAAAAATTACCTTTTATAATAGTGTGGTGTGATTTTTGTTCATAGTGTGTTGAGATAGGTCAAGGTCAGACTACCTTTGGATTGTTATAGTAGTTGTAGTTTAGACAGCCCCGTGGCGCAGTTGCTAGACACCAGCTTGCGAAACGTGAGACCGCGGATTCAATCCCTGCACCGAGACAAATGTTTGTGTG
Organism: Hemaris fuciformis; assembly: GCA_907164795.1. NCBI lineage: Eukaryota > Metazoa > Arthropoda > Insecta > Lepidoptera > Sphingidae > Hemaris > Hemaris fuciformis. The sequence continues at coordinate 13,680,284 of OU015438.1, read as the reverse complement.
ATCCACAAATATTTGACTCGGGTCTGGGTGTTTGTGGGACCGAAAATTCAAAGTAAAAATGTATAGTGTTTTAGCACATTGGTTTAATAATATAATCTAGTTTACTTGCTCTAGATCTAGAATCACTGAAGCGATTTATAGGGTACCTCTTAGTATGATTTATTTGGTAAACGTTATCATGTTAAATAGTTTGGCCACTTTGAAAGGATAAAGGATTACAGAATTACAAAAGCGATTTACGTTGCAGAAGTGAGTGGTGAAGATAGTCGAGGACTTCCTAGGCACACCTATACACACCTTATAGGTGAATTATTAAAAAGTAAAGGTTAGATGGGAAACCGAAAGAAATGTGCTTGGGCCGTAGCATTTGGCGCTCTACTGTCTCTGCCTACCCCAACGGGAGATAGGCGTGAGTTTATGTATGTATGTATTTCCATTATTACGTCATAATACTATTATGCTATTATATATTATAAGGTGTATCTATTATAATCAATTTCGGCACCTAAAAAGAAATTCTCCGCATCTTTTTTCTGTGATATAGTTGAAGAACCCTCGGTGGGTCAGTTGTTACACCGAGTAAATTTTCTCTATTGTACAGACGAACTTTAAAAAATATCTTCAAATACTTTACACGTCCATACAAAGTACCTACAGAAAAAATATCATCATTTCTTTGCCCTGTTCCCAATTTCATTTAGGGTCGGCGCAGTATGTTTTATAGGTACTTTCAAACATCCCTATCAGCCGGCATGTCTTCATTCACCTCTTTTCCTTTCATATCTTTAGTCACGCACTCCATCCATCCTTTAACAAAGTCAAAGCACAGAAAAAATAGTCAATACAAAATTAATTAATAGTTTAACAAATTTCTGGTCCTTAGTTCCTAATTCGTTGAGCTTGATAACTACGAACAGTTTGGAACAACTTGTGTAAACTTACATTGACTCCCAACTCAGCCGTAACTCATTATTAGAACCACATTGTTGTAAATTTGTTTAATGGAGTTAAAATTTGAGTAATATAAGTAGTTGTTGTACCTATATATTGAATTTATAAACATGCTTTCCGTATCAAAATTCGTCGGCTGTTTTTAAAATCACATATTAGGTATAAACTCTTTATTGTTTGACACCTGTCAAACCTTTCCAGACTTCACGCTGATGAAAATTTCTTTAAGAATAGCTTAATGTTACTTAATGGCGTGAATCTTAATTCGTTTCAGAACAGTTGTCAAACTAAAAAAGTTTAGGCCTTAGTCCACCACGCTGGCCTAGTGCAGATTGGCAGTCTACACATCTAAGAAGCTCCTAAGAACTTCTAGTTTTGCAGGTTTCCTCACGATGTTTTCTTTCACCGTTAAAGTTCGAATAGATTAGACAATTTCTTCATTCCATTCCATATGCGAAAATCGCAGATTTGCATAAAATTCAAATGCCAGTTTCCTTGAGATTTGACAGAACATTTGATATGCTTTGCATTGAGGAGATTTCTAGGAAACTTGGTTGAAAAAATATTGTCCCAACTAATAAAAACCACGGCCAACTTCACACGTATTTTACAGTGGTCTTGTAAACTTTTTACGCTACTTAACCAACAGTCCAAAGAACAGATAAGAAGTTTGTGGATAAAAATTTATGATGCGAACAAAGGTGTGCCAAAGTTTCCCGCTTCCCAACTTTAACACTCAGATAATCTACATAAGTTTGTGTCGGTCGTAATTGATAAAACGCTTTTTATGCCGCTGGTATATGAGCGAAGGCATTGTGACCGCGTTATCTAATAACTGACTATTCTTGGAGCAAACGTTGGCTTTATTTGATCTAGGGGCCCTTGATTAAGTGTCGCTCCACTCGCGGATTGGACTGAAAACTGAAACTCGAGTGAACAAATTTACCTCTACCTACTTACTTCCAAGAAACAAGCGAGTAAATATTTTTAATTATTTATGTACATGGTATATTAATGCAAAAATAAATATAAAGTATACGATAATTGTAAAAACTTATATATGTCTAACTATAGGTGAAGTTGTAACTAACTGCGATCTCTCACAAACAACCCAATTTTAAAAAGATGCCAGTTAATAAGTATTGGATGGAAAAAAGATGATTTACATATTTGGTTTATATTTATTCCAGTAAATTGTTTTATACGATGTGCATTAATTAACCGTGCTGTGAATAACGATCCTGTATATTTATTCCGTAGTCAATTCCGCCACGAGGGATGTCTCTTTAATGAATATAGATTGTAATTAACATCATACATCCATTAATAAATTTATACATTTCTTGGTTTTAATCGATAAAAGATTTCAATAATAATCGATGCAAGCAGTTTTGTATAAATAATTACATTCATAACGACAACATTTTGGTTCTTATTTCGTACTTGATGTTGTAAATAGAATTTATGGATTAATGTTGCTCTGTCCACTAGTAAACAGTTTTTTGGATCAAACGAGATTATATCCCCCGTCATGGATCACGAGCCGTCACCTATCACTTATCAGTGTTTTTTGTGGGCTTAAGGATTTCCTTGAACAGTATTTTAATAATACAAATACTTATTCCTAAGTGAAGATATCATTTTTATTCATTTTAATTACCAATAACTATTTTAATTTGTTGTTTATAAGTTACTACCGATACATTTGACAACCCATGAGTAAGCTCTTTTAATGATGCTGAGTCCATTCAATACTCCATCCGAATGACACAACATATACGACCACCTCGATAATATCAGGTAGTTATTAAGAAGCATTGAGCCATTACTTTATAACTTTTATTCTTCCTGTACAGTTTTAAGTGCACGATACACAATGAAACAGCATACACAATCACCTCAAATTTCAGTGAAGAAAACCTATTAAACTCTTCATAAGTATTGAAATATTTAATAGTGACGGACACTGAGCATATTACGTTAAGTCTAAGAGCAAAAGATTCCTTCAGTTTGGTGTGTTCAAACAGACTATCGAGTAGTGAGAAACTCCCATCTCACATACTCTACACAATATGTGAAATACCACATATATACATATATTTATATTTCACTAGATTACATACATACATACATATATACATACCCCGGCTGGCATGCTTCTTCACTTGATGCTATTACAATATTTTTTCCCATCACAGGTGCAAAACAAGCATTCAATTAGCTAAAGTGACGTCAATTTTGTATATTGCCTTTGCTCTCGGCAATATATTTTTTCACCGCAGCCACGATGAAATATGAAATGGAAATACATCAAATTATTTTTATGTTTACTGAGCCACATGTGTTTCTTTATTTGTAACTTGTATTAGTAGTGATGGCGTCGAGGTTTAAGCGTGCGGTCGAGAATCTATACATCTCTGTTTTAGGTGTGCAGGTTTCCTCGCGATGTTTTCCTTCACCGTTAAAGTATGTGACAATTCATTGTGAATACACACATAACTTCGAAAAGTCAGAGGTGTGTCTGGGGTATGAACCTGTGACCGTCGAGATTCTCAACCGCGTGTCCAAACCTCGAGGCCATCACGACTTGTCCCCTTGACCTTGACCTCCTTAATAACCCTCAAAAGTCAGACTTTATGCACATTAAACGTTTTAAGCATCCATTCTGTTATCCAGTAACCCAATGTGGCAAATTTTCCTAAGATTACACAGATTCTGTAGATATCTGACGCGAGCTCTACCTGCCTCAAAGCCTTGGGATTACGCTCAAAATAGATGTCTTGACTTAGTCGTCACGGAAACCCCTCGGGCTATCTGAGAAATGACGCTGTATCCACTAAGAAAGTTACATCCATACACACTGAAGACTCTCGAATACAGTTTAAACTTTGCCGTCATAATTTTACAAAGTCTTCAAACTTTAAATGGAGCCGCCGAAAAATTGCTCTAGTGGACTTAAAACTTGCTTCAGGATTTACAGTGTGGTATGAGATTTTTTAAATACTTTATATTTGTTAAAAACTGAGCCTGTGATTTTTTTACTTGCTTATTATTATTTGCTATCTGATATTGTGTCCTTGTTTAATAAAAAAATGTTTCTAAGTGATTATTAAAAGACAATTGTTTTACTAGCTGCGGGCCTGGCCCCGCAGACACAATTTTAAATTACATACTCATTCCCGGAAAATAATGCATTTTCCCGGGAAAAAAGTATCCTATGTCCTATCCCGAGTATTCTATATATCTCATACCAAATCATTCAAAACAAATCAACGATTTAAGCGCTGAAGCGTAACAGACAGACAGAGCTACATTCTCATTTATTTTATTTTATTTTTATTTTATTTTATTCGGGAAACAAACAGTCACTTAAAAATCTAGTTATTATTATACATAATTTGCTTAAGGACTAATAAAATGTTTCCGCGTATATATATCTAAAACACGACTTGCATGAAATCTTAACCTAAATTAAATATAACACAAGTAAAAAACAAATAAAATAAAAACAAGAGTATAAAAAAATAAATATTAAAAAAAAAACCATAGCATTTGAGCATAAGTGAATTAGACAACTGATTTGAACCAGTGTTTTAAAAGTATTCTTTTAATATCAGTTGTATTGAAAAGGTCAATATCGAGAACGTCAGCCAGTTCATTGAACAAGTTGCTGTTCTCAAGAAGAAAGAGTGTCGTCTGTATTTTGTGGCACTAGAGGGAATGTGTAAGAGAGTAGGTTGCCTTATCCTCGAAGGAATTCGCAGATGTATTAAGGAAAGAAGATGAGGCGCATCAATTTTAGATTGAGCTAACTTCATTATAAACGAAATATCTGCAATATTCCTTCTTTCTTGTAATGGTAGTATGTGATGTCTTTTGCATCTAAGCTCGTAGTTGTTGTCGTATTTTTTACATTTATATTCTAAATATTTCAAAAATTTACGTTGAATCGATTCTAATCTATTAATATAAATATGATACTGTGGACTCCAGATCTGTGAACAATACTCGAGGATACTACGAACATAGGCAATATAGTATTACTATGTGTTCAACTTACGGAAGTGTGTAAAGATAGCATAGCAATAATATTTACATTACTTGATTACTTTTCTAGGTAGTTAGGGTTGCGTACCTTTAGCACTTTAACGGTGAAGGAAAACATCGTTATGAAACCTGCACACCTAAAAGTTCTTAGGAATTTCTCAGGTGTGTAGTCCGCCAACCCGCATTATGCCAGAATGGTGGACTAAGGCCTAAACTCTCTCAATTGTAGAGTAGGCCCGTGCCCAGCTGCGGGACGTATATGGGCTTATGATGATGATGATGACATTTATCACCTTGCCAACTTAACCAGAATGCAACTTAGCAACAGAAAATCGACGCAAATCAACACAATTAATCAATGGTGAGATTATGAGAAACCCAATAATGTATTCTCCTTTCACTTCTTATTTTCAAAGTTGCGTCCAATCTTATAAGATTCAATACATTTATAACTTCAAAATTATTGTTGCTGTATACATATGTAAAATATCTTTACAAAAGAAAAAAACCTTGAAATGTAGCAGTTATAAATTCACAACACAATGTTATTTATGTAAGAATATGAAAAAGGTCTCGTCGGCAGGTGTGCTAACCACAAGAGTACTGGGCACTCGCTACCCGCGTCCCACGTCCTACCACTGCATGTCATTTTCTTGTTTTTCGCCCTTATGCTGTGACGTAAGAGATGGACTGAGGCGGTTCAATTTTATTTGAATTTCGAATTCATTTTAGGATATAGTACCGTTTGCCGAAAATTTGCTTTCTTTAATTACAAATATCATTTGAATAAATGCTTTTATCTAAGACTTGGATCACTATTTTCATAACAAATTTAAATTCGAATTTAAAGTCTATTTAAAAGTCGTGTTACTACACCATTTGTTCTTCTATTAAGTTCTTTGACCTATGACCAACTTAATACCCATAACAAATAAAATATTATCTTTTTTGCAATCCAGTAGCTAACAAAATATTTTATGCTCTTTACTTTGTCCTCTGAATTTTCTTACTCTACATCGGTCTCCACATTTGGCACATCAAATGTGAATTTGGAATACCAAATATTAAGTCATAAGCAATACATCAACTTTGAAGCCGATGGGCTGGATAATCATATAAGCAACAAATACGTATTCATATGGACATATTTGATAAATGATAGTCAGGCTGGCTAGATACCAGCTAGTAAAACGAGAGGCCGCGGGTTAGATCGCCGCACCGAGAAAAACGTTTGTGTATATAATCCACAGATACTTGTTTCGGGTTTGAGTGTTTGTAAGACGAAAAGTCTCTCGTAGATTCTGATACCCACGACACAGGACATATTCTAGTGCGCGGTCAGAACTATACATGTGACTGTTGTGTATTTATTTATTTATTTTTATATAAGTTTTAGTATGTACTAACTAGACTAGACTGCCTCGTGGTCTCGCGGCACAAATATGTGCCGTGCGATCTAGAGGTCCTGGGTTCGATTCCAGGGTCGGGCAAAGTGTTATTGTGTTTTTCCATTAGGAAATTCTCAGTAGCAGAACGAAGTCTGGAATTGTGCCCGAAAAATGGCAATAGGCTCGCCCCCTATTATGTGCGACTGAAACATACCTGGCGAAATGTGGGTGCAGAAATGCACCTCTGCCTACCCCTTCGGGGAATACAGGCGTGAGGTTATGTATGTATGTATGGTACTATATACCTACGGTAGTATTAAAACGATCACACACATAGGTGTACACTGTTCACAAGGTCAATAACCTAAAAATAAAGCAGTCCACAAACATTTTCCTTCCCTCCAATCGTCTACAGCAAACACCGCGCGAAGCTTATCACTCGTTCGTTGTTGTTGGGGATTTTATCCGCTTATAGGGTAACACTGTTTCATGCGAGGCTTTAAGCAGATAAACACAGGGATTTGGTCGGATTTCGTTCAAAATGAAATGATATTTTTTACTCAATTTTAATTTTTTTGTTGGTTATCACGTACAATACAATCAACTTTCTGGAAATTATCTTGAAGTTAAAAATTATAATTAGTCCCGAAAAGTATTGTTTCGTAGATTTAATAACAAGTGTTGCCTTCAAAATAAAACTAAAATGGCTCTACGTGTATTTACTTAATTTCATTTCATACCACGGCAAGACAATCATCTTTCCTTTTGAGGTTAACATGGAAATATCGTTTCTCCGATCTTACAATTAGATACATCTTGAGTTCCATTCATTACATATCCTGTCCTTTGAAATAGCTATCCTCAGACGAAGCTAGTCACATATGCTGGAAATTCTAAATTGTTTCCAATAGATTGTCATGCAACATGTGTATAATAGTAGCTTCTGGCTTTGACTGCTTCCTCCAGTGGATAAATTAGAGCGTACGATTGAGCCATCGAGAGATACACTGCATCTTGGTCTCGCGCCTTATGTTTGATTCGTGCAATTTAAAGGCCCCAGGTTCTATGAGGAAATTTTCAGTAGCAGCACGGAGTTTGGAAATGTGCCCTAAACAGCATTATGTTCGTATATATGTATCTATGTATGATTGAGAGTATGTACGTATACACGTAAGCACGATGGTATCCAAATAAAGCAACAAAACAGAGACTCCTATATACTCCCATATACCCTGATACATCCAGTTTTCCCCAGCCACAGAGCTTGCGCAGGCACTGAGAATTCCTATGGAATAAAATACAATAACTCAATTTGGATCTGGGACCCCTCAATCGGATGCCGAACACTATGCCGTAGATCCAGCTCCCATAATAGACCCATTTCTTGCACAGGTTACTGTCATGACCTATCACAAATACTGTACGAGAACAAGCGCGAGCTTAAACAAACGTTTGCTGTGCCGGAAATCGAACACGCGACCCGCACCGGAGGCATTGTACCTTTGTTTTAAATAGGTCGCAGTATTGACTGCGTTAAATAAATACGGCAAATCAAAGCGGGTGCATTGGACGCGCTGTGTTTGTCATAGGTTGGAAATGCTTTCACGAAACGTGGAACTGTAGCCGTTAACATGCGTTTAAAAAACGGTTGGGGAAAAATAAAACATAAAGCAGATAGAACAAGCTGAATGAGTCATTGTACTAAAAAAATATTTGTAGTATACATTTTGACCTCCATCATCCACCACCATCACCATCTTGGTCCGATGACCTGGTAAAGGTCGCGGCACGTCGCTGGATGCGGGCTGCCTCATGGCTGTTACTGTGGAGGTCATTGTTTGCGAGGACTTCTGTTCGCTGTTGGATGGATGGATACATTTTCACACCCACGTTTTGCTAAGTTTTTATATTCCGACGTCATATGAGGGGGAGAGCCTCTTGCCGTTTTCCGAACACATTTCTACCCATACAAAAATATCGCCAGGTTCAAGATTGCAGGTTGTTTCAAAGTTATGTGCATAATCATAAAGAATTACCACGTCCTTAAACGCTTAGGGAATATATTGTGAGAAACTTGCCTACCTTAAAGTTTTAAGTATTATTTTGTTGCATAGTCTGCCAACCCGCACAAAGCAAGCACGATGGACTAAAGCTAAACCCTCTCAACTGAAATGAAGGCCCGTGCCCAGCAGTGATACACCAATTTTTGATCCAATCGCTATTCTATTATGAATGTTAATATAGTAAATAATTACACAATAACATCCCTAAATTAATGTTAATAAACAGCCTAATATAAATACGCATTCCGAACTCGATTATTAATTATAGATTTGCAATATATTCGCACAAACAGATGCTAAACTAGGGTTGCCTCATGTCTTAAAGTACCATTTTTTTATTTAATTAATATATTTCTTATTTTATGAAATTCTTTGTTGCGCCAGAGTCTAAAAATGTACCCGAGAAACAGCAATACGGTCGCCCATTTTAACGTGAGGCGCAACTAGCGGACCTGTCTATAGATATGCATCTCTGCCGACTCTATGTGATTCACCAAGCGACAATATGATAATACGATATATCGTATCGGTGATAATGGTTTTTCTTTCTTTCTTCCAAAAGCACACATAAAGGCACTGTCGCGCTTCTTGTTTTCCAACTCGACACACATCCGTGCAAATATCCTTAATGTAATCCACGCACTGTTCTCCGCAGGAAGCCCGATGTCGTCGGTGACAGGCACTGTGACGCGTGTGTCGGCGGTTGTCGGCGGCGAGGCGGAGTTGCCGTGCGACAGCCGCCCGCCGCAGCGGAACGACAGCTTGCTGCTCGTCGTGTGGTACAGAGACGACAACCCTGTGTACAGGTACATTTATTACATTTGTTATCTAGCAATTGAATATTTTACACTAGCGTTTGGGTTTTGGTCCGCTTGGGTACAGTTTTGTAACAAAAAGTAGCCTATATTACTTCCAAAGGTCCCATTTATGTCATCATCATATCCTCATCATCATCATCAGCCCGTATACGTCTCACTACTGTGCACGGGTCTCCTCTTCCATTGAGAGGATTTAGGCCTTAGTCCACCACGCTGGCCTAGTACGGGTTTGTGGACTACACTCCTAAGAAATTCCTGAGAAAATTTTGGTGTGCAGGTTTTATCACGATGTTTTCCTTCACCGTTAAAGCAAGTTATAATTCATTGTGAATTCACACATAACTTCGAAAAGTCAGAGGTGTGTGCCTGGGGTTTGAACCTGCGACTGCCGAAATTCTCGACTGCGCGTCTAAACCTCGAGGCTATCACTGCTTGTTGCCAGTCACTAATATTCAAATGTATTATAGTCGTTGATAATTTTTAGTTGGCAATGGTAGGTACCTTAAGAAACTAAAAACATGCAATAAAATTAATGTTTTAATTAATTACTTGGTTATCATAATTTTATAGAAGTCATTTTATCACGCGCGTGTTTCACCAAATTTTTATATTGTTGAAAATTTCAAAGTATAGCTGTAGTAGGATACAAATGTATATTCAAAACGTAGACAAATCAAATTCGCTGTTGCCCGCAGGTATAGCGTGTCTGAAGGCAAACTTTTATTACGCAGTACCAAATAGTACCGTACGAAATTGCCGAGATTCCATGACAAAACGCTGTCTAGGTCCCCTAGTCGTAACGAATAATGCAAGAATATTTAGAAACTTTCGCCTAATACGAAACGAGGACCTAAAATGTTTATTTAAAACGTAATAATATTCTACATGTTTTGTACCACAACGTTTAACTATTTCGTTGGTAAAAAAGGGAAGACGAGCAAACGGGTGGTCTGAATGGTCGGGTTTTCATGCCAACATGCAAAAGGAAGAAAGAAACGACTGATTATTATGAATCTCGTCAAAAAGGTCGGACCTTTTTTTGCCTCGGGCCTGATGTTCGTGCAGCTAAATTCATCCGAGGGACGTCCCTTTCCTCGTAATACTTCACGTTTGTATAATGAAGTTTTGTAAAAATATACGTGTGTGATTTCCTATAGGGGAAATTTTGGGCGACTCGCGGTATTAGTTATTTTTGCGGTTGCGGAGGAATAAAAACTCTATGCAGCTTGACATATGATTGAAATTCGTTTGGTGAGAGAACGCTAGTATATTGGCAGGTTACAAATTAATTGAGGTAACATTGTTAGTTATGCGAGAGTTTTATTTTACTCCTGATTCCTAAACTTAAATTATCTCTGTGTAAGACTTTTGAAATATATTTTCTTTGATTTAATGAAATAAATCATACGTAAACAATATTTTTTGTAAACTTTACTACTACTAAATAAGAACGCCTATCGTTTTCGCGTATTGCGCAAAGTTAATAATATTTTTTTGTGTAATTTTTTCGATCTGTTTGTATAATCGACAATAGATTAAATATGATCTTATAAATATATAAAATAATTATAAAGAATGAAGAAAGACAGATCATAATCGCCAATGAATACTTATTAAACTTTGACAGTGTAGTGTAGGACGTCCTGTAGCACGATGGCCCGACGACTTGAGAAAGGTGGCGGGTAACGGAAGGATGAGGGCTGCTTAAACCGGGATGGCGCTTACTTGGGGAGGCCCTCGTTCAGCAGTGGACGGCGATAGGCTGATAATAAAACTATGACATTCGACTCTTTGTTGACCTTATTTCATAAAAGAAATGGCGTAATGGCGTATAATCGCAGCAATAATAGCAGACTACACACCCTTGAACATCGTCGTCGAGTAGCCAGCTTATCGGTTTTTTATAGGATGCACTTTGGAGAGTGCTCGAAGGCTCTTTTCGAACTGATTGAGCCATCTCCATTCCTTTATCGGACTACTAGGCGCAGGCAAAAGTTTCATCCATACGTTGTTGACATACCCAAAAGTCGAACTAAGCGGGTTGACAGATCGTTTTTGGTGAGAGTCGCCAAGATTTGGAACGACCTGCCTGGGTCTATTTTTCCTGATAAGTTGAACTCTGGTGCCTTTAAGAGTATAGTGAACAGGTTTCTTTTGGATGGGCGTGTACCACCCTAGTCTTCATCTACACTTTTCATCAGGTGAGATGGAAGACAAACGCCTATTCCATTTAAACTATAAAAAATAAAAATAAAAAAAAAACGTCATATGTAATATGACAGACAGCTGTTACTTGAATTTAATATTTTGTGATGTATTCGGTGGCAGTTCAAGCTGACCCATCGATACTTCATTCCATAATAACTACGGCCGCTCTCAAAAATATCTTTAAACAAGCTACCTGTTTGCATATAAAATTGTGTTGCATTTATGATTAATTTTAATATGAAAAACGTGTTTTAAGTGGATGGAAAACTGTTTGATGAAAATTTTATGACGTTAATTTTATATTACTTTGCGGACGTACATATATTAAAATTAATACTTGTGCGCGACATGCGAAGTATAAATATATTTTTAAAGTCTTTCTTGTTTTATACTGCCTCGTGGTCTCGCGGTACAAGTATGTGCCGTGCAATCTAGAATCCTGGGTTCGATTTGCAGTTCGGGCAAAGTGTTATTGGGTTTTTCCATTAGGAAATTCTCAGTAGCAGCGCGGAGTCTGGAAATGTGTCCGAAAAACGGCAATAGGCTCGCTACCTATTACGTGGGACTGATACATATCTGGCGAAATGTGGGTGCAGAAATGCACCTCTGCCTACCCCTTTGGGGATTACAGGCGTGAGGTTATGAATGTGTGTATGTTGTTTTATACTGCTTGGTGGGTCGAGCACAGCAATGCGCCAATTCAATCTTGCTTAAGCCCTTATACGTCTCACTGCTGCACGGGCCTCTTCCGCAACTGAGAGGGTTTAGGCCTAGGTGTGCAGGTTTCCTCACGATGGTTTTCCTTCACCGTAAATTCAATTCATTGGGAAACCACACATAACTTCGAAAAATCAGAGGTATGTGCTTGGGGTTTGAATCTGATACCGCCGAGATTCTCTACCGCGCGCCTAAACCTCAAGGCCGTCACTAGAAGATTATCAAGCATTAATTATTATTGGTAATAGGTAAATAAAAACATCCAACAGTCACATACATACATAGTAGTTTAGACCACATACTAAGATACAAATCTTTGAGTAACCCTACATCTGAAAAAGCTTGTATGTTATATGATCTAGTTATTTAGGCTTTCTGTTTTATTTAGTTAGTTTAAGTTCCTAGTCTATAAATTTTCTTTTAAGTATGTATTGTGTTATATTGGTTATTGTCATAATGCGACTGCCTCGTGGTCTCGCGGTGCAAGTATGTGCCGTGCGATCTAGAGGTCCTGGGTTCGATTCCCGGGTCGGGCAAAGTGTTATTGGGTTTTTCCATTAGGAAATTCTCAGTAACAGCACGGAGTCTGGAAATGTGCCTGAAAAACAGCAATAGGCTCGCCCCCTATTATGTGGGACTGATACATACCTGGCGAAATGTGGGTGCAGAAATGCACCTCTGCCTACCCCTTCAGGGAATACAGGCGTGAGTTTATGTATGTATGTATGTGTCATAATGCGACTGGCATGTCCATAAAGAAAAAGATACAAATCTTGTGTCGCGGGTATCGGAAGGTACGAGAAACTTTTCGGTGTCAAAAACACATTTATCTCGATGCGGTTATTGAAACTGCGACATCTCCTTTCTCTACGTTTTCGTTCTTAGTTCGTTCATTAGTTTCGTTTCTCTTTTTCTTGTTATAATGATTATTTGTAGGAATATAAAAATATATATTGACAGCCCCGTGGCGCAGTTGGCTAGACACCAGCTTGCGAAACGAGAGGCCGCGGGTTCGATCCCCGTACCGAGACAAATGTTTATGTGATCCACAAGTATTTGTTTCGGGTCTGGGTGTTGGTGAGACCGAAAAGTCTCTCGTAGTTTCTGATACCCACGACACAAGACTAGTGTGGGGTCAGAACTATGTATGTGACTGTTGGGTGTATTTATTTATTATTATTTAAGTGTCATTCGGGCTAAGGAATTTCAACGATATTTAAGCATCAATAAATTCGATAGCAATTTTTTTTCACATACATGACACCTGAAAAATTCACACACAGAACTGTTAAATAAATATGGAAGATAAAAATCACGACGTATCATCTGCCAGTTTTAATGCCAATGGTGTTATTCGAGTCCGCCGCAGTCGAATTCAGTTATGTCGGCCAGCGTCCACAATTCACGTCTGATGTTATTCATTGGACGTTATTAAAACGCCCAACCACATAATTCATGTGGTATTGTGCCCTTTAAATTGTTGCAAGTATTTTTTACAATCTTTAAGTAGCTTCGACTTTCGACTGCCTCGTGGTCTCGCGGTACAAGTATGTGCCGTGCGATCTAGAGGTCCTGGGTTCGATTCCCGGGTCGGGCAAAGTGTTATTGGGTTTTTCCATTAGGACATTCTCAGTGGCAGCCCGGAGTCTGGAAATGTGCCCGAGAAACGGCAATAGGCTCGCCCCCTATTACGCGGGACTGATACATACCAGGCGAAATGTGAGTGCAGAGAGACTACCATTTCAATATTTCTATTCATCTCCAAATGAGCTCTCGCTATACTGTATGCATTTTAATGTAAGCAAATCTCGTGATGTAAGAAGTCGATGGCCTTATTACAGAGAATGTGCAAGACCCAGCGAGTTGAAAGAGATTAAGTGTTAAGGCGGACCTTGGCCGGGAAAGCCAGATTTATCCAGTAGGCACCACTAAAACCGTATGTCAGTTATTACATTCACTTCTATAAGCCTACTTTTCGCCTTTAGTGACAAAGGCAATACAACTGCTCAGGTATTCTAGAGCCAAGTGGCTTGTTAGGCCAGCAATTATCTCAGGCGTTCTAAAAAAAAGTTTTATTATTTTTTTATTTGTGTCGTTGTTGTCGGCCCGGTCGGTGTGTTTTCTATTTGTTTGTGTCGTGACCATTGTTGTTTTGTTTTTAACTCATGTGGGGCACCAAGAAATAAATTCGCTGAGATGCCACACATATTTGTGGTCTCATAATACTTACTTGCTTTGTATGAGTATTCTATCAACAACTGATACACGAACAACAAAATTCTAAATATAATTTGACTCTGAACGTAAATTGAAGCCACCTTTTTAACTAAAATTGTAAATAGAGGCAAAAATAAACATAAATTGCGTTTAAACCAGAAACATTATCGCTATGTTTGTTAAACAATTATCGAACTAATCATGGCAACATATTTAACAAGCTGGTATGAATATTTTGATAAATCAACTCTAAAATGCGCGACGCTTGGTAATAGAGGGTCGTGCGTGTTTTTGATACGAAACCACGCGAGCAGGAATTCTTGCAAATATTCGCGTAATTTTGTCCACATCGCAGAAATTACAACCGCATCAACTCCGTAATATCTGTTAGGACAAACTTGTTCCAAAAATTCTTGATGTAAAATATGTTAGCGAGTTTAAAAGCGCGCACTGGCTGGCATAACTTCATTTTGAATACATTGATTTGAAGAGTAAAAAGTTAAAACAAGAAAGCACGACCTTGGGAAAAAGTATATTTATCATCATTCATGAGCAGCCTTTCTTACGTCCACTGCTGGTCATAGGCCTTTCCAATGGCACGCCACTGGGCTCGATCTTCGGCCCTCCTCATCCAACCGCTGCCAGCCATCTTGCGAATATCGTCACCCCACCTAGCCAGAGATGTTCCACTGCTGGGCACGGGCCTCCTCTACAACTGAGAGGATTTAGGCCTAAGTCTACCGCGCTGGCCGAGGGCGGGTTGGCGGACTACACACCTAAGAAATTCCTAAGAACTTTTAGGTGTGCAGGTTTCATCACAATGTTTTCCTTCACCGTTAAAGTACGTGATAATTTGTTATGAATACACACATAACTTCGAAAAGTTAGAGTTGTGTGCCTGGGGTTTGAACCCGCTATCGTCGAGATTCTCGACCGCGTACCTACACCTCGAGGCCATCACGACTTTTGATGGAATATTCTATATATTACTATTTTTAAGTCCTTTGTCCGTGCCCTGCTTTGTTATTCCAGTCGCATTAGAATTATTTTTAAAGTTTATCGTATTATTTAACTCCTACGTTTTTAGCATTTTCGCCGCGTATTTTTCTAACCACCCACTAATGTTCTTACATGGTCATTCTATATTTTCTTTGTAAGTGGGAATATTACTCTTTACCTACGTAACAATGAAATTTTGAGCAATTAAACTTTAGCTGATAGTTTTAAAACCGATCCAATATTTATTTTATAAATCGAATTTTGTGAAAGTTATAAAAATAGTAAAAAAAAATCACCCAACAGTCACATTTGTACATAGTTCAGACCTCACATTAAGATACAAGTCTTGAGTCGTGGGTATCAAAAACTACTAGAGAATTTAATGTCAAACAAATACTCAGACCCGAAACAAATATTTGTGGATCACAGAAACATTGGTCTCGGTCCGGATTTCGAACTTGCGGCATCTCGTTTCACAAAGTAGTGTCCAGTCAACTACACCACGGGGCTGTAATGGCTTTGCATTTAATTAATTCAGGACGCAGTTTATTTATCAGCACGGAAACAATAGCGCTTATAAGTTCAATACGGTCGGAATGAAAAGGTAATTTGACCTAGAATATGATAATAACGACCATGTAACAAACGTACCACAACAATATGCTACTTACACACTATAACTGCCTCAAAAACTGAAACTGCCTCGTGAAACTATCTCTTAGTCTCGAGGCACAAGTATGTGCCATGCTATCTAGAGATCTCGGGTCCGATTACCGGGATGGGCCTAAGTGTTATTGGGTTATTCCATTAGGAAATTGTCAGTAGCAGCACGGAGTCTGAAAATGTGCCTGAAAAACGGCAATAGGCTCACCTTCTATTACGTTGGACTGATACATACCTGGCGAAATGTGTCTCCGCCTACTCCTTTAGGGAATACAGGCGTGGGGTTATGTCTGTATGTATGTGTATATGTGTGAGAAGCATCCAAAATATTTCCTCAATCGCCCAGTAATAATAATTAAGAGTTATTTTTCTGCTGTGCTTTCAATAATTAATTATAGGCGCCTCTTGGCTTATAACGCTGGTCCTACCACCGCCTCTTGTGGCGGACATCGGCAGGATACGAATATCCTTCACCCGCCATGTACGTATCATGTAATTGGGGCAGTAATCAATCTATTACCTAAATGTTAGCTTTACTGTTAAGCTATTTGATTTTTCTCCTTGTAGAAAAGGTTTGAGACCAGCATCGAAATATGCATGGGTTAGGTAAACCATGCTTATACCTATGTTGGTATCATCATCATTCTCTTGCCCTGTTCCCAATTCTATTTGGGGTCAGCGCAGTACGTTTTATCTTTTTAAACATTCCTATCAGCCGTCATTTTCATTCACCCCTTTTTTCTTTCATATCTTCTGTCATGCAGTCGATTCATCTTTTTTGGCTACCTCTGCTTGTCTATCCTTAAATATTCATACACATTAGTTTTTACCTACATATGCTTCATCGCTTCTCATAACATTCCCATACTAAAGCAGACGGTTTCCTTTCAGTGTATCTATCACAGGAGCCACTTTCAAACTTCCTCTAACATATTCATACCTCATTCTGACAATCCGTAATATACATAATATACATACAACACATCCAGCGCAACATTCGCATTTCTGCTGCATGCAGTCGTCTTTCGTCCATTTTTGTACATTCAAATAAAATATCTACCTTCAAACGCTCAAAAAAATTTCAAATATAACGAAACGTCATCGAAAAAGCGCGCTGTCGCACAAAGCTGCGATTTTAAATTCAAGTCAGATCTTTTGAAGATTTTTTAACAAGGGACCGCCGTCGATGTTGATTGATGGCCCGGCTTAGTCGAGTATTCAGTTGCGGTGACTGCGCTTGTTTTCAGTGCCCGTTTTTATTGGTTATGCTTTGTTTTGATACATCCTGTATAGAGTATAACCTTGATTTTTTAATGTCATGGTTATGGTCAGTAAGTAAGCGTCGTTTTACAGTTTCGTATATACATAATCCCACGCTTGTCTCCCATAGGGGTAGATAGAGACTATATAGCGCCAAATGCTAGGATCCAAACACACTTCTTTCGTTTCCTCAACTATATATGTATAACTAAGTATATACACAGTCAGGTCATAAGTATTGTCTCACAGTAAAAACTTTTCTTTTAGAATGCTGGCAACAAAAAAGTTTATTGAATTCGAATTTCGAATTGTTCATGAAAATAAAAATGAATACTTTTTAAAATTTTACTCATTTTTAAACATGGAGTGGACGCTTAAAGAAGACCGTGTTGCAGTTATTGCGTTGCATCGTTGCGGTTACGCGCCAATTCAAATTTTTGACATACTGAAAAATTTCAATATAACCAAGGTATATTGCGCATAGGTCCGCGACCGACTCCCTACTAATTTCTGCACCGTAAATATTTTTCGTAATTTTACTATAATTCATACTTTTAATGTGGCCAAACTATTTAAGCATCTCCCTCTCAATTTGGTTACTACATCGACTTTCAACCCACATTTTTCCTCACAACTTCTTTTTAGAGTTATATTGGTCACTATTGAAACTTGGATGAATTAATAGCCTATCTATTGTTGAATTTGATAAGTTCGTTTCATCAAATAATTTCGTAAGAGGACGTTAGGATCAATCTCAATCGATGAAAATTTACGATGTTTCCACCGTTAAAGTAAGTGATGATTCATTGTGAATACTCACATAACTTCGCAAAGGTGTGTGTCTGGGGTTTGAACCTGCGACCGCCGAGATTATCGACCGCATGCCTAAGCCTCAAGGCCATCACTGCTGTCAACTGTGCTGTGACTGTGAATCAATTAATAATAATAATAAATAGTAAAGCTTTATTTATTCCTTACACCTAGTTAACATTAATTCTAAACATTATTTCTAGTGTTAGTATTGTACTTATTTCTATTTGTTAGTATATTATATTAAACTGCGTTAACGCGTTTTGTTGTAAGGACCGCTCTGGCGGTGAAAGCCTCCTCCATTTCCTTCCATTTCGCTCTGTCTCTTGCCATGTATTTCCCACCGTGGCAACTATGTCATCACTCCATCTTTTGAATGGCCTTCCTTTCCGTCTTTTCTTGTGGATAGGGTACCAGTTAGTAATCAATTAGACACCCAATAAGACGGTAATATAATTACACAATTTAAATATTCATAAAAACCAACGAAAATCTTTAAACTCATTGTGCCATAATTATTTTGAATGTGAGCTTTAAGTCCCCTTTAAATACCGCCTTTTGATTGCTTTTTAACAAACTACGAAGAAAAGCCTTTATGTAAATTCCACACAAAAGTGTATTTAACTCAATTTTCTTATTAATTTTATGTGCCTCGTATTCGTGCCGGCTGTTAATGAATTAACGGTTTCTAAGCTTTTTATATGCTAATAGAATGAATTTTCCTTCTTTGTATATTTTTTATATCTTTTATATGTGGATAATTATAAAAAAGTGGATATTTTCAAAAGCATTTTTTGGACGTTGAAAACATTCTATGCATTTTAAATTTTGTAAGCGAGCATTGAAATCATGTCTAATGAAAAGACACAGAACAGCAAAATTCAGTTTTAAGGGGTTGCTAATTTCTTAATTACCTTATATTACCAATATAGCGATTTCATTTTCAATACCAGAAAAAAATCTTCTGGATACTTCGAGTGTAATTTTTACCTTACCTTTTACTTCACACGTGAAGGAGAAACGTCGTAACAACCTAAATGTAAAAAAATTGTATAGGTTATGACTAATATTTTCGCAGTAGGCCGGCGGTCTGGCAACTATGTAGGAAAAAAAATTTAGGACCTCACAAATAAAATAATTTTCGCGCAAAATGTATATAATATTAAATATCTGTTATTCTGATGACTAATTTTCAATTGCCTTTTTCGACTTTACCAAGTCGACGAATAAAATTAGAATTTTCTAGTGGCAAATACATACAAAAATATGGCTTTCACTAAACAAGAATACTACATACTAACTATATTGGATAGCTATTTAAGTTAAATTGTTTATTATATTGTTAAATGTGTATGTGTTTTAACATTATATTACTAAATTTCATTTATTTCTGTACAGCTTTGTTAGTTAAATTGTTTGTTATATTGTTAAAATATTCTTGTGTTTTATATTATATTACTAATTTTAAGTTAATTTTAGTTACAATGTAAGTGTTTTGGAGAAATCTGTAAACTTGCATTAACTAATTAACAATAAATAAATAAATAACGAAATAATTCCAATTATAAAGAAAAAATGTTTGAAATGGCATAAATCTCTACTCGGCGCCAATGACCTTGAAGCGCTACCCAAGCGAGCCATTTATCCTTATTTACATAGTTAGCAAATCCAAAGGAAAAAGAAAACACATCAGGAGCCGACGTACTCATCTGTACAAAATCCATCCACATAATATTTCACGAAGTAATTTCTCACACCAACAGCTCGGTTCTCCCAAAATATGCTCGGCTTTGACCTACTTCGCACATGCGCGTCGCATTTAAATTTTATATAAAGCATGGAAAAAGTTCGTGTGCCGAGGCGCAATGCGGCACACAAACCAAATATTGTCACAACACGCTCCAACGAGCAATGAAGCGATACAGCCAGAAACCAGTTAAATATTACGGAACTTAAGCATCTATATCTAGAATGGTGCGGGTCGGGCCGGCGCTAACTTGTACACGAGCGTAATTTTAAAGGGTGTTCCGCTGAACCATGATAATTGCAATTTGGTACATTTCCTCATTCCGTAAGATGTTCTGGAATGTTTTGGGGATGTGGATACAGAACTAAAACTGCTGGCACGATTTTAACGGGATCCGACGTCGAAATTTAATGTTATTTCTCTGTAGAATTCTGCGTGTTGCAAAATTTGCTATATTCTGTAATACTTGTTCTTCTATCGCATCTAAGTTTTGAAAAGGCACGATTTTATTAATTATTGATGCTATAAAATGAAGCACAAATTATTTTATTTTTATGGAACTAAACTAAACTCTACCTAAATTGACAAATATATATTGACATACATATGTTGTATATACATACAGCCACTCCAACGCTTGTCAATAAACAGATGTCACTCCAATTTACAGATGTATTATGTTATGGTACAATACAAAAGGAAACAACATTTTTGCTGCCGCGCTTTCTTATCACTTGAAGTGTCGAGCGGTTCAAAAACAACTTCTGCCATCAAAAATATGTTTTACCAGTTCACACAATTATTATATCGAGCTCTTCGTTACCTGATATAGACAGGCTGAATCGCTCTGGCGAATGTTACACATTATGCATAGACGCTATTTGGACGCTTCAGTGTTGAAATTCCACCACTATAAAATAATATAACACGAAATTGGCCTCCAATTAATCATGTAAAAGTCGATGGTGAACGGGTTTACTGCCGCTGCTGAAACGCAGACGTTAAAAATAAAGCAGCTAAACCTGCTATCAACGGTCTAAGTAAAACTCAAAAACTGCGCCGTGTCACGTTAATATTTAAGTTAGGTAACTAGCACAATGTGCTCAGCAAGCATCTTGAACAAGGGCGGGCGAACTGGAACAATTCTAGCCAACTTTAACAGTTACATGGAAATTTCTAAATACACTACGCGACATCGAGTTGAAGCCACTTTGCTGCATGTTTGAGACGTAACCTCTTAGAAAATAGTTTTGGTGGCAGTTGGAGTTTGGGAGCTGTTTCGATGTGGCGAGATGAAGTTGGAATTTTATATTAGTTTTTGAGGTTTGCTGCCGTGAGTTTTGAGGGCACTTCCTACTTTAAGAGTTCGGTTACTCGTTCGCATTTTGCTCACGTTCTTCAGTGTTGAAGTCAATATCAATTTATTTAAAAATAATACATAAAATACTTTTAAGGCCTAACAAATGAGAGCAAATGAAGAAACTTTAAGACACACATTTTATTTGTTATTTATTATCGTCGCAATAATTTAAAGTTACGTTACAAATAGTGTGTTATTAATGGGGAAAAAAAATGTTTTATTATACGCCTAAAAACATGAATCCTAGGGTCATTCTCAGAAGCGTAACAACTAGCCAAACCAGTCAAGAACCAAAGATCAAAAACAAAAAGCCACAAAACAAAATGCAAAAATATAAACCGACATGAGGATTTCGCGGTCATACGTCCCGAGGCACTAATTCGCTCCAAAGGTACAGTGCACACAAAAATTAAACCCGGTATGGCAAACTTTCGAAAGGTGCTTGCTACCCACTGCACGATTGCTCGCTTTAGGATTGAGCGACCAAACCAAGTTAATATGCGAAGGGCTTCGACGGGAGTTGAAGACAAACACACTGTCCACTGAATTTAATTCCATTCCATTATGTTTGCTCGGGCCTGACTTCGAACGGTCAACAGGCTTAATTGACTAAATAAAAGTCAACGCGGTCGTTTAGTATCGTCTCTGAATGTGACATATGGTTATTATAATTTGAGTGCATTTTTGTACATTGGTACTTGATGCTTTGTGTTTTCTTATTGCAGACAGCCCTGCCTGATGTTCGGCTATATACAACATTCTTACATTTCTTCTAAAGTTCAAAGGAAGGAGTTATATAGCAAATTTTGCCAACTGACTAGAAACGATAAAAAGATAATCAACAAGACGACCAGTACCAAAATACCACCTTTGTGTTGAATAACGTCGTAATAGGGCCGACTTATGACAACTATATGTCTCAAGAAAACCATAGATTCGTGCCGTTTCTCCCTTTTCCGTATTATCGGCAGGCTTAAACTGAAGATAGGCTTTTCATACCACGTTGATGATATTTTTTTCTTTTTAATAACCTAATAATCAAATTATAATCAGTATGTTAACGACTCAGCGATTTTTTAAAGACAATATCTACTTAGACAATTCACTTTTAACAGTCAATGACACGCAGCCAACATTCTGTGGATTTTTCATCAATAAACCTCATTCCTTGTCTTAATCTTAAGGTCTTAAACAGTGCAATTGTCATATTAAAATTAATTAAAAACGCTTAAAATTACAAAAATGGTACAATTTTTCCACTCACTCACTCACTTCACAAAGTGTGAGTTACTTTGTTGTCGGCAATTATATACTTAATTTATATTATTTACTTCTGTGTCTTTTTAGCAAATCAACATACCAATCAACTTCAAACTTTCACGGTCGCGTCGTGATCCTTCTGAGAATCTTCAGTGAACTTGTGAAGTGTTAAATTTAAAGGTCGAGTTATCCATCACACCATCCGCAATTTACGCGAAATCCCTTCACGGTGACCCTTAGAAGGGCTGTTTCATTTAACCCCAAGACCCACTCCATGGCTCTCGCAACACGATACCAATTAAAAAAAGTTATAATTGGAGGTGATTTACCAAGTTATAAGATGTTAAGGTCGTTAGTGTTATATCGTTGAATTATTAATTTTTAGATGACTATATTTATGTATTTTTTAATTAATTATTGATTGCTTCGTTGGTGACGCGGCAGAAGTGTATGCAATATTGAAATAACCATTTTTTACTACATGTATATATGAATATATATGTATACTAGCTTTTGCCCGCGACTTCGTCCGCGTAGACTTCAGGGTTGGGTGCAGAAAGATAATAAGGGAATCCATTAATCGTCTCCCAAGTGCTCAAAATGGCACTTAATGAATTAAAAAAAAGCAGCATATGTCCCTTTTTATGGTCCCGTTTTTATCCATACCAAAAATCATCCAAATCGGTCAAATGTTTTAGGCGTCAAAGTATAACACAGCAGTGTTACTTTCGCATTGACAATATTATGTGCTAAACTTAAAGGGTATCTCCGTTAGGATCAACATCAATCTAGACATTTCGAGTTACATTCACGGGCCAGGAACATACTAGGTACTTCCTTAAGGAAATGATTAGTAACTAATGTAGTTTGTCACTTGTTTTATTGGATTGCATTCGCGACAAATTATTTAAAACCTACCCTCCTTTACTTTGTATTTCCTAAAACGTCTAAATAAATTATTTTTTATAGATAATTATATTTCTCATGTAAGTGAATGTAAATTCTTTTAAGACATAAGGATCTTAAACCTTAACATTGCAGTGTAAATATGACAACAATGCTTGGCTTACAGCTGAGTATAGATATTCTGTGGAAAATATTAGACACTTCAATATATTTACTACCGACCCTTGTCGTAGATACACACGGCGCTTTATTTCATACCCAGATCCATTACGAAGTCACGCTAACTGGGAATACCTCGGCTATTGCCTGGTAAATAATATTTACCTTGGTAATATTTTATAATAAAATTAATAAGAAAACTAGCTGCTGCCCATGTTTTTGCTAATATGGATTTATAGAGACTGTCAATCAATATAACAGAAGAACTCTATTACCTTAATGAGAGTGTAACATCTGTACCAAATTTTATTAAAACGAACGTATCGCAAAATTATTTCTTAACGTACATTTTCTTTGAGACGGTGGTAGAACCCTAGTCTAACTGGTCACTGTTACCACTTGAAACACAATACGCCGTGCTTCTACTTGTAAATGTTACATACACACATAAACTCACGCCTGTATTCCCCCGAATGGGTAGGCAGAGGTGCATTTCTGCACCCTTATTTCGTCACTTAAGTTTTCGTCCCACGTAATAAGTTTTGAGCCGTATTATTAGTTTATTAGTATTACCGTTTTTCAAGCACAATGTAAGGCTCCGTGCTTGTACTAAAAAAATCCTAATGGAAGAACCTAATAACACTGCTCGGCCTAGGAATCGAACCTGAGACCTCTAGATCGCACGGCACATGCTAGTGCCGCGAGACCACAAGACAGTGTAAATGTTATTATATAAAATGCTCATACTCGACGAGGTTAAATGATGAATTGCTGACAGCTGGTATTGAAACACAGCCGGGCGCATTAACAGAGGTGATCGAATATTTTTGACGCGTTCACGGAACGTTGTTCGGTTATGAACCGTTCCGTTGAAACACCTAGATCAATACGGGCGCGGTGTGCACGTAGCGTGGTGCTATTTAGTTTCGGTTAGCTTTGCTATCGTAGGGATGGGCTATCCGACCTTCGTGTTGGGTAACTGAAGGAAAATAATTGTCTGGTATTGAAATTCTTAAGATGATATATTGAGGCTGGTTGGCTGTAACAATATTAGGAGAAATACCGTTCTTCAGTATGGGCAGACATTGGATAAATCGTTTAATCATTAAAGTTCAAACTAGCCTGTCGAAAGAAAATTATTTTAAGCATACATGAATAAGTACATTAAGCATATATTGCTGTAATTAAACTTTAAGTTCACTAATAAAAATAAAGTATGACCATCTATATCCATTCATTGTTAAATCTTTATGCAGTCTTTATTAAAAGACTATTCATTTTTCAAGGCTAATACCCTCAGTATTTAAAAAGTTAAGTTTACTATCTCTGAATGTACAAAAATATCTTAGAGACTTAGAGAATGGCACACATACAACAACAGAAAAAATAGTCCAAATGCAATCAAAGTTTAAAAAATTATATTATAGATCTCGACTAAAACATTAATATTGTTTTTAAAAGAATCTGCGAACAATTTCTGTATATAACCTAGTTTAAACGCTTTACGCTTGTAGCGTAGATCTTTTTCCACCTGATTCGATGAAATCAGGTATAGCCAGCGATGCGTCAATGCTCCAAATATTGAAGTGGAGAATAATCAACGATTTTAATTTGGATTGAACCATGAATTCGGATTCAAAATATTTTTTATGAATTCGAAAGCATCAAATGATGTAAGCCATACCTCTAGATACGTTGTCCTTATTTAATTTTCATTGTCATGGACATGACAATGAGAAACAAAAGACAACGTCATTTTTCGTCCAGATGTAGTCCCGCGCTTTTAACATCAACAACAACTGACAGAATTTAATTACAAATGCAGTAATACCCAACAATGCACACATAATATATTAAATGTTCAAAGACGGTTCGTTTATATTATTATCAACCGCATAATGACGGCCTCGTGATCTCGCGGCACTAGTATGTGCCGTGCGATCTATAGGCCCTCCGTTTTTTTCCCGGATTGGGCAAGGTGTTATTGGGATTTTCCATTATGACATTCTCAGCAGCAGCATGGAGTCTGGAAATGTGCCCAACAAACGGCAATAGGCTTGCCCCCTATTACATGGAACATTAGTACCACGCGATGTATCAACACTACCCTTTCGGGGACACAGGTTCTAGGTTATGTATGTATGTATGCATGCACATTTATAATTTATGAAAAATCCGAATAGTAATCCGCAACAGTGGATTCTACTCAGCTCATCACTAGTACGCACGTAACTACAAACCGCAATACGGGAACATTCAGTACCGGCATGATCAATTTGAAGCTATTTGTGCTTATGTAGTCTCACAATGCAAATGGGTTCTGTATAACCATTGTTTATGAGAATAAACATTGTAATTTAGTGGTACGGTTTGCAAAGTAGTATGAAGAGATAATAAGTCTCGTCAAAGCTTTATGGACATCGATACCTTCGTCATCATCGGATGGTAAAAATCGTTTTGATTGTTATTACAGGGCTTATGAAAGATTTGGTTTTTAAGAGTCAGATGCTTTACATATCGCGGTTCCCTTTCACCCTGACTCAAATAAAATAGCTAAAATAAAATGTTTTTCTTCTGGATCATTAAAAAGTACTGCTGAGTACCATACTGCATTTGCCCATTCACACCCCACTAATTGTCTTCTATTTCTCCTATGTTCAATAGGGCGATTCCTTAGTCCACTTATTCGGACTAGTGCAATTTAGATTGATAAGACTTTAAATACCTTCGATTTTTTAAAGAGCATCTTGATTCAAAATATACGACATTGCTTCATTTCAAGGTTGTTTACCACCGTCGTACATATTCCTCAAACCGGTGACAGCATTTGTCGTTGCATGTCGTAGAATATGCATAACATGCATATTATGATTAAATTGGACATTCTATTGTCCTGTAGCTTTGGGTTATTGCTTTGTTTGCATTGCCAATTAACTGAACTCCAATCAAGTGCCTGCTTGATGTACAATGATTATATAATGTTAGCGTTTCCTTTCTAATTAAATATACAGCAATTTCGAGAGAATTCTCGAAATGAGAACAATGCGTTGTTTGAATGTGATAATTTATAGAGTATCCTAATGTAGATCGATGAAAAATTTAATTTTACGATTCTACAATGTCCTAATGCTAGCTTTCTGTAAAAGTGAGGAGGTTCAGGCCTAAGTCCACCCCGCTGGCCTACAACTTGACAGACTATCCACCTAAGACAATAAATAAAATACTATACTGTGCCAGATCATATACCTCCTAACGCTAGCCTCTTCTACAACAGAAAAGGTTTAAACCTTAATCCACCACGCTGGTTTTGTGTGGGTGGAGAGACTGCACAAAGTATATTATTTACCGTAGACGTGCCTCATGGTCCTCTAGTATGACACGCTTTATTTAAATAGGAAATGAAAAAAAAACTTATTATAGTTGATTTTGATCAATTATTGTTTGGAATGCTTGAATTGTGTTTAGGCAAAGGATTCTAAAGGTCATAAGACGGCAAATGTAGGAGGTAAGTCGAATACTAGAAATATTTATAAAAAGTGATGTCTATCGGCTTTCGTTCTAAGTCTGATAAAATAAACTATTCTAGTTCGTCGTTGTCATAAAGAAAGGAAGATAAAATTTTATTTCCACGTTTGTAGACTGTAAAATTAGATTGTTCCTGAGACTTAGGGTAACAGTACACTGGGAATTTGTACACAAGGAGTTTCCTAGATAAGTGAATTTTTCCCACCCGCACTGAACCAACGGGGTGGACTAGCCTAATTTATCGCAATTATAGAGAAGGATTGCAGTATAGGTACATATTATGAATATTTTTCTTTACTTTTGTCCTCAGATTGTCATAAAGCGATCGCTTTAACCAACGTGATCGTCGTAATAATCACGCCTTTTCTGCTTTTGCAGTAAAATATAACATGCCTTGTGGTCTCGTGGTACAAGTATGTGCTGAGCGATCTAGAGGTCCTGGGTTCGATTCCCGGGTCGGGCAAAGTGTTATTGGGTTTTTCCATTAGGAAATTCTCAGTAGCAGCACGGAGTCTGGAATTGTGCCCGAAAAACGGCAATAGGCTCGCTCCCTATTACGTGGGACTGATACATACCTGGCGAAATGTGGGTGCAGAAATGCACCTCTGCCTACCCCTTCGGGGAATACAGGCGTGAGTTTATGTATGTATGTATGTATATTATAACACACATTTAATACGGGTATTATTTTTCCTCTTCTTTATTCTTATATATTCTTCTTCAAATGTTGTATGTAAGAAATTGTGTATGCTCTAAGTCTAGAGCAATAAGACCGCCACTTGTACTTAGTATTTAATTTAGTTTCTCCATATTATTATTTTTATTTTGTAATGTACAATAAAGAGTATATAAAAATAATAATAATATGGTGTGCACTAAAGAATTTTACGTGAGTCCCATGCCAGCATTAGTATTTGCATGAAATATATAGATTACTGAGTAGACTTTGAAACTACTCTTGTTATAACTCATAACAAAACATAATAAAAGTTTATAGATTAACTCATAACAATTTACTGATTTTTAAACAAATGAAAGGTGTTTTCAAATTTATACGACACGTTGGAGCCGCACCTTATTATATCGCATTTAAAATGCAAGAGTAGCGTGTCTCACAACCATGCATGGTGTGACATAGATTTGGTTCGCGGTTAGCAAATGTCACTGATTGTGTGGTGTAGTATTGTATCGTTTTATTGAAACTTTTCTCATCTAGGTATTTTATAATAGGTATATGATCGCCGTCCTCTGCTGAACGTAGGCCTTCCCAAGTAAGCGCCAACTATCCCGTTCTTGAGCAGCCCGCATCAATCCGTCTAATGCCCGAATACTGAAACACTACTTAATCTGAGGGCGACTTATATTTAAGTGGCTGTTATAATTTAAGCGGTATACTGAAACATAGTTTATCGGTTTTATGACTGTGATTACCTAATGCCCACTTAAATTTCCATAAATGGCAACATTACCACTAAAAGTTCTTTTACATGACATTTTTTTATGTATATACCGTTTAAATTATAACAGCCACATAAATATAAGACACCCTCAGATTAAGTAGCGTTTCAGTATTCGGCCATAAGTCATATAGCAATATGAAAATATAATCACGAGAATTCTTAATACAAAAACATCCTAGGTCGGTTTAGGGGCAAAGCAGAAATTTAATATTAAAGCACAAAAAAATATTAAGCAATTCGAATTTTAGGCCAACACTTCAAACAACGCCAGTACAGTATCAAAGGTCTAACAAAACAAGCGAAGCGGTTCATTACTCGAACCGAAGCAGGTCACACAAGAAACGAGATTAATTTCGTACCCTACGCTTTAGCTAAAAGTATTTGCGAGTAAATTTACCTAAAATATAAAGGGCTATTAAATTTACAGGAAAGTAAGTCATTACACCGCATATGAGGTGGGGTGGTTTGTAAAATACTATATAATTAGGAACACGCCGCCGACCCTACTGTTGAGTCGAGTGGAAGCGTACTTTGCTGAAAATTGTACTTAATAAACTAATTAGAAATCTTAGGTACGTATAATGCAAGGTTATCTTGCTTGGATGCTGCGATGTTGTTTTGAGATGAATGCTTGCAAACGCGTATCTCGCAACCCTTTGTTTGAAGGAGATAGTAGAACATCATAGGGTTTTAGTTGAACGATCTTAATCAACATTAAAATATTGAGTCGGCCACACTTTCGAGCTGCAGACCTGAAGACGATACATAAAAGAATTTACCGCAGTATTACAAATCTCTACGTGTATTATATTTTCTTATAAACGCATATATGATTTTAATCAATATAAGAATTAAGAAAAAAACTATCTCCCTTTTATTACCATCATCAGCTCATAAACATCCCACTGCTAGGAACAGGCCTTCTCTACAGCTGAAAGGAGTTTGGCTGTAGTCCACCGCGCTGGCCTAGTGCAGGTACACAGGTGTGCTGACTACACACCTAAGAAATTCCTAAGAATGTTAAATTAAATGTTTTAACGTTAAAGTACACTGTAATTTATTATGAATACACACATAAATTCGAAAAGTAATCAGATAGTTAAGGTAATACAAGACATCTAAGTAAAGGGTAATCTATAAAATTATTTATTTATTTACACTTTTTATACATTAAGTATAGAGGCGGACTTAATGCCAAAGGCATTCTCTAACAGTCAACCTCTGGGTGATGCAGAGATAAAAAAGGTAGGTGCATAAATAGTTAAATGGTTAAAATAATATATAAAATACTAGCTTTTGCTCGCGACTCCGTCCGCGTAGACTACATGGTTGGGTTCAGAAAGAAAATAATTTGTAGTCTATTTTACTCCACAGAGTCCCATTTATGTCCATACCAAAAAGCATTCAAATCGGTCAAATAGACGTGAAACGTGTGCCGCCGCGCACCGGCCGGCCGGCGCCTTGTACATCATTGCGCGCTTTATCATTTTTTCGCTGCGGTGTTATTTTAAAACTGCGATATCTTCTAAGATACTCATTGAAATCAAATGATGTAAAGGGCAAATTTCTTTTAAATTAAATACTTGTGATGAATAACGTATTTATTTGGATAAGGATTAATATCGTATTTATGAAAACACCATTTACAAATAATGGTTTATTTCAGAACAAATTTGGTTAGCATAAAAAAGGTTATAGTGAGCCAACCTTAAAAGATAGACATATGCTGTCGAGGACTTTTTTTTAGAACTTTTAAAGGGGAACAATTCTGTCATACATTATTTTAGCGAAACTTTAACCGTTTCCGCAGCGCACGCAGCGGAAGTTCTCAAAAGGAAAAAAATCCCCCGATTTTGAAACATAATTTATTGTTGCTCCGCTCCTATTAGTCGTAGCGTGATGTTATATAGCCTATAGCCTTCCTCGATAAATGGGCTTTCTAACACTGAAAGAATTTTTTAAATCGGACCAGTAGTTCCTGAGATTAGCGCGTTCAACCAAACAAACAAACAAACAAACAAACAAACAAACTCTTCAGCTTTATATATTAGTATAGATACATACATACATATATATACATATGTAAATAGAATCAAAATTTATATATACTAACATATATACACAGATAAATAAATAATTATAGACACATATAAATACATATACATACATAGATACATAAAAGAGAGATAAAAGATAATCAGACATCACACATATTATTCAGTAATTTCATTGAAGAAAAGCTGCCGGACTTTCATTTTAAATGCTAAACGAGATGTAACCGACCTGATTTCGAGGGGGAGTGCATTCCATAAGAGAATAGATTGTATGGAAAAGGAAGAGTGGACAAAATCAGAGGTGTGGGGAGGGCACTTAAGGAGAAGATTGCTTGAGGAGCGGAGATTCCTAGAATGGGTGCTACCGAGGTATTGAAAATGCGGAGTTAAGTAGGAGGGCGAGGAAGGAGAGTTAAGAATAGAAAATAGGGTAGTAAGGGCACGCAGAGAACGACGTTGACGGATAGGCAACCATTTTAAATGGGAGCGGTAGGAGGACACATGATCATATTTACGAAGGTTAAAAATGAATCGAATGCAGTTATTAAGAAGACGGTCAAGTTTATTGAGATATTCTGCATTCAGATCGAAATAGCACACATCACCATAGTCAATTATAGGGAAAATCAAAGTCTGCACAAGCATTGTTTTGGTTTTGAACGGTAGAAAGTTCTTTAGGCGATATAAGGCGCGAAGGGTGCTCGTGACTTTTTGGCAAACCGCAGTTACCTGGACTTGCCAGCTGAGGGTCGAGTCGATGTGTAAGCCTAGATTCTTAACGGCTGGGCACCAGTCGATGATACAGCTATTAAAAACGACAGGTGGTAGTGTATTTGTGTCCAGTCTAGACATCATCCTTGGGCTGCCAACAATTATGACTTGACATTTAGTTGGATTGACGGTCAAGCCAAAATTGTCAGACCATTCCTTAATGCGAGCCAGGTCTCCGTTAACCGCATCAATAGCAGAAGACACACAGTCAACACTTGCCTGGGAGTAAATCTGCAAGTCATCGGCATACAGGTGGTACGCACATTGAAGATGAAAGAAATTAATGGCAAGATTACAAATTGCTTTAGGCATAGTATCTAAACAACGCAACACAATTAAAGTTAACACTAATATATAACAGGCACACGCGTGTTGTTTAAAGAAACAAGAGAGAATTTCCATTGACGAAACTACAGAAATGAATGAAAACAAAGACGTCTGAGATAAAAGCGGGCAATTTAAATATTAACTTACAAACTCCACTTGAAACACGACCGGTACACACAACAAAGTGAAAATTGAACTCTAAATTTTCCGCCGTTTTGACAACTCCAGGTGAGGTCGTGCGTAGTTGCCAAACTCGTGGAGTTCATAATAAAATTTACTTCAATGTTCATCACTTCACATAGAATTCAAGAAGCGGGCAACTCAACTCCAAAGCAATTATGCAAAGCAGCTCCCGCTGCCGGCTCGAAACTTTTGTCTCTGTCAAAATTTCGAAGACGTGATAAAATTATATTAATGTAATTTTTATCATGATTATAATGTTTGCGAGTTGCTGTGGCTTCTCGTCGTTGTTTTTCTGATGTCTGCAGGTGGAAGTTATGATTTCAATTTTTAAGAAGATTTGTGATTGATTGATCATAATGTAATTAGCTCTAAAATTATGTATTATTTGGTAGCGTATGTTTTTGGTATCTTTTTATATTTTCAATACGATTGCCAAAATATGGGTTTAAAAAATATCAATTATAAATTTAGCACACATATACTTTAGAATCTCGAATGCATCTTACCCACGATTTTTTCTTGTTACGTCCAGATATCTGAATTTCTAAAGAAGGTATGGATTCAATCTAATACTAAATCAATACTAAGTAATAGTTTTCCAGAACTTTTTGAATATATAATCATGATCTTAAGAGATGCTATTTATATCCAATAGCTCAACGAGCTTGTAAAATAGCATCTTATCTCCACCCTTGACTTGTTAGCAGCACTCAACCCATGGTAGTATATTACACGTATGTAGACGTTAACGGGGCCATTAAGGCCAGCTACTTTGTGTGTACACATCCTGCGTCTCGATGCGAGGCATACGGTCTACAAATCGTCTCGCCTTCGAATGGAATCAATTTCGCAAATGTAACAAGATGTAAGACGCAATTGAACTGAAGAACCATTTGGCTAAATTGTTGTGGATGTTTGCACACATGTATCTGCCTTTAATCTAGTAACGAGGTGGAAACGTATTCTGTATTGATCTCAAGGTGGAATAAAATGGAGCACCATAAAAAAACTGGCTGTTTAAAATGTACGTGAAGTATTTAAATTGTACTCACGTAATGAAGACGTGGTGGCCTCTATGATTAGCCACGCGATTGAAACTTAGCATTAATGGCTGCAGGTTCAAATCTCAGGCACAACATATACATCTGAATTTTAGAAGTCATGTAGATATTTACAATTAAGGAAAATATCGTTTGGAAAGAATTTCTTAAGCATATGGTTTGTCAACAAGTACTAGCTCAGTGCTCATATAAAGCTTTTAACTAAGAGTTCTCGTTTTTTTTGGTTTGTCATGGCTTTAAATCTCATGATGATGGAATCATTTCAGCCTACGTTTTATTCATATTAATATAAATTTATACCTATTTTCGAATTAGGTATTAAATTAGGTATTAAAATCGATAATATTGTACACGCATACAATATTATCGATTAAAATCCATAAATTTTAAACTTTGACATCTCTTCTTACAGTTACGACTCTCGAGTGCCGGGTCCCACAGCCCATTGGACCGACGAGGCGTTCTCCGAGAGAGCTCGGTGGTTCAGCTCGCCTACTTCAGGTCTTCGGGTCCACAACGTGCAGGCTCGAGACAGAGCAACGTACCGGTGCAGAGTGGACTTCCAAGTTTCACCTACTAGAAACTACAGGATCGCTCTGGATGTCATAGGTAAGATTTCATGTCACTAGTAGAAATCTCTGAATGAGACAGACTTCGTATTCTTTTTGTACCTAAATTCATATGTAAATAACTTGTTCAATGCAAAAAATCGACAAAAACATTAAGTTGTGAGTTGAAGTGGTTCTTCTTACAGAAGAATAATTAAAAGCGCAGTTAGGAGTACATATGTATATACATATATTTTGAAGCTAAGTAAGTTACCACTAAACGATGCTATGTAAGGTGATGCAGCATCATAGAGATCACTGAGAGAGCATCACTGATGCTCTATCGCCGTACTAAGACATTTATCAACAAATATTCGTCTCAGTTGTGGCTGTCTATGAAAATGAAAAGTCTCTCGTACATAAAACGCCAATCCTTATTTTTCAACATTGTTTTATAAATTACTACTTTCGAATGTCGCTAATGTAAATACGGTAGTATTTTAGGAATTTGTTAATAGTTATGACCTCAATTATTATATTCCATGTGTTGTCTTTCATAACTTATATTTATGTAAAGAAACCTTTGACAGTTTTAAATTTGATAGGTGCTAGTACCAAGTGATTCCCAAAGCCCGAAAATTTTGTAAGTTATCATAATTGATGTATTAGAAAAAAACGCTTTACGAAACTCAATGGCATTTATTAGATGTCAATTGTTCTCTTAACCGTCCCAATAATAAATATTAGGTGAAAATTACCTTTGTATAATATTATCTAATGAAGATAGTTATTACAAATAATTCCTCTACAGGTCTACAAAGACATTTCTCGTAACCTATGTAAATGCAAATAGGCTATTAAGTTGAAGCATATAATTTTCAAAGAACAAGTTTCCGTGAATTATAGCCGTTCAAACCCATTTGAATTTCATTCGTTTCGTAGAATTCGAGAAGTTCTGTTGTTGCTAAACAGAGACACTAATATTCGATGTTTTCCAATAAAGATGGCCAATTAACTGAATTTAAAACTACATAAATTGAAAATAAACAGTTAGTGAACTGGTAAATAAAGAAGAAGCAGTGATGGCCTCGAGGTTTGGGCGCGCGGTCGAGAATTTCGGCGGTCGCAGGTTCAAACCCCAGGCACACACCTCTGACTTTTCGAAGTTATGTGTGTATTCACAATGAATTATCACTTGCTTTAACGGTGAAGGAAAACATCGGGATAAAACCTGCACACCTAAAAGTTCTTAGGAATTTCTTAGGTGTGTAGTCCGCCAACCCGCACTAGGCCAGCGTGGTGGACTAAGGCCTAAACCCTCTCAGTTGTAGAGGAGGCCCGTGCCCAGCAGTGGGACGTATTTGGGCTGATGATGAACTGGTAAATATTTTTATCATACATCATCATACATACATAAACTCACGCCTGTATTCCTCGAAGGGGTAGGCAGAGGTGCATTTCTGCACCCACATTTCGTCAGGTATGTATCAGTCCCACGTAATAGGGGGCGAGCCTATTGCCGCATTTCGGGCACACTTCCAGACTCCGTGCTGTTACTGAGAATTTCCTAATGGAAAAACCCAATAACACTTTGCCCGACTCGGGAATCGGACCCAGGACCTCTAGATCGCACGGCACATACTTGTACCGCGAGACCACGAGGCAGATATTTTTTATCGATATAGGTAATAATTGTCGCTATTCCATCTTGCTATTCTATTCCATTTACTAGCTATTGCTAGCAATGCAATCTTATGAGAAGAATTTCACTATAAGCACATTATATCTCATACTGAATTATAGAAAATGAATTGTATAAACTAGGCTTTCTTAACTAATGATCATAGTTAGATTTACGTATATTCTAAATCTGGACCAATTCTTATGTCATTTGATTAATCACATCTAATGTGTCCTTTAAACCAGACTAATAGTTGCGTCATTTTTTACGTGTAGAAACTAAAATCACGAAGAAAAATGGATAACATCAATCTGAGATCCAAGTAATTTGAAATTACACGTAAGCTATGTATGTCAAAGTTTAGTAGATAAAAAATAATACGAAGCGTTTTACAGACAATGAATACAGCCTAATTTATGATATGCAATTTTATTTAATTACGCTCGCTTGAGTTTGCCGAATCCCGGTTCTGACGCCGTAAACCTAACCTTTTCTTTATAGCTGGTACCTGAAAAACTATATTCGTATCTACGGAACAATCTGGAGGCGGATAGGCGGAACTCTTAAATTCTCACGTAATCTCGTTGCCGTATCTTTTGCCTTTTTTTGTCCGTTTTAATAAAATAATTCACCCCGAAACAGAGGGGTAACAGAGCTATGAAAAGTCGTCGCGCAATCTCGATAAAACTAGTACGATCGTAAACTTGACCCGCCCTTATCCTGGTGGAATCAACACGAAAAGTTTAAGAGAAGTAAAGTGCAGGGGTGTAAGATGTAAACAAATTTCAATTTATCGACGGCCGCTTATTTACTTTCTCCGCTGTTGGTGAGTTCAGAGTTTTGCGAATAAAAGTTAGTAATATGAAAACTATAAGTCATAACAGACAACGTTGGAATAGGCGTGATAATATACGTTATGTTGTAGGAGATAGAAAATAGAATAGGATACTTGGAATAGTCATTTTATTCCTTACCTATTATAGAAGATTGATTACTGACGAGATCACACCGAACTGTTTTTAGATTATTTTTATAAAATTAGGACGATTGTTTATTTATTTTAAATTGGAGCTTTCTAGAATACAACAATATATTGTGTATCGTTTTTATTTTGTTTTACTTAGGTCGGAGAACGTATTTTTGTTTTAGAATTTACCGACATAAATTTTGTTAAATTAAGTAGTGCATTGCAACTATTAGATCACGTCGTTTCCGATAGTATTAATTTTACATAATATGAAATATATATTACCGATTATGTCGAACCAATCAATTTAATTTTATCGGTCTTTTCCAAACCATATATAATTAGGCTAATTCAAAAACACAACAACACTTATGAGGGTAACTCAAGCTGCTTTAAAACCTGTATTTGATGATCTTTGTCTGGATGAATACCTTTATCACCAACAAACATTAATAATAGCCGGCAGAAATATTTATTAATATAATTAGAATTTGTCAGTGTTCGAAGTTGGATATTTTAAATCGATAAGTTGTCCCTGGAAGGGCATCCCTAACCCAAAACCCGCTTTGGGATGATTTACGTGAAGGCGCTGACAGTAAAAATGTAGGTCAGTTGGCGAATTAAAATTTTATGAGGACTTTGAGGGTATCTCGAATGTACATCAAGATAATCCTAATACTAAAATGGATTACCTGCTTATGTTACGAGCATCTTACTTTTTACGATATGTGTAAAGGGAACGTTTCATTTTGTGAGGATCAGATTAACGTTGTACTCCGCAGACCTTTGAAATTTGCTTTGTTGTTTCGTATAAGTCACTTTAGGTTGCCTTTGTTTGTAATGTATCATTCTTGGTATTGTTACGAAATGCTAATTCTAAGAAACATAATTTGACATCACTTATTACATATCAGTACCTGGATGACGGAGCTTTGCTCGAATTTTTTTTTAATTTTGTTTTTTGGAAATTATATTTAAGTACGAATTACCTACTAATAAAATGATGAAATATGAATAATGTTACTTAACAACGCCATCTGCTGTTGTGTCGTTAAAGCAATTAGTTGCTCACAAAAAATAGTATTTCAAAGCAATTTCATTTCATTTCAATTTCAATATATATACACAAGAATTGCTCATTTAAAGATATAAGATTGACGATTCAAAAGAACTTGTAAAAGTCTATTTGAATAAAGATAATTTGACTTACTACTGGAAAGCTGACATCATGACGTACGTATTAGTATTTTTCTTCTTCTCTCTGTATATACAATAAAGAGCAAATTAGTGAGTCTATTTCTGTGCTATTTTACATTTTGTACATCATTCATCATCATTAAATTACCAAATTAATATGATTAAAATAAATAAATAGACCTAACAGTCACATACATAGTTTTGACCCTACACTAAAATACACGTTTTGTGTTGTGGGTACTAGAACCTATGAGAGACTTAACGGTCTCACGAACACCGAGACTTGAAACATATATTTGTGGATCACACAAAGATATCTCTTGTTGCGGGGATCGATCCCACGGCCTCTCGTTTCGCCAACTGATGTCTAGGTAACTGCGCCACCTAGCTGTCATCAAACCTGCTTTTCCATTAAAATGTGGAATTAAATTTGTTAGAACTACGAACCTTAGTCATCATCATCATCAGCCCATATACGTCCCACTGCTGGGCACGGGCCTCCTCTACCATTGAGAGGGTTTAGGCCTTAGTCCACCACGCTGGCCTAGTGCGGGTTGGCGGACTACACACCTAAGAAATTCCTAAAAACTTTTTAGGTGTGCAGGTTTCATCACGATGTTTTCCTTCACCGTTAAAGTACGTGATAATTCATTGTGAATACACACATAACTTCGAAAAGTCAGAGGTGTGTGCCTGGGGTTTGAACCCGCGACCGTCGAAATTCTCGACCGCGTACCTAAACCTCAAGGCCATCACGACGAACCTTAGTAATCGCCTATAATCTATTAGTATTACTTCTTCCTATTCCAGTAATTACTATTGTCATAATCCCCGAATCTATGGCCAGTACATCAAATTCCATGCTTCCATTATGTACCGATGAGGGCGTACATAGCTAACGTTAATTATCTATGACCGAACACATTCCTTTGTTTCCCTAATAGAATCCATTAGCGCCAAATCTCAGGGAATCATAGGCAATTTCTACCTTCCCTAATGTTATCTGTGGAGATTTTGTGATTAGACAATCGTTGCTTGGATTTTGGCATTTGATTTGCAATTATGCATTTTAAGGCAGGTAGGTATTATTAAGATGATTTTAGATTTAATAAACGAATGGCAAAAATAATGGCCTAAGTCATCTCGACTAGCTCGTACCTCGTTTACGTTTTGTCGTCTCGCGGTAAAAGTGTCCGCAGTTTGGAGGTCCCTGGTTCGATTCCCGGATCGGTCGATTTACTTCTGGGGATAGAAATTATAAGTAAACATAAATAAGTGGGCAGATATGTATTTATAAATCGAAGTCCACGTGAAAGTCTAAAACAATTTTTTGGTCACATTTTCAGACTTCAAACTATTCCTTACAATTCCATTATTACGAAGCCCACTAGTACTTTGGCCGTCCTGTGAATTGAGCTCAAGACCTTTCAACACACTACACACTTACCCAGTATCGAGGGACCAACAAGCCACTCAGTATTAATCATACATACATACATAAACTCACGCCTGTATTCTCCGAAGGGGTAGGCAGAGGTGCATTTCTGCACCCACAGTTCGCCAGGTATATATCAGTCCCACGTAATAGGAGGCGAGCCTGGGGCACATTTCCAGACTCCGTTTTTTTTTTTTTTTTTTAAACTGGCACGGCAAAGTGACTCCACTGTACCTGATGGTAAGCACAGTGGAGTCCAAAAAATTAATACCGACCAGCGAGAAACGATATGGTGCTGTTACTGAGACATTTTCTAATGGAAAAACCTAATAATACTTTGCCCGACCAGGGAATCGAACCCAGGACCTCTAGATCTCAAGGCACATACTTGTACCGCGAGACCATGAGGCAGTCAGTTTTAATAATTACGTAATTCAAACGTGTTCGACTGTTAAATCTTTATAATAACCTAGCATCATCGAAAACCATTAGCAACGGATCCTCAAGACCGTACAAACAAAACACGGCGGTCATTCGCTATAGTAAGCGATAGCAGCGGTGCGGGCAGACCCCGCGAGACCTCAACGATCCCCCAACCTTTTGTTCCGTGGAAAACGTTTTCATTTCCTCGGCCACATTCGTACGGTACGTAGTTTGTTTATCCGCAATTTGCGAATATTTCGGGCTCGTTCGATGCCTTTTGCGTTTCGCCGCGTACTGATTCCGTTTTGATTGTGAATAAATTTCGGCAGAACAGAGGTAAACACAGTTGTTTACCGGAATAAGTGGAATTCATTCTGGCGGAAGCGATTTGGATTTATTTTCTTGTATTCGTTTATGGGATTTCGGAATGCTCAGCGGATGAGATCAAAGACGTCAGCCCCCTCAAAATTTGCAAGCGTTGATTTGTGACCGAAAATGTTTAATGAACGTGAAATATTTCATGATGAATGCCTTTGAAAATCAAAAGCTGGTGGCAGCAATTTAATTGTATGACCTACATTATAATAATAACTGTAGAAGGGAGTTTGTTTGTTATTATTTTTATACTTAAAACGTATTTGATTATTTTTGTACCAAAAAGAAAGGAAAACATTTAGTTATTATTAAATTGCTTCATCACTTTCGTATTGTAAGCAAACGCTTTTAAAATACAAAAACAAACTAAAAGTAGTTTCGATAGCCTAATTGATATGCAATCGATATGGAATTTTTAAATAGCAACACAAAGTCTAGATATTTGCCCAAAAAATAAATTTGGCGCACCTCTTATTACAGGTGATTTAAAAAACAAAATAGTCGTAACACGGGTGTAGAAAAACAATTCTTGTCATACTACGTGAGTAAAAAGAAGAAAAAAAGTTAATTAAAATTCAAGAGGTGGTTACTTAAAACCATCGCCTTGATCAATAAGTACGTAGAAAATAAGACTAAAATAATTAATTTAAAGTAATGAAAACTGAATAATTTCTACACAACTTTGTGGTCACAACAACCGCGGCTCGAACCAAAAAGTTCGCCAACTCTTACCTTTGCCGCACCATCAAGCCCGGGGGATTGTTTGCCGGCTCACCTGGTCTCTCCTTCCTATGATCCTGGATCCTTTAAGCGAAGCGTGAAGAAGCATTTGTGCGGGCCAGCATGATTGTGTCGACCAGCGGGTGACCACATCGTTTGTCGCTGGTCGGTATTATTTTTTGGACTCCACTGTGCTTACCATCAGGTACAGTGGAGTCACTTTGTCGTGCCATTACAAAAAAAACACAAACGAATAAAACGCCATTACTCATAGAAACATACTACGTAAAGTGTTATTTGATTAGATGTTGCTCAGTTTACTTTCCACGCTTGATTGATTTTATGATACGAGTGAATTGGATGGAATCCATCAAAACATCGTGGAATTAAAGTGTGTTAATCCATTTGTGGACGCCAATCAATATGTCCACATGTCTTTTTTTTTCTAGAATTACAACGGTTTCGTTACCATTATTAACTTCATTATGTAAGCATACATGCATATTTAATATCATGTATGCGTTTGAAAAGAAAGCCAAATGTTATTTAGATGGTGCATGCACTTATTATTTTCCAAACATGTTTCAAGTCATATGAAATAGGGATCAGGCCTATCTTCATTTCATCATCATCATCATCATCAACAGCAGCAGCCTTTCTTACGTCCACTGCTGGAAAAAGGCCTCTCCTATGGCACGCCACTGGGATTTCGGCCCTTCTCATCAAACCGCGGACAGCCACTTTACGAATATCGTCACCCCACCTAGCCAGAGGGCGCCCTACACTGCGTCATTTACCTGGCACATTTCATGAGCCTTCGTTGTGCTAAAGAGACTTCATGGACAGACTCAATCACACTTCTCACATCCAGGAATTTTTCTCAGGACATCTCGATCTTGTTTTGTTTTACCACAGTTTTATAAATTTCTTTGTACAATTGCTGGAAAACCTTGATGCAAAAACTCCCGAAAAGATAATAAATAAATAAATAAATATACCCAACAGTCACATACATAGTTCTGATCCCACACTAAGATACAAGTCTTGTGTCGTGGGTATCAGAAACTACGAGAGACTTTTCGGTCTCACATACACCCAGACCCGAAACAAATATTTGTGGGTCACACAAACATTTGTCTCGGTGCGGGGATCGAACCCGCGGCCTCTCGTTTCGCAAGCTGGTGTCTAGCCAACTGCGCCACGGGGCTGTCGACTAAACTTAAAAACTTTTGTTCTAACATAGCTAGATAATAATAAAAGGAGCACTTCATTAAAAACCACGATTTTATTAAAGCGAGTTTATTGTACACTAACGATTATTACAAACGCTGGTACTCGAATTTAAATTAGAAAAGTTATTAAAATATAATTAATATCAGACATACACGAGGGGTTAGAAATTAATTTTTATTCGTTTTTACAAGCTATGTTCATATTCAGCTTAGTGAATTATGATTATATGTCTTAAAGTTATCTAAATATATATAGAAAAAATGCACTTTGATATTTATTTTACTTAAGTCATTACTGAAAAAAAAGTATCAAACGCTCTTTGTTTCCCATTTCATCACATTTTTTACCTAGGTTGTTTGCTTGTCTTGATAAAAACGATACATACATACATAAACTCACGCCTGTATTCCCCGAACGGGTAGACATAGGTGCGTTTCTGCACTCACATTTCGCCAGGTATGTATCAGTCCCGCGTAATAGGGGGCGAGCCAATTGCCGTTTTTCGGGCACATTTCCAGACCTCCGTGCTGATACTGAGAATTTCCTAATGGAAAAACCCAATAACACTTTGCCCGACCCGGGAATCGAACCCAGGACCTCTAGGTCGCACGGCACAAACTTGTACCGCGAGACCACGAGGCAGTCGTAAAAATGATCTAACATTATTTACTTAATATATGACATATTCTACCTCACAATTATCTTCAAACCGTTAGCTAAGTTATACCTACACATACATAATATGTATACTACGAGTAATTTAGACAAGCCTAACTGTTGTAGACACTACGCAATTCCAATTTCAACTGAAACTGCAGTCTACATTACCTGAGCTGACTCTTGTAGTATCAGACTACCTTCCGCATAATGCTTAGTGTAGCATTCAATTCTAACGTGCAAGTGGCCCCGAAATGTCAGAGCCACGTATTCATAGTTTCTATGAGCTGTTTACTTAGTGTTAGGAATTACGTAGCGTATGAACTGCAAGAATACAGTCTTGTGATATTTATTACTGAATCACTTCACTTTTCCTCACATAATTTCATTATTATCAGTTCATAAACTTAGAGGGGTCAGCTACCTCAACAACTGAGAGGCGTTAGGCCTTAGTCCACCACGCTGACCTAGTTCTGGTTAGCGGATATTTTCCTTATAGTTTCATTTAATTTTTAATTTCTACGATAAGTTGTAACAGTCAAGTAAGAACGTATGCGTAACGCATAGGTTTTTAATTATAGCGCTCCAAACAGAACTGACGCGTCTACGAAAATTTCAATACACACACAGGCGAGGAAACGACCCTAGCGTCACGAGGGGACAAAAATGGTTAGGATTTATACCTGAATACTGTTGGAATGTTAAGAGCGGGAAATTCCGAACGACCCGAAATATATACTGCAACATATAGGCGCATAATTGAATATACAGCATTATAATCTCATTTACAGCGTTATAGCTCCTAAACTATAAATGCTACGGGAAAAAGTTTCTGATAAAATGTATAGGTAATTTTATGCTCTACAATTCAGTTACCATTATTTTAAATTTTTACAAAAAAAATATCCATTAACTAAATATTTAGTAAAAACCATATTGTAAAAAGTTTGATAATTAAAAACCTATGCGTTATACAAAAAAAGTTTCAAATAAAAAAGATGGCAAATATTATTGTCTACAATAATGATTTCTAAAAATTTTGTCGTACGATGCGCGGTTCGCGAGATATTCGATGAAACGTGTTTTCCAAGATGGCGGCTGAAGTGAACCCCCCCCCGCGCCAACTTGGATTTACATTCAGGGGACACCCTTGAACATATTCCAAAAAAAATACCAGGTCCCGAACGTTGCATTACTTACCTACTTTTTTTGCTGCGGCGCTTGGACTAATTTTATTTGTTCTTTTTAAAAATTAAAATAGAAATATG
Organism: Hemaris fuciformis; assembly: GCA_907164795.1. Lineage (NCBI taxonomy): Eukaryota > Metazoa > Arthropoda > Insecta > Lepidoptera > Sphingidae > Hemaris > Hemaris fuciformis. The sequence goes on along the minus strand of OU015438.1, from coordinate 13,636,826 downwards.
ATACATTGCGATTATCATGGACTAATCTAAGTAAAACTGCCGGCTCCTTACACTATAACCTAATAGTAGTACTGAACAGCCTATAGCTCACCTAACGAATAACTGATGTTTCTTGGCCTCGGGAAATTTTGGCGAACAAAACAAGACATCAAAGCTGTTCTTTGAGGTTTGTAAGACAATTAAAACAGTCAGGTCAAGACGGCCTTTCATACTGCAGTTTGAAGGGCCAACGACGTAGCTTTGTGGCATACAATACATTATAACTACCTCAAAAAGAGGATTTTTTTTTAAATAACAAAAACTAGTTATGTCACGCCTAGCCCTGGAACCTCATTGCAAGTGCTATTTAGTCCAAATAGTGTGTGGTGTGACTCGAAACGATTACTTGTATTGTATTCATCATCATCAGCCCAAATACATCAGATTCCTCTACAGCTGAGAGAGAGTCCACCACGCTGGCCTAGTGCGGGTTGACGGACCACACACTTGAGAAATTCCTAAGAACTTTTAATTGTGCAGGCTCCTTATGATTGTCATTAGTCGATCCAATAATGGCAATCGTGATATACACCGTTTTATCCCCAAACGCGATACGTCTAAATATGTGCTGTAGTTTTTCCGAGCGTATACTCGTACTTACATTCTGCCACAAGTAAGAATCCTATGACTTGGTATTAGATAACTTACAACCGCAGGATGAAGATATTATCGTGTTCTTAATAATATGTTCCTTTTTACAAGCTTTTATTTAACGTAAAATGTATGTATCTATGTATATATGGATGGTTTGGATAACAATGCATGGTTAACTTTGTGACGTCATTTTTAATCCAACAAGGTGGCATATCCAAGATGGCGCATTAGTTATTTTTAGTACACTTCTACAATATGGGTATCACATGTAAGGGCTTGCTAAGAATAACTTCAAAAATAAATAAAAAGTCAAAAATAAATTAAAAGTAAAAACCTTTTTAAAAACAAGCCTTTATTTGATGTGCTAAAACGATTTTATTTTTTAACTTTTACTATCTACTTATTACGTCTACATAATTTATATCATATAAAAGCTTGTCGCGAGATTTATTTCATGCAACATGAAGTTGGTTAAGCATTTTAATTTATGGAGGTTGGTACAATTGTGTCACATGGCAAGGTCAATGACCAATCAATACTATGATATAATGTTTACAGGATTAAAAAAAAGCGTAAAAATGGACATTTTTTTTTCTTCGCAATTCAAATACAAAATAACATTCGAAAACTTATTACTTGTTCTCTTCAGTTCACCGCTCAGCAACTTTAATAAGAGGTTACAACTTATCGCTGAGAATCTTGAAACTTCTTATGTGACCACACGACTTGTGAGGACGTTTCGAAATTCACGTGCTTGGATATATTACGTGTTTGTAGAACAGACAAAGAGACGTTGACTTTATTAACATAGAAAGAAATATATTATTCAACGTCAATTATAATTTGTAAGTACGGAATTATATATGGAATCGATGTGGATATTATAAAGTAGGTGGGATTGTGAAAACTCACTAATGTAGGATACGTTAAAGTATTGATTTTAAGACAGAAAACTAACGATTTAAATGTATTATTTTAAAAAAATATTTTGTTCTTACTATTTATATTCTACTTTTTTTTTGTAATTATAATTATACAAATATTAAAATTTCTATTACGAAACAGCCTGAGCTGAGCTGTGAGCTGTTCTTGATAATAGTATAGGTTATTATTTATTACTGTCACGTCAGTCCCGTTGTAAAAGTGTGCGACGTGTCGGCCTGGGTTTGATACCCATGTGAGGAAAAAGTGTAACTGTATTTCTCCGTATTGAAATTGCAACCAAAAAAGCTCAGGAATGGTGCCTGAAAACAGGTAAGACCCTCGCCCCTATTACGTGGTGTCTAGACTCAGTTCAACGTAGATGTAAAATCACACAGTTGCCTACCTAATATATATGTGTATTATATATATTTATTGTTACGACCGAGAAAAGACGAGAAGGCGCACTAGTAACAAATAGAGCTAGTTTTGTAATATAAAAATACTACGAAAAGTATTTTCCAATAACGTTTGCCATTTTGTTTATTTCCACTGTGTGCATACACATGAAGTGTATTGTTTACCATTTCAATTTATATAAAGTTTCTACATTTTTGTGTTTCCATGTCTCACGAGATTGCATTTTATATCAATAGACTTTCATACTTACGAATTGACTTTATGCAGAATGAAATTTCCAAGTCCTTCTACTTATATAAATATTTTCAAAAAAGGGGTATAGTTTGACTGCCTCGTGGTCTCGCGGTACAAGTATGTGCCGAGCGATCTAGAGGTCCTAGGTTCGATTCCCGGGTCGGGCAATGTTATTGGGTTTTTTCATTAGGAAATTCTCAGTAACAGCACGGAGTCTGGAAATGTGCCCGAAAAACGGCAATAGTCTCGCCCCCTATTACGTGGGACTGATACATACCTGGCGAAATGTGGGTGCAGAAATGCCTACGCCTTCGGGGAATACAGGCGTGAGTTTATGTATGTATGTATGTATGGGTATAGTCTTTCTCTGAGACATCTGGTGTAGTCTGTTGCAAGCAATTTAAATCGAAACGCGTTATGGTCTGTCAAATCTAAGAGTAGTTGTGTTATGCCACCCTTACAGTATTATCTTAATCATTTCCTGTATGGAAGCAAGGGTTCTTAGATTACTCCTGGCGCCTTAGAATTAGCGATTTAAATTTTATTCGTTTCCAAAGTACAGGTTTTATTTATATGTGAAAGCGCAACGTTGGCGCACAATCATGATTTATTTTAGTATAATATTTAATTGGTGTTATAAAGTATATTTACTAGTTGGTGATCTGTAACTCTTCGAAATTGACGGTAATCTAAACGTTAATACTACAGTCGTTAATGATCGATGCACATACATGCTATAACTGAAACTTTATTTTATATGTTTATTTATAAAAGTCTCATTGTTGTTTCCAAAGTACAGGTTTTATTTATGTATATGTGAAAGCGCAACTTTGGCGCACAACCATGATTTATTTTAGTATAATATTTAGTTGGTGGAATAAAGTATATTTACCTACTAGTTGGTAATGTCTCAATATAAATTGAAATTGCAAGTAATCTAAAAGTTAAAACTACAGTCGTTAATGATCGTTGCACATACGTGGATACCCAAAACCCAGATCTCAGTTATGTAACTAAGACTTTACATTTTAAATATTAATTTAAAACAGACTCACAGTTTAATTGTTCAAAAATAAAGACACACTACCCACCCTTTGTGTCCACAGGCGTGAATACTTCCAGTATTTTTTAAACCTTAATCTAACAAAAACTTCACTATAAACAAGACTCAAACCCTTATTCACAGTGTGAGCACCGCGCTCAATAAGTTCGTGGCTTACACCAACCAAAACTAATAAAAAAACCATTATAACTTTGTATTAAAATTTCTGCCTTTCCCACAGAGCTGCCGAGTAAACCGGTAATATTTGACGAATATGGGAAGGAGATATCTGGAGTGACAGGGCCTTACAACGAAGGGGGGGACTTCAAACTTATTTGCTCCGTCACCGGAGGTAAGTACGTCTTCAGTTGCTACGCTCATTATTTTTAAACTTTTAATAATATTGCTGCTATACCAGTTTCCAAGGACTGTTATCGACTTTAATTATGTATGACCTACTCTAAACTTAAATCTAATCTTCTATACATTATACAAATAAATAAAATTGGAGTGTCTGTTTGTAATATTGCAGTGAATTAGCAGTGATGGCCTCGAGGTTTAGGCGCGCGGTCGAGAATTTCGGCGGTCGCAGGTTCAAACCCCAGGCACACACCTCTGACTTTTCCAAGTTATGTGTGTATTCACAATGAATTATCACTTGCTTTAACGGTGAAGGAAAACATCGTGATAAAACCTGCTCTCCTAAAAGTTCTTAGGAATTTCTTAGGTGTGTAGTCCGCCAACCCGCACTAGGCCAGCGTGGTGGACTAAGGCCTAAACCCTCTCAGTTGTAGAGGAGGCCCGTGCCCAGCAGTGGGACGTACCTATTTGGGCTGATGTGGGTGAGGTGATGTGTGAGGTGACTACCTCTTAACATAAATAATAAGGGCTCAAAATTTACCAGATTTTTTTCATCTCAGACGATATTTTCATGGTAACTAGGGATATTTTTTTTTAGCCACCTATAACGCGCCTACAACACAAAGTGGCTCTCGCACCGTACCCGTCCGCCCCACGGGCCCCCGCACTGCACCGGGAAGCCTACGAGTTGCGCCCGCGTCCATTCCCCCCAGTGTTCCCAACTTGGGGGTTTTCCCCCTAAATTTGGGGGGAAAAAATGTGGACTGGGATTTTTTTAGGGGCGTTATATTTTTAGGGATTAATCCATCCCCTAAATGCTAAGTTTCTTTAATGTCAACATGTATGATTTTAAATAGTCAGAACCAGAATAAAATGAAATAATATTTGACGTATGAAATATTTTATAAATAGAGACTATTAAACAATATTACAGAATATTATATATTATTTTTTTTGTTTTACAAAATGTTATTTAGATAATTGTTACAAAAAATGCAAACAGTCGAAAAATTATGATACGAGTGAGATTCGAACCTACGACCTCGGCTTTACGCGCCACGCTCACATCCAATTTTTTCTAATTCGTAATGGTAATAGTATTTTTTTTTTAGGAGGTTTTCAAATAATTGTGTCGATTTTGGGGGTTTTTGACTTTACATTTAGGGATAAATATTTTTGGGAGTTGGTAACCCTGATTCCCCCGCCCTTCCTTAGTGCCGAGTCGGCTTTCTTCAGGGGTAGGCGCGTGCGCGGGCGTGGTTCGTGCGCTTCCGCGATAGACATTGTTTTAAACTGCCATTTTTATACGTAATTACATTTAATTATTATTAATATCGCGAGTGTCTCATTTTGAGTTCTTCCCTAACCCTGAGCCCGGTACTCACATTGCACACTGGGAACAGATTAACTATTTGTTCCCCGATAAGTGGCAGCCCAACGTTCGGCCTACGAACATATTATTATAAAAAGTACATAAGTATATGTGTATCGAACATTGTAACTGTGTTGTGTGTGTTGTGATCGTATATGCAACTAAAGTGAGCTACGCGAACTACACCACGCGCGCTGGGAAGCGTGGAACGTTCGAGAGTTCGAGGCGCGCGCGGCGCGACAAGTCGAAACCTGTCGAAACACGTGCCGACAAAGAGGGACGATAATGTACACTTTTTTTTGTGATTGAAAGTTATATTGTGTTGCTATGGACGATGTATATTAGACATTCCGCCTAGCCATAATTAAAGTGTTTGATCTCGGACTAGTCGAACTTTTGTTGTAGTGTCCACAGTTATTAAACGGTTTGGTGTTTATATGTTATATAATTGGCGATATAAAAGACAATTTTAACATTCTGTCATGGCTCCAACTACACGTCAGGGAGTTAGAGACAAGGGGGAGGACGATTCGTTATCAAGCGCCGACGCGCATAGCAACACGCCCAACCCGGCCGCGTCGTTCGCGACTGAGGCAACGCCGTCTCACGCGCCGCCAGTCACGGCGACTCCGCTATTTATAACAGACCAGCAACTTATTCAACTGGCGCATATGCTTCGAGTCCAGTCACCAGCACCTTCATGTGTTTCACCGGCGCCTACATTTATGCATGGCAATTTCGCCAAGTGTACGGCACGGTTCGACGGCGCCAAAGATAGCGACGTTGTAGCGTTTATGGACGCTATAGAAATTTACAAGGAGTGTGTTGGCATAGAGGATAGTATTGCGCTGCGTGGACTACCCATGCTCCTCACCGGGTTTGCAGCAACTTGGTGGCAAGGAGTTGAAGCTTCGGTTGAGAGTTGGTCTGAGGCTACCGGCCTTTTGATACAGACATATGGGCCGCGTCTCCCACCTCATAAAATTTATAGAGAATTATTTTCTAAGGAACAAGGCGAAGAATGCACAGACATTTTCGTGTGCAGGGCCAGGGCTCTAATTTCGCAGTTGCCTTCCGGTAGCCTTAGTACTGAAGTACAGCTTGATATGGTGTACGGGCTCCTAAATACAAGAATAAGAGAGAAGATTGCACGAAGTTCCTTTAAGTCTTTTTCTGAATTACTATGCCAGGCGCGACGCTTGGAAGACTTATTTGATGAAGGTCGTTCCAGACTTCGTAAAGCTGAGAATGTGAAGGATGGCTTATCCACAACTATTGTAAAGAGTTCAGCCTCAACTTCTTTAAGTGGCACTACGCCCAAAAATTCAAGGCCACAACCACTTTGTAAATAAAGATATATTTGAGCCAGGGGGAGCTTCTACATATTTTGCAATCCATAGGATTGACACCGGTGACCATCCTCCGATATCCGTCCCACCATACCGGGTCACACCTGCAAAAAAAGAAGTGATGAAGAAAGAAATAGCGAACATGCTTGAACAAGGTATAATGGAGGAGGCAGACTCGGAGTGGACTTCACCCGTCGTATTGGTGCCTAAGAAAAACGGCACTGTCCGCTTCTGTGTTGACTATCGCTGTCTTAACAAAATCACACGAGCTGATAAGTATCCGTTACCTCTTATTGACGAGCTGTTGTTAACAACAAAAAGAAACAGCGTTATGTGGAGTATAGATTTAAAATCCGGCTACTGGCAAATTGCGGTCGCTCCAGAAGACAGGGATAAGACAGCCTTCGTGTCTCCATTTGGGACAAGTAATATAGCTAAACGACCGCGTAGAGGCAGACCGGCCAGGTCACATCCGAGACGGGTTGGTGACCTGGAGGGGGAGGGTATAGCGCGTCTACAACACAAAGTGGCTCTCGCACCGTACCCGTCCGCCCCACGGGCTCCCGCACTGCACCGGGAAGCCTACGAGTTGCGCCCGCGTCCATTCCCCCGCCCTTCCTTAGTGCCGAGGCGTGGCTCGTGCGCTTCCGCGATAGACATTGTTTTAAACTGCCATTTTTATACGTAATTACATTTAATTATTATTAATATCGCGAGTGTCTCATTTTGAGTTCTTCCCTTACCCTGAGCCCAGTACTCACATTGCACACTGGGAACAGATTAACTATTTGTTCCCGGATAACCCTAATATGTAGTTACACCGCATCACCATTTTTTTTCTCCCCAGGCACACCAACACCGAGGTTGCAGTGGCTCCACGGAGACTCCGTCCTAACCACGCTGGGCGCTGGTGACCTGCAACCGTCAGGGTTGACGAGGTCGCTGACCTTGGTGGTCAGAAACGCGACCCGAGCTCACCTATCCGCTGTGTATACCTGCACGGCTGATAACACGCTGCTGGCGCCGCCGCAGAAGGCGTCTGTGCGAATTGATCTTTATTGTAAGTATTAATTGTTACATAGTACCTACCAGTGGCGGTACTTCCATACAAGCCCAAAAGCGTTACACTTTAATTAAGTAATGTCCAGTTTATAATTGTTTATTATTTACACTGTGGTCAGGATATTCTCATTTATATGTCAAATTGCTTTTATTAAATAAAGATTCAAGTTAATATTCGAAATTTTGTAAGGCAAACTGGGCTTTTGGGCTTCTATGGAAGTACCGCCACTGCATAGTGCTCGTACTTGACTGCTTCATGGACTCGTGGCAGAAGTGCCGTAATGTCGACGGGCTCCGGGTTCGATTCCTGGGTCGGTCTAAGTATAACTGAGTTTTCCATTCATTCATCATTTCATTACGAAATGTGTTGCGTATTAACTTTTTGGGTAAATAAAAACCAAATACAACAAAGAAATCATAGTCAATAACCGCCAAATTCATCTTGCTTAGAGGTTCTACAATAATCGGATTCTGCAGTCATAGTTGCATAATACATCTTCACAAATAAGAGAGTTACAGTCTCACAATCATTCAAACCTGAAACGAAATATATGTATGGATTGACTAAACACTGTATCGGTGAGGGCATGGAAACTGCATCATCATATTTCTTAGTTTGATGGTTGGTTGAAAAGTGTCACTCGTTAATTTGTAATGTCTAGTTTCTCATTTATATGACAAATTGATATGACAAATGGCTTTTGTTAAATAAGGATTTAAATCATAAAGATTAATTATTCGGAATTTTGTAAGGCAACCAGGGCTTTTGGGCTTCTATGGAAGTACCACTGGGTTGATGTGAACTGTGTTAGTGAATCTACCATGCTATATAAGTATTTAAACCATACATACATAAACTCACGCCTGTATTCCCCGAAGGGGTAGGCAGAGGTGCATTTCTGCACCCACATTTCGCCAAGTATGTATCAGTCCCACGTAATAGGGGGCGAGCCTATTGCCGTTTTTCGGGCACATTTCCAGACTCCGTGCTGTTACCGAGAATTTCCTAATGGAAAAACCCAATAACACTTTGCCCGACCCGGGAATCGAACCCAGGACCTCTAGATCGCACGGCACATACTTGTACCCCGAGACCACGAGGCAGTCAGTATTTAAACCATTTTGATTAAATTTCGAATCAACATTCGTGTCGCCAAAAAAGAAAAAGGCCAACATATCCGTTGTACAAACGCAATCCCACTCCAAACAAAAGAAGGAAGACATTCGGCTTAATGAGAATTCATCACATATTTTCTGTTAATTTGTGTTCTCCCTTCCATTAACGTATTCGTGTATCGCACAGAAAACACAATCAACGGAATGTATTCAAATGTACAAAGCAAAATGAATGCGATCTCAAAGGAAGCCATTTACCTAATATAGGAGCTGTAGCGCTTGCGAAAACCAAGGGCTTGTTTGAATAATAAATTAAAGTACGTATTATTTATACGGTGTAGTATGCATTCTGTTAATTTATTTCAGTTAATATCGCTGTTTTTAAGTAAGAATTACAAATCGTTCATACTAAACATTCAGATCTGAAATAAATATTGGTGGAACATAAAGACATTTGTCTTGATGCTAATATTGAACCCTTTTCTCGATTTTTTGCTGTAATTTAAGTTACTTCGGTACTTTTTTTGACATCTACAATGTAAGACATGTGTTTGAGATCACGACAATATTAATTTAATTCTCTATACTTCAGGTTGAAGGCGTCCATTTTTCCATAAATTGTATTAATGAAGTTGCTGATTGGGCTATTTGTATCGATCTATACAAGGAGCAATACCCGCTATTATTATAGTTACACGCTAGTATGTCGCTTTCAGGGAAAAGCCAAACAATCTTTTTGACACACTCACATTTGTATCCATTACGGAGTAAGCAGAGTTGCAATTCTACACCTACGTTTCACCACTTATGTTTAATTCCGCCGTAATAGAGGTCCGTGCCCAGCAGTGGGACGTATATGGGGTGATGATGATGATGAATAAGGGACGAAATTGTTGTCTACTGAAAATTTCCTAATGGAAAACCAAATAAAACTTTTCCGCACCTAAGATTCGAACCCGCAACTTCTAGTCCTTTTTTTACACGATGATGATTTTGTCATGATTGTATTGACGGATGTAAAATAATTATAATGCTTAGAACTCACAACCCATAGCATTAAGTGCAGGCGCGGGCGCTTCATTGGATCCTCAGTCAGAACGTTTGAGTTTAAAAACCTAACAAAAAAATCCGCCTACTACCATTTCAATGACTGAACTTGAAATTTTACACCATTCAATCACCATCAAAGACACAGAGCGCTCCATACTAGTGCTACTTTATAAGTCACTCCATTCTATAGTTAAAACCAAAGCATAGGTTTCAAGCAAAGTCCGCATTATTCTTTCTCATGAGAATAAAATCGAAGTGTAACAAGGTGATACACCTGTGAGAAAAACAGTCAAATCCAATTTATTGCTTTTGTTGACACTTAACTCATCGTATTTGCTCGCGTGATAGCGTTCTGATGTATATCGATTTAGACAAAGGGAAATCCTTTACTTGAGATCAAACTGGATGGAGCATGTCCTCACGGTTTTATATTTGTATTTTGAAATTAGCTTTTGCTCTTGGTATAGTCTGTGTGGATTTGAGAAGGTTTTCTGTCATAATAAATGTAGAAGAAGGAATCTATAGTTGTTTTTTTTGTTCTGAAAGATTTAGTATAAGCCTGAAGTGTTTGTCTCTGTTACTGATTTAAAGCACAGATGGCAAAAATGGATGCAAAATAGATCTTTACCTTTTGATCTTTGTCCAGGTTAAAACTATGAGTGTCAAATTTGTTTTAAATTCGTTTAATCGTTTCTGCATTATTATTAAATTACTACCAAGTGGTCTCGTGGTACAAGTATGTGTCCTATGTAGAGGTCTTGGGTTCGATTCCCGTGTCAGACAGTGTTATTAGGAAATTCTCAGAAGCAGCTCGGAGTCTGAAAATGTGCCCGAAAAACGACAGTAGGTTTTCCCCCTATTACGTGGGACAAAAACACAAATGTGGGTGCAGAAATGCACTTCTGCCTACCCTTTCGGCAAATACAGACATTAGCTTATGTATGTATTATATACTAAATAACAAAAATACAAATATTAAATTTTCACATTTATATCAGTAAAATTTCTGCTATCGGATTGAGCAATGACGATTTGACCAAATTCTGTGAATTATTAACATAAACCACGTTTAGTATAATATTTAAACTCGAATAGTAAGTTAATAGATATCGGGCATTTCTAGGAACAATTTGATAGACGGTATTCAATTTGGAAGATATTAGTAAAGTTGCTGCATGGTCTAGTGGCAATAATGTAAATATTGAAGGCGTAATTAATCGACATTTCAACACAATGTTTCCTTTCAACATTTTAAGTGCGTGTGTTTTAATGTGTATTCTTTAAAACTACATATTTAACTTTGAAACCCCGACAGAGATATTCGCAATTTTTTTTAAGTTATAAAATAAAAATAGTACGATTATTAAGGGTAGTGGCGAAGACTTAAGAAAGCACCATACTAACTGTTTATCGTCGCGGCATCAGAGTCAGTTTGGCCGTCACAGTTAACGTCAAAAGTCTATTATCAATTAATTCATTTGAAGCGATCTAATAAATGACCCGATAAGAACCAAAAAAGGAATAATAAATTGAGCTTCACAATAACGCCATAATATTAAGTCGAAATTGAAAAAAAATATCCTCATAAATCGATTACGAGCCGTGCAATGGCTCCTTTATTAACATCGAGGCGATAAAGCATTTCCAGGAATACCTTTTTCCAAGACATATTTATTAGTTTCTTATAACTCAATGGCAATCATTTTCCAATTGTATTAGAATACGTAATAGATTACGTGTTGGCCTCGAGGAATAGGCACACGTCAAAGCACCATTTCAGGAGTCGCGGATTCAGACTTTTGATGTTATTTTTAAAATACATACCTATATGATATTCTAACTTAAAAAAGATGGTGAAGGTAAAAAACGTTAGAGAGTAGGTACTTCGCAAGCAATTTGTTAGGTATGTGTAAATCCACCGACCCGTCCTAGACCATCGTGCTTGTAAGAAATAAGGAACGATGTTTCAATAAACCTTAATTAGAATTTCGTTTAGAACTATCTACTTTTTAATTACAGTTTTGGTGTAAACTACAAGGAAAAATTTAAAGCGTTTCAATAAAAATTAATTTACGTTTCCCCTATTTCTTTAAATGTTTAAATAGATAAATACACTACTGTTGACGTGGATGTCTACTAGAAACTTTTCGGTCTCACAAACACCCAGACCTGACACAAATATTTGTGGATCACACAAACATTTGTCCCAGTGCGGGTATTCAACCCGCCGCCTCTCGTTTTGCAAACTGGTGTCTGACAACTCCGCTACGGGGCTGTCTTTTTTTCAACTGCGTAGTAATAAACAGAAAAAAACTACGAAAAATCAAACGGTGTACATTTTATTTTCCTTTGCTTTCATGTCGCTCGACGTTCAACGGTAACAGTCGTCAATATATTTTTTTCTCTGCAGACTAGAAAATAGATAGAAATTCTACGAGCTTCAAACCCTCACACGACACGTAAGCCGAATTGAGCTCAGTGGGACGTTGACATGTCATCGGATATTGAATAAAAATATCAGACTGCTATAAAACATCGCGAGTAACACGATATCGTACACGGAGAGGAATTCTCTGTACAATTGTATTACCACTCCACGCGTGAAATACACAAGTATTATTTCAGTTGAATATTTTCTTTTAAATAAGTATTTTGTTGTTCAAGGTCATTCTGTTTAGCAGTTCTTAAATTTAAATCTTTTGTTTTTTGTTCCATAATTACTGTAATGTCCTGAGGTATCATAGGCCAAGCGCCGGGTTTTTTTTTGCAACGTACGGGACCTGGTATTTTAAAATTTGAGCACGAGCACGCATGCACGCGCCTGTTTATGTGTGTGTGTGTCATAATGTTCTTCGTGTTCAGAAGGGTATCGGTCGTAGTAAATTCGTTCGTATAAACTTTCGACAGTCCCGTGGCTAGATACCAGCTTGCGAAACGAGAGGCCGCGGGTTCGACCGCACCGCACCGAGAAAAATGTTTGTGTGATCCACAAATATTTGTTTCGAGTCGGGGTGTTTGTAAGACCGAAAAGTCTTTCGTAGTTTCTGATACTCACGACACAGGACTTGTATCCTAGTATGGGGTCAGAACTACATATGTAAGTGACTGTTCGGTGTAAATTTTTTTAATCATAAACAGGTATTATAATTCATGTCTCAAAACCATGATCATTATCATTTTCAGTGCCTGAAAGTCCACTGCTGAACATAGGTCACTCTTTCCGGTCCTGCGTAAATCTTATCCATGTCATTAGTTGAAGTTGTTTTCTTAAGAATATATAAATGTTAATAACCAATTACTTTCTAATTGCCTACAGTAAGGCCACTGACGGTGGAAATCCTGCCTCGTGAGCACCCTATCTCCGTGGGAAGAAAGACGGAGTTATGGTGCAGATCAACAGGAGCCAGACCACCTGCGAATATCACGTGGTGGCTCGGCGGGAAGCAGCTAAAATCTGTGTCTAAACAACTGGTAAGTTAGTTTAATTTTGACGACAAAATTCTACAATGTGTTTTGGCAGCCATTTTGTTTATTTGACTTTGGGATCTGGTAACTTAAATCATGGGGACGAAATCCGCTTCCTGTATGTCTTCTGAGTAGATCAGACGTATAAAATCAAGATTAATGTAAATGTAGTCTCCGTCGTATCACTACGAAAGACGACAAATTCAAACTCGTATGGAAATATTTTAAAATAGGTTTAAAATTTGACCGTTCTCTGACCTAACAATAATTCAGCAAAGAAAATGTTTTGCATATTTTATAATATTATTTACATCTACATTCTTTGAACATTCCCTCTTTATCAGTAGATTCATCCGCCTTGATATAAGTAGGTACATGACAACAGAGCTCAGCCACTTACATAAATATTAAAGAAAAGTCATACATTAGCGATAGATGCAAATAACGAGATATTTATTATTCACTTTCATTTAAGTGGTACGCAGTTGATTAAATTTGTTCGGTTGTAATGGTTGTTCGCAATCTCAGCTTTGTACATATTTAAAAATACTTTTTTGTGCGATTGTATTACTTTTATTATTCTACGCAAATGAGCTTCGAGGTTAACCGTTCCCTTCCAATCGCATTTACTGTGCCATTATTTTTTTGTTCCTTGATTCTCGCTCATTAATTCTAGGTGCCGGCAACAAGAATGCATCTTTGTTGCTTTCTTTTCACTTTAACGCTAGAGTGCTCTTTGATTGGGGCGAATGGTTATACTTTGTATATTAACGTTTCATGACTTTAGTGCATGAATTAATAAGGGATTTTTAAAGTAGAATGTTCAACAGAGTCTGACGATAAATAAAACTTAACCCTTGGAAATGTAGCGCTATATCGCATTTTTTTAGCTACGGGTAGCAAAATGGTCATTCTGTCAATTATTCTTTTTTTTTCTTATCAATTGACATAATATTGGCGGCCTATTCGATATCGATTATTATTTTCCCACATTTATTGCAGTTTAGTTGAAATTTATGATCTTCGTTGTTATCCGCCTATATTGATGTACCGTTTATAACAGCCCAAATACTAGCCGTGGGCGACGATCATCGGCTTTTCTCATCTATTCATTGATTCAATTGCAGACCTCACTGCAAAAATCTTGACTCTATCTTATATTTTGCATTGAATGAACTCTATACATAAATCAGCTTTGCATTTGAATATTTCAAAATGTTTATCGTGATGGCCTCGAGGTTTAGGCATGCGGTCGAGAATCTCAACGATTGCGGGTTCAAACCCCAGCCATACAATTCTGATTCTTGGAAGTTATGTGTCTATTCACAAAGAATATTACTTACTTTAACGGTGAAGGAAAACATTGTAGGCAAAACTGCTCCCCTAAAAGTTCTTAGGAACGTTCTTAGTCCTACCCGCACTAAACCAGTGTGGTGGACTAAGGCCTAAACCCTTTCAGTTTTAGAGACGTATAAGGGCTTGATGATGATGATGATGATTTCAAAATGTATTGTATGCTAGGGCATTTTTATATGAAAAAAATGTCATACAATAGTGTATTCAGTAAAATAGTCTTGAATTATTACCACATAATAAAGCAATTAAAGTGTAATCTGTCTAGTAAAATGATTTTCGAAAAAAATGCACGGAATATTATCTTTTTCTGCAACAAAAGCCTTAAAACATATGTGTAGTTTTGAATATTTTAAGAAGCAGCTAAAATATGCTACCACCAAAATTCGTATGACTGCCTCGTGGTCTCGCGGTACAAGTATATGCCGAGCGATCTAGAGGTCCTGGGTTCGATTCCCGGGTCGGGCAAAGTGTTATTGGGTTTTTCCATTAGGAAATTCTCAGTAGTAGCACGGAGTCTGGAATTGTGCCCGAAAAACGGCAATAGGCTCGCCCCCTATTACGTGGGACTGATACATACCTGGCGAAATGTGGGTGCAGAATTGCACCTCTGCCTACCCCTTCGGGGAATACAGGCGTGAGTTTATGTATGTATGTATGCAAAAGTCGTATGTAAAATATTTTATAGTTGTAAGACGTAGAAAAACCTAAAATGAAGTAGAAATCAGGAATACGCACATATAATTGCTGTTTGAACATTACGGTAGAGTCATGACGTCTCTTATTGAGAAATCATAAACTCATTCACATGTGCAAAAAAGACTCCCTAGTGATACTGCTATTATTCCCCCCCCCCCCCTCTTATCCCATATGAGCCAAGTGGACTATTGTGACTCCAGCGTGGCACTATTGCTCAGAAAACACATTAAAATACTCTTAAAAATCCACTGGAATAGCATTTTGATTCTACTTGCCTACGGTTTCAAATACATAAAATCCAACATGCCAATCCAAATTTTATGAACATAACTTGAAATTCACCACGAATATTTACGTACGGTAAATAGCTTTTTGGCCTCAAGACTGTTTGATTCGTACCAACAATGGCGGGCAACTTATAATTTCATTTATACATTTCCACGTTTCACATTCACAATGTACCGAACTGCACGATACCGAGTTTTCGACCTAAATAGCGACGATCAAACACGCTGTTCGGCTCACGCAAAACATGAAATTAGTGCCGGAATCGATAGGGGGGTGGAGGGGTGAATGCAGTAACGTTTCGGTGTGATTTGCTTTACATGATTGTTGTGTTGTGTGTTTTATTTCGAATTTATTCCATTTTTAAAATAACTGATAGCCTGAGCAAATATTTGAATAAAAAACTCCACTATACCCGAGTAAACTAGTTATTACATAATATTTTTAATTATATACATTTAATAGAGAATTTACTATTAGTATACATGGTACAGTAAATTTCTCGTCAACTAAGACAGTTATTGTATTCACATTAAATTATCACGTACTTTGACGGTGAAGGAAAACATCGTGATGTGTATAGTCCGCCAACTCGCACTAGGCCAGCGTGGTGGACTAAGGCCTTAACTCAGATGTAGAAGAGGCCCGTGCCCAGCAGTGGGACGTATGTGGGCTGATGATGAATCATCATCATTGATGATGAAGACAGTTATTCCTAAAACTGGATGAAACAACACTTTTATTTCCATGTTCTGTTTCGAAAGACAAAGATAATTTTACTTTGTAGGACGCTGGTTGTCCTTTCTTTCTCTTCTTGTTTTGATAAAATTCTTTAGTCTTCAACATCAGAACATGTGAAAATGTTCACATTTTTAATATTTAAGTAGTAATAAATAAAAACGTACTGCAGGAAGACGCGAACGAGACGCAGTCATTACTCCAGTGGGTGCCGTTGAAAGAGCACAATGGACAGGTACTCGTCTGCAGAGCTGAGCATACCAAGTTCAACCGCTCCACCATTGAGACCAAACTGCCGTTGAATGTGTATTGTAAGTACCTCTTTGTAGCTGTTATATCATATTTTACTTTGCAATATAAGTATTAAGAATATCATGCATTTAGAAATATTTGTTTAAATTCAAATGTTATATCGATAATTTTTTTTAAATGGAAACGTATGGAATAGATAGAGCCGTACGTTTCATCAATATGTTCTGTGCAATATATTATATGAAGCTGATAGCAGCAAGCACCTTTGCAAAATAGCGCTACTGAAAATTTTCTTCCGAAAAATTCTGTAAAATATTGCCTAACATGGGAATAGAAACTGTGACCTTTCGATTGCGGAAGCATTGTGGCGGTGAATAATATATAATTGTTTTTTTTTTGCTCTAGAACCTATTTTTCCCAGGATAAATAATAACACTTTACCTAACACGGGAATCAAACTCTTGATATTTAGAACACACGGCGCACACTTGTGCCGCTAGACCACGAGTAGTTTGATTTTTCGCTTTCTTAGCTATTAAAATATACTGCAAAAATATGAAACCCGCTAAAAATTTCATAGAAAGCTTCACTGAATAATTTCTTCTTCCATCGTGTTAATAAAATGTTTAAAATTCTATAAAATAAATTGCAAAAAGGCTTTACGAGCCGCTGCGTTAATGAGGAGAAGTGTCGAAATTCATTACTTAAAGATATTTGCTAAATTAATTAACTTTGATAAGTGATCTTAAAACTTAATTACTTGCGGGTACTAATTTCATCAAATTTACAAATTATCTGACGGTGTAAAGTCAATTATAATTAGTGTTTAATTTACTATCATTAAGTGGGAGTATTAAAATATTTTATTCTGAAGAAAAAAAATAGGTATACTGTAATAATGTCCACCGATTCAGAGCGACGCTGTGCCGTCGAAGATTTTATTGCGGAATTAAATCTTGTAATACATAATACATCTGACGCACCACCAACATATTGCAGCCCTATGGGCGAATCTTCAATCGATGTCACACTTTCATGTGGAGACGTCCATATCGATAAATGGCGTGTTATACCAGACGCGTCTTGTAGTGATCATCGCCTGATAGTGTACGAGTTTTTACCTGGATTTACACGAGGACATCATAATAATTATTACAACTTTAAATATAAATTAAGAGGGGCTAATTGGGAGTCTTTTGGCTCGCTTTTTGCGCATCATACTAAGGATTTCACTCGCAATGAACTTTCAGCTGAAGCTTGCGCTGAAATAATGACAGATACCTTTACGTACTGTGCGGATATAACATTCGGTCGTTCATTTGTAACTGGTACTCGTAGATGTGATTGGTGGAATAATACCTTAGTCCACCTTCGTCAACTATTTCGTCGAGCGCGTAGGAGGTTCAATTCGCTTAAAAAACGGTGTAACAATAGTAATTTACTTGAAAGTGCTTTTAACACTCTAAAAACAGCCAGGTCGCGTTATAGAGCCGCGATTATTAAAGCAAAAGGCGATTTATTACGAAGAGTTGTTGACCGTCTGAACGCTGAGGGTCCTTGGTCCCCTCTTTACCATGAGTTTAAAGCTAATAAATCAATTGATTCAGCATATATTGAAAATATAAAGGTTAATGACACATACACTACTGGTATTGAGGAGACCACGGAAACTTTATTAAACTCACTTATCCCGGACGATAGCCTTGATAACGATTCCGCATATCATAGTCAAGTAAGGCTATGGGCCTCCGTTTCACCATCTACTCCCGATTCGGATAGCCCATCTCTTAACGAATTTCTTGAAGTAGTTAGCTCCCTGCCTCTTAATAAGGCTTCTGGGGATGATAAAATTTCCAATAAAATGATAAAGGAGGCGTGTAAGTTGTCTAGTGTCGCTATAATGTGCGTTTATAATCGATGTATAGCTGAGGGCGTCTTTCCGCGAATTTGGCGGTGCGGTCTTATTAAACTCGTACCTAAAGGAGGGAATAAGCCCCCTGAAGACCCAAAATCGTATCGTCCAATAACGTTGTTACCGTCGTTAGGCAAGTTACTTGAACGTCTTATCGTGCCTCGCTTACTACCGGGCGGACCGAAATTTCACGAAAATCAATTCGGTTTTACGATTGGTAAATCAACCGTGGACGCAGCTTTATCGGTTAGGAGAACAGTTAACAAATCGGACCATAAGTACGTGTTGGGGATATTTTTAGATATCTCTGGTGCATTCGACAATGCTTGGTGGCCTATGTTACTTCTGAAATTAAAGTCTCGCGGTTGCCCAAGGAATATATTTTCTATGATTTATTCGTATTTTATCCATGGCACAACCAAGTTGCGCTTAGGTCACCACGCAGTGTCGAAGACACTGACAATGGGTTGTCCCCAGGGTTCCGTAGTCGGCCCTTACTTATGGAATCTAGGCTTTGACGACTTTCTCGCGATTCCTTTACCTCCATGTTGCTCTTTAATAGGATATGCGGATGACGGACTCTTGCTCATACAGTCAAATAGCAGATCAGGTCTAGAAAAGTTAGCAGACGCGTGTCTTAGTTTAATTACTCACTGGGGTGAAAGAAACCGTCTCTCGTTCGCACCCCAAAAATCATTTCATTTGCTGCTGAAAGGCTCTCTGAAAACCCCGCCGCGTATAAAATTTAATAACGTCTCGATCAAAAATAAACAGTCTGTTTGTTACCTAGGGCTTGTTCTAGAACGTAATTTCTCTTTTATAGAACATATAAAATGCGTCGGTGAAAAATCAAAAAACAACTTTTATGCCTTGACAAGGATATCAGCGTCAACTTGGGGTCTGTCGTTTAACACCTTAAAAGTAATTTATGGAGCTACATATTTGGGTTGCATTTGTTACGCTTCCCCTGTGTGGGCCGACAGGGCAACTGTCGGTGCCGTCAGAAGGAAATTGCTCCAGAGTCAACGTTTGGCGTTGATATTTTTGTGTAAGGCGTACAGAACTGTTAGTACTGAAGCTTTACCTGTTCTGGCGGGAGTACTTCCAGTCGACCTGGAAGTGCAACGTCGCGCCGCGTTATATTTTTCCAACAAGCAAAATATTGATAAAGATTTTCTTTCCTCGCGCGACCTTTTGAAAATTAGTCGGTTATTTAAACCATACCCCGAGACTTACTCGGAATTAATAGAAGAATGGCAAAATCGATGGAGTCTCTCTATAAAGGGGCGTCATCTTTATCAATATTTTCCTTCGGTGAGCGATCGTTTGGCAAAAACTTGGCTTGAGATCGATCATTACGTGTCGCAATTTCTGACGGGTCACGGTAATTTTCGTAGCAAATTATTCTCATTTAAGTTGGTTGATTCTCCTATGTGCCAATGCTCAACACATAATTGCGAATATGAACAGTCCGCGCATCATATCCTTTGGGAGTGCAATCTTTGGTCGGATGAGCGTAACTGTATGCTCAATAGTATGCATGTAACGTCTGGTGTTGTCTATTATACAGACCTTGTTGAATCCAGGAAGAATTTCCGTGCTTTCCAGCGTTTTTGCCATGCCTATTATTGGAAGTCTACATAACAGCTCGCACTTTAGGTCCAATTTAGTCAATAAAACTCATACAGTTTTTACCCGTGGTGCGTTACTTGCGTCTAATATCACTAAATGTAATTGTCTTTTTTATGTGAGGGTAAAACCTCATAGCTCAATGTTTTGTCACCCGCTTTGCTGTGGAGGGAAGTGAACAACTCTTTGTTTTTCAACTCCTCCTTATATTGTCTTTCTGATTAACTTCGTTGCGGGATTATGACAAATTTAGGTCCCCTTAGATCCGCTGAGCTTCATTGCTCGGTGTCGTTACTGTGCGTGCCGCTGTTGATCCTGGAGCACAGGAGTTACAGTGGCGGGTGTGTGGTGGGATAGGGACCATACTGTAATTAATTTAAAAAAAATTGTAACTTAACAACAGTTAAGGCAGACTTATGTAATTTTTGTGACTAAGATGATTTTGAAGTCAAAACGTAAATCAGTCTTATCCCAAATGGTTTTGATATAAGAAAATATCCATACTAACATTGTAACTGTAAAAGTTATTCCGTTTGTAAATCACTGAACGGATGTTGATAATTTTGGAATATGACCTTGAGAAAAGATGCGGTGTTTTTTTTTTGCGCCCGAACCAATTTAGGTTCGACTGATATTAAATATGTAATATTTGTAGACCGTAAAAATATTAAGCGTAAATATCAAACATACGATTTTTCATAGCATGTTTTCTAACTAAATGGCGTCTCGGAGATTGCCAACAATTATATAACAGAAAACGAAAGTTCTTAGAAAGTAAACATTTTGTTTACATATGTATAAGTTGTTTGGCAGGCATATTGAGAATTTGTATAGAAATCTAATATTTTTCAAGTTACGAATACGCTTTTAGTGAGGTCTGTTGAGGTAAATTTACTAGAGTTTTTAAATATTATTCCTTTCGAGTAAAGATGAGCTTGGTCGCTAGTTTATCATATAGAAGATTTAGGAATAATATTGAATGGAAATTGCTTTTGCTCTATCACAGACTCCGAACAACAATGTCCCGGCATTCCCAAAAGCAATGCAAAGCTTAAACAGTTTTGCATCCACAAATACACGAGTGCAGTGAAATTTTCTGTTCGGATCTGATCAAAGTCAATCTCCGTTGAATTTTAATCAGAAAGTTACCACAATCGCGTATTCGATGCAATCTTGTTATCTATATACTGTCAGTGGAGTGTAACCAATCTTTAGAGCGAACAGCTATCAGTGTGGGAATAAAACTAAATTGTTTTAGATAAATTATCAGAACGATGTTGAAGAAAAAAGTGTAGTGCATTCCTGAAGTGTTTAGAAACCATCGTGTGCGTAATCAGAATAAGTGTTTCGTATTGTTCATATATAGCTGCTGTAAGATCTTACCTGCAATTTCTTAGAATTAAATTTGCTCCCAGACAAGCACTTGAATCGAGATACTCCCCTAGCTAGACACTTACCAAGGAAAGTGCCTTCTTTGCGCTGTTTTTCTTTAACGGTAAGTGATAATTAAATTCTGGAATAGTTATCGCTACTATCCTCTTTACCTTTTATTATGGTTATAAAGGTGGTTTCATTAGGGATTCAGTTAGGATATTTGGCGGTTGTCTCATTTTCTGGACTATTTTTTTCAAACGATGTTGAAATATTTATAGTTTATGTAGTCCTTATAAAATATACATTTAGTTAGTTCCATCATTCACTTTATTGAGATTTTGCGGGCATTTAGACTGTTTATTGCACACTTGGTGTTAATAAATTGACGTTTAATTATTTAATTGCCTGGGATAATTTCAAAATATAATATGCAAGGAAAGCCTTATAGTCATACGATCTTTATTTAAAACTACGGGTGTTTTCTATATAAATAAATTTCATAAGATTGAAAACAAGATTTTATGTAGGCTAATTTGGCTTTCTGGTTTCCTCCCTTGCATTATTGATAGAAGCATGGCATATCGTCTATGAAATTGGTCATATTGTGTCCCACATTACCTGTTTTTAAATGTTTTCAAATTGTCGGTCGCCCAAACATACACAGTTTGTAATTATTTTAGACCAGGTGACTCGATTCTAAGCGGCAATAGTTCAAAAAGGGTAAAATTGACGATTCAAAAGAATTTGTAGAAGTCTATTTGAATAAAGATAATTCGAGTTTCACTTTGACTCCGTGATTCTCCGTAATATTTTGTTAAGCAATAACAAAAAATAAACGAAGGTTTTTGTCCACAGATGTCCCAGTATCAAGAATACATCTCGGAGCCAAAATGAACCCAAATGACATCGAGGAAGGCGACGATGTCTACTTCGAGTGCGATGTAGATGCCAACCCTCAGCTTTACAAAGTCATTTGGGAGCATAATGTAAGCCATACCATTCCGACATTCTGTTACTGCAATTCAGCTAAGGATAATTGAGATTTCTTAAAAAATACCAGGTCTTTTATTTAAATATTCAATTTTTCGTGCAAAAATTCATATTCATTTATCAACAGAAGAAGCTAACTAACTTAAGCTTTGTTCGAGCCCGGCTTCGTTAGTACCATTAAGCAAAATAATGTTCTTTAACTATTTTCTTAACGGTGCATTATTTTATTATTAATTCAAAAATTAACTGATTAAAGTAAAGTATTCAATTTATCATTACATTTTAATTTATTTTACAATATTATCTATAAAGGCGTAATAGTCTTGACGAATAGACACGTGTTCAGATGTCGCCGGTTCAAATTCCTGATATAGTTCTGAATTTTTGAAGTAATGAGTGTATTCACAAACAAATTGTCACAGTATTTGTAAAGGCAAACATCGCAGGAAAGCCTTACTAAAACATCCCAATGAATTTCTTTATTGCGTAGTCCAACAACCCGCACTAAGCCAGCGTGGTGGTCTAAACATACCCTTTTTAGTTTAGTTTGTAGAGGAGGCTCGTGCCCAGCATTAGAATGTATATGAGCTGACTGGCTGGACCCAGAGCATAAAATACTTCATAGTATTCGGCGAGGTCTCAGATAATTAAAAAACAAGATCCTTTCCATAAAATTTATTCTCTTAAAAAAAATCCCCCACGTCCTTGACAAAGAAGTATGTAAAGGATGAGACGTAACAAAATTATGATTATTAAATTAAACGAGCACTCGCTGGCATGAATAGCGTTTCGGATATATGATGAAGTTTATGAGGACGTGAGGAGGAAAAAATATTCTCAACTAGATTATCTTGCGAGGAGGCCTTGGTGGTAATTCGTTCAATATTTGTCGACACGTAGCAGAATCACTTCATTATTATTTTTTCTTGCTCGGCGAAATTACACTGGATTTGATGAATTCGTATAAGAAATTGGTAATTTCAGGGGTAAAATCTCTAAGATCGATAGGCATTGATGCAATCATGTGTTTTTGTATGTCCGTAGTGGTAAATTCCATACAATTTGTTGTTTTACTTGTAGGATTAAAATGTAAGTTATATATGAGTTTTAGAAAGATTAAAAAATATATTTTAATTAAAAAAAAAACTTGGAGAAAACACAAAATTTTGAACATCGATTTAATGGCTATGACCTCATAATTATTACCTCATTATTATCAGAAACATCACTCGCGCGATATGCCGATCCAATAAAAAATACACGTTGATAGTTATACGATATTACAATAACAATATGAAAATATTTCACCATTTGTGAAAACAAGCCTCGCCCGTATCTTACTCATAAATATGTAAACGTATTCATATCAGTGTAGGGATAAAAAAAGTTACAGTAACTCAAATAGGTCAGTTATTGTTCGCGAACTGAACAAAATATTTCACGGACTGTTGCGTTTTGTACGTCCAAAGGAGAATGTTGAAATTTTATCAAAAGCAAAGCTGCGATCGTCCGTGCTGGCTGAATAGATAGAAAATTATGTGTATCGTGTATGAATGTAGGTGTCATAGGGAAAGAAAAATTCTATTTCAGTTTGTATTGAACAACGATATTAGATGGAGAGAGAATTTAAGGTTAAACAGTTTATGCGGTGTAAAAATTAGAAAGAAGTCACGATTTGCGCTTTACGTCTGATCTTTGGAATCTTCGGCTCTTTTAATTTTATCTTAGTAACGTGTCTATTTGTTCAACTAATAATTATTCCAAACAGGTCGTTTATGTTTATTACAAAAATAAAACATAGAATTGTCGAATTGAGAATGAAATATCTTCCACAGGGCATAGTTCTTCAACACAACTTAGCGAATGGCGTAATAATAACAGCAAATACGAATCTGGCACTTCGCAACGTGTCCCGACATCAAGCAGGGAACTACACTTGCATAGCTTCAAATGTTGAGGGCGATGGAAAGTCACCATCGCTTCCCATGCAAATTGTTTGTGAGTATTCATTAAAACCTGGTTGATTTTGACTTTGACTTTAGCAGATTGTAGATTATACGGGTTTTAATAGACTAAAATTGTTTATCATGGTAGACCATGATACATCCATGAAAAGATTCGATAAGACGAAATTTTCGAGCGTCACTCGATAATCCTTTCTGTTACCGAACCATTCCTTATACATTTGCATGTCTCCAACTTTTGTGGTTTCATCTATGCTATACATGTAAGGCTATAAATGTTGTTTTTGATTTATTTTACATCAATTACCTTGCATTTTTTTTTCAAGTGTGGCAGCTAGTTGGTAAGCTAGTTGTAATATACATTTACAAAAAAGTTGTCATTACGAAAGTTTGAAAATCCAAATTCTTATAAGTATCTTAATCCAGTCGACACAACTATACCAATATAATATTATTCTACCGAGCTATCTATTCTGATTACGAAGTATGATACTCTTTGGTATATTACGGGAGCAGAATGTGGTAAAATAAATATAATCTTACAATCAACGAAAACCCATCAATATATTTTATAGTTTTACCTGAAACAAAGCTGATAGAGAAATAAATACCTAATTGCTATAGTAGGTTTTGGAAAATTAATCCCTAAATAATTAATTAATCAATTAAAATACACAAACGTTCCAGCTTAGGAAAGTGGTTCATAAAGAATTTATAGCTAATTTTTGTTGAAGATTTCCCTTGTAAATAATGTATGAAATTTATAATTCACTATGGCCTAATATGGGTTGGATGATCGAAAATTGGGTTGTTAAATGTCGAAATTAAAACCGGATATTGAGGGCTTACGCATAATTTAATAGCTAATTTCGAGCTCATAATAATTATGGTTAATTTAAGGTTGTGCAGTTGGTTCAAATTATCCAGTATAAGTGGTGTCTGTGGGTTAGATCGCGCAGTCAAATAAATGTTATCATATACGTCTGTAATAAGTCGTGATGGCCTCAAGGTTTAGGCGCGCGGTCGAGAATCTCGACGGTCGCAGGTTCAAACCCCAGGCACACACCTCTGACTTTTCGAAGTTTTGTGTGTATTCACAAAGAATTATCACATACTTTAACGGTGAAGGAAAACATCGTGATGAAACCTGCACACCTAAAAGTTCTTAGGAAATTCTTAGGTGTGTAGTCCGCCAACCTGCACTAGGCCAGCGTGGTGGACTAAGGTCTAAACCCTCTCAGTTGTAGAGGAGGCCCGTGCCCAGCAGTGGGACGTATATGGGCTGATGATGAATCATCATCAATATTATTTTGACAGGCCTGTGGCGCAGTTGGTTAACCACCAGCTTGAGAAGCACAAGGCCACGGGTCCGATCCACGCATTGAGACAAATGTTTGTGTGATCCACAAATATTTGTTTCGGGTCTGGGTGTTTGTGAAACCGAAGAGTCTCTCGTTATTTCTGATACCCACGACATAAGACTTGTATCTTAGTGTGGGGTCAGGAGTATTTATGTATGTATGTGGCTGTTGAGTTTTTTTTTTTTTTTTTTTTTATTCTGGCACGGCAAAGTGACTCCACTGTACCTGATGGTAAGCACAGTGGAGTCCAAAAAATTACTACCGACCAGCGAGAAACGATATGGTCACCCGCTGGTCGACACAATCATGCCGGCCTGCACAAATGCTTCTTCACGCTTCGCTTAAAGGATCCAGGATCATAGGAAGGAGGGAACACGTGAGCTGGCAAACTATTCCACAGCTTGATGGTGCGGCAAAGGTAAGAGTTGGCGAACTTTTTGGTTCGAGCCGCGGATGTTGTAACCACAAAGCTGTGGCTTCGCATGCCAGCACGCGTGGTTCTGGTAAGGAAAGGAGAGGATGGGACAAGCTTAAACAATTCTTCAGAGCATTCACCATGATACAGACGGTAGAACACGCTAAGTGCGGCAATGTCCCTGCGCAACTGTAGCGGCTCCAGGTTGCCTGAAACGTCTGCATCATTCACAATGCGGATGGCACGCCGCTGCAATCCATCCAAGGCATCGAGAAGGTATTTGGCGCTACCGTCCCAGAGGTGCGAGCAGTATTCCATGCCCGGCCGAACCTGCGCTTTGTATAAGCGGAAAAGTTGACCGGGCGTGAAAAACCGGCGCACCCTGTTCAGGATTCCGACCCTGCGTGAAGTGGCGGATATAATGCCCTCGATGTGGGTCCTTGGATTAAGATCGCAGCGGATATCCACGCCTAGGATATTAAGGCCGTTCCGCATTGCGAGTGGAATGCCCTGAAAATTGGGGAGAGGGGAAAACGGGGATTTTTTGCACGAAAACGCACAGACCTGGGTTTTCTTGGCATTGAACTCAACCAGATTCCGGGTACCCCATGTAGAAATGAGCTCCAGGGTCCGATTGAGCTCAATGACAAGCTCCTCGCGTCTACTCTCAGTATCCGCCCGGCAACCTGGTGGCTTACTGCAGTACCGCCCATGGACCGTGCTGTCATCTGCATAGCAATGAATGTTGCCAAGCGGCAACATATCATTGATATGCAGAAGAAACAGGGTGGGCGATAGCACAGAGCCTTGTGGAACCCCGGCACTAACTGACATGAACTGTGAAGCGTGCCCGTCGACGAGGACACGCATTCTACGCCCATGCAGGAAGCTCGAGATCCACAAACACAAGTTGCCGGGAAGACCGTATGCCGGAAGCTTGGAGAGAAGGCCACGGTGCCAGACCCTATCAAATGCCTTGGCTATGTCGAGACTCACGGCAAGAGCCTCGCCATGCCGATCAATCGCCTCCCCCCAATGATGCAAGGCAAACGCTAGAAGATCACCCGTTGACCGGTTACGGCGGAAGCCGTATTGCCTATCACTGATCAACGAGTGATCCTCCAGGTAGCGGACCAATTGGATGTTAATGATCCGCTCCATCACCTTGCAGATCACTGAGGTTATGGCGATTGGGCGATAATTAACAGGGTCTGACCGATCACCTTTCTTAGGGATCGGTTGCACATTAGCCTCTCTCCAAGATTGAGGCACCACACCTGAAAGATAAGACGCGCGGTACAAGCGTGTTAGTGCAGGAGACAACTCGGCTGCGCATTTTTTAAGAACAACCGCCGGGATACCATCAGGACCACTGGCTTTTCGGACGTCGAGCGACTGCAGTTCACGCCTCACATCACAATGCCTGATACGGATATCAGACATTGTGTGGCCACAGCTGGGCAGCGTAGGTGGCTGAGAACCGCAGTCATCGAGCCGAGAATTGGCCGCAAAGAGGCGCGCCAGTAGACTGGCTTTCTCCTCCGGCCCATGGGCCAGTGATCCATCCGGATATCTCAGCGGGGGCAGCGAAGGACGACAGAAATTGGATTGGACAGCCTTAGCAAGACTCCAATAAGCACGGCTGCTCGTCGGATGGTCTGCCAAGGCACGTCCAATCTTGGAGACGCGCTGAGCATCCGCTCTCACATAAGCCTTCTTGCAGGCCTTGACGGCACGGTTATAAGCTGCCTTGAGTAAACTTAAATTGGGATCCTTCATTGCGCGACCCCTGATCCAAGCGCGGTACGCCGCCTGTTTATTACCAACAGCGTCGGCGCACTCGCGATTGAACCAGGAGCGTCCGCGTCCTTTGCCGGCGATCTCAGAGGATGGAATATAGTATTCCATTCCTAATCTGATCTCGTCGGCAATGGCGTCGGCACTCGCTGAAGGATCCAAGCCCTCAAAGCAGCGCTGCCGCCAAGGGATGGATGCGAAGTATTCTCGCATACCATCCCAATCTGCTGACGAGTAGTGCCAGACTTTGCGCTTAACCTTCACGGGTAGTGGAGGTGCAGCGCGCGGAACTGACGTCCCAACCAGGCAATGGTCGGAGGATCCCAGAGGGGCACTAACCGTCACCTGATACCCGGCTGGGTGACTCGTCAACAGAAGGTCCAGCAGAGAAGGCACATGACTCGACACATCTGGGATCCTGGTAGGCTGGTTCACCAGTTGCGCCAAATCATGAGTAAGAGCTAACGCGTGGGCAGCTCTTCCAGCGTGGTCAGTCTTGGAGGAACCCAACCACAACTCATGATGCGCGTTGAAGTCCCCCAAAACTACCAATTCCGCTGTGGGGAACTGCTCCTGCGCGGCGTCTGTCGCCTGGCCAAGGTAGTTAAATAACCGGGTTGTCTCCTCATCCCCGTTATGAGATCTGTAGAGGCACACGTAGACACGGCTTTGACAGCCGAGGTCAACGTGTACCCACAGAGTGGAGAAGGAAGGATCCTCCATGCAGCGCAGACGGCGACAGCAGACGTCCGACCGAGTATACAAACACACCCCGGCCTTAGGCTTGAAGTTTTCTTCAAGCGAATAGCCGGGGTACTGCAAGTACGATAGATCGGCCGGACAACGAATCTGCGTCTCCGTCAGGAAGAGCAAAGCAGGCCGGGCCGTCTCTAGATGGTGGTGGACGGCATTAATGTTCGAATGGAGCCCGCGGATGTTGGCGAACTCCATCGTGAACGCGGTGGTGGGGTTGTGCACCGCTGTACAACCTGCTTTATTATATTGCACTGTCATGGGAGTAGTAAGGAATGTGTGAAGAAGCTAGGGGGACTTATGTCGTGGTAGTAAGAAGACCGCGATGGGAACTTAGCCACAATAGTGCTGAATGGAGGCAGACTGATCCATCGGACGGAAGGGCCCCCGTACCCTCCCGGAATAGGCCGCCGGGACCCCACATCCGGTCACCAACCGGCACGACGACCTACCCCAAGATTATGCGCGGCATGGTGGGGCAGCCTCTCGAGGTGGTTAGCAACGATTGGGCCCCTGTACTATACCGCGGGCGGCCAGCGGAACAATCGTTTCTACAGGTCTCCCTGGCCGATGGGTCAATACACCTCCAACCAGTCGAGGAAAAAATACCCACACGGTCATCCCCCTACCACGACTGAAGTCCCCCGAAAAACCGGATGTACACTGACTGATCCCGGAACGCGACACATTTGCATGTGTCACTATGGCGGGTTTTACGCCCTGTGCACGGTGGTCGCCATCCGGGCGGATACGAAAATCCTACCACCAGCAAAATTGTGTATTTATTTTATTATTATCTTGAAACACAGAAAAAGTTTTAAATTTCATTAATATGAGAATAATATTTTATACCAATATTTCCATTGTAATGCTTAATCATTGCTTGCTTGACAGCCCCATGGCGCAGTTGGCTAGACACCAGCTTGCGAAACGAGAGTTCGCGGTTTCGATCCCCATACGGAGACAAATGTTTGTGTGATACACAAGTATTTGTTTCAAGTCTGGGTGTTCGTGAGACCGAAAAGTCTCTCGTAGTTTCTGATACTCACGACACAGGACTTGTATCCTAGTGTGGGATCAGAACTATGTATGTGACTGTTGGGTGTATTTTTTATCTGTAATCTTGATTACATTCTGCCCAACTTCATACTAGGTATACATATTTGTACATAAACAAACGCTATCGGCGTAATAGAATTATTAAGTCCTTCGCGTGTTGCTTTTATAAAATTGTCCATTTGATTAATGAAAGTAAACAACGGTGACCATTAAAATAATATAGATCAAGATAAATAGTTTAGATAGTGTTTTGGCTTGGTAAATGTTTTTTTTTTTATTATTATTATAGAATTAAACTCAATTTTTGGGTGATAAATGGAAAGATAGGTAGCACCACACCATATTTAGTCACAAAATTATACATAAACTCACGCCTGTATTCCCCGAAGGGGTAGGCAGAGGTGCATTTCTGCACCCACATTTCGCCAGGTATGTATCAGTCCCACGTAATAGGGGGCGAGCCTATTGCCGTTTTTCGGGCACATTTCCAGACTCCGTGCTGTTACTGAGAGTTTCCTAAAGGAAAAACCCAATAACACTTTGCCCGACCCGGGAATCGAACCCAGGACCTCTAGATCGCACGGCACATACCATGAAAAATTATACCTCATACATATATACATAACCTCATGCCTATAATCACCGATGAGGTACGTAGAGGTGTATTTCTTCAACCAAATTTCGCCAGGTATATATTACAGGGTTACTGGTTAAGTCGACGTTTATCCGTTAAGGGCGTGTAGTTTACATCGTTTCTGACTGATTTGACTATGAGACACCATGTCCTAAATCTAACTGTTTTCGAAATATTTGAATTTAATTGTTTTTTCCAAGAAACTCCTGATTTTAGGCTATCAGCTTAGGTATTTTGAAATGTGTAAGTCTTATTATTCGTGTGTCTTATTATTATAGTTAAATCAGTCAGAAACGATGTAACCTACGCGCTCTTAACGGGAATAGGTCAACTCAACCAGTAACCCTGTGTAAGTCCCACGTAATAGGGGGCACATTTTCAGGCACATGTCCAGACTCTGCTTCTAATGAAAATTTCGCAATGGAAAAACCCGAAAACACTGCATGACCGGTAAACAAATATGGGACTTCTAGATCCCACGGAGCATACTTGTGCCGCGAGACACAAGGTAGTCAAAAAGGCTGGCAAAGTCTGGCTGCCTCGTAATGTAATAATGTTGTTAAAACAAATGTTTCAAGTGAGGAGAATTCAGTGGTATTATTTGTTGCTAGTTATTATACTTTTTGAACCATACTAAACATTGTAACTTTTTATTAAAATAAATAAATAAAAAATATGTGATTAAATTATGATTTATAAAAGTATTTCACATTTTAATTACTTTATTTAAAAATATACAGTTATCAAGGACAATTAAATTTTATTTTGATATGGCAAAATTAATTACTGCCCCCTGAGACGATAATGTCGATTCAAATAAAAAAATACAAAATAAATTGCTGTCAGGTAGAATAAAATGTCATCCAATACGATTATATTATGACGACAAAATTTAAAACCCACATCGAACCTACTAGTACTACTATAATTTTGTTGTTTACATTTGCGATAAAAGATAGACCGACGGCCGTCACACTTCACAATTTCCACGGTGATATTTTATATCTAGAATTCGATCAGTAATTACAACTCGTATTTAATTGTACCACGTCCATTAGTAGATTGATTTTTTTCAGTGGAATATCGTATTTTTTTCGTCAAATATGTTTTATTCTGGGGGGAAGTGATAAGATCCTCTTTTATCGTAAACGCAATGACGACTAGATTAGGAATTGACTGCCTCGTGGTCTCGTGGCACAAATATGTGCCGTACAATCACGAGGTTTGGGATTTGATTCCCGGGTCGAGCAAAGTGTTATTGGATTTTTCCATTAGGTAATTCTCAAGGCAAGGAGTCAAGAATTGTGACCGGAAAACGGCAATAGGCTGCCATAGGAGAGACCTATGTCCAACAGTGGACGTGAAAAATGCTGTTGATGATGAATTGTTGAATACTTGATGGTGCGAAATATAAACTACCTTAAAAAAATCTTCGTCTTAGATAGATAAATAAACACTTTATTGTACACCATTTAGAGAAATAACAATACAAGTAACAACTAATAACAAAGTGGACAATTAGCGGTCTTATCGCCCAAAGCGATCTCTTCCAGACAACCTGGCATGATGGATTATACATATTATAAAGAGTGATCAACGAGATGTGGGGGTGTTTAAATGATTTTACTTATAAAATATAGTATATATATATACATGTAACTAAAAATATATACATACCACATACATATAAACTTAAATAGATCCTAGGTCGGTAATGACGACGTAGCTTTAGTTCTATAAGCTTGTATGCGAAGGGAAAGTAAGGATCATTCATACTCGATAATAGAATTACACGTTTGGAAGAGAATATTTTAAAAACTAAGTAGATATTAACAATTATTACCTCTGCTTTGATAGGCTATTTACTTAATTATTTAAATTACATAATCATTTTATGAATTTCCTTGGTACGAGTATGTACTTGTGACCACTTATTTTTGTTTTTGATTTCTTATCTTACATAAATTTGACAGCCCCGTGGCGCAGTAGGCTAGATACCAGCTTGCGAAACGAGAGGCCGCGGGTTCGATCCCCGCACAGAGACAAATGTTTGTGTGATCCATTTGTTTCGGGTCTGGGTGTATGTGAGATCGAAAAGTCTCTCGTAGTTTCTGATACCCACGACGCAAGACTTGTATCTTAATGTGGGGTCAGAACTATGTACATATGTGACTGTTGGGTGTATTTATTTATTTATTATTATAAATAATATCCTAACCCTGCAGTGTTTCGTTCATGGCAAAATAGGTACTTGGATCATGTTTATTTTTCTTTTCAACCGAAATAATATTCATTGCACATTCGTTATTGCGGTTTGAATCCAAAAAAAAGTAAATTTATTTCCATTTAGGTACCAAACAGGTGAATGTTTAGGAGACACATTCACAAATTATTCATTGTGAATGGTTCATTTTTAAGATTAATCCAATTAATAGATATAAAGGTCTTATCACCCAGACTTTCATGCATACTTGGTAGTACTATTGATCTTCATAAATAAGTAACTAAATAATCAACTTATTGATTAAACTGCGAAATGAGAGCCCTTGGGTTAAATTCTCGTCAAATTTTATTTATTTATGCTTCTTATATATTTATCCTATTTAATTATAAAGGCGGACTTAATGCATAGGGCATTCACTAACAGTCAACTTTAATTTAAAATTTTATTTAAATAGTAATTTAATACTCTAATTTTAATAATAAAACTACAAAAAATTTAGTGTGACGTGTAATTTTTAAGGCTGTTGTTTTTTTATTTTTCTTAATAAAACGTTATCTCTTAGTGTAGTTTAGTGTTTGAACCTTGCGAGTAAATATTTCTAAGTGTCGTATAGTATAGTATTTTATATCTATGTTAATAAATGTGTATTTTCACAGATAAGCCGCTCTGCCGGAAGAAAGAAGTTAGAATGATGGGTGCTGCTCTGCAGGAGCCTTCGTCGGTGACGTGTGAAGTTGACGCGTACCCACCACCTAGCACATTTGAATGGATGCTCAACAACTCTGCTGGTTCCATCAAAGTCGACCCTGTAAGTAAAAATCATACTAACTCACGCCTGCCCCTAAGGGGAAAGCAGAGGTGCATTTCATCATCATCATCATTAGCCCATACACGTCCCACTGCTGGGCACGGGTCTCCTTTACCATTAAGAGGGTTTAGGTCTTAGTCGACCACGCTGGCCTAGTGCGGGTTGGCGGACTACTCACCTAAGAAATTCCTAAGAACTTTTTAGGTGTGCAGGTTTTATCACGATGTTTTCCTTCACCGTTAAAGTAAGATAATTCATTGTGAATACACACATAACTTCGAAAAGTCAGAGGTGTGTGCCTGGGGTTTGAATCCGCGACAGCTGAGATTCTCGACCACGCGCCTGTACCTAGAGGCCATCACTACTTTCTGCTCTCGAAATTTCGCCAGATATGTATAATTCCCATTTAATAGCGAGCCTATTACTGTTTTACGGGCACAGTTTCAGACTCCATGCTACAGTGAATTTCCTAATGGAAATACCCAATAACACTTTGCTCGACCTAGGAATTGAATTTGGGACCTGTAGATTGCTCGGCACATACTCGTATATACTTGTGCCGCGAGACCACGAGACAGTCTTATAATAATTAAAAACCAGAATTAAAAATATAACTCTGTTTATCTCATATACATGCATAATCTTGATTGTAATATTGAAATGTTGAATATCTTTATAAATTCCTCGAAAATGAAACTGCAAAAGTATTTGTAATGTTTGTTTCTATTGCCAACTTTTAATTCCCTCGAAAAGTCTTGTTTGTATATTTTTATTTGAATTTTCCTAACCATTGAATAAATTTAAGATTATATTTCAAATTCATTATATCTTCGAGCATAAACTTCGTTAATAACAACAAAACCTTTAAAAATCTTTGAAAAAAATATGAAAAGAAACTTTTACTTTGAGCTCAACGGAGTAACTTCTCTGCCCTCATTATATTTGCGAGTTTCAGACTTACATTCACCTCCAATTATTTACGTAATTGATTTCATTTTCAATAAGGTGTTGGCGTGTAAATAAACACGTCGTTATTTCATTTAATTTTCGGAAGCCGGTAGTAATTATTATTCAGTAAATTATTATTCAAAAAATATCGGATGTACATCTATATCAACACAATGTTTTAACGTTTTCAGGAAGTAATATAAATTATGCACAATACTATCCTGTAGGTTTCCTCACGATGGTTTCCTTCAGCATTAAAGCAAGTGATAATTTATTGTGAATACACACATAACTTCGAAAAGTCAGAGGTGTGTGCCTCAGAGGTTTGAACCCGCGATCCCCAAAATTCTCGACCGCACGCCTAAACCTCGAGGCCATCACTGCTGAACCTAAAAGTTCTTAGGAATTTATTTGGTGAGTGGTCCGCTAACCCGCACTAGTGCAGCATGCTGAACTAAAGCCTAAACCCTCTGAGTTGTAGAGGAGGCCCATGCTTAGCAGTGGGCCGTAAAAAGGGCTGATAATGATGATGATGATGATTAC
The DNA here is from genome assembly GCA_907164795.1 of Hemaris fuciformis. Taxonomy (NCBI): domain Eukaryota; kingdom Metazoa; phylum Arthropoda; class Insecta; order Lepidoptera; family Sphingidae; genus Hemaris; species Hemaris fuciformis. Next base: position 13,602,064 of record OU015438.1, on the reverse strand, counting down.
TATCGTAAAAATGCATAATTAAAAGAGAGCGCTGCTTAATGTGCTGGTGAATATTGTTATCACATTTATAAGTTTAGGAACTCCAGTTATATGTCGAAATTAGAAGAGATTATTTCATCTCGTTCATACGATATACACTTTACAAAATTTACTTACCCCGAGGGATATTTTCAAATCTACATCCACGCAAGCAAAGCTTCGAGCAAATGCTAGTCATTAAATTAATGAAAACTCTCATTAAAATCCCTGGCCATTCCCTCTCATTTACTAAATGAATTAAAAACATACACAACAAATCAACATCGTGTTTCTCTTAAAAACACACCGTTTGTGTATCCCTCATTTTGTTCAAAATTTCCCAGTCTTTATCTAAATACGCGGCGATCAAACCCTTCGCCAGCTGCATATAAAGAAATGCTGACCCGGCTGGGATATTTATCATACCACACATAAACATAATACACTATAACCCGAAGCAATAAAGTTGAAAATCCCATAGCAGCTTTGCAGCCAGACTCTCCACTTGACCTCCATCATTCCTTTAGATGCTGGGAACGTATTGTTCGGAATGAGTTTTTATTGTTAATTAACGCGTTTAATGTAGTCCCAGACGGCAGATTTTTTTGCTGACGTTGATTTACATAAACACAAATGTCGGTTTATATGACGAGCTGACTTAGGGATTTTTGATTTTGTTATTTGTGGCGTTTCTCTTTATAGCTACTCGTACTTCACCGAGTATGAACGTTGACATAGCCTTCGTTTATGATTTATGAAGTAGTCTGCAGCGCTGCAGCGTGGTTAGATAGGATAGAAAAAGTAATACCATTGTCAGAGACAAAAAGTAACACTCACGAATATTTTGAGGAATGACGATACAGATACTCTTCTTAGACGCCTGTTACCAGAAAGATGTATTCCTGCTGGCAAGTTTCGGCAGCTATTAAGTTTCACTGGAATATAAGGCGAGCGATCTGGCTAAATAAAAAAAAACATACATACATAAACTCACGCCTGTCTCCCGTTAGGGTAGGCAGAGACTATAGAGCGCCAAATGCCACGGTCCAAACACACCACTTTCGCTTCCTCCACTGACGTTATCCTCTTCATGCATGCACGTCGGTTTCGAGGACTCTTTATATTGCCCTTTTTCAGTAAATAAATAAAAAACATTTATAAAAAAAAACATTTATAATTACATTTCACTACCACGCCACACGCCAGGAATTGAAGTTCCATCTCTATCATCTAGATGAATGGCGTTCCTCAACAGCGCGGTTTAAACGATGTTTCCTTCCTCGCACAACATCTTTGTGTAATCAGCTTTCCTTGGCGGTCTTTCCAAATGGATACGACTTGGGGACCTTCAAGAAAACAGCCTATATTTTTCTCAAAGGCCGGCAACGCACCGATGATTCCTCTGATATTGTGGGTGTTAATGGGCGGTGTCGACCACTTAACAGCAGGTGCCTCACTAGCTCATCTGCCCCCTTTGCCATAAACAAACATTTCAAATATGGTAACAGAAAAAACAATTAATCCTATGCCCAACCCGGTAGTCAAATCTGAGACCTCTCTACGGGGCACACTTCGATTAATACGGCAGGATCAACGTAGCAGTTCTGTGATAAGGTTCCCGGATTATTGTGAAACAGGCTTACGTCATCTTATCCTTGTGTAATCGTCAAAAAGCTTTTAATGGTATATTGGTTCATCTATTAAGTTAGGTGTTGTATACGAACGTAAAAAAACATATAAAACATGTAAGAGAGGTATCACTTTAAGTTATGGATGTCATATCTTTTTAATGGCATCATAAATATTTTCTACACGTGTCAGCAAGGTCGTGCATTACCGTATAAGGAAAAACTGAGCCATTTATTAACAGATTGGACGAAATATTATATAATATTTGTGTTTTTTTAGAGATGTATGAAATATAAACAAAATGAATCCAGATTGAAATACACATTTTTGCATGAACTCTTGAAAAATATCATAAATTGGCAGTTGATATAACAAGAAAGTTACAAACATGTTAAGGCACTGAGAAAGAAGAAGTAAGGATATCCAGTTTTTTAACATATTCTATTTATATTTAGAAAAATCAACAGCAACAGCTTACAAGATTACTAAAGTTAAACAGTAAGTCCGTTTAACCAGTTTTCACTGATATATGTAGGTATGTATAACATGGTAAGAAAATACACGAGCGCTGACAATATTATATAACAAAAAAAACCTTTTATTGTCAGGACATTTGGATATTACTTATTAAAAAAGAGGATTTTCATAATTTAAACACAAGGTTTCATTGTCGATCGTCGGTCGTTGAACCCGAAATCTGACAAACTTGCTATTGCGCTATGATAGGTTCACACCATTCTCTTGAACTGTTTCGCAAAGTGACAGCCCCGTACCTCCAAGTACCCAAGGTATGTCTACCATGAAGCATTCCACATGTACGGTGGGTGCTATTTAAGGGATGCTAAAATCCTACAAACTTATTGTTTTCGTGAATCTAACAGACCGAAAGAATCGTAACAGTATTTTCTAAAAAAAAATATCACCATCCCGGTTGAAACAGTTACTGAGTTAGTTATTAATGTGTGATAGACCGAAATTGATTTTTTTCTCGTAGATTCAGTTTATCAGGCAGTAGGATAATCCATCTTTATAGTTACGTCATTAACCTGTCTTTTATCTACTGCATCGAATTCATCTGTAACATGTTAGCGAATGGTACTAAAAGTCAATACTTTATGCAATCAAATAATTATGACGTTAACACAGTCTATACCTTAATTAGAAATTTGTTCCGTGCGATCTAAAGATCCCAGGTTAGATTCCAGTTTCGGGCAATGGGTTCTTCTATTACGAGATTCTCAGTAACAGCACGAAGTCATAAACTTAAAACATAATTGGTGAAATGTGGGTGGGGAAATGCACCTCGCTTATCGCTTCGATGATACAAATGTCAAAAAAAACCCAGAGTCCACACAATATTGTACACTATTAAACTATTTATCTTCCACAATTTTTTTGCTAGCCATACCAGTGGATTAGGCCGTATGATATGCGGGCGGCTGACGAATCTACCCGGCAGTGGGACCATTGTGTGAAATTAGCCTTTGTCTACATTATCGTTGGATATCGAGATAGTGACCCTAATTTATTTTTGGGGCTTAAAGGGGCCGGGGGTGGTTTTTGCATAAAGGCCACTCACGTCTCATATTTATAACCTACGTGGGACGAATTAGGGAGATTATGTAAAAAATTAAGCCGAATAATGGTGATCAGTTTTAACCAAAAATATATTACAGTAAATTAGATTTTTAAATGGTGAAGGGAAACATTGTGAGGAAGCTTGTAACCTACGAGTTCTCCTTAAGAAATTTCTTAAACATACCATTTCTAAGAAAAAGCTTTATTTTATGTTAATTTATTATAATGTGAACTGTTTTATAATTTTCTTTATTTCGTTATTTCCCCTTCTTTTTGTATGTTTACTTTTTTTAGTTTAGTACATCATTGTTGCCTATTCATTGCTATAATTATTCTATTTTTGATTACCCTATCATCATTTTACATGTCCCTCTTTTAAATTAGGTTGTTCTTATGTAAAGAGATCACACTTAGTGATAAGACCTATTATCATTTAGTACTAAGCATATTTTAAAATTTCAATTTGTATCATGTGCCTATTAATTAAGTATATATAAAAAATATATATTAAAACTATTCTAATTCCTTTCAAAAAAGTATATATATAAAAAAATTAAAACTAACTTAAAACTAAATTCTAATTCCTTTCAAAACTGGTGGCTCCTATCATAGAGGAAGCCTATGCCCAGCGATGTCTCGTAAATGGACTGATGCTGATGAATAAAAATACATTATATTTCTGTCTCTATTTATCTATACGTCCTGCTGCTAACTACTTGCCTACTCGACAATTGAGAGCGTTTAGGAATAACGCGGGTGGACGGACTACATAATTATGTATATGTATTTAAAAATTCTTCGTATAAATTGAATTATTCGACATTAATAACCGTTTTTCTGCCCGTCTTTTGTATATCTTTTTCTAGTAATTTTATGAAAAATACATGATTTTCTTATAATCGAAACTTTAAACTACCCCTGATAAAGAGGATATTTCTTCATTTGCTCAGCAGACCTGCACTATTTGGGAGATGGATTGTAGGCCCATTTGATACATCATATTGTCACTTTGCTGTGCCAGTATCAAACACTAACGCTATTTATCCTCTATTCTCGAGTCGAAAATATGAAAAGCTAACAATTCTCTGTTCACGAAAAAAGTTAGTCCTTTACTTATTTTCCCGGTTCAAGATGTTTTCCACTAAAATGCCTATTCACTTCATAAAGTTGAAAACAGCGCTATATCTGAAAATACTATGGCCATGTTGACGAACATAAAAATATGCAGATAATATCAATATATTCGTAGTGGTGTATAAATAGATTATTGACAGAATTTTTGCATATTTGTTTTTGTCCAAATCAGAAAGACTTTTTGTGATCATTGTTAAAATTCTACAAGTTAAACAACATACATTTTAATTTTGCTTGCACTAACGCCAATATTTGTAATTTACAACTCTGTATAGTATTTTTTATAGTTTTATTTTCTCAAAATTTCATTATTTTCGCTTTTTCATCAGAATATTTATGTAAATAATATAAACTAGATGTCATAATGGACTGGTACGAGTCATTTAGACATTTTTTCATTCACATATTTGATAATACTTTTCAAATTTACGTATTATCTTCTAAATTCTATAAGATGCGCAAGACACATTCTTTAAAAAGCCGCAATAGGCTCGCCCCCTATTACGTGGGACTGATACATACCTGACGAAATGTGGGTGCAGAAATGCACCTCTGCCTACCCCTTCGGGGAATACAGGCGTGAGTTTATGTATGATGTATGTACATTCTTTAATTCCTTATAACATGATAAACAATTCTCTCTAATATTAACATTCCTGAATCCTCTAAGAAAAATAATTTGTATATCGCAAAATTCCGGTACCTGACATCAAAGGTTTACTTAAAAGAAAACGCGATATCTAATCTTGAACTCGTGTCCTCAACTTTTATTGGTTGGTCGGCAAAGTAGTAGCTGGCGCTTTGAGCTAGCTAATCTGCTAAGCTTTGTCGACAAGTTCGATTGTCGGATCACTTCATTACGAACCTGATACTTCGTGAAGTTAAAATTCACTTGAGTCAAGTTGGAGCAATGTGTTACTGCGGACATTGGGATTGTTGCCTTGTATCGTAGGTGTGGAGAGATCTTCTTAAAGCACAACAATGACTTCTACTATTAGTATCATTCTAATAATGATCATATGATTAGAATTTTGACGTTGATTTGTAACTATTTTTGTCTAAAGCTTGTTTTACTCTCCGTGATATAAAGTTTAAGAATTAAAATACTTCATGGACATTGAAGTGACATTGTCATTGCTAAATATGTAGGTGAATCTGGTCTCTAGGATTAAATTTTACCTTTTTGTTAATTGTAAAATGTGGTTTTAATCAATGTAGGTATAACAGATCGGTAAGGGCAAGCTCTTTTTAATTAATTTTGTATCATTTCTGAAATCTTCTCACTGTTCTAATGATCTCCTAAATATAATATTTTTAAGTCGATATTGACCTTTACATGAAATAAATACACCCAACAGTCATCATCATCGTCATCATCAGCCCATATACGTCCCACTGCTAGGCAAGGGCCTCCTCTACAACTAAGAGGGTTTAGGCATTAGTCCACCACGCTGGCCTAGTGAGGGTTAGCGGACTACACACCTAAGAAATTCTAAGAAGTTTTAGGTGTGCAGGTTTCATAACGATGTTTTCCTTCAACGTTAAAGTACGTGATAATTCGTTGTGAGTACACACATTACCTACTTCGAAAAGTCATTGGTGTATGCCTGGGGTTTAAACCCGCAAGTTGGTATTTACCTTTACATAAATACACCCCGACTGCCTCGTGGTCTCGCGGTACAAGTATGTGCCGTGCGATCTAGAGGTCCTGGGTTCGATTCCCGGGTCGGGCAAAGTGTTATTGGGTTTTTCCATTAGGAAATTCTCGGACAGCACGGAGTCTGGAAATGTGCCCGAAAAACGGCAATAGGCTCGCCCCCTATTACGTGGGACTGATACATACTTGGCGAAATGTGGGTGCAGAAATGCGCCTCTGCCTACCCCTTCGGGGAATACAGGCGTGAGTTTATGTATGTATGTATAAATACACCCAACAGTCAGATACATAGTTTTGACCTTACACTAAGAAACAAGTCTTGTGTCGTGGGTAAAAAATAAACGGCAAAATGTACGTTGAAGGAAAACATATTCCTTTTACATTTCTTTATATTCTGTTGACGTGTCAAATTTCCGCAGGACCGATTCACAGTGGAGGCAAAGGAAGGCAGATCTGTGCTCACGTACACGCCTGTATCGGACGTCGATTACGGCACGTTGTCGTGTCGCGCGACAAACTTGGCGGGGCAACAGACGTCGCCGTGTCTGTACACACTGTTGCCGGCGACACGACCTGACCCGCCGACCAACTGCACCGTATACAACTTGACTCACGACTCCTTGGACCTAATGTGTCTTGCAGGTGGGTGATAAATATTGATAGCTCCTTTTACGACGTCATCACTATGATAGTGACTTCGGTGTTACGATGCTATTTGCACTTTGATGTATCGAATAACGACTTTTGAAATTAAATTTCATTATATTTTTGTATAGCTGTGATGAAAGTTAAATGAAAACTATTTTTTTAAAAACCTGATCTGGCAAGCCAATACTAAAATAGAATAGTTAATTTGAAATTTATTAATTTATTAAATTCAACACTGAGTAACACCAATGAACTGGAAACAAAATTATTGTGCCTATTTATTACACGGTGATTTATTGACAATTGTACATTTTATCCACTGAATTGAACAAATACAAGTCAAGGAAAAATATGATTTAGAGCAAAATGTTAGTCAGTTATATACTATCTAGTATATTATAATCTTCGTCAGTGCTTGTTCTGATAACATACGGCCGTTAAAACATTTTTAAACTATACAGTTTTATAATTTAATGCGTTTCATCCTGCTTTCACGCAGGCTGTGCCATCGTTCCTTTTATATTAAATGCTACGGCATTAGCGATGCATGTCATAAATGGCTGCCGTTTTATGGAGCACCTAGATTCTTTATGTAATGACTCACTTTGCGTATTGCTTACGACATATCTCTGTTCTAGAAACATGCATCACAAAATGAAAAAAGTAGAGTTAACTTTCTTTTTTTACAACAAACTTTTTTATTAATGTACCAGTTCTTTCAAAGCTGATAATAATTTGTAAAATGTATTAAAAAAACTATCAAAGAATTTCTACTCTAATGTAAATGTCACCACAATAAAAATATAACAGATTAAAGAATGGTCACGTCCCATAAATTGGAATCGCATCGCATCGCACGGACGGAAAGAAACTTTGACGCCTTGGTGAACCACAATTTAATTTAAGATTAATCTGGGATAACTGTAATTGGATATCGGTGGCATTGCTTGTCTATTAGATATCTAGATTAAAACCTTATACCTAGATCCCTATGAGACTCTCCTTAGTTTATTTAGAGGATTCCACGAATCTGGGTGTTTGGGACATTGTATTATTTAACAAATAAGCCGGTGTCGGATTGAGGTTTAGGAGAAATGAGTTTTTGTAAAGGTTGGTAATGAAAAGGCGAAATGGAAAAGCCGCGTCTGGTCTTTTGATTTTGTTTAACGTTGACTTTTGTAATTGAAACAATATGACAGCGTTGCAGTGCCGATTAAATCTGTGACCGCAATGTTGTTCATAATCCTAATTGTGCTAATTATTCAAATTAGAAACTTTTATAATTGTTGTTAACAATAAATCAGTGGTAATTCTCCCGTACCACGCAGTCGTTTCTTTAAACTCCCTGATATTCCTGTACACAAAGATTATTTACCTAAAGACCAGTATTTCTCATAACTATAAATAAAGACATATTAGAAACGAATTCAATACACTTACGTCTATATTTCCAAAAAGACAAGATGGTAGGTACTTCCATACTTAAGTTTCGTCAGCTATTTTAAGTTCTACTTTCTAGGGGGCCAGGAGTTTTCATATAATTACAATTGATTTATAATGCATGATTTATTTAGAATCGTTAAAACATATCTATTGTCTATCTAATTTCAAATAAACATATCCTATGAAACAAATATTTGACTATTTCTAATGTCATTTCTCTAGGTTATGAAGGCGGTCTCCAGTGCGTCTTCATAGCAGAAGTATGGGCTAACGAAGGCCTAGTTGTAAATGCAACAAACGGAGTTGCATTGTGGAATTTACGAAGGCTAGGAGCTAAGAGACAGCTGCGTATCGTAGTATACGCTGCAAATGCAAGAGGAAGATCTGAACACGTCACATTTACTGTGGAGACGGCGCCAAGACTAGCACCTAGGACTGGTAAGTAAATTATACTAATAGACAATTTCAATAAACAATCCTGATCCTTATCTTTAAAATTATAAAAAAATAGCCAGTAAAGAGAATGTCTTTAAGAGCGTCCCTAACAAATTTCAATCTGATTGCTCTATTATTAGAATCAATCTAGAGATACATACATATGAGGATAGGTAATTGAAATCAGCCAAACAAGAGTAATCCTATAGTTTTTGAAAATTTTTAGATGACAAGTCTATTCGGCTCTTAAAATATTATATAGTCTTTATCTTAAAAAAATATAATAAGCTCATCATATTCAATGGTACCTACTGGATAGTACATCTAAACATTGATCATCTTCTGACAGACAATTATCTCCCTTTATTGCGAAAGATTTCGCAAAGGTCACTTCAGATTTAATTAATAAGCGAAGACTTATTAATTTTCGAACATTCGAAAATTTAAGAACACTGGATTATGAACAATGAACTCTGTTCAATGAGTGTAATATTTTACATACATACGTACATAACCTCACGCCTATATTCCCCAGAGGGTTAGGCAGAGGTGTATTTCTGCACCCACATTTCGCCAGTTATGTATTAGTCCCACGTAAAAGGGAGCGTGCCTATTGCCGTTTTTCGGGCACAATTCCAGACTCCGTGCTGCTACTGAGAATTTCCTAATGAAAAACCCAATAAAATATGCCTGACCCGGGAATCAAACCCAAGACCTCTAGATCACACGTAACATACTTGTGCCACGAGACCCCGAGGCAGAGTGTAATATTTTAATTCTTACTAAATCTGTCTTTACCCACAGAGACTTATCAGAGACCTTTATAGGTAATTTTTCTACGACTAGTTGTGTGTCTATCTCCCACACGTTCGAGAAATTTGCAACATTCTCAGCTAAAGAAACTAATACGCAGATAAATTTCTCATAGATAGACTTATACTTGAATAAGTCCCAAATGGAATCGACGGCATGCAACAACAACTTAGTAACCTTGTTCCATAACTCTTTTTAGTCCATGTTAATGGCAGAATACCGGCTGAAACCTCTCGTTGGTCTTCACGCAAATCAAAAGCAGTACGAGTAATAACTCGTACTCCTACAATAGCAGGTCGAGGGCGTGCGCAATCGGTCTCCGCTGCCGCCAAGTGCATTGTCCAAACATTCTCAAAGTTGAAGGGGCTTAAGAAGCCCTCTACTTGACCCCATTATGAACATTCAGATGAATGTCCGCGACGTACACACGACCACATTCCGTAGCAATGGAAATACCTTCATAAAATTAGTGATAAATCGTTTTATCGACCCGTTTAGTGCCAGATAAAGCATTAAGACACATTTAAAACTCAATAAAAAAGGTATGACACAAACAACCAGCTCAAGTTCGTACAGACGTAGATACTTTAGCCGTTCCATTTTATCAAGTTCAGAGTACTAAAGAATTTTTTAGTAGTTTCACGTTTCTCTCAGGAGAGTTAAGTTCTTTAAATTAAAATGCTTTGTTTTGTTCCTTATTTCAACTGGTGTTTAAATTCAGCAATTTTCATTTGAGTCTCGTGTGTGTTTCGACGCTTGCTTTCTAATGGATTAAGTGCTTTATTCAATCCTAAATTTTATTTGAATTAATTTTTATTATATCTGACTGTGCGGTAACATTAGAAATAAGTTTCTAGGGTATGTTGGCTTATTGAATCTCAGGAATTCTACAGAAAATCGAAGAGAACAGCTGTTACCACTTGGGAATGAGATTTTTAAAATCCCTTTCCTTATGTTTCTCACGTTGGCTCCAATTTTCTCTGTTCTATTTACAAAATCCGGCATCAAACACTTAGCTTTCGGTACTGATCAGCATTGATCACTTACAATTACTTAAGTCGCTTGCTTATTTGCCGGGTGGATTGAACGAATATAATTATATTTAACTGCCTCGTGGTCTTGTGGCACAAGTATGTGCCGTGATCTATATGCCATGCGCGTCGGGCAAAGTGTTATTGCTTTTCTATTAGGAAATTCTCAATAGCAACACGGAGTCTAGAAATGTGCCACAAAACGGCAATAGGCTCGCCACCTATTGCCAGGACTAATACATACCTGGCGGAATGTGGTTGCAAAAATGCACCTCTGCTCGGGAAATACAATGTATGTAATTATTATTTGAAACATTAAATCACAGGTAATTTTGGATTATGTCCAAAAAATTTAAGTCGTTGACTAAATGTTAGTTTTAATCAAATATGTCTATAAGATTATAATATGTAAATAGATACTCAATTTTCTTAGATTTGTTTCACAAATAGATCCTTATGTTTGAATTAATACGGTTTCGATGGAATAATCTGCTGTCCACTTAGTTAGACGGACCGCTACATAGGCGTCGGATTAACGATTAAGTCAGCCCTAGCTCCTATATTACTGGCTGACAATTACCGGTATTGAGGACATGTTCAATAGAATTATAATTAATACCAAGAACATGCTATTAGTTTAATAACCCATAGGCGATGTACCGGTTATTCAAATACAAATAATAGATTAATGATTATGTATAAACGTTACTAACTTGACAGCCCCGTGGCACAGTTGGCTAGAGAGCTTGCGAAACGAGAGGCCGCGGGTTCGATCCCCGCGCCGAGACAAATGTTTGTGTGATCCACAAATATTTGTTTCGGGTCTGGGTGTTTGTGAGACCGAAAAGTTTCTCGTAGTTTCTGATACCCACGACACAGGACCCACGGTGGCCTAGTGCGGGTTGGCGGACTACAATCCTAAGAAACTCATAAGAACTTTTAGGTGTGCAGGTTTCATCACGATGTTTTCCTTCACCGTTAAAGTACGTGATAATTCATTGTGAATACACACATAACTTCAAAAAGTCAGAGGTGTGTGCCTGGGGTTTGAACCCGCGACCGTCGAGTTTCTCGACCGCGTGCCCAAACTTCGAGGCCATCACGACTTATAATTCTAATACCCAGGACAAAAGACTTGTGCCTTACTCTGGGGTCAGAACTGTGTATATGTACATATGTGACTATTCATCATCAGCCCAATATACGTCCCATTGCTGGACACGGGCCTCCTCTACAACTGAAAGCTTTTAATGTATGCCTTAGTCCACCACGCCGTCACTATTGGGGGTATTATATGATATACAATCTTTCATTAATTCTAACAGAAGCACAAGAAGCTTGGGAAGTGAACTGGGCGCTGGGAGGTGTCATAGGAGCGGCCATAACGGTTGCAGTAATACTGTGTCTTGCGCTCATCGTCACGAGGCTGCGCCAACGAGCTCGGGATTACGAAGGTAAGTAACTGCTTAGTGTTGCGGTCTTTGTTCGTGATGTTGGCTGTAAAATTACTTCTTTTGTTTTATAAATGCTAGTTGGAAAAGTTAGGGAACGGATTGGATAGAGTTTACAGAAAATAATTGTTTTAGAGGCTAATCAAAAACGTTAGATACGAGTAGGTACATCAGTTAAGTTAAAACTAAACTTCGTTTTCTTTCGTGTCAAAAAAATTCGGAAAACGGAACTGTATGGTAAGTAAGCAAGGATTTAGTTAAAATGTGATTAAGACTCAGAAAAATGGTTGTGAGGGTTTATGTCTAGAAAACAACTGTAACTCTTTTTTTTAACGACAGTAAAGCGCCTTAAGCTCCCTGTTCTGTTAAGGGTATGTTGGGGTCACCGGCTTTTCAACTCAACGCGTGGAACTATTGTTCGCTTTGCTGAGTTGGGTCCCTAACCAAAATCCTACGCCAGCATACCGACTAAAACCTTTCGATGGCCGTCTTGCGCATTTTAGGCGGTACGATAAATACAGGGCGAGTGCCCTTAATTGTTTCCCGTTGTCGCCTAGCGCTCTGTCCAAAAGTGGACTCCTCTGCGATAGAGGGATTTCAAGTGTCCCCCACTTGGCCTTATTTTGAACGCTCATTTGGTGTAAGCGTCCGCGACATTCACGAGGCCATGCGCTCTGCCGCACATTTCGGAATCGTACATCTCCTGTAAGGGCGCGCCTGTTTGAATTTACCTGCATATTTGCAATGAATTATCGCTCACTATGAAGGCAAAAATAACAATCTATACGGCTATAGGCTCGCCCCCTATTACGGAGGACTGATACATACCTGGCGAAATGTGGGTGCAGAAATACACCTCTGTTTACCCCTCCGTGGAATACAGGCGCAAGCTTATGTATATATGAATGTGTATCATCTATTTGAATTACGGGTGACTCAACCATAGTCATTTATATTGATTATCAAGATTAATATCCAATGGACTAAGTGGACATTCACTTTATTGGAAACTTGTAAAAGTAATTTATAACAATGTAAGCCAATAAATATTTCCGATTCAACAAAGGTCATGTATTAAAATAATTAAAATTTATCGATTATAACATTATTAACCTGGCATTTGTACTAAAATAGTATGTCTGCCCCAGAAGCGATTTATGAAATCACAATGCAGCCTTCTCTGTAATTGTTTAACTTCCTGAAATGGGATTATTGGGAAATACTTTAAGCTGATTGAATTATGTATTTTTTTATTTTACCATCGTAATTGACTTTTTATTCAACGAATTGGAGCAAAGAACATACCCAAGAAATTCGTAAGAACTTTTTGTACGCAGAATTCCTCGTAATGTTTTCCTTCGCCGCAAAAGTACGTGATATTTTATAATGAATATACAACGTTCTAAAAATAAAGTGGGGTTTGAACACGTGACCGCCGAGATAATTACCTGTACCTCCTGTACTCCTGTACCTCGAGGTCATCATGAATTATTTAGCAATAATCACTACCATCATCATCATCAACCCATATACGTCCCACTGCCGGACACGGGCCTCCTCTATCATTGAGAGGGTTTAGGCCTTAGTCCACCACGCTGACCTAGTGCGGGTTGGTGGACTACATACCTACGGAATTCCTAATTAGCAATAATAATTTTGCTAAATTATAACATTTTTTTACAGTGACAATACCTTCGATAAAGAATCAGAAGGTAGCCATGCCCAAAAGAAGTTCTCCACATGCGCCCGATGACCGGAATCCGGATCTCATTCCACTGAGCAAAGGTAATTGAATTGAATCAATTAGTTTCTGAATTTTTGACTTAACTAAAACGGGTTTTCTTTGACAAAAGCAGGGGCCTGCTTACTTTTTCACTAAGGATTTTGTGACTATTTTACGATCTCAAAAGTTACAATATTTTTATCTAATGTTACTTAGGTATAGTTATCTTTTACTTTTTTTTAATATTCAACCTCATCTTTAATATAGATATATTATAAACATGTTATTTTAGTACACTTAAACTTATGCTGAATTAAAAACACTTATTTTTAAATCATTAAGAATATTTTCATCGGCTAAAAAAGTGTTGTGGCAATTTAATCTAATACTTGAGGGCTTAAAATTTCTTCTTATGTTTAAATAAAAATCTTGCTCAAGCACATTTACAAATAACTGTATAAAAATACATCCATGTGTATGTCAATATAATAAAAATACATCACTCTTAAATAAAAAAATATCAATTAACCATCAGCGGTGGCAACCAAAAACCAATAATTTTGCTTTTCTCTATAATTAAGATAAAACGGGAGTAAAATTTCATTATGTCGTTTTATGTTAATTCAAAATACGTCATATTATGAATATTAAATTATATATGTTTTGTGGAATAAAATATAGCCCAAAAAGCCCAGTTTGCCTTACAAAATTCCAAATAATAAATCATTAATCTTTAAATATTTATTTATCAGAAGCAATTAGACATATAAATTAGAATATCCTGACCCCACAATAAACAATTATAATCTAGACATTACAGAATTAACATGTAACGCTTTTGGGCTTCTATGAAAGTACCGCCACTGAGGTACCGATACTCATGAATAGTGCTAGTTGGTGTTTCAATTTAGCTTATGTCAACTTTCTCCTAACATTGCGCCGATTATAACTATTAGAACCTTTTTTACAACTAATAAATTATGTTTTTTTATTACTTTGATACATAAAATGGGATACAAGACGAAGCTAGCAAAGCATTTACCTTTGCTAAGGTTTTCATAACTTCCGTATTATTTTATAAAAATATATACACATATTTTTTCTGTAAATATAGCATTTCACACTGTAATATAAAACTAAACATATAATTAATTTTAAAAGATATTTTAGGTTGCGAGTGCGTACATAAAGTAAAATACATATAAAAATACTACTTTGTAAAATACTACAACTTTGCATTCCAGTACCGTAGGTTGTCTGGAAGGAATCGCATCTAGCGATAAGACCGCATGTTGTAGCTACTTATTATTTTCTCAAAAGTTGTAAGTCTAATTTACTTTGTACTTACTTGTATAGTGTCCAATAAAGTATAATAAATAAAAAAATAAGCGTCAATTTACTGGCAATTTTGTAGTGTAAACTATTTATAATTAACAGTATTGAAATAACAAATTGTTATTGTCATTTTCACATATTTTTTTCTATCAATGACTGCGCTTGTAAAAATATCACTATGTCTAGACTTGATATAAATAGATTTCTAGTGTCAATCCTAAATGCACACAAATTTGTATGAGTCCTGTATACGGACTTTGTATGCAAATTCCCGATGCTTCGAAACCATTAACTCGATGAACGATGGCTAACAATTTGAAACTGATGTATGGAGGTCAATCGTACCCTGGAGTTTCTATTTTCAACTCTTTCGGACGTACATGTAAATGCTTTTAAAAGAATACACCTCTAGGACAGTCGCTATAGGCCTGGTAATGGGTTATTTCAAATGCTACTTTTTGTTTATTCATTCGTGCTGGCGCAAAATGGTTGCCATTTATTGAATAATATATGATTTAAAGAGCTTTATTCAGTAACATGCATAATAGGCAATGGAAATTATTTTCTGGACTTTTACATGATTTCGCACAAAAATGATTTATTTTATTTATTTTTAACACATATGTAAGCTTAACATTAAGACAATAACTTAAATAAAAACTTAACAAAAATTGATATCGTTAGCAGCAGTGCTAGGTTCTAGACCCGTGTTACTACTGCTAAAGCCCTCATTAAATTAGCTTACATACAAAATATAATTTTATAAGGCACAGACGGCACAAAGTTCTTTAGTGACAAATGTAAATATGTAAATATTATGTTGGTAACCGGTAAAAGTTAAAAAAATATATTTATGTTGATATAGGTTATGTTCTTCCTTTTTTTAAATAAAATAACAAAAGCAAAACATGTCAAAACCATTGTGATTATGATTTTCATTTTAAATACATAGAAATAAATAAATAAATGACTGCCTCGTGGTCTCCCGGCACAAGTACCTACTTGCGTGTTACAAAATATTTTTTTACACGAATATTGAATTGAACTCTTTTATGTGTTGTTGAACGGGGTATTGTTTTATGTGTAAATATACATACATACCCGTATATATGCCTGTTAAACGCCCGTATCTTATTATTTTATATATATTTTTTATGGACTAAACGAGATTATATTAAAGTGTAGTCAAAGGAAGTTGCAATATTTTTATTGGTAAGCAAAAATCAGGAAATCCATATACTTATCTTGAATTTCCTAAGCGCTGAAAGTCTACTATAGGCTATGGTGATAACTTTGAAAATGATCTGCTTCATAGATTGGCTGATGTTATATGATATAAAAAATGCAAAATTCTGAGAAACGGCCAGTTAACCCTCTTCACTATAGAACGCACAAAAGGCGCTTAAGTGACGTTCGTGCTACTTATTTTTGCTTACACTACAACGCGTACAGCTTTCTCGTCTTCTCCCCCAACCTTTGTAGTCAACGTAATTCCAGGTTATTTTTATTATTTTTATGCTTTATTGTATGATGACAGAATTAAGATAAATTAAAATTAAATTCTTACATATATGTATCACCAAGGATGGTCTTATCGCTATTAGTGATCTCTTCCAGACAACCCACAAACCAGTAATGCATATAAAAGAAGTGGTCATGGTGTTAAAAAACAAATGAACTAATAAAACGATAATTATTTTAACGGATTTGGTGATTGTATTACATCACCTCTAGGTTCTAGGTCATTTCTCAATTAATTATGACGCAGTTAATATTCCCACAAAGATATTTTTTGTTTTCAAAACAAGATTACGATTTCTTGTTAGGGATAGTTCCCTAGATGTTTTTAATTGTGGATATTGTAACTTCGATGAAGACATGCATCCTAAGTCTGGACTATATGTAGCAGTTGTATTTGGTGACCAAGACACTAGTTAAATCTTCACTTGGGCACCAGATTTCCTTAAATCACATTTGATACATTGCATTATATAATATAAGTGTTTTGAGTGTCTGTTTTTAATTTTAATAAACCATTTATTATTATTTAATGATTTAATAGCTGTAACAATAGCTACTTCAACAAATTTATCGGATAGCGCAGCATCATATGAAACAAGTGAAAACTAGCGTCAGTAAAACAGATGTTTCCAAACTGTTGGAGGGGATAAGCCAAACTTAAAAGTCAAACGTTGGCTAGTCGTGTTTTGTTACGTGCTGAGTCTTCGGTTAGCTGAACTTTACTTATTAAAGCCAGCAAAATCTATTTGCAGAAGCACTTTTTAGCCTACGCTAAGAGTATTAGCTTTACTGAGCTCCTTGTTTATACGTATTTATTTATTTCAACGGATTGATGTTCAGACAACTGGCTTGAATAATTAGTTTAGTTGCAACTCCCGAGTCACGGTTTTCTACTAACAAAGTTTCTTGGATGCAACGTTTTTACGCGATCATTCTTCGGCTCCGCAGTCTGTGCCTAATTACATTTCTATGTAAATTACTTGGCTGGATTGGAAGCGAATGAATGATTAAGTCTTGCAACAGATTTTATGAAATGTTTTATTAAATTATCTCCATTTAATGCTTATTACATAGACCATTTTAATTAATTAGGTAAGCTGATTTAATTTTCAACTATATGAAACGGTATTTTACACTTAAAGCTTTTGAAACTGTCGTCCCAACAAAGTTAAAGTTTTGAAGTAAAGTATTCATATTCTATGACAATCTTGAAAAACAGCATAAGTAATTTATACATATTTCGAAATAATGTTATTTATAAAATATTTAAAATACCGAAATTAAATTTCTATTTTTTTTTTGTTGGTTTTTAGTCGTCACCGCGGTCGGTAAAAGAATTACAAGTACCTACAATATCTCTCAGCAATAAACTTATGTAATTGGTCTCAGAAAATTTATTGGTCAAGGAGGCATAATATAATATTATAATAATCGCACCACCTCTTTCTTAATAATTTTTAAAACTGTTCAAACAATATATAAAAAATACAAAAACTCTTATTAAAAAGCAAAAATCAAACATAAATAATTCCATAATGAAACTTACCTAACAAGAAGTGAGTCTAAATTACACAGAGAGATATAAGTAAAAAGATTAAGTAAATGTACCAACATAACCGTTGTTCCTATTATGTCCCGTTAATTTAATGTATATACAAGAGAAAGCTTTTAACAGACGGCTGAGAGTGTTACGGCCGTAACTAAACGTCTGTAGTTAATGAATGCTAGAAATTAACGTGTATGCTCCTAGGAAAACAAAGCCATTAGCCATATTGAAAGGATTAATACTATAAATCAAACATCGTTTACTGTGAGACAGAGAACGAACGAATGAATCTATTTAAGAACATTTATGATACAATCGTACAATAATTAAACACGACAGATGGCATGATCGGTATTTTGATATAATACTAACAAAACGTGGCGATATTTCCATAGAAGCCCAAAGTGTTACACGTTAATTGTGTAATGTCTAGTTTATACTCGTAGTTGTCTATTTTGGAGTCAAGATATTTTCATGTATATGTCAAATGGATTTAGTTAAATAAAGGTTTAAAACTTTTGGAATTTTGTATGGCTTTTGGGCTTCTATGGAAGTACCGCCACTGCTAACAAATACTATGCTGGGTTTAGGAAGTTTTTTAAAATCCTGTTTTTAGTTTATAATATTGGATTACCCAATTTTAAATCTTTCTATGGAGCTTTCAGTTTCATGTCCATACAAATGTTTGTTTGAATGAGCACGATACCCCTCTTTTCTATTAGTTATCCTTAAATTGTTAAAATATATGAAGTTTCTAAGAATACGACCTGTTAAAATTCTAAATGAAACCTTAGAATATGTTTACCTCAAATTGATAAAAACAGATTTTTATTGAAAAATATATATAAAATTAATTTACTTTAAAAGTTGAGTTAAGCATAAATCTCAATAATCACTACAATATTGCGATTGAAGTCATTAATAATTAATCATTCAATTGTTTTGCTCAGGCTTGTCGGAATGTCCGCCCGACCCCCCAATGTACTCAACAGTTACCACCACACCCGAGCCAAAGAGCTCGAGCAGTGTTCACAGCTTCGCACGCTCTCAATCGCCGACCACGCCGATATCGCCCCACGCTACGTACACTGACTCACAGGTTTGCATACTAATCTACGCTTTTACTCGATAATACCTGCAAATATAAAACAGCAATTGTTAGGCATGATTGTTAAGCAATTGCAATGTCTACTAACATTTACTAAGCTTATGAGTTTTGTGCATTTTATTTGTGAATTTATTATTTCACGCATTAAGAAGTGAGCATGAATTTCTCGAGTTTCATGCTTAAAGCATTCTATTTATATAAAAATGCTTATTTTTTATGCTACAAAATTATTGTGATATTTCTGTAATAACAAAATCTTTTTTTTTTCATTTACCGAAGTACGTTGTCATAAAAAAATAGATTAGGTACTTAATTTCTTCGATTTATTTATTTTTCTCTTGTAGTAGGTATATAATTAATATTTTGGATTACACTGAGATTAGACTCAAGTGATAAAATTTAAAACATAAAATGAAAAATAAAGCTTTTTCTATTTAAGACAATTATTCGTATTTCGGACCCTTAAAAATAGATTTTTAATAGATTTATAAATAAAATTGTCTCATTATTGTATGAATGCTATTACATTAGGATATATTGCTCATTTTCTATCTTATTATGTAATTTTTAATATTTCTACTTTCAGCTGAGTTAATACAGTATATTTAAACAATATTAAATACTACACGAAAAATATACAACTAAAAATTTAATTGAATGTAGAAACAGCGACTTAATAGTCATTTATGGTTTCTGTTAGTTTCCTAGATAAATTGACAATAGCAATAAAACAAATAAAATACAATTAATTCAAGGTTAGTTTCCTAGATAAGTTGACGATAGCAAGAAAGTTTTTTTTTATAAAATACAAGTAATTCAAGCGGGTAGCGGATGGGTAAGGGCTGCGCAAGGCCGGGATGGTTGGCGCCTACTTGGGGAGGCCTTCGTTCAGCAGTGGACGGCGATAGGCTGAGAATATAAATTAATTCATAGAATTTATATTATAAAATTTTAATAAACAGTCCGTGAAATAAACTATTTGTGAATTCATAATAATAATTAAAGTGTTCCTTTATTAATTTCAGAGTGAGTCGGGCCGCAGTGGATTGAATGGAGCGATAAGATCTCATCGCGAAGTGGTCACCACAAGAACTCCCTTGCTTGCCGCGCATCAAGAAAGTTGTGTCTAATAGTATTATAAATATATGTAAAACAGTAGTTATTAAATTTTATAATATTAATATAGTCAAGCTCGACGATGAGCTAAATGTAAATAAAAAAAATCGTAAAAATTGATTCTTTTAAATGGTCTGAAAATAGTATCTTGTAAACTCTATACAGACAGAGATGTTTCAAAATAATAAAATGGACCTTGATATTTTACGCATAAAGTAACACATTGGTGAAAATATTAGAGATAATAATTCTCAGATGGCTCATAAAATGATAATAAAGTGGTAATAGTTTTTTTATGAGTTATAAATATTGTGGTGTTAATTTTATTAAAAACATTTAATTTTTATCACTTCACGACTGAGTTTTTTATATTTATTTTTTTATTTTTTACACTAGATACATGTGTATATTTCTATGTATTTCTTAATCTAATACTATTTCACATAGAATAGTTTCACTGCCTCGTGGTCTCGCGGTACAAGTATGTGCCGTGCGATCTAGAGGTCCTGGGTTCGATTCCCGGGTCGGGCAAAGTGTTATTGGGTTTTTCCATTAGGAATTTCTCGGTAACAGCACGGAGTCTGGAAATGTGCCCCAAAAACGGCAATAGGCTCGCCACCTATTACGTGGGACTGATACATACTTGGCGAAATGTGGGTGCAGAGATGCACCTCTGCCTACCCCTTATGGGAATACAGGCGTGAGTTTATGTATGTATGTAGTTTTAGAGTTGTAATAAGCAATTTAACTTCGAAAATGACTGATGAGCGAATGCTAAGGAATGTAATTTAAATATTATTATTTACAATTCAGTTATGTACTCTTAAAGAGGTAAGAGAATAAGGCTCTAAGCTATTAGATTAATCTAATAATTTGTATATGTATGCATCGTATCGAAGTTTAGATAATTAAAACAATCATTATTTTTTTTCTTATCGCACATCAATAGAGTAAATGTATTTAATTGTAAAAAATAATAATTGTTAAATTGTAAATTTTTAACTTGTTAATAATAACTGTAATAGGATAATATTAAATCGAATCCCTTAATTGTTCAATGTTTCATTTATCAATAATTTAGTTATGCCAAAGTGTAATTAAATATGTGGTCGAAATTACGGATTGGTTACGAAAGTATGTAGTACAGAAATTAAATTAAACCCTTTTGCAGCCAGTAATATACAACACGAATAATAAATTCCATTAAATAAATATAAATTAACTAAATCGATAGAATTTAAATGTGAATAATTGTCATGTCGAAAAAGCGAAAATAATTTGCTCATACTTAACTATATAATTAAAATGAATTTAATATCTATGATGCACGAAATACAATTTTTTGGATGATTAGAAATGATTATGGAAAGGAACATTTTTTATTACATGTGATTCAATAAAATATCGAAATATTTATCTGTTTGTTTCATTTTTACAAATTTACATATATCAGACTACACATAAAACATTTTTTTCGAATGTTTCATCAATATAAGGTACATTCGTCCGTACTTCTTATTTTTTTTAAAAAAGGAAAAAAATATCTGAGTTCATTAGTGCTTAAAAACTGACATCAATGCGCCAGAATATGGTGTGCAAAATATACAACACAACCACATTTACATGAGTCCTTATGCCTATTTGAAAAAAAAGAACAAATTAAAATTTTAAGTGTACTGGAATCTAGCCCTATCACCTGCTATTCGATACCTGCTTCAGATCGCAATCCTATAATCAGTAGTTGCTAATGCGGTCACTTTACTGTTCCGAAACATGATAAAAACACGTTTAACTAGGACGAAATGAGCATGACGGATTTAAAACTGCATTTTCTCGATTATGGAGGATTAATAATTAACTTTGGACGTTGCTTTGCAGCATTTTTATTGATTCATAAAGACAATATTGTCTATGATAAATTATATTACAAAATTTAATACAAGGATTACGACGAACACCCTGGCGTCAGAAGAAAACAACGGTTGAAGACTTTTGTCGAGCACAAATAATGCAATAGCATTAAGGGAATTCAGTGCAAAGTACCTAGAATTGTCAAGAGCACGAAAGCAATTCGTTATAAAAGGCGATCTCAGAATGTGTAATTTCTTACTATTTCTGCAGAAAAAAATGACAAAAAAAATCAACTTATAAATTCTGTGAATGTCTCTGGAAACTTATTGAAATGCTTCTAATATTAATTAATTTATATCATATCGAATAAGTTCCGTACGAAGATTCCTGGAGGCTAAACACCTTTTTGTTTTATTAAAGTATTACTTTACGACAAGCATCTATCAATTTGTCTTATTTCGAGCTGCCTCACCATAATGAACATCGTACCTTATATCTTCCGAAACATTTCAATGAAGTATGATTTTGGGATGGGATTGCTTTTTTTCATGTCCCCTAATCTGTCTGAAGATTAGTGCTCCCAAAATCACTTCATTTTTGTTTTCCTATAGATAAGTATAGGAAAATATCCATTGCCCGATAGATATCTATCTTTTCGCTAACTCTTGAGATAGGGATGCCCATTACGATACGATATATCGGAATATCGATACAGCACTATACGATATAGCGATATTTGATGCGATATTTTGACCATACGATACGCTTCGATATATCGCATTCTTATAAAAATATCGCATTACCGTATCGTATCAAACTATGTCGGTGATTAATTTGTATAATTTTATATTTCCTATTACATCATCACTAAACGATAATAGACAGTGCCATTGAATATATTGTTATTAGTAATAAGAGAATGATAACGTCGACAAAATTGTTTATGGAACAAGAACAGCCGGCTTTTGTTTAGACTTGGAGGTAGATTTAAATAAATCTTTGGACTTTGTAGTACCGTCAAATATGATTAATAATTATTTGTTTCTTTTTAATAAATAAAATAATTTAGTAAAACTACTAAAAAGATAACCCTTTGCACGATATATTATACTCATTATATCGCATATTAATTGAAAGGCATACGATACGGTTACGATACGATATATCGATACAATACACTTTTTTGGGCATCCCTATCTTGAGACTATTGAGATGATTGTGAATAAAGCTAAGATAAACTACAGTGTCTAATCAACTTTGGAACTGTGGAAAGTAAACAACGTTGGTTTACGTTTCTATATTCATAGTATAATAATATTGCTTTAGTAATGGTCAAGCTCAATGGAGTCGTGATGGCCTCGAGGTTTAGGCATGTGGTCGAAAATCTCGACGGTCGAGGGTTCAAACTTCAGGCACACACCTCTCACTTTTCGAAGTTACAATGAATTATCACTTGCTTTAACGGTGAAGGAAAGCATCGTGACAAAACCTGCATACCTAAAAAGTTCTTAGGATTTCCTTAAGTGTGTAGTCCGCCAACCTGCACTAGGCCAGCCTGGTGGACTAAGGCCTCAGTTGTAGAGGAGGCCCGTGCCCAGTAGTGGGACGAATTTGGGCTGATGATGATGATGACTTGAGCTATGATAAAAATAAGTTTGAAGATAAGAAATTCTCAAAATATGTATACTGTTTGCGTTATTTCATAAAATTCCATTGTGTCAATTAGGTAAGTTGCGATAAAAAATATTGAGAATATAAAATGAACCCTAGTGTAGTCAAAGCATCAATACCTGATATTTTCCTTTGAATGTCAGTTATCGGAAAGCAAAATCCAACAATACAGATCAAGAAATATTTCAGCACATAAATAACAGCGAGAAGTACATAACTGCGGTATTGTCCACGATGAGTCGGGCTAGATGTGGGTTGACAGGCAGGTTTATGGAAAAATAGAGGAAAACAGGCGCTCAAGTTATAACAAAAATATATTCAAATACTTTAAAATCAAATTGTTTATTTAATTTATATGTGCCCTATATATTTATATGGGATTACAAAGTTCTTTATGCAGTTTGTGTATCTAGAAATCTAAAGCGAAATTGTAAGGTATTTAATTTTTTCCTTAAGTTATACACTAAACACTAATTGTGTTCCAAATTTGAAGCTTCTATGTCGGCTAGAAGTGCCTTAGAGTTTTGATAATCGGTCAGTGAGTCAGTAAGTGACAAAATTACGAAGTTTGACTAGTTATAATTCTTAGACCACTGATTCAAATTAAATGAAATTTGAAATATACAGAGTTTATACCATGCCTGCTTGGTGACTGAAAACTCAGGCTTCTAGCTTTATCCGTAACGAAGTTATAGGGTGTCGAAAATTAGTTGCTTTGAGAAAAGTATAGTATGGCCGTGCCGCTTTTTTGTTCAACTTGGCGGGGGCACTGCCGTGCCCCCAGATAAACAAACGTATCATGACTCGTATTTATGACTGACTAGAATTTATGTCTCACAAAATATCAATTCAAGGCTCAGTGCCACGGTTCGCTGGGTAAATAAGAACACCGTAATAGTTCCTCTCTTTTGTTCTTTACTTCCAGCTGACCTGCTTATTTTCAGTATTAAAAGCTGTGATAACACATTATGACATAAAAATGCAGTCTGTCAAGATTATGTCACAGATTTCATTGAATTTTGATTTGATTTGCGCCTAAATGTATTTACTTAAATAAGTATTAAGCCTACCCGCAGTAGTACTCGCAGACTAGTCGGAAGTTAAAGTTGATTAAATCATCACCCCTCTAAAACGCAGAGGAGGGCCGTGTCTATTGATGGGACGTTATGGGCTCCAGGTAAATAAGAAAATACACCCAACAGTCCCATACATAGTTCTAACCCCACACTTTTGTAGTGGGTGTCAAAAACTACGAGAGACTTTTTCGGTCAGATTCAGAGCCGAAACAAATATTTGTGGAGGAAACAAACATTTACCTCGGTGCGGGGATCGAAGCCGTGGTAGCTGTTTCGCAAGCTAGTGTACACACATTTGAAGGTTGTCTAAAAGATCATTTTATTGTTTTACCGTGTATAACTAAAACTACTATTACTAAATCAGCCCGTATACGTTGCACTGGGCACGAGTCCTCTCTTCGACTAAATGATGTTAGACGAGCCTTAAAATCAGTGTTCGCTATTTAAAAATTTATGAATAAATCCACAAACGCTTTTTCCGACGATCTATTGGCACTTCATGGTTGCTACCGATATTAAGGTATTTTTAGCTGTTGAAAAAATTCTCGATGTTGCGAACGTGTCGTTTGGGCACACCCGATTTAGCAGCTATTACTGATTGAATGAAAAATGTAAAAGTAAAGAACCTTTATACTTCAGTTGATATAATGTCTACGAAACTAGTATGAGTGTCAATCTTTTCTGGTAATATTTCAAGACCACGCGTCAGGAAGTTAGTTATGACGGCGGTCCCGGCATTAGTGAAAACCTGTCAAAAACTATTGATAACTTGAAATTGAGAATTCGTCTATTAAGAGCGAAAAGACTGCATTATTTTTTATCCTTAAGCAATTTTACATTAAGCTCATCCCCCATTTGATTAATCCCTGTATAAAATAAAGTGTTATTGTGTTTTTTTTTTAATTTAAGAGATGTATCATCATCAGCCCATATACGTCCCACTGCTGAAGACGGGCCTCCTCTAACTTTGAGAGGATTTAGGCCTTAGTCCACCACGCTGGCCTAGTGCGGGTTGGCGGACTACACACCTAAGAAATTCCTAAGAACTTTTAGGTGTGCAGGTTTCCTCACGATGTTTTTCTTCACCGTTAAAGCAAGTGATAATTCATTGTGAATACACACATAACTTCGAAAAGTCAGAGGTGTGTGCCTGGGGCTTGAACCTGCGACCGTCGAGATTCTCGACCGCGTGCCTAAACCTTGAGGCCATCACTGCATCAATAGGAGATGTATGTTTACCTAGAAATAAGTTTGATCCTGCCACTGGAATTCCATCTCATACCCAACTTGACCATACTGAATATAATACCGAACACTGTTAGAATGAAAAATCAGGGAAAATTATAACAATTCCAGCAACGCACAATACATTCTCCCCGTCACGCAAGATCGGGCCGTAAACCATTTGTTAAGCGTTCAATGCTTGGCCCGTCGAGCCATTTATCTCTTGGCTATTGACTGGGCGAGACGTCTATCAGCTCGGCGCGGTTCCATCGATGATCAATCAACGGCCAATTCTGAAGTTAATTGAGGGACGAGGTTTTTAAGGTTAACTGTTATAGACGATAGTGCGTCATGCTGTTTGTTTTAACTGGCACGCACTTGTAGTAAGTGGAGGGTAGTTGAATTCGTTTGTCGAGTGGGGTGAAACGATTTGTATCATCTCTCAAAAGTCGAACAATTGTGCTAGCCTGATAAACTATATTCTGTTTTTTTTTGTTCAAGTGTTTTGAAGTCGTAATAATATGCATAACCTAATCGTACGAATTTTCTGGAAGGAATTCATCATCAGCCCAATACGTCCCACTGCTGGGCACGGGCCTCCTCTACAACTGAGAGGGTTTAGGCCTTAGTCCACCACGCTGGCCTAGTGCGGGTTGGCGGACTACACACCTAAGAAATTCCTAAGAACTTTTAGGTGTGCAGGTTTTATCACGATGTTTTCCTTCACCGTTAAAGCAAGTGATAATTCATTGTGAATACACACATAACTTCGAAAAGTCAGAGGTGTGTGCCTGGGGTTTGAACCTGCGACCGCCGAAGGGCCGAAGATCACAAACGCAGTGAACGTGACAAAGGCTGTTAATGATGATGGATTATTAGAAACATGTCTTGGATACATCGGTTAGAAAAGACTTTTATTGTGCTTACAATAAAACATATAATGTTTTAATGGCAACTGCCATTGGATGTTATTTTGCCGTTTAAAAACAACCAACATTCATAATCTTAATAAATGTGTTTCAATTTTTACCAAACTCTGACGTAGTTTATAGTATTAACAGCGGAGCCAGCAGTTGGCTTATTTTTTTTGCATTCCAAAATCTAAATTTCACACACCAGCATAGTAAATAGAGGTATTTAAAGGGCAGATCAACAACCTGTTGTATCAAAACTGACAAAAATAGTAACCAATCTCAACTGTATATTAAATAAAATGCTTGTTTATTTTCATACCCGTCTGTTTACCGCATACAATGAAATCCAAATATTTATTGCGTGGCAAAAAATTCACTGTTTGCGTTATGATTTCGGCAATAAATACGAATAGTGTTTATAATTTTAAAACTTTTGTTTTAATGTCCTGGTGGTGGGCTAATGGCATCATCCAGTATACGTGGATGAAATCAAAATACGCTAATGTTTTCGAAAATGTTGTGTTTTGAGAACAGCTCTCCATAGATATATCTTCTCTAATATATCTATATATATATATATAGGTATATATATATATATATATATATATATATATATATATATATATCATGAAGATAATCACAATGTCTTCTATGATACACCTTTTTCTTGGCACTGCACATAGCCCAACGCCTATATTTATTCCAATAATAAATTTATACCAAATCTGACATGATCAGAACAGTTCAGAAATGGCATCAAGTAGAAAAAACTTTTACTCAGCAAAATCACGTCTTCTGCTTTTGTTACGTCCAAATAAAAAATTCCACACGAGAAAGTATCTTTTCCTGGTCTCCAAGCCACAATACTGGTAGATCTGATAAACACAAATGAAAAGAATAAAGGCCAAGCAAAGGTACTAAGTACCGTTATTATCTCCGACATTGCGGTTTTCCACTCTCATTGTGTTAATCTCCGTACGAATGTATTCCCACGGGAAGTACGGCCGTTTCCCTCTGTTTCCTTTACAAAAAAGACTATGTTCTCTATGACAAATTATGGAGGACCTTGGAACGCAGCCAGCCATTTCGCAATCCGGGGACATTTCAAATTGGCGTCATCCGACTTTATTTATGTGATTGTAAATTCTCAAAAAAACTGTTCTTTTTCTTGTGGAGTTTCAGGAACTTTTGAACAAATTTTGGATGTTGTGTTCAATAATTTGAATTTCACATATTAATTCAGTTTACTCAGTTCATAAATCGATAACTTTCTGAGGCGGGGAGACCGGCACCCGTTGTAGCTACGGACCTCCCATAGGTTTCCTTACGTTGTTTTCCTTCACCGTTAAAGTAAGTGATAATTCCAAACCTCGAGGCCATCACGACTTCATTCCATAATAAAGTTATTAATTTTTTTAAATTTCATTATCCACAACACATTGTAGTACTTTTATTTATAAATGGCAATCCACCAATGAATAGGCTAGGAAACGTTATTAGCTTTTGTACTTAAATATTCCGATACCAATATTAATTAAATAGAAATGTGTATGTTATTTTCATTAATACATGAGTTAAAGTTCTATTTGCCATCGTACACCTCGGACGGTAAACCTGTATAGCTGTTTCTTACATAAAAATCCAGTTTCAAGTGCTTACAGTTATGTCCTCAATAATAAAATACTTTTTGGAACCCATAAATTTATTAATGGCGTATAGGTTTACTATAGGTATCTATTATGATGTCAGCAAATCAAAAACTGTTCAGATTATCGGCAAGATGTACTGTTTTTGTATATGTTTCTTGGTTATTGCAATGAATGATTTGGAAAAATCTTATCTTCAGTTACCTATAACGGTTTTTTTCATTAAAATATTTTTTTTATTACAAATACCGTTTCAAGGTTTGATGTCTCTGTTTACACGTCAAATATATTTTATTAAATACTATTCAAGTATAGAGATAAGGAATGTTTCTATTCAATTGGGTTATATTATACCCCTGACAGTCATATTCATCGATTACGTTCTAGAATTATTTTCTTATTTTATGCTTAATTATGATACTAAGATGGAATTTCTTGGGTATATACTAGGAAACCAAATTGTCCATGCAGCCTTATTTTCAATAATACTAATGTTCTACTGGTTCTTCTGCATAACGAGATCACAAGTGGAAATTTTGAAAAATGGTTTGTATGACAATACTTTGGATGAAGAAAAGATAGCAGCTGTCGATAAGTTTGTCAATGATTATAAAATTGCTGTTGATAATTTAAATTCTGCGAATAAAATTGTCAAGCCGACGGTACGTATTAATTTGAACATACTACTACAAGCACCTTATTCTATTTGAGAACTCTCGAGTAGAAGTACATTTTTTAATAGGAGCGGAAAGCGCATTAAGCTCTCCGTTTGGTACCTCGGGGGAGTTCAAAAGGGGTATGTCAGGGTTTCTGACCCTCCAGCTCGGCGCGCGGTACAATTGTCCGCTTAGCTGAGTTGGGCCTCCAAAATCCTGCGCCAGAATACCGACTAAAACCTTTCGGTGGGCGTCACGTGCATTTGTGGCGGTATCACAATATCTAAGAGCGGGAAACGTCCTAATTTGGTCCCCGCTGCCGCCCAGCGCAACGTCCAAATGAACGTTTCAAAATTGGAAAAGCTTAAGTTGCCCTTCACTTCACACTATTCTTCCCATTTTGTACGCTCACTCAAAGTGAACGAGTCACGGGCCCACCACTTTGCCGCACCTTCAGTGACGGCGAACCACCCCCACAGTACGCCCAGGTACACCCATATTTGTAGCCTCATACAAAAGGCAAGCGATGCCGTGGCAGACTTCTTGCCCCCCCCCCCCCCCCCCATCCACAGGACGGAAAGTCGCCCAGAACTAAATATTACTTCTCATCAAAGCATTCAAATATATCACCGTTTACGAGTACATTCTGCCAACAAACGTGAACCCAGCCTTAAGATGCAGTAGCATAAATACCAATAGCTTCTGCACTTTGCCCTTTCTCGCAACGCACCGATCACTGAATTTCCTTTACACATTGATTGACAGTGGCACGTACTAAACTGACACCGAGTTTTGAAGCTCAGGATGTCTTACTTCCCAGCCCATAAACAGCAAAATAATTAATCATACTAAAAGCATTAGTATAAGAAGGGTAGGAAATAAGCTATTTTTTCAAGGCCCTATTAGTTTCTGCGTCTGTAAATTTATTTATTTTCTAACATTTTTTGTATATTTTGAAAACTTACAAATACCATAGATTAATTTTTATTTTTATTTTCAGCTGGCATTGGGTATTTTGGGCTTATTTGTAAGAAACATTTTATTCATCTATTTTTGCCTGTCAGTACATTTCAGCTATGTAAGTTATTTACACAACAATACATTACAATAAACAATTACATAACAATAAACATTGGAATTAAAACACAAAACCAAATTATTATTGAGTAATTAGAAAATTAAAGTAAAAAAATTTGGGGATTTTGAAATATTAAAGAATTTAAAGATTGCCTTCCAAGAAAATAAAAATCTGTTATTATGGTGGCAAAATTAAGCATGAAAATACTATGACTAATATAATCTTGTATTCCAGGATACAAGTCTTGTAATATCATGGAGTTTCCACCTATGCTTCGAATCAATAACAATCTTTATTCCGGCGATATGTGTTGAGCTAGCAGCAAACGAAGTGGCCAAAGCTAAGGTGCTACTGGCGGACCAATTGCTGGTTTACAAAGGTATTTTTGAATTATGTAACAAAAATATCCTACAGAATTCCTTTTGCTTATACACACAATGCTTCTTGCAGTAAACTTGTACAAAATTCAATTAATTTGATCTTTCCATTTAATTACTATTCATAACTCTTGAAAAAAAGGCGTGATGGCCTAAAAAGTCGTGACGGCGGCCGCGGGTTCAAAACCCAGGCGCACAGCTCTGACTTTTCGAAGTTATGTATGTATTCACAATGAATTATCACATACTTTAACGGTGAAGGAAAACATCGTGATGAAACCTGCACACCTAAAAGTTCTTAGTAATTTCTTAGGTGTGTAGTCCGCCAACCCGCACTAGGCCAGCGTGGTGGACTAAGACCCTTTCAATTGTTGAGGAGGCCCGTGCCCAGCAGTGGAACGTACTGATGATGATGAACTCTTGAAAATGAGGCCTCTTTATAAAATGACTACTATCTACTAACGTTTTTGCTACATTTTTCTGACTGCCTCGTGGTCTCGCGGTACAAGTATGTGCCGAGGGATCTAGAGGTCCTGGGTTCGATTCCCGGGTCGGACAAAGTGTTATTGGGTTTTTCCATTACGAAATTCTCAGTAGCAGCACGGAGTCTGGAATTGTGCCCGAAAAACGGCAATATTTTCGTATTGTTTCAGATAAAAGACTACGTCGAAGTCTTTACAATGCATTAGATTATGTGGAATTGCATTCCGTAGCTTTCATAATCTGGCCCAACTTCCCCATGGACCTCAGCCTGGTTCTGGGTTTCATCAACTTGAACTCCGCTTACATCATCGGATTGCTGCAGTTTAAATATTAATCTTAATCTTCAAAATGAATATTTTTAAAGCTGTTTTTTTGCCACAATTTTTATTACAGCTTCGCTTCTTTTGGTCGTAGCGTGATGATATATAGCATATCCTGTATATCCTGTATAAAGATCGTGATTGAAAACTATGGTGGTTAACTACGGTGATTACAAATACCATGACATTAAAATAAATCCCGACAAAAAATATTTTTTTTTTTACGTTTTCCTAACAACTACATACATTAAATACTCGTGGTTGTAAGGAAAACGTATTTTTTTTTAATTTTTTGTCGGGGTTTTTTCATTGTCACGGTGTTTGTAATCATCGTGGCCGTCTATATAGGCTTGCCTAGTTGACCATCTTGGAATGTTACTTGTGGGACAATATTGATTGCATACTATATATAGATTATCTATATTATATATCATTGTATACCATTTTACTACATGTATGTCCTGTACGTTTGTAATTGTATTAATTAAATAAATTGTAATTTGTAAAATATATATAGCTTTCATCGTAGGTGGACTATGCAACACAAAAATATTTTTTCAATTCTAAGCAGTACCTGAGGTTAGCGCGATCAACCAAAATAAAAACTAACTCTTCAGCTTCAAAATATATTTGTATAGATTAAAACGGTTCAGTTTCATTGCACTTGTGTTTTTTGATGAATAAATCTTTGATTAATTAATTATTTTTTGTTATTTTCTCAATGCCTATAGAAGCCACAAAATTCCTGCCGCTTTTGTATTAATTTATTTTATATATATGTCGAAGCGTTGACGCATCCCCACTGTGCGTCCAACGTAGGGTATAAAAACAACCACCCGATCGAGAATGATTCATTCTTGCTCGGAACGCCGGACCGAACGCAGCTCTGCACTAAGTTTTGAAATTACCTCCAGAAGTTTTACTGTCACTATTTAAAAAAAAGCAATAACGCCCAAGACCCTCCGACAAATATTTTCTCATCGCCATGAATTTTGAATGCGATGTGTAATATTCAGTAACGGAACAGGAAAACTTGATATGAATTATTTCTGAATTCAGATTGATACTCGGTATTGTTCATCCAACCCGCACTAGGCCAGCGGTGTGTAGGTAGGTACTAAAGCGTTACCCCTCATAGTCTAGTCGAAGCCCTTGCCCAGCAGTGGGACATATGGAGTGATCATGATTTATCCCAAAGATAAAAGAAACAATCAGCTCAAGTTTACAACGTATTAATAATATCGTTTTTTTTTTTCGTTTTGTTTTGTTTTCGAGGGGAAAGCTGTTCATGGCTCTACTTCCCGCCAGCCCCGGGGGAGAGGGGGGGGGGGGGGGGGAAGCGTATGTCGGGGTCACTGGTCTTCCAGCCCGGCGCGCGGCGACGTCATGTCCGCGCAGATGTTAGGGCCGGGCTGGGTCCCTAACAAAAATACCAAATAAAACCACGGTACGTGAGCGAGAAGCGCCCACCGTAATGCCGCAGCTGCCCGGTGCGCCTCCGAGACGTAAACGTCCCAGCCGTCTCGGAGTTGTAGGGGCGCAGTTGCACCCCCACTAGTTTGGTTCGGGCGCCCGGGTTGTGAATGAGCGCCCGCGACGGACACAGGCCACAGTGCCGCCGCCCCTCTCGGGGTCACTTTCAGTGAGGACGCGCCGCCCCCGCAGCGCGCCCAGCGACCCAGGGCCCCTTTGAGTCGTCTTTTACGACAGGCAGGGGATACCGTGGTGGGATGCTAACGCCCCCTTGCCACTGGGCAGGTATTAATTATATCCTACGATATGCAAGAGGCATATTAACCTCCGTGATAACATTACTTACAAGTTTATCTATTCGAAAAAAAAAACAAAGACTGAAATGAAATATAATGATCGTTTTATCATGTAGGCAATATAGCTATAATATAGCGCTTATGACAAGTCAATAAATTTTATTACAAAAAGAACTTTAATCAAAATTTAATTTTAACGTTTCTATTTTAGCGTCAGAGAATGAAGAGTGTTTTATTTCTAAATGTATACTTATTATTACTCATAACTATTAGTGGAATGAAAGACTGCTGACATGAATACCACATCAAATAACACATTTTTGATTTGAGTACATTTGTACAAACACAATTAAAAATGTATTCATAAAATGGATTGCAATATAATATATACATAATACGAGTAATATATGTACTCGTATATATTTAATTAATTAAAAACTAGAAGCTGATAATTCGCATACAACAACTTTCATGGATAAGTCTTTCACGGTCCAGGCTGTTCGGTTGTGGAATGCCTACCTGCCATAAAACAAGTGAAAGATTACCTTTCTCTCTAATCTATCTTTTCTTCACTCATCTGTTTATATGGTATATTATTTATATATGTATTTATATATTTGTACATATTATATGTTTATTTCATATATTTTGTATTTATACGAGTATTGTATATGTCTATTTATGTATTTAAGTGTAAGTACGAGTATATGTTTGAAAATATTATCATAATTTTTTATTTACTCAAAGTTATTAGTATTATTTATTTTAATTGTTTTTTTTTACTTCTTTCTATACACTTTATTGTACCCTCATATTTTTTCCTCTTTTATTATCCATCCTAAGGTTGCCTGGAAGAAATTGCCAAAGTTTCTTTATATTATTTTGTATATACCTACAAGGAAGTGTTAATAAATAAATAAATAAAATTCGAAATTGATAATCAAATAAAAAAATGAAATATTAATTATTTTATAATTTTATTTTAATTAAGAATTCATAAATGAAGTTTTTATGTCGTCTAGTAAAGACAACACAGTCAAAAAAGGATTTTCTTATTTGCCTCTAGAGAGATTTGAACTCCCGACCCCTGGTTTACAAGACCAGTGCTCTAACCCCTGAGCTATGGAGGCTTCGATAACTGCATTCAATTAAAAGGTTCAGTTCCAATACATGAAGAATGCATTTCAATGGATTTCGGAAAGTTCATATAAATACCTAGCGACTTGGTCCGCGTGGAGTTTTATGTACCTACATACATATGCTCGCTCATGTCTGCGCTTTCAAAGGGGTAGACGGTTGATTAGAGAGATACTTTAGCTACCGTTTCGTTAGTTAATTGATTTACAGGACATGTTTCATATTCCGTGCTATCAAGGAGGAAGGATTAATAACTTAACTTTTCTTAACACAGGAATCGATCCGTCGACCAACGTTCTTAGGAATTTCTTAGGTGTGTAGTCCGCCAACCCGCACTAGGCCAGCGTGGTGGACTAAGGCCTAAACCCTCTCAGTTGTAGAGGAGGCCCGTGCCCAGCAGTGGGACGTATATAGTCCATATATGATGAGATGAGGATGATGATTTTCGACCAGAGTAATATTTACCTAGTAAAAAAATTAAAAGTAAATAAAAACCTGAAGTAAAGTAAAATTAAGTTCTCACGAGCGATATGTTGAGATATCTTAACTACCCAATGACTTTTAAATATTGATAGATAAGTGTGCAGTGTGCGATTAAAATTCCACGAGTTCGACTACCGGGTCGTTAAGAAGTGATTCTATTGGGAAAATACTTGTAGCTAGCGAAACGTGGTGATAAAATACTTTTATTGAATTTAGTTTTATTTTATTTCTGTTTTTGTGATGTCCAATAAAGAATCTATACAAATAAATAAAATTGGAGTGTTTGTTTGTAATATTGATATAACCGCTTTTTAATAAAAGCATATAGATGTATACACGGTACATATACCAAAATAACGTTTTTTACAATTTTTGTCTGTCTTTCTGTCTGTCTGTCTGTCTGTTTGTTCCCGCTAATCTCTGAAACGGGTGGACCGATTTTAACGGGACTTTCACTGGCAGATAGCTGATGTAATAAGGAGTAACTTAGGCTACTTTTAGTTCATAAATTTTCTTATTAAAAATAAATTTTCCGCGCGGACGAAGTCGCGGGCACAGCTAGTACTAAATAAATAAAAAATATGATTCATTGTACACCACAAAAATAAAAATAAAAACTAAATCTTACAAGTTACGTGGGTACATAGGGCGGTCTTAACTCGTTTAGACAACGCAGAAAGTAGTGGTAAAATTAAAAGGGTTGATCAAAATGTTAAAAATGCGATATGCTAACTATACAAATAATATTTGAACAACACGGCGAATTAAAAATATATTGAGTAGGCTAGTTTTACAAGCAGATGACGATTTACCTCGTCTTATAGACACTGACATAGGGAATTCGTTTCACAAGTGAGCAGCATGAACTGCTAGAACATTTACATAGTCGATAGAACCGTCTTAATTTTTTTATTTATTTATTGAAATAATTTATAACATCAGTTACAGTATACACCAATTCGATGCTATAAACAATAATCATAGGTTCTTAATAACTAACTTAACTATATTACATTTTTTTTTCAATGCACATATATGCGGCTTCAACGAATTTCGGAAGGTTACAATTAAATATATCAACAAGTTGAGCAATTACATTTAACGTTCGAATAGCCCGTGTAAAGGGCGCGCAGTTAACAAGATTAGTTCTACCGGTAGGCACATGCAACAACGGTTGACTGTGACGAGAGAAGACGTAACCGTTGGGAACCCAAAGTTGACTCGCTACCAGTATATCATGTTGGTGGACTAACCCACGCAAAATTTTCCACAGATATGTAATGAGTGATACTTCTCTCCTTACTTCCAGCCTATTGTATCCAACCATACCCATTACAAATAAACTTGGATACATAAGAGGGTAGTAGGGATACACTCCAAACTGCTTTAGGTACAAAAAGCGTGTAAATTTATTTTGAATTTTCTCAATCATTAGTATGTACTTACTTTCATAAGGACTCCAAATCATAGAATTAGTTTCAAGGTTACTACGTACGAGAGCATTAAACAATACTTTTACTACGGTATTTTTTTTTATTATTATTATGTTTACTATTGTTCCTATGATATTCCATTAAAAAAAATGTTCTGCCTCCAGAGAGATTTGAACTCTCGACCCCTGGTTTACAAGACCAGTACTCTAACCCCTGAGCTATGGAGGCCACATTACTTTTTTCTAAAATACCAATTGGCATAGTCGTAGAACTATTTAAATATTCACGATTGCTAATATGTACCACTGAAATGTGTAGAACCCGCCGATATTAAAGTAAATGTAGGTGTAAAAATATTAGGTACCGTCGGAGATATCATTTGACGATGATACCCATGCCTGCACGTCGATTATAATTAATTCATCACTTTTTGCTAAAAGACGTCCATCGACTCAAAAAAGATAAGCTGTGTCAAAATGACATTTATGGTATAAAATTGACAAAATTGGCATAAAAAAAAATGTATTGAAATATTTTTGGTAAAAAAGTTACTTGCCGTTTCTTCTCCACAGCTACACATTCTGAAGCGGCGATAGCTTAAAATTTACCATTCAAAAGCACTTGTTAAAGTCTAATTGAATAAAGATTATTTTGACTTTGAGTTTGAAAAGTGCCTCGTGGTCTCGCGGTACAAGTATGTGCCGTGCGATCTAGAGGTCCTGGGTTCGATTCCCGGGTCGGGCAGAGTGTTATTGGGTTTTTCTATTAGGAAATTCTCGGTAACAGCACGGAGTCTGGAATTGTGCCCGAAAACCGGCAATAGGCTCGCCTCCTATTACGTGGGACTGATAAATACTTGGTGAAATGTGGGTGCAGAAATGCACCTCTGCTTACCCCTTCGGGGATTATAGGCGTGAGGTTATGTACGTATGTATGTAAAATATTACACTCATTGAACCGAGTTCATTGTTCACAATCCAGTGTTCTTAAATTATCGAGTTTTCGAAAATTAATAAGTTTTCGTTTGTTAATTAAATCTGAAGTGACCTTTGCGAAATCTTTCGTAATCAAGGGAGATAATTTTCTGTATGTAGTATCCAGTATCATTAAATATGTATGTATGTATACTTTGAAAAGGGCCTGAATCCAAGGGATTTCCGCGGTCTTTATGATATCGCCAGTCCTCCCTGCGGATAGACGACCAACGTTGCGCTTGAGCAATCCTTGTTTATATGTACTCGTTCTCATGTTTTGGATAGGTACATCAAAACGGCTTTCACGATTTTGATGACATTTCGTACATAGATATAGTTTTCCGTTTTAAGTTCAAATTAAAATTTGTATATCTAGTAAAAACGCAATTTTACAAACAAAAAATACTTTTTTTAAAATTAATTTCTATTGGAGCCATTTCTATTCAAGTTAATTTCTGATTTACAGATCAGTATGTCCATTTGTAGTGCTTACTCATATTTTTGATAAAAGACACGTAGCCTCCATAGCTCAGGGGTTAGAGCACTGGTCTTGTAAACCAGGGGTCGAGAGTTCAAATCTCTCTGGAGGCAGGATATTAATTTTTTAAGCCGATCTATAAATTATGAAAAAAGTATTGAATACATTAAACAAAATTGACCAAAGACGATAAAATTTGTGCTGTGTGCGATATTGTTTTTGTAACCACAGCGCAACATGAGTCATTGGATGTCAGCTGTGAATTGCCAGTTAAAATGAAACAGGCGAAGTCGCTGACCACTTCGAATAACGCCAAATGTTACTATTTCATTAATTATCTTCTACTTCTACTGTTTTGTTGGCTAAATAAAAAAAATAATGAATAAATCATTGAAATTTGAAAAATTAAAAAAGTGGATTCGTATGATGTTCAATTTTTGATAATACGGAGAATATTCTTATATAATTTTTGAATATCCAGGAATCAGCCCAATAATTGACAGCCCCGTGGCGCAATTGGCTAAATACCAGCTTGCGAAACGAGAGGCCGCGAGTTCGATCACGCACCGAGACAAATGTTTGTGTGATCCACAAATATTTGTTTCGGGTCTGGGTGTATGTAAGACCGAAAAGTCTCTTGTAGTTTCTGACACCCGTGACACAAGACTCCTGTCTTAATGTGGGGTCAGAACTATATATGTGACTGTTGGGTGTATTTATTTATTATACTATTAAAAAAGTTAAAGCACAAAAAATAAATTTAATAATTCATATTAAAAAAATAATTATTTAATGCTTGTATATTTTTGCCTGACTCGGGAATCAAACCGGGGATCGTTAGATAGCATGGCACATACTTGTGCTACGGGTTCTCGACGTAGTCTGAAGGTAAAAAAAGGAGAAAAGGTTGTATTATATGCACAGTGACATCACCATGAGTGTGCGAAAGAGATGACTAGAAGTTTTAATTACGCGCCGAACTTTACCATCAGCATAATATTAGTTTAAACTTCAACCGACTTTGAATTATTGTTAAGAGGGTTTATTTACTACAATTTGCTTTTATATATACCTAACGTAATCAACCTCTCAACGTAGTCAACGTAATCTGTGGACTAAGGTCTAAACCCTCTCAGTTGTAGAGGAGGCTCGTGCCTAGCAGTGAGACATATATGGGCTGATGATGATGATGATGATGATTCTCGAAGGAGAAGTTTTTACCGGCACATCTCCTGACTTTGTACTTATAATACTTTGCCAGTCATACCCAGGAACACTCCCCAAACGCCCACTTATACAACGGGACCAACAAGGCAGATCTAGATACCCTTATCAGTGCTCACATAGTACAATGTGAAACAGCACATTCTGTTTAGATGAGTAATTTAATCGGAAACAATACGTCATCACAGGCTCTATCATTATCTCGGTAATTAGTAGTATTGTTTATGCTTCCAACGTTATGAATAATATCCTATGTGTGTATGAATTGCTGATTAGCAATTATTGAACGCGTATTAGGTTATATGTAATAGGTTTTTGCCTGTAATGGTGCCTAACCTCAGCTAAACGCTTTTTTTATGTGAGGATTTTCTATTCAATGAGAAAAACCTGTTGTGTTTTCAAAAATCTTTACTAAAACCTTTGCAGTCTTAAAACGTAAACTGTATTAAATTTCACGAGACATTTCCATTCCCTATTCAAATGAACGCTGTTCATGCATTAAAAATAAACTTCAGAGAACATTTATGCTTTGCGCTAATAAAGAGAGTTCTTGCATAACATTTTTAATAAATGTTCCCGGGTCGACGCGATCCCTGACGCTGCAGGTTATTGAGCGCGCAACAGCTGATTGCTTTGTGTGAATAGAAAACTATTTTTGGTACATGGTGCCCTGGTATTATCTGACTTTTTATGTCTTGCGTTCACGTTCGATATTAAGCTTTAGTGAAGCGGAAATAAAGTTTACTTCATAATTAGCTGTGAATTAATGTTAAGAGACACTAGAATGGTAAAGCTTAGGCGTATCACGGTCAAAGTCAGGGGGCAGCTGCTATTAGTCCTGGAATACTCGATGACGGCAATGAATTCATTATTTTGACCAATCGGCCAGTTGCTATTTACCGGATACACACAATTCTATTTGAGAACGCAAAACATAACGTGAATCTCTGTGGTAGTTTTAGCAGTCGCTATCTATCCATTTTCGAATACCAACCGAAACTCAGTCTTTGTATCAATATTGTAGACTATCTGTCGATTGGAAAAGAGCAACACTAGAGTTTCTAGCCCGTTCTTCTCTAGTGATGACTACCTTCCAAACTGGGTGGTAAACTTAATTTTGAAATGACTGAATCTAAGTGATGTATTTGACATTTTATGCATTCAATGCATATTATTTCATTTCATTTCAAACCGGAAACATTTACTTCTAGCAATTTAAATTATCGAGTGACAGTTAAGATGCCAATTCACATCAGGTTTCATATGAGACAATAGCACAACGACACAATTAACGTTTTTTCAACCATCAAATATATTATATCGTTTCCCATCAATTGCTTTAACCTGACAGCCCCGTGGCGCAGTTGGCTAGACACCAGCTTGCGAAACGAGAGGCCGCGGGTTCGATCCCCGCACCGAGACAAATGTTTGTGTGATCCACAAATATTTGTTTCGGGTCTGGGTGTATGTGAGACCGAAAAGTCTCTCGTAGTTTCTGATACCCACGACACAAGACTTGTATCTTAGTGTGGGATCAGAACTATGTATGTGACTGTTGGGTGTATTTATATTTGTATTTGTATCTACATTAAATTCTTCATAAGGTTAGCTTTGAAATCGATATTATTGTATTACGAGTACATCAAAGCCATCACTACTTCGATCCAATTGTTGTTTGGGAACTTAATAAACGTATATACATACATTGACATGGATCGTTTCTGTTTATAAATAGAGGCGAATCTATTGTTCCTCCCGATAATGGTTTTCGTAGAATTAGGGGAACAACAAACAAACCGGTAGTTATAAGGGATAATTACGACACGGGGCTTCTTTCTAATTTGTCGGTAGAATTGTCGTGTGCGGACCGTGTGTTCGATTCGATTCGTACTATTTGTTTGCATCACGTTTTGTTTTCATTTTGGTTCATTTGTAAAGTTTTGTTATTGTTTGTTTGTTTGATGTTAATATTTTAAATTTTTCATTGATCGACAGGTGGCAGCAAATCATTGAATCTACGTTGGTTGCTGTGTGTTATCTTCCCATTACAGATTTGCCTACTTACTAAAATGGTGCAACGACTATTGGCCTCCGATGATAAATTCATCCACTTCCTGCGCCATCCCCTGCTAATCCTCAACTTACCAGACCTTAAAGGTCCGTTTCGACCGCATACTTCCTGATAGACTTCGATAACGACGCGTAGAGAGGAGCAAAGATTGTTGGAAAGGAATTTCAGACTAAATGATGATTTTTTTTCTAGTATTGTCCGCATAAAACTATTGGTTTTTTGCTCATGTATACATTTCCGCTTTAAATTTTTTGACATTCATTTTTCAGATTCATCTGTCGTCAGGGGGGCAATGTTGTTCGCGTCCGTAGGAGTTACCTAACCACAACCCTATACGTGTCCCCTGGGTGGTGCTAAAGAACAACAAACGCCGAGTTGTAGGCGGCGGTCAACTAGCCTACTAATAGTTGGCTTAACCGTCAGCTTTTGTGGAGGTAGGAAATGACCTCTACTAACCGTAACCTTGCGGTCATGTCTCGTAAGAACGGTGGTCTCGGCTTAACCGCCCAGGCTACGAGGAAGATAACCTCTTTAAAAAATTACCCCAATCCTAAGGTGAGGACCGCGCCGATAGGATGTATGGCTGAGGGATTCAGTCTTTAGCGCCGACCTCGATGAACCTGGCTCACATCGTTGTAGAGTGCCTTCTCACAGGAATGGGCGTCACCCTGTGAGCGACCGTTATGTCGACCCTACTCGTGGGAACTAAAATGAACTCGAATAACCCCAAAAATTCTCAACCGCAACACAAACTGCTTACTCAACAAGCACTACTACCAAGTCTATTTAATAGGCAGCGATCTTCGTCGCTTACTGACTTAGGCACGGACCAATGCAAAAATCCAACAACTGACTCTGATCAAACACCGAATGTCACACCTCAGGCACATGAATCCCAATATCCTGCTCCCCCGCCTTGGCAGAGAGTACCTCAACCTCGGATCAGCAAGAAAAGAAAAATAAGCGACTGCTCTCCTGAAGCTGGAAAAACATCCACAAACAACCGTTTCAGTGGATTGCCTCTTGATCAGCATGAGGAGCTAGCCGTCTCCAAAAGCCCGAAACCACCACCAATCGTTCTGAATGGCATAGAGGATATTAATGAACTTTCAAAGTTACTACAAACAGCTTGTAGCAAGGACGAGTTTAAGCTCAAATTAATTAACAAAAACCTACTACACGTGCTCGTAACCTCTACCGAAGTGTACCACAAGATGATATCTCTCATAAGAGCCAACGGCCTGATCGGACATACGTTTACACCCAAAGACTCCAAATGCTATCGTATAGTTATAAAAGGCCTCCACTACAGTACTCCTCACGAAGCAATTATCGAAGCTGTCGAAGCGACAAATAATAAAGTTAGTGGTGAAATAATCAATGCACGATATGGTCCTGATAAGAAACCCACCTCTACTTTCTTCGTCAACATAATACCAAGCGTTAATAATCCTGCAGTTAAAAATATTAAACATATATTTAACCAAGGTGTCAAGATAGAAGATCCTCGCAAGTCCAAGACTATTGTCCAATGCCAGCGCTGCCAACAATACGGACACTCCAAAAACAACTGCATGCGGCCATTCCGATGCGTCAAATGTGGAGAGGGACACAAAAGTTCGGATTGCAAAAAGAAGGACAGAACAACTCCTGCCAAATGTGCCCTCTGCTCTTGCGACCATCCAGCGAACTACAAGGGTTGTGAAATATACAAAGAGCTCGTGGCTCGTAGAAAGAAACTCTCTACCCCGAGACAACATGCACAATTGTCTTCAGAAGCGCCAACTAACCCAATACCCGCTAGTTTGCCCACAGACAAACCAAATTTCACTACTCAACGAGCATCTTACGCTGAAGTTCTACAAGGCAACAAAAATGAAGTTACCCATCAACCTAAAGACAAATTAGAAGATATCCTACTCGACCAGAGCAAGAAAATGGATCTCTTAATTCAACAAATAGGCTCCTTGGTAGAGCTTATATCAACTCTCGTCTCAAAACTCTCAAAATGACCACTCTTAACGTAGCTGAGTGGAACATCAATGGTCTTGCATCCAATATTAACGAGGTGGAATCTTTCATCACAACTAACCAGCTTGACATATGTCTAATATCTGAATCTCACACTACATCTAGAAGTAGAATATGTATCCCAAGATACTCTGTATATCTAACCTCCCATCCCGATGGTGGTGCACATGCGGGTACAGCTATAATAATTAAAAAAAGTATAAAACACTGCCTCCTGGAACCTTACTCCACTCCTCACTTACAAGCTACAACAGTGAGAGTCGAAGACTGCTCTGGACCACTCACGGTTTCGGCAATCTATTGCCCACCGCGCCATGCTATCAAAGAGGATATGTTTTCGGACTTCTTCAGGTATTTGGGAAACCGATTCATAGCTGGTGGTGACTGGAATGCAAAGCACTCTTACTGGGGATCAAGATTGACAGTTACTAGAGGAAGGGAATTGAAAAAAGCTGTTGACATCAATAAACTTACTCCAATATCAACAGGAGAGCCCACATACTGGCCTACGGATACCAACAAAACTCCTGATCTACTAGACTTTTTTATCACAAAGAACATCTGTAAACATAACACTTCTATTAAATCCAGTCTAGATGGTTCTTCAGATCACACACCCATAATATTGACCGTTAGCTCTCTAATTATAATTCATGATTCCACCTCTGAGTGTCTTTACAACGCTAAAACAGATTGGATTTCCTTTCGTGAGTACCTAGAAGCTAATG
The DNA here is from genome assembly GCA_907164795.1 of Hemaris fuciformis. Taxonomy (NCBI): domain Eukaryota; kingdom Metazoa; phylum Arthropoda; class Insecta; order Lepidoptera; family Sphingidae; genus Hemaris; species Hemaris fuciformis. The sequence continues at coordinate 13,558,254 of OU015438.1, read as the reverse complement.
TTAATCTACTTCTCCCAATGAAAAGTAACGACGAGATAGACGACGCCTGCTTGCACATCACGAACTTGGTCCAGGTTGCCGCTTGGATTACCAGTCCCGAGCTGAAAAAATCATCGCAAGGAATCCCAACACCAGCTATAATTAAGAAGAAAATAGCAGAGAAAAGACGACTACGCAGGGTTTTCCAAACGTACCGTAGACAGGAGGACAAAACTAAATTGAACCGAGCAATTAGGGAGCTAAGAGATTTGCTTAAACACTCCGCAAACGAGTCGCTTAAACAACGACTTGAGAGGATGTCTCCAACTGCTCATGGTGCTTATAACCTCTGGCAAGCCACAAAACATCTTTCACAGGCCAACAATGCTCTCCACCCATTAGATCGGGTACAACGTGGGCACGAACGGACCAAGAAAAAGCTGAAACATTTGCAGTTCACCTTGCTAACGTCTTTAAACCAAACGCTACAGATACCGACGAGGATCCTGAAATAGACCTGTTTCTCTTGCAAGACCTTCAACTGTGCCCACCACTACGCCCCACCTCTCCGAAAGAAGTTGCCAGACAAATATCGGGAATGGCTAAGAAAAAGGCTCCTGGTTTTGATTTAATAACTCCCACAATATTGAAAGAACTGCCAAAAAAGTGTATTGTTTTCCTTACCATTCTCATCAATGCAACACTCAGAAACTCATATGTGCCTATTCTCTGGAAAACCTCTCAGATCATTATGATTCACAAACCCGGCAAAACCTACAACGAAGCATCTTCCTACCGCCCCATAAGCTTAACACCGGTGTTATCAAAATTATGGGAAAGGATCATCCTCTCAAGATTAACATCTTACCTTGACTCGGAGCACGTGATCCCTAACCACCAATTTGGTTTCCGGAAACAGCATTCTACTACAGAGCAGGTGCACAGAGTGTACAAAACTATAAGGGAGTGCTTAGAGAAAAAGGAATACTGCTCCGCAGCTTTCCTCGACATTCAACAAGCGTTCGACCGGGTCTGGCACAAGGGCCTACTGTACAAAATTAAAAAATACCTGCCCCACTCCTTCTACTTACTCATGGTTTCTTACCTCAGCGATCGAATGTTTCAAGTTAAGCTTGGGGATGCAAGATCGTCGCTATTCAACTGCGCAGCAGGAGTACCACAGGGTTCTGTGCTCGGCCCAGTCCTGTACAATATCTTTACCTGCGATCTCCCACAATCTTCCCAAGTTGCCATAGCAACATTTGCTGATGATGCAGCATTTCTAACTCGTAGCCACGATTGTACTGAGGCTAGCAGACTACTGCAGGACCAACTAAACGCTGTAAACACGTGGTTAAACAAATGGCGAATAAAAGCAAGTGCACCAAAATCCCACCACATAACCTTTACGCTTAATCGCAAAACCTGCCCATCAGTTTACCTAGGCCGAGATCTATTGCCGCAATCCACCTGTGTTAAATACCTGGGATTCTACCTTGACCGCAGGCTCACCTGGAAAGACCACATAAAGAAAAAGCGCGACGAAATAAACTCACGCTTTAGAAACCTACTTTGGCTATTGGGAAGACAGTCCGCCTTAACGTTAAGCAACAAGCTCAGGGTATATTGCTCAATAATAAAACCGATCTGGACATACGGTATACAACTGTGGTCCTCAGCCAGCAAATCCAACCTCTTGTGTCTCCAGCGAGTACAAAATTACATCCTGAGGGTTATATCAGCGGCGCCATGGTATAGCAATAACAAAGAAATCCACGAATACTTGGAAATACCAACCATTTTTGAAGAAGCGAAACGTTACTCTACAACATACAAACAGCGTTTATCTGTTCATCCCAATCCTCTCTCTCACTTACTTTTTCAACCATACGCGATTAAGAGACTCAAGAGAGCGACCCCGCTGTTCTAATACGGGGAGATAGGACATTGGCCCTATCTCGCCATACCTCACGACGCCTTTCAACATATCTGCTCATAGTTTATAAGACTGATTGCAGATAGCACAATACAAAAAAAAAAAAAAAAAAAATCTGTCGTCGTCCTAAATTTATTTTCATTTATTTGCCTCAAAACATCTGTACATCCAGTTAATTTAATTCAAAATTATATATCCTTATAATTGATAACTTGTCTGTATCAAGTACTGTATTTATTATTAAGTATGCAATTGAGTAGAGCTCGAAAACATAACGCTAAAATTGAAAGTTTAGGCTCTGTTCAAAACGTCAATGTCCTATAAATAAACGAAGCCAAAGAGTAAGGCAAAGCAAACGTTCGAATTTATAATTGAAAATGGAACGTAATTCGATTTTCGCACCAATAGTAGCCATAATAACAAAGTACTCACAGGGTTGACGTCGTAATAGCTCGGTACACAATAAAGGCCCATGGCAAAGTTTGTCATGAAATTACGTGCAACACTTCAGCAATGTGTGTAGTTAACTACTATCGTAACAGATGTTATCGGAACACGTTAAGGGGTGGTTGGGAGACACCTTTATTTTATAGGTGATTTTCTGTTCACGTTCACTTGATTGAAAAGTTGGGGTCGGTTTATGGGGGGAACTTCGATGTCAATTTTGTCATGTCTACCCGTATATCAGTCTTGTACAAATTTGTCTAAACTATAAAAAAATACATTATGTCGGGAAGAAGTCACTGCTTTAAACTAGATATGTCAAAATTTTAAATTACTGGTACATTGGCTATTACGAGGAAAATAATAAAGCTCCGATTTTAGTCAAAGTTATTATTAGAGACTAGCTGTGCCCGCGACTTCGTCCACGCGGAAAATTTATTTTTAATAAGAAAATTTATAAACTAAAAGTAGCCTAAGTTACTCCTTATTAAATCAGCTATCTGCCAGTGAAAGTCCCGTTAAAATTGGTCCACCCGTTTCAGAGATTAGCCGGAACAAACAGACAGACAGACAAAACAGACACTACAATTTTATTTATTAGTATAGATATGTCAGTTACGATTCAGCTGAGGATCAATATAGAAACCTGTACAAACATACTAACTTAAATCTATAAGGTGATACCGAAAAAAAGGAAACTTAAATAGTTGTTGAAAAAATATGATTATAACCGTCACTTTGCAGGTGTTGGGATATTTGTATAGTGACTACTATGATCCATCAACTGCGTCTCGTGCTGACGTCAGCCCTTATATCAAGGCAATCCGGTATAATTCATAATTACGTCAACTGGTAAGCAATAGTTGTAATCTTTTTACGCTTATTTTCTGAACTGCATGTTATCGCCATGAAGTGACAGTGCAATCAGTTTACTGTGCACTTATTAATCCAAACTTATTAGATAAAGGTGTGGTGGCCTCGAGGTTCGAAGTTATGTGTGTATTCACAAAGAATTATCACGTACTTTAACGGTGAAGGAAAACTTCGTGATGTAACCTGAACACCTAAAAGTTCATAGGAATTTCTTAGACGTGTAGTCCGCCAACCCGCACTAGGCCAGCGTGGTGGACTAAGGCCTAAACCCTCTCAGTTGTAGAGGAGGCAGTGGGACGTATGTACCTATATGGGCTGATGATGATGATTAGATAAATGCCAAAGTAATTTTGTCTGTCTGTCTGTCGTAACAGACAGTTAGAGCAAACTCTCACGCCTAAATGGCTGGATCGATTTCAATGATTTTTATTGTGAAGTGACCTTGGTAAATAACATAATTTACTCTTTCATAATAATATAATTCAACAAAATTCTAAATTGCTCCCGGGCGGACCATATATTCTGATGGACTAGGTTTATTTCACAAGCTCCTAATTCGATCGGTTATCCATAATTGCTTTACACGTACATCATATATAACATCATCATCATCATATTTAACTTTTGCTCAGACAACAAAAATAAAAAAATTAGTTGCTTCAGTAAAAAATAGTTTAATGCAGGCTGCTCTCAGTTTAATATAATAATGTTGAACACGATTCGTGAAATGTTAATTGTGCGAGCGTGGCACATATCCCTCTTTCGTTTATCATTTAAACACTTTGAACGAGATTTTCGCTCAAGCGTTTATTTAATAAGCTCCATTACTTTATTTCTTTTTTGGTTTTAAATTTTCTTTTTGTATTGTTATTAAATAATACATATGTAGATAATATCACGCCTGTATTCCTCTAAGGGGTAGGCAGTGATGCAATATATGCATTCATCATCATCATCAGCCCAAATACGTCCCACTGCTGGGCACGGGCCTCCTCTACAACTGAGAGGGTTTAGGCCATAGTCCACCACGCTGGCCTGGTGCGGGTTGGCGGACTACACACCTAAGAAATTCCTTAAATTTTTTAGGTGTGCAGGTTTTATCACGATGTTTTCCTTCACCGTTAAAGCAAGTGATAATTCATTGTGAATACACACATAACTTCGAAAAGTCAGAGGTGTGTGCCTGGGGTTTGAACCTGCGACCGCCGAAATTCTCGACCGCGCGCCTAAACCGCGAGGCCATCACTGCTTAATATATGCATTAGTCCCATGTAATAGGGGGCGAGCCTATCTCCGTTTTTCGAGCACGAATTCCAGACTTCGTGTTTCTGAGAATGTTCTAATGGTAAAACCTTATAACACTTTGCCCGACCCAGGAATCGAATCCAGGACCGCGAGACCAAGAGGCCATATATTATTGAGGATTGTTAATAATACCTAGAAAAAACCACACAGGTATTATTAAACGACTAGTCAATGGCGTATTTTAACACCTAGGTTCGCTAGCTATGTTCTACTTCTATGCCCGTCGCAAGCGGGTGCACCACCGCACGTAGGTGGCACATCTAAGGAGGGAAAGGGGGACTTTAGAAAAATTGATAATGTAATTCAAGTCATAATACCCGCCCCACCTTGAGTATAACCAATGAAAATTGAATAGGTGACCATTTTCTCTTTAGTTGTAAGGTGTAGCGTGTTATAATCGGGATTGCACGTGGATGCTGAGGATGCTAACGGCAGGCCTGTCTACTACCACGTGAAAGAGGACAATACCATTCCTAGTCCTATTTCGAGACTACACTGTTACCAATTGCTCAACCCGACGATCGAGTCACATTCATCTTATACCCTCGAAGAAAAGCGATACAAGCAACGCGCGACGCCGCAAATTGGCACTTAATATATGAAGACACACTACCCCTGCAGAGCTTCCAATGGGACCGATCATTATATTAAGGTGCATCTTAAAGCTATTTCTGTTAGGGATATCTATTTATATAAAAATGAATGTTGGTCTGTATGTCCTCGAACTCCTCTTAAACGGCTGGACCGATTGGGATGAAATTTTCTATGTATATTCCAATGGGTCCCTGGATTATTTCTAAACACAATTGAACCCGGTAGGTGGCGCTGCTGTCGACATATCGCTTAAAGCTTTTCCGGGCAGGACGTCGTCTGCCGGGACAGCAAGTTATGATATAAATATTGCAACAGGATAGGAAGTAGCTCTAGTATTATATAATCCACACATAGATGACGTACTTTAGTATTCAAATTTAGAAGGACGTAGATTTTACATCTAGATCATTTTGAGTTTTTTTGTAGTACTCGTATTAAAATATTATAAAAGGTGATAGGAGTACCTATTGGTATGAGCAGAGTTCATAGTGCATAGTCTTGTTGGAATTTTGTGCTAGACAATGAATTAAAGACCCACTTATGATATCAGACTTAAAACGGACAATGAATTGTTGGAGTAAAAATGCCCAATTATTATTTATTACAGTATTTAGCGATATGTATGGTACATACATACATAAACTCACGCCTGTATTCCCCGAAGGTGCATTTCTGCACCCACATTTCGCCAGGTATGTATCAGTTCCGCGTAATAGGGGGTGAGCCTATTGCCGTTTTTCGGGCATATTTCTAGACTCCGTGCTGTTACTGAGAATTTCCTAATGGAAAACCCCAATAACATTTTTTCCGACCCGGGAAACCCAGAGACCACAAGGCAGTATGTATGGTATAAAAAGAAATTAGGTATGAGGTATATATAAAAAAAAAATATAGTATAAAAATATATGTTGCGCAGACAAATAAAGCCAAAACAATGATAAAAATATATGGATGTAGGTATTTCGCATTTTTAATCCAGATTAACGTATCGGTAATGAGAGATATCAATCCACAGTGATCTTCATAATCCTACAATCCGCTCGGCGTGCATAGCGTATCCGGTCGTATCACGCTTCGATAAACAAAATTAAACGCAGAGTTGCGTTCGGATACGCACTGTTGCGTGTTCACTTAATTTTGTGCCCACGTGATGCCCTGGTGTATTCAATTGAACGTCTGACAGTTCGATTTTAATGGTTATGATATTTATGGGCCGGATAGACGAGTTATTGATAAATTTTCAACGTATATAACGTTGCAATTCTAATTTTAATAAATTTGCATATTTTCTATTACGTATGCCTATGTGTATCTGAACGGACGAGCTTAGGTGATGTTAACTAAGTTTCTTGCATACTCTGTTTTGACCATCCCACAGGTATGTACCTGTGGGAAGCCAGCAGGTGCCAATAACGATCAATGTAACCCCTTAACCGTGCAAATTTAAAAAGGTAAAAACGTTAAATCATCATCATCATCAGCCCAAATACGTCCCACTGCTGGGCACGGGCCTCCTCTACAACTGAGAGGGTTTAGGCCTTAGTCCACCACGCTGGCCTAGTGCGGGTTGGCAGACTACACACCTAAGAAATTCCTAAGAACTTTTAGGTGTGCAGGTTTTATCACGATGTTTTCCTTCACCGTTAAAGCAAGTGATAATTCATTGTGAATACACACATAACTTCGAAAAGTCAGAGGTGTGTGCCTGGGGTTTGAACCTGCGACCGCCGAAATTCTCAACCGCGCGCCTAAACCTCGAGGCCATCACTGCTTTTTTTTTTAAATCATACCTACATGAAATTAAAATTATGTCAAATCATCTTATAGATTATTCCATCGTACCACAATGATATTCGACATTTGGGTCATTAATGTGTCCTTGCTTTAAAATTAAACTCGTGCCCAGCCCTTGGTAGCGAGCGTCCGTTTCTAATCAGTATTTGAATATTACAATAACCCTTTGGAAATTAAAGATTGTTAAGCGACATCATCATTCATCATCAGCCCATAAACGTCCCACTGCTGGGCACGGGCCTCCTCTACAATTGAGAGGGTTTAGGCCTTAGTCTACCACGCTGGCCTAGTGCGGGTTGGCGGACTACACTCCTAAGAAATTCCTAAGAACTTTTAGGTGTGCAGGTTTCATCACGATGTTTTCCTTCACCGTTAAAGTGCGTGATAATTATTTGTGAACACACACATAACTTCGAAAAGTCAGAGGTGTGTGCCTGGGTTTGAGCTACCGTCGAGATTCTCGACCGCGTGCCTTAACCTCAAGGCCATCACGACTTAAGCGACATCAGGATGACTAAAATATTTTTCAACTGTGGAATGTCTTACAATGATTTAGATTTAACATTGCATGGTGACAGCGTTTATGTGTATACATAAAATATGTCTTAGTTTCGTGATCGCCTGAGACCTTCTCTCAAATGTGGATAAGCTGGTATTGTATCTAGAAAATGAAAACATTTTTGATCCTCAAGAAAATACATTTAATCATGTACATTGCATTATTATGAACAATTGTTTCTTTGTGACAAATAAATGAAATATGTTCTATATTTATTTCACTAGCGTCCTATTTTAGTTTTTCCTGCATAAACAAAGTATTGAAAAGGACACTAAATTGATCTTTTATTTCTATTCACATATATCCCTCCATCCCCTGACACATACGAACCCATTTTAATTTTAATACTTAAATAATGTCACGATTTTTTTCCATCCTTTGTCAGAGTTTTCGTATCGATCCCCAATTTAACTTATTTAGGAATATACCTTCAGTGATAGATGGCATTCTATTAGCGCAATAACTTTAAGCATAGTATCTCAGAAGGATTAGACAGAGTATTTTATCTTTTCAACGAGTTTACAGAAAACCTTATGAAATTATTCACTAAAACCTTCCTCACGAATTCCGCCTATTTATGAAAACTGCATGAAAATACGTTCAGTAGTTCTTGGACTTATTGAGAACAAAGAGATAGACAGATAGAAATACGAGTATACATATAGACAAGGCTACATATAATGATGAGCTTAAACAGTAGGCTTATCCTACCACCAGCCTCATTAGTCTTCCCTTCCTGTAAACTAACATGCATCATTTCCTACATTTCACAAATTATGTCAGGAGCCTATACGGTTACGCTGCAATAAGGGTTTCCCACCTGTATTAGAGGAATGATGCCAAAATGTCATAAAATTAATGAACTGTTAAAGTAAACTGAGTTATCCGTAGGAGATTTTAAGGTTTAATTTGGAGTAATAGAAGTAAATCACTAAGATAGTTCGAATTATGGTGTATGTCTGATCGGCAGTCGCCAACATGCTAGGAAAGTAGACTTGGATTGTTGTACAGAAACTTTGAACTTATATATTTTTTTCAGTTTTTGACTGAAAGGTTCAATGAGATAATCAACCAGTTATTTGTTCCGTTGCATGCCTAGTTTCGCTGGCCACGAAGCTGTAAAAAGTAACTCATGTTATTCTTTAAGATCCCAAAATCATATGTGTATATCAAAATCGATGTAGCGGTTTATCCGTGAAAATGTTGCAGAGACAATATTTTAGACAAATAAGAGTTCCTTTTACATACAAAGTGTCTATAAGGTTAGCATATAAAAATTAAAGATAACATATTATTATCTATCGATGGATTACCCAGGTAAAGATTGAACGGTACTAACTAAAACTAATACATACACATACATAAACTCACGCCTGTATTCCCCGAAAGGGTAGGCAGAGGTGCATTTCTGCACCCACATTTCGCCAAGTATGTATCAGTCCCACGTAATAGGGGGCGAGCCTATTGCCGTTTTTCGGGCACATTTCCAGACTCCGTGTTGTTACCAAGAATTTCCTAATGGAAAAACCCAATAACACTTGGCCCGACCCGGGAATCGAACCCAGGACCTCTAGCTCGCACGGCACATACTTGTACCGCGAGACCACGAGGCAGTCAACAACTAAAACTCCTAGTTGGTTTAAAAAGATTCTTTGATAAATATTGTTAAATTCCCAGGTTACGTCACAGCTCGTGGAGTCCCAAGTTGCGAGCATACCCAGCCGCTATATCCTAGTAGCGTGTACCAATTTCACGCGGAGTTTGCCCAATCGCAGTTCGCTGAGGCCGTAATTATGTTCGCAAACACCAAGTCGGCGCAAGAACTACCGCGATCAGACATCACATTACGTATATATACGACTTTTTTATTCGTTTTACGGAAGGTAAATATGTCACTGTTGGAATAAATGTACATTCGTACTAAAATTGTATAACTGTATCGTTGGTACTACGAAATAATTTTTGTATTAATATATGGACTAGGCCAGCGTGGTGGACTAAGGCCTAAACCCTCTCAGTTGTAGAGGCGGCCCGTGCCCAGCAGTGGGACGTATTGGGCTGATGATGATGATGATGATGATATGGACCTACGTTAGCGTGAGTGTGTGAGAATAAATAAGAATCATAGGCAATGTAGGTAGTGATGGCCTCAAAGTTAAGGCGCGTGGTTGAGATTCTCGGCGATCGCGGGTTCAAACCCTAGACACACACCTCTGACTTTTCGAAGTTATGTGTGTGTTAACAGTGAATTATCACTTACTATAACGGTGAAGGAAAACATCGTCAGGAAACCTGTACACCTAAAAGTTCACCAACCCGCACTAGGCCAGCGTGGTGGACTAAGACCTAAACCCTCTCAGCTGTAGAGGAAGCCAATGCCCAGCAGTGGGACGTATATAAGCTGATGATGATGATGATATCGCTAATTGTCTTTTTCTTACCACGACCCTATTCTTATAATAAAATTAGGGGTAATGTCATTAACACTTCGCCATTTCAGTAGCCACACAGTACGAGCTTAATATAACTAGATCAACAACCGATTGATGAGCTAAAATAATAGCGACAAATATACAGTTGCACTATTGTTACTGTAATATAATTATGTACTATAATCACATGTAGCAATTAACAATTTAACTAACTAGTTAATCGATAGTATTAGCCACCGCGATTGTCCGGTAACGACTGATTTAGCCCGATTATAAATGTTAATTCTGTCAGGGTGAAAATTTAGAAACATGTAGGGTGAAGTTTGAAACATCAGTGATACGGTTTTGGTGTTTTAATATCTACATACATACATACATAACCTCACGCCTGTATTCCCCGAAGGGGTAGGCAGAGATGCATTTCAGCACCCACATTTCGTCAAGTATGTATCAGTCCCACGTAATAGGGGGCGAGCCTATTGCCGTTTTTCGGGCACATTTCCAGACTCCGTGCTGTTACTGAGAATTTCCTAATGGAAAAACCCAATAACACTTTGCACGAACCGGGAATCGAACCCAGGACCTCTAGATCGCACGGCACATACTTGTACCGCGAGACCACGAGGCAGTGTTTTAATATCTTGTAAATCTAATTGACATGCTAGAGAACAACAAGTGATTGATAGTTCTGTAGTTATTAACATCGTAAATCTTTGACGAACGCTCGCATATATTGGTCGTTTTAATTATCAAATGATTCACACAACCAACGCGACGGCAAATAGTTCCTAGACACTCTAACAGTGATAGAAGAAACTAACAAACCAACTTCAAGGTAACCTATATACATGAGGCGCTACTTTACCTGTTTTTAACAAATGGATCGCATATTTATGTACAGTAGAATCCGTTTATTATGACTCCGTTTATATTGACCAACCGCTTATTATGACGTATTACAAAACGAACTTTGGTTTTCATATAAAATTCTTCGTAAAAGTCGGATATAATGACTTTGCTTACAGTGACATGACGCTTATTATGACCCATTTTTTAATAATTAATGTCCGGTTATAATGACCGACATGATTCTTTATTCTACCTTCTGCAATGTTCATTGATTCCCGACGAAGAAATATGAAAAATACATATACGTATGTATGTATGTACGAACATACATACATAATACATATGTACATACATGTATCGTACTTATTACGTGCAATTTTTATTTTGTATTTATATACTATGTTTATCTATCAAAATGTAAATAAATATCTAAATAAATGTTTACCTCAAAAAGGTTTTTTTTTTTCACTAAACGCTTTGTATGACGTCCGCTTATTATGACGTGTTTGTCAATTCCCTTCAATTTCCATTATAAACGGATTCCACTGTAGTCTAGTGTCTTTATTTCTGCACTCATGTTTTGTCAATTGTTTTTTTTTTAAAGTCCAACGTAAGAGGCCAGCTTATTGCCGTATAATTTTAGACACACCTCTAAATCGCACGACGTCATGAATACCTCATCAGCAGAATAATTAATTACCAATGTGAGAATTATAATGTTAGCTCTGCAAATAGATCATCTGTAAAACTGTTCTGCTCAGAAACTTGCAAATTTAGTGTGACGATACAATTGATACACCTGGCGGTTTTTCCCTAATGCTTCTACATAAGTCGATACAGCAATGTAATAACACGACTCTTTTTCCTTTTACCTTGTGATTTCTCATTTCTTACGTTTGCGGAAGCGAAAGTTCTATAACTGCACGCTCATGCCGGCGCTGGAAGTAAATTATGATGTTGTATTGCATGTTCAAATTATTTCGTATGAACTTGCTAATTGCTTTTTTAATTGTTTCTCACTGGACTGATATTATTTCTTACTGGCTGTTGTTGCTTCGGCTTATGTAGCGTTTATACAGGGTTTTAAACTAATGTTGAAAGCTCTCAGAAAACTAAAATACTGAAAGTCATTATTAATTAATCACTGACAAAATAGGTTCAGCAGTTTGGGCCTGATTAACATGAAAACAAACTTAATTTTACAGTTGTATTACTTTAATTTTTTTTTTATTCTCATCATGTTTCTGCACCAGCAAATTGGAGTCCGGTTTCATGGAGTATACTTACTGATCATCAGTCGGACTCCAGAATGAATGTAATGTTACAAACCTAATATTTTATTTATTTCATTTCAATATGCAACCTATCAAGTCACTAAGTAGAAAAGCCGTTAATGAAAACATAATCCTATGAATACTGGCACAATAAGTGATCGCACTATCAAATTCATAAATTCTACCTCCTAATTTCAATAAATGAGACACACTAAATAACAAAATATTTTCTCCACAAAAAAAATAAAAAACAAAACAATTGCCAACCGCTATCTAAATAACATCCGAGGAATTGTCAAGAATATTATTCCACGAGATAATTCTAAATTATAAAAAGAAACATTTTTTGCGGTTGTAAACGAGCCGTATCTTTTTCCGAGAAAACACGAAATTGTTCCGTTGAAATATCTGAACACGTCACTGCGGCCTCGTCACTCTTCAAATTATTGTTTACTATTGTCGGGAACTATGAGAAGGGCTCGGCCGCTTCCACAGTGACCATGAGTTTCGTTACCAAATTAAAAACGCTGCCTAAAAATAAAACTTTGATAGTGAGTCATGCCAGTGTGCGAATACTGAGCTTATGTGCATAATATTTTTTGTTAATTGCCTCGAAGTCTCGTAGCACACCTTGCACCTAAAAGTCTTAAATGTTTTTTTTTTATTGCCTGTACGCCTACCTAGCGTCCGTTTGTAACTTGGCCCCTTCATTGAAAATCAGCGCAACAATACCGTGCAAGCGGTAGGTACTTATTATTCGTATATTTTTTAAAGAAACCAACAAAACAATTTTTTTTATATCTTTCTTTCAAATGCGAATTCTAGGCCGGTTAGTGTGCTTATGTAACTCCATTAGGAGATTCGCTCTCTATTACTTGCGTATTATAATCGGCTATAATAATGTGGGTGTAATTTTTCTCGTCTCGTCACAAAAAGCCGGACGAAACCTATTAAATAAATAATCAGCATCAACATCTGATAGAAATATTAAAACGTTCATGCCTACATTGGATAAGTTATACTCAGTACTTAGACGAGTCGCAACGCAGTTGTAACGTTTACTGAAGTTACGTCGCATAAATAACCTACTTATGGTAACTATTTTAAAATTTTAATGTACAAGAGCTTCGTAAACTTTAATTATAACGTGAGCAACCAGAAGAGCTCTTAAGTAGGGAGTTTTCTGTTACGAATTAATTTACTGCAGCAAGACTGTTTCTCAACTATGCGTGGTGCACATCTTCGGAACTAACGTTAAGTACGTAAGCGCTTCATTTGAGTGCTTGTTCGGTTTTAAATGTTACAACCTTTTTCAAAAATGTATTACTCATCGCGAAGCGCTCTCGTTTTACCTGGATTTAATATTGAGGTTATGGAACGGTAATAAAATAAAATGCTTACCGTAACTTGTCTATATCTATATTTTTTTAATGCTCGGGATGATAGATTTGTATTTTTAACATGCGGTAAAAGACTTCTAGGTCTTATTTCTTTTTTATATCTATATAATGTCATTTACCGAACAACTAACTTACAAATAGCCAAAGTGTTCTTCTTTAGGACTCTACTTGTATTTTTTTTTATCTTCTTTATTAATTAAGAAAAAAACTTTTTATTAAAATTAAGAAACTACCTCTTGACTAAATGTCTACTTTTAAACTTACCGCTTGGTTACTTGACTGCTTATTCGTCGGGTCACATCTATTGTCATCAGCGTCCTTTGTCTCCGCACAAAGGCTAGTTATAAAATAAAGCCTAAAAATCAACGACTCTTAATTACAACAATCCCAACTATTTGCAGGTTCGTTATCCATTTTAATTAGGGATGTAGTGGTATTGGCTCCCCGGTAATGCCGGCTAATCGGACGGTTCCATGGTTTGAGATCAGCTGCTGCATGTTCCATTGACGCATCCATTAATAGGCTTTGAATTATAACGGCTTAAGTCTGAATATTGTTGTAGATTGGTGTTTTCACACGCTTATTATCTTGACCTTTTATGTATTGACAACGGAATAAAATCTTTCCATTTCAATGTCGACATAAATTAGAACATCCAAGTCATTTGAAATTAACAGACATATAAAAAATCTTCCAAATAAACCGTAACGCCGATGTATTTTATAAAAATCAATAATATTATTAATATAATCGCATTTAAAGATGTCTATAAAAATCTGAAATCAATAAAAACATTGAAAACTCGTAAAAAAAATAGTACTATTTTGTCTCACTTGCCCAGTTGTAACAATATTTGACACAATTATTGGGTGATAGCAGCTTATAAATGTCACATAATATTACTTGCCTATTCATAGGTTTCATCTTCCTTCAATTCATTTATTTATCATTTATTTATATAGTTGGCTAGACACCAGCTTGCGAAACGAGAGGCTGCGGGTTCGATCCCCGCACCGAGACAAATGTTTGTGTGATCCACAAATATTTGCTTCGGGTCTGGGTGTTTGTGAGACAGAAAATACCCACTACACAGGACTTGTATCCTAGTGTGGGGTGGGAACTATGTATGTGACTGTTGGGTGTATTTATTATTATTTACTTATTATTGTAAGCCATAATATAATAAATGCAAGAATTAAATAATTATTTGTATGAGAGATGGATAACTTAATAGCGGGAAGATAATGTATCACATGTATCAGATTCAGATAGAACAACAATAATAGGTGACGATCCTATTAAACCTAACGCGTCAGAGCATCCAACTAAACTATTAGTAACAGACAATTTGGATTCTGTGCCTTACACGGTGTGTGATAACCGCAAAGCCGAATAGTTGTCTCTCTTGGGATGTGTTATCCGACTAGTTGATCCGACCGCAGACGGCGTACTCAAATTTTAATGATACTGGACTGCAATGAGAATGACGTGTAGGAACAGTTTTCATCAAAAAGCTTATATCAAAAGGGAATTATGTATGCGCAAAAATATTTGAGAACTTAAATGAAGTTTGCGAAGTTACAAAGTGTTAGTAATGGTCGTGAGCATACACTACTGAAATTGTGAAGATTTTAGCAAATAAGTTTACCGATAAATCGTATCCGTATTATTAATGAGCAAAACCTTAAATTTGGTAAATAATATTATCACTTCTTTATGTGTGTATTCATAATGAATTATCACGTACTTTAAGGGCGAAGGAAAACATCGTGACCTGCACACCTAAAAGTTCTTAGGAATTTCTTAGGTGTGTAGTCCGCCAACCTGCACTAGGCCAACGTGGTGGACTAAGGCC
Source organism: Hemaris fuciformis (assembly GCA_907164795.1). Lineage (NCBI taxonomy): Eukaryota > Metazoa > Arthropoda > Insecta > Lepidoptera > Sphingidae > Hemaris > Hemaris fuciformis. Next base: position 13,542,960 of record OU015438.1, on the reverse strand, counting down.
TAAAACCTCTCAGTTGGAGAGGAGGCCCATGCCCAGCAATGGTACGTATGTATATGGGCTGATGATGATTATAACTTCTGTAAAATTTAATTCTGCCTTAGAGCTTTAGAGTTAGGACGTAAATCCAGATGACAAATTTGTAAATTTCACATTTCATATCCTTACTAACATTAAATGTTAAAGTCGAAGTCAAAGTCAAAGGTTTTTTTAAAGGATTTATTGACTAAATCCATATAAAAGCGTGTAAATTCTTTGACAAACCCAATTAATCTATACATCTATACAAATAAATAAAATTGGAGTGTCTGTTTGTAATATTGAAATAACCGCTTTTTAATAAATGTATATGGATGTATACACGGTTCATATACCTACCAAAATAGCGTTTTTTAAAATTTTTGTCTGTCTGTCTGATTGTTCCGGCTAATCTCTGAAACGGGTGGACTGATTTTAACGAGACTTTCATTGGCAGATAGCTGATGTAATAAGACGTAACTTAGGCTACTTTTAGTTTATAAATTTTCTTATGAAAAATAATTAAAAATGAATTTTCCGCGCGAACGAAGTCGCGGGCACAGCTAGTATAAAATATAACCGTTTAATTAATCCTCAATTTCTCCACCATAAATCGTGAAACACAAACTACCAAGTGTAGTCTCGCTTCGAAAACGGTAATTAGTTGAATGTCACTTGTGGCCGACCATAACACTGCGTTTGACACTTGCTATATTGAAAATGTCACCGTCTACTAGAACTCTCTTCTCTCGAGAGGAAATATAGATTCTTTTGGTTTCAAAAGGAAAAGATCCTTCAAAATTATTGGATTTGGTATTCATGTTTTGTTTACTACGGATTATTCGATGCGTCTTTTCTTAAGTGTATTTAGAAGTATTGTAGCAATTCATCATTCATCAGTGAGTATGTATTTATGTACGTATTTCTGCTATTATTTTAAAGTGTAGAAAATTAATAGAAATGATTCATCATCATCATCATCATCAGCCCATATACGTCCCACTGCTGGGCCCGGGCCTCCTCTACAACTGAGAGGGTTTAGGCCTTAGTCCACCACGCTGCCTAGTGCGGGTTGGCGGACTACACACCCAAGAAATTCCTAAGAACTTTTAGGTGTGCATGTTATATCACGATGTTTTCCTTCACCGTTAAAGCAAGTGATAATTCATTGTGAATACACACATAACTTCGAAAAGTCAGAGGTGTGTGCGTGCCTAAATCTCGACGCCATCACGACTTTTTTAGAAATGAAATGATTAAGTGGGTCTTATAATCAACTTGGCTAATAAAAATTTTATGTATCTGATTTTCGCCCAACATCTTATAGATACAGCTTCGATACACAAACAAAACAATCAACTTTCCAACCACCAGGTTCTAAACTAAAATGTGTCAAAACAAACTTTTACGTACACTTGAAGTTTCTTGTAAAATCCTCTCTCCTTGCCGAGTCGAGAGGCCGGATTTGTTTGAACATCGTGCAGCAGACTCTCAGCGCTAATGCACGTATCCTGCAATTCTACTAATAGTTTTTCCATTCAGTATTAAACACAAGAGAAAATTAATGTTATTTTGACCTGAAAAAATTTCTATTTTGTAAATAAAAATGCGACTTTATTGTAAATTGAAACTTTAAATTTAGACGCATTATAATCTTAATGTATTCTTTCTTCATTTATAAATTTCATGCATGTATTCTTGAAGGACTAAGCAGAGGCGCACTAACGCACCCAATAACAATTCATCATCATCATCATCAACAGCCTTTTTCACGTCCACTGTTGGACATAGGCCTCTCCTATGGCACGCCACTGGGCTCGATCTTCGGCTCTCCTCATCCAACCGCTGCCAGCCACCTTGCGGATATCGTCACTCCACCTAGCCAGAGGGCGTCCTACACTACGTTTGCCGAGCCGTGGTCTCCACTCCAGAACACGTTTTCCCCAACGGTTATCCGTTCTGCGACAGATGTGACCTGCCCACTGCCACTTCAGCTCGCAAATCTTTTGGGCTATGTCGATAACTTTGGTTCTCTGTCGGATAACATCATATCTGATCCTATCCTTCAGAGAAACTCCTAACATAGCCCTCTCCATAGCTCGCTGAGCGACCTTGAATTGGTGGATTAGTCGCATCGTCAGTGTCCACGTCTCGGCTCCGTATGTCATGACAGGAAGGACGCACTCGTTAAAGACTTTAGTCTTTAGGCTTTGTGGTATGGGTGACGAAAAGAATCGACGAAGTTTTTTAAACGCTGCCCAACCCAGCTGTATTCTTCTTTGGGTCTCCTTCTCGAAGTTGCTCCTACCTACTTGTATTATTATATTGTTGTATTATTGTATTGGGATGTAAGGGAGCACGACTTCCAACCTAGTGCTTCAAGCCAACCTCTCCTGCACGTGGTACATCCTGCCGATTAGCGAACGAGGCTCTGGCCACCGACGAACGGCGGTATAACCGTTCCTTAAACCACACAGGCCAGTGATGGGCAGCAGCTTCACTGGTGCGACACTACTGCGATCGCCAACCCGCCTGCCCAGCGTGGCGATTACGGGCATAACCCTCTTATGGCAATAACAATTGTCTGTCAGAAATTCTAATAAAAGGGACTAAAACAAATAAAGCACAAAGCTATGAACATATATTTTCTTACTCTTTTTCTACCCATAATACACCCAACAGTCACATACATAGTTATGACCCCACACTGAGACACAAGTCTTATGTCGTGGGTATCAGAAACTACGAGAGACTTTTTCCGTCTCGCAAACACCCAGTCCCGAAACAATGTGCGGAGTGCGGAGATCGAATTTTTTGTTCATTTCAAAGTTCTTTTAGAAATGTATTTCTTATTTCATAATTTATATAATTATGAAATTATGAAATGATGAAGTGATGGCCTCGAGGTTTGGGCACGCGGTCGAGAATCTCGACGGTCGCGGGTTCAAACCCCAGGCACACACCTCTGACTTTTCGAAGTTATGTGTGTATTCACAATGAATTATCACGTACTTTAACGGTGAAGGAAAACATCGTGATGAAACCTGCACACCTAAAAGTTCTTAGAAATTTATTAGGTGTGTAGTCTGCCAACCCGCACTAGGCCAGCGTGGTGGACTAAGGCCTAAACCCTCTCAATGGTAGAGGAGGCCCGTGCCCAGCAGTGGGACGTATATGGGCTGATGATGATGATGATGATGATGATAATAATGCACATTTAATAAAATTTATTTTATTCTTTTAAAATAACTTTAGTTCATAAATAGACCCAAAGTGGATCACTTTTCACCATTTAGTCAATTTTAAGCATCACCCTTAGCTTATATTTTAGGTAGGTAAAAATCATTCAACAACATTAAGTAACAACATCTAAGAGTACCTAAGAGTAAATAGTTGCAGTAAATATACAATTATCTATTTACCGTCCGAATTTATTTTAGAATTTTATTATAATAGGCCATCACCAACAATTAGTAAATATGACTTAAGTAAATAAATAAATGAAACACGGAACATTTTAGAATAGTCTTAACTTACTTAAGCCATACACAATCAGATCTTTTTAACGTAACTATTTAATTTTCGAGTAAGGATACTGCAACTTCACAACTGCCAATGCAGTTGCCAACTCGCAAAAGAATGAAATTATTCAAATTGGTTCCAATTCCATTTGAGGAAACTTTCCAGTGCACATTATGAGAATTGTTCAAAGCCGTTTAATCGTAGAAACGGGGCATGTCGACACATCTATCTGTACACCTGTTAAACTAATATTACCATTGCGAGGTTCGCAAACAGAATAATTTTTCTAACGTCGCTGCCTATTTAGTTCGTGCGTATTTACAGAGATGGCGCTGTTTTAATATTACTATTTAGTGATTATAATTTTACATGTGGGAAATTTAATTTCTCGTGTTATAATTATTAATGTTATTTCGAGTGAATTTTGTTTAAATATTTTTTTATTGTAAAGGCACTGTAAGTGGCATACTTTGTTAATATTTAGGCTTTCAACAAATTTTGTATCTCGGTAACATCACTAACTATTGTAGCGAGGCTCAAATTGGTTGGACAATCCATATTTTCTTGTCTTGGCAAGTTTCCAGTTTGCTTCGATAGGTACTGAAAATATCTAGGTTTAGGAACTTTATATATTTAATATTAGTGGTATTAGATACATCGTGGATAGTTGGATTGCATTATGTTAGGATTGAGAACTATAGCCCTATATTATATCTCACTAGTTGCCACACTGCCTGGACGACCTCATTATAATAATAATAATATAGCCTTTTTATTTCCTTAATAATAGTATGTACAAAGTATTTTTTTTTTTACAAATAAAATTGATAAAAAATACATGCATTTTATTTTTAAATTAATTATTATTAAATTCTGAAATTAATTATTAAATTAAATTAATTATTAAAATCAATAAAATTAATAATGTAATTAATTATTAAGGACCTCTTGACGAGTATAGGCCTCCTCCATCTCCCTCCATCTCTTCCTGTCTTGTGCTACCTCCATCCAGTTTTTGCCTGTAAGTTTTGTAAGCTCGTTTTCCCATCTTTCCAGGGGGCGACCTCTTTTCCTTTTTCCAGGGGGGCCATCCCATGCAGTAACTTTTTTAGTCCATCTTTGGTTGTTCTGTCGTGCAATGTGACCTGCCCAATTCCATTTTTACGACCTCATTAATAATAAATAAATAAATAAATAATTACACCCAACAGTCACATACATAGTTCTGACCTCACATTAAGATACGAGTCTTGTGTCGTGGGTATCAGAAACTACGAGAGACTTTTCGGTCTCACAAACACCCAGACCCGAAACAAATATTAGTGGATCAGTGATCACACAAACATTTGTCTCGGTGCGGGGATTGAACGCGCGGCCTTTGTTTTGCAAGCTGGTGTCTATCCAACTGCGCCACGGGGCTGAATGAAAATGTTTTATATTTAGACTCATTTATTTTTGTGAATTTACAATTCATGTTCGGAACCAAATCATTAATATTAGCCTTCATCATCAGCCCATATACGTCCCACTGCTGGGCACGGGCCTCCACTGCCATTGAGAGGGTTTAGGCTTTAGTCCACCACGCTGGCCTAGTGCGGGTTGGCGGACTACTTACCTAATAAATTCCTAAGAACTTTTAGGTGTGCAAGTTTCATCACGATGTTTTCCTTCACCGTTAAAGTACGTGATAATTCATTGTGAATACACACATAACTTCGAAAAGTCAGAGGTGTGTGCCTGGGGTTTGAACCTGCGACCGTCAAGATTCTCGACCGCGTGCCTAAACCTCGAGACCATCACGGCTTAATATTAGCCTTAATGAATAATATTTCTACAAATAGCTGCCTAATTCGATTAACAAATATACACGCAAAATCCGCATAAACCTATAAATATTCATATTAATTTAACATCAATGGATGGCTAACGCACCGGCTATTATTTCTGCTATATTAACCAGCCGCAATTACCATTAATTCATTCAAAGCAACCGACTAATTACAGATCATCGGTGTTTGTCGCGCGGCGCTTAATAAACTGTTTGAATCACATACACACGTTGTTTGTGAGTTAAAATATGTTTAGAGATTTTCATGCTATCAATGGTTTTGTGTTCGGTCAATTTGGCTAAAAAATTACATACATACATACAACAGTGATGAAACCTGCACACCTAAAAGTTCTTGGGAATTTCTTAGGTGTGTAGTCCGCCAATCCGCACTAGGCCAGCGTGGTGGACTAAGGCCTAAACCCTCTCAGTTGTAGGGGAGGCTCACGCCCAGCAGCGGGACGTATATGGGCTGATGATGATGATGATAATACATACATAATCTCATACCTGTAATCCTCAAAGGGGTAGGCAGAGGTGCATTTCTGCACCCACATTTCGCCAGTAATATATCAGTCCCACGTTATACGGGGCGAGCCTATTACCGTTTTTCGGGCACATTTCTAAAGTCCGTGCTGCTATTGGGAATTTTCTAATGGAAAAACCCAATAACACCTTGCTCTATCCGGGAATCGAACCCGAGACCTCTAGACGGCATATGCCTGTGCCGTGCGACCACAACAAAGTCATAATTTACGTGTATTTAACAGTAGGATTTGGCAAATATCGAAAGTGTTTGTAGCAAGTACTGATTTTTTAGATGCATACGATCGGTAGACCCTACCACAATATTTTTCTGATTTTTTTAAAGTGCCTTAAGTAGGTACCTTTCCCACCATACAAACAAAATCAGTACCTATATGTACTCTGTTATTTTTTTTACGATCTTAATACATACATATATAAACTCACGCCTGTATTCCCCGAAGGGGTAGGCAGAGGTGTATTTCTGCACCCACATTTCGCTAGGTATGTATCAGTCCCACGTAATAGGGAGCGAGCCTATTGCCGTTTTTCGGGCACAATTCCAGGCTCCGTGCTGCTACTGAGAATTTTCTAATGGAAAACCCCAATAACGCTTTACCCGACCGGGAATTGAACCCAGGACCTCTAGATCGCTCGGCACATACTTGTACCGTGAGACCACGAGGCAGTCAGAAGATCTTAATATAAGAATTTTAATCGACACCGCGCCAGAGCTAAGTGCGTTGCCAACATCTTACGCCGCTTAACCGACTACACTGAATCAGTGAGCATCACGCGTGTAAGGAGAGTTTTGCTGGCCTGAATTAGTCATTGCAGCCATTTCTCATACTTTCTGAAGTAAAGGCCAACTTCGCAATATTTCGGGAACTTGAGAAGCCCCTGTGAAGATCTTTGTTTGCACCAAAACTGGTTAGTGATTTAGGCGTAAAAACGGTACAAAAACACCTTTGTATGTATATTATGAAATATATTCCATACTAAAAACTAAGTTAACATCGCAATCATCATCATCATCAGACCAAATACGTCCCACTGCTGGGCACGGGCCTCCTCTACAACTGAGAGGGTTTAGGCCTTATAATAATAATAATTCATTTATTTAAGATAACATAGATCCACAATGTGTTAGTAACCGGTTCTTAAAAACTACGTTAGTACATAATTGGCAGGAGATTTTAATAATTTAACTAAATGCAAAGTGTTTGAGACACATTATGGCCGTTTCTGTGGAAAGCCCACGCTTGAAACCATGCTGCGCATCATGGGTTGTAATGTACTGATCCAGTAATGAATTCAGCACACCATCGAACACCTTAGCTGTAATTGTGGCTAAGGATATCGGTCTATAGTTAGATCCTGCCGATACATCACCTGTCTTGTTCCTCAATATAGGTACAACGATAGTTCTTGTAAAGTTTGTGGGTAAATATGAATGCTGCATACATATATTGAAGAACAGCGCTAATACTCTAGGCAGGTGGACGCCCGCATATTTTAGGTGTTCAATGCTGAGTCCATCATGGCCAGGTGACTTCCCTTTAGACATACAACGAATAACACGATCAACTGTTTTTGCATTTATAAATGTAGAAAATTTTGTCCTGCCAGTTCTCGAATTATGACCTACTCCACTTGGCCCCAGCAATGAATTAACAAGAAAACGATCCTTGAAACAATTTGCTATATCTAAACGATCATTTAAATTTTCTACACTTTCCGCTATACCTACTCTTCATAGTACGAATACTCTTCCAAAACTGTTTAAAATTCATCGATGAATATTGGGAGGCCAATGCATCCATTTTTAATTGATCCTGGTGATTTTGCAACCACCTTAACCTTCCTTTGAATATTTTACGACTATTTATCATTTCATCATAAATTAATCCCACTTGGTCTCCCATTATTCTGCAAACTGAGAAATGCAGACCTCGCCTTTTCATGTGCCTCAGAAACATGCTCATTCCACCCCACCAAATGTTTTTTATGTGAACAACGCTTGGCCTTATACGTTTCAGATGCCGCTTGCGACAACGTGGCCACAATGTTCTCATAGAAGCTGTCAATAATACGCTTATGAACAACATTGTCACATTTGTCATTCCCGCATGCTCTTAATTCACATGGAAAGTCTACATTCCTCAGTTTATTGTTACAAATATTCATGTACTCACATATCTGTTTATTCGATCTGGATCCCCAAAACACTTTGTTACAGGTGATATAATCAGGAATACATACCCTTTGTCGCACAGCACAAAGATCACATTCAATTACTAAGGGAAAATGATCTGACCAGAATACATCATACATTATGTGTATACTGACTATGGTATTCCAAGCTGCCTTAGTAACAACGCAATGATCAAGCCAACTCCCTGTTCCATGCGCTTCGCTTAAATATGTATATACCTGATTATGGTTATTACTATCTAGGGTACAAATAAGCTGCAAATCAGCACAAATCCAGTCTTGCTCACTACAGTAATCTAAAAGTTCCTTACAGAATAATTGCCCTGGATGGGCATTAAAGTCCCCTAATATGTAAACAGAGCCAGAGTCAGCTTCTTCAACGATTGCACAAAGAGCACTGAGACAGTCTGTAAACTCGGTTAAATTCTCAAAACAGTCAACTGGCATGTACACACTACACACCACTATGTAGCACTCGCCTGTTTTAATTTTTATGGCACAGATACGCGGATTAGCACATTGTATGACTGACACACAGGAAAACACACTTTTACGCCATAAAAGTGCTACTCCTCCATATGGTCTTCCCTTCAGTATACCCACAGATGTGTCGACAGCTGAAGTACCTGTACTTCCGAAATCAGCATGAACGGAGCTAAGGATTTCAAGCTCATGCGGAAGAAGCCAGGTTTCTTGAAGTGCGACGACATCTGCAGATCCACACATTGCACGTATACCTTCAATAGACCTCTTGAAAGACTTGCAATTAAAAGAGACTAATGTATTACTCATTTCTACGATTATCCGAAGAAACATCCAGACGGTTTTTTGACGTAAATAAAGCGCCTGAAGGATATACCTTCCGGCCATAAGTTACTGTTCAAAAACACGCCGATCTTAATTTTGCTAACAAATATCTTGTAGGCGTTATAGTTTTTCTCTTTTTTCATATTTATTTTAACTAGTGAAACTTTTTCACCAGTCTGCTCTTAATGTTGGGTTCTGTAAGAGTAATGTATTGGAATGTATATGTGTTGTGTAATGTGTGTGAATGTAACTGTAAATAATATATATATATATATAACGGAGCGTCTTGGGCGTTATTGATTTTAAATCAAACAGTCAAACTTTTGGAGGTAATTACAAATTTAATCGGAAACAAACTTATTACGGAGTTCCGTTCGGTCCGGCGTTCCGAGCGAGAATGAGTCAATCGTCTATCGGGCGGTTGTTTTTATACCCTACGTTGGGCTCACAGTGGGGATGCGACGACTCTTCGACACGGCCGTCCTGATGACGACACGTCCTCGTGTGGAGTGCCTGGAATGAAAGAAAATTCTCGAGCAGTACTCATTCTAGTCGTTCGGCCATTCCTGGCCCAAGTGGGTGGGAATAAAAGGTACTCTGATCAAAATCATTACAGGTTTTAATGAAAATCGTAACAAACTCCTTCTCTCAAAGCTGACATGTTGAACAACACCCATACTCATTCGAATAATAGGAAACTCATTAAAATATCACAGTGCTCATACTCTGACCTCCATCCGGTTACAAACATCAAACCAATCGACCTCTATCCGGTCTTCAACACGTAACCTCTATCCGGTTACAAACAACACCATCTGGATAATCATTTCGAGCCTTTATCAAAATAATCTTAAAGTAGGTCTGTTTAACATGTTACTTTATTTTTCCCTATTCCGGTCATAGTCACAGTCTCATCAATACGCTTTCCTTTAATTTTACAGGCTACAGATTCTTTAATTAGAGGACACTCAGCACCAGAGTCGTAATGAAATGAAAATTGCTCACCAGAGTGACGTTCCAACAAACGCATCCATTTTTTTTCATCGCTAGCGTCTTCATTTTGAACACGTGGGTCGTCGTGGTCCATCCCACTTCTGATAACGGAGCGTCTTGGGCGTTATCGGTTTTTAAATCAATACAGTCACATTTTTGGAGGTAATTACAAATTTAATCGGAAACAAACTTATTACGGAGTTCTTTTCGGTCCGGCGTTCCGAGCGAGAATGAATCAATCCTCGATCGGGCGGTTGTTTTTATACCCTACGTTGGGCTCACAGTGGGGATGCGACGACTCTTCGACATATATATATACATGATATTAAATGTTTAAAATAAATAAATATATTTTATAAATAAATAAAATATAAGGTACGCCACAAACCTGCGACCGCCGAAATTCTCGACTGCGCGCCTAAACCTCGAGGCCATCACTGCTTTTTAACATCGCAAAATAGATGATATTTACGTAAACAAAGAGCTCATGAGCTCCATGAATACTTTAGCATAAAGTGTCTTCAGTATTCGATTCAAAAACACATCTTTTGTCAAATCGCAATACCTATCGCCATCTAGATAGCGTGCTCTTACCAGAGTGACAAGAGACTTTTCACGAAAAGAGATTCGGCTTCCGAATGAAAGTTAGCACTAACTGCGATTACCGATCCAAGACTATAAATCCATCCGCGTGACGTAAGTATACTATAAATTTCGAACGAAGTGCCAATACTTCACTGGAGCAAGCCGGTCAAGTTTTTCAATGAAAAATCTTAGAGCTCTGTTATCGTGCATTTTGATTCCTTCGTTGAAATGTTGGGTTATTAAGTTTATGGGTAGATATAAATAAATCCAATATAGCGTAGTTATTTATTGCTACATAATTTTTGTTTAACGATTTCTTTAAAAATAATCGGGTACTGAAAATGGTTCGGATCGGTATTCAAATGATAAATCTGGAGAAAAGGTTTTAATATGATTACAGCAAATTACAAAGAACAGAATGACACATAGTTAAAGAGTTATACTTTTGAAAGAAAACTTGAGTAACTTTAATATTTTCATGCAAAAATATTCGCCCCAAACTGCCTCTATTGATTTCTCACTACTTTTATTACTAACCTTCAGCAGTCTTTTCTTAAAACCTCTCCATGTTCTACCTATATAACATTAAAATCACGATTTTTCATGCTACTATCCCCGCATTACACTCCTTATTACATAGAAGTCAAAAATACTGCCTCGTGGTACAAGTATGTGCCGTGCGATCTATAGGTCCTGGGTTCGATTCCCGGGTCGGGCAAAGTGTTATTGGGTTTTTTCATTAGGAAATTCTCAGTAACAGCACGGAGTCTGGAAATGTGCCCGAAAAACGGCAATAGGCTCGCCCCCTACTACGTGGGACTGATACATACCTGGCGAAATGTGGGTGCAGAAATGCACCTCTGCCTACCCCTTCGGGGAATACAGGCGTGAGTTTATGTATGTGTATGTATGTATGTAAAAAATAAAACAATCGAGTTCTTCCACGCAGACACAATCTTTAATATCATACGAGATAATCAGAAATTAAATACCAAATAAATCATCTAGAAAATCCCTGAGAACAGGGAAAGTTAATCACAAAAACAGTAAATCAAAATCAGAAATCCCGGCGTCCAACATCAGATGGGCCGCTGATTTACGTGTACATCGATTAGCATCGAAGAGGCTATCCTCGGCTCGCACGACGCATTTCAATTACTGCGCCGGAGGGACCGTCACTGAATTATGCATGGACCACTTTGATTGGAGCGTTTTCGTCTGTTTTAATTCTTGAACCCTTAAACAGGAGCTGAAAGAATAATTAACCGTAATTAGGACATTTACTGTTGACTAAACTGTGTTTTATAAAAAAGTGCTAATGGATGAGAGACGGCTATTAATTCTAGACTTTAGAAGTAATTATGATAAACTGCTGGAAAGGTTTATGACATTATAGCTAATATACAGAAGATTTTTTAATTGAGTTCAGTTTTTTTATAATGGACTGACCCCCGTTGCATGTATGATGTTCTATCGTAAAATACACTCATTGTTTTCATATTTCCCAAATCATAAAAGTACCGCTTTAAAGTTCAGGATAATTAAAAGTACCGTTTAGACTGATAAGAACAGAGCAGCTCCTTGTAAAATATTTAAATCGTCTAGTTTATTAGCTCGAAGCTGTTCCCGTTATATATCGCCGTTGCCTGACTTTAATAATTTTGCTGCTGTTACTTGATGTCGATCATTAATCTCGAAAATAGATTGGACAGGCGATATTTCACCTGATCTATCAATGCAATCGTTGGATTATTTTTGAATATTAAAGTGCTCTGATATTTTAATTTTGGAGAGCGTATATTTTATCGTTACAGATGGGTTTATCGACATGGTTCCATTTTTGAATACCAATTGCCTTTTAAAATATACGGAGGGCTATCAGAGGTAATCAAAGGAATATTGGACTAGTGTATAGACCAATGTACCCAAATCCACAGCCTTTCTGAAATGATTTGTGCTGAGCTGTGTTTTTGCCTACTGGCGAACAATTATTCACAATTAATTAAAGATTTTTCAATATTAACTTTCATCATTATCATCAGTCCATATAGGTTCCACTGTTGGGCACGGGCCTCCTCTAGAACTTGCATAGTGCGGGTTAACAGACTACACACCACAGAATTTTTACCGGAGCAAATTTGATTTATTAAAAATATATGTCAAATATCAGCCAGGGCGGTTATTAAAAAAAAACGCAGAACCATTGACCTTTGTTTGGTCATCGGCTCTGCTTTACTACATTACGCCTAATACTTATTATGCGGCAATATTTAGCTTGTAACTATGATTGCTATTTGTAATTAGATTTATTGCAAACTATTAGAAATATAATCAAAGCGAAATAAGCAAACACAACCACAAACAACAAATAATTTTTAATAAAACCAACAGTGGTTCTACTCACAATGTTTCCTTCGCAATACAAGCGGCGAGAGGGCGCTCCACGCGCAACACTCGCCTTTATATATAAAGGTTCGGTCGCCCCTCCATTGGCGAACGTCATCAGCAAAGTATTTTAACAACAAATGGATAATGTCACATATCATGATAATTAATTTTAATATTTTTAAACCTTATTTTTTTATATTTCAGCGTCCTAAAGTTATGAAATATTGATTAGAATTATTTCAGATTTATTTCAACAAACAAGTGTCAACATAAAGACTAATAAAATCAAAAGATTATTTAATTACGTTAATGAGACATCTCTAAATTACTATATTGAATAAACAGATTTTTGGTGATATTTAAATTAACCAATGAATGGTAATTAAATATTTCTAAAGTTAACTTAAATATTAGTTTAATAATCTTTGCGGCGACATATATTTTGAAATGTTTAAGGCACATACTTTTTATTCAAAAGTTTCGTTTTCCATAAAATAAACTCCTCGGTAGTTCACAGTTTGGGCGTTTGTTATTCAAATCCGGCTCCACTAATGGAGATTTATAGTCCCCTCATTATTTTACCTAGCAGCTTCAATTTGCGACGAGTCCATTACTATTTTAGGGATGAGTCTGAAATCTGTTTGGTGTTTAATCAAAGTGGATGACGGAAGTGGAGTTTGGATGCAAACGTTTTATCTTCGTTCTGGGCGAAAAGTGCCCTGCATTACTTCCGGGTGCCAGCGCTTCGTCCAATCATGGACTCCTCAAAATTGGGAGGACTTGAGATGCCTTCCACTCGCCCCATTTTGGACGCTTACTATTGTGAACGTCCGCGACAATCAAGAGGCCACGCTCTCTGCCGCACATCTCGGGGTTGATTTTAATCATGGCGTACCGCCCCCGCAATACTCCCAGCCACCCCTGGGCCCCTGTTAGTTGCCCCTTACGACAGGTAGGAGATGCCGTAGCGGAATTTTTACGCCCCATTTCCACAGGGCAGAACTGTGGAGTAGACCTGTGCTTATCATTGCAACGTGTATGGGCAGATAGATATAATTAAAATCCGATTTTCAACCCAAGTACAAAAATATTTCAACGTAAAATATTTTTGGTCGTCCATTTCTAGTTAGCTTCCACGAAATGCCGTGAAATCTGTGAAAATAATTATCACTCTCATCTCACATAACGACCTCCGCGAATTTATTTAGACATTTACATGGTTTAATTATTACGAGAATTATTAAAACACTAGTAAAATAATAATTTCATCAACACACTTTGTCTAAGCAGTGCTCTGTTTTAGTGCGCGTTGGTGGACTACACATGACTAATAGTTTCCTTTTTGAGAAGTCTTAGGGGTAGTGGTTTCTCACGATGTGTTATTTCACCGTTTAAGTGCGGGATATCTAAAAGTCACGACTTTTGTCAGGGACTTGAAACCACAACCGTCGAAATTTTTACTCGACCCCACGCCAAATCCTTGAGGTCTTGATGTCAATCATTCTCATATGCTACATAAATTATTTATTCTTATAAGTAGGAGCGCGTCATAGCCTAGAAGATTCAAGACACTATTAGCAGTGACAGCCCCGTGGCGCAGTTGGCTAGATACCAGCTTGCGAAACGAGAGGCCGCGGGTTCGATCCCCGCACCGAGACAAATGTTTGTGTGATCCACAAGTATTTGTTTCGGGTCTGGGTGTTTGTGAGACCGAAAAGTCTCTCGTAGTTTCTGATACCCACGACACAAGACTATCTTATCTATCGTATCTTGGTGTGGGGTCAGAACTATGTATGTGACTGTTGGGTGTATTTATTTATAAAATTCATGTCCTCGGTACACACCTCTGTCTTTATGAAATCTTGTGGTTATTCATAATCAATAATCAGGTAGTTTCACGAACCCGCATTAGGCCAGCGTGGTGGACTAAAGCCTAAACCTTCTCAGTTGTAGAAGAGGCCCGTGTCCAGTGGGATGTATGTAGTATATGGGCTGGTGATGGTGAATCAAGTAGTTTAACGGTGAAGGAAACCTGCACATCTAAGATCAAGTCACAAAACCTTCTTAGGTATTTAGTCCGCCAATCCAGAGGCCAGAGTGGTAGACTTATAGTGTATCCCCTATCAGTTATAGAGGCCAGCAGTGGAACGTATATGGGTTTATATAGTAGAAGAAGTTCATAACGAATTAGTAATAGGCTCCTTTAGGTGGGCCATAATATCTGGTAGACGTGGCAGATGAAACACATTTCTACCTATTTCTGAAGACACAAGTGTGAGAGAGCAAGTAATTTGAAATTTGGAGCAGTCTGCGTGCCGCAATCAGTTATAAGCCGAAATAAATTGTTTGTTCATGCCCAAATATTTGTACTCGTATATGTAGACTTATTCTCTTGGTCTTTAACATTTTATAAAATTTTATACAGAAACATTTTGTATCATTGTGGTAATGGTTATTTATATATCCAATTTTATAAGGTTCGTTAGTAGGGGTGTGCGAATATTGTTCGAATCGAATCGAATCGAATAGTATTATTCGCAATTTTTCGAATAATTCGAATTTAAAAAAAAACTTTTTTTTAATAATTATATAATATACTCAATAAATCGTTAATTTAAAAACATAATTCGTGGCTTTCGTGATTTATGTACTCTTTTGTATAATAAAAAATTGATACTCATAATATCACTAATACTTGTTGTTGTAAGACATTTTTTAACTTAAAAATCCAACTCAAAAAGAGTATGTTACGCTTTTCACATCAGTACTCAATTACTTACTGCATTATTATAATAATTCGAATTATTCGAAAATAATAATTATTAATTCGAATTATTCGAAAATTATTCGAATTTTTTCGAATTTTTCGGGAACTTTCGAATAATTCGATTCAAGTTTCGAATCGAATATTAATATTCAATTCGGGACGAATAATTCGTAAGTTCTAATTATTCGCACACCCCTATTCGTTAGTCGTAGTATCCTCAACATTTTGTTATACGATATACACATACATCTGTGTGAATTTTAATAAAATAAATTCTAAAACCACGTTAGCGGAGAGAATTTTTCACAACAATGTTGCAATGTGTATTTCCTACAATTCTTTTGTGCGAAATATCCAGCACTGAGGAATAAAGAAAAGTAATTAATTTAAATTGTTGAACATATAGCGCTGAATCCATTTATCACCTGGGAAACAAGAAAATCCGACACCGTTTGATCGTTTGCAAAAACATTTCTAATTAAGGAATTCCATAGCATTTGATAGAACATAAAACAACGTTTCCAGTTCCCTAGATGGGTGTAAATTGTAAAACGTGAATCGCTCAAATATTTACAGGGTGCTTGGCTGGACGCGCCGCGCAGTCCGTGTTTCATGTGGAATGTAAAGGTTCGTATTTCGAGCAAAATCGCAGTGATAAAACGAACGTGATATTATACTCGTATCTCTATATCTCTTATATAATATCGTTATATCTCTTAAAAGTAGTGATGGCCTCGAGTTATAAGCGCGCGGTCGAGAATCTCGGCGGTCGTGGGATCAAACCCCAGGCACACACCTCTGCACACCTAAATTTTTTTTGGTGTGTAGTCCGCCAACCCGCACTAGGCCAGCGCAACGTGGTGGACTAAAGACTATACCCTCTCAGCTGTAGAGGAGGCCCGTGCCCAGCAGTGGGACGTAGGTACGTATGTACGTGTATGTATGTATATAATATATGAGCTGATGATGTTATCTCTTATAAAATAGCACTAGTCCCCACACTAGGATACCCTGTGTCGTGGGATCTAGTTTCTCGTCTAATTAAACTGGAAAAAATATATATTAAATTAACTAATTTACTAATTTCAATTAAAAAAAAGAAAAAAAATATTAAAAATAAACATTAATAATATAGAATGATAAGTTTGCTCAAATGTGTGTACGTGTGTTCTAATGTCTACTTAATTCATATTTAGAGTATAACCAGTAGTATAATCAAAATTCAACACGTTAATATTAACGCAGACATATTATGAACATTCACTCTACATTCAATAATGTTTTTATTGTATTTTTATGAGTATTTTTATTGAATGATACTGCAATAAATATAGATATGAAAATCCAAACCTTAATTCTTAAAATAACTATCCAAAACGACGAATTGCTAACATTAAATTTATTAATGACATATTAAAATACTACAATAGAATTTATCGTTTTTAAAAATTCATCATAATCTTTAAGCGTCTGAACGCATGATATCGATCCCTACGTACACATGTTCGCACTGTAACCGAACCAAAACTGTTGGAATTATTTACAAGAACGTTTTCCGGCTCTTTCAAACGATAGCTTTTGATACTTTTTACCGAGACACAGCGAATAGTTTTGATATTTTAATAGCGTGCGAACTAATGGATTCATAGTGGCCTTCTTTATACACTTCAGTAGCGTGTATTATTTTTTGAATAAAAATTTCTATTATACTTTCGTTTATTTCAAAAACAAAGGAAATTGAATACCAAAGCTATGTCAGCAAAAATTGCTTTTGAGACATCTGAAGTTTATGTAACCGGTCCTCATCGTTACCGATACCGAATAAAAATATATTTTTGACATTATAAACAGCCTCCTTTTCATACATATAGACAACGTTAATTTAAGGTGCCACGTAAATACGAGTATATCGTTAAATTGGATAGGAAAAATTGAGTTTTAAAATGCGTCCAGGATTTTTAATAAAATATTTGCAATATGATTCGGCGAGATCATTTTGCTGAGTAAATTTTTAGTCATACGTAGGGAAGTGGGTATTAAAAATGAGCACGCGATTCCGTGAATAAACTATGGTATATTAAAATTACACTTAACATAGACAAAGTAAAGTATAACAACTTAATTACAGACAGAGTACAATAACAACTTCAGCGAATAGGTGCGTGGTGTGCTCGTCACGAGTGATGGCAGACTGTTCTTCAACCAAATAAACCGACCCTTTTATCGGTCTCCCCGATGAGGATCGGTAGGGATTTAATATAAAAATATATTTCAAAGAACACAAACCAAGGTCTATCTCTTCAATAAACAATATGGGATCGCCCAAACATCTGTGCTATTGTCCAAAGCGATAAACCCATTTCCAAGGATTGCCGGTGCTAAAGACTTAACTAAGTAATATAGTTTTATTGCACCGGCATGAACGAGTATTTATAATTGGAGATTTTAACAAAATATTTGACAACAGCATTTACTAATCTTTAACAATATGATACATAAAAAATTCTTGTTGTGATAAATTTTACAACTCGCAGATGTTTATGGTTAAACGTCTGCAGTCATAATTACAAAATAGAACAATGCCTGTTTATAAAGTTAAAAATTACAAGAAATGGATAAAAACAATGCATGTTTAAATAAGGTTAAAAAATACTAATAATTAGCAAGTAAATATAAAAAAACTACATCTATGTTGACGTGTTGCTACCGGCACAAATTCAAAAATGTAGGAACAAAATAGTTTTTTTTCTATAAAACTTTTATAATTTAATAATAAGTGTTGTATAAGTATCCAGTACAAAATGGTAGAATAGCTTGATAAAGACATTATGGTAAACGCAGTCACGCCTGTGTCCCTGAGTGGGTAGGCTGAGATCCATGTCTATTCCCACGATTTGCCAATTGTGTTGATGTCTCACGTCATAAGGACGAGCCTGCTTTTCGGACATATTTCTATCAGAAAATTTGAAATAAATCTAAAATTTTCATCTGTAAACGGCACTAGATACAAGATAAAAAGAAAAGGTACATATCATCATCATCATATATATATATATATATATATATCATATATACTATATTAATAAAAAAATATTCTCGAGTACGAAGTAGTAACGCCGGTTTCTAGAAAAATTTCTTTCGGGATCCATGAAAGTCAAAGAATAGGACGCCTTTCATAATTCCATCCTAACCTTAGACGTATCAAAGCAGCCCAGCAAACAAAATGCTATCAAAATATACCATGTATTATCACAGGAAATTCTTAGGAGTTGATACAACCAATTTCATATTTTGCATGTTAAAATTTTTTATTTTGGAATGATGAAGAATTGAATGTATTGGGCCCATCTCCATCGACACGTAATTGAATAAAAAAATCTATTAAATCGGTTTAGCGGTTTAGGGGTCAAATATTTTCATACATATTTGTTCGACATATTGTTATAACATAGCAAAATTAATTAAATGTCGTGATGGCCTGGAGGTTTTGCACGCGGTCGAGAATCGGAACGGTCGCGGGTTCAAACCCCAGGCACACACCTCTGACTTTTCGAAGTTATGTGTGTATTCACAAAGAATTATCACGCTCTTCAACGGTGAAGGAAAACATCGTGATTAAACCTGCACACCTAAAAGATCTTAGGAATTTCTTAGGTGTGGAGTCCGCAAACCCGCACTAAGCCAGCATGGTGGACTGAGGCCTAAACCCTCTAAGTTGTAGAGGAGGCTCGTGCCCAGCAGTGGGACGTATATGGGCTGATGATGAATGATGATGAAAATTAATAAATACAAGTTTTTCTTCCGCATATTGGTCCATAATATTTTCAAAACGAATGTTAATGTAAAATATTCAGGTTGTATTTAAAACTACGGTCATTTCCTTAACAGACAATTTGAGTTACTTCGTTAAACCTAACTATTAGTCAATGCTGCAATCGAAACAATAATTTACCAAATTCAACTAAGGATAAGCCCAATTGAAACCTGAGCCACAGGACAGCCGCAAATCTCAGCTTACCTGTAATACGAGGGATAGAATTACGCTACAAAATGTACGGGAATTAGTTTGATAATTTAGTCATGAAGGCTTTCATTTGCAATACAATTCTGAATTATCTTATTATACATTCGCATGATTTTCGCATCCTTAAAATATTTGTGTTGTTATATTTTTATAGACGGAAGCAGTGAACAAATAAGTGGATCATCAATTAGTGAAAAATTTATGCTAAGAATTACATAAATATTATTATTATTCTCAGCCTTTCGCCGTCCACAGCTGAACGAAGGCCTCTCCAAGGCGCCAACTATCTTGGTCTTGATCCTGAGCAATATCAATATAGTATCTTAAACTAAATTTAACAATTTTATTAAAAATTTAAGGGATAGTAAACATGAGGTCCTTGCGGATCAACTACAATTGAAGAATGAAGAAAAGTTGTTAAGCTTCTGTTCGCAATCTAAGGGACAAGTTGGATTGAAACTTGTCCGTCAACCATTCAATCGTTGACTGATATTACTTTTATATAATCTAAGGGAAATAATAAATAATGTTTCTCACAACAACAAGACACATAAAACATTTCTTGAATAAAAAAAAAACACAAAAATAGAATGTAAAAATGAAAAGACTTGGTTGTATTACCTGCAATAGTATCTTTATTATTTGATATTTCACAATGTACCTGAAGTCCGATATCCCTGAGTCAGCTCGCTAGTGATATTACATCCTATCGCTTCCATAAAACGTGAGAATTGAATGTACTTTCTCGCGTGCACCACGTCCGTGGGTTGGGTAGGTAAAGTTGGGTTTACACGAGGTTTCTTTAGAATGGAAAAATATTGTGACAACCCTAAATGTTACCATTATTGAACGCCATTTTAATTTAATGAAATTTTTGTCCGTTGCAGTGCAGTTTAGGGTCTTGTAATCACAATAATAATCATATTGTGACGAACGAACCGGAGCAACGCTTCATGGGATAACCTATGAACTGAAATAAAATAATCACCGACATTTTGCACCGGCTTTATTTCATCCACCAGTACGACACAGGTAGAATAATAACACCTTTGTAATATTTTATTCAAGGTGCATATAGTATATATATATATATATATACTCAGCCTATCGCCGTCCACTGCTCAACGTAGGCCTCCCCAAGAAAGCGTCAACCATCCCGGTCGTGAGCAGCCGTCATCAAGGTGCATATTAAGCTTAAAAAATAAAACAAATCCCAACGAAAGACGATGAAATCTATTCAAAATCAAAATGTTAAAACAACTATTTACGAACAATATTCAGCAACAAAACACGACAAATTCCATTCCGACCTCGATGCGCAAACAAATAACAGCGTGGAAGGCGCCTAAGCCTGATACAATATTTTTCGTACATATTTTTATGGGGGATCAGTTCTGTCGTGAGACTGCCAATAAACTTGCCCCCGCCAATAAGTTGTGTCGTTCCATTTTACGAGTTATGTCCACTCTGTCGTTCGGTTTCAAAACTTCAATGGTGTTACTATGTTATGGCTGGTGTTATGGCGATCAGGAGAAGATCGGAATTCTGCTGTATACAAATTAGAAAGGCTTAGTTTTTTACATATACTAGACTGCCTCGTGGTCTCGCGGTACAAGTATGTGCCGAGCGATCTAGAGGTCCTGGGTTCGATTCCCGGGTCGGGCAAAGTGTTATTGGGTTTTCCATTAGGAAATTCTCGGTAACAGCACGGAGTCTGGAAATGTGCCCGAAAAACGGCAATAGGCTCGCCCCCTATTACGTGGGACTGATACATACTTGGCGAAATGTGGGTGCAGAGATGCGCCTCTGCCTACCCCTTCGGGGAATACAGGCGTGAGTTTGTGTATGTATGTGTGTAGTTTTTTACATCGGATTTTAAGCACTATTTATTTCAGCTCACGTCAAACCACTGCCACTGGTGAGTAGGTATATATTTTAAACATAATTTTTAATGTATTTAATTAATTTATCTTTAAATCGTTGATTCCGCGGCATGTATTTGCAAGTATCGAGAGGTTACATTAACTATCCAGGTTCGGCGAAGAATTATTGATTTTCTCTTTATAAATTCTCAGTAATAGAAGTAATCTAGGAATGTGCTTAGTAAACCGTATTGGCTTGGTAGAAACACATTACTACCATTCGGGATATGAACGTAATAGAGTTTGTATCTGCGAATTCAACCCTTACTATAATTCCTTACTATATAATATTATAAATGCGAAAGTAACTCTGTCTGTCTGTCTCGTTTTCCTGCTAAAGCTAGAATGATGAAACGACGTGTAAACGACTGTAACTGTAACTATACATATGTCTGTTACGCTTTCACGCCTAAATTATTTGGCCGATGTGAACGATTTTTGATATGGACATAAATGGGACTCTGTGGAGTAAAATAGACTACAACTTATTTTCTTTCTGAACCCAACCCTGTAGTCTATGCGGACGGAGTCGCGGGCAAAAGCTAGTTTGCTATAATGAAATATAAAAATTCCGACCCGATAATTATTTATATTCAAACAAAATTGCGCTGCGAGACATATCTATATGCCTCTTAAGAATATATTTTCAAGTGCTTATGCTTCATACAAACAGCTAGAAATCTCCACACAATATGGTTTATCAAACATGTCTCCCACTTTTGTGTTCGCCTAACAATATGCTAAGAAAAATCATAATAACATTATAGGTGGTCTCGAAAGCTATCGAATTGAAAGGGGCCCGTACCTCCTCCGTTCAGCGCATAATAGTCCTTGAACCTCGAGGGTTGAAGCGGAGGCTGCCTCGTCATATTTATAGATCTTAATTTTTTTCATACATATTTAATAAGCGAATGTAGTGAGATGTGGGTAGATGTATGAATATTTCTATTGTATGCTTGTAATAGTAACTGCATAAAAAAGGGACGAAAGATTTGCATACATTTACTATAATGCATCGGAAAATTCTCTCAGACCAATGTTGATGTGGTTTTATGATCCAGAGCAATTAACGTTTGCCAGAGCTTCAATTCAGTGGTAAAATATACTATCAAGCATTCATCCGATTATACAGACTACCTTATCGTATATACAATAGTCAATAGACTGACATTATTAATTACGAATTTGCTGTCAATTGTGTTGACTTATGAAAGATTTGAATCGTTTTTCGTCACTCTGATATGTATTCCAATCGTATTGAATTTATCATCAGAAAAAAATCCAGACAAGTATAATGTGACCACAAATACATTTTACTTCTTTCATTAAAAAGGAGTAGTCCTTACTAAAATAAAAACCCAACAGTCACACACATAGTTCTGACCCCACGCTAAGATGCAAGTCTTGTGTCGTGCGTATCGGAAACTACGAGAGACTTTTTGCTCTCACAAAAATCCAGACCCGAAATTAACATTTGTGGATCACACAATCATTTGTCTCAGTTCGCAAAAGGCAATCACGTCTTGCCGTTTCGCATCCTGGTGATTAGCCAAATACGCCACGGGGCTGTCAGTCAGTTAAAGAAACAGAACGCTTTTATATGTAACCTTGATTTTGAGAAGAATGCTACTTAATTTCCGAATAAACTTTTCAAAGACGTTTCATTCCTTAGAGACTTTACATTCAATCTAATTAACTTGGCAAATAATGGTATGTGTGCGGATGGCAACGCGAAAACAGTGTGGTGGAAAACTATCCGTACGGAGACGCGTGCCGAGTGCCGGCCGCTAAGTTTTACAAAGAAGTTGAGCAAGTGTTTGCACAAATACCAAGTGCCCTGACTACTCTGTAAAGTTTACAGGCTTGGCTTAGGTCACGAACAGAGCGAGAAGCTTAGCTTATAATATTATGTACGTATTTAATTCACATATCCTCTCTAGCCTGAAGTAATTATACTTACAACCACGCTTTGCCAGTCAGTATTCCATTTATATTCTTTGCATAGGGAAAGAAAGAAGGGAAGAGATAAAGAAGGAAAAATATATTTGTCGGAGGAGGAGGGGCTTTAAAATGTTTTTGAAATGTGTGACGTCAGCAACTCTGACGTCACAATTGTTGGTTTCATTATTATTATACATATTTTGCGTTTTCCTTAGGAAAACATTGTTGGTTTCATAATGATTAATTCACACACAAGGCTGATAGTACAGTATTTTTTGATATAGTATATTGCAATGTTTTTATTCATTTGGCTAATATGGCAGGGGTTGATCGGCACCCAAATCGCATATTTCTTTTTTATGTTAACCTTGTTGCTGAACACTGGCTCCTATGATACAGGCTTTAGCCTAGTATAGGAGTCGGAGTAAAATTTTTGTGACAGTATGTATACTATAACCCATCAACTGGCTATGTATAATTGTTAATTTATTAGTTTTAAGATTCGTGTTTATCATATTTCATTTTTTATCTTGTAAATCTACTGTACTACATTTCTTATTGGATAATATTATAAAATACTTTTTTTTCTTTTTTCTTTTTAAGAACAGCAGTGACATCGTTATTATTGGAGGATTCATTTTTAGAAGTGATGTTCACAATCAACTTCAATCAAACTATACTAATCTATACTTAATATTATAAATGCGAAAGTAACTCTGTCTGTCTGTCTGTCTCGCTTTCCTGCTAAAACTACTTAACCTGTTGATTAGATATAAATAAATATGACATCAAAAGTTTGTAAAAAAAATACCTTTATGGGGGTAAAATAAAAATGGGGGTGAAAGTTTGTGTGGAACTATACCTATGTCTGTTACGCTTTCACGCCTAAATCATTTGGCCGATGTGAACGATGTTTGATATGGACATAAATGGGACTCTGTGGAGTAAAATAGACTACAACTTATTTTCTTTCTGAACCCAACCCTGTAGTCTACGCGGACGGAGTCGCGGGCAAAAGCTAGTTCCATATAATTTCCATTGAGTGCATTATTCCATGGTATTATAATATTCCATTAAGTATTGACTTCAGATTTTTAAGAGAATGTCAATTTTTTTGTTTTTGTCGGGATGTTTTTTTAACGTCAATGTTTTTGTGATCACCGTAACTATTACCTGTCTTAGTATTCGCTTACGGTCTTTTTACATTCTGTATATAAATTCAAGACATTTACAGTTAATATATCACACGCTTATAAATTAAGCTGACTCCATATGTCAGACGCTATCTTCACAGTGTCTGTCCGTTTATCGTATGTAAAGCCTCATGAGCCTGAAAAGGCAAATATCCTAATCAAAGGAATTTGCGTGTCAAAGTTACTACGTACATAGGATGAAGTGTAAGACAAAGCCTGCAGGGTGATAAATCATGGTGGGATAAATGAATATGATATGTATTTGATTCATATTTTAGTTTAAATAATTATAATAGTATGTTATACTTCTGTTGACAAATATTACAGACCTAAGATAAAAATCATTCACAATAATTACGGCTGTCAATTGTAGCGTTCAAGATTTTTGTCCAATAAATAAAACTGTTAGGTACACACGCACACATATGTACATACATACATATATATACTCATACATAAATACATACGCACTCACGTTTGTATTCCCTTAAGGGTAGGCAAAGGTGCATTTCTGCACCCATATTTCGCTTTATGTTTTTGTCCTACGTAATATAGGGCGAGCATATGGCCGATTTTCAGACAATTTTTTAAACTCCAAGCTACTACTGAGAGTTTACTAATCGATAATAACTCAATAACACTTTGCTGGACCTGGGAATCGAACCCGGGACCCCTAGATAGTACGGTACTTGAAACGCGAGACCAAGAGGTAGTCGCATAAGGTGTATGTACACATGTACATAAAAATATATAGCAACAATGTCTAAAAGTGCTACGGTTGCTTTGCTGGCGCAATTTTTTATGTGTATTGTTTTTCTTCTTTTTTGTGTAATATTAGTTGTTTTTGTTAATTATTGTTCTAGCAATAAATGCTTCTATCGTTCTTTCTTCTATGACGTATTACATAATGTATGTATCTCCATTCTACATAAGTAAGTACCTAATGGTATGAGAAAATCTTTTAAATGTACTTTCTTTAAATATACGAGTAATTAAAAAATTATACACCCAACTGTCACATACAAAGTTCTGACCCCACACTAAGATACAAGTCTTGTGTCGTGGGTATCAGAAACTACGAGGGACTTTACGATCTCACAAACACCCAGACCCGTAACAAATATTTATGAAAACATTTGTCTCCATACGGGGATCGAAACCGCGGCCTCTCGTTTCGCAAACGGGTATCTAGCCAACTGCGCCTCGAGGCTGTCTAAATTCACCGTCCAAAGCTTTCTTGCTTTAATAAGGTATTTTTAATTATTATTTTTAATATACAAGAAAATATTATTTATCCCAAATATTCTTGGCACACAATTATATTTGATGCGAACTCTGTGCATTCTAAAGTGATAGTATCTTTCGCCTGCTTGAAGTGAACTTCTGCTATTCCGTCAAGTAACAACAACTATAACATGTAAACAACTTCAGTTTTAGATAACAAGACACCATGTTAGATGGCTTTTACGTAACGAAAAGTCTACTCGAGCGTTTCACACCCTACTTCAAACACTTCTGTCGCTACGAAGTCTACACGGTCTACGCTCGCTACGGCGTAGCCTATCGTGTAAGCCACGTGTATAAAATTGCTTTTCCAAAATATACATTATGTTGCTGCAAAATATACATTTATGTTCTCGTGTCTTTAAAATTGGTAGGCTAGATATTTTATTACAGAATAATATAAGAATTGATTGATTCATTTGTTTTATTTGTTTTTTCCTTCGAGGGTTGCTATACAGTGCAGTAGCAAAACGTACGCTAGAAACGTGTTCGGTACATAAAAAGGTTTACTCCCTATTAAGTAGGAGGTGAATCAGTACTCCAAACACAGTTTCAATAAACACTTCGCACTAGATAAAAACGCAGAGTACGCATGTATTTATTTAAACGATAAAAGTTATTTTAAAAAAACAATATTGTGGAATACGATTTAAAATTCTAACCCTAATCTTGGCTGGTATTTTTTCGTACCCTGATGGTGCGCGACCGTAAAGTTCGTCTTAGTTTCTTATAAGAAGTAAACAAGTACCTGCATATGAATGATGTAAGCATTAATATGCTCGTCTCGTTTCGTCATCGTCTCAGCAGTTCCACCTATGTTCCTGTCAAAATTCCACAAAATCGCTTTATCAACCTGTTAAAGCATAACAAAACGTACTTACTCGCTTATGATATCATTTACCATTTCCATGCACTAATTACGATTGTATAATCAACAGGCAAAATAAACCAAAGCATACAATCAATTTGCACCAACATTTCCAATATAATAAATGCCATTTGCAAAAGGGCGATTTGATCAAACATTACGTTAAACCAACACGGCCAACGTGTTATGACACAACACAAACGGCTCGCTTACAATGAATATCCAGCGTTTACGTTGCCATCCACAATAATACATTGATAATAGTGAATGTAGTATTAATAATGTCGGAACTAATGTATCGTGCGATATCAATATGCAAGCTACGTGGCTTAAATTGATCAATGGAGCACTGAACATTTACGAGTAATAATTTAATACTTTGATGTTTGGAGGTATGTTAAATAAGTTATAAGGCTTGGAGGAGTTTCAAGTTTGTTGTAGTAAAAATCGCTTACAAATTCCCTTTCTTTTTGGTAATTAAATTATAGGCTAGAAATAAAACTATCCTTTTTTTAGCCACAGTTACATGAGGAGGAAATATTTGTTTTCTTGAAAGCTTACACTTCTAAGCATAAAATCGATCATTCAATTAATAAATATTTGCTTATTAAGTTAGTTTCACGTTGATAAATAGACTGATATGCTAAAATTTAATGACGTCACTATTAAATTTACAGAATATGTATTTTTACCGCTTCAATTATTAAAAACCCGATAAACCTCAGGAATCCAATCATTCACCCTTTAATGTGACAAGTTGAAGTTAATGAGAACATGAGAATATTTCACAAAAGAATGACACGCCAACCGAGGGGAAATGAAGGCAACGAAACGCCGCAGTCCGTCGCGACGCTACTAAAACGGCCGATGTAATTTCCTTTCGGATCATTCAAGAAAAAAGTATTTAGGGTATATTTACATAGGCCTATCTGGTTTGCCAAAGGACTTTGGTGATTGACGGTTGGAAAGGATGGATATATATTTATTTAACGCTTAATAAAATTGCTCCTTTATTAAAGACTTTATTAAGACCTTTATTATTGCATTTGGAATAGAGCTTTGGCAGTAAAAAAACACTTAAGATAATTGTTTTCATAGACCTATAAAAGAAATTACATTAATCTCCTGGATATTCTTAACAAATTAACAAAAAATTATACATCTAATTTTGATATTGACATTGTTCATTGTCTACGTAAAGCAGGGTCGTGGAAACTGTCTATAAATACTTTTATATCTTTTTGTCTGCAATTGTCTCTCTGGTTTTGTTCACAAGTAGCCATCTTTGAGCGAGTCTTCTTCCCTGCCCCCTTATTTATCTTTCTCTCCCGTCCAATGTCCCTTCTCACTCTCACCCACCACTAGCTAGGTCTTGGTAGATGAGATGACTGGCTGTATATTTTGTCTTTGCCCCATTATTCTTCTGCGGCTTTAAAATTTAGATAATCATCTACCCCCAATGGCCAAACATAAATTAAAGTGGTCTAAAAAAGACAATTTATACAAGTTGCATTCAACAAGTCTCACTGGAAATCAAAAGTGGCTCTTATATTAAATGTATATAGGTTTTAGACCTGATGTTTTGACAAAACTTATTCTTTAAAAAACAATGTACATGAAAGCGAATGGTAAAAGAAAAGAGCGTATGTAATGCCAACTGCATTAAGTACAATAATTATCAATGAGAAATCCAGGATATTTTTATTTAGGGATTTAAAACCTTGCGAATACTTTTTATAAGATAAAGGATCGTTAAGCCTCTAGCAATTCAATATTTCTATAAAAAATAGCACCTATTCTGCCATAGTAGAATTCTACTATGGTAGAATAGGTACTATTTGAGTTGAGCACGGACCATTGTCCATAGTCCGTATTGTTAATCCTCTAGCAGTTCAATATTTCTATAAAAAATAGTAATTTCTATAAAAATAGTATTTTTATAGAAATACTATTTTTATGACTATGGTCCGTGCTCACAAAGTAACTAGTTTACCAAAATTTCGTCGTCGAATGAATTTGATACTTGCCGGTTCACAGACAGCCGATAGACTTGTACAAGTCTTCAACCTAAAATATCAATCTAATCAAAATGAGATATCGAATTCCAAACTCAAATTCGCATTCGTGTAACTATCGTAAACAAGTGAGTTCGCACATTATCCCGTGTTCGCATCTCAGCTAATCCGTTGATATTAAGTTCCCAGTATTTGCTCGCACTGATACCGCGGCGCGCCGTTTCCATTCCTACCCGTTGTGATTTAATCCACGGTTTATACACTGGATCTCAACCGATTGAATACTGGAATGTTCTGTATCGGCTTCTTGTTTTGTTTTAAATAGGTAACTGCCAGAGTTGTACTCAAGTCAAAGTCAAATTATCTTTATTCAAATAGACTTTTACAAGTTCTTTTGAATCGTTAATTTTAAGCAATTTTAAACTAAACTATTGCCGCTTCGAAACGTATACTTAGATTACTATTGTAGTAAAAAAATAACAATTTTGCATACATACATACCCTAATGTCTGTATTCCTCGAAGGGATAGGCAGAGGTGCATTTCTGCACCCACATTTCACAAATTGTGTTTTCATCCCACTTAATAAGGGGCGAGCCTATTGCCGTTTTTCGGGAACAAATCCAGACTCCGTGCTGCTACTTACAATTTTATAGTGAAAAAAAAACAATAAAACTTTACCAGACCCGGTAATGAGACCCAGGAATTCTAAATCGCATAGCACATACTTGTACCCCAAGACCACGAAGCATTCTGTTTTCTCTCGATTCTCTTGATCTCATAAAATTCACACGTGCTGTATCTAGCCTACCTTGCCATTTAATTAGTTATGACGATTTCCAATACTTCAAATGCTAACATTACATGAAAAGTCTTTAGATAATTATAATAGTACGTAATGAAAAAGAGCTACGTAAATTATTTTCTGCTATTGATGAGTTAGGATCAAATACTCAAATAAAAAAAAAACATTCTAACGCGACATCGTTGAAATTAATCTTGGAAAGAAGAAGAAGAAAAACAAGAACAACTTTAATATTAGAAAAATATTCCAAAGAAATCATAGTAATAGCAATCTCGATTGGACCTTACCTACCGTACATACTCAACGCTCATTGGCTGAACGGGTCGGCAATCCTCGGCGCCCCCGAAATGACCCGAAGTGCATTCTTAGTGCGGCAGTACACGCGCGTTTGACTACGTGCATCCAATTACGGTTGCTACTCAGATATCCGACGCTGAAATTCCATGGCATCTACGTGAACGCTTCCTCCAAAATGGAATTAGCGCCGAGAATTAACCGGAGGCATGGCCTAAGGCATTTTGATTACAAAATCGAGGTTGGATCATTTGTTGGTATAGGGAAGAATCTCATATCGGCTCTTGGAAAGGGAGACATGCATTTTTATGATTTACTTATAGCTATAGTTAGCGTCAGATTTACGACTAATGATAAAATGTTCTTTATTCATTTCATTGACTATGATTATCAGGTTGTGATGGAATCGAGGTTTAGGCACATGGTCGAGAATCTCGAGGGTCGCGGGTTCAAACCCCAGGCACACACCTCTGACTTTTCGAAGTTATGTGTGTATTCACAATGAATTATCACGTTCTTTAACGGTGAATGAATACATCGTGATGAAACCTGCTCACATAAAAGTTCTTAGGAATTTCTTACGTGTAGTCCGCCAACCCGCACTAGGCCAGCGCGGTAGACTAAGGCCTTAACCCTCTCAGTTATAGAGGAGGCCCGTGTCCAGCAGTGGGACGTATCCATATACATATGTACGTCATGGGCTGATGATGATTGTCAAGTGTTTAAAATTGCTGTAACAAAAAATATTAATAATCCTAGTAACAGTAAATAATTTAAATGTTAATATTTTATGTAATCCATTTATAATCACACCTTGTATTCCCCGAAGGGTTGGCAGAGGTACAATTCTGCACCCACATTTCACCAGGCACGTTTTTCGGGCACAATTCCAGGTTCTGTGCTGCAACTGAGAATTTTTTAATGGAAAAACATATTATTAACTCCTTCATTTTAAAATAGGAAAGTTCTCTATTTAGCAAAGCTTTTAAAAGGTGCTAGCAGTGGTAAGAAACTGTATTAAAAATTATCTAATCACATCATATTAATAAAACTATCATGTTACGACACTTTTCCGCCCATATTAAGATACCTTTTGGTGTAGGCGTCCCGCTCCTACCGTTTAGTGACCCCGATGACCCCTGACCTCGATCTCAACCAGAAAATACCATCGTAGGACCCCAATCTCCTACGACCTCGGTATTAATATTCCATTCTAAACCAATTCAAATGTGGGCTTGTGAAAAAATAATGTTATTATTATAAATAATGATAACATTATCTGTGAAAGTCAGTTGTTTACCTTGATAACAGAGTTGTTTCAATGAAGGTCTTCAAAATTATGATTTATCGTCGATATTGTTCGTTGAAGCGAAAATTTTTGTTTTCGTTCAACAGTTGTTGTTAACTTTAGCGCTGCCTTAAGTATTTCTTGTTATCTTAAAATTATAGTTGAAAATAATTCCCTTCGGCTCCGAAGTATAAATATTTCAAAGATTACAATGAGGTCACTACCTCCTCTCTATTCAGTCTGCATAGACTTTTGAATTGGGTTTAGTAGAAAATCGTGTGATTAATTAAGAACTGAGTAATTGGATGGTGATAAGCAATAATGTGTTAACCCTCAAGAACTTTGTTTTTAGAAAATGGCGGCTAAAGTTTTCTAACCAATTCTTGTAAAGTTTGTTTAAAAAAAACTATCAACTGCATATTGCTCGGTTTACCTAATAAAAAAGAATAATGGATTAGAAATAGATTGATATTACAAAAATAAAATAATCTAGAATATTCTTTGAAAAAAATAATGAGATTATAATTTTGGTTAGTTTTATTATACGTATATTTATTTATACTTTTCTCTTTTTGGTGGCTTAAAACTCTTTTACAGAATGTTCCATACGTGATATATTATTCAAATATATCAAAATCTTTGAATTGTACTACACATTATTGCTTATCAGCATCCAATAATTATAATTATGATAAAATTGATTAGTCTTTTACTTCACAGAATTTTTCGCGTTTACATATTTTTGGTACTAGTAAAAGAAATATCATTGGCCTCATTTATAATATTTAATATTTAAGTTTTGTATACATCAATAAATAGAGATAACTTATATCCATCATTGATTGATAAACAGAATCCAATACAATATTCTTATGAAAACATATCATATGCTTTTTATCGAACTATAAAATGAATATCAAATAAATAACCATAATCACACGTTCAGAACGTGACACAATCATTGCAACAATGAAAAACATGTAACCTTTTCGTATTGGACGGAATCGGGTTACTAATTATTGTCATTGCCGCGACTAGTTATTTCTGTACCATCCTAGCAGCCGCTTTGTTAAACAAATTACCTTGAAAGAGTACACTCGATATCAAATTGTGTTCCGAAGTCGTTAAAACTTTTAGTTTTAAAATTGCGGCGCAATATAAACGCTTCCATAATATTAAAATTAGTAAAGCGTTTTTATTAAAAACGCTTGTTTGACGTAGATTTAAGAGTTTGCATGAAGATCCTTAGTAACTACAAACTATTAAGACAATATTATTTTTAATTATTCCCCCATATTATTCATTTTATATGATGAATAAAAAATATCCTCAGAAAATTTGCATTACAAAGAGACTCGACAAAGTGAAATTCTACTGACCAAATCATAATAAAATACTAATTAAATCGCATAATAACGTGACATCATTGAGAATTTCAACTATTTCTCATCGTCCCTATTAGCGATTTCGATCTGTTATAGTTACATAATGCTCCCTTATCTCCTTACCTTGTATATTCCCTTTTGCCTACTCATCACTCCCAATTATTATAAATATCAGTCTCGCCCGCTCTTTCAAGCCAGTCTATTTTCCATCTTAATCCAGACTCCACGCTAGACGGCTGTCTCATAATTAATTCTTGTATTTTTATTTTTTTTAAAAGCCAATCTTGAAAGTCATAATAACAGATCGTAGGTAGAATGTGTGCTGCCCTGTGGCAAGGGGGCGTTAGAATCCCACCACGGTATCCCCTGCCTGTCGTAAAAGGCGACTCAAAGGGGCCCTTGGGGTCGCTGGGCGCGCTGCGGGGGCGGCGCGTCCTCACTGAAAGTGACCCCGAGAGGGGCGGCGGCACTGTGGCCTGTGTACGTCGCGGGCGCCCATTCACAACTGGGGCGCCCGAACCAAGCTAGTGGGGATGCAACTGCGCCCCCAACAACTCCGAGACGGCCGAGACAAACACGTCTCGGCGGCGCACCGGGCGGCTGCGGCATTACGGTGGGCGCTTCTCGCTCACGTACCGTGGTCGCCCCACTCGGCGCGGAGATGGCCACCGGGGAGTTTTGGTCGGTATGCCGGTTTAGGGAATTTTGTTAGGGACCCAGCCCGGCACTAACACCTGCGCGGACATGACGTCGCCGCGCGCCGGGCTGGAAGACCGGTGACCCCG
This sequence comes from Hemaris fuciformis, assembly GCA_907164795.1. Lineage (NCBI taxonomy): Eukaryota > Metazoa > Arthropoda > Insecta > Lepidoptera > Sphingidae > Hemaris > Hemaris fuciformis. The sequence goes on along the minus strand of OU015438.1, from coordinate 13,509,513 downwards.
ACATACGCTTCCCGCCCCCCCCCTCCCCCGGGGCTGGCGGGAAGTAGAGCCATAAACAGCTTTCCCCTCGAGAACAAAAAAAAAAAAAAAAAAAAAAAAAAAAAAGGTAGAATGTGTGAAAGATAACGAAATTTTTACGTTTGTGAATTTTAACAATCTGGACGACGCTCAATCCTTCTCCACCGGCTTAACATAATGCGTTCATATTTATTATAAGGGCATGCTAAAGTTAAACTCAAATAGTTTTGTCGGAGAACAATCCAAACTATTGTATCGCTATAAATGTTTTAACTACTTTTTTGTTTTTTTTTGTTTTTAGTCCCACGCAAGAGAGAACGGACGGGTCTTTTGTCGTTTACGAATATTATAATGGAAAAATCCAGTCACAATTTGCCTGCCCCGGGAGCTATGGACCGCTCGACGCACACTTATATTACGCCCCGGCACGAATGAGACAAACAGTCAAATTGTCCACTTTAATATCAAACAGATCCATTATAGAACAAACACGATAGTCAAAATTCATATCCTATATACTAACCAGCTTAAAACACCAGGACAGCATACTCAGCAGGCGACGATTCATATTTCCCTGCGAATGCATAATTCCACCGGTTGTACGGCAGTGTGTCAACAAGTCGGCGGGCGGAAGCGGAGTTAGATGTCGAGTCGGCGACAAATAGAACTTCCTGCTTGCTCCACAGAATGCTGTGCTCCAAACGGATTTTGTGCCACGTGAACACGCGTGACGTCACTCGTGGTATTCTGTTTTAAATTTGTTTTAAATTTGTTTTTTATGCAAGGAATATTAAAAGTAAGAACACTAATACTAAACTTCACCCTCATCATCATCATCATCATCATCAGCCCATATACATCCGACTGCTGGGCACGAGCCTCCTCCACAACTGAGAGAGTTTAGTCCACAACGCTGGCCTAGTGCGGGTTGGCGGACTACACACCTAAGAAATTCCTAAGAACTTTGAGGTGTGCAGGTTTGCTCACTTTGCCGTTAAAGTACGTGATAATTCTTTGTGAACATAACTTCGAAAAGTCAGAGGTGTGTGCCTGGGGTTTGAACCCGCGACCGTCGAGATTCTCGACCGCGTGCCTAAACCTCGAGGACATCACGACTTCTATGTAAAACACTTTTAAGTTTTACCCAATAGCAGACCTTTGCATGTTGAAGTAACAAAAGCACAAACAACACTATATTATTAGCAGGATGCAGGCAGGCTAATTCAGTGTGTACTCATATTAATAGCCGCCGCTGGCGATAATCACTGTGATAGGATTACACTGTCGCTGCACTGCCCCTCGTCCAATTTGAGTTGACAGACCGACCGTTGTGTAATTAGTAGCTCAACTCAAACAAACACAAAATGTAAATGAATTTTCATGAAACATAAATAAGTTAATTAATTTAAATAAATGAGATACATAATATTTAATTTAATTCGCGTGTTCCGTGTGGAAATAGTAAAATTATTTTTCATACAAAAGTTTCAAGAACTATTATTTGTACTGTCTCTTGGTCTCGCGGTACTAGTATGTGCTGTGCGATCTAACAGTTCTGGGTCGAGCAAAGTGCGTATGTTTTTCCATTTAAAAAAAGTCAGTAGCAGCACGAAATCTGGAATTGTGCCGGAAGAACGGCAAAAGGCTCGCCTCCTGTTACGTGGGACGAAAACACAATTGGCGAAATGTGGGTGCAGAAATGCACCTCTGCCTACCCCTTTGGGGAATACAGGCGTAAGGTTATGTATGTAAGTATTATTTGTACTGTTGCGGTAAAAATAGTCCTGGTCAGACGTACTCAAAGTTTAAATCACAAATTAATCTGCAATCACGATATAGTAACACTAGTATCTACTAACAATTTTTTTTAGCTAAGTAGCTAGTTTAGCGTTGGTATGTGGCTAGTTATAGGCGGACGTCGGTGTGCCTGGTTGTGGGCACGTAGCGACAGCGCCTGATGTGCTGGATGGGTGCAAGCGCAAGCGCAATGATAAGCACAAAGCAGTTTAAGCGTTTAATGCACTGCACAGCAATTGTCACAGAATATATAACAATAGTCACGGAACAAGAAGATACAGTTCACACACAACACAATAAAGTCAAGATAAATAAAAATAACAGAAGGAAAATAAAAATAACTTTCCGCCATCGGGAAACAAGAAGCGGGCGGTCGTGCCATTCCTTTGTTGTTGATATGCCATCTTGCCGCACACACCGATTTGGGTCCACTTTTTTAATGCGCACTGCAAAGGAGTGGAACGCCCTGCCCGCTGAAGTGTTTCCCGTACGATACAATCTGGACCAATTCAAATCAAATGTGAATAGGCTGCTACTAGGCAGGCATGCTCCATCGTCGACCGCGTCGTCGCTTAACACCAGGTGAGATCGTGGTCAAATGCCTGCACTAGATTTATAATAAAAACTAATAAAGTAAAAGTAAATAACAGAAGGAGACGAGACAGTTAAAAGTACGAGGATACTAATACAAAAGGCAGCTATTAAGCGCGGACGAGATAAGGCGGTGAGGTAGCAGGTGACACGGGCTTCGCGAGCGAGAGAGGTGTACCGACTGGCCGGCTGGCCGCGTCCGTCGGCGCGGCCGACGCGGCCGGCGCGTGAGTTGAAGCGATGACGCGCATCGCTCGCCCTGTCACTACGCGATACCGGTTTGCACCGGCGTGATATCGTGCGCCTCCAATGCACTCCACATAATATATTTAATAATATTTTAATTAATGTTGGGTTCTGTAAGAGTAATGTATTGGAATGTACCTATATGTGTTGTGTAATGTGTGTGAGTGTAACTGTAAATAATATATATATGTATATTAATTTATACATAAATATATATTATTTACAGTTACACTCACACACATTACATATATGTATATTAATTTATAAAATATATTTATTTATTATAAACATTTAATATCATGTGTATATATATATATATATATCGTATATCGTGTATATATTATATGTGTATATATATATATATATATATATATCGTATATCGTGTATATATTATATATATATATACACACGATATTAAATGTTTATAATAAATAAATATATTTTATAAATAAATAAAATATAAGGTACGCCACAAATTCATAGCGATCTGCTTGTTGCACTTCACGCCTAGCTTTAAAAAATATCGACAGCTTTACTTAAAGGCTGTACTCGAAAAGCATTTTTGAAGAGCCTATTATATAATCGTGACGTTTTAGGTTTGATCCTCGCACGAAAACAAATATTTTTATAGTCTACAATAATTGAGATTTTACTCACTGTTTTGTTGACTGGAATGGAAAATATTTTGATTCTGAAGATACTTTACACAAATAGACACTAAAGCTAAGTTTGACGCAGCTCAAACTAATTCCTACAATGAAAAGGTCTCACAATAATCAACAATGGACGAGTGAATTTTTAATGTAAATATTTTAATTTCTCATATTTGTTGGGTAAGTTTGCGTTTGGAGCTAAATAATTGAATTTACACCTTGCCAAAGCGTAGCAGTCGATTAATTGAGAAAACATAATCGGAAAAAATAAACACCAATCCCATTTGACTTTTCAATTAAAAAATATCAAAGCTTTGAACAAAAGGTGTTGGAAGTACAAAAGGCTTGAATACTGGCTTTTTGCTGCGGTTTCATAATTTCCTTATTTGCAGATGTCGGCTGACTGACTTTTTTTTTATATTTTGTTATGCCACCACAATGCGAGCGACGAGAGTTATGCCCACCAGTATTTACATTAAAATAGATGGTTATTTTTCGGTTTTCGAATTTTCAATTGTTTTGTCTCATTCAGATTCTCGCGAAGGATTTATTAATAGTTCACACACGCCGGTTTAATTAAAAACTTTTGACTCGAAGTCAATGTACCTTTTTTTATTTGACCTTACCGTTCTTTTGAATTGTTGCGCTGCCGAGATGAGTAAAAAAATACTTTTTTTTTTCACATTATAACTATTTTTGTGTATTATCACTTTTCAGGCTTTGAAAAAGTGCTTTAAAAAGAAATTGGTAATGGTTTTGAAGAATTTATGTTCTTCTTTCAAATATGTATATATACGAATGTAATTCAAACTTAAAACCTGTTCAATAAAAAAACTAACATTTAAATCTACGCAAAACATTTACATTTGAGTGTCAGTGCGGTTACTTTGCCAAGACAAAATACCTCATATGAAGCTACATAAACTCAACATTATCTAAATATCTGTTTGCCATTTCAATAGTTCATACGTCAGTATCAAAAGTGCCCCACTCTATGTCGCGTCGAATAAGACATGTTAACTAAAGACCACTCCGAACATCGCCCTTTGTGCCGTTGAATAAATCTACTCCACTTCTATCTCGCAGAATATCTGGCAATACCAAAATGGACTGGGCAAATACGAGAACGAATGAAATTGAATTTGCACTATGGCGGTTGTAGTAGCGACGACGCCCGATCTCCCTCGAGACACTTCGGGCTCTCCCGACCGATACGATTCGAAATTTAAATCGTTCGATCGAACAAACCGGTGATTTTTCTTAATTCAAATATATTTTGTATATGGAATAGGTTTTGTAGAACGTGTCACAGAGTTTTGCATAAAAAATGGCAGTTGTTGACGCCGCCATATTGCGGTTCCATTTTTAAATGCATCCATAAAAATGTAACGGGAATCGACAATGACAGCGGTGGTAAACTTGTGTTTATTTATCACACAAAATGCAATTGAAATGTTCATATTTTAAAATAACAAAATTCATTATTTAAGACAAAAATAATATTGAGTTGAATTGATGTTAGTTCGTGTTCTATACATTACTGTTCTTACTTTGCTAAATTGATATTGTAATATAAAATGTTTTTGTTTAATTTCAATGGCGCACGTTTAGAAATTCAATATATGTACCTAGTGTAAGTACTTTGACCTTTGTTATATCGTTCGTTTTAGTCTTAAATTTAAAAAAATACAATTACAACCATGCCTATGCCATTGTTATCTAAAACTACCATACATGAAACTGCTCTATGAAAAAACATCGTAGTCAATTCCGGCTCAGAATTATCGTTTGCTCATTTATTGTCTATTTTTCGTGCTTATTTGGTAAAATATTTAGTTACCGTACCTTCAGGTGAACGAACCTTAATAACTAAAAGTTAACTTATTCCATTTAACTGTGAACTGTCAATTTGTGTGTGTTGTTAAAGCTCTCACAACAGTCCGTAAAACGGTACAATTCCAACTAAAATAAAAGCACGCATTGGACCAAATGGAATCAAAATAAAAAAGTCTTTTGCAGATCCTTTAAACATAAAACTGGGATTTCAATCGAAGCTTTTGGCTTTGGTGTTTCAACGAACTCGAAGATTATTTTGAAATAAATTATTTGTGGCCAGTGTAAAAAAGAAATAACGGTTTTCGAGGTTCTATACCTGTCATTGCTATAGTTTTCGACTTTTTAATACCAACCTGGCAAAGAGGAAATTATCTCTTGTTACTTCACGTAATGTCCAAAAGTCGTGATGGCCTCGAGACTTAGCCACGCGGTCGAGAATCTCGACGGTCGCATGTTCAAACCCCAGGCACACACCTCTGACTTTTCGAAGTTATGTGTGTATTCACAAAGAATTATCATGTACTTTAACGGTGAAGGAAAACATCGTGATGAAACCTGCACACATAAAAGCTTTTAGGAATTTCAAAGGTGTGTAGTCCGCCAACCCGCATAGGCCAGCGTAGTGGACTAAGGTCTAAACCCTCTCAGTTGTAAAGGAGGCCCGTGCCCAGCAGTGGGACGGATATGGTCTGATGATGATGAACTTAACGTAATTTCAGCCTCAAAATTGACCGTCTCGATGTCCTTAAGTTTATCCATCTCATCTATAGGTCTTCAGAATTGTGAGAGGATTGCTCCATGGAGCAGGCAAGTGTAAGAGATGAGAGTTAAAACAGTCATGAGAAAGGTGAATGGTGTGTAACGGATACATGCGAGATGATCACGTCCGGGATGGTTGGCGCCTCTTTGGACGTTCGGGATGGGATAAGAAATAACGACTGTATAGTAAGATATCAACTCTGATGATGATACCACTGGATTCTAGCCAATTTAGTACACTCGACCCAAAAATTAATTGTGAAAATATCAGAATGTACGTTTTGCCATTCCGTTAGCTTTTTAAGTGATAAACAATTCATTAAGATTACTAATATAAATTTAAATCTGTGTCTGCTTTAATTTAAAGACCATCACGTATAAAACATAATTAGTTCATAGTTCTCGGAAAAAAATACGTTGAATGACGACAGATGACCGTGTCTCATATCTGATATTTTATATAAACAAGTAGTAATATAAAATATAAAAAGTCACTCACTTTCTTACATACATACATAAACTCACGCCTGTATTCCCCGAAGGGGTAGGCAGAGGTGCGTTACTGCGCCCACATTTCGCCAGGTATATATCAGTCCCACGTATAGGGGGCGAGCCTATTGCCGTTTTTCAGGCACATTTCCAGACTCCGTGCTGTTACTGAGAATTTGCTAATGGAAAAACCCAATAACACTTTGCCCGACCCGGGAATCGAACCCAGGACCTCTAGATCGCACGGCACATACTTGTACCGCGAGACCACGAGGCAGTTAAAGTTAGTAAGACCAGAAAAAATACAAGTCATTATAACTTAGAAATAAATAGAACTGACTCAATTAGGACTCAAGAAGACTATATTTAGAATCAAAATAAGTGATCATGATTACTAAAAATAGTATACCGTCGGTCCCATTCAACTCTACGCTAAATAAAAGGCCACAACAAAGCAATGCTACTGAAATACACATGACTATCAGGCTCCCGTCCAATCGTAGATAAAACATTAGTTGGTCGTACAAAAAAGCGAAATCACGCTATTTTCATTGCACGAGAGTTTATAGCCCCATCAAATGTATTGTGTTTTTTATCATATAAAACGACGTAACCTCGTGTTCAACCGCATGGGCAATACAGGCTTTTTGTCACACGAGTGTGGTTATGTTATGGCGACCTTTATTGCCGAAACATTCGATGTACTGACTCGCCTCTTTGTCACGTGCTAATAGTCATGATAGCAACATGTATGCTAAGTTCCATAGTAGACTATGACGTTACCTGTTTTCTTTGTCGAAGAGGAATAGTATGATTAATAGAATATTAATAAAGTAAAATGATAATTATACTTACAATGTCATCCATGACTGCCTCGTGGTTTCGCGTATATAATATATTATACATTAAGTCCGCTAAAATATTTTTTTATTTTTATTTTGGTAAATCATCAGACAGTCTGAAATTTACTAGATTGTGTATATAGGTACATAATTATGTTTCAATATACTTAAAATAACTGTTAACACAATTTGCATAGAGAAAAAACACAAAAGAAACTGAGACGCTACGCGAGCCCATTAAAAAGAATGAAGAGTAAAGACTATGGACGTTACGGGCTCCGTTGCATTCCATAATGTTTATGAATCCCAGACTCCTACGTAATTCCCTGCCGGAATTTTCCCGGCTCGCCTAACTTAGTTCAAGGAAAACCTAGGCAAATAAGGTATGTACTTAAGATCTTAGGGAATGCCCAATGGTAAGCGCAAAGCTTAGCGGCGCTTTGTACCCTCGTTAATATTTATTCAGTTAAGAAACCCGTAAATAACTTGTACTTAAGTATTTTGTGTGTTAATAGAGACGAATGGACTTTCTAATGTTCATCTATTAATACATTTCGTTGCGTGTTAGTTGTACTTGCGCTGGTGTGTGTGTGTTTAAATTAAGTGTTAATGTATTTCAAAGTTACAATTTATTAAAAGCGTTAATCTGTTAAAAAGTTTCAAGCTTAGTATCAACAATACGTCATCGAGGTTATTAGTTTTACAGTAAGTCGTGATGGCCTCGAGATTAAAACACGCGGTCTAGAATCTCAACGGTCGCGGGTTCAAACCCCAGGCACACACCTTTGACTTTTAAGTAATGTGTGTATTCACAATTATCGCGTACTTTAACGGTGAAGGAAAACATCGTGATAAAACCTGCACACCTAAAAAAGTTCTAAGACGCTTTCATTTCCCATCATCAGCCATATATGTCCCACTGCTGGGTAGCAGTGGGACATATATGGGCTGATGATGATGATGATGGAGCCAGCGTTGTGGACTAAGGCGTAACTCATCTCAGTTGTATAGGAGGTCAGTGGGACGTGTAAAGGGTGGTGAAGATGTTGATGATGATGAGACCCGGCATTTCTGTTGGAGGTTTATTAGAAACACACTTCTGCCCACCACTTGGGAAATGAAAGCGTCTGAGCGTTCGCATGTTATATCTAAACTAAATGTCACCTTATATTTCCGGAAATCGAATGTGACGTCACGTTAATTCCAGTATGTCAACGCACTGACAAGTAATAGTCGCCCAGAGCAATGTCATGAGTTCAAAGCTCGGTGGATTTCTGACATCTCTTTGTTGACTCTTGACTGTCACTGCGAATGTTTAACGTATTATGAAAGAAACAAGAATGGTAATATATGACGTTTCATCTGGCTCATATCATTAGGCGAAAGTTTGTATGGAGTATCTGGAGATAATCGACGTACTTGATTAACACGTAGGCTAGTTTTTATATCGGAAAATTTATTTTGTCGCGGGTGAATCTACGGGGCACTGCCTATATTAATTCATGAGAACTTAACAGATATTGACATAGACTCATCATCATCATCAGCCCAAATACGTCCCACTGCTGGGCACGGGCCTCCTCTACAACTGAGAGGGTTTAGGCCTTAGTCCACCACGCTGGCCTAGTGCGGGTTACCGGACTACACACCTAAGAAATTCCTAAGAACTTTTTTTTTTAGGTGTGCAGGTTTTATCACGATGTTTTCCTTCACCGTTAAAGCAAGTGATAATTCATTGTGAATACACACATAACTTCGAAAAGTCAGAGGTGTGTGCCTGGGGTTTGAACCTGCGACCGCCGAAATTCTCGATCGCATGCCTAAACCTCGAGGCCATCACTGCTTAGACATAGACTCAATAACTCCTTTAACTTATAAAGATAAGCACATACTATTGTTTGCGATCCCCGTGCAATTCTGAGATACTTTAGCCTGTTTCGAAGATGATCTTTCTATATTTTCATCTGTAGATTTTCGTCTGTGGGATTTACAAAATATAACGTACAGTGAGTCACAATGAATGACATTGTACATTCATACATATATAGCCTCACGCCTGTATTCCCCGAAGGGGTAGGCAGAGGTGCATTTCTGCGCCCACAATTCGCCAAATATGTATCAGTCCCACGTAATAGGGGGCGAGCCTATTGCCGTTTATAAGTTCTTAGGTTTAAAAATAACTGAATGAAGATGAAAAGTGTGTTTGTGGTCGTCACATACAAGATAGCTAGTGCAACGCTCCCGATAGGTTATCTACCGTTTTTACATAATATAAAATAAAACGAAATTAATAAATAGTTCATAATAAATAAATTATTAAACCTATAAAATTTCAAAAACCTTACTTGCATTCAGTTATTTCATAATTTAGTTTAACAACCAGTTCGTCAGTCATCATTAGAGAAAAACGAGCAAGAACTCTAGTATTCCTCATTTCCATTTTTTTTATTTTTTTTTATTGCCTCAGTAGGCAGACGAGCAAGCGGTCCGCCTGATGGTAAGCGGTTACCGCCGCCCATGGACTAAAGTAATGCCAGAGGCACATCCCAGCCGCTGCCTACCGTGTGGTTAACAGTCTTTTTAAGCCTCGTTTAAAGAAGGACAAGTTAATTACAAGTATTTACAATAATGATAAAAATTACATTCTCCGTATCAATCACAACCTATTGTATTGCATAGGAGAATAACATAAAGTTGTGTAGAACGGAGATGCATACATACAATCAGCTTATCGCTCTCTACTGCTAAACGTAGGGCTACACAAATAAGCGCACACAATCCCGGTCTTGAGCAGCCCGCACCCATCAATAACAGTTTTTTTTAGTTAAGGTCAAAAGCCTTATAAAACAGCTTTATCACAGCCTATAGTATAATTCGGATGCAACTTCCACACGAATGTAACAGGCTCGCTTTATTAGTCCCACGCTTCTAATAAAAGGCTGTTTGGTATAAAGGTCTTTATAGGGTCGCCAAATTGTGTTTCCCTTTCTCGTGCGAATTTTCAAATTTTCATCGTGTTATTGCTTTGGAAATGTGAATGTCGTTAAATGTTTGTCAATTTGAAAGAGTAAAATTAATTGTCTACCCAATGTTCCGTTAACCTTTTAAAGGATTTTGTGTATATGACAAAGGTAATTAAATTAATTATATTTAAAGCGTATAATTGCTTTGTTTAATGTGTTATGGATGCAACAATAAAGTCCAACTTTATTTTCTTTTTTTTTCCTTTTTCGGTGTGATTTTGAACTGGAAAAATAGAGGCTTTGTGCAAGCTTCCGTGCTGATAGTATCAAAGGCAGTGCTTTCAAAAAATAATTTAAGTAAATCTTTTCATGAAACCTATTCCCTCCTCAGAATAGAATAATGGAAATTATATGCAGCATGTTTCATTTGCGCAATCCAATAAAAAGTAAAAATATAAAACAATCATTGTTATCAGTGAATGTAATGTCTGCCTGAACAACTCGTGGAATAGTTATTAATCATGGTTCCTTTGGGTGATGCTTGAAAAAGCATTTCAACAGACTGTATATGAACACACATCTTTTAAGAAGAAAACAATCACTTGATTTAACATGTTATGCTTTAGTACGATGTAGTATATTCAATTAAGACAAATTGGTAACCCTTCCTCAATAATAATATTTGTAAAGGGCATTATTAAAAAGAAAAGAAAAATAAGGTAGAAGGTAGGAAACATGTAAATATTTTTCCTTTTTATCCAGACCGGCATAGGAGAATGACTGATATATCTATACATATATTAATAAGATTTTTATTGATATACAACGTGTCACAAAAAGCGATGTTAAGCGAGCACCAGTTGGTCATCACTGCTCGAGAAAAAAATAATATATTTGTCGAAGAGTCGTCACATCCCCACTGTGCGCCCAACGTAGGGTATAAATAAAGCCGCCCGATCAAGATGATTCATTCTCGCTCGGAACGCCGGACCGAACGGAGCTCTGTAATAAGTTTGTTTCCGATTAAATTTGTAATTACCTCCAAAAATTTGACTGTTTGATTTAAAATCAATAACGCCCAAGACTCTCCGTCATATTTGTCGGAGTGTCTTGAGCGTTATTGTTTTTTTTAATAGTGTTAGTAACACTTCTGGGGGTAATTTCAAAAACTTAGTACAGAGTTCCGTTCGGTCCGGCGTTCCGAGCGTGAATGAATCATTCTCGATCGAGCGGCTATATTTATACCCTACGTTGGATGCACAGTGGGGATGCGTCGACGCTTCGACATATTTTAATTAGATATATTGGTCAGCTCAGTGTAGCTCTGAAAGTAACGATAAATCAATCGATATATTATTGATTAATTATTATTAATGTTCGTCATCCTAAAAAGTAACGAATAAAACTTTCACAATTTTCAAAATATTATATAAATATTTTTTGTGTGATTATATCCATTGTAATAAATTTGTCAGCTCCATAAAGTCACTTACACTTTATAGTTATAAATAAGGCATAACATTAACAAAAACAAATAATAAAAAAACAAATTTTCTTTCCAGCCAGCCCTGTTCGAAAATAGTATTAGTATTATATTTACAACGGCACATGAGTTCCCGTGGGCATATCGTGCTATGGGCCGCGCTATCCTCCATTGTATTTCTGTGTAATCCATTAACACCAGACATATATCGTGGTGATGGTTAATTAGGTATTTTATTGTTATTGTTTACACTGACGGTTGCGTACGTAGTATCGCGTAGGCAGTGCTATTGCTGTATCAGTCATGGTCTCGAACACACAGCAAAATGTAAAATAAAGCAGTGTTAGTCTAAAGATTCTTATATTGTTCTTGTTCATAACACACATACATACATAACCTCACGCCTGTATTCCCCTAAGAGGTAGGCAGGAGTGCATTTCTGCACCCACATTTCGCCAGGTATGTATCCGTCCCACGTAATATGGGACGAGCCTATTGCCGTTTTTCGGGCACAATTACAGACTCCGTGCTGCTACTGAGAATTTCCTAATGGAAACACCCAATAACATTTTGCCCGACCCGGGAATCGAACACAGGACTTTTAGATCGCACAGCACATACTTGTGCCGCGAGACCACGAGGCAGTCTTGTCGATTAATCCCCATTAATTCTATTTTCCAAGAATTATTTTTAACTCGCTGTGAGGCCCGGCTCCGCTTCCGCGTAATCATACAAAATTAAGTACCCTATGTACTTTTCCAAAGTCCTATCTATCTCCATGCCAAAAAATATTCAAATCAGTCCAGCGGTTTCGAAGTGAAAGCATAACAGACATAGCATCGTATTGAGTAAAATGAATATGGATGGATTTGACAATTTAACCTAATCATGAACAGTTACTTAACGGGCAAAGTAGTGAAGATTGAAAAAGGGAGTGTCAGAATACAAGCCTAATCAAATGCTTTCTAAGGCGCCTTCCTAGAAGTTAAACTTTTGACGTATCAATACTTTAACGCAATTTTGATAATTAGATTGCTTAATCTAGATAGAATGCCTTAAATCTATAGGTAGTTATTTAATCTAATATCTTTTCTAAAACAGAAACCGACTTCGAGAATATCGTCTTTAGTCGACCTAAGAAATTAAACTGAAAATATTTTTTTTAATGAGTTACCACCGTTATAATAATTACAAGCATAATTATAATATAAGTGCATTGACCCGACAAAAACTCGGCGGTTACGCCACTAGCCGCTTACGTAACGGCTTAACTTCACAACATTCCTGGCTATATTTCCCTCAGTGGGCTCTTTTAATTACAGCTCGCCTCTACATGTATCATAAATTCTAATGGAGTACACCCAACTGGTGGTGCGGATTCAGGGGGTGGTTATGAGCATAAAAATATTAACTTCTATATTTTTTTAATTTTATTTTATTTGTTGCTTGAATATTTATTCATTTTATTTAGGTGTGTATTCCGCCAACCTTCACCAGCGTGGTGGACTAAGCCCTAAACACTTTCAGTTGTAGAGGAGGCCGGTGCCCAGCAGTGGTACGTATATGGGCTGATGATGATAATGACGATGGCATTTATTCGTATTGACACTATAAATAAATGTAAAGAATAGGATAAATTGTTAACTGTCAAGAGATGATTACTTTCCGTTACTGACTTGTAAAGTACAAAATTCGAAAACAGTCAGAAAGTTTCTCTCCACCCCACTATTTTTTATTTTGCATTTTATTTTTCAATGTATACGATGAATGAGATATATCAGCCCATTTACGCCTCACTGCTAGGTTAGGGTCTTCTCTACAACCGCGAGGGAGTAGTCGTCAGTCCACCACGCTGGACTATTGCGGGTAAGCGGACTAAACACCTAAGAAATAAATCATAGTTAAAGTGAAAACACTTCAAAAGTTTTAATCCTAAAATAATTCTAATTCGGTATTACTAAAACAACTTTAAGATAGAAAAAATAGTATAAACATCATTTTTTACCTCTTTATTATCGTGGTGTTTATGTTCTCCTTATTCTATTATTTGAAACCTTTGACAATAATATTAAACTAGCAGAATTGTCGAAAGGGTGACACAGTGGTCCCTTACCGCCCTCTTGAGTGCTGCCCTGCACCACCCCCCATTGTCCCGCGAAGCGTTGCGCAAATTGCATTTTAGAATTTAAACGTAAACGTTAAGGGTACGTGTGATCGAAAATTGTAAATTTAAATGTGTACCCTGATACTTTACAAAGTAATTTAAAAATTAAATGAGCCTAGCTTATTTATTTCTCCCGTTTTTACATATACAGTCAGACGCCTAAGTCTCATATACGTAGACAGAGATTATGGAGTTCCACTTTGCTCTGGCGTGAGAGCACCTTGGCGCAGTTAGCTAGATACCAGCTTGCGAAACAAGAGGCTGCGGTTTCGATCCCCGCACCGATACAAATGTTTGTGTGATCTACAAATATTTGTTTCCGCGTCTAGGTGTTTGTGGGACCGAAAATTCTCTCGTAGTTTCTGATACCCACGACACAGGACTTGTATCCTGGTGTGGGGTCAGAAATATATATATGACTGTTGGGTGTATTTATTTATTATTATTATCTTTTCTTTTCAACCACTTTCTCGTTTAGTCAGGGTACTCTTAATCTCTCTCTCATTAAGAACGCCACAAATCTGTGTGTAACAGGATCTGTGTAGTCGACCTCTGCAAACTCTACCATGTACAGTTGCTGCATGTATCTACTTAGTCAATCTTAGACATTCTATTTATTTTTAACACTTGTATTAAGACTGCCTCGTGGTCTCGCGGTACAAGTATGTGCCGTGCGATCTTGAGGTCCTGGGTTCGATTCCCGGGTCGGGGAAAGTGTTATTGGGTTTTTCCATTAGGAAATTCTCAGTAGCAGCACGGAGTCCGGGAATGTGCCCGAAAAACGGCAATAGGCTCAGTCCCTATTACGTGGGACTGATACATACCTGGCGAAATGTGGGTGCAGAAATGCACCTCTGCCTACCCCTTCGGGGAATACAGGCGTGAGTTTAAGTATGTATGTTTTAAAATATTTTTAACGTGTTACTGGACGAGAAAGTAGATCCCATATCGCAGGGTATCGTAGTGTTGGGTCTAGTGCTATTTTATAAGGTATGTAATTTTATCTTGAATCAAATAAATAAAATATTTAAAACTCAAGTTACAATCTCAATAGGATTAAAAGTAAAGCTCACAAAGGTTTCGTGATCGTCATCTGGACAAGGGCCAAGGACTTGCAGAGCAACCTGTTAAACGTACCTGCATCAAGCGGCGACCTTTACCAAGTCATCCAGTTATTATGTAAGAATACTAATGTTGAGTACCAAGAAATCCATCGTTCCCGATACTTTTATACGCAATTAATGGGCCCTAACAGTCAGCTGTACGGCCGTTTTTACAGGCGGGCGATTAAATAACTTTATGAGATTGCTTTGCCGAAATTACTCCCATTTACTTTTTAAACAACCTCGCTTTGCATTTCTTGGTGCTGAATGAGATTCGGTCGGATTGTGAAAGGCTTAGCCGGTCATTAGTGTATTAATGAGATTACGATCTCTGACAAAATACTTGCTTTATTTATTGGACATTTTAAGCTTAAAGGTTAAGCGTCATAAAACGTTTTTGTTATTGTTAGGGATTTGTTTTGAAATATATCACGTGTTCGTTTTTTTCAAAATCGTCAATATGTATTAGTTTTTTACATATTATTATATAGTTTAGTAATTGCATTTGATTTTTATCTGCCTTAAGTTCTCTAATGGCGATTTCTCCAAATTCACGCCACTTTTTCTTATCCTCAGTTCCTGCCATATATCCCAGATTGGCCAACTTGCTTCAATCATCGCTGCACTAAGTTTCAGGCTAACCTATCCAGCGTATATACTCATCATCGGCCTGTATACGTTTCACTGCTGGGCACGGGTCTCCTCTTCAACTGAGAGGGCCTTTAGTATACCACGCTGGCCTAGTGCAGGTTGGCGGACTACACACCTAAGAAATTCCAAAGAAGATCAAGATGTGCTTTCCTTCACCATTAAAGTACGTGATAATTTATTATGAATACACACAAAACTTAGAAAAGTCCGAGGTGTGTGTCTGGGATTTGAACCCGCGATCGCCGAGATTCTTGACTGCGTACGTAAAGCTCGAGGCCATCACTACTTATTTATCCGTATATATTACGTATACATACTTATATAGGCTGATGTTTCAGCGTAAATTACTTTCGTTGGACCCCCGATCCGCCTTGGTTATGATAATTTGCACTCATTATATCCTGTTTGATACAAATATCCTACAAATACTACCAACACAATTATATCCAAGAAAGAAACCCCAGCTCCATAGCTAAGTAAACATTCTTAAGAAATGAAATGGTATTCGTTCAAAGATCCGGTATTGATTCCGTATTTGTTACGCAAAGACCAGTTCAGATTAATGAGGGACGTCGTTAACGCAGCCGGCTTCTCGCGAGCCGAAAAACATTTTATTAATGACATTTTGATGATGAGATTGTGTGTGTACAAATGATAATTATTAATTTGTATTTTGCCGGTCCCTAATTTCCAGTATGAGGAGTTAAACCGTGCGAAATTTCCTGGAGTTAGGGGATTTATTAATTGATTATAAATGCACAGAGTGTGAATATAGAAATCGGCTTGTATATAAACATTTCCCTGCCAGGCTAAAAAATGTCGTAAATAGAGCTAATGTTCTTTAAGCAATCTTTTAATTGGCTAGATACCAGGGTTCGATCCCCACACCGAGACAAATGTTTGTGTGATCCACAAATATTTGTTTCGGGGCTGGGTGTTTGTGAGACCGAAAAGTCTCTCGTAGTTTCTGATACCCACGACACAAGACTTGTATCTTAATGTGAGGTCAGAACTATGTGTATGATGTTGGGTGTATTTATATAAAAAAAAAGAATGTGAAGAATTTTTCATATTTAGGAGAAATGTGAGAACAACTAACAGATTATCATGGGACTAATTGTGTCAGTTGGATATGAATCACACCAGCGAATTTCAATATTTTTTCGCACTGGGAAACTAATAGGTACTGTATTTTTAATATATATACTACACGAAAACTTTGTAATAAGGAGTCTGGGAATGTGCCCGAAAAATGGCAATAGGCTCGCCCCCTATTACGTGGGACTGATGGACTGATGACCTGGCGAAATGTGGGTGCAGAAATGCACCTCTGCCTACCCCTTCAAAGAATACAAGCGTGAGTTGATGTACATACATCAAGTTACATACATATGTAACTTTGTAATAAGCGCACACCACAGATGTAACCGAAACTGCACACATGGACATCGTAAAAAATACGAATGACATATTGAAATATTTCTCGTGACCCTTTTCCTTTCCCCAATTTTCCTTCAGGATCCATGTAACGTCGATATAAATCTGGTTGGCGGGCGTTACGTTTACAGCGCACATAGCTTTTGGGAAATGTGTCAAATCTTAGATACCAAGAAATTAAGTGAAAATTTTGATTCATTTATGTTGCATGAAAAAAAAATGGGGATAAAATCAATATTAAAAGCTTTAGTAAGCTATTATAAAAGAAATGCTTAGATACACTAAGACTGTATTTTGTTTCATGTTGATTTATCAAATTGTTTTGATCGATTTCTTAGCCATTTTGTCTGAATCGAAATAATTTTTAACCTCGAATCTAGGTTAAAATTATTTTAATTTTACCTACCCATTTTTTTAACAAATTATCTTTAGTAAAGAGCAACATTAATAAAATCATATAAGTTCGTTCATTAATTCTTCTGTATATCGATGTTTATTTATTTCAAAAATGTCTGTCAATCATAATAAAATTGCTTACTACTACTACGCAATAAAGAATAATTTTAGAGTAACTTCGTAAGAATTACATCAATCTTTCATCAAAAAGCATCTGACGTCAGACAACAATACGTTGTTTTATTAGCCTGAATATGCTATCGTCCATTTCTAAGAACCATTTGAACAGTGGCTTGCTTGCTTGCTGAAGCGTACTTCGCAAGATGAAGTCAAGATGGAGGAAATTCTCTTGTTCTATAATTAATCCCGTCGATAATTATCAGTATCGAGAAGACCTAGGTATAGACTTTGCCCACTGGAGAAGAAATCACACGCGGAAGTGTCTTTCAAGCTAGGTGTGTAAGATTCAATAATATGATTCTGATTTACATTATTTGTAATATAATAGAAATTTATACATACATACACGCCTGTATTATAGGCATTATAGGCAGAGGTGTGTTTCTGCACCCACATTTCGCTTATTGTGTTTTCATCCCACGTAATAGGAGGCGATCCTATTGCCGTTAATCGAGCAAAAACACTCCATGTTGCTTCTGAAAAAAAAACCTATTGAAAAAACCCAATACTTAACACTTTTCTGACCCGGGAATTGAACCTAATTGCAAAGAGGCATGATGGACATTTATATTGTTATAATATCTCTATAGCCTAATTATGGACTCTGTTTGTCGAGACGCCGGTTTGGCATTCGCGAGTGCAAAGTCCAAAAACACTTAATGACTATATTACGCACTTTGAAGTGATATATTGTGAGTGTTATGTCCAGATGTTTCAGGTTTGGTTTGTATAAATAAAACTACTAAAGCTTAGTTTCAATAGCGGCTGTCACGTCCACTCGGTCCGATATCAGAGGTGGTAGTCAACCGGTTTGAGTGGAGAACAGCGCTTATATTATAATTTATTTTAACGTCTATCTTACAATTTATAATTAATATTACCACTACGCTACAGTGAGTATATTACTATAATCGACTAATAATATTAGGTAATACAAATAAATTGGCAGAGCTATGTCAAAACTAATTTGAATTAATATCATCAAATGACAAAATCAACGCATCCAATCAAAATGTCGATGGAGTTGATGCCGCTACATTAACAGATAGATTGGTCGGGCTGTGCGTTCGTAAATCTGCTTTTGGATCGTTAAGATTTCCATTTGTGTTTATTGTGACTGTATTGTTTTTGAAGTGTAAGCTGTGATGGAACCACCTAATGGTTCTCATCGATTTTTTACTTATTTTTCCCAACAAACCCTTTTGTTTGGCTCTGATGGCTTTTATAGTCACTTTTTGATTCGATCGGCGATTAGCGCAACTCGTTTGTATTTAATTTGAATACAGTTTTAAAAACATTGGCTTAGGTGGTTAAGTATAGACCGTTTTGCTTAATTAATTATTGGGCACTTTAACCTTCAAGGTATCCTTTGGAATGGCACGCATTTAATATTATCCGCTTTGAAATAACAGATGAAAAAAATGTGCGTTCAACTCACAATTCCTGAATATATATTAAAGATCTCGTCATCGTCGTGGGGAAGTTATTTCAGTCTTGCACACGCCTAGACATGAGACAAATATTTGTGGATCACAAATACTATTGCTTTTGGTGTGAGGATCGAAACCACAGGGTCTCGAGTGACAAACCGGCGTCTAACCAACTGCGGTATGAAGGATGTCATATGTAACACCTACCCGCATGAAACCAGCATGTTTAACAAACTACTACGACCAATTCAATCATAGAAACCCACAAATACTTTTTAGACTTATATGAGCTTATATTAATAAGTGAATGAGCAAAAAAAATATCACTGAAATCGTACTAACCACAAATTATGAAGATTAATTTAAATACGACTTGTTCAAAAATAAATCCTTTGACAATTTCAATAGAAAACTCTGCTCGGAAAGTTGTAAAAAACAAATGAACAATCAGAAACAGAAACAAAGCGAATATTGTTTTTTGTTACAAAACTGATAATTTGGGATTCCAACGCCGACTTGACTTAGTTACGCCATTATCACTGAGAAATTATTTTGTACACAATAAAGTGTTGAGCAGTGGCCACAGCGCAAAGCGGATTACAGAAGCTGCTCTTAACATGTCTTTATAATATTGTAACATTGATAATGCTTAATCCTGATGGGGATTATCAATTGCATTTAATTAATAAATAATATTTGCTGTGTAATCGGCACAAATTTTATTTAAAGCTAGTATTTTTTTTTTCTTTCAGCTGATAATAATACATCTTGGCTTTGGCATATAAAGTCAATTTTGTTAAGAATTGTAGGTCTCTGTTGGTCTTTTTAAATACCCAACATTTACGTGGGTTTGCGTAAGTTATTCTTGAATGTCAAATCTTGTACCTAAGAAATATTTTTAGATCACAGAAATAATTGCTTAAGTCCGTAGATTGAGCAGTCTATGGCTAACTTGGCATTTTAAAGCCAATTCTTGTGTCATGGTTATCAATAACTTCGAGACTGTAATTAAACGCCCATTTTTTTTTATTATTAATTATAGATACATCACTAAGGACTCAACATTATGCAAACGGCGATAATAATGTTACGAGAACATACTGACTTCTGCAACAAGCCTTTTATGATTTATAATCTAAGTTTGTGTCTAATTAAGATATTATCATTTATTTATTACCCAGGCTCGTTTCGCAGCCTCGTGAAACACACACATATCTTTGTCCTGAAATATTTTCTCATAATATTAACATAGGATCGCACTTCACTTACCGTTGCCAAAGCCGTTGCTTGAATAAAATTCGATGGAAACAACCTCGTAATAAAAGCAGTCTATTAACTATAATTAAAACTTCTTAGACCTTCTGTATGATCCCCGAATATCCAGCGTTTGTGGAGTGTTGGGCGTAGATATAACCGTTTAATGGTCTTGCTGCGGCAAAAACAACTGCCAGTGCAACCGAGATTATAATATTGGAGTTTCAATTGCACAAGTTTGTACAATTTGCCCCTTCGCACTATCGTGGACTGGCCGGGCTGTCGCGACTGCTCTGGGATTCGATACAAAACTTTAAGGATTTATTTTATTACCCGACGCTTGTGCATTTTTTTTTTGGTTTCGTTTTGATCGTATTACTCGATTTTAATACTTTGGCTGACTGTTTTATTTGGAAAGAAATCCTGCCGAGAGTACTTACAAGCATATAATACTTTTAATGAGATTTTTTGTGTATTACCATATACTCTCGTCTATATCCTTGAAGTTGTAGGCGGGGATGTTATTCAACACCTTACGCAATACGATTGTATAGACTTGTCTATTACCCTTTTTTCGACACGTGTACAGACTCCGTGCCGATACTAAGAATTCCGTAATGAACCTAATAAAAATTTATTTATTCGCGATTCCTAGAAGTATAGCGATAGAGGCACACTGTTGCCATTCAGGAATAATATTAGAAGGACTGCCTGAGTCAGGCGGGACTTCTGTATCGAGACAGTGGGCCCTTCGCTATAGGTTCATTTGTGATGATAATCTTCAAGTGTGTCAGATTTTTTTCTCTATTTTTAATTTCATTATAGTATGTCCGAAACTGAATCCTAATTCGACTGCGCCTAATCAAACTGATTATTTTGAATTTTTTACATACATACATAAACCCACGCCTGTATTCCCCGAAGGGGTAGGCAGAGGTGCATTTCTGCACCCACATTTCACCAGGTATGTATCAGTCCCACGTAATAGGGGGCGAGCCTATTGCCGTTTTTTGGGCACATTTCCAGACTCCGTGCTGTTACTGAGAATTTCCTAATGGAAAAACCCAATAACACTTTGCCCGACCCGGGAATCGAACCCAGGACCTCTAGATTCCACGGCACATACTTGTACCGCGAGACCACAAGGCAGTCCAATTTCTGTATTTCAGTTTTGGTTGAAGACAGCTGTAACATCCAAGAGTCGAATGCAAAATCGTTACCGGGAATGGATGGTCTATTCTCGGCGTTGGTAGTGAAAAGTTTGACAAATTAGTTCATGCTTTATGGCTGCTTGAAAGTTTGTTTAAATGTTATACGGAAACAGAATTCGGTACACACACCGTCGGTCTAGGACAAATTAATAAAGTTTCGTATCACGAAAGTCGATTGAAGTGTTTGACGAAGAATTTTTAAGGGTAAGTTTATTTTACAGCAAAGTCTTTGAAATAAAATCTTATCTCGCAAAAAATATAATACTTGTCAGAATTTTGTTTTAGACAATTTGCACTCGGGTAAATTAAAATTTATTCTTTTTCAATATGATCATTTTTTTTTATTTATTTTTTTATTCAAAAATCTAGTGCAGGCATTGGACCACGATCTCACCTGGCGTTAAGCGACGATGCGGTCGACGATGGATGCCTGTCTAGTAGCAGCCTATTCACATTAGATTTGAATATGTCCAGATTGTATTGTACATATATGCGTCCCACTGCTAGGTCACAGCATCTTCTACAACGCTGGCCTAGTGCGGGTTGGCGGACAACACACATAAGAAATTTCTTAGAATTTTTAGACAGGTTTCCTAACGATGTTTTTCCTTCACCGTTACGTGATAATTTATTGTTTTTTTTTTTGAATACTAACACGACAAGATAAAACTAAATAGTAAGTGCAATGCGGTCGATAAAGAGAAAATATATCTTGTTATGGTACAATATTTACTATCAGGCTTCTTCACTTCGCCGTGCCGGGATAAACAAAAGACAAACGCAACAGCAACGAATTGCGTCATGTCTATTTTCTGTTACAAAATTCCACTTAATATGTTCCATGAACAATATATTAAATAATTAAGATGATGTTATTTCAATTATCGCAAAAAAAATCACAAACATCTAAATACACAATGTCAAAATATTCAAACACATTTACATTCCTCTTTTGATTAAGAAATAATTAGAATTCCTTGGCATCATTAAAAGCGTTGGCAGATCAAAAAGCCGAGACGAATATGAACTTCAAAGATATTTCGCAAATTAATGTGGGGCAAGTTGACAAATAAGAGAAACAACTTTTTCTCTCCAGTTGTGACTGTGGCATTTGTTCATTTTGAAATGGTAATCGTATCTTTTGAAGCACTGTGAGTGTTTTCGGAGGGGGCGAAATGGCGAATTACGTTTGCAGCGTCGTGAATTGTTTCAAAATAGCAAAGCGATTAAATATCGGTTTAGATGCTCGTTTATTTAAATTCTTTTTGTCCTCCTCTTCTTAAAAAAAAACCTATTTCGCTTATTAAATGTAAGCAGCATTTTTATTAGGTTCGTGGCCCAAATATGTGTTTGCGTATGTATTGTATGTATATTTTTGAAAAAATTGATCATTATGACCAAGTTAGCATAGGTCAAAGTGCTGACTTGGCTTGAAATCTCTCGTAACAGCAGTAGGCATAATGACTTGTTAATGAAGTTAATTACCGTGGCAAAGTCTCTCGATAGAATCATGTAAAATCGATAGAATATACGCGATGGGCAGCTTCAAAATTTTAATGAGATTTTTTAATTTATTCCTGTAATTAAATAGCTTAAATATTTTAGTATTATAGATGTTATGATCATCACCAACATCATCATCAGCTCATATACGTCCCGCTGCTAGGCACGGGCCTCCTCTACGATTGAGAAGCTTTAGGCCTTTAGTCCACCATACTGGCCTAGTGCGGGTTGGCTGACTATATACCTAAGAAATTCCTAAGAACTATTAGGTATGCAGCTTTCCTCACGATGTTTTCCCTCACCGTTAAAGTATACGTCACATCAATTTTCGTTCGGAAACCATATATTGTAAATGTAAGCCATTAAATTTTTTCTGTTTTTTTTTCTGTAATTGTAATTAGCTCTGATTCGTATTAGTTATTATTTTTAATTATATTTTTTGTTTTTGTTTTGTTTCATAACTTGTGTAGTGTGTAGTTTGCTGGCGGGTGGTGCAGAGACTAAATTGTATTGATCCATAGTTATACATATTATTATTTAGTTATATTATTTTAGTATTGTTATTTAGTACTTGTTGTATTTTATCCATATATTAATATTTTTATATATCACATATATATGTCTTCTGACAATGATTCATTTCATTCTGCCAACTTTTCTAATTCTTTTTCCTCTGACGATAGTTTTGGCTCTGTGACTGAGGCGCTTGGTGACTTGGTGCGAGAAACATTTGACTCAAAGTCTTTTCAGAGCTTAAATGTGTGTCACATAAATGCACAGAGTGTACCAAGTCATTTTACAGACTTGCTTGAAACTTTTGCCGATGCCAACGTTCATGCCGTCCTAATTTCGGAGAGCTGGCTCAAACCTCATTTACTTTCAACCACCTACTCTCTTCCGGGCTTTATTCTTATTCGGAACGACCGAGTCGGAAAAAGAGGTGGTGGCGTTGCAATCTACCTACGGAGTAACCTTGTTCATAAAATTATTGCTTCTTCCACCCTTTCTTCTTCACCTTCTTCTGAATATCTCTTTCTTGAGGTTTGGGTCAGGGGAGTCAAAACCTTGCTAGGAGTGGTTTACTGTCCTCCCTCTATTGATTACTTCTCCAGTGTCGAATCGGTACTGGAATCTTTAGGATCGGATTATGCACATCACATCATCATGGGAGATTTCAACACCGACCTTCTTTCCCAAACGTCCTCCCGTTCCCGTAAACTTCTCGAAATCCTAAGGTCTGCCAGTCTACATGTTCTACCTCTGCAAGCCACTCATCACAATAATGATGGTAATGATACCTGGCTGGACCTTATCCTTACCTCAGACCCATCCCTTGTAATACGTCACGGTCAGTATTCGGCTCCTTGTTTTTCTCACCATGACCTCATCTTCCTGTCCTACGCCCTTAAACCCAACAAAATTCCTTCGAAGTTTCTTCGCAAGCGTTGTTTTGGTCGTTTGAATGTAGAGAACTTGCGCAGGGATGCTGCTCGTGTTAAGTGGGATACACTGTGGGCGACTCCATCGATTAATGACAAGGTAGAATTCTTTAATACTAGCCTACTTGCGCTGTACGATGTGCATGCGCCCATGAAGAATATCAAGCTGAAGCGCCCTCCAGCACCCTGGATAACCGACAATGTAAGAAAGGCGATGAAGCGTAGAGACTGCGCCTTCCGGAAATTCAAGAAGCACCGGTCAGACGCTAATTGGAGTAAATTTAAAACCGCGAGAAATCGGTGTAACCAGGTGGTTCGTAATGCAAAACGCCGACATATCCTAGACAATATTTCTAATTCCTCCCCGGCTAATACCTGGAAGTTTCTTGGAACCCTAGGTATTGGCAAATCAAAAAATTTAGAATTTCCAAGGTGTATTGATTTGGATGATATTAATATTCATTTTACAGATTCTCCTTCTCTAAATCTCCAAATCAAACGCCATACTCAGGAGATTTTAAGTAGTCTACCACGTCCTAATAATAATCCTTTTCATTTTTCTCCAGTCGCTGATGACGATATCAAAAAGATAATCCTGTCCATCAAATCAAATGCTACGGGCTGTGATAAAATCAGTCGTCGCATGATAGTTCCTTTACTTGACCTCCTCCTTCCCGCCATTTCCCACATCATCAACGCGTCTCTACACTCCGGCATTTTTCCGTCCTTGTGGCGGAGAGCCTATGTTATACCTCTCCCTAAAATCCCAAATCCCTCTACTCCAAACCATTTCCGTCCTATATCCATATTACCTTTCCTATCTAAAGTGCTCGAGGCCTGTGTTCACAAGCAGCTGTCCCAGTTTATCTACCTTAACAACTTTTTGAGTCCCTTGCAGTCCGGATTCAGGCTTGGGCACAGCACTGTTTCCGCTCTTCTTAAAGTGACTGGCGATATTAGGGCTGGCATGGAGAAGACCATGGTTACGGTTCTGGCTTTAATAGACTTTTCCAATGCCTTTAATACCGTCAGTCACGACATCCTTTTAGCTATCCTTTCCTCCCTTTTGATATCGCCTGAGGCACTGGAATGGTTCTCATCTTATCTTCAGGGACGTCAGCAATCGGTGCGTCTTGATGACTTATCGTCAAATTGGCGCAATCTCGATTCTGGCGTTCCTCAAGGCGGTATACTCTCTCCCTTGTTATTTTCTATTTTTATTAATCTCATTACCCAAGATCTTCAATGTGCGTATCACCTGTATGCCGATGACTTGCAAATTTACTCCCAGGCAAGTGTTGACTGTGTGTCTTCAGCTATTAATGCGGTTAACAGGGATCTGGCTCGCATTAAGGAATGGTCTGACAATTTTGGTTTGACCGTCAACCCATCAAAATGTCAAGTCATAATTGTTGGCAGCCCAAGGTTGATGACTAGTTTGGACACGAATACTCTTCCACCTGTCGTGTTTAACGGGTGTGTCATCGACTGGTGCTCAGCCGTTAAGAACCTTGGCTTATATATAGACCCAACTCTGAGCTGGCGAGTCCAGGTATCTGCAGTATGCCAAAAAGTAACGAACTCTCTTCGCGCTTTATACCGTTTAAAGAATTTTCTACCGTTCAGGACCAAAACAATGCTTGTGCAGACTTTGATTTTCCCTATAATTGACTATGGTGATGTGTGCTATTTCGATCTGAATGCAGAATGCCTCAATAAACTTGACCGTCTTCTTAATAACTGCATTCGATTCATTTTTAACCTTCGTAAATATGATCATGTGTCTTCCTTCCGCTCCCAATTAAAATGGTTGCCTATCCGTCAACGACGTTCTCTGCGTGCACTTACTACCCTATTTTCTATTCTTAACTCTCCTTCCTCTCCCTCCTACTTAACTCCCCATTTTCAATACCTAGGTAGCAACCATACTAGAAACCTTCGCTCTTCAAGCAATCTTCTTCTTAAATGCCCTTCTCACACCTCCGATTTCGTCCACTCTTCCTTTTTCATTCAATCCATTCTCCTGTGGAATGCACTCCCCCCCGAAATTAGGTCGGTTACAACTCGCTTGGCATTTAAAATGAAAGTTCGGCAGCTGTTTTGTAATGAACTAAACAATACGTGTGATGTTTGATTATTTTTTCCCCTCTTTTTATATATTTTTATTTATGTATGTATGTATATATTATATATTGCATATATATTTTTATGTATTGTATGTGTATCTGTAATTACCTATAATTATTTACTTATCTGTGTACTTATGTTAATATATATAGTTGTTCCATTTATTATTATTGTTGTATATTATTTTACCCTTTTACTGTTTATGCACCTACCTTTTATCTCTGCATCACCCAAAGGTTGACTGTTAGAGAATGCCTTAGGCATTAAGTCCGCCTTTATACGTAATGTGTAAAAAGCATAAATAAATAAAAATAATAAATATATGATAATTCATATTAAATACACACATAACTTCGAAAATTCAGAGGCGTGTGGCTGGGGCTTGAAACTGCGACCGCCGAGATTCTCGATCACGCGCCCAAACCTCGAGACCGAGATAAAGTAGTGATCTTTATAGATGTATTCATCAAAAACTAGGATCGGGAGTTACAAGCCAATAGTCACTTTCCTAATTGGAGTACAAATTACATCAATTTAGAAAAGTCACTACGGAGTGACCACTAGTGAAAAGACAATTAAAGATATTTACATGGTCACATTAAAACAGACTGTCTTTGACTGTTATTTGGATGGTAGTTCCCAATTAGCTGCAATTAATTATAATTGTAAATGATGACCCCGTGCATATAAAATGTGACGTTTAGGGTCAGTACCTATTTACTATTAATTACACAGATACGTTGCATTTTTCTACACGTCTGTAAAGGAGTATTTGTAGTATTTTATTTATGAGCATAAGACTCCTGAGAAGGTGGTCTCAGAGTATTTTTTTAGGTAAGCATTGAGTTTTTTGCTAATGTAAAGACTGAGAACTTTTTGAAGTAAGCTCACTACTGGCTATCTTGCACAATTTTTATTTTTATACTGGCACGGCAAATTGACTCCACTATACCTGATGGTAAGCACACGATATGGTCACCCGCTGGTCGACACAATCATGCCGGTCTGCACAAATGCTTCTTCACGCTTCGCTTAAAGGATTCAGGATCATGCGAGGTATTCCAGCCATACTAAAATTGGCTTGTTGAAAATATCAACTGCCGACAAAGCTCATGATTTCAACATTAACCGCATAGTCTGATATAAAAATATTGTATTTTGCCTCGTGGTCTCGCGGTACAAGTATGTGCCGTGCGATCTAGAGGTCCTGGGTTCGATTCCCGGGTCGGGCAAAGTGTTATTGGGTTTGGAAATTCTCGGTAACAGCACGGAGTCTGGAAATGTGCCCAAAAAACGGCAATAGACTCGCCCCCTATTACGTGGGACTGATACATACTTGGCGAAATGTGGGTGCAGAAATGCACCTCTGCCTACCCCTTCAGGGTATACAGGCGTGAGTTTATGTATGTATTTTTATTTTAATTTTAACAGTATTATCACGTTATAACTCAATCCATTTAATCTTGGTAAAATTAATAGCTTTACCTACGCTACTCACCTCACCTTCGTATCCCAAACATCGTTAACATTTTATGGCATATTTAATAGATTCAAGCCAAGTAGGTCAAAAGCGAAAATGTTCAGAAAAAGAGACGAAAATAATTTCCGTTCATAATATCAGAGCTGTTTCATCACCCCATCGAGTTACAAGGCGTTCTGTTTGCACACCAAAGAACCGGAAATTCGACCGTTATTGTATACAATTCATTCATTTAATATTTGTTGTTTGAACAAACATCATAATTAACTTCGCAAAGCAGTGTTATTGTTACAATTTATTTAAATATAGAACATTGTTACAATTTATTTAAATATGTACCTACATAACAGCACGAACGTTTGATTGTGGTTTTTTTTTTTGAAAATGTAATTATCTATGCAAATAAATAAAATTGGAGTGTCTGTTTGTAATATTGAAATAACCGCTTTTTAATAAATGCATATGGATATATACACGGTACATATACCAAAAT
Source organism: Hemaris fuciformis (assembly GCA_907164795.1). Lineage (NCBI taxonomy): Eukaryota > Metazoa > Arthropoda > Insecta > Lepidoptera > Sphingidae > Hemaris > Hemaris fuciformis. The sequence goes on along the minus strand of OU015438.1, from coordinate 13,480,967 downwards.
AACGTTTTTAAAATTTTTGTCTGTCTGTCTGTTTGTTCCGGCTAATCTCTGAAACGAGTAAACCAATTTTAACGGGACTTTCACTGGCAGATAGCTGATGTAACAGGGAGTAACTTAGGCTACTTTTAGTTTATAAATTTTCCGTGCGGACGAAGTCGCGGGCACAGCTAGTTATAAAATATTTTTTTCATTTCTAAATAAAAACTTTATTTTAAAAAACCTTCACCCACAGATGACGGGACCCACGACTGGTACTACTAAAAGATCTTTCATTCATATTTATGCTTAAAAAGGACTTTGAAGACACAACGAAAAAAGCAAATATTTCTAACAATGAATGTTTGTAAAATAATCAACACAGGAAATAGCTATGTAAAGTCTATTATCTGCATTAGGACAATGCGCCAAAGATTTAAGTCCCTTTAACTGCCTCGTGGTTTCGTGGCACAAGTGCCGTGCAATCTAGAGGTCCTGGGTTAGATTAAGAAATTCTCAGAAGCAGCACGAAGTTTGGGGATGTGCCTGAAAAACGGCTATAGGATCGCCCCCTATTAAGTGGAACTAATACATACTTGGCAAAATGGGGGTGCAGAAATGCACCGGACCTCTAGAGTGCACGATACCTACATATTTGTGCGCAGGACCACAAGACAGTCAATTTAGTATATTATTCCTTCACAATTGCTTACGTTAAATTCTGAATACATGAATGTAAATAAGACGCGCCTCCAAAATCCTATTAAATCCTTTATTAAACTCCAAAGCGCGTGATAATTGTCTCAATAACGTGCCATTATCGCAAAATACAAAACAAAAGGGTTTCGATAAAGCGACTTAATCGGGAACGGAACCCGTTACAGTGAGCATTAAGCCCCAACGACATATCGCAGCATTTACCCACCGAATGTAGATCGACGACGGTCGTATTCCGGATTTGCAAAATTTATTCGCACGCCCCTAACGCCTCACTGTTTCTGCACATGTCGATAATCTGTAGAGATACTGGATGGAACATTTTCATGAAGTTTTTGGCATTGACTTTTGCCATTACGTCCCATTACTGGGGAGGGGCCTACTCAACCATTGAGAGGGTTTAATACTATAATATATGGGAATATTATTCTGTGCTATGAATTTATTGTAAAAAGTTATCCAGAACTGTGATATTCTTTGTACCCTGGACGCGTCAACAAGCACTGATATTAAAACTTCGGGAAAATGTGAGGATCAATATTCGGAACTTAAATAATTAACTTAAAAATGCAGGTGTACAACATAGACTATTACAAAAAGGGCGATGTTAAAAGATTCATCCGAGAAAATCGTCAAAAATCAAAATAACAAAAAAAATAAAATGAAAAATATTTTTAAGAATTACATTTTGATCTGAAGCTTTGAGAGTAAATTTATTAGCTTCTAGATGTTTTTGGTCTATGATTTAATATATTTTTTAATTCCTTAAATCACGCCCATAAACGGTGACGGATACGGTGATTTTTTTCTGATCCAGTACCGTAAAACCCTTAAATTAAAGCCCCTCACCCACAGTACATGCCAGTCCAGTGATTATAATGACATATGGCATGGTGAATAGTTACAATCTTCTTTTGTAAATCCTGCATGATCATGATCATTCAATAAAGCCCCGTGGCGCAGTTGGCTAGACACCAGCTTGCGAAACGAGAGGCCGCGGGTTCGATCCTTGCAACGAGTCAAATGTTTGTGTGATCCACAAATATTTGTTTCGGGTCTGGGTGTTTGTAAGACCGAAAAGTCTCTCGTAGTTTCTGATACTTACGACACAGGACTTCTATCCTAGTGTGGGGTCAGAACTATGTATGTGACTGTTGGGTGTATTTATTTATTTATTATATACCTCCCACTGCTGGTCTACCACTGAGAGGGTTTAAGCCTTAGTCCACCACGCTGGCCTAATGCGGGTTGGCGGACATCTTGAAGATTTTTTATAACAAATTTCCTAAAAATAATTTACATTCTCACGGAACATCCATTATCTTTTGATCCGTGGCGCGTCCCTCGGCGACCATTCGGCGCTCCACGTAGCCGTTTCGATTACATTGACGTCACGGTTTCGAAGCAAAAAGATAAGTATTGACTCCTAATGCCGAATGTTACGAGGCGTGGGGGACCCCAATACCCCGCCATAAAGAGCCCGACATAACTTACTGCTAATAACAACAGATTTACAAAGAATCATGGTTCTCGTAATATTTCCTCGTTCGGGTTTCAAGACAAATGTGCTGAAGCCAGAAGCTGTGAAACAATAGGTCTTAAGTCTAATACCCGCTTTGAGACAAATGCTTGACGCACCAATATCTCATAATAACAGTATTTTAAACAGTACTTCATCATCAGCCCATATCCGTCCCACTGCTGGGCACAGGCCTCCTCTACAACTGAGAGGGCCTTAGTCCACCACGCTGGCCTAGAGCGGGTTGGCGGACTACACACCTAAGACATTCCTAAGAACTTTTAGGTTTGCAGGTTTTATCACGATGTTTTCCATCACCGTTAAAGCAAGTGATAATTCATTGTGAATACACACATAACTTCGAAAAGTCAGAGGTGTGTGCCTGGGGTTTGAACCTGCGACCGCCGAAATTCTCGACCGCGCACCTAAACCTCGAGGCCATCACTGCTCAAACAGTACTTATTTATATGTAACAATTTTTTCCACTCGCCTTATATTCAATCACAATTTTCTCACAATATTCAACAGTTTATTGCGTTACATTTACATACTCACGTCTGTGTCGCCAAAGAGATAGCAAAGATGGATTTTAGATAGTTTTGTCATGTACCTATCAATCTACCTATCAATATCAATATACCTATCAATTCTCCATAAATTTTAAGCCCATCGGTGTTTACGGAGCATATTTTCAATCCTGTAGAATTGAGATTTTTTCCAAACAAATACTTCGGCCGATCCATTAACTGCACAAAAATACATATATATACATAACCTCATTCCTGAATTCCCCAAAAGGCGAGATAGAGGGGCATTTCCACACCCAGATTTCGCCAGGTATGTATTAGTCCCACGTAATAGGTAACGATCCTATTGCCGTTTTTCAGGCATATTTCCAGCTTCCGTGCTGCTACTGAGAATCTCCAAATAGAAAAACCCAATAATCTGAACAAACATGTATCAATTTAGGACACAGAACCAACAAGAAATGTGAGTCATTATTTTGTTAAAATAAATACGTTTACTTTCTATGTACACTAGACGATTGTCTTTAAATACAATTTAAGTATTATTATTAAATATCTGAAGAAATAGGCTGGACATTTAGGTGTCGCGGAATACAATTAACATGGCTATTATGACAGACCCGTGGCGCAGTTGGCTAGAAACCAGCTTGTGAAACGAGTGGTCGCGGGTTCTATCCCCGCACCGAGACAAATGTTTGTGTGATCCACAAATATTTGTTTCGGGTCTGGGTGTTTGTGAGACCGAAAAGTCTCTCGTAGTTTCTGATACCCACGACACAAGACTCGTATCTTAATGTGGGGTAAGAACTATTTATGTGTCTGATGAGCGTATTTATTTATTTAATAACAGTTCTATTTTGGACACAACACACAATGAATACCTTGAAACCATACAGCATTTACTTAACCCCCGAAAGCGTCCACAATCAATGTTTCATAGTATATCCATTACATCGCTCCGTATTCGGGAACACATCTCGCAGGATAGTTTCGAAACAAACCGGCCAACTGTTCACAACGAGTTTCAAACAAATAATATCGGACACGTTGTTGTGCTCGGTAAATAACCGCATTGTATTATTCGATAGCAATCAGACAACACGGTGCGAGTTCGTAACTCGAGAACGTTGTTGGAAAACGGTTGCTGTGCTCATTTGCGATTGGCGGAGGTTTACTCCGGATTTCTTTCCTCATTATCGACTCTTCTCGGTCGGTTGGGCGTGTGTTTTTTCTATGCGACAGCCCGCAGTGGCTGCGAAACAGTAATTGCCAATCCGCTAAATAGAAATAAACGAGTTATCTGGTACTAATTTTTCAAATTAGCTAAGGGCAGTAGTTTCTAAAACATCTAATAGGGTTTTAAATAGTCATTTTAGAATTATGTCAATCTGAGTACATTCAAACGCGACCAAAGCTTCTAGGTAGGGACAATTAGTTACGTTGAAGAAGGGAACAAGTTGAGTATATAAAGTAGAAAGGCACTTCAGATATTGACGTTATATTTTTTTATTAATTAATTATTATTATTAGTTAGGCTCGCCCCCTATTACGTGGGACTGATACATACTTAGCGAAATGTGGGTGCAGAAATGCACCTCTGCCTACCCCTTCGGGGAATACCGGCGTGAGTTTATGTATGTATGTATTATTATTAGTGGACGTAAGAAAGGCTGCTGATGATGATGATGATAATGAATTATTTATTATACCTGTGTTCATAATCTGAATAATCTTATTATGAATTCGGTGTTATAACAGTTCATACCTGACATCTAGTCTTGAGTCCTTTTGAAAACTACGTGGTAATAGTAATCGTAAAAATATTTGTCAGAATTTTAACTTATATTCCAAAATCGTTCTCATTGACGATATTTTGAGCTGATTACCAAGGAAAGACGCACATTCGCCAAACATCCACTACTTAGCTCCTAATAGTTGTAGCGACATATTTTAACCGTCCCAACCGAGTTTCATACCAAGAGGTACTCTTGAGTTAATTACTTCCTCTTTTATTCTACCCTAAGCAGCCTACTTTGCCTCAGCAAAATACTCAACAAAACCTTATTCATGTTACCTTCTTTACAAGTTATAAAGCAAAAAATATAATGGTTTGAACTGACGGCATAATGGGGTAGTTATTTCATACTTTTTAATATTCTTATTAAAATTTAATATTACTTTCATTTTACAATCGAAAAATCTCTTTTAATTTGTGTAGACATAAAAATGTTATTTATACATATGTTAAATGAAGCGGTGGAGATTCATAAGTAGCTTAAGAGAGAAACATAACTATTAATGTCACCGAAATTGAGTGGTAGCTCGACAGAGATACCATTATTTCTCGCACTCCCTCTCGAAATCAGGATGTTGACAAGCCGCTTATCGTTTAAATTAAGGGTTCGACAACTATTCTTAAAACGATTGTCAGAAGCTCCATAGTATGTATTATATGTGTATATATGTGTATGGATTTATATTTTATACTTATATAAATAGCATTATAGTATATCTATATGTATTTTATGTATATATGTTTATGTAATGGTCTATTTAAATATATTTGTTTATTTTAATTTCTACTATAATTATAATATATACATATATATTTTCAATCATGACAATTTATATTTTAAGCACCTATTCATTAATATTTTTTCTCTGCATCACCCCAAGGTTGACTGGTAGATAATGCCTTAGGCATTAAGTCCGCCTTTATACAATGTATATAAAGCATAAATAAATAAATATTTACACACAACGCTTCCACTCGTATCTTTTAAATTCTAAATACTGCTATGTTTATCAACCAGTTTCAGTACCAAATTTGCAGAATACAGTAAAATATTAATCATAGTATGTAATACACTGTCATGTACTGAATCTTCATTTGTTTCACGACCTTAATGAATTGCGTAATAAAGTTAATGTAACAGTTTTTCGCCAGATAAATTGTCTCTATTTAGACATATTTTGCAAACTGCACATGCCATCAGAATATGCCACATCGTGTAGTTATTCAGCAAAAATGTCCAGCAGTGGACCAATATATACTGATTATGATAATTATGAATAACCACTTCGCTGTAGCAAGCAAACCTAGTAAATACAGCTGTTTTTATTTCTTCCGTAAAGATAAACACGTTTCCTTGGTTATCTAAATTCCTCTAAACCTAACACGGGGCTTCTCTTTTCTCACTTTGAAGTCAGCTCAAAGGCAAGTCATATGTGTGGTACATCTCGTATCCTTTGTTATATCAACACTGCCATACATTGGTTTCACAAGTATTGAATTTTGTTTCTGTATTGTGTGCTTCTTTGGGTCCGGCTTTTCCTTTGTGATCAGGTAAACAGTCAGACATTCCTTAGATTCTCCGGCATTGTTTAAAAATTATGTATTTTTTAAATATATCTACCTATATCTTTTTAAGGGAACAAAATCACTACTTTTATATGGTAATAAAAATAACTTTTTACAACTTAGAGATCAAAAACAGTACCTTTTTTTTTGGAAAATGTTAGGTATTTGGAATGAACTTTCTTGTTTAATTTTCTTAATTGTGTTATCAAATATACACTTACAATACTAGACTTTTAACAAAAATTCTTATTTTCTTCTATCCGTTTAAAAAGGCTCATTGAATTTTAATATGATTTTTTATCATTATTTAGAGATACCATTAAAAGATCTTTCGAGGGTTTATTCCCGCTATTATAATTGGTTTGTAAAGCCCTTGTCTATTGTAATTATATGAAGAAGGCTAAAAATTACAAAACTGTTTTTAATACTACCAATAGACTGCATTTTCATAGTATTAAAAGTCTTGTTACAGATTTAAAACGCAAGATAAACAGCATCTAATTTTCACTGAGCATTGACACAATATAAAAAGAGCACGAGATAAAGAAAGCTACGACTTAATTGCTAACTCGTATTTTCCGTCTACTCTTTGTTATTTGCTTTCACTGTTCTCAGATCACGTTTTGTAGAACTGCAAGTCTGTGTTTATAATACGGATAAATTATTAATTCATAATGGAAGTTATAGAAATTCCAATGAATACCTGTTACCTAAGATACTTCTTCTGCACACAGGTTCTATTAGTTACTGATATATTACATCCCATAAAAAACAAAACTTGTAAAAAAAAAACGAGTCTTGCAACTCATTTCTTATACCGTAAAAAGTTGTGAGATCCATGTTATACCAAGTCGATGAAGTTATTCAGTCCGCCGTTTAAGGGACCTTTTTATATTTTAAATTTGCCTTAAGTTATACACTAAAAACTAATTCTGTTCTAAATTTGAAGCTTCTATGTCAGCTAGAAGTGCCTTAGAGTTTTGATGATCGGTCAGTGAGTCAGTGATTGACAAAACTGCGAAGTTTAACTAGTTATAATTCTTAAACTACTGATTCAAATTGAATGAAATTTGAAATATACAGAGTTTATACTATGCTTCCTTGGTGACTAAAATTTCAGGTTTCTAGGTTTATCCACAACGAAATTATAGGGTGTCGAAAATGCCCTGAGTTGCTTCGAAAAAAGTATAGTACGGCTGTGCCACTTTTTTGCTCGACTTGAATATAAATTTATATAATTATATTATTTTTTTATATTTATAACATAAACCGAATTTTTGCATGTTTAAAACAATAAAAATGTACCTACGTATTTTTTCTTATGAAAGATTTAAAACATAATTACCTACTTATTGCACTCAAGTTCCACATAATCACAGATTCTATATCTAGTCTTCCATCTAATTACATTTAACTTCAACTCTCCTTACTCATTTTTCCTCAAACCAAATTCTATTCATTTTTGGCACTTTCAGCGGTCGTAACGTCCTTCTTTCTTCTTCTACCTCCTTTCTCTTTTATTTGCCTATAATACTTAGCATGTTAATTTCAAAAAGCACCAAATAACAATTACAAAATCTCTGTAAGGTAAATTGACGTAGAACTGCTATTCTACCGCCGAACAAATATAAAAAACAATTCCTTTGGAAACAAAATTACGAGACGTTTTCCCGTAACACAAAAAACCCATACGAACAACTCTGTGTCCAAACAAGATTCAAAAAAGATCATTAGCAATAATCCCTAGGCCATTAACAGTCAAATACGGTGAAGCATGACCTATTTCAGGCGTCGTATCCATCATTAAAAATAGGCTTGTTTTTATACTCTTACGTTTGTTTCCATTTTAACGTTAAAGCCCGGATTCTGGCCCTGATTTATAATGTAATTAATCAAGCTGAAATATCAGCCCAATTATCTCTCGTTGTTTTACTGGTTCTTTTATTTGCGCTTGTTTACCCCTTTATGTACAAATTGTTTAGGTTGCTACGTGTTAGAGGTAATCATTGAATGTTCTGGATTTTTAAATAAACAACAGAAAGCTTTCACGTCAGATGAATGTTGAGCATCAATTAATTACTGAGCGAAAAATTAAAGGAGGGTTAAAGTAAGAAATCATCAAATTTTAGGTTAACTTTTAGAGAACTCTTTCAACCCTACGAATTATCAAATCTCCAATAAACAGATATGTTATTTGTTACAACTTTATCAGTTCAGAAAGTATTCCAAGTAAGCGTTGATTAGATTATGAAACGACGACTGAAGTAACATAGTTTAAAAAATACTAGCTAGTCCACACTATATGAAACAAATTAAGCTTATCAACAAGTTTTCAGCCACAAATCATAATTTACTAGAAAATACACGTCTGTCACGCTTCGTCATCATTATCTTCAGCAGCCTTTCTTACGTCCACTGCTGGACATAAGCCTCTCCTATGACACGCCATTGGCCTCGATCTTCGGCCCTCCACTACCAACCGCTGCCAGCCACCCTGCGAATATCGTCACCCCACCTAACCAGAGGGCACTACACTACGTTTGCCGAGTTGCGGTCTCCACTCCAGAACTCGTTTCCCCCAACGGTTGTCGGTTCTGCGACAGAAACTGTCACCCTTGACCCCATTCATTTTCAAAGATACCTCTAATCTTAAATTGTTTGATTCACCTCATAATACTCCACCGATTTTATATCAACTGTATGGATTGAAATCGATATTGTTTCTCCTTACAGTAATCGATTACGGAATGATTCTAGTGGAAAATCAAAATGTGTAGCGAACATGATGGACTGGAGATCGTGACGGTGCACGCGCTGCGGCTGACGTGGCGATTTGTTGCTGCTTAGAAGATTATTTTACATCGTACGATACGATATCGTAGCAGATATAAAAATTCTGCAAGATAAATATATCATTAATAATAATTAAAAAGACGTACAAAAAGCAACAAAAAAACCGTCAGAACCTACTGAAATTAAATACCTACGAATCCGAAATAACTATCTTACTCTTGTTATAAAGAAAATTGTAACACATAAAATATTAATAAAACTCAATAAACAGCAAACTGTAAGCTAAATTATGTTGAAGTTACTCGAAACAACGTGGAGTTACACATTAAGTTGTCACTACCTTGGTACCTGCTACAATCAACCGTTTACTGATAAAAAAAAATGCGATAATTTCATCTGGATTCATAAAGGGTTTCTATCTTACTACACCAGATACTTAGGGAATCCCAATAAATATGTGCAAAAGGTGCAAGTATGTGCCGTGCGATCTAGAGGTCCTGGGTTCGATTCCCGGGTCGGGAAAAGTGTTATTGGGTTTTCCATTAGGAAATTCTCAGTAACAGCACGGAGTCTGGAAATGTGCCCGAAAAACGGCAATAAGCTCGCCCCCTATTACGTGGGACTGATACATACCTGGCGAAATGTGGGTGCAGAAATGCACCTCTGCCTACCCCTTCGGGGAATACAGGCGTGAGTTTATGTATGTATGTATGTCAAATAAATATTTTCTCGAATCCACTGATATTAAACACTAGCTGTTGACCGCAACCCTGCATGCGAAACTTTAGACTTCAAAATGTATTCCTTCTCCCATTTTTTGACACATATTTCATTGATACTCCACTTCTATAGATCATAGCGTGATAATATATAGCCTCGATAAATAGACTATCTAACACCAAAATAATTTTGAAAATCGATTCTGTATATCCAGAGATTACCCCTTACAACCTAATAAACTTTAGCTCTTTATAATATTTATTAAACATTCAATTATATTAGTAGGAAGATCTAAAAGTCCCTTTCAGTCTAAACGATTCAAAGGAGCTTGTATTACGGCCCAGTTGAGTATCACCATTTTTCCTTGTTGCGTACAAGGTGGTTCCGCGCTTGTAAAGTTGCCAGGATTTCCCTTGATAGTGACAGATCATGCGGTGTTGCCAACTGTGCTGATGTATAGCGTTTTTACCGTGCATTGTCCCACTGCGGAGATGTATTTTATTATACTGCTTACTATTATTAGATAGTAATTTAATAGGCTTCGTTTTCCGCGTCTTAAGGACGCGCCATGGTACGGATCTATTCTCGAGTCGGGCAAATTGTAATTAAGTTTTTCCATTAGGAAATTATCAGAAGTAGAACGGAATCTGTAAATGTGCCCAAAAAACGGTAAAAGGCTCGCTTTCAATCACGTGGTACTATACCTAACGATATGTGGATGTATAAATGCACCTTTGCCTACCTCTTTGGGGGATACAAAAGTTATGTATGTATGTAGTACATATACTATTATTAGATTACTCAAAGAAAAACACAGATCGTTGTAATAAAATCTAAAAACTTCCAAACTAAAACAATTCTCTTGAGTTATTTGGCAAAACACTAAGTCAGTTTTCCCGTGTTTGCATCGACGAAGTCATAAATAAATGACGAATTTTTGAGTGATAACACCTTCTTTCACTGTAAAATTATTGTCAAAATAGGTAACGTGTATTCTCGTGTAGTTATGGTATACAGAAAATAACAATAATATGTACTGTCATAATTTATAGATTTAAAGGTGAAAGTTAAATAAAACTATTCAAAGCGTAATTTCTAAACTTATATTTTGATTATGCCTAGCACTTTTTTTTACTAAATCTGAGTTTCTAAAATAATATTTAATCACTACATTTTATCAAACAACAGAGTACAGCAGTTATGGGATCTTAGCATGTCCATTACTCGTGACAGCAGAAGAATAAAAATAGCACGCAATTTTTTTAACAATAAATAGTACAGCAGTTACATAGATAGTTCTGACCCAACATTAAGATACGAGTCTTGTCTTGTCTTGTCTTGTGTCGTTTGTATCAGAAACTACGAAAGACTTTTCGGTCACACAAACACCCAGACCAGAATCAAATATTTGTGGATCACATAAACCTTTGTGTCGGTATGGGGATAATCTGCGGCCTCTCGTTTTGCAAGCTGGTGTCTAGCCAACTGCGCAACGGGGCTGTCATAATGTGCTGTGCAATTAGATACAAATATTTTCCCATAGGTTGTCTGAAGAATCACTACAACTGTGACGAATGTTCCCTTTCATCATCGGCCCATATACGTCCCACTGCTGGGCACGGGCCTCCTCTACAACTGAGAGAGGGTTTAGGCCTTAGTCCACCACGCTGGCCTAGTGCGGATTGGCAGACTACACACCTAAGAAATTCCTAAGAACTTTTTAGGTGTGCAGGTTTCATCACGATGTTTTCCTTCACCGTTAAAGCACGTGATAATTATTTGTGACACACATAACTTCGAAAAGTCAGAAGTTCGAAAAGCCTGGGGTTTGAACCCGCGACCGTCGAGATTCTCGACCGCGCGCCTAATCCTCGAGGCCATCACGACTCCCCTAGCTATTCAATAATTCATTAGTCCGTGTACTTATCACCGAGTGCAGTGATCACTTCATCAATATCAATTAAAGTAATGACTACTCGTATTAACAGACACCGTATATTTTTATCGTAAACGAGGTAAATTCAATCTTCCGATACTCATATTAAATGGGCTGCGACAACACTGAAGAATAATAATGGCTGTTGAATAATTTAATAGTACTCTTTCGATTCGATGGATTCATGTAACAATTATCCCATTGTTTACACTCAAAATTGGCCTATTATTTTTTTATCGTAGGGCCGGTTCCGTAATTTTGATTGTTTTGAAATTACACCGACGACTTACCCGCTTGATGACTTCATAACCACCATTATACCTCGTCATAAATCGATGTGCTTCGTTCAATTCGGAATTGAAGGAAAGAAAGAAAATTAATTACATTCGTAACAACACACGACAAAAGAAATAAAGTTACAATATGTACCTACATAAACAATGAATAAATTATTATTATTCATCATCATCTCATATACGTCCCACTGCTGGGCACGGGCGCCCTCTACAATTGGCCTTAGTCCACCACGCTGGCTAGGTGCGGATTAGCGGACTACACATCTAAGTAATTCCCAAGACATTTTGGGTGTTTTCCTTCACCGTTAAAGTACGTGATAATTCATTATGAATACACATACAAATTGAATTGTCAGAGGTGTGTTTCTGGGGTTTGAGCCCGCGATCGCCGAGACTCTCGACGGCGTCCCTAAGCCTCGAGGCCATCATTACTTTTTTAAATTATTATATTACTGAACAAAAAACTTGTAACTCTTGTCTGTTGAATTATTAGGATGCATATTAATTCAATTGAATTCAATAAAATACTGCAGGTTTGAACCCCGTACATAAAAATATGTTTCTGTTACTTACAAACATTTTTTTGGACCCAAATATGCAGGTAACACCCAACAATTTGTTCAAGAAATCTAAATAGAAAGAACAGCACCTCCAGTGTAGAATGCAAAATCTATACAAGATGCTCCTAATGCCAATATGTATTTATATTAACTATACAAAAAAGAAGCCTTCTTTTAAAATTTGTTAAGCACAGGTACACTAGCGAGAGCGAAATTTTAACTTAGAGAGACAAGTGTCGGAATTTAATAGAATTTTAATGGACGTTCACAATAATTAAAACTTGGCTTCATTTCACCAGGATTTTGGGCGTGAAAATAATTGCTATTAAAATGTATTTGTTCTAACAGTCGCCCTTGACAATTATTAATATTCCAAAGTTAGTGTGACTGTGGAGTGAGGCGTCAATGGAGTTGCTAACTTAGTTTGTCGTTTCGGGATGCTTAAACTGTTGAGTTTGTTATCTTAGTTCTTCAGACGGGCGCCTCCTTTATTTATTTAACATAGTAACTTTGAGTGGGTTCGGATGTTTTAGTAATTATTATTGTTTGTTTACCGCGATTCTGTTTGTATTTCAACTTGTATATTGATTTACGTAACATTATGTCTCTTTGAAGTAGGGAGAGGAGAAGGTATTGCGAGATTTTTGGTTGAGAGTCCTATCAGGAATATCAGAAAATGATATATGTCTTTTCAAAATTTCTGTTATAATAGGTGTAGTAAAAATAAATCTATTATTTTTGCATGAAATTGAAGGCTTTAATTGATGATCCTATTCAGGTCAAATATGCGCCGCTTTGTTCGATAACTTGTTGCCATTTTGAAGGTAATATCATTATGCCTCTCTCATCGAAGCCCTCGACCCTATTGGCAAAAAATGGAAACAGTCGATTTTCACAAGCGTCTCTTGAAGCGAATTTTTCACCAGCAAAGTTGTTCGCCATGGACAGGAACAGATGGTAATCACTTGGTGCCAGGTCCGGACTATACGGTGGATGCATAAGAACCCTCCAACCAAGCTCCCAGAGCTTCGAGCGAGTCACTATCTATGTGTGTGGACAACGGCAGGTCAGAAGAAAAATTTAGATTATCATACAAAAATGTACACGTACATAAGTCAGGAAGTAACATTTATGATTAACTCATTTATTTGCTATTATCTCTATTATACTATTATTATTATAGGTACTACGTTAATTTGGAATAAATATATTTCAAAAACACTATATCCATTTTAGTGATAGGGGGGACTTATTCTTATGGAAATTTATATTCTACATATTATGGCTTAACATAAATATAATCTACACACACTTATTCCTATACACAAAAGAACCCACATGTAATACAGGACAATTATCCAATTTAAAAAAAAGACCTCGGCGTGTAATTAGATCGACCGTTCAGTAAATGGAGTTACAGTGTATTTGTTATCCACAATCTAACTAATCACCATTTGAATATTCAAAGAGTTGCATTAAAGTATTACAATCTGATTTCCTCCCGCGTTGTTTGTTTTACAAATGAGTGGCAGCTGCGATATACATTCGTCGCATAATCTACGGCTTTTTGCTAAAAATACGAAGCTCGAAGATGGCCTCGTTGTTTAGGCATGGGGTTAAGCCAGGTGCAATTGATTTGCGAAGTTATGTGTGTATTCATAATGAATTATCGTGATTTTTAACGGTGAAGAAACACATCGTAAGGAAACCTGGACATCTAAAACATCTCAGGAATTTCTTAGGGGTGTAGGTAGTAGGTAGGTACGTGTAGCCAAAATTTATACCTATAAATTTTGGACTAAGGCCTTACCCCTATCAGATGTAGAGGAAGCCCAGGACCAGCATTGGAACATATGGACTGATGATGATACGAACATCGGCAATAAATCAGTAATAAGTTAATGGTGTACCTTTGAATAGTAGCACAAAGTCTATAAATATGCAAACGGCAATAAGTTCGCCACTTTTTCATCATCATCATCTTAATCCCACGCTGGCCAGATAATATGTAGTGTTGCGAAATAGCCTCTATTGTTAGTGGCAGGAAGAACCTAAAGATTTTTTTTTTTGCGTTGCTTATAAAGATAGTAAAATCTTCAGATAAGCTATTTATTTATATAAAATTAATGACTGTTTTAAGCCTATACACTCCCTTCTATCATTGTTCGTTGTGTTTCGAATCGCGTGAAAAGTTGAGTTTATGCAAAGGCTATTTTTATAAACGAGCATGTCACTCACAATTATGCTTCGATTTTTATTGGGAACTAATTGCTGCAGTTTTGGTCCGTGACATTTTAATGTTGTTTATTTAGCTATTGACTTTAACGGGTTTTTACAGTGTAATTACATGTACGAGGATATTAATACTTTATGCATACTGTCAAATAGTCTTAAATATATTTACATCTACATATATTATCGCATATACATACATACTGCTGGGCAATGGCCTCCACTACAAGAGTGGGTAGGTTTTAGTTCAAGACTCTGTCCTAACGCAGGATGGTAGACGTTGACGTTGACGGTGACGTTGTTGAAATATCTAAGGTAAGTTTTTTTGCACCATACTATATTACGATATTGTGCTGCGTGCTATATTATTATCAATACTCGTATAACTTCGAATAGTCAGCGTCCAGTGGACTTTGAATGACTTGACAACTTGACAAGTTATCAAGATAACAAATATAGAAGCAGATATATTCAAACTTTTTCATCACCATCACAAGTCTAATCCCACAACAGCTTGGATAAAGGGTAGGTACTGTGTAGTAAGTATAAGAGTATCCCTATTATATCGTATGTATCCTCCTGTGAACATTGTATCGTTGTACGCTGTCATAGAAAATGGCCGTCAATCATTCGATATTGCTTGCCCGCTGTAGCCGTTTGATCTTTGATACCCGAACGGAAATCGAAATCATGAAACTACGCCTGTGTCCATTTGGAAACAGATGAGTGTATCCACGTAATATATTATACATTCTAGAATACTGTGTTACGTTGTAACAAGTTTAAAAAACATAAAATAAATACAAATAATAACTACATACAAACAAACAAATAACCAGTTGTTACAATTGAATGGAAACCGCGCGCTTTAACTAGCGATAGCAGCATAACGACCATATAAGGTATTCGTTGGTGCCGGAAATCAAATTCTTTCTAGAACATCGGATAGCAAACGCCACAGTCAGAAATTTCGAGAAAAAATACAATAGCGGTCGACGCGACGGTTCAACTTCCTGCGAATGATTCCATCTCGCTCGTTTCTATAATTGCTATCTCAGTCCCACAGGGATTTACAAAAATATAGAGGGTAGTTGTGGCGTGACTTGCTTCGGTTATACCGTTCTTTTCATATCTCTGTCTCATGTCATACGGAACAATCTAGAATCTGGCAGTACGCATTGTCGCCTCAGGAAGGAAATATGCCGACCCGATATGTACCTATATAAGAACGAATTCGCGGAGAGAGAATCAACTATATGTGATTCGTAGTTGTGATTAATTGTCCGCATATTTGAAAAGTAGTAAAACCAGTGCTATACTAAAATATAAAAAAGAAAAGGAAGTTAAAAACGGATTGCATCATTTTCAACCCCCTTGGTAAGATTAATATAATTAATTCCAATATTGGCTTGATTGCTGTTAACTAATTTTTCGTGTCTGGATTAATTTGATTACTATTCAACAAGTGATTTCTTCAACCTTTTAATACTGTAAAAATTGCTATGGCTATATATAATTCTTAATTGTGGTATAACAACGTAACGAAATGTGACAGCGAGTATCTTAAAATTGGTAAATAACCTTATCTATTTAATCTTTCCGATAAGTTTTAAGTATGTTTCGCCGCGGTATTTTTCTTCATTAACATTCTATTGTTATATTAATTTAGTACAAATCAATATGGCCGCGATAACTAATTCCGCGATAGTAAATTTTTATAATTGTTGTAATGTTATACATAAACCATATTTCCTCTTATTAGTTCATATAATGTAATACAAACACATAGCTGTGAGATTTATTTTTTAGATTAGCGTGATGTTAGGATAAGATAAATTTCTCGATGTACCGGCGAAATAAATTTCAAAGGTCATTGCTTCACTCGTTGTATTCATATGTAACTACCTGTACTTGTGTAGAAGTTTAAGTATAATTATTTCTTTTGTACTCATCGCGTCATGGAATGGTGATCGTCCGGTATATAAACAGTTGGGGTTTGATCCTGGGTTGGGTAATTTAAATAATAATAATTAATTATATTGGCATTTGAATTATAACTATAATTTGCTTAAATATATTTTTTTCAACTGGACCTAAATGTCGCCACTCCATTCCGCTATTTTTTTAATTGCTTCGCGAAAGATGCCGACGCCCATTCCTGGTCTCGTCTAGTGCCTGGGTGTCGGATCTTTCGCGCTACAAGTGTCGTTTCGACGCGTTCCAGGAAACTGGGGGTCCTCCGCTCGGATTGAGAACTACGAGCTGCACGTCCACCGTACGGGTTAGGAGCTACGAGCTGCAAGTCACAGTACGTTTTGCGAACGACAGCTGCATGTACTAGTACGGACTGTACCAACAGGCAACGCTTCTGCCCATCGACTCCAGCTGACCTCTGCGGCTGAGGGCCTTCCGAAGTATCACCGATGACCCCCCCACGCGTCACGGGATCGAAAGACCAAAGTTAAGTCCCCAGTGCACATAGGGTTTATTAAGACCAGAAGGCTTTCCTGTGCCAATAATCCACACCCCGGGTGTAGTAATAATTTTAGATTATATATTTTTTTTTTATAAACAGTGGTAACTAACTGTCTTAATTATATTTTTAATAATTTATTTATTTATTTTTAATAAACAGTAGTAACCGTCTTGATTGTGTTCTTATTTGGACGTCACAACTGAGAGCATCATATTAACAGCTTGGACTTTTGAAACTTCTGCAGAACCTTAGAATTGATCGCCTTTTCGTAGCAATCACATCATTTGACAGGGAAATGATTCCCTATATTGCGTAATCGTGTTGGGACATGTAATAACACACTTAAATAAAAACTGGCAAAGTTAGGGAGTTGAGATTGTACGCTTTTTATTGGATCAATGACATAAAAAATCACACTTACATAAAAAAATACAACGAAAGATTTCTTTACGAAAATTAATTTTGCAAACGTTACATTATTTTTGGCTGCAAATATACGATATGTCAGTATTAGTCAATATATATATAGTCAATAAGTAAGTGATCAACTAAACTTGCTTTTGCAAGTAACAAATCTCTGACAATTAATGTGATATTAATATTCTTTCCGACGATACCATTACTGATTATATATAAATATTATAAGTGTTATATAATATTATCATCATCATCCCATATACGGCCCATGATAATTCAATTTGAATACACTTATAACTTCGTGTCAAAAAGTCAAAGGTGTGAGCCTGGGGTTTGAACCCGCGACCGCCGAGATTCTCGACCGCGCGCTTAAACCTCGAGGCCATCACGACTATATTATTATTGACACAATACCATTCAATCTACAACATTTTATAAATAAAGTTGTTCATAAATTGTGACAAGAAATCGCATCGTTAAAAAATTAAAAAGATAAACCCTCTCATACAAAACAACAGCACGAAGTGGAAACAAGTTTTTACGATTTCCGTATAAAAAATCTTGTTTAACTTTTGTAACAATTGTCTCCTTGTACATCATTGTAGGAATTTTATTGACTTATTATAGCTACCAATAAATGTTTTCGGTACTAGCTTGTTATTTTTTATGTACTACAACGTTCGGGTTTGTTTATAGTAGAATATTCGAATATCGAACCGCGTAAAGGGCGTAGTAATAACACAAGCCAAGTGTTCCGGTATATTTGTTCACGAAAAGGCCAGCGTAATTATGTCGACTGGTCGTAAACAACTTTATCTTTCTCTTGAAGATTTTGCTTATGAATGTACCATATTTGTTTGTATAAAACAATTGTAAAAATATCAAATGCCGAGTATATTCCTTCCTCCTCCCTTATTTATATTGCTGCATAAATATATGGTGTACGATCTAGAGTCCCTGTGTCGGGCAAAACGATATTAGGTGTTTCTATTGGGAAATTTTCAGTAGCTCAGTACCTACTATGCCCGAAAAACGGCAATAAGTTCGCTCCGTGTTATATGAACGCAGAAAGGTTCCCCTGCCCAATTCGAGGTACATGAGTAAATGTGTATATATACATACATACATAACCTCACGCCTGTATTCCCCAAAAGGGTAGGCAGAGGTGCATTTCTGCACCCAAATTTCGCCAGGTATGTATCAGTCCCACGTAATAGGGGGCGAGACAATTGCCGTTTTCCTAATGATAAAACCCAATAACACTTTGCCTGATCCGTAAATCGAACCCGTGACCTCTAGATCGCACGGCAAATACTTGTGCCACAAGACCACGAGGCAGTTAAAAGTGTATACATATATGTATGTATATAAAATAAACAAGTACAAAAATAATCATAGGCTCTATTTTTAAAAGCTGATTGTGATTCAGCGCCTTTGACAAAGCTATTCACCTAGAATTGGTTGTTGTTTTGTTCACGGCATGACATCGATGCTGTTGTCAAGCCAATAAAACCGATTGCATTCACATGACATTTTACAATGGCGAATTCACTTAAAATATACCAGTGTGCTCGTTTGATTTGTTAGTAGTAGCTACATCAGCCCATCCATGTTCTACATATGGTCTAATACATACCTACCTGGCGGAATGTGGGCGTTGAAATGCATCTCTTTGTTCCATTTCGGGGATTATAGGCGTGAGGTTATGCATGTATGTGTGTTTGTCCACACCGTTGAAATTTGCTCAATTAAGAAGGCAGGCGTAATCACGAAATATATGAATTTGGCGCATGGCATTTAAACCAGCATCTGTCGAAACTGTGTCTGGAAAGACCACGCGCTTATTCTATGAGTCTATTATGTACTTAATAAACATGAAGAAAATCATATCTGTCAATCTTACTTTTAGTTTTCAAAGGGACCTTTCAAAGCCAAACATGGGAAAAAGCAACTATAACATAAAAAATTAAAATGAATCGAGGAAATAAACCATACGACTAAATCATTTATATTCTCACCGTATTCTAGTCCCAATATCGTTTATTTCAAATATTTCTTATGCTTATTAAAAATATATATATCGGCGCAAAACTATACAGGGTGTATTCAGACCGTGATCGGAAACTAAGGCAGGTAATAGCTAAGGTGATTACAAACCCCCTGGCGTTAAAGAAAATTCTGACAAAAAATAAAAATTTTGACTTTTTCCATACATCCATCGGTATTAAATGTACACGGTTTGTATGGAAAACGTATTTTTTTTATTTTTTGTCAGAATTTTCTTTAACGCCAGGGGGTTTGTAATCACCTTAGCTATTACCTGCCTTAGTTTCCGATCACGGTCTGAATACAGCCTGTATACTACGAGCTATGTCATCGCTCCACGTGGACTTACTGGGAAATTAAAAGGAACTTTGATTGTTAAAATTACTTCCAAAATAGATCCTCCAGTAATAACGATGTCACTGCTATTCTTAACGATACAGTGCTATCTGCCTCGTCAGTAATTGTGAAAGTTTACTAAAGAAAACTCAAAGTATGAGTTATCACCATAAGCCAACAATTGTGATGTCAGCAATGCTGACGTCACACATTTTAAAAACACTTCGAAGCCTCACCTGCTCCGATATATAAATTGTCCATCACACATCAAAACATGAAACCCTAAGACACTTATTTACATTATTCGCAAAGTGCGGCTCACGGCATTAGGGGTTTCCGTTGTTTATTTTTGTTTTTAGCGTATATCTATCACGGACGTGCTCGATCGGATTTGGGAGTGGCGGCCTTAACGATCAGCCGCGGCGGTACTACGGTCAAGTCGTGTCACTCGTTACGTCAGTACGTGACTTCACGGGGCGGTTTTATTTTCAACTTTAGAGTAGAGTACTAGCACTTTAACATCTATGCTGATAGCTGAATCACTGGCATTTTACGTGCGTTCAAAGTCAAAGTCAAAATCATCATTATTCAAATAGACTTTTACAGGTTCTTTTGAATCGTCAATATTAAACTATTTTGCATGCATGTATCGGTAATTGGTAGGCATAGTTGTATTACCACTCATTGTCTCTTCTCTGATTCTAAGGACAGATTTCGTACGTTTTAGAAGGCCAAAGGTTGATTGGACAATATGTGTGAAAGAAGATCGTGAATTAACTCCTAGATCACACACTCCTAGCGTTTTGCCATAAAAAATAATATGACAAATATCTGGGTTTAAGAAAATCCGTAAACAAATTGCTGTATATTTTTAAAACTTGGCTCCACTTTTAGGAGCACTCAACTAGATTAAACTTCGGTGACCGGACGTTTTTCAAGAAATAAGAAATCGTGGGAGTGATGAATATGTTTCGGAACAGAACTTTAGGTTCGATATGCATTACTCCTTTGATAAGAATACTTGAGTTTTGTGTAACTTTGCTGATGTTGTGATAATAGGTTAATATTGAGTAAATTCTATAATTAACAAAAGATGAACTGAAAAGTGTCTTAAAGATTGCTGAAGTTCATTGGTTGCAAGCCGTTTCAAGCGGTTTGAATTGGTAATATATTTTTTTTAGATATTGAGGACCTCTATGTCTAACATATTGTTTTAACATTTTTTTTCTTTCGAACCGAGATAAATAATGTAATTATTAATCGATGACACAAAAAAACAAATGAGAGTGAATTTAGGACTATTGGTTTTTTTTAAAGACAAAGTGACAAGAAATCGTATTCCACACGACATCCAACACTTAGGTAGGGCCTCGTGTGTTTTCAGGGATGTTCAAATAAAATGTTTGCAGAGCGGGACGACGCTAACACGCCCAATCACCACGACGGATACCCTGATTGAGGCCTGGCTGTCACACACTATGCTTTTGTTATTTTTTATTTGCCAGAAAAATTGCGTGAAATTTCCACGAAACTATATTTTTCATACCTACAATCTGACCTGGATAAAATGTGTACTGATTTTTTTCATCTAGGAATCGGTTCAGACATGACAATATAGAAATAAAATCAAAACCGTCTTATTTTGATGAAATAATTAAAAGGATTACATAACAATGAGGAATCACTGGCGTTCATAATGTCCACAAATATAAATCAGAAAATTGAATATGCGTTCAAAGAGAAAGAGAAAAGAACAGAGGCAGTGTTACTTAGCATCGATGAAATTGTTGACTCCCTGAAATAATAACAGCAATGAAGGTATTCATGAGGGTTTTTGAGTAAGAAAATGGTTTCAGAGAGTCTAACAAGCTTATTTGTATTTTCATATAAATACACCAAAATTCTGCCAGTCCTTCTGCCTATATCATTGCCATCATCGTTCAAACCATAATTTATAAAAATTACCAGCTCGATCTGATTGAAGAAGCTTGGAACCCAAGCTTTACTATTCATCATCATCAGCCCATATACGTCCCACTGCTGGGCACGGGCCTCCTCTACCATTGAGAGGGTTTAGGCCTTAGTCCACCACGCTGGCCTATTGCGGGTTGGCGGACTACACACCTAAGAAATTCCTAAGACTTTTTTAGGTGTGCAGGTTTCATCACGATGTTTTCCTTCACCGTTAAAGTATGTGATAATTCATTGTGAATACACACATAACTTGGAAAAGTCAGAGGTGTGTGTCTGGGGTTTGAACCCGCGACCGTAGAGATTCTCGACCGCGTGCCCAAACCTCGAGGCCATCACGGCTTTACTATTGCATGGTCGTAAACCTACATTCATATCAAAACATTCTACGTCCAATTCTACGCATTAGAAAACCTTTTACCCCCAACTACTGTCAATTCTACGTTCTGCATCTATAGTCTAATGCCAATTTACGTTGACACATCAACGCGAATCAATAACCTAAATAGATCAGGGCATCAAGTATTCAGTACAATTTCATTGTAATTAAAGCGGTATTTCCACTCGCATTCTCAAATCTACTGCTCGTCCTCAACTACTTTATTTACTCGTGCACAGCGAGAGTCAATAACGACTTGCTGCAAAGGTCGTGTACACCAAGTTATAAGGCACTTAAATGTTTGCATCGTTCGCATAATGCCTCGCAATTATGTGTGCGGACACACAGCAAATATTCCACACGTATTAACTGTATACTCTACAGATGCATTCGCAGTTGGATGCCGTTGGCAAACATTCATTTATACGAGAGATCGTTCAGCTCACTATTGTTATCCTCGGTAATGGTCCGGCGTAATGGCGATTCGGTTTGTCTAAGGGAATTAACAAAGTTTCGGCTTGAATTGAGAACTTCGCTGAAGAATTCAGTGTCAACATTCGGTAATAATATTTAGATTTTATTGCTTCGCCTGATATTTAAGTTTAAAATTGTTTCCACGCTTGAAATATATTAAGTTTTATGTATCCATTGCAATTAAAAACCGCCGAAGCATTATCAAATAAGATTCTTACTCAAACTTTCGCACAAAATATAACATCCCAAGAAATATTATAAATGCAAAAGTGTCATCAATCAGTACACATTGACAAATTGGTAAATCTAGTTTCAATAATTTTGATACAGAAATATGTATGTATACGGGGAAGGCTACAGGCTTTTTTCAATGCTGGAATAATGATACGCCCTTCCAAGATTATTAAAAACCGGCTAAGTGCGTGTCAGGCCACGCATATAATAGTCACCCATAATGTACGAAGTTTTCCAAGTAACCGCATTTTATAAATTAGGCCTCTATAACTGCTGAAGATAAGCCGACGACGGACGAACGGACGTGACGAAACTATAAAGGTTCCGAGAAGTGAACTACACAACCCTAAACACGAACTATAGGAAGTATCCGTAGTGTTTTACCACTTCCAGGTTTTGCTTTGTATCTGGATCCAATTTGAAGTCCATGTACCTAGATAAAGTTGTCGGCATTCATATTATTTGGTACCGAGCGATATTATACGAGCGTGGATGAAAGGATGATGTGTGAGAAATTTTGAATTCAGAGCTATTGAGCTTATGTGTACGATGTAGTGCGGAAACAGCTTTGACAAGTATAGAGTGATTCGGAAATGGCGCTCGACACTGATATTAATAATTCGACGTTTACAAGTTAGCTACTAAAATAGTATCTTTGTATATATTATATGTATGTATTTATGTATGTATGTTTATTATATACTTTCTTTTTTTTCTTGTACACACTGCCCTCCCGAAAAATCCCTTCAGAAATTTCATCCTATGGTTGTATTGAAAAGATCGCCATGTGCGATAAGGCCGCCATTTGTACCTATGTATGTATGTTTTTTATGTTTCTTTTCTATGATTTAGATGTGTAATACAATAAAGTGTTAAATAAATAAATAAAATATTTTAGGTAAGTTGGTAAGAATAGATTAGATGTGGCTTTTTTGGCGAAATAAAATTTATTATTATTTGATATAGTAAGTAATTCTGGTTATGTATAAAAAAATTGTGCATAAGATAAAGAGTTGCAGAATCGATGACTGCCTCGTGATCTCGCGGCACAAGTGTGCCGTGCGATCTAGAGGACCCGGGTACGATTCCAGGGTAGAGCAAAGTGTTATTGGGGTTTTTCGATTAGGGTATTCACAGTAGCAGCACGCAATTTGGAATTCAGGCGTGTTATGTGTATTATTAAATATCATTGCTAACTGACCCAGAGATCACCGCACAGGCGAAACGGCTGGGTCTAAGGGCGTGAAATTATGCACAAGAGTGTAGTATGAGATCTTAGTGACTAAGGGTGGGTTTTGAAAATTCATCTTAGAGGTGGGTGAAATGGGGGTTCACAGTTCTTATATAGTTATCAAATTTATTGCGAGCGAAACCACGGAGCACAGCTGTGACCAGTATACGTTATTGTGCCGAAACGAATCAATACAATTTATCCTCTTTTTTTTTCAGTATTAGCCATAATTATTCTCCATTCAAATATTTTTACATTTACCCCAAAACTGTTTTGGCCAAAAATGCATACAACCAATAATCGAACCAACCAAGCAGAGGCACAAAAAGATTATTAAGATTGTTAGTTCGTTCGCGCAACCTGTTTTTCTAAATGTCGATAAGGCAACAATAGTAGGAAACTAAAACAAGAACAGACTATTGTTCCAGCGAAACAATGAGCCAAGTGAAAAAGCACCGATTGACAGCTCGCAGAGAAGAATTCATTGGATTTGTATGGAACTCTGATATTCATCTTGATTACAACTAATTTGCTGGGGTTGGGAACAACATAATATTTTTTGGTTTTGTTTCATTCCAAATTAGTGTTTGATGTAGGTATAAGTTTAATGTTGTAGCAAATATCGCCACCATGGCTATGTTAGTTCGGAATTACATTTAATCGGCAATGAGATACTCTGGGTACGATCCTGATATATTGATCACATAAATTGTTTTAGGTCTGAGTTTTTATGAAACGGAATTGCCTCTCGTAGTTTCTATTGCGAGCGAAAAAAATGTATTTTGATTGTGAAGTCGACAAGACAAGTCGTGATGGCCTCGAGGTTTAGGCACGCGGTCGAAAATCTCGACGGTCGCGGGTTCAAACCCAGGCACACACCTCTGACTTTTCAAAGTTATGTGTGTATTCACAATGAATTATCACGTACTTTAACGGTGAAGGAAAACATCGTGATGAAACCTGCACACCTAAAATTTCTTAGGTGTGTAGTCCGCCAACCCGCACTAGGCCAGCGTGGTGGATTAAAGCCTAAACCCTCTCAATGATAGAGGAGGCCCGTGCCCAGCAGTGGGACGTATATGGGCTGATGATGATGATGATTGTGAAGTAAGAACTATGTATGCGTATTTAATTAGTAGGATTCTAGAGTAATGCCAAAATCATTAGTGAGTATCCTAAAATTTAATTTCCATATAAAAAGCGTTATTGGGTTTTTCCATGTTCGGAGCTGAATAGAGTCTGGAAATGTGTTCTGTCGTAGGACTTGTAACACAGCTGACAAAACCTGGGTGTAGAACAACACCTCCACCTATACTTTTAGAGATATAGGAGAATGTTCGTTCAGTCTAGAAGTCCCGGTCTTGAATTATAGGTCGGGCAAAATGTTTCTATTTTTCCATTAGGAAATTCTTAGTAGCAGCCCGGAGTCTGGAAACGTGCCCGGAAAATAACATTAATCTCGCTCCTGTTATGTGGGACTGATACATACCCATAAGTGGGTGCGAAGATGCACCTCTGCGTACCCCTTCGGGGAATACAGGCGTGAGGTATTGTATGTATGTAAGTGAAAAGTAATAATTATTATCCTTTTAAAGAAAACGACCTAGACGTAAGTCTTGCAGGTCTAAAAAAGGTTGCATCTTGGATTAGAGGTTAAATATAATTTAAATCAACGAGATAAAGTCTGGTAAGTAATCATTAGTAAAGTAATCTAGTCTGAGCACAAAGCATTCAATTTACCTTTACTCTAAAACTGTTAGAGGGCCGAAATTGTGTTACTGGCAATAAAAATTGTGACGCATTTAGAAAAATGACTGATTAATTAAATATTGAAATAATTTGTGAACTGACTCGTTCACCCATTATTTAAAAACAGTGATAAAGTTATTCAAACGAATTTTCGGTTAATTAGTAAAAAGCCTTCGGGTAGAGGTGACGTAGAGACTAGTTAGTGTGTCGTTAGTGTAAAGTTTGGCAACCTCCCACAAAGATAGTAAACACGTCTTCTTTTCTTGTATCATATCAGAAACAAAAACGTAGTTATCAGCCTCGCAAACACCTAGACCCTACAAAAACATTTTTCGATCATACATACCTTGATTTGTGAATGAGGATTAAATCCACGACTTATAGAGCATAAGCCGCAGAATGAATGTACTTTTGGGTGATTTATGTCACCAACTTTATTAAACTACCTTTAATAATTTTCGTTCTGTACAGATTATTCACAAAACAACTGATTAAACATTAAATTACAACATATCTGGATGTCGTATGAATGTGACTCGGCAATAACTAAAAGAAATTGAAGAAGAGCCTCGACTGAACACAATGGATGTCTAGGGCTCTTTAGATTCAAAGTTTACGAAATCTATGAAAATTTTAATTATGTCATCTAAACTTTTAATTTAGTTCTCGAAGCCTCCTGAAATATGATCAATGTTAGAAGTACGTGGTAAAATAAATAATTGAGTGTGAAATCCAAAGTATGACGACCGAATAATTGAGTGTGTAATTTTTCATTTTACCATTGAAACCAGCATGCCGAAGTACAAAATAAAAGCCACTAACCACTAAAGACGTCGTATTCGTATACTGCCAGAAGTAGCAGCAGAGTAACATATAGCACCTCACGCCTATATTCCCCGAAGGGGTAGGCAGCAGTGGCAGTACCTACTTCCATAGAAGCCCAAAAGCCCAGTTTGCTTTTTAAAATTCCAAATAATAATTTTTAGGTTTGAAATCTTTATTTAACTATAGAAAGACCCCATAATAAGCAAATATAACTAGACATTACACAATTAACGTTTAACGCTGTTGGGCTTCTATGGAAGTCCCGCCACTGGTAGGCAGAGGTGCATTTCTGCACCCACGTTACGAGACTTCGAGCTGCTACTGAGCATTTCCTGATGGAAAAACTCAATGATCTTATTCCTGACCCGGGGTTCGAACCCGGGACCTCTGTATCACACGCCTTTGACTGTCTCTTGGTTTCGTGGCGCAAATATTTGTCATACATGTAAGTATCAATAACAAAAATACTAAGCAATCTTCAGGACCAAGCTGCCGTTTCACACATCGGGATCTTCTATCACATCTTCAACAACACTAAAGCGGGTAGCACTAGGATTGTAAAGCAACGTTAATTCGCACATAGAAGATAATCCCCGCACCCTGGCGGGCAGTTATTACCGAGCGGAGTAACCACTCCATCGTTTTTGCGCTTCACCGCCGTTCGTTTGAATAACTCGCTCGATCGGTCCGCCAAATGAATTGATTACTTTATATAAATGTTTGATGAGAATGGTTCTATTTTAATCAGAGCTGAATCCTTTCATTATTTAGAAATGATAGGCTATTGAGCTTCGTTTGTTTTTCATTTTTTTTAAGATTTAATTTCCAGGTGGTGCTTGTTTCGTCGTTGTATTTGCGTTGTAGTTGCAAGACACACATACATAGATAAACTCACGCCTGTATTCCCCGAAGGGGTAGGCAGAGGTGCATTTCTGCACCCACATTTCGCCAGGTATGTATCAGTCCTACGTAATAGGGGGCGAGCCTATTGCCGGTTTTCGGGCACAATTCCAGACTCCGTGCTGTTACTGAGAATTTCCTAATGGAAAAACCCAATAACACTTTGATAGTTGCAAGATTATAAAGAGGATTGAATATACATATATGCGAATGCAGTGAACACTCACATATTAATGTATGCAGTTATCAATACGTTTTTGAAATGATTAATGATCGATGTCCTTTTAATCCAGTTTCAACATTAATTTATAATATAAATTTTAATTATTTAATAAAGCACGTCAAACACATAGCGTGTATTAAGACTATACAGCAGTTGATGGTGTTTCCGATTCAATTTACCAGCACACGTGAACCTTTAGCACTTCTATTGGTGCGTGCCTTTAATCGGTCGTGTGAAAAAGTGCATTGATTAATTATTTATAAGCTTTTTTATGCGTTGGGGAACTAGCCTGTTGTTGAACTATAAAAAATGTTGACATGCTGGAATATTGTTTTATATCTGAGAATCACTGTACTCGGTAATCTACTGTAGAGAAATTTACTACGTAAATGCTGTAGTTAGTTGTATACTACGAGAATTCCTGCCAGCTAATCTTATATCTTCTTATATCTTTAAATGAGCAATTCTTGTATATATATGTATATATAATTGGAATCTCGGAATCGGCTCCAACGATTTTCATAAAATTTAGTATATAGGGGGTTTCGGGGGCGATAAATCGATCTAGCTAGGAATCATTTTTAGAAAATGTCATTTGGAAGAAAAATAACAAAAAGGAGGCGTTTGAGATGACTCTTCCTGACATCTATTGGCGAATAATAATACTATTTTTTGTGAGCAACTAATTGCTTTAACGACACAACAGCAGATGGCGTTGTTAAGTAACATTATTCATATTTCATCATTTTATTAGTAATTCGTACTTAAATATAATTTCCAAAAAACACAATTAAAAAAAGTCATCCAGGTACTAATTATTAAACCATTCAATAGTGACTTACATATAATCCCGCACTACACAAGTCTTATGTCGCGAGTATCTAAAATTAGGACAAAAAAATCCGTCTTGATTGCTTAAACCAGGGGTCTATCGTATCACATGTAGAATAGTATATATACGAGTATAACAAGAACAGAAGACTAGTTAGCATGTCACCGAAGGAGTAGGCAAAAGTGCATTTCGGAAACAATGTTTAATAATTTTTAATTTAACTCCCGTGTTTTCGAGTCTAGCCTATTGCCGTTTTTCAGGTCCATTTTCAGACTAACAATTCATTCAAGAGAAAACATACAGCATGCCCTTATTAATCAAACTCAGGACCTCGAGATAGCCCAGCTCATACTTATACAGCACGCCCACAATGTATACCCATCTTATGACTCCATAACTCAGAAACTGACATAAAATAACTCGCATAAAGAATAATCGTCCGTTTTAAAATTCCAAATTCCAATTTGGCCGGGCTATCTGGTGGCTCGGGCGGCGGAGCGCGTCCGTGAGATCCATTTGGGTAATTGATACATACGCCCCGTCGATTTAACGATGGTCCATTGGTGGATCGTTTACTTTACACTCGGAATACGAACAAGTTGATAGTTTTCGGTTTTGTGCTGCACGGTATGTTAAATGCGTCGAAGCTTAGGAGTTATGTTTTGAATGATTTTACGATATGTTTGCAGGAATTCGTTTTTTTTTTTACTTCTACCCTAGATTAAATTTTATAATTATCATTGACATAATTATGTCCATTAATGCCATGCCATGTTAACAATATTGCCGACCAACTACAGCTCCGAAGTTATAGTAATTCCCCATACTACAATATCCGACATTCATCATTAGCCCATATACGTCCCACTGCTGGACACGGGCCTCTATACAAGAGAGAGTTTAGGCCTGAGTCCGTCATTATGGTTCTCGAACTAATTATGTTTTTTCGCAGGTTGACTAATAATTATAATATACATTGTTTATGTGCAGTGATGGCCTCGAGGTTTAGGCGCGCGGTCGAGAATTTCGGCGGTCGCTGGTTCAAACCCCAGGCATACACCTCTGACTTTTCGAAGTTATGTGTGTATTCACAATGAATTATCACTTGCTTTAACGGTGAAGGAAAACATCGTGATAAAACCTGCACACATAAAAGTTCTTAGGAATTTCTTAGGTGTGTAGTCCGCCAACCCGCACTAGGCCAGCGTGGTGGACTAAGGCCTAAACCCTCTCAGTTGTAGAGGAGGCCCGTGCCCAGCAGTGGGACGTATTTGGGCAGATGATGATGACATTATTTAATAAACAATAATTTAATAAATTAATTTTTTTTTCCGATATTAATAATTAAAAGAAATTACTTTTTTGCGTGTAAGGATGTGTTAGTTTAGTTTGGGTGGTATTGTATAAGTGCTTTTTGTTTTTGTATAATATAATTTATCTCTTTCTTGTCTGATTAGTCGTTCACTACTTCAATTTTATGTTTTAACTATTAGTGGAAATTGTTTTGGATTTTTAATTGCAATTGTTCTGTATATTTCCCAAATAAAATAAATAAATAATTTATTTAATCTGTTGCATCAGAATTGCGACAGAGTAATAAACAAAGCTACCGAAAGAATGTGTATTATATAATATGGAAGCATAATGGATTCTAATTGAATTCCTGTTTACTAATAGCCGTTTTAATCGGATCAGTCGGGGCTCTGTGTGGCTTTGGGGCTGGCGTTTTGCCATACCCGCAATATAGTCAACACTTATGCCTACATTTCAAGTAGCTGTTAATGTTATTTTAATAGTGATGAAAACTCACTCCATTTACATTTATACACACATTTGTGTCCCAGAAGGGTTGGCGGCAGTGGCGGTACTTCCATAGAAGCCCAAAAGCCTACCTTACAAAATTCCGAATATACTCAGCCAATCGCCGTCCACTAAGTCAAAGTCAAATTATCTTTATTCAAATAGACTTTTACAAGTTCTTTTTAATCGTCAATTTTAAGTTATTTCAAACAAAACTATTGCCGCTTCGAAACGTGTTATCGCTGTGGAGAAGAAACGGCAAGAAACTCCCTCAGCAACACGAAATGTCATTTTTTTAAAATAGAAATAGCAATATTATTACTTTTTTAATTGACATAGTATCAATTTTACATCATAACGGTACATGTCATAACGATACATGTCATAACGATACAAACTGTAGCAACACAATACAACTCCGATCAATTCCCAAGGCTTATCTATTATCTTCAATAAAATCTGAAATTTTATAGTATGTTTTTTTGTAAAGTTTATCTTTAATTAATTCCTTAAACTTATTCAAGGGAAGCTCCCTAATAGCCTTCGAAAGTTTGTTATAGAAGCGTATACATTGCCCAATAAAAGAGTTATTAACTTTCCGGAGACCAGTTACGTGTTGGGTTGGCACACAATAAACAATTATAAAGTAAACATTACACATTTAATGTGTAACGCTTTTGGGCTTCTATGGAAGTACCGCCACTGGATGGCAGAGGTGCGTTTTATAATATAAACCCTACACAATTTGGGGCGAGCTTATTGCCATTTACGTGGCACATATTATTACTACAATTTAACTAAAACTTACCTTGATTGATTTTCAACGGCCCTGTACAAAATATCGTTTAAGAAAAGGATAGTCGGCTGACGATATCGTAAGCTGTTGCTGTGTGGATTTCTATTAGTTTTTATTGGTTTCATAATGGGAACGTTCAAGAATACATCTTCTCTTTGAGCATTCATTATGCGATTAAAACACGTAATTTATGTACTATTATAGACTAACCTACTTAAAGGCAACGAAAAAAAGAATCACCACAATGTAACCAGGCAATAAAAGTGAAATATTTTACAAATATTAATAAAACTTGAAAAGAAAAACGCAATATCGTAAGTCATATCGCCTTTATCGCAGGTATTCTCATTGTTTTTTCCGCACAAAGAAACGAGTCACCTGAATCAAGCCTATTGTTTCCAAGATAGCGTGACGTAAACACGGCCATTCTCGCAGCATTATGATGTTTGTACATTAAACTCGCCACCTTTAGCCCCGACAAAGGAAGATCGAATAAAAATTCTTATCACGCGACGATGGGACGATCTTCTCGAGATTTCTTCGCGCAGTTTAAGGTAGCGTAGTGAGTTAAGTCGGTAATGCTAGGTATTTTTTGAGATTATCTTCCATTTTTATATTAGCACGCCAAATAGATTACTAGAGCACTTGATAAACGCATTGCGTACAGAATTTGTCACAAAATTTCAGGAACTATGACGGTTTTAAGAAATTTAATATTGATCTATTATACGTTCTTTAAAACTAAGCCACTGTAGAAGTTTTTCATCCTCAA
Source organism: Hemaris fuciformis (assembly GCA_907164795.1). Classification (NCBI taxonomy): domain Eukaryota; kingdom Metazoa; phylum Arthropoda; class Insecta; order Lepidoptera; family Sphingidae; genus Hemaris; species Hemaris fuciformis. Next base: position 13,448,869 of record OU015438.1, on the reverse strand, counting down.
TATCCCCGAGATTTTACTTTTATTTCCACATTTTTATTACCTTTTCACATTCACTGCATTAATAATTACGTGAAGAACAGAGATATATATGCTTATTATCAGTTGTGGTGTTGTTATTTTGTTGTGGCGGTATAAAGTATTTCCTTAAAGGTAGTCATCATTCATCTGTTCATCATAAAATAAATTCTTCGTAAAACTGTCTTGAGTTTAGGAAGATCTGATGATAAAACTATTTTTTACTATTTTCGTAGTTTTGTCACATACATACATACATAAACTCAAGCCTGTATTCCGTGATGGGGTAGGCAGAGGTGAATTTCTGCACCCACATTTTGTCAGTCCCACGTAATAGGGGGCGAGCCTATTGCCGTTTTTCGGGCACATTTCCAGACTCCGTGCTGCTATTGAGAATTTCCTAATGGGAAAACCCAATAACACTTTGCCCGACCTGGAATCGAACCCAGGACCTCTAGATCGCACGGCACATACATGTACCGCGAGACCCCGAGGCAGTGAGGCAGTCAGTAGTTTTTTCACTAACAACCATATTACCGTCAAAATATGGCAAATAGAAATCTATATATGCTTTTCACCTACACAATACATCGACTTAAACCTTACCGCATCGCACACCGCAGGAGGTAATCCACGCACATTTATATTGTTTAATCCTGTCAAACGTGACTCTTATTTCTGTTCATTCCTCCGCTGCGCTGTGGGAAAACCAATGTGACACGATAGCGCGGGCTTACGTGTCCGTGAAAGAAATTAGCGGATTGCTTTTATCACGTTTGAGCTTTATTGAATGTTGTTTTTCCATTTATCTGTTTGTACAGACTTAATCTGCTCATGTGCGCTCATCAGGATGTTTATTTTTACACGATCATGTGGTTTTGTGATTGGATTTTTTGGGTGGTGATATACAGGTGTATTCAGACCGTGATCGGAAACTAAGGCAGGTAGTAGCTACGGTGATTACAAATCCATTAGCGTTTAAAAAAACCGACAAAAAACAAAAACCTTTTACAACTATAGGTATTAAATGTATGTGGTTGTTAAGAAAACATCTTTTTTTTTGTAGGTTTTTTTTAACGCTCATGGATACTTAATCACCGTAGCTACTACCTGCCCTAGTTTCCGATCACGGTCTGAATACACTCTGTATATCACCAACCAAGGAGATAAATGTAAAGTGCAATTTATTATCCGAAAGTAAGGTTAGTGCCGTCCAAAAAGTGGGCTTATACATTAGAAACGACTACGATAATGATATACCAATCAACACAAATATGACGGTTTGAAAAAATCAACTTGTTTTTTTTTTTTTAATGTGGTAAAGGATCTACAACCAAACATCAACAAGGTACCGAAAAGGGAGCTAAAGGCGTTTTCCTCTCGTTAAAAATGATAGGTCGCCCCGAGAAATAATGGATTTATTAACAGCACAAATTTCGATTTATACCTACTCGATAACAGCAGCCCTATCACAACCTCAGATGTAACCAAAATGTATAAGACAGTTCTAACTTCGGACCGAATATAATAAGTTGCGGCGGCAATGGTGTTAAATGGAGTAAGTTTGCAACAAACTTACCGCAAGTGTCGCGATAGTATTTAGAAGTGGTCAATTGAGAACGGCCAGACCGATTTAAATGAGATTTGTGTTAATGTAGGAATGACGTCTCATTTTTGAAGTTATACTTCTTTAGGCGCTGAAAAAAATATGAGAGTGAAATTTTAAGATGCGCGCGCATCACTATAACACAAAAGTAAGACGTTGAAGCTGCCTATGTGCTCCAATATATATAATTGACAGATTGAAGCTGCCTATGTTAAATGTAAGTGTCAAATGGATCAGAAAGATTTTAATATGTTTCGGATCGAATATTTTTCAAAAAAAGTTTATGTTTTTTATTTTAAAAATGTAGAATAGTGACAGTAATAAAAAGGGATTGACATAGTTACTAGTTGTCAAATATTTATGAGTGCGTTCAGAAATATAATATGTTGTGTAAACTAAGAACTATGAATGTGACTGTTGGGCGTATTTATATCTAAGTTTTACTTCAGTCGTGTGGTATAACTTCTAACGCGTGTACATAAGTACACATACACACTTTTTTATCTACTGTAGTAATTATCTTTTAGTGTATACTGTCGAAATATGGTGATGACAAAACAATAAGGCATTATGACTGTCTGTGACTGACTGTCTCTCCACATTTGACATTATTATGCCGGCATTTTTATTACTTACACAGAAACACGATTCATTGTTTTAATACAAGAAAAGCTTCGGAGACTCCTAACACAAGTATTTTCCTACTTATAAGGAAAGCTTAATCATGAAAAATTATACGTCGGTAAAAGAGTAGGTATATTCATAATCACTTACTTTAACGGTGCAGGAAAACATCGTGAGGAAACCTGTACATTTAAAAGTTACGCTCTTAAACCCTCTCAGTTGTAAGGGAGGCCTGCGCGCAGCAGCGGGACGTATAAGGGCTGGTGATGATGATGACGATGATGATGAAAAGAGTATATTAATATATCATAACAACTTGAACTGGTCACTCTGGTACTCTTTGATACGAAAATCCTACCACCATCAAAATGAACTTCCAGCCATCTTACTCACCGAGTAAATGCAACAGTTTTTCTACAGCTCGATTAAAAGATGGCGGTTAAAATCCGGTGAGAACAGTACAGAAAGCAGAAATGCAATGCATCTAATAGCTCAGAATAATGTAGAATAATTGAATAAAAAATTAAACACGACATCCTCCACGCAGTTTTATTTGTCAAGAAATTTTACACATATCTCCTTAATATTTACGATATGTCAAGAAGTCTTGGAAAAATCACCGAAACTATACCAAATGAAAACTTAACAGTATTCGTTTATTTACAATGAAGATAATTATTATTTACTGCCACTAAAATTTTCTATAACATAATTATTCTAATTATGATAAATTAAAACATAGTACAAGAAAACAATAGTGTAAATTGTGACAATTATATTTATTTAAAATAAAAATTTTATATAATGCAAAATATATATTAGTTTCGTTGATATGAAAAAAAAAAACTTTTAATGAATTATCTAATTCATACAAATATTATTTACGAAAGATATTTATGTTAGAATAACATCTAGAACGAAAAACATCAGTCGTTTGAAAGCTAACTTAACTTTATTTAGAATAACCAATGGTATGAGAAGATCGCCTTCCGCTATAAAGATTAAATTTGAAATAACTAACAAAAATAACTATAAACTCTCGCAGAAATAAAACAAATTGAATCTTATTAAAATTATCTACATATTGCTGTTTTTAAACTGCAATATTTAAAATTTTAAATACAAGTTTCAAGGTCAGAACATTGAAATTATTGTACAAAAGAAACTTCAAGTATTCTCAATGTCATATCCATTAGTGTTGTATTTACACCTTACAAGCTAAAAGTACGAATTCATAAATTTTATAGCATCACAGTGATTCACTTTCAATAACTAAACACGTTTTACACGAAATTATCTAGTTCATTGTAACGACGTTGGTTTATATTGTATATACATAAATTTAGCCATTTCTATGAATCGTATCAACTTAATAGTATTAGTTTCAGTATCGTAACAATATGTCCTGGATGCAAAATAAAAGACAGTGCAAGATTTATAAATAAACAATTTATGACATTTTACAGTCACTCCTTGATTTAATTTTCACCACATTTCTATAATACATCTCTTTCAAAAATAATTAAATTCGAGTATTTTCTCTAAAACATAAAAATGGGAATTAAATCATAATAAAATACGAAAACAATAACAACGATATTGATTTAAAAATAGAATGCGTTCCATTCACTGATGTATATTTAATTCTAAACCATAACCCTTTAAAAAAAAAACAGAAGAAAACATCATTATTTTATTTTTATTGTCTATGATTTTTTGTTATCTACGTATAAAAGTTAATTACAATTTTATTTATAACAAAATTATAAATTAACATATCATACAAAAAAATAACATTACACTAAAAGTTATTTAATTTCATTCAATCAATTTTCATCTATAATATTGCAATATAATATATAAATTACTTTTAAAGAAATATAGTATATTGAACTGTACAATTTTGTTTTTTGTTTCTCTATTGAAATTCAAAAATTATCAACCCCTTAAATTTTTTTTTACTTTTTAACACATATACCATTTTAAGACGTGGCCAATCTGTCAAGTCTAGTTCAAGGAAATTAAATTAAGAAGTATATTCTCAAAGTGCTACTATAGGATAGTTCTAACATCGTTATGTCCTTCGAATTATTTTTACAAACTATACATCGGTTCAGCTGTGTACGGTAGGGAAAACGTCTTCAGATATTTTAAAGTAAATAAATAGATTTAAATTATGTTTCTTATAAAATGGGGTTAGGTGTTAAAAACTGGGGAAGATGTTTCGATATCACATCCCCTTCATTAGTAACGAGCTTCAATAAAAAGAAGCAAAGATAATACCAATGAAGATCAATTAACTATCTCGAAGACACAACTCTTTTCTTTGTGATGTACAAATTCTAAGCATATATTAAAAGTAAAAGGTTTGGCATAAAAAAATGATACAAAAAAAACCCATTAAAAATGCATTAAAATTTTAGTAAAACTCCTTTAAAATGGTCAAATAAAATAGCAACGAAGAACTAAACACGTAAACGCGTTTTCCCACCGCACGAATAATGTACAAAGATTAGAAAATAAAGCAGACTAGACGCAGCTCTCACGTGAGTTGGGAGCCAGTGGCGTCCTCGTGGTGACTACCTCCCTCCGCCGCGACAGAGTTCCACTCGTCACGCTCCGCCGGTCCTCAGCTAAAGTCCCGATGCTCTGTGGCAAGGAAATTTCTTTTTAGTTCCTTCTAGGAGTATTTAAATTACTAGTATATTTGTTCCTGTTACCTACTTAATACTACTTCCAAAGTCTTTAAACTTTATTATATTATGTTACCTGAATTACATTAAAAAAAAATTCAGTCAGCGGAAACGTAGTACAGAGGTAAAACTATTTAGTATTTAGTTTCGCCTTCAATTAAATTACCTGAGATAGTAAGAAAGAGAAAAATTATCGCAAATTCATGTAGATCACATAAATATTTGTGGCCGCATTTTTGTCATTTGATTCATTATTTTAACATCAGTTCTCATTTTGTGGAGTGTGTTCTGTTTGCAGAAACAAACATCATATGAAACGTACTAAGGGTTCTAAAATTCTACGTGTCTGAAAAATGCCGATATTTTTTGTTCATATAAATAATAAAACTTTCAGTCTCTTAACAAAATCTTGTTGAAAAGTTTAAAGCATACTTAATATCTTCAATACATTAATTTCACAAAGTGTTAACACATTTATACACATTATTACACTAATAATGCTATCTATTCTCACCTCCCAAAAAGCATGCATATGTTAAATTTCATACAAGAGCAAATATAAATTGAATTTCAGGGGAAGTCAGACAGCGCGTGAATCAATAATACTTTGACGCTGCATGCGCTACACGCTGATATATTATTCGTAAGTTTCCTCATTTCGAAGGCTGAAGGCGATAAAATTCAATATTAAACTTTATTGTTATTTGACTTCCAACATTTATAGTAATTACGTGATTTATGTCTTGCATATGTGAAGTCCGTTAATAGAGTTAACGTTAACAGAGTTAAGTCAGGGTGTTAGACTTAAGACTAATCCCACTCAAAAGTAGCAAAGGCCTGTGATCTACCTGTGAACTGCGTCCTATAAGCATCCTTCCTTGTTTATCAAAAGTTTTAGAACGTGTTGTCTATTTACAGCTTATAAAATATCTTGAAACGAACAATATTCTACCCGATCTTCAGTCAGGTTTCAGACAAGGCCGTGGCACTACTACAGCACTGTTGGATGTAGTAGATAATATTCTTGAGGCGCGAGATAGGGGGGACGTAACCATCTTAACGTTACTTGATTTCTCACGTGCTTTTGATACGATAAATATAAGCCTTCTTTTGTGTAAGTTACGTTACTACGGATTTGAGTTAAACACAATTAAATGGTTTCACAGTTATCTGACCGGTCGAATACAATCTGTCCAAGTACAGGGAAGGAATGGATCCTGCATGATTTCCTCTCCCCGTATTGTGGATCGGGGAGTTCCGCAGGGATCCATTCTTGGCCCACTTTTATATATATTATACAGCGCAGACATCACCCATTGCCTGACGGACTGTAAATTCCACATGTATGCGGATGACATTCAGGTTTACATTTCGTTTAAGCCGGAGAATCTGGAATCTTCTCTCCATAAAATCAATAGTGTAATTAGTAGTGTTGTATCTTGGTGCAATCGTAACACCCTGGCGTTGAACCCCGAAAAAACAAAGTTCATGATATTAGGGAGCAGAACCCAGATTAGCAAAATACCATTTAATCCGCAATTACAAATAATGGGAAGAAATATAGAAAGGGTGGAAACGGCACGTAACCTGGGACTCATCATCGATTCAGAACTCCGATTTGAAACACACATTAACGACGTTGTAAAGAACTGTTTTTATCGACTCAAGCTGCTGTACCGCTTCAGACAATTTCTAAATATAGAATTAAGAAAAAGGCTTGTAGACACTTTAATCCTATCACGTCTTAATTATTGTGACACTGTTTATGGACCTTGTTTATTGTCTAGAACGGAGAAGCTAATACAGCGGGTGCAGAACGCTTGCGCTAGGTTCAGTTTCGATATTCCCAGTCGGAGCCACGTCACTCCTTTTCTAGATGATGCCAATATTCTAAAAATGGTAGCTCGGCGAAAATTACATTTGGCAACTTTACTTTTTGGTATAATAAAAACGCAAACACCAAAGTACCTTTACAACAAACTATCTTGGAGGTGCGACCATGTGACGCATGGCGCACGTACCATCACGAATCCTTTATCGGTTCCACGACACTGTACAGCCGCTTTCAGGGGATCATTTAGGTATGCCGCCACTCATTGTTGGAACAACATTCCACCGCCATGTCGTTGTAAAAAAAGTGTATTTAGCTTTAAGAAATCATTCAAAAATTATTTGTTAAATATTCAAAAACAATAAAATAGAATATTTTACTTTTATGCTATCACTAAATGACTGTCTAGGTAACTAAGGATGACTAAAACTTTCGCAACATAATTTCATGTAGAGTAAACGTATAAAGTGCAATTGTGTTTATGATGTCGATTACTATTGTTATTTTGTTGTAGTTTTCTTTTAATTATTGCTTTTATTTTTTTATATCATTAGTTTTTAAGTTTATTGTTTCAATTATTGTTACTCCGACTAAACGTCCGTACGTAGCTTGGGCCTCCCATTGAAAATCAGCGTTGCAGTATCGTTCACGCGTTACTGCAGCACGTAGCTGAATGGGAGGTACCATTGCTAGTGCAATTATTATTTAAATTTTTTTCTTTGTTTTGTGTTATATTTCACATGTAAATTGTGCTAGTAATAAATACTTCTTTCTTTCTTTCTTTCTTTCTTTCTTTACTGTGGGGTATTTGGGGTGATAAAGATAGATAGGGAGACCAGATTTGTTATGAAGATATAACATTCTGAAATGCATTAACCTATTTCGTGGAGGCTTCGGTGGAAAGTTATAGCCCAGGGCAGGGCTATGCCCAGGTCTTTTCTTTGGCTTTCAAAGTAATTTCGGAACTTAATGATCACTTGACTTTGATTTATATACAACAATTTTTGCATGATGTTTTCTTAGATATATGCTAATAACATTGCACCATTGTGGTTCATGTCGCACATTTTAAAACTTGTCGCGCTCTTAGACCCCGGATCGGATACCTTTTGTCACAAACAAATTCTAGTTACATGTGTTTCATTAATAGAAAGATCCTCGTAACTATTTTGATATTTGTTCCAACAATAATTATATATTGGCAAATTAATGTTCTTCAATCTGAATTGGTAATGACAAAGGTACAACGCCATGTTAGCTTGAAGCATAATCCATTGTTCTAAATCAATATTAACTTCGATTATGCTATCGACAATAGAGTACATGTCAACTAATCAAATCAATTATACAGGAGTGCTTTTGGGTAGATCGTCGAGAAGCTTCAGACAGCGTGTGAAAATGATATGATTTGATACGAACATGCAGACTAACACAGATGCCTGGGTAAAAGGGTTGGCAATTTCTATATGCATGAATCGCTGATTGCACTTTAGTCTCACGTAAGAAGGGACGAACTTATTGCTGTTTTTATTTTGTATTTTCTTTCCATTTTTTTAAATATGAGCAAAGTAAATCAAAAAAATAATTAGCATCTTATAAATGCGAACTAGGCTCTGAGGCCCAGTTCAAGCCCATACCTATAATATGGGAGTTAATTACAAGTCATTTCAATCCGTATATTAGCTCCAGCGTCAATTTCAGCGCAATTTAATATAAATATTATATTAAATTGAAGAGGTTTGAAATAAATACATAAGTTACTATGAATTCTCATTTATACGACGTTATGTTGGTTCATGATAGAAACATTTAGAAGTAATAAAAGGTAAATTGATGCCTGCAAAAACCCTTTAACAAAATCCAGTGTCCATTCTATTAATTTTCTATTCTATGGGAGAATACGCTCCGTCTACTCATAACGGTGCGCTGGCAGACGGCGGAATTAATTATGTTCCAAATTGTAATTATTCGTGGTACTGACGAGAGTGTTTTGTTTTGCAGGTTACCTGACTATTTTTGAAGTGCGGTTTATTAAAACCCCATAAACGAAGTCCCGTAGTTTAAGGTGAATAAGGTTGTCTGAGAAATATTGTGAATTTTAATGAGTTGTTGTTTGTTTAAAATTAGTATTATGGAGATGAGTTTAAATTAAAAATAATTTGCATAAGGCCACATTTTACGATTGATCGTAAATTAATGCATGAATATACGACTGCATCGCTAGATGATGATGACAAACAATCTAAAGTGATTTTACATAATTAAATTTGATGTAAAAAAGCTGACCCATGATTGTGATAGTTAGGTAAATCAATACGATTTAAGCCATCTTCCATATATTGCTTTGCATCTATTTGAACCCCAATATTGCCATCATCATCATCATCAGCCCAATACGTCCCACTGCTGGGCACGGGCCTCCTCTACAACTGAGAGGGTTTAGGCCTTAGTCCACCACGCTGGCCTAGTGCGGGTTGGCGGACTACACACCTAAGAAATTCCTAAGAACTTTTTAGGTGTGCAGGTTTTATCACGATGTTTTCCTTCACCGTTAAAGCAAGTGATAATTCATTGTGAATACACACATAACTTCGAAAAGTCAGAGGTGTGTGCCTGGGGTTTGAACCTGCGACCGCCGAAATTCTCGACCGCGCGCCTAAACCTCGAGGCCATCACTGCCAATATTATACCGCCAATTAATGGACTAATATATACAACAGAATCCTCCAGCAGATAAATTAATGTAAATCTTAAATGATTAGCAAGTAAACTTATTTATCATTTGAATTTGGAATATATCCCTGTACAATATTAATTAAGATTCGTTTAACAAGGATGATCGCTTCGATAATTTAATATCGGGGTTTTATTAATAAATCTTCTTATAGACATTATTTTTAACCGACTTCAAAAAAAGGAGGAGGTTATCAATTCGTCTGTATTTTTTTTAAATTTTTGTTATAAATGATAATTACTGTATTAATAGTAATTAAATATTAATATATATATACTTGGAATAAGGTACAAATAGGCCGGCTCTAACGTGGTTGGAGTCTAGCAACATTTTTCTAATGTGTGTATTGTGAATGCAAAGTATAATTAATAAATAACCCAAAAAAAATCTGCGGTAGAATGTGGATAAAATGTCATTAGGCTACTTTGGTCTAATACTTCTTAAGTATTAAGTAGACCTGAATCTTTGACTTCTTTATTGCAACGAAATATGGGCTAATAAATCCTTTTTAGCTTTCTTTCTTTTTTAGGCTTTTTTCAATTTTATTATAAATTAATCTGTCGCATCTATTGAGTATTTTTTGTTCTATGATAAGAAGAGTAAATCTTTTACAGACGTCATTGAATTTCTAAAAAGGCAATCGTAAGCATTCTTGTAATAAGTAAATTAAATTCTGTAGTAATGAAATATATTTTTTCATTACATTATTACGAGTACTATTCGATCTCATTTAGAAATTGACTACTTGTAGATTCTCGTGATTTAATTTATATAAGAAGGTTCAATTTCTTCTATAGAATTAATGGCTAGATATTCAGACATTACAGTTCATCATGAAAATACATTTTCGAACGGTCTTAACATTTTTTCGTATTTTTCATAATATTGATCCCGTATCAGGGTGATTTTGTCGATCATATGTATAAATACTCAGACCCGGAAAAATATTTGTGGTCTATACAACCGTTAAAGCTTCTAAATCTTACATCTTAACATCATCAGCCCTTATACGTCCCACTACTGGGCACGAGCCTCCTCTACAACTGAGAGGGTTTAGGCCTTAGTCCACCACGCTGGCCTAGTGCGGGTTGGTGGACCTTACATCTTAACTACGAGATCCATTCGGTAGTCACTCCATAGAATATCGACATATTTATGACGAATGACATTAAAACGTACATTTATTCATTCACATTTTTATCTAAACTGGAAAGTAAATCTAGGAAGTATTTTATCTAAAATTCAGTACTATAATACGTCAAAGTTCAAAAAAAAAAATCATAGTTACCTGAGCATCAGAGGCCGGTGTGTTAGGCGTATGAGGCGTGTGAGGTGTATTAGACCTCACTTCATGCTGTTGAAGACTATGAGCACTCCTTGACGCGCCTACGGGAGCTGAGACGACCATCCCGTACGGCGGTGGCTCGGGTGGTCGCTCTATATCACGGGTGCAGTTGAAATCTGTTTAAAATATAAGTGATAATTAAAAAAAATACAAGTAACTTTCACCTGTTTATAAATAATAAATAAATACACCCAACAGTCACATACATAGTTCTGACCCCACACTAAGATACGAGTCTTGTGTCGTGGGTATCAGAAACTACGTGAGACTTTTCGGTCTCACAAACACCCAGACCCGAAACAAATTTTTGTGGATCTCACAAACATTGTCGCGCGGGATCGAATCCGCGGCCTTTCGTTTCGCAAGCTGGTGTCTAGCCAACTACGCCACGGGGCTGTCAACATGACATGACATGCAACTGTCACATGCTCATACAAGTCAGTTTATTATAATTCGTGACTTAGTAGTAAAATATTATCTTGTGCTAGGGGTATGAGGAAAGAACTTTCCGGTAACATATGCGAGTAAGCGTACGTTTTAATTTTATTGAAGTACCAAATCCAATTATACTGACACATTTGATTAATATAAAACTGATTAAAGTTGAGCATAGGAATACACCTTTATCGTCTCTTTCAGAATACTGATACATCAAGTATCAAAATTGCAATCACAACTTTTCTTCCTAAAATTCTTAGACAAAATTCTAACCACGCGTTCTATCGCCGAACATTCGATCACAATGTGATACCGAGCTTCCCCGCTGAAAGAGTTTGAATACAAACGATTATTTAAGAGGAACGTACCTTTTCCGAGTGGCACCACGTCGGGATTCTTATCGTCTGCCTGTAGCGGAGAATGGTTGGGGCTGTGCATTGAGCCTTTGTACGTCTTCACTGTCTGCATCGGAGCTGCGGAGAGAAAGGAATTTTTAAAGCGAAGCTGTTTATGGAGCACCAGTTAATGCCTGCGGCTTCGCGTTTAATTGAAAGTTATTATTTATTTATTTATTTATTTACACTTCCTTGTATGTACAAAATATTATAAAGAAACTTATCTATTAAAAATTAGACAAGAGGCGGCCTTATCGCTCTAGGCAATTTCTTACAGGCAACCTTAGGATGGATTATAAAAGAGGAAAAATAAATATATATTATATTCGGGGTATAAGTATTTTAGGCTTTGTTATCCAATTCTCCGAAGAATTATGATGAAATTTGAAAAAATAAACTGATATATTATATGCATTTTTTATTAAAATACAGAAATACTTTGTAAAATTTTAAGAAAAAAAAGCAATATTGTTTTTTAATAAGAATTTTGGACCTCTTGATGCCGAGATCGAAACTGGGGACTAGCAAACTGCGTCACAAAGGTAAGGCGTGTAAGAAAATCGTCGTGAAGAGCACTTACAAAGTTTTCTTTATGGTAATAGGTACGTTAAAGTTCATTGAACGAAGTCAAGATTAATGAATAAATGATAAGTTAATGACCTCTTCAATATATTAAAAAGGCACGCAGAATGCTTGATATGTGACAGGATCGCCACGTATCGTGTCAGATGATGTCACGAGCCTAGACAAGTAGACATGTGTCAGAATAACATTAATATTTCGAAAATTTTAATGCGAATTAATCACGCTTCAAAAGTTGATATATTTTTAAATCTTCGTAACACATTTTATAAAGCTATGTTTAAATAAAATAAATACACCCAACAGTTACATACATAGTTCTGACCCCACATTAAGATACGAGTCTTGTGTCGTGGGTATCAGGAACTACGAGAGACTTTTCAGTCTCACAAACACCCAAACCAGAAACAAATATTTGTGGTTCACACAAACATTTGTCTCGGTGCGGGGATAGAACCCGCGGCCTCTCGTTTCACAAGTTGGTGTCTAGCCAACTACGCCACGGGGCTGTCAAACTTTTATTTTATATAAATTTAAAATGCCTTAATAATCTGGAGTCCCGAGTGAAACTACATTTGTCCGTTTTGTTCTTACAGACATCAAGACCCGACGCGAAAAATGTAATTGTTGATCGCACAAAATATTCGCCTCTGTGTGAAGATTAAGATCGAAGTCGCAGCCACTATTTAAAGCTTAACCACCAAACAGATATATTCTAAATACAGTAATTTATACACGACTGCCTCGTGGTCTCGCGGTACAAGTATGTGCCGTGCGATCTAGAGGTCCTAGGTTCGATTCCCGGGTCGGGCAAAGTGTTATTGGGTTTTTCCATTAGGAAATTCTCAGTAGCAGCACGGAGTCTGGAATTGTGCCCGAAAAACGGCAATAGGCTCGTCACCTATTACGTGGGACTGATACATAGCTGGCGAAATGTGGGTGTAGAAATGCACCTCTGCCTACCCCATCAGGGAATACAGGCGTGAGTTTATGTATGTATGTGTGTATGTATGTGTAATTTATTTAATATCATATAAATTATAATCGGACTCGTGATGTTTCCCGAAGTATGTATGAGGAAATGAATGGATATTGAATAAACAAAAACGGCGTGTCAGAATCGTGGATTGTGACACTCAATAGTCTCTGCCCACCCCTGTAGGATTCAGGCATGAGTTTGTAATTTGTATGTATGTATTAAACTGAAATTAGAAATAAAAGTATTGTTGATTTTTTCAAGTAAAACGAAGTTTATAAACGAATCCATGACATCTAACAGTGAGTGACAAAACATAAGATAATAGCTATCGATTGTATTTACAGAGGTTTTAATGCTACGATTGTCTGGCACGCTATATGACACTTAGGTATCAAAGTTCACCTGGTACAGTCCTGGTACTGACAAGTGATTGTTTTTTTTTTATCGAATATCACTTTGAGGACATTGCTTTAACTAAGAGCGAATTCTTACAGCTATATAAAAAACTTTTGAAACACAACAACCTCGTTGAGATTGTAGATAAAATTTAAGTTAGAAGTTTTTATGTTAATTAATCAGATCAAAGGATTAATTGAGTGTTTCTAAAAAAATATTGAATACGATTCGGAGTATAATAAAAGTTATACTCGGGAATAGAATATATTGATGTTTGCTATCTAAAAGCCCTGTGTTGAACTTCCAGGCCGAGGAAAGTGATACCAGGATTTTTTATTACGGTATTCTCCTAATATCTCCTATTGTACCTATGTCCTTTTTGTATAAAATAATATAATCATTGTAAGCACCGCCTCATCTATTAGTCGTATTCCTCTCCCTACCTGGTTGCCTGGTAGAGATCGCTTTTAGCGATAAGGCCGCCAATTTTTGTTACCTAATTTTGTTATATGTTTTGTGTCAATGTCTTAATTTGTGGTGTAAAAATAAAGAGTTATTATTATTATTATTCTTCTCAATAGCAATAATTTTGAAACGTGCCCGATAATGAACAAAACGTTCATCTCCTATTCTACCTTCCCCTTCATTATAACACAAGTGTGAGTATTTTTCAATAAGATATTTATGCCGATTCTAAATAAGCACTCTACAAAATAAAATCCAACAACATAACTTTTATTGATTATAAAGGTCATTTTCCACTAAATAACTAAATTTTAGCAGAACCCATTGGACAAAAAAAAAGAAACAATATTCGGATTCCATAACAGTTAATATGAAATATTTCCACTATATTTTTGCCTAAAATAAAATATAAAACATGAAACGCACTACAATATTTTGTTCCTAACAATGCAAAATAATCCTGCCTCGTCCGTAGAGCAGATACGAAATGTTTTTTAAATTCCCATGTCCGGCTGCGAAACTTAATAAAAATGTCGCAGCCGAGTGACGGGACGTCTGCAATTTTAGTAGAAATGCAGAAAGACATAAATCAAATGCAGCGCTGGAAAGCGGTCGCTGGAGACGATCAAAAATTCCGGTCACGCGATCAAATGTGCCTCCATCCTCCACTGGACTTACTGCAGCACCCATTCCGAAGCGTTGTGCGGAATCACAGTGCTTTTACTGCTTTTCAATACACATCGGTATTTTCGTATTTACTTGACAACAGTCAATAACTAAGTCATTTACCACGAGATACCAAATTGACTGTTTATTACTTGCTTTTATTCTTGTGTTTTTCTAATAGAACATTAGTATTAAATAAAACGATTATTTATTAAGCAGATCCCTAAATAATTGAGACATCACAGTAAGCTACAAGTTTTATGACGCTTGCCGAGATGAAATTATCAAACCCAAGAAAGACTAGGATAATTCTCAGGCATGCAGGTTTCTTCACGATGAATTTCGTCACCGTTGAAATATTTGATGTAAAATATTTAAATTAGGAGAAAAGGCAAGAATTAAACTTGTAAAATATGAATGATATTTTCAACGTGCTAACATCGAATAACCGTGCACAACAGTCCCCTGTTTATAATGTTTACCCCTGTTTACATAGTTTCAGCTCAATCGGTTGAATATCTCCTACAATATTGAGTTTTAAGCATTAGAAGTCTGCCATATTGGATTAAGACTGACTTTATTTTTTGAGTTCTTCTTAACAAGACCTTTCATGTGATATATTGTAGAAGTGCATTAAGTATAACTAGTACGCCATCCTGGATATGCCGTCTTGTTGGATTAAGAATGACGTCACAAAGTTAACCATACATTGCCATCCAAACTGAACTTGTATACAAAATTTCAGCTTATCTGCTTCAAAATTGAGTTGCAAGATTTCACCCGAACAAACATACACACGTACGTTGATGTATATACATTGCAAGTTAAATAAAAGCTTTTAAAATAAGGTTTAAATTATATATATTCTATATAGAACTACATAATATGTTGTCTGCCCCTTCGTGTATACAATCTTTTAAGTAGAGGAGGTTAATTTAGAAAGAGTTTTTTTTAATATTATATTAAGATGCACTATAAATAACCTAGCCTCTATCAGAGGCAACATTGAAATGTATCTTTTATTACAAACGGGCGCGAGTTGTATCGCAATTTCTAAACACAAGAGCTCGCCTTAAGTTTACTTTTGACAAGCTGCTTGTACAAAGCATTTATGTTTGTAGTACAGTGAAGAACTTATGGTTTGAGCATGTTGCCTCATGCAAGACTGCATCGTAGTCTCGCGGCGCAATCGCGTGCTCTACGATCTAGAGGTCCCGGGTTTTATTCTTTCGTTGGAACATTGTTGGTGGAATTTTGACTTGGGAAATTTTCAGTTGAATAATACCAAACACGCTGAAATAATACTTTCGACTGATGAGAAATTGAAAATCGCTTCTTACTTTTTCATCTTAGAACTACCCTGTACTTTGCCTTGCCATAAACATCACTAAACTTGATAGCACAAAAATTCAAATTGCACTTCAGTACAAAAATTTAGCGTGACACCAAAAATTTCGAAGACCCCAAAATTGACAGCGTCAAAAACGTATAAATTAAAATCAAAAGCCATTTGTACGAACTTCTTTATTCACTTTTGGCGAAAATTAAATTATCCATTTGCCGTTTGGTGGTGATTATGTCATAAAATTCAAATTGCCGTTTCCATAATAACAGTGCGACTGCACGCTACCCTTTTTGACGGGGAAGTTGGACACTTTGACACATTTTGTCAAATATAAAACAATTTACTGGTAATTGGTTGCTTTCACTAGTTGGGTTATAATTAAGAGGAATTACAGTAGTTTTCAAGTTGGTAAAAGTTGCTTTATAAAATTAGCATGCGACATTTTATGAAGAGTTTGAAGACGAATTTTTTACTCATTTGTATCAGCCATAAAGGAATGGTGATGGATAAAATTATGAAAAGGGTAGATAACTTAAATTTTCGACCGTCCATGGCAGCTTATGTATATTCGATTCACAAAAATCAAAAGTAAGCCCTACTGACAAACATTTGCTAGATTGCAAAACGCTTGCGAATATTTAGTTCCTCGCTATCATCATCATCATCATCAGCCCATATACGTCCCACTGCTGGGCACGGGCCTCCTCTACCATTGAGAGGGTTTAGGCCTTAGTCCACCACGCTGGCCTAGTGCGGGTTGGCAGACTACACACCTAATAAATTTCTAAGAACTTTTAGGTGTGCAGGTTTCATCACGATGTTTTCCTTCACCGTTAAAGTACGTGATAATTCATTGTGAATACACACATAACTTCGAAAAGTCAGAGGTGTGTGCCTGGGGTTTGAACCCGCGACCGTCGAGATTCTCGACCGCGTGCCCAAACCTCGAGGTCATCACGACTTTTATATCAACATATATGAATTTTATGATTTACCTTCATACTGCATTGGTGGGTGTTGCCGTCTTCGCGCCAACAAGGCGATGACAACGATAGAGATGAGAGTTGCAGCTATCCCGGCAATTATACCGAGGGCCCAACTCGTGTCCATGTTGACAGTAACTGTTTTGGCTTCTGTTCATAAAATGAGAATACATTTTTCATCATCATCATCATCATCATCATCAGCCCAAATACGTCCCACTGCTGGGCACGGGCCTCCTCTACAACTGAGAGGGTTTAGGCCTTAGTCCACCACGCTGGCCTAGTGCGGGTTGGCGGACTACACACCTAAGAAATTCCTAAGAACTTTTAGGTGTGCAGGTTTTATCACGATGTTTTCCTTCACCGTAATAAATTTATAAAATAAATAATAATAAATAAAAAATAAATAATAAATTTTTACACTAGCGTTATTATTTTTCCATTTGTGAGTTTGATGAAAATAGTCAACAAATCTTTAAATCTTATGCCTTGGCTTAACTTAGTAGTGTTACAACATTAAAGAATCAAAACTTGCAAGAGATTATTTACATTACATGGTAGAAATCATGAACTGCCTCGTGGTTTCGCGGCTCAAATATGTGCTGTGCGATCTAGAGGTACCGTGCTTGGTTTTCCATTAGGGAATTCTCAGTAGCAGCACGGAGACTGAATATGTGCACGAAAATCGACAATAGGCTCGCCCCAGTTGGACGTGATACATACCTGGTGAAAATTGGGTGCAGAAATGCACCTCTGCCTACACAGGCACTGGTTATATACGAGTATGTATATCTCAAAAATGCCATACCCGTAAGTAGTAATTTCTCTAATATGCAAATCTACCACCCCGCCGCATGTTATTTTAATGCATCCCCTTTTGCTTCCATTAGCCTAATGCACAAAACCAAGGATCTACTTGCAGCTTATTCGTCTATTCAAAATGAACAACAAAAAGCTACTTACCCGTATGAAGCGCCAAACGCGACAGAGTATGAATCCTCAACACAGTTGTCTCAGACCTCCCCCTGGCGTTGTAAGCGTAGAACAACAGCTTCAAAGCCTTGCCTGAACCTAAGTCTTGTAGTTTCCAAACAGGTTGCTCCGCAGTGACATTTGCCGCGAGGTTATCCGCCTCCCATGCCTCTACCACGTACGTTGTTAGTAGACCGCCGTCATAACCTTCACGAAAATTATTATCGTTTTATTACTTGGTACAAGTTTCAACGTAACCCCGATGGGACTATTTAATGTCGTATCCAAATGAATTCAGTGCAATTGCGTTATGATCGTCATTACGTAAATTTAATATTAATTTACGTCATTCTTGCTTTATTATGTTAACTATTAACTGCGTTTATAAATCAGTTGTCATTGTAATTTATTACGTTGGCAAAATTTACTAGACCAGCAATTAAAGAGAGATATTCATCATTAACCGATGCCGTATTATATTGAACAGCCCTAATGTATTTGATTATGTTTCACATCAGCCTTACAATAATAACTGTCGAGTGATTGGTCCCTGTTCCATAACAGATTAATCTATTCATGGCTAAGCTCTTGAATCTGAATAAAGCTAAGGTATTTATTGATACAGCCCCTCAGTTCGACTTACCAGCAATGCATCGTAGCTCAGCAGAATTATCAGTTAGGTTTAATGAAGAACAGTTGAACGGCTGATCAGGCTTTACTGCAGGTAGTAAAGTATACCTACAGGCTTCTGTCTGCTGTCCAGCTAGATTAGTAGCTCTGCATGCTAAAGAGCCATAGTCTCCTTCAGTTGTGGGTGTGTATGTTAGAATGGAGATTCCTGGAGGCTGAATTATAAATTTCCCCTAAAACAAAAACAATGATTTAGGAACAGTATCTTTATAAGTATTATAAATATATATAAATACTCACTTAAATATACAAAATACTTCTTAGAAATAAACAGATTAATTTCACAGAATTGTTACTATATGCGGTTAGTACGCAGTAGGTAAAAATAAAGAAATAAGTACTGCTTATAGTCTTATTTTTTCATCCGATTTTTTCTATCCGAATGACTGGAAAGCTATATCACAGTGCCAATATAAAGACGAAAAGAGCAATATCAGCAAATAGCAAAGAGCAATATCAACAGTGTTTGTGAGACCGAAAAGTCTCTCGTAGTTTCTGACACTCACGACACAGGACTTGTATCCTAGTGTGGGGTCAGAACTATGTATGTGACTGTTGGGTGTATTTATTATTGTATATTATTAGCTTTAAATTTGAATCTCAAAATTAGGCTAAAGAGACAAAACAATTTGTTATTGTTCCTATCTATTAAAATTTCGAAGAAAAATCTGTTACAAGTTCGCCTTTATGACTTTATCGTATCTAATGCTATTTACTTTCCTTTAAAATTTAATTTTAGGTCTTTTTTTATCACGAATATCACCCTGATGATAAAAATCAATAACATATAACTATGACTCACTTGATCTAGTTCAACGGTCCCCATAGAGTTGTTCAGCGTCCATTGAAAGTTCTTTGGGGGTGGGAATGCGTCCACTTCACATCTCACCGTCGTTGGTTCGTTAAATGCTGCTCCGACGATTGTAATCGTTTGCATTGTACAGATTGGCTTATCTGTTGAAGAAATATACGTCCATTAAGACAAAGATCGTGAATTTTTCTTCGTATGTCTTTGTTCTTCGGAATGCCAAGATTATTTAATTAATAAAATGAAAAAAATATAGTGTTTGGCAACGT
Organism: Hemaris fuciformis; assembly: GCA_907164795.1. Classification (NCBI taxonomy): domain Eukaryota; kingdom Metazoa; phylum Arthropoda; class Insecta; order Lepidoptera; family Sphingidae; genus Hemaris; species Hemaris fuciformis. The sequence goes on along the minus strand of OU015438.1, from coordinate 13,429,033 downwards.
GACATATGTTTTTAATACGAATCCCAACTGTATTTATTATAGGTACCGATATTTATTCTCACCGTCAGTAATATCGAAACCTCCAAAATACAAGGATATAATCTGATATCATATACAATATGTCGCATATCATAACAAATTGGCTAATTTATAACGGAAGTCGTGATGGCCTCGAAGTTTAGGCACACGGTCGAAAATCTCGACCGTCCCAGGTTCGAACCCCAGGCACACATCTCTGACTTTTCGAAGTTATGTGTGTACTTTAACTGTGAAGGAAAACATCGTGATGAAAGCTGCACACTGAAAAGTTCTTAGGAATTTCTTAGGTGTGTAGTCTGCCAACCCGCACTAGGCCAGCGTGGGCGTGACTAAGGCCCTCTCAGTTGTAGAGGAGGCCCGTGCCCAGCAGTGGGACGTATATAGCCTGATGATGATGATGATAATAACGAAAAAGTTAACTGGTAGTGAATGGACGTGGGCAGCTCAAGACTGGGATGGTTGGCGCTTACTTGGAGAGGCTTTTGTTCAGCAGTAGACGACGAAAGACTGAGATAACAAAATATTTGAAATGTGTACTTCCTCAATCAGTGAAAATAGTTATAAACAAATCGATTATCCTATCTAACTCAACATGCTATTATACACCTGTTACGCTTTCCATAGACCAACAACGCTAATTAAATAATCGAATTCTGTTCCAACTGAAATATTTTGTTAAGTTGCCAAGTATTCAAAATAAAAGCAAACATTTACTATTGCATTTCAAAAACCGACGATAAATCAACATCCAAAGCGTTTAAGCAAAAAATTAATTCGCAGTCACAACTTTTGAATCGCGGGTGAAAACTCATATTAGTGTGAAACAAATATTGGCGGCTGGTCGTAAAATAACGCTTTAGAAAACATCCTGATAGACAGATTACAGTATTTGAATACACGGCACGTTTCAGGGGAATAGCAATTATTTAGGCTGAAATATTTTGGGATACGTGGATTTTTATATGAAATCGAATGTTATTGAGGGCACTTGAACTGTTTTTTTTATTTTGAGTCTAAAATTCTGTTAACTGGTTTTAAAACAGTTCAGACAGATCTGACAAAAAATTCGTGTATCGTTTCGCGAGTATTTCGCGAGTAAAAATTTGTATGATTTTCTATTGTTAGGATATTTCGATCCAAAACTATGAGTTGATACATACTTAAAATGCCAAGAAGAACTGCGACCGAGAGCGTACCGGATACGAATCTTGAGATGGGTTCGTTTGGTGCTATTTGTACAGAAATTACCAGAAACTGGAGTCAGAAAATGTGCCCGAAAATTGCAAAAGGCTCGCTCTTATAAGGCGGAAGTTAAAATATAAATGGCAAAACGTGGTTGTAGACTCACCTCTGCCTGTCCCTTCAAGAAAACAGGCCATTTAATAATTAAGCTTCAAGTCCTGACATCTTAATATGAGCGTACTCTTATTTCTCATAAATCTTGCATCAGCTCCAAGTTATTACTACCATATTTTAATGAAAGCTCGTAATATTTAATTTTATAAAAGCAACACGACGTTAATGGATTATCTTGCTTCACCGTTAATAAAATCATAAATTTATTTTCTCGTACAAAGTTGCATTTTACTCCGTCGTTCGAACTTCGCCGAAGATTTACTCCACCAAGTTACGAGATAAATTATGTGAAGATATACATTGCTGCATTTGCATAAGACGAGAAACACGTAAGCCGTGCAAAGCCTTCATTGTACGGCACGTATTTGTAAGTTATGCGAAATACGCATTCAATTTGCGTCGCCGATGGCGTGTGAAGTTATGGTCACCACAAATTGATGATGCATAGAGCGTTCGTATGCAAATTCGAAGTGGAGAAACTTGGCGAAATCCTATTACAAGTGCACAGCACGATGCACCCGAAACATTAAGTAAACATAGATAAACTCAACCTGGTATTATGACCTATCATAAGTAGATAGTAATGAATGTAATGAATCTCTGAATGAATGAATGGTGTGTAGTCCGTCAACCCGCACTAGGCCAGCGTGGTGGACTAAGGCCTAAATCCTCTCGGTTGTAGAGGAAGCCTGTACCCAGCAGTGGGACATATATGGGCTGATTATGATGATGATGAATGAATGACAAAACCAGCTGCGATTTTTCCAATCTCCCAACAAAACATTTTATTAAAGATTTATTATTAAGTTTCCTAAGTTGATGAATATTTTAATTAATCAAATTTTAAGAACGTACATACATACATAATACCTGTGTACCAAAGGGGTAGCCAGAGGTGCAATTCTACACCCACATTTCGCCAGGCGAGCCTATTAACGTTTCTCGGCCACATTTCCAGACTCCGTGCTGCTACTGAGCATTTCCTAATGGAAAAATTCAATAACACCTTGCCCGACTCGGGAATCGAACCCACGACCTCTACATCAATAGATAGCGAGACAACGAGGCAGTTGTACGTTTAAGAACGTATAATTAATAAAATAGTACAAATGTAAGTGTAGTGTAATTCATTCCAAAAATCAATTAAATGTCCAATGTTTAGACTTATTGAGCAGTTTAAGTGTATTGGGGGTCATAATTCACACTGTTTCTAGGATAAATAAATAAAAAAGAAAAGAAAGGTATAATGAGCGTATCCCACTGACTGACACTTAGAAAACATAAAAAAATATTTTGTAAAAAAACTGCATAGCAACAAAATTTTATTTTTACTAACCAACCTTTTTATTAAGATTAAAAATTATTGCGATTGGTCACCGACCGCATTCACAGTTGACAACACGCTGCCAAATCAGCAATAATTCATGTTCAAAATGAAAAGTTGCAAGTACATATTTATGGGCAAAAATCACTGTCAGTATCAAAAATACAGATGGTAGGGGTCGACTGGTGATGTATAGCCGGAGGCGGCGGTAAACTGCATATCGTATTTGGATGGCTTATGCCGCAGTTTTATATTTTAAAAGGGATGAATACGTGTGGGCATAATTTATCAGTAAAAGATACGACTGCTGTATCGGGAGGGACGTGGCAAGTTAATGTTAAGAGATACGTTGGCAACGCAACGGCTATTAATACGAAATGTATTCAGTGGTTGTGGCTTAAAATATTTATTTGAGTTAATTTTAATACGTGCCTGCCTCGTGGTTTCGCGGTACTAGTATATGCCGTGCGATCTAGATGTCCTGGGTTCGATTCCCGGGTCGGGCAGTGTTACTGGGTTTTCCATTAGGAAATTCTCAGTAGCAGCATGGAGTCTGGAAATGTGCCCGAAAAATGGCAATAGGCTCGCACCCTATTACTTGGGACTAATACATACCTGGCGAAATGTGGGTGCAGAAATGCAGCTCTGCCTACCCCTTCAGGGAATACAGGCGTGAGTTTATGTATGTATGTAATTTTAATACGAAGTCAAAATATCGGTAAGAATTATGCTATCACCAACCATTGAAGTTTATGATAAATCCTAAACCATATTTACTAATAAAACGCTGCAACTGATAAATCAGATGAACGTTTGTCAGACTCGCTCAATGATTGTGATTGTTTAATATACCTATTTTTCTAATAGATCCGAAAGTCAGAAGGACGAAAACTAGAAGTATCGACTATTAATTTTGGTCCTAAGGATCATGCTCACAAAGTTTTTGCACGTAGGGAGAATGGATGAAATACGACAAATATTAACAAAAATATTTTCATCATCAGCAAATATACGTCCCACTGCTAGGCACGGGCCTCCTCTACAACTAAAAGGGTTTAGGCCTCAGTCCACCACGCTGGGCTAGTGCGGGATGATAAGAACTTTTAGGTGTGCAGGTTTCAACACAATGTTCACCTTCGCCGTTAAAGTACATGTGATAATTCTTTGTGAATACGCACATAATACATACATTTAATGGTATCAGCCATAACATTACTATCGAATAAAAAAGTCGATGCAATCCGATTTAAACTTAAGACATATTGTTTTATTCGTCAGAAAATATCCAAGATATAAATCAAATCGAGGCTATAAAAACACATCGATAAACAATTTGAACGCTATATTTTATTCATCGCTTATTGTCCAAACAACAGCTGACGAAAGTTTCGAAAAGCCTCTAAAACTAGTGAATATCACGTCTCACCTCTAGACGTTCAGAGGACACATATTTAAAAATAATACACACATTAAACACATTATTAAAGTCATACCACTATTGTGCTGGCTATAAAATTTAACAATGTCTACAGCAAACTCCACGCCACGCGAATACAACATCAAGAGTTAAAAAATCTCATAGTATCGCTTTAACGACGTACCTTACAATGAACATTTTGTTACAAAATAAAGGTATTTTTTCATGTACATTGGCTTTAAATTCAAATGCCATGAATCTAATCTCGGATAAGTAAAAGTGAAACACAGAATTTTATCAAATATAATACTAAACATTGGTATATAAACAGAAAATTTAAAATTATATAGCAATCAAAAACAAATTTAATATTTTATAAATTACCTATGATTATATATTAATAACCGATCATACAGGACTGGTTAGCTACAAAAGTTAGCTAAAAGCTACAGCTTGTAGTAAAAAAAATAGATTCAATAGAATCTTAAAAACCGTATGTGGTTCTAGACGTACTTCGCAAATGTCAACTGGTCTGAGGAGAAGCACTTGCAAACTCAGCCAAGGTCTTTCTGACGATTTCTTACCTATAATATGTTATTTATTTTTAAAATATATATGTTTTTAAAAATCTCAGCTAGTAAAGTGTACTCTTAATTTTAATAATTAGAAAAGTAAGGGAAAACTGAGCAGATAAATACAAAACAACGGCACCCGTTCACGAGTATGACGAGGCTTTCTGAACCATGTTGTATACTATCTAGAGTTCGCTTTGAAACATCAACATTCTAGCATATTATTTCTTAGTATTACCGTATGGAAATTCTCAGCAACAGCATGGAGTTTCGAAAATTACCGGCAATAGGTTTGCCCCCTTATATAGATCTTAATTGCCTTCCGCAAAATCTATCTAACTTTGCCTCATCATCATCAGCCCATATACGTCCCACTGCTGGGCACGGGCCTCCTCTACCATTGAGAGGGTTTAGTCCTTAGTCAACCACGCTGGCCTTGTGTGGATTGGCGGACTACACACCTAAGAAATTCCTAAGACCTTTTGGGTGTGCAGGTTTCATCACGATGTTTTTCTTCACCGTTACAGGAAGTGATAATTCATTGTGAATACACACATAACTTCGAAAAGAAGTGTATGCCTGGGGTTTGAACCCGCGACCGATTCTCGACCGCGTACCTAAGCCTCGAGGCCATCACTACTTCAAACTCTTAGGCATAGTTTCGGAAATGATGGCGTCACGAATATTACGTATGTGATTTTAAATCAATTTCCCATTAAAAGATTTCCTATAGATACTGTATTAAGCATAAATTACTGGCGAAATCGCGTGCCAGTGTCAAAGCGTGATGGAATACAATTTTATTACGTGTCATTATGTACAGTTCGCTTTAATGGAATTATATTTCAGTTCGAAATTAATCAAAGCGGTTATTCCATTTAACCGTATTAAATAGTTTTAATGATCATTTTATTTGTGAGTTATGGGAGTTTAAATTTGTTCGGGCTTACAAACAGGCTTTAGGAGCGTCACGCGATTTAAGTAGTAAATACGAAAGAATAACTGTTTTTTTTTGCTTTGTATACATAAAATTAGGCAACATTTTTATGAAGACCATGGCTATTTACACCGATAGTATTGATCAGAACTACATACGTATATATCTATCGGTAAAACTATATAATTATTATAAATGATTAATTGAATTAGATTAATCAAAAGACGACATATCAAATTTGCTTTCGGTGCGTTACCATATCCGTATCAATAATATTTATCATAGATAAAGTTTTTTTTTTTAATGTTTGTTGTCGCATCTACAACGAAAAGCTTTTAATATCAGGCAATATAAAAAAAAAAACAAATTAAAATCTTTTCATGCTGTCTATTTAACGACAAAGAAAAAGAAAAGAAAAGAAAATGAAAGTATGAAATACTCACATATAACTTGCAGATTTACAGGTGGTGATCTGCCGTCTCCTTCTACGTTGGAAGCTGTGCAAGCGTATTTTCCTGCTTGGTCTTTTGAAACGCCTTGTAAGGCAAGATGCGCTGATCCTGCTATTACACCTGCTCTTTGATTGTGCGTCATTATTTGCCCCTGGAATAAAAAATATTATTATTATACGTAGTTTTGGTTATGTGTAAATTATTGACATACATAAATGATCACTGGAGACTTGACACGCATTAGCGTCATTCCAGCGTGTGCCTTGCAATCTGGAAGTCCCGCGTTAGATTCTCGGGTTGGGCGAATTGAAATTATCCTTTTGAAAATACTCGGTGGAACCACCACCACCAAATTTGCTCAAAAAGGTGTTCGCCTCCTACTACGTGGGGTTCAAAACTGTATTGGTAAAGAAATGTATTTCTGCTAACCTTTTGTGAATAAAGGCAAGAGATAGTATATATGTATATGTGTACATATGTTGTTTCAATGCTTTTTACAAATAAATCTTTGTGGTATTTGCTGTCGAGTACTAAATTACAATACTCATCCAACTATGACCTTTTCAGCCTTACACGTGTCACAGAGTACAATTTGTATTTGCTTTGAACATACGCCTACTATTCTATTTGTGCGTGCAAACATGACCTTTAAATAAAGATACAATATGAAATAATTGCAATGAGATATTGACTTCAATTAACCTAAACATACATATAATAAAAATTAAAATCGTGATTAAATATCAACGCATCTGATTAAAACTAAGGAACGGTTAAAATAAACAGTACAAGGACTGGCGAGAAATCATAAGTTCTAAGTCATTAGTCGAAATAACTATGTTGGCCTATTCAAATGTTCGAATATTGTAAAGGGAATATGTAGGATCTTTAGGATATTCGGTATCCTTACGGCGATATTTACTAGCCCTTTTATTCTCTCAATTATTCTCGGCGGTAGAAAATTGTTATAAAAAATATTTAAAAACAATATGTATTTTTAAATTTCTGGTTATCCCTTTCCAAGCTATTTAAACGCAACCGTTTTAAATAAAATAAACCAGGTCTTTTAGACACAATAGGGTTGACAGGTTATAATATAATATGTTATTATTTCCTAAAGAAACTATTAGAAATAAAATATTTATCTATATGGTAACTTAAAAACTGATAAAGGAAGAACACTAATAGATAACTATTTTAATACAATAAACTAGAGGAATAGTCTCTCTAATATCAGTGGTATTGGTTATAAAATTTTATTAATGCGTTCAAAAATTTCAACAAAATAAATACTTTTAAACAAAACAATAACCAATAATAACACAATCATACAAACAAACATAATTTAACAACTCATACAAAAACAAAAAACCGTTAAACTCCAAACACTTAACAATATTGCAGCAATAACATTTCATATAAAAACTGAACGATCGTATAATCATAACATACGATCCTTTAAATGGTGAAACTAAATCTGAAGGCATTGAAAAGATTTGAGCGGTTCGTTCATCCTACGAACAAACAGAATTAAATAAAGGTATATATTTCGCTTTATAAACGGAGAGACGGCTGCCAGACGGGGTTGTAGACACTATTGTGATCGTCAGACTTGAAAATAATGACTGCGCGTGTGAAGGATCAAATTCTGAATACACACTGCTTAGGAGGTTTTTCACTTCTGTCGACAAGTCTTTAATAGTTCCTTTTAGCAATCCCCGCTGGGGGTAAACGGTAGGTTGTTTTTAGTAATGCATACCTATATTTTTCCTTTAGCAGTTACTGCAGTTGCAGTAACTGCAAGTATTTAAACTATTCGCCTTAAATAGTAATGTTTCTGTTACTTTTAGCTACGTTCTAATGATATTTTATTATAGATATAAAAAGCTAATGGTAGGGTATAGATATAAAAAAAGAAAATGTTACCTTTATTGCTTACTAGCATTTGACTTATGCCTTAATTGTATTTGGACATTCTATTTCCCTACTTTTTAAACAGCAGAACTTATTTCATTAGTCTTTAATGATTGATGAATTTGAACTTCTCGTCGTCATTGCTAGGGTTTTCGGTTTATTAGAATCGGCTCTTTTCTGTAGTTCGCTTTTCTTCTCGCTATAATTTATTTAGTTGAGGAAATGTGAAACATTATGAAATCTATTTTGTTTTCAAGATTTTGTTTGATTTCATTACTCAGCTACTTGACTACGAAATTAATGTAGTTGGAGCCCACGACTAAGGTCACACAAATATTATAAGTACTAACGGATTTAATACCCGACAAGGCACTAAGTACTAAATCCTAAAGAATTAGCAATTTAATGAAGCAATCAAGATTATTATCGGTACAATGTTTTATTACGTACTGGCATGACCGAATATTAAGTACAGCTTGAGGTTTCAGACTTTCGTATTAATAACAAATATACATATACGTAATTACATTTTAAATGGCCTGAATTTATTTAGTGAACAAATAATAAAATATTTTGAATTACACTCAATATATTAAAGTGCTTTATTTAAATAATTTTATTGTGTTCACGAAGACAGAGAGACATCTCAAAATTTAATTAATTTGCAGAGTTTAGAATGTGAGAATTTTTGACAGACTGAACCCAAGCTTGTTAGATTTTCACTTTTAATAGATTATAAACTTACTCTTTTAGATAAAACACAGCAGGAGATAGGCATAATAAGAGTCATAAATACTTATCTATTCTATACTCTATACAAATAAATAAAATTGGAGTGTCTGTTTGTAATATTGAAATAACCGCTTTTTAATAAATGCATATGGATGTATACACGGTACATATACCAAAATAACGTTTTTTACAATCTTTGCCTGTCTGTCTGTCCGTTTGTTCCAGCTAATCTCTGAAACGGGTGGACCAATTTTAACGGGACTTTCACTTAGGTGATGTAATAAGGAGTAACATAAACTACAATATTATTTTAGAAAAAAAAATTAAATTACTATAATATATATTAATTTTAAAACAAAGAAAAAAAATAAAGAATCGACTGTTAGGAGGAATGAAGTTCGCCGGGTCAGCTAGTATATCATAAATAATGAAAAATACGTATATCGTAATCCTGTAATGATATAACCATTAAACGAAATAGCTCAGAACGCATAAAAGATATTGAAATAGTAATTAGTCGAATTAAATTCGACGCTTTGTATTCAAATATCACAATTCTAATTTTCTCGTTCATTAAGACGTTTTAATTTTCTCTGTTCTAGTAGTTATTATTAGTCATAATTATTTTTAGTTTTTAAGCATGATAATTTTTATTTTATTCGAAGTATTAGATACGTTAAAATCTCCAATAAAGTGATTTAATTAATCAATTACACACTATACAAATATAACAAATACAAATAACAAATAAATAAAACCTTTATTGAATTGTTAAAAACCTTTTGTTCGACAAAGTATTTGATAGGCAACCTAATTATTTACAAAAAAACATAATATTTTAATTTTATTAATAAGTTCCACAACTAGAATTTCAGTCTTTTTATAAAAGCAAAATGTCTATGGAGAAACGGTTATCTATATTTATCACATATCTTTCGTATAAAATCCAATATGAAAATTGGAGCTCATTTAAAATTCCCCAGCAAAACACAAATTCTCGTGCTAAATGTTATTTAATGGGATGAATTCGGTTGAAGCCAACGAGTCGGTTTCGTGTTTATAGTACTCACATCATGCTCCCACACGACTTTGTAAGCCGGCGGATTGGCGGTTACAACACACTCGAAGTACACGTCGTCTCCTTCTTCTATATCGTTTGGGTTCAACTTCGAGCCGAGCTGCAGCTTCACAATCGGCACGTCTGTTTGGAATTAGAAAACAATTTAGTTTTTTTTTCAGTGTTATATGAATAGGCCAGTATCGAAGACAAGTTAATTGACAAGCCAGTGAGACTTACGAACTAGTAGAAACTTGATTCCTGCCCCTGCTAAGGTGAATTTTAGTTTTCTGGTGTATTTATTCAGTCAGAAAAAATGACATATAAATATACTTGCATATAAAACACAATCTCATCAAAATAAAACATCATTATTCACCATTTGTCGTTTGAATTCGATTTTAACTGCAAATATTTTATCCTACTTCATTTGTGATGTTGACAAGCATGGTTGAATACGAATTAGTTTCTAAACAACAAAAATCTATTGAATTTCATTCAATCATGTATTTTTTTCGCGATTAATCAACCGATTGTCACCGAACAGTATAGTGCTCCAAGCACGAACATGCTATTATAAACTCGTTTGAAACGTCATCGTTGAATTGTACGTTGTTTATTTCAAAAGCACTTTGCACGTTTGGTAAAAATTGTCCATTGAAACTTGTGATAAGTTTCTATAAAATTTTACGGTACAGGTTTTGTTTGCCTTCAATTTCATTCGTTTGACTTCCTAAAGCGTAACAATACAATTTCAATATTTAGAAATAAGTAGATCATGATTTTCATTACTTACATTATATCAGGGACACAACTCATCATTTCGAACAATTTGCAGCCATTCAACTACATAATTATGATCCAACACACAAAGACCAAAACCCCGATTACTAAAGTTTCGATAAAATAATAGAAAATATATCAATAATGATTCAAGATTGGAATCTAGTGATGCGGAATTTAAATAGACAGAACTCACAATGCAAGTCAAGAGACAGACTGGTTTCTATTGCGGCATGTTCAAGTTTAACATGAGAAGCCCGGCACGTGAGTGTGTGACCATCGTTCTCCATCTTTGGTGTCCATCGTAGTACAGAGACAGTTTCATTGCGATCTTCCGAGTTCTGCAACAAATCATCATCATCATCATTATCAGCCCAAGGAAGTCCACTGCTGAACATAGGCCTCCCCCAATGACTTCCATAGTGACCTGTTGGACGCAGCCTGCATCCAGCGACGACCCGCGACCTTCACCAGGTCCTTGTGGGTGGACGTCCTACGCTGCGCTTTCCGGTACAACAAATATTAATATTTAATTTACTAATAAACAGCTATATGCCGTGCGATCTAGAGGTCCTGGGTTCGATTCCCGGGTCGGGCAAAGTGTTATTGGGTTTTTCCATGAGGAAATTCTCAGTAGCAGCAGAATCAGAAATTGTGCCCGAAAGACGGCAATAGGCTCGCCCCCTATTACGTGGGATATGTAACAGACATACCTGGCGAAATGTGGGTGCAAAAATGCACCTCTGCCTATCCCTTCGGGGAATATAGGCGTGGGGTTGTGTGTGTGTGTAATAAACTACCATTTGGTTGAACTTGAATTCCTCTTGAAATTGAATGTCATTCCATCGGGAGTACGATTCTATTATGAGATAAACATCCTATGCAGTCGCCATTGCCAGAAGATGTTAGTGAAAATGTTGTGAGAATCTAGTTTGAGTTCACTTTAATAGACAAATATGCGCATATTTGTTGAAACTAACGTCGATTAGGAAATGAGTAAATAAATGACGTTGTTTAAACAATAATTATCACAACCAATATTTTAATTTACTAATAAAATTAATGAACAATACTGCGGGAATTGGTGTTTTATTTATTAATTCAGATTATACGCATTGGATCAATCAAGTACAACCTACTCTTAAGATAGACGAATTCGCCCAACAGTTTTATACTTAGTCAATACCACTCAAAGATAACAAGCCTGTTGGTGTTATTGTGTCGAGTGCTAAAAACACACGCAGTTTTTTTTCTTCAGTCAATTTGATTTTCTGTCAGATCCTAATGCGGTATCCTTGCTGTGCTACTGTACCTTCAGTTTAAGCAGTTATTAAAAATTAGTTTTTACAACAATTAGACCCGAAAAGAAAGTTATTTATCTAAGAACATATTTGGAATAGGTTCAGTACTTTTTTCAATATTAATTGCATTTCCGCCTCGTTTACCTCTGAAATGAAACATCGATTTAAAATAAAATTCTAATGTCCAAAATCTAGAAAGGAAACAGTTTAGTCAATTAAAACATAATCACCTGCAGCCTAATAGTCTGCAGTTACCTGTTTATAGGCTATTTCAAATTAATTCGAAACATATCAAAAACATTATTATGTAATTAAGAAATATATAATCACAAATTTGAAGAATAATGACACACTCCAACCTTGTTATTATTTGAGTTTAATGAGATCATTATAATAAATTGCTGGAATAGGCCGTGCTGTAATTAAAGAACTTCTAAATAGTAAGTGTCAATTAAATTTATGAGGAGCTATTTTAAAAGTACTGCTAATGTTACCCTGCACTGTTAAGTGAAAACAAAAAAAATATATCAATTTCCATGGCCGCCTCGAAGCCAGCCGCAATAAATAAGTATAACAAAATGAAATCTTTACCACTGAAGCAAAACGTACATTTCAAATGTCGACCCCATGTTTGTAATTTTTAATACCAAGGAGTGTCTCTCCATTGCTGGGGGAGATCGTATTCAGTGAACCTTGAATGCACACTGCTCTGAGCACAAGATCAGACGAAGACTTTAATCCCGACCATCACGGCTTGTTTAGTTTCAATTGTGAATCAGGTGGGTAGAATCGCAACACTCATAGGATTTTTTGCCCCTTGTGATTTGTGATCATGATTATTTTGCAATTGTTCATCACAGGGATTGTTTAGTATTAGAATTGTGGTTTGTTCGATTGATACGTTTCTTTTTATTTTTTTTTGTAGCTGTGTTGCAATATAATATATAAATAAGGTGGATTGAGTAGAGAGATGCCAAAAGATATTCGTGAGTTAGATTTGAGAAAGCCTAATCGGTGTGTGCGATGTTGAAGAGCAAAGTAGAGGTCCTGGATTCGATTTCTCAGTAGCAGCACGGAGTCTGGAAATGTGCCCGAAAAACGGCAATAGGCTCGCCCCCTATTACGTGGGACTGATACATACCAGGCAAAATGTGGGTGCAGAACCTCTGCCTACCCCTTCGTGGAATACGGGCGTGAGGATATGTATGTATGTAAATTTAAAAATGTTCGGTGGTTTTTTGCTTAGTGATTTTTGCTATTACACAGACAACATACTAGTATCGCACTCACGACATACTACTTTTGCTTGATATTTCGTGAAAATGCTAGGCTAAGTATTTATTTTAAAGGAAAATTAACGAGCTAAATCGATTACGCAAATATTATTATCAGAAACAGTGGGATTTAAATTAATAACTACGATGCAAATATTGTAACAAGTGCAGTTGTTTTATTGGTTATTTCTGCTCGTAGTTTCGTGGCTTACATTTACTTTTGAAGGTTTATTTTGCATTTCTGAATATTCAGCACATAAATGGTTTCAATTGTAAATGTGACACCAGCAACAAAATAATATTTTATTTATTTATTTTTTATTTTTATACACCCAACAGTCACATACATAGTTCTGATCCCACACTAAGATACAAGTCTTGTGTCGTGGGTATCAGAAACTACGAGAGACCTTTCGGTCTCACATACACCCAGACCCGAAACAAATATTTGTTGATCACACAAACATTTGTCTCGGTGCGGGGATCGAACCCGCGGCCTCTCGTTTCGCAAGCTGGTGTCTAGCCAACTGCGCCACGGGGCTGTCACTATGAAACTTTTTTGATAAAAAAACAACAGCATCCTTAAAACTAAACATTACTAACCTCAAAGGATGGTCAATACGACATCATAGGCCATTTTAGCTGTTCCGCATTCAAAGACAACATACACGCCTGTGTTAATTTTTATACCTTTTTGAATTAAACGGAGAAGGGAAAAACTATTCGGCTAAGTGTTTTTCATGAATGTCAATTTCAACAACCTACATTAGCCTATGTGGGCCGATTCCGTTCCCTTTCAATCGTAGAGAAGCCTCTAAGCTAGCACTGTGATGTATTGGTTGGTATTTAAATTCTATTTTAATTTGTAGACTACTAATATACACGACCTGGTCAAGAATACTGAGAGTCTCCAGTTTTCGAGTTCTCATCTTGCGGTATCATACTTATTATTAACATACAGCCACTGAGAGGATTTAGTCGGTATGCTGGCGTGATGGTTAGGGACCCTTTTTTAAAAGTCAGCAGTCGCCGGGGGAGCTAGGCCTCATATCACGACCTACAACTTTTTTTATCTCTCCGAGGGCTGGAAAGTTGAGACCCAAGCCTTCCTTTTAGCTCCACCAATCCGATAGTAGTATAAAAAGACTTACCTTCTGCAAAGCTAGGTTTGGCATTTGCCTATCATCCAGCCACCAAGTAATGACTGCTGGTGGCCTCGCACCGACGGCTTTGCACGCCAACTCAGCCTCCTGTCCTACTGAAAGGGGCTGTTCTCTTTCTAGGATCTCCACTAACAGCGGCCGTACTGTGAACAAAATTTTTAATAAAAAAATCACATAATCATTGAATTGATGATGTTAGTAATTCTATTAGTCTATTACAATCTCACAAACAGCTAGACCCGGAACAATGATTTGTGGATCACACAGATATTTGTCTCGGTGTGGGGCTCGAACCCGCGGCCTCTCGTTTCATAAGCTGGTATCTAGCCAACTGCGCCACGGGGCTGCCTAAATATGTAACTATTTTCTTATGTACAAAGTCATGGTATTTAAAGACAACACCATCCTACTTCAGAATAATAATAAAAGGATATTGATTAAGGAAATCATAGAAATGTGACAATAGTTTTAGACTAAGCTCGATTATTTAATTAAATATAACCTTACGTGAATAACGCCTTATAAATAACAAAGCCTATCTTTGACATTGCAGAAGGGGGGTAAGACGATATCTTCTAGGCTATAATTCTGTTATTAATTATTTAGTTATATTCAGGTAAAAGTATAAAATAAACTTTTCAGCATTTTTAAATAATCCTATTTGCGTTGTCTTACTCAGCATAGGTAACCCAAGTAAAAAAATATTTAAAGATGTACGAACTACGAAGGATTAAATCTTTCATCTTCACCATACCACACGATGATAATATCTAAAACCCAGGTTTTTTTTTGGTATTATGAACATCTACGTATATGAAGTTATTTTCCTGTCATATAACCCATCTCCTCATTTAAAATCAGAATTGTCATAAATATGCATTAACATTTAAAAACTTTTTGTATTCATTTCTCGATTATTTTAGGACTATTTATTGTATTACGACCGCCTCGTGGTCTTGCGGTACAAGTATGTGCCGTGCGATCTAGAGGTCCTGGGTTCTATTCCCGGGTCGGGCAAAGTGTTATTGGGTTTTTCCATTAGGAAATTCTCAGTAACAGCACGGAGTCTGGAAATGTGCCCGAAAAACGGCAATAGGCTCGCCCCCTATTACGTGGGACTGATACATACCTGGCGAAATTTGGGTGCAGAAATGCACCTCTGCCTACCCCTTCGGGGAATAGAGGCGTGAGTTTATGTATGTATGAATGTATTAATTGTATTTGTTTAATAAGTGAATGTCATTAGATTAAGTGACATCACTTACTGATATCGCTCCATCCTAAGAAAGGTTCGATATTATATTTATATAACATCAATATGTTATTGTATTATGCTATTAATAATATGCTTTATAGAATCCATAACAAAATTAGACACACTCGTAAAATTAAAATTACCCACAATAAAACTCATAAAAGCAATTTTCCACAATAGGTGTTAAATTAAATTTATATCGGACAAAATGCCACTAATGTTTTCCATTAGCGCCATAACTCGAAAAGGTGTAAAGGGACTTCACTAAAAGCTTCTGAAAAAAGCTCACCGTACATTACTGTATGAGTGACACCACGGGTTATAATAATGGAGAATAATTTCCTGTTCGCCTTATGATGCCGTCAGGACAATGGGACACAAATAAAAACTAATGGCCGCCGGATGTTGCCAGCCACGAGAGAATATCCGCCATATTTATTATTATTATTTTATATTAGAGGTTATTTGAACTGTTGACGTTTTTGCGCTTTTATTTTGGCCATTGTTTTTGTGTGTCTTGCAGTCTTCTTGTAATGTTATTTTTCGGGCATAACAAATAAAACCCAACAAGAATAAAACAAACATTACGTTATTAATTCATACAAACAACAGCTTGTTTCTTATTTCTACGCCCAACTTTACCTTTTTACGTTACCTTTTTTTTAAAACAAATGATATTTTTAAGCGTGGCAACCCAGGATAGCAGTGGCAAAAAGTGGTGACAAAAGATTCCCCGTGAACCGTCATATTGCCAGATAATCCGCGCAGCAGACGGGCATATAGTTTGATATAGGTTAATCGCGCGGATTTACGCGGATTTAGTTTTGCAATAACACAGAATGGCGTGGTTGTTCGCGTAATGCCGATGTTATGAGAGTGTCTAACTATTTTTCGGGATTTTTTTTATTGTTATTGCGATAAGCGTGGTGAAAATGCGCTGCAGTGCAAAGACTTTCTACAACTGATATTTGTAACAGTGTATTTTCTTCAAAAGAAATTGAGCAATTACTGTTTTTTTTTATTTTAGAATGTAATAATCATTTAGCACATACATTATAAAGATACGAAAAAAAATTAATTTCTTCTTATTTTTTTAAAGATAATTATTTGAAACGTTATCACAGGTACATTGATACTTTCATCCAAGAAGAGGCAGGCGAAATTGAATATCTACAACGTTTTGACAACTGTATTTTAAATTGCATGTAATAGGGGATGAGCTAACGGTAAATTTTAAACAATTTCCAAATTAGAGACTATTATTAATTAGGTCTTTACAAAAAAACAAAATAATACTATGAGAGCTAGTAAACGAAACCAAGATATTATCACCACATACCACCCACGATAAAATTTACTATATTTTTTTTTGTGATAGTTAAGAATATTTGTCAAAGCTAATGCCCAGAATGTTTTCTTACTTTAGTATTACTGATGTGGAATTTTTAATTTCACAGTGAATTTACATCAAACCAGAAGTTCCCAATAATCTTACACTCATTTGCTATTTCACGGTACACTTAAAAGAGGTTGTAATATATTTTTAAGCATAGCCTCTACAAGACTACATACAACAAGACTACATACTGAGAGAAGGGCTGTAAGAGGCGACGTAGCCTCCCAAACAAGCGCGTGCTCAGTTTAATGGCCCTCGTCCTCTTGTATAGCTAGCTTTCATACAGACAAAACTAAAACCTGTGGTGAATATGAGTATTTACGGTACATATAACCGGTTTTTTTTTCATACATGCACGACATGGAGATAGCTCCGCGCCTGATGAGCATGGTTAGATTCGAAACTGTACAACGGTTTGCATGTATGTACTATGTTCTCTTTGGACAACACCATGCTCTATGCGGTGTCAAGAGCGCTGTCACTTTGCTGAGCCAGTATAAAATTTCCAAATGGATACGATTTAGGGACCTTCAAGAAAAGAGCCTATATTTTCCTCAAAGGCCGGTAATGCACATATAATTCCTCTGGTTTTGTGGGTGTTCATGGATGGTGTTAACCACTTAACATCAGGTGGCTCACCAGCACGTTTGCCTCCTTTTCCATAAAAAAAAAAACATTCACCATTGACACGCGCAAATGTATCTCGTTCCAGAACTTGTATTGATTTTCTAGCAGAGCGTTTGTTTATCTGTGTATTTCATACAGATTTGCTAATTATTTGCTTATTATTTTATTGATTTATAATGTTAAAAAATAATTAAAATTTACAACTCTTACAGATTCACTAGGTGTATGACGATATTGTAGCTATCCACAAAAGTTATGTAAATATCCTTTATCATTCCATTTTTGAAATAATCTAATTCCACCTCACCACATACAATTTTATCCTCATGATAAAGTCACCGCAGCACGCTATAACCTTGTAAGGTGTACTCTCATAACTCATGTCTGGCACGTGAGGTGACGTAGTGCGCTGTCGCTGTTCATAATGTCCAAATGCGGTTAGTTAGACAAATGTCTGGGATGTGGACACACGGCCAGCGAGGACCGGCCTGCGGTTTCAGATGAAAAGATATTTGACATTGTCTATGTACTTTTAGAAGAGACTGGTGTAGGGTAGTTTTATATTTTCAACAGTTTTATTGTAGTTTGTATTCTGTTTGCATGGAGTTCAGAATTTAATTGACATATAAAACTTACTTGGTTTTTGGTGAGCATATATTTGATTATTGTAAATATTATATTGATTATTAAAGGTCGCATTGAAAACCTTTGAAGAACTAAATTCACTGACGGATGTATAATGGGCGATAATTATAATTAATTTATCAAACAGAGGCTTATTGTGTAATTAATTTTGTGATTTTAACACAGTAAAGCGGCAAACATTTTCTCCCAAAGTGTTTTAAATGCAAAATAATAATTTCATTACATCAAACGCTAGAATAAGAGCTTAATTTTGCGAATTCCATAGGAGATAACTTTGTTAGCAGTTTTACAACTCGGCAGCGCTAATTAACTGGATCGTTTTGTGAGCGCTTGCGAAAGACATGACTGAAATTCTGTTTCGCAAATTACGTTTTGAATACTTGAATATCAGTTTTTAATGTTGATTGTTTCGTCGGTAACATAAACGTCGTTGTTCTTTTGTTCCGAGACATTCTTCCTTTTGGAATTTTATACGATATAATTTGACACATGGTTAAAATTTCTACTCTACTCCTGAAGTCTCGTTCATGATAATTTGATGTTCTAGTAAATTTGTAAATTCGGTCGACAATCTCGGCGGTCGCGGGTTCAAACCCCAGGCACACACCTCTGACTTTTCGAAGTGATGTGTGTATTCACAATGAATTATCACTTACTTTAACGGTGAAGGAAACATCGTGATGAAACCTGCATACCTAAAAGTTCTT
Source organism: Hemaris fuciformis (assembly GCA_907164795.1). Taxonomy (NCBI): domain Eukaryota; kingdom Metazoa; phylum Arthropoda; class Insecta; order Lepidoptera; family Sphingidae; genus Hemaris; species Hemaris fuciformis. The sequence goes on along the minus strand of OU015438.1, from coordinate 13,410,082 downwards.
AGGAATTTCTTAGGTGTGTAGTCCGCCAACCCGCACTAAACCAGCGTGGTGGACTAAGGCCTAAAAACCTCTCAATGGTAGAGGAGGCTCGTGCCTAGCAGTGGGACGTATATGGGCTGATGATGATGATTATGAAATTTTGTACAATATGTGTATATTGTACAAACAAGCATACGTATGTAAGTAGCGAAATCTTCGTCCCTAAGAACTATTCTCATTTATTTTGAAATTTATGAATCATAGCATTTTTGTCATACCAATATCGCGTACCAGCAAAACCCAGTCAGCTTTTGTATACACTGGTATTGTAGTAGAACGTATAATTTTGACTGATAAATTCTCACCTTATAACCTAGACCTGAATAATGCCAAGATTCAATGCACGGTTATTACCGATGTTGAACAACATATGTCCTTGTAAATGAGGTCCCTTGTACACGGGTTATCCGTTGTGATAACGACCTCACCAGCCCTAATATAGGCTCAGCTTAAACCCGTTTCACATGACTCGACACGACAATGGATACACATAAATCAAATAAATATACGTTAAGATTGTGTCTGGTCGCCAGTCTGTTGAAGCAAAATCTACTGCCGGTTTCGTCGCCAGATGTCGCTCGAATCGTGATGGGGTAAAGTTTGAGAAGTGTTTACTTTTAAGTGTAAAGAGGTTTTTTCTAAAAAAAACAATTTTAAGAATGTTTTTAAACGAATCCTTATCTTTTTAAGAAATGTTACAATGGTTACAAAAAAAAAACAATAGTAAAAAAGGCTTATTAATATTAAAATCCATTAAGACAATATTAAAAAATTTCAACAGATATTTTATTATAGGCTTAACCGATAAGTGACGATTGTTTACCTCCATTACATTCACTTCGACAAAACGAGTATAATTAAATTTAATCGCTTCATTTAATGCGTTTTAAATAATTTAATGAAGGATACAAAAAGATTGATTAAATAACCAAAAACCGCACGGCCACTGACCGAAAACCCCTAAATATGGGTGGACAAAAGCCTGTCTTTTGCAGGTCGACATGGTTTTGTAATTAAGGGGAAAACAGACGAGCCAAATTAATTCATACCAAAAGCCAAAATGCGAGAAAGATATACGGCAGTAACACGAATTAAGTCATAATTACGACATATATCACTATAGAAGTATGTTAATTGGATAAATTAGCTGCACTGAAACTTTAATACAGGATTATATACCCGTACCTCACGCCTGTATTCCTCTGTAGCCAGAGATGCATATCTGCACTCACATTTCGCCGGGTATGTAACAGTCCCACGTAATAGGGGGCGAGTCTATTGGTGTTTTTCGCCCACATTTCCAGACTTTGTGCTGCTACTGACAATTTTCTAAAACAATAACACTTTGGCCGAACTGGAAATCGTAACCAGGTCCTTTATAACGCAAGACACACACTTGTGCCGCAAGAACACGAGGCATTTTTTTATATATTATATTCGGTGTTAGTTTTTTCAGTACAGTAACAGAAGACGCAAAAGTTTTCTTCTTAACACCGACATGGAAACAATCTCGTGAACGCTTTTTTTCTTCAAATCTCTTCTATCTCTTCTCCTTAGGTTGTATAAAAAATACACTATATTGCCCATAAAAATATATATATAGCAAGCTTATTCTCTATAAAGTAAATAATTTTATCATCAGTTATCCCACTAACAAAATGTTTAACTGAATTATTTCACAGACGACGACAAAAGCACAAAACAATAAAAACCTCCATCGACAAATTACGTGACTGCGTCGCTACCCGAGCGTGTGAATCGACCTCCGAGCCTCGTGAGTTATTGTACAATAAGTTAGACGGAGTTGCCGTCACTACACAGAATTTGCTATTATTGTTTAGGAAAGTGAGGACGTATTTGGAATGCGTCGACATAGTTGCTTCTACAGTTTCACGGTATGGTTTTCAATTGTATAATTTACATAGTTGTCAATTGTAGGAATATTATTTATGTAAATAAATTGATATTGATAGCCTATTTGGAGATATTTCTGACTAATCTGCCTCTTTTAATGATGGAGAAATGATTAAAATTACTGATAGTATTTTTTGCGAATAATCATCAGCCCTTATACGTCCCACTGCTGGGCACGGGCCTCCTCTACATCTGAGAGGGTTTAGGCCTTAGTCCACCACGCTGGCCTAGTGCGGGTTGGCGGACTACACACCTAAGAAATTCCCAAGAACTTTTAGGTGTGCAGGTTTCATCACGATGTTTTCCTTCACCGTTAAAATAAGGGATGATTCATTGTGAATACACACATAACTTCTAAAAGTCAGAGGTGTATGCCTGGGATTTGAACCTGCGACCGCCGAGGTTCTCGACCGCGCGCCTAAACCTCGAGGCCATCACTACTACTTTTGCGAATAATTTAATGTAATTTAGAAGCAACATGTTTTGACTAAGGGTAAATTTAAACATCAAAAACGAAGTTGAAATTGTTTTTTGATGATATAACAGTTAAAAGCGAAAAAAATAATGGCATTGAAGGTATAATAAACTTCACATACATTAATAACGAAGCGTGAAGAAGCATTTGTGCAGGCCGGCATGATTGTGTCGACCAGCGGGTGACCATATCGTTTCTCCCTGGTCGGTATTAATTTTTTGGACTCCACTGTGCTTACCATCAGGTACAGTGGAGTCGCATTGCCGTGCCAGTATAATAAAAAAAGAAGAAGATCAGAATGAAGTTTTTTACGCTGTAAATTTTCGGATGAAGTACAACAAAATAGACGAAGTTATATGAAATGGTATTTCTACCCTTGTCGCTTCTGGATAACTATCCAGAAGTAGTAGTAGTTAACTAACCAGTAAGCAAACGCTACTATGATTAGACATAGTTGAATGAATGCCATTCAAACGTAGACACGATTTATTTGATATGTGAGGTGATTACAGCTCGCTTGTCACTAGTTTGAATGTAAATCAAATGTAATATGTAGACACTAATTATCCTTGTGTCTCGTAATAAATTTTCGCCAAAGTTTACGGCTTAGTGAAACCAATATATCATTTTGAATTCAAAACGTTTGGAAATATATATGTACATGACATGTATGATGATGATAATAGATGGCGCAGCAACGAACTTTATTTTCTGAGTAATTGTGAAGCGAGCTTTTATGAGAGCCTCTTTGGGTTTATCATTGAGAAAATAAATGCGCAGCGAAAGAAAAAAAAATTATTCGCGTATTGACAAAAATCTTTAATTAACGAAAGTAGATGTTTATTATTCTTTCACGCTCAAACCATTGAAGTGCTTTTGCTATTTTCTTGCATATAGCAGTGGCGGTACTTCCATATAAGCCCAAAAGCCCAACTTGCCTTACAAAATTCCGAATAATAATCTTTAAGCTTTAAATCTCTATTTAATAAAAGCAATTTGACATAATATAAAAAAGAATGTCCTGACCTCACAATAAACAATTATACACATACATAAACTCACGCCTGTATTCCCCGAAGGGGTAGGCAGAGGTGCGTTACTGCGCCCACATTTCGCCAGGTATATATCAGTCCCACGTATAGGGGGCGAGCCTATTGCCGTTTTTCAGGCACATTTCCAGACTCCGTGCTGTTACTGAGGATTTCCTAATGGAAAAACCTAATAACACTTTGCCCGACCCGGGAATCGAACCCAGGACCTCTAGATCGCACGGCACATACTTGTACCGCGAGACCACGAGGCAGAAACAATTATAAACTAGACATTACATAATTACGTGTAACGTTTTAGGGCTTCTATGGAAGGACCGCCACTGGCATATACCTCTACTCTATTCCTTCTCGCTAGACGTTCCTTATCATCTTATTTTTTTTATTTTTTTTTTATTTTTTTTTTATTGCCTTAGTAGGCAGACGAGCAAGCGGTCCGCCTGATGGTAAGCGGTTACCGCCGCCCATGGACTAAAGTAATGCCAGGGGCACAACCCAGCCGCTGCCTACCGTGTGGTTAACACTCTTTTCAAGCCTCGTTTAAAGAAAGACAAGTCATAGCGCTCAGGGAACACCGAGGCAGGGAGTTCGTTCCAGAGCTTGCACGTTTCTTAAATTTTTACAAAATAATGTACAATAAAGTACAAACAAGAATGTTTATGCTATTCAAGATTGCTGGTGTAGAATCTCCGGTTGCAAGAAATGTTTGTTTAAAGACAGTTGCTGGTTCTCAGCGTAGTTTGTAAGTAATTTTGCATGAGTGTCTATGTCGGTCACGACACGTTGTCTGCCTCATACCACACGGGTAGTAGGATTACTGCACTGACGTGCTTTAAAATTACATTAAAAGCGACCTTATTCGGTAGCGTGGAATATCGCGATACATTGCTGCTCTAAAGAATCTAAGTTTTGACTCTATTGTTACAAAATTATCAATAAAACAATTACAATATGTGGTCAACTAACACGAAAAGACCAGCACAGACATATAAGGCTTTAGTCTTTAAGATAATAGTGAAGTAGGTAGGATTTATGTGCATAAATATAGATTTAGTTTATTTATTATGATTGAATCCACGTTAACCCGACCACGATTAAATAAGTCCGCATCGAGACCTACACATCGGTAAAAGAATATCGCTAGAACGTGTACTGTTTTGTTATATTTTCTTTTCAAATTACATTTCAGCGAATTTATTGTCGCGTATATCTTTTCGCCGTGTAAGCACTAGAGTATCGTTCTGGATATAGATGAGCTCTTTGTCATCCTGTTTTATGATATTGACAAAGGGAATACGTGACGGGAAAGTCGATACTCACGATACAGCTGAATTTGCACGTTGACCCTCAGAGGAGGGACTAGGAGGGTGTTGTCTGCGGTACATGAGTACACAGCTTCGAAATGTTCTCGCGTCAACTTTGGTATTCGCAGTTCTAGCAAGCTGAGTCTGGAACCGTCGTCGACTGGTGCAAGAGTGGCGAGCACTTTGTCGTCGTGCCACCATCGGAGACGCGGCATCGGCTTGCCTGTGAACAAGCAACTCGTCAGAATAATCATATACAATTAAGATTGTAATAAAATTATTAACATGTTTGGGGATTACATACATATTTGAATTTAGAATACAGATTCATTCAAATATTATATTGAGAAAATATTGTTCATTGAAAATATTCACAATTGCTGCACACAACGAAAAAAAATGTATTTCAGTCCGGAAAGTATACTTTTTGCCAGTTCTTTCCAGTCTACACTCTATTTGGACCAACTATTTTTACCATCAGGTGTCGTATTGTCACTTCGCTGTGTCAGTCTAAAAATAAATCTCAAATATTTCATAAATTTGCAAGAAAAATCCAAATAGTATCGCAATAAATCTGGCCAGCATAAAAACGTACGAAAATATTTTATTTTCAAACAAACCCTAACGCCGCATATGCGGTCATTGGCAGAAAGCCAAGAGTCAACACAATACATCCCGAATACCAAAGAACGGTACAAAAAGGCAGACATCGACACTAACTTCCAGGTTACCAATTTCTAAGTTAGTATTACGTAGCACCAGACGGGTGAACTAACTCGGTCCGAAGCCGAACGGGATCTGCAGATAACTACTTTAATTTGAACTTCTCTGCGACGGGCGGTAATGTTGTACTTTTGTTGCCGCCCACTGTCACTCTACCCCTTTCTTTTATTGTGTTTGCGCAAAGTTAGTATGGGACAGTTGGACTTTCATGTGTGGATTTATTTCTTATATTAGTTTTGATTGCCTTTTCGTATCTTACGTTCGAAATTGTGCTTGATTTGATCTGATGCTGTCTAATTATTCATATACAGGGTGTATTCAGACCGTGACCGTAAACTAAGGCAAGTAATAGCTAAGTTGATTACAAACCCCCTGGCGTTAAAGAAAATCCCGACGAAAAACAAATATATTATAAAAAAACATTCTATACCTATGGTTGTTAGGAAAACTTCATTTTTTTTTCTTCGGGATTTTCTTTAAGGCCTGGGGGTTTGTAATGACCTTAGCTATTACCGGCCTTAGTTTCCGATCACGGTCTGAATACATCCTGTATATAAATACATTTCATATATATATATATTATGTGTTTCCGAATAACTACGAGGAAATTTTGAAACTTTGAAAATTTACTTAAGGAAAAAAAACATTTTTTGCCACAAAATCAACTAGGCAGTCTTATCAATCATTGAAAGAGTACCTTGCTTGCTGAATATAAGTATCCGAGTTAAAGCTAATTTAGCTTATGAATAATATTTAAATATTAATTGACAATATCTACACCGCACAACTGAAACGTAACCAAAAAATCTTTCACTTTAACTAAGAGTCATCTTTTACACTGGTATAGGTCGCAATCGTATCCATACCATTTCAGATTATAGAATAAGCCTGTTCTAAAATTGTATGTTTTCAAATAATTCCTTTGTTAATTCAACAAGCTGGCCAGCCAGTACTGCGCTCACGTTTTATTGCGCTCCCGTGTTTGTTCACTTTTCTGCTTTTATTTGCAATGTTTTTCGTCGGCGAAAAATAAAATTACACGGCGAACGGATTTATCTTCAGGAGTAGTTGTTACAATGCTGTTATTATTGTTTTAAATGTTCTCTGCGATAATTGCAAACAGGTTCAAGTGTTCATCGTGGTGTTTAAGCTTTTAATTCGTGTAAAAAACAGCAAGTTTATTAAGCGAGCTATTATGTTGCGAGTTCATAAAGTAGGATTAATGTTTAAATGTGCGGATCAGATGTGAGAACATTTTTTGCAGTCATTATGAATAGTTTTACATTTTTATTGTATGTTGTTAGTATTCAGGATAATTTTGAATTAGAAAAAATGGACCGAATAAATGCCATGTCTATTTTGTTATTTTTTCTACAACACAGTAATATGATTCTGCATATTTTTTTAAATGTTTGAGGCCATGTTTATTTGAGTTAAATTACAATACCAGAATTAACGATGCAACTACCAATTTTACCTCCACTTACAACACAGGTAAGTTTCAAACTGGAATCTTCTACGTAGGGTCCAGCCACTCCTATCACTTCCTTGTCTTCTTCGTCAAATATTTTCGGTTTTTCTGGTAATTCTGAAAGAGAAATAGTCATGTAAGTCCTTTGTTCATTTTCATTTTTTAAATTCTTGGTAGAAAATTGTTTACTTGAATATAAAGATTGGTATTTAATTTTGCTTAGTTTGATTACGTTTCTCGCATACTGCTGCATTGAATTTAAATTGGGATAGAAGACTGAGTCGTGTATGTTAATATATGTATGGACTATGACTATCGCTGTTCATGAATTTATTCTTGACACCAAAGTACCTACTTGACTTGTATCGTGTGGAAGAATAAATAGTTATCATGCGCTGACTACAGGCAGTCAAATAGAAGCTGCAGTGAAGTCTATTTAAAGCAATACCTAGCTAACTGCGATTACTTTGATGTAAATGCTAATATCACCTTCCAGTCAGCAAAATTATGTTAGTCTGTTGGTTCAATGTTACTTCAATATTTATGTCGTTATATCCTTAGTATATTTTTCGTATAGAATCGAATTCTCTACCAAATTAAATGTAAAATCCTCTTTTATGTACCTTATTGTATTGTATGCTGTGAGTCCTCAAATTGTAAAAAATAATTACTCATCAGTACCTTCACATTTCAATCAAGAAATTATTTCTCCTTTATTAATTGGCTACAGACATTTATGAGTTTCAGACATAATAAGTTCAGTAATTTTCGCTCGATAGCAGCTAGAACTGGACTATAAAATATTCAGGTCTTAATTGACGTCGTTCTTGCATATTTGCTTCTTACCTGCAGTTTATTTAAGGCTAGAAGTCAATTATCATAAATGGTAAGGCAATACACGAGTGCTAATAATATTAAGTAAAAACAGTATTTTTAAGATCCTTCGCACTGATGATACCTGCACAAGAAAGGGATTTAGGGAATTATTATTCTTACTGTCCGTCCCACTGCTGGCCACGGGCCTCCTCTACAACTGAGAGGGTCACGCTTGCCTAGTGCGGATTGACGGACTACACACCTATGAAATTCTTAAGATTTTTTAGGCGTGCAGGTTTCATTACGATGTTGTCCCTCACCATTTAAGTAAGTGGTAATTTCTTGTGAATTCACATACGAGTATAACTTCGAAAAGTCAGAAGTGTGTGCTTGGGGCTTGAACCCGCAACTGCCGAAATTCTCAACCGTGCGCCTAAACCTCGAGACCATCACTACTTAGTTAGTCTCAGTTGCTAAGTAACTTAGTATTCTTAATATACATAGTTGATTGAAATGCCTTCTCAAATTCATTCTCTAGTGTAACTTACACATACATATATAAACTCACGCCTGTATTCCCCGAAGGGGTAGGCAGAGGTGCATTTCTGCACCCACATTTCGCCAAGTATGTATCAGTTCCACGTAATACGGGGCGAGCCTATTGCCGTTTTTCGGGCACATTTCCAGACTCCGTTCTGTACCTGAGAATTTCCTAATGGAAAAACCCAATTACACTTTGCCCGACCCGGGAATCGAACCCAGGACCTCTAGATCGCACGGCACATATTTGTACCGCGAGACCACGTACAATATAGAATATGTATTGTTTATCTATGCGTTTACTCAATAAAACCAACTTCTCTTCTTCAAAACTATAAAGGACATCGGTGTTACGCGATGTACATTTATTATCAATCAAATATTCCACAGATTTAATTTAATCAAGAAGTTAGAATTAACTTGGTGAGCACTAAATTACCCCACTGCATGTTGAAATTCCTAACTTCAAATTTCACGAAGCTACATGGCGGATATGAAAACCGTTGGAAGTCGGACTTGGCTAACACTCGTTAAGGTGTGTTCACACCTGGTTATGCGATAATCGGATTAGCCGGACGTAGCTATCCGGTGTTTCGGTTGTGTTTTGTGTAGCATGTACGTGTTTGTTTTTTGATGACACAACTTTAGAACTTTGCTTTTTAGATGTCGTATTTTCTAGTATTTTTTTTTCTAACTCATACAGTGGTCACTGTAAGGAGTTTAATCAAACAAATATTATACAAAGCATTTAGTTAAACATTGCGTAATTTTTTTGCTTCTGCTTTTTCAGTGCAGTTGCAAAGTCTGTTAAGTTGCTTTAACATTTATGGTATGAAAAGTTTTAGATCAAAGTGAAGCTTTATTTATCGTACATTTTTCTTAGTTTAGCGCGGAGACCGCGACGTCTAGGGAATAAAAACTCTATTTCATTCCCACTTTGAGATTTACATTTTTTGTACGATTTATTTCCAAGTATAATATGGCTCAAACCCCAGGCACACACCTCTGACTTTTCGAAGTTATTCATAATGAATTCACGTACTTAAACGGTGAAGGAAACATCGTGAAACCTACAAACCTAACAGTTCTTTGGAATTTCTTAGGTGTGTAGTCCGCCAACCCGCACTAGCCCAGGGTGGGGGATTAAGGCCTAAGCCCTCTCAGTCGTGGAGGAGGCCCGTGCCCAACAGTGGGACGTATATGGGCTGATGTTGATAATATGGCCCAGTCGAGTACAAATTTCAGACATAAGCCTGCTTTTTCCATGTTGTATACTGCGACCACGAAGTTCATTGTATGAAATCTCTCAGATATGTAAAGTCTATCAAGCTGCGTTAGATTAGCGTAATTAGATCAACGCGAGCCCTTCTCTATTGTAGAAGTGGCCCTTGGACAGATTTGTACAAGGGATGGGAATACTTAGGCTATATTTTGGCTAATGCACTTGGATTTAATGATTTTTAAATACCGGAACCCTCTCAATGGTAGAGGAGGCCCGTGCCCAGCAGTGGGACGTATATGGGCTGATGATGATGATGATGAAATACCGGAAAATATTTTTTTTTAATGGTGTTTATTTTTCGGACGTAGTATAAACAATAAAATCACCATCATCATCAGCCCGTTTGGTGCTGGCTACCGCGCGACGGACCGACTTGCGAGCGTCAATCTTGAAGCAATAATTACTTAAAAAATAATACCATTTAAAAGTACTCCGAAAAAGTACGAGTAATAAAACTGATATTATAAATGTAAAATCTTACGGACTTCATGAATAACATAGTGACCATATAAAGGGTCGCTGTGATAAAAACTCACGCACCTGCCATAATTGAGTTACCCTCCATTAAACTTTTCGTGTCCGACGTATATTGCCAAAATAAAGGTCCACCCAGATAGACCCGACACAAATTACCAGAGGCCCAAAGTCATCTTACAGTCGTTACTGTGATTTTTTCGAGAATTTTCCATTTTCGAGGTCGAAGATTATGTGGGATCATATTATAAGACAATAGACGGAAGCCGGCTTTGTTTCAAAATGTAATTCTGTATCGCCACGGATTTGAGATACGTTCTTATTACAAAATCTTTGTAATAATATTAAAAAAGAACGGTTTTTAAAGATGTAATAATGGGCGTGGCACATGGGAAATATTCTCAAGTCACGTCATAGCGTAAACGTATCACCAATACCTACAAGATTGTCTTCCAATCCTAACTAACAGATCGTGGAAAATTAACGAACGCAAGTTGCTTCCAATGGAAGATAAAAAGAGGGGAGACCTATGATTCAAATATACATTCGGCTCAAGATTAAATAAAATCTTTACTGTCTGCATCACTGTGTTGAAAAATATTTTTGAAAAGCGCAATACCAGAGCGTTTTTAACGTTTTCTCTTGTGTCTTTCGATCTAGATGCTATCATTTACTAATTTAAAAAAATCTATTTCTAAATTATTTGATATAGTATACACAGACAGCTCTAGCTCCAAATACAAGTCCGTGTTAAAAAGTATGGAGACTGCCTCGTGGTCACGCGGTACAAGTATGTGCCGTGCGATCTAGAGGTCCTGGGTTCGATTCCCGGGTCGGGCAAAGTGTTATTGGGTTTTTCCATTAGAAAATTCTCAGTAACAGCACGGAGTCTGGAAATGTGCCCGAAAATCGGCAATAGGCTCGCCCCCTATTACGTGGGACTAATACATACCTGGCGAAATGTGGGTGCAGAAATGCACCTCTGCCTACCCTTTCGGGGAATACAGGCGTGAGTTTATGTATGTGTATGTGATTTTTTGGTATTAATCAAGGTTTTGAAACTTATATTTTTATATTAGAGGAATATTTCCATTCCAACATTCGTTTACAATAGTAAGCTTGCTTATCTAAGAAAGATTTCAGTTCCATTCCAATTTTTAAAACAAAAGGTAAAATTGTTAGCGACGCTAAAACACCGCTGATTTTATCCGTTCCATCGAGATAACTGTAACTATGTAAAATTCTGCTTCTTTTGCATTTTGCAGATTCTTTTCCATCCATTTGGGTTTTGCTAAAGAGTCGACGACTGTCTAATTACGCAGTACTGGCTGCGGCTTTCGTTCCACTGGCAGTAAGCCAGCTAACAACCCAAAATAATTTCGATGTGAGGACAGATCCTCTTTAGCGTAAAACATTATCGGCCATTACGCGAGTACAGGACTCGGGGCACTCACCACATTATTGGGGCAAATTGGAGTACAGTCAACTACGCTAGCCAGTGGATGAGATACATGGGTGGGTGTTTCTAGATGTTGTTTTGCTTCCAAACCTAGTCTTCTTATCTAAACGTGGTTATGTGTAAATCAACATTTAGGAAAATTAACTAAACTAAGAAAATAGTTAAGATTGACTAAGGGATAACATAAAATCGGAATCTATCAAAGATCCAAACTGAAAGCCAGAGCGTAAAAAGTAAAAAGTTAGTAGGCTGGAATTGTTTTATTGACTTTATCAATATGGACATAACTTTGTATTGTATTAAAAAGAATCAATCGGATTAAAAGTCTAGTTTAAAAATTTCTACCTAAATATATTTTTTTTTATCAAAAAATGATCATGACGAAGTGACTACTAAAACACGAACTTGAGTAATTCTCCCACCATGAATCGCCATAAACAGCAAATAACGATTACATAATTCGACATGGCAATAAAACTAAAAGAATTATTACACCATAAAGTAGAAAATGGAGCAGAGCCAAAACGCAATATGTGGCTACAGACAGGCTCGCAAAACGGCTACTTTATACATTGTGTTTGAGCTGAAAGCCGACATTAGCATGGCTTATATTACCCCTAAGCCAATACTTACAGCTTGTATATTAAATAACATTATTCAGAAGAGATTACAATATTTTTAAACGTATAATCAGGTACCTTTGAGCGGTCGACCCACGCTGTAGCTTTATATAAAATGTTTATCTCATATTTTATATTTTAAAGACGGAATAAGTAAGCGCTAGTAAATAATTCCTAGAAGAGAATAGTTGTTTCAAAGCTGGTGGTGAAATATATATTTTCTGTAGAGATAATCTTATTCCAAGAATGCCATTTAAGTAACTTGTGAAGTGTTTATCAGATGTGAAGCAGCGTTCATGGTTGGGTAGTATAAAAATTTATCATCTTACATTTATTATTAACTACATACATTTCCTACCGTTTATCGGGCACATTTACAAGCATTTCTGTGTTGTTGCTGAAAATCACCGAAAACGAAAACTTGGGATCGATCCTGCGACCTTTCGATTGAGGCATTTTTTCCGCCGGACTAATAAGGCAATAGTGGTTATGTATTGTAATGAAGTGTTCAAATAAAATTCCTTTCTGAAAGTAATAAAAGTGTATCAAGTTTCGAAGACTTAGAAGACGATATGACCGAGACACCTGATAATTGCTTTCATATTTGAAACGTACAATAGCGGCCTTTGAATCTTGGTAAATTGAAGGTATAAGTTTCATAGAAATGGAGGAAGTACAAATGTACTCGGAATTTGGGTTTGTAATAAACATTGTCAATTATTTCGGAAGTCTTTTATTCTAATAATGATCTACCATTTTTATCATTCAAATAGTTGTAAGTCCACATTTATACGCTTATCTTGCTATCGATATCAGAAACCAAAAAACTTCAACTTCAACAACTTCAAACTTCAGGCTTACAAATATGTAACAATATAGATTCAAAAATCCAAATTGCAATTACAAATAAACTCGCGCTGTACGGGCTATCAATTGGACTATTGGAGGTACTTATACGGACCCTAAAGATATATTGTTACTAAATAAGAAAAAGCAATATACAAAATTCCAAAACATCGCAACCGACAAATGTTTGATACAATAAAGCAAGAGAGACGTCACTTAATCACGCAACTGGCACCACGGCAAGATGTCTGCCCAATAAACCGGCACTATTTGGCGACCGTCCTGCACACGGCACATAAATCCAACCGGACATCGAACCCAGGTGACTTGCACACCACTGAAATATTGATGCATTGGCGTGCATGTATTTTTGCCGGAGTATCGACGCTAGTGGAGGCAATAAGGCAAAACTGTGTCTTGCAGAAAATAAGGCAATTTGGCCCATTTATATTTATTTGTATTTAATAATAAATAAAATGAATATTTCTTTAAAAATCTTTATGAAGCGCGTAGCGTCGCGCAAATAGTGACAAAAGGAGAAAAATTGAAGGAGAAAGAAAAATAAACATTCATAATATTTTAACATATCACAAACTATAACTATTATCGCTGGCGAAGTCTGGGATTAAACCTAGCTAAGTAATGAACAACGAACATTAACTCAACTTTCTTGGCCAACACATTCGACATTCAAGCAAATACGAAGCTGACGAAATAATTACAGTGCTTAATATACGAATCGCTTACACCAGGAGTATGATCGATAAGGGAAACGACATGCGGACCCATGCATCATTCAGTATACGCATGGCAAACGCCACTAACTAAATAGTGCTAGTTTTCGACAGTTTGGACGGCGAGAATATTTTGCCGCGTAGTTAGAATTTTTTACGAATTTACTATTTGACATTGATGTTATAGGAATAAAGTGTAAGTTGTAGTATTGTGGTACGCCGGTGTTTATTAGACAATCTTCATCACCATACGATTTCAAACGCATAGTTAAGAATTTTTATTCGTTCAATATTTAATAATAAATACTTATTATTTACTAGTATAACTATAATAAAAGTGAGTTACATTGTGTTTTATGCAATTGCCAAGCCAAACTATTTTATTTAAAACATAAAAGATTTTTAATAATTATATGTCACTATAAGATATTGTCTGAGTTTTGATTATAAAAAAAATATTAAAGCATGCCATATGCACGTATGTCCAGAAGGAGTATTACATCTTCACGATAGCTGACGAAATATGGATAATATTCCTATATTATCTATATAGACGATAGACGTACATGTTAATAATATTTTTTATCTACATCTATACTAGCCCATATCCCATTACTGGGTACGAACCTTAAATATGGCGAATGCCGAGACATTATAAAATTGTATCTAAATCATATTGCAATTTACATAGAAATATCTACCATGTTCTATCTACTTGTTCTTTATCTTTACCTATAAAATCGCTGCGTGCACGGAAATCCAGACGCAAAAGTGACTTAAATAAAAATAACAATCGATCTCTTGAACATCATGTCCATCAATAAAAGCTTGTACCGAACCAGACAAATCTGCATAATAGCCGACGAACGCTCAATATTTCGCATTTCAATTACTTAAAACGATAAACCTTTAATCCAATCCAATCCAATCCATCAGCCAATCGAAGTCCACTGCTGGACATAGGCCTCTCCCAATGACTTCCACAGGGACCTGTTGGAAGCAGCCGGCATCCAGCGACGTCCCGCGACCTTCACCAGGTCGTCTGACCATCTTGTCGGAGGACGTCCCACGCTGCGCTTTCCGGTACGTGGCCTCCACTCGAGAACTTTTTGGCCCCATCGGCCATCAGTTCTCCGCGCTATGTGCCCGGCCCATTGCCAACCTTTAATGCCACTTCAATAAACACAAATTGCCGGCTTGAATATTTGAGGATGCTCAGGCGGGCGCCATAGAAGTTTGCATTCAGTTGCGAATTCGAAATAGTAGCCATAAATGTTAAATGGACGATCGTAGATGCCGCTAGATGGTGCCGGTGTAGCGCCTCTGCGACAGCGAGCTTGCTATGAATAATCACTTATTCTGACTGCGCGTTTTAATATACTCGTCTACACGGAACTAAGCAGGAAGGAGAAACGGAAAGTCATCAATTTTTTAATTAACTTTTCAATTGTTGCTTCGTTGTGGTAGTGGAATGTATGAGCTGTAAATTTATTAAGTTTTGAAACGATTTTTTTTTTTGCAAAAGACTTATTGATGGTCATTATTTGGTATTGTTTTATTTATGTATTAATTTATTGTACAGATCAATACGTGCATATTAGATTATCCTACGGTCTCTGCACTAAGCATAGCTTGTATCGCAGAGACTTAGAGTGAGATTTTATATTGCCTTTTTTAAGAATATTAATAATACAGAATAATAATTTTCGCACAAATTTGTGAAACTACGAGTATGGACTCGTAGTCCTAATCTTAGGGCCAATGCACGAGCTTTTTTTATTTGTAAAAATGGAACTTTATCGCTTTAAAAGATTTTTAACCTGAAACTCATATTTTTGACCAAATAAACGTAACTCTGTATAAGGCTTGAACATTACGCAGCTAAGAAAATAGGAAATACGTGTGATTTAATATGAACTTAAACTACTCAAGTTAACTGACTTATTTTCCTATCAGTGCTATCTACTCCCTTGACACAAAACAGCCATTGAATACACTTTTTATTAACAACACCTACGTGGCGTACCGCCACAGCCACGAGTGGCAGAAGTCTATTAAATTAGCATGTCTGAGCACTGCACATTAACATAATTCAAGCGGCAATCAGAGGGGCAGTGTATTTCAGATCTACGAGGCAAATTATCTTTGTAATAAAAAGAAAGAACAAAAAGAAATAATTTTAAGAAGTAAGCTACAGCTGTAGCATCGATTATAATAATCGATGGGTTGGTTTGAGTCAAAAGACATGCATGTGACTTTTTCAAGGCTCAAATTGAATGTATAATTAGGTTCAGTGTACACAGTGTGACAAAAGGAAAAGAAAAGCTGTTGGTACCAGTGGCGGTACTTCCATAGAAGCCCAAAAGCCCAGCTTGTCTTCCGAAATTCCGATTAATAATCTTCAAGCTTTAAATCTTTGTTTAACAAACATATTTTGGCATATATATATGAGAATATTCTGACCCAACAATAAACAACTATAAATTAAACATTTCAGAATTATAGTGTAACGCCTTTGGGCTTCTATGAAAGTCCCGCCACTGCTTGGTACCTGTATCCCTAAGAATTTTCTGCAAGAATTTGTACGGGTGTAGGAGTATCCATGACAATGCAGCAGTATGGAGAGCTCACAAGACCGGATATTTTTACTCCAAAATTCATAGCACTTACGAGTAATTATTTTTTTTGTACGTTTTGTATTTTTGTAGTAAGTGTTTCCGTAGGATGAGTCCGGAATTGAAATTTTGCAAGGGCGTAGGCGGGCTCCATCGCTAGTATATTATAATGTTAAATAATCTGTTCCAGAAATATTAAGTTATTTTAAGCTATTTTTTACATTTTAAAAACATAAAGTTTTATATAAAAAAAAAATATAAAAAATACTTTGACCTGTAGATGGCGGGACCTACGACCCAAGCCACCGGTGGTTTAGGACTAAGAGTTAGAAACCGTCTCACGATGCATATCGTGTCTAATAACACTGTTTTTTGTATATTTTTTATGTTATTACTAAATTAATAATCAATTCAACTTACCAATAACATCCAGTATTATCTTGTGATTTCTAGTTGGTGATATTTTGAAGTCGACTCTACAACGATAGAGCGCTCTATCATTGGGCATTACGTTTCTTATGCGCAAGGACGAAGGCTGTGTAGAGTGCCACCTCGCTCTACCATCGAATACGTCATCAGACCAGTGTGCTGCTGGCCCCTTCATTCGACCATCGTAGCTGCAACAAGGAAAGCATATAAACCATCAAACTATAGAAAACCTGCTAGCTAACTTTTCAGCTCCTTATAATCGTGATTTCTTGACCCAAGAAGAAATATCTCAGCAGGCTAAAGGTTGTGTCATATTAAGAGAAAAATACATTATTCTTACATTTAGTATGGCGAAGACACAGTTGTGCCAGTAAGAAAATAATGATAAATAGTGATAAACCTGTTCGCACGTGATATGTGTATAATTAGGCCAGAGTCTTAAATGAATAAACAATAAATACCTACATCCAACCGTCACATACCTAGTTCTGACCCCACTGTAAGATACAAGTCTTGTGTCGTGAGGGTCAGAAACTACGAGAGACTTTTCGGCCTCACAAACACCTGGGTGTTTACCTGCTGTTTGGGTCTGGACCTGTATCAAATATTTGTGGATCACGCAAACATTTGTGTCAGTGCCGGGATCAAACCCGCGCGGTCTTACGTTTCGAATGATACACCATCAATACTCTTTTATAATTTATAACAAAACCGTGTACTATAACACAAAACCCATTCACTTCTATAACAACGTATCGAGTATTACGTAGTATAAATGGCTTTCAATAAAAAATAAAAATGGCGCATACGACGTTATTCTCCTGCAGACGTAACAAAGGAAACGACACGTCGCCCGCCTCACGGGGCTCTTTTCACGGCGTTTTTCAATTCAAATATATTGAATAAGAATATTAATCGCCTCAATCGGCACACGATAAGCGAATATCCATCAATCAACATCGAAGGCCCAAATGCGGGCGGAAAATACGTAAATACGTCATAATCCGTCACGCGGACGTGAGAAATGCGACAGAATGGGAATTTTCTAGTTTCGTACGAGTTGACAATATGGAATTGATAGCCGTATTTATCTTTGCGATGTACCTAATTAGGGCCGTGATCGATCGGATGATGTATGAGCTTCGATGCCGGATGATGTTTCTTAAATATTATATTTAGGAAACCAAATAGTTTTATTATATATTTTTTTTGGTGTTTTTGCCCAAAATAATGTATTTTTTGTGAAAGTATTGTGCCATATAAATAACATAAATATTACCTGTCTAATGAAAAGAAGCAAAATAAAAATAGCAATTAGTAGACTCTGCTAATATCATAGAAGTCAAGAGATTTTCTGGTTCAATTGATCAGCTAGAAATTTGATCACTAAAAAGTGGAAACACAGTTTAATTATAGAAATGTTTTTTATACACAATTCGTTGTTTTATTATAATTAATTGTAGTTTGCATAATGTCTAACAATTGAGACGAATTGAAGTAGATCTTTACACAAAAAAATATTTGAAGATTAAACAGGTTTGTTTTGCGTCCATGAAATATTTATGAAAGCGTTATCGTTTGAGACCGAACGTCAGAAAATAATTTTATCGGAATAAATTTTCCCCTTATACCGAAAAACAGTTATTTTCTCAACAAACAACAGCTCGCCATTGGTAATAAAGCAGTTTTATTCGATATTATCTGTTATTGCAACGTTGGTATTTCGAATTGAAAAGTTGTTTTGGTTATTTTTTTGTTATACCTATGCCTTTTAATGATATTAGTTATTTTATATAAAGATTTGCATTACAGTGTTAAGGCATAGTGGCAGCATTGGACGTCCGTACCTACAAGAAGACATACAGGTCGCTACAAAATATGTCATTTTGGTAATGACGATTGAAGAATTAAAAAGACCTTTTTGATGGTCTATGGCTTAATTGCTTAGGATTTGTAGTCTACTGTGTCACCATTTCGACAACCATCAGCTCCAAGCCAAGACCTCTAACTTTCCAAATTCATTCTTTAACGCAGATCATTGTTTTTTTGAAGTGAAAACTTCTTTAGCGGCGCTGTGCACTTTTTTTGAGATGGGTAAAAATGTTGAACTCGCGTCAGATCACATGACCCTTATCGAAAATGTGTAAGACGATTGTCGTCATGCGTTGTTGTCGCGTTGTCATGTTGGCGGTAAAAACCGCAATAAATATTGTATTTTACCACGTAAATGATAGTACTTTTATACTGATAAATAAAGAAATTTGTGCAAAATTATTCCCTAACCATTCCAAAATATTCAAAAATGCACAACGTTAATGTTGAAGTTTTCACTTCTGCCGACACTCCCGGAATGCCACCTTTTTTTTTTGATAAAACGCTCATCTGAGATTTATTTACATAGCAATTCTCATTCAATAGTTTTTTACTTGACATAGAAAGCACATTCAAAGCGGCCTGTTGTAATCGTTAAAGCCAATCTACTTACTAAAACTTGTAGTATTAAAAAGACCTAAGCGCCATTTTGATCCGCTATAAATGTTAATAAACACACCCAAGTTTGATACCATTGTAATTGACGTACAAAGCAAGCATACATTACACATGATTCTCATCAAGAGCATACCGAACCGATGTGATGAGCGGGTTGGGTTAACAAATCTACTGTAATTCTAGATGAAGTTAGCAAGAGCCGCGGTTGCGCTGTACATGATTAATACATATGTATATGAATACGGGGGCTGTGTCTGTGAAAGGGAAGCCGCGTTCAACCCACAATATTGTTCCTTCCGCGTTATACATTTTGTATTGGGAAATGTATTGTTAAAACTTGTATCGACGGGATGGATATTGATTTGTCTTTCTACATCAGCCTTTATCTTGCGCTTGGAGTTGGAATATCATGAATTTTGCTGAATAGTAAAAAAATGTTTTAAATTGGGTCGTTTATAGTAATTGTCATGACTCAAATTATGTTTAAATACATAATGTTGCATTTATGAGTAATTGTGCAAATGAACAAGGCATAGGGTGTGTATTCCATATCCATGTTTCGTGAGCTGCATTCAATATAATCGTGTCGCAATATAATCGTGTTGATTTGAGGAGGGTTGGTAGACTTTATATACCCCACAGCCCCGTGGCGTAGTTGGCTGGACACCAGCTTGCGAAACGAGAGGCCGCGGGTTCGATCCCCGCACCGAGACAAATGTTTGTGTGATCCACAAATATATCCGGGTCTGGGTGTTTGTGAGGCCGAAAAGTCTCTCGTAGTTTCTGACACCCACGACACAGGACTTGTATCCTAGTGTGGGGTCAGAACTATGTATGTTACTGTTGGGTGTATTTTTTTTTTATCTACCTAAAAAATTGTGAAGAACTCTACATCTTCATACCTTTGCAGATAATGTTTGATTTTTTTAATTATGTTTCCCTTGCCATTTGACTACTCATGCCCAAGAACTTCATACTAAGATTCTACCTTCGTGCTGCCTCAATGAAGACGCAAAATATCCAAAGTTCCAAAAAATTCAAATAATGTCATTTAATCAAATCAAACTCATAACTGACGTGAGTTAGCTCACAAACTAATTTGGCAGCGAGTTCACACCGCCGCCTCCATGCATAGCAAATGTATGCCTGAGCGATTTATAAAATATGCACACATTGTCAGATTGTGATTTAGCCATGAATCTTGTCTGATACTGTCGTTTGACAGCGACACTACTATTTGCCATAATACATGTTGTTACACGCTTGTATTCACTGACTTCAAAGTAGTTGTTACGTAGTAATTTTTACCTGTTTTTACGTCGCAGTTAAACTCATTTCCCTTTACCGTGTCCCTTTCTGTTACTATTTCTATATTAGGCCAGCGTGGTGGACTAAGGCCTAAACCCTCTAAGTTTCAGTTATCAGTGGTTTTCTTGTTAAAACGTCGTGACAGTATGCATGTACAAAAATAACAAAAGTATTTTATTATGCTTGAATAGAAACATAATTCTATAATTGTATGAGTAAACATTATTAATTACAAAATAAATATAAAATAATAGCCGTGTAAATATTTGTCCTTCCTTAGAGATTAATTAAGAAAACAGGGTAAAAATTAGGCCATTTCCTATTATCTTCGTATAATTTTATCTTTCGTGATTTATAAAATTAGATTTTATTAATCTTTGTTGTGTCTATCATCATCATCAGCTCATATACGTCCCACTGCTAGGCTAATGCAGCTAATTTGCGTATCTGGGCCCTGCAGTTTCCTATCACCGCTCTGATAATCTTCTAAGATATATTCTAAAACAAATCCTGGATAGCAAATGGTCAAAACCCTGTCCCATTTCAGCGCGTATTTTATCAAAAGCAACGAGAAACTTTAAAAGGAACCATTTCAAGAATGTAAGTCCCAGTAAGTTACTGATAAAAAGATAGCACAACAAAGGATAAGCTTAAAGACGAGACAGAAATATTTTCGTATAGTTTCACGATGTTTGGGATGCTCGGTGAAAATTCTAGAAACCGAGGTAGGAGACTGCTTTACGGGTCGTTGTTCGCCACACGCGATCAAGCCTTATTACAATGGAAAAAAGTGAAAAAATAAAAAGGTAATACAGACGACGTGGTATACGTGCTCCAATGCAAAAAGCAATTTACATTGTGCCAGTGAAAACTTTGAAAACAAACGTAGCATCAGTTTTAATAGGAACTGACTGTGTATACACGTTGATAAAAAGCCATCATTTTACCAACGTTTACTGTCGTAAGCTTTAGTAAGTTTAATGTCATCATCATCATCATCAGCCCGTATACGTCCCACTGCTGGGCTCGGGCCTCCTCTACAACTGAGAGAGTTTAGGCCTTAGTCCATCACGCTGGCCTAGTGTGGGTTGGCGGACTACACACCTAAGAAATTCCTAAGAACTTGTAGGTGTGCAGGTTTCATCACGATGTTTTCCTTCACTGCTAAAGTACGTGATATTAATTTGTGAATACACACATAACTTCGAAAAGTCAGAGGTGTGTGCCTGGGGTTTGAACCCGCGACCGTCGAGATTCTCGATCGCGTGCCTAAGCCTCGAGGCCATCACGACGAAGTTTAATGTATCATAATTATATTCTAATTAGGAACGATGGCCTCCTGCTTTATGGTCAGGGGTTTTTTTTTTTTAATTCTGGCATAACAAAATGCATCTTTATTTTTATTTTGTTCTTCTGTAGCCAGCGACGCATCTATAAATGGTCAGGTCTTACTAATACTATAAAGATCACTTCGTTTCATTGGCAACTAGTTCATTAGACTTATTTTCATGGAGGTTTTTCAATCGTAAAATTAGTTGAATTAGCTTTGGAGACAAAGTCACCAAAATTTACTTACGGTCAAACTTCTTTGACAACGCGACGTCGTAAAAATGAGTGCTGGCTAATAAACGCGATTTATTCGTTCGGTGAAATTTGCAATCCGCCATCCCTAGACTCGACCCGTGAGGACCGCCGTTGAACACGATGATTACCCAACTTAGCTGAATAACAGGATCCTAATCCGAAAATAGCTGTTGCTATTCAGATATTAACTTACTCCCTTAAGCGCCAGAGTTCATTATCGTTAAACAAACGCGAACCATTTGACCTTTCGATCGAGAAAGATGGAATTTAAATAGCCAAGTAGAATTATTACCGTTTCCTTTTCTTTTATTACAATATAATGAAAATAGGCAAAATAAATTGTTTTCTGAGAAACGTAATCAGTATACTACAAAGTAACTAGCTTGAAGCAATTTCCATTAGGGTATTGCTGTTACGGTTTTTATTTGTTAAAATTATACCTGGAGATTAAGAAATAGCTTTGTTTCGAAAGGAAGGAATCTCGCTCTTCGTGTATCGCTATTTTTCAAACGACCAACACGCTAAAATCCAAATCGTAGAAAATAATTACAATATATATCTCAAATGAAGTTATAAAAGTCTTTCCGTTTCGAACTTTTAAGAGCATTCAACGAAAGAAAAAGAAGTTTATTAATTGATTTAAGCGATTGATTAAGTGTTTTAAGAAACCACACTGGCAGTCTGAAACGAGTCAGTAAAGCTGATACTGGGTGTTTTCCTTTATGCATGGGAGATGGACGATGAAAATGCGTTCTAAATAATGTCGACTGACAATTATACCAAATCAGCAAAGGCGGATCCTGGAACGTAAAACATATATAGCAATAAAATATCGCCATTTGTACTTCTACCCTACTATTTAACACGGATATACCTATTTGTACATTGTACCCTACATAAATAAAATAGTTAAATAAATAAATTCATCATCATCATCAGCCCATATACGTCCCACTGCTGAACACGGGCCTCCTCTACCATTGAGAGGGTTTAGGCTTTAGTCCACCACGCTGGCCTAGTGCGGGTTGGCGGACTACACACCTAAGAAATTTCTAAGAACTTTTAGGTGTGCAGGTTTCATCAAGATGTTTTCCTTCACCGTTAAAGTACGTGATAATTCATTGTGAATACACACATAACTTCGAAAAGTCAGAGGTGTGTGCCCGGGGTTCGAACCCGCGACCGTCGAGATTCTCGACCGCGTGCCTAAGCCTCCAGGCCATCACGACTTAAATAAAATAAATTCACTAAAAATAAGTTCACTGAAGGCTATTTACGCGGATGCGCATATTCTACTGATTACTAACTTGCTTCGCTTGGTTTTTCCGAAACAGTGGTAGGTATTGCCTAAGTCGCGTCGATGTTAAAAATACAGTTTTACTCCAGCACTTAAGTGTGGCTTATACAAAGCCGTGATAAAGATCAGTTTTATTTCATGTGTTTAATAAAGAAAGGTTTTATTGCAACAAATCATACTATGGTAATAATGTCATAAATCCCTGCTAATGATTTTGTAATTGTGGTACGAATCGTGATATATTTTATGTTATTGCTCTAAATGGGTTGATATAATAAAAATGTTGAATATATTTTTGTTTGTTAGAAGTCAAAGTTGAATTCTTGTACTTGAATACTGAAGCAAACACTAAAATATTTTCACAAATTAAAATCATAAATTATAACGTAATATACGTAAATTATAACGTAATAACGTATTGTGCCTCGTGGTGTCGCAGCACAATTATGTGCTGTGCGATCTAGGGGTCCTGGGTTCGATTCCCGGGTCGGGCAAAGTGTTATTGAGTTTTTCCATTAGGAAATTTTCAGTAGCAGCACGGAGTCTGGAATTGTGCCCGAAAAACGGCAATAGGCTCGCCCCCTATTACGTGGGACTTATACATGGCCAAAAGTGGGTGCATTAATGCACCTCTGCCTACCCCTTCGGGGAATACAGGCGTGAGTTTATGTATGTATGTATGTGTATGTAACGTAATAATTGAAGTTTGTTTGTTATAAAATGAGAATTTTAATTTAATCTAAAAATTGAATAAAGAAACAGTGAATATATTACTCGTAAACGGATAGGGTAATAAAAGAAGAGTCCATTATGGTTCGCGTTTGAGCTGAGAATGTAAATCAGAGATGAGACAGTAACGCCCTTTAAAATAAATAAATAAATAAATACACCCAACAGTCACATACACAGTTCTGATCCCACACTAAGATACAAGTCTATTTGTGGATCACACAAACATTTGTCTCGGTGCGGGGATCGAACCCGCGGCCTCTCGTTTCGCAAGCTGGTGTCTAGCCATCTGCGCCACGGGGCTGTCAATAGAATAATAAAATAGAAGTGAGATTAATATAGACCTCGCAACCTGCGAATAGATTTAGTAACTATTTCTGTACTGGCACGTTAAATTGACGAAATAACACCACAGTATTTTGTAGTACTGTTCAACTTTTACATTATTTGCTTACATTTTGAAACAAAATCTCGTCTTTAGTGAGAAACATTTGAAACAGAATCTCACCTGTATATGGGGGTGTCGTCTTTATACCACACGACAAGTAGGAGCACGTCTGTCGGCTGAGGCGAGAGGGTGTCGCAGGGGAGGGCCGAGTCTCCCCCCGCCACAGCCGTCACCTTCACCATGTCTGTTAGCTCGCCGGCGACACTCCAGGGGACCGGTCGCAGACCTGTTGACAATTCGGAAGAGCCTCTGAATACGCTTGCAATTAGAAGTTGTCATGTTCTGAATTTTTAAGACGTCTCGTAGGTAAGAAAAGTTCTGGAAATATTTCGCAGTTGCATCTTAAAGTGAGGATTTTACAAAGAAACTTTTTAAAGACTTTTGTAATGGTTGATATAATGTTTGTACTTAATACGGGGTTGAATGTTGAAAAACATACCAATTATTTAAAATAAACTTAGGAGTAGATATAGTATATATTTATCTTAGTTATCTTAAAATAAATTCATTGGAGTGTATTAAATGTTAGAAATAATTTAAACTAAAATGCGTTAGGTATTTTAGTAATACATTGTCATTGTCTCAATTCGATATTATTTCATAAAATGTTATATTTCATTGGATTTTATTTTTTAATATTTCAAATCCAATTTAGCCGAAACAAGCGGCGGTCTCGATCAATCTCCTGATCGTATCAGTCAAACGTCCCGTGAGAAATCAGCAGATACTGATCAAGATGGAAGCTTTGAGTCTGTCCTACTCTGCAGTATCAAGTAATATGTTACAAGTTTTTACCTTCGCCTCACTCAAAACATAAGCAGGTGTGGGAATTGGAGTACATTACCTTGTGCATGCCGTAGTTTAGTTAAATTTATCATTTGTTGTCCAATAAGTATTTTGTCTGGAAACAACAATTATTTAAAATACCAGTTCACAAGCACAAGCATAGTATCTACAGTTAGTCATGATTTATGGGTAACTATAGAAACGGTGCGAAGGCGGAAGGTGCGGCATGTGGCGTCGGACAGGTCACATACCTTGCGAGCGTCCACATGACATTACACTTGTAGATACGTGTATAAACACACGTGTGTAACATGAAGTGATCTGGATTCCAAAAAATCCGTACCAGGAAGCATCCCAACATAGTTATGAAGATATAAATTTAACAAATGAGAATCATGAGTTAGCACAAGACGAATATTCACGAGTCGATTTCCTTTCGAAATCGTTCGCGAAATTCGAATTGTTCGCTCTACGTGAATGCGAAGCGCGATCGTGACAAATGGCCCGATTAACAATCCCAGTCTTCGAAGGAGATGGAGCGTCTAACGATGCAATATATCAAAGGATTTTTGCTGAAGCTGACGAAACTTGGCCCATTTCCTTGTTAAAAGTCAACGTGTTAATTGTATCGACAATTATTGTGTTCACAAGCAAAACATCAGCGTTTTGTAAGAAGCTTTGTCAAATTGATTTAACGGCCTTTTGGAGGTGTAATCTCTACGCTGGCCAATGGTTATGGCTGTATTTATCATTTTGTGAGAAAGATATAAGAAATCATCGTATGAATCACAAAACGATGGTATCAATGCGGTGAAAAATCCTGCGGCCTCCAGTTTTCCAAAATAAGTATGGATATAACGACCACCTTTCTTTTCTATACACTTATTTTTTGAAACAATCTTTGATAGGAGGCAGCGATATAGCATATTTCCCCAGCTGCTACAGCTATATTTAAACGCAACACTGAAATCCCTATACAAACGTTCAAAGTAACCGACCATACACTGGCCAATCTCAAAGCTGTTATTCAAATGTTTGTTCCAACTCGTGGTTTCTGTGCACGGCTACAGCTTAGCACTATCCAACCGCTCGTAGCGTTTCCCACGAGATGTCGACCGATTCAAATTTTAATCATCAAACTCAACCACAAACTCCCAAATGGTATTTAACTGGCAACAGATCTATTTGTAGCAGCGAAAGCTATCCAAGCCACACGGCGTACGTGAATACATAAAATCGACGTGCTGTCGTTCGGTACGCTCCAAACTACGATACTAATCGACTCGTTAGTCACAAAGCAGGGATTATCCGGGACAAAATAATACCGTCTGTGTGCACTACATTGCGTGTACTGCAGCGTTTTGGGCGAAATTCGTTTTGCCAATTTAACTTTAAAGCCCAAGCTTATGGCCAGTTCAAAAGAATTGCGATACAAGTTTTAATTGCCATTTGTTTCTGAGCATGTCGGTCAAGTATCGTTTGATTGGCAGTGGTGGAATGAAAACCTGCAGCCTCGGTTAGCGCAGATTGTTAATAACTTTAGTTCTAAACCTTCATTGTGATATTGGTAAATGAAGTAAGCTTTAGATCGATATGGAAGTAAAAGTTACAACGGTTATGATATGCATAAACGATATGTCGCTCATCAGTGATGAGAATCTTTTGCTTTTCAACTAGGCGCGCAACAAGCGTTTAGGCCATCGTAGTGGACTAAGGCCAAACCCCTCTTAGTTGAATAGGAGCAGGAAGGTCCAGCATAGGAAGATATATGGGTTGCTATATAAGCTGAACTAAAGCAATTCAAAATTACTAAAATATTCTCTAATTATACTAAGATCTATAGTTAAATGTGGATGTCAATATTCATCTAATACTAACAAACAGAAAAGACTTAACATATTTGTTATTCCAAACTTTTAGCATTGGTAGTTGGAATTTTCTTCAGTGATTATGATTCTGTAATATCCATAAAACCACTTATCTTAATTATCGGCAACGTCCCAAAAACACAGCACATAAAATTAATCAATAGAGAAACAAAATGAAAACAAATTGATCTCAAAGAAAAAACTTAATGGACAGAAGCACGGCATGACGGCACATAATTAATTTATAAGAAATAAAAATATTAATAGGGAATAAGTAAGACGTCTAGACTTTATTAATGGATAAATAAATGCTTATTTTTATTTATGTTTATAAGTAAAAGACTGCTTTTTATCATACCAACTTCCATAAACTAGTAGTAAGGTATGTCGTCTCCTTAGATGATGTTATGAATTTAATTTGATTGGCTCGTCTTAATTATATTGACTACTAAGGCGTATTTGTAGTAATTTTTGTAACTTAGTAATATATAATATAAACTGCACTGCACTTTGTTTACGTGGACAAATTATTGTGCGTGAGAATTTGCTGGATCTTTCTCTAACAAGATTTATCTACCCAGAGCTCATTTCCGCTGACTGCCTCGTGGTCTCGCGGCCCAATTACGTGCCTTGCGATCTAGTGGTCCCGGGTTCGATTACCGGGTCGGGCAAAGTGTTTTTGTATTTTTCCATTAGGAAATTCCCGGTAGCAGCACGGAGTCTGGAATTGTACCCGAAAAATGGCAATAGGCTCGTCCCCTATTACGTAGGCCTGATACATATATAGCGAAATGTAGGTGCAGAAATGCACCTTAGCCTACTTGCCATTGCTAAAATAAAACACGTGTCTAGCTATAATTATCTCTCACACCACAATACACGAATGTTAACTTATTTATAAGCATAGAAACCGGAACCTGTGCGTAAACTAGTATCGACAAAGGAAAAAACATTTTCCCTAAGCTGCAACTCGTAGGAAACAACTTTTTCTTCTCAAACATCGGAAACAACTGCTCTAAGGAATACGTGACACGAAAGTGGACAGATAATATTGTATTTGGATGACGTTTGGGGACAACGTTCACCGACGGCGCAAGTACCTCAGAATACGTGAACACTTCAGCTTTAATGAGATTATAATGTCACTTCGATTGCTTGCATAGCTTGGTGGTGTAGTTTTGGAGTAAGGGTAGATGCGGTATATATTGTTACTCTCTGTCTCTTGTTGAAAGGATGTAGCCACTAAGAAATAACTAGGTTTAAAATTAACTAGGCTTAAAAATTATTAGATCTCATTAAGAGAACTAAATACAAACAAAACAATTTTAATACAGACCTGCTTATGTTATATTGTATGTGTTACTTTCAAAAATGATTTTTCTTTCCGCTTAATTATAAAATAACTTTGTTTTCAACCAAATAATGTTATCTAAGCTAATGTTTCTGTAATAATTTTATAATCCAAAAATTTAAAATATATTAACAGCCCAAATTAATACATTAATATATTTATAATACATATTATTAATACATTAATATATTTGACAGCCCCGTGGCGCAGTTGGCTAGATACCAGCTTGCGAAACGAGAGGCCGCGGGTTCGATCCCCGCACCGAGACAAATGTTTGTGTGATCCACAAATATTTGTTTCGGGTCTGGGTGTATATGAGAGCGAAAAGTCTCTCGTAGTTTCTGATACCCACGACACAAGACTTGTATCTTAGTGTGGGATCAGAACTATGTATGTGACTGTTGGGTGTATTTTTATTTATTTAAACTCGTTATTGTATTTGTAGTAGTGACTAAATAAAATAACTTTTATGTCGCTCGTTTGGGTTCATGCGTTCTGTACATATGAAAGTTATTGTGTTTGGTTCAACACATCTCGTACATATATTTGAAATATTCAAGAACATAAAGAAAAATATATCATTTTCTCCCGAAGATTTACGATTAAACTCCCTAAAATTTTGTCAGAGTCCGATCAACTTGCAAATATGTTATTTTCATTAATATTACTTTTTATAACAACTTTTACATAGTCCATCATGTCTTTAATATTTTTATTACTTCTCAGTATTTATAATTTAATATGACTAAGCTAGGTTTTTAGGTCAAGATTCTTCAAACACTATGCTTACAAGATATTAAAAATTGCTGATTTTAATTATCAATGTCGTTCCATTTTCGTTAAACTCAGTTTGAGCATCTGATACAGCAAGACTAGTCCTTAGTAACCAATACTGGCTTGAAGTTTGTTGAAAATTATGTTCGAAAAATCTCACAATATCATGCAATTTACAATATTACATTTCATAAAAAAAAACTTAGATCTTCTCGAGGATTTTTAGAAACTGTGGGAAGTGTCATTAACAATTTTACTTCCTTTCCTACAAATATTTATCTCGTTTTGGAGTTCAAACGCGTGATGGCCTAGAGGTTTAGGCACGCGGTTGAGAATCTCGACGGCCGCCGGTTCAAACCCCAGGCACACACCTCTGACTTTTCGATGTTATGTGTGTATTCACAATGAATTATCACGTACTTTAACGGTGAAGGAAAACATCGTGATAAAACCTGCACACCTAAAAAAGTTCTTAGGAATTTCTTGGGTGTGTAGTCCGCCAACCCGCACTACGCCAGCGTGGTGGACTAAGGCCTAAACCCTCTCAGTTGTAGAGGAGGCCCGTGCCCAGCAGTGGGACGTATATGGGCTGATGATGATGATGATGATTTCGAGTTCAAAACAGCTGGCTTGTATCTAACTGCAGTCATCCTTCCTTTTACCTGTCTAATAATTATCTTTCTGCTTATGCATTGCTCGTGTTTCATTCCATTTTATTTAACCAGAAGGTATTAGATCGGCAAACATGACTACGTCACTTACATCGAATGAATTCAAATTAGCTAATTTGATAGTGTTTGCTTGAAGATCAGTCTAGTCTAGTGTAACAACCTTTTAACGTCTAACATTGTATGCACCTAGCTATCATGAGAAATCATTCTCTGTATTGATAAACTTCGTAGTGGTCTACTCATCGTTTCTTAATCATACAAATATTTGTATGATCAACAAATATTCATTCATAGATTTTACAGTCTTTCAAACTTTACAATTCGACCAAGTTTTCTGCTTGACTGGTCTAATCACTGCCAGAGCCATTTCGTTCAACCAGAGCAATCCCAGCGAACGGTTCCAACCAAACCATTTATACACACATAACGTTCGCAGAATACCATCGATTACTCACGTGTGAACTAGAATGAATGGTACAAAAACGAGTCGTTTTCAACGGGGTAATCTAAAATATATGTGCCGTGAACAACAAATGAATTCAGTCTGGATGCGTTTTCACCTATGGATATACTAGAAAAGCTATAGTATTCATTTCCACGGATAAAATCGAAATGTCTATTTGTTGGTAACACCCGTGCCACAATTTGTTGGCCATCGGGCTGCAAATTAATGTTTGTGTGATCCACAGTTTTTTTTTGGGTGTTATTCATATAATATCCATTAACATTTATTTTAATTTTACGTTTAAAATTGGCTTAAAGTTAGTTTTTAATAATCCCATAAAAAACTAAACTGGTAAAAAAAAACAAGTCTCGCAACTCAGTTCTTCTGCCGTAAAAAGTTGTGAGATCCATATGATACCAAGTCGATGAATTTATTCAGCCCCCGTTTAAGGGACCTTCTGTCTTAAGTTATTATGCACTTAGCTTACCAGACACCATCTTATAGTGACCATATCAATATTAAAAATCTTTTATGTTTTAAATAAAATAGTTTTGACTTGGCAATAGCACTAAAAGTGAGATACATTGTGTTTTCATGCGCATGAAAAAACTTATTATTATTACTTATTCAATACTTTAACGATATTTCAAGCAAATACAAATCTATGAACAAATTAAAGCGCAATGACGAATTCGTATGTGTCGACTGGCTTGTGTATAATTTATATTTGTTTAAAAAAAGTTTGCAAGCTGCGTAACTTAAAAAGAAACGACCAAAATTTCTACTTTAAAATGGGTATATCAGCATTTATGAGTACAATTTTTATTTCAATATGAGTAATTTTTTTGACGTGATAAAATTTACATTTATCGGATTCGATTCCAGCGAAGCTCAAGGTATAGGGGTAATATGTAATTTAGGACATTTTAATAGGCTTATAAATACGATCAATAACTGGCGAAAGCGAGTTAATTCAACTTCGGAGATACTGGCACGGAAGGGCATAGTGTTACATTATCTTAGACAAGATACTAGAATTTAATTAATTTGATTATGTGGATTTTTAATATGAAGTAATCTACTCTTAAAAAAAATTAACAAATTCTTTCACAAATTGTATGTACTCGAGCGTAAAAAGCTATTAAGCCAAATGATATCAGGAAATAGAGGGTCTCCAAGCCAATTGTGTGAGACAGTTCGATTAAGCACACTACATATCCTTTGATGGGCACTTGAGACAACAATCTCGAGCGTGTCCTCCTTTGGCTACACTGCCCGGCTGTTAACCTGTAACCGCCTTAGGCTAGCTTACAATTTCCAGGCTAAAACACCATATATTCAAAATACGCAAATTGGCATACAATGCTTTTTGGTTCAACGCGCATCACAAGCCGGAATACTCTGTGCGTTTATTTATTTTGTGATTGCTATATATCGTTTTTACTTAGATTATTGTAGTAGATTGTTAACTCAGATTATTATAATTTAGTTTTTTAAATTGACCTAGCGTCTGTTTGTCACTTTGACCCTTCATTAAAATCAGTGCTGCAATCTTCTGGAGGCAGAGGTGCATTCTTGCAACCACACATTTTGCCGGAAGTTTTCCACTTAATAGAGGTCTCTGATGCAGAACCGACCTGTGCCCACAGCTGAGACATAATGGGTTTGTATATTTGTATAAGTCGTGATGGCCTTGAGGTTTAGGCACGCGGTCGAGAATCATGTCGGTCGCGGGTTCAAAACCCAGGCACAAACCTGTGACTTTTCGAAGTTATATGTATAACATCGTGATGAAACCTGCACACCTAAAAGTTCTTAGGAATTTCTTAGGTATGTAGTCCGCCAACCCGCACTAGGCCAGCGTTGTTGACTAAGACCTAAACCCTCTCAGTTGTAGAGGAGGCCCGTGCCCAGCAGAGGGGCGTATATGGGCTGATAATGATGATGATATAGTATATATATATACATACATATGGTATGTAAGCTCACCATAGCCACCGAGAGTACTAGGAGCACAAAACAGTAACTATCGTCATATTGGTTATCACGACACACGATACCATTGAACACTCTAACGCCATTACGCCATTTCTGAGAACAGAGCCACCTGTTCGCTTCAAAGAAACAGGCTGGAAATAATTAACTTACACTTCCTATATTAGTAGCGGCTATTTTTATGCTTCGTGTACCGTTATAATATGGGGTATTGGAAAATAAAATTAAAAAATACATCACAACACAGAACAACTGAATAAGATTAGAATGGAAATAAACAGTATTTTGTATTGGGACGATAGTCTAGTCTTGAAAATGGTCTAAAATAGAGATATTGCTCTTAAAACTATGTGTGATAGCTATCACACATGATGCAATGAGATGATGCAATACAATGCTTATTGGATGCGGAATCACTCCTAGAAAAATGTGCCAAAAGCATGTGCACCTGAAAAATTACAAAAGTTATAAACAATTAAAGATGAAAAAAAAGGCATTTCGTTTATTGCCAATATTTCATAAACTCTTAATACTAAAGAAATTTAAAAAAAAGATTCCTAAAGAGGAGGATATTTCTAATAAAAAACTCCTAACTCCCGGAACACTATCTCCACTATTTAAAATTTTAATTTAACGCTGAAAATTTTTAGTCTGCGCGCGCGGTGTCAAAAGCAAGTACGACACATTTATTAATTTATTTAAGGTATTGAATATTTTTTTAACATGTGAAAAGATTATGGTGTATTCTGAACACTTTCAGTAATTCATTCCCGTTGGAAATTTTACTTAAAGTTAATTTTTCCACAAGTTAGACGATTGTTAACTAACAAAATTTTCTCGAACTTCCATCTTCATTTTTTTGCTTCGTGGAGCCTTTCTTAAATAGATACTTAACAAGATCACGCCATAAAAGTTTAAAAAATATTCATACTTTGTTTATAATTTATTAAGTCCTTCAAATAGAAATTTTGCAAGAAGAATTTAAAAATGAAGCATTAATTTCCAATACTTGTTAAAGCTACTCGTATCAATACATTCCTAAAGATTTTGATGAAAAAGAACTTTACCGATCCTTTTAGAACAAGGAACTATTGTCAATTGGCAAAAGCAAAGAAAGCGCGGTGAACATGCATTGTGCAACTAGACCGCATCTAACAAACAAAAAGTCTCCGAAACACTCTAATAAATTACCTAGATAAAAGGCGATGGATATAAAAACTGCAAATCTGTAACAGAAGCGAGTGGCACTCTCCAATATTCCGTTTTAAAAAGAATAAGTAAACTAGCACAAGAAAGGCTTTTTCATTAAAAATGACACTAAAAAGACAGGGTCAGTAATTTAAGGGTAGCAGAATCGGTCGCCGGGGGAAAATAAAACGAGACGAACAAAGAATCTTTGTCAGGACATTTTTTTATTGCTCAAGTCCTAGACGTGCTCGGCGGGAAACAATAGATTGCTGTAGTGAACTTGTCAATGGCATGAGCCCCCATCTCGAAGGACGGGGGGAAAGAGTGACTGCTTTGTGCGAGAATTACATAAAAATTGCGCTCGGAATGCTTACCTGAATGGAGTCTTGAGAATTGTAATATTGTGATATTACAGGCATTAATGATGGCATTTGAGACCTAAGATAATATTTTAACTGCCTCGTGGTCATGCGGAGCAAGTTTATGCCGTGCGATCTAGAGATCCCAGGTTCGATTTCCGGGTCGGGCAAAGTGTTATTGGGTTTTTCGATTATGATTTTCTCAGTAGCGCCAAGGAGTCTGGAAATGTGTCCGAAAAACGGCCATGGCTCACCCCCTATTACGTGGGACTGATACGATCTAGCGACATGGGGTTGCAGAAATGCACCTCTGCCTACCGCATCGGGGAATACAGACGTGAGGCTATATATAAATGTATTTTTAATACGAACAGGTGCTAATACCATTACTTAACTAATTGTTTTTCTCTAATATAAAAAATGATTTTTTTATTAATTAACTTTTCAAGAAACAATCTTCGCAATCGACGTTTATATAACCAATTATAATTAGTTTCCTACGAGTGTATTTTCAATTTTATTCCATTTATGATTATTGGGCACATAGCGCGGGAACTGATGGCCGATGGGGCCAAAAAGTTCTCGAGTGGAGTACTGGAAAGCGCAGCGTGGGACGTCCTCCGACAAGATGGTCGGACGACCTAGTAAAGGTCGCGGGACGTCGATACAAGTTGCTTCCAACAGGTCCTTGTGGAAGTCATTAGGAGAGGCCTGCGTTCAGCAGTGGACTTCCATTGGCTGATGGATGATGATGATTATTGTTTTAGTAAATGATACCTACGCAAACTAACTTAATGATCTTATGTATTAGTTTCAAAAATCTAAACATTATTATCTGATAATTTTCTCCACAGTCTATAACTCAGATAATTTATTAACGAAGATTTATTACCATCGGACTCGGCCGCACAATCAATTCATGACTTGTCAGGTTCACAAAACAAAACAAATCAGTCTTTAGCGTTTCATTTGTTTTGTGCAGACTCATTAATTTGTTTTAACCTTCATTTATATCGTGTAAACGTATAACAGTCCAAAGATATACATATCCTAACGCCTATATCACTAAAGGGGTAGGTAGAAGAAGTTTTGGCAGTGTTTTCAGTCTTACGTAAGATTGGATCTCCCTTATTGGAGCACATTTTCGGACTCTGTGAAGATACTGAGAATTTTCTTATGGAAAAACTCATTTACACTTTGTGTGACCAGGAAATCGAATTCATGACCTATCGATACGCCGCACATTTATTTTATTCGGCGATGAAATCAAAAGTAAAATATTTTAACGTACTGCCGAGCTGTCTCAATGAGTGCGTCGACACTGCAGTGTTTCACAGTTGGCTTTCACATAGGAAAAAATTAAAAGAATGCATACTTAAATGTAATAAAAGCGTGATGGCCTCGATGTTTAGGCACACGGTTGAAAATCTCGACGGTCGCGGGTTCAAACCCCAGGCACACACCTCTGACTTTTCGAAATTATGTGTGTATTCACAAAGAATTATTAAGTACTTTAACGCTGAAGGAAAACATCGTGACGAAACCAACACACCTAAAAAGTACTTAGGAATTTCTTAGGTGCGTAGTCCGCCAACCCGCACTAGGCCAGCGTGGTGCGGTTAAGGCATATACCCTCTCAATTGTAGAGGAGGCCCGTGCTCAGCAGTGGGACGTATGTGTGCTGATGATGTAATAATGTTCTTAAAACATTGTCCAAAAAAGCATCGTATTAAAAACGTCAAAAAATGATTTGCAGCATTCACGCAAACGGAATCCCACAGCGCAACATTGAGGCATTAATTATTCAAACTCCTTGGAAAATTTGAATACTCCCTCATAAAAGCGCCAGTGCCCGTCTATCCAAGAGCTAACAGTTGATCTCTAGACAACGACACGAATGTTTACAGCTCGGAATTAAATTTCCTGGTCGAAATACGTTGTATTCACTCCACGATCCAAAGCAAAAGGCAATATTTAACGTACAATCGTTCCCCACCAGACTGCAGCCAAACGGGTTAAAGCACACAACAAATTTCACTTTGCCACACTGGGTTCTGTAGTATTTTCATTGGTATCGCCCCATTGGAGTCGGACTGCACGTTCTGTTACTCAGCAAATTAATGAATAAAGGGCTAAAAAATGTTGTTTTTTTAAGCTCCACATAGTACACTTGATGGTAACCGCATTGCAGATATGATTTCGATCAAACCCTGTACGAAATTATTACATAAAAGGAACAGCGGTTATTTTTTAAAGTAATGTTTTTACAATTCGGAACTATAAAGTAGCGGGTATGAGAACATCATAATTATTTTTCACTCACTAACAGAAACTAAAGATTTTATCTTCCCTGGTCTTTCATTTTTTGTTACATGTATTTTGAACTTCAAATACAAAGACAGCCCCGTGGCGCAGTTGGCTAGATACCAGCTAGCGAAAAGAGAGGCCGCGGGTTCGATCCCCGCACCGAGACAAATGTTTGTGTGATCCACAAGTATTTGACTCGGGTATGGGTGTTTGTGAGACCGAAAAGTCTCTCGTAGTTTCTGATACCCACGACACAAGACTTGTATCTTAATGTGGGGTCAGAACTATGTATGTGACTTTTGGTTGTATTTTTTAATACAAAAATGGTTTAGAGGCCCCGGGTTCGATTCCCGGGTCGGCCAGTGTTATTGGTTTTTTTACAACGAAATTCTCATTAGCAGCACGGAATCTGGTAATGTGCCAGAAAAACGATATAAGGCTCCCCAAGTCGAATAAGTTTCCGTTCATGTTAATTTTAAAACGTAATAATTCTCTAGCAACTCTATTACGCCAAACCATTCGACGTATTACGTAAAATTACGATCTTAATAAATATTATATTCCAATACGTCAACTGCTTATTCACAACATCAAACGTCGCTGACGTCACGAGAGCTGAAATTGTAACACAATTTTCTCTGAACAAAAATCTCTTTAATGTTTCAAGGTTGCGTATAAGTTCACGTAAGCGTTGAACCCTAATCGTATCTCATTCGTCAGGGCACATACGTAGAACACTGTAGTCCAAACTTGAAAATCCAAGCGCGAGCGAATTGTCACTTTTTATCTTGGGACACTGGCGCAATCATCCGGTCCACTGAACGGGTTAATTAATGAAATCTATTAACTTTCTCCTTAGGGGCTAGTGTAGTATTTTTCGCCCGGTCATCCTATCTCCCCGAGCAATTTCAATGTACGGTTTTGATTAATGTATCGATTTGAAAAGTGCTTTCCAAAGTGAAATGGAGTTGGAGTTTTATGATATGCTTTAAACTGAGGTTTTATATTTATTTTGCTCGCTTTAAATTAAATGCTTTTTGTTTAAATGTGAATTTATGTTGATAGTTATTTTATGGATTAGGATGTATGGTAAAGGAAAAAAGTTTTATGATTTAGATCACATTAAGTGTTTTTGTGAAGTAAACACATAACATAAAATAATAAAGAAAGAAATTGACGCCTAATATTTTTACTAGTAAATTCACTAATTGAACAAAATGCGATAGTGTATTCATTACAAAGCATTTTCAGCATTATTACTATCAGCATTCATAACAAACTTTATACCGCCTATCTTAGCTAAACATATTCAAAACCTGTTAACAAAATTTGATGAAATGAACTAGTAAGTGCGACAAAAGTCGTATTTATATTAAGAGCAATTTTTATAAAGCGAATCTAATATTTTAAATTGGTCCTCGGCAATCTCACTTACCGTACTAAAGTTTAATAATGTTGCATAACGATTTTTTTATTACATATTGGTACCACCGCGGTGAAGCAAACCCAAAACATGCTCAATTAAGCAGCCCAAACTGACAACGACGTAGCATTACCACTTACAAGAGACAAATGCAGTATCAAGTTATTTGAAAAATAATTAATTTTAAATACATTTCTTCATAATCCACTAGTATTCTTACCCTTGGCTAGATCAATTACACTAAAACATTAGAACAATTTCGTACAAATTAAAAACCTAGACAAATAATCGAATAAAAACACTTTATAAATAAATTAAAAATTAATAGAAATGTCCAACTAGCTCCCTAATGAATCGTCTGCAGGACCATTAAAATTCTCAAAATAAATCCAAACATCCTAAAAACAATCTTCTTAATGTATCTAATACCATCCATCTAATTCTTAATCACGCAATTACCCCCAGTAAACCGGAGCCGTTCTTTAATTCACGCCAAATAGAGTTTCAAACGTATTGCCTTAGTTTCTCGTGTGTTAGGTCGCCGTCCGTTGATAAAAAAATATCAGATTTTACCCAGTACGGTTACAGTGGAACGGGGTTTAGTAGAGATCGGTCCGGAATTGATTGCAGATTTATATTTGCTGCGGTATTTATAGAAAAGCACCATGATTCTTTTACCGTGGCGTGGGTGAAATCCGCAGATGGAATTTCCGGAGTGTATTTGAAATCTATATTGGAAGTTATTTATTTTTGGAATCCAATATATATTGCAATTTATTTGGACGTTTTTAAGGACAGATTTTCCCGCTGTGTACCGCCAATGATACGATTCGAAATCCGAGATCGCTTTTTTGAAAATAACTTTCGTCGCAAAGATCTGTATTTGTTGACATAGCTGAATTTATACTATGCATTAATTTAGCAAACGTCTTTAGTGTTTCCGCATAAATAAGTATATGCGATTGTGAGGTCGCAACCTGCGACTCGCAGGTGGCTGTTATTGTTTTTTTATTTTAATTTTTTATATGACAATTAAAAGATATTGCAACTTAAGAATTATATCCACTAAATTTTAAAAAATATATACTTCATGATAAACATACTTCTGCCTATTTAAAAAAAAATATTAAAAGAGTTATTTGTGTGAGCCCTCATTTCGTTGTGAACGTCTTGTCAATGAGTTAATATTGATAAATAATAGGTACATATTGTTGGTTCTTATAGCACAGGATTTCCCTATTATAAGTACTAGCCGAACCACTATTATGATCTTAAGATAAATAAACAAATAATATATACATACCATACATCAGCAGCCCATATACGTCTCACTGCTGGGCACGGGCCTCCTCTACAACTGAGAGGGTTTAGGCCTTAGTCCACCACGCTGGCGTAGTGCGGGTTGGCGGACTACACACCCAAGAAATTCCTAAGAACTTTTTTAGGTGTGCAGGTTTTATCACGATGTTTTCCTTCACCGTTAAAGTACGTGATAATTCAATGTGAATACACACATAACTTCGAAAAGTAAGAGGTGTGTGTCTGGGGTTTGAACCCGCACCCGTCGAGATTCTCGACCGCGTGCCTAAACCTCGAGGCCATCACGACTTATATATAACGATGTCTTATTATATATCATTATAAGAATCCACATGTAGTCTACTAATGGACCTCCCCACCTTTCCGCCCACTACATAATATTATAGTGAGCTTCTAGCATGGTTACATAGATCCTTCGAATTCCTTGAGCCTTTAAAGCATTTTATGTCGACGGTAAACCTTTACATTTAGATATTGGAATAATGAAATGTCTTTGAGAAATATAAGATTTATAAGTAAGGGCTGAACTAAAGGCAATTAATGCCATCGTTAATCCAATAGCATAAGGGCAGCATGCGACCAAGCGGCCCTGGGTTTGACTTCGTTCATTATTAATCTTTTACATCCTTAATAAAATTATTTTTTGAAAAGCAACATAGAGTCTTGAAAAAGTCCCGATAAATCTTTTTTCTGTTTCAACGGAGCCAACGTGGGTGTAAATGAATCATCGTTTACTGCGAGTATATGTGTGTCATAAATTTTACCGATGCAGCAAAACCTGGACACCGAACGAAGCACTTTTAATCTTAATGCTTTTCGAGATAAGATTAAACACAATTAAAAATGAGCGCTTTTGAGAGTCGTTCGGAGGCGTCGCTAAATATCACAGTACATTGATGCGGCACTGATATAAATATTCATGATAGAGACGAGAATACGCGCGCTGCGGCATGTTAACGTGTCGGCTTAAACGCTTAAGTTGTGGCGCAAAGTACAAGATACAGCGATGAGTTAAAGGATTTCCGATTGAATGCCTAAAAACTAATTTGACAAACCACCTATTGTATGGCTTATGAAACTAATAATAAAAAGAAAAATATGGTAAATAAATATTCGGCCAAAATGACGCAATCAATATAATAAATTACGAAAAAACGAAAGAATAATTTCGTTATATATATTTTTTATTTACACGCTTCAACTTACATGATATCAAACGTTACAGTATGAAGTTAAGAGCCCGTGTGATGGAGAGAACAGGTTCTTCAGTAAGAAAGTCTTAGTAGCAACATAGAGTTGGGTCATGTATCTTGTCAGCGGCCATAGTCATATCCGATGTAACGTTGCAGAAATACAACTCTGCCTACCTTACCAATTGTTATTCGTCGTAGCCGACATGCCGTCGACGAAGAACTAACCTTTCTACTACCTCGAGAGGTACAGACATGAGTTGAACTATAAAAAACTTTGATTCATCCCGCTTTCGCCCATAGATCCGCTGCCTCCTATCAATTAGGCATTTTACTAATACGGTTGGAATAATACGGCTTGTATTCCACTCGTGCAGTACCGGCTGTTTGGTAAGTGCGGCTATATTTATCTATGTACGTAATTGCTTAGAAACACCTAGAGCCTTCACAATTTGTCCGGATTACATAAGCCAAAATTACTTTAGGGAATTCCTATTCGTGAACAATGACGTCTGATGTTGCGTACGTCTTTATACTATGGATTCTGCGGAGTTTTCATTCAAATTTTAGTCTTTGAAATGTATATTTTAATCGGCTGAATAAATATTTAAACGGTGTTAATTTATCGCTTTTATTTTAATATTAACAGGCTATGATGAAGACCGAATAAAATCAACAGGCCTGGTAGCATAGTTAGGACGACTTGCGAGAAAAACGTCTAGATTTTGTGAGATCGATAAGCATTTGCCTTAAGTCTGATTTGTATGTTACTTAAAACTGTTTTGTTTGTCAGATTTATTTGATATTGTATACTTTAAATAATCTACGTAAAACCGAAAAAAATATACTAATTAAAAAACTACATAATTTATATACATGCATAATATGTATTCGAAACAACGTAAGTTATTCGTATCCGCCTGGAAAAATATCTAAAGACTGCCCTTACGACCCAGCACCAGTATTACCTATTAATCAGCCTGTGAAATGTACATACATATGTATCAGTTGGACTTGATATGATTTGTATCAGGCATATAAATTCACAATGAATTAACAATTGCTTTAACGGCGAAGGAAAACATCGTAATGAAACCCGCACACCTAAAAGTTCTTAGGATTTTTTTTAGGTGTGTAGTCCACTAACCCCCACTAGGCCAGCGTGGTAGACTAAAGCCTAAACCCTCTCTCAGTTGTAGAGGTGGCCCGTGCCCAGCTATGGGGCGTATTTGGGCTGATGATGATATAAACTACTTGAATATCTATTTTTTGGTTGTTGTCAAAAAATATACATATTTAATTTGCGTTGAATATACATTAACTATTTCAGTATTAAGTGGATTATTATTTCTCGTTCCCTCACTGCTAAAGATCACAACCACGTATAATCATTTTCCGCCGGGTGCGATCATAGACGGAGTGGAACGTACGGCGCATGCTATTTTGGAATAATACTCTTCAAAAGAGTCGCAGATACTTTGCCGGCAATTAAAAATAATAGATTTTTTTAAGGTCCAAAAGTTTTATCTGTTTTTATATACTGGTAGAGAAGGTAACAATCCTGAACGAGAAAGAAAACTAAAAAACTCAAAACCTTTGCAATAGTTTCTTGCCAATCGACACTCCATTTTTGTGTTACCAGCACACCATAGTCGCTGCAAACCCAGCAATTCAAAGAAAAAAGCATACGACGATTAAGTCCCATGTAGAAATTTTCAATGTTATTAAACTAACCACACGCTATAGCGTAAAAACCAACCGTATATTCTTAACACACGCCTATAAACTTCAGCTTTGAAGAAAAATTATGTAACGCACGGCGGCTGGCGTCCTCTGTAATTTATGCCCTACATGGTAAGAACTTCGCCACTTATGCCTTGGTCCAAAGTAGGTCACGCCGATACGTCGAGTGAAATCAATAGCGATTTCCTGTAATTTTGCTTGGTTTGATGAGAAATTGCAACCAATTTGTAGTTTGTGGGATTACGACATTCAAAGTTCTAAATTAAAAACAATTTTCGATCTACAATGAGGCAATTTATACAAATAAATAAAATTGGAGTGTCTGTTTGTAATATTGAAATAACCGCTTTTTAATAAATGCATATGGATGTATACACGGTACATATACCAAAATAACGTATTTTACAATTTTTGTCTGTCTGTCTGTCTGTTTGTTCCGGCTAATCTCTGAAACGGGTGGACCAATTTTAACGGGACTTTCACTGGCAGATGGGTATTGTAATAAGGAGCAACTTAGGCAAAAAAATAATATCAACAATCGACTTTTAGGCAACACGAAGTTCGCCGGGTCAGCTTTCTTACATAATTATTTGAAGGTTAGTTTTATTGGAAGATAAACTTAACTAGAGAATTCTATAAAAAAAATTGGAGCCAACTAACACGAATAGGCAGGCGTGGTGGACTAAGGGCTAACCTATGCCTAGTAGTGGGCGATATTATTACAGTGGCGTGCCTAGGGTCTCTAGCTAGGGCAAGCCCAAATTTTTATTACGGTTTTTATAGTGTATTTTTTTGGTCCAGAAAGTCAGAGAACTAATAAATAATATACCTACCGCAAATTATTTACATTCAAGATTTTGACATATTGATGTAGGTATATTATAGTACTGGCCTAACAAAGAAATAATTATTTGTCGCTAGTGATAGTTAGTACAAAAAACCATAAAATGTCGGCGAAAATTATTAGAACAATAACATGTCCAAATTGTGCACAAACGTCGTGTCTCTCTAAATTTGATTGCGGGATGTTATAACATAGACACGGAATATATCATATTGAATTTTATTAGACAAATAACTCGACTCGAATTGGTTTCAAACCACATAATTAAAAAGTAAACAGTCAAATTCTAAAAATGACCTATACTCGTAAGTTAATTTTCATGTCGTGACCTTGAATGCAAGTTTTTTTGTTGAACAAAATGATA
The DNA here is from genome assembly GCA_907164795.1 of Hemaris fuciformis. Lineage (NCBI taxonomy): Eukaryota > Metazoa > Arthropoda > Insecta > Lepidoptera > Sphingidae > Hemaris > Hemaris fuciformis. Next base: position 13,366,808 of record OU015438.1, on the reverse strand, counting down.
AACAATATGTATTAATCTTAGAAATAATACGATGATGATCAACGCGAGAGTTTTGAAATTTCATGACATAATTAACGAGAAATGAATACTTCAATGCGTTGTTTACAATATTTATAAATAGAAATCAAAGTATGTGGTGTTGTAAATTGTAATGCATTCTACAAGAACCAGATAAATTATTTAAATCATTACAACAAGAATTCCACACATTTTAAACATTATATAAAATATGCAACACAAACATAATATAACCTTTTCGTATGGGAACATTCAACTATTCAATTAGTTATGTACTTACTAATCGGATCTATTAAGCGTCCTCATAATTTTTAACAATTAGAGAAATACTCGAGTCTGGCATATATGTCGGTTTTGGACAAGTTACGAGCCGTTTTTTCACAGTATAATTTAATTAATTTACCTTATCTTCGAAGAGCAAAACATGCACACACTTTAAGTCGCCACGAGGATTAACAATAAACATCACCCATTTTTTATAATCACTGTACTAATATTCTAAATACCACAACAATGAACAAATTCTATTTAATTTGGTTCTTTCACACAGTAAACGTAAACAATTAACAACGTGTGACCTCGACAAAGTGTACTTCACTGCACTCTAGGGTTGCCAATTGCCATTAAATAAAAATATTATGCCGTGTTTTGGATGTCGAATTGCCGTGTTTTGTAGAAAAATTGAGAAATTGCCGTTTCTTTTTTTTTCAAATTACATCAAATTCTTACCACATAATTGCCGTGTTTAACGACACGGCAATGAAATTCTGCCGTGTACCGTGTTTTTTTTTGTTATAGTCAACGTCAATGGCAACCCTGCTGCACTCCCGATTGCACGCACTTCAGAGCGAAAGCGGAATTCTTATGTCCATACTAATTGCTATATAAATGAAATTATTTTGGTTATATCTATGAAAATCCAATGGGAATTTCGACGTAGTGCGAAAGAGATAGAACTAGTAAAGTGAAGCCAGGCTTCGAGGTAGAGGGAGATAGATATTATTATTATGTTCAACATTGATTTTTACTCTAAACTATTGCCGTTCGTTTGCCCGCGTTTCGTTTTTTTTAAATTATATGGGCAGGGATTTGGCGCGCGGCGGCGTGGCTGTATGACTGACGGCGGTGCGGCAAAAATACGTAAATTTCTGTTTTTGGATAAATATTTTGTTTTTTGTATTGAATTATGGAATAGGTATCTAGTTTATGTTTCTTATTCGGAATTACGTAAGGCAAGGCAAATATTTTTTTTGGGCTTCTATGGAAGTACCGCCACTGTATTATTAACTCGCAATGACATCAACTGTTCATCTTTTTTTTCTGGAGACAATTGATCTAACTTAATCATGCATAATACTTACTTCACTTCTTACTACAGACCTTCGATCTGTTTCAAAGGAGAATGCCCAAAAGCAGTATCGCATTTTTTTAAAGTTGTGCCACAAGTTAGTAATATCAACAATTCTTGTTTTTAATTGTAATAGTTTTATATCGCATTAGTTGATCTTACATTTGCCGGATAAAATAAATTAAGATAATAACGGTCTTATTCATAAAAAAAGCTTATCGAACGTTATTACTCTACTCTAGTTAAAACGTTCGATAAGCATTTAAAACTTTCTATAAAATTGTTTATTCATAAACGTTCCATAAACCTTCTATAACTAATATGTCTCTATAGTTCGTTTAAAAATCAAAATGTTGCTAGTAAATAGAAGTCAGCCCAAAAATTGACCGATATCCATAGATGTTAAGCGTCTACACAACGATTTAGTGTCACCATAGACATTATTCCGAACAAAAACGTCTATTTGTGTCTACGACAAGGGGACGTCTGACCAAAGAGTATAGTAATACTGTAATGACTGTAATTACGTCATTGTCATTGTTACTAGTCTTGGGCATACTAGTTCACAACTGAGATCGCTCACTTTAGTTCGCCGCTCCTAAACGAACTAGTTCGTTCTTCTAGTTCGTTAGTTCCTAGTTCAAATTTGACCTAAAGAACGATCACACGTCCGCTCGTTTTAATACGGTTCCTGCTGCAAGCGATAATATTTATGGATGCTGTGCTTTTAACCTCTAAAAACAGCATACAGCTCTTAATTAATGAATATTCATAAAATGTATATAATTATTGTTATTTACAATAATACCCACGGTTAATTGGTGCAATAAACCCTTTATATTTTTCGCCTTTTTTATACTTTTTATATTTTTTTAAAAGTAATCAACATCATCGCTGTGCGCATGAGCGGTGAGCGAACGGGAGTATGTATAGCGCTGTCTCGGGCGTAACGATCTTAGTTCAGTTGAGGCCAATCTCGTTCATTCGGCCGAACTACCGAACTGCGAAGATGGGAAAGAGGGAACTAGTTCGCGTAGTTCGTTTGTAGGAGCGCTCTTACGAACTAGTTCGTTCGCGAACTACACAAGGCTAATTGTTACAAATACAAGCGCGTACTTATATTTCCGACTTGTACTATATATTTAGATATGGAATCTGTACAGAAAGCAATTAAAACTAAAAGGCAAAGAAGTTACAATTGGTTGCAAGAGGATAAGGTTTGTATTGCAGTACCGATAGTCGATGTTGCACCGCTGGAGAGACTAGCACAGTCCAGGTCTCGATCGAATCAAAGGCTTTCTCATAGTCCACAAACGCTAAACAAAGCGGCAAGTTATATTCCTCGGTTTTTTGTATAACTTGCCGAAGCGTATGGATGTGGTCTATGGTGCTAAAGCCTTTTCAGAAACCGGCATGTTCGGGAGGCTGGAAGTCATCAAACCTGCGTTCGAGACGATTGGTGATGACCCTCGAAAACAACTTATAGACAATTTATAGATAATTTTGAAAGAATTAGTAAAGGAAAGGGTGTCAATAATAGAAAACAAAAACACGGATGCAAATACTAACGCGAATAAGGTGGCGGATTGGCAAGACTTACATAACAGGTACTTATTAAATATACCTTAAAATACCTATAAATACAGTATAAAAATGTAGATTTTTTGTAAATAATTGTAAAACACAGTACTTTATATTTCAGCTTTAACAATATGACTAAAATACCAAGGACTTTGCAGCAGCTAAAAGCTCAATGGGGCATTATAAAAATGACTGCTAAAAAGAAAAAGTTTCTTGAATGAAAACAGACATTCCAAACAGGTGGTGGACCACCGCCTGTTTCTGAACCACCAAGTGGTGATGACATTGCTGTATGGCTCCCTCATGAGTTCACAGTAGACACAAATAAGTATGATTCAGATAATCAGGTACAGTGGCGGATTTACCAGCAGGCTGAGTAGGCTGGAGCCTAGGGCGGCAGATTTTAGGGGGCGGCAAATTTGTCCCATTTTTTTTTCTTACAGGAATAAAACCCGCTTAAAAAATATTCCAAAACAAATTAATATGCACTAAAAGGTAAAAAAATAATTGCGTATTCTTTAATAACTTAATAATCAACTTAATTTTTCTCTTCACCAATATGTAGTAACGATCTATGTACGATAAATAGGTACCTATCGACCAAAAATTTAACTCAACACATACCTATGAATAATAACCAAAACACATTGCCCTGGCCCTGCATAGAAGATTTTCGGTACCACGTGGTGCCGCCCTATCTCCGAAGCCTAGTGCACTCATAGGTACCTTTCCAGCTGGGATGTAGTGTATCCGGGCGCTGACGGGTGGCACTGATAGAGAAATGTCGTGCGGTGTTCCACAGGGGTCGGTCCTAGGATCTCTTTTGTGGAACATCGGGTACGACTGGACCCAATCTCCGGGGCGTCGGCGTAGTTTGTTACGCTGACTTTGGTGACAGTGTGTGCCGGGAAATTTCCGAAGGCCGTCAACCTTGCCGCCTTAGGCATAAGCCACCTGGTAAGGAAAATTCGGCGGCTGGGCCTCGCGGTGGCCCTTCAGAAATCCGACGCCATCTGCTTCAACGGGCCTCGGAACTAGCCTTATGCAGGGGCCTATCTGACGTTAGAGGGCGTAGATATCCACATCGGCTCCACGATGAAATATCTTTGCGTCGTGTTGGATAGCCGGTGGAATTTTTGCGCCCACTTCGGCAGATTAAAGCTGAAATTTATTAGGGCAGCGGGTGCGTTATCTACTCTACATCCCAATGTCGAAGGTCCCTAAGTCCCTGGGCAGACGTTGCGTGGCCCTTCTGTGACCAACGCAGCGGGTAGTTGCGCAGCGGATGATCAGGGGCTATCGCACGATTTCTCACGAGGCAGCCTGCGTTTTGGCCGGTTTCTTTCCCTTTTTTTTTCCGCGGGGAAAATCTATTTACGGACCATCCCACCCCCGTAGGGGCGAGGGTGTGTCGGACTCACCGGCGCCTTCCGACCCAGCATAGATGTTACCGCCCGTGTTTGCGGGCGGCCGCTGGGCCGGGTCCCTACCAAAATAATTGCGCCGTAATACCGACTAAAAACCCCGCGACGGCCACCATCGGCGCATTCAGCGAGACGGCCCCGGAATACCCTAAAGCCAGAGCTATGGATTGGCCCGGGACCGCCTCTGCGCGGTGCCAAAAGGCACACCGACCTGACGCGTGTGGCGTCTTCATCTCGGGGGCCGCCAAGGTAGGGACGGCGGCCCCGTGTGGCCTCTGGGCGCCGGGCTACGTGTTGATCCGGCGCCTCCTACGTCGCCTGTTGCGACGAGCGGGATCGGTCTGCTTCCGATCCCGCTCCACACTCTCCTTCTGCGAAATGACACGTTCGCAGAAGGAGAGCATAGCTTTCCACGACCTCCGGCTGCCGACCATGGCGGCGACCACAGTCGGCAGCGAGAGGTCTCTCCCCACGACCGCTACGAGAGTGCTGCGCTCCTCGTCCCAGGCTGGGCACTCCTCAAGCGTGTGCTGGGCCGTGTCCTCACGGCAGTTGCCACAATGGTGGCACACGGCGGTCTCCTCCACTCCGACGATGCGACACAGGTACGCACCGAAGCTACCGTGCCCGGTGAGCACCTGCGTCAGCCGGAAGGTCGGTTTCTTTCCCTGGGATCCTGACACCAGAGCCCTCTTGTCAGTCTACCACTGGCGAGAGGAGGCGTCTCGTTGAGGGGAACGACCGGCTCTAAGAGAGGTAGAGACCAAAAGGGCCTCCCTATGCTTGGCTGCCATGGAGGGGTGGCGTTCCAGGCTGGATAGTTCCAGAGCTGGTCCGTCGCAGCAGTGCGTCCTGTCCTTAGTCAGTGGTTCGATAGGCGCCACGGAGTGATGACGTTGCGTCTGTCACAGGTTCTGTCAGGACATGGTTGTTTCGGCTGGATCCTGTGGCGGGTGGCTAGAAGAAAAGAGTCCGCCGTGTGTCACCACTGTGACAACTGCCCTGAGGAAACAGCCCAGCACACTGTCGGATTGTCTGGTCTGGGATGAAGAGCGAAGCGCACTCCGCGCAGCCGTCGAAGCGGACCTCGCGCTCTCGGCCGTGATTCCTTCCATGGTCGAGAGTCGGAGGTCAATGTGGCAGGCGAAGCTCTCCTTCTACGAGATTATAATTTGACAGTATTTAGAGCGCTTCTCGCTCTGAGATGCCGTAAAACCGCCAGAAATGCGCGTGATGGTCACCGAGAGGTTTAAGACGGTGTGCTGGCGCAGGATTTTGGTTAGGGACCCAACTCAGCTAAACGGACAAATGCTCCGCGCGCCGACTTGGAAGGCCAAAGACCCCGGCATACCCCTAACGGGCCTCCCCCGAGGTTCCGAAAGGGGAGCTTTCCTTTCATTAAAAAAAATATGGCAGAATTTAGTCCAATTTAATCGGTCAAAGAAAGAAGTTTGCGCATTTACTGCTAAGAAAACTCCCTTTTCTTTATATTACCTCGGTTCATTTGGCGCTTCCCTTGGTTTCTCGATTAGTATTGGAATCCTTGGGGTCTATGTTTCGAGTACCGTCCAGTTCTGTGGTCATCTGGAAGCTAAAGCCTAGCTGGCTTCGAAAAAGCTTGGTGTGTTCAGCAGAGCGAGACATTATTTCACGCTGGCTCTGCTCCTTCAGCTGTATAAGGCGCTGGTTCGGCCTCATATGGAATATTGTTCTCATCTCTAGACTGAAGCCCCGCAGTACCAGCTTCTTCCATTTGACCGCATTCAACGACGTGCCGTTCGAATCATCGATAACCAGATTCTTTCTGACAAAATTGATTCCCCGGCGTTCCTCAACATTGCGGTTCAAACGGTGTTTCCTTCCTCATACAACATATTTGTGGAATCAGCTTTCCCCGACGGTATTTCGTAATGGATACGACTGAGGGACCTTCAAGAAAAGAGCCTATATTTGCCTCAACATACCTATAATTCCTCTGGTATTATGGGTGTTCATGAGTGGACGGTGTTGACCACTTGACATCAGGTGGCGGCTCACTAGCACGTCTGCCTCATTTCTCATTAAAAAAAATTGTCTTTTAATTCTAAAATATACAAAAAAAGGTGAAAAAAAAATAGAATTAAAAGACTATCGAAAGAGATCGAAATGCAGAGGCCGGACGGGGCGGCAAAATTTGAATAGCCTACAGGCGGCAAATGTCTTAATCCGCCACTGATCAGGTATGTGTATAAAAATGTACATAGGGTCCATGTTTCCCGGCCTGAGAAAAAATTATGTAATTTTCTTTTGTTCTGAATATTCCAGAGATAATAATTGAAAAAGAAGAAGCCATCCCACAGGTTATAGGAATTGATCTAGACCCAATACCACCCCTTCCCCATGATAATTCACAACTCAAAATAACAGAAGTGGTATGTATGTCAGTATTTATAACAGATGTTAATATTCAAGCAAGAGCACCCACTTTCCACCTTTTAATAACACCTGTAAGAACTTAAACTGAATTAAAATATTATGTTGATTTTAGTACTAGAGTCTAGCATACTTGCAAATATAAAATAAATAAGGCAATCTAGATGATATATAATTTATATTACTTTATTTTAGATATTGGAGCCAAGTACATCTGCACAATCAGATCAACAGTGCAAAATGGATAAAACCACACCAAAATGTGTGATTCCAAATTATAGATCCAAAAATAAAAGGGTGTGTAATTGTATTTTAAATTATGGATATATTTTAATTAAGTTTCTTTTATTAAAATTGGTGGTTGAATTTATTAAGTAAAATGCTGATGTTACAGTATATGTTAAGCACTGTCTTCAACCAAATAGGTATATTATTATGTATAAAATAAGCATGCCACATTTATCATAGTCAGTTTAAAATTGCAAAAAATACAATTTAGTAAGTAATAATATTTAATGTCACATTATACATATATTTACTGATTCATTTCTTATTTCAGTTCAGCAAAGAAAATGCTGTCATAAAAATAGCTGAAATGGAAATAGCCTGCAGAAGAGTTACATGAGGTGCAGATGGCTCAGGAAAAACAAAAATTGGCAAATGAAATACAAAAATCTATAAATTTAAGATTAAAAGAACAGGTTTAAAAACAAAAATTAGAGTATTATAAAAATAAATCAAATTAATCTATATCTATACTAATATATAAAGCTCAAGAGTTTGTTTGTTTGTTTCATTGAACGCGCTAATCTCAGGAACTACTGGTCCGAATTGATAAATTCTTTCAACCTTCCCGCTCTCAGTACTCGCACTGTATGTTGGTAGCACATGACATTTGGGCTTGGCTACGGCCAATTACATTACACTAAGAAATTATATAAACAAACAAATAATTGACTATTTTGACGCTAAACATTTATATACAATACTAACAGATTCAATTGATAAAAAGGTAATGACCAACATTCATGCGGTTCTTGTCCGCAACATACAGAGTAATACAAGATAATTTAACAAATAAAATATGCAATTTAATTGTTCAACATTCACTCTTCACATATAAAATGAAAAAACGTCAGTTCTCAGATGTCATTTTCATAGGGCAGTCTATCAGCTGTTGAGAGTCGGCCATCTTTTATACTTTATAACGCTTTTAAAGTAGGGTTCTGGGCTCTGGCCTCTATAACTTATAGAGCGCTTATAGAACAATTTATTGCTTATAATACGTTTATGAATAACACTTTTTGTTAATCTTGTTATAGCGAGCCTATAAACGTGCGATAACTTTTTATGAATAATGTCTTTCTATTTATTTACCTAGTTCCTACATTTTCTGTTGTCAGTTCATAAAGTAATGTTGCCATGACAAAAAATAGGATATCAAATCGATTTTAATTTATTTGATCATTTACTTTTAAAAACGAAATATCAGTATTGTTGTAAGCTATCACCAGCTCATTCCGGTGTGTTCGCTAGCGTGAAATGTTAATAATAAGACTTATTTAAATAAAAGTAACCTATTCTTAAGCAATGGGTGGTGATGGTTGCCATAGTATTTCGTTTCTACTATCAAACGCAAACATTTTTCGAAAGAGTCACTTTTTTGCCTTTGCGCACATTGCGTTTCATCAACGTTCTTATTTGCAACAATCACATCAATTTATAGCTCTCTACTTCTAGATATTATTAATTATAATAGATTTAACAAGTTCGGTACTATTCTGATAGCTGCATATTACTAAGGAACCATGCATTGAACATCCTGACAATATAATGACAATACAAAAATATTTTTTGATTAACATGATCATCATGAGAAATATCGATTATAACTTTATAATATTACTTAATCAATAATAAATCGACTTATGCACTTGGCAACACTGAAATTGGTTGGCGGGCGGGATAATGTCATAGACTCATAGTCATGTCTGAAAAAGGGCGGGAAAAGTTCGGATTGGAGGGCGCGTTTTTTGTTTTTATCACATATAATTTTTATTTTTTCCTTGATACTGGTGAACAGGGGATTAAGTGTTGCTTGTCGATGTTGTGTGTGGTGTGTTTGATTTAGTTTTCCCTTTTTTCTTCCCTGTCGCGCTGTATTTGGTGAGTCTTGTCTTTTCTGGTGATTGTTGGCGAGAGGATGGAGGAGCCTCCTGATCCAGGTGGGATGGTCCCACCGATGCGGTAGGGCGGGGAGGGAGGAGGCGAGGGGTGAATCGGATGCGCTGTGTGCAATATCGGCGAGTGGCGCTTGATTCTCTGTTCACTATTGTAATGAAGGGATTAAGGGTTGTATGTGGGAGGGACGGGGAGCGCGCTCCAGTTTGGGAATTTACCGCCCTTTTTCTTTCATCATTCATCATCATCATTCATACTAATGATATTAAATTACTGAAGACTTGGCAGCATGGTCTTCGATCTTAGCCGGTTCCTTGAGGAACAAAGAAAAACAAAAAACATAGTCATGTCAATGTCATATGTTATTCAATATATATACAAGAACTGCAGTTGCGTTTATTTTTCGCATAAACATACCTATATATGAATGTTTTTCATATTCCTCGTGTGTTTATTAATAACAGGTGTGTTTATTTAGGTAGTGATTTTGAGTAAGAGACTGCATATAGTTATGAGTGCTGCTGCTTAGTATGCAGTTTTTGTATTATTCTTTGACCCCATAGTTACGATGAACCCCGCTTATTATGATAGTTCTATTTAGTTTTATTGATAGTGTATATTAATTTCAACACTATACAGCAGTTTTCAACTTGGCACAAAAATATTTTTGCCGATACTAAGATCCATAGTCATTTGGGCATTTCCCTTTGTACCGTTACAGTAGACCAAGCACGCAAAATATAACCCTTTGAATGGTAATAAAAGAGTCGTCACAACTGCCAAACACACGCCAAGACTCCAGTGAGTAATACAGAAACGATAAATGGGTGTGATTGATCGTTTATGTTTCGCGACATTTTTACATCAATCAAATCTTCAAAATGTTGTCGATCATAATTTGCTCAAATCACAAACAAAGTAGTTAATTTGTAGGACACAAAAGGTGTTAAGATTTAATCTGTCTCGAATTTATTTATTTATAATTTATACCTTAACCAGTCGAACCAGGAGTGCAGGGATGAAAAACGTAAATGTAAGTAAATTAATAATACGAGATGAAAAAGTGTTAACGAAAATACATACACTAGTCATACAAAATATAAAACATGAATATCTATAATGTGGTGCATTATATATGACTACTGCCTCGTGGTCTCGCGGCACAAGTATGTGCCGTGCGATCTAGAGGTCCCGGGTTCGATTCCCGGGTCGGGCAAAGTGTTATTAGGTTTTTCCATTAAGAAATTCTCAGTAACAGCCCAGAGTCTGGATATGTGCCCGAAAAGCGGCAATATGCTCGCCTCCTATAATGTGGGACTGATACTGGCGAAATGTTGGTGCAGAAATTCACCTCTTCCTACCCCTTTGAGGAATACAGGCATGAGGTAAACACCAATTATTTCAGAAAATACATCAATGGCAAGTAAAAGTATAATATTGGTATCAATTCCACGTAAGAGAGGGCACGTCTACTGCTGTATTTCGGGCACATGACTCCGTGCTGCTACTGAGAATTCCGTAATGGAAAAACCCAATAACATTTTGCTTGGAATGGGGCCCTCTAGATACGCACATACTTGTGCCGCGAGACCACAAGGCAGTCTAGATTAATTATTATCAAATTGTAAAACGGACCTAAACTGATCGAACCGGAGCTCTGTTGCTAAGCAACCGACTGTCGGAAGCTATTATAATCTTTGCTTCCAATTACTAGCGCGTATAGTTCGACGTAATTGCATCATCTATAGCCTCGTGTGTGGAACCATTGTGATGGCTTCTCTCATAGATGGATGCCACAAATCTAATAAGGTGAACACTAAAATGCCTCAAGCCTCAATTTTTCAGTTAACTTTGTTTTTTTTTCTTTCTTTATAAATATATATTGACGTATCATAAGTTCTATATTATTGCCTACATGATAAATAAACGTAAATTTTATTTCATTAAAACCTAACAGACGTTAAGAAAACATTAAATACAGACTATAATGTGTGTGTGGTTTTATTCATTGTGCCGGCGTAAAATTTTCGGTAGGTGCGGGTTCTTTCAACGGAGATCTTAAAAATGCAAAAACCAATGCTACTTAATCGGACCCGAGAATCAAACTCGGGATCATTAGATCGCATGTTGGTCCACGCCGGATCCATAACGCAACGCATAGTCAACCAGACGTGTTAATAAATCGTACCAGAATACCCACAATTAAACTACAAAAAAGCTTTATATAATATTTAATAAAATTCAGCAATTTTCCGTGACAATGCGCAGCGGTGCAGCGGCGTGACTCACAAAGGGATGAGCATGATGGTTCGGCTATTTCACCGGCAATTTGTTGTGCTCTATACACCCCGCCGTTCCATCACGAGACACGGCACTAAACCCCCAGCCAGTAGTAAAACTAAGAGGGGTTATGACGTACGTACAATGCCGCGAATGTGTCATGCACGTTTATAGGTTGTAAAGTTTTAGATACTGCCACAAAGCACTAAAATATAGTTATTTAAAAGTTTGCTACAAACTGTGTTTCAAATAAACTTCGGACAGTCGAGCAATCGCGTGGTCTACAAAATAACCCAACATCTTTTAAAGTACGCATAGAAAGAAGTCGTGATGGCCTCGAGGTTTAGACACGCGCTCGAGAATTTCGAATGTCACGGGTTCAAACCCCAGGCACGTACCTCTCATTTTTCGAAGTTATGTGTGTATTCACAAAGAATTATCACGTACTTTAACGGTGAAGGAAAACATTGTGATTAAACCTGCACACCTAAAAGTTTTTATGAATTTCTTAGGTGTGTAGTTCTCCAACCCGCACTAGGCCAGCGTGGAGGACTAACCAATCAATTGTAAAGGAGGCCCGTTCCCAGTAGTGGGACGGATACGGACTGATGATGATGATGATGAATTCACACCTATTTTCCCGAAGGGATAAACAGAGGTGGATTTCTGCACCCTCGTTTCGCCAATTTTTAAGTCACACGTAATTCGAGCATGTTGCTGTGTTTTGGGCTCATTTCGTTGCTGCTTATAATCCAGGAATCGAAGCCAAGGCCTCTGAATTGCACGGTATACGCTGTCGCCGCGAGAACACGAGGAATTCAAATAAGAGACCGTTTGATAAACATAGAAACTATCAAACAATCGGTAAATCAACTAAGATATCTAAAGCATATCCACACATTTAATAATTTCTTTATAGATAAAACTTTATTGAAAAACTTGCATTATTGATCCTCATTGTATTGAACATTGCAGGTATCAGATAACTGAAGCTGGTATAAAATGAGCTCTGAAGTTATTCTTAGTAGAATAAAGAATTATTTCATACAACGTTGGAATTTGTTCCACCCGTTGACCTACACTTGCTACTCTTGTGAGTTATGGAGAAAAATGCGTTCCTTGCGAATTGAAGGGTATGAATGGCATATTTTCGAGGCTGTCATGACGCAGAACGAGTTGAACCGTCCATTGAGGGAGAATACATTACTCGAAATAAAATAGTTGCACACGTATAATATATATTCAAGCCTTTATGCTTATCTTTGTATGTAGTGACAAATCATTGTGAATACAAACAACATCATCATCCTCAGCCCATATACGTCCTACTACTGGGCACGGGCATCCTCTACAACTTAGAGGGTTTAGGTTTAGGCTAAGGCTGGTCGTTCCGTAAGCAGAAAGGGGCTTTTATGAATTAATCATGTTATAGGAAAGTAGTTTAACGAAAGGACTTTAGTCGATCACGCTGGCCTTGTGTGGATTGGCGAAATCACACCTAAGAAATTCCTAAGAACTTTTTCTAGGTATGCACGGTTCCTCACGACGTTTTCCTTCACCGTTAAAATACGTGATAATTCATTGTGAATACATCCATAACTTCTTAAAGCAAGATGTGTGGCTGAATTTGAATCCGCGACCTCTGAGTTTCTATCGACCGTACACGTAATCTTCCAGGCCATCAGACTCTTTATATGCAGATTGCTAAAAATTTCAAGCATTGTCTAAATTTACTGGTAAGAGGGAAGTAACTATGTCGGTCCCACAAAAATACCGTCTTAAGTTATTCTACAGCCCAAAGCGGATATTTCCGGAATTATATGCATTAATTACAGCCCCGTGGCGCAGTTGGCTAGACACCAGCTTGCGAAACGAGAGGCCGCGGGTTCGATCCCCGCACTCATTGTGTCATTGTGTGATGCACAAATATTTGTTTCGGGTCTGGGTGTTTGTGGGACCGAAAAGTCTCTCGTAGTTTTTGATACCCACGACACAAGACTCGTATCATGTGGGGTCAGAACTATGTATGTGACTGTTGGGTGTATTTGTATATTTAAATGCTGATTCCAGTGACTTTATAATTCTCTCTTCCATATTTATTTCAATGGTTATTTCAATTTAATTCGCAAATTAATTACATAAAAGTGTAGGCTGATTCAGAATAGACAAATAATCTCACACAAATAATTCATACTTCTTTTCACAATCTTATCTGTGTACTAGATCTTAAGAAAAATAAAAAAGTGTGACGAAAAAGTAATCAACACATCTATTCCAATAACAAGTGTAACTGTAGTTCATTTATTGATTATAATCCCGAAGGAATGTAATTTTTTCCGGGATAAAAAGTACCCAATTTGTCAGTCTAGATGGTAAGCTATGTTATTATTAAACCATGTCATGCGTGATTAACCAACAACTCAGTATATTCATACATGACATTTTGTTATTAGTACCGGTTTATAAATAGACAATTGGGGTTCCAAATACCTATTGTTTACGATCTTTATTGTTTGTCTAAAATTATTCTCTTTTTAACACCATCACAGTTTGACTATAATTACGAGTATGTGCACAAGTATGTGCCGTGTGATCTAGAAGTCCCGGGTTCGTGTAATGTGATTTTGATATAAATGTTTAGCGGTTGTAGCTAGTTTAGCGGTTGTGTGTAGGCGTCGGATGAATATGGAAGCTGGCGTGAGCGCAATAACAAGCACAAGCGGTTTAAAGCGTTTATTCACAGCACAGCAATAGTGACAGTCAGAGTATATACACGACACAAGAAGATATAGTTCACACAACACAATATAGTCACAAGAAGTAAAAATTACAGAAGGAGATGAGACAGATATTACAGTACGAGATTGTTCACAAAAGGCAGCTGATAAGCGCGGACAAGATAAAGCGGCGAGGTAGCGGGTGACAGGCTTCGCAAGCGAGAGAGGTGTACCGACTGGCCGCGTCCGTCGGCGCGGCCGACGCGGCCGGCGCGTGAGTTGAAGCGATGCGCGCCGTCGCTTATCTCTGTCGCCACGCAAAACAGGTTTACGCCCGAACTGTCGTATGCAGTGCAAAGAGTATAAATGCAGTGTCTCCAATGTACTCCACATTTAATATATTGGATTCTGTAAGTGTAATGTGATTGAAATGTGAATGTGTTGTGTAACTGTGGATAAATATACATAATATTAAATATGTTAATTAATAAAATTATTTAATAAATAAATTAAATATTAGGTACGCCACAAATGTATTAATGTTCGTGTACTAAAGTGTAAAGGTGGATAATAAATATAATAAATATAAAATATTTTTTCAATAATTAAATGTATTTTATTAATTAATAAAATAAAATGATGTGTATGCCACAAACTCATTGAATAATTTATTTATTTTCCATCGCATTGTAAACGGTTTTTATTAAACTGCCAACGCTCATTAAAACTTGAATGTTAGCTCCATATTCGGCCTAATACCAAACATCTTCATGAATAATATTAAACATATGGAAAACGCGAAGTTTCGGTCCCGGCCCGCGCCTCCATTATTTATTTGCGAAATCCGTAAACTTTTTACGACTAGTTAGTAGTTTCTATTGTTGGCTACTTGACGTCGGAAGTTTTTATATCGAATGTGCTTTTGGGTTATGGGGTTTGAAGGTTGCGTAATCGAGGGGTCAAGCGTTGTCAACTTGATTATTCTGACTGACGCATGGGATGAATAGTTAAGACGCTGAACTAGTAAGAATGAATACGATATCTGCAGATATTACGTTCAGCAAGCTTGTTTCGTCACGGTTTAACTGTGAAGGAAAATATCGTGATAAAATCTGAACACCTAAAAATTCTTAAGAATTTCTTAGGTGTGTAGTCAAACCCGCACTAGGCCAACGTGGTGGACTAAGGCCTAAACCCTATCAATGGTAGAGGAGGCCCGTGCCCAGCAGTGGGACGTATATGGGCTGATGATGATGAAGCTTGTTTCGTCCGAGTCTGGATGTTGTTCACCTGAAATAATAATTTTGGAAAATACTAACAGGAAGCAAAAGCCTTGATTCTGTTGTTTTTCATAGCTTTTATTTTTTATAATATAAATGGTTGAGCTCCGTTTCACCCGGTGGCAATTTTATAAAAAGTACCGTATGTTATGTTCCTAAATCCTATCCATCTCCATACTAAAAAACATTCAAATTTAGTTTAGCACTTCCTAAATTGTTCGGAACAAATATACCAAAATACAAATCTTACCTCTTTACAATTATAACAATATATCATTTCCCATAGTCTAATTATGTTTTTTAACATACCAATAATGGTACCACTATGCTATGCGAATTTTACTCTTAACTCTCTTGAAATTATGGTGGTCAAGAAAAGTATAAAATAATGTTATTGTTTTTACTTTAAGAGCAGTCTAAATACAAATGTATACTATAAGTGTAAGTGAATATTATTAGTATTCACTTATGTCCAGTCACATTATAAATTAGATTAACACCTCCATATTCATTCGTTTTCTATGCTCATGCTAATATCCTGAAGCAAAACCACAACTCGCAGAGCTCTTTATGTGGCCACAAGACATAAATCTAGCTAGAGCGCCTTAAACGCTTGCCCACCTGTCCGGCCAAGTTGTAAACGTCCATGACCAACAGCTAACGGGTTAGAATTTAAATAAGGAAATGCTGAATAGCAAATTTGTTTCTATACACTTTAGAACAGTAACAAATGAAATTCAAAGAACCACTCACGGTAAATATCTCTAAAGAAGTAGACAGAGATAATCAAGTTATAAGTCACTTTTTTAATTTTGCGTAATAGGAGGCGGAATTGACAGTTTTGGGATAGACAGTCATTTTTATACTACGTCATGAAATTAGTTAAATACTTAAACTTCATACCTAATTTTACGTGTCCCGTGTCCATCCAAATTACTCATTTAAAAAAAAAAAAATTTGACGAGATAGACGCAAAAATATCACGAATTCTATTTTTAATATCAAATATTGAAATGAAATCTTATTAACTTTAATTACATTCTTAAAACGAGATTAAAACCTAGACTGGGCGTCACTTAATACATTTCAGCTCAGTTACCCTTTTGATACAAATTCATATTTCAAAGATTCTGTTGAACGACCATAAAATTAAAGACGAAATACATTGAAATTAAACACTGCCAATGCCTGCCTACCTGCAGATGTTAATTTATACAAGGGACCAGGAAATTAGCATCAGAAACGATCGGACTCTCTTTATAATTGGCCCCTGTGTTTACCCCACGAAATTCTCTTAGCGTTTGTCGAACGTTGCTTTTGAATAATGGATTCGAAGCTTGGCGAATGGCGCGTGGTGGCAAACAGGCTGGCTTGATGATTGACGGCTTGGGGCGCGCGCTTAGTAAAGAGTTGAGCGTTGGAATTTTTTATTATGATTTTTCATTGTACAGAAATAGCACAGTTATCCATTTCATTTTTTAATATTTTGTGATCACGAATAAAATAACTAATATTTCGATTGCTATACAGTTGACAGGAGCAATAATTTTAAAAGTAAGAACTACTAGATCGTGACAAACCAGATCCATTGTGGGATAATTTGTTAATGTTTACTAATTAAGTTTTATGTGTTCTAATTTGTCCCATAACTTAGTTTTAGGTTACTCAATTATGTATGTGTGATATATGATGGTATATATTTTTTTTATCCCGTCGGCAAAAACTGTACAGAAAAAGGAAATCTGTCTAAATACTAGAAATATTATATTCATATATGTTTTGTCGGTAACGCTTTAAGACATGATCTAAAAAGCTGTATCAATTTAGATGATTTTTGGAATCATAAATGAGATCTTGGGGTAGGAGTAAATCTTTATTTCTTATAAAATTTCCTGCACTAACTGTTTATAGCAGTATTCGATATAGTTATCAACATCGTGCATTGACATTAAATACTCGGTTATATCTAATCAAGCTCGTATTTTTAAATTCCCTCCAACAGAAATAGCCCTTTTTATAACCGCACAGTATTATTCCACTTAATTCCCCACTCTCGCTGAAGCGTTCGCTCCCCTTGCTCCTAGTCTACTACCTTACAAAGGGTAAGAGCTAATAATTGACCTCCGGCCCCTCGTACTCATGATTAATGAAAAAAGCCAGTTTAATTATGAATTGTAGAAAAATGGCTTATTCCCAAACGGCTGAAATTGGAAAATTTCAATGCGACTTTTAGAATTCCGTGACGTCCGTTTGGAGTTTATGACTGACAGATGATGTTTGTGGATGTAATTTTATATGTCATTTCGATTTCTGTGGTATTTCCTATTAATCCATTATTTTAAAAAAATGCTTCATAAATATAAATATTAAATATAAATCCTATTGTATGTATTGTATCTTATTGGTCTTGATTTAAATAATAAAATACCCAAAGAAGAGCCAAGACTTTGTGCACTTACTACCTTTGGTTTTGCTCCCTACATATCCGTCCTTGGTTGTCTGTAAGAGATCACCTTGTGCGATAAGAACGCCTTTTGTACTAATTCAGTCTACTGTACTCCATAGTTTTTGTCTTATGTGTACAATGAAGTGTTAAATAGAAAAATAATATTGCTTCATTTCTAAAATTTACATAAATGTGTTGGCTGAGTTATACCTAGTACTTATATTATAAAAGACGGCAGACAAAGGACACAAGCAGAACATCCTCGTACTATTTTTTCTAAACATATATATTTTACACATGTAACCTAGTTTTGGAGTAAATACTTGTTTAATGAAGCCGACTACTATGCATACGCCAATCGATGTAAATTAAATGCTTTCAGAGCAGATGTAATAGGTCAATCCATAATTGTCACCGATTTACATCTCGAAAAAGGAGAAAGCCACTTGAAACGGTTTGCAAATCTCAGTGGTTCATACAATATTCCGCACAACACTTCGGCAGCCCTGCACACTCCACGAGAAAGCAGCGGGCAATTGAACCCGAAAGCTCTGTATCGACTATCAGCCTTTGGGGATATGGGGATGGTTGATTTATGTAGCTGATCATTTGACTTATTTATTCACACTGTGTATCTCTATCCATCGGTCTCCATTGCTAGAGTGTTAAGTAAGGACTTTAGCTCAACAAATTAAGTGCAGGATGGTACGTACCTATACCACTTTTACGTCTGTATGTACGATACAGGCGTAAAAGTGCTCTCAAGAAAAAGTAGGTAAATGAATAATATAACAGAATATATATCTTTTGAATTTATTATATCTAGGTATGAAAACAATTTTTTGAAGTGAAAACTTGTTTAGCGGCACTGTGCACTTTTTTGGGATGGGTAAAAAATGTTGAACTCGCGTTAGACCACGTGACCCTGATCGAAAATGCGTAAAACCCATTATGTAATATAAATTGTCATGTTTGTGTACTATAGAGAATAAATATTGTATTTTACCACGTAAATAAAAGTACTTTTATACTGATAAATAAAGCAATTCGTGCGAAATTATTCCCTAACCATTCCAAAATATTCAAAAAAGCACAACGTTAATGTTGAAGTTTTTTATAATTTTATTCCATGGAAAAAATGCTGATAAACTAACAACAAAAAGACCAAACACTCAACATGGAAATTTTCTACTAGTTCTCGGAAAAATTTCAAAGGCTTCCAACATTGAATACAACATAAAAGGAATAAGATGATTGCGAAGATACGAATGTAGGTCGCCAATAAAGTACTCTGATATTGCCTAACACCAATACGCATGAAGCCGCGAAACCCCACCACGAAAGCGTTCTTAAATCATTTTAATAGCTGCCGTATATAAAATTTGTCCGTACACCATTGAAATGTTATTTATATGTAACAAAATGGCACCGCATTTAAGCCGCAGTATCACACAACAATAAATTTAACTCGTGGCTTCCTAAAGATATATTGGGATTAGTCACATTCTGCTATCAGGACCTAAGCCTTCCGTGAGGCGAGATAAGCGAAATTAAACTGTAACGGCCAAGCGTTAGGTTTAAAATTAAATGGCAGCGATAAATGTCTTAATGGACACGGCTGTATCGCGATTATTTTCGTCACAGTACGTGCTTGAATATATGGGAAGGAGAATTTATTTTAGCAGTTGCCTGTTTAATTATCAACGTCCTTCGTTTCCTGAATTCGCTTGGTTAAGGTGCCCCAGTACGTGGCGTGTAGGTACTATAGCATTGAATTTAGTTTTGTAGAATCCTTTTATAATAAATTTATTCATAACTTTTGTACCTGAATCTTGGATTAATCAAGTATGATTATGCTGTAATGTATTGATAATAAAGCTGCTGTATCGAGTCATCGGAAGACTATTATCGAAACTCAGCTTTGAATCAATTCAAATCCCCAACAAAAAGGGCAATAATACTATTTTTTTAATTCAAAATAAAATATTAAAAATCTGTGAAAGCAAGTGTTACATTAAAAGATGAAATGAGGTATTCAAGAGTACCTTTTGACAAGTTTTCTATTAAAATTTTATATGGAATGTGAACGTTAAAAATAGGCTACCAGATATCTGGAAACTTATAGAGAAATTTACAAGGAAGCCTCATGAAAGAACTGCTTAAGCCAACAGAAACTGGAAATTGAATGCAATTATTCATCGGTCTTGGAAACTCGGTACAACTTTGGAAGTTTGATCATGTTTGACATACTAAGTGGGTTACCTGGAAATTCTTGCGCGTGTATGTATGGGTGGTAGACTGATTGCCTCATTGTTCGTTGGCTTACGATTCCTTTGTGAAACTTTCAGTTAGGGCTGAGAAATTTATGGCTAAGACGGAAGCAAATTTTCAATAAATGTTTGATCAGTGGGTACATGTATAATCGATCAATTCAAGAATGACCATATAATTTGTGGATTGTCTCGTTGATTCAGCGGCATAAGTGAGAGCATGCGAGTGAGAGTATCGCTACTGGTTCAATCTAGGGGATAGGTAAAACTGGATATAAATAAAATTATTTCTTAAAAGAAAAATTCCTTTTTTTATTACTACCCACCTTCTACTTCATATACCCACGTTAGTATCTTATTGCTTATAATAATGAGTTGTAATAAGTTGAGTAGACTGAGTTACTTTTAAATTGATACTTTTTAATGTAAACTAAGACTTTGTTCCTAAGCTAGCAAGTAAATTAACTTCTAAATCAACAACTGACGATTCGATTTAGAATATTCACGTTATATTCTACACTCCGAAAGCTTCGAGGACAAAACAGACGTTATCCAGCGCCCAAAACACTAGATACATAAATTTCACTCAGTATATCAGAGATCACGCACCTTTTTGCTGGCCCCGAGCGCCGTAGCTATTTCTCATGTAAAATACATACAAGGCTCACGCAACCGCCAAGCGTCGATTTATTTTCAAAAGGAACAATGTGAAACAAATAAAAGCTTGGAGCGTGTGATCGTTGGTGGCGGTTGCTATCGCGTGCCCTTCGGGTAATAAGGACCCCTGAGGTCGCCGCGTCGATATTTTATTGTTGTGTGTCATTTTTGTTTTCTTATATTATTTTCCTTACGAATAAAGCCGGTTTAGCAAGCCGCCTAGCGATGGTTTCGAGAAAGTTCTTATGACGTAAATGGTCTTATTACGAGTCAAACATGCTTTTTGAAGTTGATTATATTTAGCCGTAAGCAAATAAGCCTAAAGCGTATGAAGAATAAAATGTTTTTTATTCAGACTGACTGCCTCGTGGTCTCGCGGTACAAGTATGTGCCGTGGGATCTAGAGGTCCTGGGTTCGATTCCCGGGTCGGGCAAAGTCTTATTGGGTTTTTCCATTAGGAAATTCTCAGTAACAGCACGGAGTCTGGAAATGTGCCCGAAAAACGGCAATAGGCTCGCCCCCTATTACGTGGGACTGATACATGCCTGGCGAAATGTGGGTGCAAAAATGCACCTCTGCCTACCCCTTCGGGGAATACAGGCGTGAGTTTATGTATGTATGTATGTTTTTATTCATTGTACCATAAGCAGCAGTTTAAGGGATGAAAATCAAACTGAAGAATATAAAATGAGTTTTCCTGGCTCAAATGTTGCTGTTAGAGACTGTGAACATTGATAATTTCAAAACAAATACCGATTAACATTTAACACATGTACACGTATTATTAAAAAAGGATAATTTTGCACTTTTAAGTAGTTGTTAGATAAGTAGGTAGATAAAAATTAGGCGTAAACCAACAACGCACACACAATATTTATTGAAATGTTGATGAAACGATCACAATATAAAAAATATTAAGTCTAGTACTACAAGTGAAGAATTTAGTTGTTTTTTGTAATGCAAAGAAGATTCAGAGGATGAATGAAGGCGAAAAAGAAATTTTAAGCAAATTTAATTCACAATCAGAATTCTACTAAATAGTGAATCCAAGACAGCGATTGTAGCTACCCACTATTACCTTAATGTCATATTGTATGAAATGTACCATAATTATAAATTTTAGGAAATATACGCTTTCACACCCTTGAATGCACACGTCGTCGTGGCAAAAACAAAGAAATCATTGGATCGAGATGTTGTGTTTTGATAAAGGTTGTTTCCGTGGCCTACTTTTTCTCTTGCAAATATAAAACGACGAGATACTTCCGCTCCGAATCTCAACCATAAGTCCCATCCTTAAATCCCAGCTGAATGTTACGTGCATACGTCACACCGTAAGTTTCCTCAGATTTGGAATCAGTAATATTTTTAGTAGAAAAATTCCTTGTAATAAGTCTATTATTATGATCTCTTCAATTTGGGGCGTGAGGGAGGACAGCTTTAGCTTTCACATAATATTTTTGCAAAAATCTCTCAGTATTATGAAGTGATTAAATACGACTGATTTTACTTCTTTTTTCAAATAGCCACATATTACTTTCGTTTTTTACATTTTATGTGAAATTTTTTTCGAAATTTGAGCATATCCATGGAGTGTATCAGTCATGCTTTGGAAGTTATAACCATATCTAATAGGGGCATCAATCAAAATCCATGAATAGAGAGTAAAATCTTGTAAAATAAGTAGCTTAGGAAAATGAGTCCAGACGAAGTGGTATATAATAGAAAGGTGAAAGGTATGGTTAGATAAAACATAATTGTAACTATTATCGTAGCAGGGTGTCTCTCGTGTTATAATAAATCTTCATACGGAAATTGTCATGACTGACATGCTCTAATTGGCTGGTGTATTTGTATAATATTACATCATAAATATTATTTATTGACACGAAACAATGGAATTACATGAATAAATAATGAAGTCTTTTCTAATTATCCTTGTGTTGATTCTATTCACGGATTGAGAGCTTTTCAGTGCGATTGATAGATTTTCGTTGATAAATAATTTGTAGACTTTACTAATATAAATGCGAAAGTAACTACCTGGCCGTCTGTTACGTTTTCACGCCAAAACCGCTGTACCGATGAATGATGTTAGATATGGCGATAGACAGACCTTACATTTTGAAAGGATTTGCGAGCTAATTTTCTATCGGTTTTTTCAACTGTAAGATCGTCTTCTCTCTCCTACAGACATGACTCACGAACAAATACACAAATAAAATTCGAACACTGCATATTAAAGAGTTTGAATGTTTTTGTAGTAAAACACAAACCGTTTATTACCTAAATCTATACGTATGATTTTCATCTAAGTAAGGAAAAATAAAGGTAGGAACTAGGAATATCAAAAAAAAATATTGAGGAAGTTAAGCTAAGGTTACTGACACAATTCTGAATTGCGATTAGCAGACATAAGGTATGACATAAATTACAAAAGTATCGTCGACGTCGTACAAATATTTGTTATTTTAACAGATCGATCACAATTACCGATAGCGGAGCGCCGTGAAATCGTCCCAGTCTGGACAAATGAACGCTTTTGTTCTATTAGAGGGGAGCGTTTTATTTCGAAACGACCGCAACGCATAATGATAACGCGATTGGAAAATTCGCCGAGCCATTCGCAAAAATTGGGACGTATTCGGTGTGGGATTCGGACGGAACGAATTATATTTGACGTTTTTCGGATGGATTTGATGTCGTGTTGTTCGATGCTTTTGTTACGGTGCTTCGTTTAATTAGTAAATATTTGATAAGTTAACACCAATGGGTCACCAAGCTACACTGAAAAATTATATTATTATTTTATTTTTGATTCTGGTGTACATGTGTCGTAGTATTGGGTGTGCTGTAGTCTTTAAATATAAACCGGGTAAGTCCTTTACGCTAATCCAAACTACTTACTACGCTCCACTAATTACCCATAAACTAATAGCTAATAAAAAACGTAATACGATGTAACCCACATGTAACCCTCATCTCGACGCAACTTCACCCGGCAACTTTCTAAACAAGAGCACTCACTAAAACAGTATATTGTGACGCGAACACAATAACCGCATCGCGTAATGTGGCAATAAAGTTTTATGGGCCGGCGAAATTATTTTGACACGGAGTTTTATGTTACTACAGATTATGCGGAGACGGGGCGTTTTAAATAAACGCGTGTGTTTATCGCGAGTACAGAAGGCCATGTTAATCCTATTTGGCAGTAACGGCTTGTCCACATTAAGCGAAATCCATGCTATACATCGCTTGGAAACGCGTAATAAATAACTGTACACACATTCGCGCCAGTAACTCCGAGAGTGTAAAAGTAGTATTTCTATACTCACATTTCAAAGCTGTGTTAAGCCCCACATAGTAGGACTCGTTCTTTCAATCTAGGATTAGAAATTTCTATCTAAAGATGCTAGGTCTTTCGTTAACTCAAGATTAGACTATTTTTAGATAGCTAATAAAAAGTTCAAGTCCAACCATCTTTATAAAAGCCGTTGAAAATTGCATGATGCAAGATGCTTGTTGTTGCTTTTAATATCTTCGTCAAACTGATTTTTGATGACTAATGTTAACGATTTTGAGATCATAATTCGAGCTAACTACTTTTTTATGCAATGGAGGCCCGTGCCCAGCGGCTGGGCTGGTAGATAAAAAATTAGATAAAATAATCGAGCTGATAAAAAATTCTTGGTAGACATTTTTATCTGCTCAGATGGCTATTAACGTTTAAACTCGCCATAGCTTGCCATAGCCTTTATGATCGGTGTATACTACTCTACTGCACTTTACATCAGGTGCTAGCTTGATTATTCGTCCGTAAAAGTTCATAATTTATAGCTCCCTTACATCTTTTAGTGTGTATTTGCCTCATGTGGACGAGGCCTTAAATGTCTGTTTATGGCCACACACAAAAGGTTTGATAAATCCCATTTGACAGTAACGGACATTACGGCCTTTTGGTATTACAGGTTATTTTGACAAGGAATAAGGGGGTGAAGTGTGGGAGTTGAATGAGCCGCTGCGACACTTCCATATGTAAAATAGTGAGGTGAAGGATATTTGTATTCGCGTCTGCGGATATCCGAGAGGAAATAAGATCGATATCCGTCACCTATTACGCATACCGACGCACTCAAGTCTGTATTCTCCGAAGGAGTAGGCAGTGGTGCATGTCTGCACACACATTTTGCTGCTAATGTTTTTGTTCCACGTAAAAGTCGTCCCCTTTTAAACAGATGTTTTATGTAAGCAAATTGGAATATCTTTTATATTACAACTTTTCAATATTTTGTGGGCACTACTTGTTTGCAAACCTTTGTATTAAACAAAAGAACAATTAAACCAAATCACGCACATTAAACCTACACAACTATTAAAATTCCTAAGAACTTTTAGGTGTGTTTCATCATGATGTTTTCCTTCACCGTTAAAGTAAGTTATAATTCATTATGACATTCATTACATAGACATTCGGGCCATATATATAATAAATAGACATGAATGACGCACATATTATGTAGGTAGAGGTGCATTTCTGCACCCACATTTGTATTGTACTGTAAGTCCCACGTCATAGGGGACGAGGCTCTGTCCTTCAACTGAAAAATTCCTAAAAGAAAAACGAACCCACGCTTTGCCCCACCCCAGAATCGAATTCTCGATTTCTCAGATCGAACAACGCACGGCAAAAACTTGTGCCCTCGGGTTTAATGTAACGGCATTTGTTAAAGGTTTTAAAAGCCAGCATGGATTAGCTCAAGCCTTAGGCGACTCAATTATCATAAGGCTAAGTGGCTTAATTATTTCTTGCTACCACTTAAGTCGTACACTTACTGGTATTGTATTGAAATAAAGAAAATTGGATTCAATAATGGGCCTGGAGTTAATTATTGGTTGAATTATTTACAGGCCAGACTTTGTATTTTGGATGCCACTTATAACGTTATTAGTACTTAAACGACGGGACTGAAGAATACTCCAAAATTGAAAATCTTTTTTAAGTAAGGTCACCCACGCTATGTCAGCATATCATTATACTTAGTCTAAATGGCTGCTAATTGGGACAAAAAATATACTCGTAGCTAAGGAAACATGGGCTCTGAGGCTTGATAGATAAAACCGCGTGTGAATTTGTAGGTGTAAATAAAAACACCCAACAGTTACATACTCGTAGGTACATAGTTCTGACCCCACACTAGGATACAAGTCCTGTTTCATGGGTATCAGAAACTACTAGAGACTTTTCGGTCTCATAAACACCCAGACCCGAAACAATTATTTGTGGATCACACAAACTTTTGTCTCGGTGCGCGGTTCGAACCCGCGGCCTCTCGTATCGCAAGCCAACCTAAGCTAGAACCAAGGGTATAGCCAATTGCGCCACGGGGCTGTAAAAGGTGTATTGGACTACTTTTTCCTGCAGCAAATTATGAACATGTAATTCCAAAGCAACCTAACTAATTTTCCAGTAGAACAGTACCCTATAATCTTTACTGAAATTAATCAAATCAGTACCCCGGTTTGTGCTGGAAAATAAAAAAATATTTTCGCAATTACCTATTGGATTTTAAACAATACTTGAGGGTAACAAACAATCGGCTCATAACAATGTACACAAGAGTTTTTCCGCATTAACCTCGACTGCATCACGGAAAGAAATAACGATCGCAAGCTCACGGAATGAGTGCCAATTAAGTAAGCAGCCGCGTTTAAATGTTGATTGCGTGATATTACGTGTTGCGTAACCGAGGGTGGCGAGTGAGTGCTGAGGCCACGTGGCGTGGTGGCCACATTCACGTGATGTGCAGTTAATACGATTGTTTAACCTACCCATTGCTTAGTCAATAAAATAATAAGCGTTCTCAGTTAATACGTAATGGTTGGCTTCCGCTGAACACGCGCGCAATTTTATAGAAGTAGGCTATGTTATTTCCTGATGTCTTTATAACAAAAATCATCCAAATATATGAAGTAGTTTTTGAGTTTATCTCTGCATGATATTATAATAGATTACTATTTGTTGGAATTTTGAGTCAACTTGGATAGCCGCTACATACAAAACAAAACCCTACGTAGGACACCACCCGAGTGGATCGCGATCTGAGATCATACATACATACATAAACTAACGCCTGTATTCCCTGACGGGGTAGGCAGAGGTGCATTTCTACACCCACACTTCGCCAGGTATGTATCAGTCCCACGTAATAGGGGGCGAGCCTATTACCGTTTCTCGGGCACATTTCCAGACTCCGTGCTGCTACTGAAAATTTCCTAATGGAAAAACCCAATAACTCTTTGCACGACCCGGGAATCGAACCCAGGACCTCTAGATCGCACGGCACATACTGGTACCGTTATCGTTCTGTATTATATGTTAAGTTATTAAGAGACCACATTTGATTGCACTGTAATCATTCCTAGTTTTTAATTTAGCCTCTATTTGCCAACATAATTATGGCACTCTCTTTCTGCTTAACTTCAACATAGTATTGAAGAAATAAAATATTGGATGTTGTTGTTGATTCTGAAAGTAGATAGAAGTACGTAAAAATTATTTGATCGCTTATTATATTAAAGTGAAGAAAAGGCAACGCAATGTTTTTCTCTAAGTGTGTGGTTTTATAAATACAAAATTCGGGGACAACCCTTTCGAGGACACAGGAATGTTTTTATGTTACAATAAAACTTGTCTAAATTATTTCTGAGAATCACGTCGCGAATTTATTCAACCTTGAAATAATACCAGTAAAGGCCTTCATATTCGTACAAACGCGTTTCGCGTGTAAATAATGTTATTACTGAGCAGCTTTAAGTTTAGAGGGCCTCGTCGACATCCTAATTGGGGGTTAACTACCGTTAGAAACTACGGTACAAAGGAAAATGTTCCAACTCGTACAGCTGAATAATTTTAAATTACAGAATGTCTTCTCTATGTTAGAAATTGTTGTCGTTGGAAAATTAAGATAGGGTTCGTCTCAAGGTCACGTTCCCTAGAGGCTCTGCTTGAATGTAATTTAAAAAAAAACATAAATTAAAGTTATGATTTGTCTGAAAAATCATACTGGGATTTAAAAGTGGGTTGTCGTAGGTGTAGTGCTGTCGAAATAGGGTGTCGACTGTGATCCATAAAACGGCAGACTTTTATGACATACTTTGCATTAGAAAATAAGGGATTAGCTGTAGCATTTAATATTACAGGAACGATGGCACGGCCTGCGTAAAGCTAGCTGAAACGCATTGAATTATTATAAAAAATGTTGACAGCGGTGCATTTATGCCCCCACGTTTTGGCAATTGTGTTTTTAGGCTCATGGCATAGCGGACGAGTTTATTACCGTATTTTAAACAAATCCATAGATAAAAAAAACTGGATCGTACGGCCGTACACTTGTGCCGCGAGACCATGGAACAAATTATTTATAAATTAATATTCATGTGCCTCAGTGAGCGATTATCGTCAATGAAACTCATAACACTAGAACGTAAGTTTTTTGCCGGTCTTTGATAAGGGGTGGGGTGCAGAGCTAAAGGGGGCCAAAGGGAGAAAGTAATTTTTTTTCTTCTACGTTGACACTGGCCAAGCCAAAGGCGACAGTTATTTGCAACATCAACTCACAACTTTGAGATAAAAAAGGTGTAGTGGTTGTTTTAAAAATCATGAATAAATATTGCAAGATTTATGTGCATATCATCAAATGCTTTATTTTGCTGTCTCGTTGGTTCCTTGATGATTGTGTGCGGTGCTATGTAGAATTCTCAAGTTCAATTACCAGGGAACTTAAAACTCAACTGGCAAAATTTGTTTGAAATATACCTTTGAGAGCACAAGCCTGCGTGTCTGGCTAATTTATTTGAAATATTTAAACCTAACATACCACGAATAATAAAAAAATGCTCAACTCAAGACCGCAGTATCCCTTAGTTGCATTCGCGTATTTTTGCTACGGCTCAATATTACATCAATCATTCTATATTTTTATTTTACTATTCAAATTAATAACAACTAATTTATTAAATTAATAAATCAATTTTTAATAAATAAACTAATATTTTTTTTCGAAAATATTTAAACAAACAAATTTTAAAATATTTCGGATTCGGAATATTCTGTTGAAAATATCTGAATTTTCGTTTGAAAATGAGGACTGAGTATTTGGTTACAATACCCAGTGAGAATTTCTTGCGCTAAAGTTTAGGAACAATACGTATTCTCTGTGTACAAAGTGTTATTTCGAACAGTTTCAAAGGATGACTTGTTTCTATTATTCTATTCGTATTTCCCTGAATAATTGCTTGAAATTCAAATTTCACATTATTTATTTTTGTGAAGAAATATTCTAATTTCTTTTCAATTGTGGGTGTGGGGAGATTTTTGGTGGGTGATATACATGTATATTTCTATAATTTACATCGCACGCCTACTTTGGACGATGATGCGATGAAAGCGTACAATGCTGATAATGTATCCACGATCCTCGGTCACGACGGTTATCGTGCTGGCTGGGGTCGCGTTGAAGATTTTTTTTTCTTGCTATTTACTGAACTGTACAATATACGTCATACTTTCTCGTTATATATCAACAAGTTAAATGTGTAGAACATCATTTTTCATATTTGCCGTATTAAATACATCAATGGCTTGTTACGTGCATACCAAATTATTATATACATGCATAAACGCATGCCTGTATTCCCCGAAGGGGTAGGCAGAGGTGCATTTCTAGGTATGTATCAGTCTTACGTAATAGGGGGCGATCCTATTGCCGTTTTTCGGGCACATTTCCAGACTCCGTGCTGTTACTGAGAATTTCCTAATGGAAAAACCCAATAACACTGCCCGACCCGGGAATCGAACCCAGGACCTCTAGATCGCACGGCACATACTTGTACCGCGAGACCACGAGGCAGTCCATCATACCAAATTATTGTAACCGTAAAACCGTAAGATAACTTATAAAAACTGATAGCATTCATAAATATTTTTAAAAATAGAACAACTCCGTGGTTACCCATTGTTACTAACAGCGTGTATAACATTCGCGTCACGTAGCTAATGCCCAAATATTTTCAGATTGCCCTGGGCCCTATCATCTAACAGCTTTTGCCGGTGATTTCTGTATTTTATTTATTCGAAAACTCCTCGGTTTTTCAATTTACTCTGGGCCCTTTTTATTTCAGTTCATTTTGTATTCCGGTGAGGTGTACTGCAGATTTCCTCGATTGGGTCGCACGGATCTTAAAAAGACACTCATTTATTGGCAATGTGGGTTTAACTATTTCATTCCCTGTGAAGGGTTTCGGAGAAGCCTAAGTTATTGTCTTCAATTTGTTTGGCTGATGCTTTGCTTAACCTTTTCGTGGTTGAGTCAATATAAATAAATAATGAAATAAAGGCCAATGAATAAATAATTTTAAATTGGCTACGGCTATTTTAATTACGGCTGGTATTTAACAAATTATTGTTTTCCTCGTTTATTTCGTGGTTTAAAAGTCTTCCTAATTATAATCATTACAAAAGTAAGCGCCCTCAATAATTTCAGAGCTTATAAACTAGTAATATTTAAGAAACAAATCAAATCAATACACCCTATACTTACATTATAGTCCGACCTCATCTATACTAACATTATAAAGCTGAAGTGATTGTTTGTTTGCTTGTTTTCTCGAACTACCTTATCTCATGAAGTACTGGTCCAATGCGAAGAATTCTTTCGGTGTCATCGAGATCGTGTGCCTATTTATTTAGGAAGGTCATAAGGTATGTAGCAAGCAGCAATGAAAGAAATGGCAAAAACGGAAAAAAAACTAAGAAGTCTTATTTTTCGCGTACGTTTTTTGGGCAACAGCTAGTTGTAGGATATAAATATTGAGTTTAAAAAACACTGTATATTTCGACTTTGAAACACTAAGACCTAGGTTAAAATATCTGTATGATAAACTTACACCGGTGCGAAATGTTATGTTAATATATACAGGGTGTATTCAGACCGTGATCGGAAACTAAGGCAGGTAATAGCTAAGGTGATTACAAACCCCCTGGCGTTAAAGAAAATTCTGACAAAAAATAAAAATTTTGACGTTTTCCATACAAACCGCGTACATTTAATACCGATAGTTGTATGGAAAACGTAAATTTTTTTTGTCAGAATTTTCTTTAACGCCAGGGGGTTTGTAATCACCTTAGCTATTACCTGCCTTAGTTTCCGATCACGGTCTGAATACACCCTGTAGGTATAGTTGTTCCATTTATTATTATTGTTGTATATTATTTTACCCTTTTACTGTTTATGCACCTACCTTTTATCTCTGCATCACCCAAAGGAATGCCTTAGGCATTAAGTCCGCCTTTATACGCAATGTGTAAAAAGCATAAATAAATAAAAATTTGATTCTACGACTTATCATTTCCAAAACGTTTATTAATTGCGCCACGAATTACACACTTATTGCTTTGATGATTAAAAACAAGATTGCTTTGAGCATTTTCAAGTTGTGCTAATAAATTCTGAATCGAGTTGTTAATTGCCAATTAACTGAGTGATAGTGACCACTGATGCGAGGATATAAGCATTTGCTCAAGCTATTAATTCGAACATGGCTTCCGAGAAACCAGGAGATAACACGAAGCTAATAAAAAAAACATGTTTGTTGAAAGCATCTAAGATTTAAATAATAAAACATCCTAATTGTGAAGCAAACATAAATCCTAGGAAATTTTTAGTAAATATATGCCGTGCCATCTAGAAATCGTGGGTTCGATTCCCATGTCGAGAAAAGTGTTTTAAGTTTTTCTATGAGGAAATTCTCGGTACCAGGACGGAGTCTGGAAATGTGCCCAAAAAACAACAAAAAGGTCGCCCTCTTTTATATGGAAATGTTGAGCAGAAATGCACCTCTACCTGTACCTATTCCTTATAGCAATACAGGCGTGAGGTTATATTCACTATGTATGTAATATTAATATTGAAAAATATATTCATGCACGATACTGAAATAAAAATAAAAACCATTATCCAAAACCCCAAATTTAATTTCATCCACTCAAGAAACCCCGGCGAACCCAAAGCGATAGACAAAAACGTATCAAATTAAACGTACCAATTTGATATAACATTAGACATAAAAGATATTCTATTTCACAGAAACCATTTTCTATATCTGATACTTTAGGAGTTCTCCGTGCTGACCCAGTTGAACCTTTCCTATATTCCGTACGCGTTATTTTTGTCGAGTCAGTATCAAGCTGAGCACGTTTGCTACTAGATGTGTTATTCGTATGAAACAATTTTGTAAACGCTAAACCATTCACTTCGGGCTTCGATTTAGAAGCTCTTGTGCTTTTAGTGGACTTTCCTAGGATTGTGCAAGAGATTGAATAAGAAATCGAACGTCCCGAATAGTTTTATAAGTTTGATAAACTTGATTACCTCGTGGGTTCCGCGGTAAATTTTTCGATTCCCTGGTTGAGCAGTATTATTGGATTTTTCTATTGGATAATTCTCAGTAGCAGCACGGAATCTAGAAATGCGCCCGAAAAATAGCAATAGGCTCGAACTGTATAATATGGGACTTAAACATTGCATCGAAGATATGAAATGAATAAGCTTTAATAGATCTCGACAAATGATCATAAAAATAACTATCTTATTCACATCATCTTTTTGCCCCGTGGCGCAGTTGGCTAGACACCAGCTTGCGAAACGAGAGGCCGCGGGTTCGATCCCCGCACCGAGACAAATGTTTGTGTGATCCACAAATATTTGTTTCGGGTCTGGGTGTATGTGAGACCAAAAAGTCTCTCGTAGTTTCTGATACCCACGACACAAGACTTCTATCTTAGTGTGGGATCAGAACTATGTATGTGACTGTTGTGTGTATTTATTTATTTATACTTACCAATATTATCAAAATTCTTATAAATAGCACCGAAATTACTATAATCTTTGGGTACTTCGATGCCACAGACAGACACATTAAATTTACAACGACCTCTAATTCCAACGGGAGCTAAAAAGATAAATTCTTAATTTATTTCTGCAAAGACATATCATTTTCTTGATCTTATTCTTGTAGAGTTGGGTTAAAATCTCAAAATTCCTAGAAAATAACTGCGCTGTTACTATCTTTATTATAAATGGCTGGCTCTACCTTAGTGGTACAGTTTGAATGGAAGTCTAGTTGGATAAAATACATATTTGAGGTCGCATTTTTATATGAGATAGACTGCTGGACCAATAATGACAATTTCCTTTTATCATTAATCCTAATACATTGATAACCTATCCATAATTAATTAAGGCTTTAGATGTTTTATAAGGCAGTATAGGTCGAAATGGTGTCTCTTTGTGTCGGAGGCCAAGCCTCACTTTGGGTCCCCAAGTCAAGTATGAAGCATATTTTTGCATAACATAGAAAAAAAACAATAACTAACTCTCTGTTGCTTTCTATACATCAAACCTTTCAGCTAACTAATGGTGTAATATTAATTAAAATCTAAGTTTGATAAATGAATGTATGAAATACATCACTTTGCACTTGGATATAATTTAATTTACTATAATATAGGTCGAACCAGCTCGATTTAACATCAACTCATGTCAAATTGTGTTTTGAAAGGATTGATGGTTTAGTGGTGCGCCCTTTCATATTATTATATCGATATATTATTTGATCATCATCATGTACATCAGCCTATATAAATCCCACTGTTAGGCACGAGCCTTCTCTACAACAGAGAGGGTTTAGGCCTTAGTCCACCACGCTGGCCTAGTACGGGTTGGCGCACTGCACACCTAAGAAATTCGTAAGAACTTTTAGGTGTGCAGTTTTAATCACGATGTTTTCCTTCACCGTTAAAGTACGTGATAATTCTTTGTGAATACACACATAACTTCGAAAAGTTAGAGGTGTATGCTGGTGTTTGAACCCGCGACCGTCGAGATTCTCGACTGCGCGCTTAAACCTCGAGGCCATCACGACTTACATTATTTGATGATAACAATATGAAATATATTACACAGTTTAATTGATAGGAGATGGTGTTGAAAGAAAAACATAACTTATCTTTATTTTTTGTCAACTTAATCGTCAGCCATGAAATTATTGAAGCTGATATCATTTTTATCGATAACAAGGTAATGAATGTTTTAGTCAACATCTGGATGTTGCTTCCTGCCTTTTAATTCTTAGGTTGTTTTGTTAACGAAATTGAAATAATTTCAAACTATTTATCTCATGAAATCTCCTTTGATAATTTATACGTATTGATATTGTTAAATATAAATAATTATATACACCCAACAGCCACAAACATAGTTTTGACCCCGTATTAAGATACGAGTCTTGTGTCGTGGGTATCAAAAACTACAAGAGACTTTTCGGTCTCACAAACACCCAGACCCGAAACAAATATTTATGGATCACACAAACATTTGTCTCGGTGCGGGGATCGAACCCGCGGCCTCTCGTTTCACAAGCTGGTGTCTAGCCTGGTGTCAAGGGGCTATCAAAATATGTAACGTTAATATTAGTAACGTGGCTTGGTAATTCCACGAAAATAGAACGAAATTAATTCCAATATTCCTGAAACTGAACATATAATTTAAATGACGAATTTCTCACTGACAATAAAATCAAATTACAGGTCAAAATCTTACTAAAAATTTACGATCCCCATAAATTGAACCGCAGGCGCCGCCGCCTTGATTTTAATTCCGTAATGCAAAATCAGCAAGCCAAGCGAAAATTCCGTCGCAATTATGTGCAGGAAATTTAAGAGTTCATTCGTTTTCTGAAATCATCAATAATTGTGGCAAATATGAATATTAGTGATCATTTTCGTTTTCGGCAGTTTTTGGGTCGGCGTTTAATTCAAACTTATTGCGTTTTGCTCTGCAATTTATTATAATGGTAAATGTTTAATTATAAATTTATTCACTAAATATTCATATATGGATATCGTTTGAATTTCAACATAACTATTTATTATAATATACAAAAAGGTTTTTTTTTTTTTTTTTAATAGCCTATTAGATCCCACTGCTGGGCAAAGGCCTCCTTCTTCTTCTTCCACTCCTCTCTATTTTGTGCTATGGTACGCCACTCCTTCTCAAAGGCGTCCAGGCTGTCTCTCCAGCGCATTCCATGTCTGCCACGCTTTCGGCGGCCCTCACATGGTATCCAATTAGTGGCGGCTTTCGCCCATCGGTCGGGATCCATCCTGCAAAGGTGGCCGGCCCAGTCCCACTTCAGCTCAGCGGATCTTTTGCCCACATCAGTCACCCGAGTTGCGGAGCGCAGGTCGATGTTTCTTACATGGTCTTATATACAAAAAGGTATACTCAAAGCAAATATTTTAATTATCATTCTCGTAATGAGAATCCTAGTTTTCATATGAATTTATTTACTATTACCTACTAATTTATACATATATTTATAACCTGAAGACAATAATGTCTCTAATCTATAAGGATCAGATAAGAGGAAATAGAAAGCTAAACAGTAATGGACAGCTATTAAACATACAAACGTACATTGTATAAAGATCGTGATCGGAAACTAAGACAGGTACAGCCACTGTGATTACAAACACCGTGACATTAAAAAAATCCCGACAAAAAATAAAAATAAATATGTTTTCCTTACCACGAGTATTAAATGAACGTGGTTATTAGGAAAACGTAAAAAACATATTTTTGTCAGGATTTTTTTTTATAGTCACGGTATTTATAATCAGTCTGGCTATTGCTTGTCTTAGTTTTCGTTCACGGTTTTTATACACCATGGATAATTTTAGACAAATATAACGGTAAATTAATTGATCGATATAATACACACAACCCTATGAGAAACTTTATTGGGGCTTGAACATGTCACCGAATATGTAATTAGCAACTCCACGTGAAGCGAAGCTACCTAATTTGAGAATACGTACCCAGTCGGTCTGCAGTCCTTTTCCATCTAGCGTGGAGTGAAAGAGACAGGTGATGACGCACAAAGTTCCCAACAATTTCAGAATGGGGTGTCGGAATTTTCGTAACAAGATAACGGAAACTTGCCACGACATAGTACACCCACATGTTACTTTGAATAATATGAAATTTGAATTAATTTGTCCAAAGCTTAAGTTGCAGGAATGTGGCGCATGGTTAGTTCCAGAATGTCAATGTCGTATTTACATACCGTTGAATTCGTAATTATGAGATATGTATGTATGTGTCGTGTCGTATTAATCAAACGTTCAATTCTATTTGAAGCTGAATTTGAATTAAATGTGTTCAGACGTAGAAATCAATTTTAATTGGAGAGTGCTCGCAGTTCCTGTGGTGTTCCATTTCAACGCCTTTTAAATCATGTTCATGGCTATAAAAATTTAATAAAAACATTTTTAAACAGAAGAACAAACATCGCGTGAAGTTGGTAAATCAGAAAATAATCGTGTATAACAAAATTATTTCATTGGTTATGAAAAATGATTCATATTTTTTCAACTAAAGTATAGTTCAAGTGAAAAATTTCATACTATAATATAAAATAAAATGTAAAATAGATTCCGCAAATTCGTGCTTCTGCTTAAAGTATGGTGCCTTTACATTTAAAATAGGAGTTTTAGGCGCGCAGTCGAGAATCTCGGCGGTTGCAGGTTCAAACCCTACTACTCCTCTGATTTTTTTAAGTTATATGTGTATATACAATGAATTTTCACGTAACGGTGAAAAGATGATAAGGAAAGGAATTCTTAAGAATTTCTTAGGTGTGTAGTCCACCAACTCGCACTTGGCCAGCGTGGTGGATTAAGCCCTAAACCTAATAGGAAATATATGATTTATCAGACCCTGTTGTATAATTCTATAAAATAAACTACAGTCGTCATAACACGGAAAAATCCGTAGGCTAGAAATGAGTACTCGGATTTTACTACTCGCCAATCCGTGGATTTTATTTGCTCATGGCTTAACTTAACTCAGCAACTTCGCTTTGCATGTGAGAACATTTGCAATTACCTCGTACACGTGAAAACTATAAAAAGAAAATGAATATTATTTGCACACGACATTTCCAGCAAACCCGCTTGGAAGTTTCGAATATGCATGCAAATTTGTTTTTTGCTTTTATGCGGGTAGCTTATGGTATTAGTGAAATTATGACGAGATTTGTTGCATATTCAGACAATTTCGTGTTGATGAAGTGATATTATAGCGAGGGTGTATTTGGATTTAGTGAAAGGTGAAAGTGCTTAGTTTGAACAGAAGATCTAATTCATCATTATCATCATCATCAGCCCATATTCGTCCCATTGCTGGGCACGGACCTCCTCTACAACTTTAGGGTTTAGGCCTTAGTCCACCACGCTGGCCTAGAGCGGGTTGGCAGACTGCACACCTAAGAAATTCCTAATAACTTTCAGGTGTGCCGGTTTCATTACGATGTTTTCCTTCACCGTTAAAGTGCGTGATAATTCCTTGTGAAAACACACATAACTTCGAAATTTCGAGATTTTCGACCGCGCGCCTTAACCTCGAGGCCATCACGACTACTCTCGAGCATGCATGGTGGTAGCGTGTACTAACAATTAATAAGGTTTTATGAAAGGCTACATGAATTAAGTTTTTTTTACACACATACATACAAACATAACCTCACGCCTGTATGTCTTTACGAGGTAGACAGAGGTGCACTTCTGCACCCATTTCTCGCCAGGCATGTATCAGTCCCACGTATTAGCTTGGCGAGCCTATTGCAGTTTTCGGGCACATATCAAGACTCCGTGATACTACTGAGAATTTGCTAATGGAAAAACCCAATAAAGCTTTGCCCGATCCGAGAATCGGACCCAGGACCTCTAGATCGCACGGCACATACTTAAGCCGCGAGAGCTCGAGGCAGTCGTGAGATTTTTTTAAGTGATAATTTATTATAATATAGTACAGCCACGATAATTTCAATTGGAATAAATACCGTTCTCAGAAGAAACAGTCGAGTAGCAACTTAAATGTAGAAAATTACGTCACAACATTATAATGTATTTTAACTGTCCCATTTCTTGCTACTAGAATGTACCTTACAATCCTTTCTGTGTCGTCAAAGTAGCCTATACAAAAGCTGACATTCCCGGGGAAGCACATACAATTCCTGCACAAATTTCTCGCTTTTGATATTCTACCTACGATGCACTGAATAAAGTTTAGGTATTTGAAATTTAAAGGAGTGATGGACTTGAGGTTTAGGTGCGCGGTCGAGAATCTCGGCGGTCACGGGTTCAAACCCCAGGCATACACCTCTGACTTTTCGAAGTTATGTGTGTATTCACAATGAATTATCACTTACTTTAACGGTGAAGGAAAACATCGTGATGAAACCTGCACACCTAAAAGTTCTTAGGAATTTCTTAGGTGTGTAGTCCGCCAACCCGCACTAGGCCAGCGTGGTGGACTAAGGCCTAAACCCTCTCAATGGTAGAGGAGGCCCGTGCCTAGCAGTGCGACGTATATGGGTGATGATGTATGATATGTATGTATTTGAACGAAACCACAATAAAGTAGAATATTATGCGTGGCTATTAACACTTACACGATGATGGGATTTAATTTTTCTTGATTGATAGTCTACTCTAGAATTTGCCATACATGTTGAGTAGCAGGTACCCATGGCAGGTACCATTTGTTGTTCTCATGCATAAACCTGCGGCATGCGATGAAGCGATCCTGGCAATTCCTGGGACAAGACAAGTGTAGCAGCACGGATTCTGGAAATGTCCCTAAAATTGGCAATAGACTCGTCTTCTATTGTTAAAGACTTCAAACCACAGTTGGCGAAAGATTCACATAATGACACTGGCTGAGAAGACAAACTTAAAGAGATTCCCATGGAAGATGTACCATTTATCCTTGTACTGTAGTCGATATACAACACATTCACAATATACTAAAAGTAGAATATATTAAATAATTAGTTAGCAAGTAAATATTAAGTTAGCAAGTAAGTAAGAAATAAAGTAGGTCATGGTCTAACATCAATTTAAGTGCTGAATACTTGAGAATAAGTGTCAAGAAGGTCAGGTGTATATTTTTAAGCCTATTTATCAGCATGAGAAAAAAAATGTAAGAAAATTAACTTAAATTAAAACATAATAATTAAAGTGCACGAGAAAATCTTACATGTAACACAAAAAACTAACATTTTACTCAGACCAAAAACCAGGTAAAAGGATCTAAAATCGTAATTCCAACAGTATAATTTTAGACTGCCTCGTGGTCTCGCGGTACAAGTATGTGCCGAGCGATCTAGAGGTCCTGGGTTCGATTCCCGGGTCGGGCAAAGTGTTATTGGGTTTTTCCATTAGGAAATTCTCAGTAACAGCACGGAGTCTGGAATTGTGCCCGAAAAACGGCAATAGGCTCGCCCCCTATTACGTGGGACTGATACATACCTGGCGAAATGTGGGTTTCGGGGAATACAGGCCTGAGTTTATGTATGTATGTAATTTTACCCATCAAGCATCAATCTACTTCAGTAATAGATTCAGTCCACTCATCCCAGGTCTTAATAACCCTATACATATGCATTACACTGGAAACTATTATAATTGGTAGTCATGTCGACATCTACCTGTACTAGCATTTAAATCAGGGTCAGGAGCGAAGTCAATTAATGTTCATGTTAATTCAATGAAGAGCTTCGAACACAGCCGATCTTCGAACGTCGATGTTGTACAAGTTTGAATACATTTAAACTTTACAGACACAATACGCTCTGTATGAGCTGATTCGGAAGGGTCCTTGCATATACATCATATATACAACGAATTTACTTCAATCGGAATATTAATGACGTAAGAGAGGGTAGGGGCTCAGGATCGTGGTTCGGTAACGAGATTTTGAATTTGATATTTCACAGTGCACTCATGAAATATAGGCATATATATTTTTTAGACATTCTCTTCATCAATTTATTCGATTTATGAAATCCCATTTTGATTTTCTCAAGCTATGTTACCAATATTATATAATCAGCCTATCACCGTCTACTGCTGAACATAGGCCTTCCTAAGTAATCGCCAAACATCCCGGTCTTGAAACAGCCCTCATCCATCCGTTACCCGCCACCTTTCTCAAGTCATCGGACCATCGTGGTGCAGGACGACCCACACTACGTCCGCCAAAACGCGGTCTTCCCTCCAACACTAGTCTGCTCCACCGACCGTCCGTCCGCTACCAATATTAACTAACAAGATTTGTAATTTTGTTTTCTTTACAATTTAACAACCTCATTAAGGCAACATACATATAATTTGTTTCTCATCTAAATAAAAGTACTATCGACTGTCAAGAAAATAATTTCAATAATCTCATAAATGTATCGTAAATGCGTATTTCTTGTCATTCAACAAAATGATTAAAGTTAAAATAAATAAGAAATATTAAGTCAGACCAGTAAATTTTTACTATGCTTAGTTTCGGAATCTGGGGATAAAACATACTAACTGAATTGAATAGTTCGATAGCCAAGTAACAATAGTAACGGCTATCGTAAATCACAATAATAGTTCCAAACCGCAGGCTAGTCTGGACGCGGTCAATTATCAACTGAAAACTATACAATATAACAATAACGGCTAAACTTAAAGGGATATTGGAATTGTTATGGAATGGAATTGATGACCCGGCACAATGGCGCTCGAGGGCCGGCCGGTTCTTGAGCAAAACTTGTTATTGCTTGTTAAGGTAATGGAAAAAAAACGTCGAGTGGTACGTACTTATTGTTACTGTCTTACGTGAGATCTGAAGGGGATTCCTGCTCATTTCATTAGTATTTAAGTGTCTGATTACTCAATTGATAAGCCTGTAGTTTATTAAATTTAATAGGAATGGATCACTGAGAAAAGGATTAGCAGAAGGGGTTGAAGTTGGGCCTATCGGAAGAAGTAATTTAACGGGACAGATCTAATTAGGAACATCAAAGTATTCCTCCAAAGCATAAGTTATGATAAAATTATGCTATCATAAAATTTGGTCCGACATTTTTTGTGTGAAATTAACAATTTCTTATCAACCGATTAAACCATTAGGACTTTCAGTTATAAAAACCTATTACACAATAATTTAGGACACCGTCTAAAGTCTCATGAAGTAATCAGTATTTAGTACAGAGCGCAAATAAAATAGTCAACTCCGGTCTATTAGATGATTTATCTGCACAAAGCTATTCATTACCTGAACCGTTTTCGGCACATCCTGGCTTTAATTAACAAATTAGAGCAGGAGCTCAAAATACGTAAAACCACACACGAATCAGAAGAATAGACTGCATTGTCGGTTGAATCCCATTTATATTTTTTCTCTCACACTCGGGTAGACGTGAGGCTTTCTAAACGCTCCACCGGTGTGTACTGCGTTGCCTGAAATACGCTGAATATTTACTAGACGGAAACACGGCTTGTTTTCATTAACGTGATTGCATCAACCTATTTTTACAGAAGTGTAAGTAGGTGCTTCCCGACTCAGACTTCGAATGAAATGAATGTGATCTTTTATAAACGCGTTGCTGTAAAAGAAACTTTTAACTTTTCGAACGAATTGCCTGCATCTGCGCGTTCTTTTGTTATTTCACGTTTCTCTATAGCTTAAAGCTTCTACCATGTATTCTTTACGTGTGGATGGGGTGGAGTGAAAGGCAATTTTGGTAAACCTTTTAGTGCATCTTGCCAATTTGAGGTCACATATGAACGTATCAGTCGTATGAAGTCGTGATGGCCTCGAGGTTTAGGTTAATTCGCGTAGGTAGGTTAATTCGTAATTCGCGGTCGAGAATCTCGGCGGTCACGGGTCAAACCCCAGGCACACACCTCTGACTTTTCAAAGTTATATGTGTATTCACAATGAATTATCACATACTTTAACGGTGAAGGAAAACATCGTGATGAAACCTGCACACCATAAAGTTCTTATGAATTTCTTAGGTGTGTAGTCCGCCAACCCGCCTAGTATACAACAGTAAGTTCGTTGACTTCATATTCTTCAGATACATACGTATACTTATATTTTTTTCTTCAACATTATAGTACGTCATTAAAAATACACACATAACTTTGAGCTATTTATTGACACATTTTATTAATTTTATTACTGTCTTACTCTGTTTGCAATCTTCGATTCCAAGGGTTTTTCCCCATAAAAAACATGTAATGGGCAAAAGAACTTACGCCAAACATAAACATAACTCATCGTCAATTTATTAATCTGTACAAAGTTTGTTTGATGAGTTCGGATCCCTCTCAGTAATCCACGCAAGTAAAATTAACAAATCTCGAAAGTTTCTTAATAACATTTGGGCCTTTAAAACATGTCACGTAACTTTACTGTAAGCTACTTATGATGAGACGCGATTAATATACAATACTCGCATTCAAAACATTCTACACAATTAACAGAGCTCTATCACATTTATTTTAGCAGTTTGTTAAAACATATTTTCTTCTTTATTACAATAACAAGGCAAAGAGAGTGACGATTGACGAAAAACCGGTAGATCTTATTAGTCATCACAATCATACCAACTTTCTAAAACCAAGATATATCATATTGCCGGTTTTCGCACTTATTTATCGGTTCATTGTTGCTGCGGAGAACTTTTTTTTATAAAACCAATAACATTTCGCCGAATCCGGGACATATCAAACGCAAATGACGTGTAAAGATGTGTTTTAAATCGTATTTTCAAAATAAATGATTTAGTTTTGTTTTTATTTTGGATTTGCAGTCGAACCTCTATATTATAAGCTCAACGAGCCAGTAATATACAAGGTGTATTCAGACCGTGATCGGAAATAAGGCGGATAATAGCTGCGGTGATTACAAACATCGTGACATTAAAAAAAATCCCGACAAAAAAAAAACGTTTTCCTTACAACCACATCCATTTAATATCTATGATTGTTAGGAATACGGCAATTTTTTTTATTTTTTGTTGGTTTTTTTTAACGCCAATGGATCTGTCATCACCGTAGCTATTACCTGTCTTAGTTTCCAATCACCGTCTGAATACACCCTGTACATCAAGTAACTGTAATTAATCTTATGTAAAACAATGATTATACATGATGTCATCAGACTTATCCATTAAACTAAGGCCCCTCGTTATTAATACATATAGAGTGAATAAATAATTTTAATTACACGAGAGTTGTGGGCGTGACCCCGGCCCAGCTGACCCCCGATATTGCTAAACACATTCTGAACTGGGGTCGCTAGCCAGTGGCCACAAGGTCGCTCGCTTTATTAACCGGAGTAAGGCTTGTTTCACATGATCTACGGTTATTATTTGAGACTTAGCTTTATATTGTGCAAATATTATACTATCTGCTCCGATAGTTACTTAAAAGGAGATTATTTGATAACATTCTAGTATTGAAAAGGTTTGGCTTTTAAAGCATATCTAAGCTTCCAAAATATTCATCTATTTAAAATTTAAGCATATTTTTTTAAGTACAGAAAAGGTTAAGGACGTATATATACATATTTCTTTAAAGGTTATAGAGTTTTTTTAAACTGCTTGAACAGTGTAGTAAATATTGTGTTCAATTTTTTTGGCAGTAGATCGAATCACAAATAGCGATTTTTCAAAATGGTAACCTATTACAAACCACTTGTGTTCCTTTTTTGAAATACCACTGGGTACAAAACCGGTATTGCAAACCAATATCCTTTGTCTGAGTAAATTATCAAGTAAATCGAGTCAATTTGACAAGCAGCTTTCACTTAAACTTCAACTGTCATATTAGTAATATGATATTACCTGCAGCTTCACTCGCATTAACACACCCTTTGTCAATAAATGCAGTAAAAGTAGCCTTTAACCGTCTAGTGGACCCACAAACAAAAAAAAACAGCATTTAGGTCAAAGTCAAAGTCAAATTATCTTTATTCAAATAGACTTTTACAAGTTTTTATGGATCGTAAATTTTACACTTCTTAATTATTTTTTTAAACTATTGTCGCTTCGCAACGTGTTATAGCTGTGGAGAAGAAACGGTATAATAACAGGTAGGAATTATTAGGTTTGAAAATTTTTCTAAATACCTTGAGACCGTTTTTTTCTTTTTTTTATACACAATCACGCCAATATCGCGCAATGGTAAACAAAAACTAACGAATGTTATCTATAATTATTATATTGTTTTGCCTCTTCTAGGTTTAGAAATCGCCACATACCTTTTCTCCGAGTATAATATAAAATTTTGGACCAAATCAGAACTGCGGTAAAAAATTATACATTTCCTTATTTCATCATCATCAGCCCATACAACAAGACTTTTGAACGATCCGGGGCTAGAACCCGGGACCTCTAGATCGCACGGCATATACTTATACCACGAGATCATTACTTCATAACAAACCTTTAAAAGTTTGTTATAATCGCAATGACTGTTAAAATAGAAGCAATAAACATCGATAATTAACTTTAATTCCAAATTATTAACCGAGACACCGTGAACTTCCGCTAAGTTAGACACTAAATCTGTCACAACGTTCCGTCGTCATAAGCGCCTATAATGAGATCTGTCAGTCGCGTTATTATTTACCCCAAAGGGCGATTATTCAATACCCCAGTAAGTAATACCCCTAAGTTGCCATAATGGATTTCTGGATGCTATAAATCCTGTCTAAGGACGCTAACCTTTATACAGAATATTATTTAACTTCACTAAACATGATAAATTATTCTACTGAAGCAATATGTGAGTACTCAATTTTATTTGATAGAATTAGCTACTCATATTTTATTTAAAGTCACTTAGGCGTACGAGACGTTTATTCGGGAGGTGTGGGAGGCACGTTTAGTAGACATTTTATATTAAAATAAATAAATACACCCGACAGTCACATACATAGTTCTGACCCCACATAAAGATACGAGTCTAGTGTCGTGGGTATCAGAAACTACGAGAGACTTTTCGGTCTCACAAACACCCAGACCCGAAACAAGTATTTGTGGATCACACAAACATTTGTCTCGGTGCGGGGATCGAACCC
Source organism: Hemaris fuciformis (assembly GCA_907164795.1). Taxonomy (NCBI): domain Eukaryota; kingdom Metazoa; phylum Arthropoda; class Insecta; order Lepidoptera; family Sphingidae; genus Hemaris; species Hemaris fuciformis. Next base: position 13,322,158 of record OU015438.1, on the reverse strand, counting down.
GCGGCCTCTCGTTTCGCAAGCTGGTGTTTAGCCAACTGCGCCACGCGGCTGTAGAAATGTTATTTGTAAAGTTGAAAGATAATTAAGTGAGGCCGTATGTACTTATAATATTTCTTCTGGAATAGAGATGCCTTAAGATAATATAAAAAAAGTGATACAATATTTAATGCTTCCCAGGTATATTACGAAACTTAATGCTTTGACTGCATCGTGGTCTTGCGGCTCAACTGTGTACTTTACTATCTAAAGGTCCCTAGTTCAATTCCCGGGTCGGTCAAAGTATTATTAGGGTTTGAAATTAAGTAACTATTGGTAGCAGGGAGGTGTCTGGAAATATGTCTGAAACCGAATCAAGCTCGCCTCTGACACAAAATTGGTGAAAAGCGGTTATAGAAACGCACCATAGCTCACCTTTTCGGAAATAAAGGCATGAGAGTGTATGTAATATACAGTACAATCTAAAATATTGTACAAGGCTTAGATCGACACTAAAATAAAATAGTAATAAATAACGTAGCATAATATAACACGTCATCATACATAAGTATATTGTCACTCCACGTAAAGGCCCTAACTCAATGAGGTTAGTGCCGCGCTCCATCTAGTCCCAAAGCACTTTAGGACGTTAAGTTACTGGACAGTCCAGAATTTTTGATCCTCCCACGGGTCATCAGTTTATTGGGTGAAGTACTTATTACTTCATACATACAACATTGAACTGCCTATACAGTAGAAACTCGATTATCCGGCCGTCAGTTATACGGATCCGCGATTATCCGGACCACCAACTGCGGCCATTAAAAAAAAAACAAAAGGTCGAATTTACTCGTATATGCAATCATGTTTATTTGTCAGAAAATGTATCATCCTTTGATGATGATGTATAGTTTGTTCTAATATTTTAAGTTAACATAATAAAAGGGGCTTGTTCCATGTTCTAACCACTACGCTACTTAGTCATTTCTCCCCAGGCAGTAAACAAAGATGAGAAAATTTACCTAAAACAAAGTTATGTAACATTTACTTAATAAGAAGGTAGAACAAGCGAGACACTTGCCATAAAGTACATAATGAATCACGAACAGCTTCGCAACATAATCAGCAATACGATATTATGCCCCTAAGTTACATGCTCCGTTCAATATCGAACGCTATAATAATAAACAATTCTCCATAATGAGCGGTGGTGTGCCTCGAACACATGAGTAAAGATTTATTGTTTAAAGGGATTACCCCAACCCACTCTGCCCTTTGTGGCTTGGGGTAATTATCAAGCGCAGCGAGATATATTGATGTAGAATGTGCACTAAAAACAGCGTACAACGCCCATGTATAACACTATATTGATAATTTATTATTGGAAGTAAATGGTATTTTCGTTTAAAATATTACATAACCACTCCCCTTTCACCTGAACATAAAAATCCATACAATCTGTTCAAATATTCAATCTGAAGTATGTATGTATTCGTCATACAAACGCATTATTTAGATTTTTTGAAATTTGTTAATGATTTGACTGCCTCGTGGTCTCGCGGTACAAATATGTGCCGTACAATCACGAGGTCCTGGGTTCGAATCCCGGGTCGGGCAAAGTGTTATTGGGTTTTTCCATTAGGAAATTCACGGTAACAGCACGGAGTCAGGTATTGTGCCCGAAAAACGGCAATAGGCTCGCCCCCTATTACGTGGGACTGATATATAAATGGCGAAATGTGGGTGCAGTAATGTACCTCTGCCTACCCCTTCAGGGAATACAGGCGTGAGATTATGTATGTATGTATGTTAATGAGTTTAAAATCCGGTCTTGTCTAGATATACAGTATGACAATAAAGGCGCCTAAGACCCTGTGGCGTGTGTCACAGTAATACCAAACATCAGAAAACAACGCTGACAACGCAAAAAGCATAGTTAACAACATTAACGCCACGCGGAGTTTAAGAGTTGCCCTATACAGGCTCTACGATTAACACTAATGTTGTTATATTCGTATTAAGCTTTCCCCTCGTGAACAAAAAAAAAACTGTAGTGTTTACGAGATTAAATAGTAAGTTAATACATGAGAAAGAAGTCTATTATTTCACCTGACGTCGTCCCAAAAACCTTTTCTCTCAGACGCAATAAAATTTTGAATATGAGAATTTAATAAATCAAAAAAGTTTATAAAAGCCTTCTAATGAGAATTTAATGGTTTGTTTACGTTAAAAAGTCAAGAAGAATACCACCAATACCGGTTTTCGTTTCATAAAGCTTAATATGCATTGAGTTCTTAAAAAAAAACTGCACTCTACGACTACTATTTTGACAATATACTAACTAACGTGAGTAATACTTTCATAAATGTATATTTTACTAGGAATTTATAATATCTCTACTCTACACGGGAATGTAATTAAATACACAGCAATTACTAAAATTTAACAACGCCGTATCCTCTAGTCTGCGCCCAAATTCACTCCAGATAGAATCTACATTTTCCTCCGGTGCGAAATTGGCTTATTAGACTGAGGCAAAGTACACTAATAAAACACGCATGTTTATGCCTACCGATGGCTGCTTTGTGGCTATATTATCTCGTTACACGATGCGTCTTTTTTAACAGCGTATTATAAATGGAAATTGATGGGGTACCCCATTGCGCGGGAGTAATGGGGTACCTCTACGCATATTACACGTGTCTATCTTATCATTTTTCTTGTAAGTTTCATCTGTACACTGCTCTAGTTAAGAGAGATTTATGCTACACATCAGCAACACGATATATACGAGGTAATAAAATACGCTTTTTAATGTTATCCGTTTTGTATTTGTATTATATTATTTCACATTATGCGAAGCGTCTTTTTATAAGCGTATTAAAAGTGAATGGGGTACCCCATTTGATGTTCGCTGCGTAAAATGCGGGCGTACGGTACGTGTTTATCACGGTTTTGATTTTTCTCTCCATGAAGTGCTTATACATATATGTACCTCTGGTCTATTTATTTACAATGTATGTATGTGCCGTACTGTTAACACTTTTCGGCTGGAAGCCTTTTTAAAAAAACTATTTTTATTTTTTACAAAAGAAATATTTATTGGGCTCTCCAAAATGAGGCAAGTGTCACTCGCGGGATGTGGGAAACGACTGACTTTAATTGTTACGTAAAGAAATGACACTGCACAGATATTGCTGACGAGGGAAATAGGGAATGAGGAGTTAAGCGTTATTATGTACATGGTTAGTATATAACAGCCCCCAGGGTTAGGAATAAACTTATCCTAAAGGGTTAAGTTTATGCTAGGCATGTGCGGATTTTGGGTTCAGGAACAATAGGGGAGTCAGTAGCAACCTCTGTCAGCTCTTCAGGCTTATCAATTTCAAATTTTGCTTTATGTTTAATTAAGCGACTGTGACAATTACCTGTTTTTACAAATTTATATAATAGACATAAAAAGCTAATTATAATTATTATTACGATAATTATTGTTGTACATGTGTAATATTCACCATAAAGTACAATATGGGGTTTTTTAATTATCTTATCTAGGTGTTTAACAATGTCTTGGTTCAATTCGGTATATTGTTGCGATGAAATAGAATCAAGGTTAATATTAGTCAAATTCACAAAGGGAATATGTGTTCTAATTTTCATTAATGATTCGGAATTACAACAAGAGTCGTTTATTAAATCAAATTTAATTTGTATCGGTTGTATTTTAATTATTTTCGAATATTTCGGAATTAACTTTAAGTCTTTGTAAAAAGCTATACAATTTATAGGTAATTTTAATATGCCTGTGCCTGATACAATCAATTCAGTGTTTTTAGATTCTTGGCAGTCTATGGATAGTTTTGACGGTTTCGAAATAACATATATCCATTTATTATTAGATAATGGCTGCCATACGTCCAAATGACCTCCAAGAAACTTAACATTACAAATACTGGGCACAGAATTTAACGCTTTTGAAATTATATGTGATTCACATATTGGAGTTGTGGAACTAGAATAGGAATTTAAATTATAGCAAATATAGTTAGAATTATATATTGTCTTACAACTATTTAAATTATTTAACTTACAATAATACGATCTATCTCTAGTTATACCAATGTACTTGGTCGAAGGAATTATAGTAGTATATGTATTTTTTACTACAGCAATAGGATAAGGGATATTGTGGTATAAGTGATAGTTCTTTGAATTTACTAGTGGCACCTTTAATACAAATACAATTTTGTTATCATTATAATAAGTTGCGATTTCAGAAACATTCATCAATGCATAAATATTTTCTAAAGATAAACTTATCGGGAATTGATTATAGTCAGCTAGGAATCGGTAATTTTCTACAAGTTCCGAAAACAATTGTTTTGGTGTTATAATCGACGGGTACAAAATGTTAGATTTACTAAACATAATTCCATTAATTACATCCTCTAGTTTAAAAGATAATGTTAATAGACTACTTTCCATCATATTAATTAATTCATTAATTTTTGATCTTAATAATAAAGTATCTGATAACAAGGTCAAATTCTTTTGATTAACGGATAAAGTTTCAACAGCGTGATTTAACTGTTGCTCATTAATGTTTATATTATTTATAACATTTTTCATTGAAGAAAGTGTTGAAGATGTAATTAAAATATTTTCTTTTACTAATTTTGACAATTGAGTTTGGTCATCTTCAACAGTTTTAATGGCGTTGCTATATTTTACAGCATCGTCCTCATCCATAGTACCAAATAGTTGCTTAAATGCTACGCCAACTCCACCAAACCAAGATGACCTTTTTGATCGAGATTCAATCAAATGAGATATCGATTCAAAATCCTTAACTATGTCGTGGTAACGAATAGATAAAGGTTGAATCATGTTATGACATTCTACATTATTAAATAAATCGCTTTGTTTGCACAAGAACTTGGAGGTACCCATCACACCGTTCAGATTGTTGATATGCGGTTGTATGTAAGAAATATCTATTGGAATTACTACGCTAAGATGATTATCTATTATTTTTAAAGATCCTACTGGGTCGAAATATATACCGGGACCATTCACCATGGATCGAGTGAAGTTTTCCTGTGCCAGAGACAGGTTACTGTAACGAAAAAGTTTAAAGAAAATTAGTGAACATTATAAGTAATCCTAAACTATACTTCCTACTTAACTACGAATTGCGTCGGCGTGCAAGTTTGACCTCATCGTAATGATGGGTTACATGCCGTCGATTGATGAGTAGAGTGAGACTATTTCTACCGTTTATTTTTACGATTTTATAGGGTCCCTTCCATATTGGTGAGAGTGCTTTATGCATTCTGAGGTGATTTTTTAAATAGACGTAGTCACCCACGTGATACGTCACGGGTCGTGTTCGTGAGTCGTAATACGCTTTTGAAACTTCCTTAGATTTTCGCATACTTTCTACAGCTTTTGCTCTCGTATACCTGAGCCGATGTTGTAGCATTTTAATGTAGTCCGGGTAAGTAACGCCTGGGGTTGGTTCATAAATAGAATTAGGTAAAAATGGTTTGTGACCAAATATCAACTCATAAGGTGAGTAATGGGTAGTTGTGTGTATAGTCGTGTTATATGCTAACATTGCAGTATACACGTACTTAGGCCAATTATCTTGATTTTCACAGACATAGGATTTCAAATATTCCTTTAAAGTGGAGTGGCTACGCTCTAGGGCACCTTGTGTCTGAGGGTGATAAGGAGAAGACCATAATTGTTTGATTTTCAGAAAGGAACATGTTTCTTTGAATAGAGCGGCGGTAAAATTTGTGCCTTGATCCGTTAGGATAGTTTTGGGAATGCCGAATAGGGAAATGAAGTGAATAAGGCAATCGCTGGTTTCTTCTGCTGTGGTAGTTCTAATAGGGTAGGCAATTGAATATTTGGTTAGGTCGTCTTGAAGGGTTAGGATATATTTTAATTTAGCTTTACCAGATTCAGGAAGAGGACCTACAATGTCTAAAGATAATCTTTCGAAGGGAGCAGTAGATGTGCTGGTTATTTGCATAGGAGCTCTGTTTATCCTTCTCAAGGCTTTATTCGTTTGACAGGAAGGACAGTTTTTTACATAATTTTCAACGTCGCTACGCATGTTTTTCCAATAGAATCTATCCTTAATACGGTTTAACATTCTAGCGGATCCCAAATGTCCGGCGATAGGTATATCGTGATTTTCCTTGAGTATTTTAGGTATTTCATTCAGAGATGGATATATGACCTTATTATGATATATGTTAATTTTAATATTAGTTCCATCGAATAAATAGCTAAGCATATTGTAGATTTTTGTGAAAGAATGTTTATCAAAGGGATTGTCAAAGTCGGAGGAGCTGATTTCATTTATCGTAGAATAATTCATGAGGATTTGATCACGTGCATACTTGAGTGTTTTAAATAAATCTAAATAAGAAGTATCATCAAAGTGATGTACTTTAGTGAATATGAAGAGATATATCTTATTTCCGATGGTAAGTGGTAACAAGGAATGAAGAGTTCTTTCCAGTTTCAAGAATTCTTCACGGTCAGCCTCTGGACAATTATTAAGGACTTCTTGAGCATAAGGTATGGATTCGTCCATATCTATGGAGGTAGGTATGATAATTATTTTATTTGGTGTTTTTAGTAAGTTTTCATTATGTTCGACTATTGTAGTATTATGTATTTCAGTGGATGATTTTAAGAATTTGCTATATGTTTCATCATGTGTGTTTATGTTTTCAGGTGGGGATGAAGATAGATTGATATCAGGTAAGTTTTCTTTAGTAGGTTTTGTTTCAGGATTAGGGTTTTCTAGCACAGGTAGCGGTGTTAGTAAAGGATCAGGTGAGTTACTTGGACTTGGAATATTAAAAGGACTAAAATCAGTAACTTCGGCATTAAAAGGACTGAAATCTAAAGGACCAAGATCTATCAGATCGTCATCAGGTAAGTTTTCAGGATACTTTGGATTAACAGGGTTTACAGGGTATCGTGAAAGAGCATCAGCTGCGGAATTGAGTTTACCTTTTCTATATACGATCTCGTATTCAAATTCTTGTAACTGAAGACGCCAACGCTGTAATTTACTGCTTGGATCAGTATGATTAAACAGCCATTTTAATGGGCGGTGATCGGTTATTACAATGAATTTTCTACCGAATAGATATGGTCTAAATGTTTTACAACCCCATACGATTGCCAACAGCTCTTTTTCTGTGGTACTATAATTAGTTTCGCATTTATTAAGCGTTCTTGATGAATAGGCTATAGGATGGTCCTTGCCAACAGGACCTTGGGAAAGTATAGAGGATATTGCGTAGTTTGATGCATCACAAGTAAGATTAAAGGTTTTAGTGAAATCAGGATAAATGAGGACAGGGGCGGTGACGAGTTTATCTTTGAGTTTTTCAAATGCAAGTTGTTGTTCATTTGCCCATAAAAAGGGGGCATCCTTCTTTAATAAAGAAGTAAGTGGTTTTGACAATTTTGAGAACTCTGGAATAAATCTCCTATAATATGATATCAGTCCCAGAAATGACTTAATATCTTTCGGGGATTTTGGAACTGGGAATTCTTGGACTGATTTTACTTTGTTTGGATCTGGTTTTAACCCGTTTTCGGTAATAACATGTCCCAGATAACCAACTTCTTTCCGAAGGAACTCACATTTATCGGGTTGAAGTTTGAGGTTAAATGAGCGTAGTTTTTCGAAGACCATGGTTAGATTTTTGATATGGTTTGGTAAATCATGGGAATAGATAACGATGTCATCTAGGTATACAAAGCATCTTTCACCTTGAAGACCGGTAAGCACGTTATTCATTAGGCGTTGGAATGTTGATGGCGCATTTTTTAGACCGAAAGGCATCCGAGTAAATTCAAAATGTCCTTGAGGGACACTAAAGGCGGTTTTGCATGCATCTTGCGGGGACATTTTGATTTGATGAAAACCAGACGCTAGGTCGAGAGTTGAAAAGTATTTCGAATTACCTAATTGATCAAGGATTTCGACAATATTAGGAATGGGGTAGGTTTCACCAATGGTTATGTCGTTTAATTTTCGGTAATCTATTACAATGCGCCATTTTTTATGGCCGGAAGCATCTATCTTTTTAGGGACAATCCATATTGGAGAGGACCATGGAGATAAGGAAGGTTGGATAATTTTCTGATCAAGCATTTTTTGGATTTGGGTGTTGACTTCTTGTTTATGTATTTCAGGAAATCGGTATGATTTAACATTAATAGGCTGATCAGTGGAAGTTCGTATTTCATGTTGGATGGCATCAGTCGAGGTAAGTATGTCATTAGGTGTGTGAAATATATCGGAATATTTTGAACAAACGTCATAAAGAGCATTGCATTCTTCGGAATTTAAGTGTGATACGCGTAGAAGTTTCACAACTTCATTGGTTCTGTCCAAACATGAACGGTTCGTTTCGTAGGACGGGTATGATGTATAGTCAATTGGGTATAGTGTAAGTTTGAGATCTGAATTTAATGTAACAGGTTTTTCGGAAATATTAAGAACTGTAAGGTTCACTCGGTTATTATTCTTTACCTTGACAACACAATTTGCAACAAATAATGTCTCATTTATATGGTGATCAAGTATGAGACCCTCTTTTAATTCGGGATTAATAACTGAAGATTCTATAGTGATCTCTGATCGAGGTGGAATCTCGTAAATCGGATCTGTGAATTTAAGTTTAATTTGATTTTTGTCTAGCTTAAGGATTTTTCTGTTATAATCTATTGAACATTGGAAAAAGGTAAGTAAATCATTTCCGATTATACCATCGTATAACAGTTCTATTTGTTCTACTAGATGAAATTGGAAGGGTATTGATTCTTTTCCAAAAATCAGATGCATTTCAAAATTACCAATGGTAGGTACGGCTTCTTCACGGCTATCTATTCCTTTTAATTTGATTATATTCTTTTTGAGTTTCAGATTAGACATCGACTCAACGGCTGATTTTTGGAGCAGGGAAACGGCGGATCCAGTGTCTACAAGCAAGGTAAGTGGTTTGTTAGATATGGAAGTTTGGACCAGGATATGAGGTAAGGATATTACATTGGGTTTACATGCCACTTCGTAAATTTTAATTTCGTTTGATTTTGAGGATTCATCTATGACTTTTGATGGAAATTGCTCATCCGCGTGGTCTTTGGGTTTAAAGGATTGGACACTTATTTGGGGCTGGTTACCCGTGTGGTCCATGGAAATTGAGGATTGGACACTTGTTTGGGGCTGGTTACCCGTGTGGTCCATGGATATTGAGGATTGGACACTTGTTTGGGGCTGGTTACCCGTGTGGTCCATGGATATTGAGGATTGGACACTTGTTTGGGGCTGGTTACCCGTGTGGTCCATGGATATTGAGGATTGGACACTTGTTTGGGGCTGGTTACCCGTGTGGTCCATGGATATTGAGGGAGTGCCGTTATCATTTTTTGGTTGCGTTACGAGTTGTGTTTGGGGTCTCACGAGGCACTTCCGTGAGCCCTTTATTCGTTTAAATGCGTACTAGTTGAGGGTTGAATTTCGGGATCGGCATCGTCGTCAACCACGAAATTTACGCGAGCAGGATTAAATGATTGGGAAGTTTGAGGGGTCTTGAACCTATTATTATTATATTCACGTTTACGGCAAATCTCTATAGTGTGACCTTGGGTTTTGCAGTAACGGCAAAACGGGATTTGATTAACTTGTTTTGGTAATGGTCTCGGGTTCATTACATGAGCAGGAAATTTAAAAGGATGTGGGGGTTTGAAGGTTGGACGTTGCGTTACTTGCCCATGATGACTTCGTTTAACAAATATCAGCAGGATTTTTTCTTCAGATACGGCCAAGTTAATAGCTTCATTTAAATTGGATGGGTTCTTCCCACGGACTAAATTGGAAATTTCGGGTTTAAGGCCGAGTAAAAATGTATGAAGTGCTAGATCCTCCATAGCCGCTGTACGACCAACCAATTCGCTTTTCTTTCTCACGGAAAGGGTAACCTCGGTAAGTAATTTAGATAGACATGTTTCTACACGTAACGCAAATTGATTAACTGGTTCGTTACTTTGTTGACGGCATTCCTGTAAGTCGGTTAATAGATGGGCATAGTGTTTCCGCTCTCCAAATTGGTTTTTCAGGAAAGTACTTAGTTGATCCCAGTCATCAAATTCTTTGATTGAACAGGCTATTTCTGCTTTTCCTTCAAGCTGGGACAGAATAAATTTGAACAGAATTGGTTTTTGACTATCTGTAGCTAGGTCTATTGCATTTTGACAATTTGTTAAGAAAGAATTTAGTTTTTCCCGATTTCCATCAAAAGGTTTAATAAATTTTAATAATGTACCAATTTGGATAGCTTCAACTCTTCCTTCACTCTTAACTTGTTCCCTTTGAGACATTTTAGAAAAAGTTAAAATATTCAATTATAAAAATGTACAAATTTTATAATGCGATACGGTGTAATGGGCCGCCTTTAAGTTGTTGTTTACAATTTAACGTGTACAGGTAATGTGAGACAAGGCACTTCTTAGAATTGGCTTGTGAGAATGACTCTATCAACTATCAACCTTTGTAACTATGCACTGATATGAGTTATTTAAAGTTCATACAAATAAAATTTCACTATTTCACTTTCGGCGGATGCGTAGTATTTTAACTGGACTTACAGGATCAGCAAACAGCAGGAAACAATCAGGAACATGATTTTCAGGTAAGCCACAATTTCCAGCGACTTCAGGCGACGAAACGGATCTTGACTCGATCCTTTGATTTTCTTTGAGGTGTGAGATGTTGTACAAATTTGGGCTGATAGAAAGTTCACAATATCCCCCACAGGTTTGATTCACTTTTATCACTTTGCAGTCACACTGTCACTCACGAGATTCGTAGTTTATATATTTTGTCGGCGAATAGGATTTGGTTAGATGTAGTCACTTTTGACTATTAGGATTAGACGAAATTTTGGCACTTGCGATTTTAGGTCACTTTTAAATAGAGCCCGGATGGAGACGTCCCAGGGATACCTTCACCGTCGGTATCCCACCGCTGCCACCAATTTGTTAACACTTTTCGGCTGGAAGCCTTTTTAAAAAAACTATTTTTATTTTTTACAAAAGAAATATTTATTGGGCTCTCCAAAATGAGGCAAGTGTCACTCGCGGGATGTGGGAAACGACTGACTTTAATTGTTACTTAAATAAATGACACTGCACAGAAATTGCTGACGAGGGAAATAGGGAATGAGGAGTTAAGCGTTATTATGTACATGGTTAGTATATAACAGTACGATCTAGAGGTCCTGGGTTCGATTCTTGGGTCGGGCAGTGTTATTAGATTTTTCCACTAGAAAATTGTCATTAGCAGCACGTCTGCAAATGTGCCCTAAAAACGGCAATAGATCCCTATTACGTGGGACTAATACATACCTTGTGAAATGTGGGTGCAGAAATGCACCTCAGACTACCCCTTCGGGGAATATAGGCGTGAAGTTATGTATGTATTTATTTATTAGCAAAATTTGAAATATTTTGTTTATTTCTAACCAATAGTCACATATCATAACATTTTACACGGAACATCCATTGGGTTTTCCTTAATTGTTGTTGCAAGTGATAAATGATGCATTTGTCAGTCCTGTAATGAGTTTTACCACTCTCATGGATTACACTATGATATTCGTATTATGAAATTAAAATTACATACCTGCTATATCGAAGCAGCCGAGTAGCAGTGTCCACAGGGACACCAAACGCGCTGGCCCGACGATTTCGCACGCCATTTTACATTTTCTACGGAACACGGTCACGAAATAACGTTCGTTCGTACACTTCTGAACATCTTTGGATTTACATTCTCTTTATTTACTTTCACCCGCGGTCCCCCGCTGCGCTGGAACAAAGAAAAGTGGAATTGAAAATTTCGTTTCCCAATTTTTTTCTTGTTTTTCCTCGTTCATTTAGCCCGGTTTTTTTATGATGGAACGACTTCTTTACGCAATTTGTTATGTTTGCTACTAATTTTACAAACAATATTAATTATACATAAATTTTAGCAAAGATAAACATAAAATTGATTGATGTTTGATATCAGACAAGAAAAAATATAGACTTTATTCCGTGTTCTTTAAGGTCGAAAATCGACAACCATTTCCTTTTAAATGTTGCTAATAAGTGAGCCCTTTTAAGACTGATATGCCACCTATACGGTTTAGTTAGAAATTATTCATGCGTGTTGATTGTATGTGATAATTCCGCTGTGCGATATTATCTTCAATAGTAATTATTAATTCAAAGAACCTCGGCATTCCAGTACGGAGCATTCCTATTAGTAATGTATCACGATGAATATACGGTAGTTTTGATTACAACAACAGCTGCAAATCAGCCGTAACCTCGAAACACGTATGAAGCATTTTCATTTCAACTATTACTAACACACCGCTTCAAGTCAATGGTGAAACACACTAACGAGCTATTTCTAATCAGGAGGTCTCTGAATACTTCAATAGGTTACTTTTTTATGCTCAATTTTTTTAATCATTATGTACAATACCTAAATTGTATTTACTTAATATTTAGAAGAATGGCATGCAAATTCACTAAAAAAGTCGTTAGGCAGATTTTTTAAATATTTGTTTTTTTTTTCTTATTTCAAATTTTACCCAGATCCTTCCAGCCGATTTGTCATGTTGATAAAGCATCTCTAGAAACCAGTGGCGGTACTTCCGTAGAAGCCTAAAAGCCTTTATTTAACATAAGCAATTTGACATACAAATGAGAATATCCTGACCCTACAATAAACAATTATAAACAAAACATTACAAATTAATGTGTAACGCTTTTGAGCTTCTAATGAAGTACCGCCACTGCTACAAACTTCCTCATTTATAATACTAAGTTAGGATATAGAGGTAAACTATTTCAATAAGAATAATTTATTTCATAGTTTCAACTACCTTACTCGTCTTTGATCCACAAATATTTGTCTCGCGTCTGGGTATTTGTGAGACCGTTAAGTCTCTCGTAGTTTCTGACACCCACGACACAAGACTCGTATCTTAGTGCAATGTCATAACAATTTGTGTGAATGATGGGTGTATTTATTATTATTAAATCTTATTTTAAATTGATGACCTTACCAAGTATAAGTACGTTTTTCTGTAAATTCAGTTCCGCTAAGCTTGGAGATTTTTAAGTAAATATAAATCGCGTGTGATTCGACTTTCATATATACCAATATTACGAGTACTGCATGATTGCTGAACTCGTGTTTGACCTGTCAACTTAGATCTAGGTCGGAAATTTAATTCATCACATGAATTAATGGCTTTTTTCACATACGTCGTGTTTAGCGTGTGTTTATTTTGTATGAATAAACACTACGGTAATGTTAGTCTTTACTTAGTCTAAAATTTGTACTTTTTTTCTCATAAAAAATCAAATATGAGAGATAATCATATATTTCCTACTGAGCTTATCTTAGCTCTTTCTTGAGTTAGTTTTTGGTCCAACACATGAGTCAGTTATGGGTTGCTGGAATACTTATCTATACTTATGTTATAAATGAAAAAGTAAATTTATCTATCAATCTTTTGCTCTTTACGCCTCAAACAATTTTATAAAATTTTTGTAGAAAGAAACACCTTAGAAAATTCAAAGGCCACAATTTTTTTTATATTTCATGAATCTAGGCCCCATGGCAGTATCTTGTTAATTATTAGTGATGAACTCATTATTCAATTACTATAGTTATTTTTATTTACTCTTCTTTACTCTATAAATAAAACAACCAACTTTCAAATACACGTACGTTACAAAGTCACAACATTAATTACGCTAGTACAAAGATGAAGACATCACGCCAATAACTTAATACGGCTAAAACCCCCCCATTATAATTCAGGAGGCATTACGCGAACGTTTATTTAAATTCAACATACAAGAACAAGCCAGTGCGGTAATAACAGCGATACTTCATCTCCCAAGAACATTATCAACCGAGAAATCATAACACACCTCCGACCACCCCCTATTACCTTACTTACTAAGTGTACCGTCTTCATAAACGTAGCTATAGCAAACAAGTTGGCGTATGGCGTGAAACGTAGGCGCAGCGTTTTGTACATTTTTGTTATTTTGTTCTAAATTTATGTTCAGGCTTGTATTTGTAAATTTAGGTTTCTCTATTCAACCCAATTACAGACTCTGTAATGGTACCAGAAGTAACTAACTGGAAAACAATAAACTATTTACCCGACGTAGACATAGAACCCGTAAACACTCTATTATAACACGTGCCGAGGGAAACGAGAGAGTTATATGTTTTGTATCATAGTCAGTCATCAGCCCAAATATATCCCACTGCTGAGAACGGGCCTCCTCTACAACTGAGAGGGTTTAGGCCTTAGACCACCACGCTGGCCTAGTGCGGGTTGGCGGACTACACACCTAAGAAATTCCTAAGAACTTTTAGGTGTGCAGGTTATATCACGATGTTTTCCTTCACCGTTAAAGCAAGTGATAATTCATTGTGAATACACACATAACTTCGAAAAGTCAGAGGTGTGTGCCTGGGGTTTGAACCTGCGACCGTCGAAATTCTCGACCGCGCGCCTAAACCTCGAGGCCATCACTGCTTTTTTGTATCATAGGATAGACGTCATCTCTGTGAAAAATTAATTAAAAATACCGTCACATGACATTTTTGGGGAATTCGGTCAAAATTTATTACTCGCATGTTTAGTGGGTAAGTTAACCGACCAGTAAAATAAAACTGGGATCGAAAGGTTTAGAGAGACGGACAAAAAAAATTGTTTAAGACCTAAATAACCACCTTTTTAAAGCGTATTTATTCATTTCAACGCTAGCCGTGCCTAACTCAAACCGCTTCGCTAAGTCGATGTTAAAAATTCAAGAAAAAGCGACGTTCCCAACTGCGGCCCTCGAGGGCACACTTAACGGGAACTCCGGCGGAGTGCTGTGATGAAAATACTTAATGAACTAAAGGAAACAACAGCCAATGACTGCCGCGAGATTGCCACTCACTTACATGTTCAAAGATCCCAAATTCTTTGGATGTTACAAATTATTTTCAGAGCAAACATATTTTTTCCGTCCAATGTCAATTCGTTAGGACTTTGGACTTGTATACTTCAATATCTTTTTGTAGAAGGTCTTTTTATTGCTGAGGTAAAGCAGCAATAGGTTCATTTAGTGATGATTTTAATACTTGGAGAAAAGTTGTGGTCCCCGTCTACCTAAAATTGTTCAATGTTGCGAAAAAAGATAGAAACGATCAATTGTTGGGCCTTCAGATTTACTTACAGTGTTATTTTATTATTTGAAATTTCTACGATAAAACACTTAATAAGACAAATATTAGAATTACATGATTTGCTCGTTCAGATTTCTTGGAAACGGAGAATTAAGTGAAAGCTTAATAATACAAACTTTAATATTGCCATCTCTATTTTGCGGATTTAATTTAAATGTTCAAATGTTAAAGGATCAACCTTATATTAATTTAATGTACCTAATCGGATTACATTTTTTAGGATTTGTTTTCTGCGAAATTATGTTTAATCCTTTTGTTACATACAGGTCTTCTTGCTCTGTATTCACACTAGCTGTAGGTTATGTATGTATAATAAGATGATTGTCAAAACAGAGTTACGAAGCTAACATTTCGTGATTTTTTTTGTAATGGTATTTATTTTTAAAGCAAAAAGATGTAGGGAGTTCCACTTCACTTACCTCGTTTCTTTTTTACTTCTCTGATCTCCTATTTGTGAGTTGATAGAATAAAAATTGTTTCTTTGTTGGTGTTTGGAAACAAAGTGTTTAAAAAGAAACATGGTCCAAAATATATTGTCATCCATAATATAATGATATTCATTTAAATATTAAACATTAAGATTTTAGATGCATTTTCAAGTGCCATTAGCTTTGCTCTCAGTTCCGCTCGCGTTAATACTATCCTAACAATCCTAAGACCCTAGTTTCAAATCTATTTAGAGTGAATTTTTAGAAACCCTTTCTTAGTGCATACCTACGTTATAATCACTGCCTTTGTTCCTAATTTACTTTGTTTTTATATTCTCGGTAACAGCACGGAGTCTGGAATTGTGCCCGAAAAACGGCAATAGGCTCGCCCCCTATTCCGTGGGACTGATAAATACTTGGCGAAATGTGGGTGCAGAAATGCACCTCTGCCTACCCCTTCGGAGATTATAGGCGTGAGGTTATGTATGTATGTATGTGTTGTTCCTAATTTCAGTCATTGAGGCAGTCAGTAACGATTGTCTTTTATACATATAACAGAAATGAATAAATTAATATAAATAATTCATTAATAAATAGCACAATAAATTGTCTCCCATACATATGTGTTATTTATAAACAAATAATGGCGACAGATTATTGAGTTACGTCTAGACAGGTTATTCAGAAAATGTGTTACAATATTTGCTAAAAACAAAAGAGAATAAGTGCCTCTTGAAGTGGGAGGTTATTGTTTGCAAATGTGAGGGCGTAATAACAGTCACTTTATAGCGATACTTTGATATTCTTGTCTTGATTTTGGACAAATAATGAAATGTTGAAACTTTCAACTTGAAAGGATGGTCATTTGGCGATTGTTGAATATTTTTATCCGCTGGGATCACTAACACTATATAGTTATGCGTTCCCATACTACACATCGTACGATGGTAGTACCTTAGAAACGCATTACGCCATCAGCGATGATTCACACTAAATAATATCATCGATTCCCATGGAGGTAATGATGTCGAAGCAAATTCAATTAAATAGATAAACATCTATCTATCAAATATCAAAGTATATCATGACGCTTCTTAAAAATTTAGGTCTTATTTATATATCCTATCGCCGTCCACTGCTGATCGTAGGCCTCCCCAAGAAAGCGCCAACCATCCTGGTCTTGAGCAACTCTCATCCATCCAATTTAGGTGTTGCAGAATTGCACATATAAACCCACATATTTTCTGATAGTTAAGATATTGGTAAAAGTGTTGATGATCTTTTTTTTTCTTTTTTTTAACTAGTGCAGGCATTTGACCACGATCTCACCTGGTGTTAAGTGACGATGCGGTCGACGATGGAACATGCCTGTCTAGTAGCAGCTTATTCACATTTGATTTGAATTTGTCCAGATTGTATCGTACGGGAACACTTCAGCTCACTCAGGATCTAACATAAGAGGACGTTGGCTTACTAATGTACACGTGTTATATAGAAAAGTACAGAATATGGTGATTACTTCAAAGGTACAAATAGCGGTATTATCGCTCGCCGCATACATTGCGCTGTTGCGAATGTGTTTTGTGCCGAGATTGTTTTTTATTTCCCTTTCCTTTACAAACGAGGTCATAAATAAAGCAGTCTTTTCTTGCGTGAAGAATTTAATTTAGCGTTTAAAGAATATCGTTTTCGCAGGCGTCCTTGTGTACTAAGATTGGTTTTGACCCACCACCAGGCCTAGGCAAGTGTGACTAAGAAGTCTCGGGTTCGATTTTTGGATTTACTAATTCTCAAAAGTAGTACGAATTTTAAAACTACGCCCAAAAAACGGCAAAAGACTTTTGATAATATTGTGGAAATATGCCGACCACATATGACAACAGCGTGAGAATGGCATTTTTGATATTTGATACACAAAAAATATTATATACTTTATATATGATTTTTTGTGTATCAAACATCAAAAATCCCATCAGCATTTACAACGGGGTAAGGAATCCATATAAATGCAATAAAATAGCAAACCGAATATCATTTAGCGACATGAAACTGTAATAAAGCACGGTGGAACGTGTTTCCTCAAGGTATAAAGTTATATCAGCTCGAGGAGCTCGCACGAGGCACAACTTTGCGGTTTCCACCCGAAGGTAACCGTGTTTATTTACGTATTATGATAAGTATGTAGGTTATGAAACATTTTGGTGCTGCGATCCGAATACACAATAAATCTTATTGCAAATAATATTAGAGTTATGACTGTGATTGACGGAGGTGAGAACAAGGTAACTTTGGGTCTAAGCTTTGCCTGAGGTTTCCACTCTTGGACATAAAAGAGGGTCTAGAAAAGAAAGCAGTGGATCCACCTGTAAACCTGTAACTCGTTTTTGAAGAATTCCTCGGATTTCTTTTTGGATATAAAATAGCAAATAAAAGGTAGTTATTTCAGAAATTCATCATAATCTATTTTACGGTCTAGGATTCAGAGCAGAAAAAACATAGGAAGTATTGGCCCATCTTCGCCCGAATAAGCATTACATGGTGTATTGAGGCAGTGTCCTTTGCACTTCGTGGTATGCCCAAAAGTCTTGGAATCCTGAAAAAAATCATTTAAATTGTTCCAATAGTAAATGTTCCTAAATAAGAATCTGCAGTTTTATATAAATGTCAATTGAAACGCAAATAAAGAAATTCGCTTACACTGCTTCCTGAAAGAGAAAAGGACCATAATTCAGCACAGCGCCCTCGCAATCAATAATAAAGACGAACGGCTTGAATAACTGATTTTTATTTGAAAAGAACTCATTTCATTGTCTCAGCATTATACAATCTCTCAAATGCAGAAGTGCATACCAAGTTCCGAACTGCATTTCAAAGACAAATAATTGCGTCGGAATTTTGAAGAGAACGCGAAATTAAATGCAAAGTCAGCAAAAATATTAGTGCCATTCCATTCTCGAACAATTGAAGTCCTGAGTTATTCTGGTAATATAAAGTTGTATAAATTTCTCAATCGCGTGAAAAAAGTTGAGGAATGGATTTAGATGATATTCAGGACAAAGATGACCTGGTTTAGCATTTATGAAAGACATTTTGGCAAAATCGTATATTTTCCTTAGGTCTCGAAAAAGAAAAATAAATGATGTATCCACGAAAAAGTAATTTTAATGTGTAAAGTAAACACGGATTCAATCGTTCATGTTATTGAATATAACTTTGCTGTATCTTAGTTTTTCTAGCTCTATTACTATCGTTTATACATACATTGGCGCGACAAAATGATGACAGCAAAACTAATGGTAAATAAGGTGCTGTCCAAACCAAGAGTCCGGGAGTCTGACGCAATGATATTTTGAGAATCACCTGAGCCTTACATCTAATCTACAGCAATTGGTAGCTACATACGTATCAAGAAAATGATTAGGTTAACTGACAAAAAAAAACTTGTTGCCAAGGGAGAAATCTTTTTTAAATCCATAATCAACACGAGTAAAGCTGCAGGTCATATCTGTTGTGAAATAAATCGAAGTTTCGATACGTCAATAGCAATCCATTTTGTTCTGAGTACAACTGATTGCTCCGTCTCTTGTGAGATATCGTTAAGTCTTTATCATCTTGAATAATGCCGTTAGGATATTTTGTACTGATTTGAATTCGTTACCGTCAGTTGTCACAAATAATTTCGTTAGGTAGTGGAAACGAGAATTCGACATGTATTTTGAACGTCTACGAATAAAGCGTTCTTTACTTAAATAATTCGTATTTTGTTCCAGTTCCAATGGTAATTTATAAATATGTTTCAATATTGTAATACAAGATAAATATTTATTGAGTTTTGAAGTTAGTGTCGTAACTTGCTTAGCACAAAGTTCTTCAGGATATGAATTAATTAAGTAATCGGCTATAAGCTAAAGTTTTGAATAAGACTTAATTGGTTTTAACATATTTCTTCAGTAAAAAGTAGTGAAAGCCTCGAGGTTAAGGCGCACGGTCGAGAATCTCGGCGGTCGTGGCTTCAAACCCCAGGCGCAGACCTCTGACTTTTCGAAGTTATGTGTGTATTCTCAATAAATTTTCACTTACTTTAACGGCGAAGGAGAATATCGTGAGGAAACCTGCACACCTATAAAGTTCTGAGGAATTTCCTAGGTGTATAGTCAACCAACACGCACTTGGCCAGCGTAGTGGACTAAAGCCTTTCAGTAATAGAAGAGGCCGGTGCCCAGCGGTGCGACGTATAATGGGCTGATGTTGATCTGTTCAGTAATCCTATAGGATTTTTTTATATAGATATAAAAAAAATAAACATAGAAGCGGGTATTTATATTTATTTGTAAATGATTTTTTCATATGCATTAAGTTGTTGTTATATGCATTCCCTAAATCTTTGTTTCATAGTTTAACCATTATTTTATATCGATTCATTGACAGGGCTCTTAGTAGCTTTTTTTGTGAAGAAAAGAACATCTACTGCAAGTCTCTCGGGCTATTTACATATAGATTTATTCGAATTCATTTTACATCTATATTTTCATATAGATGTAGATCGAATAAAATATACAGATTACTGACACATTACTAACGGCAAGATTTTAAAGTAGTGTACGCCGATAAAAGATGAATGCAAAATTTAACCCCCCAGATTCAAAATTGACCGTGCCTGAATGGAGCTACGAATAAAAACTACTTTCAAATTACTCTGACAACAATACGAGCTCAGCGTTATAGCAAAATTTACAAAGCGAGCGAAAATTACATTGTTCTGTTTAATGAAATGTTTTTGTTTACAGTCTATTTGACAAAAAGAAAAATCCTCCCGGGCGACACCGAATTTTATCTTAACGGCCACCTGCATAAAAATATATAGGTTAGAAACCTTTTTCTAAGATAGCCGAACGGTGCCTGTATTCCGTCTCAACATTATCTCAAAGTGGAATCTCTTTATGGTTGACGGCTATCAGGGCATTTAATCCACTTTCTGTTTTTATCTTAAGACAAGGCGAGCAGGCGAAAAGGTTGGCGTCCTTTGTCCGCGACCCCTGATAACTGTGTGACCCCTCGGAGCTTATTAAACAAAACACACCTGTGCATTACGCCCAGATTTCGTTTTACTGCAACAGACTTCTAATTGGCGTTTTTACAGTCACTTTTTTCAGTTCGTTATCTCAAGTTTTTTAGGAACTGTACCGAGTTTTGGCCGCGAGTTGTTTTATTAACTTGCAGTTCCTAACTAGGTTCTAGTGATATAATTGTTCTAGTTGGGTGATTTTGTTTTTTAAATAAATATACTTTTTGGTGACTGTTATAAATCTAAAGTATTTTTTGGCTTATTAGAACGTTTGTATCTCCCAAATTATTTGTCGGGTTTATATAAATTATTTTTTCTATTTATAGCATACGTATTGAGTCATCGTTTATTCTACTCGTTAGTGGTGAATTTACAGTTTAGTAAAAAGCGAGTGGAATTGTTTAAAAAAAAAATATTAATAAGAACATTAAGTAATTTTTAGCTAACGTAATCTGATTTTTGATATTGCATTTGTTGGCTACCAATCCCATGGTAGGTCATGGTATTATTCACCGATTAAGTTATATCATCTCATTAGTTCAGTCGCCAGTAAACCGGACTCATACGATAATGTTCTAGAAATTGTGAAATATGTCCAAATTGCGCCATTTTCCACATGTGAACGACCTTGGAAAAAACATTACACCTTCAACCGTAAAACCACCGCGTAATTAGTACATAAGCATACAAGCAAGTTTTAATGAACATTTTAAACTCTTCCTTTTGTGAGGGCCTTTGAAATGAACTCGACAAAAACACGGCGAATTTATTTCGGGTTAGATGTACAGAATTAATTTCCGCGCCCATTTTCATACGAGGGGTGCGTTCAAACGTCTTTGCTGCGCGTGCCGAGTGAAATAAAAGCAGCGTTACTATTTGAAGTAATTAATGACGCTACGCTAACATTGAGCCGGCGTTCAGCCAAAGCTGAAGCAAGATTCTGTCAATTAACTTAGACGAGTGAGGGCCGTGACACACTGAGGCACACATCTACTTGCTATTTTTTCTACCAGGGATATAGAATTATTATGCCCAGTTGATTTCATTCATGTTCAGCGTTTTGAGTTCTAACATACTGAGAATTTATAAAACATACTACATACTAAATAAATAAATACTACCAACAGTCACATATATAGTTCTGACCCCACATTAAGATACAAGGATTGTGTCGTGGGTATCAGAAACTACGAGAGACTTTTTCGGCCTCAGAAACACCCAGACCCGAAACAAATACACAAACATTTGTCTCGGTGCGGGGATCGAACTCGCGGCCTCTCGTTTCACAAGTTGATATATAGCCAACTGCGCCACGGGTTGTCAGGACACTAGACAAGGACAGTTTAATTCAGATAGAATAAAAAGCCTGATATTTATTATGGAGGATCAACTGACAGTCTTGATGCTTTGTATCCTACGCTGTACAATGAAATAGTAATTTTTGATTAAAAATAGTTTAATAATTTTGATTAATTTATTTTTGAGTAAGCATTAATTAATATAGCATCGCTAAGATCTGCGACGTGTGCGTGTTTGCGTGCATCGATTTGAATCACTTGACCTTCAACAACTTATTTTATCACGCAAGAAAATTATAGGAAATGAGATTATTTTTTTCCGAAGCAAAACAAATTTAATATAAAATTAAAATTGTTTTTTTCGGATACTTTGAATTCCAAATTAAATTATGTTCTGAGATTAGAGGACAATGGAATCCGGAATCGAAGCTAGGAGCTCTGAATTGATCGGCACATACTTGTGCCGCGAAACCACGAAGCAGTAAAGGTATTGTAAAGTTTACAAAAACTTACAATCACCATTTTTGCAATCGTATTGCGTTTTACAAATAGAGATAAACCACAATTATTTTGACAGCCCCGTGGCGCAGCTGGCTAGACCCCAGCTTGCGAAACGAGAGGTCGCGAGTTCGATCACCGCACCGAAACAAATTTTTGTGTGATCCACAAATATTTGTTTTGGGTCTGGGTGTTTGTGAAACCGAAAAGTCTCTCTTAGTTTCTGATACCCACGACACAACACTCGTATCTTAACGTGGGGTAAGAACTATGTATGTGACTGTTGGGTGCATTTTAACAAATTTTAATATATTTAATTATATTTTCTTGTATATTTCCTTCCACTTACTTATTCACTAAAAGGTGCAAAATTACAAAACCCTAAACAATAAAAATCAGGAAAGTTACCTCTCGTTAAAAATGTCCTAACAAAAATAATTATAACGCGCGCACACTTATTAATAATCCAGAAATAAGCGGCCATTTCGAGGGTAATTAACATAGGTTTTGTAATTTGGAACAGCAGACGGTGCGTGACTCACATTCGGTAATGATGTAACAGAGTTGCTCGTAGCAGGAAATAATCATTTACATTGGAATTTTTCACTCGTTGAAAAAGCAATCTCGTCTGCAGATACAGAAGGTAATAATGTCAAGGTGGAAAAATTTGCTTACGGCACCGTAACGTGTAGGGTTGATGGATTTTTTATTCTCTTAATATATGTTTGGTTGGTTGGTTGATATATGTAATGTATAGCATTGTAAAAAGATACGTGGAATGCCAACACGTGTTAATTAAACGGCAAGTGATCGAAACGTGAGTTGAATCCGAATAGTAGTACTAAATTTACGTGGTCCCACGGCATAAGTGTTTACTTCTTTCTAGTGTTTGTGTTCAATTCCTGAGTTCGATAAAGTGTTATTGCTCTTTCCATTAGAAAATGCATAGTAGCAGCATGAAAGAAAAATGACAAGAGGCGCGTCATCTATGACGTGGGACTTTAAAACACACATGAGGTAACTTTCATGCAGAAATGCTCTTCTGCTAGATCTCCATTCTCTTTATAGCGTGAATGTAGTGTTATTGAAGTGAAAACTTTTTTGGGATGGGAAAAAAATGTTGAACTCGCGTCAGATCATGTGACCTAGATCGAAAATTCGTAAGACGCTTTATGTAAATACATTGTCATGTTTGTGTACGATAGCGCAATTAATATTGTATTTTACCACGTAAATTACAGTACTTTTTAAATACTGATAAATAAAGCAATTCGTGCGAAATTATTCCCTAACCATTCCAAAATATTCAAAAATGCACAACGTTAATGTTGACGTTTTCACTTCTGCCGACACTTCCGGAGTGCCACCAGTTTTTTTTTTAATTGTACCTATATTCTGTTTAAATTACGAAGACATAAATCATAGATTTATATATCTGTAAGGGTTTAGGGTTAAGGGTTGAGGAGATCGGATCGGATGAGGAGATCCGTAGGAGAACTAAACTAACCGACATAGCCCAGCGGATTTGCAAGTTGAAGTGGCAATGGGCCGGGCACATAGCGCGGCGAACCGATGGCCGATGGGGCTAAAAGGTTCTCGAGTGGAGGCCACGTCCAGTAAAGCGCAGCGTAGGACGTCCACCCACAAGATGGTCCGACGACCTCGTGAAGGTCATGGGTCGTCGCTGGATGCAGGCTGCCACTATGGAAGTCATTGGGGGAGGCCTATGTTCATCAGTGGACTTCCTTAGGCTGATGATGATGATGATGAAATCATAGATTTTAAGTACTAAAATTTTGAGTTGTTTTCATCATCGGGGGTGCGATATATAGAACAAAAAGCTAGTGCATGTATACCCCGGCCCTAGCTAAATGCGCGAGTATTCGTGACGCGAGCACACACGCGGTGCGCCGCGCGGCAGACTCACCTGTGGTTGACAGCCCCATTTGTTTGTTTGAGCGGTGAGAGCTCAAAACGGGTTGTTGCTTGTAGACGCCACCTACCTTCATTATCTCAAACTGCCTACTTACCTATGTATAACTTTGACACTGCAAAATGATAGACATTACCCCATCTTCCGCCTTCTTGTTATAAGCAATTGAAATGTTTCCACGCAGGATTTCCATGGCGATATTATAAATTTTTGAGACAGATGTTGCACGGTGTTATTAATGTTTTCGGGAACCCGAACTTGGGAAATCATATTTTTTTTTAAAGCAATACGATATGTATCTTTGATATTACCTTTGAGGTATACTTATTTATAAATATAGGTATTACAAGCTTGAAGTACCAGTTGTTGTTAAATATCCAGCATCCAAACGTATTCATGTAAATTTTAGTATAAGTGCCAAATAGTGCTGAAATCAATTGCCGCACAAATAAAATTTGTATCTTCTAAGGAGGAGAAAAAAATGCTTTTTTTTTTCTTAGCCTGGGGGTCGAATTTTTAGCTTATAAAAACTAAAAATTAAAAAAAATCTTACTCAACACCTTGAGGCAGCCCATTCATTTTTAAAATTAATTACGAGACAAAATATTTTTTTCACTCCATCCTAATCTAAATACTAATATAAAGCTGAAGAGTTTGTTTGTTTTGTTGAACGTGCTAATATCAGGAACTGCATTTTCGCATAGAAAAAAATGAATTTATGAACTAAACAATTTTGAATACAAATTCTTGTGTTATATATAGTCCATTTATTGAGCAAGCGGAGCAGCAATGAAAAATACAATAAAGAGGAAAATATTCCTTTTGTAGTCTAAAGTTTCGCAAACAGTGTTACGGGCAAAATTTTGTATGTTATTAAACATTTTCTCAGATTTTTTAAACACAAATGGTTCTGTGGAGCAAATGAGCGTCCTGCAATTGAGAGGACTGGGTTTTGATTCTCGTGTAGTGAAAAGTGTTATTTATTTTTCCGTTGGAGAATACCCGATAACTGCGTGGAGTCTGGAAATGCGCCCAAACAAAGTCAACAGGCGTGTCCCCTTACATGTATGATTAAAAAGAAAAGCATTAATGTAGAAATACACTCGTACCTTTTTGAAGATCTTTAAGCGTGAACGCCCATACTCATGTGCACAGAAGAGGTTTATTGACATCATCATCATCAGCTTATATACGTCCCATTGCTGGGCACGGGCCTCCTCTACAACTGAGAGGGTTTAGGCCATTACCTATACTAATTGGTTATAATACTATAGCATCAAATACAGTTATAT
Organism: Hemaris fuciformis; assembly: GCA_907164795.1. NCBI lineage: Eukaryota > Metazoa > Arthropoda > Insecta > Lepidoptera > Sphingidae > Hemaris > Hemaris fuciformis. The sequence continues at coordinate 13,296,316 of OU015438.1, read as the reverse complement.
GGAATAATAAATAATATTTCCCCTTTTCTACTTGATAATATTCTGATTACGTATTCTTTACATAAAGCCCATACGATACTAAATATTCAATCGGTAATGCCGTTATAATGTGTACGTAAATCGATACAAAATAATTAAGGGTCATTGTAATTTTAGGCGATTTGATATCGTAGGGCAAAACAAATAATTTATTCAACGGTACTCGGTGGCTTGTTGTGAATTATTTATGCGTCGTAGAACCGAACTATGTACATGTAATAGCTCATCACTTTTCTATTTCCTAAATGTTTTTTTTATTGTTTATCAACTTTTATGTGTTTTTTCGTGAGCTTGTACTTAATTGGATCTAGAAATGAAAAATGTAATAACCAGCTCATTAATAAAATAGTTTGACAACAATCTTTAAGGAATGAATTTTGTCGGGATTCGAATTGTATGACTTTGACCAGACTTGCTAAACGTGGACTAAATTTTATTCAAATCGGTAAAGCCGTTTTCGTATCGAGTAAGCACATTCTTCAAAGGCAATTACAGTGACAAGGATAATTTTAAAAGATATTTTATAATTGCAAGAAAGGATTGAAGAGTGGGGTGCAAGTTGACTCGTCCGATGGGGTACCACTGTTTCATTAAAATAAAACTGCAGGATTCAAACCCGTAGCCTCTGACATCACAGGCTACTATTGCCATGCCATATATACCTACTTATGGGGGCTTAGTACGTACACACTTTATTTTCGGGAAAAATATGCGTACTTTTACTCATGTCATCAATATAGATGTCATGCAATTTGTTCAGACATCGTAATAAAGATAAAATTACGTAGGTACACATACACGAGTTTTCCGAGAATTCCATTGGACCCGTAAAGCGAAGTGGACATAAATAACATCAACAGCTTAAAATTCTATTCAGCCGAAATTGTTGTCAATTTTTGAATCATTGCGTTCTATTAGACATTTATGAATACACCCAACAGTCACATACATAGTTCTGACCCCGCACTAAGATCAAGTCTTGTGTCGTGGGTTTCAGAAACTACGAGAGACTTTTCAATCTCACAAACACCCAGAACAGATACAAATATTTGTGGATCACATAAACATTTGTCTCGGTGCGGGGATCGAACCCGCGGCCTCCCGTTGCACAAGCTGGTGTCAATCCAACTGCATCACCATTTGCATCATCATCATTTGGCTGTCGATTTATGTTTGATGATGATGTTGATTAATGTTAGTCGCCTTGGCCCGCGGATCACGCAGTTTTACTGGTTTTTCTATTAATAACTTCTCAATTAGTCTCGGAGTCTGGAATTAATGTATCCTATAATAATTGTTTCTTATTACGGGCAGAAGTAAAAAGTAGAAGTAGGTTGTAAAAATGCATATCCGACTAACCCTTCACTTCATCATCATCATCTCATCATCAGCCCATATACGTCCCACTACCGGGCACGGACCTCCTCTATCGTTGAGTGGGTTGCCCACCACGCTGGCCTAGTGCGGGTTGGCGGACTATAAGAAATTCCTAAGAACTTTTTTAGGTGTGCAGGTTGGATCACGATGTTTTCCTTCACTACGATACACAATTTTTGGGTACATGAAATATTTGTGCGTCAAACAAACATATGTCTCAGGGCAGGGATCGCGGCCATTCATCTCACTATTTAAAATGAAATAAAATACTCTGCAGAGTGACTCCCACTCAGCTTAAAATGAACCAGAAAAAACATAATTTTTAAAAAAGGACTGAATTTTATGTCTATTATTATGACTATCATGGAAATCTCATACGCTTCAATAAAAAGCTTTTTGGAATTAATAACAAATATCCAAGTCTGTTGCACGAGATTTTAATCGTTCGTTTGAAACATACGAAATTATTAATGTTTTCAGATGGAAACGAAAGGTTTCAATCGGGACATTCTGATTTATTTTGCCGTTTTTAATAAACTTTTTGTAGTAGGTACTGAAAATCAAGCTTCATTTTTCATTATACCCTTTTATTGTCATCTGCAACGTTTTTTTATTTTTTCGTAAATCCGAAAATAACTTTATTCGGCTATTGAATCAGTCGAAATAAATGTTACATAAATAAATAAAAATAGTTAGATTGAACAATATATGATAACCGAAATTAATTTTATTCCAGGGTCGTCAATTAAACATTAAAACAACACTGTTCCTCATCAGGTAGTAGCTTTCATCCCAAGTGCGTTTATTGTTTGGTCCAATTTGAGTTCATCATCATCATCACCTCTCCCAAAGATATCACAAACAACCCGTTAGAAACGGCCTTCAACTGGTGACGTCCTGAAACCTTAAAAATAAATCTGTCCATATTTTCGAAAAAGAAAAGCGTAGGTAATTAATGTAGCAGAACTTTCATTTATATTAAATATACAAAACGCACCATCAAAGATGTCACTAGGCCTTTCGATTAGGTGTTTGAACCCAAGTCAAGTCCATTCCTGACGTCACCGGGTATAGTGATAACGCAACAATCTATTATCAGTACAGAAGGTAGGGAAACACTGGCGTTTCGCCTTCTCATTTAGCACAATGGTTCGGAATCGGTTGCTCAGTCTCGAGACAAATGAGAGTGTCAGCCGCAGCGTATCCCGTTGACGAGCGAAAATTGCTTTGATTTTCTAATAAATCTCGCCGAGATACAGTTGCTTTTATATTTAGATTGGCGGGATTAACAGAGAAGGCGTGGAGCCGAAAACGGCTGTAATTTCTTTATGTATTAGTTTTTATTTGATATTGATGATTAATTAATACAAAGCAGTGATGGCCTCGAGGTTTAGGTGCACGGGAAGCAGTGATGGCCGCGAGGTTTAGGCGCACGGTCGAGAATTTCGGCGGTCGCAGGTTCAAACCCCAGGCACACACCTCTGACTTTTCGAAGTTATGTGGGTATTCACAATGAATTATCACTTGCTTTAACGGTGAAGGAAAACATCGTAATAAAACCTGCACACCTAAACATTTCTTAGGAATTTCTTAGGTGTGTAGTCCGCCAACCCGCACTAGGCCAGCGTGGTGGAGTTGTAGAGGAGGCACGGGCCCAGCAATGGGACGTATTTGGGCTGATGATGATTAACTAATACAGTTTTACTGTAGAGTGTACGTTGTGAATCTTAAGGCATCTTATTCAATTTATATTGTTACATGGTTGTGTGTCGACATAGCGTCCTATACTAATGACAACGGTTACTTTGCCCGAACCGAGAATCGAACCCGGGACCTCTACATCGCACAGCAGATGTTTATGCCGCGAGACCACGAGGCGGTCAACTCATAATTATTTTAACTAATCTACATTTTTAGGTCAGTGTACAATAGAACTCGTTTACCCCCGGGATTCCGCATACATCATTTTGTTTTACACGCTCAGCATAAAAATAGGACAATTTACATGACAATATATTTTTGTGGCTGGGTACTAAAACATCCTAATTGCGTTTTTGGCTAGTTCTTTTATTCTGGTTATAATTGGAATTAATTATACATTCTATAATGGAATGTACTCTTATATGTTCCCGATGGGATAGTCAGAGTGTTTCTAAGCCAACATATCACTAGGTGGTTTCAGTACCACGTAATTTGGGGCGAACCTATTGGCGAAATGGATTTCGAAAAGACTCTCTTAAACTTTGCTTGGCCCGGGACCTGAACCTTAAACCTTAGATCGCACGGCACAAAATAATACCTGGGAAACGACAAATCACTTAATTGATTTGTGGCACAGATAGGATGAAAAATATTGAGGCTATTTTTATAGGAAACACGATAGGTTCCTGAATTCTACCGCAATCTTCTATATATATAAAAATAAATCGCCGTTCGTTAGTCTCACTAAAACTCGAGAATGGCTGGACCGATTTAGCAAATTTTCGTAGTCCAGGGAAGGTTTAAGCGGTGAGATATTATGGCAAAATTGCGAGGAAGATAGTAAAAACAGCATTTTCATTTTCCCATATAAACTGTTCTAGAAAATTTCCTGTCAAATATGTAATGTTTATCCCGTCGATACGGTTAAAGGCCCCCTCAAATTAAAGAACGTATTTAAATAAGGGTTTCGAATCGACAACATATATCCACAATATTCGAATAATTGCGTATTTTAGATTTTAAAATGTAGAATAGTGTCAGTAATAAAAAGGGATTGACATATTTATTGGTTGTCAAATATTTATGCGTGCGTTCAGAAATTTGTTTTGTGTAACTAAGGTAAATATATCAAGCCTAATTATCCAACATAATTTTTAAACTCCTTGGTTCTCATTCTTAGGTTTCAAGTTTCTCATTTAATGGCTAGGTCGATGATCAAAACGGATATGCCTGGGATTTTAATTTTTAACGGCTGGACCGATTTTAATGAAATTTTCTGTGTATCTAGGTGGATTCAAGAATGGTTAAGATATGCAATTGGACCAGATAGGTGGCGCTGTGATCGAGTTCTGGGATTTTAATTTTTAATGGCTGGACCGATTTTAATGAAATTTTCTGTGTTTCTTCAGGTAGATTCGAGAATGGTTTAGATTTGAAATTAGACCCGATAGGTGGCGCTGTGATCGAGAGCTAGGATTTTAATTTTTCGTATATCAAAACATAACTCCAGAATCTTAAACAATTCATTTTCTTTGTTCAAAAGAAGGCAGATGAAATTTTTTGTTTGTCTTCAGTTGGATTTGAGAATGGTTTAGATTGGAAAAAAGTTTTGGATTTAAAATTGTCCACAGGACAACGTCTGTCGGGTCCACTAGTAAATATATAAATACACCCAACAGTCGCATACATAGTTCTGACCCCACATTAATATACCAGTCTTGTGTCGTGGGTATCAGAAACTACGAGAGACTTTTCGGTCTCACAAACACCCAAACCAGAAACAAATATTTGTGGATCACACAAACATGAACCCGCGGCCTCGCCTCGGTTTCGCAAGCTGGTATCTAGCCAACTGCACCACAGGGCTGGAAAACAATAATTATAAAATAAATTTAAAAAAATATAATCATTGAACTTTCTCCATTCTCTAACAAATAATCCCTTCAATGCAACATTGTGCTACTGAAATTAACAGCTCTCGGACTACGAGTAAAAGATGAAGCCCGAATTTGTGGAGCAGTGTACTTGTATTATTCAACACAGGGGTCTGCTTGTATTAAGCTTCAGTACAAATTGGCAGGTGGATAATCTAGCGTCTGGGTTTTGAAATACTAAATTTTTTACAACCAAAAGTATACGGGGCGAAATACTTCATTACCCCTGGCTTTGTTTGCACAGTTCATTTTTTATATTTTAACAACATGGCTGATTTGATTAAATCCTTTTATGTTCTTATCTTGGTGTATTAAATTTTAAACGTACTGCTTATTTAAGGATTTTGCGTAATTTATTACCGTAGGATATTACAGGATGGTTTATATGGAGAAAATATGTTTTAACGCAGGTTTTTTTATATAAAACTTTTTACAAATTTAAAATTTTGTTTATAAAATTACAGCGTTGCTTAAATTCGTGTTGCTAGACGAATATTTAGAAGCTTCAAACTTCCCTTTTCGCCAAGGTGTTTCAGGAGGTTTCATAATTTCATAAATGACAAGTAGTGATGGCCTCGAGGATTAGGCGCGTGATCGAGAATCTCGGCGCAGGTTCAAACCCCAGGAACACACCTCTGACTCATTGAAGTTAAGTGTGTGTTCAAAATTAATTATCACGTATTTTGACAGTAAAGGAAAATATCTCAAGAAGACCTGCACACCTAAAAATTCCCCATTCAAGATTTGAAAACTTGACTGGAATTATATTAATGTCTTATAAAAGAAGGTAATTAGTTGAAAATATATAGCTCATAAATGGGTAGCGCACAAGCGCATCAAAACTCAAAAGAGACAAAGAAAAATGTACGTGGATAGAAGATACATTACAGATATAGATAGTATAGCGTGCGATACTAGACTCCACATTAAAATTTAAAATGATCGATTTGTCCTGACCTGGATTTCTGCATTGACTTTCATTTAAAATTCTTATAAGCGCATAATGCTGTTTTGTTTCGAGACAGATTTTACAATTCAATAACTCAAATAGTTGTAACAGATATTAATCGCATAATAAATCGTAATTATAGTAACTTTAAGATCTTACAGTGAGGATCGTGCATCTACAGAAGTATTGAGTCGTGGTTATTATAAGGTACAAATCATTTTACAGTCATATTATAATCCCAAAACAAATATTTGCGGTGCAGACAAATAATAGTGTCGGTGCGGGGATCCAACCAGAATTTGACTTACTGGATTGTCTCCAACCTACAGCGTCACAGATTGTGTCAAAGATGAGTGGCGGTACTTGCATAGACCCATACATACATACTTAAACTCACGCCTGTATTCCCCGAAGGGGTAGGCAGAGGTGCATTTCTGCACCCACATTTCGCCAGGTATCAGTCCCACGTAATAGGGGGCGAGCCTATTGCCGTTTTTCGGGCACATTTCCAGACTCCGGGCTGTTACTGAGAATTTCCTAATGGAAAAACCCAATAACACTTTGCCCGTCCCGGGAATCGAACCCAGGACCTCTAGATCCCACGGCACATACTTGTACCGCGAGACCACGAGGCAGTCAAAAGCCCAATTTGCCTGACAAAATTTTGATATTATCTTTAAGCATTAAAACTATTAAACAAAAGCAATTTGACATATAAATGAGATTATCCAGACCCTACAATAAACGATTATAAACTAGACATTACAACAAAAATTAACGTGTAACGCTTTTGGGCTTCTATGAAAGTACCGCCACTGTTAAAGATACGGATGCAAATGCTGATGTTCAAAAAATATATCCAACTAAAACGATACGATGAAGTCCAAGGAGGTGAATGCAGAGGTGCTGTCACACCTAAATTTCTCTAGCAGTCTTTCAGTCATACTTAATAGGGTGCCTGTGTATTGTCGTTTTTCGCGCAAATATACGGACTTCGTGCTTAAATGAGAATTTCTTAATCAAAAACCGCAACAGCACTTTGCCCCACCCTGGAATTGAACCGATACAATATCAACATCAATCCATATATGTCCCACTGCTGGGCACGAGCCTTTATTACTACTGAGAGGGTTTAGACCTTAGTCCACCACGCTGGCCTAGTGTGGTTTGACGGACTACTCACCTAAGAAATTCTTATGAACTTTTAGGTGAGCAGGTTTCCTAACGATGTTAGAGTACGTGATAATTCATTAAGAATACACACATAACTTAGACTTACTCAGAAAATCCAATATAATTGACAAACGATCGTGGAAACCAATGCACTTAAATATGTTCTACGAATTGTTTATATTTGACCTTTCATATAGCTTAGTTTTGAGTACTTAATGGGTATAAGTTCGTTCTATTGTAAACTATTTATATTAAGGTTTACTCGCAGTAGATTTTTGTAAGTTCTGCATGACTAGGGTAAGGTCCTAAGAGAGTTAATCTTTTGGTTAAAATAATTGCAATAAACTGTTTTTTTAAGTAGTGATGGCCTTGAGGTTTGGGCACGCGGTCGAGAATCTCGACGGTCGCGGGTTCAAACTCCGGGCACACACCTCTGACTTTTCGAAGTTATGTGTGTATTCCCAATGAATTATCACGTACTTTAACGGTGAAGGAAAACATCGTGATGAAACCTGCACACCTAATAAAGTTCTTAGGAATTTCTTAGGTGTGTAGTCCGCCAACCCGCACTAGGCCAACGTGGTGGACTAAGGCCTAAACCCTCTCAATGGTAGAGGAGGCCCGTGCCCAGCAGTGGGACGTATATGGGCTGATCATGATCATGATCAAACTGATTTTATCATAGAATTTTCTTAAGTTCCTTTTATGATCTAAGAATATCACCTTACTTTGTTTAAGCGAATCAGACAGTCGTTTTTTTTTCCAGGTATACCTCTGATTGTTCGGAGACAAAAGTAAGGTACCACCCGAGATAACTCTGTAAGAAAACTTACATATTTGAAAAATCCGCACAAGCATTTTTTTGATTTCTTGAGTACGTGTTTAATTGCGGCATGGAAGCATCCATGACTTCAATGGCATTGTTGGTTTGAACCATTTATCGAAATGAGAGAACGAACCAAAACCGATTTCTACAAATTGGTCGTCAGCAGAACTTTCTTCATGTCTATGTAAAGTCGAAAAACACGTTGTACCAACTTCCATTTCATACACAAATTTTGTAAAAAATCACGTCACAAGGAAATATGTTCTTAAAACTTGTCGTCGAGAAATAGATTCTCCAAATGTTTATGCTATAAAACGTGTACATGCATCTGTATTTTATTTGGCGTACGTAGTGCATTCGAAATGTATACATTTCCAGTACATTTCACACCGCTTGGATACAACCTGCGCGAAGTTTCAGCTATTTGTGTAAACCTTTGAACTTAGACTTCTCCTTTTTAAGTATTTATATGTGAATTTTTATGTAAGTATACCAAAACTTAAGTATAAGCTAGAATAGCATTGATGACCTCGAGGTATAGGCGCACGGTCGAGGAACTCGGCGGTCGCGGGTTCAACGGCACACATCTATGACTTTTCGAAGTAATCTGTGTGTTCACAATCAATTAACACTTACTTTAACGGTGAACGAAAACATTTTGATGAAACCTGCAAACCTAAGAGTTCTTAGAAATTTCTTAAGTGGGCAGTCCGCCAACCTGCACTAGGCAAGCGTGATGGACTAAGGCGTAAACCCTCTCAGTTGCAGAGGTGGCCCGTGCCCAGCAGTGGGACGTCCACAGCGCGCCTAAACTTCGAGGTTGTTATTTATTTACACTTCATACAAAGTTTGTATAGGTGGACTTAATGCCTAAGGCATTCTCTTCCAGTCGAACCTAGGGTGATGCAGAGATGAGATGAGGTAGGTGTGTAAAATATCATAACAATACTATTGACAAAATACAAACATATAATACACATACATATATAAATACATATAAATATAAAATAGATACATATAATACAAAAATAGACAGAAAGTTATAGTTGTGAACATTCTGCAGTTTCAAGAGTCAGCAGCTGACGAACCTTGTGCTTAAATGTACAACGGTTGGAGCACATCCTGATCTCCAAAGGGAGCGAGTTCCAAAGTCGTATTGATTGGACATAGAAAGAAGAATCAGTAAAGCCAGATTTGTGTGATGGGCAAAGAAGAGCTTGCTGTTGTGTTGGTTAAAAGTTTGGTGTACCAAATCACCCAGCGTATCAGTCACAGAACAAAAACTGCTATCATTGCTTGAAGAATGATAATTATTACTAGCGGAATAAAAGGATTCATCATCAGATATCATTATGTCTCATAAATATCATATAAAACTACTGCAATATAATATATCAATAAAACAAGCTTTAAAAACACTATAAAATAAATTATAAACATAAATTTAAAAAACTATTGTTTTCTTCAATCGCTGCACCACCCGCCAGCCATTACACTTAAGAACATTATATATATAAAAAAAAAAACGATAATAACGAAGAACTAAAAACAAAACGTAATTACTTAACAAAGTTTCTAAACGCAACATTAACACTATATTATCTGGATGACATATGGGGTAGATGGAAAAAAAAATTTTTTTGTAAAAACAAACAAAAACAAGACTAGCGCAGTACACAACTTGAATGGCACCGAGATATACGCGTTTCGTATACTCGCATGAAGCTAAGTTTTTCGCGGTTTCGCGTTTACATTCGAGGTCCCTGAGCGATCAGTGCCGCGTTTGGTCGCATGCATTGTGGTGTTTGTTGCTTTTTTGTGCTTCTCTGACAGTGCGTTATATTCCTCCAGTGTGGTGATTTTTACGATGTCGTCTGCAATTTTCACTACAATGGTACCATCTTGTGTCCAGCATGCACGCATACCAAAATGTTGGCGAGCTTTAGCAAAAATCTGCTGCCGAGGTTTAGTTAAAAACTCCTTCAGGGATAAGGAAGTACCCTTCAGCTTGGACTTAGCTTTCCAGACAGCTGACCTTTGCTGAAAATCGGAAAACTTAACAAGTAAAGGCCGATGATGCTCTTTGTTGCGGGCCCCAAATCGATGACATTTAGAAATATGAGACGATGAGATGTTCGTCAGCGCCACCTTTTTGTGCAATATGTCCAAGATATCCGCAATATTGTCAACCTTATCAGATTCAGGGTGGCCCAAAAGAAGAAGTGTTTTACGCCGATTTCTGGTCTCCATTTCGTCAAGTAAACGCGCACACTCAACGATTTGTTGTCGAAGTAACCGCAGCATATTGAACATTAGTTCTCTGAATGTTCTAAACTCCTCGGCTACGCGTGCAACGGTGTCTTTAGCAGGAACTCCGGTCTGAAGCTGGGCTTCAAGTTCGCTCATCCTCGTCGCAAAACAGTCCTCCAGCCTGCTCTGTGCTTCCTGAATGTCAGCCAGCTGAGCCATAACGGTTACGGTAAGATTTGTTGTTTTACGTTAGGTTTTGTCCGTGTATGTGCCGGCAGGTGGTGTATAAATTATCTTTATTTCTAATTAGCAAAGAAACTTTTCATCGTCCAATGTATGAGAACCTGAATATAAACAAACTAAAATCTGAACTGGCGATAGATGGCGCTGTAGCCGACAGTAAATCACGTCACAGTCGGTTGCACGTATGGGAGAAAACCAGGTGATTTATGCAGTATTAGTGTCAAATAGTGTAGAACTTTACTGTTACCGAAGTAAGTTTTATATTGAAATACGGCATACTTATATAATTATAATATTATAACTACTAAACTATATCTAATAATTGTATTTATAATTAAAAAAATGACATTATGACATTTCGTGTTGCTGAGGGAGTTTCTTGCCGTTTCTTCTCCACAGCCATAACACGTTTCGAAGCGGCAAAAGTTTTAAAAAATAGTTTACTATTGACGATTCAAAAGAACTTGTAAATGTCTGTCTGTCTCGCGTTCCTGCTAAAACTACTGAACCGATTTAAATGCAATTTGATACACAGATAGTTTAGACCCTGAGAAAGGACATAGGCTACTTTGAACTACTCTGAACCCAACCCTGTAGTCTACGCGGACGGAGTCGCGGGCAAAAGCTAGTCTATCAATATTGTGAATAAGTTACTCCATAACGTGTACAAGCATAAAATCAATAACAAATACTTAATCGGTCCCTTGAAGCTATGGAAATATAAAACTTCTCAGTTAAACCAGTAAAGTTATAGCCAATTATGGCGCTTATTTAATACGGTTTCCGTACACCCGGACGTAAACCAAAACCTATATAGAGGTTACTTCCCATTGTTCAGAAAAGTACTTAGACTTCTTGGCACAATAATTAGCCCAATAGCGTATATAATATTTACCTTAAAGTTCTTGCAATCTCGTATCATTGAGGTGTATTTGTTAACTCACGTTTCGTCAGTTACTATCCTTTAAGTCTTGCTAAGTAGGAGGCGATCCTATTGCCGCTTATCAGGCACATTTTCAGACTCCTTACTTTTAATCATTTCCAAACGAATAGATCCTAATTCCTAATCCGGGAACTCTAGATCTTATACGTCAATTCATACCGGACGACCAATAGTAATCATAAGAGAGCAAAGTATAAAAATATATGAAAAGAGAAATGACGTAAGTTAGTAGTTATGTCCAAAAACAAAGCAAAAAGTAGTAAAAAGCTTCGCGGTCATTCAAAAATTATGAAAATTTCAAATTTATTATTATCGTATGTCAGCCAAAATTTAATTATTAAACCGGTATGAATGACCCGGCATATTTTAGTTTGAGCCCGCTGACAAACATTGCGGTTTGGTCAGCGTTTGTTGCACTAAAAATTATTCCGTGTTTTCAAAAAATATATTCGTGAATGAAATACGAGTATGTCACGTCCGAAGCGAGTTGAGGGTTATGTTTTTTAAAAGGCCATCAATACCAATAAAAAGATCGTCTGTTGTTGCATAAATGTGAATGAAATTTCTATATAAGTGTCACGCCTATAAGAATATGGAACTCGTAAGAAATCCTATGAGTTAGCTCGACCGCGGTAGTAGCACTGTCTTACAGAAAAATTATGACTACATGCTGGTCGAGATAAAGTACTCATTGCCCCGCGGCAAGTGTCCGCCGTGTGAACGAGAGTTGCCAATTGGAGAGGTACAATTGCCGTATCGGGTAAATTGTTTTTCAAGTTTTTCCATTAATTGAATTCTCAGTGGCAGCACGAAGTCTATGTACCCGGTAAACGACAAAAAGCTCGTCTATATAACGCGGGCCATAATAACAGTCAATATTTAGATTTAGAAACTAACTTCTGTCTACCCTTTCAGAGATACAGGTGTAAGGTAGGTGTATGTATATATGTACAATATTATGAAGATATTGAGTAAATTTTAACATAAAATGTAAACAAGGAAAATGTACTCTTATTAGCGAAATGAAGCTCAGCAAAAATGTTTTTGTGTTATGCAAAAAATGTTCTTATTAAATGGTGTACAAAAAGATTTCCTGTGACTTCGCAAGTATTGCTAATCTTCTGCTTAATGTATTTTGAGCGACGCTATTTATAGTGCGCTGGTGCCAAAATAAACTGCAAAAAGGCATGAAACAGTGAAAACAGTGATATTTTTTGGTATTTTTATGGCTGCTTTTATTTTTGCCATATAAGCTTACCAGATTTACACAGCCTGATCTCGAAACGTGATACACTTGGCTTTACCTTTATGTTGGTTTTTGTACCTTATGAATACGATTACCCCGAGCAATATTTTAATACGAATAATTCATTGTTATATCACAAGTTGACAGCCCCGTGACGAAGTAGGCTAGACACCAGCTTGCGAAACGAGAGGCCGCGGGTTCGATCCCCGCACCCAGTGCCCAATGTTTGTGTGATCCACAAATATTTGTTTCGGGTCTGGATGTTTGTGAGACAGAAAAGTCTCTCGTAGTTTCTAATACCCACGACACAAGACTCGTATCTTGGTGTGGGATCAGAACTATATATGTGACTGTTGGGTGTATTTATTTATTATTATTTATTATATTTCATTTGATATTATTACTTTTGAGGTTGAGGCCCGCAGTCGAGTCAAAGCACGACGATCGCCACACACCGTTGACTTATTGAAGTTATGTTTATATGCACAATAAATATTAGGTACGTAGGTACATTAGAACCAAAAAAAATAACATGAAAATTGCACAACAATAAAAATATTATTTTTTCGAAATTATGTGTGTATTCACAATGAATCATCTTTAACGGGGAAGGAAAACATCGTGATGAAACCTGCATTCTTTAAAATTTTTAGGAGTTCGTAGGTGTGTAGTCCGCCAACCCGCACTAGGCCACCCTGGAGGACTAAGGCCTAAACCGTCTCAACGGTAGAGGAGGCTTATGCCCAGTAGTTGGACGTATATGGGCTGATGATGATGATGATTTTTTAAGAATTTCTTAGGTGAGTAGTCCGCCAACCCATATTAGGCCAGCGTGGTGGACTAAATGCCTTTCGTTAAACTACTTTTCTATAACATTATTAATTTATTACATAGCCCCTTTCTGCCAACGGGACGACCAGCCTTCGCCAAGTGTACGTCGCACACCAATTAAATTAATAAACACATAATTTAAAATGACCTTTTTTCGTCCGTTTAGAATTTCTAATGGTTACGTGGATGTGTTCGGTCTGGGTTTTAATGGGGTCAGTCCAATCATGCTAATGAAAACAAACCATGCGATCCGGCCCTGTTCAGGCTGCTGAATATTCAGATGGGGCTATTTTCTTAACGGCACCCTAGATTTTAACCGCTGAAATACAGCGTCAGCGTTTATTGAATGTTTATCGTTAATTTTAATGTTTATACCGAATGCGGGCTAATTAATATTTCTGTTTGATATTTAAATTGGATATTTGCGAATTAAAAATTTTCCCATCTGGGAATTGCCCTTATTTTTTTCAACATATATGTGTATAAATCTTTAAGCCTGTTTATAGGTAGGCTAAGCAAAAGCTAAAGCGCACTAAATGCTACGGTTCAAACTTATACTTTCATTAACTCAACGTCATCTGTTAATGCAATTTCGTCTACAATAACTATAAGAATCAATAAGTATGAGAATTGAAATCATGCTTTTATTACCATATTTAATAAATCTTAAATAAAGAAAAAGTCGTGATGGCCTCGAGGTTTGGGCACGCGGTCGAGAATCTCGACGGTCGCGGGTTCAAACCCCAGGCACACACCTCTGACTTTTAGAAGTTATGTGTGTATTCACAATGAATTATCACGTACTTTAACGGTGAAGGAAAACATGAAACATGCACACCTAAAAGTGCTTAGAAATTTATTAGGTGTGTAGTCTGCCAACCCGCACTAGGCCAGCGTGGTGGACTAAGGCCTAAACCTTCTCAATGGTAGAGGAGGCCCGTGCCCAGCAGTGGGACGTATATGGGCTGATGATGAATAAATCTTATACTTTAAGAAAAACCACTAAAATTTGGCGAAACATAATTTTAAATGCAAATACATACTTATTTTAGGATCTGAACAGTGAAGGCAATTTTTAATATTCTCTGTTATATTTTAGAACGTAATTATAAACACTACTATAATTACTCAATAAATAAATAAAATACTGGCGCGCGTAATGAGATATGATCATGTTCTGTTACTTCAATGTACCGTTTTATCACTATGTGAACGTAACACATGTGACCTTTCAGAGTGTCTTGATATGATCTATATTAACACAATAATAACGATGTTTACGTCAAAACAATCGGGCAGAACGAGCACATTTTAGTATAGTGGAACTAGAGTTCTCATTTTTTCTGACCAATCGCAAGCTTAAAATAAATTAAGAGATATTGCCGAGCAATCCTCTGTGTTATTCTGGTAGTGTTAACAACGAAAAGAAATTAGTCCTGCAATTAAAATTATTGCCAAATCTCAATATTTTGGTGTCATTTAGTCTATAAGTTGTTCACTTCACCAGTTTTCCAAGAAGTGACTTTTCCATGACTTACAAGCAACATTCAACCATTAACACTGCCTCGTGGTCTCGCGGTACAAGTATGTGCCGTGCGATCTAGAGGTCCTGGGTTCGATTCCCGGGTCGGGCTAAGTGTTTTGGGTTTTTCCATTAGGAAATTCTCAGTAACTGCACGGAGTCTGGAAATGTGCCCGAAAAACGGCAATAGGCTCGCCCCCTATTACGTGGGACTGATTCATACCTGGCGAAATGTGGGTGCAGAAATGCACCTTTGCCTACCCCTTCGGGGAATACAGGCGTGAGTTTATGTATGTATGTATGTACAATCAACACTCATTTTTAACACTTCAAAAATTGTACAGGTTAGTAATGCATTTCCATCTGTGATAAAACCTCTACTACAAAGAGTAGTATTAAGAATAAAAAGAAAACCAAGTATTTCATTTACATATTACATATAACATTTTTATGTAAAATCACAATACACGATATTCGCGTGTAATGTGAAATGAGGCTCTTTAATATTACTATTTTTGCAGCCTAGTTCCGCTTTGTTTACAACAAAACAGGCTTGGTGCTAATATCGACTAAAAAAACTGCACATTGATGCGGGGAAGTGCTTAAATTCATTTTTTGAGTTACGGTTAATGAAATTTCCTGGCTCGGGGATACGTTAGTTCGAAATAACAACAGTTAAGCACCTCACAAAGTACATAAATGGAGTGAATTTTCACTTTTTCCACCAAAAGCAAAAGCACGTCTTTTTGGGAATTAAACCCAACCTAGAAATAAGCCCCGTAATTGGTCTGTATATACCAGTGGCGGTACTTCCATAGAAGCCCAAAAGCGTTACATGTTAATTGTTTAATGTCTAGTTTATAATTGTTTATTTTGGGTTAAGGAAAATTCTCATTTATATGTCAAATTGCTTTTGTTTAATAAAAATTTAAAGCTTAAAGATTATTAATCGGAATTTTGTAAGGCAAGGTGGGCTTTTGGGCTTTTATGGAAGTACCGCCTCTGGTATATACATACATATATATAACTTCACGCCTGTTTTCCCCGCATGGGTAGGCAGAGATACATTTCTGCACCCACATTTCGCCAGGTATGTATCGGTCCCACGTAATAGGCACATATTCAGACTCCGTTCTGCTACTGAAAATTCTCTAGTGGAAAAACCAACACTATGCCCAACCCGGGAGTAAAATTTTATGCCGCGAGACCACGAGGCAGTCATTGGTATGTCATATAACAATATCAAATTACAGTGGCATAATGACCTAATTCTACCAACTGCTGTATATAATTATCGTCCATAACAGTTGCATATCACCTTTATAGCTTAATTTCAATTATTTAAACGCTGTAAACTACGGCAAAGCCATCGCCAATTAACGTATTGACAAAACAATTTAATCTCAGTGTGAACGATAAAAGCCATGAAGCAATGATTTCGTTTGCAAATCATAATACGTGTATTTATGTGCTATGGAAATATTTATTTATCATTTTGCTCGCGTTAATGTTTGACTTTAACCAATACTATAAAGCAATAAAAAAAACCGACTGCATAAAACACCTCGTGCCTGCAAACAAACTGCCTCGTGGTCTCGCGGTACAAATATGTGCCGTGCGATCTAGAGGTCCTGGGTTCGATTCCCGGGTCGGGCAAAGTGTGATTGGGTTTTTCCATTAGGAAATTCTCAGTAGCAGCACGGAGTCTGGAATTGTGCCCGAAAAACGGCAATAGGCTCACCCCCTATTACGTGGGACTGATACATACTTGGCGAAATATGGGTGCAGAAATGCACTTCTGCCTACCCCTTCGGGGAATACAGGCGTGAGTTTATGTATGTGTATAAAACATAATTTGATCATAATAAAACCCAAAGTCAAATACCCCCATTAATTTTAGTTGCAAGCGAAACCCATTAAATTTGTTTTGTTTCGTATTTTATAATTTGGTCTAGCCCACTAGTAGGTTGTTTCAAACAGGTTATTCTAGAAGTCTTTGTAAAGCAGTTGATATTTTGTGTTCTTGTGCTATGATAGTGACAAAACGAATGCATTTTTTTTTCAGAATTTTAATACCATTTTGAACCCTCTCTCCGCACATTGAAACTCGAATTTTAATATCATTCAGTTGGCAACACACGCTGCTTATATTCCTACGTCACGTCTTATTCAAAATAGTACAGAGAAATATATTTCTCAAGAAGATACATACATAAAATCTCATATTGTTGGTCGTTGAAAAAATGCTTTATTAGCGTTGAGGGAGAGCGGATACAATAAAAATAACATAGTCATAAGCGTCGGCGCCTGGTTCTCGTTTTTGGATTCTTTTTCTCGTATTTCACACGAAATTGTGGAGTTATCACGTTTTATGTGCGAAGGGATTTGAGTGGAATGCATCTGTTTTGCATCAAATAAGGAAAATTTTACTGTTTCAATTCGAAGGTTATGAAGTCTAGGTATTTCAGAAAATAAGCATTTTGCAGTTAGGAATAATGACATGAAAAGGTCGATCACTGTAATCGAGTCAGTGTTTCTCGCCCTAAATACTCATAACCAGTGTAACGGCACCACAACATACAATAGGTACTATAGGGTCTTTCTTACGAACATTTTTTCACGTGACTTAAATATGTGCGAAAATTACCATAAAATCACTTCTAACATGAACATCGTGGATAAATATTGAACAATTAATAGTAGGCCTACTATTTGACACATTGTGGGAACATCGTGATATCTCCTAAGACCATTTCAATCGCGATTTATATTGCATATGTTTTTATATCATCATCATCATCATCTGCCCAAATACGTCCCACTGCTGGGCACGGGCCTCCCCTACAACTGAGAGGGTTTAGGCCTTAGTTCACCACGCTGGCCTAGTGCGGGTTGGCGGACTACACACCTAAGAAATTCCTAAGAACCTTTTAGGTGTGCAGGTTTTATCGCGATGTTTTCCTTCACCGTTAAAGCAAGTGATAATTCATTGTGAATACACACATAACTTCGAAAAGTCAGAGGTGTGTGCCTGGGGTTTGAACCTGCGACCGCCGAGATTCTCGACCACGCGCATAACCCTCGAGGCCAGCACTGCTTTTATATCACAGTTTAGATCTTCCGGATTAGAAAAGTTGCTGAACCATATTTCAAAATAAATTTAAAAAAATATTTTTATTTAGCATTTGTTTTTTTTACAATATACTTACATACATACGAAGTAAACAAGGCAGTCGGTGTTACTGCTACCAGATACGCCAATATATCCTCATTTAATCAAAACTTAGGTGATTATTGTGGGTTCATTATACAATACATTACGTCTAAAATGGTAGCACAAAGTTCAGTATCGCGTAATAACGTTGAAATTTACATTGAAACATAAAATAAGTGGATGTAGGTAAAATCGCGCGAACCATAAGCGGGGCGGCATAAACTTTTATTAATAAAGGAATAAGAAACTGAACGGCTGAAATGCCTTGGAACATCCGCTCGCCGACGTGGGTGTAATAAAAAAAAAGAAAAAATTGATGAGGCGAGCGTGGCGCCTCCGGTGTTAAACTTCGGCGGCTGTTAGGGACGAATTTCGGCGAAAAACGGCGAATAACCAACTTATTAGGTTATTATAAATAATCTTTATGCCAGTATTTATATTTATACGCGCTGTGTTGCAATTTTTTCTTTAAAGGAGTTAAAAGTTGAAGGGTTTCTTTGGTTTAATTATAGTTATAAGACCAATTCAGGCATAAACGTTCAGAGCGACCTATTAAAAGTATCTTACGAAATTTTTATTCTTAATTATGTCTTATATCGAATGCTTTGTTGGTGCCGGAATTGGTAACTGAAAACGTACTAATATCTTTACCGTACCGAGAAGTTGTGGAATAGTTAGCCAGCCAACGCGTCTGCTTGTTGCTGGTAACCATCAAGCGCGTTTTGAGATCGTGATAGAAAAATAAAAAAATCTACATTATTTTGTCATTATCCATATGAATTGACAGGTTCTGGAATTGTTGTATTGCTAAAACATAAAGTCTCTTTAAAAATGAATTTACAGGGTTAGGTAAGTACAATAAATTTATTAGTCCATAA
The DNA here is from genome assembly GCA_907164795.1 of Hemaris fuciformis. Taxonomy (NCBI): domain Eukaryota; kingdom Metazoa; phylum Arthropoda; class Insecta; order Lepidoptera; family Sphingidae; genus Hemaris; species Hemaris fuciformis. Next base: position 13,277,190 of record OU015438.1, on the reverse strand, counting down.
TATTATTTATCTCACGACCTTCCTATACTTCCTTTCTGTTATCAAGGTTGAGATATTTTACCGTACCAAATTGACCTAGAGCGGGTTAATTGACTACTTAATACTTAATCCTGTAGTATCCAATATGTTTTGACAAATATCAAATATACTGAAAAAAGGTTGCGGAAACGTTGGCAATGTAATGGATAAAATACATCCGGATTTTTTTTACACCAACGCAAAATATACTCCAATAACAATTCGTTGTAACCCTCGAATATATCAAATTCTGTGGGATGACATGGTATAATAGGTCAATGTTACGCCCACGGCGTCAGATCCGTCACATAACAGGATAAGACTTGCTAAAATATTTTCTTGTAACTAATTCAACTGAGATATATAATTTACCTATATAATTTATTAAAAAAATATTGTAACAGTGATCTTGGCTGCTTTATTAGTCCAGCTCGGTAAAGTGTTGCTTGGATTTTCTTAAAAAACACTCTCAGTAATAGCACGGAGATTGAAATACGTCCAATAGACGTTAAGAGGCTCGTCATATAATAGAACATACATAATATATACATAACATCACGCCTGTATTCCCCGAAAGGATAGGCAGAGGTGCATTACTGCAAATTTGTGTTATAGTCCCGCCAGTTCGAATTGGGTACCTAAACCTGTAATGACTGTGTGTGTTGAATTAATAAATAAATAAACCCACATTTCGCCACGTATTTACGATATATGAGAATTTCCTAATGGGAAAACCCAATAACACTTTGCCCGACCTAGGAATCGAACCCAGGACCTCTAGATCGCGCGGCACGTACTTAAAAATAGTCTTAAAAATTACTAACTTGGGTGTAATATGACATTTCTGCTTACCCCTTTAGAGAAACTGAATGGGTGTTATTTGTTAACACGTTTAACTCTGACGCTAAAATGGTAATACGAAATATAATGAAAAAAAATGGCCAAATATTTACACCGTCATGAAGCGAGACCCTTATCCGAACATTTCTGAGCCCGTGCAAAATCCTCGCGCCGAAACTTTATTAGGTAACACGTAGCAATGTTACGCGGGGCCATTATTAAAATTCCCATAAACGTTGGCCGGGCGGCCGGCAATATTTTCGACCCGGTAAGCGGCGAAGAAAAACTGCCCTAAATGGATTTAGCATATTTCATGATAATATAAAGACTTAGCAAGTGCCCCGGTTATTTAGCGCATGAAGAACAATCACGAGGCAATTTCACTTCGACGCTTTTACATTTTACCGTATACACGATTGTCGTGAAATTAAGCTTTAATTCCGTAAAGGTCGCAGAAGGTAGAATGCAAGCCAACTTTAATTGGTCGTAATGGATATATTTCGCAAGTACTAAGGTAGCTATTTATAGTTTTTAATGAATGCAGCAATCTTGAATGGAATCTTTTGGTCTATTCTATGAGGCAGGATCAACGAAACTGTGATGGAGATGGTTTGTGTTTTTGAAAAGATGTTGTTTTTCCGTACGAGGCAATATATCTGTCAAGTCATTTTCTTCTTGTAGTAAATTATGATTGAAATCAAGATCTCTAATAGGGTAGTCCTTTTGATAACACTCTTGGTACTGCAGGTTGAGAGAGATTTTATCGTATTACAAAATTAAATGTAACAATTTTCATCATCAGCCCACATACGTCCCACTGCTGGGTACGGGCCTCCTCTACAAATTAAAGGGCTTAAGCCTTAGTCCACCACGCTGGCCCAGTGCGGGTTGGAGGACAATAACATTTTTTAATAAAATTAAATGCAATACGTTAAAAGCAACGTCTACCAAGTTGCAATTACGGAAGCCAATACTGTATCCTAAACTTACCTAGCATGATCAGCATTGCTAACAAGAACTTTCCTGCATGAAGCTAAATATCTGAAACTCCTTTTATTCCACGAAAAACTCCAATATCCCGAAATGAATTCAAAACTTCACACAGCGCTTGCAAAAACTGGCTGATTCTCTCGAACACATGCAAATGAAATGGTTTTCGAGATAAAACTAAAAAGTACAATGCAGCGATAAAATGGTAGCAAAGTCGAAAGGGGAACAGGCACTAAGGTCTAATTAAAATTGTTCTTCGCTGACCGTAAGTAAAAAGAACTCGGGCGAACGGAGAATTTACGTAAATACGTTAGCAATGACTTGTGTTTGTTACAGTAATTCGGGATGTTTGGAAACTTTGGCTGCATATTACCTATTTTATGAGGCCATATACAGCTGGTATTTTGGGAAGTAAAATAAATTTGAAAACTGAGTGGGGCTTGAAAAGTCTGACGGTGTTTCTGATAATAGATAATATTTTGGAGTCAGGACTATTTTGTACAGATTTATTTGTTTTATTATAAGCAGTAATGGCCTCGAGGTTTAGGCGCGCGGTCGAGAATCTCGACGGTCGCAGGTTCAAACCCCTGGCACACACCTCTGACTTTTCGAAGTTATGTGTGTATTCACAATGAATTATCACTTGCTTTAACGGTGAAGGAAAACATTGTGAGGAAACCTGCACACCTAAAAGTTCTTAGGAATTTCTTAAGTGTGTAGTCCACCAACCCGCACTAGGCCAGCGTGGTGGACTAAGGCCTAAACCCTCTCAAAGTTAGAGGAGGCCCGTGCTCAGCAGTGGGACGTATATAGGCTGATGATGATGATGATGATTTGTTTTATTTCCTTGTTATGTATAAATTTGTATTAAATTGATTTAAATTCAGCTGTTTTGTCGTCTAAACTTTGTCAGAAATCTTTCACATCATCCGTTTTACCCGAGATTCCACCTGCATCAATTTTAAAAAGATGTGTAATTGCATAATGTATGTAGTAGGCATAGTATTCTATGCCTACATACTTAGACACTCCCATCGGAATCTAATATGTTCCAGGATACTAATATTAACCATTCTCCAGTGATTCTTTTGCCTCTATATTCAAATTCTTCAAAAATGATTCTGTGTTTACGATGTAAAAGAAAAAACAAACAGTATCACATTTATAAGTCTAGATGTAGACAATCATAGCAATCTACTTCATCATCATCATCATCAGCCCATATCCGTCCCACTGCTGGGCACGGGCCTTCCCTACAACTGAGAGGGTTTAGGCGTTAGTCCACCACGCTGGCCTAGTGCGGGTTGGCGGACTACACACCTAAAAAATTCCTAAGAATTTTTTAGGTGTGCAGGTTTTATTACGATGTTTTCCTTCATCGTTAAAGAAAGTGATAATTCATTGTGAATACACACATAACTTCGAAAAGTCAGAGGTGTGTGCCTGGGATTTGAACCTGCGACCGTCGAGATTCTCGACCGCGTGTCTAAACCTCAAGGCCATCACGACTTAATCTACCAAGTGCGTGAAATTTATACGTATGAACCTCCATATGTAACCGTCGATATTGATCGTAACTTTTTATAAAATACGATGTAAGAAATTCGGTGCGTGACCGATTCGCGATCCACGTAGGTACTGCGAGAATGGAGTGTGTCACAAACGCTACCGATCACGCTAACCTACTGTTATCGCTTTATAAAATTTACGCTTTTGGATCAATTCAACGTTTCATCGTCATCATCAACAGTCCATATACGTATAATAGACTAAGCTCGGGCCTCCTCTACAACTGAGAGGCTTTAGGCCTTAGTCCACCACGCTGGCCGAGTGCGGGTTAATGGTTATGCCCCGCGGTTTTATCCGTGTAGTTCTTGTTCCTGTGGGAATATGTTAGTCGCTAATAATGTAACATATCATTGGTGACAGAATTTATTAAATCGGTTCCGTGGTTTAGGCGTGAAAGCGTAACAAACTCACGTTCGTATTTATAAAATAAGTTACGATTTATATATTCTTTGAGCTTTGGCTTCCAACGAATTAGGTTCAGAGAGGAATGAAAAATATTTATGAAATAAACCGTGAATATTTCTTTAAATTCTTTAATTCGTTTTCTGTAACCTTATAGAAGCATATAAATATCTACAGAATTGCTATTTGTAGGTACGTATTTGACAATTTTCAAAATACACTCAGTGTAGACGCATTTTTGTAACAAAAAATACCGTAATTCCGAATAAATACCTGCCCAAGAGCGTATTACTCAGAAAAATATCTCATCAAACGCACCCAACACGGCCATTATCTGTAAACCGCAAAAACTTGAAATCACAATTACATCTCCAAATCGCCGAGCAAAAAGCTATGAGGGCGCGGACGCTCCAACAAAAACCTAAGAACGATTACCTCTTCGGATTAAATTTCTTCGGCACACGGGAGCTCGACGTGTAAAGTCAAGGCCTTCGAGTGGCTCTCGAAGGTCCTTGAGCGGGAACATGGAACGTCATTACGACTACAGCGGTTGTTTGACCGACGAGAGCATCACTTTATCATCACGAGGGCTGTGACGAGTTCAGTTCCGAGAGCCTCGGGCACATTGTCTTCGGATTTAGTAATTAATGATTGCCGATTGCGATGTGATGTGGGTTGGTGTGTGGGTACTTACGCACTTCCTTGGTATTTATAATCTCCTGATACAAGAGGTATCTAGATATCTTGTTTGAAAATTACTAACAATCTCCGTACAGCAAAAAATATGAAAGTATTTGATTGTTTAAATTACTGCAGTGATTCTGAGATGATGATTATAGATTAAAAACCAAGGTTATCACTTGCTTTTTGAATGTATGTATTTGTTTTTTCATAATGAATATAAATAATTATATAGCGATAACCGCCAATTTATTGCGCCTAATTTTTTTTCTTTGTTCTAATGTTTCTTTTTTTATTATGGTGTGAAAAATAAAGAGGTTGTATGATATAGTATGGTATCATATGTGATAATAACCTATCAGTAGTTAATACGTTATCGACATAATTAAAAAAAAAAGTAATCTTTTTTGTAAGACATTTTGTACGCTGAAACCTACATTTAAGATCTTCACTATTAAAACCAAGAAGTTTTAAGAAATATCAATGGATATTCTAAGTATCCTTTCTATCGATAAGAATCATGTACATTTTTTTTTTCGTATTTGTAACCTTAGAACCACGGATCTCGAAAAATAGAATAAAATTGAGAAAATCTACAAAAACACAAGAACATCTTATTGCCAAAAGCTGCTAAAGTGACCATAATAAGAAAAATCTTCTTTAACACACTCCTCTTATTCTTCAACATTATAAAATAGATAAACAAACAAAGCTACATTTTACCAGCAACGTTACTGTCCCATTGCATGATAAAGAGCAAACCCATCACCATATCCGGCGCAAATCCAATCAGGTTTTTCGAATCGAAAAACTCGCGTACTGATGGATCGCGTATTTAAATCAAAGTATCCCGGTGGGGATGATTAATACACCGGTAGGAACTCATCCTGGTGCCGAACTTACTATAAAAATATACACAGCCCTATCATGCGGATATGTGTGGGCCGTGGAGTAGCTGTAGAGAAAAATATTGAGTTTTAGTCCTGGGAAATCTCGAAGTAACCTTAAGTCTGAGGGCCAACAATGAAGATATCATATCACTATTATGTGCCGTAGTATCAGGGTAAGTGCCATATCTATCATTGAGTAACATTCGGACTTGATCTATACTGGTCTCGTTATTAAAGTAGAAATAAAGTATAATAAATCTTTAAGGTATGTTATATCTTAAGATGTCCCTATCTGAACTATGGCGTGACACTTTAGAACTTGTTAGTAATTATAATAATATTTCATCAGCATCTGATGCCGTGTCCGCCAACCAACCCGCACTAGGCCAGCGTGGAGAACTAAGGCCTAAAACCCTCTCAGTTGTGGAGGAGGCGCGTGCCCAACAGGATGTATGTGGGCTAACGATGATCTGATACCGTTACCAACGATTAAGATTAATAGACTAAGCCCTATTTAAAAGCCAGAGATATAATCTATAAAAGATAGACGTAGATTAAGCATTTGAACTCGACGCCGGAAAGAAATAACGCATAATTGGCTGTAATTTGCTTCAGCTTTCTTCGCGGTGTTTTCCATCAAAATAATAGACTCGGAACAGGCTAATTTCGAAGGCACGGCTACAGCAATGATGTAATCTATCGATTTTATGCGAACAATACAAATGTAGTTTACAACTGGCCATTTTTAAAACATGGAAAATACTGTATGAAATTTTCTAAGGTGGATAGGGGGACCATCAGTACTAAAGAGTACTAAGGGGCTGATGCAGATTCTTTAAGTACCATGGTGATTTAATATTGTAGGCAAGTTTCTCGTGGTCTCGCGGTGCAAGTATGTGCCGTGCGATCTAGAGGTCCTGGGTTCGATTCCCGGGTCGGGCAGTGTTATTGGGTTTTTCCATTAGGATATTCTCAGTAACAGCACGGAGTCTGGAAATGTGCCCAAAAAACGGCAATAGGCTCGCCCCCTATTACGTGGGACTGATACATACCTTTTTTTTTTTTTTTTTTTTTTTTTTTTTGTTCTCGAGGGGAAAGCTGTTTATGGCTCTACTTCCCGCCAGCCCCGGGGGAGGGGGGCGGGAAGCGTATGTCGGGGTCACCGGTCTTCCAGCCCGGCGCGCGGCGACGTCATGTTCGCGCAGGTGTTAGTGCCGGGCTGGGTCCCTAACAAAATTCCCTAAACCGGCATACCGACCAAAACCCCCCGGTGGCCATCTCCGCGCCGAGTGGGGCGACCACGGTACGTGAGCGAGAAGCGCCCACCGTAATGCCGCAGCCGCCCGGTGCGCCTCCGAGACGTTATTGTCTCGGCCGTCTCGGAGTTGTAGGGGGCGCAGTTGCACCCCCACTAGCTTGGTTCGGGCGCCCCAGTTGTGGATGGGCGCCCGCGACGTACACAGGCCACAGTGCCGCCGCCCCTCTCGGGGTCACTTTCAGTGAGGACGCGCCGCCCCCGCAGCGCGCCCAGCGACCCCAAGGGCCCCTTTGAGTCGCCTTTTACGACAGGCAGGGGATACCGTGGTGGGATTCTAACGCCCCCTTGCCACAGGGCAGACTGATACATACCTGGCGAAATGTGGGTGCAGAAATGCACCTCTGCTTCCCCTTCGGGGAATACAGGCGTGAGTTTATGTATGTATGTATGTATGCAAGTTTCTTATTGTTATTTAACATTTCATAAAGAAAAAGCCTTATACCACTTTGTCTCTTCTGGAAATCAAACTCAGGTCCTCTCGAACATGTGCGTCAATTTTTGCTGCCAAATGAACGTGACAGTTTGACTCGAGGGAGTGTTAAATAGTTATTTATAACACATTACTTTCCATACCATTGTTTGACATAAATCTTCTCTTCACCGAAGAGGGAATATAAATCAACTTCAGGGTCATTGTCTTTGTAGACCATCTAAAATCTTATGAAGAAATATTATACATATACATATATAAGACCAATGGGTTATTTTCTTGTTGAAGCATAATACGATTTGATTCATCTAAAACAGAGTTTTATTGATTAAATACAAATAAGTTTTACATAATCACCATGAAATAATTAGGTAGGTACTAACCTTTAACAGAGAATCGACAATTAAATGTTCATGCTTTACTACTCTTTTTATCAAAACTGGAATAGTCTTTTGCACTTTTAAATTGATATTACAAATTCACAAACACACTTCAGTTTTTAATAAGTTATAAAAAGGACATTTGTAATTTAATTATCTATAACTATTCAATTTGCACTGAGATAAAAATATATTGTTACTTTTTCCTCACTGGTGGCTCCCTCTTGTGGCTGAACTGATAGGTACATACTCAAATGTCTGTGTCAACGTCAACACAAAGCTTACACATATTTATGAGGCTGTCACTTCACCTTACCTTATCTTAAACATCTATAAACAAAATCTATAGCCATCTTAATTATGATCACCGAAGTATCAAGAGATGTGTTGCCAAGCAGTCCCTGAAGTACATTAACAACTTTCATTTTTATAACTCATCAGAAAATAACATTTCCCAAAAGCAAAGGTGGAGAGTAAAATACACGTAGAACTTCGGCCATAAACATGCCAAGAGTGTCGCCGCAGTCGATTCGCAGCGGTTTTCTGATCTTTAGTTATAGAATTCGGGGTGCCGACTTGTGGCCCAATTTTGGCCACGACCGTCCCCCGTGCGTGACCTTTGGACGTAATGGCCATACTCGACTGCTTTTTCTCATTCACCGAACTCGTATTTCGTAGTACAATTTAGTTATGTTCCTGCTTTTTCCCATTTTTGTGTGATTCAGGTTAATTTTGAGGTTCATTGTTAGTGGTATATGATGCTTATAGACTTGTTTGAAGGTAATACACAGTAAGAGTTTGAATTATATGGGATAAATTATATTTGACAGCTTGTTTTTATATCATATATTCTAAAATATGTTAAAATTATTCGGGGAAAGAGTAGAAGTATGTTTAATATATTATCCACACGAGCAATAGCTTAAGTGAAGACTATACGCGAGATTATTTTATGTTCTTATTACTCATTAATATTTAAACTTTTATCAATTTCGTCGTGTCATTCTATTATCTATTCTATTCGTCGTATGTTTAAAGGTCCAAATACTATTGACCAATCATATTGTTCGATTGTCGAAGACCTGTCGTCAATAAAACATTTAGCTGATTTTGCTATTAAAGAATTTTCACCTGTCAACATTTTGACTGTAACATTTATGCAGATGAACAATTACAAAATAAGTATACAATGTAGAAAATATCAGTGACTATTCACAATGTTACGTACAATTGACAGCCCCGTGGCGCAGTTGGCTAGACACCAGCTTGCGAAACAAGAGGCTGCGGGTTCGATCCCCGCACGGAGACAAATGTTTGTGTGATCCACAAATATTTGTTTCGGGTCTGGGTTTTTGTGAGACCGAAAAGTCTCTCGTAGTTTCCGATACCCACGACACAGGACTTGTATCCTACTGTAGGGTCAGAACTATGTATGTGACTGTTGGTTTTATTTATTTATTTATTTTATAATTTTATTTATTAAAATATAGCAAGAGAAATAAAAATGTAACATCGCGCCACAGAATATTCTTAGACGTACAGAGCTAATAGAGTACGCCCCATTCATCTTCTCAGAAATGGCCGTCTTCGTCGTTTTTCGTGCAATTACTTAGAAACTCATACTACACTGGGATGTTATTTTTTTTTAATATAAATAATGTTTTTTATTAAAATTATAGTAGGAAAAGAAGATTAGTTATTAAATGCAAAAATAAATACACCTTTTGCGTTAAATTTTGATTTGCGTACCGACACATAAAATTAAATGGTCGTGGTTATATTGAAATGACCTCACAATTTGTTATCTCGTAATTAGTCACACGTAATAGGAGGCGATTTCCACATTTCCATACTTTTTTCTGCTACTAATATATCGCAGTAAAACTTTGCCCAAGAATCGAAGCCGAGTCCTTTACATCGCATGGCACTCACTAGCACTAGAGGACCAATGAGGTAGATAATTATTTCAACCAAACTGGTGCTTTGAACTCAAGATTACTGCAACCTTGGCAATCTAGTCAAAGGACTGTATTTATAAGCAGTATGATTTGAGCTGAAAACGTTCAGATTCGCTATTAACTCAAAAAAGGCATAACGTTGCCTTATTTTTTTTTCTAACAAGTATGAGGGGAATAAATTTCTTTTCCCCTCCAATTAGACGTGCAAACACGTCAATCAAAAGTAACCGTTTTTATCTTCCCTCGCTCACCCTTCCGTTGTCAGTCAACTTAATCGCCCTAAGACGACGGCAGTATTGACAAGCCACACAGTCAATAAATCTGTCACCGGCGCCCGTGTACCAAGGGATTTTCTGATATTGTATTTTTATATTGGCTACGTGATTTACTAACGGCTAATAATGTTAGAACGATGTCACTTAAGGCTATAGTTTTATTATTAGTTTAATATTTTATTTTAACATACATACATAAACTCACGCCTGTATTCCCCGAAGAGGTAGGCAGAGGTGCATTTCTGCACCCACATTTCGCCAAGTATTTTAAATATACCTACTGTAAATGAAAAATTAAATTTATATTACAGATTTTAATTATAAGAGCCTTGCTGATTCATGTATAAATAAAGATTTGCTATCTCGATCATAATACTGCGTCATAAATTATCTAGAATGTTTTATAGGTCTTGCTTCAAGATTAATAAATAGTTAGACGGGGCCTGGCGATGTACTCCGTAAAGGGCAATAAGCTGGCCTTATATTTTGTAGGAAATAATTACTGGCAAAAGACATATTATGTAGAAATACACCTCGCTTTACCCCTACAGGAATATAACCGTGATAGTTTTTATAAAGTAGCAGTAAACGGTCTATTAAATGCAGTACTTCCAACGTCATCATCATCATCATCATCATGATACTTCCAACGTCAACACACGAAAAAAAAAAATTGAATTATTTTTCTTATTTTTTTCCGCAAGAAAATTAAATTCACGGCCTCAAGTAAGCACTGCCTACCTAGAATAACACATCAATTACGTTTGCCCCTAGTACATACTGAATGCCTATGTCACTCCGAGGTTTCTATGAAGTAAAATATTTTTTGGCCTATTTTGGTTTCGAACATTACTTTCTATTCTAACTAACAAACGATACCTCTAATATATGAGTTTACATTTAAAAGAAATAAAACAATAAAAAAGGCAACACTGAATTGTCTACAATCATACCAAGCTATACTCGGTTCATCAAAGTACGCGAATGTTTCAACAAAATACGACTTCCAAGCGCCATAAAAAAGCTGTAAAGCCAAAGAAAAATTCGCACGACACCGTCAAGCGTTGTTTAAATGTTAATTTCATTAATTTTTACATGTACAACACGTTTTTCATATATTCTCAAGCAATAATAAAACGTAGTAAGCGCCTGAGGAAATTTAATTTGATGCACCTCTTGGCGTATGTAGGGCTCTAAGCGAGGCGCGGACGGGTTTAAAATATACATGCAAGTGACATCAAGTGTAATGACGAGATGGGATGGAGTACCCTTCAACTGGATTGGGTTATAAGATTCCCTTGATAGCACTTCTGGGGGTGTATACATAATTGACGCGTAGAGATGAGTCAAACGAGTATTGAAATTGTGTTTATTTTGTGAGCGCTCAGAGTCTTAGCATTCTATTGTTTATTTTATGACGTCAGTGGTTAGGATGCCTGTATCGATTGGCGTGTGGTAATCGTTATCCTTTATTTTTAATCAATAAAATCAACTTTGTTTCGATATTTAGTCAAACCACACTTTCAAGAAAACTTCGTAAATAAAATTGTAAATGAGTAATCTTCAGGAGCGATTTCTTTCATAATAATGTATCTGGACTAAGCTTATAAAATTTCACGCGTTTAAGTCAGAAAACTGACTATGAATCACCACCGCAGCCCATGAGCCCGGGTTACGACCATCGTATATATGATGTAAGACCAGCCATAGAGACAAATGCATATTAGCATTTATTTATTTATTTATGCTTTATGTACATAAAAGTATAAAGGCGGACTTAATGCCTAAGGCAAAGGTGGAATAGGTGCATAAATATCGACAATGCAATATATATATATATATATATATATATATACATACATAGATAAATATAATATACACATACATATATATATATACTATGATACTTCTGACATACGATTAAATAAAAGTTGCCGAACCCTTTCTTTAAAAGAAAAACGACTTGTCAACATCCTGATTTCATTCAGCATTCCGAGATCATCTTGAGTATGCAGCTATGATTACTATGGCATGCGTCGACTAGATCTAGATGTTTTTTCGCTCCCACTTTACCGTGCCAGTATAAAAACACTGATATGAAAACTTTTAATTCATAAAGCACTTAAATGTGCTGTTGAAAATGAGAGGCCTGTCGTGTTTACATAAGTTTGAAGACAAACTATCAACTCGAAAACTTGAAGACATAAATTAAATAGTTCTCATGACAATGAAAATTAATAAAGCCATTACACGTAATTTCGGTCGCCGATACGACACAAGTTTGTGTGACAACGCGGCGGAGACGTGTGTCCGCGAACCAACGAGTTTACGGTAATTTCCGTCGGTGACGCCGACGTTAACTGAATTTTGATAGTTCGGTGAAATTATTAACTCGATCGTATGCCTTAATAGTTCCGGGGAACTTTCTGCGAGATTCCACGTTTAAATGTCGAACGCTTGGTTCGAGGGCTTATTCCTAAATTCTTCATCTTTCAGCTGTTCAACTATAGTCACTGTTAGTACGAATTTTCTGGGTTTAAAAAATGGGTGACCTAACATCTAGAATCCAAAAAATGAAGTGTCTTTATTCAGTTACATTTATATTGACATTCATTCATTATATTGACATTGACATATCTGTCAGGACATGTCATTCCGTTTCAAAAAAACCCGACAGCTATCATAAACTTTAATCATCGTTTTGTTGGGTGAGTACGATTGTCCAAGACCTAAAAGACCTTATACAGGTTGTATACAGAATACAGACCACTTTTGTAAAGCGATGGAGACATAGACCGGGACGTAAGGCAGAGAATCAACTCAGGATGGATGAAATGGCGACAGGTCTCATCCACAATATGTGACCCCAGAATGCCTCTCAAATTGAAGGGCAGAATATACAAGTCCATAATAAGACCTGTCGTACTGTATGGATCGGAGTGTTGGGCTACGAAGAAGACGGACGAAAGACGACTGCATGCAGCGGAAATGCGAATGTTGCGATGGATGTGTGGTGTAACACGGTTTGACAGAGTGAGGAATGAATATGTTAGAGGAAGCCTGAAAGTAGCTCCTCTGATAGAAAAGCTGAAAGGAAACCGTCTGTCGTGGTATGGGCATGTTATGAGTAGGGATGAATCATATGTAGGAAAAAAGGTGATGGATATGAAAGTTGATGGATGGGCGAGCAGAGGAAGGCCAAAGAAAAGATGGATGGAGTGCGTGACTGAAGATATGAAAGAAAAAGGGGTGAATGAAGACATGACGGCTGATAGGGATGTTTGGAAGGATAAAACATACTGCGCCGACCCCAAATGAAATTGGGAGCAGGGCAAGGCAATGATGATGATGATACAGAATACAGACCGTGATCGAAAACTAAGACAGGCAATAGCATGTATGTAGTTTTTTTTGTCGGATTTTTTTAATGCCACGGTATTAGTAATCACCGTGGATATTGCCTGTCTTAGATATTCTTCTTTCTCCTAAACCTAATATTGTATTAGAGTGACGGTAACTTTATCCGTTCCCTGAGTACCTTGCGGGATCAACTTTTTGCTGAATTCCGCGCGGAGACCATTTAGAATAAGCCTACCTATCTCTATGAAAGACAACGCACGTTTTGTTCCTTTTCTCTATGAGTATATTTCATAAAAGTAATTGCCGACTTATTGGTCATTGCCAGTTGAGACACTTGTTTGCATTTTTTGGCGCAGGTGGCTAGATACCAGCTTACGAAACGAGAGGCCGCGGGTTCGATCCCCGCACCGAGAGAAATGTTTGTGTGATCCACAAATATTTGTTTCGGGTCTGGGTGTTTGTGAGACCGAAAAGTCTCTCATAGTTTCTGATACCCACGACACCGGACTTGTATCCTAGTGTGGGGTCAGAACTATGTATGTGACTGTTGGGTGTATTTTTTTTAGAACTGTTGTACTCTGGACTTGAACCCACAGAATAGTATCTTAAACTCCCAAATAACCTGTCGCCCGCTCACTGTAACAGAATTATATAATTCAAGTTTGAAGAATTATCTGCTTCGTTAGTATTTTTAATTGGCGCGCTCTAATTAACACTGTCTTTTGTCGTACTGTTTTTTGCCAAATTCTTTGAATATTCAATACGCATTATTCCTTTAAGAAATATCTACTAAATCTAAGGTTCATCGAACCTTTTAATGGTTAAAATGTAGTTACAAAATAGACTGATAATTTAACAATCATTATTGTAAGGAAATTGGTTGCCTTTTTAATATAAAGTATTGATTTTCTGACTGTAAAGCAAATGTTAAACTAATTAATAAGTTGAAAATCTATGAAACTTTAGACATGAAAGACACAACTCATTTCCCTTATCATGATTATCATCATTTTAAATTTTCACAATATGTCAACTACAAATTTAAATTAATTTTAATTCTATTAACACTCACTCAATAAAATAAGGCGACACTACTAAAAGACTATGTCACAACTCATTGTTGCTACCAGTTCATGAACGAATTTCCTGGTACTACAACAACTTTTTAAATGAAATCACAAAACAGACCATTAACAAACACTTGAAAACAAACAACACCAATAAGCATTCAAATTAAAAACAGAATAAGCCCTTTGTGACGTCAGAACTAAAAAGCATTTTCGAGTCCACACGCAAATACCAAATTACCGACCACAAAAGGCCACATCGTCCCGACCAGACCAGGTAAATGAAAGAGACTGCAGTCAACCAAAAATGTAATATTTAACCCTTTTGTTGGGAAACTGAAAAAGGGTATTCGACGCGTCAACGCTCACTGACGTGGGTTAGGACATCGCCGAATAAAAGTTGCATTTTAAGGCTCCTTTCGGGCTTCAAAAGGCTTTCAACTTAAAAGTCAAGTTTGATGTATTAGATTGATGGTATTTAGGCTAAGGCTAGTTCAGGTATTTTAGAGCTGCACTAAGTGACTTATGAGTAAGGAAATTCCATGGGTCCTATTGTCTTAGAGAACTTAATACCTAATGCAATATATATTTTTATGCCCGCGCCTGTTTATATCTTTTCAACTGTAAAGATAGTTCTTCTTCTACAGTTGATAGTTTTTGGGCCGTAGCCCACCACTCTGTGTTAATTTTGGTTAGTTGGACTTTATATTCAGAATTAAATTTAAAACAGTTTAGGTACGCTAGTTTTCTGTAGGTACAGGTAAAGAGAGTGATAACTCCTTTTTCTACTTAGGTATGTACCAAGAATTAAACCCAATGCTACCGACTCTTTTGTGTAATAGTGCTGTTCAATTGAAATAAAAATAATATAAAGGAGAATCCGATATTAAATTTTCAATTAAAATTAAGAAATACAACATTAATTATCTCGAATGACATGCGCGCATTAATTACCACGCGTTCGAACAAAACGAAATGAACATACGGCAGCAAAATAAAATCGGCCGATAATTGAAATATGATTAATAAATTAAAATTATTAAATACGTACATACACACTCACGCCTCTGTGCCCAAAGGGGTAGGTAGAGGCGCGATCCTAAACCTATCTTCCATCCAACAGCCAAAAAAGGTCCACTGCTGAATATAGGCCTCTCCCAATGATTTCCACAGGGACCTAAACCTATATTTAATAGTATAATAGATTTTTAAAGTAGCAGCGATTCTTTGCGACCCTTATTTAAAGATTGTGATATACGCGTATAACTGTGCCGTCTGAATACACAGGTGTATTCAGACCGTAATTGGAAAATAAGGCAAGTAATAGCAAGGTGATTATAAACCCCCTGGCGTTAAAGAAAATCCTGATTTTTACCTTAGCTATTACTCGCCTTAGTTTCCGATCACGGTCTGAATACACCCTATGTTTAACAAAAAAATTATGTAAGTTCGTAAAACCATAAACCAATTTTCTATAATTTGTGATAAACATAATATAAATACCAGATACAAAAAGAAACTGCAGTACTTTACATTACGAAAGAGTAAAACATTTATTTTATGGGAAACTTGATTAAATTTTGTAACAAGCTCCCCAATTCAAAAGTCGAACTGACAGATATGTTATTTAAAATGCGCATCAAACGAGATCCCGGAGTCACTATAGTAATAAAGAATACATGGAAGATAATGCAACGTGGAGTTAAGTTCGTTATACATTGCGACTTTGGGGCTGTTATCTTGTATCATATGGAATATTTTAATTAAACATAAACCCCATGGCTCCAAACCCCAGGCACACACCTCGGACTTTTCGAAGTTATGTGTGTATTTACAATGAATTATCAGTTTCTTTAACGGTGAAGGAAAACATCGTGATCTTTACACCTAAAAGTTCTTAGGAATTTCTTAGGTGTGTAGTCCGCCGACCCGCACTAGGCCAGCGTGGTGAACTAAGGCCTAAACCCTCTCAATGGTAGAGGAGGCCCGTGCCCAGCAGTGGGGCGTATATATGATGATGTTGATTGCCTACATAGATACATAAATGATCAATTTATTTCAAGTCGTTCTATTGCTGTGTTTCTGACTCGTTAACATACTGCGTGCCGTCAGAGCAAAAATTAGTCAAAAATTATTAAGTTTCAAGTTAATAAATACACACAGAAATTCTATTAAGAACGGTTTCATTTAAATGGACGCGTGACGTTGTAATCGTATTTGCACATAGTATGAAGTCCAGTTCAAATGCATGATTGACTAGTGGTAAACGATCATGATGTCTAGTCGACACAATCAACGCCGCTTGTTGGGAACGGGATGTGTAGAGGCTCATACTCAGTAAGATGAGTCAATAGAGCTCATTTTGCATTGTATGTGCGGTGATTAATATCGAGATAGATATAAATAGCCAAGCAGCATATTCGTTTTCGCCATAACTATGAAGCATTTACAGTTTTCTATAATAATGTAGTGTAATGATCTAATAATGTAAATTTTTGCCAGTTCCCCTCGATATCCACACTAAGACAGCCCCGTGGCGCAGTTGGCTAGACACCAGCTTGCGAAATGAGAGGCCGCGGGTTCGATCCCCGAACCGAGACAAACGTTTGTGTGATCCACAAATATTTGTTTCGGGTCTGGGTGTATGTGAGACCGAAAAGTCTCTCGTAGTTTCTGATACCCACGACACAAGACTTGTATCTTAGTGTGGGATCAGAACTATGTAAGTGACTCTTGGGTGTATTTATTTACTTAAGTGCAATAGATAAAAAGATTGAGCTACCTTCGCATTTAATATAGCTGGAAAGAATGTAAGGAATACATTAAAACATAACACTTGGAGAAAATTATCGCAATTTATATTCTAGACATGTTACAGGTCTAGTCATAATAAGAAAAAGTAAAAATAAAAAAATCTAATAACCCTTTCGCATGAACAACTTTGTATAATGTTGCGTAAAAGGTAATTACAGCCAGTTTTCACAGGAAAATCGAAAACAAATTGCACTATTTTCCTTGGTGGCTTATTGGTGGCGAGGCCCGGAGCTTCCGGCTCATATTAAAAGCGTTATCGCGCAATCTTAACTGCCCTGTACTCGAAACCATAGCCGCCAATGAAAATGATATACTTAACGCTAATCGCCGCACTATTATAAACCCTACTGCTGTAATCGTAGAGTTCACTTCACATTCAACCCCAACGTCGAGATTGTATAATTTCTCATTATTAATTTGATAAGAAAAATGCGATATGTGTAGATGCAATTATAGACTCTACAGTAAAGCTTTAAAGTTCATTTTCTCTGGACATCAGCGGTTCCACATAAGAGTTCTATTTTTGAAACAGCCATTGTCTATACGCAGTGGGTTTAAGGGTTTTTCTCTTCATATTAAGAAAAAAACGCAGGAGCTCCAAATAAAATGAGCGGAAAATAACGTGAATTTAATCTCCATTTCCTTGAAACAGCTTAGGCTAATGTAAGCTCCGAAGATTTTTAATTTCTTCGTTGTTGTATTAAATCGCTTTCGGAAGCCAGGCGGTGTCGTCATAACGAGTCTATAAAAATATTATTCGCGGGAAATCAATAGTACTTATACGATTTCTGCACAATAAGTTCAAAACACGCCATTACTATAATAAATTTACCCGTGTATCCCCAAAAAGATAGGCAGAGGACATTTTTGCACCAACTTTTGCCAGCTGTTTTAGCTTCCACATATTATGGCGAGCTTATAGCCGTATTCGGCCCTATTTAGTTAGCCTTTCAGATATCCTATGTCCATCAGTGGACGTTTTGTAGCTGATGATTATGATGATGATTAATGTCAGCTTCTTAAATTAGTGATGTTTTAGTAGGTGTCAAATTATTAATAACAACTTAATTAGCGCTGAAATCTTTTGCTACATCTTTAACATGTTTTTCCTACTCAAGAGGAGGCATATAATTTTAGGCATAAAAACTTTCTTGGTCTCACGGCCTCTCACGTCATTAAGCCAAACTATTTACTAAGACATGCTTAGAGGTTTCAACATTTCTCAAACACGAAAACGTAATTACGTAGACAGAGAATCAGGGTCTGGGATAGTGTCTTTGACTAATGTCTGAGCGTAAACAGAGCTCAGAACAATTAATATTAAATACGATTTAAAACACCTACTTTAAATTCCTCTGGATTTTCTTTGTAAATGGTTGTAAATAATGTGAAGCGATTAGAGGAAAAAAATAATCAACATATTTTATTCTAATTTCAATATGTATTTAAATATTAAATAAGGTACATCTATTACATTAGAAAGACATCAGAGTATGACAGTGTTAGAGAAATCGTGAAGGCTATTATAGAGTTGTACAATTGAAAAAAAATGGCTGCCACAAATTGATGTTTTATAGTAGGTTAAGTAATTGAGGTAAGAAGTGATGGCCTCGAGGTTTAGGCGCGCGGTTGAGAATTTTGGCGGTCGCAGGTTCAAACCCCAGGCACACACCTCTGACTTTTCGAAGTTATGTGTGTATTCACAATGAATTATCACTTGCTTTAACGGTGAAGGAAAACATCGTGATAAAACCTGCACACCTAAAATTTCTTAGGAATTTCTTAGGTGTGTAGTCCGCCAACCCGCACTAGGCCAGCGTGTTGGACTAAGGCCTAAACCCTCTCAGTTGTAGAGGAGGCCCGTGCCCAGCAGTGGGACGTGTTTGGGCTGATGATGAAGTAATCGGGTCCTAAGATACCAGTCTTTACTGGTCGTTAGCTTGTTTAGAATGTTTTATCAAAATTTTAAACACAGTGTCATCTAGTGACAGATGTTTGAATTATTTTAGTAATTTGTGAGGCAGTTAACAAAGGCTAGCACTGAATATCACGAGATAAAGTTACATGAAACACAAACACGCTTCAGTTATCATAATTAACTAACTTTAATTCTTTCATCGTGACGAGTACAAATTTGCACATTCGATCGAGAAGTCCCGATTTCGATTCTTGGATCGGAAATACCGTTATTGTGTTTTATTAATTATTTAGTGTCCTTTAGGACTAGAAATAAAGAATAATGTATTTAGGTACATAAATACTTACATACTATCCTTACTAATATTATAAATGCGAAAGTAACTCTGTCTGTCTGTGTCTGTCTGTCTCGCTTTCCCGCTAAAACTACTGAACCGATTTAAATGAAATTTGATACACTAATAGTTTAGAGCCTGAGAAAGGACATAGGCTACTTTTTATTGCGGAAAAGGGGGATTAAGGGATTGAAAGGGGGGATGAAAGGTTGTATGGAAGTATTGTCATATATTGTATTATACGAGTACCTATATATTATATAATATATACCGATGTCAACGATTTTTGATATGGACATAAATGGGACTCTGTGGAGTAAAATAGATGAACCCAACCCTGTAGTCTACGCAGACGGAGTTGCGCGCAAAAGCTATATAACATAAAAATTAAAATGGCTTTACTTTAAAACAAATTCAGTGCAAGAAACTACTAACGTGTTTTTTCACAGCGCCCAGTTACGAAAATATTTGTTTTAAACAATATTTTCGTTTCATTACCGGCTTCTAATGAACTGCGCTGCGAAAGCTTTTAAAAAATAAGAAATAATTTTCACGTATGTGGCTCGTGGTTTGTGGCGTAAAAAGCTGCATATGATAATATTATTATGATACCGAGATTAATATACGTTAAAAATAAGTTGTGGTGATGGTGATGGTGTGGTGTGGTGTGAGAGATCAGAAAGTGGATAGATATCGGCTTAACAAAATCGGCATTATTAGCGATCATTAAAGGGAACAGGTGACCGTATACTTTGGGATCGCAAATAAGGCTAATTAACCCAATTATTTCCACACTCCCTCGACAATCATAATAATTTCTTGTTAGTCAACACTCTACTTGGATTGCACTGAACTTACTATCATCATCATCATCATCATCAGACCATATACGTCCCACTGTTGGGCACGGGCCTCCTCTACAACTGAGAGGGTTAAACTTACTATCAGGTGCGTAATAATTCTTCTTTGGAGAATCCTTAGGCGTTTGAGATTCCTCGTTTTGCTAACACTTCAGAAAAGTGAGACTCTCGTGGCCTAGATTCAATCTACGTTTCGTCTTAAATCCGATCAATTTCCAATTAAAGTGTTAGTTACTAAAAGCAAACAACCTGAGATCATTTTCCAAGAATTTTCACTCCGACTGTACCCACGCGTACTTGTACTTGTACACAAGCAAGAAACAAGGTAAATTATTATGGAAGGTTTCAAAGAGTATTCGAGCGAACAAGTCTATTCTTTTGAGAACATAAATAAAATTATTCCAGTACATTATTCGCTTGAGTACGAGTGTATAGGAGAAGGTGGTAATGTGACCCCCGCAGGTATATTGACCCCCTTGAATAATAGTTAGTTCGCACAACGCCGTCTTATATTATTTTGGTGCAACGGGACCATTTCCGTATACTATTGATTTATTACCCTACAAATCTGCTTGGGGCGGTTACGTTCGTTCGTCATTTGAACAAGTCGAAACTCGTACCCGACAAACTTATTTTTCGACTGTGAGTTTTATTCCATAATTTATAAAAAAAATGATAGTTTTTGCTGTTGTTTTGAATATTGTGTTCGTGACACTGTCTTCTACGGGATATTTAAGGTAAATATACATTTTTTTCATTTTTTCAATTGTTTTAGGTTGTTTATCAAAATATTTTCAATAATTTTAATTTGGCCCCCTGACACTGGTTGTATCATGGCCCCGGGGGCACATAACAAGTATGACTTGCTTATCATTCACATATTTTTATTTTGCGGTTTCAGATGCCTAGATAAACTGTTTTGGCTCTATCTTCAATGAAGAAACCAGAGACGTGCATGCAAGAGTCAATCAGGTATATTTGAGCCGCCTACGATGATTTTTCCAAGCAAAATCTTTACGGATATTTTGTTAAAAAGTGGACCTCCTGGAACGATTGGCAAAGTTCATCCATTTGGTTGGATTCGATCCAATTGGTTCACTGAATGGTTCAGGCATTTTATTGATAAATTTTCAGGCATTTTATTGATACAATTACCCCGGGGGCCACATTACCATCAGTTGATCTCGAGATGCCAAATTTGATTACTTAAGAATAAATGATAATTTTGATTTTATTTAGCGAGTTTCTTTTGTTTCATAGTAAGATATGTACACACAAATAAATACGAAACCCAATAAAACATTTTCCATATTTTTAATTCCATTACTTTAGAAATAAACCTTAAAAAACAAAGTGGGGGGCCACATTACCACCTTCTCCTATAATTTACGAATGAAAAATTATACACTGAGTTAATGTAACGTGTAGTTTGATGTTTCGTGCGTTGCCATTGTTACAGTACTGTAATAACACAAATGACTTATAGACTAAATAGACTTTTTCATGGGATTAACCTGATTCGAAAATTATAAGGCTATAATTGTGTATTGTTTGTGGCATAAAAAGCATAGGCATGCTTAACACTAAACATAGTTGGCAAAACGAATCTGAGGTGTTTTGAAGAAGTCTGGTGCCCAAATATAGATTTAACTTGTGTATTGTGCACCAGGGAATCACAATGAGGCATTGCTTGTGTTATGAATAACAATAACAATAGAGAAAAAATAAAAGACAAAAAAGAAACAAAAAAACGGTATATTGAATTTAGTTTCGGCCTGCAAAGGTTTAGCCAAATCGCAATATGATTGTACCTACTATGATAAATAAAACAAAAAATCTATATGATTGTGAAATTGTACTATAGGTACTCTTTTGCCTGGCTTTGGAAGGAGCGGATAAACAGACAGAAATGGAAACCAGCTTTGCGACATACTGATCAGAGATACAAAAATCAAGCTCTTGCTAATTATTTAGTTATTTATAATCTTGCACCGCTTAATAAGCCCATATTCCCTCACGTTTTATATATTAGATAATAAGGCACCTAATACCTATTGTTGTACTCAGTATATCTATGAACATAACATAAATAAGTAAATACAACAGTCATATACATAGTACTTACTACCACACTAAGACACGAGTCACGCGTCGTGGGTATCAGAAACTACTAGAGACTTTTCAGTCTCACAAACCCCTAAAACGAAACAAATAATTGTGGATCACACAAACATTTGTCTCGGTGCGAGTATCGAACCCGCGGCCACTCGTTTTGCAAGCTGTTGTCTAGCCAATTGCGCCACGGGGCTACCTTTATGTACCTTTACTCAGATTTTCTAATGAAAAGCCCAGATAAACGGATAAACCTGACCCAGGAATCAAAAAAAGGACGCCTTTGCCGCGCGCGGCACAGAGGAGTCAGCCTATAAGTTATTTTTTTCGTAAATTGAATTTATTGCCGTTGACGAAAAGCGTTGACGAAATAACAAAGTCATAAGCTTCTAACCTTCTAACGTCCCTGTACGTCTAAAGAGACTTTAAGCTGTGTAAAATAATTGTCGGACGTATAATTATCCCAAAGCGTCCTTATCCGCCATCCTCTGCCTTTTGAGCCAATTAAACCCAAATGAATATACTTGATGGATATAAGTAATGTTTAGAACACGCTTTTACTTGCTTGTTATGGAAACTGTCGGAGTATTTTTTTGCCAGTACATAAGCTGAATAGTGTCAACATTTTTACATACATACAAAACCTCACGGCTGTATTCCCTGAAAGGGTAGACAGAGGTGCATTTCTGCACCCACATTTCGCTACGCATGTATCAGGCGCACGTAGAAAGCAGGAGAGTATTGCCGTTTTTTGGGAAAATTTTCAGGATCCGTGCTTAGTAAGGATTTCCTAATGGAAAAATCCAATGAAACTTCGCCTGACCCGGGAATTGAACCCGGTACCTTTAGAGTGCACGACACATGTTTGTACCGCCAGACCACAAGGCAGTCACTACCACCACCTCATAATTTTAGTGTTTCCATAATATAATTCCATATATATTCAATGTTTTTATATTTTATCGTTCTGTAACTGCAATTTCGATGATTACTACATTGCAGTCCAGTTACATACCATTAAGGACACGGATGCAACTATTTCTCCCTCGTGGAATCATTCTGGATCGTTTATCTATACATCTATACAAATAAATAAAATTGGAGTGTCTGTTTGTAATATTGAAATAACCGCTTTTTAATAAATGTAGGTATATGGATGGATGTATACACGGTCATTTTTCTCCGTCTGTCTGTTTGTTCCGGCTAATCTCTGAAACGGGTGGGCCAATTTTAACGGGACGTTCACTGGCAGATAAAAAGAAATCTGTTAGGCGGAACGAAGTTCGCCGGGTCAGCTAGTAGTTATATACAAAATAATTACACCCAACAGTCACATACATAGTTCTGACCCCACACTAGGATAAGAGTCCTGTATCGTGAGTATCAAAAACGACGAGGGACATTTTTTGTCTCACAAGCACCCAGACCCGAAACAAATGTTTGTGGATCAGACAAACATTTGTCTCGGTGCGGGGATCGCAAGCAGGTGTACTTACCTACACCTGTAACACACACTGTCTCACCATACGGCTATACCAGAATTGTGAGACATTTAGGCATCAAAACAAACAGTGCGCCATTTCTGATTAAACAGAAAAACGAACACCAAGACCTAAGAAGCTCATTGTGTAGCTGGAAATATCCGCTACGTGAATGAAGTCAAGCATATTCAACCAATCTGCAGCTGAAAAACGAACAAAGAAACAAACCCGTCAGTGCGACAGACCTTTGCTCTGCACTGCCTGTCAATAGCCCGAATCCCATTCAATGCAACCGAGGAAGCTTATTGTTGGAGTATAGCATCCGCGTTTTATATAGGATATTACCTTCGAGACGGTTTGTGGGGTTATTTCTTTCTCAATTTGCATACGGTTATGGCATATAGGGTGTGAAATCAGAAATGATTCATTCTTAAGTCTCGACACCGTGAGATTAAATGCCCTGGTGTTATGTCTGCGTCACAACAATTATTTACTAGGGTTTTCTTTTATTGGAAACTATTGATTTAGATGATTTTTCGTGCGGAGATGAATGAGATTCTGAACCCCGTTCTGGTTGTAATTTTTATATAAGTACAGTACGGTAAGTAATGACGGTACCTTCTTTATAGTAGATACATATATCGTGAAACTGGATGATTCAGGAAAAAAAGTATTAACAAAATTCAAACAATTTATTTCCTAACCTAATCTTCTGAATCCATTAAAGCCTTTTTTCCTTAGTCTTTGTTAAGGCATATTTAATTAAACACAATTAAGGGATGATTAAGTAAGCTTAGAGGAAATTTACGGGTTGTAATAATGTTGTTCAGTTCAAAATTTCATTATTCATAACATCTCGCAGCGTGCCTGCTGTTTGATAGCAGCTCATAACTTAAGGTCAAATGTTGGTATTAAATTTAGGTCAGATGATTTTACTGATTACTTTGAATTTAATGATGGGAAACGGTTTACATCATAAATGAGTAGGTTCAATTTATTGAATGATTAATTCGCTGCCAGTGAATTTGGCCATAAAACTCGGGGATACAATCGAGTCTTACCAATATTTAAAATACTCAGCTTAATATGTAGTGATAGACTATCGAAATTGTTTCTAAAAAAACATCGTGACAGAGGGTATGGGATTCTAGGAATTTTTCAATCAGCAAATCAATTAATAAGGAACAAAATATTCAGGAAAAAGTTAAGACAATAATTTATAGTTTCTACTTTTTAATATATTTCTAGTTAGATTGAAGTAGTTATGGTTTTGTTGTTCTTTGGGCTATCTTAACTGTAGTAAGGAGTTACGCTATTTCTTTTTGTAAAGCCTTTGTAATACAATCTTGTTTTATAATAAAATTACTGTTCAGCACAATCAAAAATAACAAAGATACATTGCCAAATGTTTGTTGAAATAACGTTTCCATATTTGATGTCGGTCAACAAAAAACTCTAGAGCCGCTATAAAACCAACCGAAAGTGCTACTTATTCTTCAACAAAAGAACCTTTAGTGGAACAGTTCGCGTGTCGCGAGTCCGCCACTCGTATTTTGTGTGGACACGCACATGGCGAATGTAGGGCGAGTTCTGCGACCTTCAACAAAATAATACGTCATTGTGCGGAACGTTCCGGAAACTGACGAATCAATGGCTTATTCAAGTGATAATGGCGTAATTATTTCGTGAAAGACATTATTGATGGTTTTGATTTAGTCGAATTGTTAAATGGAAAGCTATTTAGCGAGAAAAACGTCCTTTATGTTTCTTCTATTGACTTTTATGGTGTGGGGGTAATTAGCAGAATGTGATTTTCGACGGATTATGAGGGGCTTTCAATGAACTGAATGCTGCAACCATCACATACTCGTACTTCTACTGAATTGTTATACAATATTTCACATTATGATTATATTATGTAAGGCCACACACTCATCTTGCATGTTTCCCTAAAAGGATAAGCAGCGGCGTATTTCTGTAGCCATGTTTTGCTAGTTGTGATTTATCTCCCATGTAATAGGAATCTTCGTGTTGCTACTGAAAAATTCGTAATGGAAAAATCCAATAACGCTTTTTCCGACCCGGGAATCGAACCGTGATGTATCAGTCCCAGTTAGTAGAGGGCGAGCCTATTGCCGTTTTACACTTTGCTCGACACTTTGCCCGACCCGGGAATCGAACATGTGACCTCTAAATTGCACGGCACATTCTTGTGCCGCGAAACCACGAGGCAATCGGCAGTTATTTTTTTGAGTATATAATTATAGAAAGCTATATGATTGTCGACGATAATAAAAAAATACAAAGCATTACTAATATTTTACTATATTGCGGCAATTTTTTGTGCCCGTATAAAACCGTGACAGATGTCCGCGAAAATATGTTAGTGTAAACATTTTTCCGTCGCTTAGGCTTTTGTACGAATAATAAATACGAGTGACCAACCAGCCCACATTGGGTCAGCGTCGCGTTATTGCTGTAAACCGCTGCGGTGTGTGTATTTACCGATAATTTATCAAACCATACGCTTATCGAAGTACAGGGGCGAATGTTACTGGTTATAGTATTTGACTTGTTAATTGTATAGACTTGACAGCTTTCGTGGCTTGACACCAGCTTTTGACAAAACATGCCGATGGTTCGATTTGGCTAAATTTTTTTTTGTGTAATCCACTTTTTTTTTTCTCCTGGTCTTGGTGTCTGTGAGAGCGAAAAGTGTTTTATATTGTGTTCTGATATCCTCTACACAATACTTACATCTTAGTGTAATGTCAGAGCTATTTGTCTCTAAGTTGAATTAAATATTGCCTCATTGGTCCCACAGCATGTTGTATATCCGAGAGGTCTCGAGATCGATACTTTTTTTTTTTATTGCCTCAGTAGGCAGACGAGCAAGCGGTCCGCCTGATGGTAAGCGGTTACCGCCGCCCATGGACTAAAGTAATGCCAGGGGCACAACCCAGCCGCTGCTTACCGTGTGGTTAACACTCTTTTTAAGCCTCGTTTAAAGAAGGACAAGTCATAGCGCTCAGGGAACACCGAGGCAGGGAGTTTATTCCAGAGCTTGCACGTGCGTGGTAGAAAAGAACGCTGGAATCGCACCGTACTACTACGGATTGTCTCCAGGTAGTATGGATGAACTCCACTGCGATGTCTGGTAGTACTACACTATGTGCAGTACAATTGGGTTTTGGAAATTTCTTACAAGCAGCGCAGTTTGACATACAAAGGTCCAAAAATGTGGCGAAATATGGGCGTGATAAATTCTGCTACACTCATGAGGGTACAGGCGTCTATGAACGATGAATGGAACTTAAAAGACCTAGAAACCAAAAGCAAAAACTCCCCTAGATTAAAGAAATAACACTATGAGCTATTCAGTAGCAGCTATAAAAGGCAACTAAATGGCAACAATACGTAAAGTTCGTCGTAGTTCCAAAGACTCACTTACTTTAGTGTAGAGAAACCGCGCTTTGTTATTAGTCAAGGAAACTTTAGAACAAATTTCGTCTGCCTTGGAAATATGTATATTTACTCCTGCACAATGAAGATGTACGACAGTTATATTAAACTTTCGTGGTTGGTCCCGTGGGATGAATTAGCGCGAGGGATAAAAAGGTTCCAGATTGAATTCCCCGGTGAGGTAAAACTTCAGTGGGTTTTCTGTTAGGAAAATTTAAGTTTCTGATTTTGAAATTTTCCTGACGGAATAATTACCACTTTGCCTTAACCGGGAATCAAATCTTTTCGACTGCATGCATTATATTTTTAACCTCGACATCATAATAACGATCAAAAAGATAGATAGATAGATAACTCTTTATTGACACCCACATTTATACAGTAATTTACATAGATTTTTAAAAGATTACTTACTAACTAATATTTATAAAATTTAAAACTACATACAAAAAATTTACTAAATTAATCGCAATTTAAGAATTTCATTACAAATTTAAGCATTATTTTGTATCTCCGCAGTTAATTATTATTTAAAAGCTAAGCTCAGTATTTTTATATTCCACTAAGCTTCTTCACGCACAAAGAACTAAGTCTTATTTATGCTTTAATACGTACTTTACGTGCACACAGCTCCTAATGTGAGCTGGATTGCTAAACCGCATCTGTTTCGGAGTGGCGGGCCGGCCGGCGGAAGCTATAACTACGTGAGCGAAATCCACAAGGGAATTTCTGCTTTGGATTTTTTCTGATGGATTTAGCTTTAGGCCTAGTACGTCGGAACAGATTTTTTGTTGATGCCATCCGATACTATTCTGCTGCGATTGGAATATATTTTTCACATACTGACGTTTGGGTTTTGATGTAGCTAGGATTTATGTATTTATTTACTTTTAACACAAACACGTATAACGAGAACAGTGCCGAAATTGAAAATAAAGGTGAAACTAATCCCGATTTTCGCCAACCATAATGTATTTTGTAAATTAGATTTCTGACCGGTATCTCAGTTAGTGATAAAACCGCCTAGTGTCACATTTCGTCTTAAGCGTATTTTAATATACAGGATGTATTAAGACCGTGATCGGAAACTAAGGCAGGTAATAGCTAAGGTGATTACAAACCCCCTGACGTTAAAGAAAATCCCGACAAAAATAAAAAAAATGATGTTTTCCTCACAAGCACATACATTTTAAATCTATGGTTTAATAATAACTTCCACAGGGACCTGTTGGAGGCAACCTGCATCCAGCGACGTCCGCGGCCTTTACTAGGTCGTCCGACCACCTTGTGGGTGGACGTCCTACGCTGCGCTATCCGGTACGCGGCCTCCATTCGAGAACTATTTGGCCCCATCGGCCATCACTTCTGCGCGCTATGTGCCCCGCCCATTGCCACTTCAACTTACTAATCCGCTGGGCTATGTCGGTTACTTTAGTTCTCCTACGGATCTCCACATTTCTGATTCGATCTCGTAGGACAACCCCGAGCATAGCCCTCTCCATAGCTCGTTGAGTGACTTTGAGGCCCATAGTGAGAGGCCGCTTCTTCTATTATATAGTAATAAAATATAGTTGTCAAAAGATGTACACCTCTTCACTGCCTCTTTCAGAGATTTAGCCGTGAATGTATAAACTTATGTCAGAGTATGCAAATTGATGCACCGTGTGGATATATTCATACATATTCACCTAGTCTATGATAATAATTTTCTACCCTTCCACGTATAAGATTTGTAACTCAAAAGCAGATTTCGATCTTGCACCAATTTCCGGATGCATTTGAAATGTCTTCCGCTCACCTGCACGACGAGCGAAGTATGGCAACCCAGCGCAACAAATTCTAGTAAATATTTACCAACTTAGATATAATTTATTGATAGATGGTGTACCGTTTAATGGATGTTGGTAACATCTGCGTAAAATTTCCACGTTAATGTGGTATCTCTTTAATTAAATTAGTCTTTGATACAATTCAAAATTGGAACATAAGCAAAGTCGACTTCTACTGTTTTTTTTTTCTTTAAACATTAAACCCTTCACACCAGAAATCTAAGCCTACATTAAGTACATACAGTCTATTATCTTGTTATATGTTACATTGATTAAGAATTTTATAATAATTTTATTTAAATAAATTAATATAACAATAAAATTTTGTTAAGAAAATAACAAGGATAATAATAAAATTATTTTAATCGTATCCTATTAACATACTTCCAATAAATTAATGAAACATTAAAATAATTTTCGGGGAAAACGAAACGCTCATTTGATCCGGATACCAATATGAATCATTTTTAAATAAAATTTATTACAATTAAAATGTAATGTTTAACAGAAAATATGAATATACTACTGTGTTACTGTTCTAGTACCGAGAATTATCTGATTAAAAATCCAATATCATTTTCCTCAACACGATAATCGAACCCAGGACTTTTCAGTCGCTGCCATAGCCCACGGAACCACCAAAGCATATGTGCCGGTTTGGTTATGTTACCTTTGTTATCATACTAAATATTAAATTGCGTAAACAAAACAAATTCTCTACGCATAACAACAACGCCGGAACAAAACGCTTTATAATTTTCATTGAACTCAAAATGGTACAACGTTAATATAATTACTCAATAGCTTTTGCTCCCATTGAGTGAACGACTATTAAATTAAGTACCGATCCGCAGCGGCTAAAGTCAGTTTATTAGTTCCAAAGCCGTTTGTATTCGATTTCTGATCGTACTTAATGAATTTCGGGAATCGTTGAGTGAATAAACCGTCCTGTTGGTACAAAAAAGATGTTTATTTTGAAATTTTCTGGCTCAGAGGGCTAATTGGAACGCGGGCTTAGTGACTTGAAAGTAAAGACTCTCGAGTTGGTATTAATCTTGGCAATTCAACGTATTTGGAAATTTGTGATGTAATATCATCATCATCATCATCAGCCCATATTCGTCCTACTGCTGGGCACGGTCCTCCTCTACAACTGAGAGGGTTTAGGCCTTAGTCCACCACGCTGGCCTAGTGCGGGTTGGCGGACTACACACCTAAGAAATTCCTACGAACTTTTAGGTGTGCAGGTTTCATCACGATGTTTTCCTTCACCGTTAAAGCAAGTGATAATTCTTTCTGAATACACACATAACTTCGAAAAGTCAGAGGTGTGTGCCTGGGGTTTGAACCTGCGACCGTCGAAATTCTAGACCACGCGCCTAAACCTCGAGGCGGTTGTAATATCCGCGTACCATACTTATATTGATGAAATAATGTTTGTGCATTTAGAATTCCCGGGTCGGGCAGTGCTATTGGGTTTTTCCATTAGGAAATTCTCAGTAGCAGCATGGAGTTTTGAATTGGGCCCAAAAGACGGTAATAAGCTCACCTCTTATTACGTGGGACAAAAACACAGGTGACAAAATGTGGGTGTAGAAATGCACCTCTATCTACTCTTTCGGGAAATACAGGCGTGATGTACGTATGAAATGAAGTGCGCTAAAATATAGTAAGCATTGTTTTATTTTAATTTGATGTCGTTTTTATGTAAATCTGATAATGTAACTATAATCTCTTTGGTCCTTCTTTTTGCGGCGTGCGATCGAATCGAGCTAAGTTTGATTCCGAAATGTGGGTAGAAAAACACCTCAATAAGTACTTGTAATTGATAGTAGCATTGAATAACAAGCTGATGATAGTCGATATAAAGGAGACAGCCTTGACAGCCCCGTGGCGCAGTTAGCTAGACATCAGCTTGCGAAACGAGAGGCCGCGGGTTCGATCCTCGCACCGAGACAAATGTTTGTGTGATCCACAAATATTTGTTTCGGGTCTGGGTGTTTGTGAGACCGAAAAGTCTCTCGTAGTTTCTGATACCCACGACACAAGACTCTATCTTAATGTGGGTTCAGAACTATGTATGTGACTGTTGGGTGTATTCATGATTTATTATTATTAAAAAGGAGAAGTGAATGAATCTATACCACAAATTTGTTCAGCTAAATATGTTTTTATATTTATGAGTCTATTTCAATATTTGCGTCGCTTTAAGAGTGTCTACTAATTAATTATCCTTAAGTACTAACTACTAAACCTTACAACCAACATTGGCTCTCGTTTGGTTTATTAACTTACTCGCTAATATTCTATTAAAAATACTGATTTTCAAATCGAAGCATTTAAGGCTGCAGTCTTTAGAAAAATCTACATAGTAATATCATAAGTATAACCTAAATACTTATAGAATGTTAGGTCTATGGAGAATTATTTTTCGGTGTAATTGCTATGTTTATTCCGGGTAGACAAAATTAATTTGTCTTAGCAACATATAAATTTCTATAGAATTCTAGTGAATCGTGTATGTAGTATACACAGTTCTGGATGGCCATTCGAAGATACAGACTCAGGTGTGTGTAGTAGAAAACTGTTCCTAAATGTTATTAAATCTTAATGCCTCGCGGATTAAAATGATTTTTGTACATACATATGTTACATACATACATACATAAACTCACGCCTGTATTCCCCGAAGGGGTAGGCAGAGGTGCATTTTTGCACCCACATTTCGCAAGGTATGTATCAGTCCCACGTAATAGGGGGCGAGTCTATTGCCGTTTCTCGGGCATATTTCCATTAGATTATTGAATTTCCTAATGGAAAAACCCAATAGCACTTTGCCCGACCCGGGAATCTAACCCAGGACCTCTAGATCGCACGGCACATACTAGTGCCGCGAGACCACGAGGCAGTCAGTCAGTATAAACTATATGTATGTATTATTCTTGGCTATGCATATATTTAACCAAGAGCTGTCACGAACCCGATCTGGTGTTCAATATCCCATTTGTCGTTCAATACCAACAGACAGCTACAAGCTATCAATTTAGCTACAACCATCTGTAATGTAGTTATTAGTGTACATTAACTGTTGTGTCAATCATGATCAATATTATATGTTAGTACTATGATTACACGATTGCCACATAGAAACACTTTGGGCGTCGCTATCAACAATCTGTTAAAACAGTAACTGATACATTTGTCTAACAATCAAAAATACTTTTATTATCATTAAAATTCATGATGAAAATTTGTTTGGAAATATAAAACATTTAGTATTAATAAATAAATCAAAAGACGTAAAAGTGATATAGTTCCGACCCTACATTAAAATTCAAGTCCATTGTCGTGTGTATTGGAACTCCAAAAGTATTTTCCGTCTCACAACCTAACTCATTATTTATTCTCGATTATATTTCACGTCAAAATTGAGTTCCAATATAATTTATGTACATTTTAATAATAAATTATTTAAATTTGAAAAAGAAATATTATTACCACTTAAATAATTAACAGTTAGTTAACCGTCTATTTTTATATCCACTATTCAATAAATGTAATTTCCAACCATCTGAATACAAAAACGAAAATTCTATTTTATCGCAATATGACTGCATTTCGAAAATTTTAATCAGTAATTTTTATGTCAACCGACAGTCACTACGATAATATTACTCTATCTGATTGCAAGATTAAATGCAAGCAAACATGAACAATCCCTACAAATCTATGTAACTGAATAAATCTTGTTTTGAGTATATTATTATATACGTGTTTTTTTGTTTAAGTAATATTTTTTGCGTGTGAAACAAAGTGATAAAACAATCCATAAATATTCAAGGTCTCATTTGACTCACTTTACATATTTTATCAGCGATCCGAATAATTTTAACTTTCACAAAAAATCACTATACCGAATATATGACAAAAATTACAAAAAATATTTTTTGTACCTACATGTAGTTTAAAGTTACATAACAAATCCAGTTCAGAATTACAGTATACAAGTAAAAACAAATGTTTTTATTTATTAACATATCCATTTATAAATCAAGCTATAATTAACAAATTTGCATTTTTTAATTTATGAAAAACCTGACTATTTTAATTTTCATTTACTCACCTATAGTCCCAACACAAGTTGAAAATATAGCCAATGTCTTCCAACTAAAACGTACGCTTAACGCATCAGTTAAATTGTTATTACATAAACACTCACAAAAATCCACAAATCACCAAACAACACTTACTTTTAAAAGTTTCATTCCCTACTTAAATATTTATGAAAGTTCACAAAAACTTTGTACTAATACATACAAACTTATCACACACAAACTTGAAGTTTCATTGCATACGTCGCAAAACATCGGGTCGTTTGTCGAGAACGCGCGTACTCGAAACGTCGAGGCTGGAGTAAACCGCCCCGATCCGGTGCGAACCGGCCGACGTAGGGCCAATTACTGAAGAGAGCACGACAGCCCGCGATAAAACCTCCACCGCGCATGCCCCAACGCGATTGACACCAGGCGAGCTTATATACTAATACTAGAAAAGCGAATATTCATAAGTTAGTTTTTAGTTTTGTTTAGAATGTTTCCCACGGGCGCGGAGCCGGCTCGCAGTTTGCGAAATCAAAACAAACGAGTTGCTTGAGGTGAAGCCCGCCCGGCGCGGTTTACTCTTCATTTTGCCCGGTATTGTTACGCATTCTCTAGCGTTCTTTATGAAAATATGAAGAGAATAAAAACTTTATTTGTTTGCAGAATTTCTTTGTGAACAAATTTAGACATCTGAGAAAAGATGAAATGAAACTACTTTGAGCAACTCACGCTATACAATAGATCATTATTAAATATTAGTGAGCAAATCAAAAAGGGTTCAAAAGTTTATTTTGAAGTGGACTAAAACAGTCTATATAGATGGTATGAATCCGAGTCTAGAGTACATGAATTAAACTTAAAATTTTTGGTGTTTATTTAAATCAATTGCTTCCTTTATCAATAAATGAAATTATATTAAAGATTCTCATTGTATTTCTCGAGAGGTTTTTGATTACCTACCGTATTAAATCGAAAATAATGAACTTAAGGGTCACATATAGTATGTCATTACGTTTCAAGTTTTTTGACTGTTTGGGGTAGACTGATATCGAGTTTTTTTTTTTTGGAGCTAATTATGCCATTTAGCTGTAAAATAACCCAAAAAACGATATTCATTTAGCGCAACGATATGTTACAAATATGCAGTACCTTATGGACGCAACACACTGGCTGTGGCTATTCAGTAAGCGAAAACTGATGTGACAGCGGACCAGTTGCTGCCTATCAAAGTCCGCTCCGCTCAAAACACACTTCACTATCCATGAAAACCTGCCGCACCCAACAAAATACGGCAAGGCAAGCATTCTATTGGTTTTTCCAGAACCACGACTTTCTAAAACAAACACTTGATGGCTTGACGAAACAACAATGAAAATACATATATCTACCGAATATAACGTAAGCATTAGCACACGTAAAAAACACTGCAAGGTTATGCTCTCGTCTGGAGTTGAGAGGGGTTAGTCCCTATTGCATCTCACCGGTCTAGTGCGGGTCGGTGGACTCCATGAACCTAAAAAAATGAGTTTTTTTTGTCATGCAGGTTACCTACAATGAAAATACATAAACTCACGCCTGTATTCCCCGAAGGGGTAGGCAGAGGTGCATTTCTGCACCCACATTTCGCCAGGTATGTATCAGTCCCACGTAATAGGGGGTGAGCCTATTGCCGTTTTTCGGGCACATTTCCAGACTCCGTGCTGTCACTGAGAATATAGCGGCACATACTTGTACCGCGAGACCACGAGGCAGTAAAAAAAAACATTCATCAAAAAGTATTTGAATTCCAACACACGACCTCCCAAATTTCGTCACAGTAGATCGCGCCTCGTCTTCAAGCCCTCATTCACACCCAATGTAATATAGTCACAATTAATTCATTGACACTAAAATTAATCCAGCCGGCGGGACATCTTTTAAATCGCTAAAAGCTTTAACATCCATCCCCTTTTATCAGTACGATTGTACAAAACCACTCAACCCTTTTAAACCCCAATCCGAAGTGCGTCCGGTCGTTAGTACACATTAATGGAATCCAGCCGGTTACCCTGCCGTGAAAATAACAAGGAGCCGAGGATTTCATAGGGACCAATAGGTTGTTTACGAAACAAAAACATCGCCGCCGACACGGATGGCGCTTTAATTGGATTTTAGTTTGATGTCAGATGCCTCATTTGCGGATAAGGCTGTGTGGGATGAGTTCCTTAGGTACATGGAAATCTTTCGTTTTAAAGTGTAAATATGTGGTGTAAAATTATCAGTGTGTTAAGAGACTTACGGAATTATTTTATAAATGTTGGCTGTATCCAACATCGTCCTGCCTATCCTTATTAGTTCGAAGGATTTGACATAATCTAGCAAGTTTATTAGGCCAATCGACCGTCACTCATAAGCGGGATATCATTCCTAAACCATCAGTAATAAATATCAAATTATATGGAAAAAAATCATCATCATCACCCTATTATATATACGTCCCACTGCTGGGCACGGGCCTCCCCTACAGCTGAGATGGATTAAAAAAAACATTGAATGAATATTTGTGTTCATCCGAACATTTGTCTTTGTTCGGATATTGAACTTTTTATCTATTTTTTAATGACGAGCTAAGGGTATATTCAAGTGACGTTTTAAATTGAGTTTCATAATTCCATACAAGGTGATGGTATATAAACACATAATTATACAGCCGCACTTGTATTATAGAATGGATGGTCAGAGCTATTTTTCTACATCCACGTATTGCCAATAATAGTCTTTTAGTTTCCAGAATTCGAACCCGGAACCCATCGATTGCAGACAAAATATCTTTGTTTGTTGCTAAAGGAATTTCTGAACATTAGGTACATAATAAAGAAGCGTTTTTTTTTGTTTCCTGGACGGGCTAATCTCAGGATTTTTTTTAGTTTAATATAATCCATTGATTGGTAAAAAATATAGGCTATATAACATCACGATACGACACTGTAACCATAAATGTGGGGAAAAACAATAGAAATAATATTACAAAACACCGCAGAAAAACGACTATACGCTCACAACCTATTACGTGAGACTGTTACATACCTGGCAAAATGCGGGTGCAGAAATGCACCTCTGCCTACCCCTTCCAGGAATATAGGCATAAGGTTATGAATGTATGTAAAAAGGATATCAATTGAAAAATATATTCTATATGTTCATATAAATATGATACAAAGTTTCTTTGTGATATTCGTAACTGTATTTTAAGCACTCTGTTTCACCATAATATTATTAAAACGTCCACTTAATTATATCAGGCTTCAATAAA
This sequence comes from Hemaris fuciformis, assembly GCA_907164795.1. Classification (NCBI taxonomy): domain Eukaryota; kingdom Metazoa; phylum Arthropoda; class Insecta; order Lepidoptera; family Sphingidae; genus Hemaris; species Hemaris fuciformis. The sequence continues at coordinate 13,240,810 of OU015438.1, read as the reverse complement.
AATCTAATAACGTCACTTGTGATTAAAATGTAACTGAAATTAACAAGGCCTGAAAAAAATCATTGGAACCAATTTGACGACAATTATGTCCCTATTTCTAAGTAATGGGAAAACGAGAAAATGGCCGCTCATTGTCCGGTTCAAGAGATCCCTCATTATACAAAAAGGAAACATTTGTTCATGAAATACGAATTAATGAAATGTAATATTAATGCTTGGGTGTTTTTTTACCGTTTTAACTTTCAAGGTTTAAAGAGCCGACTTTTTAGCCGGCTTTTAATTTTTTTTTGCTTTGTGGTATAACAACCAGATATGCGAACGGATATAGACTAGTACAAGGTATAAAGTTCGCTCTAGTGAAAAGAGAAAGAGAAGAGAGAACAAGAGAGTCGCGTTCTGAGGCCGTAGACCTTTGTCTAGAATGTGACTTTACATTCTACAATCATACATACCTCACGCCTATATTCCTCGAAGGGGTAGGCAGTTGCATGCATTTCTGCATCCACATTTCGTCAGGTATGTATCAGTCCCAATAATACGGGGCGAGCCTATTGCCGTTTTCAAGCACATTTCTAGACTCTGTGTTGCGACTGAGAATTTCCTAATGGAAAAACCTTATTAAAATTTGTCTGACCCATCAATTTCAGCTTTTTGTCGTCCACTGCTGAACGAAGGCCTACCCAAGTAGGCGCTAACCATCCCGGTCGTCAGCAGCCCTCATCCATCCACTACCCGCCACCTTTCTTAAATTGTCGGACCATCGTGCTGCAGGATGTCCTCCATACGTCTACCCAAGTGCGGTCTCCACTCCAACCCTTGTCTGCTCCAACGGCCAGCCGTCCGTCGGCAGACATGGCCAGCCTACTTCCATTTTAATCTATACAATCTATACTCTATACAAATAAATAAAATTGGAGTGTCTGTTTGTGATATTGAAATAACCGTTTTTTTATAAATGTATATGGATGTAAACACGGTACATATACCAAAATAACGTTTTTTTACAATTTTTGTCTGTCTGTCTGTCTGTTTGTTTCCGCTAATCTCTGAAACGGGTGGACCGATTTTAACGGGACTTTCACTGGCAGATAGCTGATGTAATAAGGAGTAACTTAGGTAATTTTTAGTTTATAAATTTTCTTATTAAAAATTAATTTTCCGCGCGGATGAAGTCGCGGGCACAGCTAGTTCCTAATAATCCTTCTATTTTCTACATAGTTGACTTCAATTTTACGTAGTAAACAGCAATAAGCTCATCCCCCATTACGTGGGATATAGTGATCGATGAAACATAAATCTAAAAATAAATCTTTCGTACCCCTTTAGTGATACAAACTAGGCGTGAAAGAGTTTGTATATAATTCGACGACGAACGATCCAATATCAAAATTTACAAAATCTATTCATCAAATATATTTTACGAAGTTCAAAAATATTGTTTTAGGATTTGGCAAACAAAGTGATTGATCTATTGGGGTTTTATTGACACTTTTTTTTAACAAATATATTTGAGATAAAATATGTATCACATTAGACTTTTAGAGGGTTTAGACCTTAGTCCACAACGCTGGCCTAGTGCGGGTTGGCGGACTACACACCTAAGAAATTCCTAAGAACTTTATGGTGTGCAGGTTTCATCACGATGTTTTCCTTCACCGTTAAAGTACGTGATAATATATTATGAATACACACATTTATTCAATAACTATCTACAATACATAAGCTCAAGGTTGAGACCTCCTAATTAATATTAAAATCCCTGTGCCAGACGGCCTTGCGCTTCTATAATCATTATTAAAATATTTCCATATTTGTGCTAATACCTCAGTTTATCAATCGCCAAAGAGATCGTACTTAGAACATATGTTATATAATGTCATTTTTTTTGCATATCTATTAGAAAGTGTGCTGTAATGTCGTGTAAACAAAAACAGGCTTTTATTTATGAATTATCTACATTCCAGTTTTGTATACTACGTTCCACTTGAAGAGCTATTTGTGCATAATATTTTAGTTTATAAAAACTTTGAATCACGGATCTGTTCGGCAAATATGTTGTTGTAATTTTAAATGAAGTATTTTCGTATGTGTTCCAAAATATCATGTTGTAACTAATTCACCAGACTTTCCTTCAATTTGCGCCACCTATTTTTTGTTTACCCATCTTATATTGGCATTAGCTGGATACGTTTCCAGACTCCGTGATGCTTTGGCATAAATCCTGACAAAAACACCCCATAACAAAACTACTGATTACTTACACGCGAACACTGGCGCCAATCTGCCTCGTAAATCTAAAGACTCTTTTAATCAGTGGCGGTACTTCCATAGAAGCCCAAAAGCCCATCTTGGCTTCATCATCAGCCCAAATACGTCCCACTGCTGGGCACGGGCCTCCTCTACAACTGAGAGGGTTTAGGCCTTAGTCCACCACGCTGGCCTAGTGCCGGTTGGCGGACTACACACCTAAGAAATTCCTAAGAACTTTTAGGTGTGCAGGTTTTATCACGATGTTTTCCTTCACCGTTAAAGCAAGTGATAATTAATTGTGAATACACACATAACTTCGAAAAGTCAGAGGGGTTTGAACCCCTTGAAAGAGGGGCCTGGGGTTTGAACCTACGACCGCCGAAATTCTCGACCGCGCGCCTAAACCTCGAGGCCATCTTGGCTTACAAAAGTAAAAATAATAATCTTTAAACTTTAACAAAAGCAATTTGACATATAAATGAAAATATCCTCACCCCATAATAAAGAATTATAAACTATACATTACATAATTATCGTGTAACGCTTTTGGGCTTCTATGGAAGTACCGCCACTGCTGTTAATTGAGTCCTTCATAATATCAGCGATGCGAAATAACAGCAAAAACAAATTGACCTATATTCTAAAACTAGCTCCTCATAAATATCAACCATACTTCAACCCTTCACATGTTGATTCCCCGAAACATATTCAACATTCCCAGCGTCAATATTGTGACACATAAAGTGGTATATCACCCTTATCTGCTCCAGGGACCCACACACAGTCATCTATTTATCACGGCGTTGTACAGGAAGGGTTAATTCCTTCCACTTCTAGTTTCCTGTTTCCGGCCCGCGGTTACCCTCACGTAGTTGCGGGATGTTTTTCTTCTTTTCCCTCAAATGCAGTTCAAGGTTATGTCTGATTCACGATTTTGTGACTTATTATATTCTCGCATGGTTTCTTGAGTTACCATGGACAAGTCATTCCTCTAAATAAACACTGTTGAACACAGGTCGCCCTAAAACTCTGAGAGTTACTTGTTTCAAACACGATATACGATAATGAAGTTTATCATCCATCTATCAGCCAATGGAGGTCCACTGAAGACATGTGAATACACTTACATGTACCTACATTCAAAAAAGTATAATCGCTAAAAATATAATGTCCTAACGGAAATATATAATGACCCGGTCCTCTCGATCGCACGGCCCGTTTATTAAAGTATCATATTATAATATAGCTCATAATTATCGCGTTAGATCTCAGGAATATGCTGGTACATAAAAAACACAGTTTGCTATCTCAACTCGTTCGACGAATAATATTGATTCCAGGATCTGCTAGCTAAGTTTATTAGAGGAAAGAATATTTTCCCCCAGATCCCCTTTTAATAATTCTTCTCGTATAAATGGGCCACAAATTTGACTCGCGCCATTTCTGCGACCCGCGATGTCTGCAAAAAGGATAAGTTTATGTCACAAACTCCACTAATCGCGCGAACCACAACATTCTACATTATACGTAGGCGCGTAGCAATAACGTAGCATCGTAGCGCGCTACGTCACGTTCTACGAGTTCCACGTTCACTTTATAATTTCTTTATTTCTATCGTATTAATGGGATTATTTCGGTATGAAACTTCATTACTATGAAATGAATAATCAATTTTAAGAATACTTTGGCTCTGGAGAGCATGTGTGATATTTATCTTCACGCAGTTGTATTAGAGTTACATAAAAGCGTTATTTTAATACAATACTCAGTGAATGTTGAAATGACAATTAGACATTTTATTATTTTTTATTCCTTGTGATCCTTACATGTGCGAAAGTGAGATCATATATGCACCTTTACCAATTTACGCCTTGTGCAAAGAATAGACTTTTATGAATTTTTCTGTAAATCTATTTGGCCTATTTTGGGCATAAAATTGCGCCCGATCAAAGCCAGGCTGAACTGCTAGTTCCCTTTAAAACCGCAATGATGAGACGTTAAATGACAATACGAATAAATTCGAATCATTCAAATTGCGGATAACCAGTAATTCCAGTTAATATCATTGGTTGATTAATCTAACCAAAATTCAAATTAACGACTTTTGACGTCAACGATAAGAGTGTTTTAAATCTCTGAATGTTTCATCATGGTAACATTAATGTATGAAGGTAAAATTCTTAGAACATTTATTAGAAACTTTGTTTGAAAAATCCTTAAAAAAACATTTAAAAAAATACAAAAAAAATTAGAAAATTATATACGCAAAACAGTTCTCGAACAAACATAAGCGAAATCCAACATCAAAAGGAATTTATCTCTGCCTGCTTAGCCAAGCGTGAAGAACAGTTCGCGATACATATTATTTTAGGTGCCTCTGTCCAGTAACGCAACGGAGTACCCGAATACTTGAGTGGTCGCGTAGAGCCATCGACTTTTCGGCTCGATGGAAATTTTGATGTAAAAATAACACGAATACATGACAGTAGCTGATTTTTCCGACTTTTCTCATCTATACAAGTAAATAAAATTGGAGTGTCTGTTTGTAATATTGAAATAACCGCTTTTTAATAAATGCATATGGATGAACCGTACCAAAATAACGTTTTTTACAATTTTTGTCTGTCTGTTTCGGCTAATCTCTGAAACGGGTGGACCAATTTTAACGGGACATTCACTAGTAGATAGCTGATGTAATAAGGAGTAACTTAAAGAATCGTCTGTTTGGCGAAACGAAGTCCGCCGGGTCAGCGAGTTGACAAATATAATAAAAAGACATTATTTGTTTTGTCCAGCTTAGAAGTAGCATGTTTTATATCAGTACTGCTAGAAATATATTTCCCCCATCCCTTCCGAAGTGGTGGTAGCTTATTAAAACTGACGATTCAAAAGAACTTGTAAAGGTATATTTAAACAAAGATTATTTTGACATTAAACTTGTATTTTTATTATAAAGAATAATAAAAGACTGCCTCATTGCTTCCGTTTTTCGATTCCCGGCTGAGAAAAAATATTATTGAGATTTTCCATAAGAAAATTTTCAGTAGCAGCATGGAGTCTCAGAGAGTGTTTAGCCCTTATAGAGGAGGCTCGTGCCTAGCAGTGGGACGTATATGGGCTGATGATGATGATGGAGTCTCACCCTAAATTCCGTGAGGCTCAACACGGCTGGCAAAACGAGTGTGTATGTGCATGTGTGTGCATGTACAGCCCCGTGGCGCAGTAAGCTAGATACTAGCTTGCGAAACAAGTGGCCGCGGGTTCGATCCCCGCACCGAGACAAATGTTTGTGTGATCCACAAGTATTTGTTTCGGGTCTGGGTGTTTGTGAGACCGAAAAGTCTTTCGTAGTTTCTGATACCCACGACACAAGACTTGTATCTTAATGTGGGGTAGGAACTATGTATGTGACTTTTGGGTGTATTTATTTATCTGTGTGTTCAAAAAAGCACGATAACCACATAAAACAAGACTGACTGAATAAAAACCTTTATACAACAATATTAACTCAAATCCGGTTTTAAAATGTTAAATCCGACACAAAGATAGTTTCGCCACGTGCAAAGGGTGGAACAAATGACACCGAGCTTGATCTCCGCGGGTGGATTCGATAACAACATTTGTTCGGGGATCTCCTCACTCTGGGTTACGGGAAAAAGACAGCGAAAACAAACACATCCTTTTTTATTTTGTTACCTGGATAATTGTATAACGCGGAAAGGTTTTTCGTGGAATGACGGTTGGTGATTTCTCTTGATAAATGTTTTGTCCGTTTTCTGTTATACTAAGCAAACAACTTGTGATGTAAAGTGAAAAGTGAAATGTCGCAAAAATGATTCTATATTTATCATCATCACCAGCGCATATATGTTCCACTGCTGGGCACAGGCCTCCTATACAATTAGGAGGGCTTAGGCTTTAGTCCACGACGCTGGCCCAGTACGGGTTGGCGGACTACACATCTAAGAAATTCCTAAGAACTGTTTAGGTGTTCAGGTTTCATCCCGATGTTTTCCCTCACCGTTAATGTACGTGATAATTCTTTGTGAATACACACATATTTTCGAAAAGTCAGAGGTGTGTGCCTAGGGTTTGAACCCGCGATCGTCGAAATTCTTGACCGCGTGCCTAAACCTTGAGGCCATCATAACTTCATTCTTTATTAATATAATTCTCTTTGAATAGTTATATAGTTATTTCTTCTTATAATTTACTTTTCGACAGATTTTCAGGGTATATCATTGCCAAACCATCTTGCCGTTGAATATTCCTCGAGCCAACGTATTCCCTTTATTCTATTATTATTTAAGCTAAGTATGACGTCAGCCAAATTGTGTCGAGTGAAGATTGTTTATTTTCTACTTGATAGGAGAGCCTAAGTAGAGATACCTGTACAATAGTAAAGCTAAATTAGGGAAGGAAAGGATTGATCTTCGATTTCCTATAGGCCTTGTGCTTGGTAGTAGACGCTACTGTATGGCAAATATCCTGCCATCAGCAAATTTAGCCATTTATTTTTATTTTGCAAAACTTTGTGCTAAACCCGTTTGTATAATTTGTCTTTCGAAAAATTACAGGTACTTATGACGATCCAATAGAACCTTTTACTTGTCCACAGGTAGAGCCTAAAGTCGCATGGTTAATAATAAGATGTCATTGTACTGGGTACGAGATCCTAATAGTAAACATCAAAATCAATATAATATATATATAATAATCTACTTCTTCTTTGCCCATCCCACACCTCAGACTTTATTCATTCCTCCTTTCCAGTGCAGTCGATACTTCTTTGGAATGCGCTTCCTTTAGAGATCAGGACGTGTACGAGTCGTTACTCGTTCAAGTTGAAAGTTAGAAAGTTGCTGTCAACCAGAATAGCAGATTCTTCACATTGATATGTATAGGTATGTATATATATGTATATATTGATATATACGGTGAAGGAAAACATCGTGATAAAACCTGCACACCTAAAAGTTCTTAGGAATTTCTTAGGTGTGTAGTCCGCCAACCCGCACTAGGCCAGCGTGGTGGACTAAGGCCTAAACCCTCTCAGTTGTAGAGGAGGCCCGTGCCCAGCAGTGGGACGTATTGGGCTGATGATGATGATGATTGATATATGTGTATATTTATGTACTAGTATTATATAAGTATTTATTTAGGTTATCTAGTTACGGATATTTATGTTTTGTATATTTTATTTCTAATAAGTTAATTTACGTACCCACGCCTATCATCTCTGCACCACCTAAGGTTCGACTGTCAGAGAATGCCTCAGGCATTAAGTCCACCTTTACATGTATTGTATGAAGGGTAAATAAATAAATAAATAAAAATCATAAAAATACGCACAGACCATCAAAAGTATCAGAGGAAATATATCAGGCACCCGTATATTATTCTCTTATAAATAAAAATTCCCCAACGCCTATCAAAAAAAGTAGCCTGTACTGTCAGCTTGTATTAATATTAATGATTCGCTTTCAGTTAATTGCACATTTCTATGTGTACACCCGAAACGTAATTAGTTGATGAACTATATTGAGCACTAACAACTTACGAGCCCCATTCAAGTAATTAATTACTCATACGATCCATGATATGAGGCCCAACTGACACTGAAGGGAAAACAGAAAGTAGCAATGACATTTATGAAAAAAGGTATTTCATTTCGTACTTTCAGTATATGTGCGTAAATAAATTTTCGCACATCAACTGCCCGTAAAGTAGTAGTGATGGCCTCGAGGTGTAGGCACGCGGTCTAGAATTTCAGCGGTCGTAGGTTCAAACCCCAGGTACACCTCTGACTTTCAAAGTTATGTGGGTATTCACAATGAATTATCACTTAATTTAACGATGAAGGAAAACATCGTGGAATCGTGAGGAAACCTGCACACCTAGAAGTTTTAAGTAAAATCCTTAGGTGTGTAGTAAGTAGTAAGGGAGGCCCGTGCCACTTCCCACTGGAAGTAGTAGGCTGATAATGATGGTGACAAATTCCCTATTATATATAATATGTAAGTTTATTTATAAGACTAATGAACTCACCGCATACGTAGGTACACATCTGCTTTGTTGGTCTTACGTTAGGTACTATTTATGTATGTACGTTGCTGTTTGATCAGTTTAAAGGGAAAGTCTGTTAGAGGAGATAAAAAGATGTGCCGGGGCTAAGATTTTTCTTTTATAACGCCTTAAGCTCCCCTTTCGGTATCTCGGGGGAGGCCGAAAGGAATAAGTCGAAGTGTCTGGCCTTCCAACTCGGCGCGCCGAACAAATGCCCGCGTAGCAGAGTTGGGGGCATTGCTAAAGTTCATCAGCAGTGGTAATCATAAGAATACAAGTCAACCCTCAAAAGCCCAGGAATTCAGCTCTTCTGTCTTCGCATAAAAATACCAAGAAGTCTTAAAGCGGTAATTTTTCTTTCGTAAAGGAAATAAATGTAACAAAATTCTTAATAACCTAGAACACTTGTTCGCGGAGTACAGCAAAACTGAGCAATAATTAAGTTTAAGTTCGCAGCCGATGTATGTAAAGGTAAAGGAAGTATTTTCAGCTTCGCTATCGTAAACTTTGTTCACTAGAGAAGTTCACAACTTTATACACTAAAGGACTAGGAATTTTCAGAGCGGTTCGTGAAATGTTAATGGAGAGTATTTGAAATTAATTTGACATATTTCATTGTTTTCAATTTTTGATTGCCTCATTGGTCTTGTAGCATAAGTTTGTTATAAAAACAAATTACATATGTTTGTTTGGCATAAATTATGTTTTTTTTTTTAATGAAAAATCTAACTAGCACGGAATCCCAAAACGTCATCGCATAGTAGATAGGACACAAACACTTGATACATTCGCGTAGTAAGTAGAAGTACCTTAGAATTACTACGACTTTAGTGTCATTTGGCGTTCCTTTTAATTTACGGTAACGGTAATAATGTATGTCGGAGCAGGAGAGCAAGAGGAGAGGAGTGCAAGAGCGATGACGTAGCTCTCAGTATATGGTTTTACGCCGTTATGTAAATGGTAGCGAAAATCATATTAGGTACATTAGTTTTCTACTACCGTCGTAATTTCAAACCAAATTGATATTGCGAGGAAAGCTTTAATGAGAGACTCAAAGTATTGTGTGTCTTTGAGGCTTTGAATCGCACTCTGCGGGTACAAAACGTGCAACGATTACTTAAGTTCCCAGCGCATGTGTTCGTCACAAAGAATGCGTCTAGAATACCATTTAGTTCGCGTTACTTAGTGTTTGCATTGCTGAAATTGAGCAGTTCGTCTGAGCCGGCGGAACACAGGCGTTTTTTTAACTTTTCACGGCTCCCTAGCTGTTCTTCTGTTACTCACTCAATAAGAAAGAAACTATCCAAACAAAACCATGCTGTATAAGCATTGAAATAGAGGTAATATCACCTTGCTCACGATCCTTTTTGATACAGCACCTTTGTGAATTCGAGAACAGCGACGTACAGAAGTTAAAAGTTGCGAAGTTTATTCCGACTTGGAAATTATCTATTTATTATGTTATGTGAAAGGTGAACTTGAGTTTCTTAAAAGAGGTAAATACAGGAGAAATTATTATTTGTTGAAGTTGTTTTGAGCTTTGTTCGGTGCCCTGATAACGGAGTTCTAATGAAGTTTCATATTCGTATCGATGAATACACGCATGTGATTATTACTAAGTTATTTTTTTGTGACAAATATTTTATGGTTTAATAAAAACTCCGTCATGATCTAGGGCACTTTATTTACAAAATATGTTCTGCAGCTCATTTTATTTTTAACAGGCAGGCATTTTATATTTTAATTAGTTATTTCACACTTGAATGATTCGGAAAAAACATGAATTTGGAAGCTTTTTAAGTACGAAATGAATTTAAAATTATCTTCAATAATTATTTTTCTTATTACGGTTACATGACATACATATATATTATCAAAAGTCAGACCAATGCGGACGATAAAATGCGGTTATTGGTTTAATAAATAAAATTATTATCCCAAACTCCACTTTATCTGTTATCTAAAAAGTAATAAATTAAATTACTTTAGATATATCATCTTCTAGAATTTTCTCAAATCTTTTATATTTAAAGATGACATTATTAACAACGTTACAGGGCAATGGTCGTTGTTTGAGGTCTTTTTGTAGCTCCTCTCAAATAGCATTTAGTTATTTTTTTTATTGATGTCTTAATTGTACAAGAAGAGTAAAAGTACGCTTTAAATTCTCATTCGCGAAGTCCACAACTGAAGTAAATTGAAACGCCACATTTATTAATTTGTTTACCTCTACTACTATTCTAAAAAAAGCACTCAATTCCCAGAATTTTCAACAGGCGTATAGCCTTCATAAAAGCGAAATCTTCAAGTATTTTACGTCTGAAAAAACACGGTGAAAGTTGAACGACCTCGATCGCCATACCTCCGAGAAAAGCATATTTAAATGCTAAAAAATAGAATCTTCAGACAAATTTATAGCAATTGTTATTGAAGCACGGAATTGGTTGTTTACAAAAATCGGCGCACGCTAGATTGAGTCCTCCGCACTGCCGATGCATGGAACTGAGAGGTGGTTTGGCAACGAAATCTGTTCTATTAAATTGTCTGCGTTCAGCGAAAATACTTTATTTCCTTTTTAATCTAATGTGTTACGATTGTTTGTACGGCTGAACTGAAAAGACAATTCTATTGTTTTTCCAAATTAATATCCTCTTTGGTATTTTTTTATTATTTATAACAACATATTGTCAAGTGAGAGTTTAGGGCTTAGTACACCCCGCTGGCCTAGTGCGTGTTGGCGGACTACACACCGAAGAAATTCCTAAGAACTTTTAGGTGTGCAGGTTTCCTCACGATGTTGTCCTTCACCGTTAAAGTAGGTGTTAATTCTTTGTGAATACACACATAACTTCGAAAAGTCAGAGGTGTGTGCCTGGGGTTTGAACCCGTGACCGTCGAGATTCTCGACCGCGCGCCTAAACCTCGATGCCATCACGACTGTTAGGTATCATTACCGTTGAAAAAATGAGTGTATAAGGCTGGGCGCATAATAGATACACGACTTGTATATTATGAACATGCAGAAATTAATATGTTATAATTATTGTCAATGCACATGGTTTGTTTCTCCCTGTTTAATAGCACGAACAATAAATAATTCAATTTAACTATGGATATAAACTAAATTTATTTGTGCATTAATAAAAGTTTTTAAAATTTTTGTGTATACATTCCGAAAAGGTTAAGTTGTTGAGTCACGTTTTGAGGAAACTGCACTAGCATGTCGGTAATAAATGCATGGCCAAGGTTATTGTTTGCGGGTTTCTAGCTCTTGGTTTTTTTTTACAATAGCGGCATAAACACGATGCACCAGACAGTCGTAACTTGTAGGCACTTCTTAGGATACGGTAGAATATGGTTACAAACTCAGTTACTACCATTAATAAAAAACATATACAGTAGAACCTCTATAAGTCGAACATGAAGGGAGACGCCAAAAATATCGAGTTATCGAGTTTTCGACTTATGGAGGATTTTGACATAGGCGATTTATATTCGACATAAAGAGGTAGAGTTTAATTCTTCTGCAATTGGAGTTGGATATATTGCTATGTTCGAGATACAGAGGTCCAGTTTAATTTTCCGAGTTACGGAGGGAAAATATGTACCAAAATGGCTTACGGGGACTCACTGGTTATTTCGACTAATAGGGGGTTGACATTTTGAGTAATGGAGGTTTTGGTGTTTTAAGGGAAGGGAACAAAACATTTTTTCGAGATTTGGAGGTTTTCAACTTATCGAGGTTCGACTTAACGAAGTTGTACTGTACTTTTTTTTTTTATTAATTTTAATCACACGATTTTTCACGATTCACGATAATATTGACAATAGAATTTAAGCCAGCATTCGGAAGTGGGCACACTGTGGTTGAAGATAATAAATAGATAGAAAAACTAGTATAACAGATTTTTATGAAACATACATATACATACGTACAATATCATATATATGCATCTTATTCAGCGACCATATTTGTCTTTATACTTGTAAACACTGCTTAATTCACTTGCAATTCACTTCAATATCAATATTGCCCAAATGTTTATTAACTAATGAAAACATTATTAAAAATGCTTCACACATTATCGAAGCAAACTGTAAACAATGCCACCATATAATAACTTTACCAAAAGTTCCGAAACCACCAGCTCACTAAACATTTTAATGAAGCCAACAAAAAAGAATTTTAATAGTTTCACTTTAATTAAGCGACGACGTTGGCCGGTTGTCGGTTTAACCTTTTTTTTCATCCCAGCTTTATTTATTAATTAAAGCAGCTCTGCGATGGAACAAGGAACTAATGGATAAGTTTGCTTATAAGTTTCCTTAGAATATGGGGCTTGCATTAACGTCCTTTTTAACGCAAATATACTGGCGGTTCATGTGCCATGGAGCTAAGATTTAAAATTAAATTAAGATTCTCAAATTATTTCCTTGTGTTGGCTAAGATGGCTTGGTATATTTTGGAAATGTATTCTCGACAGTCATTTGTTTGAATTCTGTGTGATATAGTATATTTAGAAATCTAAATATTAATTGATTTTAATAAAAAAAAAAAATTCGCCCAGGGGCCGTAACAAAAAGAAAACCAAGTTGAATTTACTAAATGTTAATATTCACGAGGATAAATTATACACGAGACACGCGTAGAAGAAGCAGTGATGGCCTCGAGGTTTAGGCGCGCGGTCGAGAATTTCGGCAGTCGCAGGTTCAAACCCCAGGTACACACCTCTGACTTTTCGAAGTTATGTGTATTCACAATGAATTATCACTTGCTTTAACGGTGAAGGAAAACATCGTGATAAAACCTGCACACCTAAAAGTTCTTAGGAATTTCTTAGGTGTGTAGTCCGCCAACCCGCACTAGGCCAGCGTGGTGGACTAAGGCCTAAACCCTCTCAGTTGTAGAGGAGGCTCGTGCCCAGCAGTGGGACGTATTTGGGCTGATGATGATGATGATGATGATGACACGCGTAGACGTTCAGGCAGACCTTCCGCACTGTACGACGTCCGATCAGTAAGAGAGGGAGTGACGCGCAGAGCGCCGTTATATAGGAAGCCGACGTGGTGCCATTACCCGCCCCCAATTTGTTATCTAACTGTAGGTATATTTATCAATATAAGTCTCATGTGCAGTTGTGACGGACCTCTTCTACAAATTAGCTGGAATAGATCTTAGTCACGGATATATTACTTTTAAGTGACTGCCTCGTGGTTTCGCGGTACAAGTATGTGCCGTGCGATCTAGAGGTCCTGGGTTCGATTCCTGGGTCGGGCAAAGTGTTATTGGGTTTTTCCATTAGGAAATTCTCAGTAACAGCACGGAGGCTGGAAATGTGCCCGAAAAACGGCAATAGGCTGGCCCCCTATTACGTGGGACTGATACATACCTGGCGAAATGAGGGTGCAGAAATGCACCTCTGCCTACCCCTTCGGGGAATACAGGCGTGAGTTTATGTATGTATGTATGTGACGCAATTAAACATATACCTTCAATGTGATAATACTGTCCAAACTGGTTTAGATCGCACGCTGCAGTATTCATTAGGATACAAAATAAGTGGCAATAAAATAGATCAAGTATTTTCTACAAATAGAACTTTGTTTTGCTCGTTGTGGTACAATGTATTTCACTGCCATCTAAAATACCTATTGAATCGAGAAAGGATGTCCTTACCTACGAAGACAGACTTAACGGTTTTACAAATATACTCATATTAAGGTTTTTGATACAAAGTGCGAATTCACACAGAAAACGGGCCCAATACGCATGGTACAAACTTCATCACAGTGACTTTTGCAAATGAGTAGTGTGGCAGAATCAGCCTACATAAATCCTTACCGGCTGATGATATATCATTATAATTAAGTCTGAGAAAGATATCCCCTTCAGCTTTACAACTTATGCTGCCCCTACAGTACTGAAAACATTACCAATGTGGCCTCTAAAATCAGCGCCATATTGTGGCTTGTAACTTCATGGAATTATGCTGAGATTGCCTTACTTTAATGTAAATTTAATTTTATTAAAAAAGAAACCGTTAATGCTACCGTTTAGGCTTACAAAACAATATATTAACAAATGTATAAAAATTAAAGAAAAAAGCACTCAAACTACGCTAACAGCCTAGATCGGGTGCTTTAAGTTATGTTTTTAGGATAATGTTTATACATACACATACATAAACTCACGCCTGTCTCCCGTTAGGGTAGGCAGAGACTATAGAGCGCCAAATGCCACGGTCCAAACACACCACTTTCGCTTCCTTTTTCGCGATAATGTTTATTTAAATATTATTTTAATTTTTTAATCTATTTTACTTATATTAACCCTGTCAAAGAACATAGGCCTCCCCCAATGATCTCCGTTTTTCAGTCATTGAGGGGATCATTGGGGGAGGACTATGTTCAGCAGTGAACATCTTTGGGCTGATGATGATGATGATGAACCCTGTCAATTGTAGAGCAGGCCCGTGCTCAGCAGTGGGACGTATATGGGCTGATGATGATTACTTATATTTGTCTGTAGTACATTCACTGGTATGGTTACGTATAGTATCTTGTATGTAGCTTTATCTTTTTTTTCCCCTTTTTGAAGTTATACTTCTTTAGGCGCGTTATGAAAAAATGATGAGAGTGAAATTTTAAGATGCGCGCGCATCTGTGACACAAAATTAACAGTATGAAGTTGTCTGCTTAAATTAACAGTATGAAGTTGTCTGCATAACCGCTCATTAAGTCTCGAAAAAAAATGTAAGTGTCATTATGGATCAGGAAGGTTTTAATATGTTTCAGATCAAGTATTTTTTCAAAAAAGTTTATGTTTTAGATTTTTAAAATGTAGAATAGTGACAGTAATAAATTAAAACTAAAATTGAAAATAAGAAAATGTCAATTATGTTCTACGCAACTACCAGGACATCATAAATCAGCAAGGACAAAGTACTAGCATTAAAAACTGTATACTCGTATAATCCATTCGAAATTTAAACCACGATGAATTAAAAACAAAACTTATTAATGATAGCATTTCACCTCTCTAGCTTTCTGAATGCCTAGTACCATTAATGAGTCAGCTGGCTTAATAACTCGTCGTTTTGACCGGAAACGACACAAATGCAGATTAAAAAAGTGTGTGTGTACTTATGTACACGCGTTAGAAGTTATACCACACGACTGAAGTAAAACTTATAAATGCGCCCAATTAAATGTATGTAAATTACGAGTGCGTTCAGAAATGTAATATGTTTTGTAAACTAAGAACTATGTATGTGACTGTTGGGCGTATTTATAAGTTTTACTTCAGTCGTGTGGTATAACTTCTAACGCGTGTACATAAGTACACACACACTTTTTTTTTCTACGTGGTGGCCTAACAACCAGCCAAAACGTGACCTACCGTGTCCTACTAAATGCCTTCTCCAAACGCTGTGTACAACATCCCGGTGTGCTACTTTATTGCATATAAGGCAGGCAGTAGCAGATGTCCCCGCGCACTGTAATTGCCGTTGTCGCCGTCCGCACTCTCAGACGAGCCAGATGTTTACAACTACAGTCTTGTAAGACGTTCGCTTTAGTGCTCTATATTTTTTCGCCGCCATAATAGAAGTGAGTAACGTGCCAGTGTTTCCTTGTACATACATACATACATACATACATACATAAACTCACGCCTGTATTCCCCGAAGGGGTAGGCAGAGGTGCATTACTGCACCCACATTTCGCCAGGTATGTATCAGTCCCACGTAATAGGGGGCGAGCCTATTGCCGATTTTCGGGCACATTTCCAGACTCCGTGCTGTTACTGAGAATTTCCTAATGGAAAAACCCAATAACACTTTGCCCGACCCGGGAATCGAACCCAGGACCTCTAGATCGCACGGCACATACTTGTACCGCGAGACCACGAGGCAGTGTTTCCTTGTATAAATTGTAAGGTGCGGTCGGCTAAGGTACAACGATGCTATGGGAAAAAATTTTTAGAATCGTATCCAGTTCTAGTTCTGTTGAAACATCTTTGGTTCTTCAGCGTGTGTTGGCACAAGAAACTTGGCCTCTGGGACGAGACTTTTGTAGGGAATATTGTGATTAGTCTATAATAATGGCATCATCATCATCAGCAGCCCATATATGTCCCACTATTGGGTTCGGGCCTCCTCTATAACTGAGAGGGTTTAGGCCTTAGTCCACCATGCTGGCCTAGTGTGGGTTGGCGGACTACACACCTATGAAAATCCTAAGAACTTTTAGGTGTGTAGGTTTCATCACGATGTTTTCCTTCACCGTTAAAGTACGTAATATTTCATTTTGAATACATACACAACATCAAAAAGTCAGAGGTGTGTGCCTAGGGTTTGAACCCACGACCGTTGAGATTCTCGACCTCGTGGCTAAACCTCGAGGCTATCACTATATATTATATTATTATATATTGTTATATATTATAAATAAAACATGCTTCATCCATGTTAAATTTTACAATTTAAAATCGCGATGTCCATAACTAAAGCGCAGGTAGAGTAAAGTTCGGAGCCTCGGCAAGCAGCCAGATTATTGTAACTAGAAATTAAGTCCTGTGAAGAAAGTTTCAGTATTTATAATGACGGTAAGTTTCCGACTAGCCGTCGTGATAAAAGGTACGCTTTGAACTGAGTAATGATACTCTTTTACATAATTTAGCTCTCAAATTACCAGAAAGAAAGTTGCTTCAATCTTTCTTAGATTTTAATCTGCTACTATTTTTAGTGCTTTTCGTCCATGCTAAAAGTAGTGATGGCCTCGAGGTTTAGGCGCGCGGTCGAGAATCTAGGCGATCCCGGGTTCTAACCTTAGGTAAACACCTCTGACTTTTTGTATTCATGATGAATTATCACTTACTTTAACGGCGAAGGAAAACATTGTGATGAAACCTGCACACCTAAAAGTTCTTAGGAATTTCTTAGGTGTGGACTACACACCTACACAACCTACCCGCATTAGGCCATTACCCTCGTGGTGGACTAAGACCTAACCCCTCTCAGTTGTAGAGGAGGCCCGTGCCCAGCAGTGGAACGTATATGTGCTAGTGATGAAACCCTGTATTTGAACCCTGTTTTTTTAAAATACTGACACAGTAAAATAAACGGCACCTACTGGTATTTTAAAAGTGATAAAAAATAATAAGATCTCTCACTGGTCGACAGAATAATGGCAATGACAGAATAAAATTTTTCGATTTTCAAAGGCTAATCTTGGTACGGAATCCATTCCGTTTATGGCGGTTTTTATTATATACACGGTCATCGTCATTAGAATGAAAACAAAACGTCAATGATCAACATACATACTAAATTACAGAAATTTATCACAAAAATCGGAACCTATGTCTTTACTTTCCAGGTAAACGACTAATAATTTCCATCACAAAGTCTAAATGATTAGATGTATGTAATTAGTTGATGTTTTTTTTTTTTTTTTTTTTTTTTTTTTTTTTTTTGCACGGCAAAGTGACCCCATTGCACCTGATGGTAAGCGCAATGGAGTCCAGAAAAAGTGCCGACCAGTGAGAGATGATGGTCTCCCGTTGGTCGACACAATCATGCCGGCCGAATACCTCTTCACCTTATTGTGAAGAAGTTTGGGGGACTATCAATCATGGCGATCAAAGGACCGACCGCGACAAACCGGCCAAAAAAATTGCCGGCACGGTCATCCTTTCACCATGATTGAAGCCCCCCCGAAAACCGGATATACACTGGCTGATCCCGGAACGCGGCACACTTGCATGTGCCACTATGGCGGGTTTTACGCCCTGTGTACGGTGGTCGCCATCCGGGCGGATACGAATATCCTACCACCAGCGAATATAATATTATAATTATAATATAATATTATATAATATTATAATGTGTTTATATTTTGCTCAACGGCTTTTTAGTTAATCAGTTAGTGCATACCTCTGTTTGGTGACTCTCAAACCCCCTTCCCTCCCAATCTGGAACAGAATTCAAGTTCTCGAGCAAAGACCAATATCGAACCGAAGTACAAATCAATTCCGTAGCGTTGAATTCGATATTCATAATTAACAACAACTATTAACATAATCTCAAGGTCAAATACCACGTAATTATACGTCATGTAATATATATATTGTCGGAAATAAGTTGGTGTGGGTGGCAACACTGCGTTGGCGGCTACACAACAGGCGCGGGAAAACGAGACCCATATTTTTTTATCGGCCCGAACGTTTTGACGCGAGTCTCTTGATAAAATTATTCTCATTTAGTTTCTTTTTATTTTGTTTCTTTAGTTACGGCACCTGGCCGTAGAAAAGTTATATAAATAAATAAATACACCCAACAGTCACATACATAGTTCTGACCCCACACTAGGATATTAGTCCTGTGTCGTGGGTATCAGAAACTACGAGAGACTTTTCGGTCTCACAAACACCCAGACCCGAAACAAATATTTATGGATCACACAAACATTTGTCTCGGTGCGGGGATCGAACCCGCGGCCTCTCGTTTCGCAAGCTGGTGTCTAGCCAACTGCGCCTTAATTCTTACTTTAATTTCTAACAATATCTTATTTTTGTAGATTACAACAAATTTAATATCCACAAAACCACCGAAACAACCAAATATAAGACTTTTATTTCATATATCTGCATATATGCATCTCCAAACCTTCATTTTGGTATCACTTAATACACACAGTATGGCTTGCTAAATTTCGTTGACCGGTAAGAGTTTGTGATGATTTCATATCAATAAATATATACAAATACAAGTAACATTCTATGGGTAGCAAACACTCATTAATTAGCCGATGTGAACGTACCTGGAGGGCGTGGCGAGCATTAATCACTCCGATAGTACGCCAACTCTTTGCAATACCCCATACAAGAAGTTGTTGATTGATGACTGCTACGTTTCAACTAATCATCATTGGTGATAAGCATCTGAATGTAGAGCAACTGTTAGCTGTATTAGTCGATTTCTGTTTAACGATTTTGTTTGTATTCCATACTTCCCTTAACATTGCCAGAAACATATTCGAAATCAGTATTGCTACAGAGAATTAGTAATGAAAATTTACATATATGGCCCTATCCCACCATACAGCCGTCAATAACTCCTTTGCTCCAGGATCAACAGCGGCACGCACAGTATTGACACCGAGAACTGAAGCCCAGCGGATCAAAGGAAACCTGACATTTATATGATATTTTGTCCAATAAAATTTGAGAACTTTCGATAACGCCTGCATTTCACTACGTAGACGAGCCAGACTTTGCATCGTCATTATTGTGATAATCGGAATTAGTAAAACAATTGTGTTTATTTATATTGACTTGTCTATTTTCGCCTTTTATACCAACCAAAACTGTAATTACGTCATTTTAAATTATTAAATGAATACATCAATAATATTTATTTGATGTTTATACGGCATTTTTGGAGTTATAAGTTATTTAATAGGTCATATTAATATCAATTTATAAGCTTTGGCAATTTTTTACAAACCCAACCCTTAACACTCCCTATGGCCCCGCATCAATAAAGTTGCGTAAATCGTATCAAGTATTTGTTTTGATGAAAATAAAAAATCTCAATTCACAATTTCATTTCACTTTTCCATACAAACATTCAATTATTAAATAGGTTACCAACAGTATGTTTAGAATTACCTATTGTAAACACGTTGCCACTAAGGAGCTATTAACATAACATTATAACATAATCAACTAAATTTAACATTATAATATAAAATACTGGCTAAAATGTAGCGTTCTATATAAAAAATATGGCCAGTGACAATATTATAGAACACGAAGGTTTTATTCAACGTAAAATGTTTACATTGTTAAATCAATGACGTCACAGGCTGATCTAAATACCATAATAGCAAAGCCGGAGCGATCGATCTGTCACCGCGACGCTCCAACCCCGAAAGAGACTGTAAATAATGACAATGGATTACTCTGTTTTCCCTTTTTATTAGCTGGGACCAGATTAGGATGGCAAAAACGATAGGCCCGTTGTTTTTGCAATGGCACAATGGTCGAATTCCCATTAACATTTTCTGTTGAGTGAATCGGGCCTGTCGCATCCGTGGTCCTTTTTTGAAATGACCTCAGCAGCTTTCAGCGTTCATTTTTGAATCGAGTGGATTGATGTTTGCTAGTTATACAGTTTTATTTTTGACAGGACCCTTTAATGAAACATCATTTATAAAAAAAATAAGAGTAAAGTGGATACAACGATTGGATTAAAAAGCGTATGTGAAATTCAGTTGGATTTTTTAAAACGTACAAGTGAAAAATAACTTATATACTTCCTTACTGGACCAAATACATGCCCACTAAGTTGGACTCGCTGGATCTACTCAGGTGTAGGTCGCGGCGCGTAAATTCCAGTAGTAAAGTGAGCCCGCTGAGTTTGTTTCGCCGGGTCTTCTCAGTCAGGGTCGCGTTTGGATCCGGCGCGGTGGTAGCATTAAAATAATACGTGACGTTTCGGAAATATACAAGGTCCATCTCGTTATTTACTTTAAAATAATAATAATAAGATATTATGTATTTCCTGATGAAAACTAAAAATAAATTATAAAAAAAACCGTAAATATTTTTGTACAAATTATATAAAATAAACCATAGTTGAATTATCATGTAATAATAAAAGATTTTTCTTTTCTGTATTGACTTGTCATAAGTGCTATTTGATTGCCTACGTGACCAAATAAAGCAATTTCAATTCATTTCATTTCAAAAACAATTAAATTTGCTGATGTTGAAATTTACTAATACAAACAAAAATAATAGATGCGCTGGCAGTTTTAAAAGATTATGAAAAAAAGAGGGATATCATATTACGGTACATTGGGCTCCTAGAATTTTTTCGTTCTGTGACATACACACTAATTTTCTAATTTTGTCAGTCTATTGCCAAACCCCGTGGTGCAGTTGGCAAGACACCAGCTTGTGAAACGAGAGGCCGCGGATTCGATCCCCGCACCGAGACAAACGTTTGTGTATGATCCACAAATATTTGTTTCGGGTCTAGGTGTTTGTGAGACCAAAAGGTCTCGCGTAGTTTCTGATAAAACTCGTATCTTAGTGTGGGGTCAAAACTATGTATGTGACTGTTGGGTGTATTTATTTTATCTATTTGCACTGCAAGATAACTAGCTAGACTCTTAACACGATATTAAAGTAAATGTATTTAAAATTCATTGCCTTGATATTAAATTTGTATGGATTACATACTTGAAACGTCAACGTCTCGTAGTTTTATCATCATCATCATCAGCCCATAAACGTCCCACTGCGGAGCACGGGCCTCTTCTACAACTGAGAGGATTAAGGCCTTAGTCCACCACGCTGGCCTAATGCGGGTTGGCGGACTACACACCTAAGAAATTCCTAAGAACTTTTAGGTGTGTAGGTTTCATCACGATGTTTTCCTTCACCGTTGAAGTACGTGATAATTCATTGATAATACACACATAACTTGGAAAAGTCAGAGGTGTGTGCCTGGGGTTTGAACCCGCGACCGTCGAGATTTTCGACCGCGTGCCCAAACTTCGAGGCCATCACGACTTATACGTACGTTACGTAGTTTTATAAATAACAGCAAATTCCACGACATTTTCAACTATATATTATATAAATATTATATACAAGATGACGGTATTAAATTGTGTTCTATGTTCAACCTCCTTGCTCTTCTCAGAAAAAGCTTAAATACAATGTAGAAAATAACTAGAATATTTTAAAGTTTGTCTACACATACAAACTGAAGAATAGTTCAAAAGATATAAAAGTTCGATCCAATGAATCGTTGGCACATTCCAGACATAACTTGGATTTAGAGGAATAATATTGGAGTTCCAAACAGTAAGATCTTAACAAAGTAAAAGTTATAAAATATTTTCATAATGTACTCCTTTAGAACTTAATAAATATTAATCATAAATAATAAGAATAGGTAAATCTATCTCAGTTGGCACAAATATCCTGATCTTCGTGAGTGAAGCTTACTCGAATATGGTTTGAATCAGCTCGTCAGTCTTGATAACTCATCATCATTATCATAATCAGCCCATATACGAGTACGTCCCACTGCTGGGCACGGGCCTCCTCTTCAACCGAGATGCGTGATGTTTGATAATTGCGTGTTGGTTACTAAATTATGTTTACTTCCCTTTTCGACAGCAAAGGAAAACATCTTGAACAAATCTGCATACTGTACTCACAAGTAATTTTCTATTTATATATTGACCACCAATCCACGCTAAGCTGGGCCATTGGACTGAAGTCTTCTTCTTCTTCCTCGTTCTCTCACTGCTGAGGATCGCGACCACGCAGGATCAGTTTCCATTGGTTGCGGTCATAGGCGGAGTGAACCGCACGGTGCATACTGCCTCCCACCGCCTCCCTCACTGCGTCAGACTACCTTGTAGGCGCCCTTCCACGAGCCCGCCTGCCGTCTATTGTGCCCTAGATAATAAAATATAGTAAATGCCCAAAATATAGTACCTATAGATATGTAAAGTATTGTATGAACAAATTGTTAGTAAAAAAATTCGGTAATTTTCACAGAAATGCTTCCTGAAATGAATCATACTAATTGTTGACGGTAAAGTAATTTTTTTCTTAAAGAAAACACATAAGGCGGAAAATGATATTAATGACTTTTTAATGAATATTTATTTTATAGAGTTTCGAGTGAAAAGTTTATGGATACAAATTAATTATATTCTTTATTATATTGATGGGACAATCAAGTAAATTTTAAAATATTCGAACTTGAAATATTTGAACACGTAGGTAACTAGAGTGAATAAAGAATGATAGAATAAAATTAAGTAAATACCAATAGATATAATCGCATAATCTTGTTTCCTCAGCAATAAATTTCCCTTTTTATACATTGTCCAGCTCTAGTAGTCTTATCTTCATCATCAGCCCATATACGTCCCGCTACTGGGCACGGGCCTCCTCTACAGTTGAGAGGGTTTAGGCCTTAGTCCACCACGCTGGCCTAGTGTGGGTTGGTGGACTACACACCTAAGAAATTTCCAAGAACTTTTAGGTGTGTAGGTTTCATTATGATGTTTTCCTTCACCGTTAACGTGCGTAATAATTCTTTGTGAATACACACATAAATTCGAAAAGTCAGAGGTGTGTGCCTGGGCTTGAACCCGTGACCGTCGAGATGCACGACCGCGTGCCTAAACCCCGAGGCCATCACGACTTCTACTTCTAGTAGTCTTATACGAGTCGGTTAATATTATGGTACACACGATTAAAAGTGAACTTCCTAATCCTATAAATGCGAAAGTAACTCTGTCTGTCTGTCTCGCTTTCCTGCTAAAACTACTGAACCGATTTAAATGAAATTTGGTACTCAGATAGTTTAGACCCTGAGAAAGGACATAGGCTACTTTTTATCCCGGAAAAGGGGTTTTAAGGGGTTGAAAGGGGGGATGAAAAGTTGTATGGAAGTTAATTAATATAAATGGGACTCTATGGAGTAAAATAGACTACAACTTATTTTCTTTCTGAACCCAACCCTGTAGTCTACGCGGACGGAGTCGCGGGCAAAAGCTAGTGAACGATATAACGATACATCTTGTACTATTTATCAGTAACGTGTCTCTCATTATGCGATACTTGTATGTATAAAATACTTGAAAATATTGTAAAATCTGTATCCAATTTCCTATTTTAAGGTTGGCACGCAAGCCTGTAATTAAAATCCCAACAACACGAATTCATTAGAAAATCAATAGAAAGCTAATTTTGAACGCAGCTTGAAATTGTGTCATGCGCTATCTAATTAGCCGTCTCATTAAAACCTTCGCAGCTGTGAGGTGCACGTATACGTATTAAATTAACGCGTCGGGCTCACAAACAATATACACGTTGAGATATTTTGCATTAGGAAATATGTGAAAAAACTTTTCTCGCTAACTAAAAAAAATGCAGAGTGATTTGACGACTCTATCAGGCAGACAAGGTTAAAAAGTAAGATAAAATCTATAAAGTTTGAATTTTTTAACACAGATTCGCTTGGACATTATGGGAATACAATCCAAAATTTTATTATTTTATACATCCATAATCCATAACCTCACGCCTGTATTCCGCGAAGGGGTAGGCAGAAGTTCATTTCTGCACCCACATTTCACCAGGTATTTACCAGTCCCACGTAATTTGGTGGCGAGCCTATTGCCGTTCTTCGAGCACATTTCCAGACTCCTGCTGCTGCTGAGAATTTCCTAATGGAAAACCCAATAACACTTTGCCCGACCCGGAAATCAAACGTCCTGGGTTTGATTTTGATGGCACATAGTTGTGCCCTGAGACCACGAGGCAGTCGGTATTCTTTTATCAGGTTACAAAATCAAAGGCAGGAAGTAAAATACACTGCATAGCAAGACAAATCTGCGTTGTTGTATACTAAACTACCTCACATTTATATTTTAAAATATTCTTTGGTGCAGAACAAGCGAAACTCTTGTTTCAACGTACATAAATCACGTCAAAAACTTGACTACAGTTTTTGATGCCTCTGTATATTGCAAGTTTATTTTCATTATTACAAAATTTCACCCACTTTTATGCTTATATTTATTTTAAATCGATCTATCTCCCAGTATCACAATTTAATACGTGGAAAAATAAATGTTTTGTGGAATTTTAATTTATAACAGTTTTTTTAGCTCACCTAGTTACAGGGGGTATATCTAGTCACACAAAGACCGGCACAATTATGTCGACAGGTAAAAATTTCTTAATTGCAGTCCATCATTATCATCAGCCCATAAACGTTCCACTGCTGGGCCTCCTCTACCACTGTGAGGGTTTAGACCTTAGTCCTAGTTGCTGGCCTAGTGAAGGTTGGCGGAATACACACCTAAGAAATACCTAAGAACTTTTAGGTGTGCAGATTTCATCACGATGCCTTCACCGTTAAAGTACGTGATAATTCATTGTGAATACACATATAACTTCAAAAAGTCATAGGTGTGTGCCTGGGGTTTGAACCCGCGACCGTCGATATTCTCTGTATTTTTTTAAAGGAATAAAAAAATGTTATGGTCAGGCCATAGCTCACATACGAGTACATAGTTCTGAACCCACATTAGGAAACAAGTAGTGTGGCCAGTATCAGAAACTTGAAAGATTTTTTATGTAATACTTACTCAGATACAATAGAAATATTTCTGGATCAAAAAATGCCTAAATAATTAAACCAACTGTACCCACCGAGGTCGCCAAAACTGGGTAAAGTAGTCTCTAATGCTAATAATAGTCACCTGTATTGCTAGAATTAACAAGCCAAATTTATGTTCGTCATTTGGAATCCAAAGTATTAAATTCATTATCGAAATGTAATGAGGTCAAAATACTTAATTAACCCTCATTTCATAAAATAACTTTCACGTTTCCACACCACACGCACCGAATCCGGAAGTTGCGAAGAAAACTCGCTTCCCTTTCCGTTGGAATTGTGTTCCGACGCATTTTCCTTTTATTTCCACTGGCTTTGCGGTGGAAAATATCAA
This sequence comes from Hemaris fuciformis, assembly GCA_907164795.1. Classification (NCBI taxonomy): domain Eukaryota; kingdom Metazoa; phylum Arthropoda; class Insecta; order Lepidoptera; family Sphingidae; genus Hemaris; species Hemaris fuciformis. The sequence goes on along the minus strand of OU015438.1, from coordinate 13,214,938 downwards.
GGTCACAAGTACTTTCTATTCATTTTGTAAATTATGATGAGAGCTACTCGAGCCACTGGCCACGAGGCCACTTTCACGAGAAAGCATAAGAATTTCAGGTCTTAAACCTTGGAAATCATTACAGTTTCCCCAGATAAGTAATTTACATTAATTAAATTTGAGTTCCAAAAGATTATAATTTTTAGATAACAAATTAGAATACCACAATGGCTGGATTAAGCTTTAGAGACGTATACGTAAGTTCTATTTTGAGTTTTCACTGTATTTTAGAATATCAAGTAATATCTGGATTGTCGCGTCATAAGAGAGTCGCAATCTATCTGTCTGGGAAAGTTTTATTGGTATCCTTAATAAAAGCACGGAGTCAAATTAAATCTTAAAGTAAAAATATCAATTAGCGACTATTTTTGGGTTAGGACACGTCAAACAAGATAAAAATTTGTTTTTTCCTCAACGCAATTACTGATGAAATGGCATAATAATGCAAAAACGTCGATTTTCTGTCAGACGGAAATACAACATCCGTAAATTTATCACATTCATACCTACTACAGTTTACTTCTTGCTAAACGTAGCCAAAATTTCTGTCTTTATAATTACCAAAACAAAGGCTTTGAAGTTAGTTTGTTTAAACGCAAAAGCCCAAATGAATGACAATTCAAGGAAAACACGTTTTATCTTATTTGGATCAAGTTAGGAACGTCAGAATAAATATTTGCCGAACAAAATCTATTTGGTTCAAGTATTTATCTACGTCCTACATTCAAAATAATTGTGCTAAGAACTACAGTTTCCTTATATCTGTTTTGTATTACAACTAGGTGTGTTTATACATTGTGTATTGTAGGTATTTTAAGTCGTCCTTTTTAGGTAGACATTGTTCTTTCAAATGTGAAAACAGTTCTTCAGGTATTTATTATTTATTTTTGTTAGGAGAGCCACCCTATAGTCAGCTAGAACTAAAGCCGAATAGGCTGGCCTGACCAAAAGGTACCACTGTTTCCTTTGCAGTCGCCAAGTAAAGGGAAAGGAATTATGATCGATTTTGTAGAGCCGATAGTTGTAATTTTGCTCTTTTTAACACTTCGAAAGTAGAAGTGCAACAAGGCAATCCTTCAGCACCGACATCTTAATCATAGAATACCTCACACCATCAAATCAGCATGTCAAAACTAAGTATGTCGCGTTCCCCGATTAGTCCTCGTTCATACAGTTTTAAATAGGACATTTTTATCGTCAGATTATTCTTCACTTTGCACATTACTGCGGTGTGCGACGTAGAAATTTTGGGTTCGTTTACCGGATCAGGCGAAGTATTATTATTGCGATAACTTAGGCAATTCTCAAAAGCAATATGGAGTCTGGAAACATGCCCGAAAAATGGTAATAATGCCCCTTATTGCGTTGGATTAAAATTAGCTACCGAAATATGGGAATGGACATAAACTTCAGCTTAATCCATGGGGGATAAAGTTGTCATTGTATATATTTATGTATGTGTATAAGTACTAACAATAATTTCTCGCCAGTTGCCAGTCTATTTGGATTGCATTGCTTCCCTATTTAAAAAAAAATATATAAAATTCTCGCAAGCTTATTCCACTGACCCGCAATGTAAATGAAAACCTTGAGCTATACGTATAGCGAACGACTTAGAAACCCTTCATTAAAATAATTCATTTCATTACCCCAGTTAGACACGCGAGCTTGTTTTTAAAAATTTAATTATAACCGCGCGATGTGCCTTGGCTGCGCAAACATCGTGCCAAAAAAATCAGGATTAAGTTAATTTTCCATTGTGACTACCGGTTTATCTCGTTGAAGTAAGTAGGTTAATTAATATTATACGTATTGTACTATGTATTTGTTTGTGTAATTTTATCGCGAAATTCGTGTGCCAATGAAAACTTTTGTTTTCATGCTGAATTGTAACCTATCTGAATTGCGTATTGTAAACGCTACAAATAAATTTTAATGTTGGATTTTTAATTGGTTGTTTTTTTCGTTCGGAAAAGGTGTGAATATAAAAGTCCTACATTGTTATTTTTAGTCTATTTTTCTGTTATATCCTATTCTCAAAAATGTGGAATTGACTAATTGATTTTTAATAATTTTCTTCAAAGAAAATTAATTGCCTCGATAGTTCATAAGTACGGAAATAGTTATTTGAAACACAAAGGGGAGTTGATACTTCAACAAGTTATAATTAGGGTGTTATTAACTAGCTTTTCAACTTTCTGTAAACGTGTAACAGAATTTATAATTAGGACATATCATTTGACTTGCAGTGATGGCCTCGAGGTTTAGGCGCGCGGTCGAGAATTTCGGCGGTCGCAGGTTCAAACCCAGGCACACACCTCTGACTTTTCGGAGTTATGTGTGTATTCACAATGAATTATCACTTGCTTTAACGGTGAAGGAAAACATCGTGATAAAACCTGCACACCTAAAAAAGTTCTTAGGAATTTCTTAGGTGTGTAGTCCACCAACCCGCACTAGGCCAGCGTGGTGGACTAAGACCTTCTCAGTTGTAGAGGAGGCCCGTGCCCAGCAGTGGGACGTATTTGGGCTGATGATGATTTGACTTAATGATGACCAATGTGGCCAAAAAGTTCTCGAGTGGAGGCCACGTACCGGAAAGTGCAGCGTGGAACGTCCACCAACAAGGTGGTCGGATGACCTAGTAAAGGTCGCGGGACGTCGCTGGCTGCAGGCTGCTTTCAACAGGTCCCTGTGTAAGTCATGGGGAGAGGCCTATATCCAGCAGTAGACCTCTTTTAGTTAATAGGCAATAGTTTAAAAAAAAACTTACTTGACGATTCAAAAGCACTTGTAAAAGTCTATTGGAATAAAGGTGATTTTGACTTTGACTTTGACTTTGACTTTTGGCTGACAATGATGATTATGAACTATTGCCGTTTTTATGCAAAATAAGCTTGCTGCTCAAGACCGGGATGGTTGGCGCCTACTTGGGGAGGCCTTCGTTCAGCAGTGGACGGCGATAGGCTGAGAAGAAGGTTACAATTTAATATACATTATCAAGTTGCGATGATTCAAGGTTTAGGCGCACGGTTGAGAATCTCGGTGGTGACGGGTTCAAACCTCTGGCACACACCTCTGACTTTTCTAAGTTATGTGTGTATTAAAAATCAGTTACCTACCTATCACATACTTTACGGTGAAGGAAAACATTGTTTGGAAACCTGCACACTTAAAAGTTCTTAAGAATTTCTTAGGAGTGTAGTCCGTTAACCCACACTAGGCCAGCATGGTGAACTAAGGCCTAAACTCTCTCTCTCAGTCTCTCTCTCTTGTAGAGGAGGTCCGTGCCCAGCAGTGGGACGTACCTATATTGGCTGATAATAATTACATTATAAACTCCATGGTTCAGTGGGTTGGTTGTAGGTTTAAAAATAAAAGGCCGCGAGTTTGATACCCACATTGAGACAACTGTTTTTGAGGTCCACAAATATTTGTTTTTGGTGTGTCTGATATACACGACACAAGACCTACGTATATCTCACTACGACAAAACTATCTATTTACACCTGCAAAAAATAATAGAATTAAACCAAGCCTTCAGTTGCTACGTATACCAATATTTTTATCAAAAAATAGATATTTTGTTGAAAATAAATTGACAGGGAACTCACGTTCCAACTTGAAACAAGATAAATGCTTATAATATATTTTTTGTCGAGTTCGCCTGAGATTATGCAAAGTAAGGCGGCCGAAATAAATGGTTATCCCTTCACACGTACAATGCTTATCACGGGAAAACGTAACGTTAATTCCTTGCACGGGTGCGATAAACACTCACCATCTTGCATCCTGCTCGCACCCCATTCGAAATCTTGAGAGCGAAAGGGAAAAAACTCCAGAGACAGCATCATATGCTAAAATGACAATGGTTGTTCATTGGTTACATGGTGTTATTTTATTCTTAGCACAGGGTTGACTGTTTGAGCTCACATACGATCTTTTAAAATAAAAATGACCTTAAAATGTCTTAAAGTATGATTTTTATTCTCACACTTTTAAAAGAATACTCGAAAAAATCTGTATCGGTTGTATAAACTATTTAATTTGCATAAAACATTAAATAAAAAAACAACACCGGCTCCACACCGAAATTTTCATCTAATTCTATTAAAACGTGTCATTCAAAAGCATTGTAGCTGGAAATTAATTACTACGAAGCCCTGATACATTATTTTCCCTGGAAAGTTGATGTCCATTACTGGTTACTCGATGATAAATAAGTTTAGCACGATTTATCGATTCTATTAAATTGCAACCTCATCTCGTTGGAAATTCAATTATATTTTTAAAAAATAGAACTAAATTGAAAAAAGAACGATGACAACGTATTGCTCGGATACATCCACTGTAAGTACATTAAAGAAAATATTGTGACAAGATAATACAATGGCCGGTTCTATATCGTAAGGTCCTAAGAAAACAGCTCGCATGGCAGCACCATCTCCGTTTAAAACACTATTATTCTTCTTGATGGGAAAGGATCCGTGTTTTCATACTTTAACTACTTCACCCATATTCGTTTCTGCGGCCACTTTGCTCTGCAAACTCACTTCAATAATTTAAAAATTATTGTGTATTACAATAAAGTTGTTAGAACAAACAGTTGTATGCAAGGAGACTAAATGGTCTTGAAAGAATATAAATAAACATATATAGGTACACATAGTTTAATAAATGAACTATGAAATTTACATTTATCTTCTTCATAATGTATTTTTAAGCTGCGTAGTCCAATAAGTTCTTAATGTTCTTAGGAATTTCTAAGGTGTGTAGTCCGCCAATCTGCACTAGGCCAGCGTGGTGGAGTAAGGCCTAAACCCTCTCAATGGTAGTGGAGGCCCGTGCCTAGCAGTGGGACGTATATGGGCTGATGATGATGTTGATGATGATGAGTCCAATAAGTGTACACACAAACAATATTCCAACGATTAGCATTTCTTGCTAAAAATACCTTGGATATTGATTTTAATACATCAAAAATCTCCATCAGTTGATGTTATGATAGTTTGAATATCGTAAGCAAATGACTTCTGCTGCTCAAAGAATATTTACAGAACACTGTCTTCTAATAGCGTAAGCGTCTATCACGGCTTAAGATCCAGTTGCTTCTCTATATATCTTCGTGCAACTAAAACAACTATGCTACCTACGGTTTTATAATGTGAGATGCGCCTTAAGTTTGAATTAAACTTCTCTTTTCTTGTATAACAACACAATTGATAACTAAACATGCTCAAAGTCATATCTTTGACTGCCTCATGCGGGTCTAGTATGTGCTGTATGATTTCGAGGTCCCGGGTTCAATTCCCGGATCGGGCAAAGTGTTATTAGGGTTTTTCCAATAGAAAATTCTAGCTGGCAGCACTGAGTCTGGATATGTTCTCGAAAAGCGGCAATAGGCTTGCACCCAATTATGTGGGACTGATTTGTATTTGCGAAATGTGGGTGCAGAATATACCTCTACTTATCCCCTCGGAGAATACCGACGTGAGGTTATGAATGTTTGTGTTGATCCTCTATAGTTCTACTATTCAAACTAACATCATCATCATCAGCCCATATACGTCCCACTGCTGGGCACGGGCCTCCTCTACCATTGAGAGGGTTTAGGCCTTAGTCCACCACGCTGGCCTAGTGCGGGTTGGCGGACAATATCAAACTAATCAAACTAACATACGGATCTGAAAAGCTCAGGATGATGTCTCATAACAAACCACTTTGACGTAGAAATAGAAAAGCCTCTCAATTTTCAACAAAATGAGTGGAAAGGTACGCCCCAGCCGTATCTATAGTAACGTCCTCAAATAATACGAAATATGAGGAAACGCCAATCTGAATCAGGGTAGACAAGTATATCTAAATATGGGAAGGGAAGAGGATCGCAATTTATTAAACCTTCATCCTCGAATTACGGGGAAAATATTACATGTGGATTTTGTTAGAGACATTTCAAAGAAATTTGTCGTGATAGCCGATTCGAGTAGTTTCGGGTTCAAAGCATACAATAAAAAGCGCATAATACTTTTTAATTCTTAAATAACTTTGAAAAATTGGAGATGTGTGCCTGGGGTTTGAACCCACAGCCGCCGAGATTCTCGACCGCGTGCCTAAACCTTAATGCCATAACTACTCTTAAGCTTTGAACTTAGCTTAGTTCACTTCTTCCTCGCCAGTACTTCTAAATATACATACATACATAAACTCACGCCTGTATTCCCCGAAGGGGTAGGCAGAGGTGCATTTCTGCACCCACATTTCGCTAGGTATGTATCAGTCCCACGTATTAGGGGGCGAGCCTATTGCCGTTTTTCGGGCACATTTCCAGACTCCGTGCTGTTACTGAGAATTTCCTAATGGAAAAACCCATCAGCACTTTGCCCGACCCGGGAATTGAACCCAGGACCTCTAGATCCCGCGGCACATACTTGTACCGCGAGACCACGAGGCAGTCCTGTGCCGCGAGACCACGAGGCAGTACTTCTAAATATATAAAACTAAAATACTGATCGGGCAAACAACAAATCCAATATATCAATGTTTACTCGGTATAGAAGCACAGAAACGGATAATCGCAGTAAATCTGTGACGGAAGCCGTTAAGCTAGCCATATGCGTTTTTGTAAGACTTCGCCGGGATATCTGAACGACCCCGATATGTGGACGCGATACTATGTATCCTTAATCATACTGAACAGTTGATAAATCACACATAAATTTAAATACACAGTCAGGTCATAAGTATTGTCACATAGTAAAAACTTTTCTTTTAGAATACTGGCCACAAAAAAGTTTATTGAATTCGAATTTCGAATTGTTCATTAAAATAAAAATGAATACATTTTAAAATTTTAATCATTTTTAAATATGGAGTGGCCGCGCAGATTGAAGGCCTATATTCAAAATCACGGAGGTCATTTTGAATAAACTTTAGTGTCATAAGAATCTATGTTTTGTTAAGTTCATTTTGGTATATAAATGGTTACATAATGAATAAACTTGTTTCAGTTATTTTATATTAAACATGTGACAGAATTTATGACCTGACTAGGTACATATGTACCTGTGTTTACGTCTGTCCCATAGGGGTGGGTAGAGACTATGGATTTCCACTTTGCTCGATCCTAGCACAACATTCATCAATCGCTTCATTCATTCACGCTTCTTCAGGTTGCTCCTTACCCTTCATTTGTTCAGGATGTCACCAATCTGTGTGTTATATGTTTTGTGAGGCTTAGCCCTGCAAACACTCCCAACCACATTCGTCACTCTACTTACATACAAAAATATCCTTGTTTTCTTTGATAAAGACTGATTCGACTGCCTCGCGGTCTTGTGGCAAGTATGTGTTATGCCGTCTAGTGATCCTGGTCGGGAAAAGTGTTATTGGGTTTTTCCATTAAGAAATTCTCATTACCAACACGGAATATGGAAATGAGCCTCGAGGTTTAGGCACGCGGTCGACAATCTCGACGATCGCAGGTTCAAACCCCAGGCACACACCTCTAACTTTTCGCAGTTATGTGTGTATTCAAAAAGAATTATCACGTACATTAACGGTGAAGGAAACAGCGTGATGAAACCTGCACACCTAAAAAAAATCTTAGGAGTTTCTTGGATGTGTAGTCCGCCAACCCGCACTAGGCCAGTGTGGTGGACTAAGGTCTAAACCCTCTCAGTTGTAGAGGAGGCTCGTGCCCAGCAGTGGGACCTGTATGGGCTCATGGTGATGATGCAGAATATGTCTGCAGCTTATAATATGTAGAATAAAGATATACTCTATGTCCAAACTAAATTCCATTTAAATTGGACCAGCGGTTTAGGCCTTGAAGCGTTATAGTCAGGCCTTATAGTAAGGCCTTATTAGTATGGATATTAAATAATTCTCGCCACAATCCCTATATTATTTTAGGCAACAATAATAGAATTTCCAGCAAGGAATAACAGTGCGCAGTAGCAAGAGTCGCGATAAAAATTCCGCGCGTTTTTACAACTTGTTTGGTTACACTCTGATTGACTGACCGCCGCGTTTTTTTATTGTGTTTTCTGTTTTTATCGCTCGTTCATGTCCGCGCAGCGTTCGACTGAAAACACGAGCACGACGAAAAAGTCAACGCAAAATTGTATTAGGATTCACGATTGCGTTTTGTGTTGGACCATCGCGATGGGGTTATGAATAAAATTTTCTGGAGAGTTCGTTGTTGACAAGAAGTTTTATAGTTTACACTCATGCCAGTATCAACTGATAGACATAGGTGTTTTGCTTCAACCACTTTACGGCAACCATTGTTGAGTTTTAGACTCCGAGCTGCTACTAATATAAATAATAGTTAGACAGCCCCGTGGCGCAGTTGGCTAGACACCAGCTTGCGAAACGAGAGGCCGCGGGTTCGATCCCCGCACCGAGACAAATGTTTGTGTGATCCACAAATATTTGTTTCGGGTCTGGGTGTATGTGAGACCGAAAAGTCTCTCGTAGTTTCTGATACCCACGACACAAGACTTGTATCTTAGTGTGGGGTTAGAACTATGTATGTGACTGTTGGGTGTATTTATGTATTTATTTATTTAGTTCTAGGAATTTATTTTCGTAAAGAGTACAAAAACTAATTTCGAATAATTTAATTATTATCCTAATTATTTAGTCTAATATTTAGATCATAATATGCCATAATAACGCTTTATTGGTTAAAAATTATGAGCAAAATAACAATAAAGTTTATAGTAAGTGCTGTGAATGCTACAATTGTGAATCTTGAACTTTGTAATAAAAATGCTAGTCATTATTATCCACAAAACAGAATTCTATTAAAGAAATATTTAGAAAAGATTATTCCGTTGTGGACGTTAATTTACGAACAACAAAAATCCATAGACAATTCCGAAAAAGGTAAAAACATGAAAAAAGATAAATATTTTTCTTTTATCGCAGGTAGGTAACTAATGCCTTATGTTTAGGAGCTATAAAATGTTGCGCCCTAAAAGTTTTAATTGTTTAGTGCTCGCATGTATCTGAATTAAGAGATAAAATTTATTGAGCCATTGGCACCGGGTATCATAGGATTAATATGGCACATAAGTGTATTTTAGCGCTGCTGGTCATCGGATATTATCGTCCCTGATGTCTTACTGGCTCCTAACTACGTAGCATGCTAGGAAAATAACTCAGCTCGCATATTCTTCAAGTACTACACCTTTCGTAAGCAGGTAATTCGAAAAGATACAAAATTCAAAATTCCGTCACCGCCTACCCCTTATGGCCAACACAAAAAAATATTTATGGTAATTTAAAAAAAAAGTTAATTATAAAAAAATATTAAAAATATTAGTCTATATTAGATAAAAATTAAACTTAAAAAAATTAAATGATATACAAACCAGCGCCATCTATTCATTGAGACGTGGTCGCTTAAGTATGAGTGTGCCGGTTGTATCGGGGTTTGTCGCCAACTAATCAATCGGCTTATGGCTTCGTCGGTCACACGGTCCGCTTAATTACTAGATGTGATCTAATACATATGCTATTTCTGTTACGCGTTATTAACTCAATATATTAGACGTCGCATTAATTGAGTACAGCATGGTGATAACACAGGCTGTGAATTACAAAACGTGGTGCTTTTGTGTACATTTTTATTTGTAATTTTTCGGTAATGCTCGCTTAGGATCAGAAACGTAGAGTTTAATGTTAATGTGTATAACATTTTTTTTATTTTATTGTACCTACTTTTGAATTAGAAAATTCCCAGCAAAAGCAAATTCTGCGCGTGTGACCAAAAACAGCAATAATCTCGCAATCTATTAAGAGGTAATCATGAGGGCTATATATTTATTTGAAATCGATTAAAGGACATAACCTCCAAGGTCATGCTGAGTTAAAAAATCTCAGTCGTGTGGATGGCAGTGGCGTAGTAAGCCTGACTGCATAAAGAAGTGTCATGTCATTGACCATCTCTGTATCCGAGTTGGTTTTACTACCTGCATGCTTTCTAGTGTATCAAAGCAAATGTATATAAGAATTTGATGTTAAAGAATGCAGAGAATACGTGGTTGGGAACTTCAACGGTTTCATGGTGCGAGTAAAATAAAAACTGGGGCTCTTAGTGCTTTGCGGGAGAGAGCGGACATAGCATGGTGAAACAAATCTACCGAGATGTATTCATATGAATTTGAACCAACCCGCGAACTTGCAAGAAAAAGACCTTGAAACCAGACTTATTTTCTCTTGCAGTACTTCACGAACGTCTAAGAGTTAAGTGTTTACACCACTATAAAACATTATAGCTACGTTTTAGCTCGTGCGACAATAGCTGGCGAAGTTGAAAAGCCAACTGAATAGCAGAGGACTTTCCTAAAAATATATTACCGACTTTTATGGCACAAAGGCGTTGGCACAAGTAACTTTAAGTCTGATTACCCATTTGCAGCCGCAGTTTATTTGCTTCAGATTTATTCAGTGGCTTTATCTTTTTCAGGTCATCGGATGCAGGAGGTAAGTATTGGATTTCTTAACTAGAATCTCCTAGTTATTAACTTCGGACCAAGAAAAGTAATTGGCAAATGATGCGCAGGACAGACCAAATAGTTTCGAACGGACAGCAACTATTACAATCGTCTCTCACCAATCGAAATAATTATGTAGGCCTCATAGTAGACTGATTTACGGAACATGACACTCTAAGGTGATATGCAAGAACAATATCAAATCGTGATCAAATCTAGCAAAGCAGCCTACTGCTTCGCTAACCAATTACAAATAAATAATAAATAAATACACCCAACATTCACATATATAGTTCTGACCCCACACTAGGATACAAGCCCTGTGTCGTGGGTATCGGAAACTAAGAGAGACTTTTCGGTCTCACAAACACCAATAACAAATATTTGTGGATCACACAAACATTTGTCTCGGTGCGTGGATCGAGCCCGCGGCCTATCGTTTCGCAAGCTGGTATCTAGCCAACTGTGCCACGAGTCTGAATTCTTTGCCAAGAACTATGAAAAAGATCACCATCATCATCATTCTCGACACACATTTACTCACTTCTGGACATAGGCTAATACAAAAAGAAAAACTATAAACCACTATAAGGGGAAAAATTATACCCAGTTCAATCTTGTCGAACATAATCTCATTTTACTGAGACGATATTATGGAGGGTAAAGGTAAGGAGTGTTATCTTGTACATGCAAAAGTGTCCGTCAAAAAGTATTAAATTGGGGGCGCCACATTAGCATCAGCATCATACATTTTAAAGGAAGCGGAAATCAATAAACGTAATATTCACAGTTCAGGATATAAAATCACTCTAGCTACACGCGTTTTTTCATAATAACTCTTTAATTATTTACTTACTATTTGTACTCAGAGAGTGCTCACTTTCTTCGGTCATGTGGCTCGCCGGAAGCCCGATAACTTAGAAAAGCTCATACTAGTAGGACGCATGAACGGGAAACGGAGCAGAGGTAGAGCACCTGCCCGATGGACGGACACTATCAGGGAACGCACCCGACTGAACATCCCAGCAGCCATGCGCCACGCGGAGAACAGAGCGGCCTGGAGAGAACTTGTGGCCGGAGTTATTAATAGTGGTCACGACCCTCAGCCTTGAGGGAACGACTAAGAAGAAGAATTATTTACTACATTATTTTGTACAACGCAAGTAGTTGACATTTTCAATAAGTAACTACTTTAGTCGACAATAATATTAGATTCATACCATGTCCTTTGTCTACACCAGCGCCATTCTGGAAGGTTTTTGAACTGTTATTTACAACTGACCGCTGGACACTTTTTTCGATCTTCTACCATATGAGATGACACTCCTTACCTTTACCCTCCATAGACGAAATATCGCAAAACCGTCTGCAACTTTTATTATTCATCTCGCTTTTCCAAAATATTTACGAGCAAAGAGAATTAAGAATTAACTTAATTAGTCATAGTCTATTAACACTAATACTGTGTAAGAACATAATACGTTACTAAATATTTAATGAGGTAACCGAATATCTAGCAGTACTCTTTTAATATACATTAAGCGGATAAGGTTGTCCTTTAAAGTCATGGTAGGTTAATAGCCAGCAATGTTTAAAGTAAATACTTCAGAATTAATCCAAGACAAATTTAGTTTTTTTAAAGCAACCTGCAAATCATTTCATTTGGCTATATGGTATAAAACTTTCATAACTGTATTGTACAGCGCTGATAATCTCATAATGACGTGATGGCCTCGAGGTTTAGGCATACGGTCTAGAATCTCGGCAGTCGTGGGTTCAAACCCTAGGCACTCACCTCTGACTTTTCTAAGTTATGTGTGAACTCACAATGAATTATCACGTACGTAGATAATATATTTTTCATTTAATTATCCATAGCAAGAGCTGTACAAAGACACTTATTGCATCTGAGAGTACAGGCGCACAGAGCAACGTGCAACTACCAATCAGAGGCGAGTGAGTCTCCCGAGGATCACAATAATTACACCGCGCCGCTTAATTGCTTAAAGAACATTATATTGCAGCGACAACAGATATGCTAATGAGTAAACAGGTCCGTTAATTGGTATTTTTTAATAACAAAATAGTATATTTAATATAAGAAGGAAATTGTGAAGGATCGGATTGAAAAAAAATATATACTAAAATCATGTGGACGATAATGATGAAAAATATAGTACAAAGAACAGTTATAGGTCGCTTACTTACTGACTAATCAGGTAGTAATATTAATCAATTACTACAATTACTGTTGGTTCTAAAAAGCCAAAAAAATTGCTCGCTTTTTTTAAGGTGATGAATGCAGAGGAAAATATTACAAAATTCAATAAATTTTGACTGGTGTTACATAGAAGTTTGTATGGTAAAACATTACATAATTAATAATAAAATAAATGTTATTAATTATTATGAAAGTAACATAATAATTTGCTTTATCATCATCATCAGTCTAAATACGAGTACATCCCACTGTTTGGCACGGGCCTATGCTAATTTTCTAATGTGCTTTATAACATCGTAATTTATTTCATACTTCAAATTATATTTATCTTAACGCCCAACAAAATTCAACGTGGAAAGATGCACGTGATCAATTAACCTTCAGTCTAACCCTCAAATACTGTACGGCAATGTTTAAAAACATACCGAGCTTAGATCGGGACGAGCACGGCTTAACAGGAAGACAAACGACCTGAAAAAAAACGCCCGAATACGCCGCGTTGCAAACCATCCACGACTCGTCCGCGCCCGTTGCTACAAAGGGAAAGTTTGTGTTAAATTTCGAAGCGAGTGACGTCACGATGGATATTGTTTTTCCGTTTTATATTTTTCATTGTCGAACGCTGTTTAAGTAAATATTACATTTAAATAAAGAACGCGAGAGGCTGATTGATTGCCCAGTATCGGTTCGGATTTTAAATTTTAACTTTTTTTTCTTTTGACTGCCAAGTGACTTTTTTTACTGCCGTTATGAATACCAATGTCAAGTAATTTATCAATTACTTTGTGTGATAACTTTAAATTTGGAATGAAGGAAGGATTTTTACGGGTAGGTTGAAAAATGTTTGTTAGGCGTATGTTCGGAATAGTTTGCCCACTGCTGGGCACGGGCCTCCTATATAACTGAGACGGGTTAGGCCTTAGTCCACCATGCTGGCATAGTAGTCGACTAGACACCTAAGATGTTCCTAAGAAATTTTAGGTTTCCTTTATTTTTCTTCATCGTTTATAAAAGTTAATATTTACTTTACATACATGTTTTTATAACTATAACTTTTTATGCTAACCGAATATATGTTTTTATGGTTATTAACGGTAGTCGTTACCCGTGGATACGAATGTCCTACCACAGCAAGTATTCACAATAATAAAATAAAATATTATCAATACAAAAAAAAAAGATTTCAATAAAGCTAAACGAAATGTAAAGAAACAACGAAACTATTCACGGATAAAAAAAAATGCTTTCCTTTCCATTAACCCCACCCGTATGAGTATAGAATTACAGCGTCGGTAAGCAATAATTTAAGGCATTTAACTACGAGTTGCGGTCACGCCCACAACGCATATTCCATAATTCATCAAGAATAATAGGCATTCTGGATGAAAAATTTTTTTTTTTGGTTAGTCTTTACTATTTACTACCATTGAAAGGTAGTGTAATATGTAGAGACCCCTGAGAGGTAGGCTGAACTGTATTTTCTTTTGTGGGAAAATTTCCCAAAACTTACTTTGCCCAAAATAGGAATGAAATTCCAGACCTCTAGATCGCAGAGCGCCTACTTGTGCCCTGAGACCACGAGTTAGTTGAAGAAGAAGAAACACCCAACAGTCACACACATAGTTCTGACCCTACACTAAGATACTCTTGTGTCGTGGATATCAGAAACTACGAGAGACTTTTCGGTCTCACAAATACCCAGACCCGAAACAAATATTTATGGACAATTGATTCAAAGCGGGAATCGAACCCGCGGCCTCTCGTTTCACAAGTTGGTGTCTAGCCAACTGCACCACGGGGCCGTCACCGGGAAAGAACAAAATAAAATTGTATTTTTTAAATCCTCATTTTGATTTTAATATTTGTGTTCATTTTAGTCTATAAATCTCTTTTAAATTCGTCACTCGTTCAAGTAAAACAGCTCACGTGTGCCACAATCAAACATCAAAGACACGACGTAAAGAAGGTGAAATTTATTTTGGATAGAAACTAAATAAAAATACCTTACCGTGCCGTCGATTTGTTCCGTTTAATAACGACAATAGAATCCTTTAGGGTGTGGTCAGGGTGAATAACGGTAGGGCGCGCGTTGTTTATGCCGGGATAAAACTTCCCAACTGGAACTTTTTAAAGACACATTGCTGAGGATTTTGTACATTTGCGGGGCAAATGAGTAAAAATTGCTTGGAAGAGTAATTTTTTTTTTTTTTTTTTTTTTTTTTTTTTTTAAAGTGTTATTGGGTTTTCCATTAGGAAATTCTCGGTAACAGCACGGAGTCTGTAAATGTGCCCGAAAAACGGCAATAGGCTCGCCCCCTATTACGTGGGACTGATACATACTTGGCGAAATGTGGGTGCAGAAATGCGCCTCTGCCTATCCCTTAGGGTGAGAACAGGCGTGAGTTTATGTAGTATTTTTTTTTATTTTTGAATTTATTTCTAATTTATTAACGAGTTGAATAATTAGAATTAGAATTTCTTAGGTGTGTCGTCCGCCAACCCTAATTAGATCAGCGTGGTGGACTACGGCCTAAGCCCTTTCAGTTGTAGTTGAGGCCCGTGCCCAGCTTTGGGACGAATATGGGCCGATGATGATGATGACTCTTGTAACCTTTCTTCATAGAAAGGAGAGTTTGTCAAGAGACTGATTTGTCATAAATCCGAGAATTATTACGTTGTAAGTCAAACATCCACACTACTATTAGTAGCATGAAATTCATCACTAAAGATTTATAAACCATTTCATTTCTTCACGCTCCCGCCAATATTGAAACCACTGCCTAAAGAGCGGGTTATAAATTGTGGGTTCGGCAGAACGTTTTTAAACGTAGAAAAAGGGGCGAATTTAAAAATAAAGCGAGTCTCTTTAGGAATCGTTAATAATTGTGAGAGAGCTAAGCAGGTGGGGGTGTTGGGAATAAAAGCGAAAAGTAGAAGGCGAAATCTTTGGAAATAATTTTCGTATGTACAGTTTTCGAACTAAGACTGTAATGGGAAGTTAATAAATCCTTATTTAACCCTAAAGGAATAGGCTATTGAATCTTTACTAATGAAACACAAATTATGTGAAACTTTGCAAATCTCAATTTAATGAAGTTTTGGAACACGCGCTACAGACCTATTGGCGTATTTAGTAGAGACATAGGTAATCCTGGGTAAAATTATATTTTTCTAACTTTCATACCATTTAGTTCTTAACTCAGAGATAATTCCATAAACTTTGGTAGTCAAGGATGTTATTGAACATATAGGTCGATCATTTACAATTATTTAACAAATGTAAAAAGCAACAATTGATAGTGTATCAAAACGAGACAAATATTTATGTGACTTGAAAATGTCCTAGAAGACCAAAGACCTCGTAGTTTTTGATACCTACGACATTAGACATACATAGATATTCTTCGGAAATTGGGCATCATTATATCAGCAATTATTAACAAAAAAAAAACAAATAAGCAAGTCAAATAATGTCTATTTTGTAATAATAAAATATAAGCGTACAAAAAATCCAAAACTAATAAAACAAATCTCACGAAATTACCTTGTCCAAGTAGAAAACTGTGAAGGAACTTTTTAAAATGAACAAAAAATTGTACAGGCGAATTCAAAAGCTTTAAAAGCCCCAGTAGAACAATAATGAACAAGTTCACGTCGCACACTGGAGTATCACTTGGAATATTTCACCAAACATACTTATTACTTCGTACTTTTTAAGATTTTTAATGGAACCTACTACCTACCGGAACTGTACAGTGAAGTAGCTGAAGAATCCGTACGGCATCTCAAATAATATAAGGTATTTTATGTACATTAAACGTTAGTATGTGTTACATCAACATATTATAAATTAAAGAAATATATTTATTTAAATTCGAATTTCAAATCCAATATACGTCAGTTAAGTTTAGTCGCCATTACATAACATACATAATCAGCCCATATACGTCCCACTGCTGGGCACGGGCCTCCTCTACATCTGAGAGGGTTTAGGCCTTAGTCCACCACGCTGGCCTAGTGCGGGTTGGCGGACTACACACCTAAGAAATTCCTAAGAACTTTTAGGTGTGCAGGTTTCATCACGATGTTTTCCTTCACCGTTAAAGCAAGTGATAATTCATTTTGAATGCACACATAACTTCGAAAAGTCAGAGGTGTGTGCCTGGGGTTTGAACCTGCGACCGTCGAAATTCTCGACCGCGCGCCTAAACCTCGAGGCCATCACTGCTCATAGTCGCCATTACCGGGCACAATTTCAGACTCCGTGCCCATTCCGAGATTTAATTATAGGAAAAAAAAGACATTTATCGCCTTGAGAATAGAATCTGGGAAAATTTATGTCGCATGAAAAACTCGTTTTTGTATAAAAAACATTATATTATTTAAGTTATTTCACTCGTATGAGAAAAAGCCTCTAACAACATGCAGTCTAACGCCGTACCACAAAGAAATTTGACATTAAACAAGTTAGCTTTCAAGTATAATTAAAAATCAATAAATAATATTATAATATAAGGCTCGATAATTCGTGGCATTATGGTACATTATTACTCAATTATGACCGCGTAATAGTTGATAATTATTAAAGCGTATGTTGATCAATAACACTAACTACTCGTATTATTAATAAGCGCAAACATTACTTAAATTTTATTATTGCTATATTATATTTATACCTTTTGATCTATTGTTATTAAAAAACACGATCTAAGACATTTTTATGAAGACTGTGTCAATTATGTATATCAATAATAATAGGAAAAGGGCCTACCCGATGGAAATTAAATAATTTCAAAAAATGATAATTATGGCAAATGCCACCCCAACGTCAATAAAAAAGGAGTCGTCATACCATGAAATGGTTCACTTTTTAACAAACCGGTTAAGTTGACTGAAAACGTTAGGTTGGAGTCATTTCTGGAAGATAGGCGTTGAAATTATTATTTGACAACGTGTAAGCGATAATAAAAATAAACGAGGCTTACGCCAATAAGTTGTCATACTGTACACCCGCCGTCTATCTTACTCATGCCACGGTACACATATACGCGTATATTTAAGTTAATGTAACTTTTGTATTCATCGTTTTAATGGCTTTTAAAGCGAAAGATATTTCATTTCAAAAATATATGTTGTTCGTAACATAAATAACTTGATGCTCGTATAAAAGACATATTTTACATTGCAATAGCGGAAAAGTAATGAACTTTCTTGGCTGTAGCTACCTATTACTGGTGATGGAATACGAAAAGTAATAGTATAATATTGTGTGTCCATAGTAGTTCTAATGCGAACGTATTACACGGTTAATAGGCATTAGGTATTAATCTACCTTACTGACCTTGGTCTAGTCTTCACATACCTCATAAATTGTTTGTCTAGTATAATAAGGTTAGTCTTTAAGTGGCTCACGAAGATTCTCGCCGATTTTACTGCGTTGTTTTTTTTTTATCTGTGAATTTCAAGCCACTATACGAATTCATTTTAAACTTGAAAGCGTGAGAGCGAAAGGTCAGTGTCGGCGGTACACAAAATTCCGTTTCAACGCTTAGCTAATAATACGTTGGTGAATTCCTCGTAGTTTAATTTAACCAAAATAATGAGTGAAAATAAAACGTCCTATGTATAGTATTTGATACGAATGTTATTTTATTTATACATATATGTCGGAATGATCAAAATACTTTAATACAATTCAAAGATTTAACTATCCTCGTTTATTTAATAAAATAGACTAATTTAAAGATCGTATAATAAGTTGCTGATTTGACTAATTCTAATGGATCAGTATTGCTATTGACAAGGACTCGCGTGGTATGATTATTTAAGAGAGGGTGCGAAAAACACTATATAAGCGCAGACACGAATCACTCCGACATATATACGTTAGGAACTTAAATAAGTAAGCGATAGCTTACATCAGAGTAAAACTATCACGAGGCAACCAAGGCAGTAGTCGCAGGTCGCAGTCGATCTAGGGTGTTTTTAACAGAGTTTATGGGGTGTTCAGTAATGAAATTATCAGCAGCAGCATGGAACTGAATAATGTGAAAGAGATCGGAAATGCTAGACTGCAACAGAGCCGATGACTGTTACATGGGTATTAAACAATCTGTCTTAGGTTCTTTTGCAGTCTCATTTACCAGACGAGAAATGGTCACTAAACTGGCCCTGTGATGAGTGATACACACTCCATCGGAGACTAGATGGTAGACCATTATTAAAATTTCGCTAATGCAGAGGTGCAATTTTGCACCAACATTTCGCCATTGCGTTTTCCCCATGTAATTAGGCGTATTGTCCTTATTTGGGCACAGTCCAGACTACGTGCTGCTACTAAGAATTCCCTAATAGAAAAATTCGACAACACTTTACCCCACTGAGAACCGAAACCTGGACCTTGAGATCACACAGCACTAATTTGTACCGCGAGGCTACTTAGCATTTGCAACAAACAATTACATTCTTAGTGTTCTGTGTTGCAATTACAAAACAAGTGGTTGAAATCTAGGACGTAAAGAACACTACAAAAAAACATCAGGCGCACAGTGATGAAAGTTTATTTACAGCCAGGCTGAAATGTTGCTTGCCACACCTTCCGAGAGCACAGATCGTCGTAAACTAAAATTAATAAATCAATATGTGGAACCTAACACCAAAACACGACACAGCTAATAATAACTCTAGCGTCAAGCCAGCGTATCTATGAGATAACGATGTAAAGGAAACTATAGGAGCATTAATCAAGTCGGTCCGAGGTAGTCGGGACCAATAAGGTTGTATATAACTCAGCGAATCTAATTTGGCTCGCCCGACCCCTGCGAAGGGTTAAACGTATTATAGGTGTTAATAATGCAGGTATATTGTTTCTACCACAAATTTTGTCAACACTTAATTATAAAGTGACCGCGAGTCATTTATTCTTTTTAATGTGTTTTTTTCTATTGTTATTGTGTATTTAACCCTTATTAAGGTAATTGAATAAAAGGACTGTTTATTTTTTTTATGAAAAGGTATGTTAGCTGGGTGCTGTGTATAATTATTTATTGTAATTTAAAATTGATGGTACACGTAGATATATTATTATTATTTATAGGTCAATTAATAGAAAATAATAATGAAAGGACCTGCCTAGCTGTGCGATTTATATCGACTGAAATATAAAGATTGAAATTTAGCTGAAATTTACAGTTACTATTTAGAGTTTTTTACGACACACGAAAATAAGAGCAATAACTAAAGCAACAAACGCCCTGAATTACGCTCAAAAGTTAAAATGGTAGTGGGCAGGACATGTTGCACGACTAACTGATCATAGATGGACCAAAAAAGTAACATTCTGGAACGGTCCACTAGGCAAAAGAACAAGAGGTAGACCTATAACAAGATGGGAAGACGATATAAAAGCAATAGCTGGTCCAAACTGGGGTAAAGTAGCTAAAGATAGAAACAAATGGGCATCACTGGAGGAGGCCTTCACCCATTCTGGGGTTCCGGTAGATTAAATAATATATATATATATATATATATATATATATAAATATATATATATATATGTGTGTGTGTATATATATATATATACATATATGTATATGTGTGTGTATGTATAATGTATATATATATGTATATATTGTGTATATATTTATAATATAAAATACAAAAGATACAAAATAAAATTATTTTTTTAGGTAAGAAACAAATAAATAACATAGAATTAAATTAAATAAAACTAACACATACTTATGTACATAGATTTTAAGAAATGTAAATTTACTGGAAATAAAAGGCTTTATTATTATTATTATTTAGAGTTTTAATTACATAAAGCACTGAACTAAAATCGCGCAAAATTGGCCGGAGAGTAATTATTTTTGCAACAAACCAACACAGCAATTAGTGTTTTCATAAAATTACTTCCATGAAGTTCATAATGCCTAGAAATGAATGAGTTAATGGCTTTACAAGAATTTATTAGCGCTATAAAACTACTTGTTCGCGCATAGAACTTACTTGTTATTAAAATAGATGTGTTTAACAACAGTCTCGTGATATAAGTAAACTTATAATTTTGGCAAACTTAACACATTTAGAATTTCATGCTTACAAACATTCACGTGTATCAAATACACCGTTTTGAACACACACTAAGATAAAAGTCTTGTGTCGAGGGTTTGAAACTACGAGAGTCTTTTCGGTCTCACAAACACCCAGACTCGAAACAAATATTTGTCTCGGTGTGGGGATTGAACCCGCAACCTCACGTTTCGCAAGTACCAACTTTATTTTAGCTGGACACCAGTCCAGCTAACTGCGTGACGGGGCTGTATTGCTAAGAGCTATATAATATACTACTACTAAGAAATTTGCGCGGAACCAACAATTTTTTTTTTTATTTTTTTCTCAATTAATCACGCTTCGCCTGTTAAGTATGTTATAACACATGCTTGTGTGTCAAAAGTTATGAAGTCGTCTTCGTTTTACGTAGGCGGTTAGTAATTTCATATCGAAAAATAAATCAGAAATCTCTAATATTGCTAATCAAGAATATTTTTTTTAATATTAAACTTATTTATAACAATTCTATTCGCGTATTTCAAAAGAGGAACAATGCCACACAGTATTTTCATACAGCACACACACACAAACACAATCAAAACGCCTGATCAGTAACGTAGAATCCAAGGTACATTCACAACGCACATTCAACACTGTGTCTCGTAGGTGCAAAACACAGCTAGCATTATGATTTAATAATACACCTGGAAGCTATTTACGTTCACACTTTACAACGTACATAGTTAATAGGGTGCGCAGGTATCCGCAATTTTAGCTTCGCCTTGTACGCCGGGGAACACGGTTAATTAACTTATGTTTCTGTTATTTTAATTAATTTTATATTCTGCTTTTTACTTTTTGTGGTTGGTCACACTTGTTGCATATTTGAGGTTGAATTATTTTTGGCGTAATCAAATATTTATGATCGATAAAAAAGCGTTTATCTGGGACACTACTTTTGTAGAAATTAAACAGAAATTTAAGTAAAGAAATGGTATGAAGTGTAGTAAAGTGATTCTATAGGGCCAATTACAATTACAGCTCAGTTAAGCCAGCTTGACGATGGAAATAACACGAATTTTAATGATCAACTTGAATAATGAGACTGGAGCACAATAACTAACAGTACTTTACTCTCAATCTTACTTATTGAAATTTCTTGGCATTGAAAATAGTAGGATCTTTGTATCACCCTGCTTTATTGATCTACATAAGTGAATCGCATACTGGGATCAGCTTGAGAATATCCACTTATGATCACCCTGGAAATTTACTGTTTGTTTTTACATTAAGTACTTCGAACACATAGTATTTTTCATCAGGTGGACTGGAAATATTAATAATTACTACAACAATTTATAATTTTCAATTAACAGTACGAACCATTACAATTCATGGTTGATCCCACACAATTAGAAGTAAGTTCTTAGTAGTGTTATATATTCGTGTCGGAGGCTCGAAGGCATTTTACCCCAACGCGACGTCGCTTGCATCCCAAATGCAAGACAGTGTCCCAATTAAGCTATCTGAATGCGAAATGAATGAACGAATGAACGGAGCGACTCACTTAGGACTGATTGTTGTGAGCATTTGCATTTCTTTGCCGGTAAAAGTAAGTTTTGATCATGTTACAGTCTTCGCTACAATGCTTAGTAAAACAATGTCGTAATTCTAGCGGAGGAAAGTGTTGAGTACTTTTCTGTCCTGATATTTTTACAACGTAAAATAATTCTTTTAATTTTATTATATGAAGACGTAGAAAGGCTAGTCGGACACTTGAAAGTAAACTAAAAAGAACTGACAGTGAATGGTGAAAGAAAGAAAAGTGTTTTGCCACGACTAAGAATCTACAAGATGTTATTGTATTTTTTATATACTATACACGAAGATTTAGAAGAAAGCAAGACTGATGTTCTCTTACTACTACATCTTGAGCTTAACAACAAATAATAACAACTGTTTAGGTAAAATTTTCCAGAATAACATAAACCTTTTAGAATAAATCTGATTATCATCAGTTCCAAACCATCAAATTATTCCAATACATCAACATCTAAACATTCATTACCACAGTGAGCTGATCCAATTTTCGTTCATATTTCAATTAACTTTATGACTGACAGTAACCATTCACTAATTGTATTAAGTTCTTGATTACACGCCGTTGTTCCAGGGAGATTGACTAAAGGCGACTATAGATTGAATTCACAATTCGATTATGCATCTTTGGCTACAGTTTAATTGCTTCTAGTATATTCGATGTTCGAATATAGTTGATTAGAAAACTACATATAGGTATAAGCTAACTACAGTTAGTTCTCAGACATTAGGGTTGTATGAGATGAACTGTTTGCATTTAGGAAGATTTTAGTGCTTCTGTCAAAGATAAATAATATTAACAAAAAAAAGTGTTACATATGGAATGCAGTTATAGATTTTCAATTAATTGGTACGACAGAACATGATTTATTATCATCATCATCATCATCAGCCCATATACGTCCCACTGCTGGGTACGGGCCTCCTCTACAACTGAGAGGGTTTAGGCCTTAGTCCACCACGCTGGCCTAGTGCGGGTTGGCGGACTACACACCTAAGAAATTCCTACGAACTTTTAGGTGTACAGGTTTTTATCACGATGTTTTCCTTCACCGTTAAAGCAAGTGATAATTCTTTGTGAATACACACATAACTTCGAAAAGTCAGAGGTGTGTGCCTGGGGTTTGAACCTGCGACCGTCGAAATTCCCGACCGCGCGCCTAAACCTCGAAGCCATCACTGCTTTTATTATGCTTTATTTAAATAAATATTTAGAGACATAATAAATGATAATAATTAAGTATGCAAGAAATAAGGGTAAACTGCTATTTGGCTCTTGTAGGTAGTACTTTCTTCTTTATAAGTTTGTTAGAAACAAGCAATCAATGAAGGACAGTGGATTAAATTACTAATTGCTCATAATTTTGTCTGCGTTTGATTATCTAAATAATTTCTGCCTTCAAGACTTGAACTTCTAAAGGGTG
This sequence comes from Hemaris fuciformis, assembly GCA_907164795.1. Classification (NCBI taxonomy): domain Eukaryota; kingdom Metazoa; phylum Arthropoda; class Insecta; order Lepidoptera; family Sphingidae; genus Hemaris; species Hemaris fuciformis. Next base: position 13,191,098 of record OU015438.1, on the reverse strand, counting down.
AAAAAATATATGGATAAAATCACTATTGAAAACTATGAATAATACGCCCTCGAGTCTCCGGCATGAATACAGGTTCAATAGGACGTTTCCTATTTTTTTTAAATTTCGTAGTGAAAACGTAAGTAAGACAGTTGACCTCAAATGAACTGGAACACAATTTAAAAAGTTCAAGTAAATTTAATATCTTCAATAACACCCGTCAATAATAGCATCTAAGGATAATAAATTTCATAGGACGTATCTTTACGATTATATTATCATTTTGTACAGACAAGCGGTATAAGCATGTGATATGCCATTTTGAGGTCCCATGTTCAATTCTTGGGTCGGGCAAAATGTTATTTTGGGTTTTCCATTAGTAATTTCTCCGTAGCAGCAGTCTGGATTTTCCCGAACAGTAATAGACTGGCTCTGTATTACGTGGGACGAAAACACAATTGGCGAAATGTGGGTACAGAATTGCACACCTACCAATCTTTATCTTAATCTACCAATAACATCTGCCTATCATATTTATTTTACTGCTAAACATTTATATTCTAGGAAAAGCGAAAAAGGATTAACTATTGTACAAGCCCTGTTATTGCATATCAAAGCACGTCAGCGTGTCAGCGGCGCCGACTGTGTCTTGTGTAATCAAAGAGACCCTGCGTTGTGTTAACGACGTTTCATACACGTATGTGCGGATTATGTAAAATCCAGTATGACGGAAGCTGGGAAGGATTTATGTACGTTTGCTACGTTTTCCGATGTTCATACAATTTTTATTATTGAAGTGAAACTTCTTTATCGACGTATGGGAGTAATTTTATAGCAATGTAAAAAAATGTAACGGTTTTTATTTAAAACTACATAGTTAATGCCTAGTGAACAGTGATGGACTCGAGGTTTAGGCGCGCGGTCGAGAATCTCGGAGGTCGCGGGGTCAAACCACAGGCACACACCTCTGCCTTTTCGAAGTTATGTGTGTATTCACACTGAATTATCACTTGCTTAAGCGGTGAAGGAAAACATCATGAGGAAACCTGCACACCTAAAAGTTCTTAGGAATTTATTAGGTGTATAGTCCGCCAACCCGCACTTGGCCGGCGTGTTGGATTAAGGCTAAACCCTCCCAGTTGTAGAGGAGGCCCGTGCCCAGCAGTGGGACATATATGGGCTGATGATGATGATGAAGATGAGTTATTGCCTGCAAATCCGTATGCGAAATATTAGAGTTCAAATAAATCTTTTCCTGTTTTAGCCACATATTCAAATGTAATGGGCTATAGAACACTAAAATATTTTTTCAAATCAGACCTCCTGGTCCAGAGATTAGCGCATTCAAACAAACAAAGAAAGAACTTTATGATATTAGTATACATATGTATGTATATCTATTTGAAAGTTTTTTTTTAAGTAAACATGTATGGTATATCGCTTATCATTATTTATTTATTATTTATTTATCAGTTCAGTTTTTTCAACAGTATTTTTCATAGGATTTGAAATATGAGGAACATGAGTGAGGTAAAAAGAACATTTCATGTTGAAAAGGTTTTCATATTCAAATAGCACGCTATAATATGTAGGTAGTGTATGCATGCTGTATGCAATACGTCGTCATGCCTACAAAACAAAAAAAAATATAAAACATCGATTCCTGCGTGACATTACGCTAGTGACGTTACCCTATTTATTAAATATTTAACAAATATTTAGTATCATAAATGCGAATGTGACTTTGTTACGCATTTATCTTAACTTGTCTTGTCATTATAAAATGTGGCACACATATTGCCAGAAACAAAGAAAACCACTAAATATAAATCTCCAGTAAAAACCTGAGCAAATTACTGATACCAAGGAAAGAAATGTTTCCCATCACTAAGAAATTACCGTACCGAGGGTAGTAAAACTGAGGTTAACGTACTTACTAGTTGTATTTCTACCCAGTTTTAAGAATGACTTACACTGGATTAAGTTATGGATTCTCTGGTTAAAAACTAATTGTCATAGCAGCGTGAACTCGTGAACGAAAATTGGCAAGCCACTTTGCGTTGTCTATTCTCTATTTTACAATAAGTTGTTGATTATTATTATTATTTTATATAACAAATACAAATGCCCCATTCAAATATTTAATATCACTTTCATATCAGTTGCACAAATGGTTGTTATTAATGAAACTATATTTGAACCGCAAAAAGTCATTGCGCGGCATGATTGTTTAATTTTGCGGTTAAAATCCTATATCGGTTGGTAACAAATGCAGAATAGTCGTGTTGCCGACGTGAAACGTGCAAACCATACTTCGGCTCAAACATTATTGCATACGATGTTCAGCGTACATCGATTTTAATTCTACATTTATTTATGTTCGTAGAATTTGTTTATATAATTATAATGATTGAGCTGACATCTAAAGTACATACATACATAAACTCACGCCTGTATTCCCCGAAGGGGTAGGCATAGGTGCATTTCTGCACCCACATTTCGCCTGGTATGTATTAGTCCCATGAAATAGGGGGCGAGCCTATTGCCGTTTTTCGGGCACAATGCCAGACTCCGTGCTGCTACTGAGAATTTCCTAATAAAAACCTAATAACACTTTGCCCGACCTGGGAATCGAACCCAGGACCTCTAGATAGCTCGGCACTTGTACCGCCAGACCACGAGGCAGTCATCTAAGTCTTGTGTCTCTAATAAAAGCTACGCGAATCTTGAGGTTTCACAAATATAAGGATGCGTGACATATTCGTGAACTCTTCAAAAAACCTGTAAAATATCGCGCTTGTGTTATTAACCCTTTATGTGTGTCATAATTAGAAGAATAAGGATGAAAATGCAATTTCAACAACAATCCAAAATAACTTTACAATGAATATAAAATACATATATACGTCTTACTATCGATACTTTTCAAATGTATTCTCCACCTCAGCTCCAAGTGGCTTTCGTTCAAAATACATATAACTGTGATTGCTTTTACAAATATCGCAGAAACTTTTTAAGGCGATTTGCTCGGCGCTTTATTTTACTAGGAAAACTCAAATCTGCTAACTTTATATATTCAGCCGCTGAATCGCTATCTATTTTTGTGTTATTGGAAAAACTTTGCCGCTGAAACGTTGGTTATTACGTTGCGATATTGGGGATGTATTCTTATTAACTTATTGGATTAGCTGAGGTGACATCTGTCATTTGGCCGTGTTATTGGCTGCCCTCCTCCGGCGATATTAGAGCGGTTGGCACAATACATTATTAAATAACTTTGTTAGGGAAAATTAGCTTTAGATGCGTTAATTCCCTACATATTTCATGTAAGTTATTAAGATTAATTCTGATGGAAATTTAGAAACTAATATACCAGTAAAAATATTTTTGTGTTAATATTTATGCTAAAGATTATGCTTTAAAACAATTTCTTGCTTCATTAAATGAATAATATTTAATGATATTTTTCTCCTTAACGTATAAGCTAATATTATGTAGTTACTTCATCTCCTTTTAACCGTTGTGATTTAATTAAATGGACCAGATGCATGGCATGGCATAGCATTTTTTACTTCCACCCCATCCACTAATTCCGTAGAGTATTCCATAACTCAATCGAAACTTTACACGAAATTTGACACAAAAATTACCAAGCACTTCGTTAGTCCATTCAAACATCCAAATTAGAAGGGGATGTACTCCGGCCATAAATCATAATCTACGCGGCATGTCGCCCGGTCTCTGGGGGCGGTCATAGCGGCTGCAATATTAAATTTAATTTACTCATCTTGATTAGTTTGGCGGTCGTAATGCCACTCCTCTGTTGGATGCAGTCCTCTTCATTGTATTCACTTTGGGAAACTGCTACTGTTGGAGGTCTAGCCTCTTTGTCTGATTTAAACCTAATACGCTTAGGTACTTCATTTGGTACAATTGCTAGTTTTGCTTCTCTATTGACCATTTTCGTGCTTGTGTTTGCAATTTTGTTTGTCTCAGGCGGTTTCGATTTAAGAGTTTTGGACTTTGATATGTTTTGCTTACTTGATATATTTTGAGAAATCTGAAATTGTCTTAATCTACTCACATCACTAGATACAATGTTATGTTCTTTGTAATGCCATGTAAAATAACAGTTAATTATTGCCATTAGTATGTTTTAAGCTTTCGTCTAAGTAAACATATTACAGAATATAGTTATATTTAGATTCCACGAAACCATTTCATCTGCAATCTGGTAAGCACTTTAATTTCCTCCGTATTTATCTAGTATCTTGAAGCGAACCGAGACGTGGATGGAAAAATTTAGATCTGCCTACCCTTCAGAGATACACCTTTGAATGTAGCTCTAGACAATATATCTCACAGGAGGGTTTGCTATTGTGTATACAATCTATAGTATAATACACGAAGTTTAGTCCAAAGCCAGTCAACTAGAATATATGCGATCTAATTAAGGTAGTGGAACGTAAAGATATTGTATCTTTCATCGAACCATACAAGCGATGGATTGCCTTGTTGAATTGAATGGATATTAACTGTAGAGCGATTATATCTCCTTTAGTCTGGAATAAGGGTTTTGGAAGTCGGGTGATGTGACTGTAGCTATCAGCGAAAGTAGCTGCGAATTTAAATTTCCGTAGATTGCCATATCTGACGTACCATATTCCTGAAGGGGTAGGCATAGGCGCATTTCTGCAACCACTTTTCGCCAATTGTGCTTTTGTCCCACGTAATAATGGGCGAGCCTGTTGACGTCTTTTGGGCATATTTCCAGAATCCGTGTCGCTACTGAGAATTTTCTAATGAAAACCCCAACGACACTTTGCCCGACCCGGGAATCGAACCCAGGACCTGTACACACGGCATGTAGAGCACGGTACATACTTAACTATTGGATATTTTTTTTTATACAAAGTTCTCAATATTACGGTGTCTTAAAAATTTACCAGTACATAACAATAGGCTCATCCCCTTTTATAATAGCTATCCCTGAGTATTTCCCGATAGAAAACCCAATAACACAATTTTGACGCGGGACTCCACAGTCACACGCCATACATTTTTGCCTCGGGACCAACGAAGCGGCCGTCTTATTTAACCCTTACTAAAAACCAGTCTGCAGCAACCCTGTATTTTCGCTGTTTCAAAATTCTCAGTGTAGACTCAATTGTGCTCTCGCCAAATCTTTTCAGTGTTTATTTTTTCATTTTCGTTGCAGCCGGAATAAGATCAAACAACAAGCTTAATAAAAACCAACTGGAAATTATTGTTCGAGTATTGTATTACGTAAAAAGAATGTTTCGTTCTCAGCAAAATATTCAATTAGCGATGTTTTTATTTAAAACATTAAATAGGGTTGTCTAGATTACTATTTCATGCGGCATTTTCCTGCTTAGTGTTTGAATAAAAAATCTTAAGCACTACCTGATAGTTAAATTAAGCTCGTGTATAGCCTAGTGGTTCAGTTGAGTAATAAATATACTATTGCTTACAATAATTTAAGAAGACTTCTTTAAGCCCAAAAATTTCTGATGCTTTGTGATGTAATGCATTCCAAATGTCGTTTCTATTATTGAATATCAACTACAGGTGAATTCAAAATCTATGATTTTTATAAAAAATTGCACACGAAATATAGTCCAAAAATTTTATATTTTTATGCATGAAAAATCAGCCAATATAAAACCCTCGAATGAGTCAGCGTGATACCTGAAGGCACTTTTTCGTTCAATTAATAATTTACTGTAAATAAAATTTGTAAACAGACGTTCCCATTGAGGCTTACTTTGGATATTTTTGAATGCACCTTAATTAATTAGCGGAATTAAGAACTTGTTTATCTGTTTTATATTCGTGAGATATTAATATGTGTATTGAACCTGCGCTTTATCGAGTTTTATCTTCTGTATTGCTTTATATTTTTAATTATGAAATCAAAATTAAGGTATGGTTTGTTAGTTTACGGGTCCTTTAGTCGCAGTGTGAAAAACCATTTTACTGTACGGACATAATCATGTCAATCTACGCGTAGGGAAGGGAAGTAGTGACGACCTCGTGGTTTAGGCGCGCGGTCGAGAATTTCGGCGGTCGCGGGTTCGAACCCCAAGCACACTCCTCTGACTTTTCGAAGTTATGTGTGTATTCACAATGAATTATCACATACTTTAACGGTGAAAGAAAACATCGTGAGGAAACCTGTACATCTAAAAGTTCTTAGGATTTTCTTAGGTGTGTAGTCCGCTAACCCGCCCTAGGCCACCTTGGTGGTTTAAGGCCTAAACCCTCATAGTTGCAGAGAAGGCCTGTGCCCAGCAGTGGTATGTATGTTAGTTTCCCGTTCGGGCAAAGTGTTACTGAGTTTTTCAATTAGGATATTCTGAGTGTTATGACTGAAAAACGGCATTAAGCCCGCCACCTATTATGTGGGACGACAACACAATAATAACCTATAAATACATAATTGGGGCATACAAGCGTCAGTGTATACAGTATGTATGAATAATAGCTTAAAACGAATCTCGAACAGTGAAATTGCTAGAAATAATGTACTACTTGTCCCTTTTTTTCATCTCTTCCTATCTCTCAAAAGCAGAGCAATTCTCCAGTTGTTGCAAGCCACTTGGTCGCTCGCTGTTCCGAGTTAAAAATTAAATCCAACTGGCAAATATCCAAACACGGAAAATCACGTTCTTGTAATAAAAATATGTCACCGGCCCACTTGTGATATCAAATTAATTTTGTATACAATAAGATATTAAGTGCTATTTGGTCGATATAAACGAAGCTCCAACTTCTCTTTTTCGTGCATAGGAGCTAGTTGTATATAGATTGATGGAAGTACCGCCGATATCAGTATAGACCAGGGGCGGTTCTTCCATAGAAGCCCAAAAGCGTTACACGTTAATTGTGTAATGTCTAGTGTATTATTGTTTTTGTGGGATTAGGATATTCTCATTTATATGTCAAATTGCTTTTCTTAAATAAGGATTCAAAACTTACAGAATATTATTCGGATTTTTAAAGGCAAACTGGGCTTTTGGGCTTGTATAAAAGTACAGCCACTGTGATAGACATATTTAATCGATAATGGCGCATAGACTCTGTAAATAGCTTCTAAAATGTTACTTTTTAACGTATTTAAAAGTAAAAACCCAGAGTAAATGATTTGTTTATTTTGTAAAAAGAAGTTCTCGAATTCCGTTTTCAAATTCGCCTGAAAACTGTGTACACTCGCAATGCGTGGGCATTGAATACATTAGGTAATTCATTATACTGGCTCAGTTCCGTATCAATTTACATAATTACTTTTATACAGTGGTAAAAGTTACAGCAAATGGAAATTTAATTACTTTTTTCTTAATCCGTGTTCAATGCAATTTGTTGGAAACAAATTCGCCAGTTTTCGGCGCTTCTTGTTTGCGGAGAGCGAGCATGCTTACACAACTTTACAGCACTTTATTGATTAATTCAGTGAGTGTTACATAGTGTAATGAAAGAACATAATATGCTTATTATAATATTCTCAGATTTTTTTTAGGTTCAAAACAGGGTGTATTCAGACCGTGATCGGAAACGAAGGCAGGTAATAGCTAAGGTGATTACTAAGCCCCGGCGTTAAAGAAAATCCCAACAAAAAATTAAAAAATTAAGTTTTCCTCACAACCAAATACATTTTATACCTATGGTTGTTCATCACCTTAGCTAATAATAATAATAATAAATACACCCAACAGTCACATACATAGTTCTGACCTCACATTAAGATACGAGTCTTGTTAGCTATTACCTTCCTTCGTTTCCCATTGCGGTCTGAATATACCCTGTATATCATACTTTTTAAGAGAATCTATGAAACTTAAAGAATTATTACTAAATAAATACTGGTTGTGCTGAAAAGTAAAGGAAGGAAACTGACACTTGAAACAAGTAAAATACTCGTAAACTGATTTTTAACTTTCACCTATTTGTACTAAGAATACCTTAGATACGTTCAGTCTACCAACACCTAGTGAGTCTTAATATATATTATCAAATATTATAAATTATTAATATTTGACATCCTTAGAAAATATTGATCCAATAATACAACCTCATTAGTTGTGATGGCCTCGAGGTTTAGGCGCGCGGTCGAGAATTTCGGCGGTCGCAGGTTCAAACCCCAGGCACACACCTCTGACTTTTCGAAGTTATGTGTGTATTCACAAAGAATTATCACTTGCTTTAACGGTGAAGGAAAACATCGTGATAAAACCTGCACACCTAAAAATTCTTAGGAATTTCTTAGGTGTGTAGTCCGCCAACCCACACTAGGCCAGCGTGGTGGACTAAGGCCTAAAACCCTCTCAGCTGTAGAGGAGGCCCGTGCCCAGCAGTGGTACGTATATGGGCTGATGATGATGATAATGAATAATTCAACTTTAAAAATAGTGCTTAACAATAAACATTTAGAACTAAACATAGTCCTTCCATAGTAGTGAATATTCAAACAAATTACTCCTCATAGACAGCGCATCGTAAAAAGAATTAACACCACTATCATTTATTATCATGTCACACACGATAGCCCGAAAACCGAAAACAAATAAAACTCAGCCATAAAATAGGGGGAAAACAGCGTAATTTCCTCTCGGCTGTACTTCACGCTAACAAGGTAACAGATTCAAGGGGTCGTAATTCACCCCAGAAATGGGGCCTCGCCGATAACACACTCACCTACATCTCAAATTAAAAATACGCTACAGAAGGCACACTTTTCACTGTTAATACAAAGGAGTTTGCATAAACTTACGCCTGTAGTTTTTGGGGTGAATAGAGACTATAAATCGCTAAATACCATGAATCTCTTGAAAGGTAGATGTGGCTACGGGGATCATTTTAAAACCATAAAGTCACTTAAGGACTTATGAGAACACTGTTTATTTCAATTTAAACATTGTAGAATTTATTCTTGTTGAAACACAATCATTATAAAATTTATATGAAATATTACAAATTATATCAGACAACTAAACATGTTACTTCTTTAAGTGATTTTTACTGAATCATCAATGATGTCACTATTGCATTTAAACATATTATAAAACTGACATTCCTAATTTAAACTAATTCAAACATAATATACATAAACCATGACTTGACATGACTGCCTCGTGGTCTCGCGGTACAAGTATGTGCCGTGCGATCTAGAGGTCCTGGGTTCGATTCCCGGGTCGGGCAAAGTGTTATTGGGTTTTTCCATTAGGAAATTCTCAGTAACAGCACGGAGTCTGGAAATGTGCCCGAGAAACGGCAATAGGCTCGCCCCTTATTACGTGGGACTGATACATACCTGGCGAAATGTGGGTGCAGAAATGCACCTCTGCCTACCCCTTCGGGGAATACAGGCGTGAGTTTATGTATGTATGTATACATAAACCAACCAGATCAGAGTTTACATCAAACGAGTATGTATAATCTGAGATTACCAATCAACAGAATCATCATCAGTATAATATACATCCTACTGCTGGGCACGGGCCTTCTCTACCATTAAGAGGGTTTAGGCCTTAGTGCACCACGCTGGCCTAGTGTGGGTTGGCGGACTACACAACTAGGAAATTCCTAAGAACTTTTAGGTGTGCAGGTTTCATCACAAAGTTTTCCTTCACCGTTAAAGTACGTGATAATTCTTTGTGAATATACACATAACTCCGAAAAGTCATAGGTGTGTGCCTGAAGCTTAAACCGCGACCGTCGAGATTCTCGACCGCCTGCCTAAACCTCGAGGCCATATAATGCATACATTAGAAGAGAATATATTTCATTATCCTGTTTCATAATATGTCTTTAATTTAAAAGGATAATAGGTACTTATAACATTCTTGGCAACAGAAATATTAATTGTATACACATCTGCTTAATTGATATCAGCGAGTAAACAGTTACGTGTACCTTCCACAAATTTGTTCGAATTGGGCCGGATTTTCTACATATTATATATGTACCAAATATTTAAACAGCAGATTTGTAAACATTTGTTATTAGTAAATACTGTTACTGTCATGTGATTGTTTTGTATAAGGATTAATAGTAACTTGTAGGCACATACATAGACTCCCACACAGTTCCTCAAAGGGATAGGGAGAAATAATTCTACACCCACATTTTGCCAGGAGCATTAAATGCCATGTAAAACGAGAGAAGTCTGTTGCCGGTTTCCGATCACATTTCCTGACTCCGTATTGCTACTGAGAATTTCCTAACAAAAAAACTCAAATACACTTACTTCTACTCTGGAATTGGACTTAAAAACTTATGTACACACTTGTGCCGGGGAGACAATTATCCAGATTAGTACAGAATTAAGAAGGCTTGTAATATAAAGAGGAATTGTTTCAAACAAACTAATTTAAAAAGATAAATTAAAAAATAAACCATATCCGCAAATTGTCGGGATGCGGCAGCATTCTGTCATAAATAGTTTCACGTCTCTTGCGTTTGTCGTTTTTGTCCATTTCCAAATGAGAGAATTTTCAGGAAACGAGAAATGCGCTTCGGCCGTGCACTAGGCTGGAATTTTAGTGCCAGTAGGGTTTCCAACTTAGCTTAACTACTGCTGTCGTTTTGCTAAAGTTTGCATATGGATGTAAGGCCTTGTACTTTGATTAGACAGCTCATATAAATGCATCAGCTTAGCATCCCGTCATCTTTAAAAAAAATAAGTCAGATTAGTGAATTTTTAAACTAGTAGTCACGTGAAAATTATTATTAGAACTATGTAGATAAAAGCAAGGACTCTAGTTAATAAATCAGTCTCTGTAACATTCTGGTAACGAAAAATTAATAAGTCGTCAAACAAACCCTCTACTTTTCATTCTGCACCACGAACGGACACGTATATCCGAGCACCTCAGTCAGCTAATGTCTACAAATAAGTAATGCTGTTTTTATTCAATGTGTCAGACACCTATTGTTAATTACAATATGATTCATATTGTTCCCCGAGTTGAAATTAAAGGATAAACTAAAACTTGAGTATCCAAATATGATAACTGCCGTATTTTTCTTTATTAGGTACCTACTCAGTTTTGCATCTCCTTCGGTCGCGTTACAATAAATTTTGCCAACCAATAATAAAATAAATACACCCAACAGTCACATACATAGTTCTGACCCCGTACTAGGATACAAGTCTTGTGTCGTGGGTATGAGACTACGAGAGGTTTTTTTCGGTCTCACAAACACCCAGACCTGAAACAAATACTTGCGGATCACACAAACATTTGTCTCGGTGCGGGGCTCGAACCCGCGGCCTCTCGTTTCGCAAGCTGGTGTCTAGTCAACTGCGCCACGGGGTGTCTTTGACTTAGTTGTCACATCCTTACCTGGGTTTAAGAATCATAGATTTAGTGACATTTATTTGCGTTAAACCTTCTTTAAATTTTCTACCTTAGATACAAAAAAATTGTACTAACGATACAAAGGCTTTACAGGTATCAGCGCTTTTAATTGCCGTGCAATATTTTTATTGGTTAGCATAGATGAGTAGTCGAGTAAATATTTCTTATTGAAAATAATTTATAGTACAGCTTACGCGAGTGACTTTGTTTATTTTATCGGCCCGTAAGCATACTGCTGGGCAGCCAAGCCTTACTGTTTGATCTTTTGAGTTGATATGTCTTAGTTACTTCACGTCGGGTTTAACCGTATTGGTGGTGGTCTTGATGCACATAAAATAAAGTTCAAGAATAGTTTGATATTCTTTTACGACTTTAATTATGGGACAATGTGGTACTTGTAATTGATGGGTTGCGGGTTCGATTCCCACGTCGAGTAGAGTTTATTTATATAGCTTTTCATAAAATAATTATCGGTATAGGTATCAGTATCCAAAGTCAAAATATGTGCTCGAGACAGGAAAATAGGTTTAGTCCCCATGATTGGGTCTTAAAACAAAGCTGAGGACCCGTGGATGTAAAAAGACGCACAAGCGTATATTCGTGGCTGTATATATCAAGGAAAAAACAAAATTGCACATAGTTCCTTTATCGGATAACGAGTAGCAATTTAAAAAAAAACTTAGTCTATTATTTCATAAATGTCTAAGACATTTTATAAAGTTATTTTAGAACAAAATATTTCCACGCTGGAGCGTCTTTAAATAAAAAAGTGCTCTTCAAGACAAGAGTTCTCGCAGTCCGCTATCCCGGGAGCTTTGCAAACGAATTCTCGTGAAGCAGGTCATCCAAGGAGCAGTACACGACGACCCTGAGCTAGTTGAACGAATAAAACAGCTAATGAACATAAAATTTAAATTTAATTTAAAATAAACGTCATTTTAATTAAACCCCTTCCAATTTTAAAACGACGAAATGACACGACACAAAATTTTAATTAAAATGCAACTGGCCGTTTTTGCCTCGAAACCACAAATAAGATATGGCGGTGTCTCATGTAGCTTATTTCGAACGCTTCGAAGCACACAAACTGTGTTTATACAGCGTCGTTGTGAAAACTGTGACCCGGTGGAAATTCAATTTTAGGTCATAATAACATGTACCTGCACATCTCACTCCGCCAGCTCGGCTACTGTAATACTCCGCCAGCATTATTAAATCTCCTATATTCTGTGTTGCCTACTTCGAATTAGTTTTTCGGCGCTGCGTGTTGTCTGCAGTTGCGGTGTATTTACACTTTCAAATTAGCATTTGTTGAAAAGTTGCGGTTTTGGAAGTGCTCATTAATAAATTAACTTCTACTGTATCTATGTACATACCTGCAAATTATCTAGTGTAATATTCATCAGGCATGTTATATAATAAGTAACCGACATAGCCCAGCGGATCAGCAAGTTGAAGTGGCAATGGGCCGGGCACATAGCACGGAGAACTGATGGCCGATGGGGCCAAAAAGTTCTCGAGTGGAGGCCACGTACCGGAAAACGCAGCGTGGGATGTCCTCCGACAAGATGGTCGGACGACCTAGTAAAGATCGCGGGACGCCGCTGGATGCAAGCTGCTTCCAACAGGTCTCTGTGGAAGTCATTAGGAGAGGCCTATGTCCAGCAGTGGACTTCCATTGGCTGATGAATGGATGGATGGATGTTATACATACATACATACATAAACTCACGCCTGTATTCCCTGAAGGGGTAGGCAGAGGTGCATTTCTGCACCCACATTTCGCCAAGTATGTATCAGTCCCAGTCGTAATAGGGGGCGAGCCTATTGCCGTTTTTCGGGCACATTTCCAGACTCCGTGCTGTTACCGAGAATCTCCTAATGGAAAAACCTTATAACACTTTGCCCGACCCGGGAATCGAACCCAGGAGCTATGGAGGATGTAATACAATATTTTGAAATGATGTTTTGGAAAGCGGCTGATACATGTTGGATAGGCTGTATGGAAATACATATCTACTCCTAGCACATTTCTTATTTCCACCTGGGCACATTTCCAAACGTGTTGCTTGCTGTTTCTTCTTCTTTTGCTTGTGGTCATATCTAGATCAATTTTTGCGCCCTACTATCGCTTGATTCTACGTCATATGTCACTGAGTTTAAATATTATTCATCATTCATTCATCATCAGCCCAAATACGTCCCACTGCTGGGCACGGGCCTCCTTTACGACGGAGAGGGTTTAGGCCTTAGTCCACCACGCTGGCCTAGTGCGGGTTGGCGGACTACACATCTAAGAGATTCCTAAGAACTTCTTAGGTGTGCAGGTTTTATCACGATGTTTTCCTTTACCTAAAGCAAGTGATAATTCATTGTGAATACACACATAACTTCGAAAAGTCAGAGGTGTGCGCCTGGGGTTTGAACCTGCGACCGTCGAAATTCTCGAATACGTCACATAAAATATATATCAACAACAAGATAAAATTTATGATACAAATTTCTTACCAATAACACACAACCAATTACACTAAGATCATAAAGTGGGAAACTTAATCCGCATGCCATGAAGCCATTACAAGGCTCCGCTAACAACTCCATTGAGTTAGAATTAAAACATCCAGCCGCGAAATGCATCCATCAAGTAGTTTTAATATCATAGCGATATTTCAGCAGTCACAACCAGTCAGTCGGGAGTCGGCGCTCATTCGGAACAAAATTCGCTCTAACTACATTCCTTCTTGAAACTAATTCATTGCACTTAACTGTTGAATTCCTGCTTCCGAAGTTTCTTGACTTGCTATCTGCGTTAATTAGATTTTTGATTGTGTAAGTTTTTAAATGTTTCCGTTACGTTTGTGTAGTGTTGGTGAAAGCAACATTTTTTTTTGCTAGATTTATAGCTTTATATTTATTTTTGTAGTTAAACTTTAAGTCGTCAATCCTTTGCCCTGTTCCCAATTTTATTTGGTGTCGGCGCATTATATTTTGTCCTTCCAAACATCCCTATGAGCCGTCATGTCTTCACTCATCCTTTTTTCTTTCATATCTTCTCTTACGCACGCCATGCATCTTTTTTTTGGTCTTTCTCTGCTTGTCCATCCATTGACATTCATACGCATTACTTTTTTTACATACATATGCTACTTCCCTTCTCATAACATGCCCAAACCACGACAGACGGTTTCCTTTCAGCTTATCTATCATAGGAGCCACTTAAAGCTTCTGTAGCTAAATTTTTACTGAGATATTTTAAAAAATGGACAACATATACACCAGAGCCATTTACTAGTACTTAATATATATACTAAATATATATACATATACTATTATAGGTATACATTTATTTTTATACATAACATTTTTTAATTTTGTTTTATAAATACGATGGATCGTTTGTGTTTACATACGACGGTATGTTAATTATCGCATAGATATGTATATAATTATTGATACTATATAATTATTTATCTTATTTATAAATTATATTGTACACGTATATTACCCTCACATCTATCCATTCTGTATGTCCACCCTATGGTTGTTTCTAAAAGATCGACTTGAGCGATAAGACCGACAATTATACTGCGATCCTCTCTTGTTTTGCTGTTAATTTTTTCCTAGTGTACTAGAGTTTATTAATATTCCTATTTGCATAAATAATAACATATATACTAGTTGTTATGGAAATAATTTACCCTTGTCTTAGATCAAAAATATTACAGTAAAAAAATCATCAATCTAATACATTTTACTAGTTCAAACACCCGAGCAATGACAGAAATAACGATAAATGTTACATACATACATATATAAACTCACGCCTGTATTCCCCGAAGGGGTAGGCAGAGGTGCATTTCTGCACCCACATTTCGCCAAGTATGTATCAGTCCCACGTAATAGGGGGCGAGCCTATTGCCGGTTTTCGGGCATATTTCCAGACTCCGTGCTGTTACCGAGAATTTCCTAATGGAAAAACCCAATAACACTTTGCCCGACCCGGGAATCGAACCCAGGACCTCTAGATCGCACGGCACATACTTGTACCGCGAGACCACGAGGCAGTTACGAGGCACGATAAATGTTATCTAACGGAATCCAAAACACAGGCAACTAGCTAAATAAATGTATACACAATTTGATGAAGCGCCATTCAAACGGTTCACAAAGCAAATTATTCACGGTAATTTAGTAAATGTAAGTTCTTTGCTCCATTGTCGCAGTACACAGGCGTCGAATCCTCGGAGCGGGCGAGTCGACGAAAGGCTCGACTTCTCAAGGACAGAAACTCGCGTTGGGGATTCGAGGCCACAGAAAATGGTAAAACAGCAGTACTCGTACATCTGAGTTTTAATCTCAACTTTTGCTCCTATCTTCCTTGCTTCCATTAAAATATTTTTTTAATGTCGCGTATCAGTGTATGTGGATACTTTATTGTGGTTATTTTACTCTGATTATACTCAGGTGATGCCTCGCGTTTAGGTGAGGAAGTAGAGTAGTTGATGACTACTTATCTTCCTATTTATTTGTTTGATCAAGCCTCTCTTATTCTTTTTGGAAATACGGCAAACCACTTATAATATCCAAACATAGGTGATAGCTGTTAATGGTGGTGGTGCTTAATTCTAATAATACTTACAATTCATCTTTATCATCAGCCCATATACGTCCCACTGCTGGGCACGGGCCTCCTCTGCAACTGAGAGGGTTTAGGCCTTAGTCCACCACGCTGACCTAGTGCAGATTGGCGGACTACACACCTAAAAAAATCCTAATAACTTTTAGGGGTGCAGGTTTCCTCACGATGTTTTCCTTCACCGTTGAAATACGTGATAATTCATTGTAAATACACACATAACTACCGCCGAGATTCTCCACCGCATGCATTAACCTCTAGGCCATCACTACTTTATTTACATATTTATTTTATTTATTTAATATACTTTTTTGTACACTATAATATACTTAACTTAATATAACATAAATAACTAACTTAACTTAATGTAACATAAATAACAAGTAACTATGAGAAGAACTAATAATATATATAGCTACAACAGGCGGTCTTATCGCTAGCTGCGATAAGAACATAAATAAATCTATTGAATTACGCATGAGCTATTCGTTATTGGAATCTCAAAGAATACGAACAACCTGTAAGTTATTGCGGAAAAAGAGATTTATAATACAAAATAAGATCCCTTACCGCCTAATTCGCCAAATATTATGTTGTAAATAAGCTAAAATTATATTTCAATTGCTTTTCTAAAGAAGCTTACACTGTGGTCATTGTGAATAAAATATCACTCTCCAACTGATCCCACTGAATACCCCCATAGTTTTGCCGTATGTACACGAATTTTACCCATCAAATATTCTTTGTGTAACCTTCGTGTGGCTAATCTTGTACAAACTTCGTTGTCCCACTAATCCGTGTACTAATCTATTTATTTCTGGTCGGAAATGCAGGTAATTTGTTGAATGTCTTAAAATATTTATTATATAGTTTTTATGTAATCTTTTTTAATTCCTTGGTTACATATGAATACTGAATATACGAGTACTA
Source organism: Hemaris fuciformis (assembly GCA_907164795.1). Taxonomy (NCBI): domain Eukaryota; kingdom Metazoa; phylum Arthropoda; class Insecta; order Lepidoptera; family Sphingidae; genus Hemaris; species Hemaris fuciformis. Next base: position 13,174,175 of record OU015438.1, on the reverse strand, counting down.
TTTCGAATATTTCAAGGCATAGATTGCTAGTAACTCACCGATTCTGATTTTATTTCTTATCTATATTTTCATTATTTTGAAAAGATACTTATTGTAAAAAATTACTTAGTGCAAGCGTCTGTTCAAAATCATAAAATGGTAAATACGTTTTTAACCTCACCGCACTTTTGATTTTGGTCAGTATTTAATTAAATGCGTCCCAATTAAGAGGTCCCAATTGAAAGTGTGTGCCAGCAAAGTGTTTTTAGGTTCCATTTATAGGTAATGGTTCTGATTACCAGCTCGGAGTTCGGAAATATGCCTAGAAAACGGCCATGACCCTTTTTTCTGGCACATTTACAGACCCTTTGTTACTACTAAGACAATCCTAATGGAAAACCCAATGTCAATTTACCTATAAATCGAATTCAGGACTTCTTGATCACACGCCGCACAATTATGTCACTACCAACAATTCAGTCAAACAATATCCTACAACAAAACATAAAGTTATAAACCCAATTTCATAGCAACTGCAGCGAATCAATCCGAATCACTCATGGCTCAATTAGAACGTCACAAACAAGACATTTTCAAATTACATTCAAAATTTCTTCATTCAGGCACAGAAGGAAATGAACAATCAGCGCTCACCGCGGCTCGTCAGTTATGCCAGAAATCAAACTGCGCCTGATTAACATAGTTACCGCGGGCTGAACTTGTAGGTATTCCATCCGCAACGGAACTTCGTGTGCCACTCGACAAGTTGGCGTTGTTCTTGAATTTGAGTGCGCTCGCGTGGCTTCGCTGTGATTGAATTGGATGCTTTTTATCGTTTTATTTACTCAAATGTTGAGTGCCTCGTGGTTGTGCACAGACTGATGTGCTGTGCCTGCCTATCTGGACGTCCCGAGTCAAGCAATACGATTTACATTTTTCAATTGAGAAATTATTATTATCTGTACTGCCTATTCTACATCAATGCTGAAGAAATGTCTGAAAATTCAATACAGTATTATACTGTTGGGCAAAGGTATATCTATATATATGTATATAGGTAAACGGCAACAGGCTCACTCTTACTTGGGACTCAAATCCTGCCTACCACTTTGTTGGAAAACGTTGTTAGTGTGTTTCTTTCTATACTATATTCGAACATTGTCTCGGCCGGTGCTAGGGCATCTTTCCATTTTTTATTTTCCTTCTTTGCAGGATCTAGGGTATCTTTTTATATGATACTGTTGGTTTTTAATATTTTACCTGATGACTCAGCTAGCGCTTTCTGGCCTATCTCGGGCCAAAGACACTCGAATCGAATTCGCCCCGATTACGAAGAAGCTCAAACATATATGTATATATTTCCATAGACGGTTGTCTTAGACCTTTTTCGCCTGATTATCAATACCAAATAAATATTAATCTGACTTCGTTATGTGTATGTACACGTTAACCGACAAGTATTTACTGTACAGGTAAACACATTCGATCGGCAAACTTAAATAATGTAGGCCGTATACGAACCGGCTTATGTTTAATTCAAATGTCGTCAAACTAAACATCCAGCAAATAATTAATAGGTTCCTAATAGCGTGTTGAATGGCAGATGCCGCTACGCTGGACTAACCGCTTCTTGCCTGCAGTAATCTCGGTTGATTCGATAATCACTAATGTGCGACTAAGTGATAAATGTTTAATAAGATACCAATCGGACTGGAAGGGATCTGCCGGCTGGAAAATTGATTGGACTGGATTATTGGCCCTGGCGGTGTGGTATGCAGAATCATGATTGGTTGTTGGAGTCGTAGAACCGGTTTATGTTTAGATAGATTTAGTTGGAATAATACCCACTTAGCTTTGCTTTTAAGTGTATTTGTAATTGTAGATTTTAAAAACTTTGCTCACTTTTTGTATTTCGAAACCGAAAACAAAAGAGACTATCGGACACACCATTCACTGAATCACATATATACATACATAAACTCACGCCTGTATTCCCCGAAGGGGTAGGCAGAGGTGCATTTCTGCACCCACATTTCGCCAAGTATGTATCAGTCCCACGTAATAGGGGGCGAGCCTATTGCCGTTTTTCGGGCACATTTCCAGACTCCGTGCTGTTACCGAGAATTTCCTAATGGAAACCCAATAACACTTTGCCCAACCCGGGAATCGAACCCAGGACCTCTAGATCGCACGGCACATGAATCATTACATATTATTTACAATGCCTTTAGTACATCTGCAATCGTTTACAAATATGTCAGCATACACCCAATGCACCAAACAGTTACATAGCTACAGAGATTATAATCATATCTTCTGGTGGATTACTGTCAATATTCTATTTAAATGTCAAACCGTAATTGCCTGTACGATCACGCTGTCGTGCGAGCACCTAAAATACAGTTTCTAAAAACACTAAGCATTAGTAAAATTCAGCAATAAATTCGCTCGAGCAACTCCATTACACTCCAACACGTGAATGTCTATTGGCACACAACTTGCAGCATTCAACATGACCGAAAATACAAATGAATGGAAAAAGACCACGCTGCTAATCCAGTGTAACGAATGCATCGACTTATCAAAGAGGATTTGACACTAATACTGTAAATTGAGCTCCGTATTCCGTATTTTGTTTGTCGCTTATCTGAAATTTTCAACTCGCAGACACGTTTCAAATGGAAGGGATATTTAAAGGGACGTCTTGGATTAACATCGGAGTAATTTATTGGCGCCAATTCCGTTTTATTAATATATTAATGGACGAATAAAATGATTACTCTGAGTAAATTAAAATTAGGGGGCGATGCCTTTTGAAACTGTTTTACTTTTCTTTGTTTTAGAGAACGTACTTTGAATTTGAGATTAGAATTTTATTAAATAAGGGAAAATTTTGATAGTAATGATGAAATTTAATACTTCAAATAAAATTTACATCATAATCGTTAGTGCTTTACATCCAATCGTTAGTGAAGGATCTCATATATTTTTGAATCAAATAAGCGATAGTCCACCTTCTTGTCTGGTACTAGTTAGTAGACTTAATATACCTGTGGAAATATTCGCAAAATCTCTTAAGTAGTTATGCCTTTCTTCCCTTATAATCTTTGTACCAAACGTGATAATTCTTAATTTACCTTTTATAACAATTGATTTATATCATTCTATTGTAAAGGATAATAAAATAGTAGTTATAATCATTACTCGCCCTCTATTACGTGGGACTGATACATACGTGGCGAAACGTGGGTGCAGAAATGTACCTCTGCCTACCTTTTCGGGGAATACAGGCGTGAGATTATGTTATAATCATTACTAGATTTACACAACTAGGTTTAAAACAAAAACTAACATAATTTTACTGGTAGGCCACTCATCAACATCATTTATTTTTGTACAAGAAGGCATAAATGCTTCGAGTACTGAAGAATTTTAATTGCTTCTAACAATAAAACATTATATTTAGACCTTACCGTATTTACCATTGTGGCGTACCTAATATTTAATTTATTTATTAAATATTTTTATTTATTAACATATTTAATATTATGTATATTTATCCACAGTTACACTCACACGCATTACACAACACATATACATTACAATACCTTACACTTACAGAACCCAATTTATTAAATGTGGAGTACATTGGAGACACTGCATACCACGGGTCGGGCGTAAACCTGTTTTGCTAAGAGATAAGCGACGGCGCGTCATCGCTTCAACTCACGCGCCGGACGCGGCCGGTCGGTACACCTCTCTCGCCCGCGAAGCCCGTGTAACCTGCTACCTCACCGCCTTATCTCGTCCGCGCGTAATAGCTGCCTTTTGTATTAATATTCTCGTACTTTTAACTGTCTCGTCTCCTTCTGCTATTTTTATTTATCTTGACTTTATTGTGTTATGTGTGAACTGTATCTTCTTGCGCCGTGACTATTGTTAATATACTGTGACTTTTGTTGTATATATATACTGTGTGCGCCAATAATCGCTTTAAATCGCTTGTGTTTTATCATTGCGCTCACGCCTGCATCCACACGCATCATCAGGCGCTGTCGCCACGTGCCCGCAATAGGCACACCGACGCCGCCTATAACTAGCCACACATACAACCAGCTATACACCACAATAGCTAAACCATCATTTCCAGTTCGGTCATTTCGCCATGACTGTAAAAATAACACCACATAAAGAGAAGAAACACGGCTTTATTCCCAGCGTTCTAGTTTTAATAGCTTACTTCTATTTAACTCTCACAATAGCATCAAACCAACGGATTGTAATGAAGACAATAGCAATGAATTTGCACAGTCGATTTAAAATAGCATGTACACAAGGCTCCGTGCTAACAAAGAGATGGCACAAAGGGCATGGAACGTGTTAGGAAACGCAAACCGAGACAAACCAGGTCATTATCAGCGTGGTATACCACCGACGCGGCGACTCATCACACACGGCAGCCTGTACCACGATGCTGCTGACTTTACGTAATGGATTACTAGCACGTGATAGATTACCCGTCTATATTTATAGTCATTACCAATGCTTTTAGAAAAGCGGTAATGTATTATGTATATAAATATAGATGCTTATTTAGTGGTAACTGAATGTAATGGAAAAAGTTGTAAAGATACCATCCCTTGTGAATCGTTATTTGTGTTGTAAATGCGACGTGGTAGAAGAATTTAGAAAAAGCTAATTTCTAACAAAATAATTGTTGGAGGTTATTTAGAATAAAGTTATCAATTAAGAGTTAATCCAAAAGTTTCTAGCATATTGATGAAAACATCTGGATTGGTAAAAACCAAGCGTATTTTTTTTAAAGTAGCACCATAAGCCACACATACTAAGAACCGAATCCATAGGAATCCTAAAGGCAGCAGAAACTTCGAAAAATTATTCGGTCTCACAGTGTCCAGGCTTAAAAATGTAAACATATTTTATAAAGCTGAACGGGTTCGTGGAAATATTGAGCAGATGAGAGGAGTGGAGTGGAAAATATATCAAGTGTCGGAGACATAAATACTCTTACGTAGTTCTTCTTTTCACCACTTCATTATTTTTTTGAGAACAGAAAGGCATCTTCGATTTGTCAAATGATAATTATTTACATACATACAAAAATAACCTCACGCCTATATTCCCCGAAAGGGTAGGCAGAAATGCATTCCTGCACTCACATATCGCCAGGTATGTATTAATCCCACGTAATAGGGGGCGAGCCTATTGCCGTTTTTTGGGCAAATTTCCAGACTCCGTGCTGCTACTGAGAATTTCCTAATAGAAAAACCCAATAACACTTTTCCCGACCGTCGAATTGAACCCAGGACTTCTAGATGGCACGGCACATACTTTTGCCGCTAGACCACGAGTCAGTGATAATTATTTAGAAGCGATATTATTTACATATGACCTATCGATTAGAGAAGTAGGTAGTTTTAACAACACGATGCTATTTTGATATAAATAAAATCATATTTACAAGTACTTTTATCAGTAATAAAAGGAATACTCTTCTACAGAAGTTGTGTATCGGGATATAAATAATATGACACTAAACCCGAACGAACATATTCCGATCATTGCCGTTGTCTAAACTCAGGTGACAGTTCAGAGGAGACAAAGTTCGGTAAACTGCGGTAATACTAGAAATCGAAATTCCCTTTCATGTTCGACTGTTCAAGTTCAAAGAACCGCTTCAATGTTTCATTCACTCAATACAACATGTTTAGCAATAGCTATACTGTTTACGTTTTGTTGAATGCTTTCAGTTTCGGTTTTAGCATGATTTATTTTACTCTTTTTGTTTAAGTAAACATTTGATATAAAATTTTATGGTTTTAGCAAATTTAATTAATAAATTAAAATGTGAAAATGTTAGATGCCTAAAACATGATTAATGGGTATCTTTGCCAGAACATAAACATCTTACACTTTTCTGGTTAATTCTATGGTTTGTTGGGCGACCTCAAGTCTTAGTTAGCCGTAAATCTAAAACAATTGAACAAACAGTTTGCCTTATAATAATATAATTGGCTAGAAGCCCCAATACCCACACAAATACACAAGAAGATAAATGCAAAATATCTTATAAAAAATTCTTTTTTTTTTCTAAAAACCTCGAAATTTCTACCAGATGTTTAATTTGACCTCAGTTGCAACTTTAATAGTCCGTTAGCGGCGATCTTTACCGCTGGCTTTCAACGGTCTCGGCTACGCTTATCAGGTCATCTGTTCATTTAACGGCTGCCGTCTCGCACTCAGTTTCGCAGCTGTTTTGTTTAATATGCACTTAAACTGTAAGGAACTCATTAGCACATCCTATGAAGTCACTTACCTTAGTACAGTACCAGACTGTCTCTGAAAATTGCATACTAGTATGTAGTTAATTCGGTCTACGTCAGCGTGGTGGACTAAGTTCTAACCCATTTTAGTTGTAAAGGAGGCCGATGCCCAGCAGTGTGACGTATATGCACGGATGATGATGTTGTTAATTGCTAAAACAAACTTCTAAGTTTGTTTCTATTAAATCTATTTCATATAATGTAATGGGTGAGAAAGTAGAAAAGAAGTGAAGAGAAGAAAAGATAAAGTTGAGAGTATCTTTTCCTATCATTATCATCATCAGCCCAAATACGTCCCACTGCTCAGTCCACCACGCTGGCCTAGTGCGGGTTGGCGGACTACACACCTAAGAAATTCCTAAGAACTTTTAGGTGTGCAGGTTTTATCACGATGTTTTCCTTCACCGTTAAAGCAAGTTAATTCATTGTGAATACACACATAACTTCGAAAAGTCAGAGGTGTGTGCCTGGGGTTTGAACCTACGACCGCCGAAATTCTCGACCGCGCGCCTAAACCTCGAGGCCATCACTGCTTTTTTGGCGGACTACACCTCTAAGAATTTTTTAAGAACTTTTTAGGTGCGCAGGTTTTATCACGATGTTTTCCTTCACCGTTTCAAAGCAAGTGTCAATTCATCGTGAATCCACACATAACTTCGAAAAGTCAGAGGTGTGTGCCTGGGGTTTAAACCTGCGACCGCCGAAATTCTCGACCGCGCGCCTAAACGTCGAGCCCATCACTGTTTTTTTTCCTGTGCTTGTGGTTATTCTTAAAAAGATAAAAAGATAGATATAAAGTTACTGTACAGCAATTAAACAGAGAATAATAATACAGAAAACAACTTAATATTTATGTTGAGGAAGATTAGTGGTCGTATCGCTAGCGATCTTTTAGACAAGCAGACATGATAAAATTTGACGATAATAATAACAATCATTTCTACCAATACAACATATATATTACCAATGTTAACATTCAGTACTGTTTCAGTATTCGTTTATTCCTACAAATATATCATACGATCCGAACAACAATATTTTAGAAATAAAAACTACATTTTATTGGCGTGTCTCGAGCTCGCTTATAGCGCCCGCAAAGTGTGACGGAGAATAAAGATGATGTTACACACCAATCACACTATTTGTTCACAAAGAGATCTTTTTGTTGTATCGTTGTAACATGTGCCTGCGGTGATTGAAGTAATTTCTCTCCTTTTGCAAGCATCTTTTGCAATTGCGTTTCAAAAGAAACTAAAGCTATTTTTTATTCATCGTCCTTATTCTATTTAGAAGGTATAGCAATATTTCAGCTACTAAGCACAGATGCGTAAATACTTATCTACACATTCAGGTTTTTATATAATTAAGGTGCAAAGAAATCATAAAGTGTCACGAACCATGGTCCTATACCTTTCTTATCTCTTTACCACACATTAATACATTAGAAAATAAAAGATAATACTGTTAAAAAAAAAGAATGAAAGAAAATGGACTATGAAAGTGCTTTCAAATAAAAGTCTAAAAGTATTTTAGTCACATTATTTCCTAAGATATTTTTATAATACATTGAGTAACAATTATGATTGTGTACTCTTATAACGACTTTTTCTTCACAAAGAAAGGTTACCAATATTACAATCATCACCATCTTCAAACCAACCTGACGTATCACCACTTGAATTTTTATTTAAGGTAAAAGCAGTCAAAATAGCTCAGTACGCAGCAGTGAGTAGACAATCAAAAACAGCACCAATACCACATGTGCCCACCACGTTTTTAATTTAGGTTTTGTACAAACAAAGCGGGTAGCACAGACAGCAAGCCCGGTTGCACCGCGTAACAAAATATTTGACATGCCCCATTTTAATCACAAAATCCAAACGAAAAGTCCATGTAAAACACTGAGACGGTTCGGAACGTGCAGCCAGCGCAGTCGCAATTAATCAAAACATTTGAAGCGCAACGTTCACACTCCACATTGAAGGGATGTCCAGAATGTTTACAGAAAATAGGTGCTTTCTCTACTGTAGAGGGACGAAATTGAAACACTCAAAATAAAGATAATAATTTTTATATTCTGTAACAGTTGGGAGACATAAAAGCTGCAACGTAGTAATTGAATATCTTATTAATTTATGAAAATATCTTGGAGTTTATTAGACGACCCTTGTTTCAAAAAGCGTTTTGGTACAGTATGAACTACTACTCATCAGCTCATATACGACCCACTGCTGGGCACAGGCCTCATCTAAAACTGATGTTCTTTGTCTCCCCGAAATAACGGTAAGGAACTAGAATCTTCACCACAACAAACGGCCTCTACTGCCAATCGAAGTCTGAAACGCGCTACATTTATCATCAAAAACAATTGCTATCTAACCAACTTCTAGTTAAATGAAACTTTAATATAAAATATTAAGAAATGAATTCTTCTTAGTCGTAAACTCTTGGTTGGTCGTGGTCATGTCGCGGTAAGTTTTTGGCTCATCGTTTCCTTTGCGATTCTCCGACATGTCCCTGTATGTTGGACATAATAAGAGCAGTCAATAATACTGGAGTAGGTCACAGATTTGGTCATGTCTGACCACGGTGTTAGAAGGCACCCACGAGATGTTTTGCCCACAACTTGCCCTGGCACCACCAAACATTCCATGGAGTCCTTATGCCAAGTGATATGCCCGAAGAACTTGAGAATTCTTATGTCCCACAGTCAGCGTTAATCTCTCTTTGACGTTTGAGTTCCTTCAGGATAGGCACTTAGGTTCAGTGCGGGGTCCCCAGGATTCTGAGCACGCGTCTCCTGTACCACATTTCCAGTGCGTCAATCTTGCGACGCTTGAGAAGAAATAAATGAATATTCCAAAAACATGACACTACTGACAAAACTACTCAAACAACAAACGTTGACGATTAAACGTCTTCTCCATACGAAACTACTGAAATACTCTAGAGAATTTGCCAAACACGCTTCTGGTGCCAACCCCTATCTTCGTCGGTGGGTAAATTTCACTTACTTTATTGTATTCTAAGCGTCGCCGTCGCTCCGGTCTTGAACAATTGTCATTCTGTAACGCTACACGTTGTGCAATTGCAAATTCCTACGGCGAGGTAATATCAATACGTCGACACTCCGACTTACTCCGGCTATTGTATTCGATAAACGTCGTGTTTTATTGGCTCTCTCTGTATCCAATATATCGCATTTATTACTTTTGGAAAAAATATCGGATCATAGTTCATCAGTTGCCGTCTGATATGTCTTAAGTAGGTCTCGAGGCTAAGGCACGCTATCGAGAATCTCGGCGATCGGGGGTTCAAACCCCAAGCACACACCTCTTTTCAAAGTTATGTGTGTATTCATAATGAATTATCACGTACTTTAACGGTAAAGGAAAATATCGTGAGGAAACCTGCACACCTAAAAATACTTAGGAATTTCTTAGGCGTGTAGTCCGCCAACCTGCACTAGGCCAGCGTGGTGGACTAAAGCCTAAACCCTCTAAGTTGTAGACGAGGCCCGTGCCCAGAAGTGGAACTTATAACCTCTAAATTCAAGATTGTCACTAACCTGTAGTCAGGGTTTAAAAAATGTTTTGAATCAGTTCTTAATATTCTCATTGGCATCTGCCTAGCGTGATTATACCAAGAACTAACCATCTTTTAGTACCTAAAGATCTAATGAAGAGAGAAATATGACTCACAAATACCTACAGATTTGCATGTATGAAGTTTTTTACCTACATTTAAGGTGTTTGACATCATTTCTCTCATTAAAATATGGTTACGTCTACCGCAAAGTAATATTCAAATATATTATTCATTTATCCCTCATTACGTTGCCGAAATGAATTTGCAATATAATGTAGGATAATCTCATGAAATACTTTTTTCCGGGAATACGACAATGCGGCCTTTGACTGAACTGAAAAGCTTCGACGCAAATAAAACCGCCGAAAAACCGATAAGTCTGCGTAATGACATCGATGAAAAAATTGCTGCTGACTATTTGAAATATACATATGTTTCTGCGTACTTTAATTGCGTTTTCACTGAATTAGTTTAAGTTTTAATATCGGAATTTCAATCATTTTATTTTTCGTCGCTTTATAATAATGATGACAAAATATGACCCATAATCTTTTCCAGCACGGCAAATTTTTCAATACATACATACATAACCTCACGCCTGTATTTCCCGAGAGGGTAGGCAGAGGTGCAATTCTGCACCCACATTTCACCAAGTATGTATCAGTCCCACGTAATAGGGCCGTTTTTCGGGCACATTTCCAGACTCTGTGCTGCTACTGAGAATTTCCTAATGGAAAAACCCAATAATACTTTGCCCAACCCGGGAATCGAACCCAGGACCTCTAGATCGCACGGTACATACTTATGCCGCGAGCCCACGAGCCAGTAATTTATCTTTACATATTATATTAAATCAGCAATAGACATTCGCCACATGTTACAAAGTACTTAGAACCTTAATTAGCAAAGAATAGAACACATAAATGCATGTCTACACATTTCTCTATATACTGTTGTACTAGTGTCAGTGTGTACGTATGTATAGAGTGTGTAAAAATACTGTGATCGAAAACTAAGACAGGCAATACTTAGGATGATTACAAACACATTGGAGTTAAAAAAATCCCCAAAAAAAATATACGTTTTCCTAACAACTGTAAGTACCTATTAAATGTATGTGGTGATTAGGAAAAAAAAATTGTCGATTTTTTTTAACGTCAATGTTTTTCTAATCACCCTAACTACCTGTCTTAGTTTTGCGATCACGGTTTTTAAACCTTGTATGTGCAGATTGAAATGAATTGAAATTGATGCAAATTCGACGTTCTTTTGTTTTTAATAACAGGTAAAACGTGTGACGTGCTCACACCTACAATATTAAGATGTTTCTGTAAACAAGGAGGTGCGGAGTCGGATTAAAACGGCGGTTACCCGTTCCCATTGCGGCGTAATTCGGAATTCCGCCGCGAGTAGTGCGAGAGCTAACAACGTTTTATATTACCAAACGTTTCGCCAAATATTCTAGCGTGTACATTTTTTAAAAGTTTTGTGGTAGATTTAAAGTTTTTGTGTATTGCATTTACTGCGGTATAAATAGCTCGTTGCTGTTGGGAATACCATATACATAGGCAGTAGGGGTGGGCAGAGGTGCACTTCTGCACCCACATTTCGCCATGTGTGTATCAGTCCCACGTAATAGGGTGCGAACACATTGCCGTTTTTCGTGGACATTTCCAGACTCCGTGCTGCTCCTGAGAATTTCCTAATGGAAAACCCATAAACTCTTTCCATTTATGGAATACGATACACACCCACCAATATTCCCAGTGTAATATACGTGCGCTGACTAGTTAATTAAACAAAGAGATGTCCATGTCTCCCAATAAGTTAAACGGACTGAAAATGATGATGAAATTATGGTAGAAGAATCTGTGGATTTATTCAAGCTTCTGTTTTACTTTCTAAATTATTTTATTACATTTGCTTAAGTGAACTACCTATTGGACCGTTTCGACGAATATCGTTTCATTAGTTGAGGTGTAAAACTTCAGACTTTGAGAGTTGTGAAAGCTAATCGTCCCTTTTTTTACTTTTTCTATCCCAAAAGATCCGCCTTGATTCTCAATGGACAGGGATGATATAAGGTATGTTTAATAATATTATGTAGTAACAGAACCGTTGAAACCGTAATCACAAATAAAAAAAATATTTAAATTTAGGCTGTAATTGTCTTCGGGGCTACATCTATATCAGTACTCAGTTTAATTAAAATCGATTTAAATAGACAAATAAACAAAAGTACTTACTTTTTTTTTAAGTATTTTTTTAAAGTATTTATTGGGCAAAAAGTTTTACAATTGTTTTTATGAATATATAGGCTAATACAATTTTATTTTTTTACAATAAAAATAGAGCATCTGTTTGCCGAACAGATTAGTTCGATTAGAGCGTTTGTTTGCTTTTACATCACTATGTATTATATAGCAACTGAACGTTACAATTTTCTTAAAAGCTTATTTCCCATAGTATCATTCAATTTAATTTCGTTTTGAAATTACAGTACAGAAAAAGTTTCCCTAATCCTGGAATACCAATGAATGCATTTATAATAATAATATTGTTTATTAAGGCCAATATATTAAAAAATTGTCACCCCATTAATATCACGAGCCCTGTACTTCTGCTTCCTCGTCAATTTAAAAGTTATTCACCTACAAGAAGACTAAGGTATATTTTTGCATCTACATAGAGATGCACATATTTATTATATGTATATTTCAAAATGTATGCACTTGAAATACTACTCTAAATTTAATTTGTACCGTCACTTAAAATTTGTCTTTTTGTCTTTGTAAGGGATAGCAGTGATGGCCTCGAGGTTTAGGCGCGCGGTCGAGAATTTCGACGGTCGCAGGTTCAAACCCCAGGCACACACCTCTGACTTTTCAAAGTTATGTGTGTATTCACAATGAATTATCATTTGCTTTAACGGTGAAGGAAAACATCGTGATAAAACCTGCAGACCTAAAAAGTTCTTAGGAATTTCTTAGATGTGTAGTCCGCCAACCCGCACTAGGCCAGCGTGGTGGACTAAGGCTTAAACCCTCTCAGTTGTAGAGGAGGCCCGTGCCCAGCAGTGGGACGTATTTGGGCTGATGATGATGAATGATGTCTTTGTAAGGGTGACCCTAAGATACAAATCTAAACCTATACAATTTCCATTCAACAAAAAACTAAATTTACATAATATAAAAATCCTCGGAACAGAAACTATACGTTAACGGTACCATGAACAAGAAAACCCGACAATATTTTACGTCCAATGTAGGAAGTAATCTAAACAAATCTCTATAAATTACGCCTCGACCTAGCATGGCCGACAGAAGACATTCTAAGCTGAGTCGTGATTGTCTAGTCCACTTCCCAAACACTATCAAGGAATCCGAATACGTTATGAAACATGTCGATGCGGTAATCGAGCTCCGAGACGAGAGCGACTACCCACACCTAAGGTCTTACATCAAGTGACATATACGAACAGCTATTAAGTTTAAAGCCACGTAATTCTGTGGATGCACCTGCCCGTATTTTCACGGCTCCGTTGTTTGGAACCGAGAGGATTTCAAACTGCCGGCAAAATTATATTGCCCGGGTGCTGTTTGATTTTGTTCTTACAACAAGCGCTCTGTGTAGACGTGTAGAATTGTGTACATGAAATTTGGACGGAGTATCTAATTAACTATGTATCAGAATGAGAAATTTTCAATAATTGTTTCCAGCTTAAGAACATCACGTGAGAAATACATGAATACAGACAGTATTCACTAGACTATGTCTTAGTTAGTTAACTTAAGTAAGTTGTTTCTGTTCACTTCAATAACAATGCCTTTGTTGTATGATAGATGGTTTTGAGCGCTTAGAGAGCCATTCGCATTCTTTCTTTTATTAAATACAAACTGTGCATAATTATGGTAATAATATCCATTAACATTTGAATAAATGTTTATATGTTGTTAAATATAGACGATTCAACGATCTAAACACTAGTCGATTGTTGATACAATGAAATTAAAATTATTTCAAGGTATGTTGATTGAGATTTCAAGTAAAATATTTTTACGCGGAATCACGCTTTTAGAAGAAAATTCTCGAAAATGGGACACAAAAATTCACCAGGAATAAAGAATATTCCAGAAACTAACAATCCGATTCAAAGATTCCACAAACATCACGACCGTACTCACGAGCTAATTTCATATTCATACATATTTTTATTCGTTCCCGAGCGGGCCGCGCTCACTCGCTTGTAACCAACGCATTCGATTATTCTATCTGTCTAAAAATTTTCGTCATGCCCGTACTGTCCCCAAGGTTTGTACAGTTAGCAATATCAGGGGGTATCGGTGTGTGAAATTGCATAGCGATTGGGGTCGACGTCATGCGATTGGCCGGTGTATGTACTTAGATATCAGTTTGGAATTAAGACGGCAAATGCTTCGCGGATATTTTGATCTACGGATCTTTATAAATGTTGTTTTTATCGCATGTCGAGATTTGTGTTGGCGCTTTAACTAATTTGTAGAAATATATTAATTGTGAAAGGGTACATAAATTTTATAAAATGTTAACACTGCTATGTCGGTAATTTAAGATCATTATTATCAGTTAGAAAGTTATACTTTGACTGCCTTCGCGGTACAAGTATGTGCCGAGCGATCTAGAGGTCCTGGGTTCGATTCCCGGGTGGGGCAAAGTGTTATTGGGTTTTTCCATTAGGAAATTTTCAGTAGCAGCACGGAGTCTGGCATTGTGCCCGAAAAACGGCAATAGGCTCGCCCCCTATTACGTGGGACTGATACATACCTGGCGAAATGTGGGTGCAGAAATGCACTTCTGTCTACCCCTTCGGGGAATACAGGCGTGAGTTTATGTATGTATGTATGTAGAAAGTTATAGTTATTAAGCGTGTTCAGTGCTAGCAAGAGCAGATTGCCCTATGACGTCTTGGGTTGAACAGACCGTAATTATGCACCATAGTGATTATAGTACATAATATTGTGTAGTTATTGTGCAACGTGTAATAGGTGTGTGCATACCGTGTAATTGTGTGAAAATAAAGAAGTTGAGATATCAATTGTTACATACTACGGATTATGACTTCTTGAAATAACCCACAAGACATTTGTAGATGAATCAGATTTCAACTCAAGTATTTCTTCACCGAGTTGTAGATACTATACATACATACATAAACTCACGCCTGTATTCCTCGAATGGGTAGGCAGAGGTGCATTTCTGCACCCACATTTCGCCAGGTATGTATCAGTCCCACGTAATAGGGGGCGAGCCTATTGCCGTTTTTCGGGCACAATTCCAGACTCCGTGCTGCTACTGAGAATTTCTTAATGGAAAAACCCAATAACACTTTGCCCGACCCGGGAATCGAACCCAGGACCTCTAGATCGCTTGGCACATACTTGTACCGCGAGACCACGAGGCAGTCATAGATACTATAAAAACTAAATTATTAAGCTAAATGTAAACAAATACAAAACAAACACGTATCAAGGAAAATCTAAAAATATAGTAAAGATAAAATAAAAATAAATAAACAGCGAAAATTTTCAACTGTAATAGTCGAAATTACTCTAATTATCACCCTTATAAAGTAAAAGAGTGTCGAATCTCAAGACAAGCCGTCTCAAGTAATTACACAACTCAAAGTACTCCAGCGGAACAATCTAAAAATTTAAATTACAACCATGCCGTTAAACAATCCCCGCAAAGAACCTGCTTGCGCGAGAAGGAGGCAAAAAAACTATGCCACGCTCTCTAATTGCCTATTTCAGTTGGCTGAAAATCAGCCGGAACCAAGCACCCGGAAACTTTAATTATGATACTGGCTGGGAACTTTAACTGTGTAATTAAATATTTTTTCTATCTTACCATGCATTTACTAATAAAGGTAGATTTTTGTCAATTTATTATGTCACAGTTGTGTCTATTTTCGAGAAATTTATTCTAGTTTGTTTTTTACCGCGAAATATAAAAATAAATTTATGAAACACAATTAAATCTCCTTATTTTTGTTGTGTATTTGTTACTGAAAAAAAATTCAAGCATAAAAAAGGTTTATTGTCTATTAATTAAAACAATGACAGGCTTTATCTCGCTATGACGAAGAGCTAATAAATACATACTTAACCTCACGGCTGTATTCTCCGAAGGGGTAGACAGAGGTGCATTTGTGCACCCACATTTCGTCAGGTATGTATTAATCCTATAAACACTTTGCCCGACCCGAGAATCGAACCCGGGACCTATAGGTCACACGGCATATGCAGCTCACTTTTAGTTACTTTACAAGTGAGATGTAGAAAAGTATATCAAACTTTACATTCGGTAGCAAGAAAAACCTTTTTATTTTTTAATAATTAGAAATTAAAACTTGTCTGGAAATGAAACATAATGTTACTTACAATTCCCAATTTCCTTAATATATTTTCTATTCTCTCTCATAAGGAAGTGATAAAAATTATTTAGGTACTTCAAATCTCATTATTATTTACCATGTCAAATTGAAATTACACAAGAGTTTAATTAAAAGAGCTAAAACAAAGACACTGGCGCCATCGTCGGCCACTTAGTTAGCCGGCAAAGTGAAGAAGACACCGAAATCAAGTGGTTACTTCAGCCTGCACAACAATCTGTTTTGGGCCGGGGTGCCTTGTTAGTGCGCTAACAATCTAGCTACTGTATCGCGAACGGGGCGGGCACACTTAGCTAGGATTGTGATTCGTAACGTCAGTGTCTAGTTGATTAAGAGACAGTGACTCAACTCTTTTGTAGAAAAAATAGGCATGTTTTTAAATATATTTTTTTAAAATCGAGACTTTTTTTCTTACAAGCAATGATTCCAATATGTTGTGTTTTAACTTGTCACCGCATAATTACAAAATAACATGCCTGTCCCTCGTCGAAGTAAACAAAGACTATTAAACGTTGAATTCTATCGATCTTTTGGACCTTAAAACTTTGATATGAGAAGAGTTTGATCCAATCATCTCATAAGGCTACGTCTATAGGTCTCGGCTGGTAATACCCCTTTAATCTAGAAGTGTTGTTTTTAAGCCGTGGTGACCAGTGACCATCAGTTAAGCCTCTTGCTTGACTGCAATACTTTCATCATCATCATCATATACGTCCCACTGCTCGGTACGGGCCTCCTCTACCATTGAGAGGGTTTAGACTTTAGTCCACTACGCTGGCCTAGTGCGGGTTGGCGGACTACACACCTAAGAAATTCCTAAGAACTTTTTGGTGTGCAGGTTTCATTACGATATTTTCCCTCACCGTTAAAGTAAGTGATAGTTCATTGTGAATACACACATATCTTCGCAAAGTCAGAGGTGTGTGTCTGGGGCTTGAACACGCGACCGCCGAGATTCTCGACCGCGCGCCTAAACCTCGAGCCCATCACTACTTACTTACTTCCTTACGACTACTTTATGCTAATGCCTAAAGTATTTTTATTATTTTTATATATATAATTATGGTTCTTATTAATATAAAGAACCATAATTAAAACTCAGCGAGCAGTCCACAGCAATATATTATACCTACACACCTGTAAACTGCATAGACTTGGTTTTAACATTCACATTTATGTGTTCCATATAAAACATCAAAGCGAAAGCGGGACATGACATTTAAATAAAACTTTTACACAGAATTATTTAAGTTGCAACACTCTGTATAAAATCTCATCAAATAGAAAGTGTTAGTGAATATTCTACACTGCGGTTAGAGTCGATGAAACTATTCAACGGAATAAATATCAGAGCTCTGTGTGGATAATACCTATATTAGTTTGTAATGCTCAGCTCACATTTTATCAATAAAATCATACAACTCTGCGGTGCGCGTGGATAAAACTACTGGTTCTTTTTCATTTTTTACAAGTACATGCCACCTGTTCTTAGGATTTAATTTTAGAATTTTATGATGGTTTTATAATTGATTTTATATTATTAATATTTTTATTTTTATTGGTATTTATAAAACAAATTATGCATTTCAGCATCAGCCCATATACGTCCCACTGCTGGGCACGGGCCTCCTCTACTACTGAGAGGGTTTAGGCTTTAGTCCACCACGCTGGCCTAGTGCGGGTTGGCGGACTACACACCTAAGAAATTCCTAAGAACTTTTAGGTGTGCAGGTTTTATCACGATAATTTCCTGCACCGTTAAAGCAAGTGATAATTCATTGTGAATACACACATAACTTCGAAAAGTCAGAGGTTTGTGCCTGGGGTTTGAGCCTGCGACCGCCGAAATTATCGACCGCGCGCCTAAACCTCGAGGCCATCACTGCTCATAATTATGCTTATAATTATGCATTTGAAGTAGCCAAATTTCGGATTTCATTTTATGTATTTATGCCCTTGATTCATCAAGAGCCCAAGTGGACCTCCGCGAGTATCAACAGGTCGGCATAATTTTATCAACTAGTGAGCCAAAATAGTTAGAATAGTCATAGTTAATATTATTTTTTCACAAATCCATGATCTAGTTTGAAAGTACTGTATTAACCTTCACGTACTATTTGGTGACTTTGCTATGGTATAACCCAAAACTGAATATTTTATATTTAAATTTTAATGTCCATTATTTATACTTGTTTTTTTTGTGTAATAAAGAGATAACAAAGAATGAACAATTAAATCAACGACATTAAAACACAATTTTAATAACAATAAATTAATAAAGCAAGTTAAACTGCTGCTTTCCGCGAACTGTGTTCATGACTCGGTTCTTTTTTTCCGTCCCCTTTGTCTGTTTCCGTGAAAACGACGTTATCACGTGTCGGCGAACTTGTTTGGCATTATTGAAAGTACAGAAGAACAAGTAAAAACGCGTTTGCCAGTTGATAGAATAGCGTTTGCGTCGTATCAGTTGAACGCAAATCGCTCCGCGGTTTTATCTTGTTTACGGATAGTAATTTGCATTTTAATACGTAATGTTTCATTAAAATGTAGGAACTCTAATCGGGCATCATTTGGGGTTGTATTATCGAAATTTATGTGTTCCGCGATATGTCGAGTACTCAAATGAATTGGAAGAACGTAGGCGACTTGATGTAATTGATATTTGATCTGCCTCCCACACGCTCAATCCCGAAACGGATATTTGAAGAAAATGTACTATGACTACTGTAGTCTTCTAAATGATATGTCCGATTGTCACACATGTCTTTCTGATCCTACATCACAATACTCGTACTAGTCTCTGACGTGTGTATATAGAATCTAGAAATAATGTGGTCTTCTCACAAAATTTGTGCCTATTACTTTCTGTCACATACTTCTTAATTTTCGTAAAGGTTTTATCAAATAAAAAATAAAGTATGAAACACGGTCATTCCTTAATCTACAATTCTATCGACTTCCTTAATGATTCATGAACATAATAAATAGCCCTCCATATTTCTCCTGATTTTTATCATTTATACATTTAACTTCCCTGTTGATGAAGCCATTCGTCAGCATTCCCAGTATTTTATATTTCTTTACGTATTTTCTCACTGCTCACGCTTTTTCATAATTTATCAACCTCTCGAGTGCTCCAGATATATTGTTTTTATTTTTTTTCAATTAAGCTACTACTGCCTCGTGGTCTCGCGGCACAAGTACGTGCCATGCAATCTATAGGTCCTGGGTTTAATTCTCGGGTCAGGCAGTGTCATTGGGTTTATCCATTAGAAAATTCTCAGTAGCAGCACGGAGTCTAGAAATATGCTCGAAAACGGCAATAGGCTCACCCCCTATTACGTGGGACTGATACATACCTGGCGAAATGTGGGTGCAGAAATGCACCTCTGCCTACCAATTCGGGTAATACAGGCGTGAGGTTGTGTATGTATGTATTCTACTACTGGTGTAAGGTAAACAAAAACGCAGAGCGTAAAACACTGATAAATTTTTAACTGCGGCTTAGGGAACTAAGTACGCAGCATTAGCTTTCTCAATTATACTGAGCTCGTATGTTAATTATAGATTCCTTTAACTGTAAGTTTATAAAGTAAAAGTTCTTATCAGATACGCCTTTTATACAGTTCAGAGGACGTTAGAAGTCTATTTTTGAGTTCGTGCATCATAGAATTTCATTATGAAGGAACCCAATAGCATTGTGACTGACTGGGGACTCTAAATTGGACCTGTCATACGCGCCAATTTATACCGAGGTTCTAACGATGCAATCAGTATGGAGAGGATCGATTGCTAAGAAACATTTGTCATTTGTGCATATTTTAATGAAACGTGTGCTGACGTCTAGTTGTATTTAAGGTATTGATGTTAAAAGAATCCTATTCTAAATCCTATTCATATAAGTCTGGAAATATGCCCTAAAATCGGCGATTGTGAGTCTAAATTCTAGGAATAGATTAGTATCACGGTCATATCGAGAACCCAAAACTAATCTAAATCGTAGAAGATGCATTTGTCTAACATTGTAGATACGAAGTTTGGTACAGGATAGCACTGTTATGATCTAAACCATCCATAAATATTATCAGAAGATCCAAAGTTGCGCACACGATGCATTAATTTAAAAAGCTATTTGCATGCTGTTGCATTCGCTTGCTCATTCATGACCCGCGCACAAACTAGCATAAGTTTTGTTTTTCAAAGAAAAACTTTCATTTAACTTTCCATAAAGTAGCCCCGTGGCCGCAACACTTTAACTTGGCTTATCTTAACTATAGTTTAAAACCTACGCCGGCATCTTTTATTTTTAATCTCCGGAGCCAACGGCAAACGATGGGAATTTAAAATTACTTTGTTATTAAGCAAAGATCGAATATCATCCGTTCATTTTTCAATACTTTGCAGACGGCCATCGGATGAAACTTTTGTAATTAGGTAGCCTACTTAAAACTTGGCTCTATCCGCTAACACTCTTCAGTCGTTCAACTTTATTAGACACATTTGAAATTGGGTTTTACCTATGTGAGGCTCGCTTGCATGAAATTTTGAGGTTACGCAATTTTTAGCCGATGCAATTAACATGTTAAAGACTTTACAGGATTTACGTGCTCGTCTTGAATTATTTGTGTCCCGTACTGCGTTCAAATTACTTTTCGTGTACTTGTATGTTACATAGCATGTTATATATTCAGCACAGTTATCATTTTCATTCAAAAAATTACTAAGTATTACACCATAGTAGTAATATTTTGATTTACATTTTAAATAAATTCGGTTCATTCATATTTCTTGTGTTATATACATAATTATGTTAATATCTGCTACGCGTTTTATGCCAGTAAAAAACAATAATTCAAAGAAATAAGAATAAATTGATACATTAAGATTTAATAAATCAATCTTTGGAGCGTTACATGATCAGATGTTGGGAAAATTTTCTGATCTTTTATTTAAATATATCGTAGTTCATAGTTATGAAACTGAGTATGCAACTAAAAACCTCAAATCTGTATTAAGGTAAATATTTTTCCAATTTTTCTTCAAGTCTGGATTACATAATACGGAATAGTTTCAAAGTTTATAAATTTATGATACACGCGACAAAAGATTTTAGCGTTAGTGTGGGCTCAGAGGGTATAAGCAAGCAATAGTTTAGTAACAAATTGGTCGGACTTCTTAGAAGAGCACATAGAAAGGTGTTATCTTTTCGAAGTTGCATGACCGCTTATCATAATGGAAATGGAAACACTTATATACATACCTAAAAATTACCACAGATTTGTAATATAACTCAGCCTTTCAACTATACTCGTAAACTGTGACCATCAATGAGATTACGTAGTACATAACTAAAAATTAAAAATATTATTAAACAAAATATTACGTCCCTATCGCCAAAAATAAAACCCGATACACAATTCCACTCCAAAAACAATGCAACCGATTTAAATTACCACCGAACAAGCTTAGGTAAGCCTCGGCGAAACGGACTTCGAAACTTTGTAGCAGTTAATTATATTCGACGAAGTGATATCTGAAAGAGAAAAAAAGAGTTTTGGTAAACACCGTCATAACTTTAAATTGGCTTTTTCCTCGGCGCACGGGGAACGTTAAGAATTCCATTCTTTCATTTTATGTCTTTGGCGTGGTTACAGAAATTATTATTTACTAAGCGCGACCTTTCCAGGGCATATTTTTTGATTTTTCATGCGAGAAACGGAATTTCCGCTTTGGCTTTCTCGCCGGGAATCACGGTTTGCAATTGCCGCTCGTATTGTAATTCTACGGAGGAGACGCTGGAGCCAGTAATTAATTTCACAAAGAATATCGTTGGAGTCTGTTTGGTTTGTCTATCGTTGTTTCAATCATAATTTCACATTAAAAATATTTTGTTTTGTACATAAAAGTTTTTATTGATACAATGGAGATGAATTGTACTTCAATTTATTATGCTCGCCACAAAAATTAAAATTAATTAAAACTAAATCTTACTAAACGTGTGTGTAACAAAGGGCAGTTTTATCGCTATTCGCCATCTTTTCCAGACAACCCAGAAAATAGTGGTAAATAAAGGTAATTGATGTTATAATTGCAACTTAAAAGTAAATAAAATAATAATTATAAAATATAATAACTATACATTAAAAAATAAATAGGCTGCTTTAAGACTAATTTTAAAAGCAGACAACTATTCAGCTTTTCTTATAGACAAAGGAAGTTCGTTCCACAAGCAAGTTATATAGTTACGTTTCAAATAATGATAGGGAATGTTGAAGGTCTGCCAAAATACTTTATATGTGGATTACAAATATTTTATTTCTATCTGGGTTCAGTTTAAATTCGGTATGGAGGAATTCTCTAGATCATTATAAATAACCTTTGCTTACCGTCATATATCAAGATATCGTTTCGGTCAGTTGTTTTAATAAATACGTTAATTAATGCATGAAATTTATCACATCACTAATAAAGAACTATGCTACACACGTTTTAGACAAATCAGCGATGTTATACAAAATTTCTATGCATTTATATTCCAAAGTATTCTCTGATAGAGTACAGCAAACCTGCTTCCACGTACATAAATCACGTCAAAAACTTGACTACAGTTTTTGACGCCTCTGTGTATTGGAAGTTCATTTTTATTATTTTAAAATTTGAGCAAGTTCTATGCTTATTCATATTTATTTCAAATCAATCAATCTCTTTATGTTCCGAACGGTTCGGGAGCAAAATAAATCTTTTGTAGAAGTTTTCTACAAGATAGGTATTATTCATGATGATGCCAAGACCATGATTGATGAATCTGTTTACGGTACAGTACAAGTTATAAACTTAAGTGACTCGGGCATCGCTGATAGCACTTCTCGACTTATCTGTGTCAACAAAATCGAGAGTTAAGCACATTAATGTTTTCGATCTACCTTAAGCACTAGTATTAAATCTTGATACTTGAACGACGTTACTTAAATACCTAAGATCTTTCTAAACTGAAAGATTCAACCTTCACTAACAACTTATGCCAAAAGGGAATTAGCAACTCCTGCTTATAAGAGTTGAGAGTTATTATACAACATTATTCCTTAGAAGAATGTGGTAGGTATAATAAACACAGGTAATTTGTAAGAAATCTAATAATCTATTTGTTATCAAAGTAGTGATGGCTTCGAGGTTTAGGCGCGCGGTCGAGAATCTCGACGGTTGAAGATTCAAACCCCAGGCACCCACCTCTGACTTTTCGAAGTTATGTGTGCATTAACAATGAATCATCACTTAATTTAACGGCGGAGGAAAATATAGTGAGGAAACCTGCACACATAAAAGTTATTAATAATTTCCTAGACCGCCAACCCCCACTAGGCCAGCGTGGTGAACTTAGGCCTAAACACTATCACTTATAGAGGAAGCCCGTGCCCAGCAGTAGGAAGTATATGGGCTGATAATGACGTCTCACTAGTCAACACGTTCATAAATACATATATGTATAACCTCACGCCTGTGTTGCTCGAAGGGGTAGACAGAGGCCCATTTCGGCACCCACATTTCACCAAACGACACAATGTCGACCACGGAAGGTTTAGTCCTTACCCCACCACGCTGGCCTAGTGCGGGTTGGCGGGCTAAAAAATAATTTACCATAAGAATAACTATAATTCAGTAGTGTATGGGCTAAAAATAGACTAATTGATCTATATCGACTTCAATTCTTAGAAATTCTTTGCAATAATCAATCAGGCGGGCTTGCCTCCTTTTATGTGGAACTTGAAAACAAACATGAATGTAGGAATTTGGTTCTGCTTATACCTTCGGTGATGTACCTACGCATAAGTTTTTGGATATTTTATTTATTTTATTCAATATTGGGAATATTCTTCTTAAAAATAAGTTCTTTCAAAATTACAAAATTTACTTCAAAATAAATGAAACATATCCACAACTGCTATTATACAATTATTATTCTATAATTTATCGTAATGAACTAAAATTAATTGCTATTCCATATTTAATTTATTCAAAGCATATTAATTACCGCAGGAATCCCTTATATTTATTTAACTCTTTATTGTACATAATTATAATAATAGGCTTCGTTAAAATAATACCGGTGATATTACCGACCACAATATCCGACCTATTCCGATTATTACAATTCCTCCATAAGTCTTGATGTTTACGACTCTGAGAACCCGGCCTGTGATCTCTTAAATAACCTTTTAGATTTATGAATCAATATCATTGCTTAGTAATCCCAATGGGGCACCTGACTCAAAGTAAGCGTTTTCTCATCCATTATGACAGCTGGTTTGGCCTAATTCCTCTGAATCAGTAATGAGACCTCTAAATGTTACTTTATAATATATTAGCTTCTATTTCAGCTTCACTCGCCTTAATATACATAGATTTTTCTACTACATACATACATAACCTCACGCCGATATTCCACGAAGGGGTAGGCAGAGGTGCATTTCTGAACCCACATTTCGCCAGGTATGTATCAGTCCCACGTAATAGGGGCCAAGCCTATTGCCGTTTTTCGGGCACATTTCCAGACTCCGTGCTGCTACTGAAAAATTTCTAATGGAAAAACTCAATAACACTTTGCCTGACCCGGGTAGTCTAGTCAACAAGTTCAAAAACGTGTTAAATAGAAATAAAGCTCCTAAAAATATGTGCCATACCTCATTCGATTCGGAATGACGTCTAGAAAAATGTTTTTTAAGGGCATATTAGCACATAAAAAATTGCAATAGTTATTAACAAAATAAGAAAAAAAAAACAAGGTATTTAGTTTTTCGTTAATAACTTTTAAAATAATGATATTTAAGAAATTATGAAAAAAGATCCTGAAAGAGGAGGAAATTTCCAATAAAAAAGTCCTTACTCCCGGAACTCTATCTATATTATTTATAACTTTTATTTAACGCTGGAAATAGCGCTCCGCGAGGGCGTTACGACATAGGCGCGTCGTCTAAAAAGCCGGTATATCACCTAAAATAATTTATTTCTAATATTAAATAACAATTTAAAAATTTGAATAAATTATGGTGTAATCTAGACACTTGAACGAAAATAACCACGGCGAAAAATATTTTTTTTGACAACTTTTCAAAAAGTTACACCATTGTTAATTAACTAATGTTTTTCCAATCTCTGTTTTTATAAATTACGGCATAAAAGTTTCAAAAATTAGTCTAAAAATATTTCGCTTCGTGGAGCTCTTCTTATTTAGGTACTTAATAAAGTTATGCAAAAAAAATTTATTAAAGTTTATTATTTTGTTAATTATATTTTTTTTAAATAGACTAAAAATGAAATTTCTAAAAAATGTTATCAAAACATTTTTTTTTTGGTAATATCTTATTATTGCTGTTTTTGCATCTAATATAGGTAGTAATTAACATTGGAAAAAAATTTGTTACGTCATTTGTTAAGAAATTGTTTATAAACAAATAGACTATTTTGCGATTTAAAAAAAAAAAAAATTTAACTATCTTATTGCAAAGGTAAAATGATGATTTAAAAAAGAAAAAAATATCTTAAATATTTCTTTTTATTGTTTATAATCGTTTTTTTTATATTTCAATTGTTTCAATAATTAGTTAAGAAATTATTTTATTCTTAATAATCATCATTGACCCTTTTCAAGGGAATAACAGAGAAATATTTTTTTTTTATAAATAACTTAATTGTTTATTAACTTAACAATTTGTTATAAACAAATAATATTAACCGTTATATTTTTCTTAATTTTTAAAAAAATTAAATTTCTTAACTTTGTTATACATGGTTGTTTTTGTAATTTTTTGAAGTTTTCGAAAAAAAATATAACGGTTAATATTATTTGTTTATAACAAATTGTTAAGTTAATAAACAATTAAGTTATTTATAAAAAAAATATATTTCTCTGTTATTCCCTTGAAAAGGGTCAATGATGATTATTAAGAATAAAATAATTTCTTAACTAATTATTGAAACAATTGAAATATAAAAAAAACGATTATAAACAATAAAAAGAAATATTTAAGATATTTTTTTCTTTTTTAAATCATCATTTTACCTTTGCAATAAGATAGTTAAATTTTTTTTTTTTTTAAATCGCAAAATAGTCTATTTGTTTATAAACAATTTCTTAACAAATGACGTAACAAATTTTTTTCCAATGTTAATTACTACCTATATTAGATGCAAAAACAGCAATAATAAGATATTACCAAAAAAAAAATGTTTTGATAACATTTTTTAGAAATTTCATTTTTAGTCTATTTAAAAAAAATATAATTAACAAAATAATAAACTTTAATAAATTTTTTTTGCATAACTTTATTAAGTACCTAAATAAGAAGAGCTCCACGAAGCGAAATATTTTTAGACTAATTTTTGAAACTTTTATGCCGTAATTTATAAAAACAGAGATTGGAAAAACATTAGTTAATTAACAATGGTGTAACTTTTTGAAAAGTTGTCAAAAAAAATATTTTTCGCCGTGGTTATTTTCGTTCAAGTGTCTAGATTACACCATAATTTATTCAAATTTTTAAATTGTTATTTAATATTAGAAATAAATTATTTTAGGTGATATACCGGCTTTTTAGACGACGCGCCTATGTCGTAACGCCCTCGCGGAGCGCTATTTCCAGCGTTAAATAAAAGTTATAAATAATATAGATAGAGTTCCGGGAGTAAGGACTTTTTTATTGGAAATTTCCTCCTCTTTCAGGATCTTTTTTCATAATTTCTTAAATATCATTATTTTAAAAGTTATTAACGAAAAACTAAATACCTTGTTTTTTTTTTCTTATTTTGTTAATAACTATTGCAATTTTTTATGTGCTAATATGCCCTTAAAAAACATTTTTCTAGACGTCATTCCGAATTGAATGAGGTATGGCACATATTTTTAGGAGCTTTATTTCTATTTAACACGTTTTTGAACTTGTTGACTAGACTAGGGAATCGAACCCAAGACCTCTAGATCACACGGCATATACTTGTGCCGCGAGACCACGAGGCAGTCATAATACATATAATAATACACATAACTAATATCAACAAATGTAACCATAGAAGAATTGAAAAACATCCAGTACAAAACCTGAAAGAAATTTCCCAACAGATTACACAAAAATATTCGAACTAACGCAAGCCAGCCAGATTAATACATCAGGTAATATGTTCGTGTAAACAAAATGCTTTGTACATTTCTATTCCATTCTCCCCGTCCCTGTAATCCTAAGTGCGTACAAAAAACAAAGTAAGAATATACAACCTGCAGACAAGTTAAAGCTATGAAAAATGAGCGTAGATTTGGGGCCAACGATATAATTTGCGGCCTCATCAACGTTGGACCGTATAATTCTGGTGCTTGCACTGAGAATGAGAGAATATTATATTTTAATGACGTCATTTATAACGGATACATGTATAGGGGAATTAAATTTTAGCTTGTTTTAGGAAGAAGTACGTGACCTTATTACGAGGCCAGGAATATATTAGAAAGTTATTAAACATTCATTGATCTTCAAGATGCTTCAAAAAAATAAACAAAACAAGACTAACAATTTTATTCTATTTTTAACATATATATTTTATTCATAACTCTGCCAACCTCTTAAGGGATACAAGCATGAGTTTACATACATATGTATGTACATGTGTATTCAAGCCAATATTACACCAGACCAAAACATCACACTAATAGGTAAACACAAGCGTTGAATGTGTTGTCGCTCAAAATCTCTTCAATAATCACACAGGCGAAATGAACTGTCCATGTCATCTAACCATGCCTTGACGTGCCATTTCGCCCATTATCACCGCATATTCCACTACCTTACATTCTAACCTCAAAACAAGGGTAATTTTGTCGCGCGAACACGTGAATAATGCTAAGCAATTACATCAATGGCGATGTAAGCACGGGTCCCAATCCACAACAGGATATAATGAGCTATTTACACCTCAGCCGTCCCACACAAAGCAATGCATTTGTTCGCGTAATGTCGCTTTTGGACAAAAAGGCCCTCACTACAACTAATGGCTTGGCATTACGCCGCTTAATGTGCGAATAGAATTTTAAGCATTTATAATGAGTTGTGTGAATGTTGACACAATTTATAAAATCAGGAAATAAAAGTAGTGTAGAGGTTACTTATACGAGGAGGCCAGGACTCATTTTGGGTCGATGCACCGTGATAATTAAGTAACAGGTGACGCGATTAATGTCACAAATAAGATAAAATGAATGAACAATTAATGCAAATGCTTGAATCATAAATGACCTTGGTGATATGAAGCAAATCTAAATATTTTTCACATAAACATACATAACATTGTTCAATTTAAAACTTTTTATTTTAACAAAATTTTGATGCAGACTATCATGACCTTTTTTTGCTAGGGGAAACCTAATATGGCTCTACTTCTCACCGGCCTTGGTAGTGGAGGGTGGAAAGCGTATGTCGGGAAAACCATCATGACCTTATCCCTAAGGAGGTGTTCAGAAAAGTTGGAAGCATCATACATGAAAGACTTTTTGTCTTTATCCATGCGGGCAGTACAGAAGTTGGCCGTTAATTACCAGAGCAATGCCAACAAAGGCGTTCGTCGCATCCACAGCCTTTTGTCGTCGGTTTTATCTTAATTGCTTTAAGAAACTCGATATCGTTTGGCGACAAGATGCTTTTTATTCCTTCACTCGGCTCCGTCGGCAAACAATGACGGAACTTTGAATTAGTTTTCGGTTTGATAACGCCCTCCCATTGGTTTTTAGGGTTGCGTGCTGAAGGACCTTTACGAAGGGTCAGCGTGACATGTTTTTATTGTGATCTCTTCCTTCCGAGTAACTTTGAGTAACGCTATAAAAAATAGCTGAAAACATAAATAAATATGAAACTAGTAACTTATTTCTTTTAAGTTCATTAATTAATCTATCGTCTATTTTACATTAACTGCATACTTTATACCTTATTTATAAACTGAGATGCGTTTACTGCGCTAACCTGAGGAAGTGTTCGACTCATATAAAATGAAGTGCATTAAAGTAGCATATGAACATAATGAGATCGATATTAAATACAAGAACCTAAAAGGCCTTATTTATTAATTTTGATGGTTGCTCTAGCCCGCTTTTGACATAAAGTTGAAGGACAATAAAAAGTTTTACAAATATCTATACTCATATTGGAATCCTGAGTCATCAAAAATATTTTTGAATAACATAGTCATCATCATCATCATCATCATCAGCCCATATACGTCCCACTGCTGGGCACGGGCCTCCTCTACAACTGAGAGGGTTTAGGCCTTAGTCCACCACGCTGGCCTAGTGCGGGTTGGCGGACTACGCACCTAAGAAATTCCTAAGAACTTTTAGGTGTGCAGGTTTTATCACGATGTTTTCTTTCACCGTTAAAGCAAGTGATAATTCATTGTGAATACACACATAACTTCGAAAAGTCAGAGGTGTGTGCCTGGGGTTTGAACCTGCGACCGCCGAAATTCTCGACCGCGCACCTTAACCTCGAGGCCATCACTGCTTATAACATACTAGACGTATCTTATTCCGGGGATCGCTCGCGAGGTCTTCTCGTTTCGCAGCCTGGCCTGTTCCACCAAACACCCGCCAATGCAACGCTTGGGCACCAGGATGTTGATCCTGGTGACAGAATTGACACCGAGCAGTGAAGCTCGGCGATTCTAAGAGATTCTAGTTTGTTTTTTTCACAGCCTTCTTGGCAACTTTTTCGACTGCCAAATTAAAGTTGGATTTTTTATGTTTTTGTAAAATATATCTAACGTACGGAACCTCTTCAATTCTCTAAAAGTGTCATCCATTTAATCGATTTTTTCTTTTCTGTTTTAACGACGGTGTTATAACGGGCGATATTTCGGGCCGATCGTTGAAGTTTTATGGGTCTTTCGATTTATTCCCACTGACCGTTTAGGTTCGCGAAACGAGCGCATTTTACGCTCTTCTATTGCGGGAACTACATTTTGGGCGTGGGATAGTAGCAACCGTCGGGGCCATTAAAACTTGTAACACACTGAATCTATAGATAAGAGTGTTAGGATACAGTGTTCTTCTAGTCTATTTTTGGAACGTATGCTTGGAATTACAAACTTATTATGCTATTTATAATGTTTAATTAGATTTTTTCTAGTGCTATGCAGGATTATTTTTTCGCTTTCGCTCGAGATAAAAATGAGACTTAATGAAAATATTAATTGGCTGGATAAAACGTCATAATATGACGCACTCAAAACCCTTTAAAGCCTATGTTTGCGGTTTTATTTTATCAAATGGTTTACAAAGTATTAAAAATCCATTATATTTTTAATTTATTTTCTTCGTCTTTCTACATTGGATGGTTACATTGGATTAAGGAATAATATATTATTCACAAAGCTAAATAAAGGTACAAGTGCTGGCTAAGAGTTTCAGGCGGAACCGAAAATAGACATCCTAAACATTCTGAAGTCTGTTCTATTTATAAATTTGACGTGATTAGCGAGATTGTGAATTTTGTTATTTTATGCACAGGACGAATGAAAGATAAAATACTGCGTCTGATTGTAACAGCAGAACACCCTCCAATTTTTTTTCTTTTCAAAAAAGCAAACGTATGTGATGATAGAAGCTGATGGAGAGTTGCTTAATAAATCTAGACCTATCTCTAGAAATAAATATACAAATACATTTGGGCTATCTTTTTTTAACATGGCGAAAAACCTCTTGGATTCCCGCACAACGAGATAGACGGGGTATGGCGGATATTTCCCGGCTAATTTTAGCTTATTTTTTGGATAAGGTAGTTCAATATACGTAATATTTAGTATAAGTTCCATAAACATTCTGTAAGTTTATAGAATTTATTCTAAATGTTACATATATTGAACTTTTTAATTAAACATTATATATTTACATTATAACAACATAATTACGGCTTAAGCTACCCCCTTACTCTTCGTTAATATACCCCATCGATTTGAACTCATGAACCCCTTGTTAACTGAGCCACAAACCCCTTGCCCTACACCTGAATAAATAATTGACGGCCCGCAGTCCCACGGCTCATATTTAACTTTAAACCCTTGTCTCTAATGTTCGTCTGTGGAAAACAGAATTTACGCGCATCTCCCTGGCCGCCATCCAAATCGTTAAAGCAGGCCGTAGGTCACCTGTTTTAATGTGCGGACATTTTTGGCACACTTCTAACGTCGCCACATGCAAATTCAACTTCTGCCAAAACGCTTTGCATACTGAGTCTGAGCGGGTTTTTTGTATGGCTGAGTAGTCACTCTAGGTTCCGACAATGTCAAGTTATGTGCATTCACTTATTAAGTTGGTTCTCGCCGTGGTGTCTCTTTAACCCCGCTAAAATGATGGCGCCGGGGTTATTTCAATGTAGAACAGTTTAAAATGCATTCTCACCGCGCGTGATTTATACGAAATAGCGTTAAATCCTTTAGCTGTGTGATGTGGTTCGGCTAGTTTAAAAATCTATTTCTTTTAAATAAATCGATTTAACATTAGCTCTTCGATATGGATGCTTTCTGGGACTAGTCTGTTTGTATTCAAACTGTCAGACATTATCGGAAATAATAGTGGCATGGAGTCTGAATATGTGTCCGAAAAACAGCAATGACAGTGATACATATCTGGCAAAATGTGGGTGAAGAAATGCACCTCTGCCCACCCCTTCGGGGAATACAGGCGTGAGGTTATGTATGTAACTATGTATGCTACATCATATCTAATCATGAACATCCCTTATAAAACATTTATATATATATATATTTTTTATAAATAAATACACCCAACAGTCACATACATAGTTCTGACCCCACGCTAAGATACGAGTCTTGTGTCGTGGGTATCAGAAACTACTTGAGACTTTTCGGTCTCACAAACACCCAGACCCGAAACAAATATTTGTGGATCACACAAACATTTATCTCGGTGCGGGGATCGAACCCGCGGCCTCTCGTTTCGCAAGCCGGTTACTAGCCAACTGCGCCACGGGGCTGTAAAGCTATAGAAACCCCAAACGTTATACACATTTACTATGAAAATTACCGTTTTGACTCAAGTTACGGAAATCAACGCAGCGGTGAAACATATTAGCGTATACATTAGATACGTTAATGCAAATTATCCAAGTTTGTCGAAAACCAAATGATTTACTCTTCGCTAACTACACGCGAAGTTTACTACGTACAAATAACTGTACCATTAATATTCTGCAAACAATTTCCTACTAAGTGAAAGGAATAGGGACGTCTTCGGTATAAAATCGAAATTCCTAATAATCGCTAAAAGTTTTTGCTCAAGAATGCTGTCATATTTTGAAAATAATCTTCTATATTATATGCTGAACGCTATAAAACGAATATGAGGTCATAATGACCTCGAGGCTTAGGCGCGTGGACTAGTCAAAGTTCGACGGTCGCGAGTTCCAAACACAGTCACACAAGTTAGACTTCTAACTTTTAGAAGTTATGTGTGTAATCACAAGGAAACATCACGTATTTCAACGGTGAAGGAAAACCTGGGCACCTAAACATTTTTAGAAATTTCTTAGGTGTGTAACCCCTCCCAGTTGTAGAGGAGTCTTATGCCCTGCAGTTGGACGTATATGGCCTGATGATATAACACACACACAGCTTGATTAATACCAAAATTGGGAATACAGCGTATGCATTTCGCTGGCCATTTTCGGTCAAATCGTATGAAATCGTGTTAATTTCCGAAAGGCACGCGCCGTGGTCTCTCGGCCGGCAGAGCTGCCGTTTTCAAATCCGTTCTCATCGGCTTTAATAACAAGCGTTTGTTTATACTAACATGTTTATATCAAGTGGGATAAGTAATATGACGAGTTTAATTTTTATTTTATTATTAAATAGCTTTTTCTCTCTCTTTTTAGCTAAAACAGAGTTAAGAGGTAGAAGTATTGTAATCTTTGGAAGAGATCGATGGATATATTATTATTTAAACATACATAAACTCACGCCTGTATTTCCTGAAGGGGTAGGCAGAGATGTCAAAGTCAAAGTCAAAGTCAAAATCACCTTGATTCAAATAGACTTTTACAAGTGCTTTTGAATCGTCAAGTAAGTTTTTTTTTTAAACTATTGCCGCTTCGAAACGTGTTATCGCTGTGGAGAAGAAACGGCAAGAAACTCCCTCAGCAACACGAAATGTCATTTTTTTTATATGATAATTTTTAATTTTAATTACATTTTTATTTATTATATTTAATTTATTTATTTATTTATGCTTCATATACATAAAAGTATAAAGGTGGACTTAATGCCTAAGGCATTATCTTCCAGTCAACCTTAGGGTGGTGCAGAGAAACACGAAAAGGTGCATAAATATCGACAATGCAATATATATATACATATACATACATAGATAAATATATATATATATACATATACACATACTATGATACTTCTGACATACGATTAAATAAAAGTTGCGAACCCTTTCTTTAAAAGAAAAACGGTTTGTCAACATCCTGATTTCGAGGGGGAGTGCGTTCCAAAGAAGGATAGACTGAATGAAAAAAGAGGAGTGAAGAAAGTCTGAGCTATGAGAAGGACATGAAAGGAGAAGATTGTGAGACGAGCGAAGGTTTCTGTCATGGTTACATCCAAGATATTGAAAGTGAGGAGTCAGATAGGAGGGTGGAGTAGAAGATTTAAGAATTGAGAAAAGGGTAGTTAGTGCGCGCAGAGATCGGCGTTGGCGGATAGGTAACCATTTCAGTTACAATTTAACCTCATACATGTCATAAAGATACAAATTGCAACAACCTCCGATCAGTTTACTTACTCCCAGGGCTTATTATCCTCAATATAATCTGACATTTTATAATAAGCTTTTTTACATAGTTTTTCTTTAATCGATTCTTTAAACTTTTTCAAAGGAAGCTCCCTATGTGATGCATTTCGGCACCCTCATTTCGCCAGGTATGTATCAGTCCCACGTAATAGGGGGCGAGCCTATTGCCGTTTTTCGGGCATATTTCCAGAGTCCGTGCTGCTACTGAGAATTTCCCAAAGGATAAACCCAATAACACTTTACCCGACCCGGGAATCGAACCCAGGACCTCTAGATCGCACGGCACATACTTGAACTGCGAGACCACGAGGCAGTCGTTATTTAAACATATTTTGTATTCGCTGAAACCTGTACCCCGTAATGACATACGATAGCCGTTACTTTCCACCTAATAAAGAGCATTTTTCATTTATTTAAATACATAAGCCACATTATTTCTGAGATGGTTTATAGAGATTCCTTAGTTTACGCCGAAGGCCTAGTTCGGGTTAACAGTTTGCACGTTCCTAAGAATTTCTTTTCTTTTCTTCATAGCTAATCTATTTGATTATGTCACATTACTTCTATTACGTGGTGGATTACCTACAGCTTCATAAAATAGATATATAATAAAACACCCCAAACAGTGACTAAAATTGAGTGAATGAGCCAAAAAATATTCAAGTATGCCATTCAATGTAACAAACCATTCACTCTCGCGTCATTCATTCCGCTGTAACTTGTAACCCGACGCGCGATGACGAGCGGTTCATGTTGAATCCTCTATAGTCACAATTACGTCACTTTTATTTTATTATCCGTCACATTTGCGAAGTAATATCCTTCCGTATTTTTACGACTGTATCGAATTTTATATAGACGCATTTATATGCCTTCTTAACTTAGCTGTGTTATATACATAGACGTCAGGAATGTGAGTACGTATTTAGCTTGATTGCATTTTTACTTCCTACTTTCCGTAGATTATTAAAAATATGGGTTTATTTGACTGTTGGAAATTATATTTTACATTTTTTGTAGGATAACTTCCTTCTATGCTTTTTTACCCGAAATAGGGATTATGCGGAATTAAATTATGTTGTAATGATCGGCACTGAAGTTAAGACATATATCAAATCAAAAAACATTATATTATAATAAGTACTAGTCTTTCATAGTGACCTGTTGGAGGCAGCCTGCATCCAGCGACGACCCGCGACCTTCACCAGGTCGTCAGACCACCTTGTGGGTGGACGTCCTACGCTGCGCTTTCCGGTACGTGGCCTCCACTCGAGAACCTTTTGGCCCCATCGGCCTCCAACAGGTCACTATGGAAGTCATTGGGGGAGGCCTATGTTCAGCAGTGGACTTCCTTGGGCTGATAATGATGATGATGATGAAGTACTAGTCAAGAATAATAATACTAATAAAAATGTAAGAAGTTTTTACCTTCTTGAGAACTAAACACTGTATTCAACAGAGTTCACGACTAGAAGCTAGTAAATCATAATGAAACATAATTCCAAACGTTTGAACGTAGCATCAATAATCGAATCACGTGCAAAATCAAAAACACCCACAGATTCGCCAACCACATATATCCACGGCAAATTTCCATATAACAACTTTAATCACCCATCAAATTGCGTGTGTTACTCAATTTAAATTAGAGTTCATTGAATAGAGGTTTCTAAATGTTTAAGGGCGTATATTCATTATAGGGGTTGGGATGGCTGGAAAAGTTTCCTCCCCGCCTTGTTGTTCAACGAATTATTCATGACTCGTTCGGGAATTTCGATTGATTATACTGTTTAGCGCAAATTAACTTGACGGTAAGTCTCGCGGGAGTTTCGAGTTAAGAGTACAAACGGAAAGTTCCTTT
The DNA here is from genome assembly GCA_907164795.1 of Hemaris fuciformis. Lineage (NCBI taxonomy): Eukaryota > Metazoa > Arthropoda > Insecta > Lepidoptera > Sphingidae > Hemaris > Hemaris fuciformis. Next base: position 13,138,128 of record OU015438.1, on the reverse strand, counting down.
GTCGCCTTATTTCCATTATGTTGTTTGTAATCGATTGTGATAAATTCCGGCGCTGTTGGTACCGAGCCGGGATTTGAAATTTATACTCCAAATTCGTTGTTATTTTGACAGTCTATAAATAGACGGTTGCTCATTATTTGTTTTTGAATAATTTTGATTTATATATATATATATATATATATATATATATTTTTCTTAGAAATTAAACAATGTTTTCAGTGATGAAAAATAACGAGACAAAAAATATATTTTAAAATACCTAAAATTTTGAGTCGTACAACCAATGTTTAAAATAGTTGAGTAAATAAAAAGGACATATTTAGACACCAACAGAAGACAGGTGAGGTTTGATTGAGTCGATGTAAATAGTAGAGCTACGCCGTAGCAGACTACGAGCTACGGCACGGACGGGCAGGTTCGGCTTGCTTCCTTTTATTTCGAGCTAGGGTGTTAACTACAGTGCAGTACAAATAAGACTGTCATCATCATCATCATCATCAGCCCAAATACGTCCCACTGCTGGGCACGGGCCTCCTGTACAACTGAGAGGGTTTAGGCCTTAGTCCACCACGCTGGCCTAGTGCGGGTTGGCGGACTACACACCTAAGAAATTCCTAAGAACTTTTTTTTAGGTGTGCAGGTTTTATCACGATGTTTTCCTTCACCGTTAAAGCATGTGATTGTGAATACACACATAACTTCGAAAAGTCAGAGGTGTGTGCCTGAGGTTTGAACCTGCGACCGCCGAAGTTCTCGACCGCGCGCCTAAACCTCGAGGCCATCACTGCTTTTTCCTCGAGGCCATCACTGCTTTTTCAAATAAGACTGTACAGAACGCAAATTATTATATGTTCGTGTAAAGAAAATTGTTTGAGGAACTTCTTAGAGCCTTCCCTGTGCTCTACGGTGATTCAATACGACTTATATGGATTTTCGAAATATTTAATATGGGACCGTCGTCAAGTTATCTTAAACATTCTACTCAACCCACTTTATTCACTCCATATATGTTTATTTTTTATATCATCGTCACAAAATAAAAATTATAATATTTAATTTTGTAGATGTGTAAGTAACATGATTGGTCTATTTTTCCTTAATCTTTCCAACATCTCAAATATGTAACTATATCCTTTCTCCCTCTAACATAGTATAACATTACCCCAGTTGCAGCCCTACGTCTTACATAATTTAAATAATTAACACAACAAACACTCCATCCCTCATTCAAATTAAGACTTATTACAAACGCACAGTCATTAAAACAGCTGAAAGTTGGGCCAGTTCCAACCAGAAGTTCAACCCTTTTCAGCAGACCAGTGTAAAGAAAAGCTACATTGGAAAGGAGGCGTGAAACACTTAATTTAAACATTGGCCGTAGGAGCCCGGTCGCCAATTAGCGGGCCGAGTCATTAGGTTAAATGTACGTGACTGCATGCGATGTTTCCACTATTTACAACAGGATAATTTTGTAGGCGTTTGATTGGTTAGCTTTGTTTTACTTTTGTTCGTATTTTCTTTGGGAGCGGTTGCAGAAATTGCCAGTTACAGGGGTTTATTTATGTCATTGGCACATTACCAGTTCATGAGCAAATGTGACTTTAAATGTGGTGCAAAACAAGTTTATACTTTTATTCAACTAAAACCGTCAAAAGTTATAAATAATATCGAATTTCACATACACGCCTGTGTCTCAGAAGTGAAAATTACAGTAGTGCTCTTGTTCTTTGTCTGAGAACAGGACAAGAATTGGTAATGAGTAACTTTTATATATTCATATGGCTGCAGTTAAAAACAAACATGCAAATGACTACATTTGCAATTTACATCTTCTAAGTATTCTCACAAATGAAATTATTTATAAAACTCGTCTGTCATCTAAATATACATACATACATACATAACCTCACGCCTATAATCCCCGAAGGGGTAGGCAGAGGTCCATTTCTGCACCCACATTTCGCCAAGTATTTATCAGTCCCACGTAATAGGGGGCGAGCCTATTGCCGTTTTTCGGGCACAATTCCAGACTCCGTGCTGTTACCGAGAATTTTCTAATAGAAAAACCCAATAACACTCTGCCCGACCCGGGAATTGAACCCAGGACCTCTAGATCGCACGGCACATACTGAGGCATCTAAATATACCCCTATACAGAGACGACAAGAGAAGAATATGTGATAAACTATCCATATGAAATTCACAAATCAATTTGTAAGGTGACAATAGGGCGGCTCGGCGTCGCGCCGTGTGCTTCCGTCCGCCCTTCGACGCCCTCATAAACTCCCCAGAAAATGATATAAAGGGTGACGATGCTCATCGAAAAATATTTTGTTATTTATACCTCCAGTAATTCACTTTTATATGATATACGCACCAGACCCGTCCTCAAGCCTTTCTTTTGTCGCCACGATCGCTCTTTATAGCACAGATAAAAGTTTAAATAAATTACAAAAGATATATCGAGAGGTTGTGCTGTAGTAAAAAAAACATGGAAAACTCCGAAATTCGAAACTTGTGGAGCGCGGGTTCGTTAAAGTTTCCCTCCAGTCTCAAATTTACTTTCCATCGGATCCAATCTAAATTCGTTCAATTTTTTAACATAATCGCCGATCGGATAACTGATACTCGCGAGACAAGAAACGAAGAGAAAAAGGGAATTGTAATAAACGGTTTATCGAAGAAATCAGCGAGGTCCTCTGGGACACGAGAATTAAGGACTCCGCTAATGAGATGTTGATTGTATCCAGTGCTCCGCTTGTCGCCTATTTTGCATTAAATTTCTCTTTAATATATTTTTTTGCAGCCCGCGGCGACTGCTTAAATGCAGAATGCGTCTTCGAACGCTTTGTTGCCGCCTGAGGGCTTATGCAGATTGCCGACGCTGTTTGTTATGTGTATTTAACGTTTTATAGAGAGAAAATTGAATCAACTCGCTTCCCGCGCAACAATTTATTGCGAATAGCGCGAATACGGTTAAATAGGCTTAATGATCATTATTTCACTATCTGGTGTTAAAGGCTCTTTGTACACGTGCAATTACGCCTTCACGTGGTTGTTATTGTAATAAAAATGTTTTATCACCGTTTCATTTTAGCGAGCTTAATACAGGTCTCACTAATAGTTTACAGGTCTTATGGCCGAATACTGAAACGCTACTAAATCTGAGGGCGACTTATATTTAAGTGGCTGTTATAATTTAAGCGGTATACTGAAAAATCATTTATCGGTTTTAAGACTGTGATTAACTTAAATTTCCAAAAAATTGTTCTTTTACATGACACCTCTACTGCTTCGATATATAGTATAAGCAAAGATCTTGTGCATAAAAGCACTTGTCAAAACTCAAAACTACATGATGTTTTGTCTCGTTCTCTATATAGTCATAATTTTGAAACAAACAAAGCACTGCATAGCATTAGCAATGTTTTTTTTTTTTTAATAAATAAATACACCCAATAGTCACATGCATAGTTCTGACCCCACACTGAGATACAAGTCTTGTGTCGTGGGTATCAGAAACTACGAGAGACTTTTCGGTCTCACAAACACCCAGACCCGAAACAAATACTTGTGGATCACACAAACATTTGTCTCGGTGCGGGGATCGAAGCCGCGGCGATCTAGCCAACTGTGCCACGGGGCTGTCAAATTAGGCTGTTTATGAACAATGTGATAATTTATATCTTTTTTTTTAATATTTTTTTATTATTTAGTTATGGAAAAGTTGTTTAGAACTGATATTTCCAACTAAGCGGATTAGCAAGTTTTAGAATGGCGCATATAATATAGGGGCCGATGGACGATTTGGTATAAAACAGTAAAAGGAATTGTTTCGAAAGAACTCTACGAAAAATCCTTAGTAAGGTCAAGTCTTTTTATTTGCACTCGGACATATGTACATTGCCTAATGCCTTCAAAAGTAAGTCATATCTAGCAATAGGAAACGATACAAAAATATCATTTGACCGGATGGAACAGCATAAAAAACCACAAACGTAAGTTAATTTAATGCACAAATACTACATACCATACATACATAACCTCACGCCTGTATTCCCCGAAGGGGTAGGCAGAGGTATATTTCTGCACCCACATTTCGTCAGGTATGTATCAGTCCCACGTAATATGGGGCGAGCCTATTGCCGTTTTTCGGGCACATTTCCAGACTCCGTACTGTTACTGAGAATTTCCTAATGGAAAAACCCAATAACACTTTGCTCGACCCGGGAATCGAACCCAGGACCTCTAGATCGCACGGCACATACTTGTACCGTGAGACCACGAGGCAGGCATTTTGTGTTCTGAGATACCCTTATTTAACATACAGACTTACACTCACTTACTTTTTCGAAAGGAAACCAGAGATGTCTGTTTCCTTCCATGTTTCAACAGCTGTTATGTGTCTTAAACAATAACTTAGGAGCTTTCGATCAAACACCGCATCCTAATGTCATATGACCAATAAGGCGCTGTGTTTAATATGTTTTAATATTTCTATCGAATATGAAATATTGTCGACCATAACTGGCCCTCAAGCCCGGTTGAACTCCATTCACACGGGCGGACTAGTTAACATTTATTATGGCTGTTTTCGTTACATGCTAAACGCGGCTTATCAAGATCCAGAGGATGTACGGGCATGGCGGGGCTCCACGTCGCATGACGAACCGCGATAAACTGAACAACGGTAACAGCGGTTCGCAAACTGTGGAACTGACGCCCCTAGTTAATAATAAAATATACCCCGTTTGTATACGAGTATACAATTTATATAAAATGTTGTGTACTATTGAATACAAGACATCATATCTGAGAGATTTTAGCTATGTATGTGTGGCTAATGTATAGGCGGCGTCGGGGTGCTCGGATACGGGCACGTAGCGACAGCGGCAGTGGATGATATGCCGGATGATGATAAAAGCGCAAGCGCAATGATAAGCATTAAGCAGTTCTATGAGTTTATTGCACAGCACAGTATATAGCAACAAAAGTCACGGCACAAGAAGAAAATGTTCACACACACAATATAGTCAAAAACAAGTAGAAAGTACAGAAGGAGATGTGACATATAATAGTACGAATATATTAAACACGATAAACAGCTGATAAGGCGGCGAGGTAGCAGGTGACACGGGCTTCGCGAGCGAGAGAGGTGTACCGACTGGCCGACGGCGCGGCCGGCGTGTGCGTCGAAGCGGTGACGCGCATCGCTCGCTCGCTGTTACCAGGCGATACCGGTTTGCGCCCGCGCCGAGATATCGAGCGCCTCCAATGCACTCCACGTATATACTTAATATTATAATAAATCTGTTTGGTTCTGTAGGTGTAATGCGTGTAAGTTGGTATGTATATGTGTCGAGTGTAATTGTTAGTATTATAATGTATATAAAATATGTATAAAATGAATAACTATATTTTATAAATAAATTACACGAAATATAATATTATGTACGCCACAAGATCATACGTACGTGAAAATACCTCACGGCTATATTCAAATGGGGTGAGAAGAGTTGTATTTCCATAAATAAATAATTCTTCAGTTATGATTAAGTCGCACATGAGGCAAGGGCATTACAATCTTCGGGTCACGTTTGTAAATCTCGCTAAATTAAATACTTTGCTAGTAATCTAACCGTGAATCACTCGATTGTCAATTTATTTGACAGGACCTATGATGCATTTTATTTTTACATTTTTTATCGAGAGTTAAGCTAATTATGGCTCTGCTTCCCGCCAGCCCTTACCCTACCTTAGTGCCGGGCTGGGTTCCTAACCAAAATACCTACGCCGACACACCGACCAAATCCTCCCGGTGGCCATGTTTGCGCCAAGGAGGGCGACCACGGTGTATGGCCGAGAAGCACCCACAATAATTCCATAGCCACCCAGTTTATTTCCCCTTGGGGCACCACCGTAGTTATGAATATAAAAAGGAGGCATCAATAACATTAAGAACCGCTGTCCAGCGCTAAAATGTTTCGATAATCTGAAAATTTGCGCCGTGACGCCATTAGCAACGACATGGCGAAATTGCGACTGCATTGAAATGCATATTATATGTTAATTAAACTGTTCGACACGAATACTGCCTTTAAGCTTTGTTTTGTGCTGGCAGTATTATCCTGCTTATTTTAAATCCAGGTAGTTCATTGGATTAGATTTTAAAATTTCAATTCGTTTTAACAAATATTTAACACGCGAAGTGAGTCGTTGTCTAACTTTTACGCCTGAATTTGTGAGTTGATTTTGATGAATTTTGGTACGGGGATAATTGACCTTGGAAATCTGTCTAAGTCTAAGTCTACAACTTAGAAGCTACGCTTACGCTGGGCTAGTATGGACTAGAAGTCTATATTGGATAAAAATTTCTTGCGGAGTACCTTCTTTTTCAGGTTTGCACAACATATTTTCTTTCACCGTTAAAGCGCGTGATTATTTATCGTGAATATACACATTAATACAATTATTAGGCTATAAACTATATCCTACTATAGTCTACCACGCTGACCTAGAACCGATGGGTGAACTTCCCTTGACTAAGAAATTCCTTTAGTTGTCAACCAGGTGTTCAGGTTTCCTCACCATGTTTTCGTTCCCCGTAAACGTGCGTGGAATCCCATTAAATATAATATAATAGGTTTTTTTTACACCCATCAGTCACATATATAGTTCTGACCCCACTTTAAGATACGAGTCTTGTGTAGGGGGTATCAGAAACTATGAGAGACTTTTCGGTCTCACGAACACCCAGACCCGAAACAAATAATCTTTCTTAAACCAAATCATTTGAATAAATACATAAATAAATATAAATTAACCCAAAGCTCCAAGTGTAACTTAAACCATTATAAAAACATCAAATACAAATTGATATCTAATATAAAATGTGCACAAAATAAATAAAATAAAAATAAAATGACGACCGATCGAGTAAATAATTCGAGCAAATAAATAATAAGAAGGCAATTTTTATTTGGCAGGTCATATAATATAATTATGTTATCCTTACTGGACCAAATACATGCCCACTGAGTTGGACTCGCTGGATCTACTCAGGTGTGGGTCGCGCCGCGTAAATTCCAGTAGTAAAGTGAGCCCGCTGAGTTTGTTTCGCCGGGTCTTCTCAGTCAGGGTCGCGTTTGGATCCGGTGGTACCATTAAAATAATACGTGACGTTTCGGAAATACACAAGGTCCATCTCGTTATTTACTTTAAAATAATAATAATAAGATATTATGTATTTCCTGATGAAAACTAAAAATAAATTATAAAAAAAACCGTAAATATTTTTGTACAAATTATATAAAATGAACCATAGTTAAATTATAATGTAATAATAAAAGATTTCTCTTTTCTGTATTGACTTGTCATAAGTGCTATTTGATTGCCTACGTGACCAAATAAAGCAATTTCATTTCATTTCATTTCATTTCAATATATGTGAATCATACAAACATTTGTCCCGGTGCGGGGATCGAACCCGCGGCCTCTCGTTTCGCAAGTTGCTGTCTAGCCAACTGCGCCACGGGGCTGTCGAGATTTCAAATTCTAAATTATAAGTACCTGGAATTTGAATCAGCGACTACCGAATCAATGTCTCAACTGACCTTGTGCTTAGACCAATAGCCAGACATGCACATATAAATAACTCATTTACTACTAATTTTACCTAATTATTTTAAAAGTGCCGCTCCCGTTTCTTGTAAACATTCCAATCTTTAGAAACAAAAAGGCCTGAACAAACATTCCTTATTAAAATTAGCAGAAACTTCATAAGGATGTATAAAGTCTTTAATTTAGTTCCTTTTAACCCGACTGCGAAGTGCGATATTTAATAGCAAACGTAAGCGCTCAGTTTACTCTACTTCTTAGAATTCTTTTACTGACTAGACACAATTTTGCTTTTAGTTGTATCTTTAAACCAAGTTTTAAGGGTTAGATTGTAAACTGCTGAACAGGTTTTGGTGTCGGTTAGACTTGAAAGACATCACTTTTTGACGTTTAAAAAACAGAGAAGCTATAAACATACCTATTTTTCAACTTAGAGAGATCATGTCTTCAATGTCAAAAACTCACTAACTTGACGCTAAGTAAAGTGTAAGAGCCAATTGACTTACTATTTATGATTTAATAAAAAAAAATTTTTTTTATCACAACGCCAGATAAAATGAAAACAGCAAACCAGTTTGTCGTTGTTCGTAAAAAATAACAAGAAAAAGTATTCTTTTGTTTTTACACGAGTACGTCAAGATACTGTAAGAGATAATTACAAATATCTCTCCAATTCCAAGCAAAATTTCTCTAGTGCTCCAGTCTAAGTTTGCATAACAAAAGATGAAAAACAGCTTTTCCCTGAGTCTAGTTTGTATCTTAAACTGGAAAGTTAATTAGGTAGCACTTCTGTTTTGTTAGAGAGCCCTCGCTGCGTTCCTATGTGTAGTATTCCATACCTGCAGTTCTTTGGAATCCATTTAATTAGTTCCGTTGGAATTTTTTAGATGTTAAATTTCGTATGAATTTTTAACAGTAATTGTTATTTTACGTGCTACTTTATCTGAATATCATTTTAGTTAAATTCTCAAACAAGACAGTTTTGGCGCTGCTAATATTTCTATAACATTGCTAATCACAAATCGTTGAAAATCTATGCTACATACAATCAAAAGAATGTATGCTTGAAAATCTCGGAAATTATGAAATATAAGCGAACAAAAGAAAAATAAAAATGTACACATACTTATGTCCTGGCATGTGCTTACATAAAACTATGAATAGAATAATGTAGCTTGAATTGAAAAATCAAGCTTTGCATACCCGGTTAAAAACTGTCCAGAATAACTGCATAAACTAGTAAGAGATAGTCTTAACCGGTTTTCGCAAATCGACACTTTAATTGGATCGCATTCCTAACCTTTGCAACGTCAGTATAAAAACTTTCTGAACATTATTTGAATCAACCATTTTTATTTTTGCTTTCTTTCTAAATTCCAAAGTACCAAGATTATGCAAATCTTTATATTGTTTCGATCATATTTCAATCAGGTATTTATGTAACATAATCGCTTTGATGTCATTCTCAGAAAAGGCTATCTTAATCCCACCTAGATCTGAAACATAAAGGACATGTTTGATGTCTCGGATTTCATGGGGCCTTTGCGCTAACTCAAACTGCCTTTGTGACGTCAGAAACTCTATATTTTTGATCAAAGGAGACGTGTTTAAAGTAATAATACATAGGCTCTGTTTCATACCAATGCATCTTATTTTCTAAATACATACGTACAAAGACTGATTTATACTTTTCAGATAGCGCTAAAGATCGCGTTTTGGATCTTACACTCTTTGTATTTGAGATTAGTTGGAACATAAAACTGCCTCGTGGTCTCGTGGTACAAGTATGTGCCGTGCGACCTAGAGATCCTGGGTTCGATTCCCGGGTTCGATTCCCGGGTCGGGCAAAGTGTGATTGGGTTTTTCCATTAGGAAATTCTCAATAACAGCACGTAGTATGGAATTGTGCCCGAAAAACGGCAATAGGCTCACCCCCTATTACGTGGGACTGATACATACCTGGCGAAATGTGGGTGCAGAAATGCACCTCTGCCTACCCCTTCGGGGAATACAGGCGTGAGTTTATGTATGTATGTATGTATGTATAAAACTGCCCAACATATTACAATAAAAGAGCTTATAATAACAATGTAATTGATTAAGTCGGGAGCTAAGCCTAGGCACCAGCCGTGATAAAGCGTAATATAAAGATAGAATAACAAAAATGTTCGTTCGAATTATCCATATATGCTTCATCAGTTAACAGGAGGTTCTTAAGCACTTATAATATCAACTTATTTTACTCATACACGTCCCTTTCGTCGAATTCCCATCAGCATTCTAACTAAGCGTTCGAACCACATTTTACATGAATTTCAATGTAAAATAGTTTTATGTTTACATTCACTTCACTTAATCGATTCAGGCGATTTGAGTAAGCCTTTTAATAGCGGTTAGACTGCAGTCTGTGACGCCGCATTCGTCCCGCTCGTATTCACGAGGGAGTACTAAGCTTATAGTCTAAGCCCGTTAGAGACTAATAGAAATCTGTTAGGCACTAAAATTTTTGTTCTTCTATTATAACATGTCTAGTGTTAAAATTACAATTCATCAGAAACATACAAAAAAAAATAATTGTATCATACACCCAATATACACGTTAAGTATATATAAGCTTCTGTCTACCAAATAACACAAATTTATTTTAAGTCACTTTAAAAAGTCAATAAATTCAACATATTTATATAAGTTGCGCTCGCGGTTTACCGACATCTAAATTGATTATAATTAATGCGCTTTTTCGAGATTTAAGTATTTCGAGATGTAAGTATATTCAAGATTCTATATATCTATGAGTCAAATTTTATCTAGATCTATTAATCATTCTCGCGGGATTTAGTAATAAGCATCCACACATCCAAAGTTTTTCAAATAGAATATTACTAATATTATTTTTTTCTAACCCCCCTAGTAGTTCCACTAGAAAATGATATCTACTAGAAACTAAAATTTTGATGACCAGAATCCCATTTAACGCCCTCGTGCCTAGACGGAACGAAGGCGACTCGCGAAAATTGGACGAAATGAGCCAAAGATCACGATCGTCGGAAATTTCAAAATGTTAGTATCGTTTAGGTACGGAATACATCACTTGACCGCATGTCCAAAATATCAATAAGCAAAATAGTTATGCGGCGTTCTATGGTGAAATTGCAGTTTAGGTTCACAGGCTGGGCAAATTGTTATTAGGTTTTGTGAGCTTGCGAGCACACGTGCGAACACACTTATATAGGGGCGTGCATGCATGTGTGAGCGTACCATAGAACAGCTGAATAAGATTAGAAGGGAAATAGGAAGTATTTTGTATCAGGACGAGTATCGCCGCTTGTCTGTCACCTATTCATTCTACGTCAACCACACGACCAATGATAAAAAATTCAAACAAAAATGAAGGGCTGCTGTTGGTTGTCACACGTTTATAAAAGTCTTGACATTACAAGCATCCCGAATTACTAAGAAGCGGCCGTGTCAAACATATGAAAGTCTAATCGTAGGTTCGGCACGCTCTACATGCTGATATTCCTTTCTAGTAATATTCAACTGTTATGTGGTGAGTACATGCCGAAATAAACTTACTATTTATTTTATAACGGTCTGTGACACATTGATAACACACTATAACCGAGATTGGTTTGGTGGATTGCGCACTTTTTTCTACTATACACGTAAATATTTTGACAATTTAATTAGAGTCTCAATATGAAATGTAGATTATTTTGAAAGTGTCTGTAATATAATAGTCAAACATTTTCCTCGTCCATATTATTCCAATTTGATATATTTCTCGGAGAAAACGTCGTTTCAAATTCATTTCCGCGTTATAATTACATTTCAAGTAGAAATATCATTTTCTTTTAGCTATATTCATAATAAATTTAAAGAATTGTCAATTAGGTAAAGCTTGGTGGGCGTATTGAGCTGTGGAGAAGTCACGTTTATTTAGTCACAGTCTTGTTGAATCTGAGCTTAAGTTTTTCTTTGATGTTTTAAAACAACGAAAAATATAAAGGTATTATAACCTGTATAGACGACGAGGTAAGCAGGAATACATCTCCGAACAATATTTTCTCCAGCTGTGTTTTTAAAGCCCATTGTAAAAGGGAGTGAACATAGGAACTCGGGGACTCCTATTACTGTCGTCGCACGGCGCATAAATATAAATATATCGTACTTGACCAAAAGGCAGTCCAATAATATGCAAATTATTAGCAATTTACATTATATATAAACTAAGCCTATCGCCGTCCACTGCTGAACGTAGGCCTCCCCAAATAAGCACCAACCATCCCGGTCTTGAGCCACCCTCATCACTTGGCTTGGTAGCGGACCAAGCCGTCGGACCATCGTGCTGCAGGACGTCCCACACGACGTCCGCCTAAGCACTTTTTACACTATACTAGAAAAAAATCAACTCAATGAAAACAGTTACCAAATACCGCTCAGTTCTTGAAGCAAATAAACTCGGAAATCTCACAAATCCCAACATGTCCAAGACAAGAAAATGATATTTCATCCGTGTAATATTTCAATGGCCGCTCAGATATGTACCGGTTGATCCAAAACCGTTACAGCTAAAGTTGCGGATGAAAACGAAAGAGTATTCCATACACGTACGCCCGGCCATCTTGGTGTTGTGAAAACACGCCCGATGGACATAAGGAACGACCCTTTTGAGATACGCAAAGTAATGGTGTCTTTACTGATGTTTGTTTTTGGTGGTTGGTTTTTAATACCTGTCAGTCTATCTCCTTATTTTCAATTACCTTTGAAGAATTTATGGAATAATTATTAATGAGGCGTTTTACGAGGTTAGGTACACAGCAGGGAGTAGCTTCGTTTAATTACATTATAAAATAAGAGCTTTCATCTTCATGGTCTTTAAAGTGGGTGTAGATGTACATAAAATAGGTAAGTAATAAAAATCCCTACATCTAACTAGAGTTTTAATATTATTTATTAGATACTTCTGAGATAGATGATCAAGCAGTAAGGAGTATGAGGAGGGGGCATCATCAGAGGTCTTTTACGCTTGTATTGAGTTTTGGGAAAATATCCGGTTTTTTTTTTGTAAATACACCCAACAGTCACATACATAGTTCAGATCCCACACTAAGATACAAGTCTTGTGTCGTGGGTATCAGAAACTACGAGAGACTTTTCGGTCTCAGATACACCCAGACCCAAAACAAATATTTGTGGATCACACAAATATTTGTCTCGGTGCGGGGATCGAACCCGTGGCCTTTCGTTTCGCAAGCTGGTGTCTAGCCAACTGCGCCACGGGGCTGTCAGTTGAAACATTTTTTGTCGAGCTAGGAGGCCGGGGATACAGAAAGACTCACATTAGTAGGAAAAAAGCTAAGATATGACCTAAAATATTGTACCTAATAGACATAAGAATTCAATTCGTCAACCAATACTCGTAAAACAATCAAACTCTGAACAAGGTGAAAACGGCAAAAATTATGATAAACAGTTCAGAAAACTACGTAAAAATAAAAAGAAACAAAACAGTTTGGGATATTTTAATGGTAAACTCTTAAGTTTACCCGCCACCAATAATAATAGCCCATTTCCTATCTTAAAATATTCAATAACTGCTTTTATGTGTTACGGGTATAGTAAGCACGTCAGAAATTGTATGAACTGACCGGTTCATGTAGCCGATACTGGCCTTATCGGATATGATTGATGTGGATTCGGTTGCCTTAGAGTTTGTGAGAATTTCACCTTTTATCATCCAAGTATTAAGATATATTAGTTTCAAATATTACATCGTCTATATAACATACAGTATTTTTTAAATACTCCGCTCTAAAGTAATAAATTTTCTCTACGTCATCTCTCCCGTCACCACCACTATTTATCTTTTTTCTTCCTACATCTTTTTTCTTTGTCTTATCTTTTTATATTTTATTTCTTTCTTCTTCTGCTTCCTTCTCTATTGACAAAAAAATTACTCGTCTCTTGTTCCCCCTTTGACCTACATCCCCATTCCTAAAACTGTTCAGATCACTATGCTAAAGCAAAAGACGTAAATGAGGTTAATTAACATACGTTATTAGCACAAACTTTATCAACACACGAAATGAATCTTCGCAGTTACCCGAGCGACGTTCTTGTTAGCATTACGCAGCCATTGTTGATTCTACACGTTCTACATAGTTTGTACGTAACATATTCCCAACTATCAGACACTGGAAAGCGTCCTTATTCAGATCACGTCCTTTGCTGTCTTAACATCTGGATTGTTCTGTAGCGTGTTGTCTCTGAGTTTGTTTTTAAACTGGCGTCTGTCTAGTTTTAGGACTTATTCAACGGTATTTACGTGCCTGAAGCAAAAGAGAATTTTTAAAGTGACTTAATGTTTTTCAATGATGCTTGAGTTAAAGATCGGTTGGGCTATTGAGATGTGTTTCAGTAATATTTATTTCCAGACATTTTAAAGGTGAAACACCATAGTGAGTTAATATAATTTCTCAAATAAAAACAGAGGTATATCGATCTTTCCTCACACTTAGGCACATTTTCCAGATATAGTATTTTTATGTGTTACTACATGTGAAAACGTTAAATCCTTCATTCTTTCTGATACTCGCGACATTGTGTCTTACATTCTAACGTATGGTCGAGATGTCATGTGTTACAGTGAAGAATATTTATTTTATAAGACCAGCATTTGCTTTACAACCAACTGTTTGGATGTTCAGGAATCTTTCCTCGCCTTAGGAGGCAAGAAATATATGCTAGACTTTCATGCATGGTTTTATTTACCGCAATTACTTTATTACCCATTTCAAGCTTAATTTAACTTTATTGTCCTTGACATATTAATTTATTTTACAAAGTACTCAGACATACTATAACAAAATTAACATTAAGACATTAAATAAAATGAATGAGGTTACAGACACAAGTCTGTGGATTCTGACATGCATATTTAAATACCCTTTTAAACTATTAACTCTATTATTTGATACTGAAACCTAAATAGAATGACAATTACATTAAATTAATTACGATTCAGACTTTGCTAAAGTCTTGTTTCTAACAAAGGACGTACTACTTTTAATCTAAAATAACATTTATTTCAAATCATTTATTTAAATATTTCGTTTCTGTGTTTAAAATATTTGCATAAAACCTTCATTATTTTAGGGAGTAGAGTTTGGCTGCTGTTTCAAAACCATACCTTTGACTTGTCGAAGTTACATATTTTAATTTCTATGTACCTACTTTTCCTTTAAGACCACCGATGGTGTCTATCTGCTTCTAAATTCACTCCACATTAACAATCCTACGTATTTCGTAATAGGTATTTGTACGGATCTGTAACAGAAATAGCGAGATGTATACAAGTTTTAGAGTACATACATGTATAATGTCAACTACATTTTCATTTCGTGCGGCTGTCCGATTCCTCCGAAATCGGTTCGAAATTTAAATTGAAAAAGTGTAATATTCTTATGAAGTCGTTTGGGCACGCAACTATATCGGTGATCTGGTGGCGCTGCAAAATTGCCATGAGGGAAGTCTATAACAAAGTGAGGTGGAAAGTTAGGCCTGTTACAGGCGCCCATCCAGTCACCGAAGCCATTCGAGAGCTGGGCTGTGGAGTTTTTAATTTCGTTCCACAACCACTCGCGGCAAACCTCGTTACAAGTTTAAATTGGCATTTCTCGGAGTAATGGTTAGACGCCAGCGGGTAACTTCTACTCGGTGTCTCCTTCACTTGCTTGGGTAATTCTTATTTAAAATGTATGAGCGGTAGTGTGGTGCGGCGATGGGCCGCGGGCCTGCCAGTGCCCCGCTACACAATAAACACGCGAACTTTTCTTCAAGGTCGTTCGGTTGCAGCGTGCTACATCTTCGTTTTAGTTCGGTATTTTAAATTAGTTTACATGAATATATTATTATATTTATTTTATGGTTTTTTTTTTTTCCATTTGGCTATTTTGCTTTAAGAAGCAGAAAGTTAACTTGGTATGATGATGAGAAAAATCAGCTAATAGAGTAAGGAATTAAATTCTGAGGGTTTGTTCCACCCGATGTTTTCTGGGTGTTTGTCGATATTTGTAAGGTCAGCAATTTAGTTCGAAAATCATGAGTATTTAATATTTTAAAGTTTTAAGGATTAATGTGTATTCATAGGTAACATTGTCTTAATTATTATAACTGTTCACAGGTCGCGGTTTTGAAGTCATCAATAAGTGCTGTCAACAGTAAACCGACTGAATTCCGAAGGTAAGTGACTTTCCATGAGCTTATAGCACGCAAGAACGTATTTACCTAACAATATTAAAAACATTTTAAATTATTGAAAAAAGGGTTAAATATTACGCATTAAATAAGAGAAAGGCCTATATTTTTTTTTAACGTTAGCAGTGTTTTATTTAACACAAAAAAGTAACTTATGTATAATAGTAGTATAGAAAAAGATAATATCATACTGGCTAGACAGCCAGTAGAAGATGGAAAAAATGTTTGATCAAAAACTATTTAAAAATAGAATATCAATTTAAAAAATATTTGTCAGTGCTAACACTTTTAGCGTTAATGCGACCGAGTTAAAAATACCCCGGCTAAGTGTGTTTTTAAGCAATAAGCTGACTCTACATAGGGGAGCATAATGTCTATTCGCTTTTCACCCGTTATGAAGGTAATGCAAGTGAATGTTTTATGCTAAGGCAGTAAGTTCAGTACCCGGTGGCTTCTCCCGAGGGACTAAAACTCGCTTTTATTATTTCACTAGCTTCCTCTAAAGCCTGTCTGGCCTTAGTGAATTTACTTACGACACAATTTTGTTGTAAAAAATACATCGAGGCGAATGGGCAGTGTTTATGTTTGCAAGTATGGAGAAGGTATATATCTCGCGAAGAATATACCAACATAGTGAAATATGATGTCGCATCAACCTGTCTTCTGTTTATTTTTTTTAATAAGGTATATATTTTTTTAAACAATCATTATGAATTTGACGGTGAAGGAAAACATCGTTACGAAACTTGCACACCTATAAAATTATTAATAAATCCTTAGGTGTGTAGTCCCGGCGGACTGGTGTGTGGGTTGGCACTCATACTAGGCCAACGTCGTGGACTAAGGCTTAAACCCTCTCAGTTTTAGAGGAGACCCGTGTCCAGCAGTAGGACGTATATTGGCTGAAGATGATTATAATCATAATCAAGAATTAGGATATTTTTTCTTGGATTTTGTATGTACATAGATACTTCTGCATATTATAGCTAGGTTAAATTTTATCAAGAAGCTCTTTTAATATTATTAAAAGAACTGAAAATATTTCATCGAAATTTTACAAAGAATGTTGCTGATATTTGTACAAAAGGATATTATTTACGACTTTCCGTGTATTTACTACTATTACTAACTGCCCATTTAGACCATTTCTAAAGTATTCGTACACAATGTTACGCAGAAGCTTCCAACAAAAACATCTAATATGTTACTACAAATACTAATTCATAAACGCAATATAATTTAGAAGAAATCTTTTAATAAAACACAGCCAGCCCCGTGGCGCAGTTGGTTACTTGCGAAACGAGAGGCCGCGGGTCCGATCCTCGCAACGAGACAAATGTTTGTGTGATCCACAAGTATTTGTTTCGAATCTGGGTGTATGTGAGACCGAAAAGGCTCTCGTACTTTCTGATACCCACAAAACAAGACTGGTATCTCAATGTGGGGTCAGAACTATCTATGTGACTGTTGGGTGTATGTATTTATTATTTACTATTATTAAAACAATTGAATAAAAAACCTTTCAGTCCTATTCCCAAGAGAATTAAATACCTAAATCATTCTTTACTTGGAAATAGGGTGTGAAAGTGGTTATTTCCGCCGAATACATAACAAATAGGTCGAAATGATTAACAGAACTCGCGTGGGGCTCGCGTAGTATTCCGTTAATAACAACAGTGCGAAATAGCATCCGACGTTTCGAGTCGTTTTTCACCGTTTTTACATTGGGTATTTGTAATATTGAAATTAATATTGAAGTCGAATGGTTGAAAATGCTGTAGAGACGGTGGTCATCGAAAATACACACCCTTGACTGTGGAAGTTAATAGCTTATACACTTATGTGTACACATTATACACGGTTAAAAAAATAGTGATGGTCTCTGACTATTCGAAGTTATGTCATCATCAGCCCAAATACGTCCCACTGCTGGGAACGGGAAGGAAAACATCGTGAGGAAACCTGCTCACCTAAAAGTTCTTAGGAATTTCTTAGGTGTGTAGTCCGCCAACTCGCACTAGGCCAGCGTGGTGGACTAAGGCCTTAAACCCTCTCAGTACTCTCAGTATCCACCTGGCCACCTGGTGGCTTACTGCAGTAAGGCCCATGGACCGTGCTGTCATCTGCATAGCAATGAATGTTGCCAATCGGCAACATATCATTAATATGCAGAAGAAACAGGGTGGGCGATAGCACAGAGCCTTGTGGGACCCCGGCACTAACTGACATGAGTTGTGAAGCGTGCCCGTCGACGAGGACACGCATTCTACGCGCATGCAGAAAGCTCGAAATCCACAAACACAAGTTTCCGGGAAGACCGTATGCCGGAAGCTTGGAGAGAAGGCCACGGTGCCAGACCCGATCAAACGCCTTGGCTATGTCGAGACTCACGGCAAGAGCCTCGCCATGCCGATCAATCGCCTCCCCGCAGTGATGCAAGCTAAACGCTAGAAGATCACCCGTTGACCGGTTACGGCGGAAGCCGTATTGCCTATCACTGATCAACGAGTGATCCTCCAGGTAGCGGACCAATTGGATGTTAATGATCCGCTCCATCATCTTGCAGATCACTGAGGTTATTTATTTTATTTTCATCCTTTTTGCCCACTCAAGTATGATTTAACCCCTCTTATTTAATTCCATAGCCTAGTATACAAGCCCGGGGCGTCCGTCCTGCACATATCTCCATAAATAATTGCAACAATAATTTAAAAGTACGACAAATATCTCCATACGGTATCCCTGCAGAGGGCGCAGTATCAACACGACCCTAATGCGAGCCATTTATCCTGATGACGTGCTCCCCTCCCGCCGATCCCCCCGCACCCCGCCGCGAACCGGTCGAATGGCACATGGACGCATTTTTAAATTGACGCCGGCGATTTACAAAATTCATTGCTGTCATGATACTATATATGTACTTGATGCTATTAGTGTATCCACTTATTGTATTGGATATAGCTGTACAATGTTGCAGAGTTAAAACAAATAAAAATTCTATAGTGCGACAAGATGGGGGTCAAATTAGAACAATATTGCCAATTAATTAGACAGCCTGTAAAACGTCAGACCGAAGGTTTGATTATGGCATCGAGGTAAATGTTTGTGTAATCCATAGATATTTGTTTAGTTAAAGTAAATATAAGATCTGAAGTCTTAAAGTAGTTTCTGATATCCGCGAACCAAGACACAATTGGCTAAAGTGCGGCCTTTGACTATGTGTATGACTATCGTGTGTATTGATTTATTAATATTTATTTATTTAAAACTTTATTGTACACATAAGATTAAAACTATGGAGTACAGTAAACTAAATAAGTACAAAAGGTTGCCTTATCGCACAAGGCGATCTCTTACAGACAACCAAGGATGGAGATTTACGAAGAGAAATGAAAAGTAGTCATAAATGTACAAAGTTAAATAATAAAAAAAGTAATAAAAACAGAGATCTTTAAAATATATAGTGTAAGTACACTACTTACAATATAGTACTTATCTGAACAAACATACTCTGCAGACAGCTGATATTAATCGAGAAAAATGTTTAAAACAACAAACAAAAAAAAACAGTACAATAACAAAAATAAGTTTAAAAACAAAACATAAACAATATTGTGGTATGGAACGCGACTTCGTCTATACCCAAATGTCAAAATGAAAGTGACAATATAAAAAAAAACCAACGACATGAGGGTAGTATTAAAAATATAGACGAACAATAAAAATTAAATAAATTGAAAGTGACAAGACAAAAAACAAACAGTAAGAGGGTATTATTTAAAAAAGACGAACAATAATAATTATATGAAATAAAAGTATTAGTAAGCGCTGAGCGATCGTCATGGCTTACGCGGTTTTATATTCGAGCGCGATGTTTCCGTGGACCCGTGGCTTATTACCTACTGCCGATGAAGATAAACTTGATGTCTTGGGATACTTTGCCAATAAGGAATTAAGTTCGTCTAGTGTTGTGTAGATTGGATGTCCTCTAGTGAAGTCATATTAACTGTCTTAAAGTGAGGTGTTGTTCTGGTGAAGTTAAACGCTGGCTGGTACTGGTGCAGAGCTGGATTACATTCAGCAACACAAAAGTGAGTACATTCACAACGTAATTTTGCAAAATTCACGAGTTTGGAAAGTATATAAACACAGTTTACCTAATTGAATTTAAAATTTTAACCGAAAGCACGTCCACTCAATACACCGACCATAGACCATATTTATGGCCTATTTATGGTCTATTTATGATGATTAGATAATATGATACGGCGACTGCCAAGATAGAGTCTGGCGAACGGGTATTGATTTATGACTTTGTCTTTCTCTTTGAATTATTTTTATATTCTTGACCGAATACAATCAAGTATAACACAGCGCATATTTTAGAGATAAATACGTCATTATATTACCACGAATAAATCCATCTATAAAGTAATTTTCGTATAAATTACTTAGCACGGCCGATCCGACGATAATTTTACAGTTACTTGTGAAAATTTTATTAAGTTGGTGTCGTCTGCGTATCAATGTCAAACCGTAATAAGTCACAAGCCCTCAATTATAACACTGAAAATACTTGAAAACATCGGCCGAGGACATAGTGCACAATCGGGTAAAAATTTTCAAAACGTATTATGTAATGAATGCTGATTCAATGATTATTAAATTGAAAGTCTATTACTTGTAACATATTGCTGTATGAAGATATGTGTATATTTTTTATTACTCTATATATTTTTAAGATTTCTGTTTTTATTATTATTTTACTTTGTACATTTATGACTACCTTTGATTTCTCTTCGTACATCTTCATCCTTGGTTGTCTGTAAGAGATCGCCTTGTGCGATAAAGCCACCTTTTGTACTTATTTAGTTTACTGTACTCCATAGTTTTAATCTTATGTGTACAATAAAGTTTTAAATAAATAAATATTAATAAATCAATACACACGATAGTCATACACATAGTCAAAGGCCGCACTTTAGCCAATTGTGTCTTGTTTCGCGGATATCAGAAACTACTTTAAGACTTCAGATCCTATATTCACTTTAACGAAACAAATATCTATGGATTACACAAACATTTACCTCTATGCCATAATCAAACCTCCGGCCTGACGTTTTACAGGCTGTCTAATTAATCAGCAATATTGTTCTAATTAGGTTCGCCGGCATAGAACGTGGGCCTCATCTGCCTTTATGAGTGGTTAGGCTTTAGTTCACAACAATACTATCATGCTGATCGGTAGATTTCACATAACACGTAAATTCTAGAGTACACTGCAATATTTCTATCATAGTCTTTTTGAGCTTTTCACTATATGTTCCTTCGCTATTTAGAAGGAAAAAGAAGAGGTTTGAAAACACATAAACATACACACGACACTCGCAGACAGAGCTTAACATTCGCTATTATATTCCATATTAAAAACCTTCTCAATTTAGGAGAGACTTCTTAGAAACACTCAGAGCCAGAACAAATATATTGTGACAGATATCTTCATATTATATTTTAGCGGATGGAACGTAGACGTATGACATCAAAAAATATGTTTAACCTTTTTTTCCATGGCAGAACATAACTACCATAGCCACAAAGTAACACGAAAACTTAAAAAAATATATAAAAACGCTCACGCTCATAACCAAATCGCGGCCGGCCAATTATCGGCAAACAAATTAAAACCCAGACGAATTCCAAAGTAAGTCAGTCGTTCGAAGGCAACTGTTGTTGGCAGCAATAAATTGCTACTAAGCTACTAATTTCTTTAACTGCAAACTCGATATCGACCGTCCCGTTTTGCTCGGAGCACAACCAATATAACAATCGAGTGAGGAAACGCCATTTTAACAGCTAATTGGTTTATATAATGCAGAGTAAATAAACAGTGGCGATTGGGGTCATGACTGCTTTGTTTGTAAAGTGTTATTGATTTCCATTAAAAAATTGAATCCAATTTACAGAGTAGTATTAATGCAGTGATATATTTTGTAAGAAAGGTTTTGTTTGATAGATAAAATAGGATATTTTGTACGTAAAACACTATGGGATTTTCTTGTTACCATGAGTTTATGTGGATTTCGTAAAAATAATTAGCAATATTAAAATTTTAAATTTTCGAGCTTTCATAGACATCAGAGGGGACATTGCTGATTAATCCCTACTTAAGTTACATTCACTGACGCCCGTGTCCTGGAAGTGAGTTGTATTACTGTGTCCACGTTTCGCCAGCTGTAATAAGGGGCGAATCTATTTTAATTTCTCTGGAACATATTCATACTTCATGCAGCTAATGCGAAAACATACCAACAATTTGCGCAAACCAGATATCAGTTCAGGGACTTCTGGTTTGCACTCCGAGCTACAAATGTCATCATCATCATCCCATATACGTCCCACTGCTGGGCAACGGGCCTCCTTTACAATTGAGAGGGTTTTGGCCTTAGTCCATCACGCTAGGCGTAGTGCGGGTTGGTGGACAACATACCTAAGAAATCCCCAAGAACTTTTAGATGTGCAGGTTTTATCACCAATAATGTTTCCCTTCACCAATAAAGTAAGTGTTAATTCACTTTGAATATACACATAACTTCGAAAAGGTAGAGGTGTGTGCCTGGGATTTGAACCCGCGACCGCCGAGAGAGCTACAAATTTCGCGGCTAGGTAAATCAGTAAATGACGGTTAAAAAGGCTTTAGTCAATCAAACCAGTCTAAAAAGAATCCGTAGAATTAAGATCTAAGAATTTATTCAATCAACTGAAAACATCCGAAGGAAACAAACAAATGATAGAACTACAACAGCAAACTTCATACAAAACTAATATCATAATAGTTTCGTAAAAACGTGTTAATCCAGCTCGGAATGAACCGCCAGCCGTAATCAACTCCGACTGTGACTTATATAACTTGATTCACGTAGTCGCCTCATTTGAATACTAAAACCGAACTTTCCCACACTCTATACAGTTCAAAGTATACTGGACAGCACCACATTAAATGCTACACCACCTATTTAAGAAAGTAATCAACCGAAAAGTAATTGCATATAATTGGTTCAGGTGCTAATGTTCAACTAAAATGAGTCGGTTAAGCTCGGGGGTAAATTTAAAGGGTCGCGAAATTTATGTGTTTGAGCACCTAAAGCGTGTACTGTATCTTGTGCGAGATATGTTTTATTCCGTTTGCTTTTTAATATAATATTGTTTAAACGATTATTAAGATTTATAGACTGAAGTGTTTGCCGGAGGACCTAAAAATTCCGGACTTAATTCTCGGTTTAAGCAAAGTGTTAGGTATTGGGTTTTCAATAACAGAACGTAGTCTAGAAATGTGACCGAAAAACGGTAATAGGCTCGCCCCCTATTACGTGGAAGGAATAAAAATTTGTAAAATGTGTGTGCTAAAATTCACCTGTGCCTACCCCTTCGGAGAATACAGGTGTAATATATGTATGTAACTGAAGAATATACATAACATATTCCATAATAATTCATCATCAACATCATCGGTCCATATACATCCCACTGCTGGGCACGGGCCTCCTCTACAACTGAGAGGGTTTAGGCCTTAGTCCACCACGCCGGGTTGGCGGACTACACACCTAAGAAATTCCAAAAAACTTTTAGGTGTCAAGGTTTCATTACGATGTTTTTCTTCACCGTCAAAGTATGTGATAATTCTTTATGAATAAACACATAACTTCGAAAAGTCATAGGTGTTTGCCTGGGGTTTGAACCTGTGACCATAGAGAATCTCGACCGCGTGCCTAAATCTCGAGGCCATCACGACTTCAGCAACATAATATACCACCTATTTATAAAATGGTGTTTAAAGTAACGTAACACGAAAAATAAATTTTGCACTGATAAAGACGTTTGCAACAGCCAGTGAGAAATAAAAATTTGTTACACAATCTTGCATATTGCGACTCCCACGTACTTTCATTCAGAAAGTGTATTTTAACATCTCTTAAACCAACAGCGTAATCCCAACATAAAAGCGCTCCTTAAGTTATTACATGCATTTAGCACAGTTTTTGCAACTTTGCGCACATGTCGGTGAGCGTTCACTAATCCCAGACGACACAAGTAAAATCTAGTGAGATTTTAAGACTGCCAACTGGAATCCAACATTTTAAACGCCAGTAAAAGTAAAAAGGAACTAATAAAAGTGAAGTAAAACCATTGGTCGTATCGTGCGCAAGCAGAACATACTAACTCACTTAAGTTTATTATAACTTTTGCGTAAAGTGTAAACATGATTTTGCTGCAAACTCTTCGACGAAATGGTGGTGAAATTGCCTTCTGTACTTTATAATCTTCGGGTATGTTTCTATGTATGTTAATAGTGTTTATAGCAGCTTGTAAAGCAAGTGCAAGATTTCATGTTCTTGTGGAATATTTATATGTAAATTGTAATGTCGTGTTTTACCAAAAGTAAATTTTAACTTGAACAATTTATTTATTTATTCCAAATTTTACATTTCACAATTACATTTACAGGTAGTCCTAATGCCTACTGGCTCTACACTAAGCTGAGCTTGTCTCGTAGAGGCAATTGTTAGGTTTGTTGAATTATTTTATGTAAATAGTCAGGTAGTAATAGAAAGGTACAAATGGCGGCCTTATCGCACATGACGATCTTTTCAATACAACCATAGGATGGACTTTCTGAAGGGATTTATTAGGAGGGCAGTGTGTACAAAAAAAGAAAAGAAAGTATTATAATAAACATACATACATAAAACATACATATGTACATATTATATTTGTTTCTATGAAGTATCTTTACAACTACATGGGCCTTTTTGGTGTGTTTAAATGTATAAAAAAGTATTTTCTTGTCCATAAATAATTAAAAAATTTCAATAGTACCATTCCCAAGTAATGTAAATGAGGTTGTAATGGGCTGTTAAAATTAATTTAAAATGAACACAATACTGTCTAAGCCCGTGAAACAATACAACGGCAGACAATCCCAAGTGGAAACGAGTTTTATTTCAAAGACTGCGATTTACGATTAAGGTTTGTTCGTAATCTATCTGTAGGTATTAAGATGTTGCTTTTATTTATAATATTTTTATCGAAACTTGGAATGATGAGGTATTGTGAAAATGAGGCAGGAGTTATACACTGACATGCTAAAGTAAGTGCAAGGGCACATGATGTTAAATGTATTGCGGTCCAAATATGCAGTACCTATTGACCGTCAACAAAATTTTACGGTTTCATCTAGTCATTGTGATTAGGGACACTTGCTTTTTCATTTTCTGTAGATTTTTCAAGATTAGTCTTAAGATTAGGAGTAAGATTACCTATTTATCTCCTTCTGCTTACCACAGAGGAAATCAAACATCTAATTCTGACGTTCGTTGATAAGCTCTATAAAGAAAATAACCAGGCAAGATTTCCCGAACATTATTTGCTTAAATAATTATTATTGTGAGAGAGGCTGGTGATGATGATGATGATGATGATTTGTTTGAAACTAAAATTTCTAACGGATTGAAAAGGATTATGTACTATACCATTGTAGAAAGATTGAACATTAAATAAATTGACAAATTTGAACAAAGAAATGAGATAACTATAACTAATATAAACTAATATATACTATAAAAAATCATAGGCCAGAGCCGATGCATCTATGAAAAAGATAACCAGTGAATGCTGATCGTTTATTTCAAGATTTTAATGCCGATAAAGAGTTTACCAGCATCTGCAAGGCCATGAGGAATATTAAGAATCTTTCACCAGATTTAAGTAAGAGAGCGAGCTATGCAGACATGTGTGTTCATAAAAGTAAGTAAAACGAAACTACGTCTGCATATATTTTCTAGCAAAAAAGCTTTTGTATACACTCAAAGCGAACGTTAAGTATATTTAGCTATATACTAGTAAATAACCGAGCGAGATCTTAGCGCCCATCGCAAAAATTGTACCAAGCCAAAGCAATCTTGATAAGCCAATTTCTGTTAATACTCATTGTTGCTCAGTCGTTTGAACTTGATCGTTTATTATGTCGGCATTGTTTATTACCTTGTTTTTCGCAAAGAAAACTATTATAAAAATGTTGTAAATTTCAATTTTTCATGTCCTTTGTGTTCTGATATTTGTTTCGTAACTTTGCGTGTTCACATTCAAAAGTATGTCTTAGGTCATTTTTTTATATACTAGACTGCAGAGATCGCTAGTCCCTATTTTTGACTCATTTTAATTAAATGGTAGAAAAAATTGGCACCATCGAGTTCTTCCTTGACCATGAGGCTTATAAGTAAATGAAGCAATGTCATGAGAACCGAAAATCATTAAAAATCAGGTAAAACTCGAACTAAATTGTCGCACATTTACAAAGACACTGGGTAGAAACCTTCATCCCTTTTAAAAATAATTTAAGAATACTTGTAATTGTTTTACGAGGTGTATTCTAAAGTAGTAGTGTATTCGAAGTGTAGTCAACAAATAATCTTTTGTTGATTTTGAAACACTTACAAAATATATATCATCATAATTTTTTTATTATTCATATAACAAAATAATAAATCGAGTCCAGTGGCGTGCCATAGGAGAGGCCTATGTCCAGTAGTGGACGTAAGAAAGGCTGCTGATGATAATGATGATGATATAACAAAATAAATGACTTACAAACACTCGTCAAATTAGCCCAAATCACATCACTAAAATTACAATTACATTAACCTAAATTACAGAACGTTGGAGAGCAACAGAGCTCGGCCTTTAATCTAGTATATATCCTAGGTTACAGATGATAATGTTTGCTAATACCCGCGTGGCAGTAAGGCGACAGGCTATCTAATAATCTAGGCTAATCCACTGCCTGGATCCAGTGCCACCGGAACCGGATAAGAAGGCTTCGCTTGCAGCCAGCCGGGTTCCATTCAAACAAATTTGCTCTGAAATCCTATTTATCCGTGCGACATTAAAGACTTCTATAAAGAAATATAGAATCAGACGTTTTCAAAGAACTAGTAATTTTTTTTTATATGTGCTATTAACGTTTCCTTGTCGGCAAGGATGGATCTTGTGAAGGACTCAGCTCGCCACGCTGCTTCAGTAAGGATAAATTAGGTACTAAATACACCTAAAAACCAGTGTCGGTACTTCCATAGAAGCTCAAAAGCGTTATATGTAATTTGTTTAATATCTACTTTATAATTGATTATAGTGGGGTCACATTATATGTCAAATTGCTTTTGTTAAATAAAGATTAAAGCTTCAATATTATAATTCGGAATTTTGTAAGGCAAACTGGGCTTTTGGGCCTTTATGGAAGTACCGCCACTGCTAAAAACTACGTTTGAGGACTTTGCTGTCAAAGTTCGAGACTATCTGTTATAAACAGTTAGCTTATTTTTATTCTTGTGGAGAGCAATACGAGGGCAGTCCGATAAGTACTTAGCCTACAAAAGAAAAACGAAAATTTTGGAAAAGTGGCGATTTATTTCTCATCACAGTCTTCTTTCAACTCGATTCACTTGACCCAGCGATGCTCCAACTTCTTTAAGCTGTCTGAAAAGAACGTTTTCTGGAGGTCTACAAAGTAGGCCTCCGTGGCGGCGATAACCTCCTCATTCGACTCAAATTTCTGTCCGGCGACGGACTTTTTCAAGTTTGGAAACAAAAAGAAGTCACACGGGGCCTAATCTGGAGAATACGGTAGATGGGGCAGCTGTTCGTAGCCTAATGTGACCAATTTGGCCGTTGCGACGGCGGAGGTGTGAGCCGGTGCGTTGTCATGGTGGAAGAGCACTTTTTCTTCGCCAAATGGAGCCGTTTTTTCTACAATTCGGCGTTGAATCGGCCCAATAGTTCGGCATAGTAAAGCCCTGTGACCGTTTTGCCCTTCTCCAGGTAGTCGATGTAAATCACACCTTGTGAAACCTAGAAAACGGTGGCCATCATCTTTTCGGCCGATGGGACAGTGTTCGCCTTCTTCGGAGCACATTCGCCGGGTAAAGTCCACTGTTTCGACTGTTTATTGGTCTCTGGTGTGTACCAGTGAATCCATGTTTCGTCGACGGTCACGAAACGACGCAGAAACCCCTTCGGATTGCACCTAAACAGTGTCAAACACTGCTCTGAAGTTGTGTCATTGATGCGCTTGTCGTCCGAAGTGAGCAAACGCGGCAGCCATCGAGCCGACAGCTTTCTCATGCCCAATATTTCATGCAGGATATGACCCACGTGGTCTTTTGAGATGCCTACTGTCTCAGCTATCTCGCGCACCTTCAATCGGCGGTCTGCCAATACAAGATCGGGACTTTTCTCACGTTATCCTCCATGGTAGCCGTTTTTGGGGCACTTGGGCGTGGCTCATCAAAAACTGACGTGCGACCACGTTGAAACTCGTTAAACCAATTTTTGACGGTCGCCATTGAAGGAGAAGAGTCACCGTAAACAGCATCCAAGCGCTCTTTGATGTCGCTGCGCGATTTCCCTTCCAAAAACAAGAATAAAGTCACCGGCCGATATTGCTCTTTTTCCATTTTTCTAAAATCCGCGGACACGTCCGCTTACACACGCGGTCAAAACAAAACTACAAATCCAATTCGGCTGAAATTTTGACAATAGCCGTCTACGAAGATGTGCTACATGATGGTAAATTTATCTTACGATAGTGGTGCCATCGGGCGGTGAGGCTAAGTACTTATCGGACTGCCCTCGTACTACATTAAAAGTGACTGCTGCGCAGACTACGCACCTTCAATCCAATCATCATCATAATTCTTGGAAGAGTTAGAAAATCGCAATCCATTAAGATTATGCCAATGCCGTTCTTTTTACGCAGCTATGGTTCAAGAGTTCGATATCCGACAATCCGACGATAAAACGCAAAAGTCACCTTCGAGTTCGTTCTGGTTCCTTTCGTTTTCGTCGGCGCTGTGTCCCAAAAAACACAACTAAAGTCAAACCTGCCGTTTGAAAAAGTTAAAAGGTTCGAGCGGTTAATCCGTATTCGCACACACGACACGTAGACCAGCCGAAGGGACCTTTACAAAAATTATGACGTGGCGTTACAGCGCCGCGGCTGTGAATTTTATTCGCAATGCGCGTGCCACCGCCGCCACAATTTGTTCGCGTTTTAAATATTCACATGTAACCGTATGCTTAATATATTCCTCATCTACATAATGTAATATTTCGCGAACCAACGGAATTCCCACTGTTCTTACTCCGTAGGTGGGAGAAGTAATTCTGTTAGGGGCCGGTCGGAGCCTCACGTCTCCGTGTGTTGTGTGTTTTAATTATTTTTAACCGGGCACTGTTTGTTCAGGACCGCTCTCTGATTCTTTGAATTTTATCTGGACAGACAATGTGGGCTGCGTGAAGTGTTAGCGGCTAATCATGTGTAAATTGTTTAATCACGTTTTAAATGATAATGAAATATTTTTTATATAAAATTAAGTAAAACTAATTACATTTACTGAAAAGTGAAGGTTAGAAGTGAAATTTTGGTATGCCTATGAAGCAACTTAAGTTTAATAATGTATTTCAAGTCTTCGTATATTATTTATATATCACTGACTTACTTGCCATAGTTATCTTTCTAAAAAAACAATGGCAGAGAATTTATAAGAATTTATACACTTTTTTCATCCCACATAATCAATCGTGAAGATCATGAAATCCCCTCATTTCGGCAATAAAGCGGAATGAAGCATTCCACCACATTCCATCGATGCCGCCTGTGTAAAATTGGCCTGAAAAGGCAATAAAGATAAAGCCGGTAATAGGCTCCATTCACATTACGAGCGGTGCAACGGGCGCCTTGGTCGTAAGGTCCACTCCAGATATGCACCTGAGCTAAGGTCGTATACATTACGAGTAGTGCACGTACATAAATGTGAACATGACCTGAGGCAACAAACTAAATGTAAGAACTCATAAAACCTGGGGCTCCTATATTTTTGAATTTGGAACTCTATAACGTCACAGATTCTTAAAAAATCTCGCATGTTATTTTTTTTTATAACTTGTTGTTGCCAGTAAGATAATAAAAATAAAGATATTAAAACATCTTGTGTCTTAAACTCCAGTGAATGTTAAAGTATGCAGGACGGAGATACTAACATATGATAGCCCCGTGGCGCAGTTGGCTAGACACCAGCTGGCGAAACGAGAGGCCGCGGGTTCGATCCCCGCACCGAGACAAATGTTTGTGTGATCCACAAATATTTGTTTCGGGTCTGGGTGTATGTGAGACCGAAAAGTCTCTCGTAGTTTCTGATACCCACGACACAAGACTTGTATCTTAGTGTGGGATCAGAACTATGTATGTGACTGTTGGGTGTATTTATTATTATTATTTATATCTCTGCTAGTCGCTGCTGTAGCACTACAAAGTCAGCTTAACAATTTTGTTCTTTTAAACATTCATGTTCAAGACTTACTACGACTTAAATATTTGTTAAAAGTAAACTATTATAAATAAAAGACAACTTTCTTGAAAGATGGCAAACAGCGAACTATAATCTTTGAATGAACAATTTTACATTTATATGTTCCGAACAGTAAACATACTCATTCGCTACACAGACTATTTACAATCGACACTAGAGTATTGATAATTCACACACAAATTATTTACAATAGATGGCGTTACGTTTCATTTGATGTATTATTAAACTACAAATTTTAATATAACAGATAACCAACTAATAGATGATGATTTTATAAAAATATTATTATACCTATAATAATATTTTTATAAAATCATCAAATACAATTGCGTTAATGAGACACACAGACTTATCTCAGTATGTTATCCAGATTGTTACCGCCAATTTTTTTTTTTTTTAACATAATTACGTAAAACGTACGTACTTCTCACCAATAATCATTATTTCTTAATATTATTTCAACCAGTGTCTGCCCAATTGGAACAGTGTTCAATGGTATTACCACCACGTTCAATTCCAAAAAGTCTTAAGTGCAAAGGAAGCTTCACTAATTCCCGTCTTCACCTAATTTACACTAGGACGTTTTTTACATCTTCGACGTTACCCGCGTAATATCAGTCCGATATGAAACGGAGCGGAACGAAAGTAATACAAATTGCAATTTGTGCAGCGGTGATGGTATCAAAGTACTCTTTCAGTGCTTGCAATTTCAATAACTGGTGAATGGAGGCGCGTTTCTCAAAGTTTCCATACCCCGGCTCGCTCTAATTCACTCTAATACCAAATGGAGAGACCTTTATCGGATTATTGGCTTAGTTCATACCATACAACATATACATAGTACATTTTACCTACCGTTTTCTGATGGAAAATCCAATAACACCTCACCCGAACTGGAGATCAAACTCAGGATATCCGGATTGTACGGCACAAGTGAAGCAAGATTAAAGAGGCAGTCGTAATATTATAAATAATATTTAATGTATCTTCAATAGTTATTTTTGACACTTTGTGTGATGTTTTTAGAAAAAAATCTTAAAATCTGTTGCAAAAATGCACCTCTGCCTACCCCATCGAGAAATAATAGGCGTTTGTATGTCAAAATCTGTTAGAGTATATCCGTCACAAACAATTTTACCAACAATTAAAACTTTCCTCTTAATAAGATTAGTGTAGATGAAAATAATATGTATACTCTCAGACTTCTAATAATATTTTTAAATATATCAGTTTCATAATATCAGAAACCTTATACGTGAAAGTTTGAAAGCCGCTAATAAACTGCAACCACAAGTCTACGACGAGACGGCAACGTTGACAAGATACGTTTATTTATTGAATCGAAACTTTGGCCGTGTATCAATACTGTCAAATGTTCTCTCAACTTAGGTTTCCAACGAAAACTGAATGAGAGTTGCGTTCCACTTAGCGAATGCTTTTGAAACAGCATAGTGATTGGCAATTTGCATTACCTTCGAAGAGTTGGAACATGAAAAGAAATAACTCGATACCTGATTTCAATAGGCGCTCATAGCATTAAAAGCGTGTTGAATTAATGAGGTCTATAATACGAACTGGAAACCGATCTGGATGAACTCAATAAGAACAGCGTAACTGTTTTATCTATATCTTCCTTTTGAAAGATTGACGGATGACCTGTTCGCAGAACATCGATAGGTGCGAGCCGCTTCTATCAAGTCAGTCTAGAAGTCTTAGGGGGAGACCTATGTCGTCGCCTATGCCTACGCCTATGGATGTCTTATGACGGATGATGATGACGATGATTTGTTTCGAATCCTGATCTTTTCATGCCAGTTAATCCTGTTTTTTGGCTACACTGTGTTTATTTTCATGTCGGTGTTATTTCTTTACCTGAATCGTATAAGGCTATAGAAAATTTTATATAGAGCAGAGAGAATAGAGTGATGAGGCAACTGAACAGGTCAGCATGATTCTGTCTACTGACGAGAGTAAGTTGACTTCTATCTACTTTAAACAGTATTGACTTTCAAATGAATTACTACGTTTTCATATCCAATTAAAATTAAAATACGAGTGTACTTCTAAGCAAATATTTAAATCTCAGAAACATTTCCATCATCGAAACCCCCCAGTTAGATTATAAAGTATGAAAATATACAATAAAGAAAGTAATTTTCGAGTATTGTAATACCGGGGAAACTCATCCCGGCCGCGAACTGTGATCGCCAAATCCCATCTTATCCTTACCTAAGACTGGAAGTTTGTTTGAAAATTTTCCACTGTAAGGCGAAAACTTTTCGCTGGGATTTCATTGGGAAGATGATATAGAAAAAATAATTGAAGAATTGTATAAGTCGGATGTCGTCATGAGACAGTTTTTGACTTTAATAAAAGTTTCCGAGAAGACGAATAAATTTAATGTAAAACTAAACAAATAAATTTAAGGTTATATTCTAGTTACAAATATTTAAAAAGAAATTTACTTTGATCGACTATATGTTCTACGTCGGAATTGTTTAAATATTTTAAATGATTTTATTACTTTTTATTTGATTTTATTGATTTTGATTTAAATTCACGATCAAACGAGCAACTCTTTAATAATTCTATCACTTAAACCAATGAAATGGAAAATGGTACCGAATTTTTTTATCAATTAAACATGATACATGAATAATGACTGCAGTACAAGTCAATCGCATGCGCGTTTGTTGGCTACTGAACTCTCTAAACTTCATTACTCTCCTTAGGTATAGTCACTCTGGTAAACAGCAATTGTTTGATATAATAGTTTAAAAAACCTCTGTGAAAGTTGCAAAAATTCGCCGTAATACAAAAAATACAAAACAAACAACAACTCCTTAAAATAGCTACTTGCACATCTGGCTCGCGTCGGCACAACAGTATCATAACTAAGTCAAACTGCACGGCGGAGTTTTTCGCGAAAAACCAGGTCATACTCAGCTTAATAGATCATACGAGCTGGCTGGCGATTTTATTCGCCGTTTTTTAAAAGAGCCTTTAATAAGGGAAATACGAGCATCGAACAGCCCATAGCGCCGCGTTCCATTCAAATAGCATAAGTTGGAATTCGGAATGGAGAAACTGAGCTAAAAATAAAAAATGCACCCTACTGTTACGTACTAAGTTTCGTACAAACGCTTAGATGAAGTCAGATCATGAGTGACAGAAAGTTCGAAGAACTGTTGGTCTTACAATACCTAGACCTAAATCCAGTATTTTTGGAAGAGTTTCACAGTCAAGGTCTCAGAGTTAACAATCTTATGACTTATTAGTATTCTTGCAGGTAAACTTTAAAACTTTTGGCATAGTAACTGCTTCGGCATCTTAACAACACTTTACCATGCCTTTATAAAAAAATATCTTATAATAGGTGCAACGCGGTGTAAACAGGATCGAAAAAAGAATCATCAAAATCGGTCCACACAATCAAAAGTTCTGAGGTAACAAACATAAAAAAAAAACATACAGACGACTTGATAACCTCCTCCTTTTTTTGAAGTCGGTTAAAAATCGCATGCAACTGTGATAGTGCGAATTTATCATTGTCACACAGACTGATTTCTAAACTGAACGTAGCCTTTGCAACTATGTCAGTTATTAAACATTCGGAATAACCCAGAACGAAAATATTATATGAACGAATTCTCGTAAAGAACCCAAACAATATTTCATCCAACAAATAAAAAATAAGACTTTTAATGATAAATCCAATTCTATGGGTCTTTTATATTTCAAAACGGACCTTTGTCGCGAATCTTTTTCGCCTTCAAAGTGAGATATCTCTTTGTAATCTCTGTGAATAATATCGGATTAACAGGCTTTGTCACTAATCCGCATCTTTCGGCCGTGTCCCTTTTATCCGCTAAGAAGAGTTATCTAAAGAGGTTAACTACGTTGCTTCTTTATACTATTTAGCATTCAACTTCTAGGTATTTAAATCTGTACTGCATAAATATAAAGCCCAATATATATTATTCAGAACATTGAAAAACATTGAAATTGTATTAGGTCATATTAGGTTTTCGTTAATGATGTAGATATTGACTTACTTTGAAGCATGTCTAATAATGTAAGTAGAAGTAGCGATGGCCTCGAGGTTTAGACGCGTGGTCGAGAATCTCGGCGGTTGCAGGTTCAAACCCCAGGCACACACCTCTGACTTTTCGAAGTTATGTGTGTATTCACAATGAATCAATTACTTAAACGGTGCATGAAAACATCGTGAGGAAACCTACACACCTAAAAAAAGTTTTTAAGAATCTCTTAGGAGTGTAGTCCGTCAACCCGCACTAGGCCAGCGTGGTGTAGTAAGGCCTAAACCCTCTGAGTTGTAGTGGAGGCCCGTGCCCAGCAGTGGGACGTAAAAGAGCTGATGATGACTAATAATGTAATTTTTTTATTAAATGTGTTCGCCGTTTATAAATAATGCCCCGAGTATTTAAGTGAGGTAAAGTTAATCATTTTGAAATGCAACCTTTAATAACTAACATGCCTCACACGTCTTACATACCTATACATGCGCATATATAGTTCTGACCCCTAACTAGGATACAAGTCCTGTGTCGTGGGTATCAGTTACTACGAGAAGCTTTTTCGGTCTTATAAACACCCAGACCCGAATCAAATGTTTGTGGATCAAATATTGTCTCGGTGCGGGGATCGAGCCCGTGGCCTCTCGTTTCGCAAGCTGGTATCTAGCCAACTGCGCCACGGGCTTGTCATTTGCTTTAACTTGACCTCCACCCTAAGAGTAAGATGCGACTATAAGTTCCTAGTATAAGAAGACGACATGGAAGATTGATAAGAAAATCTTTTGATCTTAATTGAAATATGATGAACTGCCTCGTGGGCTCGCGGCACAAGTATGTGCCGTACGATCTAGAGGTCCCGGGTTCGATTCCCGCGTCGAGCAATATTGTTGAGTTTTCCTATTATACAATTCTCAGTAGCGGCACGGAGTCTGGCACGGTGACCGAAAAACGACCATAAGCTCGCTTCCTATTACGTGTATCACATGCCTTGCGAAATGTGGGTGTAAAAATGCACCTCTGCCTACCGCCAACATACATATTATGTATGTACATACTTTGCGAAATGTGGGTGCAAAAATGCACCTCTGCCTACCGCTTTTTTTCTTTTTCTTTTTTTTTATATTTTAAATGGAATAGGCGTTTGTCTTCCATCTCACCTGATGGAAAGTGTAGATGAAGACTAGGGTGGTACACGCCCATCGCTTCGGGAAATATAGCGGTGAGGTTATTATGTAGGTCCGTATTACAATGGGTGCATCCATTTGTATTCTTAGGAACCGTGAATACGATAAATGATTGGTCATATAGCAAAAATAATATGTACTAAATGAACTATTAAACCTTTCTTCATGTTGTAAGAAAGAAAAGAAATGAAAAGTCTTATTAAATAATAAATAAATACACCCAACAGTCACATACATAGTTCTGATCCCACACTAAGATACAAGTCTTGTGTCGTGCGTATCAGAAACTACGAGAGGCTTTTCGGTCTCACAAACACCCAGACCCGGAAAAAATATTTGTGGATCACACAAACATTTGTCTCGGTGCGGGGATCGAACCCGCGGCCTCTCGTTTCGCAAGCTGGTATCTAGCCAACTGCGCCACGGGGCTGTTAAACATTCAAAAGACTATAATACATTATTCTATTAGTACACTTGTAATACTCAAAGCATTAATAAATTCTTATTATCCCAAGATTAAAATGGCTGCAAGAATTATGTGCCATAAAAAGGTAATTGATATTTATTGCGAATCGTTTTTACTGCAGCTGAAGAAGACAAGTAAACGCACTCCCGGATTTTAAAGTACCTATGAGGAAACGTCTGTTATACATTTGATTTTATTGTTTTATCGTAGTGGATGGACTCGAGAGGATTAAATCTGAGGACTGGAGTTGAAAGCCATATTATTTTTCTAATAGGAAGTACATAGTATTTCACTGACATTTGTAACCCCAAAAAGTATTGTTGTTAAAGTGGTGTTTTAAAAGCAACAATTTTTTTTATGTACCACGGCACTGGGAGCGACCCAATTGCAGTTTTTCAGACTCTGTTTTGCTTCTGCTAAATCCCTAATGATAAAGCCAAATAAGATTTTTCTAGGGCTAAGACTGCAACCTAGACTTTCTATCATCATCATCAGCTCATATACGTCCCACTGTTTGGCACGGGCCTCCTCTACAACTGAGAGGGTTTAGGCCTTAGACCACCACGCTGGCCTAGTGTGGGTTGGCGGACTACACACCTAAGAAATTCCTAAGAACTTTTAGGTGTGCAGGTTTCATCACGATGTTTTCCTTTACAGTTAAAGTACGTGAATATTCATTTTGAATACACACATAATTTCGAAAAGTCAGAGGTGTGTGCCTGGGGTTTGAACCCGCGACCGTCGAAATTCTCGACCGCGTGCCTAAACCTCGAGGCCATCACGACTTTTCTATCGCCGCACACTTAATATTTCCTACTATAGAGGCACTCAAGTGTCGAGAATATAGTAAAGAATAAGCACAATTGTGTCGAGATATGCCCGTACTGCAATCACTATAAGGTGCTAGAGAAGTCGCTTTGTCGTTCCGGCATAAAAAGTCTATTAGAGGCAGAATCCTTACAAGAACAAAATCACTCGAATATTCAAACCCTTGGCATAAACGAGCGTCCATTTTCCATGTCATTTGTTCCATTCAGTCCCCGAGGGAAGCTTGCTTATTAATTGTAGTAGTAATAAATACTTGCAGTTTTATTCCCCTTTTTATTGCTGTACACAATGGTCTTGATGAAGCCAATTATGACATTTGCTCATTCAAATGGAGAAAATCAACTTTTATTGCTTAGAATAATTTAATATTTACATTTCAATTGTTTTTTATTTATACTGGCATGATACGACTGGAAAAACTTATATGCAGTTAACTACGTCTCAAGTGATGACCTCGAGGTTTGGGCGCGCGGTCGAAAATCTCGGTGGTCGCAGGTTCAAACCCCAGGTACACACCTCTGACTTTTTGAAGTTATGTGTGTATTCACAATAAATTAGCACTTGATTTAACGGTGAAGGAAATTATCGTGAGGCAACCTGCACACCTAAAAGTTCTTAAGAATTTCTTAGGTGTGTGTAGTCAGCCAATCCGCATTAGGCCAGCGTGGTGGACTAAGGCCTAAACCCTCTCAGTTGTAGGGGAGACCCGTGGCCAGCAGTAGGAAGTATATGGGCTGATGATGACGTCTCACTAGTCGACACAGTTATACATACATATATCACCTCAAGCCTGTGTTCGACGAAGGGGTAGACAGAGGTGCATTTCTGCACCCATATCTCACCAAACGACACAATTTTGACCACGGTTTTTCCGGCCCATTTTTACCAGATACACTGGGTGAATCCTGAAAAGCCATATAAAAGTGTGAAGCACTATGGCGGGTTTTACGGTGGGTGCTATCGAAATCCGATTTGAGACTCAAACATCTCGCTTACCTATCGAAAACCGTAAAAAATAAACAAACGGTCATTATGTAATTATAATAATAAAATAAAAGTATTAAATCCTCTAAATCTGTATTTCGAAAAAAATGTTAAGTTACTCTTTTTTAGTACTCCGACGATAACAAAAGCCGTTTTAGCTTTCCAGATCAGCCTGAATCTGAACTTGGACCTCAACTAAACACTTGCATTGGAATACTAAGACCTCTCAAATGTTGTCATGCGCATTTAGAATAGTACCAGATTATTTCAGCCCTTTATGTACCATCAACACCAATTATTTAAGTCAAGTATATCACAAAATTCTATCCTAGCAGAAAACACGTAAATAATTTACCGCTCCAAATACCAGATCCAAGATCCGCAACACAATCAAAAATAGGACGGGTTAATCCCACCAAAAATAACACAGCTAAGAATCCCAAGACCCAAATTCCACCCGCGATCTAACAAGTTTGTACGAAGATATTGCACTCACACTGTTTCGTTGGGATTTCGTATTAAAACATTATGACAAAATTATAGCACACACTTAAGTCCCGCGAAGGCTTAAATGTTCAGGACGTGACATTTTAGTTCGGGTCCGTACAAACGACGAGTGTTTGACTCCATTTGAACGACGTACTTAACTTAAAGCTAGTACGTACTCAGAGGGATTAACGTTTTTATGTACATTGAGCGTTAAGTGTTTCAAACAGCCGATAGTGGGGCTGATTGGACGTAATGGCCGCCCTCCCTCAATCGGACTTTGTTATACAAGTTTCACGGGTTGTTAACAGGGAATTCCCAAAATTGCTACTGAAAACAAAAAAATCTTGCTTGATGGTATAATCACCGTCACTAATCAACATCAAGCCTTGCTAAAATGGAAAGAATATCCGAAGCAAGTCCATAGTATTAAACATATTTAACTATTTCCAGTATAAATGCTGATGATGAAGTGAAACCACGATGATTATCGTGTGCATAGATCCTTCTAGATTGAGACCCCTTAGGCCAACATTGTTGACTAAAAACCAAAGGAGAAGTTGTGAAGTTGGTTGTATAGATACAGATAGATAAATGAATTTGAAACATGATGTGGAGAACTTTAATTTCAGAGCAATTTTCCAGCATTCCTCTATAAATGAATATGTGGCAACATAGCAGCCAGCCTGCATTTATTACATTCCATAAAGTACAACATTTCTTTCGTAATATTACAGCAAAATATTTTTGCTAACATACTCAAAAAACTATAGAAGCAGCGTGTACTAAACTCGGTATAATTATATGATAATAAAATGCAAGTTATTTTAAACGACAACACGGACTTTCGCAACGCGACCGGAGTTTTTCAAAGAACGCCATTTTAATACAGGTATGGAGGCGTGGAGGACGCGTCATGAACATAACACGTTACACATCTGCATAAAGTTAAACAACAAGATACGGGCCTTTGTAAAAAGAGGAATTCAGGCGCTAGACCGAAAAGCGGCGCGACCGTAGCCAACAAACACAAAGAACATTTGAACCTTTTTGAAAGTGCTTGTAACAAAACATTCCTACGGCAGTGAGGCTGGTACGCGCGTTATTCACGCTTTAATTGAGGGCACGTCCGTCTAAAATCCACATTTGGGATCTAAACTGGTACAATTTTCCATTTTTGACATTCTAAACACGATTCGACGAGATAACGAGGAATGCCGGCGTTTAGTTGTTTTAGCTGTACACCCTTTGTAGTTGGCGCGCCGTTTTGTTCAACATTTAGAGACCGTTTGCTCAGCTTTTAATTTTCTAAATGTTTCGCAAAAATAAACTTCGCCCTCCCGCGGGACGTGGAAATAAATGAAGAGCTGATGACACCTTAAACATGCCGTGTTTAGTGTTCATGCTTAATTTTCTGGGAGATTGTCGGGTATTTAATGGGATTT
Organism: Hemaris fuciformis; assembly: GCA_907164795.1. Classification (NCBI taxonomy): domain Eukaryota; kingdom Metazoa; phylum Arthropoda; class Insecta; order Lepidoptera; family Sphingidae; genus Hemaris; species Hemaris fuciformis. Next base: position 13,098,402 of record OU015438.1, on the reverse strand, counting down.
ACGAATGATACTTGGAAGCGAAAAAGTTTGCGATTTGATGATTTGACGTTTGCGATGAGATTGGACGACTGGTCTTTGGATTAGTTCGGACCAATAAAGCCGAAGATGAACGGGAGCGCGACACCTTTAGTTTAATCGACTTGGGAAATGATGACAACCAAAGATTCTTGACTTAAAACTTTGCTATTTTACTCACGAAAGGTTGTAGCCTCGGGAGGTTTAGTCGCCGGTTGCCACTAAAAGATTCAGCGCTGCGGCTCTCCAATCACGGAGTTTTGCGACCCTAATCGGGATTGCGAGGTCGGATATCGGGCAGATACTTTGCACACGTGTTACAATTTCGGGTAAAACTTTCAACTAAGTGATAACACCAGATCATTATGTGTCGTACAAAACGTTTTGTGTTGCCCCTTTGTAAACTACTTTCATTTTATTGTTAAAACAGTAATTTTCTAGCACAATTTCTATTTTAGATTACCATGTTTAGGGTTTTACACTCGTCTTTTATTCTAATTGTAAAGACAACATACCATGTATTTATACCTATATTTATATTTTTAAAATGTAAACAACAGCGTGTAAAGCGAACTTGAGTAAATACACACCTCAGTTAACACCTTTTTACGGGATATAGGGGTAAATATATTCATAAATTCTACATATTTTTGTTTGCAAAATCATTAAGATTCAAACGCTGCTTTTTCTTCATCCATTAAATTACGATAGATATGTATGTACATACACACATGCTTAACCTTACGTCTGTAGGCCCCGGAGGGGTAGGCAAAGGTGCATTTCTGCACACACATTTTGCCAAATATGCTTCAGTTCCACGTACAAGAGCCTATTGCAGTTTTTCGGGCACGTTTTCAGACTTCGTGCTGCTACTGAAAATGTCTTAATGGAAAAACCCAATAACACTTTTCCCGTCCCGGGAATCGAGCCCGGGACCTCTAGATCTCACGACATATATTGCCGCGACACCATAAACACGAATACATTATAAAATAATCATAGTATTGACTTACAAAATGATAAGAAATGGAGGAGTTACATAAATTTCTTTTTTGCACCTCACATTAAATTTTTACTTATTTTATTTATTTTAAATAATTTATAACATTAAAACCGATTCCTACCGCGGCCTACGCGGAACACAGTGTTGCCACTAAAAAACCCGACTCCGCTACTTTCCTTCAAATATCCGGGTCATCTATTGTTCCTTTGTCACAAACCGGACAAGTTGGTGACAAACTTAGCTTTACATTCGGCACTCGCTTCATTGTACGAACGAACGACGGAATTTTCAATATCAAAACCGCATTTGAAGTTTGCCAACCTGCACAAAAGACCACAGACGTACGCTGCGGTACATTTCTTCCGTGTTTTCCGTTTGCTGGTACATTCTGGCATCGAGCTAACAACAGACGATCGAAGTTAAGCAATTATATTGATGGAGGTAAACTACGAACAGTACAATGAGGTTTGAGCCCAAAATTTACCGCTGACTTACCCTCCTGCGCCTCGTGGTCTCGCGATACAAGTATGTGCCGTGCGATCTAGAGGTCCTGGGTTCGGTTCCCGGGTCAGCTAAAGTGTTATTTGGTTTTTCCATTAGGAAATTCTCGGTAACAGTACGGAGTCTGGAAATGTGCCCAAAAACGGGGATAGGCTCGCCCCTATTACGTGGGACTGATACATGCTTAGCGAAATGTGGGTGCAGAAATGCACCTCTGTCTACCCCTTCGGGGAATACAGGCGTGAGTTTATGTATGTATGTCATCATCATCATCAGCCCAAATACGTCCCACTGCTGGGCACGGGCCTCCTCTACAACTGATGGGGTTTAGGCTTTAGTCCACCACGCTGACCTAGTGCGGGTTGGCGGACTACACACCTAATAAATAGATGTTTTTCATAGTTATTTCAATTTTCAAAAACATTTAGACCTAAACTAAAATTCGAATACGGGAACTTTAATAAAACTGCAGTTTTTTTTTCTTGAACAAATTTAATATATTTATTAGAAATATTAGCCAAACGTTATGTAATAATTGCACAGTATTATGGTAAACAGCAGCGATTTTCTTTAAGGCAATGTTACATTTGCGTTTACTAAGCATTTGTTCCTTTTTAAGTTAGATGACCCAAAACTTAACATAAAACCCAAACATTAGTAAATTAAGACTGGCATGATTTCTAAAACTCTCCAACTCAATAGCATATCAAATCACATAAACCTAGTCACAACGACCCAATGGCCGATTCGCGGACGAAAACAAAAAAAAAACGCACAACATCATCCATTTGTAACTCGTATTCCGTCAAGGGGCAAATTGAAAAATTCCTCCTGGAGAACGGGGCTTGAAGTAGGGAAACCCTAGACGCGGCCCAGCCTGTGCGCATTAATCTACGTTACACACACGTCCACGGCTAAGTAATGCGCTAGACGGCGGGTTTTTTCTAAGAAAACTTAGTAGGCCATATGTAACTTTTGAGAGCACGACATTTTTTATTTCTAAGCAGTTTGAGCCGCGATTTTTTTGCTCGTATTGAAGATATTTTGCTGCTTACTGTTACTGCACTACGCAAACGTGGTGGACTATGGCCTAACCCCTTTCAATTGTAAAGGAGTCCCGTGCCCAGCAGTGGGTCGTATGTACCTATGTACATCAGCCTATGCTGATGATGTATCTCTATTTACATATATACGTATGTGAATGATATAGTACCGCTACGCTGTAGTCAGATTAAATGTCTCACAGATGTCTCACAGATTTCAGCGTGAAGTAACCCTGTCTGCCGGTATTTTTTGGTTGTAGGACATTTGTCAGACCTGCATAAATTTACATGCATACAGTCACACTTCCTCCTCAAAGGTTAAGTCAAAAGTGTATTTTTACACTCATTATCATCATCATCAGTCCATATAAGGTAATAGCACTAGTAATTGACCACTTAAGGACACAGAAATTTCTTTTTTAATGCCTAACTTTAATCATCATTCGAATTCAATGAGTGTTTTGTTTTGTTAACTCTGTGCAAGTCTTTTAACGAAACGAGCTAGTATTTTTTCTTGTACAATGGTTGCATTCAAGTAAAAAAATGAAAATAAAACTTAATATAAGAGATTTAGTAGTTGACCACCTAAAAACTAGTAGTTGACCATGTTTTGCATCAGTAGTTGACCATTCAGATTTTTTAATTATTTGTTAAATAAGAAGGCAAATTAAGACAACTTTGCGTTTTATTTGAAATATAATAACAATAACATCCCCCGCTCGTTAATAAATGTTCTGGCCATTTCCACAATCGACCATTTGCTTTCATCGATGATATTGTAGCTGTTTTTTTTTTTTATAGCTTTAAGTACTTTTCCGGGATAAAAGTTATTATCGTACTTCATCATCATCATCAGCCCATATACGTCCCACTGTTGGGCACGGGCCTACTCTACAATTGAGAGGGTTTAGGCCTTAGTCCATCACGCTGGCTTAGTGCGGGTTGGCAGACTACACACCTAAGAAATTCCTAAGAACTTTTAGGTGTGCAGGTTTCATCGCGATGTTTTCCTTCACCGTTAAAGTGCGTGATAATTCTTTATCAATACACACATATGCAACTTCGAAAAGTCAGTCATGTGTGCCTGGGGTTTGAACCTGCGACCGTCGAGATTCTCGACCGCGTGCCTAAACCTCAAGGCCGTACTTAAATATGACAAATTCAACATTTACTTTTTGCCGAGGCTTTTGTCAGATTCTTAATCAGACAACAGTAGTTGAAAGTTTACGCATATTTTCAAGCATATCGTTAGGTCCTATGATGTCAAATTGATCTAGAGTGGTTTCAAATATGTCATCAGCAATGCTAATTGCTGGTGATCCTGGGATCGTCACTAGCACTAGTTCGTCACCAACAGTAATATGTACCGCAGTTGCCGATGGTTCCATTGTGGTTTCCAAAACACCATCATTATTGTGAGAGGATTTTTTTTCAGCCGTTCTTATGGGTGTTTTATGAAGACGAACGACATTTACTGCTGAGAGCATTGCAGCTTCAGTATAATTTAGGAATGTACCCCTTTTCCCAGACATCTACAAGGTGAAAATTTGGTTTTAGTAACTGATCGTACCTTACAATAAAGGTGGTCAACTACTAAATAAAATTAAGTTATTGTAAAAGTAAATAAAATAGTTAATTCTAATTGATGATGCCCTTCATATATTATTCCGTACAGTACATTTACATGATACAGAAATTCATCAGAAGTTGACCATCCTGGTCAATTACTAGAAAATCGTGCTAAAACGGAATCAGTAGTGGACCACCCCCACATCTCAATCTTGTAAACAAATTTTCGTATTTTAAATACCCTGTTACCTCAATTAATCCCTAACGAATAAGAAAAGCAAAACACTTATCATCAACAAGGTGACAAAGTTGTTAATATTTAACTTCAAACTTTTTCAATCCTTAAGAAAATTATGACAAAAAAACGAATAATAGATTTACGGTGCGTCAATCAACAAACAACTGGAGGCTATTTTTAATATTTGAAAATAATGGAGTCGTAGTTTGCGCGCTTCGTAGACCACATGACAGCACTGACTACTCAATATGGAATTAGTTTAAAAATATGCCGCGAATTCTTAATTTATCTGTTTATGTGCATTGGTGGTCAACTACAGGTACATGGTCAACTACTAGTGCCATTACCTTACGTGCTACTGCTGGGCACGGACCTCCTCTACAACTGAGAGGGCTTAGGTCTTAGGCCTTAGTCCACCACGCTTGCCAAGTACGGGATGGCGGACTACACATCTTAGAAATTCCTAAGAACTTTTAGGTGTGCAGGTTTCCTTCACCGTTAAAGTACGTGATAATTCATTGTGAACTGTGTAACTTCGAAAAGTAAGAGGTGTGTGCCTGGGGTTTGAACACACGACCACCGAGGTTCTCGACCGCGGGCCTTACCTCGAGGCCTTCACGACTTTTTACACTTATGTTTTGATAATTATCCTATCTAGCTTGAATCGCAGATGATTGGGGATGAGAATCGCCGTTTTTATAAGAGTCTGAAGTAAATATTGCATTTCTCAGCAAGTTTCTCAAGAATAAACACATCAGGTTGTAACGCGCATCACCCACACTGTCCGAAAGATATAATATCGCATTAAGCGTAGACGAATGGAAACATTATCTGGCATTCTATTTTTCTAAGGACATTTAAGTTGTGGGACACGTAAAGTGTAGCCATTTGTTCCCTTGTAAGTTGTGTTTATTCTTTTTTCCCTTCCGGGGTTCTTTTCGGTTGGTTATGAGTAATGGAGGATTGCGCGAGCGGTGACGTTGCCTACGTAATATACGCTTACAACTTTAGGGATGGGGCTGTACCGTGATTTCTTGCTCGATGGATGAACTATGCATTATTTAAAGAATACACCTAAAATAGTCATTATAAATCAAATTCGTAGGGTTTATTTTTTTAATGTGTTGTTATGGTAAAAAAATCTAAGCGTTGAAAAAATATCGAGCGCGCCGTCACAAATTTTACCGTGTTTTTTTCTTTTTTGCTATATAATAGTTAATTTTAATGTTATTAAGTAAAAATTTATTAATATATGTGATTTGGTTGTGCTAAATAAATAAATAAATAGCTGATTGTAAAATTTTGGTACAAAGTATTGCTCACCATTGGGAAACATCTTGCTCATAGTTTATTACGAGTATAGTAAAGTTGAGTACAACCGATATCAGCTACATTATGTAGTACAACAGTGTATGTGCCATTGTATTATTTGATAGAAGCGATTTAATGGTGAGCCTAATGTTAAGATACGAATTATAAAGATCTCCAAATGGCCTCGCTTAGATACTCTCAAGAGATTGTAACAAAAAGGAATTGAATTAAAGAGCACAGCTATAAAAACTTTATTCCCTTGCTCGGAATACATTTAGGGCGGAGGTTGAAACCCTCAGTACTGTCGATATCAATATCCATTCACCACCTACCGCAATAAGTATAAAGAAGCTCGAAAAAATAAAAGACTGGGTAATTGAATTCACATAATGGGTGCGGGCAGGAAAATATATGTAGATTACGGTATTCCGATACGCGAATACAGAGTGGTATACTGAGATTTTACACTTCGCCGATGGCTGCCAATCCCTCTAATATTATTATGGTAATACGGCCAATTTCAATAAAAGCGTTCGTCGCGAAAGATATTTTCCTCTCACAAAACCAATGCGTGCACTTATCAATCTCGCAGACATGTGTCCGGCTCGACGGATTCTCTCGGCTTCTATTATCAGCTTATTTTGCTCCTTTTTTGTAAGGAAATACTGGCTGCTCGGGAACCTGATGGTATTATCAGAAAATTCCAAATAAAATGTCAAAAGTAGGTATTTAATGGAATGTGACTTGTGAATGGACTAGAAATTATGACTTATTATGAAATTATGAGAGAAATAGTTATCATACTTATAGTTTTACATTCAAATCTTTACTCCGATAGCAATACTTAGGTTTATCGAGATATGCCCTTGTGGTCAGTACCCAAAAATAAGTCTATACATCTATACTCTATTAATACATCTATACAAATAAATACATCTATACAAATAAATACATCTATACAAATAAAAGTTTCTGTTTATAATATTGAAATAACCGCTTTTTAATAAATTCATATGGATGTATACACGGTACATATACCGAGATAACATTTTTAAATTGTTGTCTGTCTGTCTGTCTGTTTGCTCCGGCTAATCTCTGAAACGGGTGGACCAATTTTAACAGGACTTTCACTGGAAGATAGGTAATGTAATAAGGAGTAACTTAGGCTAAAAAAAATATTCAAAAATCGGCTGTTAGGCGGAATGAAGTTCGCCGGGTCAGCTAGTAAATAAAAAACAAAATAGACGGGCGAATTTAAGTCCACTAGACTCTTAAGAAAAGAGTCCTTGATAAACTTTCAAGGGTAACAAATCTAAATAATTTCACTGAAGAATTTCTTCGCGTAATATTCTAAAAAATAATTGTTTACAAAATTACTCTTTAAAACTTAACTTTCAAGACAGTAGGTGTAACGAGGTATGCTAATTTACTCCCTGTAACTCTTAATATTTTTAATATACAACGTACAATTAATTTGTGAAATTTTAATAAAGTTTTGTCAACTGTAATGGCTGAGTGAGTACTCGTAATAAGTTAACTTTGCGTGGTGAAGAGGTGGCAATACCCTCCATTTGTATGACCTCCAAGTGTTTACAGATCTAGACGTTTGTAGAGACTATAGTAAAAAACAACCTTATAGGCTAGCAGATAGTTTCTTTACGTAACATGGAGACTTAATATTAAGGGCGTCTAGAATATAGTCTAGAACCTAGTAGATTAGGCGTGAGATGAGTCGAAACCTCAACTCGGCGGTCAACTACCAAACAACTTATAAACGCATCTTTAGCAAATTTCTCAAGCTGAATATCGAAGCCGCTTTTTTTTCAACTATAACTTTTCAACGATACGTCATATTTCTACCCAGAGGCAGTACTTCCATAGAAGCCCAAAAGCGTTACACCTTAACTTAATAATGTCCAGTTTATAACTGTTTATTGTGGGATCAGGATACCTATTCTCATTTATATATCAAATTGCTTTTGTTAAATAAATATTCAAAGATTAAAGATTATAATTATTCAGAATCTTGTAAGGCAAACTGGGCTTTTGGGCTTCTCTGGAAGTTCCGTCACTGTTTCTACCGCAAGACCAAAAATCCTTAAGTAAATGTTTTAAAAAACATTTGTGATTCAACAAAGCAAATGATCGTTTTAATGTGGTTTTATGCTAATATGCATGTATGTAGATCCGACGGATCGCGATTGATTGAAGCCATTTTGCGTTGGAATACGAAGGAATAGAAATACCATGATGCTGATGATTTATTGGAAATTACTGAAACGTAACTTACTGGAACCTAGTTAGAACAATTCATAAATACTACACTGATATAAAATACGATAAAAGTATTTTTTTAGCTTCTTACGTCGCTTCTTCTTCACAGTGATGTCACGCTCTGACTGACGATTCTAAAAATCTTGTAAAAGACAAGAATTAAACCTCACATCAGCCCGAATACATCCAGTCACCATAAGGCTGGTATAATTGAGTCAACTAGTGAGAGATGGTCGTAGTTGTTTCTTTCCGTTTAATATTCTATTCAGCCCTCGTCACACCCACCATCAGGAACAAGCACGGTATAAAAAGAAACGATGTGAGACAAAAGCATCCACCATTAAAATTTCAACTCGGATAAATTGCTACATACAAACATCGTTATCATCATCAGCCCATATACGTCCCAGTGCTGTTTTTAGGCCTGAGAGGGTTTTTAGGCCTTAGTCCACCACGCTGGTCTTGTGCGGGTTGGCGGACTACACATTTCAGAAATTGATAATAACTTTTAGGTGCGCATGTTACCTTACGGTGTTTTCCTTCACCATTAAAGTACGTGATAGTTCATTTTGAATCCACACATAACATCAAAAATTCAGAGGTGTGTGCCGGGGGTTTGACCGCGCGCCTAAACCTCGAGGCCATCACTACTTCTACATACAAACGATTCGGTATATGTATGTCTAAAATGTTTGCCACACGTAATACGGCTTCAATGCAGTTTGATTTAAGCCGATTAACAACTCCCAATACGTCCTAACATATTTTGGAAGCTGAATGGACACAATTCAGTACACATTTCTATTTCATAATCAACTTAAGTCTAAAACACAACACGAATTTCGCAAATTTCGTAATATCTGCCTATTAAGTCCAACATTTTTAGGCAAACGTCAGTCCACAAGACTGACGATACGATTGAAACAAATATTTATGAACAAAGGAGCATACTTATTAATGGTGCTAAGATATTTTTAAAGTAACATAATGTTTTGTCTGCTCTGTTGAATGGCCTGTAAACATAAATGCAAGGAGATAAAAATCTTGGTGGAGAAAGAACCTAGCAAAGCCAATTAAGGCTAAACCTCTACATAATATGGTAAGGGCTCGCCGCCCACATCATAACTAACTATTGAATGGATTTCGATCTAACTTTTCTAGTTTCATACCCTAGACTTATCTTAGAAAAAGATTTCAGAATATCTTCGTTTATTACAAATTTAGGAAGTTTTGTAGCGCTATTAATTTAAATTCGTGATCGCCTCGAGGTTTAGGCACGCGGTCGAGAATCTCGACGGTCGCGGGTTCAAAACCCAGGCACACACCTCTGACTTTTCGAAGTTATGTGTGTATTCACAAAGAATAATCACGTACTTTAACGGTAAAGGAAAACATCGTGATGAAACCTGCACACCTAAAAGTTCTTAGGAATTTCTTAGGTGTGTAGTCCGCCAACCCGCACTAGGCCAGCGTGGCGGACTAAGGCCTAAACCCTCTCAATGGTAGAGGAGGCCAGTGCCCAGCAGTGGGACGTATATGGGCTGATGATGATTAATTTAATAAGGGTATTTATTGGTATGTATAATCCTTTGAATTTCTGGTGAGCCATTCATAAAAACTTTATTCTTTTTTTGTTTGCACTAGTCCATCAAGATGAAACTAGCAGAGCTGTTGGTTTTCTTCGGTTCTCTTTGAGACAGAGGCGTCGCTGCAGTCATGTCGGCGGGTCTTTACTGATTATGGCACTTAGATTACTATAATAGTATAGACCATGCGACCAATACTATCGCGAATGATGTAAACAGTGAAAAAAATATCTCATAATGACATAAAACTGGATCCTTTAAGCGAAGCGTGAAGAAGCATTTGTGTGGGCCGGCATGATTGTGTCGACCAGCTGGTGACCATATCCTTTCTCGCTGGTCGATATAAATTTTTTGGACTCCACTGTGCTTACCATCAGGTACAGTGGAGTCACTTTGCCGTGCCAGAATATAAAAAAAAAACGTTTTAAAACATGTCCGATTAACAAATTGTACGTTTCAATAACATTCTAAATTCCTTTAATGTTTATTCAATCAACTAAACACTTACAAGGCAGTATAGTTGCGCGACCTTTGCATTCACATTTTTTTTAAAGTAACTGAAAGACATTCCCGCCTTTACGCCGTAGCATGCTGTCACTAATGAACGGCGCGGTGCACTAGGCGTCTCGCATACTTCTCCATATAATAGGTATATTAGTTGAAGCGTGCCGCTGCATAAAAAGCGGCTCTATGGCAACCGGTTTCAATATTTGCATTCCATTTCTGGGTAGATATTCAGTGCGCTGTACGAAGGCAATTCTTGCCAAGTTTCTTATTGTTCCGCATATTCTTTTGTGTCGTGTTACGTATTGCATTCGATATTGTTTGCTGTATTACAGTTTGTAAAGTACGCTTTATGGCTTTATATCTGATTTTAGTTGGATTAAATTGAAAGTAATAGTGCGTTGTACATGATAATAACTGTATATTTGTAATCTTTATGGAGTACTTTAGTTCTTGGTTTATTTTCTCATTTATTTATTGGCACAGAGACAATTGTTTGCTCGATGGCAAGCGATTTCTCAGACGTTTCTTCACGCCACGGTTCAAAGAGTCAAAGAGTACGAAGGACCTGAAACTTGGTGCATGAAGCAAGTAAACGATACAGTAACTCAACAAACCAGCGTACATGGTCAAGTTGCATTTTCGTCATATTTACAAATTACAAATGTATCTATATATCTTACTTTAAAATGCGTTTAATTATGTTTAAAATTTGATTTTATTATGCGTCACTGAGTTGGAAAACATACCAACAGTCTGGTTTCACGAAAAATCAAAGATTTTATTAAAAAAAATGTAAAATTATTATAATTCTCTGTGAATCGCTGAAATATATAATACCTTAATGATCAACATTTTTATTTTATCAAGCATTATGCCAAAACTATGCTTATTGTCTGCCGTTATCAACTAGTACACCTACGTAGTCAATGGATCGTTTTCGAGCTTGGTAAATGTCCTACCAAAGCTATACTGACACCTTGAGAAAAATCCTTAATCCAAATTAAAACTCCTTAGAACCTATATAAAAATAGGCAGATGTTTACAATTAATTTATTATTATTATTATTATAAATTTCTTTTAAACTAAAGTTATGAAAAATTTAAAAATATTGAAATATGTGAAGGGTAACACTCGTTGAGAAACAAGTACGTCTTCAACTTTTATATTTCTAACAACTTTTATATTTTAAAATATCAATCCGTCTTGCAACTGACAATTCCAACGACTGAGCTCGAACTGCTCAGCGACACCATTTTTATACACATCAATTGACGGTCTTATTTTTAAATATTTTTATAAAGTCCAATAATTAATTTATATTAATCAAGATTATATTCTCATTAAAGTTATTGACAATTTTAATTATACTTATAAGTAATAAAATCATCAATATGTAATTTTACTATTACTACAATAATTTAGTAAAAGGTCTGTACGTATAAGCTTTTAATAATGTAAATATATAATATTGTAAGGTATTATAATGAAATACATTTATAATTACTAAATATTACTATTTAGGCTAACAACTCGGCCTTCCTGTTAGAAGCGAGTCCCTTCGCTTACTTTTAAATTAAATTAATACATAACAATGAACTACAAATAGTAATATCTATTTTTATTTAAATAAACTATTATTTTTTTATTTTTATTATCTTAAAACTAAATGTTAATGCAACCTCTTTATATTCATACAGTTACACGATATGTACACAACTATTATACGTCACACATAATAAATAAAAACCTTTTGCCCGACCCGGGAATCGAACCCAGGGCCTCTAGATCGCACATCACATACCTGAGCCGCGAGACCACGAGGCAGTTCACCCTTTTACAATTATTTATTAATTTTCGTATTTCTACAAACTAGTTAAAGCGACAACAGACTCATGTCTGCTGCTTCATATCGTTGGGAAGTACTTGCTGCTTGCTTATCTGCTGCTGTGACTGCTCTTCACGAAATTATCGTCTATTCGTACCAAGTTAGCGTTTAGCATGTGTTTATGTGTTATACATAAGTGAAGAATTCTATAAAGATACTGTTCGTGTAACTCATAACTTTCTCGGTAATTAGTTGCGACCCATTAGTACCTTATGTAATTCTTTTAAATATAATCACGGTAGGGCTTTTCATTATTACAATATCTGGTATTGCCGTGAATGAGTGGCCTAAGAGAACGGACTAATTAATGACGTAGTCTTCTACTACATAAAAATAGTTGTTTCTTTTATTACCTGTACTTCTACTGTAACGGTTGTCATCCCGATTGGCGTTCTTAAGTTAGGCTCTACAACAACTATTGAAGTTCCGGGTCCAAGTGACAAACACTAATGATAAATATAACTGATATTATCGGTTAAGCATAATTAGGCTACTTGTTTCAAATTTTTTTTTTTATCCTTTTCATGGTTTTTTTTTTTGTATGACTTTATTCTTAAAGCAGTGCAAGGATAGATGACTCAACTTATCGCAAGTAATACATTTTAATGGAGGTTTATCACATCTATAACTTGGATGTCCAAATTGTTCACAGTTATAGCATGTTAACCTTAAGGTTATATCGGATTTGGGCGGAATCGGTCCACCTTTACGCTCACTTTGGACTTACGATTGTGTCCTACCTTCACGGATCTAAAGTATTTCAAAACCTGCTCCGGTTCTGAAAATTGAGCAGCTTACGCGCCTACCTTTATAGCCCTATCCTCTACGCTGTTCAACAAGCAGTCAACGGCCAAGCCAGTCCGTATTTTATAGATCTATTTAATAAACTTACTTTGGCATAATAATAATGATCATAAGATCCTTAACTCGTTTAAAGAGTTTTCATTCAAAGTGCCAAAAACTTATCCAACACAGTATTTGTTGAATCTTGTAAGTTCTGATCTTTCTAAACTAGTTCGATGCGATACACTAGCGTCTCTTGAAAAATCATGTAATTCTGTTCTCACATACCTGGTTTCCAAACTTACGACTCTTCAGTCGTTCCATGTCTCGTCGCCTTGGCTCGAAGTAGCCATATTATCTTCCAAAGATCGCTGTGGTGTGCGCAGCATCCTCTTCGCGTCTGACCATTGATAATGTACAACCCGTAGCGGTCTTAATTGCTTGCCTCGATCTCGGCTCTCACTCCTGGAAATGTCTCGGTACCGACCCCGGCTCTCACTCCTGAGAACCTTTCGGTCGCGACCCTGGCTAACACCTCTAAGAACGCCTCGATCTCGACCCCGGCTCTCACCCCTGAGAACCTTTCGGTCTCGACCCTGGCTATCCCCTCTAAGAACGCCTCGATCTCGACCCCGGCTCTCACCCCTGAGAACCTTTCGGTCTCGACCCTGGCTATCCCCTCTAAGAACGCCTCGATCTCGACCCCGGCTCTCACCCCTGAGAACCTTTCGGTTTCGACCCTGGCTATCCCCTCTAAGAACGCCTCGATCTCGACCCCGGCTCTCACCCCTGAGAACCTTTCGGTCTCGACCCTGGCTATCCCCTCTAAGAACGCCTCGATCTCGACCCCGGCTCTCACCCCTGAGAACCTTTCGGTCTCGACCCTGGCTATCCCCTCTAAGAACGCCTCGATCTCGACCCCGGATCTCACTCCTGAGAACCTTTCGGTCTCGATCCTGTCTCTCGCTCCTCGAAATGCTTTGGTCTAAATTCCGGTCTACACATCTGGGCTTACTTTGGTTCCGAACCGGTCCCTCGTGCTCAGAATCACTCGTTCACACCCTCTTTCTCGAGATCCATAGCGAGAGCTGAAACTGACATACCGGCTTAAAACACAGTAGAAATGTCATACCACTTCGTATAACATTTATAATTACACTAGATGAAAACCCGGCCTCACTCGGGTGAAATGGTACTCATAATACACATGTGGATAGATACCTCTGTAGTTATCGGTTCTCAAGAACTATTAAAGGCAAAGCAAGGTATAGATTCCCATAGCACCGTTTATTGTGCTTATTAAACACAGTACATTAGAACCGAGATGTTGGCAATGATTAAGAAATAATCATAAATATTCTCTATAATGCATCACAGATTAATTATAATAAGATTTCTCTATATACAACAATTTTCGTTAATTGTTTATCACCTTTCAGGTCGTATTATTATTTACAGCCTTCGGGACTATTTAAAGCCATTAGCTTTTTCATGTTCATTGTTCACAGTCATAAACGGAATCAGATAAGAAAACATCATTTTCATGAATATCGGGCCGAAATCTTTTAGTCTCTTTCTGTGGAGTTATGTTTTAATATAATATATCCTCCATTTGTAGGTACTTAAGAAAATTTTATGTTCACGTAGTTAGACATGACATTTTATTTCTCAACGGCTAATATTGAGTGTTACCGGCAAAAACTTAAGTTTTACGATTGCCCTTTAAATCACTCTGAACACAAAAAATGGGAGAAAAAAAATCGTGTACGAATCACTTACGTTACTTATATCCAGGCGTAGATCGAAAACAATTGAGGTTGTTTTCGGTGATCCCTCTTCTGAAGCTGAAGGGTAACACTCGTTGAGAAACAAGTACGTCTTCAACTTTTATATTTCTAACAACTTTTATATTTTAAAATATCAATCCGTCTTGCAACTGACAATTCCAACGACTGAGCTCGAACTGCTCAGCGACACCATTTTTATACACATCAATTGACGGTCTTATTTTTAAATATTTTTATAAAGTCCAATAATTAATTTATATTAATCAAGATTATATTCTCATTAAAGTTATTGACAATTTTAATTATACTTATAAGTAATAAAATCATCAATATGTAATTTTACTATTACTACAATAATTTAGTAAAAGGTCTGTACGTATAAGCTTTTAATAATGTAAATATATAATATTGTAAGGTATTATAATGAAATACATTTATAATTACTAAATATTACTATTTAGGCTAACATATGTAAGACATAATATCGTCATGCATGCCTATAATTTAAGTGATTACATTGTTTTACATTTTTAACAATACCTTATTACTAGTTGTTCTTTATGTAATTACTTTGTTGGTGTGCTAAATAAATAAAATAAAATAAAAATATTATGCAAGAAAGATAAATCCTACTGAAATTCTTATGAACTCAAACACATCACCCTCACTGCGACGTACAAAAAGTCCGAAGCAATGTACAGACGACCGAATGAATATTGACGTAGTTACCTAAGCGAAGTTTTTAATGATCTCCCCCGTGACTCACTGTACGTAGGTCCAAAATCGCTGCAGTCGAGACAAAACTCATTATAATTCAACCCCTTTTTATAATCACAATGGATATTAATAATATTTGAGACCGGAATCTTAATGATGGCGGTGCAGCCGTATTTATTTAAGGGCTTCTTTAATTAGTGTTTGTATTCGAAAGTCGGTATGTCCTTAGGCTTTGTTTGACAAGATTGTATGCGTCTTTAAACGCTGGTAAAAGCTCTTGGGATTTATAAAGTACTAAAACCAAATTTATTTGTTGATTAAAAATTGTACAAACATAAATCTTCCAATATATAATTATTACTCCATTATTCAAGAACAATGTATTTTCCTTCTGAAGATAGGATATATCTGTCCGCCGAGATAGATATAAGCCTTTGATATAAACCTTTTTTGCATCTTCTACTTACCGTAAACAGTTTACGCACCTATTTAAGCGTGGCTTGAAGACTACACGGCATGGATGTGGTAATAAAAACTCTATTTGGACAGTATCCCACTTACTATCGACAACTCCAACTCCTTTTCCAACTTCTCCTTTATTTTTCTTTCTGATTAACTTCGTTGCGGGATTTTGACAAAATTAGGTCCATTAGGTTAGATTCGCTGAGCTTCATTGCTCGGCGTCAATACTGTGCGTGCCACTGTTGATCCTGGAGTAAAGGAGTTACAGTGGCGGGTGTGTTGTGGTATAGGAATTAAATTACTATGGAGGTCTTATACAGTCACTTCAGCGTGTCAGTATAAAAAATCTCCTACGTGGCTATAGGCTTAATAATTCCTACACTATTCAGTTCTATGCGAACTCCATCAACACAAAACCAAACATCAACAAAATACTACTAATTCGCAGCCGCAACGTCCACTTGCTTTCTAATCGTCAGTTCAGCATCAAATAAAGCTAAGTCCCCTTAAATCTTTACAAACTAAACACGTTTAACGGCACGACAGTGAGCCAAAGCGTTAGATTTCTCACAAGTCTCACACGTGGAACACAACATTAAAGTAATTAGAAAAGTTCCTTCAACTGGTTTGCACCTTGTAAAACATTTAACTCGACCAACTCGTGAGAGCTACACGCGACACTTTGCGATGCTCCGTTTGCTTTGCCTAAGTTACTTGAACAGGGAAGGACTGCTAATTTTAATTGCACTTCTGTTTCAGTCTGTTTTATTGCATCCACTTTTTAAATAGGACTTTTTATTTGCTTTCCTTCAATTACATACTCGTAGTGCTAAGCTCTCATGTTTGTATAAAGATGTGGATTTCTTTCTAACCTTACTTAATGTCTAAGGTTTTTCATTTGAAGTCTGTCGAATGATGAGCCTTGCTGTACTTACATTAGTAACCAAAATTACTCAAATATATCATTTGTAAGATTTTTTTATTTATTTATGCTTTTTACACATTGCGTATAAAGGCGGACTTAATGCCTAAGGCATTGTCTACCAGTCAACCTTTGGGTGATGCAGAGATAAAAGGTAGGTGCATAAACAGTAAAAGGGTAAAATAATATACAACAATAATAATAAATGGAACAACAATATATATTAACATAAGTACACAGATAAGTAAATATTTATAGATAAATACAAATACACATACAATACATAAAAATATATATGCAATATATATTATATACATACATACATAAATACATAAAAAGAGGGGAAAAAATAATCAAACATCACACGTATTGTTTAGTTCATTACAAAACAGCTGCCGAACTTTCATTTTGAATGCCAAGCGAGTTGTAACCGACCTAATTTTTCAGAAATGAGATGTTAATTGTCAGATTCCACTTTGGGTCATAGCACCATTTGATTTAATTAGGGTTCGAATCCTGGGTGAGGCAAATTTTAGTATATTTCTTTTCATTGTGGAAATTTCATTGAACGAAGAAAAAATGTGAATTTGGAACGTGATTGCAGTAATACAACTCTGCCTACCCTCTCACGAGTACTAAATGAGCATGTTTTTTTTTAATACATTACAAGTTTTAAAACAATTTTGAACTTGCTTTACATGACGAGTAACTCAAATATTTGGTCGTGTATAATGTTATAAAGGAAATCTTAATACACGACACTCCACTGCATTAAGTAAGCAAGAACCGAGCAACCTTTACGAGACATAGAGAAATTCAAAGCATGTCAACTATTCTTAGCGCGACGAGCTATCACGTAAACAAGATCTTAATTTACTCGTTGTAAATCTTAAATCACTTACGTTATAGGAAATATTTCAATTAATCATTTTCAGAACGACGCAAATTGAGTTGAATTAGTAAAGTAAAGTAGCTTCTATTTTTGAAATAATAAAGCTGATATTCCTTAAAAACACAAACTTTCAGGAAAGGAGTGAAAAGTGAAGCAATTCATCAAATTGTAGACAATCACGACCGAGTGACGAGACGCTTGTTAGGGACGCTTATTCTGAGCGCTTGGCGAGATTTTGCGGGATCTGCTGAATTTATGGGACTGGAGCTCGTTAACTGCGAAGTAGACAAGACACTGAATACTAATGTTTGTTATGGGGTTATAATGTGGACGACATGGAAGTTGAGTCTCGCATGTTTATATCTGCACTCATCTGCATAATTTATGCGGTGCGTATTTAGAATATAGAGGGCTGTTTGTTTTTATCTCGGCGTTATCTAGATGTTAAAATTCCGTTTTAAAGACGGCTTTAAATGGTTTTATTCTGTTTAATTTATAAACAGTGTGATTTTTTAACTGATTCCAACAGGTAAAATTTCTGTCGTGTTTATTCTGTACGTTGATAGATGAGTCCGGGCCTTAGCTTTGCTGTTACTAAGGATTGCATTTACTTTCTTCAAAGAGTGATACTGGATGATTATTTCAATTTTAGGGTACCAGCTAAAAATTACTTCCTTCAAAACAGCTGCTTAAACGGTTTATTGCTTCAACATCTTCCTCTGGGCTATAAAAACAAAATGATAATAAAGTCACATTGATCTAGTAACCAAAAAAATATTCGACATTGAAATAACATTTTTCTTCAAACATAAATTTGCCTCCAACATAAAAAAATCTAAAGTAACGACATCAAAGTCAATACATAGACGATAGCCCTTTCCAAGGGTAACGAGCGCAGATTTATAACACTACAAAAAATACAATACGCCAATCGTATCCTTTTGAATCGTAATTTGCCAGTAGCGTTTGTACGGAATATTTACGATGTCGATTGAGGTGGGTGGCCGTCGTCACGATTTACGGTCCACCCGAATAAAATATGTAGATTTGGCCGGAGATGCAGCACTTATTGAAATTGGCTGATTTACTTTAATCACATTATCTAGTAGCGTAAAAGGATTGGGCCGGAGTTTATGGCCCTACGATCCAACAGCCTGATCGAGGTCCCTGTGAATTCTTATTTCGCCTGTCAACGACGTCCGATGTCTTAAACGACTAGTGTGATTGAGGAAAGATTGAATTACGTTTGTTGTAAATTTTGTTTTGTTTAGAATGGAAATTCTTTGCGTTCAGAGCCACGATCATGAATCTTTGTCAAAAACATTTCTTAAGGAGGCGCGTTCTAGACAGTCCTTGTTGTCTCCCTTTATACTTATTTACTTTACAACTTGCTGTCGCGTCTCTTTGATTCTAAGTTCAACAACTGTCACATTTAGTATTCAGTAACTATGATACGGCTACATTATATTAGTCAACTGTTGCATTAGTTATTAATTATTCCGGAATATCAATAGGTAACTTAGCAGACGAAACATATGCTGAATGTTGCTGAAAATTTATTAAGTAAAGAAGACGTTCCGGTAGGTTCGTGAATTCTAAATTCCATCGTTAACAGATAGAAGATATCGCTGAATGTAAGCATCATTCAGAAGATTAAAAAAATATCAAATCTAAAGCAGTGATGGCCTAAAGCAGTGATGGCCTCGAGGTTTAGGCGCGCGGTCGAGAATTTCGGCGGTCGCAAGTTCAAACCCCAGGCACACACCTCTGACTTTTCGAAGTTATGTGTGTATTCACAATGAATTATCACTTGCTTTAACGGTGAAGGAAAACATCGTGATAAAACCTGCACACCTAAAAAGTTCTTAAGAATTTATTAGGTGTGTAGTCCGCCAACCCGCACTAGGCCAGCGTGGTGGACTAAGGCCTAAACCCTCTCAGTTATAGAGGAGGCCCGTGCCCAGCAGTGGGACGTATTTGGGCTGATGATGATGATGAAAAAAATATCAGATGTTGTAAAGGTTTATGAATGAAATTATCATGTTTATGGATTCTAACCATTGAGCTGCTCTTTGGTTGCTGCACTCATAACGGCTTGCTAAATACCATTAAAACTATAATCGTTTATGACACATCTTTTAATGTTCTTATGGTATATCAAACGCACAGCAAGGTCGGTTAATTCTCTCGTTACTCCAAGTACTGATGCTGGTTATTAAAGTTCAAGGTGAAAAATTGTTTAATATAATACCCATGTAAACCTAGCTCAACCCAATACAGGGCACAACGCTACATCGATTACAAAGACCAAGTTTTGACTAATTCAAAACATTCCACGCACCGTACAATATCTGTTGTATCTCCAGCTGTAATTTTGACCCGAAAACAAGATAGACTCGTAAACGTCGTCTCGGGGTAATTCCGACCGACAGTTCTCACCGCTCGGTGGGTATTATCATAAACACTGCCGACATCGGAAAGGGTCGAAGCGACCCTAACTGTAACAAACACCAAGTTCTGCCGCGCCTATGTTTAGATATTATCCATAAAGCACGTTATAATATTAACCGGCTTTGCAGTTCGACGTTGGCTGGATTTATAGATACTTTCGAAGCCAGTTTGAATTATGTACTCGAGTATAGTATACAAATGATTGTTAATAATAACAATCGTGATATAATAATCCTGATAAACTTGACAGCCCCGTGGCGCAGATGGCTAGACACCAGCTTGCGAAACGAGAGGCCGCGGGTTCGATCCCCGCACCGAGTCAAATGTTTGTGTGATCCACAAATATTTGTTTCGGGTCTGGGTGTTTGTGAGACCGAAAAGTCTCTCGTAGTCTCTGATACCCACGACACAGGACTTGTATCCTAGTGTGGGGTCAGAACTATGTATGTGACTGTTGGGTGTATTTATTTATTTAATCATATTATATAAATATAAATATTAGTAAAGCTATCGTTACTAATATTGGTTCTACATTTAAACTCCCTATACACAGAGGCCTTCATCAACCTTAATAAGGATTAGATCTTAGATCACATGGCTTAGGACAGGTTAATACATTTCAAAAGCCTTAGAAATCCTTATATAGCACTTTGTGGCAAAAACGATCATTCTCTGTTTGTGTACGAGTTGTAATTATCGTATTCACAAATTAAAATTGATGAATTTATTAGCAGCGTTTTAAAAGTGAAAACAAACATTACCAATAAATATGGATACGTTCTTTACAAATTTGTCAAAAGTATGTACAATACAAATTATTATTGATGAGTCTGGACCAAAACAAAAAAAAAATGCATCCAAAAACACTTGACATCAGCAGCTAATCCAAAGGGGAGAATTTATATAAGTCTAAAAATAATTTCACATTGATGAATAAAAAATAATAAGAGAAGAATAACAGAATATATTATAGAAAGATAGAAGGTAGAATATAAATTAAACTAACTAAAGAGACTTCCAAATTCTGTCATCAAATAGCATATCTAATATTTTACATATGAACATATTCTGTAAATAATAAATAAAGCAGCTTTTAGCTGTAGCGAAGCATTAGCCCCAGCACTTTCAGCTTCTAAATTCTTAGCTAAACGTCTAAAAGATTCATTGTCCAGACACGGCTGCGGGTAACAGCTAGATTAATAAATTCTATGAACTCAAAATTCTTCCCCAACTACGATTATAAAGCCGTAAAGAGCAGTCAATGCAGTTCCACTTAATATCTACATCACTTAAAATTACTTAGCGTGTTTCGTCGAAACTTTGTGAATTTTCATCAAAATATTTTTGTGTACTAATTAGTTCGTAATTATTAACTGAGAGCCTACTAATTTGAGCAACTTGCGAACTTTTTACAGAGTTGAGTGTTTTAGAGGTATACTCGAGCGTTCCTTTTGATCTGTTTCTTTTGAATCATTTACGTAACACCTGATAAACCTGTCCACACTTTTGAAATTTACAAATAGGCTAAAATGTCACTTAACGTGTTTAAATAACGTAATTTCGCATGTCCGTATATCTCCGATGAATCGAACCTACCATTAAACTTATATATACTAATTTGTAGTGGCTTAAAGTAATATATCAAGATTTTCCATTATGTAATTGTAAGTAGTAGCGTGAAATATACACAGAAAACTTCAGAAATGTATCACTGTCCAGGCCCTTATGAGATATGGCTGGTTGCATTATTTTAAACAACATACAAACAATTTAATGACCGACCAAAAACCTCTAGTTAACTGAAACGGTACAGAAGACCAATAAAAGAGCCATTTGTATTACAAAACTAATTGCGTACAATTGAATACAACTTAATTCGCCCCGTTCGTCTGACGGAGTCCGCCCCTACAGCGAGTGCATTAAGAAGAGAGATTAACGGTCTGAAGGTGTTATTTGCCAAGTCCCGCTAGTTTGCCAAGCCTCATTAAGATATTTTCTGACTGAGATGATACGAAGATTAAATGGTTTTTGAATTAAAAATTGTAAACTGCGTTTTTAAGATATGGTTGCCAGGTAAGAATTAAAAAAAATACAATGACACGACGAAGTGACCGCATAGACACCTGCTGATTGACTGTCAAATAGTCATCACTACAGTGAAATAGTCAATGGCAAAGTTTTGGCAAATGGCAAAAATGGCAAAAAAAGAAATAAGTAGACCAAATAGTCACATACATAGTTCTGACCCGATACTAAGATACAAGTCTTGTGCGTGGGTATCCGAAACTACGAGAGACTTTCGGTCTCACAAACACCCAGAACCGAAACAAATATTTTTGGATCACACATACATTTGGCTTGGTGTAGAGATCGAACCCGCGGCCTCTCGTTTCGCAAGCCAGTGTCTAGCCAGCTGTGCCACGGGCCTGTCAAAAAAATAAGATCCTAGTACCAAACAGCTTATTGAATCTATAAGATACCAAATACATAAATATACCGTCATTATTATATATTCTTATTTATCATACTGTTCATAGTAGATGCAACGCTGATGCTATCAGCAAAAATCAATCTAATGCAACATGCAACGCAACACACAAAGCAATGTGCAATCGAACACGTAACACAAAAGTAAAAAGTAGTGTGGCAAAGTGTTAAGTAAAGACATTTTACGCTAAAAGTGCACATTTTTCCCCGGGCAATTGTGCGCTAAAATAAATAATTTAGTATACAAGAGAGCGGGAAGTTTGCGGCCGGAGATGCGATGCGCCGGTCCTCTCTTGGGCACATAAAACTTATTAAGCTCGTTTATATTTTAACTCTAGTCTCATCGGCCTAGTGACAACATAAAGTTTGTTTATTGTTCATTCGATACAAATTTATTAGCCTACATTAATTTATTATAGGCCTAGAATATGGTCAAACAATTCAATAATATTATTAAGATATAATTTTATGACTGCCTTGTGGTCCCGGTACAAAAATGTGTGGAATATAAAGGTTTTAGATTCGATCTCGGGTTATTGCGTTTTTCCTTTCCCTTTGGGGACACAGTATGAGTGTGTGTGTCATCATCATCATCATCAACATCATCACCCCATCTATTGCTAGGCACGGACCTCAACTAGAGCTGAGTGTGTGTGCACGCAAGATAAAATATTAAAAACATAGAATATCTACTAAAATAAAGTGCCTTATAATGGATTCCAACTAACAGAGATTCCATGAAACTCAATGGACGAATGTGGAATCATAATAGCAAAAATGCCTATTATAAACATTTTAAATATACACAATTTAATAAAAACATCTGTAATATATACCTATATTCCAAGAAAAATATTTAGTTTCACTATTATACGAGTACGTTCAGCTATAAGTATTTATTTATAAAAATATGTATTCCTACCACGATGTTTCCAGTGGTTTATTCTTTATAGAAAATATTATCACATACATACATAAACTCACGCCTGTATTCCCCGAAGGGGTAGGCAGAGGTGCATTTCTGCACCCACATTTCGCCAAGTATGTATCAGTCCCACGTAATAGGGGGCGAGCCTATTGCCGTTTTTCGGGCACATTTCCAGACTCCGTGCTGTTACCGAGAATTTCCTTATAGAAAAACCAAATAACACTTTGCCCGACCCGAGAATCGAACCCAGGACCTCTAGATCGCACGGCACATACTTGTACCGCGAGACCACGAGGCAGTCGATCGCAGAAAATATTATCAATAAACATATTTAGTTTTTATTTCTTAGAAGCCAAATGTATATTTTACTTCATTTCCCAGAAGCAGATCACGTCTCCAAAGTTCACGGAATATATAAATGTCAAAAGAAGCGTGAAATTCATTTATGCGCTTCAATGAACTTAAATTATATAATATTTAAGTTTTGCGTCGAGGTTATCCATGCCAATATTGTACATGCAAAAATTGCTATTTGAAGTCTGTCTGTCCGCTACGCTTTCACGCCTAAACCGCTGTACCGATTTCAGTAATTTTTGGCATGGAGATAATAAGGACTTTGGGAAGGCTCATAGGGTACTCTGTATCTGGAAAAATGCAGTGTTCCTGTGGGATAAATACGCAATTCAAAATTGCGCCCTGGCGGAGCCGGGCCTCACAGCGAGTCACAACAGTCCACTTAGAATGTTTTTTTACGAATGTAACACTCACTTGGCTACTAACCTAATTTTTTTTTTTTTCAAATATCCCACGTCAAAACATCTTGCTGGCTACAGTCTCTTATGGATGAACGTTTATATAAATGATGTTATAAAATCTTACTTAGAACGTGTACATGATGTTTTTGTAGTCACATTCTGTTATCTCTTACTTCCTGTTTCTAATGCAGTCATTATGATTCATTTTTCTAACGATTTTTTTATGATTGTACTGTATCAATTGTAAAAAAATTAACAAGATAGTGTAACACCTTCATCATCATCAGCCCTAATACCTCCCACTGCTGGGCACGGGCCTCCTGTACAACTGAGAGGCTTAGGGCTTTAATTTACCACGCTGGCCTACTGCGGGTTGGCGGACTTCACACCTAAGGAAGTAGCACCTTAGTAACAAAATATTAGAAACCAATCAAGTTCATTAATAATTACATATGGAGGTTGACTCATCTCATTATACCGCATTATTCATTATCCTTGTACTTTATGGATCTGTAATATACAAAACCTTATATTATCATCTTCTAAATTAAAGACACACAACTATAGTTGTGTGTTACCAGTGATGACATACGGCACTGAGACGTGGCCACTCACTATGGGCCTCATTAGACGGCTCAGAGTCACTCAACGAGCTATGGAGAGGGCTATGCTCGGGGTTTCCCTACGAGATCGAATCAGGAATGAGGAGATCCGTAGGAGAACTAAAGTAACCGACATAGCCCAGCGGATTAGCAAGTTGAAGTGGCAATGGGCCGGGCACATAGCGCGGAGAACTGATGGCCGATGGGGCCAAAAAGTTCTCGAGTGGAGGCCACGTACAGGAAAGCGCAACGTGGGACGTCCTCCGACAAGATGGTCGGACGACCTGGTGAAGGTCGCGGGACGTCGCTGGATGCAGGCTGCTTCCAACAGGTCCCTGTGGAAGTCATTGGGAGAGGCCTATGTCCAGCAGTGGACTTCGATTGGCTGATAGATTGGATTGGATTGGATTGGAAATTAAAGACAGTTACAAAGGTACATTATACATGTTTTCAGAACGAGTGACTCTTCGAGTTCTGGTATAACAACATACTGCAATAAAAAAAGTCTTGGATAACTTTTGTTTAAAAATTAAAACTTGAGGAAGAAAAAATGGTATAGCGAAATGGTCTTCTCTCAAATTTTCCAGTTTGCCCAATCCAGGGACCTTTGATAGCATGCTAGAAATTTTATAGTGCGAGATCAACAAGGCTAACATTCTACGTAACATTAACGTTTTTCTGTATAAAATTGCACGGAACTTTCCATTTATATCTCGGTAACACCCTTAGCATTATTTCAAATCTATGTTGTGTGATAATCAATGTTAACAAAAGAATAGATACTGACTCATGCTGAGATAACAATAGTAAAATGTAAATTACATTTTTATTGCTCAACAAATCTTAGTCATAGGATGAATGGATCTTGGTAGTTAAAAAAACAATTAATTAAAATCTAACCATATTATATACCTCGTTGCTACAGGTCTTCTATAAGTTTAATTTCTTTATGCCTTAATGGTCATTAATACATTTGAAATATTCTCTTATCACTTATAGAGAGACTCTTCGTTATTTTTTTGTATTTTTAGCCTCCGACGCAAAAACGACATAACTTTGACGTATCTGTGTATGTGTGTGTGTCTGTCTGTGGCACCATAGTTCTCAAACGGATGAACCGATTTTGATTTGATATGCACTATGGCAAATTTTAAAACCAAAATTGCCGCGACCACAAAATGGCGCATAAAATTTATTTTTCGCAATTCTTCCTTTTACGTTCATATTTTTTTATTTGTATCGCGGGGTTTACCTCTAAGTTATGTTATTAAAGCTATTGAGTATTTTACCCGTAAATATATTTTTATAAAAAACGCACTATCTAATATACATAGGCGAAGTGAAAATCTGAATACAAATCCTTAAAACCTAATGTCTATTAACTTTGACAAATACTTTATTCAAACAAATGACATCATCAATTTGATTGCTAGACAAAGACCTCCTTGAAATTTTAGAGCAATCTTATCAGATCGCCTGTCAACCATCTTAGTTTGTTGTCAGAGCTATGTATGTAAATAGCTGTTGCTTGGATGTAATGTAATAGAACTGCTATGCGTTGCTACTTACAATTTATTGTATAATTTACCACTGGACTTATGTTACAACCGCAAAGTCCCAAGCACGAGCTAGTTTGAAAATTAATCAAACGACAAATGCAGTCTACGTACTACTTCACGACTAAATCAAGCAAAATTTGAGCATAAATTTTGCAAAGAGATTCCTTTTCACAGCCCTAACTTGGCGTCTCAGTGACCCCACAGAAACTGTTTAGTCTCCCTTAAAGTTATAATGCACAACTAAATCATAAAAGCCAACACGAAAAACCTTTTTACGAGTGAGAACGCGCCAGAGTGAGCCGAGGGGAACTAAAACCTCACGGAACACGGCGAGATAACTTAATGGGGGTTGACAAATTAGTGTCGAGTTCTGTAGTTGACAAACAGCGCCCGAGGACGTATTCGGCTCGAATTACTGACAATGTTGAACGAAATTTAATGCTAATTCTGTTTTGCTTATTAGTGCATATGGCATATTATGTGCGTTGCGTGGCGTTAAGAATTGGGCAGACTGACTTTGTCTTTCAAGGTAGAGAAACATAGAACATAGAACTTGACCTTTAAGACAACCAGGTAATCACGTGTCTTTTAACAAAATAAATGAAATTCTCTACAATTGGACAGCATAATTATAAAATTGATTATGTAAATTCTGCCTATATCAATGAGGTATAAACACGATACCGACTCATCATAATTTTAAGTACTTATTATTACGAGTATTGTTACTGTTACAAACACGGACGAAAGACGACTGCATGCAGCAGAAATCCGAAGGTTGCGATGGATGTGTGGGGTAACACGGATTGACAGAGTGAGGAATGAATACGTTAGAGGAAGTTTGAAAGTGGCTCCTGTGATAGATAAGCTGAAAGGAAACCGTCTGTCGTGGTATGGTCATATTATGAGAAGGGATGAAACATAAATGTTGTTAAAAAAGTAATGAGTATTTAAAGTCGAAGGATGGACAACCAGAGGAAGGCCAAAGAAAATATGGATGGAGTGCGTGGGTGACTGAAGACATGACGGCTGATTTGTAGGATAAAACATATTGCGTCGGCCCCAAATAAAAATTGAGAACAGGGCAAGAGAATGATGATGATGTTTAGTAACAAAATTCAAAGAATCTGAATTAAAACATTTTTATTTTTATTATTTCACCCAGTTATATTTAAAACTGATGAGATTTCCTAGAATAAACTTATCCGTTAATAACAGGGTTAAATATTTGAAAAACAAAGTGGGCGAGTGCTTCAATGAAAATAAACTTGTTCTGATAATATTTTAGGTCCCATTTTTGTTCATAAAATGAAATTACTTTACTAATTATGCGTAGGGTGTTTGTGTTTTATACTCTTCGGACGACCTTTAGCCCGATTTCGTAATTGTTTTAACTTTCTACGTAACTTGTGTTATGAGAAAATGTTAATGTAGTATAATGTCCAAGTCCTTTTGCTTTAACGACGGGTCGAATGGGCTAGCAGTTTATTTTAATTCTGAATAACATAACGTATATTTATTTAATATTTACATAATTTTATAAAGCATCATATAATCATCCATCTGTAATTAAAATCTAAAGACTTTATAACCGACATCATCAGATATTTGGCATACGTTTATAGTTTACTAGGGATGGGGCATCACCAGGGCCCATTTCATCAAAATTAAAAGTAGCCCATATCCTTCCTTATGATCCTATCTATCTCCAAACTAAAATCATACATATTGATCTAGTAGTTAAGGCAAATTGTAACAAACAGACAAAGCTAAGTTCACATTAATAATAATAATATAGACTGCTGGTGGTAGGATATTCGTATCCGCCCGGATGGCGACCACCGTACACAGGGCGTAAAACCCGCCATAGTGGCACATGCAAGTGTGCCGCGTTCCGGGATCAGCCAGTGTATATCCGGTTTTCGGGGGGGCTTCAATCATGGTGAAAGGATGACCGTACCGGCAATTTTTTTGGCCGGTTTGTCGCGGTCGGTCCTTTGATCGCCATGATTGATAGTCCCCCAAACTTCTTCACAATAAGGTGAAGAGGTATTCGGCCGGCATGATTGTGTCGACCAACGGGAGACCATCATCTCTCGCTGGTCGGCACTTTTTCTGAACTCCATTGCGCTTACCATCAGGTGCAATGGGGTCACTTTGCCGTGCCAGAATAAAAAAAAAAAAAAAAAAAGACTAAAGAACACACTATTGGCACATTGACTAGACATAAATTTATTGAAATAAAATAAAAATGAATACTAAAATATGGCATTTACTTTTTGTTTTGTCACTTTTTCGTGCCCGTATAAACAAAAGAAGAATACTAGCTTAGTAAGAAGGACTACGGCCTTACTGTATCAGCAATACTAGCAGCCAGTGGCGGTACTTCCACAGAAGCCCAAAAGCCCAGTTTCCCTTAAAAAATCCAAATAATAATCTTTAAGCTTTAAACCTCTATTTAACAGCTCTATTTTGACAGCCCCGTGGCGCAGTTGGCTAGATACCAGCTTGCGAAACAAGATGCCGCGGGTTCGATCCCCGCACCGAGACAAATGTTTGTGTGATGACAAGTATTTATTTCGGGTCTGTGTGTTTGTGAGACCGAAAAGTCTCTCGTAGTTTCTGATACCCACGACACAGGACTTGTATCCTAGTGTGGGGTCAGAACTATGTATGTGACTGTTGGGTGTATTTATTATTATTATTTATTTAACAAAAGAATTTGACATATAAATTAGAATATACTGACCCCACAGTAAACAATTATAAACTAGACTTCTAGAGAAAGTAGAGAGAAGGGCTTCTATAGCAGTTCCTTCACTGCTAGCAACACTAGAAAACCGAATCAGGAAAAAACAAAGAAATAAAATTTAATACAGAAATCGCAGTAAAAGCTCAAAACTGTATAAGATTAACACTGTATTTCGGTGCAGGCGGAAGTAGCCCCGCAGGAATTCGACCGAGGTCCGCCTCTATACGTATCGGTTTCCTTTTCCGGGAAAAACGGGGGAAAACCGCTGAAAAACTCGCCATTTAAACTGAAAATATTCAAAGTTCAATATTTGTATGCTAGCATAGCTGATTAATACTGACGATGCAAATTGGTTGTTTTCTCAATTTCCTTTGGAGTTTTAGCTAATTTTTACGTGGTACGAAGAAATTAAGATAAGATAAAGATAGTAGGAAAACTAGGCTAGGCTTTTTTTTAAAGGCCTATTGTGTTATGGATTATGTAACAAAAAAATGAGTTGTGTATCCATGTACTTTCACGCATAGTCATATTCCTTCATCTGAGATTCTCCGGCAATAAAAAGATGCCCGACCGGAAATCGATTGCACGTCTCACAATTCTACCGAAGTCAAGGCAGTCCAACAAATAACCTGTTGAAAAATGTCCAAACTTAAAATTGTATGTGTTATACTCTACAGCTATCGTCTGTCTAGCTTGTCGGTGTCGATACATTGCCGGATGACGCTGGATGTGGCCCGCTTTCAACAGGCCAGAAATCATTGGGGCTGATGATTACTAAAAATTATTAATCAAAATGTCTTTTCACTTGACCTATCATCATCATCATCATCAGCCCATATACGTCCCACTGCTGGGCACGGGCCTCCTCTACAACTGAGAGGGTTTAGGCCTTAGTCCACCACGCTGGCCTAGTGCGGGTTGGCGGACTACACACCTAAGAATTTCCTAAGAACTTTTAGGTGTGCAGGTTTCCTCACGATGTTTTCCTTCACCGTTAAAGTTCGTGATAATTCATTGTGAATACACACATAACTTAGAAAAGTCAGAGGTGTGTGCCTGGGGTTTGAACCTGCGACCGCCGAAATTCTCGACCGCGCGCCTAAGCCTCGAGGCCATCACGACTTACTTGACCTATATTCATCAAAAATGTATTAAACACCACTAAACGTTCCTGCCACCTTACTACGTAGACAAGATGCTAATATGCAAATGCAGGTAAAATCCGGCGACTCGGAGATAAGATTAGGCGAGGATTTACGATCGCGTACGACGGCGGAAAGGGCGAAAATGCTTGTCCAGTTCCGTGCTGTTCTGTCGTGTTATTAGTATAGTGTTTATGTATGTAGGTCACAGAATGCGATAGGTGTGGATCCTATTTTGGCAAAGTTTTGATGATCAGCATAAAGATCAGACTGCCTCGTGGTCTCGGGGCAAAAGTATGCGCCATGCGATCTGTAGGTCCTGGGTTCGATTCCAGGGTCGGGCAAAGTATTATTGGGTTTTTCTATTAGGAAATTCCCAGTAGCAGCACGGAGTTTGGAAATGTACCCGAAAAACGGCAATAGGCTCGCCCCTATTACGTGGGACTCGTACACACGTGGCGAAATGTGGGTACAGAAATGCACCTCTGCCTACCCCTTCGGGGAATACAGGCGTGAGGTTATGTATGTATGTATGCGTAAAGATCACCATCATATTCCCTGCTGGCAATCTTACCAAAATAAACGAATGGTTCTTCGTTACGACCAGATTGCGACCACCGTATAGAGAATGTAAAATCCACCAGAATCATTCAAGAGCATGAACCGCCTTGTGGCCTCGCGGTACTGGTATGTGGTGTGCGATCTAGAGCCCCGGGGTTCGATTCCCGAGTCGAGAAAAGTGTTATTTTTCATTAGAAAATGGTAATGGACTCGCATTACTTCGAACAATTGCCAAAATTATGGAAAATGCACCTCTGCACACCGCGTCGAGGAATACAGGCGTGAGGTTATGTATGTAGCCATGAAAGTGTATCGCACTCACTTTATTATGCACATGATCGAACTATTCGATGAAATCGTGTGAAGTCGGCTATTTCGAGCATTCGACATGGAATTTGTTTAAGGTAACAAACATAGGTGAATATTGGTTTGGCGCCGATATCGCCGGTTCGCGCGCACGCAGACTGTTCTCACGTCGCGTCGTCGCCACGTCTCGCCACCAACTTTACACGTTCGACCTATTGTTATCGCCGAACAAGTTATAGGATATAGCGTGTGAAATGCTGCCATACAGGGTGTATTGAAGTCGTGATGGCTTTGAGGTTTAGGCACGCGGTCGAGAATTTCGACGGTCGCGGGTTCAAACCCCGGGCACACACCTCTGACTTTTCGAAGTTATGTGTGTATTCACAATGAATTATCACGTACTTTAACGGTGAAGGAAAACATCGTGATGAAACCTGCACACCTAATAAGTTCTTAGGAATTTCTTAGGTGTGTACTGTGTAGTCCGCCAACCCGCACTAGGCCAGCGTGGTGGACTAAGGCCTAAACCCTCTCAATGGTAGAGGAGGCCCGTGCCCAGCAGTGGGACGTATATGGGCTGATGATGACAGGGTGTATTCAGACCGTGATCGGAATCTGAGGCAGATATAGCTTCTGTGATTACAAACACTGTGACATTAAAAAAAAAAAAAAACGATACGCCCAAAATTTATATTACAAAACACCTTAGATATCAAGTGCCTTGCTCAATAGTACCTGTTGCGGACAATAGCCGCACAAGGGTTTTTATTTAATGTTTTAATTAATGTTTATGTTAAAAATATGTTAGTATTAAGTTTATTGTAAAATAAAGAATTCGTGTTATTTGGTTAAAAGTACATTGTAAGACAAAGACGGCGCATGAAATCCCGCGCCGTGATTGGCCAAGGTTGGCAGCGAGTTGTTAGGTGCTCCCGACAGTAAGTATAAGTAGCGTGTAAATTTGGCATTCGGTACGCACCGGCCGAGGCCGTAACATCCGATAAAAAATACAGTACGTTATATGGAAAGAGGAGTTTTATTTCCGCGAACGAGAAACATACGATCCTCAACAAGTCGGTCCTTCGAGCCGGATACAGAATACTCCTCAACAGTACCAAAAACACATCCCATACACAAAATGACCCAACTTTACCACCCGCCGTCCGCCTATAACTTAACCACGAAAAACTTTCTTAAAGTTTCGTGGCCATTAATAATTCTCTAGCGGCATCCGGGACCCCTGAAAAGAATATTTCACTCTTTTGAAGCTGCAAACTGGGTACAATCAAATTATCATCTGAAAGGGGCGTTGTATCGTTGTTCAGACGTTGAACGATATTCGGTCGCTTTGTTTGGCCCCAGCGCGCCTCATTGTCGGACATTTGTACGTAATGGCAATTTAATGTTATTTAAATAAACTTAGGTGTCTTAGGATGGTAACAAGATTATGATTACTCGATTAGTTCCTCGATGCGGGGTACCGTGATTTTATTGTTATTCATATGTTTTTATTCATGGGGTTGACACCTGAAATATAAAAACAAAATAGTCTTATGCTCTTCATCATCAGCCCATATACGTCCTACTGCTGAGAGGGTTTAGGCCTTAATTCAATACGCTGGCCTAGTTCGGGTTGGCGGACTACACACCTAAGAAATTCCTGAGAACATGTAGGTGTGCAGGTTTCCTCACGATGTTTTCCATACACATATCTTCGAAAAGTCAGAGGTGTGTGCCTGGGGTTTGAACCTGCGACCGCCCAGATTCTCGACCGCGCACCTAAACCTCGAGGCCATCATAGCTTATTTGGGGTTGACACCTGAAATATAAAAAAAAATTGTCTTATGCTCTCAATACATAGACATTCTTTAGTCATATCTTACAGGGTCTAATGATAAGGTGGCATAAAAAAATCTAAATAAGTTGTAAAAAATAAGTTTAAGTTCAATCGGTAGGCAAACGTTTTTGTTATATCTGCGTGACTGTCGACGCCGACATTCTTCTTAGTATCGGAAAGAACCATTCTCTGAATATGTAGAACTTCGAAAAATATATATTCTGAGCCTTGAGTCAGTTTAATCTATCTACATTATCATCATCAGCCCATATGGGCTACTGCTTGGCACGGGCCTCCTCTATAACGAAGAAGGGTTTAGGCCTTAGTCCACAACGCCGGCCTACTGCGGGTTGGCGGACTACACACCAAGAAATTTTAGGTGTGCAGGTTTCTTCACGATGTTTCCTTTCACCGCTTAAATACTTGAGATTCACTGTAAACACACATACATATAACTTAGAAAAGTAAGAGGCGTGTCTGGGGTTGAACCCGCTACTTCCGAGATTCTCGAACGCGCGCCTTAACCTCGAGGTCATCACTACTACTATACTTTTATTAACTTGTTAAAATTTTTATGTTTACTTATACCCCAAACACCATACACAAACGCTTAATTTCATTTGAACCGAGTAACCACCGGGGGCAAACCAATAAATAACAAATCGCCTAATAAACGTTATGTCTCCGTAGGTGCAGATTATGTTATCGTAAATCCAATTCGGCGCCATTTATAATGCAAATGGCTCCCCGGGGGCTGCTTACGTGTCGATAATTGAATCGATCGCAGCCACATACCGTAATAATAACCCATGGCTTTCCATTTCCAGTGTTAAGCATCTCTCTTCTATAATCCAGACGTATGTACCCTTGATCCGCCGACTACCATGGTACATCCCAGTGGCGGCACTTCCATAGAAGCCCAAAAGCCCAGTTTGCCTTTCAAAATTCTGAATAATATTTTTTAAGCTTTAAATCTTTATTTAACGTAAGCAATTTGTTTAATAAAGACACCACAATAAGCAATTATAAACTAGACATTAGACAATTAACGTTTAACGCTTTTGGGCTTCTATGGAAGTCCCGCCGCTGGTACATCCTATCCTTTTAATTGGTTAAAAAAATATTTATGTACAGTGCGCTCTCAACCTTAGTTCGAAATGGGCCGTAGAAGACAAACCCTCTTGACTGGCATAGGAACTTTATATACAAAAATCGATTGAAAATGTAAAAATCCTTCTTAAATTGTAGCATTTTTTGGTTGAAATTGACTCGTTTTTGCAGGCAATTATAAAGACTGATTGCGACAGTAAGTATCTAATCAAAATGCATGAGTCTGTAAGCTCGGCTGTTACTGTAAAAAATAAAATGTGAATGTCATAATTAGAGGATAAATTAAATTTTATCTTAAAATGTATAACTTTGGTATCTTTAAAATCGCTATGCAAACAAAATTATAAAACGCAACATTAGCACTACGAAAGCTTTAAACCAAACATTGTTGGTATATTTCAATTCGATGTACATTTCTCCGCCAAAAAGCATACGTTAGCACGACTCCGTTCTACTCCAGCAGCGTGAAAGAAGCCGTAAAATTTGTCTAAATAAACAAAACAACACTCCCGCAACGTAATCAAGTTGGGTTTTAGTGAATTTTCGCAAAAATACATCCACATTACGGTCCATTTCAAAGCGCCGACCCGGAAATAACTCAAAAATTATGAAATAAAGAAAAATGTACTTTAAAACGTTTCTGAGAGCCAGCAACAGCTGAAACAAATCGCAGGCACCGCGGACTACGTCTAATGGGTATAATGGAGCCGGTCGACTATTGGCTCGCCCGACCTAAGTGGTTACGCGACTAGTAACCGAATAGACTCTTTTTGCCTGATATAAACCTCCGAGGATAGGGGCGTTTACCCTCATTCTCTTTATTGGTCGCCTAATTCTTTAACAAATCGATGTCTAATTAAGGACTTTTTTATAAACAAGACGCATGGGGTAAATGAGACGATTACTGGACTACAAATGGATTAGTTATATTTCTTTTTTTTAACGTACCTACTCGCGGTGTAAAAAGGCGCGTGAGACGTGAAACCAAGTTCGTTTCCTGAGCCAGATTACACAATATAACGATATTTTTTTCATTAAAAGGGCGATAATTACTATAAAAATATGTAGTTATATCGAAGATTGCTGCGGTTTCGATGTAATTGTCCTTTTATTACACCTAGTCCCAAGAGCGTCATGCATTTTTTCGGAATACAAAATTGTTCAGTCTGCGGCCCATAAACCATCTGTATGCAAAATATTGGATCGGATGGCCCTCACTGGCGATACAGTGAAAAAATTCATACTGACCTTATGAAGAGCGCTTTGAAAAGCCAGCTGCGAAAATGAAGGTCAAAAATTCAGTTCGCGTACACAATTAAATTATTTTTTTAGCCTGGCTATTGCATTCGTGTGTGCGTTTGTATGTATTATTGTTTCATATTATGTATAGACACTCGTGATCAAATCACCGAAGGTATAGAGATGTTTATATACATACCTTTTCTCACCCTTTTTTTAAGTTTCACTAATAGGGCGCCTTTTGCCGTTCAACGTCTCCATTACTGTCCTCCACGTGACTTTGACAGCACGCCACTAACACACTTTGACAGCAGTTGGCTAGACACCAGCTTGTAAAACGAGAGGCTGCGTGTTCGATCCCTGCAACGGGACAAATGTTTGTGTGACCCGCAAATATTTATTTCGGGTATCGTGGTCGGTATTTGTGGTACCGAAAAGTCTCTCGTAGTTTCTCTTACCCACGATGCAAGACTTGTATCTTAGTTTCGGGTCACAGCAATGAATGTGACTGTTGAGTGTATTATTTTTTCAATATCTAATGATCGCTATCAGAATATCACAATAGCACACGCATTCTACATATGTCGCTAAACAATTTTCCTTACTATATTATATTCTTTAGGATAAATATACTTCGAAGACCAAATTCTTACTTCCATAATAGTTCCCGAAGAAGTAATATTAAACAAAACGGCTATGTCCTACTTACGCGCCTAGAACCTATATGAGCACACACAATCTACTCCCAAACTTTTGTTCGAAACATACCTTTGTGGAATATAGTAAAAAGTACAAAAAACTTTGCCATTGTACACAGCGGAAATACTGCGACGATTTCAGCCATCCTAATTTCTAGCAGCCTAGATTTTCCTGGTGTTTCTTATTTGGGTTAAGAGGAAGGGCGAATATAATTATCCTAAATTATTTATCGTGTTATGACGACGTTCAAACTGAAAATTATACGTTTACCCATGTGTAAGTAGATATTTGCGAATAAATCATCATCATCAGCTCGTATGCGGCACGGGCCTCTTCTGCAGTTGAGATGGATTAGGTTTTAGCCCAACACCCTGACCTATTCCAGTTTGGCGGACTACACATCTAAGAATTTCCCAAGAACTTTTTTAGGTGTGCAGGTTTCCTCACGATGTTTTCCTTCACCATTAAAGTACGTGAATTATTCATTGTAAATACACACATAATTTCGAAAACTCACAAGGTGTGTGCCTGGGTAAATTCACAGTAAATACACCTAACAGTCACATACATAGATATGACCCCACACTAGGATACAAGTCCTGTGTCGTGGGTATAAGAAACTACGAGAGACTTTTCGGTCCCACAAACACCCAGACCCGAAACAAATATTTGTGGATCACACAAACATTTGTCTCGGTGCGGTATCGAACTCGCAGCCTCTCGTTTCGCACGCTGGGCCATGGGGCTGTCAATTATATTGAATTATTTTATTTCTTATCTTCATTTATTCTATAAATTTTCTGTAATATTAAACCTGTTTCTCCATACAACATCACAGAGTTTTCTCAGACGCAGTGACTAAACAACTGAGCTACGAGTAAACATGTTTACAAAAGAGAATCCTTCCCCCGTGTTTAAAATAAATCCGTCTCCTATCTCACGTAATATTTTCCAGCTCTGAATGAACAATGTCTAGATTGTTTCAGAATAAGCATTCTCTAAGCATATTACGTGAAATAGACAAAGTTTCTTCGTGTTTTCTTGCTGCGGGATATAGAACGGCTAAGGTGTTTGATAAAAGGCCCATCCTCAGCCCATAAACGTCCGACTGGGTACAAGGGTCTCCTCAGAGGGTTTAGGCCTTAGTCCACCACGCTGGCCTAGTGCGGGTTGGCGAACTACATACCTAAGAAATTCCTAAGAACTTTTAGGTGTGCATGTTTCCTCACGATGTTTTCCTTCACCGTTAAACTAAGTGATAATTAATTGTGAATACACACATAACTTCGAAAAGTCAGATATGTGCCTGGGGTTTCAACCGGAGACGGTCGAGATTCACGAGCGCGCGGCTAAACCTCGAGGCCATCACTACTTTTTTCACGTATATTGATGTATTATGATGGTTATACAAAAGATCCTCAATCTCACATTGTTTTCCAAAAACAAAAACAAAACACTTGGCCATTCATCAAAAAGACTTACGCGGCGCAATAACAGCAGCAGACGCGAGCGGAGACCGGGCCACGTTAGAATCTTCGCTGTCCACTACAAATAGTTTACGCTACGTTAAACTTGAATGCTGAGCCAATTTTATAATGCCCTCTAAATTTATGCTTCTACGTCACACATTGTGTGTGTATAAAAATACTTGCAATAGTTTCAGTACTTTGAATGTCTTCGTAATGAATTATTGTGTGCTTTGACGTTTTCTTGCTACATTATTCTGTTTTTCACAAAGTATGTATATTTTACATACATATCCAGGGTGCAAAGAGTCCGTGATCGAAAAAAATGACAGGTTTTAGTTACGGTGATTACGAACACATTGACGGTAGAAAAAAAAATTACGTTTCCTTATCACTATAACTATTATAATCGGTCTTAATTTTTGAACACAGTCTTTTTAACCCTGTATAATTACAAAACATCAACATAAATTTGCTTGGAGTTTCTCTGGTGGATAGAATTCGTAATAAAGTCATCCGCTAGAGAACCGGGGTCATTGACACCGCCAGCATTGTAATCTACGCTTCACACCACATCTCTTATAAATTAAGAATGCTTATAAAAACGATCACAAAATTCTATATAAGGACATTTTTGGTGAGCCATAAAAATATGGGTCAGAGCTGAAATTATAACCGCGATATTTCTAGAGTCTAAAGTTAACTTCTTAACCTTAAGACCAATTGGATCATCGTTACTGAGATTACTATTTATGTAATTTTCAAAAACACTAAATAAAATGTGAAAAATATATTTTATAAATGAGTAGCACTATAAATTAAACAATATGGCGCCACCACACGTCCGAACTATACGAATAATCGCGAAACGTGGACCGTCTCCGCGCGGTGTTTACAAACATCACGTAGTGCGGTGAGATAAAACATCGCGATACCTTAACATATACACGTGGAACGTTTCTTGTATATTTTTCGTATAAGTTACTATTCTTGCTCATTGTTTTTCTTTGAATAGAAACAAAGTCAAGACGTATTTCGTAATAGTAATGTGAAAACGTAAGTTCTGATAGTAAAAACCGAGCTATCCAAATAGAGAATCATAATGATACCAGTGGTGGTACTTCCATAGAAGCCCAAAAGCGTTACACGTAAATTAGTAATGTCTAGTTTATATTTTTTTATTGTGGTGGGGTCTTTAATTTTTGTGGTGTACAATAAAGTTTTTGATAAATATGTAAATCTCTCACATCACACAATTAATTGTAGACAATTTTTTTACACCTATTTATTTTATTTTAATTATTTTTGTTTCAAGCGAAGGAACGATAAA
The DNA here is from genome assembly GCA_907164795.1 of Hemaris fuciformis. Lineage (NCBI taxonomy): Eukaryota > Metazoa > Arthropoda > Insecta > Lepidoptera > Sphingidae > Hemaris > Hemaris fuciformis. Next base: position 13,059,682 of record OU015438.1, on the reverse strand, counting down.
AAATATCAGTTCACAGATGCAGTGATTCTGAATTTTTAACGGCTTTTTATAGCTTAAAAATATTGCAATATCTAGGAGCTTAAATAAATAAATAAATACTCACAACAGTCAAAGTAATATTTCTGACCCCACACTAAAATACAAGTCTTTAGTTGTGAATATCAGAAACTACGCGAGACTTTTCGGTCTCACAAACACCCAATTTAAGTTCAAGTGTCAGACAAAACCTAAAATCATAAGTATTTTTTTATAATGGTATTTTGTAGTTATCCCAAGCTAAGTGTGCGCTTATCTTACACCACCGATCTAGGTCAAAGGTTCGAATCCCAAAAATATAAAAATACCACCGACATTTTAACGTTTTTTTCAAAACGAAAGGATGTAGCACAGTAGCAGGGCGTGGCTATAGCATTACGAAGGTGAACGATGTAATAGACGTAAATGTTGAAGTCTTACAAGAAAGATGTAATGTATTCTGGTAACCTGAGTAACAAATGATTCACTATTATAACCGAAACATCGCTCCGTCAACGCAGGAACATCCTGTCCGGTGCAATTCATAAGCGAATTAATATCTGCAAAACTTCAATTTTAATATAGGTTTGATGTCAAACTGTAATACTGACTGCCGTGACAGCAAATACTATGACGCTCTCTTACACCATATTTTCTTTCTCGAAAGGAAAGCGCCTTAAGATCCCCTATCGGTACATTGGGGTGGGGGGAGGGGGTTGAAAGAGATATGTCAGGTTTCAACTCGGCGCGCGGAACAATTGTCCGCTTAGCTGAGTTGGGTCCCTAACCAAAATCCTACGTCAGCATATCGACTAAAACCTCTGTGGCCTTACCTCCATCTTACATATCTTACCGCAAAGGATGAATGCAGCTTTTTAATATAAGGTATATTTATTACGCAACAGAATGGTTTGTCTCGTGTAGCTAAAAAAATTAAGTTTGAAAAATTACAAAACATGAACTTTCGACATACATACTTAAAGGTATAGCCGTCCGGCAAGTTTTCTCGCGATGTTTTACCTTCACTGTTGAAGACAGATGTCAGCTACATACCATAACCCGCTATCACCGATGTATTGTCCCACGGCAGCAGGTCGCGTCTTCCCGGGCTCTCTAATTTCGTATGCTCCGTTGTTTCAGCGCATTTATTTTTCTTCGCGGTCTAATTCTCTTTGTTGTCTCAGTCGTTTTGCAACCAAATTTCGCGGAATGAGGTCCGCGGTTGAAATGAAATTGGTATTCGGAATGAATTGGGCTCGTCCTTAAGTTTTGTGGACCCTTTCGCTCCAAAAACACGGCGCTGTCTTGATTTTTAATTCGATTTGTTTTGATCGGACTCTGAATATTCAACTAATTTTGTAAATATAAAATCCTATTATGTAATGAAAACATTTAATTTGCCGAGTTCGTGGCGAAAGTTGTCGAACGGAAATTATTACAGAAATTCCGGCCTGAATATCAAAAGGGATTACAGTTTATTTAATCTTGGTATTTGTAATGATTAGTACGGAGTTGATTGCTTAAATAACATTGTAATAGCATTAGAACTTCTGGTTCTAATAGACTTATTTGCATTCTGGAAGAACCGATCATTAAATAGCTTATTTGTCACTGATCCGGTAAATTAGAATAAGAGTTATGTAATGGGATAAACTCATAAAATCTAAAAGGTTTTTTACGTAATGTAAGCCTAAAATTTTATCAAAACAGCCGTTCGGCCTTCAAACTAACCTCTGAGGGAAAATTACAATCATTAATAACCGTCAAAAACATAATTTTATTTTACTACAATTCTCGACTTTTATTGTTTATTCTGTGCTACGTAGAGCTAAAATTGAGCTTTGAACTACGAGATTTTAATTTACCATCAGAAAAACGTTGATTTAATGTACGCAAATCTAAATCCGAGCACATATAAACATGGGGGTGCCTAGGGCCTTGTGTCTGTACATTTTTCATACGCAATCGTAATAAAAACTTACTTCGCGGGAGCCCTTTATATATCCCAAAGGGTTCCAAACTGGGTCACACCCGCGCACGCTTTAAATCTCCTGTCTTTATTGTGTTCTAAAAATGTTCGGAAACAGACTTTCCTAGATTTGACTATGATAGCTTACAAGACTTCCAATGCAATGTCTGGTGGTATGGTTTGAAAACTATAAGTAGGTACACCCAACGGTCGCATACATCGATCTAACCCTACACTAAGATACAAGTCTTGTGTCGTGGGTATCAGATACTGCGAGATACATGTCGGTCTCACAACCACCTAGACACAAATATTTGTGGATCACAAAAACATTTGTCTCGCGGGGGGAATTGAACCCGTGGTCTATCGTTTTGCAAGCTGGTGTCTAGCCAACTGCGCCACGGGGCTATCATCGAAATCAATCTTTAGGTTTTTTATATCTCTATGGAAAATAACAAACCTGCGTTCTATAGTAAATACACTGCGATCCAAAGCGTCGACTGGCAAAAGATTAAACAATATAGTTTGTATTATCATTTCGTATGTTACTTTGTCTGACTCAATGAAGGATACAGTCAAGTTGCAGTATAACACAGTGGCGGTACTACAATAGAAGCCCAAAAGCCCAGCCTTATAAAATTACGAATAATAAGTTTTAAATCTTTATTAGACAAAAGCAATTTGACATACAAATGAGAATATCCTGACTCCAAAATAAACGATTATAAACTAGACATTACACAATTAACATGTAACTCTTTTGGACGTCTATACTGTACCACCACTGGTATAACGGCCATGTAATCAATGCCATGCAAAGTCAAAGTCAAATTATCTTTATTCAAATAGACTTTTACAAGTTCTTTTGAATCGTCAATTTTACACTTTTTAATATTTTTTTAAACTATTAAACTATTGCCGCTTCGAAACGTATTATAGCTGTGGAGAAGAAACGGCAAGAAACTCCCTCAGCAACACTAAATGTAAATTTAAAAAAAAAATTAAAATCGCATTTTTTTTTTAATAAACAGTTTCAATTTTACATGATAAATGTCATAACGTTAAATGTCATAACGATACATGTCATAATGATACATTTCATAACGATACAAACTGTAGCAACACAATAAAACTCCGATCAATTTACTTACTCCCAGGGCTTACTATCTTCAATAAAATCTGAAATTTTATAGTATGCCTCTATCAAGGTTTACATATCCCAGATACAGAACTCTTAACATTGTTTACACCCTCGGCCCATGCCGGTCCATCGCACTGGGCCAGTCACCCGGGCCAGTCACCCGGGCCAGTTTAGGGCCTTACATCATGTTCCAGCGACAGACAACGCAAGACAGATGGCGCGGTCACTGCATGAATATTTCACGACTCGTATTAGGACAGGGGAAAATAAATATGGTCTCGTCTTGGCCGCATTTATGTATAAATCGTAGTACGGACGCGTGTTTGAAATCTCCAATGGAGGCCGGCCCCCGGCTATTTGTCAGACCAACGTATGTGGCGTTTACCGCGCGGAATTTTTATTGAAAACTCTTACTCGTTTTAATATGGTGCGGGTATGTGATTTTATCCTTTGAATCGTAGCATTCCGTACTAGCTAATATAGTTGACTGGATCAAAATGTGTGTTAGATTTATATTTTATTGAAGCTATCATCATCATCATCAGCCCATATACGTCCCACTGCTGGGCACGGGCCTCCTCTTCAACTGAGAGGGATTAGGTCTTAGTCCACCACGCTGGCCTAGTGCGGGTTGGCGGACTACACACCTAAGAAATTCATAAGAACTTTTCGGTGTGCAGGTTTCATCACGATGTTTTCCTTCACCGTTACAGTACGTGATAATACTTTGTGAATACACACATAACTTCGGAAAGTGAGAGGTGTGTGCCTGAGGTTTGAACCCGCGACCGTCGAGATTTTCGACCGCGTGCTTATGGGTATATGGGTAAAGAAATTCACCTCTGCCTCTCCAGAGATATCCATCTCCCCTACAATTTCTCAAATATGAATTTCAAATTAAATTTCTAGCGTCAAAAGACTTCTATTTAGCTCTGTACTATCTATCAACCATATATTTCACCAATCGTTATTGCAAAAACGAATATTTGAAAAAAACTTTTTGAAGCCCATTTTTATTCATTTTTTCACATATTGCAATCCACGCAATCCTTTTTTGATGTTGTCCCAAGTAACTAGGTTAAAACCCAATACAAAACGTAATTTGCAGACAATAGAATCGTCTCGAAGTAATATCAAAGCGTATTACACAGAAATTTCACACGTTTTGCCTCCCAGAATAGATATAACACGAAACTTCAATAAACACCTGAAAATAAGAAAAAAGAATTTAAAGTTCGTGAAGCTAAATTCTAGATACTGCTGCGCTTGCTGAGCTGTAACTACATCTAAAATTAATATTAAATGTCAAGAAATTTATTTATTTTTACCTCGAAAAATAAAATTCATCCGAAACTTTAATAGACACCTGAAAATAAGAAAAAAGAATTTAAAGTTCGTGAAGCGAAATTCTAGATACTGCTACGCTTGCTGGGCTACATCCAAAATTAATATAAAATGTTACAAAATTTTATAACCCCTTTTATGTAACTATGTCGGTGCAATTAGTCTTTTCTGGCAGTTAGTTACTCAAAGCAACATCAGAAATTATATTTTTTTTTATATATTTTCATGACAGTGACAACACCGAACTTGAATATTCTGATTGTAACCACGATGCTGTCTATATAGAGCATCCAAGTCTAAATGGCAAAAGACTTTAAACTTGTTACTCGATACCTTCAAGCCAGTGTGCTCAGATACTTCTTCACATTACGTTTAAAAGACCTACCAAGGACGATACTCAAGGTCTCAAGGTTTAGGAACGCGGTCGAGAATCTCGACGGTCGTGGGTTCAAACCACAGGCACACTCTGACTTTTCAAAGTTATGTGTGTATAAACAAAGAATTTTCACATACTTTAAAGGTGACGCAAAACATCGTGAGAAAACCTGCGCACCTAAAAGTTCTTAGGAATTTCTTAGGTATGAAGTCCGACAACCCGCACTAGACCAGCGTGGTGGACTAAGGCCTAAACCATCTCAATTGTAGAGGAAGCCTGTGCTCAGCAGTGCGATTAGGCAGAGACAACACAACAACAAGTCCTACACATAGGTACAGAAGATATATTGGGACCAGTCCCAATATACCGTTTGTGCCTCTCTCGATTCATATATCTTATCATACGTTTACATCGGTTATTTAAATTACAGATGCACACACCACTGCAACTCCTGTACACCACGATCGAAGTGGCACGCACAGAATTGAAACCGAGCTTAAATTTACACCGCAATGAAGTTAATCAATAAATACACCTATAAATACACCCAATAGACACATATAATAGCTCTGACCCCACACTAGGCGACAAGTCCTGTCTCGTGGGTATCAGAAACAACAAGAGACTTTTAACAAATGTTTATGGATCACACAAGCATTTGTCTCGGTGCTGGGATCGAACCCGGGGCCTCTCGTTTCGCAAGCTGGTTTGTAACCAACTGCGCCACGGAGCTTTCAAAATATAAATAGGAGAAGGTGGAATCATAGTTTTCCCGGAGTTCGAGTTACTTACAGGAGTTACAGTGGCGGTATGTGGTGGGATAGGGCCAAAACAAACATAGTTTTCCACTCCCCTCTACAGCAAAGCGGGAGACAAAATATTTGAATGAGGTGTCAACCTCACGTGCAAGACGTTTATAACTGGAGAAGCTATATGTGAAGTACCAGATGTGCAGGCCGGCATGATTGTGTCGACCAGCGGGTGAACTTCGTTTCTCGCTGGTCGGTATTAATTTTTTGGACTCCACTGTGCTTACCATCAGGTACAGTGGAGTCACTTTGCCGTGCCAGTTTAAAAAAAAAAAAAAAAAAAAAAAAAAACCACGGAAAAATATATGAATGGGACCTAACGTGCGAACTGCTAAATATATTACTGTCTATACGTGTAATTCATAAATATTTGATATTGCCCATATATATAACCTGTTTGTGTGGTTGAAACTTAAGTTATAGCCTTTGATTACATAGAATATGATGACATAATTCTATAACTTGTGCTTACTAATCGACTTCTGTACATCACTGTACTAATATAACGTTCAGCAGTCACTGAGCAAATAAAAATTTCGACAGTAAGCTCCAGGTCAAATAAAAAATATTGTAAGCATTTTTTGCAATAAGCACATAATTTGCTTATATGCAAATTCATCTGTAAACACGTAATAGCAAACATTAATCAAGCAACGCGATACCCGCTTATAAAATGTACATTAACCATTTTTAAAGATTTATTTTAAGTGTTAAAAAATGACGTGCTGTTGAATATATTAAGTTTAGTACACTTTATTTTTAAACATAAAATTTATTATTCTTTGTAAAACCACCTAAATTTTGCCGACGTAACATACGTTTTATTCATAATTTGTATCGTAGGTAATCAACGAGATCATATCGATTTTAGATAAGGTTGTCATTTATTTAAACATCAAAATCCAAAACAGAACTGGTAAATAGATATCACTTATCAATGAAAGAATATTAAAAGTTTATTTTAACATGACATTAATCATAAACAAATCGCACGTTGACAAATAGCATAGATTTTTTTATACTTATTATACTTATATTTTGTACTTATTATACTTGAAAGATGTTAATTCACTATTCCTTTTACTCTTTCAAAAGTTCTTTGTTTAAATTCTTCAATGAATTTATTCGATGCACCGTCTCAATTACCGCAAATTCAATACCTATTTTAAGGGTAAACTAACAAATTATTTTAGCTTCTAACTTAGAAGATTCAGCTGACATGACTTGCCAGTTCGGAATTACCGAGTCTACTGACTGTCTTACTTGAAGCTGAAAATATTTTAACCGAAATAGAAAAGTGGTACTGAAATTCCACTAATTTAATTGACATGAATAGGACTGCGCAAAATATATTTGAAGCGAGAACTGTGTATATTGAAATACTGGAGACTTTTCGGTCTCAAAAACATCCAGACCCAAAACAAATATTTGTGTATAAATATATGTTAAGTTGGATTATATTATATTGTCTATTTAAAATACATTGCGGTTAAATTAGTTGTAATTCATAGTAAATATTATAATCTTAATAAATGTTTCGTGTAGCGCCATCTATATATTAATTACTTTTGACAGCTTTTGTCACTCTGGCGTTTATGTCTTTACTTGTTTTTACTCTGTAATTGTTTTTGTAGTGTGCGCAAGTTTTACATTTCTAACAAAATTTTATTTAATTTATTCACGTCTCAATAAACTGCGTAAGACTTTTATTAAAGAATAAATGTATCAAGTAAACTGTAGAAATATAATTTAAAAAAATCTTGCTAATTAACAGACATGTTATTAGACTTTCAATATCAAATGCTGAAACAAGACGCATCTGAAGACAGGTAGCCAAACAGACAGTCAACCAAGCCACCTAAGCCCCTACGAGACGTAATAAAATAAATACACCGAATGCAGCAATTAAATGTACTGCCGGTAATGCAAATACTACAGCTTCGCATGTCCACGGCACATAAACCTGGTGTTATTAGCTCGGGCCTCGTTAGACGGTGCTACGGGGAAAGTGGATTCTCTATCGCAGTTATTTCTACTTATTCGAAACGCTTATTATGCTGCCACCGCTTGATTTGAACTAAATCCTTCGGTAATTAAATGCGTGCAGGTATGCATAATGTTTTTGTAGTTAGCGCGAAATTGTATTTGAGAATAGAAGTAAAGATTTTTCATAAACATACATACATACATAACCTCAAGCCTGTATTCCCATAGGGGTAGGCAGAGGTGCATTTTGCCAGGTACATGCCTGGCAATGGATTGAAACATATCAGTCCCACGTTATAGGGGGTGAGCCTGATGCCGTTTTTCGGGTATCCTCCGTGCTGCTACAGAGAATTTCCTAATTTAAAAATCCAATAACACTTTGCCCGACCCGGGAATCGAACCCGGGACCTCTAGATCGCACGGCAAATACTTGAGCCGCGAGAACACTAGGCAGCCAAAGATAAAAGTTGGGTAAGAAGTAAAGATATTTTATTTATAGGAAACGGATGGTGTTATTCAAAGTGACACGAGTGAGTTTATGGGCAACTAATGATAAGTTGAATTGATGTTAATAATAATAAGTCCACTAGCGACAAACTAAGTATTATTGGGTTTTTATATTAGAAATTCTTAGTAAAAGCACGGAGTCTGGAAATGTGCTCCAAATACGGCGAAAGGCTCGCCTACTACTACGTGGGACTGATACATACCTGGCAAAATTTGGGTGCAGAAATGCACTTTGCCTAGCCCTTCGGGCAATACAGGCATGAGGTTATGTATGTATGTAATTACTCTTAACCAGCCTTAGTATATTATAGAATATACGCCAGATATAGAAGGTAAAAAATGAACTCACGTTACCTTGTCCATATTGTCCACCACAAAATAAGTTCATTAAAATAGTGTACAATAATGAATATTCGTCCGGTCTTTCACGCGGTAATGACGAATCATATTCTTCAGGAGTTTCCCGAGCTGCGAGATAAAAATTCTACTCTAAATGCTAATCCGGGTAACTGTAACCTAACTTACGTATTTCTGATATGTAGTTATCATGACATTACTCAGTAGTATGATGTAATTGTATTTCAAATAATGTTCTAGAAATTAAATTTAGGCATAATTAAATATGTAATCACGATGTTTTCCTTCACCGTTAAAGCAAGTGATAATTCATTGTGAATACACACATAACTTCGAAAAGTCAGAGGTGTGTGCCTGGGGTTTAAACCCGCGACCGCCAAGATTCTCGACCGCGCGCCTAAACCTCGAGGCCATCACACCTAAAAGTTCAGACCTAAAAGTTCTTAGGAATTTCTTAGGTGTGTAGTCCGCCAACCCGTACTAGGCCAGCGTGGTGGACTAAGGCCTAAACCCTCTCAATGGGATAGGAGGCCCGTGCCCAGCAGTGGGACGTATATGGGCTGATGATGATGAAATAATGTAATATTAATACATTAGTTATATTACAATAGGCTCGCCCCCTATTACGTGGGACTGATACATAGGTATGTACGTGGCGAAATGTGGGTGCAGTAATACACCTCTGCCTATCCTTTCGGGGAATACAGGCGTGAGATTATGTATGTATGTAGTTATATTCGACAGCCCCGTGGCTCAGTTGGCTAGATACCAGCATGCGAAACGAGAGGTCACGGGTTCGATGCCCGCACCGAGACAAATGTTTGTGTGATCCACAAGTATTTGTTTCGGGTCTGCGTATGTGTGAGACCAAAAAGTCTCTCGTAGTTTCTGATATCCACGACACAAGACTTGTATCTTAATGTGGGGTCAGAACTATGTATGTGACTGTTGGGTGTATTTATTATTATTATTTATTATATTACATATGTACACATAACCTAGATGGGACATGTCTCCACATAACCTAGTTATTATAGTATCGTTATCTCTGTGGCGTTGTTGCTTGACAAGTTGAAATACAAAAAGAGCCGCGTTCGATCCCAGCACCTCGACAATATTAGTGTGAATCACAATATGTTTTCGAGCATGGTTTATTTATGAGGCCGAAAAATCTTACATGCTTTGTGATAACCTAAAAACATGTCTTAGTTGTGAGATCTGAATTTAGGAGACAGCTGGGTGTATTTATTTAAAAATAACACTTTGACCTAGTCTTGAATTTAAGCGCAACGATATGTTACCATTATTTTTTATGTTACTACATCAGTAAAAAGGCGATTAAAGTTTAAGAAAATATATTTTATATTCATAGTTCTATTGTATCATATTTTGTTTGTTCAATTTAACAAGGCGCATTTCAAAGGTCAGTATCCGAATGTCATTCACGAACCCTCGACAAGACCGTTACGGCGAATTCTCCAAAGGAGAATTGTAACATAATATTCTTATCAAACATATTAAAATTTATGACAAGTAAAAAGAAAATTTCGAGTTTTAAAGTTAATAAACTTAAATTTTCGCTATAGACTCTCAAGTTTATCTGAATGTTTGTAATAAAATTATTGTTGTTAAGCATTTAAGACGCGGGAAAGTTGAGCCGTTGAGCAGAATTTCATCAATATTTTATTTTTCATTATGTTTTTGATGTGAACTATGCGAGTAATTAATTGTTCGCATAATGGAGTGAGGCATAACTTTTGATACGCCTGAGGTTCTTGGAAGCAGGTATGTGGTTGCTTTACAATGTTTGTATTCTTCATAATACCTCATAATGTGGCTCCACATGTAGGTAGATATTTTTGTAGTTATTGTTTTTCAATTAATATTAAAGGCAAAGCAAGCCATAGATTCGTATAGCATCGTTTATTGTGCTTAATAAATATCATCATCATCAGCCCATATACGTCCCACTGCTGAGCACGGGCCTCATCTACAACTGAGAGGGTTTAGGCCTTAGTCCACCACGCTGGCCTAGTGCGGGTTGGCGGACTACACACCTAAGAAATTCCTAAGAACTCTTAGGTGTGCAGTTAATAGTAATAATAATAAGTTAATAAATATAGTTAATTAAAACTGCAAAAGCTTTTACATAAATAATTTAAATCTTAAATCAACTTTCAGAATAAACTAACATAAATTAACAAAACAAATAGCTTTTAAGATTTATTAAAAGGTAGGTAAGTACTTAATACTTTTGAAAATAAAAAATTAAAATGTTGTTCTTTATACAAATTGTCTAAATCAAAAATAAAATTGAGAAGTCAAGTAAAACAATTGCAAATTTGCTATGAGTACTCACCCGAAAAGTTGGCAAAGGTATCTATTAAGAATACATACATACATACATTATCGAATCTTCGAACTCGAGAGAGGTATAAAATGTAAGTAGGTACTCGAAAATCCGAATTTTGCGGATATATGTTTTCGATTCGAAATCTTTATCGAAATGAAATTGTTCCATTGCTTTATGCGTAAAATCGTAACAAACAGACAGACTTAGCCTACACATAGAGTATGGAAATGACATAAAATACATATATTAAACGTTTAGATGGAGCGAAATGTGCACATACTCGTAAAGTCGCATTATTGTTGTCCAATGAATGGATTAACGAACTTATTAACATTAATTACTTATCATATAAACGTCGCCTTAGTCTTCATAACGCTATGGAGCGATGAGGGTTTCTAGACTCTTCTATGTCTTTCATTTCAAAAAGGCGTCAATAAGAGCCAAACTAATAAATATGCCGAAGTCGGAACACGATGCACCAAGCAGCAAATGATCCAACATCAAAACGTTAGAGGGAAAATGAAAAACACTGTGCCAAAGGTGACCTAGTGAGTAAAATTAGACGCAGTTGAGTCGGGATCAAAGGAAGGCAGCCGCGGGCGGCCCTCCACCGTACACCCGCATCTCGTAGCAACGTGCCCTGACCACCGGGGCAAAGAATAGTTTGCAGAACTGACACAATGAAATAACAGTGGGGTTAACTCAATTTTACGCTTTTCCTTTTTATAATTTTAATTGATTTTAAAGTTAGACAGCAATTAACCATCTACATATCTCACCGAACCGTCGAAAGTGACGAGAAATATGTTTTTCTGTATTGGGATGTAAAACAATTCAATATAAAGTATATTGAAGTTATGTACAATAGCTGGGTACCATTATTTTACCACGGTCTTTGTGGGTCATTTCGTACACTTAGAAATATAGTGACCTTAATTCAAAATATTGAATTTTTGACTTTAATTGTTTTTTTTTCTTCTTTTTATCAAACATGGTCTGAGTATGTTATTCAAATTTTATATAAAACTATTAAAATACACATATTTTAAAACTCAATCCGAATGTTTTATATTTTGTATAAAATGTATGCATCTGAGTTTTTTTTTTGCAATTTACCTTAAATTTGTTTTTATGCATTATATTTCTAAGCGTGCGATTTGTACTGTCCAATCCCGTAGTGGTTTAACCTGCAAAGTGGCATTTGTAATAGACCAGCTAAGCGTAATAATTTGAAATACGCGATAAACTGTTATGAAAGAAAATATGATATACAACTTAGCCTATGAAACTGTAAATTAATATGGTAAAAATGGTTGCGGGCCCAATCCCCTCGTGGGCTATTTGTACGGTGTACAAATATAACGCACTCACGATGCAGACGACGCTCTATTGCGGGGCAAATTTTTGTTAGCCTCCGTGGCGTTGGTGTTCCCTGTTTGTGTAGTCCACAAATATTTGCTACCAGCCTGGGTGGACAGAAAAGCCTCTCGCAGCTTTTGTTATCGTGAAGCTGATGTGTTATAAAAGACTTAATGATGATGATGGTGGTGATTATTTAATACAAAACTGAATGTGGGCTCAGAACTACGTGACTGTCGGATGTATTTCAAAATAAAAACAAAATAATTAAATAATACGAGTTTTATTACTCTATGGCCATTAGATCGGGCCACGCTTTGTAGTTGGGATTTTATTTCATTAGCGGATGTTTGACTACGTTACGTTTCAATTAGCGTGTTGTATTCAAACCAGTCTTTTTTTATAGGCGCATGATAATTTTGATACTTTATTCTTTGTGACGTAAAAAAAAACTAGAGAAAAAGGCTAATTTAAAGACTTTAATAAAATCAGACTTGTCAACCTTAAAAAATGAATTATGAAAAGTAAGTAACTAACTTGCCTTAATTTGAGTTTAGTTAAAAAATATTCACTTTCAATCGTCTGAAAAGACAGCAATGACTTTTATTCCACTGTCGATGACCCACTAAGCACCTTTTTACATTTTCTTCCACGTTTAAAACTACCTCACTTAAAACATAAATTTGTTAGGTCTAAGTAGTTCTCGACATTAATTTTTAAAAACATTTTTGTTAACGGTATTACTTCAATACTCGGTTAAATTTCATCTTAAAAGAACGTTTATTAATATCTTAGCATTTCTTACACGAGGTTGTATCAAAGTTTTTCTTAGTCGATCAAAAAAAAAATATCTGTCCTAGTTTTGGAATATTAAGTTTTAAACTTCCACGTTAGCTGTCTTCATTATCCAATATATGCACTGGAGCTAGATACGGGTACTTTTTAATACGGGGAGAAGTTGGGCTTTAGTCCACCATGCTGGTCTAGTGTGGGTTGGTGAGTTCTATTCACTAAAGAAATTTTAACCAAGTAGGTTTCACTATGATGTTTTCTTTTATGATTCGATGGTAGAGTTTAAACTCCTATAGGTACTGTTGCTTTACTGTTCTAAGATTCGAACCCGCATCCAAAAATATGATGTCGTGATAGACGAAGCGCCTAAATACCTATGGAGTTAAGACGCACTTTCACATTACTTAATAATTTTTTTTTAATTACACAAATTTTGATTTTACATTTCGATAGAAGTAAATTCAAAATCGTGACATACCTATATTTTATAACAAATTCTGTAGTTGTTATAGAGGCTCAATATTGGTCGCTTTTTGCCTTGAAAAGAAATTATGAATTTCAGAGTAAGAGCTTTGGTCCACTTGAATATCTGTTCTCATTTCTAGTATAAATGGTACTATAATAACTTCACTATGTGAATCATTTCCATTATTTTGAAGTCTGGCATAGCAACAGTTGCCAAGGAGAACCTCGCATCTTAAAATTTTAAAAGCATTCCACTTCCCTTGAAAATTATGGCGCGCCTATTTATAAATTATTCATCTGCTAGTAAGCTTCAATGTAGGAAGTTCTAACATTTACATACTTAGCGAATTCTGTAATGAAAGTCGCGACATTCTACAAGGCCCTTCGTTAGCTGACTTACCTTTCATGTTAAACAAGTCGTTTTTACTCAAAGACCCAACTTTTTTGAGTACATTGAGGAAATCATTCCGTTCCGCCAATTTCTTTCTTTTGGATTTGCGAAATTCATTATTATTAATACTTTTAATGTAATTACTTAATCTGCCATTCAATATATCTTAAGTTTTCTTATCTTCGATGATAATAGGTTGAGTTTCAGTTAGAATAATTTATAAGCGAATAATAAGAAACATCTGTTAATTTGTGTAACATAAAAGTAAGACACAAAAATCTTCCTTTTTCTCCTTTGTGCTCTATTTTCAAAGTTACCATCACTTCTCAATTACATGTGATCTACTACATATAACTATACATTTTTATATACACTAGGAATAAATGAACCGTTTTTTGACATTTCACGGGCTTTCAATAATAAAATGGCAACAATGTTTAAGACATAAATTCTATGATGAAGTAAGTAATACTGTTGCTCTTCGATTGTAATATAATATAGTTTAACTGTTCGTCGAGGCATTGTGACTCCTCCATTTATATAATATGTATGCATCTAATTTGCAAATTGTTAGGGATAAAATATTGCTATAACAGTATATAAACTGGTTCAACAAATAGCTGTCATTATCGTTTACACGACACGCAATTACAAAAATAAATTGCGCTATTATGTATTTAGGTTACCTGAATTCCGATTGACAAGCAACATTCCCCTTAGTGTACACATTAACCAGGAGCTTGTTGTTGTGGATTTGCGTATAAATGTTTTTTTTTTTTAACTTAATAAAACACCAGACCCTTTTGTACCTGCCCTGTGACAAAGGGGCATTAGAATCCCATCCCATCCTCAGTATCCCCTGCCTGTCGTAAAATGCGACTCAAAGGGGGCTTTGGGGTTGCTGGGCGCGCTGCGGGGGCATCGCGTCCTCGCTGAAAGTGACCCCGAGAGGCGCGGGGCACCTGAAGCAAGCTAGTGGGGGTGCAACCAATTGCACCCCTTAGAAAGTTCTAAAGGGTCCTCCTGAATCCTTTAGAACCTCTGCAAGCCTGGTAGGTAGATCGTAAAAAAAAAGTTAAAGTAAACCACTTTGATTTCAAACACTAAAATAGCTTACGTGACGTGAGTGGGATAAATGAATACACTTTTCCATGAAAACCGACAGCAAGCAACGACATTGCTGTTTCCTTGGTATGAAAAATAGCAAAAAGCGAAATCTTGCATTTTAAAAACAAAAGCACGTACCTATGTTTAAAACTTCACTGGATTCGAAATTCGTGACCATGAAAATGCACGGTATACCTCGCCACTATCCAGGCAAAATAACTGACGAGACATAATAGATGATCAAACGAACTTACCTGTACGTGAAGTTCGATCACTATTATATGAGTCGTTTCATTCGAAGATATTTTTTAACCAAGTAGTCCCCTCTCCTTGCGCCAGCAATATCGCACGTATTTTTAGATTTTTTTTTTTTTTTTTTTTTTTTGCATACCCCCCTAAGTCACTTCGCTGCGTTGGTCGAGGCAGTTGTCATTATTTTAGAGTATTTTAAATGATTTTATTTTGCAAATGCTTAGGGGATTTTGGGTGGGTTGGGAAATTAATATCTTCGAATGAAACGACTCATA
The DNA here is from genome assembly GCA_907164795.1 of Hemaris fuciformis. NCBI lineage: Eukaryota > Metazoa > Arthropoda > Insecta > Lepidoptera > Sphingidae > Hemaris > Hemaris fuciformis. The sequence goes on along the minus strand of OU015438.1, from coordinate 13,044,184 downwards.
TAATAGTGATCGAACTTCACGTACAGGTAAGTTCGTTTGATCATCTATTATATTTCGTCGTTTCATTCTTCAGATATTTTTTAACCAAGTAGATTTTAAGAGACAATGAGAGTTGCAAAATAGTTATTATTAATAATAATAATAATACAATTTGGTTCATAGAAAGTGTTTATTTGTAAATTATTATACAGAACTGCCACCACAGTTTTTATGTAGCGCTATACTGCTTTTTGGCATTATCAGAAATAAACACCTACATAAGATCTATTAATTTAATTGGGATACTGCGCCGAAGGAACGCTTCTCGCAAAGTATAGCCGCAGCCAAAGTAAGATGACTGTGTAGAGGGTGATACTGCGTTCTATAAGAAGAACGTAAAAGGTGTGTGTCTGATTCTAATAGAACAATTTCGGAGGATATTAATTCTTTTAATAAAGGAAACCATGGTTGAGATGGCCACCATGGAAACACAAGTATACCACGCGCTTTATCATTCAAAATTTTGTAAATACATTTAAGTAACAACGAAAATGGGGGAAAGGCGTAAAAGAATTTATTTTTCCAATTAATTGTAAATGCGTCGACAAATGTCGCATCTGGATCTGGAAACCAAGATGCATAAACTGCGCATTTGGCATTGGTGCGAGAAGCGAACAAATCTATCTCAGGTTTACCTAATTTCCGTGAGATAATTTTGAACGCTTGATCAGATAATGTCCATTCTATATCAGGGTTAATTCTCCTAGATTCTATGTCTGCTTCTATATTGCTTTTAGTATTAATGTATGACGCAAATATCCAAATATTACGTTTTTCACACCACTGCCAAATTTGGAAGGTGATATTGTTTAAATGTGGGTATTGTATGCCCCCCATTCTGTTCACATAGCTTAAAGCTGTTTTGTTATCTACTCTTAGCAATATAGCACAGTTTGTTAGCCCTTTAGCGAATGTTTTAAGTGCCAGGAAAATAGCTAATAACTCTAGGTAGTTTATATGGTAAACGCTTTCAGTTTCTTTCCATGGTCCGTGGGCTCGTTTACCGCTGCAATAAGCGCCCCAACCTGTTTTTGAGGCGTCAGAGTATATTTCCAATGCAAAATTTGGAATCTTCATAAAATTTGTACATACAAAAATATTCTGTGACCACCAACTTAAATCTTTAAGTACACTTTTCTCTAATCTAATTTTACAATTATAATAATGAAATTTTTTGAGCAATAGGTATTTTTGTCGTTCTAAGGTTTTGGTATATAACCATCCGTACTTGACGGCCGGGCACGCGGCGGTAAGCACACCAATTAATTGAGCAAACGCTCTGATTGAGCAAGTTGGTAACTTCATAAATTTATTAACAAACTGTGCTATATCCTGACGCTTTTCGTCAGGTAAAGAAATCGAAAGATTTGTGGTATTATAAATGAATCCCAGAAATTTGCATTGTTGTTTAGGTATCAAGGAACTCTTTTTATAATTTATAACAAAACCTAGACATTTCAGCAATCTCATGGTGTGATTTACGTTACTGAGGCACTCGGAAAACGTACTTCCTATACATAATATATCATCCAAATATATAACTGATTTAAAACCTCTATATCTAAGATATGTGATGACTTCCTTCATTAATTTCGTAAATACCCTCGGAGCAATTGAAAGGCCGTAGGGCATAGAATTAAATTCATACGTTATTTTATCAAAATTAAAACGTAAATATTTGCGAAAACATTTCATAATAGGCACTAGAAAGTAAGCTTCTTTCAGGTCTATAGTTGCCAAAAAAACCATTTTTAGGTATAAGTTTTGATGCAGTTCTATGGTCTTCCATTTTAAAATGAATTTTTTCAATGAACTGATTTAATGATTTAAGATTTAAAATGAATCTTTGCCCGCCATTTGCTTTGGGTGCTAGAAAAAATTGTGACAAAAATTGGTCCCCAACGGGTTCGCAAATTTGAATGGCACCTAAATTAAGAAGTTTATTAATAGCAACTTTTAGAAGCTGGGTCTCAACATTCGACCGAATTTTGGTACTTATTTGAGGTTGTGATATACGTTCGCTTAAAGGTATATCCACGCCTCGATCAATCCATCCGAGTACAGTTTTATTGTTGGTAATTTTTGACCAACATTCGTAGTAATAATGTATTCTACCACCATGAACCTGGCCTGCTGACGTGTTGGAGCACGCGGTTCCTGAGAGTAGCTGGCCTTCAGGTAGTTGGATGCATGAGGTGCACGGTGACTGATCCGTTTGTGGCCTCCTCGCTCCCCCCTTGTTCGACTGGAGGCGAATATGTCCTTGCCGGTTTTCCTGGTTTTGGCCAGGGCGAATGTTAGATGGTTGTGACCTTGCGATGGAAGTAGATTTTTGCGGCGGCAATTTTTCCTTGTTGGTAACAGCAGGTGTCGTAGGTTCCCGATTCAAGACTACAGTCTTGAATTGAGTCGCAGGTACAGCTTCGTTTTGTGGCGGGCTTTTTTCGATATCTTTCATACCTGGTCATAATAACATTTAATAAATAAATAATAATAATAAATACACCCATCAGTCACATACATAGTTCTGACCCGACATTAAGATACGAGTCTTGTATCGTGTATCGTCTTATATCAGAAACTACGAGAGAACTGTCAATCTCACAAACACCCAGACCCAATCAAATATTTGTGGATCACACAAACATTTATCTCGGTGCGCGGATCGAACCCGCGGCCTCTTGTTTCGCAAGCTGGTGTCTAGCCAACTGCGCCAGGGGGATGTCAATTTAATGTAATGTGGGTAAGTACTTATCATTGCGAAAGTAAATTGGTATTGTAAAACCTTCGTGTTATCATCACGGATAACCTCCCGGTATCACCAGGTAGAACTGTTACTGTACAGAAAACATTTTTATATGTCAAGCATTCGTAATGTCATCTCGGACATTCTCCATGCAAGATTTGTTACGCATTCGTAATGCCATCTCGGACATTCTCCCTGCAAGATTTTGTGTTAAGCAATCGTAATGCCATCTCGGACATTCTCCATGCAAAATTTGTTGTTAAGCATTCGTAATGCCATCTCGGACATTCTCTATGCAAGATTTGTTGTTAAGCATTCGTAATGCCATCTCGGACATTCTCTATGCAAGATTTTTTGTTAAGCATTCGTAATGTCATCTAGGACATTCTCTATGCAAAAATTATCACAAATTTTGAGCTAAATAATTTTTTAACATAACACTTACGTGTTTGGTTTTCCCGGTCAGATGACGAAGACAAGCGTCTTATCCGACGCTGTGACTTTTTCTTTAGTTTTCTTATTTTCCTTTGGTAATGTTCAATCTTTTCTTCTGCAGTTCGTTTCGGCATATTTATTCGGTTTTAGTTGACAAAGTTGTAAACGTACGATAGCTGAGGCGCACGAAAAAGGAATGACAACTGCCTCGACCAACGCAGCGAAGTGACTTAGGGGGGTATGCAAAAAAAAAAAAAAAAAAAAAAATCTAAAAATACGTGCGATATTGCTGGCGCAAGGAGAGGGGACTACTTGGTTAAAAAATATCTGAAGAATGAAACGACGAAATATAATCATTATTAGCTAATCTACAGACTCTTAAAACCGTTGCTTAATAATGCCAATAAAATGGCACCAATTCATCCGCCTCAAAACCCACCAAAAGAGGAACGTGAATACAAAACATCGCTTGTAACGCATCAGCCCGAACGAGAAGTTCACATTAGCAATACCGTGCACAGAGCAATGGCAGTCAATTTGTTCGTATTTACAATGGCACAGAGTACTGAGCTCGCTCCTATTGCGTTTCATTCCACGCGTCTGGTTTGCATTCAATACGTATTGCATTGGCTGCAGAAAAAACGGGCGCCAATGCGCAACGGAACGTTTTAAAACTATGAGAGCTCCGCGATTTTGGATTAATTAATGGTTTAATTAATAGTTCGGATGTGGTTGTAATTCAATTGTAGATTGGTTTTGGTATAAACTGGATTTTGAGATCATGAGCGATATCATTTTGTGGGGTGTCTACTTATTATATTTAGAAGATATAGTAGCGACGGCCTCGAAGTTTAGGTGCGCGGTCGAGAATCTCGGCGGTCGTGGGTTCAAACCCCAGGTACACACCTCTGACTTTTCGAAGTTATGTGTGTATTCACAACGAATTATCACGTATTTTAACGGTGAAGGAAAACATCGTGATGAAACCTGCACACCTAAAAGTTCTTAGGAAATTCTTAAGTGTGTGCCAACCCGTACTAGGCCAGTGTGGTGGAGTAAGGCGTAAACCCTCTCAGTTGTAGAGGAGGTCCGTGCCCAGCAGTGGGACGTATACGGGCTGATGATGGTGATGATTTTAAAATCCACGTAATAGGAGACGAGCATTATGACGATTTTTCAAGATTTTTCGAGTGTAGATATGCATCGCGATGTAGAGGTCGTAGGTTTGATTCACGAATCAGAGCAATGTTTTATTCCATTAAGAATTTCTTTGTTATTATAATCCCACGTAATAGGGGGCAATCCTACTGCCGTTTTTCGGGCACATTTTCAGATTCCGTGCTGCTACTGAAAATTTCCTAAGGGAAAAGCCTAATAATACACATACATACTTGCATGGCACATAATTGCATATTCCATACAGAATACAGGCGTGAATTCAATTCTGACAATATTTGATATTGTCATATAAGTGATTTTGAACAAAAATATTGATTACAACATTGTACATCGGCGAATCTGTTCGGGGTCACCAGTACAGCACATATAGCTCGATTAAGCCGTGCTTCTGTTTCATAGAAAAACTAAATAAAACATTTGTTTTCCTACATATCCAATTCCTTTGTATCACTCTGACTTTATTTTTTTTACCATGAAACACTAAAGCTTATAATAAGTTAACAAAACAGGTTGTTGATTGCTAAACAACTTCTATTACATTCATCATCATCATCATCAGCCCATATACGTCCCACTGCTGGGCACGGGCCTCCTCTACAGCAGAGAGGGTATTATATTATCCTCATGGATTAAAGTAGAATAAATACTATTTTACGTACGCTGTCTCCGAAAGGGCAGTAGAATTTTCAAGGGTGAAATTTGCACAAATTTTAGACCTCGTGTCTAGACACCCATGTTAGTAAAAGCAGACATTAACGTTAAAACAAGAATATAATTTAATAACCTTATGAGGGTTTAAAACCTCTTTGATGCTGGCCTCGTAGGCTAAAGTATATGAAGGAAAAAAAACGTTTAAAAATTATTTGGAACACCGGCTATTTTGATTTTTTTTTAATTCATTTTCACTGGTTTTTATATGAAGAATATTTTATTCAATAGCTCTCGTTTTTATACTTTAAATATTACTGGCCGGCATGCATTTTTGTTTTGAATATATTTTTTTTGTATTTGGAACATTTCGTACCTATCATAAATCTGCAAGTCATCGCGTGCTGAGTGGTGAACGAGCTGAGAATCTCGGTGCGGGGATCGAACCAAGGCGCAACGTTTCAGACTGGTTTCTAATCAACTATGCATCGAAAGGGAGCGCACATAAAACTATCTTTTCATTTTGCAACGCAAGTTAATACTCCACAGTATAAAGGCAACTCGCTACCTCGCGATTTCAATGTTCCAATAAATGCGAATTTCAAGCACAAAGGGTATATTGCGCGGCTGCCGGTGATGTTTGATCCGTTCTGTGGGCACTGAATGAGCTGGCTTATTGAGCTTACCTTGCCGTCGAAATATCTCGCTGTGGAAACAATCGAGACTTTCCCATTATAATATACTCTGGCACTGGTTTATGTAAACTCAGCTGAAGAAAGTACATTTATCGTTGTGATACAAACACAATTTTCAAAAATAGATTAGTTGTTTGTGAAATCATTCCGATAAGTATTAAAAGTAATAATGACATGACCTCCCTCTTTAGTTTGTGCTGATAAAAGAAACTATTCTGCGTCACTATTATGTATTATTGCTAAAAGAAAGCACTAGATAGTATTATTGCTTAAACTGTAGGTAGAGTTTTTAGCTTGGTTTTTAACTCGGCCAGACAAAAAACTCTCAATCACATTTTTATTTTTGTGTGAAGGGGTGGGAAAAATTTTTCACGTCTCGTCAAAACCAAAAAAAACAACAGCACTGCTCAACCCGTGATTCGAACCCGAGACTTATGGATCGCACATTACTTCATGTCACGAAACAAACGAGTCACAAAACTATTACACTGCAGAATATCCAGGCACACTCCAAATAATCCAATCTCAAAGACACCGACCAATATCGACTTAAAATTTATTTCAATAAAAAAAAACTAATCTCCGTAAGCCACCGCGGGCTCACGTCCTTCCTGAGCAAGACGAGCCAAATAAAACAGAATGTGGCCGCGTCCCACAAAAATAATAACCGGCCAGGCCACATGTCGTCCTAATACCAGCCGGCGCAATCGTAAAAAATAAGAAAAGAATCCCGCAAAATACTCTATTACATTTCAGTGTATGAAGGAAAAATTGGAAATACATTTGTCGGGAAGGGAATCGGTGTGCGTGCGCGTCCACCGGCCCCGATGTCGTTTTGTTTCACGCGTGCCGAGAGTGACATTACGATTTGATGTATATGAATAAGAAATTTCGCCGTTTTTGTACATCCATCCTTCGTGGCAAATCTGGACTTAGCTATGTTTTTGCAGAGCTGTTTATATTGAAACTGGAGGGGCGATTGCTTGGTAAAAACTAGAGATGAATGTTCTCATTTTCACGTAAAACGTTGTAACGGTATTATATCCTTAAACGTTTTATACTTCTATGTAGATATTTGATGTTTCCTTTCGTTAACCTTCGCGGCATTAGTCATTAAACATAGCAAGACCAAACACTGTAGTTAATTATGGCTTATAAATATTAGTCGACTACCCACTCAATAATCTTTGCTTACATTTGATAGATTTTGGTGACAAACTAATGGCTGGAATTAATAAAGATCATTAGATCCTCAAATGAAGTGTGTGTGACTCCTCCAAATATTCACATGATTATTATTTTATTCTCAGCCTATCGCCGTCCACTGCTGAACGAAGGCCTCCCCAAGTAGGCGCCAACCATCCCGGTCTTGAGCAGCCCTTAGGTACGTCACCTAAGCGCGGTCTCTACTCCAACACTTGTCTGCTCCAACGGCCGTCCGTCCGTCGGCAGGCATGGCCGGCCCACTTCACATGATTAGTCAAATATAATCCACAAATAGGACACAATTGTTTATTATTGTCGGCTAAAATATATATAGCTATAACTTGCTGCATTGAATCATCAGATGTTGTGCATTGGTATTACTAGATGTTTACATTGGATAACAGAAATTACTGTCATATTATCGTAGCATAAGAGTAATGCATAGTATCTGTTAAATAGCCTACATATATACATAAACTCACGCCTGTCTCCCGTTGGGGTAGGCAGAGACTATAGAGCGCTAATGCTACGTTCCAAACACACTTCTTTTGCTTCCCCAACTGACATTATTCTCTTTATCCACGCACGTCGGTTTTGAAGACTCTTCATATTACCCTTTTCAAATAAATCACCTGTTAGAAGTTTATAGGTGCGTCTAGAACTTTTCAACCGACCCCTCCGCTCCCTTCTGGACTAATCTCTTTCGTAATTCTGCAATAATTATTCGTTCAATGTGACCAAACCATTTTAGCATTGTCCTCTTAATTATGATCACTAAATCGACTTTCAAAGCCTAATTTGCTAGTGGTGGGATATTCGAAGCAGTGATGGCCTCGAGGTTAAGGCGCGCGGTCGAGAATCTCGGCGGTCGCGGGTTCAAACCCCAGGCACACCTCTGACTTTTCGCAGTTATGTGTGTATTCACAATGAATTATCACTTGCTTTAACGGTGAAGGTAAACATCGTGATAAAACCTTCACACCTAAAAGTTCTTAGGAATTTCTAAGGTGTGAAGTCCGCCAACCCGCACTAAGCCAGCATGGTGGACTAAGGTTTAAACCCTCTCAGTTGTAGAGGAGGCCCGTGCCCAGCAGTGGGTCGTATATGGGCTGATGATGATGATGAGGATATTCGCATCTGTCCGTTAATACTATTGTACTTATTATGAGGTGTGGTATTACCACTGTGCCAGAAAAAAATTGCACACTGCCTGTTGACGTGAAACCCTATTTGTTAACACCCACGGCCATGCTGTTCAAAAGTACAGAGCTTTATTAATAATAACAAGGTTTTGTATTTAATTAGTAAAGGCATCAAGTTTTAGGGCTAGCTAGTTATTTGATCTACGGCGGATAAATTTCGTGGCCTTTTTACAGTAATTACGGGTTATTATTTTGTATAAAGGCTAAGTTGTAAATGTTAGTCTAAGTTTACCGTTTTCGATTATAACAAGCGGCCAGTTTTACCTCAGTTTCCCTCCAATCCCCCCTTCGTAGGCCCGTGACTAGCAGTGGGTCATATCCCTGATGATTTCATATTAGTGTGTGTGCTTGTAGACTATAAATTTGTGTATTGGAAGAAGGTGGACCTCAAATTGAAAGAATCCATCAGAATAGTAGCAGTGATGGCCTGGAGAGTTTGACGCGCGGTCGTGAATCTCGGTGGTCGCGGGTACAAAACCCAGAGGTGCAAAACACACCTCGGACTTTTTGAAGTAGTGTGTGTATTCATAATACATCATCACGTACTTTAACCTAAAAGTTCCGAGGAATTTATTAGACGTGTCCGCTATCCCGCACTAGGCCAGCGTGGTGAACTAAGGCCTAAAAAGCAATAACGCATCTTCATCGTGTAAATAAATTGTAACCCCGTACAGCTGAACAAAGAATTAACTGTATAGTACCCTCGTTAGTTACAAAACCGAGAATACCTTTATTTACCACACCACACTCAACAAGCTTGGGACACGAAAACTCTTCGCCCCGCAGCCGCAACTATCAACCAAATTACAATTTGGAATAAAGCGCAACATTTCTAACTCGCTCCGATAGTTTGACCCGGCCGCGTCGCCCGGGGCGCGACCCCGTTCCCCATAACACAATTAGACTTAAACTAAAAACGTAAACTTTAAATAAAACAGCAACAACGAATGCGCGACACGTTTTTTTTTTTTTTTTTTTTTTTTTTTTTTTACTGGCACGGCAAAGTGACTCCACTGTACCTGATGGTAAGCACAGTGGAGTCCAAAAAATTAATACCGACCAGCGAGAAACGAAGGTCACCCGCTGGTCATTGAATTGAATTGAGTTAATTGAATGAAACTAGCGTAAACTAACACGGAGAAGCCCGCGCCGCCGCTGCATACATTTTGAACCGCATAAAGATAGTTGTCGCACGTAAACGACGATGTGTTACGCCGCATATAATAGAATGAGGATTCCTTGAATGTAAAACGCTCGCTACCGCTCCGAGAGTCGTTGAAACCCCTATAAAAATGTTAGTCCTCCTTTCATTACTTTTCGGAACGTGGCGGAGCGCACCGCTCGATGTAAAAACGACTCTGTACCTGTCAATTCTGAGCGCATTTTCGATTGATGGGAGCTATATTTATATCACCAAAACCCCGATCTATTCACTTGAAACGATCCGTTCGCAGTTATTTTACTTTGTTTTCTAACACTGCGCTGCAATAGTTTTAAACTCGCAGATGGATTTCGAGCCGTGCGAATTAATTTTGAGAGCTTTTAATAAAATATAGTACGAAACAGAGAGAGCAACGTATATTTTTCGGTTAAATGAAAATTAATGTTGGAACTGTCGGACTGTTTACGCGCTCGCGAACTATTTTAGGTGGCAATATAGTCCCTTCACAGCGCGTTGGTCGGTTATTTCCCCTGACAGTCATATTATTGCGAGCTGCTGCCAATTTGTTTTGGCCTCCCGTGCCCGCCTGTTTAAATAAAAAGTAGGGCAAAGCGGGATGTGTGCGTAATCGTACGGAGCTCTTTCACTGCTGGTCGGGATGTGCGTGATACTAGGATCCCTTTGGCCCACAGGGTAGTAATCCGCACCTGTAGTCGTGGGTATTATGTGAGAAATTTCTCGTTACTCGAAATTTGGGCTGTGATATGGATTTGGATATGTTTTAATGTAATTCTCATTATTAGATAACAGAATTTACGGTGGCTTATTTCGTAAATTCGACACGTATTTGGGATTACAACAAGTTTATTTAAGACTTGAAGGTCTGGAATTGACGTGTAAAACATTTTTATTAAATAATGGATTTAATTTTAGAACAAGAAAAGTAAGCTTCAACAGCGAAAGAAATTGTCGTGAGGTTTGCATACCTAAAATTCATAGGTGTGTGGTCCGCCAACGCGCACTAGGCCAGCATAATGGATTAAGGCTCAGGCTAAAATCTCAGTTGTAGAGGCTCGTGCCCAGCATTGGGACATTTATAGGCGCATAATGATTATCATGAGAGTAAGTTATAGAAATGATACCTTTACATGCACTGCATTATAGATCACAAGTTGTATAAGAATGCGATACAGTATTTTTTTGTTAATATGTCTTACATAAAACATTATAAGTTTTTACTTATGATGCGAAACTTCAGTAATTAATACGTTATGACAAATTCGTACAACAAGTATAATAAGGCCAATAATTATTGTTTACTTTCATACCGATATCGTCATACATATTATACTTTCATCAATCAAATAGGTACACTGAACTGGCTAACTACTAATAGATTTACTGACTAAATAAATACACCCAACAGTCATATACATAGTTCTGACCCAGTGGCGGTACTTTCATAGAAGCCCAAAAGCCCAGTTTGCCTTGCAAAATTCCATATAATAATCTTTAAGGTTTAAATTTTCATTTAACAAAAGCAATTTGTTTAATTAAGACCTCAAGATAAACAATCATAAACTAGACATTACACAATTAACGTGTTACGGTTTTTGGGCTTCTATGGAAGTACCGCCACTGTTCTGACCCCAGATACAAGTCTTGTGTCGTGGGTACCAGAAACTACGAGCCTTTCGGTCTCACAAACACCCAGAACCGAAACAAATACTTGTGGATCACACAAATATTTGTCTCGGTGCGGGGATCGAACCCGAGGCCTTGCGTTTCGCTAGCTGGTATCTAGCCAACTGCGCCACGGGGCTGTCAAACTAGATGACTAGATGTATGTATACATTGTTATTAAACTATAACTGTAACTATTTATCATAATTGTAATCTTTTCTCACCACACGAAATTTAATTTGGTTTCGACTGATTTGCGTTGAGACTATTTTCTCTGATTTGTTTCAGAACCATGTTTTAACGACTAACTTTTTCATAAACAAAAGCATATACTAGGTATAAAACGCTCTTTAAAATTTATAGGCCACGCGTATTACCATGTTAATTTTCCGACCCAAAAGTTGTCGGAATTATATTGTTTGTACATCCTATGTTCACAAGACAAATAACAGCATTCCGTATCTAGTTACCTAGTTTTATCACCATATATACCTAAATCCCACTGCTGGGCACGAGCATTTTCTATATCTGAGAGAGCTTAAACCTTAATCCACCACACTGACATATTGCAGATAACAACTTTGAAGTTATAATTTTGGAGAACCCTCAGGTATGCATTTTTTATTACAATTTGTTCCTTGCTGTTGGAATATACGAGTATGATGATTAATTAAAAATACACACGTTACTTTAAAAATCTGTGAAATATGCCGCAAATGAATCAAGTTTTTTTGATAGATGATAATTCTCCCTCAATGCTCCAGATAAATAAGCACTTTTTTCATACTAACAAACCTAAGTCCTTAAATCAGTCATGAAAGCACCAATAAAAATGTATTGCATTTTCGACACTGGCAGAATAAGTACATGGGAACCCTTCTGGTACATTCTGGGGTCTGACAGCGAGTGACGCAGGTCCCTCGGGCCTCATTTGAAATTGAAAGTATGACTAAATAAAGCGACCGACATCAAGAACCGTGTGATGCTCGGAAGAACGCTAATTTCATATTCTTGTCACGTCTCTTCAGTCCCCTCGAAGATCTAGAGAAGAAAATCTGAAACTTTCACTGGGAGTAACGTTGATGCTTTTTTTTTTTTGGTGTATGAGTTTTTTTACTTTCATGCTTACATACACAGTTGTACTCGTAATTATATCCCGAGCAGGTAGGCCGAGGTGTATTTCTGCACACACATTTTGAGAATTGTATTTTTACGCCTAACGTAATACAGAGCGGGGAGAGGGAGGGGATTGATGATCTTTTCTTTTTTTAGGCATTTTCTTACTATATGACTGTCAGAATCTTACTAACAAGATCCCACTTTTCTGCAAACGTGTTGATTTATAAAATTTTAAAGTGGAAGATAGTGGACTTAACTTAATAGATATTTCTTGCAAAGGACACTCAGTTATGAAAGTATTGTCACCATGTTATCCTTCATCGTTAGAGATGGGTAAGATATAAATTAACACTTACTAAATCTCGAAAGGTCGACAAGTCAGCATGAATAATGAATTTATGACGTTCGATATTATATCTCGTATCCGGGTACCGACACCTCTAGAATAGTCTAGAACAGAGGTTCCCAAACTACTTTGTTCCATAGACCACTTTCAAAATTTTGATAGATCTGTGATGGATAGATGATGAATTTGATGAAGTTTTTATAAGTAACAGTCGCAGAGCTTCTTAAAATATTATCTGCCTAATATGTATAGGTGAAGTCAAGGCAACATTTTAGTTCGAAACCAAATTTGTCACGGGTCACTTTGCCGTGCCAGTATAAAAAAAGAAAAAAAATTACAATAAAAAAAAAAAAAAAAATCTTAGACACCCGCTTACGTTTGTGGACCCCCATTTTTTATCACGCCCAACGTAGACCCCCGTCGAGTCTCCCGTGGACCCCTGGGGGTGCACCTGGACCACTTTGGGAATTACTGGTCTAGAATAGATTAGATATTCGTAACCAGTTTTTATTATTTAAGAATGCTTAAAAAAGAGGTTGCTTAAAATTGAATACTTTACATCAGAATCCAAATAATACAATCATCCAACTTACAAGACCATCAAATTAGGTATATAATTCATATCTGGAAATTAATATTTTATCTCTACAGTGACTCATTTAGTCGTAATTTATGTTAAAACTAAAAATTATCTAACTAGTCATAAATAACATTATAAGATAAGAAGGGGCCACATTCTGAATATTAATATTACTAATTAATGTTTACTATTTCTAATAAATTATTGATGGCAGACTATTCAAATGTAAGTTTAATTACTATTTAAACAGTTTTTTTTTAATGGCGCTGAAAACTAACATCATGTGCACTCTAAATAGAGAATCAAGTAACAAGAGTCATCACAACAGCTTTTCAAATTACAATTAAAACATTGACAAATTTTAATGCACGGCCCAGGAATCGAATGCGGGGACTTCCATCACAAGTGACTAACGAGGCATCAACAACGACTACGTCATAAATGAGAATGATGCATATACTTGTAGATGTATTATTTACATCAGCTTTTTCCCGCAACTTCGCCAGAATTTTTTTGCTATCCTTCATAACATAATATTAAATATACCGATCCATTTTTACATACATACATAACCTCACGCCTGTATTCCCTGAAGGGGTAGGCAGAGGTGCATTTCTGCACCCACATTTCGCCAGGTATGTATCAGTCCCACGTAATAGGGAGCGAGCCTATTTCCGTTTTTCGGGAACAACTCCAGACTCCGTGCTGCTAATGCTAATTTCCTAATGAAAAAACCCACCCATTTTTCTTTTTTTTATAAATACACCCAACAGTCACATACATTGTTCTAACCCCACACTAGGATACAAGTCCTGTGTCGTGGGTATCAGAGACTACGAGAGACTTTTTCGGTCTCACAAACACCCAGACCTGAAACAAATATTTGAGGATCACACAAACATTTGTCCCGGTGTGGGGATCGAACCCGCGGCCTCTCGTTTCGCAAGCTGGTGTCTAGCCAACTGCGCCACGGGGCTGTCAAATCAAATTTTATAAATCAAAATCCATTGAGCATTTTAGTTGTGACACACTTACTTTCATATTTATAGGCATTCATAAGCAAGTAAAGCCAACCTTATATTAATGATGACGTCAAATTTAGAGGTGGTTTGGAGGTCGTGAGACAAGTTCCCTTATAGAGTTCGGTACCGTTTTAGCGTCCGCAAGCCACATTTGCATAGCCGCTTATACCTTTCTAAAGTTTATTACCATGATGCCTTTTTCAACTGTTTAGTACACTTCAGTTGACTCAGACTGTCTCGTCGGTCCGCGGTTGAGACGTGCGGCGGCCGATTACGAGGGCCTGGTTTCGATATCCGACCCGGGCAAATGTTATTGGGTTTATGAAACATATTTTAGTTTGACAACCCATAAGCTTTAACGTTATTGGAACCCGGTCAATAGTAAAAAAATATCATGGGTTATGTACATATATGACTGTAAAAAGTACAAAAAAAATAAATGATATAAATTGAACTAGGAGCTAAATGTAAACGACCTTCAAAGAATCTTGTTTTGGAAATTGATATAACTTTATAATGATGCCGTTATTATAACGTAAAATGACGCATAGAAGTCGTTTAAACGAAGTGGTAAATCTTTGCATATACAGGGTGTATTCAGACCGTGATCGGAAACTAAGGCAAGTAATAGCTAAGGTGATTACAAACCCCCTGGCGTTAAAGAAAATTCTGACAAAAAATATAAGTTTTGACGTTTAGCTATTACCTGTCTTAGTTTCCGATCACGGTCTGAATACACCCTGTATAGGTATATACACATAACTACATTATTGAAAATATTTTTTCCTGTCTGTATATATAAATTCAAATAAACACAGTCGTGGTTATATCTTTTGACTTTAAAAACTTAGCAATTTATATTTCAATTTCTTGTAAAATACTACTTAATAAAGTTAATTCATTACATTGTTGGACATTTAACATAACTTCAAATCTATACAAATAAATAAAATTGGAGTGTCTGTTTGTTTAATAAAACGGATGTATACACGGTACATATTATACCAAAATATCGTTTTTTACAATTTTTGTCTGTCTGTCTGTCTGTTTGTTCCGGCTAATCTCTGAAACGGGTGGACCGATTTTGACGGGACTTTTATTGGCAGGTAGCTGATGTAATAAGGAGTATCTTAGGCTAAATAAATAAATAAATAAAAATCAGAATCGACCGTTAGGCAGAACGAAGTTCGCCGGGTCAGCTAGTATATCATAAAACAAGAGCTATATGTACGTATTCCTAAGAGAACCTCTTCAATCATCGAAAAAAAATCCGATACTGGAAAGACATTTCACTGTGAGATAGTGGATACCAACCGCGCCGATTAATTCATATTACTATCCAAATTGTCTTAAGTGTGACTCTGCCATTAAAAAAAACATATAAGTAAGTAATGGTATGGCTCATACTTGAACATACAAAATCGAACACACTAGAATAAACCCATTAGCATCTTGAGGAAATCACTCAGCTTCGAAACACGACTGACGCTGTGTCATCGGCTTTAACTTATTCCATAAATCCTCCATAATGAGGTAAACACTGAGTCGGTAGTTGGAAAACGCTGAGGTCATGTGTCATCTTCCGCCCACACATTGACTCATGGCAGTACAAACGGACGCGTGATATCATCTTGTGCTTATATGGAAACTAGCTTTACTGTTTCTCGACTTACGCGGTGTAAACACCTTTTTGTGTGTCTCGTTTGTGTCTGTCAACGTCCAATCTCAACAATTTTTGTACTTTAGATATACAATAAATATAATCTCAAAAGATTTAGGTTTGTATCCTTCGCTCTTGCAAGAGTGGACTTAAGATTTCTTTAACACACATACATAACCTCACGCCTGTATGAAGGTGTAGGCACAGGTGCATTTCTGCACCCACATTCGCCAGATATGTATCAGTCCCACGAAATAGGGGGCGAGCCCATTGCTGTTTTACGGGCACATTTCCAGACTCCGTGCTGCTACTGAGAATTTCCTAATGGAAAAACCCTATAACACTGCCCGACCTGGGAATTGAACTCAGGACCTCTAGATCCCACGGCACATACTTGTGCCGCGTGAACACGAGGCAGAATTTTAACAAAAAAAAACACCATCATCTAACAAATGACGCTTAGTTATTATTATTTTTTCTCTTTTTACTGCCACTGCAAAGTGACCACACTGTACCTGAAAGCGAATACAGTGCTTTCCAAATGCAGTGTTGACTTGCAAGACACACACTGTACTGTGGTTTCCTAGCAACCTCAACCTAGCTTCCGGCAACCCGAGACTCATCGAACGAATCGCAAATCTATATTTTCTAATTTTGTTATTTTTTTTGAGACAGTGGTACAACCGTGGCCTATTCGTACCGAAGACCAAGCTGTTTCATCCGTGGCTTACCACTTAGGTAAATCTATACATTGTTTTTTTTTTCAATTCATTCAATTACAACCAAAGTATTTTTTATGAAGTGCCCATTCATTAAGCACGACAAGGCCGTAACGCTTTCTATTTATACATCATCCAAGAATGGGTTGACTGACCTCGGCCATCTCGTTGGGTGCGGTGGCAAGGTCAAAGGTCAGCTGATGCAGACATTGTCTCCATTTTCCACATGATTGGACCAGGATGAAGGTACTTGGATTGGATAAAAACTTCAAACAAACCTTGAAGGTAAAACTTTGCTATTTTTTTTGATGAATTGGTTTAATCCAATAGATTGAGAAATTGTTATAAGATTAAGAAAATAACATGGATATAACAAAAATAGTTATAGTAAAATAAAACAAGAAACCGATATAATATGAATTAATTCAGATATTTCGCCAATCGGTAGACTTAGGCAAAATGTAATATAACTCACGATTATAATAACGTACTAACGTAACCATCAAGTATAAATTAAAAAAAAAAAGTTTTGCGGCACAGTAATTTTCCACATTGAAGTGGCAAACTAATTCAGACAGTCCAACCATCCAAACAAAAGACAGGCTTGGCAACTTCATGAAAGATATTACGTATTCGAAATTTAAATAAAGTATTACCGACGTGAGAGAAGTAGGCGAGTACAAAATGCACCTTAGAATTGGAGTGTTTCCATTTTATTAGGCACATGTCTGACATTATTTACAGTGGAGCCGGTGATCCCAGGGTGCGCCCACCCCGTCCCCCGGCTATGTTCGAACGTATTTACAGAAAACGTATTCATATTAGATTTCCACACTCCCAATGCCAGGTCGCAGGACAGGCGTGGGAGCCGCGTGGGGTGGGAATGGGTCCGACCCCCTAGTTGTTTTAATGAAATAATTGATCTTGGATAGGTACCTACTGTTTTAAATGATAATATGAAGTGGCTATTTTGTTTGAGTGTTGTAAGATAACCTTGTCGACACAATCTTTGAATTAATCTATTGTAACCTAAATGTAACCAACGTTTAATTTTAATTCCTTGTTTTTATTGTAATTAAATTATTTATCAGTTGTCAACATTTTAGGTAACCTATACCTACATATTTAGCAACGTAGACTGTCTGACTTGTGGTCGAAATAATTATGTCGGCATAGGGTTTTGCTTTAGCCACTGTGGCATATCTCCTTTCCTACAATATTCTAAAATACTTCACCTCAGCAACTATGCACCAAAACTGGATAAGTTTATCAAGTTCACATGGTTATATATTGCACTGTCCTTCCATCCACAAGAATCGTAATATTCATGCTTATAAAAACATAATAAAAATACACAACCCATATGTCAAAAATTACTCTAATTCAAAACAGTAGGTCACCTAGAATGAACCCACAACTATGTATTCAAGATGCACACGACACAATACATTTATCATAAAAATTCCTCGAATCGAATCGAGTAGATCACGCAGAATGAACCCATAACTATGTATTCAAGATGCACACGACACAATACATTTATCATAAAAATTCCTCGAATCGAATCGAGTAGATCACGCAGAATGAACCCATCCGTGGCAGTACACCTGTGCCTATCACATTTGACCCCCACCGCGTCGGCTCGGTGCGCGCCCGCCGCGGCCGTATCGAGAATGTCACCGATACATTCGATACTTTATTCGAGCCCGGAGAGCGCGACACGGCACACTGTCAAATAAATACACCTCGATATACCAACTGTCGTACTGTGATCCCGCCACAGGAGCAATTTAAGCGATGAATTTCTGCTTGGTATTTATGTTGTTCGGCTACTTCTTCGCGTGGAGCGCCGGCATGCTGTACCGGCGGGACTCAGATCATCTGTTGAAGCCTGGTGAGGATTGTCATTTGTTTTTTTTACTTCACGCTTGATTGAACAACTGAATTGAATCTGAAAGGTCTTAAGTGTTATATGTTGATATCGAAAAGTGTTATTTTATTATTTCGCGGAAATTTAATAAAGTCATTGTGTATATTTTAACAAGGTTTCTTTTTTATGGAACGTCAACTTGCACTTATAGCATTAAATATTACTGTAATATGCATACCAATTAGTTATTTAACAATACTGTAACAAAACTTATATAAAATGCTGCTAAACTTTAATGCCCTAACATTTTGAGATAAAATAGCATTCAATCGCCTCAATAAACTACTAAATGTCTAAAACTCGAATGAGAAGTTTTGGATTCGATTCCGAGACAATCTATTTTGTTAGAATTATCTAGATTCATTTGATGAACATGCCTGGTTTAATATGCGGCTGATATGACGACAAGTCTAACCTCGAACACATCGTAAGACGATATCCGGATGCAATTAATCCTATGCAGTTCTATTAAAAACGACTATGTGTAGACGGCGTGCGATCAAGACGTCAGGGGTTCGGTTGCCGATTCGTGTTTTTTTTTTCCTTACAAAATTTTCGGCTGTAGCACTGAGTATAGAACCGCCAACTCACACTAGGCCAGCGTGGTGGACTAAGGCCTTTACCTCTCAGTTGTAGAGGAGGCCTGTGCCCAGCAGTGGGATGTATATGGGCTGATGATGATGATGACTGAAATAAGCCTACTAAATGAAGCCCATGACATGGGACATATTAAATAATGAGATATATAAAACCATTCACTTCCTAACCTTTTGGGAATATATGTAAATGCAATTAACTACTAACAAACTATGTATGTCTACAAGAGTATATGCGTGAATGCGTCTTTATTTATAAACACTCCAAATATAGTTGTCTTGAAACTGCGCAGATTAAATTCCGCTTGTATTCAAATGTCACGTATACATTAACTTTACATCAAACTTAGATATTTTAATACGTTTAAATCTGCGTTGTTCAAAGTGAGTTATAAGACCTTGTTTTCATGTTGAATAATATAAATCTACCATACTAACCTAGTACTTCGCATATTAAAAAAATCTTGTGCTGAAGACACTTTTCTCACATGATGATTTATTTTATGTAATAGTTTATTTAGAATTCACAAAGTCAGAAGTTTGCTCCTGAGATTTGAACCCGCGACCGTTTGCATGATATCTCAGCTAACTGATCCTCGAGGCCTTGTCTCAATTAGTATGGTTTTAATTATTACAAACAAGACTAAGGTCATTTACTGTCAGAAAAAAATAAGTGTAATTTGATAAAGTTTGAGAACCCATGACATTGAATGAAGAAGATTCCGTCAAAGGTTAATTGGATACAGAATCACAGTTTTTTAATGAAGCGGAGATTTATATTGTGATTATTATTTAAATGAGGATTTAAGGATATAAAGTTTTTTACAAGTAGGAAATAAGACTTTGGCAGTCGAGACACAGAAGGTCGCACGTGCATTTTCCTCGTACAGGATACTGCATGTATAACTATAGAGAACTTAACTATACTTACAGTAAAGCGTCTGACTGTTCTTATGGTTAAAATGCTGATGGCTTTGAGGTTGTGACGTGCGGTTTAAACTCTCAGCGGTCACGGGTACAAACCCCAGGCACAAACCTCTGACTTTTCGATGACAAGTGTATTCACAAAGAATTATCACGTACTTCAACGGTGAAGGAACATCGTAAGAAAACCTGCACACCTGAAAGCTCATAGGGACTTCTTAGATCCAACCTGCACTAGACCAGCGTGGTGGACTAAGACCTAAACCCTCTCAGTTGTAGAGGAGTCTCGTGCCCTGCAGTGGGACGTAAATGGGCTGGTGATGACTCTTATGGTTATGTAGGAATCATAGCGCAGTTGTTTAGAAGCCTGTGATTTTAGAAGTTGTTGGTTTGATTCTCGTACCGAGACATTTGTTACATAACTAATCCACAAATATTAAGGTTAGTGTTTGTGGAGCCAAAAGAAAGTGTATAGAAGTGCATTATTATAAACTCCAGGATCCTAGGTTGGATTTAATCTAGAGCCCATATACCTATTACCTATTTTGTGTGTTGAAGCAATATGACGTTTAAAACTAAAGTATGCAATGGATCCGTACCCACTCTATAGTTAAGTCTTCTATAAATTATTGTATTTCTTCGTAAATTATTAACAAGTTACACCTTTCCGAGATAAAAATTCCACTCTAAGTTTTATTCCAATAGTTGGTATGGCAAAATACCGGAAAACTAAGTTCCTTTCAGATTGCATAAGTTCCGGATAATACACAAACATAAATATTACACGTTTATTATTCTACATGGTGTTGCGTTTGACGAAAGAATTCCCAAATAGTTGAGAATCACACAAAAAAATAACCTCTTGTTTCATCCAGTGCCGGGACTTCCATAGAAGCCCAAAATAGTAAAACGTTAATTGTGTAATGTCTAGTTTATATTTGCTTATTATGGGGTCTTTATTTAACAAATTGCTTTAGTTAAATAAAGATTTAAAGCTTAAAAATTATTATTTAGAATTTTAAAAGGCTAACTGGGCTTCTGGGCTTCTATGGAAGTACCGCCACTGGTTTCATCGGGTTTTTAACCAACTCCACCGCCAAAACGGACTCTTTGCACCCGCGATATAACTGTGCAGCGTGTAATTGACTGGTCCGATACCCAGGTTAGACAAAGATACGAAGAAAATATGCTCAGATAACAGCAATAGGAATAGGCTCGCCCCCTATTACGTGGGATTGATGCATATCCATCACAATGTGGTTGCAGTACTGCACTTCTACCTACCCCTTCGTGGAATACAGGTGTGTGGTTATTATGTACATCATCATCATCATATACGTCCTACTGCTGGACAGGGGCCTCCTCTACAACTGAGAGGGTTTAGACCTTAGTCCACCGCGCTGGTCTAGTGCGGGTTGGCGGACTACACACTTAAGAAGTTCCTAAGAACTTTAAGGTGTGCAGGTTCCATCACGATGTTTTCCTTCACCGTTATAGTACGTGATAATTCTTTGTGAGTACACACATAACTTCGAAAAGTCAGAGGTGTGTGCCTGGGGTTTGAACCCACGACCGTCCAGATTCTCGACCGCGTGCCTAAACCTCGAGGCCATCACGACTTACAGGTTATTATGCAGAATAAACAAGAGGAAGAAACATACGCGTCCCTGCACAGAAGAAAAAATATTGAAATATAAGATATTAGAGTTTATTAAGTTCTCTAATAGGTAATAATATACGGAACATCGTAGCCCTTTATAAATACAAGTACATATGTATGTATATGTATGTTTCCACAATTTACCAGTATAATTGCAAAACAGTAATGGCAGAGTTCGCATAGCGCAGTGCATTACGAGAACATTAGAGCGCCGTCCTGCGAGTCAGGTTGCATAACCTTGATACAGCACGCACAGCGCGAGCACTTTCGAACGGTGCGCGCTCAGTACGAGCTTTGTTCAATTCCACCATTTTTTTTTTTAAATATCTACATTCCTCAAGCGAACGATTGCGTTCTCCAGTTTCATGATAATTTTACATAGCTGTAATAATTGTTGTAAAAAACTAAAATGAATAAAGATTATTATTATTATTATTATAAAATATATCATATATCACATAACATCACGCCTGTATGGGGAATGAGTACGCAAAGGTGCATTTCTGCACTCACATTTTGCCAATTGTTTTAGTCCCACGTAATAGAGGCCGTCTATTGCAGCTTTTCGGGCACAGTGCAATATTTTACCTGTAATTATAACATGCTCTGTAGTGTCTAAAGTTGAAAATTGCAATTAACATGCTTTTTGGTTTTTGAAAACGTTTGTATACTTAATATTCATAATACCTACATTGTCACGTATTTTTTTGTTATTTTTTTATAGAAATAGTTTCGCCAATTTTTTTTGGTTCTGAAGATATTAGAAAATATACCCGAGGAACGACGTGCTCCTTCTTCGTAAGGTGACTGACTCAAAATGCCGGCGCAATTATTTCATGTGGCTTTAGTTTTTCAGCTTGGTTATGTGATAATATTTATAAACCATTGCACTATCATTTCATATACAGTAGTCACTTAACCACACAAAAAATGCACATGTACATAAAACATAGTTTTCTCGTACCTAACGCTACAATCACGTACTACTCGTCCACAAAACTCTTTGTAAGAATAACTTCATATGTCCAAGTCCCACGTTGTCGCGAAGTAATGAGCAAAGTATGCAAAGCGAGTTGATAATAAATATGCACTTGTTATGCATACTAGCGACGCGGACATTATAAATCCTTTGCAGGTGTGGGATTAAACATGAAAAATTCATGCGCCATTTTATCGGATGAATTAATTAACCGTGCTGGACGAAATTTAATTTTTTAGCTAAAATGTAAATATTTTGTTGGTTTTATGGCGTACAAGTCAAGTTTCGTATTTTTTTACATACTTACATAGGTACATACGTTTGTCGTTTCGCCAATTGTATTTCAAATTTCACGAATCGTTAAATATTTTTATAGGCATGTGAATCTACTCCGCTCTAACATTGTATTCGATGTCGGAATCGAAGTAGCTGCATTATATTTCAGAGATCTGTAACACACTGCACCACAACAAAAGTCGAAACGAATGCCACCGCATAGGACAGACCCGTACAAACTCAAGGCCAGTTTTGTTTACCGCGCTCGATTATTACCAAATGTAAACGATTCCGCTTAACGTGTGAGTTTAAGTGTTTCACGTATTATAATATTAATATCTACAATCTTATTAATATTCACATGCGGTTTTAAAGAGATCGGAAATTCCTTTGCTGGGTTCGCTGTTACTACTACTAAGATACTTGTGAATACCACAGCTTAAGTGGCGCCATCGAACGGTCCTAGGTTCAATAAATAGATAGGACCGGGTAGGTCGAACTTAATGATAGGCCAATTATGGGTATACACCTCTGCCGTCCTCTTTGGATGTATAGACATAAGAAAACATGTATTGCATAAATATGTAATGTAAGTTTCTTTATACAAAATATCTAAGATTAAAAAGATATTCGCACTGCATAAAAATAAAACAGCCATTTTATTATCAAAGCATAAGATACAGCCAGATAGCCTTCACCAACCGTACGAGCCATGGTCAAGAATGTATATCTATAACGCTATAAATAGTTCTGTAGTTTTTGTTGAGTCAACCGTTGCATTGAATAATTCTCCGGCTGCACGGGGTGTTATATTTAGGGAATTCTTTCAAAATATACTTACACTTTTGTATTCCTCCTCCTACGTTATGAGGAGCCTACTGCCGTTCCTTAGAACAGCTCTTTTTTGCAGGTGCTTAATCAAAATCCTACGCTGCTATACTGAATGACGCTTAAAAGTAGCCGACATGCGCATTAAGGCGATATTATACAGGGTGTATTCAGACCGTGATCGGAAACTAAGGCAGGTAATAGCCAAGGTCATTACAAACCCCCTGGCGTTAAAGAAAATCCCGACAGAAATAAAAAAAATTGAAGTTTTCCTAACAACCATATAAAATGTACCGTATAAAATGTACGTGGTTGTTAGGAAAACGTCATCTGCCTTAGTTTCTGATCACGGTCTCAATACACCTATATATCACACAAGGTGAGAGGCACCCTAAGTTGGTCCCCGCTGCCGCCCAGCGGTTACCCCCATACGAAGTACTCGTTAATCTTACTAAGAAGGTTCAGTCGGTATGAGCGTCCGCGGCGTCCACAAGGACAGGCGCTATACCGCACTTCTTAGAATCCTTTTCAATGAGGTACACCGCGCCTGTAACACGTTCAGCGACCTTGATACCCTCTATAAGCGAGATCAGGCATGCAAAGCATTGCACCAGAGAATGATGTACAAAACCTTATTTTCTACATATTTTGATGACTTCACATCATTTGACTTCACATCATTTGACTTCCGCATCATCGTGGCTAATCCTGATATAATAATATAGTCTCATTCGTGAAATACGCTTGAATACATTATTTTTGTAAAGCATAAATAAATATTCCATTATATAATTTAAGACTGCCTCGTAGTGTCGATTCCCGGATTGGGCAATGTGTTATTGGGTTTTTCCTTTAGGAAATTCTCAGTAACAGCACGGAGTCTGGAAATGTGCCCGAAAAACGGCAACGTGAAACTAAAACACAATTGGCGAGATGTGGGTGCAGAAATGTATCTCTGCCTACCCCTTCGGGGAATACAGGCGTGAGGTTATGTATGTATTTAAATATGCAAACGCCAGCCTAGCTCAGATGGATTGTCGGATTGATTTCATTCACCTAGTATTCGGTGTGCATGATTATAATTTATTAAGTAAATAATGGCGTGAGACCTGATCTTTCCTTGTACAACTCGGATGTACACTTTCAACTTTACATAATATTTATTGATCAGTGGCGGCACTTCCATAGAAGCCCAGATTGCTTTATAAAATTCCAAATAAAAACCTTTCAGCTTCAAATGTTTATTAAAAAAAAAAAGACATATAAATGAGAATATCCTGACCCCACAATAAACAATTATAAACTAGACATTACACAATTAACGTGTTACGCTTTTGGACTTCTATGGAAGAAGCGCCACCGGTATTAATAACTACGTATTTATGTATGTACGTATTGATATATACCTGCTAATTTTTTTGGTAGAACATATGTACTTCGGTAATATTAAAATTTAAGATTATGTTATTTCAAAGAAAACGGCAAATAAAGCAGAAACTGCTGTTATAACTTAAAATACAGTTAACTTTATATTGAATAATTATATTATTATATACTAGCTGACCCGGTGAACTTCGTTCTGCCTAACAGTCGTTTTTTTTTACCCTAAGTTACTCCTTATTACATCAGCTATCTGCCAGTGAAATTCCCGTTAAAATTGGTCCACCCGTTTCAGAGATTAGCCGGAACAAACAGACAGACAAAAATTGTAAAAAACTTTATTTTGGTATATTGTACCACGTGTATACATCCATATGCATTTATAGCTGACCCGGCGAACTTCATTCCGCCTAACAGCCGATTCTTTAATTTTTATTTTTATTTTTTTAGCCTAAGTTATTCCTTATTACATCAGCTATCTGCCAGTGAAAGTCCCATTAAAATTGGTCCACCCGTTTCAGAGATTAGCCGAAACAAACAGACAGACAGACAGACAAAACAGACACTCCAATTTTATTTATTAGTATAGATTAATTATTATACAAGTGGTGATAGCAAACCTAAAAGATCTTAAAAATTTCTTTTTTTCTTATCTTAAAAGTGTATAGAACGCCAACGCGCACTAGGCCAGCATGTTGGACTAATGCCTAAACGCTCTCAGTTGTAAGGCCCATGCCCAGCAGTGGGACGTATATGGAATGACGATAAATCCTCGTAGGTATTGCTATCTAGCGGATAACCTGATCAACAGACAATACTTCATAAATCACGACTACTGCTTGTAGAGAGATAAAGTTTATGATACTGAACATACACCGGAGAGCGGGAATTTAAACCGTGACAAATGACCAAATAAATGTAAAGTGCGGCAATAAAACTGTACTATTTAGAAATACAGTCAAGCGAGCAACACATATTCATACTTGTTACATTTATATGTTCATTCTCAGCCTATCGCCGTCCACTGCTGAACGAAGGCCTCCCCAAGTAGGCGCCAACCATCCCGGTCTTGAGCAGCCCTTATCCATCCGCTAACCGCCACCTTTCTCAAGTCGTCGGACCATCGTGCTGCAGGACGTCCTACACTACGTCTACCTAAGCGCGGTCTCCACTCCAACACTTGTCTGCTCCAACGGCCGTCCGTCCGTCGGCAGACATGGCCGGCCCACTTCCACTTCACATGTTCATGATTATAAAATTTCCAGAACATTATTCGCATTCAGGCTATTCGTCATAATACGACGTTGCTCTATCATTGACAACGTCTAGAGTTGTGAGACTTTACACGATAAAATTACCCTCAAAAGAGTTCTATGTCACCTTTTTATTCAGCATTAAACATACATACATAAACTCACGCCTGTAATCCCCGAAGGGGTAGGCAGAGGTGCATTTCTGCACCCACATTTCGCCATGTATGTATTAGTCGCGGCGACGTTCCGCCTGATGCAGGTGTTGTCGGGGCACGGATGCTTCGGCCACTACCTGTGTCGGGTGGCACTTAAGAAGGAGTCGGCCGTGAATGGTGACACCATTGTGACCATTGTAAGTAAATTGATCAGAAGTTTCGTTGCTACAATTTGTATCGTTATGACATAGGTACATAAGATTAAATTTATATAATGACATTTAAAAAATGTAATTATAATAATTATATTTATCATTTTTTTTAAAATGGCATTTCGCGTTGCTGAGGGCGTTTTATGCCGTTTCTTCTCCACAGCGATAAAACGTTTCGAAGCGGCAATAGTTTTAAAAAATAGTTTAATATTGACGATTCAAAAGAACTTGTAAAAGTCTATTTGAATAAAGATGATTTTGACTTTGACTTTGACTTTGACAACTGCCCAGACGACACAGCCCAGCACACACTGGTAGATCGCATACTATCATTAATGTGCAGAAAAAATTAACATAAATATTATCCTTACCTTTCCTTAATTTTTTATTTAAAAAAAACCGACAATCGTAGAACTACTGAACCGAACTGATCCGAAACTAAGATTCATACGAATCCTGTGTCGCGGGTATCAGAAACTACGACAGACTTTTCTATAACAAACTATTCACTCGGTGCGGGGATCGAACCTGAGGCCTCTCGTTTCGCAAGCTGGTGCGGTGATGGTGTCCAAATGACTATGGAAACAATACAAACTATCCTACTTCCTTTATAATTTATGAAAGTGGCCTTTATAATACTAGTACAGTCATTTGGTTGAAAAAATAGAGGTTACCTGGAAAGTTTTCCGGGAGTTTTGAAAATTGCCAACTTGATAGATTTTGATGTGCTCTTTCCTAATTTAAACTTTGCCACCTCGTATCTTTGCCTCTCGCGCCACCGCGTATTGGAAAAATGGCGTCTAAAAGCAGTTTTTTGATAATAACTCCTTTGCGACGCATTTTACAGGGAAAACATATCTATACAAAATAATTGTAGAGAAAATTTCCTACAATTCATGTCCTTACATTTTTTTTCCTAAAATCAATAGTTTCAGCGTACGGAAAACTTTCCAAGTAAAAATACACAATGACTGTACTATACAAGATCAATAGTATTAAAATAATTAAAGGTAATTAATAATTTGTTTCAGATCTACTTCCAGTATCGTCAACGGTGATGCCGCTCCCATACTACTCAGTGTACGGATATGAGAAGAAACTTCTCCGGGATAAAAACAAGAAGCGACCCCAGGGGACCGTCTCGCTAGTCACAAAACATCACGAATAAATGATTCTTAATACAGACATGCGTTCGGCCATTTGGGGAAATTGATTTATATACGAACACAAAATGCTATGCTTACAAATGCTGCCAATTTGACTGATGTATCGTCAGAATCTATAAAATACAAAGAATATTTCTATAACAAACAATCACGATAGAAACTAAAGTCGCTATTGAATTTTTTGCACATAGTTAGACATATATTTATACATGGAAGACAAAGTGACCGCACAGTAATAGACAGCTTTAGCTGAGAAGAAACTATTAGCTTTATCCCTTGACAGTCAACATCATTATACTGGCCTGAATGTAACTAGATATAAAAAAAAGGTTATGATTGAGTACTAGCTTTGTTAAAGTCGAAATAATCAAATTGTTTCCCAAAACAGCTCTTCACAATTGGCACAAATGGCCCTGGTAAAATAAGTGTATATAATAAAGTTTAACGAGCAGGTTCTTTTAGAAGCCTACCATGACAAATCGCCACTAATCCATTTGTAAATATTTATATAATATTTGTAACATGTAGTTGCTTCCAAAGAAAAATAAATTTTATAAATGGTATTGTAATTATTACCTCGTTTCAATGTATTATGGAACTGTTATATACTAACCATGTACATAATAGCACCTAACTCCGCATTCCCTATTTTCCTGCGTCAGCAATCTTTTTTTTTTTTTTTTTTTTTATGGAAAAAGGAGGCAAACGAGCAAGTGAGCCACCTGATGTTAAGTGGTCAACACCGCCCATGAACACCCATAATACCAGAGGAATCATCGGTGTGTTGCCGGCCTTTGAGGAAAATATAGGCTCTCTTCTTGAAGGCCCCTAAGTCGTATCTGTTTGGAAATACCGCCGAGGCAAGCTGATTCCATAAAGATGTAGTGCGAGGAAGGAAACACCGTTTGAACCGCACTGTTGAGGAACGCCATTCATCCAGATGGTAGGGATGAAACTTCAATTTCAGGCGTGTAGTGCGGTAATGAAAGTCAGCAGCAGGTATTAAACCAAAAAGTTCATCAGAGCACTCCCCATGGTACATGCGATATAGTACGCAAAGCGACGCAACGTCTCTTCGCAATGCCAGGGTGTCAATTTTCTCGGAAAGAGTCCTGTCATCGATGATTCGAGCGGCACGTCGTTGGATGCGGTCAAATGGAAGAAGCTGGTATTGAGGGGCTCCAGCCCAGAGATGAGAACAATATTCCATATGTGGCCGGACTTGCGCCTTATACAACTGAAGGCGCTGAGCCGGCGTGAAATATTGTCTCGCTCTGCTGAGCACACCAAGCTTTTTCGAAGCCAGCTTGGCTTTAGCTTCTAGATGACCGCAGAATTGGACTGTACTCGAAACATCGATGCCAAGGATTTCAAGACTTGACGAGAGACTTCCTCTGTGCAGTGTTATACCTTTACGTAACAATTAATGTCAGTCGTTTCCCACATCCCGCGAGTGAAACTTGCCTCATTTTGGAGAGCCCTATAAATATTTCTTTTGTAATAATTAAAATAGTTTTTTTTAAAAGGCTTCCAGCCGAAAAGTGATAACAGAACGATATCCAATAGCGAATCCATTTGTACGTTTAAAATGAACAAAATGTTTTTATTTTTTACCTACGAACAGAAATGACTTCGCTAGATATTCATATGCAAATAAAGTTTCAACATGAAATGATTACTCCTTCTTCTTGTCGAGGTGAAAACTGGTTATGACTCTACTTCCCGCCAGCTCTGGGGGAGGGGGGCAAGAAGTGTATGTCGGGGTCACCGGCCTTCCAGCCTGGCGCACGGCGACAATTGATCTAATTTTGCCGGTTTTTAGATATAAATCAAGACGGAGTAAGAGGTATATTTTTACACCATGTACCAACAGGTGTGTTTTATATCCCACATTACACGGGGGCGAGTCAGTTGCTGCTTTTCGGACACATTTCCAGACTCCTTGCTGCTACTGAGCCAGGAATCTTTCGATTACACAACGCACACGTTGGTAGCGGGAGCAATGATGCAATCTTAGTAAATATTAATATTATGTTTGTTATTGGAATATAAGCCATTAATTAGTAACACCGATCAGGCTTTTTGTAAGTATTATAATGATCTAATCATCATCAATAAATGACAGATTGAATAATGTGATATTACGTCGTTAACCCAATAAACCTTCGATAAAATTAGTAGCTAAGTGCATATGTTCATGTTTCCCAACATTTTTGCAACTATGTACTATTGAAAACAAAGTTAGCAGCTTACACTTTGAAACGACTTTTCCAGTTTTGTATTTTTGTTTTACTTATCCGACATTTCGTTTTCCTCTTTGTATAGAAGGTTTTTCATATCACTTTTTTAATCAATGTTACATCAGTTCTCTAAAATTTACTTTTTTAGTATACGAAGTCAACCTAATATCACTGAAGTAGTTTGATGGATTTAGTCCTAACTGTAATAATAAAGGACCCCATCCACAGCAATAAAACTAACGAAACTATAGAAAGAAACAATATATTTGAAAATATGAAATATCACCCTTAAAGATGCCGAAGCTCTTGAACAAGAGGTTGGATCGGGACTCAAGATATTCAGTGAATAAACTGTAATTAATGTGTTTTTAGTTCAACTCGTGGAAAGCTGCTGAAGTGGTTGTTTAATTTCAACTATTTAAAAATTGTCGATTGAATTTCTGATTCCAACTTCTTCCGTCCATCTTCCTCTGATCATGCTTCTCAAGCTATCATGCTAGCTAATGAACGATTTAATGAATATTAGCTCAATGATAACTCACAATTTGTATAAAGCTGTGTGCCACAAAATATTTATATCAAATTCAAGATCACCGACACGCGAGCCAATTCACAAAAAGGCTAGCTTCCACACAACAGCATTTAATATAAATCCGAGAATTAATTCCACCAGCGTTTGTACATTAACATATTTATGTCACAGACATTGTTCGAGTTACGTTCAGCTAATAAAGTTCGTCAGTATACTGGCGAACTCGACGTACGAGTATAAGCAGCCGAAACGCTTACTTCGCAAATACCGTGTGTAGTATTCGATTTTAATTAAAACTGCGACCGACCTGTGCCGGCGTTAGAGTCATTAGGCTGCGCGCACATCGAACCGAGTTTATAATCCAGCAATATCCCAGTTCGAGCGCGATATATGGCGTGTTCGAAAATTGAATTTTGAACTGGTAGAAATACACTAAATAAAAAAAATATTGATGTTTATGTTAAGATAAACATAAAAAATATAGAAGAAATTTAAATCCCAGCAAAAAAACATGTCAAATGTTGCCACGTAGAGACAATATAGCTTGCACTGTCACAAAGTTATTAGATCTCAGGCAGAGCCAGGTTTCTAAATCTACAAACCCTAAACTCTACACTTTAGTAAATATAGTATGCATTTATGCATGCAGTACCCACGATAACCCATTATTTTATTTTAATAGAAACTTTTTTCTTCATATTAGCAAATATGGATTTAGAACGATACGTCACCTCAAAACATGAAATCCAAAAAAACATCAGATCCAAAAGCGTTTAACCTTTAAAACGCTGTCAGACGTCCCACTCAGTTGTAAATATACACCGTTTTGGATATTTATATAGCACTCAATTAATTACTCAACAAGACTTTTGCAAACTTCACTGGAGTTCAGAAACATTAAAGATTTCGTACTTTATTAAAGAACATGTAACGAGGCTTAGAATTATTTTCACGTAAACGCGAAGCGAAGGATAAAGTAGGTTAAGCTATACAAAATACACACTCTTAATGAATGAATATATAGTCCTAGAGAGAAGTCCGTAATTTTGAATGAATAAAAAGTATCAGATTCTACTTCGGAGTATCATTCAAGCATTTTTTTCGTATCCACTATCTACCAACCAAATGTACTAAAAATTCAATCTGAACTGGCAAAGTTACACGATAGGCAGCTTGAAAACAGAACATATTAGACCAGTAACCTTTATAACATATATTGGATATGTTTACAGTAAACGTTGGCGCACAACATTCCCCAGCAGACTTATAGTTTATACAGAATAAAGTTGTAAGTAGACACCCTACTAATCACCATATTTCGAACTCCAAAACTGTTCAGGATAAACAAGCTACAGAAATAATCCATCAAAGCTTAAACAAAATGAGTAAGCTGTAACGTTGCGTCGGTTCGGTTAGACATATTACTTTATCGGCGAAGTTCATACGGATCAGCTAATGGACGCGGCGAGAGGAGCATATAAAAATAATGTATTAGCGGGATTTAGCTAAGCTGAAGATAGATCGGCGGCGGGACGAGTGTCATAAACGTCGGATCGCTGCGGAACCGACGCGGTGAGGCCGATCTATACATGTCGTGCGCCGACAAGGGATAAGGATGTGAGAAAATAGTTTTATGGATATATATAGTACATACATACATAAACTCACGCCTGTATTCCCTGAAGGGGTAGGCAGAGGTGCATTTCTGCACCCACATTTCGCCAGGTATATATCAGTCCCACGTAATAGGGGGCGAGCCTATTGCCGTTTTTCGGGCACATTTCCAGACTCCGTGCTGTTACTGAGAATTTCCTAATGGAAAAACCCAATAACACTTTGCCCGACCCGGGAATTGAACCCAGGACCTCTAGATCCCACGGCACATACTTGTACCGCGAGACCACGAGGCAGTCGTATATATAGTAGTAGAAGATATTGGTGATCAGGGCAAAAAGGTAGATGAGCAATATTGTCATCGACTAAAAATGTTTACCTTCAATTTCTGTGGACCTGTTAAAATCTGTCAGAATATAATATAATGCAAAATCAATCAACCAATGAAGCAAAAAATATCTAAATGAAACATAATTTTACAAATTGTTCATGAATGTTGTAAATATTTATCGTAGGTTTATTAACAAAGATCAACTAAAATAATAAACGAAGAAAATTTTCTCTGAGCAAAACCAGTTGCTTTAGGAATCTTATTTTAAAGTCCGTTGTACAAATATTATTCATTTTTTCTCCAAACTACAGTTCATTCGGCGTGCATTCGTGTATTTGCTATAAACATTATTACAGGAACTGCTCCATATTTTTATGTTTGTTTTATACTTCAAGCCTGGCGCTGAAGAAATTTTTATTTGTTTTCCATTAGGTTTATTACAAAAGTATTTTGATTTTAGAACAGATGCAATGTTCCAAGTTGAATGAACTTTGGCGAAGCAATAAAATTTATTATGATTTACATTCTGATGGCTGTTCCGTATTTGCAACTTTGAGGCTACTCTTTCAAATCAGTCAATACGAATCAGCCTAGCACAAGGAGTTCATTTATTTCAGCGATAATTGAATACTTATACTACTAAAAAGGCAAAAAATACTAGATCTTATCTAGATTAGAAGTAGAAGCACTGTATAAATTAAAATTAGATTACTTGACTTATATTTTCGTCAATATTACGGAGCAATAAATACTTACATTATACATAGTTGTTATCAAAGAACAGCTAAATAAGATTATTCAGTTGTTCTGTGTAATTGCTTATTCCCTCAACCCTATATTAATACAGAACTGTTTCCACTATCGAGTGCCATTATAAAAAAATGATGAATAAAAAAAAAGTTCATCATAAAAACTACGTTATTGTGTTTGACGGGGCAATTTGTTTCTATTAAATGTGTTTTGTTAAAATTAAAAGAGGCCCGAGTCCACCATTTAGACCTATGTATACTGGTATAAATAAATACACCCGACAGTCACATACATAGTTCTGATCCCACACTAAGATAAAAGTCTTGTGTCGTGGGTATCAGAAATTACGAGAGACTTTTCGGTCTCACGTACACCCAGACCTGAAACAAATATTTGTGGATCACACAAACATTTGTCTCGGTGTGGGGATCGAACCCGCGGCCTCTCGTTTCCCAAGCTGGTGTCTAGCCAACTGCGCCACGGGGCTGTCATATGGCTGGTATGTCTATTTTTTCCTAAAAATTTAAACTCAAAATCTCTATACCAATTCATTTACGATCCACAAATTAGACAGAATCCCAAATGCTAATGACGAGATCAGTGCCATGCATTAAAGCAGCTCGATTAACCGATATTACGTCCGTCGACTGCAACACATTGCTCAAACAGTCTTTCATAAAATGTTAGATTATCTCATTTCCCGGCATTAAGCTGCAGCCGTTGCCGCAACGTCAGCCCATTACGCGAGCCGCAAAGGATATCGCGCCTCGCAATAACTCCGCCATCGGGTATACCAACAAAATTCAATACTGTTTACGTAAAAAAGCAACATCACTTTCCGCCTCGGGAAGTTTAAACAAGAGGCCCGTTTTTCGCCAAATGAAGTGGTCGCCAAGTTTATCGAAGGCCCCGGTTGCTTCAGACATAGTAATCAATCAAATATTTGGCCAAGTCATGAATAAATCTGGTGCGGGAAGTTGGTCGGTGAGTCGGCTGAAAGTGGCGCCGAGTCGTGCTACCGCGCCGGATGTTTGCACACAACTCAAACAAACTTGCTTATAATGATTCGTGTTTACAAAGCAGGTATCGTTTGGATGTTTTCCAAATTTCCCTGAGCTTCTTTAAAAGTTTGTCCTCGGTTCTTATAAAAAGGGTTAATGTTACACCGTGGTGTTTACTCAGAGTTTAAACTTGTGATTAATTTTGAGACTATCTTCATTTTCCAGCGAAACGAAATAAGCATTTGCTGGCGCAAGTAAATAAAGTATGAATACATACATAACCTCACGCCTGTATTCCCCTTAAGGGTAGGCAGAGGTGAATTTCTGAACCCACATTTCTTCATTGCTGTTTTAGGGCACAATTCCAGACTCGGTGCTACTACTGATAGTTTCCTAAATTAAAAAAATCCAACAACACTTTGCCCGACCCGAAAATCTAACCTTCGACCTCTAAATCGCACAGCACGTACTTGTAGCGCCAGACCAAGTGGCAGTCAATAAAATTATTTATATTTCATTTTATATGATTAGATAGAGTTTGCAAATATCATGTCTTTATTAGAATGTTTATTAAAAGAAATATAGTCACTGTATCATAATAATATCAAAATGTTAACTTTTAATTACATAACTTTAAGATAGTATTCAATTGAAACACACCCGAACTCTTACACTGAAACAATTGAAAATAACATTTAGTTCCACATCGTCTCGGCAATAAAAGCCGTAACAGACAGAAACGG
Source organism: Hemaris fuciformis (assembly GCA_907164795.1). Lineage (NCBI taxonomy): Eukaryota > Metazoa > Arthropoda > Insecta > Lepidoptera > Sphingidae > Hemaris > Hemaris fuciformis. The sequence continues at coordinate 13,009,173 of OU015438.1, read as the reverse complement.
TTATATTATAAATAAGACATCCCAATTTCGTAAGTAGTGCAAGCCTGTACTAAAACTAAATGGGTCGGTAACGCGATCCAATATAATTTTATTGTCATAGTTACAAAGGTAACCGAGGAACATAACACTGCAGAATAATCTCCATTTCCTCGTTCGGTAAACCTAAAAACGTATACAGTGCTGTGTACTTTCCACATCAACGGATTGAGGTCACTTCCTTCGATAGCACTGCCGCCAACCCTCCAGCGAAACAACATCCAGCAAGCCACAGGTTAAAAATATGCCAATACCAAATTTACTCATGCAAATCCGTACCTTCTCATCATAATTTTAAAGTATAAATTTCAACGTTGCGAACATAAGTACCATCTCTGACGAAGTTGTAATATTTCCCAAATAAAATAAGGGATTTGTTTAACAAACTTGCTCTCGGCTCGGCCGAATTCGGGCGCTTTTGACATTGACAGCTCTTTCCAGAGAAGTAATGTAGCTCGGCTTAGCAAGTTGACACAATTTCAGCAGAATGAAATTTATATTCATTACTTATTCGGTTATATAAGATTAACGCTACATTATAATATTTTAATAAGTATTACGAAATATTTTTGCCTTACTGCAAAGATTCGAGGATGTAGGGAGTTTAAGAATTTTTCATTAAAGTATCGTATCTTTATTTTAGTATGGAAACTAATGCCTTGCCGACCCACAAATTCCATAGATAGACAAAGGCACATTATCCGCGGCACTAAAGAGGGCTGTGCAATCTATTCCTGCGACGATTCCCGAGTTGTGCTAAGTGTTTTTGAGTTTTCTCGGAAGTGGCGAACGTGGGTGCAGATAATGCACCTCTGCCTACATCTTAGGGGAAGAAGTGTGCATCCGTCGATTCATAACCTCTTCAACTTACGGCTGTGCTTCCCAAAGGTGTAGGAAGGCCAGGTTTTTATCAATAACACGTAAAAGGGGTCGAGCCTTTTTCGAAAATACCCAGTAACACTTTGTTCGACCTGGTAATCGAATGCAGGATCTCTAGATCGCACGGTACATGCATGCGCCGTGAGACCACGAGGCAATCAAGTCCGCAGATTCAACGGTCCCAATTTCATTATCTTGTCTGAGCAAAACTACGAATCAAGTTGCTCTACAAAACAGAAACTTTCATCTTTTACTTTCCAACTGGTACATGTCCACTACATCGCCTTGAACACATATTTCACCGGAGTCCGGAACGCAATCTTACCGGCTGCATTCAACCTACAGGTTTTATAATTTCATGTCCAAGAAAACTATTTTGCATTGCGTCTTCTGACAAAATAGCTTTATCTGTATACTTTACTTTAAATCTTATCTTTATATTTATTCTGTTTTTAGAAAATCCACTTTTCTGCCTCGTATGTTTCGTAACAAAGAAATATTTTGGAGAATGTAAAAATATACATCTGCCGAGCCTTTTGAATATAGACTGGAATTAACCAAATCAATGCTCAAAACAAAACTACTCAGTTATATGCTACTACCAACACGTAGTTTTGGAATCTTCTGTAAAGATATATGTTTACCGAGCAGATGCCTAGTGAACGGACTTTGAGCGCAAATCACGATAATATTATATGTTTAGTGAGAATGCTATCTCGTAGCTAATTTCTTCTTTCAGGGTAAAATATTGATACAAGTGAATTCGAAACAAACCCATTTATTTCCGGATGCTAACAAATACAACTTATAGCAAAACGACTTTTAAATGTAATTAGATTCTACGAACAGATTTCAACGCGTGGACAGCGCAACCCCTGAGGCAGACATGATGAACATAAAATGTATACTAAGATGTAACAAAATATCTGGAAAGTTTAATAAATTTAGTATTTTGTACTCACTCAATTATTTTATTTAGTTTATTTTTGCCTCCCTGTGGCCTATGAAACCAAGATTTTTCTACAAACTATTAATAAAACCCTAGATTTTTGTACCTCGTTGGATAGCTTATGAAACGTAGATATTTTTAAGCACATCTGCAAAGCAGGTGCCATAATATTATTTTTTGATATCCTTACGAGAAAAGTAAAGTTTCTAAATGTTTAAGTTTTTAAGTTTTAATCGTCTACTGCGACTTATTTATTCATTTTATGTACAATTTTGGTTATTGAGGTCATAAAGCATCTTATTTTACATGTAAAAATCAAATAATAGTAATAATAAGACTTACACATTTCAAAATATCTAAGCTGATAGCCGAAAATCGGGAGTTTTTTGGAAAAACTATTAAATTCAAATATCTCGAAAACGGTTAGATTTAGGATAGGGTGTATCATAGTCAAATCAGTCAGAAACAATGTAAACTACACGCCCTTAACGGATATAGGTCGGCTTAACCAATAACCCTGTAGTAGAAATAAAGTTGTATCTAGGTCTAATCTAGGTAATTAATTTCCTTTCTATAAACTAGTAGCAATAGAACTTTACTTTTACCGTTACTCTCCCCAGTATAAAAATTATCCACTCAACTGTAACTTATCGGGGCGCGAAAGAATCTAAGTCAACACTATTTTAAACATTCCACGTTGTGTATTCTCTTAAGAAACATTTTATTCAGGCACCTTTCGTGTGTCGCTTCCAATTTGTTTGCTTGGCTTTTGCTTAGCATATCACGGAACAGTCGCATTCCAACTGCGCGGATAAATGTGAGCAACAGTCCTTATAATATTGCCAGGGGAATTCCAACCGTGTTTCTTGTAAAACACGATAGATTTTTTATTTTACTTGACGTAGTAGGTGGTTCGTTTTGGAATTGCAGTGTTTCCTCTTTCGTCCTCACCTTCGCTTCATGTTTGCATTCGCAGTACTTGGCAAGTGAACGCTCTTACTTTTACGTACCACAGCTTTAGAACGCACATTGTTTTTCACGCCTTTGAAACTATTGTGCTTATGAATGATATTCGGTAACTGTTCCGACTCTGTTTTTCACTGAAACAGTTATTTTGTAAGAGGATTTGAGCCATTTCTTTTGTTTCGCGTTTACGTTGCATTTGATGTGGCGAACAATGTGTGTATCAAATCAAACCGAGCTCAAGCATAAATTTCTGAAAATGTATATATATATATATATACAATGAATAAATAAAATAAACCTTTATTGGTTTGTAAGAAAGTTTGTAACATTGATAACTAATTACGAAAGTAAAAAAAAATCATTTTTATTTTATTCTAACCACAGCGTGTCTCACACAGGCCTCCTCTAAGGATTTCCATTTGTGTCTATCTTTTGCTATTCTAATCCATTCAGAGTTAGTGATTTTATTAAATAGTTTTTTCATCGTTTTATCTGCCTGCCTCTTTTTCCTACATCGTCTCTTGGGTACGACTCTGTTATAATTTTTGTCCTTTTTCGTTATTCGCCCGCAGTAATTATAATTAATAGTTATGTAATGTATGTAATCAATAATATTGCCGAAACTGAATTGATCTCGGTAGCTCTTCTCAGTAATAAGTACACATAATTGTACCCAACATTAATATTCGTCATTCAAAACATTAATAAACATCAGCGGCCCATAGAAGTGTATATACATATATTTAATTTGAAAACTTGGTTCATTTATCTTTTGTTATACGAGTATGTCTCGAGTTTCTGATTTCGGGACGACGAAGTTAATCAGAGCGTCATCGCCGTTGATCTTTGTTCGAACTAAAACACAATATTGCCAACATTTCTAAGGAAACATGGCGTTTTGGTATACAAGAGAAAATCAACGCATTATTAAACTCGTCTCGTGTACATCATTATTCGACACTGTATTTAAACCGGACTGCCATTTTTGTGTAGTTAACTTGCTGTGCGATGCGTACCTATAGCCCGGCTCAATCAGGTTTTTTCCATTTGCAGAATTGTGGGTCGTTCAGTGATTGTGATTGCCGGAGACCAAATTTTCTGGTAACAGAATATAAATAGTTCGCATAATCACAAACGCTGCCATATTACTCCACTTAATCATGTCCTAGGATCAGCCTGTGTATCCTAAACGTGCTGGATTTACTGTAGAGACGCAGAACCAATAATCTTAACCGTTTCTCGACAGTCCATATTGTGTCCAAACTGCTCCGCATTAACTTTAAAATATGATCTAGCTTTAAGTGCCGATAAACATGATACCATTATTACGGTTACACTAATCAACGAACTAACAAGCTATAATATGTAAAAATCATAAAAATAAAGAACAAAAACAAAAGAAAAAGAAAACAAAACTCAACAGAAAGGAAAACAAAATTAACATTATATAAAATTATAGTAGAATCAACACTATAAAATCATCTATCTATATATGTGACTGTTGGGTGTATTTATTTATTTTATTTATTTATCTATAAAATTAAATTTAAAATCATTCATAGAGCATTCTAGATATTTTTGTTGTTATTATTACTTGTCCATACTAAGAGACAGTCTTGTATTTAAGTTAAACTCTGGTATTAATGAAAGCTTTCACTCTATTGTATTCATTTCTGTGTCTTATGAAATAATATGAAATGTTAAACAGCCTTCAAGGCGCAGTTGATTGAATATCAGCTTGTGAGACAAGAGACCCCGGGTTCAATCTACGTTCAAAGACAAAAAAGTAGTTGTGAGACCGAAAAATCTCTCGTATTTTTTGATAACCACCACGCATAGCTTGTTTCTTAATGTGAGGTCAGTGCTATGTACTCGTACATGTCAATTTAGTGTATTTATTTATTTTTAATTCAACATTATGTAATCGAAAATTTAAGATTCCTGACACATCTTCCTAAAACACCAAAGAAACATTCAATAAAGACACAGCATTTTTATGGGCCATTCCGTGGGTCGTCCCTTTCTGGATTCTTCAAGTTTGGCTTTAATCTTTCGAAAGTATTGTGGCGGCGGTTAAACTTCTCCGGACCTTAAGTTGGGAGCCCAAGGCTGTTCGCTATAGATATTTGTGACAGTATGAATTTTAGTTTATGTTATTGTTCAAAAAATCATTTATTTTATAATTAAATTGAGAAAAATAAGACCTACCTATTAAGATTCAATATTTAGGATAAGCTATAATATTTTCGCCTGGAACACACCAGACCAACACGCACATGTGAAAGATTGGGTCCCTGACAAATTTTCTACGTGTTCAGAATCATATTGCCATCATGTCCTATGACAAGAATGAAGAGACTTAATACAGCTTCGTTTATCCGGTAAAATGACACCGATCTACATAATCTACTGAAAAAAAAACCGAGTGTACAAAATCACTCAATGCCCCACAAAAACATCCAAATAGAAATTAATTACTCCACTCAGTATATATAAGATTATTGCCATTCATACAGAAATTATTCGTCATAATTTCCTTTGAGGAAAATCATAAAAGAAAAACCAACACACAAACCGTGTTCGGGGCGGATAAGTAACTGCGTCATTAACAAACCAGATGCGAAGATATTATATTTTTGTATGGCCATAAAACGACCTCTTGAGGCTTAGAAAGTGATTGAATACAGTTGTACGGATGATTCCGTTTTGAGTGTATAATAAATAAATAAATACACCCAACAGTCACATACATAGTTCTGACCCCACACTAGGATACAAGTCCTGTGTCGTGGGTATCAGAGACTACGAGAGACTTTTCGGTCTCACAAACACCCTGACCCGAAACAAATATTTGTGGATCACACAAACATTTGTCTCGGTGCAGGGATCGAACCCGCGGCCTCTCGTTTCGCAAGCTGGTGTCTAACCATCTGCGCCACGGGGCTGTCGAAAATCGTATTATTCTATGTTTTTAATAAAACATATAATTTCCCTAGTATAATAATTTATACTATACGATATTTTTTATTCCGTGAAGACTTCTCCGTTGAGCTTACTAGAAATTGGAGGCAGCGATCGATACTTCCCGGTTTTAATTCAAGGATAGAAAGTGTTATCAAGTTTTTCTGTTTTCAAAACTGCAGTCGCAAAAAAAACAGTCTACCCGTTCGGGCATAAAACTGATACAATTTTAGAGCGCCATAAGTAATAATCATTTTTTTTTAATTAATACATAAATAACTACACCTCTTAAATATATGAATCAAAATTAAGCTATACGTAAGAGTGAGGACATAATACCCATATACAGCATAATTGATACCCAGCATCTTATGCATAAATTCTTTATTTCATTATATAAAAGCTACTAAGGGATGACAAAAATAATTTTTAATTACTACGCCGCTTTAAAATATTTTCTCAACATATTTAACAGTGAACTTCTTTTTTAGGGTTCCGTAGTTGACGCCTCAGAACCGTTATAGTTTCGTCATGTCCGTCCGTTCGTCTGTCTGTCCTCGGATTCCCTTCCAAACGGTTCGTGGTAGAAATATACATTTTGCATGGATAAGTGTACGTACCACGTCGAAAAAGTACTAAAATAGAATCACGTAGAATTTATTTTTGGGTACCTCCACTACACGCCAAGTGGGAATGTTTTTTTTTCGCACGTCTACCCAGTATTGTGGGGTATGATTAGCTAGGTATTTTAAAAACGTCGTCATCGTCCCTCTAAAAGCTAAACGGCTGTCTCGAAGAATCTATAAAAATCATTACGGTAGCCCATGTCAGAGGTGTTTGCCTGAGGATTGAACCCGCGACCGCCGAGATCAATTATATTTCTACATAACATAAGAAGTAAGTACCACTATTCAATCTTACTAGAACACATCTTCGTACAAAAGCAATCTGTAAACTGTAACCATTCAGTAAGATATACAGCGGATAAAATCTAATACAAAGACGTGTCCGTATTATCCCATCAATAATAAAGAAGCATGGTCACCGGGCCGATAATGTCGCCGTGCCGCTCCATGGGGGTTTTATCTTAATTGCCTTCACAAAGTCAATATTCTTGAGCCAACTTCACAGCCCCACGACACGTCTCCGACACGTTTCGATTTATTAATCTCCTTCTTGCACCCAGATGTGTGAAACTGTATTAGGTTTATGTATATACTTAATAAAAACTATTACTTAATAAAAACATCCAAGTGGTTAGCAATAATGATAATTAATTATTAATTAATCCACCTGTTGGTTACAACTAATAATGTTCCACGATATAAACGATACACATACACGTTTATTGTGTAATGTCTAGTTCATAATTGTATATTGATGGGTCAGGATATTCTTATTTATATGTCAAATTACTTTTGTTAAATAAAGATTTAAAGCCTAAAGATTGTTATATGCAATTTTTTAAGACAAGCTGCCTTTTTTATAAACGATATAACTTTAATGTTTACCTTTTGTTATTTTTTTCTGCCGTGGCAGTTACCGCACTGGAATATGATGGCAAGTGCAGTGTTGGCGAAATATTGTGTCGACTGGTCGAGAATAAATATTATTCATCAGCAATCGACGCGATGGTACCGGTCTTATAGGTGGCACACTTGAGAAATATATGTATGTCACTATGCCTGACATAAATATATTTTATTTACGTATTTTGATTTAATTTTATTTTTAATTTTGACGTATTTCATTTATTTACGTCAAATTTGGGACATAAATGAGGAATAATAGCTTCTTGCCATTCAGTCTATTTGAGACCGCTTTACACTTTCCATTAAATGACACTATTAAAAATGTTAAAATAAGTTAATATTCTGTCAAAAAATGTTATTTCCGTACCATGTGAAACGGCCTAAACGTTTTTGCCGGTTACCCCGAGCGCGGAACATAAACAGAATCAAAATCTACATCTGGGGCCGTTAGCGAATCGATACGACCGATGGTGACGTCACAGTCTCAATATAGGAACAAGTTAATAGTGTGCGATTAATACTGCGCGCAAAAGCAGATTATGGTGGCAAAACTCTAAAGATTTGCCTCGTGGTCTTGCGGTACATGTATGTGCCGTGCGATCTAGAGGTCCTGGGTTCGATTCCCGGGTCGGGCAAAGTGTTACTGGGTTTTTCCTTTAGGAAATTCTCAATAGCAGCACGGAGTCTGGAATTGTGCCCAAAAAACGGCAATAGGCTCGCCCCCTATTACGTGGGACTGATACATACCTGGCGAAATGTGGGTGTAGAAATGCATCTCTGCCTACCCCATAAGGGAATACAGGCGTGAGTTTATGTATGTATGTAAACTCTAAAGATTTTTTTACTTTTGAGAACATTATTAGTTATCCTTACGTAGGTACTATTAGTACGTTTTTACGTAGTTTCTATTAGAAACTGTTCATCATCATCAGTCCATATACGTCCCGCTGCTGGGCATGGGCCTCCTCTACCATTGAGAGTGTTTAGGTTTTAGTCCACCACGCTGGCCTAATGCGGGTTGGCAGACTACACACCTAAGAAATTCCTAAGAACTTTTAGGTGTGCAGGTTTCATCACGATGTTTTCCTTCACCGTTAAAGTACGCGATAATTCATTGAGAATACACACATAACTTCGAAAAGTCGGAGGTGTGTGCCTGGGGTTTGAACCCCGCGACCGTCGAGATTTTCGACCGCGTGCCTAAACCTCGAGGCCATCACGACTTTTGTTATTTTGAAAAGAAACTGTAGCATATAAGTTATTAGTTTTAAAGTGCTAAAGAGTTATAAATAGAATCAGATCTCTATCTACGTAATTTATTGGAACGAGAATACGCCGCAAACGCCTATAAATAATAGCATGCTATTCGACATTTTATGGTCAATATATCGCTAAATTAACGCACGGAATTCTTGCAAATACTACAGAATACTACACTGTTTAATAAACAGCTAAAAATATATAAAATACCAGCGATCAAGCCCCGCTACGCCTGGCAATACCTATACCCTTTCCCATGTTCCCATGACATAGCTATACTAACAATTATTCAAATTGGTCCACTGGTTAAGTAGTGAAAGCGTAACAAACAGACAAAGTTACATTCGCATTTTTAATATTAATAAAGATTATATTTCACTCTAAATGAAACACAAAATAAAATACTAATTTAGTGACTACACAAACCAAAACGTAGTATAAGGAAATTCACAAGATTTCTCTTCAGTTACTAACAATTTTGGACTCGGCACTCGTAGCGTCGACGGGCCATTCAAATAATTACCGGGTAATTTGTCTATTTCGCTGGAGTATTAAACTTTATAAGTATTATAAATGTTTTGTTGCCGAGCAGAACACTTCTAGGGCTTCGTTCGTTCGTTCGTGTTTTGAGCATTAAGTATACGATTCAATCGGGTAAATGAGACAATGGAGACTAAATTTAAAACACGAATATTCTGCTATTATTTAAATTAGCTTTAAGTTTCATGAGTCATATTTTTGGAGTTGTGACGTAAATAGCTATTTACTTAGTAAGACACCTGCTATTATTATATTTTCCCAGACCCTATTTCCAGTCCCTATTTAGATGTACTATGTTCCGCATAAAAGACTGCGCACTCTTTAGAGCCAATGGTCCTACCGCCCAAAGCCGGGACCTCTTTATCTCATACGTCAATTCATGTCGCTGTACCAAATTTTAGCAAAGCAGCATAATTAAACACTTTATACCCCGATCCATGCCTAGATAAAGCAATATCATGAAACTGAACTTTATTAAAACATTAATATTTTAGAGTCTATACGTTAGAAACTTTAGTATTTAATTTTCAGGTACAAGAAAGCACTTGGCATTGAAGTTTCAATTCTATAGCAAGTCTGCGTTCTCGCTAACCCGACGTGTCGTAGGCGTGCGCCTCGATACGAGAGAACAAATGAAATATGAATACTGTTATTGTTTTACAGTTTCACTTCAGCTCGCTGAAATTGGATCGCGTATTAGAGATTATTCGGAGCAAATAAGATTTAAATTTATACTCACTCGTGCTGAACTGGTACACATATTTGGAGTTACAACTCAAACATTTGTTAATACTTAAAGCTCTTTGCTGCTATTAAGATGTTTAGCTTTTTGTATTTTCCGTCGTTTGAGGTTATCTACGCCAGGATAATAATTCCCCGTTTATAATAAAATTATAAATTAAAAAAACTAAACTTTTTGTAACGAAAAAAAAAGTTAAATAAATGCACTTTAACTTCTTAACCTTTTGTGCACCGAAACGATCATTAAATTCTCATTTACACAACTTATACCATGTTAGTCAGGCCTTCACAAATGACTCTGAAATTGTAAATTCCGTAACAAAAAGTAAAAAATTAACTCTAACTTAAATATTACCATGTAAAGTCTCTAGCGAGTGATAAAAACTGGATTCACAACTAATTCACAAAAACCTCTTGTTCTACTTGCAAACTCCTCAAATCTCTGAAGATTTCGCAAATATAAAATTATGAACCCTTACTACTTTTCAACTCTGGGGTAAAGTTGCCACGAAATTGTGGGCAACAAGTCAACAGTTTTTACCCCATAAATTCATACTTATCTTACAGTGTTGACACAGTTTTATTTGTTGGGAGTTCGGAGTTTTCAACAAGTGCAAGTTTACCTGTGTACTTCAGGGATTTGTGGGTAAGCACGGCAACGCACTATACACTCTGTATTGAGACCGTGTTCGGAAACTAAGGCAGATAATAGCTGCGGTGATACAAAAACCGTGACATAAAAAAATCCCGACAAAAAATAAAAATTAAATACGTTTTCCTTACAACCACATCCATTTAATATCTATGATTGTTAGGAACACGTCAAATTTTTTATTTTTTGTCAGGATTTTTTTTATCGCCAATGGGTTTGTAATCACCGTCGCTATTACCTGCCTTAGTTTCCGATCACGGTCTGAATACACCCTGCATATTGTACATATCTGCAAAGTAAAGAAGGCATAATATTAGGTTACTTAAGTCTACAATGTATCTTGATATCAAGTCAATAGTTAATAACATTTGTTCAGCATTCTACCTACTATCGGCTACACTCCTACTGATAAATCAATAATTTTTAATTAAAAATATTAAACCAAAAGAGATCAATCTACTCGATGACATAGTCAAAGCCGTCAACAGTATTGCTTCTGCAAGCGTTATGAAATCAGTCAGCGCACCCAGTTTCCTAACTTGTAGTGGGGCGCACAGTCGCTCGTCGTCCATTTACGAACGCGTTGAATATGAAGTTGGGTACACTCCAGTTGTGAAAGTATATCAACATTTTTCAAAACAAAAGATAATAAACGAACAATATTTCCCAGCATGTCCGAAATCTTATAAGTAGGCAGTGGCGGTACATCCATAGAAGCCTAAAAGCCCAGCTTACCTTACAAAATTCCGAATTATATTCTTTAAGCTTTAAATATTTATTTAACGAAAGCAATTTGACATATATACCTATGTCGGAGCAGGAGAGGCTTCGAAGTGTCGTTAAGATGTGTGACGTCACAACTGTTGGTTTATGGTGATAACTCATACTTTGAGTTTTCTTTAGTAAAACTTTTTATAGACGGCGGCCTTTTATAGACGAATAGTGGAGGCATAGGAGGAGGCAGGCAATAGTGACGTAGCTCTCAGCATATGGTTTTACGCCGTTATATATGAGAATAAACAATTACAAACTACACAATTTCGGGATTCTATGGAAGTACCGGTTCTGTAAGTAGGTAAATATTGGGAAAACATAATTAGTAAACGACGAATGAAGAGCCTGTGTGTGTTTGTCATACAGCACATTTTTTAATGTTGTTTCATAATAGACGTACACAAATCTGATTAAGACTCTTTTTTATGTCTTGTAGTTCTTATTTATTAAGCTTGTCCTTGACGATATTTTTTGGATTACACAACCTTTACTTTAAACTTTGTTATAGGTATTAATTAATAAAATATTTTAAAATACTCTTCAGACGAATGTTGAATAATGAATTGAACTTGTCGATTTAGAAAATAATCTACGAGTACACCAAAGAAACATTAGTTGATTCGTAGAACAAGGCTGAAACTATATTTAACTATATTAACGTCTGTTTTCTCTAAGCCCATACCACCTTTCCACACCCAACCGACTCAGAATTATTCAGTAACCAACCGATCATAGATCAATAGTTCAAATATTCTTTCATTGGACTTGAAAGGCGGAGCTAAAGCATCAATATATTATGGTTGGATGGAACCATTGAGAAATGGATACGGGAGACGTACATCACATGTCTTTACATAACCTGAGGTAAACGGATCAGTAGGCAAAGAGCTGTCAGTTACAATGCATTGAAGTTGATCGCCCACGGCCACTTTGACGTAACACGTTGGCTCGAAACAGCATCCTTGGACGGGATACATTTAATCGACTTTGGAATTGGCAATTGTTGACTTTGAGCGCTGCAAAAGATGGAAGTTCCACACCTTTGATTATTTTGCCTAACTGAGCGATAGAGCCAGCGGTAGTTAGGACAGAAAAAAGATAGGAAGCAATTCTATGTTTGATTCAGTGATTGAGATTGCTAGAAGTACTTTGTGCTGGTTTTGTGTTGGAAAGAGATTAGTATCGGCTGTGACATCGTACAATCAACTTACAAGCATGTCGGGTTTCTTGATTTTCCTGTGAAAACCAGTAATAAACAAGTCAGCGCTGTAGCGACTGTTAAAAAGGACAGTTATATTATTAGCGGGCTGTCGACACTACTCGGACCGCTCTACATTTTCAATCATGTGCTAGTGGCATCACTTTGAAGTGCCAGTGATATATATATATACATATTGATATATGTATTTTCGTGGCTTAAGTGTTGTTACTATTTTGGTGAATTTTAATACACATCTATATGTGATACTTATCATATGTCTTGCCTCAAAGTCTATACTTTATAATGAACACGGAACTGTCTTTTAATTTGTTTTTAAATAATATTTTATTAGTTCAATTACTGTATCGGCAGTTTCATGGCATAAATGCAGCGTGCGATCAAGAACCCGGTTATGATTTCTCCCAGGGCAGTGTTTTGAGTTTTCCAGTGAAGATTTTTTTACCAGCAACGCGGAATCTAAAAACAGTATATACAAATAGAACATAAATGTGCAGAAGGTCTATAATGGGATATAAATCATAAAACATATCGGGGCTAAGGCGAAAATAATTTATAGTTGAAAGGCGGAAGAATAGGAATGGAACAAAACAGCTCGTCTTTGTTCCCTTTTAGCAGTATTCGCGACGAGCACTCGGCTTAAATGTGTTACGAAACAATTCGTTTCTACTACATTTGAGAAAACTACAATGTTGCTAAGTTAAAGAGAAATGTGTGAAACACGTATGCGTTCCAGAATCGCAACAGCGCCATCTGTTGGTAGTGTTCTATTTCAGTTTACACAGCTCTTAGTACGTATCGTTTTACTTCGATATATGTACGTAATTACCTAATAAGATTTTTGAATTTGCGTTTTTAAACTCTACGTTTTTAAATAAAATCTTACTTCGATGCGCTATACGTAATTAATAGATTTTTGAATTTGCGTTTTAAACTCTAAATTTCTTAATAAAAAATAACTATTTATATACACAAATAGTGAATAACATCAAAAAGTAGTCTTAATTCTTAATTCACTAATTAGCTAATAATAACGAAAGTATCCCTAAAAGAGTAGAGATTTCTTATAAATTCACGTTTCGCCAGTCATCTTTTTATACGTATCTTTTCATAAGCAAGTTATTCGGGTACGTTTGCCGATTCCGTGCTGCGTGCTGCATGTCGTAAATGTCAATAATATTTTTCCTTACCTGGGGATACAATCTTCGCCGCCGAGATTTTGACTTAACAACCCACCTAAACCTACAAGCCACCAAGACTTTTTAAAATGAAATCTTAACAACATTTATAAATAAGGCTGCAATTGAAAACAATTTTTATAAGTAAAGCGACGCGGTCAGCAGCCTTAGAGCGTCGCCTTCATTTATTTATAACATTACGAGCACGCCTCGACAGAATTCTTCGCAGGAGGAATGCCAACCGCGGGGAAATATGTACAATGCACATTTTCACAGAATAACTAGGTTATTTGGCAGTGCTCAAATTGTTTTATAATCCGATGTCTTTTGTCCACAGTTTTATTATAGTTAACATTCATCTTATTTGTTTATGATACTCTCATTATTATTAGAATGTAACTGTACGAAATTTGAATGAAATAATACGCCATACAATTTATATCACATTCTATAGAATACCACTATGCTCACCGCTGCGCCTGCACTCCCACTGCTGGGCTCGGGACTCCTTTACATCTGATGCGCCTAATGCCTACATACATACATAAACTCACGCCTGTATTAACTAATGGGGTAGGCAGTAGATATGAGCGCCGTGGGCCAATTCCACGGCGGCGGCGTGGGCTAAAAAATGTTACGGCGGCGACGGCGTCGCGGCGGCGTGGCTTTAGAATTAGATGTTGTAATTAATAGAGATCAGTGTTTTATAGTAAAAAATAATCAAACACACCATTAGTTTCAAACATAGCTTTATAAGAAAGGAACACATAAGCAAAGTGTTTTTTTTTTTTTTTACAGAAACAAATCACGTTTTGATGAATAATAATATCTTATTATCAGCAAAACAAGTAAGCAAACATAAAAGAAATCACAAAAGAAGGAAGGAATCAATAAGGGCGGCTTAATTTTTCCTTGATCTAAATTTCAAACATAAACTTAAATACAAATTAAGCATAACGCTTAAGTTAGTAAATGTAAATATTTTAATTAAATTATTGTGAACAATAAATCTCTTCTATAATAATATAAGTAAGTTAAAAACACTATGAAAATATTAAATCTCAGCATAACTAAACAAAGTGAGCAAGCGCGAACGCATGAATGGTGCGCGTGCAAGTGGGATAGCAAGTAGCGACAAGACACCATCTATCTAGTAGGCAGAGGTGCATATCTGCACCCACATTTAGCCAGGTATCAGTCCCACGTAATAGTGCTTTATCCTTTTATACATAAACACTATTGGAGTAAACAGTTTTAATTTTACAAAAGGTAAAAATAAAGGCATGAAACTAGACAATTAAAAAATAAAAATATTAGTAAATTTATATCTTAATAATAAAGTTTTTAAATAAATGAAGATTAAGTTTTTAATTTTAATATGTTTAAATAAGTAATGTTTAAAATTAAATACTGCCTTATAATTTAAAATTCGAATATCCAATTACCCCCCAGCAAATATTTAATTAATTAGAAATGCTGTTTACATACATACCGGAATTTTCCTCGGGTAAAAAGCACAAATCCCACATTTTCACGCAAAGTAAGCATACAGCTGAAAGAATTCAAAAAATGCTTGGCTAGTTTTCACAAGTGTACATAACTGTATCTTCACAACTCAGGCTACTGGGTATAAGATTCAGACCATCACACGACTTTATAAGGAATTTAGATAGGTACAGTTTATCACGCTGTTTTAACCTTTTTTTTTATATACTGGCACGGCAAAGTGACTCCACTGTACCTGATGGTAAGCACAGTGGAGTCCAAAAAATTAATACCGACCAGCGAGAAACGATATGGTCACCCGCTGGTCGACACAATCATGCCGGCCTGCACAAATGCTTCTTCACTTCTTCTTTTTGGTGAACTTGTGTTAAGTATGCAGATTTACTCCCAATTTTTTCTTCTATCATTGAAGTATTCTTATGTAATTAGTAGATTATTTTCTTTTATAAAACTGGCACGACAAAGCGACAACATCGCACCTGATTCAAGTACTAAACTTTGAACTTAACACCTTTAAAAGTACCTCTACCACTGTCTAGGAATTATAAAATTACCTACATAATACTTGAACTTTAGGTACATCACAATATCGATTTCTAATACACCATCAGCCCATATACGTCCCACTGCTGGGCACGGGCCCCCTCTACCATTGTGAGGGTTTAGGCTTTAGTCCACCACGCTGGCCTAGTGCAGGTTGGCGGACTACACACATGAGAAATTCCTAAGAACTTTTAGGTATGCAGGTTTCGTCACGATGTTTTCCTTCACCGTTAAAGTAAGTGATAATTCATTGTGAATGAGATGTGTGCCCGGGGATTGAACCTGCGACCGCCGAGATTCTTGACCGCGCACCTAAACCTCGAGGCCATCACTACTCATCACAAGTAGTGATGGCCTCGAGAAGTAGTGATTTCTAATACGCTTTATGAATTTTATTGCTCTCTTTATGTATTAAAACAAAACTGGCTCCAACAGATTACACGTGTCCCTTTCAGTAAGCACTTGTCAACGAAGATAATCGTAAATAGCAGCGTCCCTACGAGATTTTCTGAAATATTACATACAATCATAAATGGGAGTTTATTGAGTATCGCTGCCATTGGTCGAAATGTTACCCTTTACGAAATTGGCCACAAAACCTTGCGGTGTTCAATTCACAACAGCTTTCCATCTCGTAAAAAACTAAATTACATAAACCGAATGCCGAGAAAAAATATATCGAATACTGGCGAATTCTGATTTAAATATCGAAATGCGTTGATATAGGGTTGCCCGCGATTTGACGTGAACTCCAATGTTTGATACATCTACTACAGTTACTAGCGACCCGTCATGATACTTTTTTTGTGCCACCAGCTACGAGCCAGCTTAACTTTTTCTTTTGGTCATTTTGACAACATGATATTCCTTTCTTTTTTTATCGCCTAAAATTATTTACCTACATACATATAGGTATATAGAACATATAGAGTGATGGTCATGAGGTTGAGTTTGGTTGAGAGGCGCGCGGTCGAGAATCTCGGCGGTCGCGGGTTCAAACCCTAGGCACACACCTCTGACTTTTCAAAGTTATGTGTGTATTCATAATGATAATATCACTTAGTTTAACGGTGAAGGAAAAATCGTGATGAAACATGCACATCCAAAAGTTATTAGGAATTCTTAGGTGTGATATCATAATCTCTTATTAGCCAGAGGTGTATTACCTATATACTGTAGGCAAGCTGCGAGCTACTACGAGAACTAATTTTTGGCAGGGATGTTATGGAGATCCGTAACCGTAACCGAAACTATCGGATATCCGAAATAAAAATAAATCCGTAACCGTAACCGTATCCGTTATAAAAGTTTCGAATAATTTCGGATAGTTGTGTATAAGGGTGGAGTCTAAAAAAAAACGACGCGTTTCGACTTTCGACAGGTTATTGTTTCACCGTTTACGCGCCACGTGAATCTTGCAGTTTGTTTGTTATTTCTAGTCATAACTTAACCTCTTTCATAACTAATTAGTTTCTTATTTAAGAGTCGATACTTAATTTAAGAAAGGCTTGTGTTAAGTAGCACTACTTCACCGAAACTTCATCTCAAATCAAAACACTGTGATAAGTACAAAGAACACTTATTGTTGAAACAAATTATACAACAAAAACCAAAAACATCCAAACAGCTGACACCTTTACAAAAGTGTCGAAAACAGTTATATTTTACTTAAATCTAATATCCTTAACCGAAACTATCCGAAATTTACGGATAATCCGAAATAATTACATATCCGTAACCGTATCCGAAACCGATATAATTTTATTCCTATATCCGTATCCGTATCCAGATCCGAAATATCATATCCGTAACATCCCTAATTTTTGGATGGAGGAAGTCGGCCACTTTTCGCTAGGCACAACCAGACTTACCTACGCAACTTCATCACATTATATGGTGCAATGATATGTGGTGACTATCGTGCCAGTTCACAGAAACATAGGTACTATCAGTTTCACAAAGGCATATGCTTTATGGCCTTTTGAAATACAACCTTCTTGTTTGCTCCTTTTCGTCCATAGCCGGTAATTTACTCCCGTCATATCTGGTAAGCTCGATAGTAATATCGCACTGGGCCCTGAGATGCGTCGCCAGGCTCGGCGCGGGGGATTTGCAAAGGGTCCGACGCGGCTAAACGTGTTAGTTCGCATTATTGAATATCGGGAATATGACAGCGTCCTGCGGGAGCCGGTATGTCGAAGGTCGGCTGAGTTTTAGCATACACTGCATTCTCAACGGGCCAGCGACCCAGTTAATGGATTTCCGACAGGATGGGTAAATAAAATTAAAGTGCTCGCTGAAAAAATGTTATGAAGCCTCGTGTGTATGCACATATTATTTTTATGCCTGGCTCGAGCTGGTTAGACCCTGCGTCTGCATGAAGTATACCTTATACTCAATGCGTTTAAAGAGAGCTCTGTTATGATAATTAGGAACACATAGCGAACAAACAGAAACCAGTAGTAGGACGTAGTCTATATCTATACTAATAAATAAAATTGGAGTGTATGTTTTGTCTGTCTGTCTGTCTGTTTGTTCCGGCTAATCTCTGAAACGGGTGGACCAATTTTAACGGGACTTTCACTGGCAGATATCTGATGTAATATGGAGTAACTTAGGCTATAAATTTTCGTATTAAAAATAAATAAAAATAAATTTTCCGCGCGGACGAAGTCGCGGGCACAGCTAGTTGGGAAATAAGCCGGAAAAACGAATTAAACCTCTTCCTCCATTATGTGGTTATAGAAATAACAGTCTGTCCTTATAAGGATACAGGCATATGTAGGTCTCGAAAATTGGTAAAATGGATTCAATCCACCCCATCGCGAATGGCATCAGATCGCCACCTAAAGTTAATGCAATTACAAGGCCACAATAAAGCGCGTGGCGTACAAGTATTACAAAAAAATTGTGCTCATCGCCGCGGATAATGGATGTTCTGCTAGTGGGACGTCACCGGCACGTCCATCGAGCACGCTTGATTTAATTACTTGCATATAGATGCGGGTATGTTTTACCACTTTTCATTGGATTAATGCCGATAATAAATGAAGGTTTATGGTTAATGAAGGTTTCAAGCAGTGATGGCCTCGAGGTTTAGGCGCGTGGTCGAGAATTTCGACGGTCGCAGGTTCAAACCCCAGGCACACACCTCTGACTTTTCGAAGTTATGTGTGTATTCACAAAGAATTATCACTTGCTTTAACGGTGAAGGAAAACATCGTGATGAAACCTGCACACCTAAAAGTTCTTAGGAATTTCTTAGGTGTGTAGTCCGCCAACCCGCACTAGGCCAGCGTGGTGGACTAAGGCCTAAACCCTCTCAGTTGTAGAGGAGGCCCGAGCCCAACAGTGGGACGTATATGGGCTGATGATGAAGGTTTCTCCGAGGGCGTAGTCTGAGGTACATTTCTGCACCCGTTTCGTCAGCTATTTAAATCCCTAATGGACGGAGCGAGCCTATTGCCGTTTTTGAACGCATTTCTACAATCTATGCTTGATAATATGTGTATGCAAAAATCAAATAGAGCTTGTACCGCGGTACTAACAAGGCAGTCTAAATATTGAAATAAATATTTTTTTTAATTAATCAATTTTCACAAATTGAAAGCCTCAGTGATATAGTTGGTAAGACACGAGTGCACGAAACATAAGGCCGTGGATTTGGTCTTGCCCCGCAACGAAAGAAGGTACTCGTATTTGGACGCACAATTATTTATTTGAGTGTGAGAACGAAACTTAGGGATCCTACGCAGTCCGATCTCTAACCAAACAGGCCACCAAAGTTGTCAAACGAAAACAACTTATTCAACACAAGTTAATGCAAAAATCAAACAATTTCACAATATTTGAGACCTTTATTAATCCTCGAGACAGAGTCACGCGTGCGTACATGCAAAAACAGCTCCCATAAAGATTCAATTTTGAGTTTCACTCGAAAGGCAAAATAACAACGTGAGCTATAAAAAACCTTATTTACGACTTATGAACGTCAAATAAAAACGACCAGTGGTTTGGAAAATAACCTTTACGTATTTATCGTGGCAACAAGGGCAGGTAAAAATTGTCTGGGCAACGTTCTTATGAAAACGTTGGTGAATTCTTTTTTCTGTTTTATTGGACGTGGTATTAACATTACCTATATAATGGCGAACTAGTGATGGCCTCGAGAATTAGGCGCGTGGTCGAGTCAAATCTTGGCGGTCGCGGGTTTATACTCCAGGAACACCTTTGACATTTTAAAGTTATAAGTATATTCATAATGAATTATCACATTCTTTAAAGGTGAAGGAAAACATCGCGAGGACACCAGCATACCTAAAAATTCTTCACAATTTCTTAGGTGTATAATCCGCCAACCCTCACTAAACTAGCATTGTGAAATAGGGCTTTACCGCTCTTAGCTGTAGAGGAGGCCCTTGCCCAGCAGTGGCACGTGTGTGGGCTGATGATGCAGATGATGATGATGATGGTAGTGGTGGTGGTGGTGGTGATGATGATGATATAATGGCAAATACTCTGAAGAGAAGTTACAACCTCAAGATTACAATCCGTCTTGAAATCTCATCGGTTCGTAACTACCTAGGACTAGGACTTGACAGACTAGACTAGACAGCCCTAGTAGGACTGTTCTTGATACAAAAAATAAATAAATGGAATGGATGAAAGCTTTAAGCTACCCTTAATAAGAATACGCATGCAAATGGATTTTCAAGGATACACATTAATTTGCCAATACAAAAGAGCTGAACACAGTTGCGGCATTATTAATTTAACCTCATTATATCCTGCAAAAGAAGAAAATACTGCGAAATTCTTGCTGCAAACAAAAAGGTCAAGCTATTTTCTCTTTCATATTAAACTGGGTCTTGTAAAGTGATACCAACATTATACGCGCCATATACCTAAACGCGCACCGTCCTTCGAGACACTATCTCGACCAACCTCTGAGTTTTCAATTTTATGTGTGTATTCTCAATGAGTTATCATGAGTTTGAAACTATGAGGGAAGGTATCGTGAGGAAATCTGCATGCCTAGGAGTTTCTTTACAAGTATTTTTTCTGATATCGCACTTCTTAAAGAAATTAAAATTCAAATGGAACATTTATCTGAATTAGCAAAAAACTGAGTATTAAATTCCTATTACTGATTTAATAATGAATAAATATTTTAGAAGTATTGTAAATTTAAAGAAATTAGGGTTACTTATAAAAAAAAAGATGGAAATATAATTTCACGTTTGACAAAATTTATTTTACAAAATTATTGTATCAATAGTGCGATATATGTGAACTCCACTGACCCGCACTAGGCCAGCGTGGTGGACTAAGACTTAGCCTTAATCCCTCTCAACCTGAGTAAATTCCGTACCCAGAATTTTAAAATATATGGGCTGATGATAATGATTTGTTCAATATTATTACTTTTTCAAAGAATACATGTTTAATCACTAAATTAATACGTCGGCGATAATTATTATCATTAGTGCATTCAATTTCAATAACATTAAACTGGGGATGAAATAATAGAATTTAATGATATTTCTATTCAATGCCAGTAAGCCACACCACAGTGCGGTTAAAAATTGATTGCGAACCGTTAGTGTGGCCAAATGGTGCTGAAACCAAAGAGGATTTTGTCAATGACTGTTTCAATGGATTCATAATTAAATTTTATTTTAATTACATACATACATTTTTATTTTCTCCAATTTCACAATTCTAATTTTTTTTTACGTCACACGTAAAAGAGGGCGAGTTTATTGCCGTTTCTCGGGCACAATTCCAGACTCTATACTGCTACTGATAATTTCCTAATATAATAAAACATAATATATATAATAAAACCCAATAACACATTGTCTGACCCGGGAATCGAACCCGACCATTTGTTTCCGCCGCACATAACTGAACCGTGAGACCACGAGCCAGTATTCCATTCTAAATAAATTTAAAAATATATTTTACAATAATAAATTAATTCATCAGTCGTGTCATCTATTAATCATGTCATGGAAATGAGAAACCACTCAATTATAAATCATCGAGAGCCGTGCAGCGTTCTTTTAAAAAAGTAATAGGCTATCAGGTGTGAACGAGGGCCGCATAGTAACTCATCCCCTTATATCACTAAGATTACGCCATTACAATGTCTGCGAAATTATGTTCGATAAACTTTTAAACGATCGCGGTAACCGTGGGCTCTCAGTGTCTCTTTATTTAAATGACGTCATAAAGAAATATCACCGCCCTAATATTGGCACATCTGTCGCCAAAAAGAAAAGAAGTTTCGATGTGACTTTTTATGGGGCACGCCGCACTTTCCGATGTTTAGTGGGAAAATGTTTCTTGATACTTGGTACGCCGTTTTGGAAGTCAAACTTGTTTTTATTACTATGGTGTATTTTAGCATAACGGTTGTTCTTTATGCCGTAATGTGTTTCATGACTTTTGTTTTTTATATTACAATTTACGAGGAAAATTGCTATAAAAATAATGATGTCGATCAGATGACAAAGGAAGTATTGAAGCCAGTTTATGTTTAGAATCATTTTGATTTATTTTTTTAGGCCAGAAACCGCATAAAATACATTTTTCTCATTTGCTTATATCCAACACTCGGTGACAGCACATAGCAGATATGTATAATATACTAATTACTCTACTTCTTTTTCTTTCACAAGTCACGTATACAGGGTGTATTCAGACCGTGATCGGAAACTAAGGCAGGTAATAGGTAAGGTGATTACAAACCCCCTGGCGTTAAAGAAAATTCTGACAAAAAATAAAAAAATTGACTTTTTCCATACAACCATCGGTATTAAATGTACGCGGTTTGTATAGAAAACGTCAAAATTTTTATTTTTTGTCAGAATTTTCTTTAACGCCAGGGGGATTGTAATCACCTTAGCTATTACCTGCCTTAGTTTCCGATCACGGTCTGAATACACCCTGTATAACATTTGAACACGCCCATAGAGTACATAGGTCACTTTTCATGCATAATCCATTGCACTCCATTCAAATACATATTTCTTTAACATATTGAAAAAATCATTGAATAAAGCTCTTTGAAAGTGAACATTTGCCGTACATAAAACACGGGGCTGAAACTGGTAGCCTGATTTAGTTCGGACTGTATCGCGGAATTATTAATGAAGCGCGGCTTGGTATTTCGGACGTTGTCGGACATGAGAAGCGACCGACACAAACGGGTGTTTAAACGCTCCTGCCATCGTTTTTGTAAAAGAAATAAAAGAGATTTTGGTGGCACGACAAAACACTAACACTTTATTTCAATCGAATCATTAAATACAAGTAGATCAAGTCAAAAAAAAAGGATGATTACGAACTTTTGTAAATGTTTAATTCTAAGATTTGTATTGTTCTACGCTTATCATATAATGCAAAATATTGCCAAGTTAAAAAAAATGTAATTACAAAACTTTTGTAAGCTAAAATTCATTTATTCCATTTACCAAAGAGTGACCATTAATCACAGTTCCACGTCATAATAGAATGTTATTATCTCCGTTGTGACCATTCAAATTGCACGATATCTAAACTTTAGAACTTAACGGGAACTAGCGCTCCCCAGAGCTCAGTTAATTAACAAGCGGAGAACTGTTTACATCACAGCAATCAAATATACAACAATGACCTCAATCTACAAGCCAACCTTGGCACAATTACAAATAATTTCCATATGTACCGACCAATTACAATTGACCCACGTGTTATTACAACGTAGATTGTACTTTTAATAAAACCTCAGCCAATTACCTAGAGCTAATTATGTTGGTCATATACTCCGTCATAGATTGAAAGGAACCATTAGAAGTAAGTTACCGCTTTGGAAAACCAAACGGGCACCTTTAGCTCCAGGCTCCCTTTTTTATTTACATACATACATACGTAACCTCACGCCTGTATTCCCCGAAGAGGTAGGCAGAGGTGCATTACTGCACCCGCATTTCGCCAAGTATGTATCAGTACCACGTAATAGGAGGCGAGCCTATTGCCGTTTTTCGGGCACATTTCCAGACTCAGTGCTGCTACTGAGAATTTCCTAATGGAAAACCCCCATAACACTTTGCCTGACTCGGGAATCGAACCTAGGACCACTAGATCGCACGACACATACTTATGCCGACGAGGCAGTCTTCTATTTATAGAAGTTGTATGTATTTTAAAATTGAAGTTTAAATAATTTTGATTTAGGTAAACTGCTCTTCGAGAGATAGGGAGATGGTACCTTTAACATTCCAGATTGGCACATCATCACTTATTATGTTTAAGCTAAGTCCCTATCGAAAAACCTACGCACCACATTAATCGCCAATAGAAATTATTGGTTCAGTAAAACAATAACGTGTTATGAACGCCATCTATATTTCTTGTTGGGCAACAACACAGAAAGCCATTACAAAGTCGTTTATTTGAACAAACAAAGGCAGAATTAGATACAGACCTTAATAGCTTTTAAAAGTAAAACATAACGTATAAAACTGTGTGTGAACCGCACGTTTGCGGGCCCATTAATATCGAAAGTTTTCTCTACCAATATGGTTGGCAGGCTGTGTGCGGTGCCTAATAAAAGATAAAAGCAGCTGTAACTCGCTCCTAAGTTCTGTACTATTAGTGAGCGGGATATTATTGCTTTTATTTGGACGTTACCGAGATTTTTCCTTTATTAATTTAATGGAATCTAATTTTCGCTTTCAATATCACCCATATTGGTTGAATGTGGGATAACACAGTCGTGCCACATTCGTAACCTATAGAGGCGGATAATATGCACAGCATAGAAGCAATACACCGAACAGTCGCATACATAGTTCTGACCTCACACTAGGATACAAGTCCTGTGTCGTGGGTATCAGAAACTACGAGAGACTTTTCGGTCTCACAAACACCCGGACCCGAAATAAATATTTGTGGATCACACAGATATTGGTCTTGGTGCGGGGAACGAACCCGCGGCCTCTCGTTTCGCAAGCTGGTATCTAGCCAACTGCGCCACGGGGCTTTCGACTTTTTTTTTTTTTTTTTTTTTTTTTTTTTTTTTTTTTTTTTTAAACTGGCACGGCAAAGTGACTCCACTGTACCTGATGGTAAGCACAGTGGAGTCCAAAAAATTAATACCGACCAGCGAGAAACGAAGGTCACCCGCTGGTCGACACAATCATGCCGGCCTGCACAAATGCTTCTTCACGCTTCGCTTAAAGGATCCAGGATCATAGGAAGGAGGGAACACGTGAGCCGGCAAAATATTCCACAGCTTGATGGTGCGGCAAAGGTAAGAGTTGGCGAACTTTTTGGTTCGAGCCGCGGATGTTGTGACCACAAAGCTGTGGCTTCGCATTTAACTTTAACCTTCTAAGACAACTGTGTTTATTTTATTACTTGAACCTAATATTGTTTTCAAGCCTGTGTACCCGTGAAGGTAGTCAGAAGTTATTACTACTACTTTTGGTGTTTTTTTTTATTTAATTTAATAGTAAGACTTTTGCAATGTATTGGCCAAAGTCCTGTAAAAGCACGCCGGGCTGCTACTAGGAACTTCCTCATAGGAAAACTGAAAAACACTTTCCCAACTCAGTAATAGAATGACAATTTGACAATTTGCCAACCCGCACTAGGCTAGCGCCCGTGCCCAGCAGTGGGTGACGTATATGGGCTGATGATGATGATGACTAGGCTAGCGTGGTGGACTAAGGCCTAAACCCTCTTAGTTGTAGAGGAAGCCCGTGCCCAGCAGTAGGACGTATATGTGCTGCTGATGATGCCAAAGGCCAAGGAGGTAGTCGTCTAATAAAATGAAATCAGTGATGCAATAAACTAGCAACAGAAGCATGAATACTTGGTAGTTTGGCATATCGGTTCACAAACATCATGGTGCTTGATTTCTGGATTAATATGGGTATGGCCAGAATTTTTAATTGCTCGTGGGAATTTACACTTTGACAGCTATAGATGTACTGAAACCGGTGTTGGTTAAAACATACATTAATAAATGAATTTAATATTTATAGATATAATAAGAATAAGAGTTATTCGTGTAATCGTAAGAAAAAGATAACAAAATGCAATTACACAATAGAAGTAGAATGAATGAATGACTTTATCCTACAATAAAGATAAGAATAAAAATAGAATATAAAAAACAGAATACAGTAAAAAGTGACAAATGGCGGTCTTATTGCTAATAGTGCTCGTATATTTAAACTATTTATTTATGGTCTTTTGAAAAAATGGTGGTGAAAGGTTGTGAACTAAGCCATTATTTTATGTGTATGACTTTTTAATGTATTTATTTGTTCTTCCCCGTTTTTTATTTCAAAACAGCTTTACTTAATTCTTGCCAATATTTACTTCGACTTTGTACCAATAAATAAATTTTGAACTCCTTAGCCAGTCTCAAAAACCGCTACACTGATTGTCACTAACCATACACATAATGTCATAGGAAATATTAAGTAACATAAACTTATTTTATTTTTGAAAAGTTTGTATAATATAATGATCATGGCTGAAGTCAGGGGCAGGACCTAGTATACACTAAATGTATACTCAGTTAAACACCAAGTACTCTGACAATACGATTGCTTATAGTTTCAAGATTACGCTGAGCTTAGCCGTGTCTGTTAATTAAATTTACATTGTCTATAATTAATTGCTAAGCACACATCATAATAACGGCCAAAACAATGTAGTAAATTATTAGAATTGAAGCAAGTTCTTAATAATTTTCTAGATTTAATATAATTATGGCATAAAATTGAAATCTTTTTGAGTGTGTTAATTAAATTTTGTGAATTATTTGTAAGTAGTGTTTATTGGATTGCAAGAGAGCGCTTGGTACAACAAATTTGAGTTTAATTAATTTCAAAATACTTAATGAATGTTTCGTGGCTATTTGTAAACCTTTTTAAAGTATAAGTGATAAGATACCGAGTCTATAATAATTTAATAAACTTCATTATAAAGGATAAAACAATATATTTTATGTTTGTAAATTAACCAACTTCAAACACCACTTTTTCTTCTATGAAAAATCTTGCTATAAAGGAATTGAGAAAAAGCTAGACTTTTTTTTGGTTACCTCTCCTACACGTAAAGCGGGGTTGTTTTCTTGTCTCACATCTTTTCCATAGTGTTGGTTATCATTAGGTAGTTCTTCTTTAAAACATTGAGAGGTTGCTAAGATGAATTCTTGATATAGATATCCGTTTGCTAGATATTCAGCTTTAAAACACATTTTTTAGGGCTATTTTCCTTCTCTCTTATAGCTAAACGGTTTGGTCAAAAAATATTTAAAAAAAATGACGATACATGTACATGTGATGAACTTTTGTGACTGTTGCGTGTATTTATTTATTTATAAAGAGAAACTGTAACGGCTTAGATATCTTTGTTACTTCGGGGGTAATAGAGGCCTAGCTTGTATATTTGCGCTTACTTGAACAAAACATCTTTTAATAAAACTTTGTATATTTTGGATATATTATTATGGGTAACTACGGAACCCTATTCTTTGCGTGGCCTGTCACGCACTTGGCCGATTTTATAATATTACAACAGGCCGAAGCAGGCCCGTCAGTACGTTATTCAGTTAAGATTTACTACTGGAGGCATCAAACCCGTCGGCATTCAGAAGCAACCACAAAGTCATTGCGGCAATCAGCCGTCAGTCGCATAATATAGTCTACGCGTTCTGTCAATTCAAGCCACTGTATCTTGGAATTGCTTCCAGTTGCCCTCTATTTATGCTGAACTGCATCCAATCAATGTACCACCAATGGACTAATACGGAACTAAATGAAATATTTCGAAACTGCCTTGTGGTCTCGCGGTACAAGTATGTGCCGTGCGATCTAGAGGTCCTGGGTTCGATTCCCGGGTAGGGCAAAGTGTTTTTGGGTTTTTCCATTAGGAAATTCTCAGTAACAGCACGGAGTCTGGAAATGTGCCCGAAAAACGGCAATAGGCTCGCCCCCTATTACGTGGGACTGATACATACCTGGCGAAATGTGGGTGCAGAAATGCACCTCTGCCTACCCCTTCGGGGAATACAGGCGTGAGTTTATGTATGTATGTTTGTATTTCGAAATAAACCAGTGATTCTCAACTTTGTGGAAGTATTTCATATATTTAGTTGTTATTTTGCAACGATCAAGTAATGTTTTCGGCCACAGATTTTTTTTATAATTCCCACGACATTAGTTTGTTAGACATGACATTAGGGTTCCGCCTTCGATTTCTATGTCTTGCAAAGTCTATTTATTTACTAACAGTTTTTACGGATATCGTAAACGGTAGACTTAATACCCAAGGACTATACGGCTTATTAAACAAATACACCCTACAGCCACATACAGAGTTCTGGTCCCACACTAAGATACTACTCTTGTGTGGTGGGTCTCAGAAACTACGATAGACTTTTCGGTACCACAAAAACCCATACCCAAATAAATATTTGTGGATAACACAAACATTTGTCTCGGTGCGGGAATCGAACCCGGAGCCTCTCGTTTCGCAAGCTGATGGCTAATTGCGTCACGGGGTTGTCAATGTAATCTAGACTTTTTTTAATAGCAGCACGTATTCTAGAATGGTATCCTAAAAATGACAATAGGCTAGCTTTTTAACACCAGTGTCTTAAAAACACAGCTGTTGTAACGTGTATGCAGATGTACACGTCTACTCCAGCAATACTGGAGCGAATGCAATACGTGTGCAAATTTTATTCAATGATAAGCGTCTGTTATCAACCGCCGAGTATTAATTTCATACATCAAATTCAATAAGTTTCGAAACCATTTTCACCGATGAAGAACCACTGAACTAAACGAATGTTAAGTCCTCACCTAAATAAGAAATTGCACCGAACGGGCACCGTATCTCGCTCCATTAGTTCAAATAAACCGTTGGCGGCGTGAATCGAAACTTTTTCTTTATTATAAAAGAATGCGTCTCGATGGCCGGGCGCGGATTGTACTGAGTTAAGCTTCTTTAGTGCCGGAGAAAAATTACTCCAGCGTCACACTTCTGCGCGTTCAGTACACGTTATTCTATTATTTTCTGATCCACAAATATACGCGGCACAATCACTTCGTTTTTCATGTGATATCGAGTGGAATAAACGAGGATTTGGATAGGTTCTATGTTTGGTTAGAATCGAAAGATTTGCGTGTAGGTAGTAGCGATATATGAAGACGCCACATCTGTCAATGTGGTAGAAAATCCAATTAATTTGAGAATACATTTTTATGCTGATAAATACTTACGTCGTCATGTTAATGTTTGAGGATTCAAAACATTTAGCCAAATACGGTATTTTTGCATAGACATAGACCTTTTCCAAAAACCTGAGCATCTTATAAGAAATTGCCTGCATCCAGCTGTTTCCTATCCTTATGAGATCGTTAGTCCAACTGGGTTTCGTGGTGTCCACTTAAAAATCTATATTTATTTTAATGTACTTTATTGTACCCTTTACAAGAATATAACAAAAATAAAATAAACATCATTAAACAATACATACCTATAACAGGCGGTCTTGTCGCTAGCTGCGTCCACATCCAGACAACCAACGGTACTGGAATGTAGTTGAGGCAGTTAGTTGATTTCAAAAATCTTATTACTCCATCAGCCGTCAGTACGTACCATACGTACGTTCCCATAGTGATCGCTTCATTTCTAATCCAATCTAGTACAAATAAAAACTATTTTCATTCTTATTGTCTTGTTAGTTTTATATTTTTTGTTTAATATTCCGTTATTTTAATAGTTATCGTGAACTAAGAGGGATTGATGTCTGCGTCACAAATACAACACACTTGCAGGCGTCAATGCTTATTATATTTTTGATTATTTTTATTTTCATTGCAAATAAACTAAAAAAAAATACTTCTTTAAAATTTAATAACTATTAAAGAACGAATTTAAAAAAGTGAAGTGTCAGGCCGTTATCAGAGCGGTCACTCTTAAGTGGTTATTGAATAGTACCCGACCTTTCAAGATTAGGGGACGAAATCACTCTCCGAAACAGCGGCCATTGTGCGCCCTTACCGATCCGTGTTATTCACATTCCTTTGGCGAAGTGCATGATGGCTTCGAATATCTGACTTTTCTAATCTTTTTGTGTATGTCGTAGTTTTAAGGTAAAGAAAAACATCGTTAGAGAACATGTACACGTAAAAATTCTTAACTAGGATTTTTAAGTATGAGGGTCACCAACTAGTGATGGCCTCGAGGTTTAGGCACGCCGTCGAATCTCGACGGTCGCGGGTTCAAACCCCAGGCACACCACTCTGACTTCTCTAACTTATGTGTGTATTTACAATGAATAATTATCATTTACTTTAACGGTGAAGGAAAACATCGTGAGAAATCCTGCACATCTAAAAGTTCTTAGGAATTTCTTAAGTGTGAAGTCTGCCAACTCGCACTAGGTCAGCGTGCTGGACTAAGGCCTAAACCCTCTCAGTTGTAGAGGAGGCCCGTGTCCAGCAGTGGGACGTATATGGGCCGATGTTGATGATGATCAAGGTCACCTACAGGCTCTAGATCAACAGAGTAGGACAGGACATATAGGCTGATACCTATAATCTCTGTGACAAAACCAGTGCTATGAATTTTCAATTCAATAATCCAAAGGTTATTGAAGAATGCCTAGTTGTCTAGGGAATCATTCATTACATTATTTCTCACTTGAAAGTTATATGCTCGGTAAACATGACTAATATCTGCCCGCTTAAACGCGACTATCAGTGTAATTACTAATCTATAACCTCCTGAGTTCCAGAGTACAATTTTTCTGTATTTTCTATTGATTTTTGGCTAAGTACTTCTAGATATGATACACAATTGAGGAGTATTTTGTTTTTAAGCCCTTATATAGGTATGTTTTGTTTCATAGAGAAAAAAAATGGATTGATCTGTTATTATCTGTCACAAATTTTTTTTTTTGTTAGATGTTCTAAATTAAGGACATCAGTACTCAGGAGGATAATTTTGTTGAAATTGTCATGGAGATACAGTTTGACTTCACTGTCGATGTAATGAATACATATCCGTATACGCGGTTGAAGTTATTCGCTAGTGTTTCATTGGCTTTTCAATTTGTCGTCGGTATGTGCTCAGTCGCATTGGCTTTGCCGCCCCAACTAGCAGTTCCACTAACCGGATACCGCACATCGGCGCACGGAATGAATTTAATATATTTTCAACTCTTGCTTTATGAAATGTAACAGTTATATCATTGAAGTCAGTTGCGGTTTTCCATAGAAACCCAAATGCGTTACACGTTGATAGTGTAATGTCTATTTTATAATTGTTTATTGTGTGGTAAGGATATTCTCATTTATTTGTCAATTTGTTTTTAAATAAAGATAAGAAACTTAATTATTTTTCTGAATTTTTTAAAGCAAACTGGGCTTTTGGGCTTCTATGGAAGTACCGCCACTGATTGAAGTATCATCAAAATAGTAAGAAATAATTCAAGGGTTTTGTAATAACGTTAAAAACTAGTTATTAACAGTAACGTACGGCTTCACTGTAAGAATATATACCCAAGGACACACTCAAATTGAGATTTTTCAAGCAAACAGTTGAATAAGACTAGAAAGGAAATCTCATCATGCCGAGCGTGCCAAACCTACGATTGATATGATAGTCTATCATATTTTTGACACGGCCGCTTCTTAGTAATTCGGGTAGCGTGTAATATCAAGACTTTTATAGTTGTGTGCCAACCAATAGCAGCCCTTCATTTTTGTTTAAAATTTTTATCATTGATCGTGTAAGCAGTGATGGCCTCGAGGTTTAGGCGCGCGGTCGAGAATCTCGGCGCTCGCGGGTTCAAACCCCAGGCACACACCTCTGACTTTTCGGAGTTATGTGTGTATTCACAATGAATGATCACTTGCTTTAACGGTGAAGGAAAACATCGTGTTGAAACCTGCACACCTAAAAAAGTTCTTAGGAATTTCTTAGGTGTGTAGTCCGCCAACTCGCACTAGGCCAGCGTGGTGGACTAAGGCCTAAAAGCCTCTCAGTTGTAGAGGAGGCCCGTGCCCAGCAGTGGGACGTATATGGGCTGATGATGATGATCGTGTAATCGTAGTGGAATGAATAGGTGACAGACAAGCGGTAACACATCGTCCCCATACAAAATACTATCCATTTCCCTTTTAATCTTATTCAGCTGTCCTGTGCAAACACCCAATAAAAATTCTATTGCCAACCCCGGCAAAAGAACCGCGGATTCTCTCGGTTGAACGCGTCATTTTTTTTTTCTTTTTTATGGGAAAGGAGGCAAACGAGCTAGTGAGCCACCTGATGATAGGTGGTCAACACCGCCCATGAACACCCATAATACCAGAGGAACTATCGGTGCGTTGCCTCGGTTATGCCTGGATTACTCGAAACATAACCCTTGTGTGTTGAGAATGAGATATACCCAATGGGTAGCAATAGGTTAGTCTTTTATTTAAATGTTAAAATCTGGCATCATCATCCTAATACGTCCCACTGTTGGGCACGGGCCTTCTCTACAACTGAGAGGGTTTAGGCCTTAGTCCACCACGCTGGCCTAGTGCGGGTTGGCGGACTACACACCTAAGAAATTCCTAAGAACTTTTTAGGTGTGCAGGTTTTATCACGATGTTTTCCTTCACCGTTAAAGCAAGTGATAATTCATTGTGAATACACACATAACTTCGAAAAGTGAGAGGTGTGTGCCTGGGGTTTGAACCTGGCATATGTGTACAAAAACACTTCGTTAATCCTACTTAATAACTTGGAAGAGTATGTACATATTCGTGTTTGTTAATGTTTACTCATTAAACAAGGTATATTTAACTACTTGAGTAACTTATGCTATCGCTGCGTAAAGCCTAGGGTGGTCGGCAGTATTCCACAAAATACAAGGAAAACTGTTCCTTAACACTTAAACAGGTGAGCATAAGATTCCTTGGCGTCATCACAACAGTTTCTAAGAAGCGACACCGGCGTCTCTATCAAGCGGTGACTAAGTAAAGACATTATGTTTACGAGTAACATTTTTACTCAGTTCCAGGTGCGAACGCTCTACTATTGATCATAAACGTTAGACATAATGTAAAATTCAGCAACGCGACGCTCCGTCGACGTCTGCGCGACGCAAAATAATACGTTGTGAAGCTTACCGTGATTAATGTGCCAGCTAGATGCCGCCATAAATACACCGTCTACCGCTGCAGCGCTTTTTACCCTCGCATGAAACATGTTTTACAGCGTTCGACTTGAATTACGGGCGACAGATTAGCCTTGCGCTAAAATACGTTTAGTTTAAATTTAATACGTAAACGGTCGGTTAGTTCGCGCCCGGCTTCTGGTTTGGTGTGCCTGTGTGCCGTATCGGGGACTCCGTCGCTCTTTCCACATTGGTCCACATCGAATTTCCCCGGCGAACATGAATTTAGAAATTTAAATACGCGAGAAAAATTAATATAGGTGTTGAATTGATAATCGTTTTTAGCATGAATGCAGAAGATTTTTTACATACATACATACATAAACTCACGCCTGTATTCCCCGAAGGGGTAGGCAGAGGTGCATTTCTGCACCCACATTTCGCCCGGTATGTATCAGTCCCACGTAATAGGGGGCGAGCCTATTGCCGCTTTTCGGGCACACTTCCAGACTCCGTGCTGTTACTGAGAATTTCCTAATGGAAAAACCCAATAACACTTTGCCCGACCCGGGAATCGAACCCAGGACCCCTAGATCGCACGGCACATACTTGTACCGTGAGACCACGAGGATTTTTTAATATTTTTAAAATAGAAAACAACAAGCTAAACATGCCTACACTTGACGATAGCATGCCTTTTATATAAGACGAAGATCCATTTATTTCTATAAAATTACAATAAAATAAATATAATTTATTTATTAAAATTATTATCTATTGATAGACTGAAATCTAAAGCTATGATGCACTAACATATACAATGCTATATCGAGCCAAATGTTTTATTTTTAGTAAATAAAATTAGCGCTGTTTGTAGGTTATTATACGAAAAGTAATCCAATGAAATCACTCTAAAGAGACATATTAGCTTTCCGCAGGCGATTTCATATTTCAAATGCGGTTTTCAAACAGCGAACTGAAGTAATACATTAGCATACAAGATACAGTAGCAGGTAAATAAGTTAATTCTAAGTTAACCAGTTTAATTATTATAAATATTAGCCCTATATAAAATATTTTCTTGCAATAAACTGCACATAAAAGATGCGGCAATAGATAATTTAGATTATAGTTTGTAAATACAGAACATGTGTGCGGCGGGGCGAGCGAAACGGACAATATTCCTCCCCGGGGACGAATAAAAATAATATACACCGGGATCAAGTTAATCCGATGATAAATGAGGGCCGCAACAGAGACGTATTACTACAGTAAAACCACTAACAACGCTGCCGTAATTAAATAATAAATGCGTCGATAGATATCGGATGCGAACGTTTTAGAAGAACATGGCAAACTACAAATGAACACGAGAATACTGTTGATTGAAACTCGGTGGATTTTGAAACTACGCACTATTGATGAATTTATAAACAGCTTAAGTTTATTGGCACATGTGCTGCTTCTTCAAACCTTAAGCGTAATGTGAAATATAATTTTAGCAGGCGGTATTAATGTACCGAGTGATGAACGATTTCGTACTCTGCTTGGTGCTTATAACGACAAACCCTATTGAATATACATATGTATGTATGTATGTATGTATAAGACATGGGACGCGATATTTTCACAACCAATGAACATATTAACACACCTCTGACTTTTCGAAGTTGTGTGTGTATTCACAATGAATTATCACTTGCTTTAACGGTGAAGGAAAACATGGTGAGGAAACCTGCACACCTAAAAGTTCTTAGAAATTTCTTAGGTTTGTAGTCCGCCAACCCGCACTAGGCCAGCGTGGTGGACTAAGGCCTAAATCCTCTCAAAGTTAGAGGAGGCCCGTGCTCAGCAGTGGGACGTATATGGGCTGATGATGTTGAACATATTAAGACATGAAATAAATATATTATTTATTTTGTTTTTTATTTTTTAATAGAAATTTCTCATTGGTGTTCGAGGCCTGGAAGTACATAAATTATGAAAGCTGCTTTCCGAACGGAGTGGTAACAAAATGGTTGAATGTAAAATACAAACCAAAAACTCTAGATCGCTCGGCGTATGCTTGTTCCATCGAGGCGGCAGGATCAAAATGCAATAGACTCACATATGTACTACTCGTATTATGTGGGACGTTACGTACGTGGAGTTATGCACCTCTATCAAAACTCCATCAACTCCAAACCACACGTCACATAAAAACAGTTCATCCACGACAATTACCAAACAGGTCCAAATAGACCAAAACGAGACACAGATTAACTAAGTACAATATTGATCAAGTCATTACAAGCAATTCGAAAACGTTTCCGCAAATACACAAATTGTATATGAATTTATTGCCTCACAATTCACAGGGTCGTTCGTAAGTGGGCCTAATATTCGGAATTATGTATCGACGCAGCCCTAAACAATGTTACAGTTTAAACAACGACTTGGAGAGGAAACGTTCAAGCCAAATTGACACTCGTATTAACTCGTATTTCGATGCATTAAGGGCCATAACCGCGTGCAAACGTGCCAAATTGTAACTCACAGCTAATAGTGCAGTATGATATTTGAACAAAGCGGGCGAGAATGCTAGGATATGTACAGAAGTCCAAAGGCAATAATGGAGAATGCCATTGTAACATTTGTAGCCAACTGCGTGAATCGGCAAACTAAATTAGCTTTGTTGCCTACAACAGTTCGTTTGTGTTGAGTCTAATCGTATATTACGGGAAGATACGCGTTCGCCAGTCCGACTTACGGGCGAACTCGATTCTAGTCTGTTGAAATGAAAATAGTTACAATTATTTAGTTAGAAATGTTTGCAATAAATGAAAGAGCATGTAGCTTGGATAATACAGAAACAAAGATTCGAATGTATGTAGGTATGTATAATAAATGTATCAATAAATGTTTACAGGTTGTAGTCAGTTTCTCCAGGGCGCATTTGTATATAAAAATAGGAGCTTATATCCTTCCTTAATCTTTCCTTTATCTCCATAGCAAAAAATATTCAAACTGGTTCAGTGGTTTAGCAGGAAAAGCAACACAAAGCCAAGTATAGTTATATATTTTGCATATATAATGTTAGGTATCTATGTGTTAGTTTAGACAGTACAGTATAAATTATAGAACCTAGTATCTAGCTTAGACTATATAAATGGAGCGTCTGTATCGGAACAAATCCAATGTCTCATTGAAATCGAATCTTCATCATTTTAAGCATTTTTTAATTTATTTTTATACAAAAAAAATTGGCATTCATTAAATACTTTTCAATGCACTTACGCTACCTATAAATAAAATCATATTTTCACAACACAATAACTAAAGGTTTAAAATATTATTTCTAATTTATGACTATTCTGCGCAGTCAATCGTTAACAATGAGCAAAATTTAGACGATTACTAAATGAAGTTCCTAATTTCAGAATTACGCGCATATTGTATCAAATGTACTGCGTTTATGTAGTTATTTTGCAAGCTATTTAGCCGTGATTTAAACACGTTAATGCCGGCTGGATTACGGTTATAAATGAGATTTGTTTGTCGAACTAAGTGCTCTATTCGTTAAATTGCCGAATAAATATAAATTTATTTTTGCACACGAAATTAAATTGCAGAAAAATATCAAAACTGTAATGATAATGTTGTATTAAGGGCAGACTAATGTTGAAGATATCGTTAATATTGCAGAAGATACGACAGCAGTATTTTTGATCTTTAAATTATTATTTAAATAATATCTAATATTCTAGATGAAATGCTAGATTCGTCAATCGCACCCAGGATATTTCACAAGATTTTTATTTCAAAACACCAAAATACTTCAACTTTAGCAGTTTAATTATTTATTGAAAAATGGATAAATAAATTATTTATGCCAACAATTTTTTCGCCAATCAAACACGGAAAAAACATCATATTCGGTCCCTTCGTGTCGGATCTACAATGCCAAAACCAGAAACGTCAAGCAGCCTATTTTTCGCATAGTGGCTTCAAAGCTAAAGAACCAAGAAATTCCTATACAACCCAAGAGCTAATAAGAAAATAAGCTTAACTATACGTGTGTAGTGAAATTGCGTCTTACGCCGGCAAAATAACTCCACATAATAAAAATGCTGGGCGTTATAATAATTCCGCATTACACGCTCGGACTGGGCGGAGTGGCGGGAATGTATAAACTCGGAATAATACCAGACGTTTTGCAATATTCTGAGATTATTTAAGGCCTGTGTCCTATCGTTCTGGCTGAACCATACAATGCGAGACCTTATAGCCAGGGAGAAAGAAAAAAAACTTAATATTTTTGCATCTGCTTCATATTATGTTAAAATTATTGCTTCGTCGTATACATGTGTTAGTTTTATGTGGAATTTAAAGCATTAATTGGTTAAGTGATATGAGACACCTTCTTGAAAACGTCTTAGAAATCCCAAAGATAAAAACATATTTACAAAATACACCCAATAGTCACATGGTTCTGATCCCACACTAAGATACAAGTCTTGTGTCGTGGGTATCAGAAACTACGAGAGACTTTTTGGTCTCACATACATCCAGACCCGAAACAAATATTTGTGGATTACACAAACATTTGTCTCGGTGCGGGGATCGAACCCGCGGCCTCTCTTTTCGCAAGCTGGTGCTCTAGCCAACTGCGCCACGGGGCTGAAAACTAAAACAAACTGTTATAGTTGTATGAACTACTTAAATTCTAACACCAGATAATGACTTTATCTTCCAGAATTATAAGTGCACTGGCACTGGTAATTGTATGTATTTGTTAAATAAAATACCCATTGGCAAATACAATTACTTGTTGAAACAATTATGACGGTCTGATGCTAAAAAGTCGTGATGGCCTCGAGGTTTAGGCACGCGGTCGAGAATCTCGACGGTCGTGGATTCAAACCCCAGGCACACACCTCTGACTTTTCAAGGTTATATGTGTATTCACTAATAAACATTACGTACTTTAACGGGGAAGGAAAACATTGTGATGAAACCTGCACACCTAAAAGTTCTTAGGAATTTCTTAGGTGTGTAGTCCGACAACCCGCAGTAGGCCAGTGTGGAGGACTAAGGCCTAAACCCTCAAAGTTGTAGAGGAGGCCCGTGCCCGGTAGTGGGACGTATATGTACTGATAATGATGATGCTAGCCTAAATATTATACATTATATTCGCGTTACAAAAAAAACATCCAGAAAATAAACACAAACGTCCATGCGAGTTCACCCGATACGCCGCAGAGCTAAAGCAATGATTTCTCCAAGTTTATTTTGTGTAAGTTGGCTAGCAAGACGTCTCTGCGAACCGAGCCACGCATTCACGTACAATTCAGTAATAGCAAAGGTAAACACAGAGATATCCCGCTCCCCACTGCAATAACAGAATAACCACTGTGTAATTTGCCTCCCACTGCGCACATTTCTAATGTAAACTAAAGAATAATTACAAGATGTTAGTATAGTTCGACAGAGAATTACATAAATATGCTTTGTCTGGATCTATACTGATATGAAAGCTGAAGAGTTTGTTTGTTTGAACACACTACGATCATTAGAAGCGAAGCAGCCATGGAAAATGTGGCAAAACGGATAAAGAATATTCCTTTTGAAGTCTAATATAATTTATATTCTATTTTATGTATTTTAATTTATTTTATCTATTTTAAAAATCGTGATGGCCTCGAGGTTTAGGCGCGCGGTCGAGAATCTCGACGGTCGCGGGTTCAAACCCCAGGCACACACCTCTTTGCTTTTTCGAAGTTATGTGTGTATTCTCGTTGAATTATCACGTACTTTAACGGTGAAGGAAAACATCGTGAGGAAACCTGCACACCTAAAAGTTCTTAGAAATTTCTTGGGTGTGTAGTCCGCCAACCCGCAGCCCTAGGCCAGCGTGGTGGACTAAGGCCTAAACTCTCTTAGTTGTAGAGGAGGCCCGTGCCCAACAGTGGGACGTATATGGGCTGATGATGATTTTATGTATTAAGATATCGTTTATTTAGTTCCCAATCGATATTTTTTTGTCAGTTCTCTCCTTTTTCACGGTTCCCGCCGCCGATGTACTGCCTTTTGTGCCTGTTTCGACTCCTCTACAACGCGTTACCCCTCTTGGCATGTGCCAAATACATATTTGCCATATACCTACTCCTTCACTGCCTCTTTTAATTCTTTCTGTCCACTCCCTAAATGTTAAAGATCAATATATCGTTAATACGTTCACTTTTAACTGACAGCCTTCTTGATATTGAGACGCCATGGTCTCGATTCCCGGACTGTGACAAATATTTGTGTGATCTAGAAATCATACTTAGACGCGAATATTAATTCCATAGGCATCTAGATGCTATAAAAAGACACTTATTGTATCTACTAATAAAAGACTTGTATCGTAGAATTTGATTAGATAGAAGCGAGCCATAATAATATAATTAAAACAATTTAGGCAAACCAATATTATTAAAATCAGAGACTTCAATATATCTTGTGTCGAATACAATCTTTGACAGCCCCGTGGCGCAGTTGACTAGACACCAGCTTGCGAAACGAGAGGCCGCGGGTTCGATCCCCGCACTGAGGCAAATGTTTGTGTGATCCACAAATATTTGTTTCTGGTCTGAGAGTATGTGAGACCGAAAAGTCTCTCGTAGTTTCTGATACTCACGACACAAGACCAGTATCTTAGTGTGGGTTCAGAACTATGTATGTGACTGTTGGGTGTATTTATTTATTTATATCTATGACAGCTTCAAAACTCACTCTCTAAATAGCTGACGTGGCATCCATAGCTTCAAACTGCACACTGGAGGAATAGACCAAAATGAAACTGGCAACTGCGCTCGCACTTCAGCTTC
The DNA here is from genome assembly GCA_907164795.1 of Hemaris fuciformis. Lineage (NCBI taxonomy): Eukaryota > Metazoa > Arthropoda > Insecta > Lepidoptera > Sphingidae > Hemaris > Hemaris fuciformis. The sequence continues at coordinate 12,969,407 of OU015438.1, read as the reverse complement.
ATGATCCTCAAATAATACCCGCGGAGTTAAGACGCTATGATTCACCTGGAATTTACCCAGTAAATGCATTTTTCTGCTACCCTTTATTACGAGCATGTAGCAGTAAAAGTATTTTTTTACGTTAATTCTTATTTTGGTCATGACTAAACTTTAAGAAATTATCTGATTAAAAACGTAGCAGTCATATATACTTCTGACTGCAACAAGTTTTTTGAAAAAAGCAAATTAGGAAGCAGGTCAAAAAGGGAAAAAGGTTTTGTGTTAGTAATGAAATAACACCTCGTTTAGTTTTTTGTCAATATTATAGTCAATTGAACCGCATAAGAGAGTTTTCATTGCATATAATAGTTTTTTGGTGTTACTAACGGTTTTGACAATTTTCAATTTAGTTATGCCTGTTATTTTTTCAATATATATATAAAAACAGTCTTACGTCAATGAAACGCCATCAAACCGATTCCGATGTCACAAAAAGATTAACTGTTTTTTTTTTTGTCGAAAATATAATGTATTTCATAAACGTCGCTTATTTTGAAATAACAAACATTACTTTAATTTTATTTACTTAAGATTGATATCCTTACATAATTGAAATAAACGACAACCTAATTCACAGTGTTAAATAAAGTGAGCTCGGATCAACTTGAGCCGCGTAATATCGTGCATGTTCCCAATTTTTGATGCAAACTATGTTGAACTTGTCACTTATAGGTTGACGCTCAAACAGGTTCCGTAATAAGGCGAGATCAATTAAGGCGTGTTCCTCATGTGGTAATATAAAGTGGTCATATAAATTCACTAGCGCCCATTACCCAGTCATCTTTTTACATGTCCTTTTTGCAAATTAGGTTGTCTGGAAGAAATCACAGTCAGTGATAAGACCGCCTATTGTCACTTAGTCCTATGTATTCCTTTTTTTAATTTTGTTTTGTGTAATATGTCCATGGTGTAAAATAAAGTGTTTATAAATAAAATAAATAAATAAAAAATAGCGCCTGAACCTAAGAAGGCAACGGTGTATTCCTACAATCACGTTTTACCAATTGTTATTCACGTACACGTAAATGGGGTGACCCCGTTATCGCTCTCCGGGTAGATTTCCAGACCCCGTGCTGCGCTACGCTTTAAAATTGTCAAGTTGGTAATAGAGCCGAAGGCTTCTTTATCACACGTCGCGTGATGCTGCGTGATCATCGCAGTCACAACTCACTACATTAACGTTTAATTTATATCGGTGATATGTGCCCTTTTTAAGGATCATCATCACCCCTTTTACATCCACTGCTGTGCACGGGCCTCCACTACAACTGAGAGGGTTTAGGCCTTAGTCCACCACGCTGGCTTAGTGCGGGTTGGCAGACTAATACCTAAAAAAATCCTAAGAACTTTCAGGTGTGCAGGTTTCCTCACGGTGTTTTCCTTCACCGTTAAAGTACCTACGTGATAATTTTTTGATTATACACACATAACTTTGATAAGTCAGAGGTGTGTGCCTGGGGTTTGAATCCGCGACCGCCGAGATTGTCGACCGCGTGTCTAAGCCTAGAGGCCATCACGACTTTTAATGATACCTATAATATCATACTTCTTTCATAAACCATTCTCTGTACCAGCAAATTAATGTATCACAAAATACCGCACGTTCCACTGGCGCTTAACTGAAGTATTCCTCCTTGCAGCTCGCCACACGTATCGCGATGTAACGAAGCCCAAGAATTCAGCTGCCAAAAGCGTGCATAGTTGAGCGGATATAATCCGTGAGCGCTGAATTTCGTCGCCGCAGCGCGCTCGTGCTGCATTGTGTTTGGTCACCGAGCGTCGCGTCTTGCGCTTGTTTGTGTACTTGTTCCCGGATGTGAACACGTGTGATCACAATTGAACAATGCGTGTCATGTGAACATCAATTGGACGGCAGCGTAACAGCGCTTTACAGCTCATTTCGTGTTTGCATATTGTTGGAATGGATTCTATTAGCTTTAGATAATTATTGATAGGCATTATTGGAAGGGAGAAAGCTGGTCTTTTCTACACGATAATGTTAAAATTATACTTGGTGGTGAAAAGAATGGTCGAAAAAAGTATCGACTGACAATTTAGCAAGACTATTTGCAATCGAATGTACTCAGGTCCATTCTACAATGCATACACTTGCTTACAATGAATATTCGAGGAAATATATAGAACACTTATTCGACTCTTATATAAGCAGGGTTATTCGCGTTGTTTACCTTCGTCGGTAAAGTATCTAACAATCCGTCACTTGTTCTCACATAAATTCAGGAATTCAGACATGTGTGCTGCGAACACCATTTCGGAAAACCTTGTTGTTGAACAAATGAAACTATCACGCACACTTGGCATTCCTACAATCTTCTTTGACAGCCCGGTGGCGCAGTAGGCTAGACACCAGCATTTGTACCGAGAGGGCGCGGGTTCGAACCCCGCACCGAGAGATATGTTTGTGTGATTCACAAATGTTTGTCTCGGGTCTGGTTGTTTGTGAGGCAGAAAAGTCTCTCGTAGTTTCTAATACCCACGACACAAGACTTGTATTTTGTGTCTCAGAACTATATATTATATGTATTGTATGTGATTGTTGGGTGTATTTATTATAACGCATAATTCCTTGTAAAATAAATTTTCTGTAGAATAATATCTTCGGTATATTTAAATGCAAAATAAAATAAAATCATCGTATTTAAATTAGGTATTAATTTCAATATTCCTTTGACATATTCCACACACAAAATGAATATCGTGAAATTAACACTCGTACATAGATTGATTCGGATTAGGCTGCGCGAATGATTGATGGATTTTAATAAACTTCTAAATCACCAGACAATCGTACATAAATAGGTCGGTCGGGTGGTAAATTGACAGGGGACCCGAATTTGTGGGCCGCGTGTTATGGAAATTGGACCCCAATAACTCACCGGGCAGATTCACGAGTTTTCAAACGGACCGCTTGGCTATTGTTGCGATTTACTTCCACGTCCTCTGTGTGCACTTATTGACAAATTGGATTGGTGATGCTTTATGTTTGGTCAAATGTTTGCTCGAACTTGGACGTTGAAAATTTGGTGCATAAGACCAATATTTAGACTCAATTCGATAGCGTCCGTGGCGCAGTTGGCTAAACACCTGCTTGCGAAAGGACATGCCGCGGGTTCTATCCCCGCACCGAAATAATGTTTGTGTGACGATCCACAAATATTTCTTATTATTATTTAAAAAAGTTATACTATAAATAAAAATCTTTACTTTAATAAGATTGAGAGACACCATTGTTTTCTTATATAATGAACCTACTTCACGGTAACTAAATAGTACTACTAAAGGGTAATATTGTATAACAGCCGACGGAAAAATTTAAAATGTATCCTAACAAAAACCCCTGCACAATACCTACAAAATACTTTATGACACGGAATATGCTTTCTTAGAGCTCATCAATACTTGTCATGAGCACGCACCTAAACAAGCTAATATTCATAAGCGAATAAACAGCGCTGCATTCGTTGCAAACCACACACAAAGTGCACAAACGCATTGTCCCCCGGCGTGACGTCGGCGTTCCGTCGCCGACACGGAATCTGCCACGTAAGCGGGACGTAACCGCGCTGTTCACAATCCGATCGCTAAGATACTGCGCCGCTTATTGTTCAATTTATCGTGCTTGCATTTTACTATACAGTTTTCACTAATTTATAAGCGTTCACAGGGATTTAGCACTCTCACTTCACGTATTCAATCGACGATATCTACTATCTAAACTACTTCCATTTGTATTTGTTTATTATTAAATTTGAATCTTCAGAGTTCAGATGATACAAAAAGAAAATTATAGGGTTAAGTGGGGCGTTTAGTAAACGGCAATATTCATGGGAATTAATCCCAAATAAATACCTCAGTGATAGTAAGAACTGTTCTTGTGCACACACAGATTAAATATGAAAACAGTGTAAAAGGCAGGAACTACAATATTTTATCATTAGAGACAGTCCGGTCTGGCTACATACCTATGCACTCACACCTACATACTATAGGGACAGTCAGACTCTATTCATTCGGCCTACGTGTTTGTGTCAATGACAGCCATCGGATCACACCACTTAGCCAAAAAGTACTGGATGTGTATCTGAAACGCTTTCACGTCTAAACCCATTTGAATGAGTTTTAGAACGTAAATAGATGAGACTGCAAACTTAAACTGAAGACTGGAGTGTACATGGTAACAAAAAGAAACATACGGCGTGCTTCCTCCCATTTTCTTCAAACATTAAGCATGCACTTCAGAGAGTAGGCTTGAGTTCCCAACACGGGTAAGTACCCGTGTTCCTTACTTGCTACTAATAATGTCGGAATTAAGTTTCTCTGTAATAAATGGAATGCTTTGTCAGATATTTCCAGTCTCCGTGGCACAAATAAATTTAAACACGAGAATCAGGTGCGATCCCCTGACCGATACAATTTTTTGTGATAGATAGGAGTGTTAGAAGAACGAAACGTTCGTGTTGGTTCATGATACTATGGATACTAACCTTCACTAGGCCAGCGTAGTGGACTAAGGCCTAAACCCTCTCAGTTTTAGAGTAGGCCCGTGCCCAGCAGTGGGACGTACATGGGCTGATGACGACGACGATGATGACTATGGATAAGAGACGTGAATCTAATGATGTGTCGGAACTATGAGACGAGTGTTATCTGGTTTTACATGCTTAAACCCAAGTATCGCCATCAGTGTTTGCTAATTTTCGGGCATATTTTTTTTACGCGACCCGGAATCGATCTTAGGAAATCGCATACCACACATCATATTAAGATAAAATTGCAAAGTACGTTGCAAATTAGTAACCTCTGTGTACAATGACTAATTACTTTTTAAGTGATTTTTTTTTAATCAGCATGATTTGATTTATACAAAGATGCCAGAGTGTCTACTCTACACTTAATCATTAATGTACTGAAACGTAGTATCGACCCGCGCCATATAGAAACCCCCTAACAAATCAGCTACTTCATTATTTCCTGCTACCTTATCATAAACCATCATTTCAAAAAAGAATCACGTATCACCACCAATAGACACGACATGCTCACTCAACAATTTACGAATCACAATTAAATAGGCAATAACGTGAGACCCTATTAAGTCATTAAAATCCATCATATCCAACGCGGTCCGTACACGACATATCAATTAATAGGGACAACAAGAAGGGTCAAGAAAACGGAAACAGGAAGCCGCTCGGGCACCGAACTCAAACAGAACTGTAGCGTCCGACATGTTTGTCGAGCCCCGCATGTATCGCAGCAAACACCCTGACCAGCCCTTCCATATTATTGATCAGGCTAATTAGTGCGGGTATGGAAATAGAATATTTCCTTCTTACATTCACGCCTGAGTCCCATTGCAGAGACCATGAATATTTGCTCGGTCCTGACTTACAAATTTCGGCATTAGCCCATATACGATCCGGCTGCTGGGCACAGACCGTCTCTACAACTGAGAGGATTTCTGATTTCACATCTATTCATGTGTGTATTCACAAAGAATTATCACGTACTTTAATGGTAAAGGAAAACATCGTGATGAAACCTGCACTCTTAAAAGTTCTTAAGAATTTCTTAGGTGTATATGTATAGTCTGCCAACCCGCACTAAACCCTTTCAGTTGTAGAGGAAGCCAGCAGCCCAGCAGTACGATGTGTATGGGCTGATGATGATGATCTATTTTCATCAACCCCTAATTTATCCGTTTGGCCAGGGTGCATCTGGTTCGTTATTCAGGACGTCAGCAATCGGTGTGTAATATGCTCTGTGAGTTCGGCCCCTACAAACTCTCCCATACATACTCGCCACGTCTATCTTCGTTGTCAATGTACTGTAATTCATCTTTTCTATAACACATTGGCCAATCATACTTAAAGTGTTCCTACGTCCTGTTCTCAGCACAAGAATTTTGTAGGTGAACTGTAGTTAATCAAATCAAATTCAATTACATTTCATTTCTATTTTACGCATTAGAAATTTAACTTTCAACGTAACAAAAGTGAGCGCGTTCCGTTCTACCAAACCGCTTCACAACAAAATATCACAAAACTCACCAACCAGTTCGAGCGGAAGTATTTTCAATCAACTGACATAGAACATGAAACAAATAGTCCACATACTCCGAAAAAAGCACTAGAGTCGAGATCAATTTCACTAGTATGTTGTGTGATTACTTAATTCCACGGCGAGTGGGCAGGGACCCTCATAAAGATAAGACCGGAATGAGTAGCCTCTTCTTAATTTATGAACAAGTGTCGCCCGGGGAGCTAGCCTCTGTATCCGCGCTCTTAAACACACTGCTACGTATATTGACGTAATAGGATCCTTTTGATGTTTATCTTTGCGTTTTTCTTTGAGAATGGCAGTCGAGCGCGGAATACTTTTATGGAGTGGAAAAATATTGAACTTAATTAATAACTCAGCGACAGTTTTTATACGCTTTTAATAAGATGGTCTCTTTTGCGACCGTTTTTAATCCAATAGCTAAGGCAGTGTAAAAAATAAATAAGCATAAGTATATTTTTTCAAGAAACGACAGTCTTTAAACGCTTTGTGCCATCTCCCATGCCATCAGATATATCGTAACATTTTGATCATTAAGGATACTTTACTGTGTATCTTCGGTAAGCATCAGAGCTGCTTGATTATGTCGTGAGAAAATGCCTTTTAATGTAATAAAATGTATTTTATTACTAGTTGATATTCGAATTAGACGGTACCCTTATCTGCAATAGCAATCAGAAGACATTGCAGGAATTTTGCGCTACTTTCATTTTACTCAATTTAAAATTTATAACATAAAATATTCAAAGACATGAAATAACAAATTCCATAATTCTAGAATTGTTCTCTCATTGTATCTATCTTCAAAAGAACTACGTCAGCGAGTCTGAAGGATTAAAGTTGTTTGATGTTAGGAATTGTGTTAATACTTTCGTCTCAGTTATCTTTAGAATGTACCTGGCGAGAAAATCTTCGCTAAGTATTTATTCAAAGAAATATTGCCGATGACGAATAATATCGACATGCTTGCGAATACAAAACTTATTTTTATTGTTTAATAGTTTGTGGAATTGAATGAAATGGAAATGTCTGAAAATATACATAAATCCGTAGGCATTCACACCTGTATTTCAAAAAGGGTAGGCAAGGGCATTTCTATACCCAAGTTTTATACGTTAAAGTTTGTCAGCCCCGTGGCGCAGTTGGCTAGATGCCAGCTTGTGAAACGAGAGGCCGCGGGTTCGATTCCCGCACCGAGGCAATTATGTTTGTGTGATCCACAAATATTTGTTTCCGGTCTGGGTGTTTGTGGGACCGAAAAGTCTCTCGTAGTTTCTGATACCCACGACACAAAACTCGTATCTTAATGTGGGGTCAGAACTAATATGTGACTGTTGGGTGTATTACTATATGGTTAGTATCAGAAAGTATAGGAGACGAGATTTTAGACGTAATAATGTAAATTATACTGATATTCGTAGCAAAACTAATATAAGCGGTTATTAAAACATAAGGTGTCCCGATTTTGTTTGGTATTATTCAAAAGTTATCAAAGGATTAATATTTGATTCACGTCAGCAACATATGGATGAGTGGCCAAGCACATCCGTTCACGATCGATTTAACTTCCACACTAAGTCTTCCGAAGACGGAATTAATACTTCAACACAAGTTTCCCTCGACTTTGAGTCGACGTATAAATCATGCATGATATGACAGCTTCGTGGCGCAGTTGGGCAGATACCAGCTTGTGAGGTCGCGGGTTCGATCCCCATCGTTTATCATCATCATCATCAGCCCATTTACGTCCCACTGCTGGGCACGGGCCTCCTCTGCAACTGATAGGGTTTAGGCCTTAATCCACCACGCTGGCCTGGTGCGGGTTGGCGGACTACACACCTAAGAAATTTATAGGTGTGCAAGTTTTCTCACAATGTTTTCTTTCACCGTTAAAGTAAGTGAATTCATTGTGAATACACACATAACTTCGAAAAGTCAGAGGTGTGTACCTGAGGTTTGAACCCGCGACCGCCGAGATTCTTGACCGCATGCTTAAACCGTACTTTAATGTGAAGGAAAACATCATGATGAAACCTGCACACCTAAAGTAGGGTTATAGTCCGTATTAGGCCAGCGCGGTGGACTAACGCCTAACCCCTTTCAGTTTTATAGGAGGCCCGTGCCCAGCAATGGGACGTATATGGGCTGACGATGACGTATTCTTAGAAATCCCATATTAAATATTTTCTAGGGATTCGTTAATCCGGCGGTATAAATATGCAGCGCGCGCTGGGCGTGTGGTTACTGATGCAAACTGGCTGTAACTTTTCTTCAAAAAATTCTCAGTAACGGCTCGGAATCACAAGATGCATTCGCCTACCCTTTACATCCATGTACAAGCGTAATAATATATTTGTGTAAAGTGATATTAAATAAAAAATAATAAATACACCCAACAGTCACATACATAGTTCTGACCCCACACTAGGATACAAGTCCTGTGTCGTGGGTATCAGAAACTACGAGAGACTTTTCGGTCTCACAAACACCCAGACCCGAAACAAATATTTGAGGATCACACAAACATTTGTCTCGGTGCGGGGATCGAACCCGCAGCCTCTCGTTTCGCAAGCTGGTGTCTAGCCAACTGCGCCACGGGGCTGTCATGGATGTCATATTCAATGGATGGTGTTCCATAAATTATAAAATAATATTACAAAAGCCGTTCGATCTAAGTTTTAAATTAGCAATTGCTTAGATGGACACATAAACCGGACGTTATTAAGTAAAACGATGCATCCATCATAAGTTTCAAGTTTGCACAGGATTACCAACTTCTCCGACTTGGGCCTGCTCACTAATAACTTAAGTCCTTTCAAGTTATATCGTTATGACTGGTCCCATTGTGGCTATTGTATCGAGTATATAATTTCTATACAGCGGTTGAAATAATTGCTATTGAGCTATTGTTTTTAATGATATTATCACTGTCGCCCTTTAAAAAAAATATATTTAACAAAATGTGAGTTGCAGATCCGAACCAATTGATAATTAATATCACTATTTTCATATTAGATCGTCTTTCACTTTATCTGCAAATTTCAAAATGGTGTGTTATAAAGCTGCATTTATACAGTTTTGTGTTATAAACCTGTTCAATATAATAAGAGGCCGATGCCCAATCATCATCATCATCATTATCAGCCTAAGGAAGTCCACTGCTGAACATAGGCTTCCCCAATGACTTTCATAGTGACCTGTTGGAGGCAGCCTGCATCCAGCGACGACCCGCGACCTTCACCAGGTCGTCGAACCATCTCGTGGGTGGACGTCCTACGCTGCGCTTTCCGGTACGTGGCCTCCACTCGAGAACCTCAATAGAGAAAGAAAATTTATTATAATATTTATAGTAACATATCTCTCATAGAATAAGACGTACAAACGTTACTAATCGAATCACACATACATAGGTACTTAGACTCTTTGGTCCCATGGTATAAGTGAGCGCTCGAGAACTTCTGTATTCCCTGGATAAGAAAAAAGGGTACAAATATCTTTGTCTCGTCCGTTTGGAAACACGCCGTAATTACAAGACGATACTTAACCAATGTTGTAAATTTAGAGTAGGTTAGTACCTACTAAATAGTCTAAATAGTTTTAGACCTAGCTTTATCAACATACTATTTATTGCCCGCAACTCCGTATGTTAAACATAAGACTTCAAAAGGAATATTCTTTCCCCGTTTTTGCCACATTTTCCATTGCTGCTACGCTTCTATTGGTCGTAGCGAGAAATATGGCCTTCCTCGATAAATGAGCTATCTAACGCTGAAAGAATTTTTAAAATCGGCCCAGTAGTTACTGAGATTAGCGCTTTCAAGCATACCAACAAACTAAACCTATATTATATTGGTAAAGATACGTTAAAAATCAGAATATAAAAAAAAAAACTACATTCAATTTGTCGCGGCAATCAACGAATGTTATCTTTCGCGCGTCATTTGTCCGGATTAGGCTTGTCGCAGCGTCCGGGGGCGGTTATAGCCAGTTATTGCCGGTAAAGCGCGTCTTGCCGGCTAATGGGGGTAGTGCTGTTAATTGGAGCCGTCTTTCGCTACCATATTAAGTATACCTTCATTACGCTCAATATCATTTTGCCGGATAATACGGCCCTCGGGAAGGCTCGTTGTCTGCGAGATAAGATGTAACAAGCCCACTTTTACGTCGACATCGGATGTACAATGATTGGCAATGTTGTTAAGGATATTGAAATTGATTTAATGTGATAGTATACGCAGTAAATTTTCCTGTTTTATAATTCGGGTTTTCTTCTGGACTTAATGATTTCTCAATAGTACTGATATGAAAGAAATGGAGAGTCCTGTGTGAGTTACCTTTGTGAAAACTGGACGAAGGATAGAGTTTAGCACTCTATTTCGCACTGACCACACAAACAACACTTAAAATCAACAAAAGAAATTAAATATGACACAAAGATGTTATTTGTAACAATGAGTCAGGATCCTTCAATAAGCGAGGCACTTTTTAATTAGGACTACCCGAGTGATTGTAATTGGCACAGTCTATAATTACAAATATTAATCTACTTTGGTAAAAGTCCAGTACGAACTTAACAGAGCTTGAAAAACTGTCATACCGAATGTTTGCTACAACATCGCTTCATACTGCTATGGTTGACACGACACAAGTTTCATTCGAATAAATAAAACCGATTTATTACGAACAACAAAAACGCCCTTCACGGATCAATACCTCATTCCGTATAGCAAAACATGTTCACAAAGCGACGTAATTAAATCGAACGCAACCGTCGGCCAATAATTAAATCAACGATTACGCGTGGGAAAAAATGTAAAGCTTTGAAACGTGATCAAATTAACTCGGGTATCGGTGTCCGGGGCTGCGGCGAAGCAATTTTTACCGCGGCGTGCGCCAAAATAAATTAACCGGCACACGTTTAATATTAAATTAAAATGACAACAATTTCGGATACAAAGTGGCGCTTTATGCAAATCGTGCAACTATTGTGCAGCTGATTTATACCTGAGCCTTGCACATTACTTAAAACGCTCGTAAAAATGTGCCAGATTACACTAACTAGCATTTGTGTCGCGCAAAGCGGCCGAAATAGCCATTGTAAATATCGCCAGTGTTTTGTGTGTACCTCATTTTTAGTAAATTGCGACCGCATATGTCCTATCGCGGTGCATACGATGAGGAATTGTTAATGTCGCAGACATAAAAAAATATATCGTAGTATACCTACTTTTACTGTCGGAAGCATCAATAATAGACCACAAGCCCATGGTAAAAATTAACCTGTGAAATGAACCACCGTGAATTACGCTTAGAAGGCTGTTACTATATCATAAAATAACTCTGAGAGCTATGCCGTCATTTCTGAGCGGTACAGGTGAGTACGAGAGTAAATGGAATTTCTCTGGTACAGGGGAGGAATTACGACTACTTATTAATGTACGGCTTTTATTATAACTTATAGATGATTAAAAATAAATGTCGAAAAACCTAGTGCCGTACTAAAGTGGTGGTACCGGAAGTTAGTGCAAATTTTTAATTCGCCGGTAATTTTAGGAGCAATATAGGTCATTTATTACTGTACGGCATTTGTGTAATTCTTTTTGTATACATATACAGATACTTTACCCATGAACGCCGTACAAATTTTCCAGTGCAGGGGTCGAAAGCCAAGGGACGCAACTCTTATTTCTGATTATATATAAATGATGATGAAATGAAACAACATAAAATTTAATGATCTTCAGAGTACTTCATGAGTAGATAATATTTTCTAGCATGCCGTACATTTTTTGTGGGACACATAGGTGTATGGGGTAAATTACTTCCCTCCGAAAAGAGTAACTTGGTGACTTTCTGTACGGCAATAACATAGGTTTTTAGCTCTTTAGAAAATCTTCGATAAAAAATAAATGCCGTACAATTTTGATAGTCCGCTATTCTATAAAATGGAAGATTAATCCACCGCCTCAGACCGCTGTCTGTAATAGAAGAAAAAGGGTATAACCAACAGTGCTACAAACAATTGACAAATTTATCCGTAATAAGAAAATTTGAAGAAAATTGGTTTATTTTACGTAATGTTCCATTTAAAATGTACGGCATTATAATTTTTTATTATTATTTATTATTAAAAACAAAATTTATCAAATGCCGTATAGTTATTAATGACCTCAAGGGACATCTCAAATGTTATCGAAGTTTTGATCACCTGTAAAGAATAATCTGACGTAAAATGTACGGCATATGGTTTTTTTGTTTATTTATATTTGTTACAAGTAAAATAACAATAACCTTTGAAAATATTACTTCCCAAATTACTACAGGAACATTTGAAAAATCTTATAAATCTCGGAAATTTCCTTTTTTTTTTAAATCCCAATAATTTTATTTGTTACCATTTATAATGAACGGCTATAAGGTACAACGGTAATATTTAATAACATTATATTAAAAAAAGGTTGCCGTACATAAATTTATGATCTTACAGCAGTAATAACTCGGTAAATCCTGAAATGTAGATACTTATTTATTTATATAAATATGAACTATAATTTTTAGACGGCATAATTACCAAACGTTATTGTCCGTATAAAATAACATTTTGAACAAGATGCCGTACATTTTACAATGACCTTATATCATATGGTATAGGGAAAGGTTTGCGTCCCTTGGCTTTCGACCCCTGCACTGGAAAATTTGTACGGCGTTCATGGGTAAAGTATCTGTATATGTATACAAAAAGAATTACACAAATGCCGTACAGTAATAAATGACCTATATTGCTCCTAAAATCACCGGCGAATTAAAAATTTGCACTAAGCTCCGGTACCACCACTTTAGTACGGCACTAGGTTTTTCGACATTTATTTTTAATCATCTATAAGTTATAATAAAAGCCGTACATTAATAAGTAGTCGTAATTCCTCCCCTGTAGCAGAGAAATTCCATTTACTCTCGTACTCACCTGTACCGCTCAGAAATGACGGCATAGCGCTCAGAGTAATTTTATGATATAGTAACAGCCTTCTAAGCGTAATTCACGGTGGTTCATTTCACAGGTTAATTTTTACCATGGGCTTGTGGTCTATAAACACGATTTTAGTGTTGGATATGTAATTTAAGTAAGATTTAAAAAAAATATTAAAAAAAATATACCTATACATATATTATTTTTTTATATCGATAGAGATAACGGTTAAGACATTTCATATCAAATTGGTTGACCCCTCATTAGGCCAGCTGCATAAATTGGCGCGAGTAAAAAAAAGGTGCTGGCTTCAATTCTTTGGTCGGACGAAGTGTTTGTTTTACCCTAAAAACGAAAACATATTTTCTAATGCGACCTCTTGGCATTGTGGTCTTTAATGAACTCCTACGATATTTAGGGAAGTGTCAGTATCTACATTTTAAACAATATTTATTAAAACAACACAAATTGTCGCTACGTAAGCGCTGGTTAACGCCAGCGCACCACCAAAACTTTAACAAGTTTTCAACTTTTTTGGCGCCTATTCCGCGGAGCCGCAACTTTCACTCGCCACAGTTGATGGTAAACAAATATTCCCATCCACAATTCGGAGTTTATCAACGTGACTACTAATTAAGTGTTTCAAACTTTCACTGTAATATGCAAATAAGATAGTTAATAAATAAATAAACACACCCAACAGTAACATACATAGCTCTGACCCCACACTAAGATACAAGTCTTGTGTCGTGGGTATCAGAAACTACGAGAGAAAAGTCTCACAAACACCTAGACCCGTATCAAATATTTGTGGATCGCACAAATATTTGTCTCGGTTCATGCAGCATCCTCTTGTTTTACAAACTGAGGGCTGTCATTGTCTGTGTCCTAGATTTAGGATACTTCTATCTATTCATCTGAATATGAACTTCTCGAATTGCATACTAAGAATACTATGGTTTTTAATATGACAGCCCCGTGGCGCAGTTGGCTAGACACCAATTTGCGAAACGAGGGGCCGCGGGTTCGATGCCCGCACCAAGACAAATGTTTGTGAGATCCACAAACATTTGTTTCGGGTCTGGGTGTTTGTGAGACCGAAAAGTCACTCGTAATTTCTGATACCCACGACACTGGACTTGTATCTTAGTGTGAGGTCACAACTATGTATGTGATGTCGGGTGTATTTATTCATTTATTTATTTTTCTCTTACATTCGCGCAGCATTTCGGAGATAATGATATTAAGGAACAAAAGTCTTTATATTTGCTTAGAGTTAGGCTTTGATCAATCTTAACGAGTAAAATTAAAATGTAATAACAAGATGGCCGAATTCCTTGTTACCAGAAGGTTCCGAACCAGTCAAGATGTATTTATGACTCATTAAAAGCAATATTATGGAATGAAATTTTAACGAAAGAGTATCTAGACAACGATCCCCAGATCGATCAAGAATATTAACTGCTTTTATTACATTTGAACATGCACCCATTTATGTACCAACCTTATGAAGTACATCATCATCATCATCAGCCCATATACGTCCCACTGCTGGGCACGGGCTACCTCTACTAATTACGCTGGCCTAGTGCGGGTTGGCGGACTACACACCTAAGAAATATTCCTAATAACTTTCAGGAAGTGCATAGCATTAAGTTAAAATTGGTATCTAACCAATCAAATCCAGAACATACAATTCAGTATACGCAACCTATTTATGGTATTATACATACATATTTATGGTATGTATGGTTGATGATGATGACATCATCAACCCATATACGTCCCACTGCTGGGCACGGGCCTCCTCTATATTTGGGAGGGTTTAGGCCTTAGTCCACCACGTTGGCCTAGTGCGGGTTGGCGGACTACACACCTAAGAAATTCCTAAGAACTTTTAGGTGTGCAGGTTTCATCACGATGTTTTCCTTCACCGTTAAAGTACGTGATAATTCATTGTGAATGCACACATAACTTCGAAAAGTTAGAGGTGTGTGCCTGGGGTTTGAACCTGCGACCGACGAAATTCTCGACCGCGCACCTAAACCTCGAGGCCATCACTGCTTCCAAGACCATAAAGGTAACAACTAAATCGACTCAATGACACCAGTAAAAAAGCTACATCCCTATTACTTAACATAATGGCTGACGCGATACCTCGCTATCCCAATGTGGATTCTATAGCGCGAAGCCAGAACCGCATTCACAGAATATGATCGACAATAAAAATGACGATGGCCATTCCGACGACAGTTTGTGCGGACGTAAACGATGCGATAACGATTCGCAATCCAAACTACTACTTCGCGTCTGTTGACTGTTAAATGTAACTCGACAGATATAATCACTATGAACATGCTAACTATAGTTATTGCATAACTTATATGTGATGAAAACTTATGAAACATGAAGTCTCTTGCTATTGTGTTATCGTGACGTTTCGGAAATACACAAGGTCCATCTCGTTATTACCTTTAAATAATAAGATATTATGTATTTCCTGATGAAAACTAAAAATAAATTATAAAAAACCGTAAATATTTTTATACAAATTATATAAAATGAACCATAGTTGAATTATAATGTACCTAATAATAAAATATTTTTCTTTTCTGTAGACTTGTCATTAGTGATATTTGATTGCTTACGTGACCAAATAAAGCAATTTCATTTCATTTCAAAGCAATTTCATTTCCTTTCATTTCATTGTATTCGCAAAGCGTACATATAGGAGTGCATTTCTGCACCCACGTTTGCCAACTGCGTTCACATAACAAGGCTGCTGCTATCGAGAATTTGTTAAAAGAAAAACTCAATTGCACTATCAGGGAATCGAACTTGGAACATATTCAACGAATGCATCAATTAATACTGCAGAAAACTAGACATCGGAGTAATTATATGAAAGAAATAAAATATGCATAATCAACGCTTTACCGACAAGAACAATGTAGTTACAAGGCAAAGTTTCAAAAACTCCGTCGGGTAAATTAAAGAGTTGCACGGACTATTCAGTGGATCTAAGTGAACTAAAAAGAGAAGCGATTGTTCTCCAAACGGGTTGGCTATTGAAAACTAAATATTTCCTCATTGCTCACAGCGCGGCGCTCTGTTTAAATTCCACCCTTTGCTTACAGGTCATAAAGAAACGGGCCAACTTCGGACTTCCTATTTAAACGGCCGGTTTATCGCGCTGCCGATATTGTTGGCTAACTGGAATTAAACGAGTTGCACTTTATTGTTCGGGGTGATATTTTCAGGGTTCGAAAACTTCTTTCTTCGTTCTTGTGAACTGTCCTTCGGCAAAAGTGTATGCTGTGCGATCATTCTAAACCTTAAGTCTAATTAGACTTACTAGAAATATTTATAATTGTTTCTTTCAAGACGGCATTTCCGAACGCGTACATACCACCTAATTCTAGTGAGCAAAGTCATCAGTTTTTAAATCATCATCATCATCCATCAGCCAATGGAAGTCCACTGCTGGACATAGGCCTCTCCTAATGACTTCCACAGGGACCTGTTGGAAGCAGCCTGCATCCAGCGACGTCCCGCGAACTTTACTAGGTCGTCCGACCATCTTGTCGGAGGACGTCCCACGCTGCGCTTTCCGCTTTTTCAGTTTTTAAATGCCCATTTATAATTATGGTTGGCAAGTGGTTTGTTAGTACACAAGCTTGAGTATTTTGCAATGAACCAAATCAATATCACTAACTGCATGTGTGTCGGAGTGATATTCCATTTATAAAGCCAAAAATCATTTGCCCTGTAGGCCTTCTCATAAAATGATAATTTACACTTCTATAAACAAAACACCTTCTTTACCCGAGACTACGGCAACTGAAAATGACCAATACACCGTCCTTTGTTTCACAACAAACACGTACGCAATTTAATTCCATAACCCCATTCATTATTGCGAGACTCGTGAAAATTTAATTTATATAAAATGAAATAACGACGAAATGAGATTAGTATTAATTTAGGCGTCCTTCCTAAATACTTTGATCTCGTTAGCATTGTCGCCGCACCGCCGGCCTGTTTATTAAACGGATCACAATGGACCACGGAATCGTCAGCGTTGCTTGCTTTAATAACTTTTCGGACTTCATCGCTGACGGGTTGACTAATAGAATATTCACATTCACCGAATAGTTAAACTAAAGGAATCTTCTGTACCTTAAAAGAATCAACGCTGAACTTAGTATTGTTCAAATTAAATCACAGCCGAACCAGATTAGTTTAGCCGACGTATGTACAAGGCATACATATTTTCAGTTAAGTTGTAAAAGACCACGATATTTTTTTACGATTACAAGCTGAAATGACCCACAGAATCTTTATTTAAATAAATCAAAATAAATAAATAAATACACCCAACAGTCACTTAGGTACATAATTCTGACCCCACACTAAGATACAAGTCTTGAATCGTGGGTATCAGAAACTACAAGAGACTTTTAGGTCTCACAAACACCTACACCTAAAACAAAATTGTGGCTCACACAAACATTTGTCACGGTGCAGGAATCGAACCCGCGGCCTCTCGTTTCGCAAGCTGGTGTCAAGCTAACTGCGCCACGGGGCTGTCAAGAAACAAGTTTAAGAAACAGTTTAAACAATAACTGATATGCATTTAGTTAGGTTTTGTTTTTAAGCCATTATGGATCGATACTTAACCTTTTTTATTTTATTAATATAAAGCACATAATTCAACAATATCCATAACAAAGCTTAACAATCAATTTTGTAGTAAAATCAAATGAGTACAATACCCAATATTCATTTAATATTACATGAGACTTTGCATAATTTTACTGCAATTGGGTTTAAATCATGTTAACATTATCAATGCGTAATAGCCTGGGGGATTGGGCGAGCGGCCGTCGGGATATTCCAGGGGTTGCGGGTTCAATTCAAACACACTGCCCGAACTTATACATACATACATAACCTCACGCCTGTAATCCCCGAAGGGGTAGGCAGAAGTGCATTTCTGCACCTAGATTTCGCCAGGTATGTATCAGACCTACGTAATAGGGGGCAAGCCTATTGCCGTTTTTCGGGCACATTTCTAGACTCCGTGCCGCTACTGAGAATTTCATAATAGAAAAACCCAATAACACTTTGCCCGACCCGGAAATCGAACCCAGGACCTCTAGTTCGCACGGCACATGTGCCGCGAGACCACGAGGCAGTAACAAACTTATAAAATTGAGTATTTTAAAAAAATGAGGCACATAAATAGCATAAGAAAATCACCATTCACCATAATTACTTGCATATTATGTGAAATTCAACAATCTACTTTTGACCAACGCGGGCTAAGGCTTTCTCAACCACAGAGGAACAAAAATATAATAATCTATACAAATAAATAAAATTGGAGTGTCTGTTTGTAATATTAAAATAGCCGCTTTTTAATAAATGCATGTGGATGTATATACAGTACATAATATACCAAAATAACGTTTTTTACAATTTTTGTCTGTCTGTCTGTTTGTTCCGGCTAATCTCTGAAACGGGTGGATCAATTTTAACGGGACTTTCACTGGCAGATGTAATAAGGAGTAACTTAGGCTACATTTATTTAAAAAAATATATAATTTTAGAAAAAAATTAAATTAAGTAGGTATTATAAAAAAAAAAAAATAATTAAAGAATATACTGTTAGGCGGAACGAAGTTCGCCGTCTCAACTAGTAAAAATATATAACGGAGAGTCTTGGGCGTTATTGATTTTAATTCAAACAGTCAAACTTTTGGAGGTAATTACAAATTTAATCGGAAACAAACTTATTACAGAGCTT
Organism: Hemaris fuciformis; assembly: GCA_907164795.1. Lineage (NCBI taxonomy): Eukaryota > Metazoa > Arthropoda > Insecta > Lepidoptera > Sphingidae > Hemaris > Hemaris fuciformis. The sequence continues at coordinate 12,950,511 of OU015438.1, read as the reverse complement.
CGTTCGGTCCGGCGTTCCGAGCGAGAATGAATCATTCTCGATCGAGCGGCTATATTTATACCCTACGTTGGATGCACAGTGGGGACTCGTCGACGCTTCGACATATATATACAAATATGTATTTTAGAACGTGGGTCAAAAGTTGCTTCGTATTCTTCTTCTTCGTCGTTTCATGCCAGTGTGTCATTTTGTGTTGTCACTTTCCCGTGCCGTTATAAATAAGTCATCTTCCGACTGAAGATGATGATAATTAAATTATGGATGAATTCTATTAAGATGGATCAAAAACCGTCATTTGGTTGGCATGTCTTATGTTATTGGCAGTAAATTCTAGCGTTTAAGATAAATAAATATACCTCTTGGCATCGAAAACGGTTCAAAGGCAGATTCAAAAGTGTCTGTAGTATTTTCACAAACAGCACGCGTGCTTGACGTGACGTAGAATGTAACTCATTTTCCGCAAAAACGTAGACCTCCCTCCGGGCAACTTAACTCAAAGCACTTACAATTTACAAATAAAGATATTCTGAGAACGTCAGCGCTATAAGTAGGTACACAACGAAAGGATTATACAGAAATAGAAATACCTATATTATACAGAAGAGTAGGTGTTACTCGGTCTTTGTACGCTTGAATTTTATTTAATAGCTAGTAGATACATACATAACCTTACCCCTGTATTCCCCAAAGGGGTAGGCAAAGATGCATTTATCAGTATCGTATCAGTCCCACGTAATAGGGGGCGAGCCTATTGCCGTTTTTCGGGCACATCTCCAGACTCCGTGCTGTTACCGAGAATTTCCTACTGGAAAAACCCAATAACACCTTGCCCGACCCGGGAATCGAACCCAGGACCTCCAGATCGCACGGCACACATTTGTACCGCGAGACCACAATATTATTATCAGGTAGTATTATTATCAGTGGTCATGATATTATTATTCTTAATACTATTCTTTATAAAAGTATGTTTAAATGATTTCTGGTATCAAAAATCTGCCACTAAAAGTCCCAACAAAAATAGCGAACAACAGATTTTTAAAATATCGTATTAGCGTTTGGTTGCATTCCGTAAAAATCCGTTTTATTTATATGTTATAGATAAAATTTGTTACTTTGTCATATTTATGGTAGTGACCGAGTGAAGCCTTTATTTATAGACTATCTAACCACACAGCCCGAAGTGCAATTCTTGTACACTGAAATAACACAGTTCTAGGGACTTTTTAATACCAATAAAAGCTGAATCAAATAAATATTGTTCAGTTACACAAATAAATTCGGATTTCATGGACTCGAAATGTAGGTTCTTGTTCAACTATTGTGTCGTGACAAGATTTAATGGACATTGCGATTTAAAAAAGGACATAATTATTTCATATTTTTTTATTTGAATATTTATTTATTTATTTAAACTTTATTGTACACATAAGATTATAAGCAAGGAGTACAGTAAACTAAACAAGTAGAACGGGCGGCCTTATCGCGCAAGGCAATCTCTTACAGGCAACCTAGGATGAGAATGTAGGATGAGAAATTAAAAATTAAATTATGTCCCATAGCTAAGCAAAAACTTTTTGAAATACATGTGAGAGCCTAATAATAATATTCATTGGTTGGTCATAGTATATATATACACAAATTTACGCGTGCAAGCAAACCTATTGCCGTTTTTCGTGCACAATTCCATACTCCATGCTGCTAATGAAATTTTCCTAATGAAAAAAAAAACAATAACATTTCGCCCGACTCGGGAATCGAACCCGGAACCTCGTGACTGTAGGGCACACGCTTGTATCATTATGCACTAGGCAGTCTGTTCCCAGTAATATTTGAATAATATTCGAAACACTTTTTCTTTTACATTTTCGAAAGTAATATCGCTCGTAGTCGCCGTAACTCCGTAGACGCTCTACGCAGCTCGACTACCGGCTACGCCGACTTATAAAAGTCGGCGTAGCTGGAAGGAGTTTATAAACTCATTCATAAATGTATATAACGGAGCGTCTTGGCCGTTATAGATTTTTAAATCAATACAGTCAAACTTTTGGAGGTAATCACAAATTTAATCGGAAACAAACTTATTACAGAGCTCCGTTCGGTCCGGCGTTCCGAGCGAGAATGATTCACTACCGATCGGGCGGTTATTTATATACCCTACGTTGGGCGCACAGTAGGGATGCGTCGACGCTCTGACACGGCCGTCCTGACGATCACACGTCCTCGTGTGAGGTACCTGGAATGAAAGAAAATTCTCGAACAGTACTCATTCCAGTCGTTCGGCCATTCCTGGCCCAAGTGGGTAGGAATAAAAGGTACTCTGATCAAAATCATTACAGGTTTTAATGAAAATCGTAACAAACTCTTTCTCTCAAAGCTGACATGTTGAACAACACCCATACTCATTCGAATAATAGAAAACTCATTAAAATATCACAGTGCTCATAGTCTGACCTCTATCCGGTCTTCATCACGTAACCTCTATCCGGTCTTCATCACGTAACCTCTATCCGGTCTTCATCACGTAACCTCTATCCGGTCTTCATCACGTAACCTCTATCCGGTCTTCATCATGTAACCTCTATCCGGTTACAAACATCAAACCAATCGACCTCTATCCGGTCTTCATCACGTAACCTCTATCCGGTTACAAACATCAAACCAATCTACCTCTATCCGGTTACCAACACAACACCATCCAGATAATCATTTCGAGCCTTTATCAAAATAATCTTAAAATAGGGTTGTTCAACATCTCACCAATATGCTTTCCTTTAATTTTACAGGCTTACAGATTCTTTAATTAGAGAACAATCGGCACCAGAGTCGTAATGAAATGAAAATTGCTCACCAGAGTAACGTAGTAGGTGTTTTTATGGCTTGAATCAGCGTCAGAAAATTGCGGTTCTGTTGTTCCATCAAACGCATCCATTTTTCATCGCTAGCGTCTTCATTTTGAACATGTGGGTCGTCGTGGTCCATCCCAATTCTGATAACGGAGCGTCGTGGCCGTTATAGATTTTTAAATCAATACAGTCAAACTTTTGGAGGTAATCACAAATTTAATCGGAAACAAACTTATTACAGAGCTCCGTTCGGTCCGGCGTTCCGAGCGAGAATGATTCACTACCGATCGGGCGGTTATTTATATACCCTACGTTGGGCGCACAGTAGGGATGCGTCGACGCTCTGACATATATATTTTTAATTTTAAATTAAAAAAAATCGAATTCGTTACTTCTTGATTGTAATACACACACTTATACAGCGAGACCACTAAGGCAACGGCAGGAAATAATAATTTGCAAATACTATATTATAAAAGCTATTAAATTTATCTTCGTCACTCAACACCATCATGCCGGCGTTATGACGTCTCCTAAATTAAATTGAAGAGTTACCTCCCCTAAAACCTTGCTTCGATGTCATATCTCACCAATTACGATCAAATCTCCATAAGACATCTAACAATTATTATTATTAAAGGCTTAATTTCAGCACTACGCCCTCCACAGTTATGCTGGCCTGTTCTATACATCTAGCTCTCTATAGCTCCTTTCCAGATAAAAGGCTCAAAGTCACTAGAGAATATCCACTAACGAACATTGCCCACCTCTCTCAAGCCATTATTTAACTACAGATTACGCAGAATATAAAATCCAATGTGGTTAATTCGTACGTACATTAAAAATTCAACCCACGAAACACAATCACTATGAAAACTGGTGTTTCCACGCAAAAAGGCAACAGTTTATATAATTTACGCGACCAGAGCTCTCCAGAAGCGCAGGCAATTAAATTCATTGTTTTTTAATTATACCAATATAAATGGAACCGCGGACCGCGAGGATTTATTTATTATTACATTAGTGTGCGTTGACTGCGATACGAATTCACAAACGCTGCTCATATTTATTTGTAAATATTAGGTCTTCCGGTTAATTTTGAGGGATATATTAAAAACGAAATACTTTTGTATTATAAAAAAGATAAATTAATTTTAATCAAATATGCTCCATTGCTACCTACAACCTTTTGCCATTTTTCGGGCAACAAATGGGTTCCATAATTTTAAAAAAATTATCATTTTTTGCAGCTATCCATTCATCGATCCATTTTTTGATACATACGATTTTTTGATAAGTGCTGATCTGCAAGTATGTGTTGCATAGGTCGAAATAGATAGTAATCAGAAGGAGAACAATCTGGTGAATTTGCGGCATGCGGGAAACACTTCCCTCTGAAGATCTGAAAGTGTATCTCTTACGGTTTTTGCGACGTGTGGGCGAGTATTGTAATGCAGTAAAAAACAAGAGTGATATTTATCGCATTCCATACTTAATCACACTAAAAACTTGCATGGGTTTACTATAAATTAGTTACTTCGAATAATTAAAGTGCAAGCTAAAACGTGCAACATCGAATATCTAAGTAATTTGCACCGACGTGACGCGACAGATACTTGACACGTTCACTCAAAACTAACCGGAAGACCTAATATTATCTTTATGTATGGTCGGGACGGGTAAGGAGTAATTTGGATAGGTAACAAAAATAAACAAATCAGTCATATAGGAAAGAACACCAATATTGGCATTAGTACGAGGATTGAATTCGCCTTCCCCTTTTTTCAATTTCTAAGTTTTAACCTACAGAGTCGCATTAATAATTTAAAACAATATATGTATACGAGTGCGATATAATGACTGGAAAAGAATAGTTAGCAATGTTTGCTGTTTCATTACTTAAAAATACAGCTACCAAAACGTGGGTGTAGAAATGTATGCTAAAACCGCGTAAACGGTCTTAAGTAAAAATGTAACTAGTGCGTAAAAAAGTGTCTTAGTAATCCCCTCCCTCCCTCCTTTAGTTTACCTATCACTAATTAATTGTTCTAACCTTAAAATGCATATCATTATTTATAGCCTACAAATATGTATATAACTAAATCTTATATTACGTAAATTTGTAACTGCACAAAACAGGAAAGGCCACAGACTGCCGCAAAAAAATAAACAGTATCTTAGCATTCCCCCCCCCCCCCCGTGCTCTAGTTAACCTATCTCACACTTAGAAAAGTATTAAGGAAAATATGTACATCCATGCCCGCGTACGTTTCACAAAAACGCGACACGACTGCACGCTCTCAACCGTGCGGAAAATTGTATTGTAATACTCTGTTACCTGTCTAATCCACTTATGGGCTGGCATGGTACAACAGAGCCTGTCGCAAACTATACTCACGTCCATTAACATTATAAATGGAATATACCTTGACGTGACGTATTAAATCCTTATTTTGTACACATTCATTTTATCTAATAGTTGGTCGTGGTTGTGGAGGGGTGATGGGTACTATTTTTTTTTGTTTCGTCACAGTTTTTCTATTCCTTTGACAGCCTCGTGGTGCAGTTGGCTAGACACCAGCTTGCGAAACGAGAGGCTGCGGGTTCGATCCCCGCACCGAGACAAATGTTTGTGTGATCCACAAATATTTGTTTCGGGTCTGCGTGTTTGTGAGACCGAAAAGTCTCTCGTAGTTTCTGATACCCACGACACAAGACTCGTATCTTAATGTGGGGTCGGAACTATGTATGTGACTGTTGGGTGTATTTATTCATTTATTTATATCTGCGAACCCTTCACGCGAGGGAGCAAAATATGATTAAACAGCATTATATAGACGCCCACGTAATGACAAGACGCGCACAACAATGAGCTTAATGATCACTGTTTTCAGTGCTCAGATGTGGCTGAATTTCATTACCGCATACCGACGTTGCAAACTCAAGTTCCATGTTCGCAATTAGGATATTGTACGGCTGAGGATACCGGCGGAGCATTCCTTAAGTGATTTCAATTTGAAGCATCGCTGAACGTGCGCCGTAATGCTTATTATACTATAGATTGGATTGTGTGACGCTTTTGGTTACTGTTTTGCTAGAATTTTAGAGTTGCTGAGTTCTTTCTCAATATGAAATTGGGTTTTGTCAATATAAACATCTCAATAAAACACGATGATTTCTTCTTAATGACAGCCCCGTGGCGCAGTTGGCTAGACACCAGCTTGCGAAACGAGAGGCTGCGGGTTCGATCCCCGCACCGAGACAAATGTTTGTGTGATCCACAAATATTTGTTTCGGGTCTGGGTGTTTGTGAGACCGAAAAGTCTCTCGTAGTTTCTGATACCCACGACACAGGACTTGTATCCTAGTGTGGGGTCAGAACTACGTGTGTGACTGTTGGGTGTATTTCTTTATTATTTATTTATTATTTTAATAATCATCATCAGCCCATATACATCAAACTGCTGGGCACGGGCCTTCTACATTTGAGAGGGTTTAAACCTTAGTCCACCACGCTAGCCTAGTGCGGGTTGGCGGACCTTCTTTATAATATTTTCACTTTTTTTCAGAAAGTGCCACCAAAACTGTCCGGTCCGTTAATTTTTACCACCATTCAAACTTACTACAGCCGCTATTGGCAATACTACAACTTACTATATAGAGATAACAATTGGACCAATTAAAGAGGGAGCGTCACGAAATAGTTAACTATAAATCTCTGTTATAAAAGAAGTTTCGCGCCAAAAAGATCAATGCTGAAAATACGCCAGAAGTTCTCAGAAACAGCAACACCAACACGACCTCATCAGGTGCTTTGAAAATTGCCCAACTTCAAACGTAGCGCGACAAAGGGCTCGCAAGACGTGGTAAACTACGTTCAATCTTACATTGCGCAGTTTCGACGTGAAATCTGCGATATTGAAGAGCAGCGGCGACTTCCGCAGAGAACTTTCTTACTTTGCACTCGGCGGAGTTGGAGCCTCTTGAGGCGATGTCACATTACCGGTGATACATCGAGGCCGCTGTTTGGTTTCGAACGCTAAATATATAGACACGCTGTGACGTCCCTCTTTAGTTTCAAAGTTTTTTACATAAATACGTATGTGTAAATCTGGAGCAACAAATCAGGACATTGACTGCATCGTTGGCATCTGAAAAAAGGTAAGGCTTGTTGCCTATAACTTTGCGACTAAGTACAACTTGAGAATGTTAGTGTTTCGAGGATATCCTAATGGATAAACCTAATAACACTTTGCCCAACCCGGATATCGAACCCGAGGCCTCTCGATACCACGGTACATACTCAGGCCGTGAGATGACGAAGCAGTCAATAATACTAGTTAGGATCAAATATGCATACATACATACATACGTAAACTCACGCCTGTATTCCCCGAAGGGGTAGGCAGAGGTGCATTTCTGCACCCACATTTCGCCAGGTATGTATCAGTCCCACGTAATAGGGGGCGAGCCTATTGCCGTTTTTCGGGCACATTTCCAGACTCCGTGCTGTTACTGAGAATTTCCTAATGGAAAAACCCAATAACACTTTGCCCGACCCGGGAATCGAATCCAGGACCTCAAGATCGCACGGCACATACTTGTACCACGAGGCAGTCAATAAGAGAAAAATGTATTTTTCACCGTCCCAAACAAATCCATTGAATGAGCACAATTCATCGTTATTATTTGTACCCCGCCGAGTCTAAAATTGAGCAGCGCTTATTAAAGGCAGCGGTGCGTAAAATGCACTGCGTTTACATAATACGCATAAAGCGGCATTTTCATTCAATGCGCACATCGTTTAGTCTCTTTCATTGCTCCATTCCGCAGAAATGATTTCACAGCTCGGACACACTATGCAGTGGATATTTTAATTAACCATTATCTGTAATGTTATAGGGTGGAGGGGCCAAACGGCGTTTCCATTATTTTTAAGCTGGTTACACGCTTGCGGAGCGGAGCGCTAGTTCCGACCCGGGCTGTTACTATGAGCCCCTTCAAAGTGCGCGCGGATGTCCGAAACACTCAAGTCGAGCGTCGTATGAGTTATGGCCTGTGTACAGCTAGAATGCGAATATACTGGATTTTTACGGTATTCCTTGAGTTATTGAGAAGGATATGGTACGTTGAATGAAAGAGTAGTGCCTCAAAAATGTGATTTATTTGTAGCTGGTGACCCAGGCAGCATTAATAAATGTTTAAACTATGTATGTATGTAAAAATATCAACCGGAATTACCATGATCAGTCGAGATTAAACCCAGATCTCAGTATCATCATCATCCGGCCATATATATCCTACTAATGGGCATGAACCTCCTCTGCTACTCAGGGGGTTTTAAGGCCTTAGTTCACCACGTCAGTCTAGTGCTGGTTGGGGACTATACATCACTACTATCTCAGTATATTTCAACACAAATGCATGGATTTTATTAACTGGTGCCGTTGTCCTCAATTCCAAAAAAAATAGTTAACTGTATCTAGCGAATTTGTTTACCATCATCATCATCCTTTCTAACGTTCACTGCTGGACATAGGCTTCTTCCATGGCACGCCACCTAGCCAGAGGGCGTCCTATACTACGTTTGCAGAGTCGTGGTCTCCACTCCAGAACAATATTTTGATGCCCTAAGTTAATTAAGTAAATTGCATTAAGTTTTTCAGTGGAGACCGCGCTTACACACGCTTACACCGAGACGTAGTGTAGAACGTCGTGCAGCACGATGGTCCGACGACTTGAGAAAGTTGTCGGGTAGCGGATGGATAAGGGTTGCTCAAGACCGGTATGGTTGACGCCTACTTTGAGAGGCCTTCGTTCAGCAGTGGACGGCGATAGGCTGAGATATAAGCTAATTACCGACTGTATTTCTTTATTGCCAACCGTAGAGACACGTAGCCAATCTTTACGTGGTATAAAAAAATGCCCCGATACATACAAAACCGGGATCACTATAATAAAATCAATAACGGTAGGACCGGGTGAATATTCAGAGCTCTCATTACAGAGTGGCACGAGCCACGTGCGTTTTATTCCCGAGAACAAGCACTTGTGATAACGTTATCACTACGAGAGTGTTAATGCAAACCAATAAGTACTCCCAAGACGGTTGGCTGTGTGGAAATTGCCCATTTGCTTATGTTATTCCCTAGTTTGGTAGTGTAATAAAAGAACGCGCTAATTAAATGGAACCCGTGGCATTGTGTAGTCATGAGAATGGAAGTGAAAATGGTGTGAAGGGTTTTATTAAGTTACTTTTGGTTTGAGTGCCTTTTTGGTATGCGGCGTGTGAACTTCTTCTAGAATCTACCCTCAAAAAAAGGAATCTGAAAATGTGGCCAAAAATAGCAATGGGCTTGCCCCCACGTGTGACCTGAAACACAACTGGCGTAATGTAATTATAGAAGTAGGTACACTTCTACCTACTCCTACTATAAACCGGCCGTGACCGTTGAAATAGCAAATGTTTCTTAGACTTAGTTTTGCGTGTTTTTGAGACTCTGTTAACACTATCTAAAATTGTTTTCGGAAAGCCCAAAACGAAAAGTGATTTTATCGGCTTGATTTACAAGTACTGTAATTTCAAACTAGACACAAATACATGAACCTGTCTGAATAAGTGATAAGTCCACAAAAAAAACAGTTTCGTATTATAATAAATGTAAGAGTGCCTCGTGGTCTCGCGGTACAAGTATGTGCCGAGCGATCTAGAGGTCCTGGGTTCGATTCCCGGGTCGGGCAAAGCGTTATTGGGTTTTTCCAAATTCTCAGTAGCAGCACGGAGTCTGGAATTGTGCCTGAAAAACGGCAATAAGCTCGCCCCCTATTACGTGGGACTGATACATACCTGGCGAAATGTGGGTGCCGAAATGCACCTCTACCTACCCCTTCGGGGAATACAGGCGTGAGTTTATGTATGTATGTATGTAATAAATGTAAGGTCTAGCTGAAGCCGCGAGCAAGCGACAACGTGCAGTATTACTATTGTAAATATTTTATTACAAAAATATGTTTTTAAAAAATATACTAAATTTAAACCATGAATTGTCATAGATTTGTAGAACCCGGAACGAAAAACTTGCGTGTTTCTAGAAGTTTTTAAATTATATTCTATGGTTGCTATCCGTGTGAATACGAATATTCTACTACTAGCGATTTGGGTCTTCGACAATCTCATTTACAGTGCGAAACTGAATTGTATTGTATCACGGTAATGTTCTGTCATACTGTTATACTACCTTGGTAGAGTCGGCCCCATCTGCAGTACGATACTATCTTTTTTTGTAGATTGGGCTGATTAGCTTACTTAAAACTAAAGCTTTAACTTAAATCCACACTTTTTCTGGTGGTAGGATATTCGTATCCGCCCGGATAGCGACCACCGTACACAGGGCGTAAAACCCGCCATAGTGGCACATGCAAGTGTGCCGCGTTCCGGGATCAGCCATTGTATATCCGGTTTTCGGGGGGGCTTCAATCATGGTGAAAGGATGACCGTGCCGGCATTTTTTGGCCGGTTTCTCGCGGTCAGTCCTTTGTTCACCGTGGTATTAGTCCCCCAAACTTCTTCACAAGATAGGTGAAGAGGTTTTCGGCCGGCATGATTGCGTCGACCAACGGGAGATCATCATCTCTCGCTGGTCGGCACTTTTTCTGGACTCCATTACACTTACCATCAGGTGCAATGGGGTCACTTTGCCGTGCCAGTATAAAAAAAAAACATGCACATAAATTAATCAATTTAAAAATTAACTATCGTCATAGCTATCTAGCTTAATAGTAATAAGTTTTATGAAAATGCCGTATTGATAGATCACTCGGCACTCGAAGCAAATAGAATGTTCCATAAGAGATTTACCAGCATGTTTTTACAACCTTTCCATAATTAGTGATGATTTAATTCATTATCTCAATATTTATACTTAAGTTGCAGTATATGTTTTCCCTGCAATTCGAAACCCGAAATCAATGACAGCTCCGTGGCGCAGTTGGCTAGACACCAGCTTGCGAAACGCGAGGCCGCGGGTTCGATCCCCGCACCGAGACAAATGTTTGTGTGACCCACAAGTCTGGGTGTATGTGAGACCGAAAAGTCTCCCGTAGTTTCTGATACCCACGACACAAGACTTTTATCTTAGTGTGGGATCAGAACTATGTATGTGACTGTTGGGTGTATTTATTTATTTATTTTATTTAATGTACCTATTCAAATAAAACATTCCGCCAAAGTTAATTTTACATCGGAAATGCGCGAAATTATACATTTCACAGCTTCAGTGCGTTTAAATCATGCATTATACTGGGCAAAATCAATAAACGGATATAACAAATCGATTCATATAAGGTAATAATGAAGCGGAACCGGTTCATTTGAGCGCGCGTCCGGCCGCCGCCACCGCGCCTGCACCTACCCACCGGATGCGATTATGATTATGACAAATGCGCTCGTTTTCATATTCATTCGCGTTAAATTTAATATTTCTATTGCATCCATAATAATCGGCAAATATTTGTGGAGTTGTTTATGTAAACACGGCGGCGCCTGGCGATCGGTTTTGGCGCGGCCACAGTTTTTAATAGGACTGAATAAATGACTGGTTGGCAGCACAAGTTTGTGAAGTACGATCGAGGGTTTGATTTATCCATTAGAAAATTTTAAGAGCAGCAAGGAATATGAAAATGTGTCGAAATGAAGACAATACTCCTTGCGAGACTAGAATGTAACCTCAAACGTGAAAAAACGTAAAAAAAACACATTAAAAGGGCTGATGTAATATACTCACCATTAACCTCATTTAAATGACAAAATAATACGCAATTATATCGTTCTAACAGCCTCAGTTCGATAGTATTGTCCGCGGCTATTAACAAAATTCAGCTTTCAGTACACATTAATTAATTACATTTGCCAAATAAATGGACGGTGGGTAAATTGAAAATAGTATTAAAGCTAATTGTAGATGCGCTTAATGTGTTATGATGTGGAAGCGGTCGAGAATCTCGACGGTCGCGTGTTCAAACCCCAGGTACACACCTCTGACTTTTCGAAGTTATGTGTGTACTCACAATGAATTATCACGTACTTTAACGGTGAAGGAAAACATCGTGATGAAACCTGCACACCTAAAAGTTCTTAGGAATTTCTCAGGTGTGTAGTCCGCCCACCCACTCTAGGCCAGCGTGGTGGACTATGGCTTAAACCTTCTCAGTTGTAGAGGAGGCCCGTGCCCTGCAGGGAGACGTATATGGGCTGATGATGATGATGATGATGTGGAAGTATAAATTTGCCCTTCGGCAAGAAAGCGTACAATCCCACTAATGAATTCCTGCCATCTGCTTGTTTAAGAAGACAACTGCAAGATGGCCTGCTTTCTCAATGTTCTACTGGTGAGCACGGTCCGTCTCTAAGAGAGTTTAGGCCGTAGTTGGTTAGACGCTGATCTAGCGCAGATTAATGAATTGTCATTGCTCAAAATGTAGGTACGTCACGTAATGACTCATCACTTAAAAAGTCAAAAGCATGGATCTTCGAAGCCGAGTGGTAGTGACGATGACGACGATCGAATCGAGATATTGTGCTTGTAACCAACTAAACAACCAGGTACACAAATATACGGACTTTTTCCCCATTGCAAAGTTCCACCCCGGTTCGAACCAAAAATTTTCTATCCACCGTGTTCCCGTTTTCGTATTAAGTCTTCTAAGCGTAGAGTTAAGAAATATTTATTAATATCTTAGTAGAATGATATATAAGTGTATTGAGTCTCTCGCCATTGATGCTCCTTATAGAAAAAAACCTTCCATACCATTAAGTATGGTGTTTTCACTTTGCCGTATCAGTATAAAAGTATCTTAAGACCGAATACTGAAACGCTACTTAATCTGAGGGCGACTTATATTTAAGTGGCTGTTATAATTTAAGCGGTATACTGAAACATCATTTATCGGTTGTAAGACTGTGATTAATTAATGCCCACTTAAATTTCCATAAATGGCAACATTACCACAAAAAGTTATTTTACATGACATTTTTAAAGTATATACCGCTTAAATTATAACAGCCACATAAATATAAGTCACCCTCAGATTAAGTAGCGTTTCAGTATTCGGCTATAAATCTTCTAAAAGTCATCAAGAATCTATACCAATTTGTAAAAGATCCGCTTTTACTCAAGTATCAATTACATTTATACCTGGAGTGAGTGTACCAAATAAAAACACCGTGGAATTTCTGTTCGCAGCGAAGGTTCCGTGATTCCAGCTTATTAACACAAGGCCGTATCATTATTCGGGGGGCGATTTAATTCAGCTCCTTACAAATTACGAGTGCTCGGCACTCCATTACCTCCCTTCTATCTGTGTTATAGCATCCACAACGCTCGAATTACTTTATGAATGGCGGTGCGTACTTTTTCAACATGTTAAAGCTTGTCAGATATTGATTGGCACATTACGAAGACTTGAATCAACTCTTTTTATGCGGACGTTGCAACATGATATGTCACCTAATGTTAAGGCAAAAGCCTTATAATTTAAGTGTTTTTATGCTTACATGTCAAAACAAACAAATTCCTAAAGTGTAATGCAATACAAATTATGAATAATATATATTTATCACCATTTATTCTAGTATTTTCAATCCTTACACAGGCTGATTTCGAAACCAGACTTACTTGCAATAAGTTGGTTAATATGGAGAATTTTGCACCTTACCTACGGTTTTGTCTATCCAGCCACCATCGCTGGTATCGTTAACATCATCTTCCATCAAGTGTCCGTTAATTAAGTCCACGCGAGCTAATGGATGAGATAATGTAACGCAAAATGCACCTCTGCAGGGCATAAGCCGCGGTCCTCTCCGTTGGCCCGGCGCCAGCTGATTGAGTGCATGGCTACTTTATACGATCTAAGAGAGAGCTATTTTGTGGCCTAGTAATTACTTCGTGAAATTACAATGTGAGACTGCAGTGTGGGTAATTTACGTGGCAACGCTGTACATTATACTGGTTGCTATATTGCTTATATTAAAACGCCTAAAATGTGGTGGAATTTAGTCATAACTACGTCACCACGCCGGCATTTTCAATGGAGAAGCAGAGCTTTATTTGTACATGCATTTTGGCCATTTTGTAAGTAACAGGAAGCGCCCTTTTTTGGATGCATTTCCTAATTACGTGAAAATAACTACTGCTACTGATACCGCTGAAACTTATACCGCGGGATCAACAAAGTATCTACCCAAGTAAGACTTTTCATTAGCTTCATTATTTATATCCACGTCCTTTACTTCTGAAAATAGTAAGATATTATCCCAACGTATAATAGTAGACTGTATATATGTATAGTATTATGTGGAAAAGATACATGTAGGTTTGAAACAACGAGACTAAGGCCACCGCTATTAAAGCGAACACATAACAAACTGCAATTTTACAACTGAATTTAATTATCATGAATTTTCGTATTAACACAATATTATCTTCTTAATTTAATGTATCATTGATTTCTTCCATTCCCTTCATAATTAATTGTGTTAATTACAGGACACGATTCTCCATTTAAATGTCCCCAAAAAAGAAAAAAAGTAGTGATGGCCTCAAGGTTTAGGCGGTCGTAGGTTCAAACTCCAGGCACACACCTCTGACTTTTCGAAGGTTGGTGTGTATTCACAATGAATCATCACTTGCTTTAACGGTGAAGGAAAACATCGTGAGGAAACCTGCACACCTGAAAGTTCTTAGACTAGACTTTCTTTGGCGTGTAGTCGTGTAGCCACACAAGGCCAGCTTGGTGGACTAATTCCTAAACCCTCTCAGTTGTAGAGGAGGCCCTTGCCCAGCAGTAGGACGTATATGGGCTGCTGATGATGACAAGTACGCGTGGGTACAGTTGGAGCAAAAAATCTTGTTGTTCTCAGGTTGTTTGCATTTAGTAACTGGTAGTTTAGTTGGAAATGGATCGGATTTAAAACGAAAGACGTAGATTGAATCTAGGCCATGGACGTCTCACTTTTTTGAAGTGTCAGCATTAAAATGGTGATGAAGAAAAAGAATAAATGAGTTATTTTACTACCATAATAAACATCAGCCACAATGCCCTTTATTAGGCGCATAAACCAAACCGTGGCATACGGTTATGATAACGCAAACTATACACGTAAATGACCAATGCTCATTTCATAATTACCGCTCGACTGCAATAATTTTGCACCGCACAAACGCGGTTTTTGCAGACCACACCAGTTGGCATATTGTCCGTTTATCCCTGCAGGTTAGCAAAACTGAATCAGTACGTTGTAATGGCGGGCTTTGGTTTCCATTACTGACCCATAAAGTTATAAAAGAATAAAAATTATTTCTTTGTTCATAATATTTTGTAACTATCACTATAATTTGATTACGTTGCGAAATCATTTAGGAGTTTTAATAAATCTTATAAGTCATATTGTATGAAGGCTTGATGGTCAAATTTATAACGAAATTGCATTAGATTTAACATATTTGTATATTGGAGGTATTAAATAAATCATAACTTAAACATCAGGTTGCTCACTTCCTCGTTTGCCTCCTGGCTCATAAAAAATGAAATGCTTGTTAATTTTCTTAAAATCTTTCCCACTGTATATCACTATACTGACACGGCAAAGTGATCACAACGAGATCTGTCAGAAATCGACGAAACTATACAGGTCTATTAGAGCCTGATTTAAACAGACTGTAACGCGGCACATTGACTTGGGCAAGTTATACCCCACACTAAACAATGCAGTGTTGCATCACGTCTGTTTTCCCTAAGACAGCATATAAATATTCAGCCCCTACGTTTCGCCAATTGTTTTTCTAAGCCTCAGCCGTAATGAGGGGCGAGTCTATTGCCGTTTTTCGGGCACATTTCCAAGCTCCGTGCTGCTACTGAGAATCTTTTTAATGGAATGCCCAATAATTCTGTGCCTGAGAATCTTACTCCGGACCTCAAGACTGCAACATTTGATCAATATTCAAAAATCAATCAAAAATAATTTTTATCTGTTTGAAACAAAGCTTTTAACATATTATTAAGCTGAAGATTAAGATTTATATGCTGAGTGAGGTAAATTTGATCACATTGTGCCTAATATAACATACCACCCGGTAAAAGCCAAATAATATTTAAAAAAAAACTAAATAACTTAATAAAATATTAACTGGCTATACAATCTTTATATCGTTTTTTCAAGTTTTATTTATACTAATATTATAAAGAGGAAGATTTGATTGTTTGTTTGCATTGAATACGCTCCGATACTACTGAACCGATTTGAATGATTTTTAGTATTTTTGATAAATTCTGTATCTAACCTTCTCCTATCTAACCCTTAACCAAAAAACATAAAAGTGCGAAAATTAAAAATTTTACGTATACCATAGCACACAAAAGGTTACTTCTCCGTTGTTAAAAATTGTTTGGAATTAATATGAAATATATCTACTCGCAATATTTACCTCTCATTCCCATCTCATTGTGTTTCATAATTATTTATTTACATATATTAAATTTATTTAAACTATAACGTTTAAAATGAACAAACCTTATTTGTAAAAATATTTATTAACAAAATGCCCACCAAGATTGCAACAACAAAACCAAACACGCAGATATATTAAATTTTCACGGCGCTTATGTTATTGTTACTGATGAAGTCAATTTTGCAGCGAGCCAAATCGAAACAACCGCTATTAGGAGCACAATGCGTTCAATATCGCACACATTTTGATAAATTAAACGGTATATAAAACCCAACGTGGTCACGACGTCGCGTGTAGGCCAGCGACACACGAACGGCATTTTATTTTATTCAGAATAAAGTGGAGATGTTAAAGAAATATTGCTTATTTTTCCTCTTCTATTATATCCATCCATATGTTATCTGTAAAAAATGCCTGGAGCAATAACACCGCCACTTGTACTTTACAGTAAGATTGTTTTCTCCAATTTTTTTTCGTACCTACTATACATACATACAAATTTATGTATATACATAAACTCACGCCTATCTCCCGTTGGAGTGTCTGAATGTTTGCGACACCTGCCCCAACCTACGATTCGTTGAAATGACGTCTTCATACACCGCGTTTCTAATCCTCAGCGTTATGATTAGGTGACATTATAGCAATTTTTGCTCGTGGTTTCACGACACATGTTATGGACCTCTAGTCGTGGGTATGATACCCGGGTTGAGTATAATGTTATTGGGTTTTTCCACTATATATTATTAGCAGGCCGGAGTTTGGAAATCTGGGCCCTATCCCACCACACACCCGCTACTGTAACTCCTGTGCTTCAGGATCAACAGCGGCACGCACAGTGTCGACGCCGAGCAATGAAGCTCCGCGAATCTAAAGAGGAGTTGGAAAACAAACAGTTGTTTGTCTGTCCACAGCAAAGCGGGTGACAAAACATTGAACTATGAGATTTCACCCTCACATAAAAAAGACAATTACAATTAGTGAAATTAGACGCAATTAACGCACCACGGTTTAATAGTTTGGAAATCTGCCTGAAAAACAGATATAGGGTCGCCCCCTATTACGTGCGACAAGAACACAATTGGCGAAATGTGGGTACAGGAATGCACCTCTGCCTACCCCTTCAGGGAAAACAGACGCGAGTGCGTATGCGTATTCTAAGCTGACTTAAATAATTATTTTTCGAGTACACTGGTCACCACACCCAACTCACATGCTGTGAAAGATGTAAAGCTCTTGCGAGCCTAGTGTCGTTTTTGGGCACATTTCAAGACTCCGCGTTGCTATAAATAGTATGCTAATGAAAAACCCAGTAACCATCTGCCCAACTCGGGAATCGAAACCGAGACCTGTAGATCATACGACATATAATTGTGCCACGAGACCACGAGGAAGGCCAGCTTTGCCACTTCTTTAAAACTGAAACCCTATAAATGAGAGGAAGGAATATTAAAGCGTCTTCAGCATTTCAACCTCTTAAGCATGCAGATGTCACGAGCGGTGCATAAACCCCAAGTTATTTTATTACTTAAAAAGCTCTCAGAAATCCCTTACCACACTTTTTCTTAAGTCTTCACTTGATCAAAAGGTATCTGTAAACTGCTGTAACATTTTGCCATACATACGACCTCCTCCTCCGTTACATAAAACCTCCTTATTAACTTGATCATTGGGAGAACACCATTGCGATGAGACATTCACCCCTTCTTTGATATTTTCTAGTTATTTATTAACGTAGACGCCACAGACACAAACTTTCCAATTCAAATGTCTTATACATACATACATATCCACGCGGCATTTAATAGCCGCATCCCCAACTTTCTATCATCGTACTACAAATTTTAAAATGACGAAACATATCATTTTTAAATTTGTAGTACCTTTGTGCTTAACCTACGTTCGTCTTATTTAGAAATTTCGGGGTTTTTTTCGAACCGTGTACATTACAGAGCTTTTATGGCGCCCACTGACTTTACACTGTTTGCACATAAGTATATAAGTAGGTATATTACGAATACATTAAGGTTGATTTAGAATAAATAATTTACAGGTGTAATAAGTTGCCTTTAATATTGATGAGAAATCATTTATTGCTACAAACTAATTTACTTAATCATCAAAAAATATAAACCGTAGGCGCCTTAAAAAGTTTAGCTCGAATGTCGAAATGTTGCCATGAAAACTTAATAGGCGTTGATTACACCAACTGTGTAAACATGCCAACTAAGACAAACTAAATATTTTTTAAACTATTTGTAGGTATTATTAAGTATTTCAGCATTATTTTTTGCGTTGTGCTGAAAATTTAACAATACTAGCATAAAAAATATCATGTTAATTGCTGCTTGTATCGGAACGTCTCAAGAAAAAGTCGCGTGCGCGTCCCCGTCTGGAAGTTAGTTTTTTTTATCTTGTTGATCTCAAAGCCTGGAATTCTAAGAAACTATCGTCAAAATATATAATTTAATACAAACAATAACAGCGTTGCAATGATAACTTTATATGTAACTTATTGTTTTCAATTAGTGCCTTATTCGTTTGTTGTTTAAGTGTCACCGTACTAAAATAAACAGATGAATGTTCCGACCATCGGTGTTCATTTGTTTTCATTATGACAAAGCGCCGGAGGATTCTTCATGCTGACAAAATAATACAAAATGTTATTCATGTGTTTTGTTTGTTAATGTTCTTACAGTTAAAAGGTTAGTAATATATTTATAGTACAACATTTCAATACTAATCATTCAGTCTCAATGAATAAATAATGCATAATCTTTTGATGAAGGTGCACGATTACATTTTTTTGTAAACACAGTTGCACAATGCAAGCAAAGTGACCCAAATTATCAAATGGTGTCACATCTTTATATAGTAAAAAGTGTAATGATGGGATATTTATTAGTTCCTAATATTATAACTAGCATAAATTACCAAGAGTTTGAAACAAGATCTTAATTACTTTAAAACAACATTTAATCACCATTTACTTACTGGTATTTCTACCTGAAAAATAAAAGTGTTAATTATTGCCTTTATTATAATATGGTAAAAACAAACAATTGACTTGATTGTTATGATATTTTAACTGTGACTATATTGTGAAAACCCTAAAATGGTCTTTATCTGCCTAGGATCAAGAAATATGCATGTTATACTTTAGAAAGTGACATTCTCACCATGTCTATATTCTGTTACCACAAGGCACACCTTAAATTTTAATAGCTATATATTTGGAATGAGAGGGTTTAGGCCTTAGTTCACCATCCAGCACCATACACCACCATACGGGTACTCTCTCAATGGTAGTGGAGGCCCATGTCTAGCAGTGGGATGTGTGTGGGCTGATGATGATGATATTTGGAATTGCAATATAAACAATAAAAAAATAAATGTTTGGTGGCAAGTACCAGCTGGTGCCCGCATCTGCATTTGGGCAGAATTAGTACTTCAATTAGCTGATTTTCTTCTCAAAGGTCCTTAATTATAGACCTTGTTTTATTCAGATGTATAAGCTATATTACTGTAAATTAGGTTTACCTAAATAATAATACAGGACTGGTATATTTCTAAGCAACATCAATAACTGTGTTTTCTTTTTCAGGGTATTATTCAGTAGCCAGTAATCCAATTTTACTGTATTCAACATCATCAGATGTTCGTATTGTTAACACATCAAAGCTCAGCTCAGTAAATACAATAGTAAAAGACCTTAAACATGGCTCTGCTGTTGATTTCCATTATAGAAAAGAACTTGTGTGCTGGTCTGATCAAAAAAATGAACTGATACAGTGTATGAAGTATAATGACACATACATTGGCGAAAAGGTAAGTCTTAATTTGACTTGGCTGTGATTATTGTTTAATCAGAAAATTTATAAGAACATTTGATTTAATACCAACAACAATAGTCAATTTGATAACCTGCACAGTTGGGTAAAAGTCAAGCAATTAGCAATTATTTGTTTCCGATTTGATTTTCTATAAGCTTAAAAAAATCCCTATTCTGGCACTCATCATACAAGTTGTGCATCTTCATAAGCTTACTGTTGTAATTGTTGGATTATAACATTTATTGATTTAAAAAAAATAAAGTTCATCATCAGTTCAGTTAATACCCAAGTCTTAAAAGTTACAGATTCTCTGATTACTTAGCTTTCGTTTTATTATAATTATGAAAATAGATATGTAGTTTTTACTCTGAGTTGTTTGTAAACAGAACTACCTAAAGTTCCCAATAACATTTATTGTTTTGTGAACTTCTTATCTTATTTCAAATAGCACTATGGCCTGTTAGGATAACCTTACTAACATACCGATAATTAAAACTATGTTATACTATTATGAATGCATTTATTTTGTGTAGAATTTATTAAAAGATATTATGATTACTTTTAATTGATAACTATTACTACTTATCATGAGGTCAAATAGACTGTTTAATAAAAGTTAGATTTGATATAAATTATTAGTTTACACATGTTATTGATTTTATTTGACTCAATTTATAAAACTTTCATATAAAATAATGCTGTTTTATTTTTAATATCAAATTACGAAAATAAAGAGTTCATGAAACAAAAGATTTTTTATAAGTACAAAAATTATCATTGATAGACTGATATTGAGAGCCAAATTAGCCACTGGGAAAATATAAAAGTCCTTAGATTGTAGGATTTATTAAAGACACACAGTAGATTATTCTAAAACTTAATTTATGTTGAACATTTATCACAATTTAGGTTCCATATATCCATCAAGAACAAGAGATAAAAAGAGAAATATTAAAATATTGTTTCAGATAAAAATAGTGTCACAGGGTTTCCTAACACCCACTGGCATTGCTATAGACTGGTACACAAACAAACTTTACTGGACAGATGGAGATACTAATAGAATAGAAGTTATTTGTATAGAACAAAAATATAGAAAAGTTTTATTCTGGTCTGAGGTTGACTTGGCCAGAGCCATTGCTGTTGTTCCTAAAGATGGGTAAATAGTTTTTTTTTTTTTAAAGTATAAAAAGAGATATCAAGTCACTCAACTGTTATCACTAAGTTACACATCTTCTGCATGTTTCAGTTTAATGTTTTGGACAGACTGGGGTGAAATACCTAAAATAGAACGAGCCGGCATGAACGGCGACCCCGCCACACGGAAAATTATAGTGAATGAAAACATATTTTGGCCAAACGGAATTACCATAGACTATGACAAAAATCTTATTTACTGGATGGATGCCAAGCTCCAATTTCTTGATGTTATTGACTTTAATGGTGATAAAAGAAAAAGGATTGTCAATGGGGGCCTAGTATATCCTTATGCCTTGACTTTTTTTAACGAGAAACTTTTTTGGACTGATTGGAAAACTTGGTAAGTATTTTTTTAGTTCTTCAACACTTTCTTTCCAAAGAATAGGCAAAATTGATTTTCTGCTTCCACTTTTTCCAGCTTTGTCCCATGTAATAGAAAAATCACATAGTATTAGTTAGTTGTGCTTGTCCTATATATTTCATAAACATATCCTCACAAAATTTATTGCCTATATTCCCCCAAGAGGTAGGCAGATGCGCATTTCTGCACCCATATTATGCCAATTGTGTTCTTGTCCCATATAATAGGGGTCGAGACTATTGCCGTCTTTTATGTACATTTCCAGACTCCGTGCTGCTACTGAGAATTTTCTAATGGAAACCCCAAAAACCCTGCTCGACCCGAGAATCGAACCCGGGTCTTCTAGATCGCATGGCACATATTTGTGAATATTTACGTATGGAATAAAACGAAAATGTTTTCAGGTCCATCCACACATGGGACATATCAACCAACGGGCCAGCCATCAAAGAGCTGATAAAGTCTAACCCAGTTCCTGTTGATATCAAGGTGTATGACGAAACTAGGCAGCCTATGCCCAGTGGAGACTACCCTTGCAAGAGTAATAACGGTGGATGTTCACATTTGTGCCTTTTATCTCCTAACCCACCAGGTATTTTTTTATTAATATAAGTCAATTTTTAAGTAGTGATGGCCTCGAGGTCTTGGCACGCGGTCGAGAATTACATCGGTCGCGGGTTTGAACCCCATGTATTAATTCACAATGAATTATCACATACTTACTACAGGAAAACATCGCGAAGAAACCTGCACACCTAAAAAAAGTTTTTAGGAATTTCTTAGGTGTGAGTAAGACCTAAGTTGTAATAGACCCTCTCAGTTGTAATAGAGGCCCGTGCCCAGCAATGGCATGTATGTATATGGGCTCATGATAAAATTAATTTTAGATGAAGGACTTTGTTTGAATCTGTGTTAACTGCGCAATGTTTTCAAGCCACAATACTTTATGAGCAAGATAGTAATAAACAATTGTACTGTATTTAATAATAAAATAGCGATCGCCATACGGAAAGTGTAACAACCTTAGTGACCCATTCAAGTGTGCTGTATTCATGTTTAGACTATCTGAGTACATATTTAACCTTTAATTCGTTCTTAATTGCATGGCACACACTTGTACCGAGGGACCAACAAAGCACTCTAATTAGTTATGATAATATTAAGATCAGTTCTGTAATTCTATTTCAGGCTACGTATGCGCATGTCCAACGGGTTCCAAGCTGAAGGAGAATAGCAACACGACATGTTACAACAGTCCGCAGTCCATGCTCATCATTGCGCAGCGCTCCACCATATCCAAAATATCCCTGGACTCGCCCGACTTCACGCCATACACGCTGCCGCTCAAAGATCTCAAAAGAGCACTCACCGTGGACTTCGACCCCAAATCTGAATACATTTACTGGGCAGATGATTTTGTAAGTAGTTACTTGTTTCATTTTTTATTTTGTGATTGAAATTGTGGCTAACTGTGGTCAGCAGCACGTATAATTGACCTACTGCGCATATAAAAGGTATAGATATAAAAGAAGGTGAAGAAAAACATGCTAAAGAAGTATTCACTTCAATAAAAAATGAATTACGTTCCAGGCGAAGAGTATATCGAAGGCTCGGCTGGACGGGTCGGAGCAAACGGTGGTGGTGAGTGGCGCCGGCGTGCCCGACACCATCGCCATCGACCCCCTCGCCAGGAACCTCTACTGGACCGACCCCGTCACCGACACCATCAACGTCGCCAGGCTCGACGGATCCGCGCACAAGGTACCACACTGACACTTCCTACTACACTTGACACCATCGCCATCGACCCCCTCGCCAGGAACCTCTACTGGACCGACCCCGTCACCGACACCATCAACGGCGCCAGGCTCGACGGATCCGCGCACAAGGTACCACACTGACACTTCCTACTACACTTGACACCATCGCCATCGACCCCCTCGCCAGGAACCGCTACTGGACCGACCCCGTCACCGACACCATCAACGTCGCCAGGCTCGACGGATCCGCGCACAAGGTACCACACTGACACTACCTACTACACTTGACACCATCGCCATCGACCCCCTCGCCAGGAACCTCTACTGGACCGACCCCGTCACCGACACCATCAACGTCGCCAGGCTCGACGGATCCGCGCACAAGGTACCACACTGACACTACCTACTACACTTGACACCATCGCCATCGACCGCCCTCGCCAGGAATCTGGTCTGATCTGGGCATTTGAGAGACCGAAAAGTCTGTCGTAGTTTCTGATGCCCATGGCACAGGACGTGTATCCTAGTGTGGGGTCAGAACTATGTATGTGACGGTTGGGTGTATTTATTTATTTACTATCTCTTGGCAATTCCACTGTATAAATCTTCTTTGGCGGTTTCAATCAGACTCAAAATATACATCAACTTCGGTCCGTCTTTTTGTTTCACCTACTCTAACATGACCTTAACATCTGCAGAGAAGACACCTGTGCTCAGCAGTACGGTATACATAAGTCAATATAAATATAAGGTTATTAACGTTTTGGTTACTTTTTTCAGGTGATCATCCACACCGATCTGTACGACCCACGCGCCATCGCACTGCACCCGACCGGCGGTTTGATGTTCTGGTCTGATTGGAACGAGAAGAAGCCCAAGATAGAACGCGCCAACTTGGACGGCAGCGACAGACGTCTGCTCATATCGGAAAAACTCACGTGGCCCAATGGTATTGCTTTGGACACAGTCGCCAACAAACTGTACTGGGGCGATGCCAGGACGCGCAAGATCGAGGTACTTTATGCTTTTGGAACCATAAGTTTTGAGTAAAGGTCAGAAATGGTTTAAAACGAGCTGAAGTAACTTCAAAAAAGGAAAATAAATTCAGGATTTTTTTAAACAAAATCTCTATAATCACATCTAAAATATTGAAAAAATATCAAAACCCTTTTTGCACAGTACAAACTGAAACTTTTCTTGACCAATGTTTCGTTATATGAAATAAATTTAATAATATATATTTAATTAATACATTACACATGCAGGTGTGCAACATGGATGGTACAGATCGAAAAGAACTGCACAGTACAGAAATATTGCATATTTTCGGACTAACACTACTCGGCGATTACATTTACTGGACGGATATACAAAAGCGCACATTGGATCGAATTAACAAAAATACAGGTAATTTACCAGGGTGAAACTCTTCTGCCTAGCCCTTAGAGACTGCAGGTGTATTAATATCTGTGGCGGTACTTTTCCATAGAAGCCCAAAAGCCCAGGTTGCCTTACAAAATTCCGAATAAAAATGTTTAAGCTTTAAATCTTTATTTGACAAAAGCAATTTGACATATAAATGAGAATATCCTGACCCCACAATGAACTAGACATTACACAATTAACGTGTAACGCTTTTAGGCTTCTATGGAAGTACTGCCACTGATTAATATATATTCCAGGTTTGGATCGACAGCCGGTGGTGGAGCAGATGGCTAGTATGATGGGAGTGAAGGCGTTCCGTGTGGGGGAGCCTCTCGGCTGGAACCCCTGCGCAGACAACAATGGAGGATGCTCGCATCTCTGCTTCAACAGACCAGACGACCATGTCTGCAGTTGTCCACTAGGTATTCAAAATAATAACATTCTATAAGGCCTCCAAAGGACTTCACTTCATGTAGGAAGTGGCTTGCATCTTCTGTAGCGGATATTGCTCCAAATCATGCGACCATCATCATCATCATAATCAACCCATATACGTTCCACTACTGGGCACGGGCCTCCTCTAAAACTGAGAGGGTTTAGGCCTTAGTCCACCACCCTGGCCTAGTGCGGGTTGGCGGACTACACACCTAAGAACTTTTATGCGACCATCAGCAAGCTTAAATGGCAATGGGCAGCACACATGTGCAAAAGAAATTCCGTCAATAGAGCCGAAAGATTCCCAAGATTGTACTTATCAACAATTTTGAGTAACCTCAAATGTTTGTAGTGTTGGAGCTCGGCAGCGATCGGAAGACATGCGTGAAGCCTGACGCATTCCTCGTGTACAGCCGCAAGAACATCATCGGACGAATTAGCATCGAGAATGAGAATAACGACGCCGTGATGCCTATCAAAGAACTCAAGGAAGTCAGGTACACATTACACACACAATATTATCAACTCTATAATTCAATTTTACCACTTCTAGAAATGGTCTTTTACTTGAGAAAGTTGCAGTTTATCCCAAGTGGACAAAATGTAATCGAGAACAAGTATAAAGAGTTATACAATTACTATGGTTATAATCATCATCATCATCAGCCCATATACGTCTCATTGCTGGGCACCAACCAGGGCCTCAGTCCACCACCCTGGACTTGTGCGGGTTGGCGAACAACACACTCCAAAGAAATTCACATACATACATAAACTCACGCCTGTATTCCCTTAAGGGGTAGGCAGAGGTGCATTTCTGCACCCACATTTCGCCAAGTATGTATCAGTCCCACGTAATAGGTGGCGAGCCTATTGCCGTTTTTCGGGCACATTTCCAGACTCCGTGCTGTTACCGAGAATTTCCGAATGGAAAAACCCAATAACACTTTGCCCGACCCGGGAATCGAACCCAGGACCTCTAGATCGCACGGCACATAGTTGTACCGCGAGACCACGAGGCAGTCCAAAGAAATTCCTAAGAACTTTTTTTAGGTGTGCAGGTTTCCTCACAATGTTTTCCTTTACTTTTAAAGTACTTATGTGATAAATCATTGTGAATACACAGATAACTTCGAAAAGTCATAGGTGTATGCCTGAGGTTTTAACCCGCGACAGCCGAAAATCTCGTTCGTGCGCCCAAGCCACCAGGCCATCACTACTTATGGTTATAATATTGATCATTTAATATAGATGAATAAAATAATGATCATGCTTATTTATAAGTGTAATAATTTCTACATTTACTATTCGAAAAGTAGCGTAACAGATAACACTGTTGATTATTTCAGTGCGTTGGCGGTTCATGTGGCAGGTGAAAAGCTATACTGGTCGGACAGCAAAACGAAAACAATCAGCCGCTGCTCTATAGACGGAACGAACGTGGAGAAAATATTGGAGTGGATGGGTTTGGTGGAAGGTAAGCTATTATGATTATAGTAAGTGTTTTAAGGGATCACTCTGTGTATATCTCAATAGAATAATACCGCATAATTATGTCGTGTAGTGAAAGCCTTAATAGTTTTTTTGGTAATCGACACTCCTGCTGCAATGAACCCTTTTGCTTAGCGCAGTCATTGATTTTTGACAGTATAAAAAGTTCAGAATGTCTTAGTATGTTAAGATATACACAAACAGCGATTGTAACACTGTTAGATTATCCGTAAGATATTTTTTGAATTTTATCCCCATACTTTATTAGTAATGTTTATTTTATTGCAGGGCTGGCAATAGACTGGGCGGGTCAGAACATATATTGGACGGACACGGGCACGCAGCGAATCGAAGTGGCCAGGCTCGACGGCTCCAGCAGGAGGGCGCTCATTTGGCAGGGACTCAAGAAACCCAAAAGCATCGTTTTGGACCCTAAGAAAGGGTATATTTTTTAACCGTATTGTTTTTACAGTACTATCGTAATATTTTGTCGACGTGCCAACTTCATAACGTCTGTACTTCATCAAATGATATCCCATGCTTCTTTATTTTGTTTAACTCATGCTTTATATCGAAAGATTCCCGTCAAATCAACTCTTGTACTATTGCCTCCTTAAATACGCTAACTTCACAGTATTGCAGCTATCAAATTATCTTCTGTATTACTGACCATTGTAATATGTAAATATTTGTTATTTTACAGATACATGTACTGGTCTGAGCTTGGATCGAAAAGCATCAAACGCGCTGCGATGGATGGTTCGTCGCCTACAGTGTTCATGGAGCAAGTTGGCAGAGTCCACGCTCTAGCCATAGACTACGAGAAGCGCGCCATATACTGGGCGGCGCTTGACCCGCCGGTTATAGAGTACGCTTACCTCAACGGCACCGGAAGGAGGACCCTGGCAGATGATATACCAATGCCGTTTGCTCTCACGTTGTACAATGATTCAGTGTTTTGGGGCGATTGGAATACAGGTGACATTTTGAAATACGGCGACTATAATTATTAGCTACCTACCCTTAACCTATATTCGTGTGTAAGGCCATTCAATCTACTGATCTAACTAGACAGTGACATACTTTTTCCGTCATAAAATGACAACACCGCATGGCATTGTACTGTACAACAAAACTATTAAGTCACTCTATCACCTTAATATAATATGTCTATAGTTCACAGTAAGTGAAATTAACGCGCCTGACGTTAAACATATTGCTGTCCAAACACAGTGAGAAACTGTAATTTCACGTCATTCAATGCACTCTCACGTCACATCTTGGCGTACTGAGATGCTTGTTCAGTTTCACGCTTCGCTTATATAAAGACTTCATTAATTCATTTGAATAATTCGTTTGTCCGCCAATCCGCACTAGGCCAGCGTGGTGGACTAATACCTAAACACTCAGTGTAGAGGTGGTCTGTGCCCAGCAGTGGAGCGTATATGGGCTGATGATAATGATGTTTGCTCTGCAGGCATAGTGGAAAGTGCGAAGAAGCGCGACGGATCGATGCGTCGGGCGGTGCACTCGGGGCTGGACTACCTGTCCGACCTGAAGGTGTTCGCGGGCGGCGCGGCAGGGGCGGGGGCGGGCGGTGCGCGCGGCTCGCAGTGCGACGCGGACAACGGCGGGTGCGCGCACGTGTGCGTGGCGCTCGGCACCGACTACCGCTGCGTGTGCCCCGCGCACTACCGACTCGCCCGGGACAACGTCTCCTGCACAGGTCAGCGACAGTGACGATACTTCCATAGAAGCGCAAAAGTCTAGTTTGCTTTACAAATTTCCCAATAACAATCTCTAAGCTTTAAATTTTCATTTAGCAAAAGTAATGTGACTAGTAAAAACATTTATAATCTAGACGTTACAAAATTAACGCGTAACGCTTTTGGGCTTCCGCCGAAGTACCGCCACTGCTGCTTTCTACCACCTCTCACTCTAAACTGTCTCTCTCTCTTTCGCTCTCTCCCTATTTAACTCGCGTTATTGTTTTCTTTCGTTCTATATAGGATATAAACGGACCGAAAAGTGAAACAGGTAATACTTATGGTTGTTAGGATTTTTTTTTCTTTTGGATTATTTTTAGCCTCATGTTTGTGTAATCACCGTAATATTACCTGTCTTATATTTTGATAACATTCTGTTTACACCCTGTACACTCACTACTAGTGAAGTCCAGTAAACTGCACACCGTGACGGCCGGTTTCGTCTATCAAGTTGTCGCTTGCCTATCTCCAATAAACTTCTACCCTTTCCAAATCTTCATCAGCTATTACACTATTAAGAATATTTAGAAAAATATTTATTAATTATAGTTTATTATTTAATTTTCAGAACCGGAAGAATTTCTATTATTCGCTCAAAAGAATGCCATTGGCCGTATAATGGTGGCTAATGGCGAATGCAACGATGTGTTTCTACCGCTGACCGGCTTGAAAAACGTTAAGGCCATAGATTACGATCCTGTCAATAAGTGAGTATAAATAGAAGTTCCATATGACTTATGAATAATTTTACAGATATAAAAACATCAAATTATCTATTTTTTCGACGACGGCACAGACGTAGTTATATCACCTATGGTTCAAGTTTCTATGTATACTGTTTAACAATCTGCACAAGGTTCACAAATATCAAACTTTCAGGTGTATTGAACTAGTGGAGACTCCAAGCAAAACCCATTAACGTCATCCCCATTACTTCATTTCTAAATTATTGCTGCTAAGAATACCCTTTGACGGGCGATGGACACGTTGCCACCCTGCCCAATCCAAAGGATGCCCATGCAGAATTTTTTTTTTATTGTGTTTCTCATGTGATCAGGTTCTTATACTGGATGGACGAAGACTCTCACGCAATCCGTCGCGTCCCCATATCATACTCGACGACGTCGGCGCTGACGGACTCCGCGGCGGTGGTAACGGGGCTGGCGCGGCCCTTCCACATGGTACTGGACGTGCTGGGCCGCACGCTCTACTGGACCTGCGCAGACACCGACTCCATCAACGCCACCACCATAGACACCAACTCCTCCGTCAGCGTCATAGTCAGGGGCGACAACATGATGCCCAGGCACCTCGCTTTCCATCAGACTAAAAGGTCAGTATATCATCATGAAGATATGATGACCAGGCTGTGGGACGAAAGCCGGCGATAAATATTTTATTTTCTGATAGGCAGGTAGTTTTTATAAACTGATCTGCCTATATGCTGTGTAACATCTTTCAATAATTTCTGTCTAGTGTTATTTTAAGTGTTAGATTGAAAGTCGTGATGGCCTCGAGGTTTAGGCACGCTGTCGAGAATCTCGACGATCGCGGGTTCAAACCCCAGGCACACACCTCTGACTTTTCGAAGTTATGTGTGTTGAATACACACAAGGAATTATCACGCATTGTAACGGTGAAAGAAAACATCGTAATGAAACCTGCACGCCTAAAAGTTCTTATGAATTTCTTAGGTATGTAGTCCGCCAAGCGGCACTAGGCCAGCGTGGCAGAGCAAGGCCTAAACCCTCCCAGTTGTAGCTCCGGCACGTGGCCAGCAGTGGGTCGTGTATGGTGTGATGGTGCGCGTGTGCAGGGTGTTGGTGTGGAGCGACGCGGCGCTGGGCGCGCTGGTGCGCGGCGGCGCGGACGGGGCGGAGCGCGTGCAGCTGGCGCGGGTCGCCAACCTCACGGCGCTCGCGCTCGACCAGCCCGCCGACACGCTGTACTGGGCCGCCGCGCGACAGATACACGCCATCGACCTCGACGGCTCCAACAAGTACATTCCAACATTTTTGTTGTATACTTAATTACAGTAACAAGCTTTCTTTCCATTGAAAACCAAAATTTTGTCAGATTGTGTTTGATTCATTTGAATCATGATCATTTCATTCTACATTACATTACATTCACAGCTGACATGGTTTAGTTAACGGTCCGAATCCACTCTTAATAGAATAACAATTGTTTTGGTATGACATTTGATCAATGGCGGTACTTCCATAGAAACCCTTACAAAATTCCGAATAATAATCTTTAAGCTTTAAATCTTTATTTAATTAAAGCAATTCGACGTATAAATGTCAATATTCTGATCCCACAATAAACAATTATAAACTGGACATTACACAGTTATCATGTAACGCTTTTGGGCTTCTATGGAAGTACCGCCTCTGCATATGATGTGGCTGCCATAGCAATGCGATGCGATCCCCCGTGCGCGCAGGCGCGTGGTGTGGCAGGGCGGCTGGGCGGGCGCGCTGGGCGTGCTGGCGGGCGGCGTGTACCTGGGCGGCGGCGAGCGCGCGCTGGCCCGCGTGCCGCTGCACCGCCGCGACGCGCCCGCCGCGCCCGTGCCGCACCTCGCGCGCCTCGTGGCGCTGCGCACCGTGCACAAGGTACGCTTCACCTCATTACCTTTGTCATTTCGGACAATACTTGCAGTCTTTTACACATACATACATCATTTCACGCCGGTATTCCCCGAAAGGGTAGGCAGAGGTGCATTACTGCACCCACATTTCGCCAGGTATGTATCAGTTCCACGTAATAGGAAGCAATAAGCTCGATTGCCGTTTTTCGGGCACAATTCCAAACTCCGTGCTGCTCCTGAGAATTTCCTAAAGGAAAAACCCAATAACACTTTGTCCGACCCGGGAATCGAACCCAGGCCCTCTAGAGGCTGCGAGACAACGAGATTGTGACTTTGACGTCATTTATCTGCATTGGCTTGGAACTAAAAAATAAATTAACAGCTTTTTCAACTTTTGAAACCTATATTGAGTGTACTATATTAATGTCAGATTGCGAGTAATGTGATTGCAATGCCGCGATTGCAGGTGTCCCGCGAGCACCCGTGCTGGGGCGGCGGGCGGTGCGGCGGCGGCGCGGGCGCGTGCGGCGCGGGGGGCGCGTGCGGGTGCGCGCCGCACTGCTCGCCCGCGCCGCCGCGCTGTGCGCCCGACCACTTCCTGTGCGACGCGCACGCGCCGCGCCCGCGCTGCCTGCTGCACGAGTGGAAGTCAGTGCACCACACACAACGCTATATTTACATATTTATATTTCGCCTCACGTCTACATTCCGTTGGTGCAGACCAGGGTTTCTCAAGGTGGGGTCCGCCATTCGACGGCAGGGGGTTCGCGACCAGATTTAAATTTCATAAATCTGTAATCGTAATCACCATCAGGTGACTTGATACCTAGCAGGCACTTATATGACACAATACTTATATGAGAGTGAGTTTTCACACCTAGTCATGATAAAAACTAAATACAGAAATTGACTTGATACCGAGTCAGAATTAAGGTTAAAATTTTCCAAAATTACTTCCAAAATTGCCTCCATTTGCGACAAGAAACAAGCTACCCATCACATTAATATTAAAAAGATATTTCTTTTGAAATAAAAGTCTTATTTTCGTCAACAGTCAATTTTATTATTTTGTTGTTAAATCCCCCCGGATTTAATTAGTTACTTAAGACTTAAGGGGTTCGCTGTCACCTGGAAACTTTAACAGAGGTTCGTGAAACCAAAAGTTTGAGAAACCTTGGTGTACACTAAACAGCTCCTCGGCTTTTATAATGCCTGTACAGTTTGATTTTGTATGGATGTCTAAGATCCTTGGCAGTTGCGTGTTGCCAAAACCCCTTCACGTTTATCGTTTGTTCTTAGTTCTATAAAGACGATAAAGATATATAATAATGTGGATTTGTGTATTCCATATGTGAATGTCGATGGCACGCGGTGCGCAGGTGCGACGGGCAGAAGGACTGCGAGGACGGGTCGGACGAGGCGGAGTGCGGCGCGTGCGGCGGCGGGCTGCTGCGCTGCGCGGACGGCGCCTGCGCCAGCGCACTGCACGACTGCGACGCCGGCGCCTACTGCGCGCCCGCACACATGCCAGATGCCTTCAGGTAACTAGCCGTTACTGCGACCCACTGCTGAGCACGGGCCGGAGCTACAACTGAGAGGGTTTAGGCCTTAGTCCACTACACTGGCCTTATGCGGGTTGGCAGACTCCGTTACTATACTACTCAACATCTTTTAAGACACTTCTTCTCTTCTTAATACAAACTGCCTCAAACTAAACTAACCACTACCACCTAAATAAGCTAACCAAGAGATATTTTTCTTCTTGTAAACAATTCACAGGTAGACAAAACGTAATTTAAAATGTTCTATAAGCATTTTTTTCTACACCACAATGAACAATAGAAATTTTATGTTAATCATAGTAAAAGGAGTAATGTATGTACATTGTACACGGTAGTGTTTTTCCAATTTATTAATTATCCTCAGTTTTTAAATACCGTCTATGGTTTTTCCATATTTTATTTAGTATTTGTTGTGTCAATAATGATGTGGAGTACAATGCCGCGCCACGTTCGGCAGGTGCGACGAGCGGCTGTGCCTGTCGGCGCGGCTGCTGTGCGACACGCGGCAGCACTGCGACGACGGCTCCGACGAGGCGCCCGCCGCCTGCGGGTACACGCACAAGGAACAGGTACCCCGTACTTGCACATTACAATGTTCCACCAGACATGCCAACATTATCAAATAGCTCGTGTCACATCAGCTTTTTTGTTGATTTTCGGCTCATTTAAGGCCTCATGGGCTATATGATTAAATGAATTTTATCTATAATAGTAGATATTACCATGCGATATATTTTAAAGATGAATATCGGCAAAAGCAACGGGGACTTTTTAGGCCCACTTCAGTGAAAAAAAAAAGATCGTTTGAATGCAATGAGCAGTACGTAAATAATAATAAATAAATTCTATATTTCGGATCCATTACAATCCATAACTTAAAATTTAATAAACCTAAAAGACGTTCTATGAGAGGGGTCATCCAGTGCCACAATAATGCACGATCTCTTCCAAATGGAGCAGAGTAGTGATTGAGGTGGCGTGGTGTGTGGTTGCAGGGCGGGCGCGGCGCGCGGCAGTGGAGCGCGTTCGCGGTGTGCGGCGGCGTGGTGGGCGCGCTGGGCGCGGCGGGCGGCGCGGCGGCGGCGCTGCGGCGCTGGCGCACCCGGCGGCGCCCCTCGGCCCACGAGCGCGCGCACGCACTGCCGCTCTGCGCGCCCAAGCCGCCGCCCGCGCGCGCGCCGCCGCTCGGCGCCAGCTCCACGCAGTCAGTGCCTCCCACATACATACACACTAATCTACATCCATCTACACT
Organism: Hemaris fuciformis; assembly: GCA_907164795.1. Taxonomy (NCBI): domain Eukaryota; kingdom Metazoa; phylum Arthropoda; class Insecta; order Lepidoptera; family Sphingidae; genus Hemaris; species Hemaris fuciformis. Next base: position 12,916,482 of record OU015438.1, on the reverse strand, counting down.
TCTACAGTTTTATTTAAATTTCTCAAATTCTTATCGATCTTATTATACATTGTCCTATATAATTGATTAACTCCATGATATCTTCTTATACCAATACCACCAAGATATTATGTAGCACCTAATAGTGAGCTGTAGAAAGAGTATAAATTATTCACAAACAAATATTTCCCCACTCAACATAATTATTTAGACTTCACAACTTTGATCAATCATCATCATCAGCCCATATACGTCCCACTGCTGAGCACGGGCCTCCTCTACAACTGAGAGGATTTAGGCCTTAGTCCACCACGCTGGCTTAATGCGGGTTGGCGGACTACACACCTAAGAAATTCCTAAGAACTTTTAGGTGTGTAGGTTTCATCACGATGTTTTCCTTCACCGTTGAAGTACGTGATAATTCATTGAGAATACACACATAACTTGGAAAAGTCAGAGGTGTGCGACTGGGGTTTGAACCCGCGACCGTCGAGATTTTCGACCGCGTGCCCAAACCTCGAGGCCATCACGACTTATTGATCAATAGATAGTATATTTTTGTTGAAGTTGTAAATGAAAAATCAACCATTTATTATACACAAATTTCTGAATAATACATCAATTAATTCCTTACTTGGGCAGCTGTATGAATGGCCAAGGACTGTACTCAATATATCTAAGATGACCGGCTTTCAAAAGGCCTTTGGTAAATAAGATTGTTGGAAGTCCGGTAGAAAAATTCGCTGGTGATAGCAAATAGAGTTTACATATTTAGAACATCAAGCCGCAATAGATTACTACGGTGATAAAAGTAATATAAGAATAAGAGGTAGATCTCGTGTATAAGAGTGTGCGTGTGGCAGGTCGTCGTCGAGCCCGGTGTCGCGCTACCCGCGGCCCACCGCCAACCCGCCGCCCAGCCCGGCCACGGCGAGCGGCGGCGCCACGCCCCGGCGGCGCCCCTACCGCCACTACCGCGCCATGAACCGCCCGCCGCCGCCCACGCCCGCCTCCACCGACGCGTGCGAGTCCGAGCCCGAGCCGCCCGCGCGCGCGCCGCCACCCTCGCCCGCGCCCTCGCCCTCGCCCCCGCACCGGCTCTACTGACGCACTGCTATACAGGTAATAGTTACGGTCATTACAAACACATTGACGATAAAAAATACGAAAAAAGAGGAACTGATATACCTGCAATAAAAAAATGGAGGGCGGAGTAGCCACGTGATATCACAACTACAAAATATTTGAAATAATATTGAAGTTGACTATTGCACGACTCGGTCTTGACCATACGTGACGAAAACATTAGTGTCGCTTTTTCGTTTCATGGACTTTCAAATCACAACGATGCTAAAAAAGTTTTTACTTTAAGGTTAACGTTTCTCTAACTATCATAAGTATTTAAGGTATATGGCGATTAGGAAAACGTCAATTATTTTTTCGGGATTTTTTCAACGTCAATGTGAATGTCTTTGTAATCACCGTAACTATTGCCGACCTTTATTTTCGATCACGGTCTTTTTACAGTGGCGGTACTTCCATTGAAGCCCAAAAGCGTAACACGTTAATTGTGTAATGTTAGTGTTAGTGGATTCTCATTTATATGTCAAATTGCTTTTGTTACATAAAGACTAAAAGCTTGAAGATTATTATTCCTAATTTTGTAAGGCAAGGTGGGCTTTTGGGCTTCTATAAAAGTGCCACCACTGCTATATCCCCACTTCTGGAAACGGCCCTCCTTTACAACTGAGATGGGTTAGGCATTTGTCCACCACGCTAGCGCAGTGCGAGTTCACGGACGACACGCCTAAGATTTTTTTAGGTGTACAGGTTTCCTCTACAATAAGGATATTTCTGCAAAAAAAAACTGCCGAATTTTTTCTGACAACGTCTTGCTGTCTGCCTCATACGCGAGCACCTAAATGGCAGCCGCGTCACAAATACTTGGTAATATGAGATCAAATTTATATCCCTTAATTAATTTTGTGTTTTATTGGATTCAGTAAAACCAAAGTTTCGTTCGCTAACAAATTTACTACAACGAACAAAATAACAGCCTCAAGTCCAGAATAATGGAAATTTTCACCTCTGTACCATAAATTTTATCAATTCCATTACGTATTATCCAATAAGCTGAGATTTCCGAAAAATCCATAAGTTACGAGAAACGTTAATTAGTCATACGACATGATGTTGCCCACTCATGTTACATGTTTATAACATGGTCATGACTGTACTGCACGAGTGATTGTTATCTTTAACAGGCCGGCAAAGTGACCGTGCTGTCGACTGATAGAATTGGATTGATTGATTGCATTGGATTCCATATTATGTTAACTTATCGGCCAACTCAATAATAGTTCGATTATAATTTTCGATACAATTTAGGTTATTCTATGAGAGAAGCACTAAATATTATAAGCAATATTTAAATGTGTATAGGTAAGGGTCGCCGTGGTGACATATTGTTATCTTCTTCACTCATCCGCCTCCAAATAGCGTATCCTTTTGCAGCTCCTTAAAAAAATATCTCAACGCATTTTTTTTGTTTTTGTTGCCATGTTTTTTTAATAACTGATTCCATTTTCAAAATATATGTAGGTATATCGCATGTATACAGATTATACAATATTATCTATAAATAGATCCAGCAGTGAATGTAACGTCGATTCTTAATTGGATACAATTATTTACAATTATTATATAATGTATGTAAGAAACATTATTGAACCACACTAAAATGGATGTTTTTTCACATCAGCTGGAAATATTTTTACATTTAGTAGAATTTCAATGCATTTACGGCAGCTCTAACATCTTTAAGAAAAGAGCATATATTAGATTATTTTAATGTTTTGCAAACAACTGTTAGATTTAAGTAAGTAATTGTTAATTTTTTAATTACCCTTTTAAATAATCCTACATTAATCAGATCTATATACGTTAAAGAGTACATATAGCAATAATATTGACAACTATGTAAGAAACGTTTTTGATGTTACAGTAGGAAAACGTTTTATTTCAACATGGTGCTATTTCACTGTTTGTGCCTCCGTAATTGTAAGGAAAAAATCTCTATTGTATGTACAGTAAATAGTTTTAAGCTAGGAATAATTGTAAATAATATTTATGTACAAAATAATAAATGTTAATAATAATATTATTATGAATGTATAATATTAAATCTATGCAAGGAAGTGCACATACAAGTGAGTTTTATAGATACATAGAGACCGTAGATGCTTTCATTGCGTCTTATTTGTTGTGGTTAGAAATCATTATTACTGTTTGTATATGTCACCGTAAAATTGTAAACACCGTTAGATTATAATCTATCTAGCGAGATTGTAAACTGTCGAAAGATTGTGAACTGCTTACAATGTAACGTGTTATTATTCGAAGGTTGTCCCTGATTGGTCGGCCTTACAGTAGACCATTCTATATCCATAGAGTTAGGTTACGTTAGGTTAGTATTCAACCAATCAGCGCGCGAGGTGCGTTTATATCCATTACGGTTCACAATCTTTCGACAGTTTACAATCTTGCTAGATAGATTATAATCTAACGGTGTTTCCAATTTTACGGTGACATATATAAACATCTGGATCATTTGCAAACGACAATTAGCTCCTTAAACGAAATACACTAACATTTTATAACTATTTTATTTATTGTATTTAATTATAGATATATCCGACGATTTTATTGAATAATTAAATGAAAAATATGATTTATGTGTTCGCGGTTGCATTAAGGAGAATAAGTACTAAGTCTCACGCACAGTTAGACAAGAATACACCTATAATATGTTATACAGAAATCATATCAAGCTGGGTACTCACTTAGCAGTGTAGCATGTAACGTATCAGATACTGTATCAACCTGCAAGTGAGTACGGCTCGTCCACGGTCCACCGCGTATCTAGCTACGAGTTCCCGGATCCGCAGCGCTCGCGACGACGTCACGCCGACAACATGTCACTAATTTTAGATAATTATAAATGCCCACATCTATTTTGGCAAAATGAAATATTCAAAGATAGAAATCGTTCTAATAATTTGTGTCCGAAAAACGGCAATAGGCTCGCCCCCTATTACGTGGGACTGATACATACCTGGCAAAATGTGGGTGCAGAAATGCACCTCTGCCTACCCCTTCGGGGAATACAGGCGTGAGTTTATGTATGTATGTAATTTAATAATGGATATGAAGTCTCCCACAATACTGGAGTATTTTGGTAAACCTCAATTAGATTTAATAATTTTTCTCCAGTCCACTCCATAATGCAATACGTATGTTCGTTTGGCGCTCGCGCCTACGTACTCGCTACAGAAGCGGTGTCGCCGTCCACGAGCACACCGTGAGCCGCCCTTGTGTTGGCAGTGATACCGCCACTCGGCTCGCAGCGGGCTCGTGCCTACGTACTCACTTGATACCGTATCTGATACGTTACATGCTGCACTGCTGAGTACCCAGCTACATATTACTCTTCTTATTCTTAAATGTTGTTTGCTAAGTAAACTATTTAAAGAAAAGTTATAGCAACCACGGTCGTCGTCATCGTCATCAGCCCAAATACATCCCACTGCTGAGAACGGGCCTCCTCTACAACTAAGAGGATTTAGGCCTTAGTCCACCACGCTGTAGTAGTTAGTCAACCACGGTAAGGACCAATAAATTTTGACTATTATCTTTCAATGAAAGGACTTGTCAAGCTATTGACGTAAATCCTACACAGTAAAATTGTATCATAACTACATACCTAATGATATGAAAATTTGTTTAACGCACTTAAGACAGTCAAAATTACCTCATCTATGCCATATAAAATAAGCAGTTTTGTGTTTTATAAGTCCCGATTGCTAAACTAATGGCAGCGTGTACACGGTATTTTTGCCTTGCCTATGAATGTATAATAGTATAGATAAACTTTATTATACTTTAATAATGTAAATTAATTTACAAACTCAAAAAAGAACTATGTACCTATATTAATTTTAGATTACATTTAGGCTCCGTTATCGATGAGTCTAAAACTCACTTTTTAACGTCATCGTAATATTGAAGTTTGTGATTATAGTTATATATGTGAGACAGTTTTCTTATTTACCGTTGTTACCATTTAATTAATCTGGATTTGATATATTTCGATATGCCTACTACATTAAGCCAACATTGAGAGGGACGAACTAAGCGACAACTGCAAACGTATTAGTGGTTTTAGACCGGGGTGCTTACCGCGAAAAAGTCTCAATTTCGTAGCAACGGAATTAGATAAGCAGTGTTAGTACATCCTTATGTTGTAGTAAGGTTTCAAATGTTATCGTTTCGTTGCGATACTTCGATGTTCGTGGTGGGAAGCTAAAGCTATCCACCGTGGGTTCTTTTGGTCCGCTTCTCGACAATGCAATAGTAACGTTTCGAATTAGTAAGATCATATTAGAACTACAACTATTTAGTAGTAATAAAAAGCTACGTTAAAAGAAATTACGAAAATATTAAAATCGCTGGCTTAATCAAATCATAAGCTGTAACTATTCTACGATTTATTAAATTATATTAAGGCAATTTAATCTGCTCTACTATTCAAAAACTGTATTTTAAATGATAAATAGATAAGAAATTATTGATCAAACGTTATCTTTTTCTTACACCAAATTCAAAAATTATTGTCTTTGATTGTAGACAATGGAAATTATAGACTCCATTTGTATTATTATATTAAATTTAAGTTTAAATATATTTTTTTGTATTAAATAATTGTACATACAAATAAAACGACAACACTTAAATCATTTATAAACCAGCTGAACAATTTAAATAAAATTTTGTACCTGTTAGTAGTATGTTTTATTTCCATCGTTTTAAAAAAAAACTCGTGTACTACGGTCTCAACGACATCCAAAATTCAACGGTTATTCATGTTTTATCAGTGGGGATTTGTCAATCACGAATCAAGTAATAGCTATCGTAAATTTCTTCAAGTGTCCTGGTTTTCATATAGCCTATATTTTCGTATCACTTATGAATATATATAATATACTATGAATCGTGGCCGACATTCGTCACTTATCGAATATTGGAGTATGTCATGTATGTATATTTCATTTAAAAACTAAAAAACACTTATAGAAAATCCACCAAATAAATAAAATACATTTTTTTACACTATTTTTAGTTCAAATTTATTTTTCTATTTATTTATTTTTTGGTGAATTTTCTATAAAAGCGTGTTTTTTAGTTTTTTTAACTATTACTAACATACGTATGAAGCAAATATAAAGCATATAAAATGTATTCACTACGTTTCTCTTATTTTGATAGCCCGTTATAAGTGTAGTATTTCGGCTGTGATGTCTTATTGTTCTAGAAACGTGTACTTCGCAGAAGTACCTACACGTTGAGCTGTAAGATGCTGCGCTCAATTTCAAGAACAATCAGTTATTAATTTTATTTGTATCAGGAAAAATAATATTTACTGCCTGGTGGATCAAACGGTGCAGGTGTGTGCTAGGTTTTGTATTAGTGCTTTGTATCTCATAATCGCCCACAGCTACTAGTACTAACGAAATTAGTAATTACTAACAGAAACGACTACTACTAACGACAGCCCCGTGGCGCAGTTGGCTAGACATCAGCTTGCGAAACGAGAGGCCGCGGGTTCGATCCCCGCACCGAGACAAATGTTTGTGTGATCCACAAATATTTGTTTCGGGTCTGGGTGTTTGTGAGACCGAAAAGTCTCTCTTAGTTTCTGATATTCACGACACAGGACTTGTATCCTAGTGTGGGGTCAGAACTATGTATGTGACTGTTGGGTGTATTTATTTATTTATTAGGTATTAGTTATTATAATCGAGATATCTCGAGACATCTTCATAATTGAAAAATTTCATTAGTATATCTCAAAGTCTCCCACCGCTACTTTGTATGTCTATGCTTTCTAGAGTTCTCATAAAAAAGAAATTGGATATCCGAAATACGTCTCGCCTGTTAACTAAAATTAAAATTATTAACAGACCTAGCGAAACATGTCTCGTCGACAATAAAGGATTACATTACAAATTGTCATTTGGCGAGAGGTTACTAATAATTTATTTCACAGATATAAAATTTTTAATTCTTTCAACAGTCTTAACCGTTTTATAATATAAGCTGTATTATTCAGCCTGAAATATTAATTTATCAACATTTTACATAAATTACACGTGCTACGTATTGTGTTACACTGGACATTATCAATTTTCCTCCCAACTGAAACTACAGCGTCACCAGATGGCCGTGGTTTGCATCAATTTTATCTCTTGGGGGCGTTATTATCCGCCCCTCGATTAGCGAGCTTGTAGAAAGGATTTCAAAAAAGTCAGCAGTCGCAGTATCGACGCGAATTCATATGGACCATGTCCAAAATACTAACGCGATGGTTTTTCTTTTTATCGTGGTTTTTGTGCATGAATTGTGAAGTTTACCAGCATCGACCTAAAATCAAAACTTCAGATGGAGACCTCATACTGGAAGCAGCTTACGACAAAAGCATATATTTACTTCCTAATGGACCAAAATCTAGCGTTTACATCGGAGAGGTAAACGTTCTTAATGTTAAAAATGCCCCCAATAATAATCAACAATCTGTCCCTGCTACCAATGAAGATGTCAACAATTACCTCAACGGACCAGATGGTATATTGCAACGAATCAAAAGAATAGAAGACAGCAGTCTCACAGTAAGCGATCTCTCATCGAATATATCTGCCATACGGAGAAGTATTCATACGCTCAATAGAAAAGTGGCGCAGCTTCAAATTCTATTGCACAGCGGAGGTCGAGATCAATGCCAATCTCAACCGTGCCAACACGGCGGCACGTGTCTTAACTTAGTGAACGGCTATCATTGTCTCTGCCCAAACAACTGGGAAGGAAAAGACTGCGACGTGGACGTCAACGAGTGCCGCAACTTTGCCGGCACAGAATTGGGCTGTCAAAACGGAGCGACGTGCATCAACAGACCAGGCTTTTACGAATGCTTGTGCAGGTCAAGTTGGTACGGACTGCACTGCACCAGGAAAGCGAAGGATTGCTCCGGAGGAGACTTCGAGATGTGCGGATACGGCACGTGCATACCTACCACTGCGGGCGACGGTATCAAATGTATATGCCACCAAGGATGGACAACGAATGGCACTGGCATTGCCTGTTTGACGGACATAAACGAATGCGAAGGAAGTCAGGGTCCACGGTGCTCTGTGAACCCAAAAGTTACCTGTATTAACCTTCCTGGTTCGTTTCGCTGCGGGCAATGTCCTCCTGGGTACGAAGGGGACGGTTACAGTTGCTCTGATGTCAATGAATGTAATATATACCCTAACGGTGGATGCAGTCCACTGGTAACTTGCCACAACACCATCGGCTCTCGAATTTGCGGATCTTGTCCTCCAGGCTACCAAGGTGATGGCATTACGTGCTCATGGCGAGGATCGTGTAATATTAATCACGGAGGTTGCCATCCGTCAGCACAATGTATAGAAAATGGTCTGGGTGGTGCTCAGTGCATTTGTCCAGAAGGGACTGAGGGCGACGGGGTAGGCATTCAGGGCTGCGTCGTATCTACAGGCGGCAACTTCACACAACGCTGCGAGAGCAATCCTTGCGGTGCTCATGGACAATGTCACCCACTTCCTACGGGATACACGTGCATTTGCTACAAAGGATACAGCGGAGCTCATTGTGACGTCACTTCCAACTTGTGCGCCGTCAGCCCATGTCTCAACGGCGGTGTATGTAAACCCGACGCCTCCAACAACAGAGGATTTAGATGTGAATGCACATCGCAATATTCAGGTACGCTTTGTCAACTGTTGGTAAGAACGTGTGGTGGAGTACTAGATAATGAGGAAGGCAGCATTATATACCCAGCAGCCAATACTACGTACAACCACAATGCGCGGTGTGCGTGGGTTATTCGCACAGCACCAGATAAAGTAATTAACATAACATTCAGTAAATTTAATCTCGAGGCCAGTCTAGAATGTATGTACGACTTTCTCCAAATCCACGACGGCCGAAGCTCTGCTAGTCAGCTCATTGGAAGATTCTGTGGAAACGATTTTCCCAATGGAGGCAATATCATATCAAGCCACAATAATTTGTATTTTTGGTTCCGATCCGACGGAACTGTGGCTAAAAATGGGTTTGCACTTCATTGGACCAGTATAAAGCCCGAGTGCGGTGGAGAAATAGACGCAACGACTCATGGACACATCAGTTCTCCAGGGTCACCGGGTAAATACCCACCTAACCGCGATTGTTATTGGCACTTGACCACAACTCTAGGAAAGCGATTACAATTGCACTTCTTCGGGCTAGATATTGAAGCTCACAACAACTGCAGTTTTGATTACTTAGAAATATTCGACGGAGAACACTCGACTGATCCATTACTTAGTAAATATTGCAACTCATCCCAACCTCCGCCCATACACTCGGCAGGATCTGAGATTTTAATTCATTTCCATTCGGACGCATACGGCTCCGGCAACGGATTTCAGATAGCATATGCTCCAACGGAAGGCGTGCCGGGATGTGGTGGTTTCTTTACCTCGGAAAAAGGAGAAATATATTCTCCATCATTTAATGGATCTTATTTAGATAACTTACTTTGCGAATATAAAATTAAAACAAGTGCTGACACTAGAATACGAATTGAATTTAAGTCTTTTAATTTGGAAAGATCGTTACGGTGTCATTTTGATTATTTAAAAATTTATGACGGACCCTCCGAAAATTCTCAGCTAGTTGGAAAGTTTTGCGGCACTACTTACCCAAAGTCTTACACCTCAACCTCAAATGCGCTCTTTTTCAAATTCAGAAGCGACCGCAGTGTTTCATCAGAAGGCTTTCGAATAACATATGAGACAGTGTGTCAAATAAATATACAGGGTGACAGCGGCATTATAAAGTCACCGGGTTATCCATTCAACTACCCTGAAAATAGAATATGTGAGTACATAATAAGCGCCACACCAGGCAAGAGTATTCAACTGGCATTCCAAGACTTTAACATTGAAGATAACAGATATTACAACTGCCAGTACGATCACGTCGAGGTCCGTGACGGGCCAGATGCTAATTCGACGCTTCTTGGGAGTTATTGTGGAGGTCCAGAACACACGCCGCCTTTGCAAACGTCTACACACAATTACCTGTACGTTAAATTCGTTTCCGATCTCAGTATTTCGGGTACCGGCTTTTATGCAAATTATACCACAATAGACACTGAATGTGGCGGCATATATCGTGCCACTACTGGCCTCATAAATCATCCGTCGGATAATTCCCAAACTTATAGAAATGATCAATCATGTACATGGCTACTGATAGCTCCCGAGGGGACGCATATTAAGCTAACTTGGCACAGATTTGACGTTGAAATCATGACCAACTGTATCAGCGACTACGTAGAACTTATTGAAATAGACGACAGCAACCAGCAAAATTCTATGGGAAAATTCTGCGGTACAAATGCGCCACCAGCTCTAACTGTTTCTTCGAATCGACTTATTATTAAATTCGTATCGGATAGCAGTATCCGTTCGTCTGGCTTTTCAGTCTCGTATGCCTTTTTAGACGAGAAGACTCATTGTGGCGGCATGTACATTAAAAGTCATGGATATATTTATTCTCCGGGATGGCCGAATTCTTACGAACCAAATAGAGATTGTACGTGGATTATACAAGTGCCAAACGGGCAACAAATCAAGCTTAATATTTCACAATTCGATTTAGAACGGCCTATACGCGACAAATGCAACCTCGGCGACTATTTAGAAATAAGAAACGGCGCTACCGACACCTCGCCTCTCATTGGTCAATTCTGTGGCAGATTCCAATCTAGACGAATCTTATCCATGACAAATGTTTTACACTTACATTTTCATTCGGACTTCTATTTGACAGGAAAAGGATTTAAAATTGAATGGGATGGTTCGATTACTGGTTGTGGAGGCACATTGACCAGTTCTACAGGGTCTATAGCCTCACCGAATTATCCCGACAATTACAATGAAAATTCGGAATGCTTCTATAAAATTGTCGTTAATCCTGGCTCTCGAATACGCATTTCTTTCCGGGAGTTAAATTTTGAAAGAACTTACAATTGCCAAGACGACTATGTGGAAATTTATGATGGTCGAGATACAAACGCGAATAGATTAGGGAAATATTGTTTTATGTCTCCACAACTGAGTAACATAGAGACGTCTAGTAATTACGCGTTTATAAAATTCCGGTCGGATTTCTACATATCTGCGAGAGGTTTTTTCCTCAATTACAATTCTATATGCCAGACCAATATCACTGGCAGGTACGGTGTTATAGAAAGTCCTGACTATCCAAATAACTCCCCTCAACACCTAGACTGTTTGTGGACCATAACCGTGCCTAAGGGCAACAAAATCAACGTAACATTCACACATTTGGATATAAAAAGATCTTACCGATCTCGTTATTGGTCACCTGGCAGAATGGTATACTCAATGTGTGATATGGATTATTTACAAACTAAAGAGTTATCAGACATTAATTTCTCATCCAAAATTTGCGGGGTACAGTCAGGCTACTCAATAAATACAAAGACGAATTCTTTACAAATCAAATATGTTACCGGGCCCATACCTCGGACTGGATTTCGTTTAGAGTGGGTAAGCTATGGATGTGGAGGACATATTCAAAAGGACTATGGAGAGATAAGTTTAGACAGAGGTTTCTCGTCTGCCGGAGAAATGGAATGCGAATGGTTAATAGAAACTTCAATCGGTAAATCTGTGCACTTATATTTCATCGACTTTTTTATGACAGACAGCGTCAATTGTACAATGGATGCAGTAGAGGTATACAATGGAAAAGATACAAAATCACCACTACTGACAAAGATATGTCACCGAGACAAGTCATGGGTGCAGTCCACAGCTAATTTCATGTTGATACGATTTATGAAGCATTCAAACCTCAAGGACGTATTTATTCATGCCAGATTCTCCTCCCCAAGGACCACATGTGGTGGTAATATTGAAGCATTTTCTGGGTTTATCTATTCCAAAAATTATCCTAAAAATTATGATGATAATTTAAATTGTATGTGGATAATATCTGTCCCACGTTTCCACCGCATAGAATTGAATTTTGTGGATCTTGATTTATATTCCTCATATTACACAGTTGGAGATGACGAGAACGATATATGTGGTGATCACATTAAGATTTACGACGACTTCGAAGCCAACTACACAAATAAAATATGCCCAAATGCCAACATAACCAAAATAATAACGAAAAATAATAGAGTACGCGCACAGTTTGTAAGCAACAGTCAAGGATCGGCCAAAGGCTTTAAAATTGGTTTCACTGCTATATGTGGCGGTGTCATAACTGCCCTTACCGACGGGATCATTCAAAACGATATTGACAGTCACACAAGTAGTTGCACTTGGACTATTCTTGCCGACAAACTAGACCAAAAGATATCTTTGACTATAACCCATATGTCGTTACGCGGCAACTTTAATGAATCTTGCTCAGCATCTTATATTCGCGTTTACGATGGGGATGACAAAAGTGCACCTTTAATAAACGAATACTGTGGACGAAAAATACCGCCAATGATAGTCAGCGCCGGCAGTGCTATTACTCTACAACTTGGCTCACATAGTAATAATATCGAAGGTAAATTTTCCGCTCACTATTCGCCTTTGAGCAGCGCTTGTGGTGGGACACTTACTTCGGAAGAAGGTACCATCGCGTCGCCCAATTATCCTCGACCATATCCATCAGGCGCAAATTGCGAATGGATTTTACAAACGTCGCCAGGCAATCGGGTTTACATAACGTTTGAAAATTTCGACTTAGAAGAATCAGACGCATGCAATGAAGACTACCTAGAGGTTCGAGAAAATTCCGGTGGAGGCAAACTACTGGGCGTCTATTGCGGCAATGACATTCCTACAAACACATCTTCAGCCACAAAACTATACATTAAATTCCATAGCAACTCGGAAAATGACGGTGGGGGCTTTTTAATACATTACGGCTTTCTACACGGCAATGAAATCACCGGAGACAGCGGAGAGGTTGCATCGCCCTTATATCCCCACCTCTACCATGGATCCGCTGACTACAGTTGGCGAGTAGTCACGTCAGCTACCAAAACTCTTTCTGTGTCAGTGGACCAGATGGAAATTCGATCATACGGTGACGTATGCTACAACAAGTTATCAATATATGATGGCTTTGACGAATCTGCTAATCTCTTACAAGAGTTTTGCGGTATTTTATCTGAAACAAAAGTTCTACAAACAACTTCAAATGCTGTATACATCAAATTACTTACAGACGATTCCAACACTGGTTCCATGTTTCATTTGTCTTGGGTTAATGTTGATAAAGGAACGGATGAGATAGATACTACTAATAAAATTAATTGCGGCTCAAATAAAACTGAAATCATTCCTCGTGGCCAATCTTTGACATTTACATCTCCTAATTATCCACAAGAATATGACAATGAACTATCATGTGAGTGGATATTTAAGGCTACTCTGGGCAACCACTTAAGTTTACATTTTGATGATTTCCGACTCGAGGAAACGAGTGGTTGCTTTGCGGATTATGTCACTCTTTACTCAGCTGATACTTTCGGTGAGTGGGTAACTCTAAAACATATGGCATGTTTATCAGAAACAGTTGCAGAAGATATAATCGGCACAAATTATTTGAAAATTGTATTCAAAACTGACACATCATTAACAAAAAAAGGTTTCAGTGCTACGGTCATGTCTTCTTGCGGTGGCACCGTAAATGACTTATCAGGCACTATCGGGCCTACATGGCAAGATGTAGCAAGCCATGAATTAATCAAAATTCAGACCAGATGTAATTGGCTTGTTAAAGTCCGCCCCGGTAGAACCATCAAAATTCAGTTCGCACATTTCAATATATCGAACAGTGCTGATGACTGTGTGACTTCATTGATCCTTCACAATGGTCAGTCCATAGATTCACCCATGTTAGGAAACGGGAAGTATTGTGGTTACGAACATGAAAACAGAAACGAATTGACAACTTCGAGCAATGCAATATTTATCAGTTACGTAAGCAATCGCATTAAACATATGTTTGGTTTTCAGAATTTTAGAATACATTATGAAGAAAATAATATTGAATGCGGTTTAACAACGAAATTAGATTCCGAACATAATTGGGAAATCATTAACTCACCAAATTATCCATCGATTCCCTTGCCCTATTCGGAATGCATTTGGGTAATCAGCGGACCGCCAGGAGAGATTCTACGAATAGATTTTATAGACAGATTTGACTTGAACGCAGCGGATGATTGTGCTACAGAGGTAGTAGAAATACGAGATGGCTCATCACAACTATCACCACGTCTAGGAAGTTTCTGCCAGGACAACCCTGGAACAATTAAAACCACTAACAATGTTGTTTACATAAGGTATGCAACACAGCTGGCGGAACCACGAAACGGCTTTAAAGCAAATGTAACGATTGATATTTGTGGTGGCACTATCATCTCAAGCATGGGTGAAATATCTTCTCCTGGATATCCTCATTTACAAGTATTTCCGTATGGTTCCGTCTGCGAATGGCGCATAAAAGGATCATCTAGAAATATATTCCGTTTAACTGTTCAAGATGTACATTTGCCTGATTCGGAGTCACCATGTGCAACCAAAATAACGATTGAAGAATCGATCCCGGCAAATAACACGATTGCTATATTAAAGACTATTTGTAACGATGATGAAGAACTTACGCATCCAGTTGTTGAAACGTCTTCAAATGACGTTATGATAAAACTTCACATCGGCAAACCTAGTGAATGGACCCAGTTATCAGAGCATCGCGGTTTTCGAATTACATTCAACTCATCTAAGCCCGTCTGCGGAGGGCTTATAACAACGGCAGAAGGATTCCTGACCACTCCCAGCTATCCCTTGGAGACAACATTAACTTATTGTCAGTGGCACATAAAAGTACCCGATAAGTCACGAAGTGTGCGTTTAGAAATATTAGATGGAAATTACGAAAATCACAGAATCGGTATTTTTAATGATCTTCAATTTTTGTCTGCTATTCAGAGAATCCCAGACGAAAACGATGTGATCACTACAACAAATGTCTACGAGTCCTCGGGGAATACAATGGCAATTTATGTATGGCTAGCTCCTCTTAAATCTCGTCACCGATTCAAAGCAAAATTTTCTTCTAATGGACCCGCCCTATGTGGAGGAGAACTTGCCGGACTGAATGGAAGTCTGGTATCACCGGATATGCAGCGTTCATATACGTGTCAGTGGCACTATAACAACAAGGTGGCAAATGAAAACAACAATTTAGAATACAACAGTATCTATATTACAGTTAACTTGAACTCGTCAGTAACTAGGACTCGATGTAGGTACTACGATCCCAAATTACATATTCGATCCACCACAATCACTCCAATAGGACTGCCTTTCACCAGAGATCTTTGTGGAAATACTCATTCATCTTATAGAATACCATTCTCAACTCTAGACTTGAAAGCATCAAAAAGTAAAAACAGTTCATTTAATTTTAATTTGGATTGGAAATCACAACCCTGTGGAGGTATAATGCAACCGACCGACATAGCAACAAATATTTTAAGACTACCTACTAATTATAGTGACTCTCTGGACTGCGCTTGGGTGGTTGTAGTACCTTTCAATAATCGCGTTAAATTAGAATTGGAAGGATCGTTCCAACTAGAGTGCGACGAAGAATATTTGAAAGTCTCTCAGGGGATTTCTAATAACTCTCCTCTCATCGGTGATTTTTGCAAGAGCAAACTTTCTGACATTCCAATCGTAACTAATTTCAGATTCATATACATTGAATATCACTCCAACGTTAAGGATACCACAAGTATTAAGTTGACGGCAAAAACAATCAACGATCAATGCGGCGGCTATCTTTCAAGCTATCAAAATGTATTTGCTTCTCCTAACTTTCCCAAGAATTACTATTCTAATCAAGAATGTTCTTGGGAAATAAAAACCAATCTGGGTAACAGAATATCCCTCAGTTTTATTGAGAGGTTTGTGATTGAAGACCGTCCTAATTGTACAAAAGATGCTGTTATAATATACGATTGGCAAAATAACCAGTACAATGAGATTGCTCGGCTCTGTGGACGCGAGCTGCCACACTCTTACAACTCTACCTTTAACAGAATGAAGGTTGTATTGCATACTGATTCTGATACCAACCTAGACGGTTTCAAGGCCATATGGTCACCCATATGTGGAGGAAACTATGTGGCTACAGAAGAAGAACAAATGCTATACAGTCCAAATTATCCTTATGAATATCCACCTCTATTGGATTGCAATTACGTAATATCAGGTGGTAATCAAAAAGTAGTGGTCAAATTCCTCGAATTCGAACTAGAAGGCACTTATCCTGAATGTGAATATGATAACGTTACTCTGAGTGTAAATAGTATGTATGATTACTTTTATCAAATGTACTGTGGAAATAAATTACCACCTTTAATAAGTGGGGATTCAATAACACTTGACTTTAAGACAGATCGATTTCTGCAACAAAAAGGTTTTAAATTGTCTTACAAACTTTATACGTGTGGTGGTAGAGTGAACAATAGTACCGTTCTGACTTCCAATGAATTTGAAAATTACCACGAAAATTTGAATTGCACCTGGCTTATAGAAGCGCCAAGTAATAAAATAGTAGTACTAAAGTTCCTCTATATTGATATAGAAGATACTCTCGATTGCTCTAATGACTATGTTGCCGTTTTTAACGGCCCAAATATGCAAGAAGACAAGCGCCTGGCATTTTTATGTGGAAATATTACTTCGAGTACAGTCATAAGAAGCACGGGCAATAGATTAGTGCTACAATTCGTCACAGACACTAGCGTGCAGTCAAGAGGCTTCAAAGTCGAAGTATTTTTCACCTACAGTTCAACAGTTGGATGTGGCGGACAAATTAATTTGACGAGTTCTTCTTCTACAATCTTAAAATCTCCTTTTATAGGTGAAAAAATTGTATACGACAATTTTTTGGACTGTCATTGGTACATAAAATCTCCGGCTGATACCTATGTTAAGATTCAGTTCATATCTTTTCATATTTCACCATGTGAAGGTATAAATCAGACTGCAATAGGCTACAGCAAATGTGATTGTGATTTGGTACAGGTTTTGGATGGACTAAATCCAAATAGCTTGGTTATAGGAACCTACTGTGGGCATACGCTACCTCCACAGCTGATTTCTTCCGAAAATGTTATGAGTATTAGAATGTCCACGGATGGCGAATTAACTAGCTCAGGATTCGAAGCTCGTCTGACTGTCCAGAGGTCGGTCTGCGGTCAAAGCTCATATGTTCTCAGTGAGCGAATTCAACGAATTAAGTCTCCAGGCTATGACATAGGAACTGTTCCGCGAGGACTGCATTGTGCTTATCAAATTAAACAGGCAGGAGACTTTATGTATAATGTAATACGACTGTCTATAAGCGTTGATTTACGGGCTCCAGAAAATAACGACGTTGAAAAGAATCGTTGCAATAAAGATAAGCTTTTGATTTCTAGCACGCCGAACAGAGTAAATAGCACTCTTGGAAAAGATCTTATTATAAGAATTCCAACAAGCGATTTCTTTTATCGAGCTAACTTCTATGATATCACTATTCCACAACACATGGAACTGTGTGGAGTAAAAGAATCTATAGATTTTTATGTATACGGAGACATATATATTAACTTAATAACATCAGTCGATGCCGACACTGAAAATCATAAAGGTTTTCAAGTGGAAGTAGCGTACGCAGGTTATTGCACAAGAAATTACACAGAGTCTCAAGGCAGGATACAGTCTAGTCGCACGTCAATTGAGTCTAGCCAAGATTGCTATACTCTTATAACAGCACCTGAAAATCATACCATATCACTATATTTTATTACAGTAATACCTGATTACTGGGATGGAAATAGTTTTATAGAAGTATTAGACGGCAACAACACAAACGCTAGAAGCTTAATTAAAATAAGCACAGAATATAGTAACCCGGTATTTTCAAGTGGTCGGTATATTATGTTACACAATCACGGACCAGATTCAGATACTCCCGGTTTGTCACGTATAACGTTTGACTTAGTTTACATGACGACTGACAAGGGGCCAGGATGTGGTGGAAAACTGATGAACATACTAGGAAGGGTCACTAGCCCTCTTTACCCCGAAATATATCGCAACAAAACTACTTGCGAGTGGGAGCTGGAAACTCCGTCTAATACTCGACTGTTGTTGCGTTTTGAAGTATTTGACATGGGAGTTAATTGCGAGAATAACTATTTGCAACTAGTTAACAGGAAGGGTGTCGTGCTGTCATCATTCTGTTCGGAAAGCCCTGCCGATTACACCAGCGATGATAATTACGTAAAGTTAGTTTTTGTGACAACCTTAAATAATGGCGGCTCAGGTTGGGTGGCTGATTTCGTTGGGATTGTATAAAATTGTTTTACTTGGTTTTATAATATTATATACATTATACATATATAACATCATGTTTGTTTTTTATTTATATTGTAAATATTCCAGAACAAATTGTTAAAATCCAATAAAAAGTTATTTGGGTAACGAAATCGTCTTTGATTGGTTTTACAAACATAATATAATGTGTCTTATGTTTTTTCCTAAAATCTAAACAAGTAATGAAATTATTAAACTTAAAGATAGGTATATTATATATACCTAATATGCTTATGAAACTTGGTAATTGATGCATGTATTTTAATAAAATAAACTGGTATAGAAAAATAATCGAGTTTTTTATTGGTACGTAAATCCCACTTTATAAGGTAGGTATGGGGTACGTCCGATATTTACCGGCTATGAACAAAAAAATTAGGTACGTAAAAATTTAAACTAAAGCCATTCCAGGACATCAAAATGAAAACGCTAGTAACTGCAGTGATTGGCTATTGAAGCACTGTGAAGACCGGAATCACCCTCCTTAATAAGGCTTCTTAACAGTCGTTCACTATTGGGCGGAAAACGCCCACAATAATATTCTGCTGCCGTTTTCGTTTTTCCGAGACGAAGTTACATATGTCTCGCGACGGGCGCAGGACACTGAAACCCCCCTTCTTTTTTTCACGCGGGGAAAATCCATTTACGGACCATCCTGCCCCGGAGGGGCGAGGGTGTGTCGGACTCACCGGCGCCTTCCGACTCAGCATGGATGTTACCGCCCGTTTTCGAGCGGCCGCTGGGTCGGGTCCCTACTAGGCATCAAGTCACCATAACGTAAAACTTGTCGCGAATGGCGGAATGGCTGTCGAATGGCGAACCCCACTTTGAGAAACCCTGGTCTACACGGTTGGGACCTGCAGCGAGAAACGCTAAATTTTATCTATCTCAAGAAAATTAAAATGTATAAAACTATATATATATATATATATATACAGACATATATATATATATACATATGTATGTATATATACTTGTCGAAGCGTCGACGCATCCCCACTGTGCGCCCAACGTAGGGTATAAAAGCAACCGCCCGATCGAGAATGATTCATTCTCGCTCGGAACGCCGGACCGAACGGAGCTCTGTAATAAGTTTGTTTCCGATTAAATTTGTAATTACCTCCAAAAGTTTGACTGTTTGATTTAAAATCAATAATATAATATAATAATAATAATAAATTTATTTCAAAAACAGATTTGGTTTTACAATCAGTTTAACAGATTCAGTTTGGTGCAAGTATATACATAATATCAAACAGATTCACCAAGGACCCTGCACTAAGCTATGCTTGTGTCGCAGTGGTCCATGTTTACAGAAGTAGTAAGAAGCTGTTCAATGTTGGTAGCGTACCGTACATACCAAAAAGAAAACAAAAAAAAATAATAATAACAGAAATAAAGTAAGTAAACACTTTTCTTAACTAAGTACAAAATAATATGATATCGACAAAAACAAAAAAAAAAAAAAAAAAAAAAATACATTTACAAAATAACATGAGATCAACAAATGCAAAACATTTACAAAATAAAAGGAGGTCAACAAAAGCGAGATATAAGAGAATAAAAAAAAAAAATAATAATAAATAAAAAATGAAATAATTTTAGTAACAATTATAAATAATGTTGAAGAAAGTTGTAGATTATTTACGAACAGTCTAGTGTTTGTGGGTGTGTGTGCGTATGAGTGAGTAGGTTTGTGTGTGTATGTGTGATTAATTCTATGAATACGTGAAATAAGAGTGGGCGGAAATTAGGTCATGGATTACGAGAGAGAATAAATGATTTTCTCCGTTTGGTCGTAGTCGAGGCAGAGCAGCCAGGACTCTGTTGTAAGTTTTGCTTGACGATAAGATTTGGAATGTAATTTAGGAAGGTGGTGACAAATTGAATTATAGATAGTGGGCAAAAGAAAAAAGGGCGCGTGTTTGGCGAAGGAGGTTCGGACTGGAGGAACGGTGATTCGAAAGACTCTGCGTTTGAGCAGAGCTGGGTATTCGGTGGACGAAATTGTGGCACGGTGAGTAGCAGTGGTAGCTCTTAATATATAAAGCTGCCGGACTCGCAACACTTTGCACTCCTTGTATAAGTCATTTGTAGGATATAGACGACGTTTGCAAAGCATTACTTTCAGCACAGCGCGCTGAGCTATTTCAAGTTCTAAGAGTCGAGATTTAGCCGTGCCCCCCCACACTTTGATGCAATAAATAAGTAGAGATTGGCATAGAGCCTCGTATACCATGAGCAGGGTGTCGGTATAAGCAGAGTAACGAAGGCATTTCAGGATATATATAGTTTTACGAACTCTGCTCGAGAGATCATGGATATGGTCTTTGAAGGACAGTTTTTGATCAAGAATTACTCCAAGATACTTTGTGCTGTTGACACGACTGATTGACTGGCAACTGCAAGAAGAGGAAGTCATAGCACAGGTATGCAATTTAAGCGGATTTAGGGAAGTTGGGGGTTGAGAAGCACTCGTTTTATGGAAAAAGATTGCTTGAGATTTTCCAGTGTTTAGAGTGAGTAGATTCTTCTCAAGCCATTTTGCAATAGTTATCATACCCTGCTCAGCCGTTTTGACAACGTTTTCCCAAGAGTTGTCTTGGAAAAGTAGCACTGTATCATCAGCGTAGCTTATTACATCTGTTCCATGAAAAGGCAAGTCAAAAATGTCGCTCATATAGATAATGAATAATGTAGGTCCCAGGATACTGCCCTGTGGAACCCCAAATGTCACGGGCATCTCATCACTTAAAGTACCATCAATTTTGACGCACTGGCGACGATTCGTGAGGTAACTGCGGAACCAGTCGTGAGTTGAACCTCTGATACCTATGCAGTGAAGTTTTTTTAACAATATTGGGATTGATACTGTATCGAAAGCTTTCGCAAGATCCAAAAATACGCCCAAACACTTTTTGTTTTTATCGACCGCTTTGGCAATACTATTGGTAAGTAAGAGGACGGCGTCCTCTGTAGATTTTCCCCTCATGAAGCCGAATTGTCTCTCAGGAATTATATTATATTTTTCAAGATATGACATAAGCCTTTTATTGACGAGTTTTTCGAGAATTTTGGAAAAAATTGAAAGAAGAGAAATGGGTCGGTAGTTGCTAGGTGTGCTCTTGTCTCCATTGTTTTTATATATTGGTGTAACCATAGCCAACTTCCATTTGTCTGGGAAAATTCCGGACGAGAGACTGATGTTGCAGATGTGGACTAGAGGATCTAAGATGAAGTTACGAATGTTTTTTATTATATACGGAGTGTAGTTGTCAAGTCCCGGGGCACTATTAAGTTTAATATCGCTAATAAGTTTAGCAACCTCGTCACGGTCCGTGGGGCATAAGAAGAAAGAGTGAGAAGGTTGCCTTGACATTTGTGTTTCGGTCGCAAGAGAATGTTCCGTGGTACCAAGATCGAGCAGTATGCGATTAGCTAAATTTTTACCTACATTAGTAAAGTAGGTGTTACAGGAGTTGAGAACGGATTGCGCTTGTGCTTTTGTTGGGACCAGATGTGTTGCATCGTTGTGCGGTTTATCTATGTGGCATATTTCTTTTATAGTGTTCCAAAATTCTTTAGGATTACCTCTGTTTGACCTGAGTTTATTATTTTCATAGTCGGTTTTTATTCTGTGTAAGAGGGAGTTAAGGAAATTCCTGTATCTCTTGTAGGTAATTTGGTAGGCTTCATTGGATGGATTTTTTTTTGCTTTTAAATGAAGTCTATCTCGGTTCTTTTGACATCTTATCAGACCTGGAGTGATCCAAGGCTTTAAATTAAATTTCGAACGAGTGATAACTTGTTCCCTACTGTTTCTTGAAATCACAGAGTCAAGAATATGGTAGAAAGAGGCAACGCCCTCATTTACGTCTGAGCAGGAGAAAACTGGTAACCAGTTGGCTGACGATAGGTCCCTGGCAACTGCGTCTATATCTGTTTTTAATCGAGTCCGTCTGTAATATATAGATCGTTTTTGTAATGACATACCTAGGATGCAGGGGTAATGGTCAGTTACATCTGTAGAGCAGACGATACCCTGGGTGGTAGTAAAGGTTTTTACAAAAATGTGGTCGATACAAGCCTTGCCTCGCGTTGGAAGTGTAACTACAGGCAGTAATTTATGCTCTGTTAACAAACAAAGATAGTCAGCGCACTGGGAGCTTAGAGGGTTACCATTAATGTCCAGGTTTATGTCACCAGTTAGGATTATGTTCTTAATAGAGCTAACATTACGAAGTACCGTGTCGAGTGAGGACAAAAAGTTGGTTGTGTCACTGAAAGAAGGTGACCGGTAGATACCGAGTATTAGTAGGTCTTGATTTAGCTTTATTTCTAAACAGTTGCAATCCTGACAAGATGATTCAGATACTTTAGCACTCCAGCTATTCCTAATGTATGCGGTTACACCCCCACTTTTATTTATGTATTTATGTGTTCTGTAGGTGCTAAAGCCACTTATGTTTGGAATTAAGGAGTTAGTACCGAGCCAGCATTCCGTGAGAATAATGGCGTCTAAATCTAGGTTTAGTCGTTTTAAGAACACCAAAAAAGCGGCGAAATTTTGTTGGAGACTTCTAATGTTAAGAGTGAGTAATTTAAAATTTAATTGGGAAGGCATATTGCCTCTGCAAGTTTCGGCATTGTCCAGGGGGATACATTTAATGGATAAAGATTCTTCCAAATCGTCTATGGTGTGCATTGTAATAGTTTGGTAAGTTGTCCATAGAATATACAAAGAGTCAGAGCTAAAGTTAAGTTGTAGTTAGTGGAGTGTAATATAATTAATTTTGTTGACCAATAAACTAGACAATCACGATATGAGTTATAAGATAATGTTGAAGTGAGGTTAAGATACATATTTATGCTAAAGACAACAATTGAAGCTATTCCCCAGTAAGCGTACTGTAGGGCAATTGCAAACAAAGCAGAGTGCCGCCTAAATGTAAAATGATTAAATATTTTCGGTTTATTACTATACATAATAGCATCTGGGGAAAGTACAACAGTTATCACACAAAAAACAGTTATTAAGAAACTAAAGACAGAATTGTAAAAAAGGCACAAATAGAATACGTTATTACATTCGTGAGTATGGAGTACATCATCGAATTTAACTGGAAAAGGGCAATCAGGAATGCTCAGTGACGCTCTCTGCTAGTTTTGTAATTTGATTTGCCAACTTTTCCAGTACGCCCAAGACTCTCCGAAATACTAATATAATATAACTTGTATGTAACTATATATGTACCTACATATTCTCACGCATGTATACCCGTAGAAGTAGGTAGAGTCACGTCTCTGCACCCACATTTCGCCATTTTTTAAGTCCTATTTTCATGGGATTACTAACACACGTCACACGCTATAATCGGTCTTTCGGTCTATCCGTCCGTCTACTTGTTGGTCGGTCTGTGTGCCACAGATATAAGACAGAAATTCGTTATGCACACGCATGTCTATGACCCAAACACGAAGGTGAAACGTAAATAAATTAATTCTGAAAATGAGTATGCCAAATATCATAAGATATTTTTTAGTTTTAAACTTTATTTTTGGAATTTAAAACTCCACTTTTTTACGATATTTAAAAGAACAAAAACGAAATTGAGCCACTGCTTAATTGTGAAAATGTTGCCAGACGACAAGTGTTTTTTAGTAGAACTTGATTCCTTGCCTTTGCATGAACAAGTAACTGAGCTGCAATTATAATTGTTTGATTGAGAAAATATTGCTATTTAGTATTATACCTGGACAGCGATTGCGCTAAAAAGTGTAGGTATTTAAGCATTTCCCAAAGAGATAGACTTTACCTCGTTTAAGGTTTACGAGGCATATTTGTTTAATAATAATATTTGTTGGTCTGGATACAATTCCAGACTCCAACTTTGAAGTCTTCTCTTAGGGGGCGAGCCTAGAAGTTTTTCAGGCACACGTCCACTTTCTTTATTTCTGAATGCTACGAATCAGTAATACTGCTCAATCCTAGAATCGAATCCGATTGGAAATTTACGTCTACATCGATTTTTTTTCGGTACAGGCCTTTCAATTAAATTTATTTTGTTAATCAAATTAAATAAACAATCAACAATGTATTACTTAACATGACTGCCTCGTGGTCTCGCGGTACAAGTATGTGCCGTGCGATCTAGAGGTCCTGGGTTCGATTCCCGGGTCGGGCAAAGTGTTATTGGATTTTTCCATTAGGAAATTCTCAGTAACAGCACGGAGTCTGGAAATGTGCCCGAAAAACGGCAATAGGCTCGCCCCCTATTTTACGTGGGACTGATACATAACTGGCGAAATGTGAGTGCAGAAATGCACCTCTGCCTACCCCTTCGGGGAATACAGGCGCGAGGTTATGTATGTATGTATGTATACTTAACATGTTTCGCAGAGGTAAGATTGTGTAAAATGGGGGAAAATGAGGCATTCCTGAATTTCCAAATTATAATTGGATTCGGATAGTACTACTTCCCCTTTCTAGAACACAAAACTATAGGTAGGTACTAAATATTACAATGTGCAACATGCTGAAATAATATATAAGTACTTATGTATAAACTATTTTTAAGTCTTTGTAATCCAAATTTTTAATAACTTAAAATACATAACTACATTCTGAATTCTGATAATGCTCAATACGTATTGATTACTATTTGTGTAATCAAAATAAACGTCGCTCACATTATGTCTGT
Organism: Hemaris fuciformis; assembly: GCA_907164795.1. Classification (NCBI taxonomy): domain Eukaryota; kingdom Metazoa; phylum Arthropoda; class Insecta; order Lepidoptera; family Sphingidae; genus Hemaris; species Hemaris fuciformis. The sequence goes on along the minus strand of OU015438.1, from coordinate 12,891,209 downwards.
TGCAACGATTTGTTTAATAAATCACAACGCGCAGAAATGTCTGCAACCTATTTAAATTGTCATAAAACAATATTGCGATCACGTTACATCGGCTTGGGTTTCAATTTACGCATTATGTGTTAGAGTTCAATGCCCTAACAATGATATAAAACGACATTTTTATTTTCCGTGAATAAAAATTGCCTTTGTTTTGAAAACATTTAATCTACATTTATTGATATTCGCGGCGACTCGCGTAGTTTCAAAAAATACAGTAGATTAAAGTATTCGAATACAATACGCATAACCACAAACGTCAGATCCTAATAGTATTGTTATTTTTCTATTATGTACCTATTTACGAGAATATAGAGGGTTGTTTGATGTGGGTGATGTACTTGTGTTCATGTCTAATCCACCTGTTACTTTCATTACCGTACAGCATGCAGAAAATAAATTGCATCCCACAACTTCAAAACAAATAAGAACATAATATTAGTTCTTTTTATTACGTTATTTATTATTTTACAGGAACCATGAGTGTCCATTACTTACTTTAAAATGAGCAACTTTCTCTATGGCTTTGTCTTATAATAATATTATAACTAATATTAAATCCATTCTTGAACCTTAATTTTATTGTATAATCAGCGCTATATTAAGTTTGGGTACTAATCCGTATTACGACCAATAACATCTTTTTTAAAAGTTGGGGGAAATGGGGCAGAGTGATTCACAAAAATTGGAAGTCGAAGAATTCGTGACTAAACCATATTATGTTAATCAATTTTCTCAACATTATTTAGCTTATTATAAAAAATTTATAAAGTCAAGGAAAAAAGTAATTTAAGATGAGAAATAAAGTGAATAAATATTACATGATTTGTAAAAAATGACTTTTGTATCATTCTGCCCCACTAGTGGGGCACTTAGATACACAATGTGGGGCACTTTAATACATAATGTAAATCGTATGAATTTTAGTTAAATTATAAACACTTAGTAATTGTAATTTATGAATAGGTCGTAATCAGTTTACAAAGTAGTTATTAATTATTCTAATCTTAGATAGTAATAAGCCTACAAAGAAAAACAAAATAATCTTAAAAACCATGTTAATGCTTGTTTTATCCAAATTTAATATACGATCAGATGTTAATTTATATCGTACCATTACACACTCAAAATTATCAGAGAAATCCAATACATATTCGTATAGAAATCGCCTCGAAGTTACGTCAAACAAGGCGCACTTGATGTTCTCCACATCTACATTTTATCTTTCAGTCTATGATATGTAGATATATATAAAGATAACTTATAGTCATCGTTCAAAGATTGTAAAAAAGTTTATGTCAGGCAATCTAATGCCTCATCTAGATTTATGAAGTATAAATATATAGAAATATTGTATCATTGCCTGTTCCTTGATGCATATAAATTACTCTCGTTAAGTATTTGCATTGCATCGGACCTAACAGATCCAGTCGAAGCTATCTCCATATGGCCCTGGTTTGTATCAAATTTATCTAGAGGGGGCGTCACTGTTCACTCACAATAAACGCGCTTGCACAAAATTCTGCAGAAATCAGCAGTCGCTGCACCTATGCAAATGCACATGGACCATGTTTACATCATTTGCAGTTAGTTTGTTTTTTATCTCATGGTTTATTGGCATGTTCTGTGAAGATTTCCAACATCGACCCAAGATCAAAACTTCAAATGGAGACCTCATACTGGAAGCAGCTTACGACAAAAGCATATATTTACTTCCTAATGGACCAAAATCTAGCGTTTACATCGGAGAGGTAAACGTTCTTAATATTAAAAATGCCCCCAATAATAATCAACAATCTGTCCCTGCTACCAATGAAGACGTCAACAATTACCTCAACGGACCAGATGGTATATTGCAACGAATCAAAAGAATAGAAGACAGCAGTCTCACAGTAAGCGACCTCTCATCGAATATATCTGCCATACGGAGAAGTATTCATACGCTCAACAGAAAAGTGGCGCAGCTTCAAATTCTATTGCACAGCGGAGGTCGAGATCAATGCCAATCTCAACCGTGCCAACACGGCGGCACATGTCTGAACTTAGTGAACGGCTATCATTGTCTCTGTCCAAACAACTGGGAAGGAAAAGACTGCGACGTGGACGTCAACGAATGCCGCAACTTTGCCGGCACTGAATTGGGCTGTCAAAACGCAGCGACGTGCATCAACAGACCAGGCTTTTACGAATGCTTGTGCAGGTCAAGTTGGTACGGACTGCACTGCACCAGGAAAGCGAAGGATTGCTCCGGAGGAGACTTCGAGATGTGCGGATACGGCACGTGCATCCCTACCACTGTGGGCGACGGTATCAAATGTATATGCCACCAAGGATGGACAACGAATGGCACTGGCATTGTCTGTTTGACGGACATAAACGAATGCGAAGGAAGTCAGGGTCCACGGTGCTCTGTGAACCCAAAGGTTACCTGCATTAACCTCCCTGGTTCGTTTCGCTGCGGGCAATGTCCTCCTGGGTACGAAGGGGACGGTTACAGCTGCTCTGATGTCAATGAATGTAATATATACCCTAACGGTGGATGCAGTCCACTGGTAACTTGCCACAACACCATCGGCTCTCGAATTTGCGGATCTTGTCCTCCAGGCTACCAAGGTGATGGCATTACGTGCTCATGGCGAGGATCGTGTAATATTAATCACGGAGGTTGCCATCCGTCAGCACAATGTATAGAAAATGGTCTGGGTGGTGCTCAGTGCATTTGTCCAGAAGGGACTGAGGGCGACGGGGTAGGCATTCAGGGCTGCGTCGTATCTACGGGCGGCAACTTCACACAACGCTGCGAGAGCAATCCTTGCGGTGCTCATGGACAATGTCACCCACTTCCTACGGGATACACGTGCATTTGCTACAAAGGATACAGCGGAGCTCATTGTGACGTCACTTCCAACTTGTGCGCCGTCAGCCCATGTCTCAACGGCGGTGTATGTAAACCCGACGCCTCCAACAACAGAGGATTTAGATGTGAATGCACATCGCAATATTCAGGTACGCTTTGTCAACTGTTAGTAAGGACGTGTGGTGGAGTACTAGATAATGAGGAAGGCAGCATTATATACCCAGCTGCCAATACTACGTACAACCACAATGCGCGGTGTGCGTGGGTTATTCGCACAGCACCAGATAAAGTAATTAACATAACATTCAGTAAATTTAATCTCGAGGCCAGTCTAGAATGTATGTACGACTTTCTCCAAATCCACGACGGCCGAAGCTCTGCTAGTCAGCTCATTGGAAGATTCTGTGGAAACGATTTTCCCAATGGAGGCAATATCATATCAAGCCACAATAATTTGTATTTTTGGTTCCGATCCGACGGAACTGTGGCTAAAAATGGGTTTGCACTTCATTGGACCAGTATTAAGCCCGTGTGCGGTGGAGAAATAGACGCAACAACTCATGGACACATCAGTTCTCCAGGGTCACCGGGTAAATACCCACCTAACCGCGATTGTTATTGGCACTTGACCACAACTCTAGGAAAGCGATTACAATTGCACTTCTTCGGGCTAGATATTGAAGCTCACAACAACTGTAGTTTTGATTACTTAGAAATATTCGACGGAGAACACTCGACTGATCCATTACTTAGTAAATATTGCAACTCATCCCAACCTCTACCCATACACTCGGCAGGATCTGAGATTTTAATTCATTTCCATTCGGACGCATACGGCTCCGGCAACGGATTTCAGATAGCATATGCTCCAACGGAAGGCGTGCCGGGATGTGGTGGTTTCTTTACCTCAGAAAAAGGAGAAATATATTCTCCATCATTTAATGGATCTTATTTAGACAACTTACTTTGCGAATATAAAATTAAAACAAGTGCTGACACTAGAATACGAATTGAATTTAAGTCTTTCAATTTGGAAAGATCGTTACGGTGTCATTTCGATTATTTAAAAATTTATGACGGACTCTCCGAAAATTCTCAGCTAGTTGGAAAGTTTTGCGGCACTACTTACCCAAAGTCTTACACCTCAACCTCAAATGCGCTCTTTTTCAAATTCAGGAGCGACCGCAGTGTCTCATCAGAAGGCTTCCGAATAACATATGAGACTGTGTGTCAAATAAATATACAGGGAGACAGCGGCGTTATAAAGTCACCCGGTTATCCGTTTAACTACCCTGAAAATAGAATATGTGAGTACATAATAAGTGCTACACCAGGCAAGAGTATTCAACTTGCATTCCAAGACTTTAACATTGAAGATAACAGATATTACAACTGCCAGTACGATCACGTCGAAGTCCGTGACGGGCCAGATGCTAATTCGACGCTTCTTGGGAGTTATTGTGGAGGTCCAGAACACACGCCGCCTTTACAAACGTCTACACACAATTATCTATACGTTAAATTCGTTTCCGATCTCAGTATTTCGGGTACCGGCTTTTATGCAAATTATACCACAATAGACACTGAATGTGGCGGGATATATCGTGCCACTACTGGCCTCATAAACCATCCATCGGATAATTCCCAATACTATAAAAATGATCAATCGTGTACATGGCTATTAGTTGCTCCCAAGGGGACGCATATTAAGCTAACTTGGCACAGATTTGACGTTGAAATCATGAACAACTGTATCAGCGACTATGTAGAGCTTATTGAAATAGACGACAGCAACCAGCAAAATTCTATGGGAAAATTCTGCGGTAGAAATGCGCCACCAGCTCTTACTGTTTCTTCAAATCGACTTATTATTAAATTCATATCGGATATCAATATCCGTTCGTCTGGCTTTTCAGTCTCGTATGCCTTTTTAGACGAGAAGACTCATTGTGGCGGCATGTACATTAAAAGTCATGGATATATTTATTCTCCGGGATGGCCGAATTCTTACGAACCAAATAGAGATTGTACGTGGATTATACAAGTGCCAAACGGGCAACAAATCAAGCTTAATATTTCACAATTTGATTTGGAACGGCCTACAAACTACAAATGCATGGACTATTTAGAAATAAGGAATGGTCGTATGGACACCGCGCCCCTCATTGGTCAATTCTGTGGTAGATTTCAGAATAGAAAAATCTTATCGATGACTAATGTTCTGCATTTACGTTTTCATTCAGATTTCTATTTCACTGGAAAAGGATTTAAAGTTGAATGGGATGGTTCGATTACTGGTTGTGGAGGCACATTGACTGGTTCTACAGGGTCCATAGCCTCACCGAATTATCCCGACAATTACAATGAAAATTCGGAATGCTTTTATAAAATTGTCGTTAATCCTGGCTCTCGAATACGCATTTCTTTCCGGGAGTTAAATTTTGAAAGAACTTACAATTGCCAAGACGACTATGTGGAAATTTATGATGGTCGGGATACAAACGCGAATAGATTAGGGAAATATTGTTTTATGTCTCCACAACTGAATAACATAGAGACGTCCAGTAATTACGCGTTTATAAAATTCCGGTCGGATTTCTACATATCTGCGAGAGGTTTCTTCCTCAATTACAATTCTATATGTCAGAACAACATCACTGGCAGGTACGGTGTTATAGAAAGTCCCGACTATCCAAATAACTCCCCTCAACATCTAGACTGTTTGTGGACCATAAACGTGCTTAAGGGCCACAAAATAAACGTAACATTCACACATTTGGATATAAAAAGATCATACCTTTCTCATTATTGGTCACCTGACAGATTTCCTCATTTAATTTGCGGTGAAGATTACTTACAAACAAAAGAGTTATCAGATATTAATTTTTCTTCTAAAATTTGCGGGATTCAGTCACGTCACTCAGTAAATACAACAACGAACTCTTTGCAAATCAAATATGTTACCGGGTACATGCCTCGAACTGGATTTCGTTTAGAGTGGGTAAGCTATGGATGTGGAGGACATATTCAAAAGGACTATGGAGAGATAATTTTAGACAGAGGTTTCTCGTCTGCCGAAGAAATGGAATGCGAATGGTTAATAGAAACTTCAATCGGCAAAGTTGTGCACTTATACTTTATCGATCTTTTCATGACAGACAATCAAGTCAATTGCACAATAGATTCAGTAGAGGTATATAATGGAAAAGATACAATATCGCCACTACTAACAAAGATATGCCACCGTCATAAGTCATGGGTGCAGTCCACAGCTAATGTCATGTTGATACGATTTGTGAAGCATTCAAATCGCAACGACGTATTCATTCATGCCAGATTCTCTTCCCCAAGGACCACATGTGGTGGTAATATTAAAGCATTTTCTGGGTTTATCTATTCCAAAAATTATCCTAAAAATTATGATGATAATTTAAATTGTATGTGGATAATATCTGTCCCACGTTTCCACCGCATAGAATTGAATTTTGTGGATCTTGATTTATATTCCTCATACCAAGATCATACATGCGGTGATCAAATAAAAATTTACGATAGCTTATTAGCAAATTACACACATAAAATATGCCCAAAAACTAACATAACCAAAATAATAACGAAAAATAATAGAGTTACCGTACAGTTTATAAGCAATAGTCAAGGATCAGCCAAAGGCTTTAAAATTGGTTTCACTGTTATATGTGGCGGTGTCATAACTGCCCTTACCGACGGGATCATTCAAAACGATATTGACAGTCACACAAGTAGTTGCACTTGGACTATTCTTGCCGACAAACTAAACCAAAAGATATCTTTGACTATAACCCATATGTCGTTACGCGGCAACTTTAATGAATCTTGCTCAGCATCTTATATTCGCGTTTACGATGGGGATGACAAAAGTGCACCTTTAATAAACGAATACTGTGGACGAAAAATACCGCCAATGATAGTCAGCGCTGGCAGCGCTATTACTCTACAACTTGGCTCACATAGCAATAATATCGAAGGTAAATTTTCCGCTCACTATTCGCCTTTGAGCAGCGCTTGTGGTGGGACACTTACTTCGGAAGAAGGTACCATCGCGTCGCCCAATTATCCTCGACCATATCCATCAGGCGCAAATTGCGAATGGATTTTACAAACGTCGCCAGGCAATCGGGTTTACATAACGTTTGAAAATTTCGACTTAGAAGAATCAGACGCATGCAATGAAGACTACCTAGAGGTTCGTGAAAATTCCGGTGGAGGCAAACTATTGGGCGTCTATTGCGGCAATGAGATTCCTACAAACACAACAGCAGCTACAAAACTATACATTAAATTCCATAGCAACTCGGAAAATGACGGTGGGGGCTTTTTAATACATTACGGCTTTATACACGGCAATGAAATCACCGGAGACAGCGGAGAGGTTGCATCGCCCTTATATCCCCACCTCTACCATGGATCCGCTGACTACAGTTGGCGAATAGTCACGTCAGCTACCAAAACTCTTTCTGTGTCAGTGGACCAGATGGAAATTCGATCATACGGTGACGTATGCTACAACAAGTTATCAATATATGATGGCTTTGACGAATCTGCTAATCTCTTACAAGAGTTTTGCGGTATTTTATCTGAAACAAAAGTTCTACAAACAACTTCAAATGCTGTATACATCAAATTACTTACAGACGATTCCAACACTGGTTCCATGTTTCATTTGTCTTGGGTTAATGTTGATAAAGGAACGGATGAGATAGATACTACTAATAAAATTAATTGCGGCTCAAATAAAACTGAAATCGTTCCTCGTGGCCAATCTTTGACATTTACATCTCCTAATTATCCACAAGAATATGACAATGAACTATCATGTGAGTGGATATTTAAGGCTACTCCTGGCAACCATTTAAGTTTACATTTTGTTGATTTCCGACTCGAGGAAACGAGTGGTTGCTTTGCGGATTATGTTACTCTTTACTCAGCTGATACTTTCGGTGAGTGGGTGACTCTAAAACAGATGGCATGTTTATCAGAAACAGTTGCAGATGAAATAATCGGCACAAATTATTTGAAAATTGTATTCAAAACTGATTCATCATTAACAAAAAAAGGTTTTAGTGCTACGGTCATGTCTTCTTGCGGTGGCACCGTAAATGACTTATCAGGCACTATCGGGCCTACATGGCAAGATGTAGCAAGCCGTGAATTAATGAAAATTCAGACCAGATGTAATTGGCTTGTTAAAGTCCGCCCCGGTAGAACCATCAAAATTCAGTTCGCACATTTCAATATATCGAACAGTGCTGATGACTGTGTGACTTCATTGATCCTTCACAATGGTCAGTCCATAGATTCACCCATGTTAGGAAACGGGAAGTATTGTGGTTACGAACATGAAAACAGAAACGAATTGACAACTTCGAGCAATGCAATATTTATCAGTTACGTAAGCAATCGCATTAAACATATGTTTGGTTTTCAGAATTTTAGAATACATTATGAAGAAAATAATATTGAATGCGGTTTGACAACTAAATTAGATTCCGAACATAATTGGGAAATTATTAACTCACCAAATTATCCATCGATTCCCTTGCCCTATTCGGAATGCATTTGGGTAATCAGCGGACCGCCAGGAGAGATTTTACGAATAGATTTTATAGACAGATTTGACTTGAACGCTGCGGATGATTGTGCTACGGAGGTGGTAGAAATACGAGATGGTTCATCACAACTATCACCACGTCTAGGAAGTTTCTGCCACGACAACCCTGGAACAATTAAAACCACTAACAATGTTGTTTACATAAGGTATGCAACACAGCTGGCGGAACCACGAAACGGCTTTAAAGCAAATGTAACGATTGATATTTGTGGTGGCACTATCATCTCAAGCATGGGTGAAATATCTTCTCCTGGATATCCTCATTTACAAGTATTTCCGTATGGTTCCGTCTGCGAATGGCGCATAAAAGGTTCATCTAGAAATATATTCCGTTTAAGTGTTCAAGATTTACATTTGCCTGATTCGGAGTCACCGTGTGCAACCAAAATAACGATTGAAGAATCGATCCCGGCAAATAACACGATTGCTATATTAAAGACTATTTGTAACGATGATGAAGAACTTACGCATCCAGTTGTTGAAACGTCTTCAAATGACGTTATGATAAAACTTCACATCGGCAAACCTAGTGAATGGACCCAGTTATCAGACCACCGAGGATTTAGAATTACATTCAACTCATCTAAGCCTGTCTGCGGAGGTCTTGTAACTACGGAAGAAGGATTCCTGACTACTCCCAGCTATCCCTTGGAAACACCATTAACTTATTGTCAGTGGCACATAAAAGTACCCGATAAGTCGCGAAGTGTGCGTTTAGAAATATTAGATGGAAATTACGAAAATCACAAAATTGGTATTTTTAATGATCTTCAATTTTTGTCTGCCATTCAGAGAATCCCAGACGAAAACGATGTGATCACTACAACAAATGTCTACGAGTCCTCGGGAAATACAATGGCAATTTATGTATGGCTAGCTCCTCTTAAATCTCGTCACCGGTTCAAAGCGAAATTTTCTTCTAATGGACCCGCCCTATGTGGAGGAGAACTTGCCGGACTGAATGGAAGTCTGGTATCACCGGATATGCAGCGCTCATATACGTGTCAGTGGCACTATAACAACAAGGTGGCAAATGCAAACAACAATTTAGAATACAACAGTATCTATATTACAGTTAACTTGAACTCGTCAGTAACTAGGACTCGATGTAGGTACTACGATCCCAAATTACATATTCAATCCGCCACAATCACTCCAATAGGACTGCCGTTCACTAGAGATATTTGTGGAAATACTCAAGCATCTTATAGAATACCATTCTCAGCTCTAGACTTGAAAGCATCAAAAAGCAAAACCAGTTCCTTTACTTTTATTTTGGATTGGAAATCACAACCCTGTGGAGGTATAATGCAACCTACCGACATAGCAACAAATATTTTAAGATTGCCTACTAATTATAGTGACTCTCTGGACTGCGCTTGGGTGGTGGTAGTACCTGTCAATAATCGCGTTAAATTAGAATTGGAAGGATCATTCCAACTAGAGTGCGACGATGAATATTTGAAAGTCTCTCAGGGGATTTCTAATAACTCTCCTCTCATAGGTGATTTTTGCAAGAGCAAACTTTCTGACATTCCAATCGTAACTAATTTCAGATTCATATACATTGAATATCACTCCAACGTTAAGGATACCACAAGTATTAAGTTGACGGCAAAAACAATCAATGATCAATGCGGCGGCTATCTTTCAAGCTATCAAAATGTATTTGCTTCTCCAAACTTTCCCAAGAATTACTATTCTAATCAAGAATGTTCTTGGGAAATAAAAGCCAATCTGGGTAACAGAATATCCCTCAGTTTTATTGAGAGGTTTGTGATTGAAAACCGTCCTAATTGTACAAAAGATGCTGTTATAATATACGATTGGCAAAATAACCAGTACAATGAGATTGCTCGGCTTTGTGGACGCGAGCTGCCACACTCTTACAACTCCACCTTTAACAGAATGAAAGTTGTATTGCATACTGATTCAGATACCAACCTAGACGGTTTCAAAGCCATATGGTCTCCCATATGTGGAGGAAATTATGTGGCTACAGAAGAAGAACAAATGCTATACAGTCCAAATTATCCTTATGAATATCCACCTCTATTGGATTGCAATTACGTAATATCAGGTGGTAATCAAAAAGTAGTGGTCAAATTCCTCGAATTCGAACTCGAAGGCACTTATCCTGAATGTGAATATGATAACGTTTCTCTGAGTGTAAATAGTATGTATGATTACTTTTATCAAATGTACTGTGGAAATAAATTACCACCTTTAATAAGTGGGGATTCAATAACTCTTGACTTTAAGTCAGATCGATTTCATCAAGAAAAAGGATTTAAATTGTCTTACAAACTTTACACATGTGGTGGTAGAGTGAACAATAGTACTGTTCTGACTTCCAATGAATTTGAAAATTACCACGAAAATTTGAATTGCACCTGGCTTATAGAAGCGCCAAGTAATAAAATAGTAGTACTAAAGTTCCTCTATATCGATATAGAAGATACTTATGATTGTGCTGGCGATTATGTAGCCGTTTTCAACAGCCCCAACATGAAAAATGATAAGCGCTTGGCACTTTTATGTGGTAATATTACTTCCAGTACCGTCATAAGAAGCACGGGCAATAGATTAGTGCTACAATTCGTCACAGACACTAGCGTACAGTCAAGAGGCTTCAAAGTCGAAGTATTTTTCACCTACAGCTCAACAGCTGGATGTGGCGGACAAATTAGTTTGACGATTTCTTCTTCTACAATCTTGAAATCTCCTTTTATCGGTAAAACAAATGTATACGACAATTTTTTGGACTGTCATTGGTACATAAAATCTCCGGCTGATACCTATGTTAAGATTCAGTTCATATCTTTTCATATTTCACCATGTGAAGGTATAAATCAGACTGCAATAGGCTACAGCAAATGTGATTGTGATTTGGTACAGGTTTTGGATGGACTAAATCCAAATAGCTTGGTTATAGGAACCTACTGTGGGCATACGCTACCTCCACAGCTGATTTCTTCCGAAAATGTTATGAGTGTTAGAATGTCCACGGATGGCGAATTAACTAGCTCAGGATTCGAAGCTCGTCTGACTGTCCAGTGGTCGGTCTGCGGTCAAACCTCATATGTTCTCAGTGAGCGAATTCAACGAATTAAGTCTCCAGGCTATGATATAGGAATTGTTCCGCGAGGACTGCATTGTGCTTATCAAATTAAACAGGCAGGAGACTTTAAGTATAATGTAGTACAACTGACTATTAGTGTTGATTTACAGGATCCAGAAAATAACGACGTTGAAAAGAATCGTTGTAATAAAGATAAGCTTTTGATTACTAGCACGCCGAACAGAGTAAATAGCACTCTTGGAAAAGATCTTATTATAAGAATCCCAACACGCTACTTCTTTTATCGAGCTAACTTCTACGATGTCACTATTCCACAACACATGGAACTGTGTGGAGTAAAAGAATCTATAGATTTTTATGTATACGGAGACATATATATTAACTTAGTAACATCATTTGATGCCAACTCTGTAAATCATAAAGGTTTTCAAGTGGAAGTAGCGTACGCAGGTTATTGCTCAAGAAATTACACAGAGTCTCAAGGCAGGATACAGTCTAGAAGCAGATCAATTGAGTCTAGCCAAGATTGCTATACTCTTATAACAGCACCTGAAAATCATACCATATCACTATACTTTATTACAGCAATTTGTGATTACTGGGAGGGAAATAGTTTTATAGATGTATTAGACGGTAAAAACACAAACGCTATAAGTTTAATAAAAATAAATACAGAATATACCAATCCGGTATTTTCCAGTGGCAGATATATTCTATTGCACAATCATATACCAGATCCAGAAGTTAGTGTACAGTATGATCTAGTCTATATGACGACTGACAAAGGTCCAGGATGTGGCGGAAAACTGATGAACATACTAGGAAGGGTCACTAGCCCTCTTTACCCCGAAATATATCGCAACAAAACTACTTGCGAGTGGGAGCTGGAAACTCCGTCTAACACTCGACTGATGTTGCGTTTTGAAGTATTTGACATGGGAGTGAATTGCGAGAATAACTATTTGCAACTAGTTAACAGGAAGGGTGTCGTACTGTCATCATTCTGTTCGGAAAGCCCTGCCGATTACACCAGCGATGATAATTACGTAAAGTTAGTATTTGTGACAACCTTAAATAATGGCGGCTCAGGATGGGTGGCCGATTTCGTCGGAATCATGTGATGTCTTTGTATAATGGAAAGCCATCAGAATGTAATAAATTAATCAAATGTTGCCTTTCATTTTGCTTTTCTTAGGGTGTTGTTTAATTAGGGTGAAGCTGATTTAGTACTTAAAATGTGATTTATATTTAAAAAGTCACACAATATATGTATATAAGTATGTACCAAATGGTTATACATATTTAGATATCTAGTATATTATGCGAAATAATTCTAAAATTTGCTGTATATAAAACAACCTGATTACAAATATATCGTAGCCGTAACCGTTGCCAGTTTGTTCTCAGAAAAAAAATATTACTCTAGGTATGTACCAATATTGTAGAATGGTAATTGTCATATGGTATGATATATCAAATTATTTTTCATGATCTACGAAAATCCATTAATAAACGGTGGTCATAGAGCGAGGTGGGTGATGCTCCACACTTGCAAGTACGTCATCTCCCCCGCAAGTTTCATGCCGCTATCACAGCAGCAGCGTTTGCTCAAACTCCTGCAAAACTCAAGGCGAGGTGCGACCTGGAGTACAAGAACGAAAAAGAATAAGAGTGTGGAAACGATGTGTCTTCTTGTCTAACTTCACAGTTATGGATATTCATTGCTCGTAAATAAAGAATGTGAACAAATTTTACTCAAGTTCGAACCTGTAAAATACTGAGAATAAATAATATCATTTTTAATTTAGCGACGATGTAATTGACATTATAACTTCTTTTTCCTCCATCCCTCACTGTGTCAGACCATCTTGTAGGCGCCCTTCCTGAGCACGCCTGCGTCTATTTTGCCCAAGATGATTTGTCTTTCTAAATGGTATTTTGGTGATCGCATAATATGCCCAAAAAAACGAAGGGTTCTTCGTTGACAGACTGTAGAGAGTCTTATATATTTTGATATTTAACTCTTTAAGTATGGTCTCGTTGGAACTCATAGCGGTCCACGGTATACGTAGCAGTCTTGGCCAACACCACATCACGAAAGCATCGATATTATTGCAGTCCCGGCTACTCATAGTTCATGTCTCTGCGTCATATAGAAATATGGAGAATACCAGAGCTCGAGTCAACCGCACTTTAGTTGCACGTCGAATGCCTCCGTTCTTCCAGATGTTATTAAGATTGGCCATAGCACTTTTAGATATCTTGATTACAGCTACCGTTACTCGTAATCAATGACCCAAGATATACGAACTTGTCGACTTTTTCGTATCCGTTAAGTGCGTAGATTACTGGAAATATTTCAGCTCTATTAGCGTAGTCTATGAAACACAAGACTAGTGGCTTATTGAATTCCTGTCATTTTTCTATAAGAACGCGAATATTCAATATCTGTTCACGAGTGCCCTTTCCGGCTACAAAACCAGCTTGCTCACTAGGTATCTGGTGGTCTGGTATAAAAGCTGCAAGTCTAGTGTTGATAATGCGTAGCGTCATGTGACATGGATAATCTTAATTCCTTTAAGATGCATTGCTGCTGTCACACCATCTGGACCCAAGGGTTATGTTTCAATCTTTTAATGGCACCTTGAACGTCTGCAAGCAGTATATCCGGTTCCCTGAGGTCCTCGTACCATCTTCGCTCCTTACTCCTCACCTCATCATGCTGATACAGTTCTTGGCAGTAGGATCTCCATCTTTCCAAAATATTTTCCATATCCGTCAAGGTGTTACCTCTACTGCCTTCGATTATGCAGGTTCTTGGCTTGAAGGTCCCAGTAAGATGGTTCACTTTCCAGAACAGGTCTTAAGGTTGTATTTTGTTAGAATGGCTCTCAATTTCGTTGCATATGTTGTTAATATGCTCTTCTCTGTCTCTCCGCGTTGATCTTTGCACCCGGGCATGAAGCTGGTTATAATGTCTTAACTCAGTTTCTGTCGTAAGACCTCCATGCTTCAGCATTTTCCTTTACTAAATTAACGGCCACCACTCTTTACTAATCCACTCTTCTTTTTAAAGATTTGTGGAGATCCTTACTCTCCTTCGCTGTACCTATCTAATACAGTCTCTTTCAGGGTGTTCCAGTCTATTTCACTAGAGTCAAAAGGATGCCATTCACGGAGACAAATTTTGGTGTCAATTATTCTGAGAAAGTGGTCTAGATTCGATTTATCAAGTATCAGAGTGTTTTGGGATTTAGGTCTAGTGCTTTTAAGGTGGAGTCTGAAATCAGCTATGGCTAACTGATTATCACTTCCATATTCAGCGCCCGGAATCGTTTTCGCGTTAGTAATGGATGATCACCATCTAGAATTAATTGTTATATAGACTATCTGGTTTCTATAGCCTTGAGGAGAAACCCACATGTATATTCGTCTTGGGTGGTTTTGAAACCATGCATTCATGACAGTAAGCTGGTTTTAATTAGGTAGTAGGTATACGATACTTTTGAGTTTTTGCCAAGGTCCAACCGTTAGGCTCTAATGTAACGACTATGGCTGTACAAGTCATCGGCTTTTTGCTTTAAAAAAAATTATAAGCTAAAAAAATAAAAAACACAAGTTGACGTTGACGGTTGAGCAAAGAGCAGTAGACTGTAGAGCTACTAGCTAGAGTAGGGATGACGATTCTTTTCAAAAAATCGATTCTTTTTTC
The DNA here is from genome assembly GCA_907164795.1 of Hemaris fuciformis. Taxonomy (NCBI): domain Eukaryota; kingdom Metazoa; phylum Arthropoda; class Insecta; order Lepidoptera; family Sphingidae; genus Hemaris; species Hemaris fuciformis. Next base: position 12,875,872 of record OU015438.1, on the reverse strand, counting down.
AAGTTTTCATTTATAATGTAAATATAAATCCATTTTCATGACCATGACTGCCTCGTGGTCTCGCGGCACAAGTTTGTGCCCTGCGATCTAGAGGTCCTGGGTTCGATTCCCGGGTCGGGCAGTGTTATTGGGTTTTCCATTAGGAAATTCTCAGTAGCAGCACGGAGTCTGGAAATGTGCCCGAAAAACGGTAATAGGCTCGACCCCTATTACGTGGGACTGATACACACCTGGCGAAATGTGGGTGCAGAAATGCACCTCTGCCTACCCCTTCGAGGAATACAGGCCTTAGGTTATGTTATGTTATGTCATGTAAATCCATTTTATGAAAAATCCAACAAAAATAAATTTATAATAAACATAATGTAACGGTACCTTCAACTAATTGTGAATAAATTTAGTGTTAACACTAAAAAAAAATCAAATGGCGATTTTCAAGGCTGAAATATCGATCCACTGAATCGATTCAGTACTGTATATCGATTTAAAAATCGATCTTTTGGGCCTGAAAAATCGATTCTTCGATTAATCGATCTCAGATCGCCATCCCTAAGCTAGAGCACTGTACTTAACCAAATTCTAAATAATACATTTAGCGCAAATTTCTAGAGGAATCAAACGTATAATGTGAAATTATTTTATAAACAAACATTTATATAAACTCCGACGATTGTGTTACGAATTAGTGGCTAATTACACGTAGTATCATGGATACTGCCTTGCAATTATTATGGACCGTTCTGTTTTACGGTGTTTCTGTTGCTTTAGGCTTAATTGTGATAGTAAGTGATCTTTTTAGCTATTTCAATCTTAAATTATTTAATTATCGTGATGTGATATCAATATTAATATTTTAACCTAACCATAAAACACAAATGCCTTGTTGGCACTATTCTGTTTACACTATTAAGTTTCATTAATTCACATCAATATAGATATTTTTTTTAATTGAGGATGTACTATCCCCATTCTGCAATTATGAAAATATTTGTTACACTTAATATGAAAAAAAACTTTAGTTTTTACATAATATATATGCATATAGTCCCAGGATAATAAGCCTCTTGATAATAAGAAATGACGCAGCCAACCTCTGTAATACATCAGAAGTATTCGTCAGTAATGCCGACTTCAGCAGCCCATCAGCCCATATATGTACCACTGCTGGGCTTCCTTTACAACTGAGAGGGTTTAGGCCCAGTACACTACGCTGGCTTAGTGCGGGATGGCCGACTACTCACCTAACCTACACTGTTTTTTGCATATCGTCGTCATCAGCCCAAATACGTCCCACTGCTGGGCACGGGCCTCCTCTACAACTTAGAGGGTTTAGGCCTTAGTCCACCATGCTGGCCTAGTGCGGGTTGGCGGATTTTTGCATATATTGCTTCTAAAAAAAAATTACAAAAATGAACAAAGATGCCTAAAATTTTTTCATCGTAAATTAATCCTAAAGTAGAATACATATTTAATCATTTCCAGTGTTTAATAAATACTGTATTTATTTTAGTTATCTGTGGTTATGTACATAATAACAAATCCATATCCTGTTGTGGAAAGATATGATGAGGAAGAAAAGTATTATGATGCTAAAACCAAAACAGTGCAAAAGTTTCCAAGCATACAAGATCCTTATTCAGTTAATTTAAGTGTTGTTGTTCCAGCCTACAATGAAGAGGAGAGGTGTAAGTTATAGATTAACCCATTAATGTAATGTGAAAGTAATACTTTATTTGACTCTAACAAGGAGATCATGATTTACTTGCCCTGTTCCCAATTCTATGTGGGGTCGGAGCAATATGTTTTATCTTTCCAAACATCCCTATCAGCCGTGTTCATGCACCCCTTTTTCTTTTATATCTTCCCTTATACACTCCATTCATCTCTTCTTCGACCTTCCTTTTCTTAACAAGAAGATGAAGCTGGTTTTGTGTGCCTTTAGAATGTATAACATACATATATTCAGTGGTTGTATAGATAAAATACTATACTGACAATACAAAATTAATGATAACTAACCTTGTTTATTTAACTTATTTTAATTTTAAATTCAGTTAATGTAAACATTTAATACTGCAGTAACAATTTCGTTTTACCACAAATGAAAGTAATAATAATATTTTCTAAAAGTTGTGATGGCCAAGATGCACCCAAGCATGTTTGAGACAAAACCTCAGCAGTTTTAGGTTCAAAACCCAAGCACACAACCGAAACTTTTTGAATTCATGTGTATTTAATAGTGAAGGAAAACATTGAGAAAAACCTACACAACTAAAAATTCTTAGGAATTACTAAGACTATTGGCTAATGATAATTCATAAATTATTTTTATTGAAATATGTCACTGAGTTGAGTTTCAAAATAAATTATGTAGGTATTTTTAATTAATAAATCTGAGTATGGTATTGAGCATATTGTATATGTAACCTGTGTTTATGCAGCAATATATTACAGTGCCTCCAATGCTTGATGAAGCACTTGAGTTTCTAGAGAAGAGAAACAAAGAACAAAATTATAACTATGAGATAATAGTTGTGAGTGATGGCAGTTCAGACAATACTGTAAAAGTAGCTGAATCCTATTCAGAAAAATATGGAAGTGACAAAGTGAGGTGTCTGAAATTAATAAAAAATCGAGGAAAAGGTGGAGCTGTAAGGTTGGTAAGTAGTATTTATCATTACTTTAAAAATATTTTTGTTGTTGTAATGGGAGTTTCTCAAACCATTCCCTCTCCATAATGATGACTAATGACATATTCCAAAGAATTAGTAGATATATATTGAAAATTTAATACATTTAAACAAAACTATTTCAACTCATAAATGAACTTTGCTAAACCATCATACAACCACAGTTTTTTCTGACAAGTGGTTTCGCCCAACTCGAACAGAAAGAGATAAGTAAAACCTACATTAAACAACTGTTTTCCTGTCGCTTTTTATATAGTAGTTATGACTTCTGTTCCAGTGTTTCTGTTTTTAATGAACATATATATTTTTTTGTGTTTGCATGTAGTTGTAGTACTTACCTTTCTATCCAGAAAATATTGTTGCAGGGCGTGCAAAGCTCACGAGGTGCTTTGATACTGTTCGCTGACGCCGACGGTGCCTCAAAGTTTGAAGATTTAACCAAACTAGAGTTATCTTTGAAGGATGTTCTTAAATGTGATCTCGTCACTGAGTCCACAAAGGTCAGCAACTCCATGGCTATGGTGATTGGCTCCAGAGCACACCTTGAGAAGGAATCATTGGCTACAAGAAGTATTTTCAGGTCAGAATCATTGTATAAACCGTCAAATATGATTTATGATTCAAAATATTAAATTTGAATTAATTAATTTCATATTAGAAGCCCATATATGTACAAACCTTCGAAGAAAAATAATTGTCTACCCACAACTTTATTTGAGAGAAATGAAATTGTTAAATCCACAGAAACCTAGTATTATCCCAAGATAAAAATATTGTATATTGCTCAGGTAAAAAACATGGAATAAAGGCCTTAATTTTCTATCATAATTAAATTCATTTAATAGATTATTACACTGTATTATGTTCATGATACAAGATTTAGTTTTTCATTACAAACAATTAATAAATCCGGATGTCATTATCATTACATTGATCAAATAGATATGATATAAAAATGCAATAATCGATATGCCTTGAATTCGATTCCCATTACGAGTAGTGTTATTGTTTTTTTATAGTGGCAATGACTTTGGAAATATGACCGGTAACTTCTATTCGGTCACTATCACGTGGGTCTTTAAATACTTAACGAAATATCGTTTTCGGAATTGACACCTTTTTATGCAGGGGACTTATAAATTGCCGAGTATGGCCGTGATAGCCTCTAGGTTTAAATTCGCAGTCGAGTCAAAGCTCAGCAGTCGCAGGTTCAAACCCCAGGCATACATCTCTGACTTTTCGAAGATATGAGAATTAATTAATAATGAATTTTTACTTTAATGACGATGATAAAAAGCAATTGACATTGCTGCAGTTTATTTTTTACGAATTAATTGAATAATATAGATTATTCTTTGGGTAATATGTTGCTATATTGTACCAAATCAAATTTATTCGGCCATTTATGCTTAATAAAAATAAACAGCGCGGAAAAGTTAAACACCTGTTACAACACAAAATATGCCATACTCTGTTAATTTTAATAAATGTAGAACCAACTTTTTGCTTAAAATTTAAAGAAGCCTGACACACACCTTCTAATCTCAGCTGTCTGTCCATGGAAATTCCATCAAAATCGGTCAAGCGGTTGGGAAATTTTAGCTTCCTTCGGTATTTTCAGAAACTAAACTACTACAATTATTCAGTATAACTTAATAATAGACTTGTTATTTTTTTAATTTTCATTCTTTCATAGACAGGATCTCAAGGTGCACTTAAATGCCGCTCGTAAAAATAAATACATGATAATGTAATTTTGCTTTTCCGGTCCCTTTTACAAAAAGGTTAACATTTTTTTTTTTTACAAAAATTGTATATATTGATAAGTTACAAAAGATACGATCAAAAGCATGGATTATGTTGTGCATGCGCACAGAATATGTAGATAACGAAAAAATAATTTCTGATGCAATTTTTAGTCATCTTGTTCCAATTGGATATGATAAAAATGATGATGCAACTTCCTGAAAAATTACTTTTATCGAAAAACTAGATAATCAACCGATTTAATATGGAGCACTAACCTACTAAACTACAAATTATTATCAGAATATTGATTTATTAGGGACTCGTAGTTAGATAATACGAATAAACTACTGGAATTAAAAAGTCAATCCTCCTCTGGATATATTAAGGCCATTGAACTGTACACTCTAAGAAACAAAGTATAGAAAATAGCGAGCGAGCCTATTAACTTTTTTTGGGTTACATTCCCAGACTTCGTGCTGCTGCTAAGAATTTTGTAATGGAAAAACCGAATAAAAAAGAGAAAGAAGCATTTTTAATTTTATGATTAACACTCCCAGAGTCGGGAATCGAAACCATAATCCCTAGATCGCCAATGTCTAACTTACAATGACTTTTATATTCCAGGAATATACTTATGTACGGATTCCACTTCTTGGTATGGCTGTTCACTGTGAAAGGGATTAAGGACACACAGTGTGGATTCAAACTATTCACGAGAGAAGCTGCGCGCACTTGTTTCCAGAGTTTGCACGTCAACAGATGGTAATTACCTAGTTGATAACGAAGAACTAATTAAAATCATTTACTTTAATAGCTTAAAAATTGATGCAATTGTAATTTTAAAGATAAAAATGATGTACTAAGGTGTTCTGTGAACTCCATCGAACAACTGCGCTTTAAAGGCAAGGTTAATTTCATTGCAAAATTGTATTTTTTTAAATTATATCTAAGTCTAATGGTAAAAAAAATTATAGGTACAGTGTGTTACAATACTACCCGTAAAGCCGAAAGGAGGTTATATGGGACCTTATAACGTCCATTCACAATATTTAAGAACCGTAGTTACGCTGTATAACATACTCCAAAAAATATATAAAAAATGATGTGCAAACCCTATTTCAGTAAAATTTAAGAGTACCTAAACTACACCGAATGTACCTACATTTCTATCTAATTCGCGGAACGACAAAAAATTATATCGATTAGAAGATTTGAAATCGACAACATACTTTTTTTCTTCCAACTTGGCATTTTTGAAGCCAGTACTTGAGTCCTTGTATTGAGGTTGCAAACATTTATGAATGAAAAATAGAAAAACTATTAAAGTAGACAATTTTTAGGTAAAACGGTACGTAGACCTTTCTGTTAAATAATCTGGTTCCCTGACATGACAGATTACTAGGGTTGACAATATTTTTGGCTTAGGTAATTGATAATATTTTTACGAGGTATTTTGTAACACGCTGTATAATTGTATAATATATATTATTATCATAAACTCACGTGCAAATCACGTGGCTGGATTCAGTAGTACTATTACTAAGAAAATTCTGGCCAACCTATAGTTTAATGAATATTAATCGAGTTTCTATTTTTCAGGGCTTTTGACGTTGAGCTTTTGTATATCGCACAAAAACTAAACATTCCAATAACCGAGATTCCTGTAAGATGGACTGAAATAGAGGGCTCAAAAGTGACTCCTGTGCTCTCTTGGATACAGATGGGTTGCGACTTAGGCCTCATCTGGCTTAAATATACAATAGGAGCGTGGAAAATAAAGAGTAAAAAGAATGACTAATTAATTATATAGAAAAAGTCTTATTTTATTAAAATAAAAATATATTACTGCAATTTTGCTTTTATTAAAAATACAGCAGATACATCAGAAGTGTGTGTTTCTTAACAAACTAAAATAACATAAATTAAGCTCGTGGGGTCGTACATCTGATACTCGGTAATATACATTGTGAACATCAACAACATAATTTTGTTTCTATCATCAATCCTTTTGGACTATGAATAAATTACACGAGTAGGGCAATAAAGTTCTAAGTAACTTTAAACAATGTTATCGTCATCGTATTATGAAATAAAATTAAGTTTATCAACGTGCTATACACAAAAATCACACGACTGATATTAGACACAAAAAATATATTCTAATACTAAGAGGAAAAAAATATTTTTGGTCGACTAAGATAATAACAAATGCAAGTACTCTTATTCAATATTTTACATCAAAATGGAATTATATACTTAGTTATACATAAAAATGTAAATTGTGCAAACACATACATATTCGCATGAGAACAAGAATAGCCAACAGGTCTCCTTACAGAAATGATTACTGTATGGCAATAAATCTAGTGGAAGGATTGAGATACAGGTGGAACAAATAAAAATTAAAATATATTTGAAATAAGTAGTTAAATCTTATTTATTTTACTAATGACAGGGGTCTTGGGGATATATTAATAAATCAATTCAAACATTCAATGTTTGTTTTTGGCTCACTAATTTTGAGCAAACACCCTGCCAGCTAATTTTTACTCTAAATCTAAGAAAATTTGGCAATATGAGCCATAGATTCCATTTTGAACATTTTTTTAAAAGTTACAAAAATAAAAAAATATTGGATATTCTAAATCTTCCTATTGCACTACAAAATGTTTACATGCGACGGAAATTAATGATTTAAATAGTAGAAATTATAGATCTACGTAGAAAAATGCAAAAAAATGTAATGTATTAAGTTCTTGTGAATGAAACTGAACAAAATAAAGATCTTAGGCAACAGGCCATGACTCACTTAATGCGTCATCAGTTTAACGGCACATTTTCAACCACTTTTTCTTTGCTTACTCACTCCGGTTTTACTGTGGTAATATTCATTTTTATGTTGCAATAATGTGTCATGGCTGTCCCAAAAACTGCTACCTGCGCTTATCAGTGAAAAGTCGAAGATCTTTCATACCGAGTTCCCAGCTGTTACGGCCAACACTAAACGAAGGAAAAGAAATTGTGTCCCGTTAATGTAACGATACTATACAACATTCTACACATTCTACAGTAAACATGTAAAAAACATCGAAACGTTTACATCCAATTGTTACGAAAAAATTATGTTACAGCGCGCCAAAATCGGCCATCTTGAACTTTGAACGATTTATTCATGCAAGATTGTTTTTTTCAATTTCCGATATAAAACTGACTGAAAAAAGTATAAAAATAGTTTTTATTCCTCGAATTAGCATTTACTATAATATTATGCCAGTTCGGTAACTTTTTGAAGGCGCCAAAGAAAAAGATGGTTATTTTTATGATTGTACATTTAAAAATCCGAAAACGTATATATATTATCATTGTTAAGATCTTTTATATAAATAGATATAATGCTTATTAACTGACAGTATCAATAGTTAGTATGCCAGTAGGTACATTTTCGGAAGACACAAAAGCTTATTTGATTCAATTACTCGAAGCGCAACATCCAACTTCCTCAAGATTAGTAATTATAAAACTACACATAATATTAAACACGTCTTTTACATATCACACGTGTATGAATAAAAATCGCTGAATATAAAACTAGTATTAATAACTATGCCACAAATGTTTACATATTATTCCGAATCGATTTGTCGCATGAATTAAAAAAATATTAGGACCAATCACAGTTTTAGCATCATTTCGCTAACATACAATCTTTTGCCGCGTCAAATATAAAAAAAAAACGGGCCTCGGAATTCCTTAAAACAAGCCAAAAATTATATTTATTTAACAGATCTATAACAATATATTCGTGCAAATTATGACTTAATTCAATCATACGTTTGTATTTAATTTAACACGTTTAGTTTAGAATAAGCTTTTTAATGTACTTTATGTTTTAGTTACCTAAAATATTTGCACATTATATTTATTCCATGCATGAAGCAAATGAAGAAATATTTGATACAAATCAATTTGTTCACGGCATGTGTGAGAACTGCGAAATTATACTTTCAAAAATCGACAACCAAAATAAACAGCCCACAAACACATGAATTTAATTCACAGTTTGATACTGCAATAATTAATCTCAAATGGTTAACAATATTTGATAAAAATATCGCTAAATACAATAGAACAGTAAGCAGAATATAGTTTTCTCCAAATATGCGTTGTCGCGTTCGGTTTAGTTAAATAGCCAGCGTTTTGTAATGCTTTATACCTTTAATCCAAACACCATTTTGAGGAATTGCTCGTAGTGTATAGTGATAACTCCGTCCTGGTCCAAATCGAACTGGCGGAATGCAGATGTGAGAGTCTGAAATCGATAAAATCAAGGTCAATGAACATTGAAAGGGGAAGTGCGTGGATAGCTTAGACTGCGGTACTAATGAACCGGCTTCATGGCCTCACAGAAAATCAACGTAACTCTATATAATATCTGATAGGATTTTTATTTTATCCGGGTAGGGACTGCCGTCCACAAAGTGTGAATAATCGCAATAATGACACAAGTGTGTCGAGATCCGAAATACGCTTTTGTATATCCAGCTAACATAAAGACGACATAAATGTGAAATGGAAGCCAAGTTCAGTGTCATGAATAAATTATATATCGTTGACCACTTCTTCGCCACCAAAACAATATGGATGCCAAGTTCTGTGTAGATAACCCTATAATATATTACCAAGAATATTCATAATTTCAAAATTGTTTTATAACAATTTATTTTTTTCTTAAAAATGTTAAATTTTAACAATAATAATTTACACAATGAATTTATTTCACTTATTTCAAGCTGAAATTTTGACCAATGATTTTGAGCGAAATTTTTAAACTCACGTAACTTATGTACCAGTACAAGACACACATAGGTAGGATACTAAAAGAGCTTGAGCTTTAGAACTTACACCTAATAACGAAGAGATAAAAGATCAAACTCACATATAAAGTAATGCAGCACTGGATAAAATCGTCGAACAGAATTGTCCCGCGACCGAACCTGTCGAACTTCTGCACCATGATACTAACAAGCTCATCGGACAACCTGTACCCGAAGGCGGTGAGTGCGTTCTTGAGCTCCTCCTTGTCTATATTCCCCGAGTTGTCTCTGTCAAACGACCTGAAGCAATTTTGCCAGTCGCTCACATATTTCCAAAGTGCTCCAAAGTCTTCAAACGATATAACACCTCTATTTTGCTTGTCGAACATGCCTGAAACAGTCATAAAAAACTTTTTATCAATTTATGAAAATATTTTCCTCATTAACTACAATCTGTTGCATGCGTTAAATCTATAAGTATTGATTAGGAATTAAATCCATTTGTAAACAGAGCATAATTATGCAACTTTCCTACGACGGACGGTATAAATACTGTGTTTATTTTAACATCCGAAACCCCACAACAAAACAAATGTTAGTGTGATCCTCAAATATTTGTTTTGGATCTCAATATTTTTAAGAACTAAAGTATCTCACAGTGTTTGATACCCATGACACAAGATGTATATTTATGTAAATATATATTTACCAATCATGAGTCTGACTGTTTCAGGGTTGAAAGGATTCCAGGTGCCATTTGATAAAGCTTGTTGCAGTTCATCAGCTGAGATGTAGCCACTGCGGTCTTTGTCGACTCTGCATAAAACAAAATATTAAAGCTTTTCCTTTATTCTGCCAATTATGTAAATTTTAATGTCAATATGTGACGAATCTATCCAGGCTGATAAATGCCCCCCTATAATATCATTCAGTCTGTCATGTCTGCATGAAAATATTCGTTACTGCAATCCATAATCATGTCTGATTTTCTACCCTTTCTATTGAAATTTGACCTGTATTTAGGCATCTTTTTAAACAACATACATACATAAACTCACGCCTATATTCCCCGAAGGGGTAGGCAGAGGTGCACCTCTGAAATGCAGAAATGCATTTCTGCACCCATATTTCGCCAGGTATGTATCAGTCCCACGTAATAGAGGGCGAGCCTATTGCTGTTTTTCGGGCATAATTCCAGATTCCGTGCTGCTACTGAGAATTTCCTAATGGAAAAACCCAATAACACTTTGCCGGACCCGGGAATCGAACCCAGGACCTCTAGATCGCACGGCACATCCTTGTGCCGCGAGACCACGAGGCACAAGGATGTGCCGTTGTTTTTAAACAACATACAAACATATTGTGGCATTCTCATGTCTTATCTTTTAATATGAAAATTGTGCTAATAATAATTATCAACACAACATGGCATGTCGGTATATGGCCTCCACTTACTTTCAGCCACAGAGAACGTCATTTCGACGTTTTATATGGCCTGCCTACAACATATTCACTTTTCATTTCATTCCATTACATTTGGATATCCACACACAAGATGTTCAAAGATGCATGGCAGGTAACAAACAAATGAGCTGTGTGAATCTTTAAGCACCCCTAACATAACCATTGCTTGCAACAAAATCGCACATATTACCACAATTTTTTTTTTACCAAAATCAAAGCTCAAAAGAAATGAAATGCAAATCACTTCAAACAAGTGCCACTGGAAATTGTTGACAAAAGTCTGTATTCAGCAACTTTAGTTGATGATAATAGTGATTATTTTTAGATATAAAAAGGATTGTATTATTTCATCATTTCTTCTGTATTGCGGGTTTTTTGTAAACACAAAATTAGCTTATAGGTAAATTTTTTATGACATTAGTACTACTGAATGAAATTATAAACTACACAGCATAACAATACAACCAGAAACTTTAATATTGTTTTATGTTTTAATGATCATAATGTTTGGTCTTTCAAAGTTAACAATATTTTAGGTCATTCTGTTTTCAGGAGCATCAATCCACTGAAAATATTGTTATAACCACAAATACAAGTATTTGATGAATTAATGGATATTTAATTTGTTTATAACTTTGGAGAGATATCACATATCATGTTGCCGTTAACTATGAATCACATTGAAATTGTAATACTACTTTATTATCTATAAAAATAATCTGTATCCGTCAATTTGCTTGCATCATACAATACATACAAACATATATATATTACATGCATATATTTATTTAAAGTCCTAAATAGTTACATTTTTGGCTCTTAAGTAAAGTACCTAAAATCATTTTAAGCCGTCATAAAAAATGGGACACATTCAAAAATAATAAAAGTGTACCTACATTAAAATATAGAGAACAGAGCTACTTTACAGTAATTATCAAATTCTGTTATAAAACCTGGGCATGGGTAAGCAAGAACAATTGATATTTAATTATGTAACAACTATGTGTGTGGTTTCGATTTGCACACAAAATAACTAAAATAAGAATGACCGCCTCATGCTATTGCAGCCCAAGTGTGTGCTGAAAAAGTCCCAGATTCAATTCTGAGGTTAGGCAAAATGCTATTGGGTTTTTCATTGGGAAACTCTCAGTAACAGTAATAAAAAGGCTAGCCTCACAACTTATTATGTGGGACTGATATACACTGGCAAAATGTGGGTGTAGAAATGTACCTCTGGCTACCCCTTTGGGTATTAACTATTTCTATACTGATGGAACCAAATCCGTAAAGTTGTTTTATATAAGTTAATGCATAACTTACCTCCTGAAAATATCCCATAAGAATTCTCGGCTTGGCATTGGTGATTGAAAGGCCATGTTTGATCTGCAAAATTATTTTGTACAATTAACATTTATCCATAAAACATACTTCCATAGAAGCCCAAAAGCCCATCTTGCCTTACAAAATTCCGCCTAATGATCTTTAAGCTTTAATCTTTATTTAACAAAAGCAATTTGACATAACATATCTTGGTTGGTTCAACATGATTTATGAGTTTCAACACAGGCTTGTTAGGTAGTCTCTACATGGTGACACTTGCCGAATTATTTACGTCTCCCTCACAAGATATTATATACAAAAACAATGGATTTAAACTTGTGACGTGAGCAGGTATCATAAACTGGGAATGATTAATCAATCATTGTGCAAATATGATGTCGACTTAAATGAAAAAGAAATTTTCACAATTTTATTCGGTCAATCAGCCATTAATTCAATAGTTATGAGTAACATCGTGACGAAACACGAGATGAAATTTGAAAGAAGGAAATTTTTAGGTATATTTTTCCTACTTGAATTACTTAGTATAGCATAAAACAAAATTAATAATTTTACAAAGCATACCCATAGAAGAATTCGCATATAATCTATTTTAAATCGAAAAATAACTATTTATGCTTGATATTACGTTTCACTAGGTATTGTGACTTTCCAACTAACGATCGTTCATCATTCGTGTGCTTAAGCGAAATAAGTACTTACAATAACTTTGGAATATACCGAATACTCACATTTGCTTATATTTAACAAAGTATAAAAGGTCCAATAAACACTATTATATCGTTACAGTTATAAAACACAATCGTAATTTATAAATTTCTGAATTCAGATTGAGTCTTGAATCTTGATTGAGAAAAAGCAACAAGGTGACGTGACGTAAATAAAGTTGACATAAAAAGAACAGAGTAAAAACTTAAAAAGATATTCTTACTAATTCCTGGATACCGATATTCTTGTTTCAACATTTTGAATTAAAAGCTTTTTAAGGATACAAAGGTGTTTTAAATAGAAATTGAATTTGAAACCAAAATGAAAAAGATTGGTAGACCGTGGAAAGTCTCATTCCTCATGAAGTCATAACTGTGTATTTCTGTTAACACAGTGTTCGCCATGCTACTATGGAATACAAAGCTCTTAATCAAATATGGCACAAAATAGTACCCTATTGTCTGGAAAGCTGTGGCTTGGTTAAGGTCTATGTGCTCCTGAAAAAAACGTATATTTCGACACTCTTCAGGCAATCAAAATTTAGAGTAATTTCCGTTGAACTAGAACTATGAAGTTTGGCATTTAATACCATTTTATACCTACTACAAGGAAATCTGGAAACTATACATTTGAAATCAAATCATAAAAAATATAGTCTTTGTACGGAACCCTCGGTGAGCGAGTCCGACTCTCATTTGACTGGTTTTTAGTATACTTCCAGTTGAGCTTCCACATTAGATCTACTGCTTCTGGAAAAGAAGGCTCAGAAAGGCTCAGGCTTCTGTAAAGGAAGGAAAGTGATAGGGATCGCTGAGGACTACCTACGTATCGTAAGCGGTTGATTGTAACGGAATGCTTCCCAACACAAACTCATGGCTTTATTATAAACGGCTGAAGTGAGTGCAAGGTTGGGAATTTTAATGAGCAAACTCTCTAGTACAAAGATTACATTACTCCTATTACATGCGTTATTTTTTTCTAAAAACAACAAAAATATTATTTAAAAAAAACTGTGCTGTATGATACTAATTTGTGCAGCCTGATAATAAAAACCAACAAGTACATACATCTTATCTCAAAAAGGAAATGTATCTATATTTTACTTTATTTTTACGTTCAAAGCTCTAAAAACGGGTAACTTACGCAAACACAACGTTTTATTTTTGCTTGCGCTATATATGTTACTTACGATGATTTGGTTATGGATATGTCGAATGTAGCTTGATACTAAAATGGCGGATGTCTCAAGTAATGACCGGAAAATAAAGGTTACAAAAAACGGAAAAGTGGTAAAAAAACGTCATCGAAATCCAGAAGGTGACTTGAAAATCTTCAGAGTCAAAATATTTATTATTATGTTTCATAATTACAACTTTATTTGTCAATTTGCACTCACAGTTACGCTTGCATTTCGGTAGTTCAATACTTGACTCTTACTACCTTACTACTTTTTAACTCATCCGGCGAACATTTCAAATTGTTCTAGGAATTTTTGTTTGTTTATTTGAATGAAGATCACGTAATATACCGACGCGAGAAACTGCATGTCTGATAAAGTTACTTGTGCTATCCCAATTGTTCAGCTATTGTTAAATGTTTTGTTTATGTGTACATTTGGAATAACATTTCGCTTGATAATAGATTATCTTTTCAGAATGGCACAAACAAAAACAGAAGCGCTTGAGAATAGCTGGATTGGAATATATAAATGCAAATGGGAAAAGGGTGCCACCTAAACAACCCGGTCCAGACTGCAACTGTCGGCGAAAATGTTTCCTAAGAGTGCCAGAAGATGTTCGATTGAAGACTTTCCAGGGTTTCTATTCAATGAAGACGCACGACGAACAAAATGCTTATTTATTTGGTCTAATGCGGCAGGTTGATGTCAAGAGAAAAAGAGTCAAATCCAGTAGCAGGAGAACTTGCACATTCGAATATTTCGTGAGAGTCAAAGGAAAAGAAACACAAGTATGTCAGACAGCTTTCAAAAACATCCATGCAATCACAGAAAGAAAGGTCAGAGTACTTTGCAAGAAAATGGATGATGGTGTCATGTTCCCCAGTGATAATAGAGGCAAGAACAGTCACCGGAGATCAGGTGAAGTGCGTCTACCAAATGAAGTCATTGATCAAATCAAAAACCATATTTATTCTATTGTTCACACTCACAAATTAAAAGACTTTATCAGATTGGATAAAATTGCAGGGTTAGAAATAAACATTTCTAAAATGTGGAAAGATTACATTAAAACATATGATCCAGGAAATATAACAGCAACATTACCAAAATCAAAAAGGAGCACAGATGGGGTTCAGCAGCAAGAACCTATGCAGCAACAGCCACAACAACAGACTCCAGCTCCGCAAGAAACATTTTCCTCCATAGCATATCCGGGCAGTGGGCATCTTGTTAATATAGCTGAGAATTATTTCCAAAATCAATATCAAACTGCTACTCTGACTACAGGTGCTACAGCAAATTTTTATCAAACACCTAATCCTGGTAATGGTATGCCTATTTTACTTCAGCCTCCCCAAAGGCCAGCACAGCCCACCACAGCCTACATTGTTCTCCAAGCTAAGCCTGAACCCCAACAAAATACCACAATTACAATAGACACCAGTACTTTCAACCAAACTGCAGATATTGTTCAAGAACCTGTAAAAAAGAAAGTCAAGAAAGAGAGAAAAAGGGGGCCATTGGTCAAGCAATGGAGATATAGTTATATATTTCATGATGAAATCAATGGTGCTGCATTAGCTGCTATCAAAACAAGGTTAGGAATGTATTATGCAGAGAGTGATGCAGTACGAAAGAAGGTGAAGCAAGTTCGGCCCACTGAAGCAGTTCAAACACAAACTCCCCCAGAACAAATTGCCCAGTTGGGACACACAGTGACTATATATACTCATAGACACAATTGAAATTAAACAGTGATATGAAAGTAATAATTTACATATTCGTAATTGAAGTGATGCTAGTTTTATATGAATGAAATGTCATGCAATGATAGACAACTAACTAGGATGTAGAAAATAATAATGTGTTTAAAAACATCACAACTCTAACATTAACAATTATCACCAGCTGTGAAATCATCGAAATAAATATGTTGTCAATATTCCTTATCATATAGCAGATATGTCAGTATCCCTTGATGATTACACAAATCTGACTTACATGTGGGTAACAATATATTTATTAATATA
Organism: Hemaris fuciformis; assembly: GCA_907164795.1. Taxonomy (NCBI): domain Eukaryota; kingdom Metazoa; phylum Arthropoda; class Insecta; order Lepidoptera; family Sphingidae; genus Hemaris; species Hemaris fuciformis. Next base: position 12,859,896 of record OU015438.1, on the reverse strand, counting down.
ATAGGTAAATTGTGTAATATCTTAGTGGATAGATGCATCTATATGTCAGAGACAAATTTGATATAAATAAATTCACCCAATAGTTAACTCAAATCCCATAACATAAATATCAAATTTATAAAAGATTTTTCAGTCTTAACACAAGTTGCAATATAATTATTCTTGGCTAATTCTACCACTACATGCTATTCTAACACTACAATCATGTAGTCCTGTAGTAGTTCTTCAGTATTTGAGTAGAATATTCTAATAAAATGGAATTTAAAGTACATTCAAGTATTGCTGTAAAGACTGATTAAAAACAAGCATTAGATTAGAATGTGTGTCCTCATTGACTTCTAAAACAATGTTAAAAGATTTAAATTTGACATACTATTTATAATTTTAAATCGGGAAATTTAACATAATATTGCTTATGTTGCATGATAGTGGTGCACATATAGATGCATTATTTCTGGACTTCCACCAGACTGATTAAACTCGAATCTTATTAGTATTTAGTTTAGAATTGAGATAGCTAACATGTAGGTATAATTTATTTACTCAATTGTGTTGCAACATGAATACAAATGTAAACATAAAGCTATAAAAAAAATGTTTAATTAATATGTAGTACCTAATTAGAATTTATATGTGCATAAATTATCGTATACATCTATACTTATATATAATTCTGAGGAATTTGGTTGCTTGATTGATGACTCTAATCTCAAAAGCTATTGTTGTATTGAAAAAAAATATTGAGTTGAATAGTCCACTATTTATTCATCAATAGTAGACTCTATATTTATGACGCTATGACATTAGGGAGCTGCGCAATAATGAAGAATGTAGCAAAAACTGGGAAAAGTCCTTTTGAAGCCAAGTTTCGTTTACGGAGTTCCGGGCAACGCTTAGTCTAGTAAAATTAAATATTAATTTATTTACTCCATTGCACTGATGACAAAACAAAAAATGAAAATTTTATCCATAATACAAGACCATCACCCGTCACTAGTATGCCTTGTGATGTGAGTAACTAAATGGCTTGGCAAGCAATATTTGTCATTCTCTGCGTACATTCTTTATCTGGATGGCGGATGCCAGTCTGCCAGAACACGTTTTGTCTATCTAGTGCCATGTGGTCTCTATTCTTTGCCAGTAATTGAAAAATATTAGACTGCCTCGTGGTACAAGTATGTGCCGTGCGATCTAGAGGTCCTGGGTTCGATTCCCGGGTCGAGCAAAGTGTTATTGGGTTTTTCCATTAGGAAATTCTCGGTAACAGCACGGAGTCTGGAAATGTGCCCGAAAAACGGCAATAGGCTCGCCCCCTATTACGTGGGACTGATACATACTTGGCGAAATGTGGGTGCAGAAATGCACCTCTGCCTACCCCTTCGGGGAATACAGGCGTGAGTTTATGTATGTATGTAATTGAAATATTATGGATCGTAAATAATGGATGCACGAATGTTTAGGAAGCTCGTTATAATATTTTTAATTTAAACGGTCAATTTTTTATTATTATTATGTAACAATACCTATATAAGTACATAAGCCACTCTGCGATTTATTATAATTAAAAAATAAACCCAGTCACAAACACATGGTCTTGGTCTTGATACCACTTGAGAATTGAGATATAAGTTTGACGTCAAAACTGGGATGATTTACTCACAAACCATTAGGTACCTGCTATTGGTGCCTAGACAGGAAAATAAAATAATACATCCTCACTATGAACGCTGTTGGTCTCTTTTACAATGGTATTAGTCATGTCTTGCCTTATGTTATTGGATTACCTACTAAACATACTTTTATGCAGCGTACAGTTAGTTGTGAGTGCAGTAAGAATAGGTTTCAAAAATTAATTCCGTTGTAAAACCAGCATTTTTACTTTTTATAGCGAACTCCGTGTTTATCACGAAAGCTAAATTTAAAATATAAAATATTTATAACACGATATATATGCTGTTTTTAATCATATAAAACGACACATTAGAAAAGCTTTCTTACTCACCAGGTTATTCAACAGTCTTTCCTTGTAATCAAAAACTAATCACGTAGGTATTAGCCAACACTCCAGAAGCAATAAGCTTCCATAGTAACAGTATTCGATATCCGTTTTGACCTCATGGTAAACAACATTTACTACCCTCGGAAAACTGATTATTTTGTATAAATAAACATTCTATTCTAAATTTTCAGCATAATAAATACTCCAATGCTTTTATTTTAAATTTAAGTTGTACATAAAATGGCTATAATATTATTGTGGTGAGTGCTAAATTTTACCTAGTTCACCTCATTTTCGCAGAGTGAAAATTGAATAAAATCTCATGTTCAACGTAAAAAGCAATTATATGAAATGGGCCTTGGTTCTCTGCGTTTAGTGTTAGACAAGTACACTCTCATCACAAGTATTTTGGCTGACAACGATAACTGCTAGATTTAAGTAAGCCTATGGGTAAATATGGTTGTATGGTATGGTTCACTTCGCCCATGACCGCAACCAATGGAAACTGATCCTGCGTGGTCGAGATCCTCAGCAGTGAGGGAACGAGGAAGAAGAAGAAAAGAAGAATCTGTAAATATGATCCAATACTACAATAGCAGGTGAGCAAATTTCAGTTGCTAAAGCAAAGCAGAATTTTAAATAAAACTTCAGAATCACTACTTACCTAGGTATTATATGCAGTTATATTTTAATTACCTACTGCATTAATTAATATAATTAGAAAACATGCTTTTTGCGAATATAATATATATGAATAGAATATTATATGTAGTTGAGGGGTCCTTAGCTCGATTCCCACGTCAGTTTTAATTACAAAATTCTCAAGAGCATAAAGTGGTCTAGAAACGCGTACGAAAAAACGGCAAAGACTCATCCACCTAATACTTGGTTCCAAAACAAAACTAGCAAAATGTGAATGTAAAGAAATTGTACCTCAGTCTATCTCTTCAGTGCTTTAAGCGTAAGTGTATGTTACTTTAAAAGTTTAATAAAATATGTAAATGGCAATATCATCAATATATATTTGTGAATATATATTGCTTAAATAAAATAAAAGTCACAAGTTTTTTATACTTTTTTTATTATACTTAGATTAGGCTGATAGAACACACGCACCACCCACAGCCTTGATTTTTTGTTCTGCTGTTTTGGAGAAGAATTTGGCTTTCACGATTACAGGCTGTTTGGGGAGATTGCCTTTGCCGAGCAGCTTGTAGTAACCCTGAAAATTTTATAGACATTAATTAGTATATTTAGCAATTACTATAATCTCAGTAGTAGCACAAACTCTGTAAATATGTCATGTGTTGTAAAACGGCAATAGATTTGCATAGGACTTAATTGGTGTAATGTTGATGCAGAAATGTTAATTTCTTTGAAGAAACCAGCAAGATATTTAAAATTTAACATTCATAATAAACCCATAGGCACAAAGTCATAAACTACAAGGATAATAAAATCCAGAGAATATAGAACACAACCAAATTGTCATTTAAGAATAGTTATCATGAAATGACTGTAAATTTAATTTATTTATAGCTTGAAAAAACAACAGAATTTATCAAATGTCATTGTTTACCATCATTTGAGTGTGATATAACATGGTATGGACAATAAATAATGAATCATATACATATAGATGTGTATGGATTCACACAACAGTATTGTCATAGATATTTAGGATTAATTATTAATAAAAACTTACAGCCTTGACAATGTTGATGACTGGTACTTTTCCATCAGTGGCTGAGGCATACTTGAGGCGTGACTGCTCTGACACAAGTGTCCACAGTTTGTCCAAGTTGAGAACAGGGCAGAAGTCCTTGTTTCTCCTCAAGTGATAATTTCTCATACCAAGCTGAAAAGATACAAATATATTTATTTATTATTTCAATGTTTATATATGAATACTGAAAATATTGCATGTGGGTAAGATCATGTCAACTAAACCCCCAATTTTCAACTTGATCATGAAACTTAGATCCATGTACAGTTTTATTAAGTAGACACTATCAAAAATTTACCCCCATTCGAAATTTTCCTTCTAACATTTTTAAATAAAGATTTTGAGTACTTTTAATTAAAAAATCAATTACTAATAAACTATCAAAGATTAATTGTTAAAATTTTGAAGATCTATTGTTCAATGTCTATATTTTGATAAAATCTTAAAAATTCAAAATAATTCATTTATTTGTCTGCGGTTAGTTAACTTTTAAGTTAATAAATGCAAATTCCAATGACTTCTCAGCAAAAAATTTGGATATTTTTTCTTTGTTTATGTGTGTGATACATTCAAGTAGAGGTGGGCAATTATGAATGATTTTGATAATCGAATGATTCTACTAATACTAATTTTGATTATAATTGATTATGAAATTAGTAACTAATCGAAATCGAATTATGTTATGTACTAATTTGCATTACTAATCTTGTCGAGACTGGAGGTCTTATTTTTTTTCTTTAGAAGTTTTGTTACTCAAGTCGAGGCTTGAGACTCTTGTTTTTTTTTTTAAATTTACTTACCCTTCCTCGATAAATAGTCCAAAACTTTAGTTAAGTTGGGAATTTAGTACCTCGCAAATGCAAATTACTCATTGGAGATACCTCAAGGCTTCATAATCGAAAGATTTCATTCATCAATCGCCTATATTACTAAATTACTAATAGTAATAATCAAGATACTATATGATTAGTAATTTCTAATTTGGATTTAAATTAGTAATTACTAATGGTCATAATCGAGATATCTTCATAATCAAATGATTCCATTAGTATATCTCATAATCGTTCACTGCCGCATTCAAGTTTAAGATTCCGGAAGAAAATTTCACTGCTCGCGATTAATTTGAACAAAATAAATTTATTCAAATTATTATTTTGCTTTCAGTAAAACACAGTGGCCGAGTGTCTTAAGAGTTTCTTTACTTTTAGTTGGTAGTAATGAACAATAACAATTAAAAATATTGTTATTCAATAAATTTTATTTTATTTTATAGAATCATAGAGCTTGGATTTCTTTGATTGTACTGTATTAAAATTAGAATATAAGGTAATGATTAATAAGTAATCAAAGATTCACTCACTTTGCCGAAGTATCCGGGATGGTATTTGTCCATGTTGATTCTGTGGTGGTGCTCTCCACCAGCGTTACCACGACCTCCAGGATGCTTACGGTGTTTTCCTAAAAAAAAACAAAGCATAAAAATAACATTCTGTTGTAGATATGGTTAATACCCGATAAAAATCTAGTTTCTAGCTATATAAATGAACATGTTTTATGCTATCATTCGGTAAATAATTTAATTATACTACCAAATGCCTTACGTGAAAGTTATGTATTTCTTACTTGTGACATACAAGATAAGCTGAATAGAAGATTCACGTATGGGGACATTCTCATAAATGACATGGTAAGAAACAGATTTGTAATCAAAATATCACTGTGTGAATATTTGAAGTTAAGAACGATTTGTAAAATTATTTATGTTACTAGATTGATTTATAAACAATTAAAATTGTTGCAGACAGAGAAGGGTTGTAAAAATCACAGCGGTGTATTTATAGGTTAGGACTTTGTTTTTGTAACGTGTGATACGTATGAAGTAAAGACCCCAGGTAAAACAGAAAAATACTTACCAATACGACCATGACCGTGGCTCACGTGGCCTCTTAACTTCCTGGTCTTCTTCTTTGAGGTGGCCTATGGTAGAACAATAATTCATAAGTTATGAACATCTTAGTAACATATATAATTACAAAAATATTTCACTGCGGAACACAATCAACGCCAATTACACATAAAACACTGATTTATATCAATTTATACCATTAGATTAAGCAGTTATATTATGATAAAACATTAAAAGTAAACACGAACCATATTTTCTGTCTTCCGACAAGTTTTACAAAAAGAAAGAAAGAGGTAGGGAAGTTAGATCTCTGTCTATGGTTTAATAGTGTTGAACACAAAAAAAAAAGATCGATTCCTAGTAAAAAATATTCCGATCAGATAATACTGTGATAGATTATTTAATAAAAATATAACAAAAAAAAAATATAACTCAGAATTCTAATAAAATGTATAAAAATATATTCTTTATAAATTGGGTAACTATTAAATCTTGTAAAATATCAAACACAGTTGCGTGCATTCGTAATTTCTAATTTATAGCCACTAATTTCGGTTTTATTTAAATTTTAGCTATTTGAAATAACAAAAAATACATCTTTATAATCCGTTATAATATATTAAAATTTAAAGAAAATAGTCGATTTAGTAACCAACCCATAAATAGTATGTTGATTGTTGAGTCGGATGATGTGAAAGTTAACTATACTACTAAAAAGTCTTATCTCTACTCAGTACGTTTCCAGAAAATGGCAGGATTGTGTGTTAAAGTTATTTCTGACACGTATTTTCAGAAAATACGTAAATAATTTGTGAAAAATTTGCAATGCTCTTGCTCTAACGAGGTTTTTACATTGTAGTCTTTATTATACACTTGAAAAATGGAGTTCCGGGAGACGTTATTAGCTGCTCAACGAAATCAACAACAAAAGTCATCTGTGAGTTTGATACTTATTTTGCGAAATATATTTTGCATTTATTATTCATATGTGATACTGTTCAAAAGTCATTACATAGTTTTCTTGGTATTGTAAAATAATTATTTTGTTAATATCGCTATTGTATTTATTTTGGAAGAGGATTATTTGTTAGCAAAGTACATTTTATTGATAAAGTTGAAATGCACTCATGATTTTAGGACAATTCATACTACAAAGCTCGGTTTGACCCTCCGAAAAAAGAACAGAAACAAAGAGATCGACTTTCCGCAAATATACAAAAATTTTTAGCAAAGAAAGATGAAGAAGAGAAACTCAAAAAGATAGAAGCACAAAAGAAAAAGGACCAGTTACTTGCGATGCGTGATCCGAAGGCTTTGCGAAAAATACAAAAAACTTTAAAAGTAATTAAATCTGCCAACAAAGCTGCCATACTGGATGCGGTTGATAATGATAACACAGCAGTGACCCTGACAGGACCTGAACAACCTGACCAGGATGATTATGGTTACGAGTCGCAGGAGGCAGCTGCGTTGTACGCGAAAATGATGCAAAAATACAGCAAGCTGCCTGATGAGCCCAAATTCCCTTCAAGCAGTAAGTAGACCTGTGTATTTTGGTGTATGGGAATATTCATTATTGGCAAATTTTGGTAATAAATTGAATTGTGTTGAATCATAATCGCTTTTATGCATGAGTGGTTGTGTTTTAAACTAAAATTATCTTTTTCATATAATGTAGATAGTATCTTATTCAGGGTAGTTTGTTTGTATGAATTAAAAAGTAATTGACAGCCCCGTGGCGCAGTTGGCTAGACACCAGCTTGCGAAACGAGAGGCCGCGGGTTCGATCCCCGCACCGAGACAAATGTTTGTGTGATCCACAAATATTTGTTTCGGGTCTGGGTGTATGTGAGACCGAAAAGTCTCTCGTAGTTTCTAATACCCACGACACAAGACTTGTATCTTAGTGTGGGATCAGAACTATGTATGTTACTGTTGGGTGTATTTATTTATTTATAATTTAGTTACTTTTCCTATGTAATGTAATAGGGGGCGAGCTTATTGCCGTTTTTTCGGGCACATTGCCAGATTCCGTGCTGTTACTGAGAATTTCCTAATGGAAAAACCCAATAACACTTTGCCCGACCCGGGAATCGAACCCAGGACCTCTAGATCCCACGGCACATACTTGTACTACTAGACCACGATGCCTGGTGGTCGTAGACTGCTGTCTATCCTAATATGATGTATTATATATTCTATTATTTTATTTATGTGGTTGTTTCATTTATCTTTTCTCTTTTTTACAATTCCATCTTTTTGTATACAGTGAGGCAGTCATATACTTCTATGTATATGTTATTTTATATGTGTACACATCTTTTTAATATACAGTATACATATCTTATCAATACATAGTAAACAAAATACCAAAACATATTTAAAAATATAGCAAGTCAATATGAAAGTTGTGTAAGTCATATTTAATTTTTAGATCAGGTAGTGAAAAAAGATTTGAATGGCACCAGAGAAAGGGTGAAGCATGCTCTGCAAAGTGAAGACGAACCAGTGCCCCACAAAAGGAGACGAAGAAATGAAAATGGAGGTAATTCAACATGCATTATAGTGATTTATATTTTTATTTAGTTGTTCAGTTGTAAAATTTTGGGTGTGTTCTTTATACACTGGGACTACTGTAAGATGTGTCTTCAATTCAGTATAATGTAAAACCATTTCTTTATAGATAGCTATACTGGTTACATTTTAAAATGGAACACAGTGTAGTATGTTGCCGTCTGACATCCATATCATGTCATTTCTGAAGGCTGCTGATGACATGATCAAAGAACTGAGTGCATCATTGAAAATGTCAGTGGTTATACTATTGAATGATGAAGATTTATGAGGTCATTTCCCTAAAATGATGTGACAGTATACTCTCAGCCTATAACAGAACAAATTTCTTCCCAAAAATCACTGTACAGTGGATACAGCATGCTACAGAACACAGCCTTTATCTTGAGTGATTTATCTGAAATAGTTGTATCCAAATAAATATTTTATCATGCAAAACAATATTAGTAATTAACATATTAATGAATTTAGCTACTGAGTAATGATTCATATAGGGCACTTACTTCAGAAACAGACTACTAAATAATGGTTATTAGAAAACATGACAAAATATTTTTTAAGTACCACTTAAGAAATAGTACTTTTAACTTATATTGCATAAAATTGTGCAACATTGTCTTGGTGCTTTGTACTTTAAATTTAATGTAATACACATTTTTATGAGACTTTTATTATCTCATTCTACAATATTATCATCAGGCCATATATGTCCAACTGCTTGGCACGGGAATCCTCTAAAATTGAGGGTTTATGCCTAAGTCCACCATGCTAGCTGAGTGTGGGTTGGGGCACTACAAACCTAAGAAATTCTCAGGAAGTTTTTACTGTTAAAAGTATGTGATAATTTATTATGAATACACACAACTTCAAAAAGACAGTTTGTGTGCCTGAGATATAAACCTCAGTAGAGGTATGTAAGTATATATGTACATAATGATTATCTCAATAAAGAAAATATTTTATGTTATAACTGCAGAGAAATTGGATTGAAAAACATGTATGAATATAAACAATTTTTAGGGCATATAATATTATCCTAACATTTTTTTTAAAAATAGTGGCGACTTCAATATTGTTTTGGATTTTTTTCACCTACATAGGAACTAGTCGCCAGATTTATTGCCTCAATATCTATGAATTTCTCATTTCAGGATACATTTATTAAGTAATTTACAATTTAGTGGTAGTTTAAACAATAGGAAGATTAATTACTAATATATGATATATTACGCGTTTTTCCAGAGAGAGATCAGAGTCCCCCCACACGTTATGAACCTGAAAAAGAGAAAAAGAAGGAAGATTCAAAGTCTGATAAGCCGAAACCCAGAAGGCCCATGCCTCCTCCCATAGATTTCAACCAATTGCTCAAAATTGCCGAACAAAAAAAGAGCGAGCCTTTGGAACCTCTTCTAAAGAAACCAATTCAAGAATCGGAGCCCGAGAGACCGATGACGAAGAAACAAAAAAGGCATTATGAGGAAGAGATGGCGCGACGACAACGGAGGCAAGAGAGATTAGAACAAGAAGCTGCGAAAAGCAATAAACCCACACGTAAGTTACATTTCCAAGGTACAAATATATACCGACAGTAGTAGATAGCTGCTGTTTTTCGCGTTCTATAATATATGTCGGAGCAGGTGTGGTTTGGAAGTGTCTTTAAGATGTGTGGCGTCACATTGCCGACGTCACAACTTTATTGTGATAACTCATATTTAGAGTTTTCTTTAGTAAACTTTCACAATTACTGACGAGGCAGATAACCAGGTATCGTTATAAGTAGCAGTGACATCGTTATTACTGGAGGATCCATTTTGAGAAGTAATTTTAACAACCAACTTCAATCAAAGTTCCTTTTATTTCCCAATAAATCGGATGTTTGCTTTCCGCGCGTAGACCGATGAATGGTGCACTCCGCTGCAGCGGGCGTCTTTTTTTAGACACTGGAGTGGGGCGACCGCCCGTGAGTCATTCTTGTTTATGTAAGAGCGATGACATAGCTCTCAGTATATGGTTTTACGCCGTTATATACATTATCTAAAACAATCTCCTTCAAAAACATGAAACTATTATTGTGTTGAGATTATAATAAGTTTTTTATGTTTAATATTTTTTTTAGATCCAAAAGAAGACAGACCAGCAGAAAAAGAAAGAAAACCTGAGCCAGGAGGGCTAGGCAGGATCCCAAAACTCACAAACAAAATTAATGGCAGAAATGACAGTCCTAAACCTGAGAGGGAACAAGAAAGACTTGAGAAGATGCAAAGAGAAAAGGAAAGAGCAAAAATAGACAGAGAGAGAAGTGATCGTGATAAAGAAACGCTAGAGAAAGAGCGACTTGATAAGGAAAGATTAGAGAGGTTGAAAGCAGAACGGGAAAGGATTGACAGGGACATAGCTAGATTAAACATAGATAAAGAAAGATTAGATAAGGCAAAAAATAAATTGGAAACGAGGACAACAGATAAACCAAGCAAGACTGTAAATAATGCTGTAGATAAATCGAAATTAAATTCTGGGGAGAATGGAAAGAAAACTATAGATTTAAAGAGTCAAAACACGTACAGAATAGATAAGAACTCCAATGAGAAGAAATTTCCCGCACCGATCAAGAACAGCAATGGTAAATACTTAAACGGTCACAGCAATTCACAAAGCAAACCAGTGCCAAAGCCTAGAGAGCAAATACAACAGAAGAATGGTATTAAGGAGAAAGATCAAGCAAACAAGCCAAGAATAAATGATGTAAGGCCTGAAAATGGAAAGCGGATGCCTGATAAAGAGTTACCGAAAAGACCTGACGGTAGGACTGTGCCCCAAGGTACTCCAAAATCGCTGCCCGGTTCGAGCAAACCCAAGCCACCTACGGGTGGTTTCGATTTTGATAAACATCTGAATTCTATAGGAAAGAATGGTCATTCCATGAACAAGAACGGTGTTAAGAGGCCGGATGGAATGAAGAAACGACTTGATGACAGGAGGCAACAGAAACGTGAGTTGTTCTGCTATTTTCAAGCAATTCAATTGAAAACATTTTTTTCTATTTTCCTTTCAATACAATAGATATACATAGTCAGTAATAACGCGATGACAACTAATTTTGTTCTGATATTTCCTCAACGTAATTTAAACATGACAATTTATTTAAGTGCGATTTTAAATGGATAACATTGTTTTATTTTCAACAATGAGCATTAAACATATTTTTATATGAAACTAACAGGGAAGCCCAGCTTCACCCAGATGCATTTAAAAAAAAGCCCATGTCTTTCCCTATATATATACCAGAATTGGTTGAATTTAGTCAAGCGGTTTAGGCGAGGCGTAGAGCGGAAGCGATTGTGTGTAATTTAGGATGTATTTAAATAATTTAATAATAATATACTAACCGTATTTTTTCATGTCTCTGATAATGGAATGGAATATGGTATGAGATTTTTTTATTTTATGGCAAGTGTTCGTTTTTCAATACATATAAAGGTGTTGTGTGTGTGTTTGCAGGTCGCGCCGTAGATTCGGACTCAGAGTACGACTCGGAACTTGACGACTTCATTGACGACGGCGATGAGGAAATGGACTATTCCAAACATATTAAGGAGATATTTGGATACGACAAATCCAAGTGAGTAACATAATTTTTATTTCTACCCCCAAATTTGGGGTGATTTTTTTCTTGATCAATAACAGCCTCATTTTTAAACATTAGTTTTTTCAAGTTAAACATTCTTCCTTCTCCTCTATTAATTCATCTGTGACGCTTGAGGAAGAGAGACAAAGCATGTTTAATTTGTAAAATATTAAACTGCCGTTTATAAGTGAGGCCCAAAATCAACAACCAATACCTATTGTCCTGATCTCACATGATGTCTGTCGCAGCTTAATGCTGAGTTGACCACCTAGTTGTAACGACGTGAACGTGCAATAGTTACGTTTTTAGGTACGTCCGAATAAAAAAAAATCTTATAGGATCACTTGTGTGCGTCATCTTAAATGTATTTTTTTTGTAATTTAAAAATAAATAGTTTCCAAGTTATTCAAGAAAATTGACCATTCCCTCCTTTATCTCCGAAACTAATGAACCTAAAATTTAAAAAATACAGAAATTAGTTTCCTACTTATAGAAACCTAAAACTAACCTATAGCTAACCTATAGGAAAATCTATAAGAAGTCCATGATATTAAAATAACATGGTAAATCACTCAATATTGTGCGTACCAACTTACATTTGCAGGTGGAATATGTGGGAGAACATATTTTTAACTCCAATTTTAAGTTTGTGTGTACGGAACCGTCTACACCTTTTATGGACTTGGTATTGTTTGTAATTGCATATACTGCATTGTAACAATAAATATCTTTTTCTTTCTTTCTTTCTTACATAAATATAGGTCTAACGTTAAACTTGAGCGGTATTACAGGTCTTACAGGCTTGTTACTAAACATACGCCCCACGGAGGCCATCTATATAACATAATATGTTTACCATTCCTTTAATTTATTCACCTGTTGCAATATTTGTTATGAATTATGTTTCACATACATGTCGATATGGTGTCACTGACCCTTCCACTGTTCGATTACAAAATGCCTGGCATTATAAATGGAATTATTTTATTTTGTAAAAGCAATAAATATAAAATTCCAAATGGACATAGGTATATAATTCATATACAAGGAATGGTTAAATTTTTGCAGAAGATTTGAAATGTTGCAAATGTGACTTGCAGGTACCGATACATCGACGACGATGATGATCCGGACATGGAGTCTAGTTTTGCGCGACAACAACGCGAGGAGTACATTAGTAAAAAGATTGGTGAGTTTTTCCTACTTCCTTTTTAATATTGAGGTAAAATGTTGCGATCGCACTCCGTTCGTATCTGTAAAAAAAGTATAAATTTCTATGCGTAAAAATATTCCACCATTTTGTTTCCGAATGTATTTTCAAAATTTTAACTATACTCAATTTAATAATCCAACAAGTTATTGGATCTCGCGTGATAGGGGAGCCTATTGGTGTTTCTCTAGCTCAAGTCCTGACTCATCCATGCTTTTACAGAGAATTTCGCAAGGGAAAGGCAAATAACACCACCCAACGAGGAAATCGTACCTAGGATCTCCTGATCCTATCTATCTGTTTATGCTTTGGGAATAATGATGCATTACTGTTTTGTTCCTTAGACTTTACCAAATCATCTGTTTTCTTTAGCGTTTTCAAATAGTGTGAATTATAAAGAACTATAGGTAGAAAGGAGTGTATTAAATTAAAAAATAAAATAATTATTCGTATTACAGGTATAATGGAGGATTTAGAAGACATGAGAATGGAAGCGATGATGAAAAAGAAATCAAAGAAAGGCAGAAGGATAAGCGATGACTAAATGCCCCAAATGACAAATGCTCACTACTTTGGACCAAGATCACGCAGACGGACAGACGTACAGACGGCGTCCAAGTCTGCCTCCACATTGCTGCAGATATGTACAATGCGTCAAACTCAGCATTTTATTAGTTTTACAAGTCATTAACCTATTTACAGATACTAACATAAATAGATCATTAGATATTTCTTATACCATTCTTTACATTAACCTATGACCTAGAATCGTTTCCTTCTTTAAATATTTGATCTTTCTGCATTTTTGCACAAAAAAATTACGAATAAGGTTACTTTGAAACTATTCACTATGATTTTGTATTCAATTTAATGCTTATTTGCATGTCAATTCTAAAGTTATCTATATTTAGCTTATTGAAATTTAAATATACTAATTAAAATTAAAAAAATATATTGGTGCTGTAAAACACTGAATATTCTTGCAATTATATTGTACTTAATGCCTGTTAATTAATAAATCACATGATAAATAGAAATGAGAAGTGCTGCATTGCGCATATCTGTACGAGTAAAAAGATGTTACCTATGTATAAATCATATGTTTTGTATGTTTGTTTATGGTGATAATGTTGTAAGATATATTAATATGTTTGTCATTTCCATAATATTGCTCTAATACATATTTAGTTATAACATAGATATTAAGGATATGTACTCCTTAATCTTTTACTTACTGGATTTCATTACTGATTGATGATTTTTGGCTTCGGTTGTGAATTTCCATGTGAACAGAATATTTGTGACTTATTTAAAAAATAAGAATGACAGAATAATGGCTAAGGGACATTCATATTGTACTGTTTTGATATTTTGTATATTATGTTTATTCTAGTTGATTTATTTGCAAATATTTGATTTATACCGAGCATCAATTACTTATATGATTATTTACTAGTTCTAGTACTGTAATATTACTATGGGAATAATATGTAGTGTTTGCATGCAAGTATTGGCATTTTAAGTTGTCTACACTGTTGTATGTTGGAAGAAGTGTTGTATAAAATGTACAGTGTAAATCTTTGGAAAAAATAATATGATCTCCAAGAAATCAGCGTTTGTATGATTGAATCTTATTTATATATTTATGTAGTTACAGCCCAGGTGAATTTCTCAAATGAAGATATTTAGTTTGGCAATTACAATGTCGCAAAATAATAAATAATATTAAAAACGCGAAAGAATTGTTAATTGTATCGTAACTATATTATACACTTGTATATTTAGCTTCATGATGAGAAAAAAATATAAAAAACTAATGTTATAAAGAGTATTTTCAACAATTCGGTTGTATTATTTTTACCTTTGAAAATTATAAGTATTATCATAGGTACTTATGACATTAAAAACAATGGTTGTAAGTAGGTATTGTATATGTAAGATTTATAAAAAAAAAACTATTTTTATCCTAGCAAGGCCTTGTGGTAAACACATGGGTACAGAATAATAAAATGTTTGATACTTATTTCGACAATATTCTGTTCATATAAGACATTGAATCTAGCCTAATAATATACTTCGATAAAAATATACATAAACATATTCTCGCCTGTACCTATTCTCTATAGGGGTAAGCAAAGGAGCATTTTGCACTCACATTTTGCCAATTTTCCTCATTTTTTTTTTGCGATACCTACATTGTAACAGTCCCAAGGTACCGTAAAATGTGGTGAATAGGGACAAATCCTAACTTAATGAACAATTTTCAAACACATTTCTATGGATAAATCGTTATCTCAAGGTAATAATTATTGAGTCTTACTGGTACCTTTATGATTAAATGGAAAACTATACAATTAGCATTCTGATTTTCGCAAAAATGTAAAAAATATATGTAATCCCTATTCACCCGGAAACTGGGGTTAATAGGGACGAAAATCAGGGTCAATAGGGAAATTCACCAGGGCTGATACTTCTTACTTGTAATAAACAATTTCCATTTATTTTCTGTTATTTTATTATCTGATGATGTAATAAAATGTACTCATAACTTTTTATAGTTTATTTTTATAATTAAAATCAAATAGCAATTTTTACATTTATAATTAATATTTGTGAACATATCAAATCAAAAATATTTATTTAAAGTTATTTAAACCGGTTTTATAAAGTTATTCGTACCAATAAACCACGTTTTTCCAGTAGCCAACTATCACTGTTATTTAAGCTAATTTTGCACAAAATCAATATTAATTATACATCTAACCTATATCATAATCACTCTAAACATTGATGAAAATCCACATAAAAATCCGTTCAATAGTTTTTGAGATCATCACCAGACTTGCTGGGGAACTTGTTTATTTAATATGTATTGATGTTTCTTGAAAGTCGTGATGGCCTCGAGGTTTGGGCACGCGGTCGAGAATCCCGACGGTCGCGGGTTTAAACCCCAGGCACACACCTCTGACTTTTCGAAGTTATGTGTGTATTCACAATGAATTATCACGTACTTTAACGGTGAAGGAAAACATCGTTATAAAACCTGCACACCTAAAAAAAGTTCTTAGGAATTTCTTAGGTGTGTAGTCCGCCAACCCGCACTAGGCCAGCGTGGTGGACTAAGGCCTAAACCCTCTCAATGGTAGAGGAGGCCCGTTTCCAGCAGTGGGACGTATATTGGCTGATGATGATGATGATGATCATAGTTTCTTGAAAGTCATTTCATTATTAGAAAATAAACATTTTTTTTTCTGCATAAAAAAATTGTTAACTGTTAAGTGCCAACCCTACTAACGTGTACCTATTAATACATCAGAGGTCCCAATTCAATTTATTCTCATCCCAATTAACCCCTCTTTCGTCTCTATTCGTACATGAAACGTTCCCATTCACCCCAAAAAAGATCAAATTTTCATGCCTTTCTAATTTATCAAAAAACATTAAAATTAATGAACAACTGACACTTACCTCCAATGTATACAAGACTACAGACACTAAATTATAAAGGGTACACGTTATCAAAGCAGTAGAACAAAGGAAAAATTATAAAATCCAAAGTTTGTCACACCAAAAAAGTTTCAGTTACGAAATGCTATGTTAAAATACATTTTTTTTATAGTTTGCGGCTAATATCATGCTTGTTAAGTGGTGCCATAAAAAGTTTCGGCATTCTACTATTATAGTACAAAAAAGAATAATAATTTGTAAGTAAGTAGAAGTAATTTTAAGCGTTGAAATCTTTTCTCCGTTTTTTCCCTATTCACCCCTCAATCCCTATTCACCACATTTTACGGTATTTGTTTTTTTTTTATACTGGCACGGCAAAGTGACTCCACTATACCTGATGGTAAGCACAATGGAGTCCAAAAAAATAATACCGACCAGCGAGATACGATATGGTCACCCGCTGGTCGACACAATCATGCCGGCCTGCAAGGTAAATAAGTAGAACACTCACATTTGAGCAGATACGAATATTTAGACGTTAAGTGCACAGAACAGCTGAATAAGATTATTAAGGGAACTACACAGTATTTTGTATAGGATTGGGGATGAGTATCGCCGCTTGTGTGTCACCTATTACACTCGACTAATGATAAAATTTTTAGACAAAAATGAAAAGTTGCTATTGGTTGTCACACATTTACAAAAGTCTTGATAGTGTTACACCGTACACGCTACCCGAATTACTAAGAAGCGGCCGTGTCTAACATATGATAGTCTAGTCGTAGGTTCGGCACGCTCGGCATGCTGACATTTCCTTTCTTATTCAAGTGTTCCGTGGTTTAGTGTATCCGTAATGTAGATAGTATGTAAGTAAGTTTCTTGTAAATTTCCAATGAGGTCCTCTGATCATCTAGGGTAGGGTTTCTCAAGCTTTTGGTATCACGAACCCCTGTTAATGTTTCTAGGTGATAGCGAACCCCTTAGTAACTAACCAACCCCCCCTCCCCCAAATAATAAAATTGTTAAAGAAAATAAGGTGTTTATTTCAATAAACATAACAAAGTGCCAAAAGAAGTATCTTTTCAATATTAATGTGATGGGTGTGCTTGATCCCTATCCCAAATGGAGTCAATTTTAGGAGTAATTTTGGACAATTTTTACCTTATAAATTCTGACTCGGTATCAAGTCGATTTCTATATTTAGTATTTATCATGACCAAGTGTGAAAACCCACTCTCAGATAAATATTAAATATATGTGCTGCACGTGCCTGCTGGGCATTAAGTCACCAACCATTACGTAAATCTTGTCGGGAACCCCCTGCCATCGAATGGCGAACCCCTAGGGGTTACCCCACTTTGAGAATCCCTGATCTAGGGGGTTAAAATAATAAATATGAGTAAGTAAATCCAAGCATTTGTATTTGCTTACTTATGGAGGCCACCGTTCAGAAGTGGACGGAAATAGGCTGAGTTACGTCCAGTTAAATACGCGTCCATAATTTCCGCTACGGCCAAAGTGTTATAAGATTTAAATTCTCAATAGCAGCATGGAATTAGGAATTTTGCACAGTACCTAAACCGTAGGCAGGTACTTAATAGATTTTTCATTAATTACTATAAGTTGAAGTAGCTCCTTCCCACGGAATTCCGGGGGATTAAAAATTTGCCTGGCAAAACAAATGTTTTGCCAAATGTGCAGACGAAATCTGCCACAGTAAAATAATGCACTAATGGGAACTCTGCCTAGCCCTTTGGGAATATCAGCGTAACTATGGGCATGTCACGCCATGGCGTCCGAAAAAAATCCGAAATTCCGCGCTCCTCAATAGGACCAATGACGCAGTATATTACTCCACATAGGTAGTGCAGTAGCAATTCCTAGTACCTAACCTATATTTTATTCTTGTTTGGTGGCCTAAAAATATTTTAATATAGAGTACCTACTCAGTACTCTACATATTCAATATCGTGTCACAATAATTAGGGGTGGGGCATAGACGGATTCAACGAACTAGTTGAATCAACCGTTGACGATGAAGAAACGAACGAACGGTTGATGGGTTGTGAAAAAACTAGTAGAATTCGTAGACGGCCAAATTGAAACTGAAACGTAATGGCAATGCGACGACGACATCCTAAGTTAGGATTCCTAACTTAGTCGGTTAATATGTGTTCATTAGTTTGTTGCAACATCTAGTAAATTATGAACCCTAATATTAAAAAAAAAAACAATAGCTACCGTCTACTCTCGATTTTTGGACCAAGAGCCACGCTCTAGTCTCGGCTTTTTGACCATTTATCTAGCTAGGATAACTATATTTCTAAAAAAAAACAAGAACTTATTATGCTCATTTGCAAACATTATCAACTAGTTGACAAATTCAACTACTTTTTTAACTAGTTAACCAACGCAAAAAACTGTTACATATCCATATCCATACGTTACCCATCCCTATGTCACGTTAAGGATGGGCAAATGAAAAATAAAATCGATATATATTGTATCGATAATTTAAAAAAAATACCTCTAAACGCGATTACCTCAAGTAGTTCTTATTATTATTTATTTTTTAGAATTTTAGTTTCCCTAGCTACATAAATGGTCGAAAAGTGGAGACTCGAGAGTAGCTCTTGGTTTTTTTTTTAAATTCTATATTTTAGCTTGAACAAAGTGAAATATAAAAAAATGTAAAATTTAAAATCATAAATATCGAATATCGATGTTTTCGAAGTCTCATCCCTATGTCACATGACATTTGTAAATTGTGGGGATAATCTGTACCGTACAGAGTACAGACTACAGACTGTACGTAACGTAGCCGATCTTGACAGTGACAGTTCAGCAGCTGGCAGTTTTCTTTTTCCTTGGATCAAGGTTGTACGTGGGAAGACAATTTCCTATTAATATTTGCGCTCGAAAATAATAAGAGAATACTATTTTGTGACACACTTATATTTGAGAATTGAGTTAAAATCAGTGGTAAATAGTATAAAGTAAGTGAAGTTATATTAACCAACAAGTAAGTTGACAAAACATATGTTATTTTTTATTAATTTCGCGATAGTTATTGCTCAAGAAATAATAGAGCTAATTAACAATTTAAAATAACAGGATTTATAATAATATACAATCTATCGATTTTTGTAGTCATGAAGGTGTTATCAAGTGTCCAGGAAATACCGGAATTTACAAAGCCGACAGTTCATCTCCGAAACGAAACTGAACTTTTGGAAAAACTGAACAAGATATTAAAGGATGGTCACGACAAATTGCAGATAGTTACAGATTTTGATCATACTCTTACAAGACACACTTTGGACAATGGCAAAACTGTTCTTACTAGCTTTGGTATGTATGAAACCATTTTATATATTTTCTATTCTTAATACCATAGCACTTCTGTTTTCCACTACATAATTCGGCTAAACCCTTTTTAAAATTGTGCCATGGTTACCATGTCATTTTGATTATTATTAAGAAATTGATTAATGCTTAGGAAAGTTTCTTTCTGTAATTTTTTGACTGAAAAGGTATTGTAAAGGTATTGGATGTACTGGTGTATTTATTGGTATATGAACTAGCCACACCATCTCTGTAGTACTTCCGTTTTGTACTTTATGTAAATCCACATATCAAAACAATAATTGATAAGTTTATCAATTAGCTATATGATTTTAAGTATATTAGATAACTGTTGCTCAGTTACTACTATATTTATCTTGTGAAAATATTTTATAATTATAGATTTTATAAACCAATGGTTCAAAAAAAAAAATCTCTTAGTAACCTAACATTTTTGTATGATAAATATTAGTCTGGACCTGCCTAGTGATCTGTATAGACAATCAAATTGGACAAATTTGACTCTGTACCAAAATTCATTAATATAATTTTAAATACAGGTGTGAAAAAATAAATAGTAAACTATATTTCAGTAAAAGGCTTTAAACATTGGACCAGTACAAACGGCTTATTCCTAGTCAATATATGTGAATATTATTTATTATACAAATACACACACTGTTACACTTGTATTCCAAGTGGGTTGATAGAGATGGGTTTCCACACCCACATTTCAACCGCTATGTTTTAAGGTCTACTTATTAGGATGTGAGCCAATTTCTTCTTTATAGGATGCCGGCTACCCATACCATGCTCCAAAAGAATAAAATAAAAGTATATAAGATGTCTAGTACACTTGACCAATCACACCCCTCTGTCCACCTAGAAGAAGAACAGTGTTAGGAGCAAATTCACCTTTTGCTGGAATGTGTAGAGTAATTAATGACTGAATTGATCAAATTGACATTCACTTTGACTCTTTAACCAAATTTACCAAATCTGTCTCTGAATGTATTTGCAACATGGAGCTTTAATAACATGGCATTAACCCCTTCTGGCAATTAGGCGATTATTAATCTATAATTTTAACTTTTTTATTATTATTTAGCAGTTAATAAATTAAATTATGGGTATAAAATTAGTTTTATATTAAGGATATTTTAATATTTTTTTTAAATATATTTAGTTAGTACTGTAACTGATTTAATTGTGCAGTGTTTGCCGGTTAGTGATTGTTGCATTAAGTTTTTTTTCTTCTCTATTTTATTATTGTATAATATGAATGTAAACAATTGTTGGCGAACCATAATAATAAATAAATATTTTTTTAAAAGCACATGACAATAATAATGAAACAATATGCATTTTACATGCTTCATACAAGTTTTCTCCAAACAGGTATGTTTAGAGAGTGCCCGTCTATACCCCAGCATTACAAGGATGAAGATTGCAGACTAGCAGGTATATACAAGCCAATAGAATGTGACCCTGTAATGAGCATAGAGGAGAAGACAAAACATATGGTCGACTGGTACATTGCAGCTCATCAATTGTTAAAGTGAGTTGATTTCATTTTTATTTTCAACTAACATATTTCCTGAATAGTAAAACTATATTTTAGAAATGCACCTCTGCCTACCCCTTTATTTATTTATTTATATGTCAAATTGCTTTTGTTAAATAAAGATTTACAGATGAATATTTGTAATTTTGTAAGGCTATCTGGGCTTTTGGGATTCTATGGAAGTGGTAGTACTTCCATAAAAGTTCTATGATCAAACTTGAAGCAATAATTTGATTGCAGAATTTCATTTTATTTATAACAACATAGTTATATTGCATTAAAAATGTTTCACATTTCATAGTGGTTATCTCTTCTGTTACAATATGTTATGTAAATAGACAATATGTAAACATATTGTCTAGTCAAAGCATGCAACATTCCTGACTTATTATTTTGTGATTTGATGCAGTCTGAATATGATATGCTTATGTAGGCGGCGCGACAATTGCATCGTTCACATTTTTGTTTCAATAGAAATTTAATGTTTTGTAACATGATATTTTGCAGCATCAAAAAATACCACTATTATTGTTGAACATATTGGCCTTGAGGCTAAAAATTACCTTCAGAGGTTAGAATAGTTGAGGGTTCAATCCCCCCAAGACTAAACCGGGGGGGGGGGGGGGGGGGGGGGGCTTTTTGCACTAACTTTCAGGCATATTATTTAACACATCAAAATATTATCTCAAAATTGCAACCGACCTCACGAAGGTCGCAAATGTGCCGAAAAAATATTAATAGACTCGTCCTGTAATTAATAGGACTTGAAATCGCCTCTTAATCAAACCCTTTGGGGACAAATGTTTCATTTGTATAGGTTAAAGTTATTTACTGTTAAATCAATTTGTTTTTATTTTTGTAGAGGAAAGAAATTCCCGCGACATGAGCTTATGGATGTGGCCCAAAAGATGATTGATAGCTTTAGGTAAGTTGTTAATTTAGTATATTATAATTGTTGCAATTCTTGTGTGGCTTCTTAAAAGTGTATTTTAAAGGCACATTCCTGTGGATAGGCTGCTTTCCGAATTGACATTGTATTTTATTCACGAAAGTTTATACCGGTTATTTCGTGGGGCGGATATATTTTTTGAACTGCCTCGTTAGAACTGTGTGATATGCGATTGATAGATACCGGATTCGCTTCCCAGGTTGGCTAGAATTATTGTTTTTATGCATTAAAAAATTCTCAGCACTAGAGAAAATTGTCAAAATGAGCCCTAAAAGCAACTTCTTATGTTTGAGCCTTGCCTGCTCACAAGCTACGAGCGTGACTGTATGTGTGTAGGCGCGGCGTGCAGGACATGATGTCGTGGAGCGCGGCGCAGCAGGTGCCGGTGCTCGTGTTCTCGGCGGGGCTCGGCGAGTCCGTGGTGGCCGCGCTCAAGGCTGCCAACTTCCTGCTGCCTCACGTCAAGGTACGTACGCCACAGGAAATGCTGCACTGGGATTATCGCCAGCCCAATTACCAGTGGCGGTACTTCCATAGAAACCCAAATGCGTTTTACGTTAATTGTTTAATGTCTAGTAGGTATATAATTGTTTAATGTGGGGTCAGTATATTTTCATTTATACGTCGAATTGCTTTTGTTAAAGAAAGATTTAAAGCTTAAAGATTATTATTCGGAATTTTTTGTGGCAAACTGGGCTTTTAGACTTCTATGGAAGTACCGCCACAGCCATATATGTCCCACTTTTGGGCACGGGCCTCCTCTACAACTGAGAAGTTAAGACCTTTAGTCCATCACGCGTGTTTAGCTCAGGTTGGCAGGCTACATACCTAGTAAGGAATTACTAAGAACTTTTTAGGTGTGCAGGTTTCCTCAGAATAACTTCGAAAAGTTAGTGTGTGCTTGGGGTTTGAACCCGCGACCGTCGAGATTATCGACTGCGCGCCTAAACCTCGAGGCCATCACTACTTCCCGCACTATCTTAATTACAAATGGCGGTCTTATTGCTCTAGGCAATTTCTTACCAACTTTATTTTATGGTTCTTGGACAACCTTACAAAATAAAGAGGGCATTTATATGTTAGGGTTAAAAAAATGTGGGAATACTGTTGTATTTTTAATAAAAATAAATCACTTATAGTTTCAGTTTATATGCACGATGATTTAAGAGACAGTTACGCGGCCCACTGAACCTTTATTTATGGTCGCAGTTTCAAATCTTGCTGGTATTGTTTTTATTTTTATTATCCAGGAGATATTTTTGATGAAATTTTGATATGAGCAAAAAATCTTCATACTGTTTTGTATGATCCGCGATCTTTTAGTATCTATACTAATATATAAAGCTGAAGAGTTTGTTTGTTTGTTTGTTTGTTTGTAAGGTTGAACGCGCTAATCTCAGGAACTACTGGTCCGATTTAAAAAATTCTTTCAGTGTTAGAAAGCCCATTTATCGAGGAAGGCTATAGGCTATATAACATCACGCTACGACTAATAGGAGCGGAGCAACAATAAATTATGTTTCAAAATCGGGGGATTTTTTTCCTTTTGAGAACTTCCGCTGCGTGCGCTGCGGAAACGGTTAAAGTTTCGCTAAAATAATGTATGACAGAATTGTTCCCCTTTAAAAGTTCTAAAAAACGTCCTGGACAGCATATGTCTATCTTTTAAGGTTGGCTCACTATAACCTTTTTTATGCTAACCAAATTTGTTCTGAAATAAACCATTATTTGTAAATGGTGTTTTCATAAATACGATATTAATCCTTATCCAAATAAATACGTTATTCATCACAAGTATTTAATTTAAAAGAAATTTGCCCTTTACATCATTTGATTTCAATGAGTATCTTAGAAGATATCGCAGTTTTAAAATAACACCGCAGCGAAAAAATGATAAAGCGCGCAATGATGTACAAGGCGCCGGCCGGCCGGTGCGCGGCGGCACACGTTTCACGTCTATTTGACCGATTTGAATGCTTTTTGGTATGGACATAAATGGGACTCTGTGGAGTAAAATAGACTACAAATTATTTTCTTTCTGAACCCAACCATGTAGTCTACGCGGACGGAGTCGCGAGCAAAAGCTAGTTATCCATATATGATTTACTTGTGAAAATATAAACTACATTAGCTGCATAAACATCACTACTAGCGATGACCTAATTTATAAGATAATATAATAATATGCAAATCAGCGAGGTCACTATCATGGCCATTCTACTTTATGTTTATTATAAATGTTTAGGACACGTTATGTCATGATCAGAACGTTACATCAGAACTAAGTTCGGCCATATTGGCGCAAATATTTTAATAAACATTTTTTCAATTTTGCGTCTAAAAACACCGCGCTGCCACAATATTAAAATTTTATTATTTTAATAACATTTTCAATTTATTATGAAATTATTTACGAAGTTTATGTAAGATTACAAATGCAAATAGAAAATTTGCGTGTTTGTTGCCGTTAACCGTTAACGCTCAACAGTTTATGATTTATTTTGAAACAGAAATAGCGAATCACACAAAGAACATAAGAACAAGAAGTATTCTATCTAGAACATACAATTACTGTTACCGGAAAATAGAAAAATATTTGAAATAATCGTTGTGGCCGGTAAATCAAAAGTGTTATTTTTTTTTTATTAGAATATCTTTAGATTCTATATAACCGTATTTGATTGTATGTTTTCAAAAATTAATTAAAGATAACGTTCATGTATTTGCCCCGATGTTACCTATATTAAATGTACTGTACATTGGGCAATGCAGTGAAATTAGAATGTAATGCGGCCGATTTCTTAATGTGACCTTGAGTTTGTGACACTGGAGACATTGATTTGACTTGAAACGAAGCGACTTGATCACGAATTATTCAATAAGATGATGTTAAATACCACTTGCTTTATTTTATCTGGATGGCCGATTAGTATCTGCTCCATGTTTTAAATTACATATGTATGTAGGAAGATAGGATACAACATGATTTAACATGAAAGTATTTTCTTCTTCGACAAACTATCTGATTTTTTAATGTGTTCAAATAAGCTCCTAGTCCTATGTACTATAGATGAGTTTATTTGACTGCCTCGTTGATCCCGCCCTGTTGACTCATTCGATCGAAGCCCTGGGTTGGATTCTATGCGTTTTTTCGCGTTTGTTCACTAGCAAATTAATGGTACGGAAGCTGAAATAAACGGCAATAGGTTTAGATTAAACATAATAAATAAATAATAAATGCAAATTTTTTGCCGTTTGTATTGAAATAATATTCCTCAGAAACGAAAACTTGGGGAGGGAATACATGTCGGAACGCTCCTTCTGATACCTCGATCGAAATGAATAATCATTATTTTGACACTGCTCTTTTCTTCTCCAGGTTGTGTCAAACTTTCTAGCGATGGACGCGGACGACAACATAGTCGGTATTAAAGGCGACGTGATCCACACATACAACAAAAACGAAACGGTGATTAAGAATACCGAGTACTACCACATGGTGCAGCAACGTAGCAACGTCATACTGATGGGGGACAACATCGGCGACGCCGGCATGGCCGAGGGCATGGAGCACTGCGACGTGGTCGTCAAGATCGGGTACCTCGGCCACAACGCGCAGGGCAACCTCCACAACTACTTGGAGAAGTTCGACGTGGTCCTCATCGACGACCCAACCGTGGACATAACCAACGGCATACTCAATTTGCTGTGATTTAAATAATATTTTAAATTTTGTTACTGTTCAAGTTTTAGTTAGTTTGGCCCGTCTATTTTTGGGTTGTAGTCGATTTTTTGAAATTGGTAAATCGCCTATTTTTTTATTGATTTTAATTGGAAAAGTTAAGTTTGTTGTAGCATCGATAGTATGTAATTGCATTAATGTAATGATGTATTTTTTTTTATATTTTGGTGCTTCGTATTATTGAAGATGTCTCTAGATTTTATTTTCCGTTTATCATATATCGCGTATAATGTATATTAACTTAGAAAGTGTTGTAGCAACACAGTTGCAATTTTATCTCACAAACGACGCGTAGATAATGTTTGTTGACCGATTCCTTGTTTGTAAACTACAATTACGTTTTGTCTGTGTACAAAGGTTTTTTTAAGATTGCGTGATAACTTACTTATCATGCAATAGTTCTTTGTTTATAAGACGCTATGGTGTTGTCTACAGCTCTTCACGCCATTGTATGAATCATTGACAATTGCTGTTACTACAGAATATTAAATATGTTTTCATCATTTAAGGTAAAACCACCAGTAGATGACCACTTAAGGACACAGAAATTTCTTTTTTAATGTTTAACTTTAATCATCATTTGAATTCAATGAGTGTTTTTTTGTAAACTCTGTGCAAGTCTTTTGACGAAACGAACCAGTATTTTTATCTTGTACAATGGTAGAATAAAAGTAAAAAAATAAAAATAAAACCAATAAAAATAAAAAAGTAGATGACCGTTTTGCATCAGTAGATGACCATTGAGATTCATAAATTATTTGCTAAATAAGAAGCCAAATTAAGACAACTTAGCGTTTAATTTGATATATAATAATAAAATCCACCGCTCGTTAAAATTTTATATAAATAAATGAAATGGAACATCAAATACAATTTCTTCCTGGTCAATTACTAGAAAATCATGGTAAAACGGAATCAGTAGTGGACCACCCCCAAATCTCCATTTTGTAAACAAATTTTCGTATTTTAAATACCCTGTTACCTCAATTAATCCTAAACGAATAAGAAAAGCAAAACACTTGCCATCAAAAAGGTGACAAAGTTGCTAATATTTAACGTCAAACTTTTCAATCCTTAAGAAAATTGTTGCAAAATGCGAACAATAGATTTACGGTGCGTAGTTTGCGCGCTTCGTAGACCACATGACAGCACTCATTACTCAATATGGAATTAGTTTAAAATATTCCGCAAATTATTATTTTATCGGTTCATGTGCATTAGTGGTCAACTACAGGTACATGGCCAATTACTAGTGACCTTACCTTAATGATTCTGTAAATGAAACAAGAAATTCCGATGTTCTTGTTTGCAATATTATCGACTTTAATAGCGCTATATATGCACGCCTAGTGTAGTAAATTCTCGTTCTTATAAGCTGATATCAAATATAGCATTAGCTGTTTCGAGTTGGCGTTGATAAATTGCTACATTATGCTACTTCAATAAGACACTAGTGTAGTAAAGAGTAATCGTTTAGAAAAATTGAATGAAACGCTCTTTATTTAAAATAATAAAACTGCAGTTTATTGTATTCCTCAACATATGTATTATGTGCAGCCTAAAAAGTATAAATAACAGAGAATGTCGTGTTGTTGCTGCTCCTATGGCTTGACCTAATCTATTATATTTTAAACATTTTCAGACAACCCATACGTAACAAATCCGCCTAGGGAAATACGTGTTTTGTTGTGATAGATATACTTACAATATTATGGAATAAAAAATAGACAATTTTAAGTTAATTAATTTTTGCGATTACATATATATATGTATTTTCATAACATAGTCCTGCTTTTCATAACTGTATATTATTCCTTACTTACCTTGTTATCCTTAGGAAAGGTATAAAAAATTAAATTAAATGTTACTTTTAAATAAATATTACTTTAATGGTGAAGGAAAATATCGCGACGAAACCTGCACACCTAAAATTTTTTAGAAATTGCTTAGGTGTGTAGTCCGCCAATCCGCACTAGGCCAGCGTGGTGGACTAAGGCCTAGAAAACCCTCTCACAATCAGTTACAAAGGATAGGAATTTCTTCGGTGTATAATCCGTTAACCCAGCGTGGTGGAATAAGGCCTAAAACCCCTCTCATTGTCAGATGTAGAGGAGGCCCGCGCCCAGTAATGGGCGGGGTATATTGGCTGATCATAGTTAATTTTATGTTTTTACCGTAGTTCAATTGTTATAACATTGTATTGCTTTTACTGAAACCAACGAGAATTTATTAATAATTATAATAAATTAATTATAAAAGATCATTTTATAAAATCCTTGTGAAATAGATTATTTAATATAACAGGTAATTTCGGGAGATTATAAAGACATTTAAATGCTAATACACGTGATGATAATTTGCTCCGGATAAAATGGACTTGCCTTCAGTTTAAATCCATTTTATTATAACGAAAGTAACTCTGTGAGTCTATTATTTAATGGCTAAACCAATAAATTTTGGTATAGACATAATTAAGACTACGAGCAGGACTAAAATTATTTTTTCGAAGAGGGTAGGGTAGTCGTGGATTATAATTTATCCTTTTTTGACTTTTAGTAGAAAAAAGTGTTCCTAAGCAAATGATGTATTTTAGCTTATCGCAGTGACGGGCCGCTAGTATTTAATTGTATCTACCATATCGATTAAAAGTACCTCGACTATAATTTTAAATGGAATTTTATGAATTATTTACCTTACAGTGGAATGATGTGAGAGATTTTTTTATACTTACGAGGGCATTTTTAAGTACTTTTACAGAAGTTTCAAGTTTTGTCGGTATATGTTGGTGAAATGTGTCGTTTTTGTCTCATCACGTGGTAATTGATATTTAAAATTTTCGAGATCTCATTAAGAAGATTAAATCGATCGGTTATATTATCCTTATAAAATACGAGAAACGGATAAAAATACATAAATCCAAGTTGTTTGATCGATAAAACCGAGACGATTCTATAAATGGTATGTTAATATTTTCTAAGTGTTGCTATTTAGTTACTGCTTTTGAAAATAATTCCGCCATCTAGTTAAACACATGATGCAGTTTCCATTTTATTGTTTTTTTTAATTCGCCTATCCTTTTTTCGTCTTTTTATATATGTTTCGTTAAAAGGTCGAACACGAGGCTCTCGTTTCGCAGTCTTGTTATTTTTATGTCTGTCAGATCAGCTTTTATTAAAATATAGCCCAAATCATTTCCACTCAATCTCCCCTACTTACCAAATTATTTACTTTTTACCTATTAAACTTACGTTGGTAACACCATGCCATTTAATATGGCAATTATTATGAATACAATTTAGCTCTACCAACTTATTATAACATAAATGAAATATTTCAGATATTTCGGAAATCGGTCAAACAAGTTTAATTACGAGTATAATTACGCCGAGTTACATTATTTTGTAATTTAGTTGTTTGTACATAACGGCGAAGTGCCACATCGCTCTAGTCATGATGGCAAAGCCAATTAGAACTTGTGAAATATATGTAATTATGATTAATGTTTTGTAATTTTGTCTTGTATTAGTCAACCACCGTGCGATGTGTTGATAAAACGTTAATAGACTTTAACGGTACTATGTTGCACTCCTTAACTACGTTTTCCATTAGATATGAGTATATAGTCACCATTAGTGGTGACACTATTAGTATAGTGGTTATTCCTACATTCAGAAATGTTTTATCAACACAACAACGGAAGATATTCGAGCACAAATTGGAATGTTGATTTAAGTCACACTGCGTTTGAAAGTCATTTGGAAGGTAATAAAACAAAATTTGTAATGAAATTAAATATTTTGTTATTATTATAAAACAACACATATTCAATATTAAAATGTATTTTCAAGTCATTACCGCGCTGTGCCATGTTGAATGGAATAAAATTTTAGACGATATCACAAAATAAATGCATTTAGTCCGAGTGAGAATTGACGCCATGGTTATAAGATCACATTAAAGTTATTTATAATATTTAAAAAGGTAAAAATTCGAGAAGATATGGGCAATGTTGATATAAGGGCAAGTAGCGATTTCTTCGTTATGACCTATTCGAGACAATGTTACTATTAGAATATTATAGCTTTAATAAGACCTTTAAGGAAGCAGTTTGATTTTACTACATGTTGAAATGTAGAATGTGTCCATGTTCTTATTCACTTCAAAGATACTAAAATATTTTTTTAAATAAATTACTTGAAAAATTTGTACCGTATGTGTATCCATAAATAATGCACTTTATAATTAAAAGACACTTGTGTTACAAGCAAAGAATATAACACTAAAGATTATCTATTAATGTAAAGCGTCAGTTACATTGGCAAGAAGTACCGAAGGAAACTCAACGAGACAGCGCAATGACTGGAAAATACACGTCCAATCACAATACCCTAAACATAGTCGAATTTAACTGAACATATTAAAGGCTCTAAAATAAACAACAGTCTTATATTATACAAATTATTTACACAAAGATTTGTTTTTTATTTTATTTTTTTATCAAAATATAGCCTACTGTACATGTAACAATGATCGTTCATATAGAAATATATAATTTGTCTCTATGTACAAAACTAGAAACGATAGTAAAAATAGTCAATTCTTTTAGGAATCATTTAGTCGAGTTGACGGTAGGTGGCGCGAGATGCGCTGGTCCGAGACATGCAAGGCACTTCGAGGGCGACTCCAATACACGCGGCTTTTGTACTGCGTGTGCATTAGACAATTTTTTTGTCGACTTGCAATAAAAACACTGGTATTGTTATGACAAAAAAGGCTATTTATGAGTTCAATTTCAAACTTTTTGTAGCCTATATTTGTGTATTTAGATTTAAGGTTTCTTCTGTTTTCTACTTGAGCCATCAATTATTTAGACACGCGCTATTCACAAAAACCACTTGATGGATCGCCCATGTATGCATAACACATATAATGGCAAAGTTCAAATTATCGCAGTATCTGGTTTTAAAAAAAATGTTCTTTGTGCAGGTCTGATTTTAAGTTAAAAACCTTTTAAAAAACAAATTACATTGAAAAACAAGTAAAAGTAACGATTAAGCATCGATATAAAATTGACAACTCATTAAGTGTCTAAAATTATACCGATTGTATCGTGAAGTTTGTATCGATTGGTCTACGATATTTCTGACAATCGATTAATATAGACATGTAATCAAGTTCATATATAAATATAATGGAATGTATGTATTTATTATTACTACAAAACCGGCATGAGGTCTCCGGTATACAACGAACGCGACAAAGACAAACAACAAAGAACACATTCGATATATCGACAGTTGCGAAGTCGATAATATTTTCATCGACGCAAAAAACGTCACTAGATTATGGAAGAATTCAACGTGGAGACGAACAAAAGAGTAACATGAGCAGCGCATCTCGCGGCAGCTTGTCGGCCCGACTGAGCGTGCAGTCTCGCGGGCAAGGCAGCGGTACTCGCTATCGAATAAATAACTTTACAAATTACTATCAGAAGGAAGCCAAACGACATCACAATCTACTTAATTCAACTACAAAAATACATGATTTTATCATCAATCACACGTTTCCATTTATCACTCACGTACGGGTGTATAATACACATTTGAACGTTTACATTTTGTTGAGATGTATCGATTACCAAATGAGCTCGGTAAGTACACGCACTCAGCTACTTAAAAATATACAAGTGCTAGTATCTCGATTTTCATCGTGGATTTAGTACTGGAATATAGTTTTCGATACGATTTTTAAATGCAACAATAGGCAATATTCGCTTGGCGCTTACGAAGAATTTCACTTTGAATCAAAAGTGCTGAAAAAATCGTCTTAGCTAAAAAAATACTTTAACAAGTTATAGTAATACAGTTGTTAATACACTTTCCATTTCTAAATCCACCGTTAAAGCACATAGACACGTACAATACTGATTAAAATTAATACGCTATAATTAGATTAAATAACATCGATAGTGTTGGCAGATCTATCGAAACACTCCGCGTGATGGGCGCTTCACTACGTCCGTCCTGCGAATCGACACATCACTTACACTACATTGTAACAGCACCTGAAGGAGAGAAGTGAATGAGGTGTCGACGCGCCGTATCAACGAATTATAAGTACAATGTATTATGAAGACTAGAAAGAACAATTTCATAAAATATGTAATAAGGTAACTATCATCATTAAAATTAACACCGACGAGCGTTATGGAAACGATTCTCTCGCCGCTTATGTTATTGTACGTAGTATCAAACAGTACCGCTGTGTCAGACATTAGCTGTGTCTATTATTATTATGAGCGTTTAGGTAAATATTAAAGTCTTTTGCTAGTTGTGTCAATACAGGGGACGTGTTATATTTTTATAATAATAACAATATACAATAGTAAGGTCAGCAGGTAACTGTTTGAACCCGGCCACGAAGCTCGCCCAACACGGTGCGACACATTGGTCCCGCTTTGTTTCATGAAAGCACATGCATTAGTCTAAACATTACTCTACGACAGATCACAGCCTGAGTTGAAGTGGACCGCGCAGAGATCCGGTCAGGTGACGGCCGCCACGTCCGACGGACTCTTGTGCAGACCGTCCTCGTCTGTTGACCTGCGGTAAAACAAGTTTGTTATTATTATTGTGTACTGTTTAAATTGATACAATAGAAACATAATTAAGGATTTCTTTAAAAATTATATTAATGAAATGAGGATTTGTTTTGCTTAGGAAGGCGCGTGCGGTACAGTATGACTAGGGAGTGTGTGTGTGTGCTTGCCTGTACACGTGCGCGGCGGCGTTGGCGGTGCGGTAGTGCGCGGCGTAGGGCAGGCGCGTGCGGTACAGTATGACTAGGGAGTGTGTGTGTGTGCTTGCCTGTACACGTGCGCGGCGGCGTTGGCGGTGCGGTAGTGCGCGGCGTAGGGCAGGCGCGTGCGGTACAGTATGACTAGGGAGTGTGTGTGTGTGCTTGCCTGTACACGTGCGCGGCGGCGTTGGCGGTGCGGTAGTGCGCGGCGTAGGGCAGGCGCGTGCGGTACAGTATGACTAGGGAGTGTGTGTGTGTGCTTGCCTGTACACGTGCGCGGCGGCGTTGGCGGTGCGGTAGTGCGCGGCGTAGGGCAGGCGCGTGCGGTACAGTATGACTAGGGAGTGTGTGTGTGTGCTTGCCTGTACACGTGCGCGGCGGCGTTGGCGGTGCGGTAGTGCGCGGCGTAGGGCAGGCGCGTGCGCGGCGCTCGTCTCCGCGCCACGACCGCGCGCCGCAGCGTGCCCGGACGCACTGAGTTGCGGATGCCGTGGTACGCCAGCCTGCAACATCACACACATAAATTCACACACTGTCAACACCAGTGACACCAATCCTCTCGTCGTTTTGTAGTAAAGAAGAGTATGTTATTATATATTTATAAATAATTGTGGAGTGTATGGACATACCTGGGCGCCAGCGCGGCGACAGTGGTGAGCAGCACTAGCAGCCAGTACACGGGGTCGGCCATCGCGTGCTGCAGCACGTGGTAAGTGGAAGGCAGGTTGAAGCACGGCACGCATATCGACTGGTACACCAGCGTCAGCACGAAGAACGACAGCAGCGAGCCCGTCAGCGCGAACACTTGGATTATTGTCTGCGAATTAATAAATAATAAATATACCCAATAGTCACATACATAGTTCAGACCCCACATTAGGATACAAATCCTGTGTCGTGGGTATCAGAAGAAACTACGAGTGACTTTTCAGTCTCACAAACACCCAGACCCGAAACAAATATATGTGGATCACACAGACATTTGTCTCGGTGCGGGGATCGAACCCGCGGCCTCTCGTTTGGCAAGCTGGTGTGTAGCCAACTGCGCCACGGGGCTGTCATAAAAAAGCAAAGTAAACATTTTTTTTTAATGTGCTCATCGCTATTTCATATTTACATTGTCGACATTTAGGGTACATGTCGTCATGAGTCTTTCGATTTTTTTACACTGCAATAAACAACAAAATTAATCATGGTAAATTAAAAGAAACATCGACAAAGTAAACCCTTCTATTTGGTTGTACTCTTTTTTCACAGTTATTAAAGTTTTGTAAATTGCATTAAATCTATTATCGCTAAGTGAAATGCGAAGACAGAGGACATAAAAGCAAAAATCACTAAGTTACACCCCGAAAACCATTATCGGCACTTACGACTTTTGTGTGGAAGAGCTGCGTGAAAATACAACCTTAGTTTAATAGTGATTTCAATTGAGCTCATGTTTCGTATATAACAAATATAGTATTAGTGAGCATTATTGTAGGTAGTGTGATACAGACCCAGCTCCTGGTCTCGATGGCCACGTAGACGAGCATGACGACGAGGCAGCAGGTCATGCAGCAGGCGCCGAAGGCCCACAGGTCGACGGTGGTGTCCCAGTAGGCGCAGGCGACGCAGAAGAACACGACGACGCTGATGTAGAGCGACTCGGCCAGCACGGCCCAGTAGGAGTGCGCGCGGTACGCCAGCCCGCGCCGCGACGCGCCGTACAGCCCCGCGCGCTCGCGCAGCAGCGCCGCCGGCGCCACGCGGTCGTACGCGCCTGCGGACAGCGCCGGAATGTAGCTGCCACGGCCCCAACCAGAGATAGTCTCGGTCGCGGGCTCACACCCCAGGCACACACCTCTCACTTTTACAAGTTATGTGTGTATTCACAATGAATTATCACTTGCTTTAACGGTGAAGGAAAACATCGTGAGGAAACCTAAAAAGTTCTTAGGAATTTCTTACGTGTGTAGTCCGCCAACCCGCACTAGGCCAGCGTAGTGGACTATGGCCTAACCCCTCTCAGTTGTAGGGGAGGCCATAAACCTCGATCACAATAATCCATTCCAATAATCGAATATCGATTGTACCGATCGCATTCTTTGTATGATGTGTCAATCATATCGATTATTATGTCGATTGGCATTAGCGACATCACGATTATAATCGATAGTCAAATATTACGGTTCTAATGGATCAATAATATAATGACAACCATAATATTACATCGAAGTTAATTTGTGTCAATCGATAAAAATATTTCATTCGTTATTCTAAAATAAAAGGAAGTTTTATAAAAGTAGGGTTGAACCAACCTGACAAATTGAGACAATGCTCATTTATATTGGTAATTTAATTATTGGTGCTATATATGAATCTTCCAAAGTCGGTGTGTCTTATTGGTTATAAATTGGCGTCATTTTTCTAGCTAACAATAATACTAATCTTTACTGAAATCCTTACCGATAACGATAGGCGGTAGCGCGGTGAACATCAAATTGTACGCCATGAGGTGGATCTGGTCGATCATCACCATGGCGGAGTACCCGCAGTATATCTGGTACCAGAAAACTAGGAACACAAACGTCTGTGGAAAACACAATGATTCAGTTTATTAGTCACATCAAAATAACCGAGCAAAGTACACATATGTAGAAACCATGTCTTGCGGTTTTGTGGCTTCCTACGAACATTTTATTTATTTATACCTTTCACTTCTGTCGTGGGCGCACGTTTTAAGAACGATGATATGAATCATAATGTGCTTGTTTTTATAATTATTGAGAGATTATTCCTTCCTCCACATTTTAAACTTTACAGTATAAATACAGATCGTAATAATAAAATCTTATTGCAAAATTGTTACATACATAAACTAAACTATTTCCCGAAGGGGTAGGCAGAGGTGCATTTCTGCACCCACATTTCGCCAGGTTTTGTATCAGTCCCACGTAATAGGGGGCGAGCCTATTGCCGTTTTTCGGGCACAATTCCAGACTCCGTGCTGCTACTGAGAATTTCCTAATGGAAAAACCCAATAACACTTTGCCCGACCCGGGAATCGAACCCAGGACCTCTAGATCGCTCGGCACATACTTGTACCGCGAGACCACGAGGCAGTTATATCGACAAATCAGTATTTGAATATATTTTTAACTCATTACATGGCACTCACACCACCGTTCATATTAAAACAAACAAATGTGATCAGATACTGACGGCATTTTTGAGGAAGAAGTACAGTATCATCCGCGCGAGTCGGTCGTAGCACCAGTGTCCGTGCACCAGCAGCAGTCGCTCCAGGTACTTGAACCGAGACAGCGCGAAGTCCGACGCCATCACCGCCTGCATGCCCTCCTGGCCTGACAGGCCTGCAATACAACACATCGATACATTTTACTTTATTCATCATTTCACACACCTCAAACACTTTTCGAAGTTATGTGTGTATTCACAACGAATTATCACGTACTTTAACGGTGAAGGAAATCATCGTGAGGAAACCTGCACACCGAAAAGTCAACCCGCACTAGGCCAGTGTGGCGGACTAAGGCCTAAACCCTCTCAGTTGTAGAGGAGGCCTGTGCTCAGCAGTGGGACGTATATGGACGTCTTTCTATAATCAAAGCTCTGAGAAAGAATTTAGAAATAATAAATGAAGTATAATTATAGTGTCTACTCAATCAATATCTAAACTACAGTGATCGATCAAGAGCAGTAGCTACTTAACCAGCCAGTATAAGAATGTTTAATGTATATCAGTGGAAGCATTTTCCAGTAGCCTTGTTGATTGTTGGGCTAATGATGATCATTTAAAGCGACTTTTGTATCGAATGAAAAGTCTTGATAGTCCCAGTGTTGGAACACCGCATGTAGTAAATCCAGTTCCAGGGTGGCACTGACACTTATCTATGGTATCATATATCTATACATATTCTTAACAAAATAGAGTAGACAATTATTAATTAAATCCGTGTACTGACCGACTCCGACATCGGCCGTCTGAATCATGGAAACATCATTAGCTCCGTCGCCGATAGCCAACGTCGTCACACCCAGCTCCTCTTTCACCGCCTGGAAAAATATTATCTGCATTAAGGTAAAACTAAGTTAAGCTTACATTTGATTTTTGTTTTCAATATATTTATAATATATTTGTATTTTTTATAGCAATCAGTGTAAAATAAAATTATAGATTCTATATCATATATTATTTCATTAATATTGTTGAACGCAACAATGTCTGTTCAACAAATTCTACATTTCCAATCGATAAAAGATAAATCGATTCATCGAAAAGGTATCGATAATGATATTATTAAAATGTTCTAGATTTTACACTTTTCATCTAAATATCGATTAAAAAATCCTAAAGATGATAATATAACGTGCCAACAATACAATACAGTACAATGGGCTACACATATCGATAGCGACCTTGACGATGTACGCCTTCTGCAGCGGCGTGGCTCGGCAGCACAGCACGGCGGAGCAGCGCCGCGCCAGCGACAGGAACGGCGCCACCAGCCCCGAGCGCCGGTCCAGGATGTACGTGAGCGTGCGCCCGTCCACCACCAGCGCGCGGCCCCCGCACCCGCCCCCGCCCGCCTCCTCGTCCTCCAGGTAACTCTTTATCGTCGATTCTGCATGCTCCTGTACACACATTTTCATACACATTATGTACCTCGTAGCATTTTAATATTTTTAGGATTACGTCAGGCCGGTAAAATGTTTCGATCGGTGAAAATTATCATTTTTAAATCTTGCTAGTCAATTTAGACTATAGATTGTCAGTTTGGTTACCAGTGCAAAATATGCATTATTTATATAAATAAATACACCCCACAGTCACATACATAGTTCTGACCCCACACCAGGATAGAAGTTCTGCGTCTTGGGTATCAGAAACTACGAGAGACTTTTCGGTCTCACAAACACCCAGACCCGAAACTAATATTTGTGGATTACACAAATATTTGTTTCGGTGCGGAGATCGAACCCGCGGCCTCTCATTTCGCAAGCTGGTTCTAGTCAACTGAACCACGGGGCTGTCATATTATTTTTTTAACTATGCAAAATTTAGTTTTTCGTGGCATTTCAATATTTTCCAATACAAATAGCCTACGTTAGTTAGTATAAACTTCAGTGTAAACTGTTCGGCAGAGTGATCCGCCTGAAAGAGGTATGCGCACCTTGTCCCTGGACATGAGGTGCAGCAGGCGGTCGTGCTGCGAGAAGAGCGCGGCGGAGTAGGCGATGTTGACGGCGGTCTCCGGCTTGTCGCCCGTGAGCACCCACAGCACGACGCCGGCGTCCAGCAGCGCGCGCACGGTGCGCGGCACGGCGTCCTGCAGCCGGTCCTCCACGCCCGACGCGCCCACCAGCCACAGCGCGCTCTCCAGCCGCGCCAGCGACTCGCGCACGCGCTTCTCGCGACCTGAAACAAACAAACAACTATTTATTACTAGCACAATTTACATGTAAAATATAACAGAAAACAAAGAAAAATAATTTAATAATAATTGCACCAGCAATGGTACCTCCCATTCAGCTACGTGCTGCAGTAACGCGTGAACGATACTGCAACGCTGATTTTCAATGGGAGGCCCAAGCTACGTACGGATGTTTAGTCGGAGTAACAATAATTGAAACAATAAACTTAAAAACTAATGATATAAAACAATAAAAAATAAAAGCAATAATTAAAAGAAAACTAAAACAAAATAACAATAGTAATCGATATCATAAACACAATTGCACTTTATACGTTTACTCTACATGACATTATGTTGCGAAAGTTTTAGTCATCCTTAGTTACCTAGACAGTCATTTAGTGATAGCATAAAAGTAAAATATTCTATTTTATTGTTTTTGAATATTTAACAAATAATTTTTGAATGATTTCTTAAAGCTAAATACACTTTTTTACAACGACATGGCGGTGGAATGTTGTTCCAACAATGAGTGGCGGCATACCTAAATGATCCCCTGCGCGTCACCACCGCACTCCACAACCCACTCCGACATACAATACGTACATAACATCACGGCTGTATTTCCCAAAGGGGTAGGTAGAGGTGCATTTCTACACCCACATTTCGCCAGGTGTGTATCGGTTCCACGTAATAGGGGGCGAGACTATTGCCGTTTTTTCGGGCATTATTCCAGACTCCGTGCTGCTACTGAGAATTTCCTAATGAAAAAACCCAATAACACTTTGCCCGACCCGGGAATCGAACCCAGGACCTCTAGATCGCACGGCACATACTTGTACCGCGAGACCACGAGGCAGCTATAAGATGAATAAAAAATAGTAATAGAAAATACTTCTATTTCCTTTGTATAACATCGATGATACGATACGAGAGTAAATCGAAGCTTAGTTATCGAATAGTAAATCAATGATAATGATAGTTTCATACCTTCGCCGATTTCCGAAGCTCTTGCGTGTCCAGCGAGCCACTCTTCCCAAAGCGCTGGTTGCATGGTGCGCTTGGCCATGACCAGTGTGCGTAGACCTGCACGCGAGTACTCGCTGAGCAGAGTGCGAGTTCTCTCGTAGGCGGCCAGTTCAGCTGACCCGGCGCGCATCGGGGCCAGCGCGCCCAACACTGTGCTGTCCGCGCCTTTCACGTATAGCACCACCTGAAACAAATGAATAGTTATTTTATTGTCATTTTAATCTAGCATACGTATAGGTCACCATTGCTCAATATTATAGTTGAGTTTCAATTTTGATGGGTAAAAATAATAAAGAGTTGGGGGGGGGGGGGGGGTTTGGGAGGTAAGGAAACGCAAAAACAAAGCTTTATATGTATAAGAGCTACTCGAGACATTTATTCCACCCCCATTGAGCATTATAGAATTTTGTATACAAATTAAGATATTAATGAATTCTGTTCAAAATAGATAATCAGAAGTTTAATATTTTCATGTCTTTTAAATTACCTGCTTCTGTAGAGCATTTACATTGTAGAATGCACTAGATCAAGGTTTCTCAAACTTTTGGTCATACGAACCCCTGTTAAAGTTTCCAGGTGACAGTGAACCCCCTAAGTCTTATATAATTAATTAATTAACCCCCCCCCCCCCCTTCCCCTAATTCTGACTCGGTATCAAGTCGATTTCTTTATTTGCTTTTTATCATGACCAGGTGTGAAAACCCACTCTCACATTTTAAGTATGTTGTAACCACTATGTGTGCTGCACGTGCCTGCTAGGCATTAAGTCACCATTACGTAAATCTTGTCGCGAACCCCCTGCCGTCGAATGGCGAGCCCCACTTTGAGAACCCTGCACTAGATGTATAGTCAATGATAATGTAGGGAATATTAGTGTGTACCTGTCCGCCGGGCGTCCTGAGCGCGATGGACATGCACTTCCTGTTGGAGTCGAACTGCTGCACGCGCAGCACCTTGAGCGTGGTGAGCTCCCCGCGCACGGCCAGCTGCAGCTCGTCGGGCGCGCGGCTGCGCAGCTCGTAGCCGTACGCCAGCGCCGCCTCCGCCAGCGCCAGCTCGTCCGGACTCTCCGCCTCGAACCGCGCCACCTGCACCGCGCAACGCAATCACATGCCTGATGCCAGCCCCACGTTCCACGGGCTCGGGCCTCCTCCGCGACTAAGAGGGTTAAGGCATTAGTCCACCACGATAGTCTTTTTTTTTTTTTGTTACACGAGGAAATCCCTTTGCGGATCGTCCCCGAGCATGAGGCTCGGAGGTATTGGCGGACCTAAGAAATTCCTAAGAACTTTTAGGTGGGCTGGTTTCCTTACTTTTTTTCCTTCACCGTTAAAGTATACGATAATCCATTGTTCAACCTATACAGACCACTGGTTATCAATTACGAGTTAGGTGTTATTTTTATTAAAAAAGTCAGATGTCATAGCATTAGATCCATATTCTAGGATTTAATTCGGGCTGTTCATTAAATTCCATTTAATAAACTCCTTTCGTGAGTCATCCTTCATGCAAGCAAGCTTATTTACAACGTAATCCTTCAAGTCACAAAGACTCCTCATCAAATTATACCTTATTCGAGCAAATAGGATGACCCCATTTAATACGAAATACCAATTAAAATTCTGAAACATTATACTAATTTAAATTCCATTTGTAGTCGTGGACGAGGCCCTTGCTCAAAAAAAGTTTCATAGGTTGAGTCTTTTCCTTATCAATAATAATATATTACCTGTTGTTCGGTGGAAGTGCTCGGTTCACTGGTGTTGTCGTCTCGGCTCCCGAACGGCAGTTTCGGCAGTCGTATCTTCAGCGGGGAGGTTGTCGAGGGTGGAGGCGACGGTGTAGTCGACCTGGACTCTGTTAGTCGAGCGTATCTGAAACGATACTTTATATTAGATCTACACCCAAGATTACTCAAGCCTATTTCCATCTAGCTATTTTTACTTTTGACTGGCGATTTAGGGATCCAGTTGATTTATTTGACACCTTTTCATATCAGGGAATGGAAATGAAATAGTAATGAAACCTGTGGTTGAGTGGGAACTCAACATGGGTACATCACAATAGAGGAAGCAGGACAAAAAATATCTTAGTGGAGAAATATCTAATCA
Organism: Hemaris fuciformis; assembly: GCA_907164795.1. Lineage (NCBI taxonomy): Eukaryota > Metazoa > Arthropoda > Insecta > Lepidoptera > Sphingidae > Hemaris > Hemaris fuciformis. The sequence goes on along the minus strand of OU015438.1, from coordinate 12,818,454 downwards.
ATATTTAGAAGCAAAAACTATTAGCATGTAATTGACGAATGGTTTATAGTCAACAACACAAACAATTTCTTCGCCGGAATTGATATGCATTTTTAATTGTACCCACGACAAGGTACAATTAATGTCATGTCAGTTTGGTGGGCGAAGACCAAACCTCACAATAGTGGTATTTATGTAGATCCGGTACGGTTAGATAGACAAACTATGCGACAGGCGGAATAATAACTACTTACATGTCGCGTGCCAAGTCATTCTTCAAATAATAATTAAACTAATACAAGTGATAACAGTCGTTATGTTGACTTAGCCCACTTGTGATGAATTGTTGCTATAGTATTAAGCGTGCCGTTTATTGAGTGGGGCTAAGAGTGTTACGAGTCACGATACCACTTCAACTTTCGTGTGACCTGTTTATATTTTCCACACGACATTCCAAAGATGCTTATTATTTTGGGGGTTGTACGTTAGCATTCTTGCAGAAGTTTGGATTAATTGGCATTAATTGCGAGCGTCACGGTAACAAGGGAATTTCACTTTATTATTGTGTTTATTTTTTGTTTAGTTTCATGCTTACAAATTTGAATTCTTTTGAATTATTTAGATTTCCGAGCATACTTGTACTAAAAAGGTACTTCTAATAAAAACATGGAAAATAACCAGAAGAATGAATAAAAGATGGAAGAAGGCCTGGTATACCAGTGTTACCGCTCTCACAGACACGACTCATACTTAGATGGGTAACAAAAAAAAAAGTAAAAGCATTCGATGGAAGCCTTCTTGTAAGTTTCTAAAAACGTACCAGAATTATCGTGGCCGTTTTCTTGCCATTTCTCGCCTGGTAAATCTTAATTCAATAAACAACATGAGTCAATCTTCGTGTGTCCAAACCCAAAATTAACCCGTTAAATTCGCGCCAATTCCGTTTCACGTAAACCAAACAGAATCAGAAATAGACAGGCGACAGTGCCGTCAGTTATACGGCACATTAAACGTAATAACAATGCCGGTGGAAGTTTATTCACAACCGGTAGACCTCTGGTCGACGACGGGGAATACGAAGAAGTCGTAAATTCGGGCGCGCGTCATACACATTGCGAAAAATAGGTTAGACCCACTTCTGCTCCGTTTACTTTGCACGCATCAGTAAGGATCAATGTCGATTGTGTTCCAGCGACTTTATTAACCCAAGGACTGCGTTTTACAACCGCAGTAAACTTTACTGACACACTTTGTTTCGAGCATTTGTTACCATTGAACTCGTTTTTTCCACAGCGCTGTACCAGAGTTCAAGTTAACTGAGCGTTTGTTTTGCAAACACTAAAATTTCGGAGAAATAGGCCTGTGTACCGACAGTTACCAGTGAAGGTTTTGGGTGGAACGCATGATTGATGTGCATTGGTTTCAGGAAGCGTTTGCGGGTTTTATGTTGCGCACCGAAACAAAGTCGATGTTTCAAAAAATATTTGTGCCTGGTCTGCGAATTTGTAAGACTCAAAAATTATTTCGTGGTTTCTGATACCCTCGACAATGTAAGAGTAGAGAACTTATCTGAATCTTAGCATAGGTCTGTAGATTCCGTTGCGTGGTCCGCTAGTGAACAACATGAACTTACTTATCGTTAGATCGCAGCGTGCCGTTGGTGCGCGATGTTTTCCTATTATTGATCTGGTCTTCGGAGTTGGAGGATATGCTCAACTGCATCGCGTCGACGTGCGGCTGGCTCACCACCACCGTGTTGCACACAGCCAGGATTAGCAGGAACTCACGCACCTGAATGAAAGTAAGAATTACATTTTAGATGACAGAAGGGAATAAAACGTCGTATGTCAAGATCAGAAATAAAAGAACCCAGGAACAAAATACTTAATAGATATTATTGTGTGATTTCTAAAAACTTCTAACTATTGAATTTCATCAAGTCATTATAACTACTTTCGAGAACGTTTCTATTACGCCGTATATAATATAGCATAATTAAACTCAAAAAGAATATATAGCTGCAATTACATCGGACAATTATCATTGATTTTATGCTCAAGGCGACACTAGTTTTTTAACCATGAATTTTGACATTTCATTAGCCAGACAACCTTTAGTCTTACCTTTTGCGTGTGTTGCGCGTCATTAGTGTCGTTTAAATGCTGTATCAGTCTTCTGTTTGGCGACACCTTAGTGATGGGCGTGACTATCGGAGGCAAATCGGGTGAGGGTTCAGCCGGCGGTCCCGGTGGGTGGTCATAGTCTACGCCATTCACCGTACACCGCCTGAACAACATCTTGTTCTCTGTCAGTGTTCCTGTCTTGTCACTGAACAAGTAGCTAATCTGTCCCAATTCTTCAGTTATGTTCAACGCCCTGCACTCCGTGCGTGTGTTCGTCTCGGGATCGTACATCTCCACGTCCTGATGTATGTGGTACACTTGCAGCAACTTCGTCATCTCTATGGTCACGTACAACGACACTGGTATCATCACTTGTAACGCTATTATGTAAGTCCAGAATATCAGTAGGCCTTCGTAAGCCGGTTTTTGTGAAGACGGTATGAACGGGACTTCTTTGTTCACGTAGTTATCGAACCAAACCTTGCAGCCGACAGCGCCGGCGCAACATAGGAACAGTAACACTAACACACACCATATCACGTCTGTATTCATCTTCTTTTCTAAGTTAGAGCATTTGTACCTCGGCCCGCCGTTATTGAGCATCGCCTTGGTCTCGTGACCCGCGTACACAACAATGCCCTCCACGTAATCGGTGTTCTTTATCGTGCACTCCCTTAAAAGGAGGTTCTCCGAGTTTAACGGCACTCGTGTTCCGTTCGGATGCGATATCGTTCCCGTGAACCTGTAGATCTTTGTCGACGGTCGCTCCACTTCTACTGAACTTCTGAATTTTAATGGGTTGAAATCTAATCGCTGAAAACAAAAGAAACACACGTCGCAGTTACAATGGGTTGGTAAATGGAAATCGTGGCCGGAGTTTCGGTTTAGCACACTTTCATTGTTTGACTTTAGGATTTTAAGGTAGCGTTCCCACGCTCTGATTCTTTAAAGTGCGCACTCAGAATATTTAAAGTTGCGGTATTTGTGACATCGAATTATAATAGCGGCGATTTGATACGCCTTTGCAAATGAGGTTAAATATATTTAGGATAATTTATTGGGCTGACAACATGATGTTGATATTACGAGTCAATAAACAGTAAATAACAAAGCGATTCGGGCACTGTGGAAGTGAATCTATAAACATATTCTAAGATTAGTATAATTTATGTAGAAAGATTAATGGACCGTTACATTTTTATGTCAGTTTTGCCATTCATCATAGCCCGTTGTATACTGAGTACAAAATGAGGTCATTTAGGTCGTGTGCCATATAATTAAACAGTAGTATTGACATTTTAGTTGAATTTGTAGTTTTTTTTTCAAACGGGGAAGATAATTGACTGCACTAGAGAGTAAGTCATAAGTAAACTATATTAAGTACATGTGAAGTATGCAAGTATACAGATACCTTATCCCTGAAGCCAGGCGCCACTATCCTCTGTTTCAAGTTGGTCTCTCCATCCAAGTTACACGTGTCGAGATAACAGATGCCCAGGGGGTTGGATGAGTGCAGCAGCACCATGTCAGCTGGCACCGCTTCGTTGTTCGAAAGGTGGACTAGATCTCCTACACGGACGTCTCTCCATTTCACTCGCACGTACCTCTCTGCTGATCTGAGGGAAAGAGATAGAACGTTCAATTAGGGTCATTGCTGCAATATAAATTTCTTTATTCGATTCAAATCAATACCATATTTCATATAGGTACATTGAGTGTGGACAGTAATTATCGTTTACAAAACCAACGAAATCGTGTTTCGTGACAAACATTACGTATGCGAGCAATTTACGAAACAATTATTTTTAATGAAACCTTTTCAATTCAATTACATTCAAATAACTTCGTGTAAGTTTTAAACGTGGCCGTTTAAACATAATATTGGGTGTGAATTGCTTCATTTTTGTTTGTTTAATCATTTCTGTTGAGGCGAATAATTTTCGCGTTTGTTTAAAACTTTAAACAAACGAGTTTCTATTTATTGCAAAGGCACGTGAGCCTATGGATATTAGTTTTTGTTAAGTGAAATAAATTTGAATTCATGATAATCTGCGTCTAGTACTAGTTAGTAGTCACTTTTGATAGCATATAATAAATCTCTATCGTAGTTCAGATTACAAACAACTACCCTGGAAACATAATTCACATTAAGATGTTTATGGTTTTATCAAAAACCTTTGTTTTATCAAATGAAAACCCGGAAGGAAAATGGAGCTCTTAAAGCGACCGTGGCATCACCTTGAACTCAACTCAGTTTACACAGGGAACCATTAAAGATAAGATTTGGAAGAATTGTCATCATTATTGTTATGTAAAAACGATTTTTTCATCTCTGAATAGTTTTCCAGGTGTAATGAAATTCCTCCAAAGATTCATTTCACTTTCTGACTGCTCTTCGCTATAAAAGACACCGCTAACTAATCTTTATTGTAAGCATATAATTTTGATTATTTTATTATTTGAACGTTTCGATGTTATCGCGCGAAGGTACGCCGCTTGCTGCTCGCTCCCAACTTCATGGCTCCGATATCGCAGTTCGTGAGGAAAAGCAACAGGTAATTTGTTCAACAGCGCTACAAATACACGAAACGAATGATCCGACTGAGATAACCGACTTATTTTGTTCGCTTTCTAACTTTTGTTTTGCCGACATTTGACTTATTGAACGTTTGAACGATATAATAATTTCACGTAATGAATCTATTGTGTTGAATTAGAGAAATTCTGACGAATTGTGATTAATTCAATAGATTAGGCACATTTTATGATTTATGGATCGGATACAGTGACCCGATTCGAATCTTTTTAAATACTTTGAAAACCTTAATGCTTATGAAATAAAAGTGTTGATTTCTGTTAGGATTTTTTTAGAGGAATATTTAAATACACTGGCACTTACACATGCTACGGGACCACGAGGCACTCAAACCAAAGACAATAATGCCACATAAAGTACTTGACGAAGCAGCTTAACCCACTCATTAGTAAAAAGAAACAGATAAAGCTGTGATATTTCATTTATCCACATTCATTTATAACACCAACATCAGGAAGCAATTAGTATCTGTCAAGGCTCACGAGAAATTTCCGGAACGAACATTGTCAAGTTCACGCGTTGCACATTTGCAATAATAATAATTCCTCAATACGTGAGGTAACTTGCGAAAGCGTGTCCGATGGAATAAGCAACGGGTAAAGAATTACACATGGTCTTAGGCCAAGTCTTACCATCAATCATGTTGCATTAAAGGGCGATTACTGGACGGTGGTAAAACTTTGATATACTTTCATATTTCTTTTGTTAAGGTGAAATTTAAAATAATATGATATTTGCTTTATACAACAGGCAAGCAGAGTTTTTTTTAAACTTTCAGTTGTGCTGGTTTTATTTCCTATTAAGCTACTTTATAATACTCAAAATTCCGAAAAAGTCATATTATTATGTCTTTGGAGGTGAAATTGCAACCTTACTTTCATAAAACAATTTGATGAACTGTTTTTTTTTTCATACAATACATTTTAATTTTACCAACATTAAAATCTAAACATCGATTTAGATGACGCACCACATGGCGTGTCCGAATACCGTGGCTACTCACCAAATAATTTCCAACGTTTTAAAGTGAATCCGTGTTGAAATATTACACGTTCGTTATTGAATCATCGATAGCAGATGCAGCGGAGTTATTTCAATGTTACTTGTCAAGTTTAACTAGGCGAAACTGGTTATAGACAAGATGATTACATTGTTTTAACATGAAAACTAAAATAACTTTTAGGAGATAATAGAATAGCATTTTGTGAACCATCATTACCATATTTTATCAATCATAATTTCGTTTATTATTGGCAGATGACGCAGTTCAATATCTATACAGCTTAACTGTAATGGAAGACAAACATTAGCTGCCATAAACGGGATCCACTTAGGGCTGTTATATTTGCCTTATTTATTACACAAAACGCCAATCCGCACTAGGCCAGCGTTGTGGATTAAGGCCTAAACCCTCTCAGTTATAGAGGAGGTCCGTGCCCTACAGTGGCACGTACATATATGAGCTGATGATGATGATTACACAAAATAAACAATAAATTTCAATTTTAGCAGAAATATTATTTTTAGATACCTACTCTGTACATTGTATGTACATTATTACAATATAACAGAATTTTTCGTAATCAAAAATACTGAATGTAAATTATTTATATAACTGATAATATTTTAAAGTTTATTTCGTATGCCACAGAACCTTCCTTGATTTTAAAGGCAAATAGACAAAATTTATTATTTTCCTTAAAAATCCATGATAACGTCAACAAAACCCATTTCTATTACTGATAACAAACTGGACTGTATTTCTGGATTCCTATTTAATTTTATCATGATGCCGAGAGAAATAGTTTCAACTAGTACGATTATTTAGAAAGCAAGATCGGCAGCACAAGTCACGATATATGGACCGACCCCTTGCATGCGTACCCTTCCTTCCGTTTCTCGCATCAGATTCCGTCGGCCCCTTACATACACAGCCGCCTTACAAGAAAAAAGGCTTCACGCATTCTTTACAAAGAAAATAAAATAAAAGAACACCGTTCACAAAGGTAAATGACTGATCAAAGAAATTATTTAAGGGGATTTTCCTTTGTATTTAAAGGTACGGTTTTTTTAATGAGGTTTCTTATATTTCTAACGGAAATGAAAGAGACGTATTATAGTATATTCATATTAAACTGTCCCTTTAAAAATTGTGCTAATATGTTGAGGAATATTTAGAATATGTATTTTCAAATTGTTTTAATTTTATAGGAGTATTTTTTTTTGGTACTCAGAATTTTATTTCTTAAAAAAGAATTAGAAGATTACTTGAGATTCGGAAGAACGTTGTCTAGCAAGCAACAAGTATAAGGCTTGGGCATTCCGATTTAGAGAACGCAAGGAGCCAATTATGTATTTGGCCCATTCATATTTGATGTAGACGACGCGACGTAACACACAACTCAAATACTGATTTGACAGCGTTGTTTAATGACCATTGGCATTAAACAACGCTGAAAACAATGCTTTATCTTCATGTTTTACTTAACTAGTTAGTGTCCAGTTGTTCTATTGGAATATTTAACAAAATTCATAGCTTTGAATTGCATCGGCGTACTGAGCAGGATGCCAAGCGTGATCACCTGAAAGCCCGACCACCAGTGGCTATCACCTATAATTATAGAAATGGTGCTCTAACGTGGCCGCAGTGTGCGCGCACCTTTGTGAATAAAATCGGCTACGTGAGCCATGCTAGAGCACATGCAAGACGAGGGAATTAACGGAGCAGAAGTGGTCGCCATGACCGAAAATCGGTTGGAGGATTATTATGGAATATTTATAATCTAGGCTGACTATAGCGTCACTACCAATTATAATCATAAAGGGCTATAATTTAAAACGCTGATTACGTTTATATTTGTTATCAGTGTTTTATCTTACTTTGGTGAAATAGTCGTTAAAGCAAAGAAGACAAATCATTACTTTATTCAAGTTTCGCAATAAAAGTTGATGAATAAGGCTTACCGATGTAATTAGTCTGTGATTTACCGAAAAAATCACTTGTTATATCGTTCACTGAAATAACTGTTAACATATTAGTATTCTTTCAAACAAAATAAAACATCCAACGTGTGGTCCGGATAAAATAATTTTATCTCCATTGCTGCATTTGCAGTGTTGATGTTTGTTGCTGTAAATAAATGTACTTTCAATCGATGCTAAATTCTTAGAAGTGTGTTGATATTAAAACAATAGTGTAAATACAAAACAGACGTGGCGCGATCAAGTTTGATTGAGCGCACTAGTCTTCCTTATGTCATCGATAGATCCGCTGTTACTCCACACTACACAGTCTAAGTTTATTTGAGCCAATGTTTGCGTTATGGTGTAATACGTATTTGAACGACTTGGCCTAATTCCTAAACGGATTTGTGCAACTGCACACGAATAGCTTGTTTAATGGCGTATCCACACATACATCAACCTTTAAATATCGAAGAAACACTCCAACCGAATAGAATTGAAGTAACCTAATAAATCTGCCGAGTGGGTGACCAACTTCGTCAAAATTAATACCTATTATTAAATATTTATAATATTCATTTGATAGGTTAGTGTTGACAGATGTTGACGCAATCTTGATACACATAAAGCCACTGAAACTCGTCGTATCATTGCACAATGGATCGCCGTCACTCACAAAGTTGCATGTTCGGGTATATGTTAACGTTGAATTAATTTTGTTTTTGGAATTATTGCAAGATGATTTATTTGCAATTATACACGAACCAAATTTACAATTCAGATAAGTTATATTTAATATCTCTACAATTTCCTGAATTTGAAAATTACATTCATTCAATTTGATCAGCAACATTAATAAAGGAACGATGCTTATGTTTTATAAGTCCTGCATATGTTAGAATTAACCATTTGTGTGATTTGTATGTACAATCGTATATACAATATACATATATTAGGTATACCTAAGTATTTGATCTAAAGACAAAAGACAATCAGTAATTAAATTTTATCTATTGTAATTATAATAATCGGTGTATATAATTGTTTAATTTAAAAGCTTTTCGTTGTGTAAAAAAATTCGCAAAAATGATAATTGAAAAATTTTAATGTTTAATTCATGATATGTACTATAAATGTAGGCACAACATTGCCGTTATTACAAATGTCACTGGGGAATTTCGGTAAAAAACAATTTTAAAAGGAACACTCGTGAACGTTATCTAGATTTCTCATTAAGTCGACTTTACTGTCGCTTTTATTACGGAAGGTCAATACGAGAACAAACGGGCGAGCAACATTGAAATGGTGTTACCAACATCACGGCAACCAAGTACTGAAATCTCACCTTTGGCGACTTCAAAGGATCGTGTATACACAAACTATTAATCTGCTTGTTTACTCGACATTGTCTTGTCGACGGACGTCAGTTCATCAAAGGTCTCTGTACACTCGACGACGTGAATCATCGACAAAATTGATGTTTGTACACCGATTTTAGTACGACGGTATTAAGGAGGAAAAAATACAGAGGATCGGCACTGGCTTGTGTCATGGCATTGTATTATTAGACTTTATGAGACAATAGACAAAGCTAATTCGTTGTGATGCTAAAATTCTTGAAAGGCGCAATAAATGAAAATTAAATTTGAGAAGACGTCTTGTTTCTTAGTTGTTAAGAACTAAGGGGAAAACATATATTTCCCATTTGTTTCAGTACGGCCAATGAATCTACTATGTATTCTCGTTCGTAGCCAAATTCTCACCACGGCTGTGCAATAGAACTGTAATGATTTAATGCCTAATTCATTTATGTTCCGTGACATCATTGAATGTTCTCAAGTCAGGTGACTTTTACTGAATTATTTGCAGGACTTTTATCGAATTAATAAAACATTAACAAATCTGTATGGAACACATTCCAAAAAAAAGGTTGGTATACTGTCCAATTTGCCACCAATATTATCATTGGCCTGTAGGTTCCCACAACAAGAGTCAGCAATAATTTACAATCGGATCAAGATTGACGTCAAGCTTAGGTGCTCGTAAAAGCAGTAACAACTTATAATGCGGAAACTGTATGGTGATGATGACTAAACAAAAGAAAATGCAAGAGAATAATAAACTAACACTACAACCTTTACTATGTAAATCAATTAATATTCTCTTTCGCAACAAGAAATGACTCAATAGTTTATTTGACCTGTGAATTGGTTTAGTAATCTTCGTCCAAACAATTTGATTTAATTGACATAATATAAAAAACACAGTAGGTACACGCGACCAGAAATCAATTAAACATCTCGTCACGACCTTAGTCAATCTATCGATTATCTAATCTAGTAAACAAAGTAGGCTACGAACTGAAGGTAGGCGATTTTTACAACATAGAAGGAAAGAAGTCTAGTAGTAGTAGTGATCAACTTCGCCTTCGAATATTCAGTATGTTTAAGGAAACTTTTTTATAACCCATCAAACATAACAAGTAAAAAATTGACTATTTTATATATCCGTGCTTCTTAGTCATTCAGAAATTCAACATTCCAAAGCTATGTAATTCTACAGAGAGTTGAATAAGTGAGAATATCCCTTATTTAAGAAACGCGATGGTGATGATGCAGATAATAGAGACACTATAAACGAAGACATAAAAATAAAAGTGAATATAGAACGACAAGTCAATTTAACAAATTGGTATGACAATCAAATCGCTACGAGATAAGATTGAGATGACGTGTATGAAACCCGAAGAACGATAACTAGATTAATATTAAAGGCTTGATGACAATGATGATCTTTAAGTGTATTCACTGATAAAAGCTAAGTGTGTTTGTTTGAGATTTTGGCATATTTACCAATACTTATTCCGTAGATTTCATAATCCTAGTTGTATTAATGTAAAAACCTTTGGAAAAAACAGACGTTTTGAGATTTTATTCAAATATTTTCTTCTTCTATAATCATGGTGTAGTGTAATTGATCGGAGCTAATGAATAATTCGTTAGATTTAGATTCAAAGTACACATTGGAACGATGTCCTCTAACAGACTGCTTTTAGTTGTATTGACGTTACTAAGGCCAATACTGGCAATTCAACGTATTCAACTTTTTAGTCGAACAATAAAATAATAAATTATTTAATATGTTCTTGAATAAGCGTATTTTTTCTCTTGAAATCTTTAGGGGAAGAAAAAAAACGTAGGTATAGAACATCATCATCAGCCCATATACGTCCCACTGCTGGGCACGAGCGTCCTCTACAACTCAGAGGGTTTAGAACAAGTTGACATTATAATGATGATATTTGAAATAATATATTTTTTCAGACACAATTTGCACTTCATAAGTATATATGCACTTTATCATGCAAGTATAAAATGTTAGTAGCCCAGTGGCGTGCCATAGGAGAGTCCTATGTCCAGCAGTGGACGTAAAAAAGGCTGCTGCTGATGATGATGATGATGATAAAATGTTTGTATTTTAGCCTAGATGGCTCTCTATTGTAAGAGCAGTGAATACTATAGCGACATTATTACCACAAAGAACTACTTTTGCTTGACTGGATATCTGTACAGCAAGGTAATGAATAGATTAAGTGACCTGAACAAGGAAGTCGACAAAGCCGAGAGCTACAGTTAGTAACGGAGTAATCTGTAATATTGATAGAATAAACTGCGTGATTGAGCCAGACATGAGGTGCAGTTTATGTTTTTATCGTAACATCGCTTGAACGTTGTTATTACAGCAAAGATTCTTGACATCGTTTCTACTGAGGTTGATATTTTTCTGATGAATCTGTGCGGCAATGGTCGCGCTATTTACAGAATTGTCTACTCTTTGTATGGGTCGAAGCGTACGAAAAAATTTTGCAGATAGTCCTTGACCAATTTAGCAAACATAAAAGATATTTGCGTATTTTTTTTCGTACTTATATTTGTTTGACTTAAAAGAAGTTTAATGACAATTTTATTTTGTTTATAATTAGCACCCGGTATTTGCTATTGACGCGGATATATCAAAACATATTGAAATAAACCGTGAAATAAGAAAGTTTATTAGTACAATGACTTCGAAGATCCATTACGTTAGCACGTTAACTAAACAATCATCAGATTTATAGTCAAACGTAAACACGATTTATGTTTTCACTTTTGTACATTTATGTCTGATCCGATGGGCGGTCGGGTCACTTTCTCCATACAGCTGTATCAAAGCCGGAATGGGTGGCGACACAATTAGAGAAGTACTGTAAGTGTGCCGCGGTTACATCAGCGCGGATCTTGGCCCATGCAATGTGAAGGCCGGCACATTCACTAGTCGAGTCGGCGACGCACCGGCCGCTGCCAACACAATTGCAGCAAAACAGCACTCTATTTTGTGGAACACCGTAAATTTTCAACTAGAAGCGTGGGAAAAAAATGGATACATGCAAAGCTTTTGTTGCCAACGTTGCGAGAATATCACATTTCGTGGTAGTACGCGCCTACACGGCTGACCTCATGGTATTATGAAGTGCTTATTAAGTGTGCCGGTGCAGTGGTGTAATTGGAATCGGTATAATTAATAACTCATGTAATGTTACGTTTTCTTTCATACGGTTTGTTTGTTTTGTAACATTACCTGGCGATTGTTGCGTTCAGTTGGCTAATCTTTGGAAAGTTTGAAAAATATTAATTAGGATTAAACACGCAAAAACTTACGGGATCGAAATCTTTTCTTTTGGGGAAGTACAAATATGTGCCATTATTGGTAACGAACATAATATATCTACATAATATGTTCTTTATATGATTATAAATTAGTGAAGCAGAACAACAATGAAACAAAGAAATCATAATAGACAATCTCGATCAATATCTCGGTATCGTTCAAGAACGAATCAGATCACGAAGATAAAACACAACTTTATTAAGATTACTTGCATTACAACTTTGTCTGATACGGTATCAACGCATTTCTTCCGCGTACGATTGAAAAACTTGTTCAATGTGACAAGTATATATCCAGACTTAACCTACTATACATTTTTTACGATTATATTTCTATATTTAAAAAAATATCACGAATAAGGAAACCTTGTTCAAAAACAAATATTGCCTATTGTATGCAATAAATTGTCATTGTTGTATTTTATAAAAAACATTTAAAAAACTAAAACACGTTTCAATTGAAACGGTATCAGGAACTTAGACTTCGTGTTCGTTCCCAAGTAAAAGGCGGATGGACAGGTGGAATGTTGACAAACATATTAAAAATATTATTTACTTGAATTGTATGGACTCATCATAAAGTTGAGCACTGCGATAAACTTATAAGGGAAAGTCACGGGATGATTTTTAATGACTTAAAAATGACTTAATTAATTACAGCCCAAGAGGGGAATTGGAAAAAGGTACACTTTCAGATTCACAGCTAAGGTTTTTTTTTTTCAAAAACTAGCTTAAATTTCTCCATTACAACTAAGATGACCCAGTATAAGAATACATGAGGAAATAACTATGACCCATAGGCTAGACTTGTATGATCTATCGTTAACTGTTATTTACACGTAAAAGTGAATCTACTCCTACCTAATAGTTTAAGCTTTTAACGCTGGCTTTGTGCTCGTCTTTCAATATACTTGCATCCTATTGCACAAGTCAGGGCTAGGGAATTCGTGTGTTCGGCATCTGAGTAAATATGTTTTGACTAATGTGGTCCTACAATTCTGTTATTTATGCGCGTGTTTTTTTTTTTTTTTTATCTGAATAGGTCGGCGGTTAGTCGCACTTCCTGCCTTAGTTTAGAATATAACCTCGTTTGTATGTATTACAAATTCATTGCCAAGCGATCAAGGTGCGCCGTTATGTGGGATTACGATAAACTTCACCATACTATTTTGGCGAATAAATCATATTAATGTAATCTTTTTGTAGCCTTTGAGTGTCATAATAAATACTGATCGGAATTATTGTGTGTAAATATTTATAACTTTTATGGCATAAAATTTAAATTAACTGATCCGTATCATACCTGATTACCAATCATTTAGATCATGCATATTTTCTCATGTTATACTTATATTACAAAAAAAAAAAAGCGGGACTAAACATTATTAAGCAATAATTGAAATAAACATGAAAATGGGTATTGCCTTGTTTGGAAACGTTGAAGCGAGAATTATGACGTGCTATGATCAACTTCTCTATTATAATCTTAGAGATGGCTAAATAATATTTGTTGTAAGATACTCGTATATTTTTATTTAAGCTTAGACTCACTTGTCCACTAAGTGTTAAACGTTTCATGTTCTGGGAAATTGTTACACATCAATACCAATTTTGTCTCATTGAATCTGAAAATGTACATTATGCTGTCGCGGATATAAACTTTGAAACATGAAACCCTGTGTTGGTCTTACGAAATAGCCATTTATTAAAATAATCTTTATTTTAACTAGACAACTTTCTGAATAACAGGCTCGAGATAAAAAAAAATGAACTTGTCACATTTATTACACTAATCCTGGTATTATTGTTTATAAGACTTATACATTACATTTGACATTATAGACATATTGTCTCATTAATACGAGCGCAATATTTTTTTCCCACAGAAAATACACGCTGTACTATGGCTTATATTCACATAATAACAATACATAATTATGTCCGAAAACCTTCGCGTTAATACATCGTGCGAGGAACACCGTTTTATATTTGTATAAATTCGGCTAAACGACGCGGCGACAGATTTACATAATTTTAAATAAAACACTTGACTTGCAGCGTAGAAGTGGATTGTTGTCACAACTTATTATTACGATATGCTAATTAGCGTGAAATTAAAACGGGTTGGTTTATTTTTATTTCATTTTTTCCTGTTCAAAACGGAGCTTATAACGCGTGGGTTTAATAAGACACATTTTCTTGCCTCTCGTCGCGAGTAAATACGCACATATTTTTAATTGTAATTGTAGACGCACTATTTACCACCTTGTGGTCTATTTCAAATAAAGTACTAGACGCCAGTCAACTGCGCTTGATACCAAGGTCTCATGCCTCTCTCTCAGGCCAGTATCTGGCGTATAATAGAAAAAGACGTAATTAAAAAAAGGCAAAAACCCAAATCTCCATTCCCCTAATCATTCTGTCTGAATGCACTGTGGCTAAATAATGAGAGATACGTATATCTCACTTCCAATTTAAAAAGTCAGTTACGTTTTACGAATATTCTATGACGGCGAATACTAATAAGTGAGCTTGGCCAGAATTTTTTGCCAGACACATCACAATTACAAACATATTTTAGCATAAGTAACAGTTATTTATTTAAACCTACACATTCACATTAATATATTTTTGTACTTGGAAATTCCTACAGTTCTAGTTAATCGCATGTGTTAACTAGTACGTTAAACTTTCCAATAAAATTCAATTAAAACTGCCGCCCTCATTACCGTACCGATAACGGCGCGGCGTGGGATATTTCGTGGGGAAGTCCGCTCACGTCACTGCAAATGGCATAAATACCGGGAATATTGACCGACTTGTTAGTCACGTGACACAAACTCGCGCTTGCTATACAGCGATACCGAGCACCGCAAAGTGTAAGAAATTCTCAGTAGCAACAAGGAATCTACAAATGTGCCTGAAAATGGCAATAGACTCGCTCGCTTTGTGTGAAATTTAAAATACCTATAGCTGGCGAAACATGGGTGTAGAAATTCACTTCTGCTGAGTATCTCGGCGGTGGCGGATTCAAACCCCAGGCAAACACCTCTAACTCTTCGAAGTGTGTAATCACAATGAATTATCACGTAATTTTACGATGAAGGAAAACATCGTCAGGATAATTGCACACCTAAAACTTCTTAGGATTTTTTTACGTGTGTAGTCCGCCAATCTGCACTAAGCCAGCGTGGTGGAATAAGGCCTAAAAACCCTCGCGGTTGTAGAGTAGGTCAGTGCCCAGCAGTGGTACATATATGGGCTGATGATGATGAAGCCTTTCGGGAATACCGTGAACTACTTTTTATGTATGTCTGACGCAGGAAAAGGTAGAAAGTTTTGACGTGTCATATTGTTATGCGATATAATATCACTAAGCGCGATGTAAAGGCGAAACGTGTGCGTTGCGAAACATTTACATTCAAACACAAGTCACAAGGTTATTAAAATGTGCGATGCTATCGTTAACTGTTTCAATTCAGCATAGTATGAGGCATTCTCTTCGTTGCTATAATGATAGTCGTAAGATATTGACGAGGTTCACAGTATGATTCTGTTAGATATTGAGATTATTTAAACATAGTTATATGGTTTGTCGGTTTTGCCGAATAGAATAAAGCAAGTGGCCGATAATAAAAATTACTGCAAAAAATATACGGTTCAAACTCAACTTGGCGTTTATATAACAATTATTCATTTATGAACAATTAGCTACTTTCATTTAATTTGCTATGATTATAATTTTTCCGTAACGAATAGATTTAGTATTGGTAACCAATTAAACTGAATTATAAATAAAAAAATAAAAAAAAAATAAAAAAAACATCATGTGCGCATAAACAAAAGGTTACGAAATATTACAATCGACAGTCCCTATTGTTTACGTTTCTCATATTATCATGTACTTGTTTTAACAAAACGTCGGAACGTCATTAATCAGCCGGGCAAATTGCGCCCTTTTTCCTCCGAGAAACTCGCCTGAAACTAATACAATTAGTCACATATCGCGCCACTAACTCGCAAACGAAGTGACTCGCGTTGTACGCAGTATAAAACGTGTTGGACCGTAAATCACCACACTCCGCCTTACCCGGCACGCACTGCCCTTGATTTGGCATATTAACCTTAAAATAATTAAAACCGGCGCGGTTCAAGGCCGCCACATTAAAATATAGCGGTGGGAACGTTTAATTTTTTTCTATTTCCTACATGTACGTATGGAGCGACGAAAACATACAAAGGCAATATGTGTGCCGAGACGTAGTTATGGGAAAATAACCCAATTAGTACGCAATGGAAAATAATTGGGCTGATTCACTCGGTCGAAAGGAATAAACTGTCTCGAAATGGAAACCAGTCGCAGTGAATCATTACATCAGTCCGATTTTGGCATACTAACATAAAGTTTATGATTATACTTATTATTTATATCATAAGCGTAGCACATCCAGAAAAAATGGGATTGACAAGATGTAAACACTAGCATTGTTCCTTTTTTCCTTTTTAAATATACAATAAGAAGCGATGAATGAATAGAGTAAATTTTTTAAGCCCGCAGTTCAACTGGTAAGATGAAACGCCAATGATATGATTCTTCACGTCAATCTTATGTGAGACGATAACAATACTGTAAGTAACACGCGAAACTGATAAGCATAGGTTTAAGTTGGTGCTGAGTTTCCTACTTTTGTCGTAGACCAGGCCCGCCGCTCGCGGGCGGCACGTCCAGGAGGGCAGCAAATCGAGTGATTCATAATGTAATTCAAGTCATTGTCACAATACCCACCCTAAGAATAAAAAATGTCATCACATTTTGGATACAAGAAATGTTTAGGCAACCTCCTTTTTTTATCCTAAGGTGGTATGGTGTTATAATCGGGTTTGCACGCGGGCGTTGAAGAAGCTAGCGGCGGGCCTGTCGTTGACATATTCCGACACAATCATAGTGTTGATGTATTTCAATTTAGTCCGTGTGAATACCTACTTAAGAATGGAGCGGCGTGCCTTAATTTACCAACCTAGATGTGTGCTTTCTCACCACATAAGGCATTTCGACTTGGTTTTTATTTCGTAAAGAATTTTTATACCAAAAGTAGTGTCACTCAATCTTCTACTTTCTCTTTTTCTGATGAACATTGAACAATATGAAATTAGAGACCTGTTGAGTTTTATTTACAAGCTACTAAGAACATTTACAAGTGAGGATCCAGAAGCCTGGGCGATTTGAGGCTAAAAATTACACGCGTAATAAAAAAACTTAATGAATCCTAAATTGATGGATAAAAATATTATGGCAAGTACGTACGTAAATTAAAAAGAAAAAATCAGTACTTATAGATAAGTAGAGATAAGTAGTAACTAGAGTTAAGTTGGAACTAGATTATTGCTATAGTTACTCTACATAAAAAAATGTAAATTAAACACATAACTCCACTCTTGTATTCCCCGAAGGGGTAGACAGAGGTGCATATTTCTGCCCCCCATTTCGCCAGGTATGTATCAGTCCCACGTAATAGGGGGCGAGCCTATTGCCGTTTTTCGGGCACAATTCCAGACTCCGTGCTGCTACTGAGAATCTCCTAATGGAAAAACCCAATAACACTTTGCCCGACCCGGAAACCGAACCCAGGACCTCTAGATTGCACGGCACATACTTGTGCCGCGAGATCACGAGGCAGTCCTAAGACTAAAAACGTAAATAAAACAATAAATTATTTTTCTTATAAGGGAAACGCCACCCAAATAGATTTTTTACAAATGTGTTGATATAATCTCAATTCCCACATAATATTGCCCGTTATGTATGCGAGGGGGGCAATTAACAAATGTAATGAAATGAACAGTTAGTCATAGCACACGACACGTTAGCACGATTGGATACAATTAGTCACCGTTAATGGCTTTTCGATTGTACTACAATACAATTTCATTGTTTCGTGATAGAACAGAAAAGAGGGTAAACCTGACCAATATAAAATATAAAAGATTTATCTGAGTACATATATATGTATGTATGTATCATAGGTATTAAGTCCGCCTTTATACTATGTATATAAATCATAAATAAACC
This sequence comes from Hemaris fuciformis, assembly GCA_907164795.1. Classification (NCBI taxonomy): domain Eukaryota; kingdom Metazoa; phylum Arthropoda; class Insecta; order Lepidoptera; family Sphingidae; genus Hemaris; species Hemaris fuciformis. The sequence continues at coordinate 12,800,016 of OU015438.1, read as the reverse complement.
TCTTTCATATGATCTATAAATGTAAGATTAATGAAAAAGAGGAGTCAACGAAGAACTGACATATATTATATATTATGAAAGTAATAATAATCCTTTAAATATCTCTCAGGTATAATGAATGATAAGCAAAATAAAGTCTTCTAATTTTGCCTATTGAAATTGACTAAATAATTCATTTGAATACAACCAATCAGAGCATTAATCATGTCTCATTGAGGTTAAATACTGTGGGTTTGGTGTCACCCCTGTTCGTCATTGGGAACAGAGGACACAGCGCATGTGTCTTTAAATACACACTGGGATATTATGGCATTAAAACAGTTGTTTTTAATAGGAGTATTTGTACGTTTATTGACCTGAGTTACCCAAAACTCGTTCTCTTGTGGCAGATATTTATTTACGAACAATATGTTTCTAACATTCAGTTGCTGATTAACATAATTGTCTATGAAAATTGACTTTTAAACCTTCGACTTTTTCCGGACTTGTGTCTATCTTCGTGTGTTTTATATTACCGGTTTCCTTTAAACCTTTTTCTTTGTCTTCGTGCTCATTCATAGTAAGGTAATTCTTACATAATTAGCTTGGTGATACATAGAAAAAAATATATTTTCTTAAGCTCCGCTGTCAGAACTCATTCTTCAATAAAATAAATTCATTACACTTGTAGCCAAATTTTTGACCACAATATAAAAAACAAACATGTGAATTATAATTATTGTTTAACGAAATCGGCGCATTGAAGCATGACAGTATAAAATATTGTCAGAAATATCACACCCCAAATATAGGCATTCGAAATAATATTCAATGTCACGTCACCTATATGACATTATGTCAATGATAAGACAAACGGATTCCAATGGAATCAGGTCGTGAACTATTGTACAGGAAACAAGCAGGGTTATCATTGTGGGAATTCCTCTGACTGGGATATTCCAATTTATTGATATCATTTATCTCATTTCAATAGTTATGCGAGATTGATTTTGTAATAGGAAAAACTTAATGTGTGGTATTTTGTAGGCTAAGTATTATCAAATGGATAACGGGGACAGAAAGATGCGCAACATTAGGATAACTGCTTCAAGTTGTTCTCAGAGATAATAATACCACTACAAAATAAAACCACAAATTTACATAACAATAAATAAAACATTTGCATAAGATTTCATATATTTCCATAGCAAAGACAAATAAGCGGATGCAGCGAAATCATAGCTTTTTTCTTCTTTGTATACTTCAAGATCTTTAGACGTCAAATTAAAGACGTACAAAAAATCAGACCATCCTGTTATTCATATATCAGATAGTAAACGTAGATAATGTACGGACGAGCGTTTCAATCACAGTCATTTTCAATTTGATGGTTTTTTAACGAGTATTTCGCGCCGCCGCTCGTGATTCCGATCGAACAATTCAAACATTCCCATAGATAGTCCATTCGTCAACGCCAACGATTGCTGTTTGTTTTACGATCAAGCACTTAAGTGTAAAATGAAAAAAAAATTGTTGAATGAGTGGAATGACTAAAAATATGTCGGAGCTTTATTCGATATCCTCATCATCATCACCAACGACAGGCGTCCACAATGGCCTCATCCCAAGACTTTAGACCGTTCTGTTGGAGGCGACCTTCATCCTGGGACGTTCTTAGGTTTATACCTATCAGGCAATCTTTAGATACCGCCCACATATTAAGAAAATCATGATAAATTCATTTAATAGAGTTTTTCACATTGAATATTAAGCGAATTTACGGCAATCTATCATGATTACATGACATTCAGTAAAAAGGCCTATAGCCAACTGATTTCCCAAAGAATGTGGAGGAACAATTAGTAGGCGGCCAATCGCGTAAATATTAGATTTTGTTAACTATGTAGTTTGTTCTTTAGGTGTCTTAGTGTTATTGTTAGGATTATGGATGCGACTGTAACATGTGTAATTATTATATAGTTACAATACTTTGTGTTTAATGTTCATTTAATAACCAATGTATACAATTCCGCATAATAATGATGTAAAGATAATCAATATTGTTACGTAGTTGTTTTCCCACAATTGGATTCTGTGTCGTGGGCGTCGGTCGAACAGCCGGAACAAATATTTGCTCATTATAGAAACTTTAGCTTGATTATGGCCCTTACGAATATCAGATATGTTTGTTTTTTAGCTTGTTGTTTTACTACATTTACCGCGTATTTTTATAACCAAAAAATGTATGGTTGATTACGCTAAAGATAAAGCCAGATATCGATAAACACATGGAAGAGGAGAGGTGAGAATCAATTTGAATGTCATTAAAGAAATACTGCAAAACGATGAATTGATGAATAAAGAACGAACAACGATATGCTGACTTTATGTCAAAGATATAGATAGGAGCAATAAACTTACTAAAGAAGAATAGATTGGCCAGAATGGAGGAAATCGACTAAAAGGGTTGAATTGCCGATTGCCATTCACCACTAACTGGTGTTAGATAGAGCAATTTATATCCATTTATATCCAAATACCGACAGCCTGTTTGTCGCAGTTGCTTGTAAAGCCTACGTAACTAAAGGCCCGGAATAAATCCCCTAATTACGATAATGTATGTGTATTTCATTAACATCAAAAAACCGTAGATTTTGAAAATTACTTAAACAATAAACTTAAAAGAAAATTAAAAGAACTCGTCAATTAGCGGTGTCAGTATATGTAATTGATTGAGTTACTCCATCAATCCGTGATGTTTAATCAAATTACCTTTCTGACCACCCACTCCACCGCGCCTTATTGGTCGCGGCGCAATCGTTCAAGGCTCAGTTACACGTGACATCACACAATGTCATCATAAGCAAGCCTTATATTAAAATAACTACTAAATAATGTTCAAACTTCACTACTTTTTCAAATAAAAACAAAAAAAATCTTACGTTGTTCTAGATTTTCTCCTATGTCATGATTGCGTATGTATATGAACAAAATTTCATGTAATAAAAGTGAAACCCGGAACGAGTGTTTGTAAACATTCAAATGTTTGGCCGGAGCGAAATCCCAACTTAATAGTTAAATTAATTGCTTTTACATATCAATTTTTATATAATTTTCAATTGCATAAACTTTGAATATTGATCAAATACTACCTTATAAGAATTCGCTAAATGTCACATTGTCCACAAACTATGTATCATCATCATCATCATCATAAGACGATTTATTCTGGTTGACGTGGACTTATACAGAAAAATCTGTTAGCATTTTTTTTATGATATTTCCACTCTATGACAGTTAGATGTGCCTTACACTTACATTTGACTATAGACGTGGGTGGAGCAAGGTTAGACATAAACTATATAAACTATAAAGATGAACGAGCAATGACCCCTTATGACCCTTATAATTACCCTTAAAATATGAATGTTATTCATAGTTAAAACCATTTCAGCGATTCAACATTTAGACAGTACTATGAATACGCACAGGTCATCCCACGCATTGTATTACCACGGCGGTCGATTTGCGGCTAAACAGAATACGAGTAATTATGCTCAGCGGCACGGTGCCGTTACCTATTCGCTTTCTTTTCTGTGGCGAGTGTGGCGCGCGGGGCCCGGAGAAACTCGGCCCGAGATCGTATGCGGAATGACTTCGCAGAAGAACGCGGCTGCTGCTGTGTGCACTTGAACCGGATGCGTAGTACGCGAGGACGATGTCGCCGTATTGTTTATTTTTAATTCACGGTATACAGTTTTTTTTGTTCTTTTTTTAAATCCCGCATGGCAAAGTCGCACCCTATCTTCCATTCGTCTTATTTGGTACAGCTAGTGTCGACTGGCAAGAATTAGGTCAGTCTTATATTTAACCATTTAAGGTATATTAAAAAGTTTGCATTCTTCACAGGTAATGAAAATAAGTAGGTATTCTATTCCGTATGCTAAATGATTGGCGTTAAAAAATTAATAAGCAACACATGTCTCATTTAACGATTGTAGTATGACTTATTAACTTTTTTAGATATAATCTTCGAACGTTACCACTTTAATATTTGCAAGTCAACGTGGCAGCCAAAACAAACACAATAAATTAAGGCAAACGCTGTCAATCTAAACAAACATCGCCATAAATTAAGCATTATTTATTTGAAAAACTCAATTAACAAACACATGTGCATTTTCAACGGTCCTCGATATGGAAGTAATTATAAAAATACCGACATAACATTGCCCATAACACTTCGCATGTTATTGGGTTTTTCCATTAGGAAATCCTCAGTAACAGCACGGAGTCTGGAAATGTGCCCGAAAAACGGCAATAGGCTCGCCCCCTATTACGTGGGACTGATACATACCTGGCGAAATGTGGGTGCAGTAATGCACCTCTGCCTACCCCTTCGGGGAATACAGGCGTGAGTTTATGTATGTATGTATGTACACTTTGCACGGGTGGTTGAAAGCACTCGTGCATCGGAAAAAACGCGATGCATACATCCTCTTTACTTCCCGCAACACGGCGATTGAATAACATAATCGGCAATTAATATAGAGGTAGACCACAGTAGGGTGTAAATAAAAAAGGTCATTGTGCGCGGATATCAATGCAAATTGGCAGCAGTAGTAACTATTATGACGGATGTAGCAACAATGTTCAGTCTGTGATGGATACGTGGAGCAACGAGGCCGCGTGGTACTCGCACACTCGCGCTTCCTACCTCTTAGATAATCTATTTTCCGACAGCTCTCACTTGCCATTACCGCAACCGTCGCGTACATGCGTGACGTTGCGTAACTGTACTACGCGTAATTACAACATTACTGTAGAGGAGATAATAATTTTACAAATATTATTCTTATAGGTACTTTGAACTTGGCTTTTAAAGTTTTGCTGCGTGTATATTAGCTACATTTGTCTTTCTTATTTGCGACAAAAAAAAAAAAAACTTAGGATCGGACGTAACCAATGTCTATAATTAGGGATTTTACTAAATCATCATCAGCCCATTTTATACATCCCACTACTGGACACAGGCCTCTTCTACAACTAAGAGGGTTTAGTTCACCACGCTGGCCTAGTGCGGGTTGGCGGGTTTTAATAAATATCATCGATGATATCGAAATCTTAGATAAGAGACTAGACATGAGCAAAACTACTCTATTGCATTCCACGCAGATAGTCTGGTTAAGTCGCCTATTAATTATCGGACGGACTACACGTAAAAAATAATTATATTAGTGGAATTACTAATAATACAATTGACAAAATGTTAAAACTAAAATATAATTTGATTGTTGTATGACAGCTCATATTACTATTTGTATGTTAATTCTTATAAAAAGACTAGCTGACCCGGCGAACTTCGTGTCGCCTAAGAGTCAATTGTTGTTTTTTTTTAAATATTTTTTTTAGCCTTTCTTATTCCTTATTACATCAGCTATCTGCCAGTGAAAGCCCTGTTAAAATTGGTCCACCCGTTTCAGAGATTAGCCGGAACAAACAGACAGACAGACAGACAGACAGACAAAAATTGTAAAAAACGTTATTTTGGTATATGTACCGTGTGCATTTATTAAAAAGTGGTTATTTCAATATTACACTCAGACACTAGAATTTTATTTATTTGTATAGATATAGATGTAAATATTTTTAGAGTCGTTGGATATTGAAACCATGAAAATAAAGACAAAATTTAAATAAAAATTACCACAGAACAGACGGAACATTAGCACGAGTCGCAAATTTTTTTAAACAATAGCGTCCGAAAGTTAAGCGCAGCATGATGACACTCTCAATGGAGTAAGAAGCATTGTTTGTATCAAAATACAAGAGGAAAGAATGATTCAATTGTCTTCCAACGGAGATTTTTTATCGTTTGCACTTGAACTGCTAATGACACATAAATTACAGATAACGAAACTGCCGTAAACATACATCAACAGGTACATCGACCTACAAATCCTATCACTAAGCGATCTAAATCCTCGATACACGATATGAAACAAATGAATGGGGATTTAGAGCATTCGAACCAGCCGAGTGTAGTAGGAAGTAAGTGTCGAGACGATATCTCTAGTGGCCTCGCAGCCGCGCCTTGTACCTGGGGGCAAAAACGCCGATATACCCCCCGAGACGTATTGTGCTCCATTTTAAAAACCGGATGTATGCTGACCTTCAGCCGCCCCGGAGACTTGAAACTAGTTCCGACTATTACAATAGCGCTGCCGTTCGACAAAGGAAACCTCAGACCAGTTCTTAGCTTGATCTTGAACGTCCGACGTAATAGAATGCCAAAAGTATGTACAATATACTACGCGATGACAGACGTCGAAATTCCTGACTGACACAAATCTCTTGTGGCTAGTAAAAATAAGTTCGTTCGTTTTGCTTCATTATTGTCTGTCTGCATTAGAGAGGATTTTTACTTTTAAGTTTTAATACAGTAACAAAGTAATCTGACCTTAAAATAAACAAAAGTATATCGAGAAGGCTGCGGATGAGTTTTAAATGAATATTAATAATAATCATATGAAACACATATCTAATATTAATACCAAGGTTAATATATTATGTACTGTGTTATAATGTATTAAATAATGAATCAATTATAACAACAAAATTTTAGTATTCAATTAAGCACTTAAAATGTTGTAATGATATTTATATTAACATATTATTTACTAACAAACGCAGGAATTCATGCAAAATAACATGTTAAAGTCTAAATTTACTCTACACATGCTAAAGTCGTAGTACTCATTTTAGTCAAATTGCAGAGGAATGCTAAACTAAGGTGAAACACCCTATTTTTGAAGCTGAAGTCAATACTCGTGACTGGTATGAGACTTATTAAATTTTATATTGCCTTTATGCACGACTGTCTAGACTCTAGACGGATCGGTTGCACCCGAAGAAGCCCCGAGGTTCTTTGTCCCACAAGTCATTACATACAAACGATGCATAATACACATACATAGGTGTGCACAATGTTTTTAAACAAATTTGGAACAGTGCCAATATTGTTTTTCGTTTTCATACATTCATGTATTTGAGTTTGTTATTTTGTGTATTCAATCTGAAGCTAAATCGAAGGTCATTGTAATGAAATCAATTATTGCCAGTAAATAGAAGCGCTTTCGCAGACAAGCGGCACAAATTATTTTATTGTCTCATGACGTTATCAAGCGTATGGAAGGCCTTCGTTGTCGATTCAGCTTGTTAATATCGTATTCATATCATTTGTGAAGCAATTTTGACAATTTAACTCTATATTAATAAGTAAGATCACATTTATTGCGTATAAGGATGACGTGCTACTTTGAAAAGCTATTAAAACAAAATTCAGATTCCGAATCCTCATCTACATACATACATATTGATGTCGTAAACAAGTTTTGTGACCTAAACAATATGAAATATTGCACCTCGTTAATGCTTAATAAAACGGTCATAATGCCGACTATTAACTGTTTCAACGATCAAAAGCCATTCCGTAGATGTTTATTGTAAACTGTTCAAAAAGAGTTCAGTGAAAGGAGATCGTTGTGTAGATATAAAGTCGTCAAACTAGACAGGTGTTATTTCAAGATCAAGGCTATAATATAACGTTTTTAGTGAGATATTAGAATTTGTTGCAAATGATCGTTTTCTTGTAGATAATGGCTTCGGCGACAGACACGTCGCGGAGTTCGTATCAGAGCCCGCTAACCGCCAACTACCAATGACATTGACCATGTATCGTGATCGCCATTCGCTTCACTGTTAGTAGTACGAATACGCTGACATCAATGAACGCCACGTATCTGCCAACTCGTTTGATCTATTTAGTATAATATATCATCGAGATTTTCACAACTCAGTGCTAAATTCGACATTTTGAGGTACAAAAGTAGCGTTAAGTTGATCTATTTAAATGAAAATTGTCAGATGAATATTATAGACATTGTAGGATAAAGTTTTTTGTTTTGAGCAACCGTAAAGGCCAGGAAAGGCTGGCGGTGTTCATGTGACACGCATTTGCAAATGCAACTAACTACTGTAATTATTTAAAAAGACGGCGTACTACATAGTCGTACCGCTTGTAAGGAAGTTTAAATTATACCTTAACGTATGTACAGGAAACGAATAGGATATGTTTTCTTAATCATAGTTTGTAGTAAAAATTATGAAACTCGATTTTATTTTTACGCGATTGTTTATTTGTCTTACACACAGACAATCTGAGTTAGTTATATAGCTTCGAACAGAACGGTAGAGCGAAATGAAATTCGAAAAATATACAATATTTTAGGTTTTGCGACCGTGTTTTATCTCCCAACATCTACATCCGATCAATTATAAGAATTTGGAAGATAAATAGACTGTCAAAGTATCGGCATTTTGCGAATTGAGCACAGCATGGGCTGATTGTTTTCTTTCAATGAACAAATTCTATTTCTGATGTGATTTTCTCGAGATCGAGCCGTCTCGATGTAGACCACGGCCAGTTACGTCACGCCGCAAGTTACGGATGGATGAGATTTTCTTAATGTTCAATACGGCACTAAAACATTGCAGTTTGGCAACAGCGAACAGCGCAGTAATAACAGCTGTAGAATTTTCTCTTCCAACGGAAATGTTTAAAATTATTGTGCGGAGGACATTATTAAAATACATACATGTACATACATAAACTCACGCCTGTCTCCCGTAAGGGTAGGTAGAGACTATAGAGCGCCAAGTGCTACGATCCAAAGACATTTCTTTCGCTTCCTTAACTGACATTATCCTCTTCATGCATGCAAGTCGGTTTCGAGGACTCTTTATTAAAATAAATCTCTGTTAAAATATTCTTAGAGATAATAATGTGTACGTGTTTTTGCAGCGTTTGTATTCAGAAGGACGGTATTTAAATATTTTCAACCATGTGACCTTTGGTATACAATAATTCGGTATATTGCTAAATATAAGGTTCAAAATTAATTGGTATTTTTAATTAACATTTTAGAATTATTACTGTTACTGTTTCAGATTATCTACTTTTTTAATTAAATTACATATTTTAGATCGATAAATTCTTCAACTTTTCACTGATAGGCATTCGAGTTAAGGACTTATCTTCATATAACTTCTGAACCAACACTGTCGGATTTCACTCACATTACATATAGCTTATTTATCTGCATTTGATAAGTACTTATCAATCTTAAAGTCACCACTGTGCTAATATTGTGTCAACCAAATACATATGAAAGAGTTTTTTATCAATAATATCGGCATTACTCATATACATTGATATGTAAATTAAGTTAGGTGTTTATATAAACTTCTACTTACTGCTAACCAAAAAAAATTATAGAAAAGATGTCATTAAGGACTGTTCCTAAAATTTCATGGCATATGTTAAGTGGTGTGTACCTTTTTTTCCGTGTGTGCAGTTAATTGATACGATAAATGGAGAAAAACAATTTATTTAGAGGTTCATCCGCAATCAGTGACGTGTTGAATGAGGATATGTAATGCGCGTTAGCATGTTCGCGAAGCCAAACTAATGAAACAGCTAATTGCGTGCTTCACATTGGCCTTGATGGGCTGACCTTACGGCGCCGCCCCGTTGGGGATATTCGCATTTGCCAAATTATTATAGTTTTACACACCATTGAACCTTAATATACACATTAATTCGATTTTTTTTTCATTGTAAATAGCCAATTTCTGATTTCTCTGTTATAATATGTTGTTCCAATTATTATTAAAACTAGAATGTTTTAGACTCTCATCATCATCATCCAAATAACATCCATTGATGGACAGAGGCGTCAGATTTCCAGAGCTAGAGGACTTTGTTAGAAGCGGCCTGCTAAGATTGTCAATACACTTCTTACGCTATATTATATTTAAATAGCAATACAACTATATTGATTCAGTTCAAGATGGTAGAGTCAGTGGCGGTACTTCCATAGAAGCTCAAAGGCCCAGCGTGCCTTACAAAATTCCGAATACTAATGTTTAAGATTTAAATCTTTATTTATCGAAAGCAATTTGATATATTAACTAGAATATCCTGACCCCACAACAAACAATTATAAACTAGACATTACAAATTAACGTGTAACGCTTTTGGGCTTCTATGGAAGTACCGCCACTGGGTAAAGTATTAGCAGTTATCGTTCACATATGAAAACTTGTTTTGAATACGTAAACACTATTTTATTAAATTTGTAGAAACAATTTAACGTACCCATTGCGTGTTTAGTAATAATATTTTCAATATATTCAGCACATAAAACTCTCGTAAAATCTGTTTCATTTTAATACAACCAAAACATGAACGTATTATTCGTACATTTTGTTTGCTATAGATTAATTTAGTAGGTTAGTTAGATCTCCTGCAATTTATTGTTTTATGTTAAACAAAATATTAACTCTGTTTTCGTATTTTACCGATATACTATTATACTAAATGCTACAAAAATAACTATCAAATTGGTTATTTTAACGTTCAGGATTAATGGATGTGAGACAGCTCATCAACTGTACCATACAGCATTAGAGGTTTCTAGGTCGACACAAATTGTATGTCTTTAAAACATTTTACTGGGAAACATTATACACAATTTGTTGTTGGAGAAAGTAAAAATATAACACGGATTCTTATCCACGTTATTAATTGTTTTGTTTGTTAATTACACACGAGAGAGACAGGCGGACGTTGAGACGGACCAAATGGCTGATTTTTGTACCAAGGACATGAAATGTGTTTGATATTTATCGGTATCGTAACAGCCGCAGCGCTTATATCCCACAAACACTCCAATAAGAACGCAATCTACATGTTATGAGATACCTCGCGGTTTGGAATAAACTCGACGGCAATAAATTTTCAGTCTTCATAACTGAATCGTGTTTGCGATATTTACAACCACAACATAATGGTATCTCGACACGAATTGAACATTTCGTCGGTACGTACGACTGCTGATGCATTCGGCGAATTCAATTTGAGAGTGAATCAACAAGGCTACTTAAAAATGCTTCCACTGATATACATTAAACATTCTTATACTGGCTGGTAAAGTAGCTACTGCTCTTGATCGATCACTGTAGTTTAGATATTGATTGAGTAGACACTATAATTATATTATACTTCATTTATTATTTCTAAATTCTTTCTCAGAGCTTTGATTATATAGAAAGACTCATCATCAGCCCATATACGTCCCACTGCTGGGCACAGGCCTTCTCTACAACTGAGAGGGTTTAGGCCTTAGTCCACCACGCTGGCCTAGTGCGGGTTGTCGGACAGACAGAAAGACTAGTTACTACTACTTAGGATTAATTGCACCTAACAATTCATCATCTTTGGCAATGTTTGTTCTGCTATTGCGATTTTTCTCAGGCGATTATTTTCTATTGGGGAATTTATTATTGGTTTTCATACTAAACAGAAAATTACAATCTAACCCCATTTAGGTACCTAAAAACTAAACTTACACCTTAGATACGGAAAAACCAACTAAACTATTCAATTTAAATATTTTTTACACTAGTACATAAAGTACATAGGCATAAAGGCCTCATAAATCTGTGCTGCTACAAAATAAAATTTCCAACCAAGTCTAATGGCTTGTTATTAAGTTAATGTGTTAGAGTGTTTTCGATATTTCCTGATGGGTAACATCAGCACTAATTATTCATAGACAAAAGTGCTAATTGTTACAACTCGCTCGCATCTGCTAATCGCTTTGTGTTCTCGCAATATTTTTGCAACTACCAACACTTGTATGGACGTGCGGATGTTTGTCTACTTTATGGAGTTTTATTACTACCGTTTGCCGCGGCTTTTCTCGCTATAGTAGTGAGAATTTTATATAACTTGGAGTTTTTTTTTTATTTCTCGTGTCGAATAAAAATAAAGGAAGCGAGAGAATCATTAAAGTTTTAATATGAACCTCGAATAGCATCTAGGACATCTAACAGTAACAAATTTCTAAACTACTAAAAATATAAATCTTTTTTCCGTCTGCAAATTAAATTTAAATTAGAAAAAAATCGAATTCTTAATGTCAAGAATCTGGTACAGTTTTTTTACCGCGCTTAATAGATTACAGTTTTTTTTTAATTCATATTTTCCTTAAAATACAAGTAGTAAACCCAGTATTATAATATTTATAGAATATAAGACAGACCCGTGAGATAATCGTCAAATTTGTAAAGCACATTTTAAAAATTTATAACTATTCAAACAAAAGTAAATTATTCCATTCTGCTTTAAGATTAATGAAATTTATAGCATTTCCCTCGAACTAATTTCTTCAAAGCACATCTAACGCCTTTAATATATTTTTTATAAGTACATATTATCTATTCCGAGAGTAAATAGAAAGTTCCACCAGCTACTTTCAAAAAAGTCGAATTTGGTCTAATGACATTATTACATTCACAAGTTCAGTGTGCAGTTTTAAAATGTTAATATTATGATTCAAAATTTAATTACTTGGAGGATTAATAAGCTTGTTATTAAGGGTAAATCCTGCAGAAACTAGTCTGAAAGTAAACAAACAGAATGAATTTAAGACACATAGTGTACGTCCGCCAACGAGCAGGACATTTGTGTGCGACACTTGTATTCGCTATTTAGTACTAATAATTCTTGGACTGTCACTTTGTTATGCTAATAAAAAATATTAACCAAGACTTGGAAATGGTAATATTATTCAAATAAACGCACCGAAGGTCATATTGACAGAATTACGTCCAAAACTGAATCCGAGTTAAAGACGTGTCTAACGCCTACTTGAATTACAAATCAAAAATAAACTTTCAATGGTGATTCTTCAGGAAGGTCGGTGCCCTATAGCGAGTGACATTAACAAGTCAATAATATGTCGTGGTCATTGACAGGAATTGTAATTATAATTAGATTAGTGGCTCCGCCCGCGCCCGCGCCCACGCCCCGATCCCTAAGTCCCGTTCCCGTGACACGTTTGTCATTTAGCTCAGGTTGCTAATACCGTATTGCGGTTTAGTGATGGAGTTTCTATGGCAGTAGGGTTTATTTACCGCATTATGCGGCGAAGTGAGAAAGCGGCGAATATAGCTTGCTTTTATTCATTAGCATTGGCGTGGTGATTCAAAGCTACTACTGATTTCAATTTTTTGTTCTCAGTATTCGAAGGGTGCCAACGGGACATCAACAATAGGGCCCCGTCGGCACCCTACAGTTCCGATTCCGTTGTTTGTCTGTCCATAGCTCAGGGGGTATAAGTTATTGTATTTTACATTCATTGCTGTAAATATTCAAGAGATTTTGTATAGTATTGCTCCTTATCAACATTCTCTTAATTCTATTACAACTAATTGCAATGCGGCTACATGGGTAAATGAATCCTTATGCGTTCTATTTATTTACGCAGTGCAGAAATTGCGAAAAAATTTCGCCTATCCCCAATCATCGATTAGCTGTCAGGTAATTCAATAGCCCATACAACCACATCAACTTGTAATTTCGATTTGTCAATAAACTATAATGCTACCTATTGATTTTATTGATTTCGTTTTAACTCCATATTTGCTTTAATTATACTATACCATGACAGGTGGTATAACGTATAGGTATACGACACAATTACAATGTAAGAAAATATTATTCTATTGAACATGAACAATGGAGCCTCGGCGTTGGCACCTTGGCTACTCTATACTTCCTAGCGGTTATAGTCAAACAATAGTTACGGTATCACTGGGATTATCCTGCTGCTGTGGGACGATACATAACAATGTACCATTAAGACCTATGCGCTAAAATATCACCTGATATATAGATCTCCCCTTACAGAATTTTAAAGTATTCAGCTACCTTTCTCCCTCTCTTCAAAACAGGAATCAATGATAGCACCTATTATGTAACCGTCAGGACTATCACTCATCCTCAAACTAGATCATAGAGAATCATGTTTTTTTAAAAGTTTTCATGCCAAGAGAGTCTTGTTGGTAAAGGTTGAGATTAGCTTTAAATCGCTGCAGGGGAACATACTACCACTTTTATAGACTATAAAATAACAGAACCCGTTCATTAATTTAGTGTTGCGTGAAGACCTTACTTTAAAGTCCATAAAATAATTAATCAGAGGCCGTATAAAACATGTTAAATCATGGCCTTCTGTTTGGTCAAGGATTGGGGATTGGAGTGGCCTTGCTCGTCTAGAACACGCGAATATCACTTTAATATTATGACATAAGTCTTTTTTTTACATATTTTGGACATACCCATCAATGACACATCCATAATAAAAATAAAAAATCTAACATTGACTCCTAGTAATGAATTTTTATTACAAATCACGACAATAGTTAAGTATTTTTGAAATTTAATTATTTAATATTGTTAACTTATCTTTTTTTACTTTATGTGTATTAATTAGTTATCTAACTAAAGACATAGGTGAGTGATTATTTTATTTGTTTTTAAATTGCTTTAATTATACTGCTCAAATACCAAGTTATCATAGTTTATCTTTTGCATAAACACAGTGAAGGTGAGGATATGAATGAAAAGTCAGGATCTATAATAATTATTAATAAAATATTGAAAATGTATTTTTTTTTTAGAAGGATAGCTAAAAGTTGTCTAGTGCAATGATTTTATTCAAATCGAGTAAAGAAAAACAAAATCTTAGTTTAATATATGACATGCCACGATCCAGATGTAAACATGCTTTTCATATTTTTCCCTGCCACAAGTAGACTTATTATCGAAATTGGTTTATTCTGGCTTGTAGCCGAGAAACGTCTTCAATAAGAAAGGTCAGTGCCTCAGAGTTGCACATTTCACAGAGCAGTAATTTAATTTGGTACAAGTCACTTCGCCTCGCGGTAGTTGAACTCAGAACATCAATACTATGGTAAGTAATGAAATTACATACTTGTAAATAGTACAAGTATTAATACTAGTATCTGCCTATTAACAAACTCAAATATTTACGCACCGAGTACAAGATTAGCATGAGAATGCGTTTATCTGCAACGTATTTTTGCTAGGCATATATTGATTGGCGTTTTGCCTTAACGCATCTCAAAACACGTTGGAAAATTTTATTATGTTTTGACAAGAAAAGATTGCCCAGCAAAAATGTTAATAACACAATTTTTTATATGTTTACCTTAAAATTTGAATTAATCCCATCCACAAAATTCATTACAGTAACATGGATTTAGATAAAAATTTCAGTTCAGTAGCAGAGTTTGCTATCTTGAGGATTGCTAAATCATGAAATATATTTAGTGTTTACGAACAAAATAAACATAATACATTGGGTATAAAATGAAAATGCGAGGAAATAATATGAAATTTCCAAAAATAAATGATATATAAACTGAAAACATCAATTTCCACAACGCGTCTACGAGTATAATAGGATAGGGCATTATTATTCCGATGTGTTCGCCGACCGCTATAAAGAAGCGAGTCGTGATGGATCTAACTCCGAAGCACGGACCAAAATACCGCCGCCGTGTGCCCTGCTTTCAAGCGCAGTAACGGTCAAACCTGTTGATATCACCAACTGTATCCTTACTTTAAAGTTCCCAATATCGTTCATCGAGTGCTACTGAATATGACCAAAGGAGCTTGGGTTGCTAAGATATCCAGACTACTAAAATGTGAATTTATTATAAAATTAGTTTCGTATATCACCAGCATTTTCTAAAAAGAAATATACATCCAATATATATCCATAACTGGATTATTGTTTCGGTTAATAACTGTTCGTATATATTTATACTTCTGATAACTAAAACTGAACAGGATAATAAAAGTAAGGTAGTATGCATACGCATGCAAATGAATATGGAAGTTACAACTTTGTAAGAATCAGTAACTTAAGTCCGGAGTACGAGAATTTTGAATATACATGGGAACTAGTCTAGTGGAAGTATTACTTACTTCTTTTCTAACTTTGAATAAGTTATTCGCCGCAAAAAGATACTTAATATTTTAACTCATACTTATATAAAATTAAAATTCACAAATAAGCGAATCCTTCAACTTGTCCATTAAGCTATCATTATTCTTATCGTCAATGTTACTTATGGTAATTATTATGAGAATTTTAATAACATTAATAAACATGAGACAATTCTGAATTCGTACAGACAGAACGGGTTACCAAGATGACCGAGTTTTTGCCGAGTAAACGTCAACGATCACATGACCTATGAATTTATCCGTGATAAACGGTGACCCGAAATAAATTTTAAAGTAATATTGCAAAAAAAAACTTGTATCACCATGTACTCCAATAGAGAAAATATGGTTCCCTTTTTTTACGAGAGCAAAGCTCTTTAAGCTCCCCTGTTCGGTACCTCGGGGGAGGCCGAAAGGGGTATGTCGGGGTTTCTGGCCTTCCAACTCGGCGCGCGGAACAATTGTCCGCTTTAGCTGAGTTGGGTCCCTAACCAAAATCCTACCTGTATTGGTAGTGTAATCCCTTTTATGACGTATGATATCATTATACATTAATACTTTTTATTCATTTTTAACAAATTATCTACGGGTTTACTATTGGGTATATTGTAAGACGTACGTATATTTGCAGAATTTTTATAAAGTCAAAACCGCATGCTGATGAACAATCAAGATTAATTCAAAAACTGATATTAACTACAATGTAAATTTCAATATCCTACATATTGCATTTGAATACATTTCCCTAGTAAAATAATTTGCTACATGACAACGCGCAATAATACGTTCATGAAAATGTTCAGTTTTGTTCGTTGATTAAGTTTGTACAAGTGTTGGTATAGCATTACATTGTATGTATATGTATGACGCATCAACTGAGGCAGCACGGGGGCGTGTTAAAATTTATCAGTTTCTACTTTCATTTAGCAAAAACTGTTTAAAACATCTTGAGTAAATAAACTAATATGCGCGAGCTATTTTATGAATGCTGATTTTCGCTCAATATGTTTCTTACATCATAATATAAATTTAATTCATTACTCATTCGCGTACTAAATGTAATACAAACTACTATAATAAAGTATGTAATTAGAAGATCGATCATACAATTTCACCATGATGCAGATCAGGCGATTGAATAGTATCTTACCATTTGATAAGCTATTCATTCACAACATTTACATGGAGAATGGTTCGAAGAATCATAATCATTTTTTCGACGATTTCAACAACTAACTTCTATATAAATGGTTTCAGACGCTGATGCACTTTACATGCAATAATAAAAATCCAAGGTATTGGGGTTACTGAAAAGTAAATTGCTCAATAACGTAAGAGTAAAAACCACTTCTATTTGCTGGAAATGTACCTGCTCATCGAGGTACAATCCAAAACAGCTCCGTAACTATCTACTTACGTAAGACATAATACAAATGTACATAAACCTTACTATAACAATATATAACTAGGAATATAATGAGATAATGGGACATAAAATATTCTCAATTGACCATAGTGGAAAATCCTCACAAACGCGGCAAGTCATAAACGCCGGTGACTATTAAGCGATTAAACCACAGGAATACTCCGTCCTCGGGCGAATCGGCTCATAAAATGTTTATAGCAACCGGAGGATATATGCGATGACGTGACTCAAACTTGTACGTTCACCGAGGATTTACGTCTACACCATTAATTCCTCTTCGTTAGCCTTGTTCGCCTTCAAAGGTACTCAGACGACTTGATAAAAGTAGCGGAATTCTTTTCTCGATCTAGAAGAAAGTCAATTTGAACAGATCGCAATATAACTCTATGAGACATTTATAGTACTAGCTCTTTGTATAGTAGTGAAAGCTGTATGAATGATGGCAATAATTTGTCTGTACCTTAATACAAACAAATCAGGGGAAGCGAACCTAACAAAAGGATGACTACTGATTGAAATCGTTCCGTTATTAATTCATTTAAATCTTTTACACAAGGCATAAAAAGGCACAAAAAATAATTTTTGAATAATTGTTCCACAATTGAATTAAATAGGTATAATAAATCGAAATCGCGGAAATCGATCGACCACATTGGAAAATATAATCAGCGCGACAAATACGGCTAAATAGTTATCCTGAATTTATAACCTGTCATTTCTGTTATTTGGAATATTTTTATTTACGATTGCGCTGCAGGAATATGCAGTGTAGTAAGGGGTTTAGAAGCTCAGAAGTTGGCTTTATCTATAATATTATTTAACACTGCGTTTTGTAAGTGTTTTAAATAATAAGAATAATGAATCTCTTTCATAATATACATCAGTTTCAAAATGAGCTGAGTCTATTTGTGTTTTAAACTTTAGGTCGTAAAATGATCAAAACTAGCTAACTCATTCTATTTAACTTAAAACTTCTGTGTCACATTTCGTCATGATAAAATATGGAATATCCATCATATTTAATCACTCCACGTAGTTACTATCAGTATTTAAATCCTTTGAAGACGCACAGATTATCTTCGTCTTACACGGAAATGTTATCAGAACGGTACAATGATAAGAACTCATTCGCAGATTACCGGCCGAGCGGAACGTCTGAGCGTGTTCAGTTCCGATCTTGATTCTTGAGATTACTTCGAAACCGATTAGTTGTTGCCGTCTTAGAGAATCATTTACATTTATTCAACTTTATTATGATCTTCATCAACATCAGCACCATCGATCATCATGTTACATCTGTAGGATATTCACTGTTGGGCTTAGGCTTCTTCCAAAAATCTAGAACGAATATTTTAGACAGCCTCCAGTGACGTCTTGCGACCTTTAAGAGAACTTAGGTTATTTTAGCTAAAAGGTTTTAACTATTTTATTAGTTTAAATAAATAACACGCTACAGTCACGCACAGTTTTGACTCAACACATTAAAGTCTTGGTTGGTGAGTATAAGATAAAACGAGCGACTTTTAAGTCTCACAACATCGAATCCTAAAATAAATGGATCATATATAATATCTCCGTACGGAAACCGAAATCGCATGTTTTATTTCTACCTAATTTCTATGATCTAAAAAATCTAAAATCTACGAGAAAAAAGGTATAATGCAATGCATGTGAGTTACTCCTATATTTACGCCAATTTATAACCTTACATCGTACCTCTTGTTATTTCCATGAATTTTATGAAACAAACAAAACAATTACTCGTTATTGACACGACAAATGATGTGGCACTCAGGTCATATTTTTTTTCATATTAATTTATATTGCTGAGGATTCGATTGCTCAATTGTACTAAATGCTGACTGCTTTTCTCTCATTTAGTGCCAATAGCAAGCTCGGAATTCTCTATTTGTATTTACAAGACTTTGATTAAATAAGTTATAGTTAATTTATATCAGATATTTGTCAATTTCTAAGAACTTACGGTTGCTTAAATTTACACATTATTTGTATTTATAAAAATAACATACATATTGAATATTTGAAATCATTAGAAATAAAAATTCCAGTAAAATCCTAACAAGATCCAAGAATAACAATAAAATTCAGACAATTACAACCTCAAAAGTGAAGAACATCAATTCGGCATGTCGCGGAGAGTTAATTTTTTCTATAAGAACCATGACATTTGCCGTTATGTTGCAAAAACGCCAATGTAAAAAAGTCATAGTGAAATCTGTTCCACATACGACGAACCACATGAACGAGTACGTGAGTAATCGAATTTCACTCGTTCAAACGTTTCAACGAACCTTGAGTGGAGCTTTGTTAATCTCTCAGTCGCTTAACTCATTAAGTATGCAAAAACATATTCCATGTTCGTAGTCAAACTTATTTTTTGGCAGAAATGTGTTAAAGATATTGTTATCAACGGAATTACGGCCGCGTGTACTCATAATCCAGTTAAACGTAATCCTCAATTCCTTGTGACGTCATTAAACTCACCATGACCTCGTAATGGACACGGTTCACGAGGAAGAAATAAGAAAATGGATCCGTCTGGAGACTATAAAAAGGGGAAAAACGGAGTCTCCCTATTAGATAGGAATAGATAAAAAGGAAATAATAAGTGTTCCTGGTGTTTTTTATCCCCATATCTCTTCCTCAAAAGTTTCTTGAAAACTTTAAGCAATGAACCATTCGTAAGCTATATTGTTGAAATGCCGGGATTCATAAATGTGAATGCCACAGACAAGTTTAAATATGGACACTACACCATTTAAGGGTTTAAAAATTCATGCCTTTAACTCGTACCGGGTTTAAGAGGTCTAACTGCGGTGCCGTTAACGTTGCTACAAAAAAGGTGTAATTTTATTTTACTGCATATTTTTCTTGCTTATTTCGTATTTTATACGTGATGACCAAAAACCTCAATAATAGGTGGTGATGTAAGTCAGTTTTGCCAACGTAAAGAATAAGTTTAATTCTATTTCTAAGTGACAAAGTTATCACCTAAACATTATTATAGAAAAGGCCTTTAACAACAGTAAAAACCACATTAAAAAGAAAGTACACAAAGGTGATTGAGCACACAGTCAACATCAGTACTCAACGAAAGCGGTATAATTAAAAAACTTCACCATAAAAATTTGTTTAGCTTTGCCAAATATTTGACTGGACCTTTCAGAATAACACACGCCATGACAGTTTTGTTGTCCTGGAAACTGATTGACATACGAACCTTGACCATTGACCCACTTCAGGCGAGGGTTGCGCCTCATTCTCCAGTTTTCGACACTCGTCAACCTATTTACTTAATGATAGACGTAAGAAAACAAGCCGAGGAATATATAATAAGTGTGAATTATTTATATTATAAGCATAGGAAATGAGCTTGGGTTAAGAGGCCGATTATAGCTGGACGCTTAAAATGGAGTTCATTGGGATTATATTGAAAGAGACCAACAACCAAGTGGTTGAGTATTTGGACATTGTACCTACCTAACTAACATTTGTCTTATTCGGTCGGCGTTCTATAGCAATAGTAGTAAGTCTATACGAATAATACCTGTAACACTTATCTAAAGGCATTTTCCATATAATGTAAGACTATCCTTAAATTTTTAATTATAATTAATGATTAGAAAAATGTGAAAGGAATGTAATAGAATATTATGGTGTCTCTATTAACCTAAAATAGATGAAATTTGCGTCAATCCCATTAAGTCACACCGGCGACTTAAATCTTTATCTCTATCTGTTATCTGTCTTATGTCAATATACCGCAGCCCGTGCAACGTAGCGGCACATCAATAGGTAAAAATCAGTATAAACGGCACGAAACCAGTAAATGTGGAGCAATCACGATAGTTGACGACAAATAATGACATCATTGTCATCAAAACCGCGCTGGTTAAAAAGCAAAAAGCGCCACGCGTCCACTCAACCTAAAGAAATCACTTTGGATTTTAATAAAACTATCATAAATCTTTCAATTTAGATTGCACTTTAATAATAAAAAGAAATGTGTGAAGTGGTTTAATAAATGCCTTGAACTACTTAAAGTGTGCCCACCTATTGAAGCACTTTGGCCATTAGCAATAAACGTCCACTCGAAAAATATCATAAGCCTTGTCGAATGTTTTAGAATTGTCCACGTTCGTTTAGCCATCACTGGCTCGTTCAATATTCATACGACTTGTAATCACCGCGCCTCTGAAATGCACATATTTATGAATAAATGGCACTAATGTGGCCCAATTATTGCTGTGAATAAATCAATCCTGATTACACACGGCGTTGAGTGACGATTCGATGGCGGTTCCGGTTGTAAAACCTTTAATGTCCATACTTCTTATAGGGTTACGGGGAGCCAAAAGATGGTTAGCACGATCCAAATAGAATATGAACTACGAGCAAAAATATTGTTACGCTAGTAACTACACGTACCTACACATGCTATGGCGAATTTTCAAGATTTACTTTACCACTCTAAAAAGAGAAAAAACATTTTAAATATATTCCTAAAAACAAAAGTCATGAAATAAGTTTCTTATCATCTTTAAATAACTTTTATTAATTTATCTAAATATGTTTTATACTCAAGTCTATGCCTTAATTGTTTGTACATTTAGCGGAGACTTCGTATCATCACAATTATGGTCTTATACTTGTACACATTAAACGCATTTATAGCATTGATAACAATGATGACGTTAATAAAATGTAATATTTTATCAAAATTTGGAGATACAAAGTCATTGTTTTTTAACCGTTTAATATTAGTAATTCAGAAGTCGAACAACTCTACTCGAGAAACGCCGTATTGAAAGAAATAATCAGACCTATTCAAGTACAAGAAGGCTTGTTCTTCCTCTACGATTAAAAAAAGTGATTACCTTCACTAATTCCGTTCGGAAATCTCTAGGATATGGCGATATTACCCAACGATATTTTCCTTTACAGTCAGTGCGCTAATTAATTTATTATTATGATTAAACATGTATCTGCCATAAGTCGGAGGCGTGCATTTTACGATCACGACATTCCGCTAATTAGTTATTCATTTTCAGTTCATTAAATATTAGTTTAAAGATTATATTATAAATGTTTCTTTAGAAATTTACGCGACTTTGATAATTATTTTATTAGCGGCATTTCATCAGCTTTACAGCATTTAAATAAAGCAATTTTCAAGGTTAGGTAATCAAATCCACAACGAAAATTGTGCCCCTATGGACACAGTAACAGTGGGTTTACAAACCATTGCACAAGTTCGGAGAATCGATTTGGCCCTGCCAAAATAACAACGTTCTTTATTTGATTACAATAAAATCATTGTGTACTGAAAGAATCTTTTACAAAATTGTTGACGTAAATCAAAAGCAATGTCAGAGTGTGCAGTAGTCAGGTATTTTTTTCTATAGCATAAAAAGGAGCAGAGTATAGCGAAATAGAAGGTAAAAAGGATTCAAAATCAATTTTTTTCATACGAATTGGGTACTCATTGCTAATTTTTATAGTAAACAAATGACTATCACATAAAAATTGGATTGCTACATTAAGACAACTTTCTGATAAAGATTTATAATTATTAAGCACTAGACTATTTAATATATATCACAATTTTTAAGCTTAGGTGTGCATACTATATGAGGAGAGGAGTTCGCGGACAAAATAAATAATATTAACAGCGGCGTAAGGTAAATGTGTTTCATTAAAGACGAACCCAAGTCTATTATAAAGATGCCCGTGTTTTGAAATAGAATTTGAATAGACTAATATAGATAAGACGGTCCATTCACCTCATTACTTACTCATTAGTTGTAAACACTTTAGTTTGAAACGTTTATTAAGATTTTAATTGACATTTAAAACAACATTCAATACGGTTTTTGAATTCATTTTGCCGTCTTTATTTATTTAACGATAAAATTAAGTTCTCGAGATAAAGATAGATAAAGAACATTTAGACATGTTTTTTGAAATTCTAACACAAAAATATTTTATGTTAGTTCGTTAACCTGTAGCTTAAAAGTATTGAGAACAATATTAGTGTCATATCGTCCAATAATTTACAATTCAGTAGGTACTAATTTAGTTAATTGTTGATGTCAGCGGTCTACACTAGGGGTGGTATGAAATGACGAGAACGGGTAAAACAAAAACACACAGGCGACCCCACATGAAAGAATAAGTGGAATAGGGATATCATTAATATTGTCACGGCATAAATAAAGAACGTTATCAGCAATACCTTTTGTTACAGTGTTATAGATTCCGTCATTGAGCCGCTCGACTATCATGACTGATCAAACAAGATAATATAATATATAATTAATGAGGTCCTAATATAATTTAATAATAATTAATAATTTATTTTATTCCAATATGTTGTGTTACAACAAAATTAATTCTTAAAATCTATACCACATTACATAAATACTGTTGACAAGTTTTCAAGAGACATCTCGCACTAGGAGAGCCTGTATAGATATATAAATAGATAACTTTTTTATTAAGCTAAATTCTATTCTATTCGAAATAATAACTAGCTCACCGTCAGATAGTCTAGTGCAGTGAGTAGTACACCAGTAGTATTTTTGTTTAAAAAAAAACCATGAAGAATAGTAAGGGATGGGAATGCTAATAAGCAAGAATTCAATGTACTCAGATTTCTCTAGAGATCAATATGCAGCGCGCAAAATAGCCATCTGTTTCCTTATTTCCCCAGACAACATTTATATAGCTACAGGCGAAGTGACCTAATTCCGATGCGGGATCACGTCTTTTGTAACTGGCGAGTTTTTCTATTTCATAATATTTCAGTAGCGTATCGAAATTGAATGTAAATAGTTCTTTAAGCATGTTAACGACAAGTGAACAGGCAATTGCTGTCATCGCGAATGCACATTAAACTCGTGACTATTTAGCTTGTAAATCGACCTTGAATGTCGTTAGTGAAGCCAATCAATTGAAATCACAGCAACGAGCGGACAGCACTAACGTACCATCGAATCGACAGGCCTACTTAAAAGTTCGAGGACACGCTTGTTTACCGACACGCCTACGAAATATTTCACTAACATCGATCCCTTCGCGCATTGTGTACACCTCCTCAAATATTACTATCCAATTTGTGAGCTCGATTTATTTTATATCACGACTTCCTAAAAGGGAAGCCTCCTAGATAAGATACGTGATATATTGAGTGTGTTGTGAAATATTCAACCGTTGGCGTGCACAACGTTGTTCATCAAATGTTACATAATAAATTAATTTGTTTGTTACCTTACTTAACCACTGGGCGTTTCGTTAGGACAGAAGCTGGTATCATCATCATCATCAGCCCAAAGACGTCCACTGCTGAACATAGGCCTCCCCCAATGATCTCCACAGTGGCCTGTTGGAGGCAGCCTGCATCCAGCGACGACCCGCAACCTTTACCAGGTCATCGGACCATCTCGTTGGTGGACGTCCTACGCTGCGCTTTCCGCTACGTGGCCTCCATTCGAGAACTTTTTGACTCCATCGGCCATCAGTTCTCCGCACTATGTGCCCGGCCCATTGCCACTTCAACTTGCTAATTCGCTGGGCTATGTCGGTTACCTTAGTTCTCCTACGGATCTCATCATTTTTGATTCGATCTCGTAGGGAAACCCCGAGCATAGCCCTCTCCATAGCTCGTTGAGTGACTTTGAGCCGCCTAATGAGGCCCATAGTGAGAGGCCACGTCTCGGTGCCGTATGTCATCACTGGTAACACACAACTATTGAAGACTTTCGTCTTCAGGCACTGAGGTATATTGGACGAGAAGACGTCGCGTAGTTTCCCGAACGCTGCCCAACCGAGTTGGATTCGACGATTGACCTCTCTCTCGAAGTTGGACCTGCCTAACCGGACCACTTGTCCTAAATAGACATATTCGTCTACAACTTCGAGAGTCGAGCCCCCAACTGCGATCGGGGTGGGCACAACATGGACATTCGACATGATCTTCGTCTTGTCCATGTTCATTTTAAGACCCACCTGTTGAGAGACTCGATTGAGGTCTTCGAGCATAGTGCTAAGGTCTTCCAGCGATTCTGCCAAGACTACAATATCGTCGGCAAACCGAAGGTGTGTGATATACTCGCCGTTTATGTTGATGCCGAGTCCTTTCCACTGCAAGAGCTTGAAGGCGTCTTCCAGCGCGGCTGTAAACAGTTTCGGAGATATGACATCTCCCTGTCTCACGCCTCTCTGTAGTGGAATAGCCTTCGTGCTCTGATCTTGTACTCGGACCGACATGGTGGCGTTGCTGTATATACTTTTCAACACCTCGATGTACCGATAGTCGATGTGGCACCGCTGGAGAGACTGTAGCACAGCCCAGGTCTCGATCGAATCGAAGGCTTTCTCATAGTCCACAAACGCTAAACAAAGCGGCAAGTTATATTCCTCGGTTTTTTGTATAACTTGCCGAAGCGTATGGATGTGGTCTATGGTGCTAAAGCCTTTTCGGAAACCGGCTTGTTCGGGAGGCTGGAAGTCATCAAACCTGCGTTCGAGACGATTTGTGATGACCCTCGAAAACAACTTATAGACATGGCTCAGGAGCGAGATGGGCCTGTAATTCTTCAGCAAAGTGTTGTCACCTTTTTTGAAGAACAGTACCACCACGCTCCTGCTCCATGCCTCTGGCGTTGAGCCCTCGAGGAGAACGGAATTGAAGAGCCTCTGAAGGACTTTAAGTATCGGCGTTCCGCCCGCTTTCAGAAGCTCTGAAGTGATTCCGTCCTCACCCGGCGCCTTGTTGTTCTTAAGTTGCTTCAGAGCCATCTCAATCTCGCACAGGCTGATGTCCGGGATATCATCACTGAAGTGCCGGATCAACTCGGCTCTCGGGTCTTCGGCCGAGCTAACAGTCGGTTCGGCAACCGAGGTGTAAAGCTGTCCGTAGAACCTCTCGATCTCCCTTAATACCTCTGCCTTCGTCGACACTACGCGGCCACCTTCCGTCTTCAGCCTAGACAACTGTCTTTGCCCAATAGACAAGTCTCTTGCAAACACTTTGGAGCCTCCGTTCCGCTCGATTGTCTCCTTGATGCTCACAGTATTATGAGCACGGACATCGTGTCGCAAGGACTTCCAGATCCGTCTATTGAGCTGACGATATGCTTCGGCGTCATCGGAAGATTGCAGCGCCATAGATCGACGTTCGGCCATGAGGTCAAGAGTGTGGATCGAGAGTTTTTGTGGTCTATCTCTACGGCGAGGTCTAAAATGCTTAGATCCCACCGTATGGACAGCTTCTACCAAACCACTGTTTAGCTCGTCCACCGCAAGGTTTTCATCTAAACAATCAAAGCGATTTGACAGCTCGAGTTGAAAGCTCTCGGGGTTTTGGATATGAGCGCGAGCGAAGCTGGTATAGTGATTATTTTTCTTTAATCAAACACTTCCTAATATTCTTGGTTCCGAATGTTTTATTAAATTGTTAAAGCTTTTTCGGTAAGAAGACGTAAGCAAACTGACGTATTTATTAATATTGAGGCTGGCAATATACGTACATATTTAATTATAAATCGTTCCTTCAAGGGTTTCATTAGTTTTATAAAAGTGTATCCAAATAAATTTTACATGTATCCTAGAAAACGTGTAAGTAATTACCATTACCAAAAATGTTTCGTCGACAGTATGACAAATCTTACATATAAATTTCTTACCAATAGGTATATAAATTATAAACTTTATTTAAATCTGTCTCCATTAAAAATATTTGTCTCTGTTTCTCTGTTATCCACAGTCCTTTCAAGAGCCAGATAAATAAATGTAACCTTCATACCGATGTAATCAATATTTAGAAAAAAAACATTCAAATGTTTAATATGTAAATACAATTTAAACTATAAAAATATATTACACTTACACGTGTACCAAAAACAATGAGACTTTTGGTGCAGATAAACATGTCCGAAAACCGCGATAATAAATTCATTATTATTCGTGCACAGGAAACTTAATCTAACTAGTGTTTAAAATACATAAATAATATTTCATATCAATTCTTGTTGCTATATTAGGATTGTTTAACTCTGACGGTTCGGTCTAGTTTCGCCCGGGTGCAAAGTATTTTTATGCTCTTTACTCTCTATCTACCTTCGTTCGAATCAGCGTCAGTATAGTTCAGCTTCTCATTTAACTTAGAATACGAAACTTAAATCAGTTTCTAGTACACAGTCTCGAATACTCATATTTGCCATCATATCGTAGACTAAATTTGCTAAGTCTTAAGTCTTGTAGTTACATCAAAGAGCATTAGACTTGTAGCACGATAAGAATTTAATTGTACTAATTTAGTTTTTTTCAATTTGTACCCAAAGTTAATATTTATTTTTTGCTTTTATTGTAGCTTTTAAAAAATGGTGACATTCTATGGCACAAACAAAAAGGATGTCCATTTACAGTTTATATTTCAGAGAAGTCACAAATTTTTTAGACTACAAACTTTTCTTCTACTCGCTTAAAAAAACATGAATACTCATAATAGAAATATAATTATTATTAGTGCACTCATTGTTAGTAACACTCTAAAACACCCAGATCCGGACACTATGGACCATACAAAAAATATTAACCCTTTTGAATGGATGTCAAGCAATAAATTTGTTAGGATAAAACATCATGGCTGTCAATAAGTCGTCAAATATCCACCGCGTGTCAATTGTGACTGAGCAATGACAGGGGCAAAACGATTGCCGTTTCAGCGCGCACTTCCAGGCTCCGTATTGCTATTCCGAATTCCTTTATGGAAAAACCCAATAAAAAAAGCCAGGACCACCGGATCGCATGCCGCACACTAATAACGCAAGTCTAACGAAGCAATGACACGTCAGGACTATATTCAGCGGTTTGATACGTTTATTTACAGTTATGTTGACACAACACAGGAAGGGTTAAGTCTGCCGTTGATAAGTGTTATCATTAAAAAAGTAGAACGAGACGAAAGTCGAGAGCGCTATTATGAAACATGATAACTGTGGTTGTCATAACAACCTATCACGTAAGTACGATTGCTGCTCCTAAGTAGCAACTTTGATGCAGATTTTTATAATAAGGACATGTGTGTGAAGATCATCAGCCCCCATCAGGCCAACATAATGGACTAATACATACCCTCTTGACTTCTGTTAGTGATGATTGAAAATTAAACTCGATTGAGTTTGTAGTACATAAATAAACAAAGTTTAGATTTTGTTACATTAAGCGGAGGACTTGTAATCTTAACCAGTCTTTTTTTTTTTGTAAGTCAGCAACACACCTACACTTAACACTGTTATCGCTCATGATTAATATACCTACTACAAATAGATAGAAATCATTTAAGAATAATAAGTCTCATTCTTATACAATTACTGCTAAGTAGTAACTAACTTATTAATGTAGTCACCTCGAGGTTGAGGCACGCGGTCGAGAATCTCGACAGTCGCGGGTTCAAACCCAAGCCACACATTTCTGACTTTTCGAAGTCATGTGTGTGTATTCACAATGAATTATTACATACTTTAAAGGCAAAGGAAAACATCGTGAGGAAACCTGCACACTTAATAAATCTGAAGAATTTCTTAAGTGTGTTGTCCGCCAACCCACACTAGGCCAGCCAGATGGACTAAGACCTAAACCCTTTCAGTTGGAGAGGAGGCCCGTGCCCAGCAGTCGGACGTATATGGGCTGATGATGTATTCTTATACACACACACACATAAGCCTTTATACCTGATTAAGCATGTTTTTTTTAAAACCAATATTTCGTGAGTTCCCAATAATGCCGTTTGCCCGGCACAAGCTCCTTATGTTTCTATTTAAATTATCAAACGGTAAAACAATAACACCCGTTTCGGAAATTGAACCGGGTACCTCACAATTACACTCCACAAAATGTGTGGCTGGACGAACGAGGTGAGTCGATTTTATATAACTACGTTGAAAAGTAGGTATTACATATAAGTTAATTTAAAATATTTATTACCAAGGCTCTCTTGATTAACAAACTTGAAGTCGGTTTTCCTCGTATTATTAATATTAATGACTGCGATTGTACTGTAAACATTTTACGACCATTTGTGATAAATTAAAAGAATTCGCCTTCGTTAAGCCGCCGTTTGGCCTGCCTTGAGATCTGCATTATTCAATTGTCCATTAACTCATATCTATTAATTACTGGTATTTCATTATATCAGTATTTATACTTTTTGTAAAAAGCCATCCCTTAAATTTAATCAAATAGAAAGCCTTTATGGAAATATAAATTTGTGAAGAAATTTTGTTAAATTTTGGCAGGGATGTATGGGATCTAAAAGATGGTACCTATTATATTTAATTTTATTAAAACAATGATTGATAAAATAAGCAAGAAGCTACGTCTTTTCTGTGGGTCACATAAATATTACCCACACGATTATATACAAAAACTAAAACGAATGGTAATTGAATGGAATACAGTTCGTCAATAATTTATGGACACTTCTTATGTTACTTGAAACAGACACGCGTGCCACTCATATTGAAAATATGAGTATATAGTATGTTTACCTATACATCAAGATTTTAGTTTTACTTAACGATACTTTCTGAACATGAGTGAGTACATGATAAAGTAACATTAAGGCATTCAGTAAATTAGTCTATAATTGTCTATGTCACCATTTTAATTACAATGGTGCAGATGTAAAAAAATACTCATAACATATAATATTCATATTAATAGTGATAATAATACTGTTCTATAGTAGAATTGGATCCTTATTCGCGATATTAATAGAGCAAAACGGCGAGTAAAACAATATTAGCACTGATTGTATTATAAAGGACGCAGAAGGATTAGTCTGTCCACGCTGAGTTAATGTAATATGTTCTTAGCGAATCATTTAATAAATCAAATGTTAAAGTAAAGATTATAAAAAGTAATTTGATCAAAAATATTAATTAATCTACTATGTATGTTATACATGTGTTACTAACTTCCTACGACGTGGTTTTTTTTTGGGTGGAGCGCTTTGGAGTCACTTGATAAGGAGTATTGTTACTTGCACAGAACAGTTTGAATAAGACTATAAAGGAAATTCAGCACAACGAGCGTGCCGAACCTACGATTAGACTATCATACGTTTGACACGGTCGCTTCTTAGTAATTCGGTTTGCGTGTCTATGTCTGTATAACTAATCATTCCAAAACCTGGTCTAGTCTGAGAACTAATAACATTATCTCAAAAACAGTTTCTCTGACTAAAATGGAATAAATTATCTAGTCCGACTATAATCTAGTACCTACATTAACTAAGTCACTGGCCAGTCGGTTTTGCCATGTGTTGTATTTAGATTGAAATATTTTTGAAATATGGTTACCAATCTCGTATCTCCATTTTTTATAGATGTTCCTAATAGGGCAACTCATAGCCGAATGTTACTAAATAGTTTAAGTTTCGACTTCGCAAGTAGGTTTATCAAAACTTAATACAACGGCCAAACTAATAAATGGCGAACAGCTTTGTTATTTAAATTGTATCATAAAAATAAGCCTACAATACAGCCTTGCACTCGGTATTAGCGAATGGTAACTCGCTAAATAAAAACGTTAATTGTTTTCGATTACGCATTCCCTGTACCGGAAATTTGTATTTGTGGTTTTACATTTTCCTAGTTCAAAAATCGCGGTGCTATGAAAACAATCCACAGTTTAAAGTTATCTAATTTTACAATAATAAATAAACGAGATATCTAGAAATTCACTCACAGTAGAGTTTAAGTTATGTAGTTTAAGCCCAAATACTAGTTACTAGGTAATAATTATACAACAGTTTAAATATAATAATTGTATTTAAGTGTAGTTTTTTTTAATATAATTATGAGAACAGCTTTACTTTATTTTAGGTAGAATTGAGTTCTGCGGATTAAAGATGTACATGAATCAGAACGGAATCTATGGAAGCTGATGAAGATCATAGTCGGACTAGATAAGTTATGTAATAGACTAAAGCTATGCTTAATATACTCGTATTATTCACCGTTTAACAAAACATGATAAACATCATCAAGTATCTTGTCGCTCTATTTGCTTCTCATTCTATATGTATAAGGCCATTTTTTAACGAGAGGAAAGCCCTTTAAGCTCCCCTGTTCGGTACCTCGGGGGAGTCCGAAAGGGGTATGTCGGGGTCTCTGGCCTTCCAACTCGGCGCGCAGAACAATAATTGTCCGCTTAGCTGAGTTGGGTCCCTAACCAAAATCCTACGCCAGCATACCGACTAAAACCTCTCGGTGACCATCTCGCGCATTTAGGGCGGTTTTGCGGCATCTTAGAGCGAGAAGCGCCCTAAATGGTCCGCCTCCGCCCAGCGCACCGTCCGATTGTGGACTCTTCCAAATTGGGAGGGCTTGAGATGCCCTCAACTTACGCTTTTTTGGACGTTCACCTCTTGCATGTATAAGCCTATGCATGTCCCACTGCTGGGGACGGGTCTACTCTTCAAGGGAGTTAAGCCTTAGCCACCACGCTGGTTTAAATGGGGTTGACGGACTATACATACACAAGAAATCCCTCATGAAAAACCCTTAGGTGTGCAAGTTACATCACAACTTTTACCGTCAGTGTTAAATTCGTTATGAATCTACGACGCTATTCATAGAGTAACTGAAAAATACATCCAGAAGTCACAGCGGACTCACAAACACTCATAGTTATGAATAAGTGCACACATGTTGGATTCAGCGAACAACCTCACACGTCAAGTGCTTTTGAACTTGAATCGGCCCTTGCATCGGCTCCTCTTGGAGCCTCATTCTTAACTAGGCTACAAGTATACGCGTGGATTCCGAGAATAATGAACTGGTTGGGAATACCGCTCTAACTTTGGTAAATTTTCCTGTAATGTATAAAAATGCGTCTGAGAACATTCTGGATATTTAGTACAGCCGCGTATTTTGCGGATATAAACATTCCATTCTTGAGAAATTTATTATGTTATAATATAAATTTACCATAAATTACAAAAAACATTTTGTGTAGGCAGTACTGGAATACATTTTGTAGTAATTGTAACAAATCAACCTACACAACAACTACAACTTCTACTCCAGTATTCTTCCTTTTACAGTTCCTGGCCGTTGACAAATTTTATTGATGGTAACCAATAGTATTTTTTACAGCTATCTTTGATTTTGATATACATAATATGTACAATTAGGCACATAATTTTTTTAAAAATTTCGTTGTATATTTTTTTTCGCCGTAGTTCAATAGCGATAAATTTAATTTTATTACTTGTCAATGCTTTATTGCAATAAAACTTACATTTGTTTAAGTAAGCAAAGCGATAAGCGAACGGTATAAATTTTTGTCGATAAGAAACATAAATAAATTATATATTTGTTATTACGGTCAACTAGTTGCAATCAAATGGCCTTTTAACAATTCGCAATATCGAAAAATACGTGGAAATATTTTTTTACCACAACAGCTTAAAATCCGTCAAAGATAGAGAACGGGCCATGAACAGTACACAGACTGACAAACGTTTTTTAATACCTCTCAAGTTGAAGTCTCAACATATTATAAATTGAATATCCGAAAAAAAGGTTGTATATTAAAATTTTATCGCATTCATAGATTGTTGTCATTTAGCGGAAGCACTATCTTATCAATGATAAGCTGATAATTATAATTGAAAGTGAAAATTGTGAACGCACTTAACCGAGTGACGTCACAGATATTATCATTTTTTTGTGCGTTTGTATCTATTTCAAAGGAAAATGGTTTTAAAACTTTGAATGTCTGATAGCGGCATGAACGGCTTGTGAACCTAGGCTCTGGGTCTTACTCAGGATTAGGTAAAGCTTTGATTTACCTTTACGAAATTCTCAGTGTAAAAATTATAATAATTATTAACAATAACATACAAACGTGGGTTTTGGAATGTAGATGACGAAATGAGTGCGTACGTACACAAATATAAAAGCGGACATATACACCAAGGAGTTAGGCGCTTCGAAGATACCTAGGTACAGATTCTAACAATAGATTATCCTTTGTGTACATAAATCGTCTGACGTAATTAAAGAATACAGTAGTGCTCCAAATACCTTACTGCGACTGTTATGTTGAGCCTCTAGTAGCTGTGTAAATTAAGGACTTGCTCTGTTTAATTTTTATATTGACATCGGCTAAGTTCGCGATTACTGTATCTATTTATATAAAAATTAATGTTTGTCTGTATGTCATAGAACTCCTCTTAAACGGCTCGACCGATTGAGATGATTTTTTTTGTTCGAGAATGGTTTAGATTCACAATTGGACCTGATAGATAGCGCCGTTGTCGGTATGTCAAGCGGCTGGACCGATTGGGATGAAATTTTCTATGTAATATTGCAATGGGTCCCTAGATGATTTCAAAACACAATTGGACCCGGTAGGTGGCACTGCTGTCGGCATATCGCTTAAAGCTTTTCCGGGCAGGACAACGTCTGCCAGGACAGCCAGTATTTAATAAAAATACTTCTGATAAAACCTTTATGTGAATAAATCGTGAGCTATATCTATAACTTTAACCCAGGCGATATATAAACATATTACCAGAGACACGTGATAGGATTACGCGTGTGGTCTGCCGAAACACAATATCGGTAGCCGCGGCTTCAAATCCCAGGCATACTGATTTCTGAAGTTGTATATTACCTATACATAATGAATTAGCAGGTACTACGGTAATGACACTGCGAGGAAAATATATTTTTGATTTTTTTCTACCAACCTACACTAGGCGTAAACCTCAAAATTGCACACGCAAGAGTTGTCGTCACACCTTCCAAGTAGATACACTTAACCGTTACAACTAATTACTTTGGTTACGAAATATACAGTTTTATTGTATTCACTGAATGTCAAGTATGGACATTTGCAGTCAGTGCGCGTACTGAACAAACAACGGCTCGGTTATCTCCTAAATTACTCGATAGTAAAATCCGTTATGCAGATGTGACAAGTGCGGACGTTTCTAGTGAACTGTACTCGCGCACACGTAAACCTTGCGCTACACTTATGCAAACGAGTTCTGTTACTTTTACGTACAGTAAAAAACTTAATATGAATGTTATACTAAGGCGCGATATAGTGTAACAGAAAGGGAATAGAGACTACATCATAAGCATACTGTGTACATATTGTACATACATCCATCGAGTTGCTTAATTAAAATAAATACACCCAACAGTCACATACATGGTTCTGAACTCACACTAAGATACGGTTTTATGTCGCGGCCCGCAGGTATCAGAATCTACGCGAGACTTTTCGGTCTCTCAACACCCAGACCCGAAACAAATATTTGTGGATCACGCAAACATTTGTTTCGGTGCGGGGATCGAACCCGCGGCCTCACTTTTCACAAGCTAGTGTCTAGCCAACTGCGCCACGGGGCTGTCCGCAGACATTACAAATGTATAATGTAATAATGTTAGGTATTTTATCTAAATATGAAAATGCACACGTATTAATAAATAATAACAGGTATGTTGGTAAAAATGTTAATGTTTTACAATACTGTTAATCTACAGTTATTTAACTTTCAGTATCAATAATTTGTATGGTTATTTGAAGAAGGAAGGTCTTTCTGGAAAATATTTTCGTGTGATGTGATTACTATCAAGCTAATTTTAAAAATTTTACGACGCACGCTAACGTCAAGGTTTCTAAGAAATATCCTTACCCGGACATTCGTGTAATGATTGAAGCGCTTGCGATTCTCACCCCATGTGTGCGTATGGCACATCCTGTTATAAATACTGTTCAGGGAGACACTATTAAATAACATGTGTTTTTTATAATACAACATCGTATTATATGTGGTACTGTTTGGTCTCTTAATTACGAAGCCTCAGGTTCGATCTACATGTAAAGAAATTATTGATCATGATATTTCGTTTCAAAATACGTGATTGCTCCGCGATTGAATCATTTTGAGAAATTGTTTCTTTTTCAAAAGTCAAAGGTTATAGTTATAGATCGATTTATTTTGGCAATATGCATATAAGGAAATGGCAAAAATTATTACTTTTATATTAACGACGAAGTTTTTTTGTGATATTTACCTGTTACAGTAACTTAATTGGTACATTTCAATAACGTTAATTTTTAACTTACATAGGTATTCGCATACATGCAAGACTACATACATTTCAATTATAATGCAATTGATATATTTCTGAGAATTACAGTCATTATTATATCTGTCATTGTTCATTGGCGATTGTTACAATCTTAAGGTAACAATTGATATTTGCTCCCTTTCAATAGCAAGACGTGGCAATGCTACTAATGTACCTAACTGATACAGTGCGGTGCCATCTAAGAGTAAGAGATGAGTCTAGAAATTCTCGTCATTATTCCATTACGATAATGTGGGGATTTTGTACTTCCACTGACTTTTTTGATGAAGTGATTACTCGTTATTAGGCCTGAGCAATGTGATGCGAATGTGAAAGTCTCAATTCGCACATTTATGAATTACGGGTCAATTTATGTTTATGTAAAAGTACAGCAAATGAGAAAATTGAGGAAATCTGTTGAATAAACACAGTTTGTCGACCTCTTTGTTACGAAGGGCGTGCTGTCGGTCGAGAAAGTGGTTGCGAATTTGCGAATTTTTAGTATTATTTTTATAAATATCGAATCGTGTCTATATGTTCGATGGTCAACTGGCGTATTAAAGACAATTACGATGTAAGCTTACAAGTTTTATGTTCGCATGAGAAATTTTATCCGTATAGACTTCTGTTGAGTGTGTGAAAAATGTAATTGGAAACCATCCATGATGTAAAGGTGTCCCAATGTGGGTAATAAGAATTGTTATTGCGTTTTATTACTCCATATGTTTGATTTACAGTTATGTTTCGAACTTATTTGTAAAAAAAATTCATTAGTACGCCTTTTAAGTGAACGTATTAAAACAAAAATATTCTATATCTATTCAAATTTCCACGCAGCCACAAGTGCGCCAGAGATAATAAACAAATTAAATTATTTATATAAGCTATCAGCAGGTATAAGCAAAGAATTATAGCCCAAATTAAACGAATATGTTAATATTTGCGCCGTATTTTGAATATAAAATACCCCATTTGCTTTAATTTGAAATTCTAATACAATATCACCATTATAAGTTCGTGTATGTATTTACAATAGGACAGGCAAGCGCTGTAACTAATGTATACATTTCTTAACTAGTATTTCAATACAAAAGTAGAATTTATATTGGCATATGATATTAATTTCACGAAATTTGACTACTGTTTCTACATAAGATAATAGAAGCTTCCCACATGGTTTTTCTATCCTTGAGATAAGTGGCGGGACTTCCATAGAAGCCCAAAAGCGTTAAACGTTAATTGTGTTATGTCTAGTTTATATTTGCTTATTGTGGGGTATTTATTTATCAAATTACTTTTGTTAAATAAAGATTTGAAGTTTAAAATTATTATTCGGAATTTTGAAAGGCAAACTGGGCTTTTGGGCTTCTTTGGAAGCACCGCCACTGCTTGAGATGAGATAAACCATGATCTCTGTGATTTGGAAATCACTTCATGGTAAATGGAATAAAAATGGAATTTACTTAATAATATAGATTGGACTACCAAAATGAAAAATAATACTAGTATTATTTTTAACTACCAAAAACTCAGAGGCTCGAATTTTGACCATAACATCAGTGATTGGGTCCTCTTTAGATCCACCTAATCACTTAACTCAAATCTGAAAACCTTTTGAATTTTGCCTTCAAGCTGAAGATTAACACGTTAACCGCCATGGTGGGTCAAAATGACCGGCAGGTCATCTACCCATTGGAGCCGTGGGGGGTCAAAATGGCCGGCACGACAGATCCTAATTTGCGAAGCCCGTTCACGCCGCAGTTTGCAAACGCGGCGTATTAAACCATATAATATGACCGGCGCGGCCCCTACCTATAACCACTTGGTTTTTGATTTTACCAGCACTTAAAATAGAGCCAAAATAATAAAATATCGCTACAAAACTTTTAGTTGACGATGAATGTGTTAAGATAAAATTATTGCACAACTACCTAGATACAATATTGATTTTTTAAAAGACTTTTGAAACAGTAAATGCAGGGAATCATATTGAAGCCATTACTAAATTACAGTTGGTTTTCAGTGTGCATGCAACAAGTGTTTACGTTATATGACTTTTTAAGCGCATGTTATGAAGATTACAATCTATGGAGGTGATAAAATAAAAAGTATAATTGGAATCACCCAACTTTATAGTCAATTAACTGTGAATTAACAATTAAGATTGAGTTTTGTGTATTATTAATGGAAACACTTGTCTGCTCTGAACTTTTAAGTGCAATTGTCAAATAAAGTTTTCTACTTTTTTCTTGATGCTTTTTGTTTTTGTTTTGTCATAAAAGTTATCTTAAATGACTATTTTATATTCAATGAGTATTTTTAACAACATTGATTATAATAGGTAGGTATAGATATTAAAAAATAACTGGAAATGCTAATGTTATGTATGTATGTATTTCTAAATAAAAAAATATTATAAAAAATAATATTTAAGAACAAAATGTTCATTTAACTTTGTTAATAGTTTATAAATGGTTTATATTGCACCATGTGATGAAATTGTTGCTAGTGTTTATTTTCTTGCATTCAGTTTGGAGTATATTGTGAAAATTGAATTTGTTTCTTTTTATTGTAAGTGTATATTTTTTGACAAAATATTTATAACACATAAAAAAAATATGTGTGTATGGAACTATTGCCCTTTCTACTAGAGCTTCTTTTTTATAGAAACTAAAATCTGCACAGACAGTGTTGAAGGAATAGAGTGTTTGACACATTTATTTATGTTTCATTAGTTTACCCTCATTTGTTTTATGTAATGTTTTTTTGCCATTTTCATAAATACAATAAACTTAAGCAACAGTTTACAAGTTATTACAGTATATGAGATTTAAAATAATGTTTTTATAATAAATTAGTGAACATTGTATTATTGTATACTTGCTCACCTTGTCAAGTCCTCCAAAAACAGTCACATGTGCATACATGTTATAGTTATGTATCTAGGTGTAAATGATTGTACAATGTAATGCACACATTGAGGACAGAAAC
Organism: Hemaris fuciformis; assembly: GCA_907164795.1. NCBI lineage: Eukaryota > Metazoa > Arthropoda > Insecta > Lepidoptera > Sphingidae > Hemaris > Hemaris fuciformis. Next base: position 12,761,498 of record OU015438.1, on the reverse strand, counting down.
AGTTCTAGTAACATTGTGATAAATAATTATTAATGAATGTAAATGTTACTTACTTTTTATACACTCTACAGAATGAGTTGTTGATCCTCTTGTCTGACATATGCCGTCTTCGGTCTTCAAACAGATCCTTAATAGCCGTAACACCCAACACAAACAAGACGGGCAGCATTGCCACCTCTTTGCCAAATGCACTGATTGCTGGCACCCAGTTCAATAAAACTATGAATATAAAGTACACATTTGCAATCCTGTGGAACTGCTCAAACAGATTCTTGGGTAAAAACGAGAGCAGGGTGTACTTTGTAGTCCTGATTTTGTTATTACACCTGTGTCCATTGGGATGGTCTTTTGGCGGTGTCTTATCGGGCACTAAATGATTGGGTATCACTATGAGGTGGCGGTTGTCGACGGCGGGTTGCGGCCGCCGCAGCAGCCAGAAGGCCGCGCGTCGCCATGGACCCACGACGGAAGCGCGTCTGATAGTGTAGATGGAGTCGGAGCGCGATGCTTGTCTGGAGTGATGCACGCGCACGGAGCCGATGCGCGGCTGTGCGCTGGCGGGCGGCGGCTCGCGATGTCCCGGGGGCAGGATGAAGTCGGTGCGGCTGCTCGTGCGGCTGTGGCCCGGACCGGAGGCGGGCCGCCCGCCCTCGCCGATCTGGCCGTGCGAGAGCGCTCGCTGGTGACCACGCAGCGCTGACTTGAGCGCTGGTCTTGCCGTAGCGGGGTTTCCTGCTAGCATCGGCGTGCCGCCGTGGCTGATAGACCTCGAGTGCCCTTTCGCTTTGGGAAACAAATACGTTTGCTCCGGTGCCCCTGGAAGACATGGCACCGTCGACGGAGTCTCTCCACTTCCTTCTGTTGACATTTTTATACATCTGAACGGCGAACAACCCAATTTGCCCTTTCATTTAAAACTGTGTCACCACACCGTGTTCATATATCGTATTTAATGCTGGCGATTTGTGGAGAACGTGCGGTACGATTTCAAACATATGGTTAGAAATCATCTGTTCACGGATTCACACATTACTGACGTACATATTCTCGAAAAACTAAAAAAGACGAGGCGAATTTAAATAATACGAGTGTGATGTGCATTTTTATGACTGTCGAAACAAATAAAACTAGTATTATTTGATCGCCACGGCGCGAACAGTCGTTGTGTGCACAAAAGAGAATAAAACTCAAAAACAACTAGACGAGCGACTGACACTTGCTTGATTTGACAGAGGCTGAGGGGCGTAGCGGGCGGGGAAGCGAAGTTTTAGTGTTGTGCGATACGTTAAAATTTATAAAAAAATTAAATAATTGGTAGTTTAATATCGAAAACAAAACAGATTAATTTATTTGTATACTCTTTAAGTGAAAAATAATCGCCTTAGTTGTAATTAACGCTATCATTTGTTCTCGGTTTTATTCATTTTCATATATCAATAAAAAAATGGCTTTCAATTTTAATTAAATAAACTTAATACGAACTCCAAACCCAAGCTAATTTTCCCGCATTAAAATAAATTTGCAGGCATGGCAATTAAATTATTTATTATGTACTGTATTCAATTATATTATAAATTTCAATGGGATTTAGATCGGGATCGATATTTATGCCTGTTTTTGTTAAAGAGCTTTTCATTGTTCTCTGAATTTAATATGCATTGCCGTACCAAGGGATGGAAAAAAGTTATAATAAGTCAAAGAGGAGATTAGTGGACATTATGAGAACAGATAAAGAATTGAAAATAAAATAGCACAAATGTAATTATGAGTGTCTAATACATAGTATGTATATTCGTGACCCCATATTAATATACTTTCCTTTTACGTAAAAAATAAATTTTGTTAACGTCTCCCGATAATTTCTCATCTAGTACATCACTAGAGACATGTCAAAGTCATATAACGTTTGGTTACACACATTTTTTTCTCTTGGCATATCTATGTACCTCTGTGTCTACCTTCATGGGAATGTTTTTTAAATAAAATTTATTAATTATATTTTGTAATGATGCCATATTTCATTGGATTATGAAATTTATATAATTGGATATTTTGTAATTTAAAGCACAAACATACAATTTTAACAACCTTCCACTAAATATTTAAAAATGGCAACATTGATGTCCAATATCATTCGTTCTTTTCATCGTTCCTTTGCAGTCGACGTCATCGATGGCGGACATATTCTTTCCGACATTTTGACATTTCTCCCCCGGTTAGTCACTTCGTGTTGGAATAAAATCTTATTTATACTTTCACCATGGATGAAGAATACGATGCGATCGTTTTGGGTACTGGCCTGAAGGAATGTATCCTCAGCGGCATGCTGTCCGTATCAGGCAAGAAAGTGTTACACATTGATCGAAACAAGTATTACGGAGGAGAATCTGCGTCGATTACACCGTTAGAGGAGTTGTTCGCAAAGTTCAACGCACCGGCACCCGATGAAACATACGGTCGAGGTCGCGACTGGAACGTCGACTTGATTCCCAAGTTTTTGATGGCCAATGGGCTACTGGTGAAGCTGCTCATTCATACGGGCGTCACCCGATACTTGGAGTTCAAGTCGATAGAGGGCAGCTACGTATACAAAGGCGGCAAGATCTCCAAGGTGCCAGTCGATCAGAAGGAAGCGCTTGCGTCTGATCTCATGGGTATGTTCGAGAAGAGGCGTTTCCGCAACTTCCTCATCTACGTGCAAGATTTCCAAGAGGAGGATGCCAAAACCTGGAAGGATTTCGACCCGAGCACTGCCAACATGCAGTCGCTGTATGACAAGTTCGGACTGGATAGAAACACCCAGGATTTCACTGGCCATGCTCTTGCCCTGTACCTTGATGATGGCTACCTGCAGCAACCTGCGATTCAAACTATCCGTCGCATCAAACTGTACTCGGACTCCCTAGCTAAGTATGGTAAGTCCCCCTACTTGTACCCCATGTATGGGTTAGGAGAATTGCCCCAAGGTTTCGCACGACTCTCAGCTATTTATGGAGGCACTTACATGTTGGATAAGCCAATTGATGAGATTGTATTGGGTGAGGATGGAAAGGTAGTTGGTGTTCGTTCTGGTAACGAAGTAGCAAAGTGTAAGCAGGTGTATTGTGATCCCAGCTATGTTCCTGACCGTGTTCGCAAGCGTGGACAAGTCATCCGTTGCATTTGTCTGTTAGACCATCCAATTGCTAATACAAAGGATGCTCTGTCCACACAAATTATTATCCCCCAAAAGCAAGTGGGTAGGCATTTTGATATCTATGTCTCTGTGGTGTCTTATACACACCAGGTTGCCGCTAAGGGCTGGTTTATTGCCATGGTGTCCACTACTGTTGAAACTAATGATCCAGAATCTGAAATCAAGCCTGGTCTGGATCTTTTGGGCCCAATTAGGCAGAAGTTTATATCTATATCAGACTATTATGAGCCAATTGATGAGGGCAGCCAGAGCCAGATCTTTATCTCAGAGTCCTATGATGCCACCACACACTTTGAGACAACCTGTTTAGATGTGCTCAAGATATACAAGCGTGGTACTGGTGAAGATTTTGACTTTTCTAAGGTAAAAGTCGAGCTTGGAGAGGAGGATCAGTAAACATGCCCTATTCAAATGTACATTGCTTGTTAGTTTTAACTATTTGTTTAAGAGCTGTTCAGGCAACAAACAATATGTTCATTAGGGATTTTGGGTACAGATTTGTAAGAGCTTAGATGTATCAAGTATTGTGCAAATGCTCCAATTCCAGTAAGTGATTGTATTTTTTTTATATTACCAAAAATACTTCAAAAATATAAGATTGTTATTTAAAGGAATTTATTTGTCATTTTAATAATTGCTTTTATTATTTTAAGTATACAAAGCTATGAAACAATCTGCACAAGTGAGGTGTTAGATGTTAATTGTATCAAATGATATGCATTCCATTTTGGTACATTATTTGATCCTGTAATCATATCATGTTTGTGACTTGTCAAAATTCAGATATGAATGCTCACTATATCTATATGTTCTGTGTAAGATCATGAATAAAGTTACATTATATGACATACTTGTTTTATTTGTGGTTAACACCAATAATATGAAACCATCTTTGTATTTATTTAATAAATAAAAAAGTCAAGGCATTAGGCAGTCTGGCATAAATAGTATAATTAGTTACTTAGAGATCACAGATTTAATTTCATTCTTATGCTTATTTATTTATAATTTAACAAATTTCCTAAAATTTGTTAATGAGCAATCATTACAAATTTAGTACATATTTTAATGAATACAAATGATCATCTCTGCATCCAATGAATATATAATCACCATAGACAGCTGGTGATGAGAATGTTTCATTTGGTAAGTGATGTTCAGCCAATATAACACCAGTTTCAGAATCAATAACACATAGTTTTCCATTATTAGATACAGCTAATACAAGCTTGTCACTTAAACCACATGGTGTGGAATATACTGGTGATGTGAGCTCAGTCTTCCATGTAATGCTTGGCTGAAAGTTCTTAATGTTAATGCTGTATACCTTATTATCGTGACAACCAAATACCATTTGCCATTTAAGTTTTTCCACTTCTTTTATGTATATTGAAGAGAAAATGTTCCCTCTTGCGCCCTGATACTTCCATATCTGAAACATTGTAATAGAATATATGAAATAAATATTCCAATAAGATTTTGCCAGCCTTTCTTTAATGATGTTATTGCTCACCTTAATACCTTTTTCGACGGTTCTACAATGAATTTCACCATTGACTTCAGCGAACACTACGTATTTGTCATTATCGTAAAGAACAGGGCTTGCAAATACTGGACTGCTCAATGTTCCTCGCCACGCAATGGTATTAGTTTTTATGTGGATACTTGCGCAGACACCCGACAAAGTGCCTAACAATACGTATTCATTTTTAGCGAGTACTAAATCTGCTGATATTGCTTGATCACCGACTTGTATTGTGTCCTTGACAGCTCCGGTCTAAAAGTAATTGTTAAGCATTTTTATCGTGAGTGTGTTACATGAATAATGTATTTTGCTGATATTAGAATATAATTGATATTTGCGTAGATAAATTACTCATTATCAGTATATAAAAGTAATCATACCAATATATCGATGCAGCGAATGTTTCCGTCGTATGCAGCGATATACACAATTCCGTCTAAGCACGTGGCTTTACTTTTTATCATGGAGCCTATGGTAGTCCTCCACAATTCTGCGCAATTTTCAAGTGTAAAACACAATACTGTTCCATCGTAAGTGCCTACCACACCACAAGGCGAAGTCATCGGCTGTTTATAAAAACACAGCACAGAAGCTTCCACTCTAGATTTCAGTGTTATCATACCTAACAAGTTGCCGCTTATTGCTTCCACTACAATTATTTTACCTGAATGACTGCCGACAGTTACGTATAGATTACTGAAAAATAGAAATAAACAACTTTTATCATGAAATACGATAACTATCTATGTCCATTAAAGTAAAAAAATATTTATATATTTAAATCTTGGAAGATTAATTGTCGTTTGTGAATACCGTAAGGATTATTGTATACAATGTTTGTGCTTAAAAGAAAAAGTTTAATGCTGCAAAATTAGTACAAATCAAGGTCACAGTGGCATTCTGTAGATATATCTTTTAAAAGCATTGAACTACTTACAATCCATGTTGAAACAATACTGGAGAAGCATCAACACATTTTCCAGTATTATAGGTCCAAAGCACTTTGAATTCTACTGGATTATTAACACTGATTATACTAGTCTTCTTATTGGATGTGCAACCAATACTATGAATAGTGTCTGAGTTAGACCTAGTTCTTTTTATTTTCTTTTTAATTTTTGGTTCTTCAACACATAATTCCCTCTGAACTATTTGCATTATTTCTTCTATAGTACTCTTTTGGGACATCAAGTAGGGCAGCATTAGCTTCCCAAATTGAGATGTAGCTAACGAAAGTTTGTTACAAAGTGATACAGCAAGGAAGGAGGTGCCACCAATTGAATAGAAATTTTTATCTTTTATTTCGTCATAGGAGACATTTCTGTTAAGTGAAACTTTTAATTCCTTTATAAATTTTCCTTTTAAAGTATCTAGTGTATGTGGTGCCACTGTTACCTTTTCAAACATTTTACTCAATATTTGTTTGGATATTTTGCCGTGGCGGTTGGTAGGCAAGTTGTCTACTCTGACAATTTTGTCCGGCCAATTTTTATCATCAAGCTTACATTTTAGGAAGTCGGTGAGCTCTTGGCAGCTTAGTGTTTCAGAAGAAAAATACACCACAAGAAGTGATGGCTTAGGCAACCACAGACATGAACAAGTTTTCACTCTTGGACATTGCATAATAGTGGATTCAATCAACTGTAAATTTATTTTGTGTCCAAATCTTTTTACAACATCATCTTTGCGACCTCTGTAATAAATTGTACAATTTTTTATTTCACCAATGTCACCAGTATCTACAAATTTTAGTGAGTTCTCTTCTTCGCTGCCCTTAAATTTGTTCAGTAAAAAACACTTTCTTGTATTGCTAACTGTAATACAAAAGAAAATATTTACATTCACAACATAAAGGGGCATGAGAATGGAAACAACATTTGTAATGATAACCTTTATTATAATTACTCACCTAAAATAATTTTACCCATGTTATTATTATCTTCAGTTGGTTTCACTATAATTTGTGTCTCTGAAAGGCAGTTGCCAAGAGGCACTTCTCTATCGCATACCACCTTGTCAAGATCCAATTCTGCAGCACAAGCCCAACAAGACATTTCAGTCACCCCATACAAAGTAAATATTCTAGTTTTATTGTTAACATCTTTCAATTCCTTTAATCTTGTTACACTGCATAGTGGTTCACCACCTAATGCTAAAATTCTAAGTGAAGAATGAGCACTTAAAATTTTGTTTTTGAGGTCTGCATTAGTTTGTTGGAAGAATTTTGATGGTGTTGTTTGCCAAAATGTCACAGAATTTTCCTTGCATTCAGGGAATAATATATCTGCTCTCTCTGGTGCTATGAGAAGAGAGGCTCCATTTGAACATGCAAGCAAAATTTCTATCATAGATGGATCAAAAGTGAGTGGTGTTGAAAAATATATGATATCCCGTGGAGTGATATTAAACATTTTAGTCAAATCATCTATGTTAGGTTGAAGGCATTGTATTGGTACTTGAATGTGTTTAGGCTCTCCAGTGCTCCCTGATGTCATGGCTATGAATGAATGTTGAGGCACATATTTATTGTTCTGGCTCACTGGATCACAATTGTGGAAATTGACATTCAGATCAAATACAGACACCGTTCTGTCAGGCTTCTTGCCAAACAATTCAGAGGTGTCATTGGTTTCTTTTTTTTTTATTGTTATTACCACAGTAAATTTGATGTCATTAGTCAATGTCTCTATATCTTGGGATGGATCCAGAAACATAAACGTTGTACAGCATTTGTGAGCTCTGTAAAGATAAAAGGCAAACAATAACTGTTTGATTTATTTTTTCACAATTTATGGACCATTGTTAAATTGTTACGTACGCAGCAATGACACACGGTATGATGATGTTCCTTTCGGACACAAGCCCTATGATCCCTTTGTTACATTTTAATTGCTGTAGATTTTGCGAGATGTATTCACAAACCCCGTAAAGCTCTGAATATGTATAGTTCTTGTATACACCATCTTCATAAAGTCTCACGGCGACACTCGATGGGTACTTAGCACAAGTTCGCACAAATACATCGTAGTAACCGCGTTTTACCTTCATTTGGTTCTTTATTAATATATTTTTACTAAAATTTTATCAATATCAAGTTGCGGCTTTGTGAATAAAAATATGTAACAGCATTGTCTTCAGGAGATGGATGCACGGTATTCTGAGATATTACTGTCTCCCGATGAATATTATCATTATTAAAATTCTGTAGAAAATGTTTTGTTTTTCTCCATTACAATATCGATCGGATCTTAATTTTATTGTCCACTGTCAAAATATTAACTGTCAATGTCATATGTCAAAAAGGAAAACATGATGGGGCTCACAGACTATAAAGTAGTATTCGGCATATTTGGGCACTATACAATAATTATATAAAATATACTATAATAGGGCTTATATCATTAATAAGCTAAGAGATTATTTTTTTGTTACTATCATATATTTTCGTCTTATTAAAAAAAAATACGTCTACTTTTCACAAAAAGTATGGCCTCTATTGCTCTTGTCAATTGTTTTAAAAACTTAAACTACGGTTTTGGCGGGAATTTTATATGTCCGTTAAAATTAAAATTGCGTTATAGTTAGCGTGATACTAATTGGAATCTCTAGTCAATTTTTATTTGAATATACGCAAATGAAATAAGATCATAACCCGTCCATTTATATTTATCGGTTTATAAGTCAGAAGATTTGATCAGGTAGATAGTTACATAAATTACTGAAAACATACGCATTTGTATACATATTTTTTGAAACGTATCTGTGGTTTTAATAAGTCTGATGTTACTTAAATTCCTACGAAAGGAAGTGATTTTGTTTGTTGTTCTTTGACACGGAACTCCAGTGCATCAGGATCAACAATGGCACGCACATTGACACGCAGCAGTGAAGATCAACGAAGCTAAGGAATCCTAGCGTATGTTTAACGAAATTAATTACTTATTATAAATTATATATACAGGAGGAGTTGGAAACACATAGTCTTCATTTTCCTCTACAGTAATTTTATCAGAAACTAATACTACAAATATGTCCACCGTTTTTATCACTTACTCGTATTCCTTCGTGGACTCAATGTGGACGATATCGGAGACGAAATAAATGCAAGCTTATGTTGTCTCAACATCATTTTTCTTCCAGTATTATTTCAATAATCTCATACTGTTTTTATAAACACTATAAATATTACTTTAAGCACATTTAATATACTTCATAAATGTAGTCCCATCGAGACTTAGGACGCTGTCAAGTCATGTGAGAGTTAGGGTGATTGGATTGCGCCCATGCTTTTTATTCTGGAAGCTTCATCAACGTAGCTTTAGTTTAAGAATACAGTATTTGCTGTTTTATGTAATGACATTAATATATTATATTTTACACTTGGATTCAAGTGTTTCTTTATATAAAGTAAAATGGTTAATGTTATTTATTACTACAGTATTTTCTTTATAATATTCATACTCAAAGTTTTGTTTTTTGCTTATCGACATATCTTTTAAAATTTTCGTTTAGAAAATTTAAGATACATATATTCTACTTGAAATGAATTCAATGAACGTTTATTATTTTAAGCCATTCCACTAATTTGTTTTTAAATATCTGTTTCTGTGATATTTTTGAAAAGTTTTATCATGAGAGGCACCATAATAACCTGTTCACATTTCTTCAGAAGTAAAGTTGAAAACTTTTTAAGATGTATGAGAATTTTGGTACGGTACACTTTACATGCATCTAAGGGCAAGTTTGTCTGCTTCAGGACAACCAAGCGCAGAGGCTCTGCGGCGGAGCTGACCTAAAAGTTGTTCGGCAAACGAACGGGCCCAATCAATTAGGGGCGGTCAGCGATCCGTCGGAAAAGAGGGCAGCGCGCGCGCTCTCTAAGGAAACTCGGAAAATGGTAGCGGGGACAAAGCGGGGCGGGGCGCGACTCGGAGGGTGCGTGCTCGAGAGGCGCGAGCGTGCATCGATCGCGCGGGGCGGCGCTGAGCGCTCAGTCCGCCGGGGCGGCCGGCGAGAGCGCGCGTGTGATGCGCTGTCGCTGAGATGGCCGGCGCTCGGGCGCTCGTGGCCGCCTGCTGCTGCTGGTGGTGGCTGGCCGCCGCAGCCGGTAAGTACTCCTCATCATAACTAACCCGAGGCGCCGCGTGCTGCGTGCCCCGCACCGCAAACAGCTGATCGGCCGGTGTCCGCGCCGGCCGCGCTGACACTTCACTTTTCACGCTTTTCTCCGGAGTTACGTTACTTACGTGTTATTGTAGCATGTCAAGACGGCGGCCGTAGTGCGTGTGTGCTTTATCCGCGATCACCCCCGTCGCGTAGGAGCCGGAGTTTAATGACACATGGGGTAAATGTTTGTTTTAAGTGTAGCGCTTTAATTAGTTTCCCTCGTGACTTTTTTGCACATGTCAAAAGTTTGAACTTTCGTGCCGGTAAAAACTCCGTTAAGAAAATTTGAATTAACGACGACTGTAAGTTGTTAGAGTGCGGTAGAAGGTCGTAGTGTATTGCGGCGGGATGTTGCGGCTGTTAGGCCGGTCGGTAGTAGAGCACGCGGGGTTGTCGCCAAGCGGCGGAGTCCGGCAGGCCCCAGCTCGTCCTTGCCTCGAACTAGTTAAACAAACTTCGATATTACGTAATACGCCGGCGACTAAAGTGACACATCTGCGTAAATATTGATCATAATCACGCCACTGTGGCCTGAGGAAGTCGGGATTACAGTGCACGCGTGCATAACATAACACCTGCCGTCCTTCCGCGACCATCTCCTTACACGCGCACACACATCCACACACACTCGCCACTCGTGTGTGAATACACAATACCATTTGTCATTTGATATTTGCCTTTTGATATAAAAATTTGTGAATTGACCCTTCAAAACTCAGTAGAGGAATTTTTATTTACCTATGGTTTTCGATGTATATTTTGTGTAATGACTGGATTGTACCTATAAAGGTATTTTTTTGTATGAACTGGGTTGTATAAAGTGAATACCATATTGCTTGTTAGTAGTATTTCTTAGCCGAAATGATGTAGATCATTAAGATTTATTTTATTTTCGCGACACATCACGCAGGGTCAATAAATCCAGTTTAAAAGACATCAACGCGTAGTTTTGTGACGTTCATTTTTTTGGCTATGACGTCTTATAACCGTGTGTATATTATGGTCGCTGAAAGAATTTTGCATTAATATCTGTAATCGCAGCATTTAAACATAAATTTTGATCTTTAAAACAATATTTAAGTTATGGTATTTTATTCATGTATTTCATTTTCTAACAAAGATATAGAGGAATTTTAACTGTAAGTTGACCTATTAATGTCAATCATTCGATGTCACGAATTGACTAGTAGATGCGTCACGAATTAAATATTTACGTTATAATCAATTATTTTGATGAAACATATAACATTAATAATTATTTCTGTTTCACATTAAGGAGCATATACATATAATTCATATACAAAAATGGGTTTTAATGACATTAAAAGCATAGGCTTTTAATGTAAAAACCATAGGGTTTACTTTAAATATATATTGTAATGTTAAATTCATACGTGAGTTATGTCAGTGCTGAGCAAGAAATTATTTTTAACTCTTTTAGCCATACATTCAAAGTCATGGCATGCAACGCTAGTTTAATATAGATTTTTGACTAACCGTTATCTCAAAATCAGACTTGCAAAATTTTTCAGAATGATTTCCATCACTTATTATGAATCCTCGTATAAATTATTATGACGAAGTTTTTAACATGGTATATAAACTTTTTACATAATTTTAAAGTATTTTTGGCATTTCTTTAAAAATTTTGCGTATGTAACACACAAATTGTATGGTCACCCGACATGAGTATGCATAAATTTATCAAACTGGAACATGGCCTAAGCAATAGTAACGCTATCATTTCCTTTGGACATTTATCTAGTCGTGCGACATAATCTCTCCCACTCCTCAGCATAAATTTTAGGACAGCTCGTTACAAGTCCTTTATTGATTTCCTTTTAATATTTCATACCTGAATTTTGATGTGCTGATTGTTTAAAAAGCACCTTTGATCTGTGTAGTGTGTACACATGTTTTAAAACTCTTTATGAATCTCATTTTGAGACATATATTTTCGCCTTTCGGACGTTGCTACTATTTACATAGTCTCTGCTACAAATGATGAGTTTGGAATCATTGGTATCAGTTATTCTATAAGTCAAATAGTCTGAAAACTCATTATTAAATTCGTGTCGAAATAAGCACACAGTCTGCTTAGTTGCGGTTTCGATGTTTCATTGCAATTGATAATTTAATTTAACCCATTCCCTCCCAACCGTAGGAGCCCGTGCTCGGGTTTGCAAAAAGTCTGATATGGATAAATTAATATAATATGTACGACACGTGTATGTGATCCAATGTCTATGAGATCTGCAAAGCTGCCACCGTAGGGGTTTCAAACTCGCCATAATCACCCACAAAAGTATGGCACTTCCTAGCATCAGCAAGTTACCATAAGGCCGGCACAATTGTGTCAACTGGTAATGAATAATTTAAGTCTTTCTTCCTAGTTGATATTCTTTGAACCGCACTGCGTTTACCGTCAGGAATCAGTGCGGATAACCATACTAGAATTAAAAAACAGCAGAAATTATTATAAATTATTTTTTCTTATAAAGTGTTTCCGCATTGTCTTTTAATTTTTTGCTTAACTTCAGTAATGAAGAGAGACCAATACATTACCATAAAAGGAAACAGAGGAAGATATGTATTAAACAGATTATGTTTTGATTAATTTGTAATTACTACTACGATGAATTTACCATTAATGTGGATGTAGTAATTTTGCAGTAACAAAATACTGAAACATACTTGGCAGACTTGTTTGTAGACACATTTGGCAGACAATGTCCATTCCATATTTTATATTTGTTGTCACAAGACGCAATAAGATCATAGCGAAAAATAGGTTAGTGCAAATTTAAATCTTTCTCATATATTCGAAGACGTAACTATTTGTATTATGTCAGTTCATTCATGAATATTTATGGCATTCATTTATTAATGACGTATTTCATATTTAATCATATTTATTGTAGTCATCGTCATCTTCAATGGTAAAATTATTTTTATAATAACTCTTTCATTGTTAAACACAATTTCACTGCAATCGCCATGAGATAAAGTTTACATTTTAATCGTAAACATTTATTTTTAAGTCGAACTTTGTCCTAAGAATTAATAACACAGACTGGTGTGATTTCTATGACGAATACACTAGTAGATAATATATGAGAACACCTATATACGTATGTATGTATGTATTTTGATTTTTTTGTACTGCCATCAAATTTGTAAAAGTAACCATAAGAAGATAAATTTATAGATAGGTAGGTTTTTGTAGCATACATTTCTAAAGTAAACTACTGAAAGTTTGAGTTACGGCTTTGTAATGAATGTGCTATTTGTGTCTAAACTTTCGCTAACTGCTCTATTCGCTGCTTACGACCTACAATAGGCGTGGAAAATAGGTGAACCTTGCCGCAAATTGTCTGAATCCTCCCCTGTTGGTTAATAGTTCCGAGAATCGTAATAGAATAACCATTACAATACGTTTATGATTTCGTTTTTCTTTCCCTTCGTACAGCAACGAGTAAACCATTTTTATGTTTTAAAAAGTACCTGTTAAGGTTAATTTACTTTCGATTTAATAATTCCGTTTTTGCTACTCAATAATTATATTCACACTTATTGATATATTACGAAACTGGGGTACTAGAAGAAAATATTAAGACGCAAAACTAATTTAAAAGTTACTGAACTTTCCGTAAATTCGGACTGTATATTTTACTAGAATTTAAATGGGATGTTAGCAATTAAAATATCTAAACTTACCCTTCTTTAGTAAAATTTGTAAAGCATTTTGTTCTGAGAATTTGAGAAATTCCCTCCGCCGAGGGGTTTTAAAGTAGCAATTTCGCGTTGGGAGGCGTCCGCAGTTCGCCTTACGTAAGCCTCAATACAGTTTCATTGAATTTTTATCGTTTCTCCCTCATCGCATTCGCCGCATTCGATTTTCGTGTTCTTCTGCTCTACGTAGCTATATGTACTTTATTGCAACACTTTTATGTGGAAATATTCTTCAATATATACATTTAAGAAGTAAGTGCAGATGTTGCGAAAACAGATGGTGATGCTAAGATGCGATGGTTTATGTAAAAACAGCCTTTAGATGATTTTGTTGTATTTACCATTCTGTTTAATAGGCATTATGCGGCATTTAATTAAGCTAAGTGTTATTGATCGATATGATTTCACCATGTCTTCATAGATTAGTGACACGATAACACGGCTTCCTAACCTCCGTAGCTATTTATACCGCTATAAATTGTTAGGCTAGGTTAGTAATCATGAAATTTTCATAGATAGTAAACATGTGCCACATCTGATTAACATGTTCGGATGAAATTTAAAATTATGACCAATAAAATTTATAGTTTACAGCGTGTATTGATTATATTAATTGTTTAATCTGCCATTAATCTTAACGTGCTGTGGAAAAATCTGAAATAATGTTTTTTGCAATCTCGCAGGTGTTTGTTAGTTTGGAACAAAGTTTAAACGCTATAATTAGAAATTACTAAACTAGATAACTTAGAGATCACGCATATGACTATTTATGTGGAGTATTTTAGTAGAAAACGTTAACAGCAATAAGAATAAACATATTTTTTTAAAATTTTGAAGTCAAAATCAACAGTGCGGATGAAACTATTGGTTAAAAATTATTTTAGATAAATAAATCTTAACACAAAAGCTTTTATTATATTTCCGTTTCAGTGGAAAAAAAACAACAACTTTAGCAGTCTTTTTTTATATTGAAAGTAAAAATTGAATACTAATAATCTCGTTGCGCCTCTTTAACCTTCAGGAACCAATTGTAGAGGTTGCACTTATAATCATGTGTGCATTCACGTATTAAACAATTATCATGCAGCCGCATTGGAATCGACCATGGCGGTATGTTCTTATCTTATCACTTAAATCTGTTTGGAGTGGATAATCCGATAATAGATAGCGGTATTGTACTCACTTGTGAATACGTAATAAATATCTGTTATCATATTAAATAACCCAAGTATTTCCTCATGTTCTATATTAGTCCATATTTATTCCCCGGTTCAGAAATGCCAACTCACCGGTTAAGTAGGAGTAAATTTTACTAAACTGTTTCAATATACATGCCCAAAATGAACCCGGCAGGTTTCTTCATGATGTTTTCCAATATCTTTCAATTTAACTTTATTAACCCATGCAACTTTGAAAAGACGGAGTTATGTGCCATGAGCTGGAGTTCAGATTTGCAGTAGTAAAGATAGATTTTAACTAAGCTAATTCTTTACCGAACGTTCACAAGAGGTGTACGTCCAAAAAAAGCGTAAGTGGAGGGCATCTGAAGCCCTCCCAATTTGGAGGAGTCCACAAATGGACGGTGCGCTATGCGGACGCGGACCATTTAGGGCGCTTCTCGCCCTGAGATGCCGCAAAACCGCCATAAATGCGGAGATGGTCACCGAGAGGTTTTAGTCGGTATGCTGGCGTAGGATTTTGGTTAGGGACCCAACTCAACTAAAGCGGACAATTGTTCCGCGCGCCGAGTTGGAAGGCCAGAGACCCCGATATACCCCTTTCGGTCTCCCCCGAGGTACTGAACAGGGGAGCTTAAAGAGCTTTCCCCTAGTAAAAAAAAAATATTTACTACGGATATTTAATAATATTGAGTTCATATGTGCATCTCTAGTAAAATATATCTTGTTTAGATAAATAAAATGAAATAGTAATCCTTACTAATATTATAAATGCGATTGTAACTCTGTCTGTCTGTCTGTCTGTCTGTCTCGCTTTCCTGCTAAAACTACTGAACCGATTTAAATGAAATTTGTTACACAGATAGTTTGGAGCCTGAGAAAGAACATAGGCTACTTTTTATTGCGGAAAAGGGGTTTTAAGGGGTTGAAAGGGGGGATCAAAGGTTGTATGGAAGTATTGTCATTTTTAAAGCGAGAAACTTGAAACTTATTTTTTAGGCTGTTGATTAGATATAAATAAATATGACATTCAAAGTATGTAAAAAAATTACCTTTAAGGGAGTAAAATAAAAATAGGGATTGAAAGTTTGTATGGAAATTCGTCATTTTTGAAGCTAGAATGATGAAACTTTTTTATATGGCTTTTATTACATCATTACATCATACATATATATGATATATATATAGGGGGAAGTCCCGTAACGCCGGATGGCACCTAGGGCCGGACACTCGTATTATTTCGGCAATTCCGAAAGCGAGCATTTCAAAGACCATTGAAAAGGAACGGGGGGACGTAGCAATAACGAGTGACGGAATGCGGTAAGTCAGTGACGCGCGTGGCAAAAGTGGGAGACGTTGTTAGCCATTTTAGGCGGAAGGACACTGCATCACATAATATTCAGGCGAGTGTTATAAAAAAGCATTTGTAATCAATTGTTTATGCTTATTCTAACTAAAGGTAGTGCTCCATTGGTATTCGTAATCAAGTAACATTTTTGAAGATTTCTAACCTAGTTTTTAAATGCAATATAATAATTCTATCCCCTAGTACAGGACACAAAGTAGTCCCTTAACGCCGGACAGAGAATATGTTAGTTTTTCTTGTCTGTATTTATACTTTTTGTTATGACTTTCATAATTTTTTATCAAAGGACAGAAGAACGAAATCAAACCAAAATGGAAGAGAAGAAAAAGAACGGAAATAGGGACCAAGCATGTTTACAAACTGCAATAACTAAAGTTATGACCAAAGAACTTTCTTTGAAAGAAGCTTCGTTGCGCTACAACGAACGCTGTCGAATAAAAAGAGAATGAAAAACAAGCTAGAGAGGAAAAATATATACCAAATCTAACTTTTAAACTACAATAGAAGTGGAAAGGTAAGAAACCAAAGGTAGAAAATCCAAAGAAAAAAAGAGAAAGCAAGCCAAAGGAGTAAAACCAAAAACAAAGGAAATAAAAATGTTAAGAAAATACCGTCATTTACTGAATCATCGCAATCAGAAAAATCTATTTGCGTAGTATACTTAGAGGATAACGACGAGGGCTGGATACAAAGCTCCAGTTGCCATAAGTGGGCTCATGAAGCTTGTGCTGACATTCCAGACTGTTCAGACACCTATATATGTGATCGGAGTCACATGTTTTAAAACTTTCCGATTCTAAGTGTTTTGATTGAAGTCTGTCCGGTACTAGGTGCCACTTGCGAAGAATGCGTTTATTCTCACCAAAGTTTCATTTATGTTTTTTTAATATGTTTATGCAGAAATTGCAATTTTGTTTGTTTATTAGGATTTTAATATTTGTTGAGTTACTTTAGTTGTCAATAAAGATACGTTTTTCAGAAAGGTTTTTAAAATTTTTCCTAAAAACCTTTAGTGTCCGCCACTAGGGGACTTCCCCCTACACAATATAAGAATTATATTAAAAGTTTTTTTTAAATCCCTTAATATGTTATAAATGAGAAAATAACTATACGACTGTTACGCTTTCACGCCTTAATCATTTGACCGATGTGAACGATTTTTGGTATGGACATAAATGGAACTCTGTGGAATAAAATAGACTACAACTTATTTTCTTTCTGAACCCAACCCTGTAGTCTACGCGGACGGAGTCGCGGGAAAAAGCTAGTATCTAATATATTGGTGATCAGTGAGAATATTAAATTTCCTTCTATTTATAATCCATTCTAAAAGCGTTCTCTGCGTTCAAAGGCCTACTGAAACAAACTGACTATGTTCCCCAATTCCATCTTTTGATTACTCCTCATAAATGTGTTGAGTTGTCTGTCACGAAACTTTATCTATTCTAATATACATATTTTGTGTGAAAGATACAGATAAAATTTCATTTTCAATGTGGAATCATGTTATTGCTATAAATTTCTAATAAGATTTGCAGCCCCGTGGTGCAGTTGGCTAGACATCAGCTTGCGAAACGAGAGGCCGCGGGTTTGATCCCCGCACCGAGACAAATGTTTGTGTGATCCACAAATATTTGATTTGGGTCTGGATATTTATGAGACCAAAAAGTCTCTCGCAGTTTCTGATACCCACGACACAAGACTCGCATCTTAATGTGGGGTCAGAATATGTATGTGACTGTTGGGCGTATTTATTACTTTAAGAGCAAAAATATTAATTTTTTAAGGCTGTATCGATATCTACAAGTATTTGAACTTACCTCCAAGCTCTATCACAGTAGAGTCACATCATCATCTCATCTCCTTGCCCTGTTCCCAATTTCATTTGGGGCCGGCGCAGTATGTTTCATATGTTCATTCACCCCTTTTCTTTCATATCTTCAGTCACGCACTCCATCCATCTTTTCCTTGGCCGTCCTCTGCTTGCCCATCCATCAACTTTCATATCCATCACCTTTTACATACGTATGATTAATCTCTCCTCATAACATGCCCATACCACGACAGACGGATTCCTTTCAGCTTTTCTATCACAGGAGCTACTTTCAGACTTCCTCTAACGTATTCGTTCCTCACTCTGTCAAACCGTGTTATAGGTACCACATAGACACAGTAGAGTCACGACATATATCAAGTTATATTTTTTTTCTTATAAAATGCGGCTTCACCATGAGATATCCTAATGTTTTACGGTTTAATTTAAAAATACAGTATCTAGGTACGGGGTTTATGAAAATTATAACTAATGTTCATGTTCGTAGATATTTAAACGAATCACGAAATCCAGTGTCTGGCTCCGGTTGACTTTCCACATTTTTTGCCCTATTGAGTTTAATATTTTGTAGTTAGAATTTACTCGGTCCAATTTAGCGGCTTATAAATTTATATAAACGTTATTTTTAAAACGTATGAAATTTTAAAAGCTTTCTAAAAATAATAACGAACTATGTCATTACTACAAAGTTTATTTTAAAACGTGTTAATGACATTTGATTTCAGAGGAGTTCATAAAGTAAAGCTTAATCGTGTCGTACAATTGATGAACACTAAATTTAGTCATCTTCTTGAATTCATTGCATAATTCAATACATATGGAATCAGTGCTGTTATACCAAAATATGTAACTGGAACGTACCAAAGTAATATTGCGACCGTCTCATATTTTTTCCAGTTAAACATTTTCCCGGAATACTGTCGTCTCGCATAGCGTGGGAACGTTTGGTTGAAACAGAATAAATACAAATACAATAACTTTGAGCCCGTTGCTATCGAACTATTGACAGTTGACACGCGCCTCTCTCTTCTGGGATCGTATTGTGTACTTCGGATCAAATAAAACGTGAAGCAAGTGATTATATTTGATGCTTTTCTCGTCCATAGGCAAAACTATGGCCTAATAGGTGGTGAAAAAATTCTAGGCATGGTTGAAATATTATTGGGTGTAATCTAGTACTTTCATAGAACTTAGAATTTTCATAAATTTTATAGACGCTATTGATTTAGACATTATTTAAAATTTGTTCTTGGAAATAAATATTTTCGGGATTATTTAAACTTCGTATATTTAGACAAAATAAAATTCCATTACCTTTATAGCAGCCATAAAAGGCGGTAAACAAACATAATCGATTGGAAAGTATCGTTCGGTAGTAAATATAGTATCGCTATATTTTTTATTGCAGCAATAAAACGTTGAAATAATTTTACTTTATTCTCGTAGACTGCTGTCCCATCGTAGATTTCGTTTTATTTGATTTAGTACCAAGGTTTTTTAAACGTGGTTGTGAAAAGTATGTTTTACTTAAGTTACATAATTATTTTAGGTGAGGAATATTGGGTGTATCAATAATATAATTTTGTTTATATTCAATTAAAAAATTGCCTGTAATGTATTTCATGCCAACATTTTACGAGTTCTACACGACAGTTTTGTCTACCAAAAGATTATACAGCAGTTAAAGAATGTCCTCGTTCCATGATAAGAAGTAAAAAGAAAGTAAAATCTCATAAGTTCATCGTTCGTGTCGGTACGGGTGAATAATAAAAGTAATGAGAGAGCTCGCGTGTCGCCCGCCCTCGTCGCTGCCTCGACTCCACGTCTAAGACCTTTACCTTCTGTTTAAATGCTACGGCATTTTAAACCAATAGAATTATTCTATTAAAAATTTTATTTTTATTGTCTACTCTCGTTGTATTGTAGTACAATATTGGTGTTGGATATCAGAGGATTATCATCTTTAAATATAATTTTTATTACGATTTAGGAACACGTGTCTAATGCATTGTACTGTTCAGTGTGATTTAGTGTTAGGTAACAGTCTTTCAACAGCCCCACTGATTTTTTTCGTATAGGGGTTTCTGCCTTGGTACAACAATTAGAGCTTTATATGAGATTTCACTTTTCAATAACCGT
Organism: Hemaris fuciformis; assembly: GCA_907164795.1. Taxonomy (NCBI): domain Eukaryota; kingdom Metazoa; phylum Arthropoda; class Insecta; order Lepidoptera; family Sphingidae; genus Hemaris; species Hemaris fuciformis. The sequence goes on along the minus strand of OU015438.1, from coordinate 12,741,362 downwards.
TTTGAAATGCATTCACAACCATTTCCTCTTTATATATTTTTTCCCGTATTTTTGCTAGGAATCATCTCTAGCGGTTTGTTTTTCTTTTTTATTACCTAGAAAGGAAGTTTATTTAAATATTTAAGTCTGAAAACCTCTGAGTGACATGAAAATTCTAACTGTAGACTTTTCAACAGTCTAAAAATAACTATCCGTTTAGGAGCTCAACTGAAGTTGTTGACAGTTTTTCTCAGGTCGTCGTCTCATCTGCCCGGAGGCGATCCACGTATTTTAAGCCTAAGCCTCCGCAGTTAGTCGCGGCTTCTCTGCTCTATTTTGCTCGCTAAAAAAGCTGCCAAACATGGAAATTAAAAGTCTTCAATGTTCTAAGTCTTTCCAGAAGAGCCAATTGATAAGATTTGCCTATTAGATTTTTTGTTTGCTTTCGAAATAGTCATTTATTTTGAAATACGTCTCACTACGAGGTACCTGAATAAGTAAAGTGTACATTGTAGAAAGGGCAATTCTGTCGTCTAACAACGGCACTAAAATATTCACAAGTTTGAACGTACGCAAAGTTCACCGTGTACACGAAAACTCCTAACTTGTTACGCAACTAGTTTGACGCAAATGAATATTTGAAAAAGTTTAGCCAGCGGGCGGTGTTGGGTCTTTACTACTTTATCGTGGCTGAATGTAGGTATTTTTATGGTGTTTCTCACAGTAAAACTCACAATGGACACGCTTCGTCTATGTATATGGGTCACGCAACAACCTAAAGCTAACGTATAAATAAAATCAATCAATACAAATATTATAAATTTGGCCATGGAGAGGCTTTCGGGCGTAACTGTAAATAGGCTTACGTGTAATAGGCATGAACTTATTATTTCCCAATCAATACATTGATGACCATGGGGTTTAATGCATTTTGTTGGGAGAAGTTTTTTTTTGTTTTGTTTTTCGTTCGACTTTCCGGATGAAATGATATTTATTAACAGTCTTAATCTGACACACAAGTTTAATATGACATATTTTGTTAAATCGAACCTACATAAACGGTAAGCCTCTTCTACAGCAGCCACTATATTTATTATAATAAGACATTCATCATAATAATGTGGTTTTTATCATCATCATCAGCCCATATACGCACTGCTGGGCACGGGCCTCTACAGCTGAGAGGAGTTAGGCCTTATAGACTATTAGTCCACCACGTCACGGTTTTTATATTTTCTAAAATGCGCGCTTTTAAAAATATATTTTAAACTCTTTTTTTAAGTTGCTGCTTCAACTATTGTAACAGTAGGTAACTGAAACGTGATATTCTTATATTCTTCGGGATAAATGTATATTTCTAGTAGTGTATTTTTTTCTAAACACGTAGACATGTCACTTATACAAGTATAAATCAAATAGACTCGGAAAAGAATATAAACGAATATGACAATGTAAATAAAATTCAAGAAAGTCGTATGATATTTATTCAACGTTTTGGCATTGATACTGATTGGTTTAGCGAACCTGCCCATACATTATGCATCATGGCGTTTTCCCTTCTAGTATCATGAAATATTGACAACTATAGATGTGGTAATAGCAAGTTGTTTTTCTTTTAAATATTTATTTGATGACGCCACTAATCTTTTACCGTCAGTGCAACCAAGTTCTAAGGAATCTTGGTATTGACGACAGTCAACAATCGTTCATTTACATTATTAGGGGCATTCTTGTAAGCTTGACGGTTTTGCATTGCCCCGTTTAATTTGGACATACATACACATAAATATGAAGCCTCGAGGTTTAGGCGCGCGGTCGAGAATTTCGGCGGTCGCAGGTTCAAACCCCAGGCACACACCTCTGACTTTTCGAAGTTATGTGTGTATTCACAATGAATTATCACTTGCTTTAACGGTGAAGGAAATCATTGTGATAAAACCTGCACACCTAAAAGTTCTTAGGAATTTCTTAGGTGTGTAGTCCGCCAACCCGCACTAGGCCAGCGTGGTGGACTAAGGCCTAAACCCTCTCAGTTGTAGAGGAGGCCCATGCCCAGCTGTGGGACGTATTTGGGCTGATTATGATAATGATGATGACATAAATATGTATTTGTATATGCTTTGTTATGTCAAATACGATAAATCGCTTATATTTCTCCAAACACTAAATAATCAAATTTAATAAGGAATGGGCAAATAATATTGAAAGATTTATTAAAATCATTATCATCCCAATATAAGGCAAATTATTTATTAAGCAAAAAAAAAATATTTTTCTTATCCTCTACAACAAATTTTTGTAAAGTTACGCCAACAATATAAAATTCTTAAGCATTGACTTATTTATCAAGGACAGAATAATACTAATATGATTTCTTATTCTGTCATAAAACTTTTAATTGACCTACCAGTAAAATTTTGAGTTCGTCATACAAAATGTCGCGTTACTCTTGACGAACTCCACTCTAAGCAAATGACATAGGTATGTAATTTATCGTGTTTTGAGACAGTAACTCCCACTGTTACATTTTTTAAAATGGAATATGGGATGACATGAAAATATATCGATCATTACTGACGTATGTAAAAAAGAGATCGACGATAGATAAGCGTTCGGGAGGTTGCAGGTGTCGCATTAGGCGCAATGCGGCGCTTCCACTAAATCTAGTTTGACCTCAATTCAAGGATACTCCGGTAAAGTCGAAGCCGCTCTAAAAAAATTCAAACTCTAAGAAAAAGTTAAAAAGACGTGCGCCGTCCCCTGTATTAAATTTTGGCAAAATTAGAAGATGTTTAAAATTGAACTGTTATTCCTCTGATTGATCTGCTGCAGACCCGGTGAATTTGGGGAAATTATTATTAAACATGCAGAAATAAAGATTCGTTTTAAAAATTAACACTCCAACTCGGTAGGTTATTGAGTATTTAATTTCTATTTTAACCTAATTAAATAGCTATCCCAAATATAGCGTTAGTTTACATGCATGGTCTCTTCGGTTGCTGGGCGACGGAGCCACGTGCTGTAGCCAAAAAGTACAGTATCGATCACCGACAGCGAGAACCTTATAAGCCGACACTCATGCGAGCGTGTACTCAACAAATACGAACGAGCATAAATTATGTACACTGACGCAATTAGGTCGTCTTCATACATGCCCAGTATTTACACACCGCCTTATAATTTAGGTAGATTTTCTTTTTAATTAAAAAAAAAATGAATGTAACGCGTGTCGTCCTCGACAACTCTTTGATTATTCAAATAATAAAATCTGTTTGCATATGGAACTGCGGCAAGATTTTTTATTTATTTATTGGGTGTAATCCAACTTTATTTTATTATATATCATTCAGCAAATTCTAATTTAATTATGTTGAGTGATGCTCATATTTCAGTTTAAATGTTTATAAATTTGTCATAAAATATATAGATTATATATGATTACATATATGATCAATACGAAGAAAGGCTCTTATCTTATTTTAACTTAAACTACAAATTTTATGGTACTTTAAAAATATTGCCATTTTGTTTTATAACGCTGTAAAGAAAATTGGTATGGACGTCGACGTATGTACATCCATTAGACGAAATGAATTTGTTCTCGAGAGGGTTCAAGGCTGCATTTCCCGTTTTTCGTAGTCTAAATATTATGGCCGAATGTTATGTTTTAAATCTTTATTATATTTCATTTTTATTTCTTACATTAACGTAAAGGTTACCCTGAGAAATTAAGTTACTTTTTAGTGTAGTTGGCTGGAGGTCTATTAGGATTGTCAAAAACCGAGTCGTACGATCTGCGGTTGCAGCACATAGTATTGGACAAACTGTACTGGGTAAATACTAAACTGTATTGTGTTTTGAATTATACGTACCTATTAGTTTTAAAATATAATCATAATTTGTCCTTAGTTTCATTTTACGCCACTTTTTGACGATTCATTTTATATCCTACTAAACTCTATTTAATTGTTTAGAGATTAATATATATTTTTCTAAGTATTCTGAGTGGCTGTAAGCACCACGATCTTAATAATTTTTATTTTTAATTAATCATATCATAATGTTTATTTCTTCGCTTTTAACTGCATGATGTTATCATTTACTTATGACTACAATGCGACTTGTTTAATTTCTTTTTTAGTCTTCGACTACATACATAATATGCATGCCTTATAGTATGTTACATAAAAATATTTGAAAGTTCTTTCATATGTTAATGTCCCAACCAGTTTATTTAATTATTTTTTCAATTTATTAATTTGAAACCTTTGTTGCTTATTAAACATGAATATTTTTTTCTCAAATCAAATCTTAGAAGCTTCGTGATCACAATCTCGAATCGTTATGTGAACAAAAATTGTGTTATTTATTCAGACTATTAATTATTGTTAGGTACATGCTTATGTACGTACATTGTACGCTACATTATCAAAACTGTTAATTAGTGGTTAACGGAATGAGAAATACTTGTACCAAAAACACTCAAGTATTATAAACATAAAAGGTAATTTCAGTAAAAATCCTCGTAGTCTTTGAAGACTTATGAAGGAATACGTAAAATCCCCGCGTGGAATTTCCAAGAAAAAATTGGAATTGTTTTTTTGGAATGTACATGTATTTGTAATTATTTTAATGATAGATTTTTATTATTATTACGTACTTATTAAAGAACACTTCTTCTGTTTTCTGACTTTTTATCGTTTGGTTTTGTTCTGCTACTAGTATAATATCGTCAGACTACTTTCGAAATCTATTAACATTATTCTCAATCAAACAAGAAAAATATCCACTTAAAGCAAAAGGCGACGAAACAATAGAGATATACTCATTCGAAATAACTTTTCTGCTTAGTGTATTGCAGCGAAGTTTCAATTGCATTCATCCCCTAGGGATAAAATATATAAACATACGAGTGCACTTAAATTATCACGCTCTTTTGATCCAATAGATAGCAATAACAATTTGCACAGATAAACTTTTGGCGCTTGTTCATACAAAGGGGTGTCTGTTTTAAATTATTTTTATGGTAATACGAGCCAACTACTTACAAGCGTTTGATCATGGAAGGAAAGGGGTTCTCCCCAAACAAAACAGAATGTAGTACGCAGAGGTGGAGGAGACGAGAAAAAAATGGGTCAGATAAAGATAACATGTATTATATGTAATACAAATTCTATGGTTATATTATAGCTGTTAGTACTAAAATGTAATATATGATTTTCTACATTTACTTATCAGAACCCTCTAATAAGCATGACGCAGCGGGACGTATAGGCCGGTACTGCACTTTGTTAATTAAGGAAAATAAGCTAAATTAATTTACAACACGTAGCGGATGGCTCGTTGCGACAATGAGTTGGACCGATTGTCCGTCACGAGGGTTGAAATAAATTCACTTTTTCACACACGTGGAGGGTTGGAACGAGGGTTGCCGGTGCCGACACGACAGGTTGCCACCCCTCGGAGACATTACCCGCGTTGCACACTATGTCCCGGTCTGTATGCTCCATGCGTAATATCGTATGATTTTATTTGACGGCCAATAAATCGTCGCACTTAATAGCAACGTCTCATGATTTAATTCGCGCTTAGGGGTGTTAAAATTTATTCTAATATAATCACTGAACGGCGGAAAGCGGGTTTAAAATTATTGTAGTGATGATTTTCTAACTATGACGTGAGTTGGATTTTACTCGTTCTGTTTTTGACGTGAATGTTACATATTAAGCAGTTGACACTTGCCGTCAATATTGAATTTCAGGTTGTTACTTTTTATTGGACTAAATTCTGAAAAATTAATGTGACATTAAGCACATAATAGTGTTTTTTTTTTTTGTAAAACTAAACTAGTTATGGTGCAGACAGGGCTGTGATTAATTATTATCCTTATATGACTCATAGCTTTAATTACTTGTTCAATATATTTGTGAATAAACTATAAAAACAAGGACATTCTAATTTCTAAATACCTCTCATTCATTGTTTTTATTGAAATAAAGAATGGTTAAAATTTCAGTAACAAAACGTAGATAAAATAAATTGAAGTCGCATAATAACTAAGGTACAAGGAATATTACAAGCTTGGTGACATATTTTGTTGAATAAATGTTGTATCTAAATGTAGGAAGCGTGTCCTATAAACCTGTGTACAAAGCGACAATGGTGCACACGTGGTCCGATAGCCCGTTATCGTAGTGCCAGTTGTTTGCTCGGGATTATCCGCCTGCGTCGGCCTGGCCCACTGTCAAGTTCAAAATGTCAAAGACTCTCCCAGTCGCCTTGTCGAAGGTTAATCTCAAAATAAAGGATTATGTGTTAACACTATGCAAACTTTTGCCGTGATAACACGAGAATTCCACATAATTATGTATTTTTACGCTTCACACGTTTTAAACATGCAATGATATAATGTACGAGTTCATATTAATATTTTACACACAACCATGAGTGATCACTCCAATAAAGAATGGCTTTTTGTTAGTAGATGTTTTAGTAAAAATTTCGCCTTTACATTTTTATCAATACAGTACCAATTCCGACTTCTCATATTAGTGCATGTTTTAAAAAAAGTTAAAAACAGCTTATTTTGTTGAAGCGCTTGCAAGCTGGAAATTGAAATCATAAGCCAAATTATTTAACGATTTGTTGACACTAAAAAATAAAATCTTATGCTGACTAAATTAAATGTCTGATGCGGATAGGTGATTGACGAAAATACATATTGAGAAAAGCGTTTATAGTAATACGAGTAGTAGTGAATAAAGTGTGATGTATCATTATACATGATGGTGTTGTAAATGTGGTGGTTTTCGGAACCGATATATATTCTAATCCACCGGATGTCGTCTGCAAGCAGTTGCTCAGAGTCGCGACTTGCGGCAGAGGGTATGTGAAGGACGCACGATATCAGAAATTCAAATGGGTTAGAAACGCCGTCATAGATAACTGTTGCACATGAATACTAGAATCAATAAAAAACTTGTACGATTTTATTCCTTTTGTATTATAATCTTTATAACATGAGATATCAGGTTTATTCTTTTCAATTTCTTTTCAATATTTTTTTCAGACGGGAAGCTACTTTTTAGAATTTAATATAATATTTATGCAATGCGAACAATTAATGTTTAATATGTAAAATGCCCTAACTTATTGGATTGCATCAATAATAAGTGAATGTTTAACATTTTTGGAATACCAGTGTATATGTAAGTGCAAAAACATTGTTGACGGCCAAAGAAAAATCGAGGGGCACCTGCTTTAGAAATGTCCAAAAGCATACGTAATGCGCTCATGCAATATGCAGTAGGTAATTATTTACTGCGCTACTCTAGGGCTGTTACTTCCCGTATAGTGAGTTTGCTATAAAAACACAATACAAAAATGTCAAATTGTCATGTCAAAGTAGGGAGAAGAATTTTTATACATTCACGATAAAGATGGTACCATGGTACCTTGGATTTAATCTGTGTATAGGTTTATTAACACGGTAAAGCATATTAAGAAATATGTTTTGTGCTAACGATTGAGGAACCGTATAGTAGAGTTAGGTTCGGTAAGCCACTGCGCGACACGCGACGGGGGCGCAGTTCAACGGCGCGTGTCCACCACCTGTCGGTACACCGGTTCGATTCCTGGCCACCCCACCCTACGTGACCGCCGGCGCCTTATTACCCGCCGCCGTATTCCCAAATCCAGCATGCATATCATCAAATTAGCCTAAAATAAAACCATTTCGTCTTATTGTAATTTTAAATCAAGTGGTGATTCAATTTACATACAGTTTCTTCTTCGTTTTTTCTCTTGAATAGTTTTTTCGTCTGTGAATTTACATTTTCATTCGTCTTCGCGAAACACGATCCAGTTATTTAAGACCGTTGAAAAATATTTCACAGCATTCGGACGTAACTGTCTTATCCGAAAATATTAGACTTTACAATTTGATTTATGTTATCAGGTGTTAAACTAATGCTTATACATGAGTACATAGTTTATAAATGAACAATTGATTTTAGATAGCGGAACGAAATACTTTTACGGCGTTCCAAGTATTTTTGTTCTGTTAAAAAAAATATGTGCTGATAAGAAAATCAGTAAAACTTAAACTTTCTTTGTGACATATGTAAAATACATTATGGCCTCGAGGTTCTGCAGCATTGTCGGTCTGAATGCTAGAAAGTTTTCTCCATAAGAATGATTAATGTATTTTAAATATTACGTAAATTCTGATCGAAGAATCTACAAGACCAGCTTTATAAAATAATGCCCTATTACTCTTAAAGAATGTCCGTGCATAGTGATATTCTATACAAAAAATACTGCACATACTAAAAATAGCAATGTGGCATTGTTTGGTTTAGTCATTGTGTCGGAGGTTTTAAATTGACTCTCGCCATTAGCACATTTAATCAGATAAATCGCGCCACATCACGCTACATGCTGGAATTATAATCAGATTTCTAACTTACACATGATCCCTGGGTACAGTAAGATTGCGTAAGTCGAAAATATTTGAAGGCTTGAGTCCAAAACTATTAGCATTAATGTTTTTGATGTTTCCCTAACAACCACACATTTTATACCTACGGTTGTTAGGAAAGCTTCATAATTTTAATTTTTTGTCGGAATTTTCTTTAACGCCAGGGGGTTTGTAATCACCTTAGCATTACCTGCCTTAGTTTCCGATCACGGTCTAAATACACTCTGTATGTCCCACTGCTTTTTTTTTTAATAAACTTTAATAAATTGATTTCAGCTATTCCACATCTGTGTATTTTGTGTTTTCCAAATTCAAGTTATCCTTATACGTTTATCTGCGAGGACCAATTTAATTCTGGGAATAACGCGTGATTGATAACAGATAAATAAATTAAGGAAGTAAGTTCATTGATGAAATAATGAAATGATGTTGTTAATATATATACAAATCGTACACAGTAGGTATAGAGTCGGTAAAAAGTAATATTTTACGTGAAGACTATTTTAGAAGTAATATTTTACGTAAATTATTAAACGTGAAGGGTTATTTAAAAAATATATTGATAGGACGCGTGCGACACGGGGTACTGGCACGCGCGCCTAGCATATGCCACGAAGCGCTTCGTCGCCCTTCTTATGGTTTGTGAAGTTTTTTTGTCCAAGTTCCGCTTGGGCTGACGTAATTTTGGCTTATTTGGTGTTCATGGTGGATGAGTCGTGTAAACTGTGCATCAATTTCAAATTGTGTTTGATATGGTTTAATATTCATTTTACGATACCTTTCTACCCCTACACTTTTTCATATTTTAATCTTATGCTTGTATAACGGTCTTCAAAATGCAAATTGGAAATTATAATTTATTATAACACCAAACTTAACTTATTTCACATTCTAATTACTAACACAGGATTTGATTTGATGCTATATTTAATAAATATAGCAGACATATGTATTATTTAAATATTTTAAATCATATTTCTACATTACACAAAAAAATCGTTTTATCAAACATCATCGCCAAACATAAAATCATTAATATTTATAGATAGATTAAAGTAAAGAAATTATTCTTTACGTTTTTCTCTTCAAATTTGAATGTTATAAATATAAAAACTTATAGAGGTGTTAAAAGAATAAGACACATTTCAAACGACCCCTCATTTATTAAGAGAGTGACATCATTACCGGTGCGCATATGGTCAATTTGGTGGGTAAATGCGACAGGTTTCGCCACTGACCACGTGTCGTCTCGCGTTACACGGGACTTCAATTAATTGTTATTAACCAGACATCACATCGGATTCCAATCGAGTAGTCACGTAACAAGATAGCATTACACACCGCGTTAGGTACCCATTCGGAAAAGTGCATGAGTAAACACATACTTCAAGAACTTAATGGACGTGTTTTTTTGAAAGTCTGACTTGTTTTTCAACAATTAAGTTATTTATTAAATTGAGCTTCCAGGTACGCATTTTTTAAATTTTTTAGGCTCTTTCTTTTAATTTTTTTAATCTTTTAAGCACATTCAAGAAATAAGATTTTTATAGAGACAATTTTTTTAACCGCTGCGATATTCGTTCCTAGTGAATGATATAAATTATTTCATAAATCTGTACATGTCATTTTACAAAAATAAATAACTTATTTTATAATACTAAAACAAAAGCTTCACAATGACGCAAAGCACTGATCAATGTAAATACATGGCGTACTCATTAATGTTAATAGCGCTATACATAGATTGAAGGCTATCAGTTCATGGTCTTTTAATCGCAATACTAGGTACCGGGAAATAATTTAAAATTAACGGTGAGGGAAAACATCGTCGGAAAACCTGCAACTGAATTAAATATAGGTCGATTAAAAAAAAACGTAATGAATACGAAAGAGAATAGATCGCAATTCGCAATACTTACATATCAAGAATATTGCACTTTACAGTAGTAATAATTATTAAACCGTTTAACATACTGCACAAACACTCACATGACAGAAATCAACATTTAGTTATTTTAAAAAGCATATTGTGTTCGTGTTGAAATACAATAAAGTAGTTCCCTCAATAAATGAAAATGTAATTGGTGTCTGCGAATATTTCCAAGTAGGACTGCCGAAGGGTACGTTATGAAAGTTCGCTAATTAATTGCTTGTTCACGAGTGACGTGTCTGAACCGCGTTTCGCATAGCCTAATCTCTCGCTTTAAGGATACTACAAACGCTAATGTTTCGCGAATATCCCTGCTACGGAACGCATGATAAATTGCCCCCGTAATTAGTTTCGTTTAATAAATCCTTAAGCGGTGACGTTTTTGTCGGTCGTTATTAAGGGCCTTATAAAGTCCCGCTTTGAGCGTAAAAACCGCATAAATCATTCCATTTACAAATTACTTTACGAACACGTAAAAACTTTCATCAATAAATTTTATGACATTGGATTAATGCAGTTTCTGCCTCTGGCTCGTAAAGTGTGTGTCGTGCAGTAGGTACAGCAAGAAAATGCAATTCCTTCTTTCTTCCGGCCATAAAACGTAGTTAAGACTTTTATTACGGGTATACCTTGCTTTTGAAAAATTTAACACCCGTTGAATCCGCTTGGATTAATATGTTGCAGTAGGGTAAAGTGCACTACAGCGGCTCGTATCAGATACTATCAAAGACGAATAGCGTGGGTGTAGAAGTGTTTACGATCACGTGGCAGATACGTTTTACTGCCTTCAGACTGTTACTATGTGCTATAATACTTAATAGTATAATAACCCGATAGGGACCTTTCTTATAGCCGTTTCAGTAGACGTTACTCATTCCTACGTAATACAGTTGTTTTATTAGGAAACTTCAAAGTTATTTAATAGGGATATGTCCTGAATTGGGAGATAAGCGAAATGCTACAGTTCAATTAAATAATGAATTCGGGAGCAGTTAATACATCGTAATATGTAAATGAGGTGGTTATAAAGGGACCCCTTTTAATTATAGTATTAGATATCAATGCTTTTGTTTAATAGAACATCAAACGTTTTGTTGTAAATGACTAATAAAAAAATAAAAGGGAACTAGGCAAATTAATGATTGTCGCCGTCTATACTTGAAATTAAAAAAAATAATTGCTAGGCTATTTACAATTACACTTCCATGTAAGGCGGCTTGCTTCACATAAAAAAAACAATAATCGGAAAAATATATAAATGTTTGTGGTCCATACAAGTGATAATTTATGATTCAGGGGTGGATCAATTAGTCTTTGTAGCACCAGAGTAAACGTCTCGTTTTTCGTTAATACCTATATTTTGTGAATACATTAGCTTATTCAGAACATCTAGTCTCTACCATATATCATTGTTATAAACTAATTTTTTTTAAAGAGAGAGAGTTTCTTGACCGTTTTTCTTTAGTCATAGTTTACCATCAGATCTTCGTGGTAAATTGCATTACTTAATCGAAGTTATGCATTTGACAAGTTATGAGCTTAATAAACTAAATAAATAGTTAAATAGTACCGGATCTTGCATCAATATCGACAGTACTAAATGAGAGACTACATTCTCACGTTGCCAACCATGTTTGTTTCTCCTTGTTCCTATAAAGATGGACCCTCCTATAACCTACCAAATGATAATTATTACCAATCCATTAATCAATCTTATAACAATTATCTTATCGTGTGTTATAATGGCTATATGTTAAGTTTTTAATGAAGAAATTTGTATGGACCCGTTGAATGCTCTCGTAGATGCCCTTTTTAAAAGTGACTTTTCATTTTCCATTGTAAATGTCTGCATAAATAAACAAAAGAGGGAAAAACAATGATACTCGAATGCAGATGTCAGATGGGCGGCAGTTTAAAACGAGAAAACCTTCGACAACGGGTGCACCGTGGAAGCAGTGACAGTTTACGAGGCAATCTGGAACATCTCGGTTTTATATGACGCGTTGTGTGCCGGAGGGTGGCAGACGTGTCGGCGTCATGACGGCGTCGTCGCGGCGCCGCCTCGTCACCGCTACAGCCTCCTTGCTACGAATGTAGGGCTATCAACCGATAACTTGCTTCGTTTAGCACACTACCGACTGTGATCGATCTGTCGATGTGTTTTATTGAATCTAAGAAAATTTACTTGATTTAATTTTGCATTAACTTCTGTGGGTATTATAAAAGATCCTTTTCTTTTGGTATTCGTTTTATAGTATCTATTTGTTGTGACTATTTTCTCTGTCTTTGTAAGTTGCCACACTTTGTAAGTCACAGACTACGATTCTGACATACTTTTTTTTATTTTCTCTATATCCACTCGTCGCCATAGCACCTGATAGAAAATGCAGTACGGTCCAAATAGTTAATAGAGTCAAACTTGTAATGAGCACATCTTTCGTGTCATAATAACTATACCGTCCTACATGCTACTATATATAAACAAGCTGACCCTAGAAATGGACACTTGCGAAAGTCACTCTAGTTGGTTTTTACCTCATACGCGGTATTAACGCTTTAAATTTAGGGAAGAAAAAAATATTTGCCTCTCAAAGTGACTCTATTGTTGATAAACAGTGTCTTGTGAGGTATCACCTAATTTTAAACGTCATTTAATAGAACAAAACAAAACACCTATTAGCTAATACAGATTATGCCTTTTGTCGATAGAACTAACTGTAGTTCTATCGACAAAAGACGATAGAACTACAGGTAGTTAGATTCGACGATTGGGTCGAATCTACCAGAGTACCGTGCTAAAAGTAGGACGCACATTAGTTATAGGCTATAATCGAATTCAAAACACTCGCGGTGGTAGCTATTTCGGAGTTTACACCTCATAAGTGGTGGTCGCTTTCTGTGAAGACACGAATACCCTTCAACCAGTAGAATATGCCTCCAGCTATCTCACTCACTGAATGAAACAGAACAGGGTTGCTTCACGTATCTTTTCTATGAAACTAACTACGGCGTGAACACCACTTCTACAAATAAATAATTATCTACCCTTATCTTGTATGCATAAAAACAATGCAACCTTCCTCCTATATTTATTGTCCCCTTGGCATAAATAAGTGGGTGCGATCGAGTAATCTTCGAGAAGTCGGTAGGAAAAAATCTTATAAGGTACTTAAAATATACAGGTGTCGTGTTCGAATCCCTTGTCGGACAAAATGTTATTGGGTTTTTTCATCAGAAAATCAGTATCAGAAATAAAAGGAAACATGGAATAGTTTTGTTATAAGAACGACAAAAGTATCAAATCAAAGAAACTTGGATCCAATGTTTCCAAATACAAAATACAAAAATATTCGGTGAAACAACCCTGCATAAGCTCTGTCATAGGCGTCATAAATTACAGCTCGTTTCGCGAACACAAGGGCTTTTGACACAATCTGAGTCGCTTTTAATTGAAGTAGACATTAAGAGCTCCGGATAGAGTGGGGTGTAAGCATTTGTAACATAGTAAAAGGAGCCAAACCAAACCCCAGGCACACCTCTGACTTTTTGAAGTTATGTATGTATTTACAATGAATCATTACTTACTTTAACGGTGAAAGAAAACATCGTGAGGACACCTGCACACCTTAAAGTTCTTAGGAATTACTTAGGTGTGTAGTCCGCCAACCTTCAGTAGGCTAGCGTGGTGGACTAAGGCCTAAAAACACTCTTAGTTGTAGAGGGGGCCCATGTCTAGCAGTGGGACGTACATGGGCTGATGATGATGATGATGATGAAAAGAAGCTGAATCGCTGATTTGGCACTTTTATCCGCTACAGAATTTGCACACATTTCACTATGTTATTAATGTAATTATTATGCCTTAATATTCAAGGCCTAAGATCCAATCTTGTAATAACACCACTCGTAATCCGAACTGCCGCGGAGAATTCATTGCAATGTATTATTCACTATCCACGAAATCCATTAGCCATTCCTACTGCAGTAAGTTTGAATAATGGATTCCACCACTCTACAATATGGTTTTACGTGCAAAGTAAATTTTGTGTCATAACATTTATTCTACAACGTCATTTGTAGCGCTAATTTGGAGCGGCTATAACAACCAACAATTAAATGGCTATTATTAAATGTCGTGTTCTATAATTTTGCTAACCGTAAATAAAGTTTTTAGAAAGTGACAAGTCTGTTTTATTTTGTTATAACATTTATTCGTTCCACTTATGTAACGTAGCGGACTTGGGCGGAATACATAGTATTGTCTCGTAGCCTAGTTATAGACTACGCCGCGGCCGGACGGGCATGCTACGCCTCGGCCCGTGCTCCGCGCTTTTGCTGTAGCGCTACGTGACCGGGTTACTGTTGATGGATTGTGCTCCGTGAGCGTGGGAAATTTCTCAACGTGAAATCCTCTCTACATCTCGCCACATTTCATTATTTATATCTATAAATAAAATAAGATAAACTTGTGTCTCATGTACATATACCGTGTAAAATAATGCACTATTTGCATACAAAATATCCGGCCCATATATTATCCATACAGAACTAACTAAAGCTTAAAGAGTTTTTTAAGCAAGTGTATAGAAAATAAAAAAATTGCAGCGAATTAGTTGAGGACATCATCCTTGACTCAGCCGTAGAAAAAAAGTAATCTGTGAGCCTAATACCGATTGCTAATGCAACCAAATTTCTCCATATCTTTCGGATTTATATATTTACTACTAAAGAGTAACAAAAAATGAAAGAAAAACGTGTTTAGATTTTAATTTTCTGTTCAAGAATATCTGGTTTGAAATAGCAAGAACTAAACGCGTCAGCGACGTTTGAGCATGGTTTATTGTACCCCATGAATTTTATTATTCCTCCACCAACTGACGCAGAGCAGTTAATTCGGTTTTACGTAACACAGAGGCTCCTGCGATCAATAGGTCGAAACCTTTCTCAAAATTCGGGCATCTACAGTACGAAATAGGCCAGTGGTATTTATGTGATCGTAACTTATTCATTACTAGCTACAATTATGTACAATTTACGGGTGGTTTGATTTCATTTTCTCTAATACGAGTGGCGATATTGCCAGTGTGGCGCTGTCTCGGCCGCGGAGATTAAGAAGTCGTAGCAAATAAATCTCAGCTGTAACAATTCCTTTTGTTTTTACCACTGTATAAATTGTTGCAGGGTTGATTATTTTCTTGTGTTCTGTCAGTTGTTGCGAACTATACGAGTAGCAGCGTAATGTTGCTGTGTTTTTTAATTCTTTACTAAGCTGCGGTTCCTATTAGTTAGGTACATTACGTAATGCTTCCTGCTCTTATATTTTTAAAGATAAGAGTATACGAGTATCTATAATTATATTCTTGTGATACATAGGTATTATCGGGCTGAAATATGCGTAGAAATGTACCACGTTTAGCATATACAACTGCTTTAATTGATGTATTGAAAAACATAAGTACCTACATACTTTAGTAAAAACTATTAACGTTGTAAGTTCAAGAACTTTTCAAAGTACGAGTAATCTAGAATAAGGATTAAACTAAAGCTCTTAATTTTCAAGTCTCTGCTTGTGTCAATTCTTCAACATATTTTCTTGTACGGTTGTAAAAAATAAATTGCAACAGTGATTAGCGAAGTCCATATATTTTGCTTACAAAACTTAACTTACCTAGTGCTGATTATAGAATTCTCGCACGCCATTTCTATTAAAGGACTGAGCAATAAATAAATTTGCCTTCCGCACTAATTGTCATTAGTTAATAGAACACATGAACACCTCTTTAGTCAGTCGTAATGTGTGTATTACCAAACAAAGTAAGGCTTCATGTTTGATTGAATTCTTATCAAGATTGAGTGGTTTTACCCCGGATTAGCTGTGTATTGAAATCGATTTTTTGAATGTTTGTATATGTTGTTGCAGCCACCGAGCTCGATCTGCTAGGCGCATTGTCGCTGCACAACACATCGCGCGTTGGCGTCACGGCCGCGCAGGGCATGCAGCCGCAGCGTACAGCTTACACGCTACAAGGTAATGCCTAACCACTACTGATTACTCAGATAGCTTGGATACCATCAAGGAGAGGGCTGACCATATTAATTGTTTCTTAGTGGTTCCGATTCTTGACACCAGATTTTTTGGCAACAAAAATCAATTTAGCGCATTAAAGACGACTAAAACAAAAGCTTTAATAACAACCAACCTAATAATTTCTTAGTGGTAATTAGACTACAAAACCGATTTTGATCCTCATTTGAAAAAATAGTGGTAATTATTTTGATTTTTTACATTTAATAATGTTTCAAAAACCTCCTCATTGTCATTGTACAAATCTTTATTATTCATTCATAAGTCGCAAACATAATATATACATACACATCTTACAATGTCTATTACAAACCCAGTAACATAAAAATCCATCAACGCGAAGTAAATACAAACAAACCCGACTACGACGAAGAATAATAGAGCTGTAATAACATTTATCTTTCGTGGGGAAGTCGGAAGACATTACCCCGACATTAAGGAAATACGCTTATCATACATCATTATAACGTGAACTGGGACTCCACCGGGCACTATGGAAATGCACCTTTGCATATCCTTTACATTAGTATTTTGCACTAGTATATCTATTCTTGCGTAATAGTCATCATTTGTCAATAACGTAATTGTTATGTCTCAAATTCAATTTATCCATAAACCAACTCGAGCGACGATCAGCTGTGACAAACATCTTACATAATTTATTATGAGTAATATAAAGTGAAGAAGTACCGTCCCACGTGGACGCTTTTCATCATCATCAGCCTATATACATACGTCCCACTGCTGGGCACAGGTCTCCTTTACAACTGAGAGGATTTAGGCCTTTGTCCACCACGGTGGCCTATGGCAGTTTTGCTGACTACATACCTAAGAAACTTCTAATTACGAAAAGTCGAAGGTGTGTGCTTGGGGTTTGTAACTGCGACGGCCGAGATTCTCGTCCTCTTGCCTAAACCTCAAGGCCATCACTACTTTAATATTAATAATTACATAAACGCTTTTAGGAGCCTTGATAACAGTCATTAGCCATAATCAATTCATCAGTAAAATTTTCCCCACACAACGTCTTCAAAACTAAAAATCTTACACTCTACTTACTACAATCTAATGCAGCAGTGAATAGTTCACACGTTAGTACAATAAAACTTGACTGGTAGTGAAGTGCGAAAAGCACAGTAATTGCATTCGCACTAATGGATTATAAACAATATCGCCGGCGGAGTGGCACTGCGTTCCACCTGCAGCCATTCAGCTGCCGCAGACATCCATTAGCGATGAAGCTGAGCACTGAGCCGCGCCTCTTTACATTTTAATATTGCACTTTATCGCGTATCACTTATCGGCGCTAGCATTTTATTCATTCACTTTCCATATTTATTCAGTTAAAACTCGGAAGTGCAGTGGAAACATTTATTAAAGTATTAATTTTAATATTATGTTCGTTTCAAGTTAAAGTATTTGAACTTTTCAGTCTACTCTTTAGTAATAATCTACGTTTTTTTTATATCATCATTATCATTGTCAGTTCATATACTTCCCACTGCTAATTACTAACCTCCTCTTTATCTGAGAGGGGTTAAGCCTTTGTCTAGCATGTTTGTCTAGCGCGGGTTGGCGGATTACACACCTAAGAAGATTTAATGAATTTTTTGATGTCTAGGGTTCCTTACGATGTTTTCCTTCACCGTTAAAGATGCGTGGTGGACTAAGGCCTAAGCCCTTTCAGTTGTAGAGGAGGCCCGTGCCCAGCAGTGGGACGTATGTATATGGGCTGATGATGATGATTAAAAAAGTATATAATTCACTGTTATTGCGGAGTGTAATTATATCACATTATGCATGTATCTTTACGCCTTATCCATATTGGGGTGAGATATGCATCTTAATTAAAGTCGCCCTCGCATCGCAATCATCTATTTCCGAAAACAAGCAAGGGAAATTATACAACGTGCAAACCATTCATCAAAATGTTTTAAATATTGCATTGAAATAAATTTTGGCTCCGGTATTCGAAGATGTTATTTTTCATTCGAAATAAAAGTTACAATTAGGTGAGCCTTCGCCGTTCCACTTTAAAATTAGATCACGCCAATCCAATCGTACTGAATACCGACAAAACTTGGCACGGCCATAGACTACCTCCACTGCAGTGTCTTTTTATCTACGAAATATGATTTTCAAATATGAAATTGTTATTTTTAGTTAAAATTTGATTTTTATCTTGAAATGTCTGACTCCAGTGCAATTTCATTTCAATACAAAAAAAAGAAATTTAACGAAAAGCACTATAGGTTGTACGCCAAATTTTAATTACCTTAACTTTACAAAATATTGTTTGGAGTTTCATCCGCCGTTAAAGGCGGATATTATTTTATTTACAAATACAAAGGTCGAAGGTCCTCTGTTCCAAACTCAGTCTGCTACGAATTAAGCTTACTGCGAAAACGTTTGGCAAAAATCTGTACTAATATTATAATATGTAAGTAACTCTGTCTATATGTCAGTCTGTCTATCTGTAACTCTTCCACGCCTAAACCGATGGACCGATTTGAATGAGTTTTGATATGGAGATAGATAGGCCCTTGAGAAAGGACTTATGGTAATTTTAATAACGGGAAAAGGCAGTGTTCACAACAAGTTTTTGAATAATGAACACATGCATTCCTTCCATCGCAAAGGGGTGTTAATTGTTGTGAATAAATTAAACATATTTTTTTACTTGCTTTCGACGACAGTCAAGGGATCAATAGAGGGTGCCCGTCTATTGTGCATTCCCTCCTTATTGTTTGACTTGGGTTGCTCTATGCACGTCGGGGAAGACGTCGGTTTCAGGAAGTGCGGGGATGCGGTTCAACAGTAAGGGTTCAATTTGGATGAATAGGGCGGGCGAGGTTGTGACCTTCGAATATGAAAAAGAGCAATGGCTTTTCTTTTACAGACAGTGATCTAAGGCAATTTAATTGTAGTAACATTTTTAAATATAAAATTGAAAACTGTTGTCACAGATTTAAAAATAATATATGATTAGGCATTTAAAATATATATAGAATATCAGAAAATCATTATATTTCTCAGGCATGAAACTTAGGAATTAGCTTTCCTTATCCATATTTACGGTTTCGTATAATTTTTATAATTTCAAAGAGTCAATGTTTAGTAAAAACGAACTAATCATTACATAAATTTTACTATAAATACAACCACTATAATTAGAAACACATAAATATAACATAAAACTAGTCCCTACGTCGTTGCTTATAGTATTAAGATCCGCCAAATTCTAAAGGGACATCTGTATAACATTTAATTGTTTATTGGACAATGAAATTCAATCCGGTTGTTGGAATCGGTGAGATCTATGTGTGTGATGTTAATGGTCTGTAATCCCCGGCGGATGGCATGGCGCACCACGTCGATTCCCCACAAACGAATGGCACCATTATCGACGCGGCGAGCATTTATCCACCCGGCAAATATCCGTAATCCCCGACTGCGGCCAGTGATTAACTCGCCTCAATTTGCCCCAAATTTTGTCACAACCAAGCAGGGTTGCGAATTATTAACACATTGGACATATGTAATAATAATTTGTTTAAAGTTTACATATTTCTACGAATAACCATGTTGTGATTCGTTATGTCTTGGACTTGTTGAAAGAATTGTTTTAAATGTTATTATAATACAAATTTTAGATGGCGAAAATTTTACTTTTAAATATATTATTTTAATGTTCAAATATACATGACGTCTGCATATTTGTTCTACCCACAATATACTTACATAATGAAGAACAAGCAAAATCGTGTTAATCAAAAAAGTACGTACCAAATCCGTGAGATTGCACGCGCAACCCTACAGTGCCAGTAAATTTTGTCGCATTTCACTTACGTGTAACGTAATCCTCGCCATTAGTCGACTAGAGTTGCGTACACTAACGTAATTGTCGAAGGGTGTTCGCCCTAATTTGTGGGGATGCCGCCGAGGGCCATATTGTCCCGAGCGCGTTCAAGTGTCAAACGTCAAACGCATCACTTTTGTCAACGCCGCGCCGCGCTCTTTTCTAGAAATAAATTGCAATTGTCAAATCCAGTATTTTCGGCTAAACTCCCCATTTATTATAGAAGGCAATTAAGAAAAAAAAACGTTAGAATTGGTAGCTTTTTAAATATTATTTATTATTTCTGGCTAAACGTCATATCAATCAGGAGTTTATAGTATTTTATGTCATAATCAAAGACAGAGCATGCACAAACAATTTTTGTACCTCAATATTAGTGGTAATCACACGCTAGTGCTCTAGCGTTTGGTTGTGGATGGCTCGACCCTAGTGGTTATCTTAAAGGAGATGAGAACCCTTCTACACTTTAATATTGTATTAGTTATGCGACAAAGTCGGGATCCTGTTAAAAATGACTGTTTTCTTCTAGAAGTCTACATTAAGTCCAACAACAATCTTGTGCATTCCTGCTCGGTGTAAATAAATGGTTCTACTATTTAAGATCAAACGACGTTCATGTGACGTTTCTTGACAATGCTATGAAACCTCTGTAATACTCCAACTGTTAAGTAAATGTCTCTTGTAGTTTTAATAATATCGACACTAAATATGTATTATATTGTGAGATCATGACTACTGAGTGGGCAAGTGAATCTTAGGTATTTTTTTAAATATATTAGGCTTTGTAGATGAAAATGCTGAAATAAGTATATGTAACGTCCCTATAGCATGAGGCAACTACAAAAACTATGAATTTATGTGTCTCGTTTTCATATTAGATTACCTAAATAGTTACGTGGGTGCTCACGCAGCCATACGTTATCAAATTAATGAAGTACCTGTTTGTATAATTAATCAAATTGTCAATTACTAATATTAGGCCGTGTTAGTGCGACATGTAGGTTTTAGTCACCCAATAAAATTTCACACAAATGGCATAAAATATAATGCTCTTTAAGTAACTGTTTCGTAGAACGTGAAACCGTATAATTTCATTGTGAACTATGTATCTTCGCGTGTGTATGAGTATCACATTTTTGTAACATAGTTTGGCGGTTGTATCTCAAAACAATAATGTACATATTTATTACTTTTGTATTTGGTCCTTAAGCCTTTATTATTACAAAAAAAAAGACAATAAAATTAAATGTTATACCTATTATTTTAAATGTGTTTGATGAATTTGAGAAAAAATATGTATGAGATACATTTACAACCTTGCAGAGACACGAAAATTTATTTTAATATACCTATAACAGATTCAGCGCAGTATTTATAATCGCACACCTTTTGTTAGATGCAAAATGCTTTCCTTGATACGAGTATATTTCCTTACTCCTTTACTACTAAGACAGTTTTCAGACGCGACAAATCACTTTTCTACCGTCCGTTAAGTCCACGATACGAACAGATTAAGTGAACGTGAATAAATTACACTTTGAAAACTAATTTGTTAGCAGTATCGATTAACGGACAATCGGACGTCAGCCTTTTATACTGCCATATGCAAATATCAGTAAATTTTCTAATACAGCTTAAGCGATTTGATTTTCCCTGCTTTAATAATGTATAGTCCAAGTATTTGCAATACAATATTATCATCATCAGATCATATTCGTCCTACTGCTGGGCATGTGCCCCCTCTACAACTGAGAGGGTTTAGGCCTTGGATGGTTAGTACACTACAAACTTAAGAAATTCCTAAGAACTTTTAGGTGTGCAGGTTTCTTAACGATTTTTTCCTTCAACGTTGAAGTCAGTGGTGTGTGCTCGGTATTAGAACCCGCAACCGCCGCGATTCTCGACCGCGCGTCTAAGCCTCAAGGCTATCACTACTTATTTATTATATTATCTATATTTTAAATGTAATAGGCAATAAATAAATATATTACCTACATTTGTACATCATCCTGCCTTCATCCCAATGTTGTATGGAGTCGGCGTACAATGTTTCTTTCCCTTTAAATCCCTATCAGCTGCAGATTTCTCATTCATATCCTCCCCAACACACTTCATCAATCTGCTGCCAAGTTTTTCACATATTCACTAATAAGTTTTCGTTCTTCTCAAAACTTTCGCTATCGACAATGGCGGTTCGTCTTCAGTCCTAATACACGAGTACCACCTTTTTTAAATTACTTTTTTTTAATAAGAAAAGAGCGCTTTAAAGGGGTATGTGAGCTTGCCGGCCTCCTCTATATATTATATACATTATCAGCTTAAATATTATGTCCTATAGTTGGACACGGAGCTCTTTAAAAGTGTAAACAATGAGTAAGAATATACAATAATTAGTAAAGTAGTAATATAGTATAGTAGTAAAGTATTACCTATTATGTTCTATTCAACATACCTTTTGAATAGGCCGCGCTCGAATTGCAAAATTTCTTCATTTGTATGAACTTGCCTTACTAGTTTCAATCCCTGAACTGGCTCTGTGTGTGACATAAGCTTCTTCAACGAGTGTCAAGGACAGTTGGTAGGGGCGCTTCAATAATACAATAGGTTTACTCGCTACGTAGCTCCGACATGTGACACGCTTACGCACCGAATATAAGCGCATGGACTTCCATGAACTGGAATGTGAAATAATTATTTATGTACTAGCTGACCCGGCAAACGTTGTTTTGCCATATATATAAAATTCTCGTGTCGCGGTGTTTTTAGGCAAACTCCTCCGAAACGACTCGACTGATTTTTATGAAATATTGTGTGTATATTGTAGGTAGGTCTGAGAATCGGTCAACATTTAAGGGTTTAACATTTAGGGGTATGTTTTTTTTTTTTGACTTTATTTTCTTAATTTTTTATGATTCAGCATTGATAAATTATTATAATCTATGTTACTTCACAGGGTCTCATTTATGGTCATACCAATTTTTTTGTTTTTGCGTGAAAGCGTAACAAACATCCCTACATTCACATTTATATAATAGTAAGGATAACCATTACCACCTATGTTACTTCGGTGGGTCCCACCTATCTGCATACCAAAAGTCATTCAAATCTTTTTTCAATCATTTTACAATTCTTTTATCCTCCGTAATATTTTTAATAAGAAGAATCCTATGTCCTTTTTTATATCTCGAAGACTATGTGTACAAATTTTCATGATAATCGGTTAAGTAGTTTTGGCGTGAAAGCGTAACAAACAAAACATTAACATTTATAATAGCTGACCCGGAAAACTTCGTATCCCCTAACAGTCATTGAATGTTACATATTTACATATTACCTGAATTTTATTTTTGATTGTATGGAAATAAATATTAAGTTCAGCACTTTATTGAGATAAAAATACAGAAATAAATAAGTACGAAAATTAAATGCATCAATCGTGTCTCCGCAAGTCATGATTTAATTAAACATGTACATATGGGATGGGATGTAGTCGGTTTTAATTCTCTTCATTGAAGCATCAGTGTGGTGGACTGAAGCCTAAACCCTCTCAGTTGCAGAGAAGGCCTATGCCAAGCAGTGGGACGTACATATATGGGCTGATGATGATGATGCACCTTGTGATATACATTTTTAATATATTTTTTAATTGTCTAAAAGATCACAAACATCTTTTGTTAATCGTCATTGCGAAGGCATGACGAATCGGGAACTGAATTCGTTTGAACTCAATGGTCATACCCGTTAGGATCAATGAAATCTTAGATCAATCTAATTGATGAATTCTCAAGCACCAATTCATCTCTAAGTTGTCTTTTCAGTATCGTCACGTGAATAACATTAGTCAACAATTTTCTTAACACCAAGCGCATTCCATTGCATAGTTGTGGGTGTTTTAGATTTCAAAGCGTGATGACTACCGAACCTGCCTTCGTTTGTAAATCAGGTACAACCAAGGAGTTTAAAAATACATTTCTGAACGCACGCATAAATATTTGACAACCAAATAAATATGTTAATCCCTTTTTATTACTGACATTATTCTACATTTTTAAAATCTAAAATACGCAATTATTCGAATATTCTGGATATATGTTGTCGATTCAAAACCTTTATTTAAATACGTTCTTTAATTTGAGGGGACCATTAACCATATTGACGGGATAAACATAAAATGTTTGACAGAATATTAGGTAGAACAGTTTATATGAGAAAATTAAATTGTTGTTTTTACCATATTCCTCGCAATTTTCTTAACTTTTTCTTTCATAAGAACCATCTCCTAACAATAGCAAACACAACAAAAAAAGAATTAGCGAAATCGGTCCAGGCGTTGTTGAGTTATGCGCTTACCAACACATTTTGCGATTCATTTTTATATATAAGATAGGGCTTGAGTGTCATCTTGTGTATATAGGTTAAGTTGTCACGAAGGTTTCTAATAATTAATTACTTGCAACATCGGTGAAGGGCCGGTAATAAATGATGAATATACATACATTTACTCGTATAGGAATTGAGTGGATCTAGCTATAAAACAGAGACAATAAAATTATCTAATGTTTTTTTTTATATTACCCGCGGCTATCCATTGTTAATAGAACTCCCAATAGTTTTTAATAGTTGTTGCCACTGAAAGCCAAGTTAAAAAAGCTGTCTCTGTCCATTGACGGCTACTGATTAGGTATTCAATGAACTGGTTCACGTGACATCGACGTAATCACGTGGAAACTGTGCAAAGTTCAAACATGAGTTTCAGCTGACCTATAACCTTGCACGTGCATGTCACAACATATTTTGCAGTTTTACCGTATACATTTTTCGATTGTATGAGCTTTTTATTTTGAGTCTTGCATGATATAAAAATTATGTGTATGTTACTACATTTATACTAAAAACATCTGACATATCCTACCGCACACATTTAAAATATATTTTTTATATCGTTTAAATCTTATTGTTAATTTTCTTATCCTTTTAAAAAAATGCAAAATACATAAATGAAATCTTAAGTTTCAGAATTTTTTATCCATGAAACAATATTGTAATAATTAAACCTAACACTTTCTATTCTTAAACCACGAATATTAAAACTATATTCAATTTAAAAATGCCAACGCAATCAAAACCAATTTAATAAAAAAATGTGGTTTCGGTGTGCTCAATTCTTATAAACGACAATACAAATTCCATATGGAATAAAAATAAAATGTTTAAATAAAATCCGGCTAACACAAAACGGGAAAGCCGCGTCACGTGCGCAAAAGTGATAAACGATTGCCAATAAAATATATCCAGTGTGGGGAGTCACACAATAAAGTGTTTACACAAAGCCCTGCAAATATTTGCGTGTAGACGCATTTATTGATAACCGGCGGGGTGATTTAATTAAACCGAGAGCTGTGGGGAACGATACACACCACAATATTCATATCGTATTGTCGACATTCAGCAACATTGCCCAAAGAGATAAGTATTCCAATTTGATTTTGGCTAACATTTTCCATGAACCTTCTATTTTGTTATAGTCACTTGGGTATTATAAAAGCTACGGCGCAAGTAGCCTTGAAGGGTAAAAGGGCATGTAGAGAAATAGAAGCAAATAAATTACACAAAAAGGTCATAAAGAAATCTATTTCTTAGAGAAGGCACGTATTCAATATAAATTTCTTATAAAATCTAAGTTGAGCATACTGCGCTTCAGTTATTATCCTTACCGCAATATAAGCAACAGTTGAATACAAAGCGATTTTAAAATCGTCTATTATTTAAATACATTTGAAATATACCAAGATTGGAATCTACCAAGAAGTCTACTTATAAAAGTTGATTTTTCAACTCTCTACAGGAGGGGTCTAATTGATATTAAATAATAATTTAGCGAAGGGGAGATGGGGAATGGACAGTCATGCATTATTCAACATCCTCGTGGAAAGGCTACTGGGATTACACAGATGTTTTTCTTTCTAAATACACTTTCATTTTGATATCTGAAATTGCAACTGGCATTATTAACATATATTAAAGTAATATTCGATTTGGTTGTGTCAAATCTTTAATATTATTTCCAAAGTTCTTAAATAAAGCGTTTGATTCAGGATCTTCATTGTAATTCACTTTAAGATGAATTAACTTTGTAATTTGAATTGTCAGTTTTGATACCAATTCCAATTAAAAAATATTTAGCATGTAATAAACACTGCACATTCTAATTAAAAGCACTAAAGTAAAATAATAGTATGGCGTAAGCGAGGTCAAGGCCTGAATATGAGAAAATTTATTATGTTTAAATTTTTGTTAGTAACAAAAGACACGGATAATAGAGATGAAAATAATATTTCGACATCAAATTATGTTAAATAAGTATTATAATTAATGGGCTGCTTTGAATGTAATTAAGCCATTTTTTACGTTTAAACAGCCTAAAATTTATACTTAATCCAAGAGTACTAACCAGTTCCTACTGATATCTTCAATAACAACTATGATCTCAATTACAATTATTGTACTGACACTTGTACTCAATTTCAGTAACTACAGTTACTGTATAAACTTCCATTGGAGCGTATAAAAGCATTAAAGAATCCAATTTGCCTTATACCCCGAACCAATCCAACTAATCGCATTCATTTGAAATATTGCAATAACACATTCAGCAATCCACTTGGATTTGCAAATTCATCAAATAACAACGGTTCTTTGTAAAAGGCTTACGTAATTCTGAATCAGGAGAATACCCTGTTGTTTATCTTCAATTGTACAGTACGAGAGTATAGAGTTAGTTCGGAGGTGTGTCGAGTGTGGGCGGCAGGGAGTCATCGAACCCCGACGGGGTTGTCGGGAACTTTCTCGACATTCCTACGATTCTATTCGAATTATTATTTGCACAACGTCGTACTTTATTTCATTTCACATTCTTCAATTTCTTTGAATATTACTTTTATTTTTTTGAAGTCAGTGTATTAGTTTTGAGTGTTGTATTGAAAAACATATTTTATTTCAGCTAGAATATCACATAGGAAGATGTGCTTTAACAATAAAAATAAATAAATAACTTTTATAATTTTTAATGCAGATTGATCGTAACTTATGGCGGTCTTTACAATCAAGGCATTTTTAGAACTTATAGAATAAAAAGAATAATCCTTAATTGCTGTAATAACTCTCTTTATTCTTTATATATATTTTCACAAAAATAACAACACACGAAAAAATGATTTTGTGACCTTGTAAGTAAGCTAGAAACAACAGCAATCTAATTAGTCTGCTTGGTTACGAAGAAGGTTGTCACCACAGGCAGTAAATTATCAGATATTAGTGCGTGACGACATTATTTTTCTTTCTGTGGCTTATAGGCATGTAAGCCTATTTCTAACTGGTTATTCAAACTTACAAAGTACTAATTCATCAGCTAAATGTCCAACAATTTCGCAATTCGTATACGAATATGATTTATGTCACAGCATTACTTTCTATGGTTCAGGGTCACATAAAACGGATCCAAGACTGATATTTTACGACTGCAATATACTGGTTTCCGTGTCTCTTGACTTTTAAACAATGATCGTAAAATATTTTGTTCCGTGAACGGTGGTCACAACCCCTAGCGAACGCCCTTACGCGCGATTTACCCTCGCCACAGGAGACTATCACATCATTCATGCGAGATATTATTTCGTCATCCCTTCACCCTCGCAGATTTAAATCTTGTGCGCTGTGCACTTTATTACTCGATCGTTTTGATTGTCGTTACTCTCCCGCAGATTCGTCAAATTGTCACATGTGCGATGAGATTAAAAGTTCAGAATCACAATCAAGAAATGTTCCGAGTTTATCTGCATTGCGGATCCTGGAGCGCGAAAGTTGTATGAATAGTTTGCATTACTTTTGGCGTATATTTAGTTGGGTAATTGTTTGTAGTTTGTATATGTAGATTGGTTGTAACCGCGTAGATAGGTAATCTCGGACCTGAACTAGCGAAGTGGTGGTTCTACGGAATGGTTACTCTTCCTATAACCGGAAAACTTATCGAATGTCGATGCCGGGTTGATACGTATTTTGTCTTTTTTTTTAATTTTGTCAAGCAAGTCACTAGCGACTGCAACTATTTTTCTTCGATTAATGTTGCAAGTTCGATTTGCACAGATGATAAATCATGAGGGGACCTGAAGCAGGTTTTTCCCAACAGTAGAACAGTATGGGTTGATATACATAGAATAGTATATACAGGAAGATGAATATTTATATGTTTAACGTCATATTTGCATCGTCATATTTAGATGCAAACGGTTTTGTAAAATATTCATATGTGGCATAATATTTTTAGGCCAAAAAAAATAGAATTTATTATTCTTTAAACAAATAAGACTGCCTGCGGGTTTCGCGGCACAAGTATGTGCCATGCAATCTAGAGGTCTCGGGTTCGATTCCCGGGTCGGGCAGTGTTATTGTTTTTCCATTGAGAAATTCTCAATAGCAGTACGGAGTCTAGAAATGTGCCCAAAAACGGCAATAGGCTCGCCCCCTCTTACGTGGGACTGATACATACTTGCCAAAATGTGGGTGCAGAAATGCACATTTGCCTTCCCCTTTGGGGAATACAGGCATGAGGTTATATATGTATGTACACATATGTAAGTCACAGCTATATACATACATCCCAATTCTGGACACCGGTCTCCTTAATGAAAGTTTTTAATTTGCCACGCTGGCCTAATAGGAATTTACACCCTATCTTTACTTTTTGTTTGATTAACATTACATACTGGCTTTTATGTATGTAGTTTTTATCGCGAGAGAACAGTCTTGTTTTACAACAGTTTAAAAGCACTTAAGAGAAGCTGAATGTCATCAGGGAGCTTTATTGACCGTTTCAAGAGTTATTTATTACTTACTCACTTACGTGACCAGTTTTAAAATAGTTTTGCGAATAAAAGTGCGAAAAATCCAGCACTATGCGCTCTATTTTATTCTTAATGGTATCACTTAGTCTCAACTCTCACTACATCTATGTGACAATGAGTCAATATAATTATTCAGTTAGGGTACTAGTTAGTAGTAGTACCTATCTTTATTATCTTTAATAATTATACTTTTATAAAGTATTATATTTGTAGAGTGTTATTAGGTAATTGGTAACGACTAAGTTACGTTTAAATCAATAATCCTTCGTTTCATTTAATAAGTAAAATTAAAAGGAATACTTTTACCAGCATGTGCTTTCACAGCTTGATCTTCTAACAATCTTGTGGTCAAATTGTGGTAAACATGCGAAGGAGCCAACCAATTTATGGCCACAAATATAATAGCTGAATATACAAGAAACACAAACCAAGTAATGGAACTACTCCAAGTAGTAAATACTGCATTAACATTAACATAATTTATGATACATTTCCCAACATTTTATAATTGCAGCCCTCAGCGAAAGTTTTCATCATTACCTTATACTTGACCTGAATAAGCTGTCATAAATTTAAATTATTTTTTGAGTAGCAACTAGGCAGTAAAGATAGCAGAAGTCTCCCTGGAATGATGCCAATTCGATTCAATCGTTACGATCCAAGGACTTGCATTAGTATGATTCCGCATGGGCACCGGAAGAATCCTATTAGAACGTAACTTGCCTTTTATTATGGCTTATCTTATTCACCATCATAATAAATTTAATTGAAAAAAGAAACCAAGATGGGATTTTAAGAGATACACACATTCTCTTGACGCCACATTAAGTTACAGGTTCTATGTGGTAAGTATCGTAAAATATTAAACTTTGGTCTGTTAATCTCACGTACAAATATCTGTGGGTTATACAAACATTGGTCAGATCGTGGTGATTGAAGACTGCTTCTTATTTACGGGTTGGCTACTAAAAATAAACACCACAGAGTCTATTGTATAAATTTCTAATATCTCTTCAAATCATCACCAGCCCATATACGCCCCACTGCTCGGCACGGGCCTCCTCTACAATTGAGAGGGTTTAGGCCTTAGTCCACCACGCTGGCCTAGTGTGGGTTGGCGGACATCTCTTCAAATCCGGTTATTGAATTGCAGCACATATATAAAAGTTATTTACTTGAGAACATCATAAGTCAAAACTATAGGGTAGATTTAAAAAATCTTAGCATGGGGATAGGTCAGCATGGTGGAGCTATTATTTTTATTTTTTCATAGAGCCATGCCCAGCTATAATGGATAGCAATTGTGTTCCAGGTGATTCCCGATCGCTGCAGATAGAGGGCATCGCGTTCGAACGAGCCGCTGAGCTGCTTCGTCGATCACCCGAGTTCACGGTGCTCGCGGCTCTCAAACAAGAGCCTGCCAACTCTGGCACAATACTATCCTTTTCTCATGGCTACAACAGGTACGTGCAAGATTGGTGTCGTAATAAATGTTACAAGTCGTAGTTAATTGCTAGTTATGTACTCGTATGTATTTAGTCTACGTTATTTGAAATTTACGTTTTTATTTACTGATTAAATTAATAATCATTAAATACAAACAACGGTAACACATGACCCCAATCCCAAACTAAGATACTAGTGAGATAATCATAAGATAGTCATGTGTCGTGTTTGTTAGAAATTATGAGAGACTTTTATACAAAACTTGTACCCCAAAGAAATATGTGTGGCGCAAGTGGTTGCCTCGTGCCATCGAGTACCGCACTCGTGAGCAAGCGCTTTCTAAGCTGGCTTTTCGTCTACGGTTTATGAGAACTATACTTTTTTACACCAAGTTTATTTCGGAAAACGAAAAATCGGATATAATTTTATTATTATAGTTCCCATATTAATTATCTTGATCAAAAAACTTGCCTCTGTATAGTATTTACAGAATATTGTAAAAATTTAAGCTATTTGGAAATTGGTAATATGATTAGAAAAAAAATGATACAGTATGACATTGATGCAATATGTCATTGGTGTCGAGTAGGGAGCAGGCGGCGGGCGGCGCGCGAGCAACGCGGCGGCGGCGCGGCACGCGGCGGCCCGCCTCCACGGCCTGCGGTGAGTTCTAGATCTCAACATCGCTGCGCGCGCACGCATCTCTCCTCGCCACACGCGGTGACATGCGTGCGCGCGCATAGGGGAGAATCATGTATCTTGGAATGTCCTGTGCCTCGGAATGTCCTCCTTGATCCATCCGTTGACCTGGTTGCGCTCATTGTCACCTCTGCATGGATGTATGTGTGCGCGGGCGGGCCGGCTTGCATGCGCCCCCGCGTCTTCCTCCTCCGCCGCCGTCCGTCTTGTGTTCTGTGTCTTGACGTGTTGTGTAATGTCTGTCCCAACCCTCGATGTTCTCTCACCTGGATGTTGATGTTTGTGACTCCACGGCCGGCAGCGGACTCGGCCTCGCTCCGAGGGGAAACCGGCGGACTCGTCCGCACTTGCATTCCAAGCGACATGGGAACCCTCGCCGTCTCGCGTGTGTCCGGCGCGCGGCGCGGGCGCTCGGCGCGGGCGCTCGGCGCGGGCGCTCGGCGACAGTGCGGCGGCGCCGGACACACCGCGAGACGCTCCGCTCGCTCGGAGCGATCTATCAGACACGTTAGATATCCGTCGACACCGAACGCGATTCGTTCCGAGGTACATGGTCCCCTATCCAGGCCGAGCGATATTGAGATGTAGAGCGAGCCGAGGTCCGCTCGCGGTCGGTCCCGCGGTCCCGCCCGTCGCGGTTGGAATTGTGTGTTGTTTGCTTTGTTTATGTGTACCTCGGAACAGTTAGCGAGGGCGCGGCGGAGAGTGTGGATGTGCGAGTGTGAGCCGCGTGTGGCGATGCGCAGGTACCTGGAGGTGCAGTCGAGCGGGCGGCGCGACGAGGTGCGGCTGCACTACGTGGCGGCGGGCGGCACGGCGCCGCGCGTCGAGACCTTCCCGTTCCGGCTGGCGGACGGCGCGTGGCACCGCCTGGCGCTCGCCGTGTCGGGCGCGCAGGCCACGCTGCTCGTCGACTGCCACCCGCTCTACCGCCGCCTCATCCCGCCGCCCGATAGGAACTTCACGCAGCCGCAGCTCTCGCTCTGGCTCGGCCAGCGGAACAGCAAACACTCGTTGTTCAAGGTATGTCACACTTACTCTTATACTCTCCAACATTATCCGGGGAAACATTTCTTTAACACGACTACTGACTACAATTGCAGGGTACTCTCCAGGAGGTGAGACTGGTGAGCGGGCCGCACGGCTACTTAGCACAATGTCCGGGCTTGGATTCGGAATGTCCTACGTGCGGGCAATTCGCGTTACTGCAGGCCACTGTACAAGAACTCACTACACATATCCATGACCTTTCACTTAAGGTACTCTATTGAATGCTATGTGCTATTTGAGGCTTTCGGGCAATTTGTTTAATTTACATAAAGCAGTAAAACGTTGACATACTAAAGAGAGCGTTGACCGTTCCAGCTGGTGGGCGCGGAGTCCCGGCTGGCGCGGCTGGAGCAGTGCGACTGCCAGAAGTCGTGCTACTCCAACGGCACGGTGCACGCGGACGGCGCGTCCTGGCAGAGGGACTGCAACCGGTGCTCCTGCGTGGTACCTACAGTACTTTACTATTTCACCTTACTACACTAAACCAACTATCCTATCTTGCACTAAAAAAACATATTGTTTTACTATTCTTTTGACTTAGGAAACTTCAAAAAGAGAGCCTATATTTTCCTCAAATGCCGGCAAGACGCCGATGATTCTTCTGGTATTATGGGTGTGCATGGGCGGTGTTGACCACTTAACATCAGGTGGATCACTTGCTCGTTTACCTCCTCTTTCCATAAAAATCGGTTTAGATTTTTGGGGGCATTAAATATTCAAGTAAAATTACAAAAAGCCCAAAAGTTGCATTTATCAATAATCCAATCGGTAAAAATTCAGCATTTTAAAGCGAAGCTGAAGATGATGAATAATGTTCAGGTTCTTCGTGTAAAATCCATATAAATCTAAATTTCTGATGATTTGTTTCGTACATTGTCGACAGCACGGCGAGATAACGTGCAGGCCAGTAGAGTGCGACCGGGCGGAGTGCAAGAACCCAGTGTTACACCCGGGAGAATGTTGCCCTACGTGTTTAAGTAAGTCATTCATATTTTTCTTCTTCATACTTCTTTTAATATTCTACATTTCATCCATTAATTTCTAGACTATCTAGATCATAGATTCGCCAAATTATTAAGAAAACAAACATTTTCACATAAAAAATATCTTAGCGCGCCTCTAATCCATCCCATATCTATGCACCTGGTCGTGCCTATTTTCGATAGCAGAGCTTCAATCTTGAATGCTCCAGCGTTAACATACGCTTATTTTATAGTAATAACTAAACCATTGCTATATTAATTCAGTTTTATAAGTGTAGGTCGTGCTATCATAAGTCCCCATAATCCTGGGTTGGGGCAGTAGCAGCATAGAGACTAGAAACTCGACCAAAATACAATAAGCCTCACCTTGGCAAAACGTGGCTGTAGAAATACACCTCCGCCTATTCTTTCGTGTATGTCACGTTTTCATGTGACTGTATGTAGAAGAAATACTAGTCTAGTACTATTGACAGTCATCATCAGCCCATACACGTCCCACTGCTGGACACGGGCCTCCTCTACAACTGAGAGGGCTTTGGCCACCACATTAGCCTAGTGCGGAGTACACCCCTCACAATGTTTTCCTTCACCGTTCAAGTACGTGGTAATTAATTGGTGAGATGTGGCGAGATTCTTGACGGTGAGCCTAAGTCTCGAGGCCATCGCATGTGTAGGCGGTAGGGACGTTGTAAGTGTGTGTGCGGCGAGTGCGTGTGTGCGGCGAGTGTAGCGAGCGTGCGGTGCGCAGGGCAGTGCCTGCTGAAGGGCACGCTGTACGAGCACGGCGAGCGGTTCGCGCCCAAGGAGTGCGCCGAGTGCGTGTGCCACGACGGGAACATGCAGTGCGCGCGCGTCGACCCCGAGCGCGCCTGCCCGCCGCTGCCCTGCGACGCCGCCGACCAGTTCACTGTGCCCGGCGAGTGCTGCAAGTTCTGCCCAGGTACGCATCGATACCTAGATCTGCATTACTACATTTACATTTACATCGCTACCTATGTCTGCATCTCTATCCTCATATACATTGCTACATACGGAATGTAAACAGACCGTGATTAAAAACCTGTCTTAGTTTTTATGAAAACGACAAAAAATTTTCAGCGTCAGTGTTTGTGATCACCGAAACAATAACCAGTCTAACTTTTCGATCACGGTCCATACACATGTAGATAACATCTACATCTACACCTGTATCTACGTCTCTATCTATATTTAGATACAAATTCATTTCTCTATCTTTATTTATATCTACTTTATCTATTGATTCATCGCAATCTATATCCGTATCTTTATCTACATTTATGTTTACATCAACTCGTGCACTTCTCACTGTCTGTATGCCTCTCATCTTCCGTTTGAAGGGTGCTATGTGGATATCATATATCTAGAAAAATCGTAAAAATTCAAGTTTGATATTTTTTCTTAATACACTGTACGTATAGGCGTGGATTACTGCAGTATGGGTCACTCGTGCGACGAGAACGCGACCTGCATGAACCTCAACACCAAGTACACGTGCAAATGTAACCAGGGCTTCCAAGGAGACGGGCTCACTTGCCAAGGTACCACTGAAACTTTTATTATCATTACGTACTTCTCTAATTTGAAAAAGATATAAATTAAAACTTATTTAAATTAAATCCGAACTAAGAAATTCAAAATTTACTAACGGGTATTAGCCTATACCAATCCACAACTGACTTCGCAGGCGCTCAGGAGATACCATAGTTTGCTTTGCGGAATTAAGGTATAGATCTTACCTCCATACTTAGTGGTAGTTTTAAAATTTGGAGTAACTATATTGTCTCAACAAAAAACAAGTGTCAAGGAGCAACAAAGATTAAAAGATCGTGTATAATTGATAAAGAAAATCCATTTCTTAATCATTCAAGACAGTATTCATCAGACTCTTTATAAAGCAAGTGATTTTGGTTTCCAGATGTAGATGAATGCCAAGAGGCTGGTGGTCTGGACGGCCACCACTGCCACTCCAACACGCGGTGCGTCAATGTTGTGGGCAGCTACGTGTGCCAGTGTCTCGAGGGCTACACTAGAAGGGACAAATTCAATTGTGCTGAGGTAACCAACATAAACAATATTACTTTTAGCTTGCAGGTTATCTTTACGTCTCGCTCTAGAAGTTTTTTTGCTTGGTTACACTGCCTAACACATTTAGGCAGTGTAATTTGACATTACAAATAACATCATCATCATCATCAGCCTTAAAACGTCCACTGCTGGACATAGACTTCTCCCAAAGACCTCCAGAGTGTTCTGTCGGAAATATACAGAAAAAATAAAATGAACACATCCAAGTGTCACATAGATAGTTATATCCCAAGTTAAGATATAACTCAACAACAACATAATATGTCATATCAGAAATGATGAGAGAATGTTCAGTCTCACAAACACCCAACCGCGAGACAAATAATTTTGGATCATTATATTTGACTGCGGGGGTCTAAACCACGGTTGCTTCAATTGAAGCTGGTTTCTAGCCAACTACATCGCGGAGTAGTATTATTCTACTAATGGTAAGGTTTGATGTTGCAGGTGGACGAGTGCGCAGGCGCATCTCACGGCTGCCACGCCGACGCCATCTGCACCAACACGCCCGGCTCGTACACATGCCGCTGCAGGGACGGATACCGCGGCGACGGATACTCCTGCTCGCGTACGTACACAGTTCTACTCCTACCCCTGCACTAATTATTGATTTTGGGAATGGATCGGCTAATGTAGGCGAAATCTATACTTAAAGAAATTTTTATTTGGCCAAAAATTAACTGTACTTACCTAAATAATGCCGTCTCAATGGAAATAAAAAAAATTGATTAAAAAGTACCTAACATTTCCTAAATCTTATAAAAGTAAGGATTTTGTAATTAAGAATAGGACGAGCGATTTTCTTTCTTGGATATATAATGCCAAGAAGCAAAGTGTTGTGTTGTATAATTACACAAAAAGATTACTTCCAAATTTTAACAAGTGGACATGTGACACATTTCTGTATCTACTATATGTGGTTTTATAAAATAAAAAAAATCATATAAAACAAAATCAATATCTAATTATAATTGTTAGAGTACTTCACTAAATTTGTGCTCTAACCAATATAAACAAATAATTTAAGTATTTATATGTATACAGCGGTATGTACCGGTGGATGTCTGAACGGCGGCGCGTGCGTGGCGCCCGAGCAGTGCGGGTGCGCGCGCGGCTTCACCGGCACGCGCTGCGAACGCGACGTGGACGAGTGTCGCGCCCCGCCCGCGCCCCCCGCACACCCCGCGGCACACCCCGCCGCACACCCCGCAGCTCACCCCGCCGCACACCCCGCCGCACACCCTGCCGCACACGTGCCGCGGCCGCCGTGCGCGCCGCACGCGCTCTGCATCAACACGCCCGGCTCGTACTACTGCGTGTGCGCACACGGATACAGGAGACATCCGCTTTCTGATGATTGCGAAGGTATTATTATGGTGTATATATTTTTCTTCATAATAAAAACATACCAAACTTTTGTCATTTATCGAACGTTACCAATAATTTGTTTGGTAAAAATGTGACTGAAATTAAATATTGGTGTGCTGTTTAATAAGAGTTTTTTTACGAGAAGTAAAGAGTTTAAGCTCGATAAATCAATCAGGGGATCCTTCTAAATTTTGGAATTAAGGAAATGGATGTACCAGGATCTTCGGTGTTGTAGCCCGGACTGGTGATAGAATATTACAACCATCGATCTCTTCGTGTGTTCCAGATGTAGACGAGTGCCTGGAAGGGTTCCATACGTGCCACCCGTCCGCGCGCTGTGTCAACACGGACGGAGGCTTTCGCTGCGAATGTGATACAGAAAATTGTCAATTGAGTTAGTACAACTTCATGGTTATTGCGCCAATTGCTAAAGAATTCCGCAACATCTAGTTGCAAATTGCATCAAGAATTTTCCTAAGCCTTTGGTATTTTATTCAGCGTTTTAATCTTTTAAGATGCCTCAATAAAACGCTAGTTGCCAGAAACTCTTAGCATTTTATGCAAGGATCTGTTTGAGATGATCAATAAAGCAATATAATAGTAAATCGAAAATCTTCTGCAAAAGCAGAGTTTGTTGGATGAATGGAAAAAAATTTGGTGAATGATGAAAATTTTCAGCTAGACACATGCGTATGGATAGGGTAAACCTTTAATTATCGAGTGATTGATGAATATTTCCAGGTTGTTGGTGGCAAGGTGGCGCGGTTGACGACGGCGCGACGTGGTCGGAGGCGGGCGGCTGCCGCGTGTGCCGCTGCGTCGCCGGCGTCGCCACCTGCGCACGCGCACCCTGCGCCTGCGACGCGCACAACGACACGCTTGTGGTAGAACTTACTCATACTGTATTTAGTCATACCTACCTCCACAATTTCGGAACTGGCATATTTTTTTTTTTTTCGAATGTCATGCTAGTATATTAGCAGTACGCATACGTGACGCATACCAGCTGAACGCAGGCTTCTTTTCTAGTGTCGAACGTTAAACCTTAAGTAACGCCTTTAAATTGGATGTGCTCATGATGTGTGTATATGTGCAGGTGTCAAGTACTGAGTCCCCGGCGGGCGCGCAGGTGGCGCCGGCGTCGTGCTGCCCGCACTGCGAGCCGCGCTTCCACTGCCGCCACCAGGAGATGCACCACGTCACCTTCCGCAGCGGCGAGCGCTGGCTCTACCAGTGCCAAATCTGCGAGTGCCTAGTCAGTCACACACTTTATTCTCATTTTATATTCAACATTCATCAGATATTACTGCCACAGCTTAGTGACGACAATACACCTGGTAGCAAATTCATTGTTGTCCATGCGAGTGGTGCAACCACCCACTCTTCTCTCGCCGCCTCGTACTACCTAAGAGAAATACCCACATTTTGATATACTTGGTGTTGTATCTATAGGATCCACAGTTATTAGAATGTGGAAACACGTGGCTAGCAAATTCTTACAAAGTAACCTCGGTAGCGTAATGTATGGATTGGCGATACTCGTCTTCATTGACATTTGTGTAAACTACCCGCAATTTTATTTTTTCTTGTATTTAGATAGTAAAATGATGAGTTGCGTGTGACATTAGTGTTGATGATTTCAGTTGGGCGAGGTGGATTGTTGGGAGCCGGAGTGCGAGGAGAGCGGCTCGTGTTGCGGCACGGAGGGTGCGGGTGCAGAGACGGAGCGGGGAGGTGGCGGGGGTGAGGGCGGTCGGTGGCGCGCGCCGCACCGGCTGGAGCTGGCGGGGTGCGCGCCCCCACACTGCCCCGCGTGCCAAGTAAATACGCCGCTTTGTCTGCTCGCCCGCGCACCCTCTCCTTCAATGTTGACCGCTCCACCCGACACTAACCCGCTCTGAGATTCACTCGGCTCCAAATTAAACCTCCAAACGCAGCTACGTGACGTAGCTGGCGTACTCGCGTGGCCAGAGACCGCTTTGAGTTCCTTTAAGTTCCGCTTGTTGTGACGGGTGTCCGCTGTTTGCGACAATGGAGGGCGGCGGTGGCTTGCGGCGACTAATCGATTGGCTTACGAGGTGGTCCGTGTGTGAAAGCGTCGTTTCCGCTTGTTGCAGGGCGGGCAGTGTGCTACTTTGGTGAGCAATCTCGCGTGTTGTGTGCATCGGTAACCATCCCCACTCTTCTTATTCATTCATACATCTGCTCTATTAACACGTGTTATTTTGAATGCATGCGTCTTCGATTTAATCTGTTATACAATAATTCTTTTGTATATAAATCACTATGGAATGTTTAAACCACTAATGGCGCCCAACGTGGGACTGAGTTTGTACCGAAAGTTAAATCGAGGACGTATTTAATTTCAGGTATTTTCTGTTGCATGTTTTATCATTTATTCATTTCATCAAGCATGATTGTATCAGATATTATTAATTAAAATTGATATTTGGCATCATCTTAATTGAATATCATTAGGCCATAGAGAGCATGCTATGAAAAACAGATCGCCAGAATTTGACTCTTCGCATTCATTTTTATGTTGTTTTTGTCACGACTTTCAACTAGTTAGATTTAGTTTTATAGTTATCAGACACTGGGATTACCACGACGAAACGGCACAGCCATATAAAATAAACATCATGTTTCTAGATGCCATTTAGTTCCTTCCTGTATACGATACCTGTCTCTAGATACGATTCATTTTGAATAATTGAGAAGTTTCGCTTCGTGGCGTGAATAAATTAGAAGTTAGAGTAGCGAGTTGCATATTGTACACGCCGCCCGCGCGGGCCGACGCGCCGCCGCGCTGGTGGTGGTGCGGCGGTGGTGCGTCGGCAGCGCGAGCGGTAAAGTGCAGGCGGTGGCGTGATGTGTGTGGCAGAGCGCGGCGCGAGGTGACGGCGGCGCTGACGCTGGTGGCGCTGTGGTGGGGCCGGGGCCGCGCCGCCCACCGCAAGCATCGCGGCGCGCGGCGCTAGAGCCGCCCTGAGCCAGCGCCACCGACACACACGCTTATTTATTATAGATAGACCTAATGTTAACCAATTGCGCCGGCCGCCGCCCGCGCCTCCCGCGCCCGGACGCGGCGGCGGCCGGCTCCCGAGGCTCCGAGCTCGCGCGCAACTCGTCCGGGACCCGCGGGTCCGATCCCTTCGCCGACTGTACATGAGTGGTCCGCGGGGTCGGAGCCGAGCGCTTTCGGTTGAGCGCGAGAGGATTCCGGCGCGAGGTGGCGCCGGAATCCCTTGTATAAAGTGAGGTGTGATGAATGAGGAGCGTGAGTGAGTTCCGCGTCGGCTGAGAGCGGGAGCCCTCGGCGCGGCCCCGCACCGCCCGCGTGCCCCCGCGCCCCCGCCGCCGCTACTTCGTGTAATCTTCCAATTCTAAATTTAAACAATACGTCAATCGCTTCAATTATTATTCTAGAATGTTAACGGTACTATTTAGCTATATTGTTGTGAAATAAAGTATAACGTGTATAGTGTCGCCGCTCGCAGACGCGCGGGGTGGGGGCACGCGGCGCGGTGCGCGGGGGTGGCGCCGCGTGTGCGTCACTCGCCTGGGGAGGGGGGTGGGGGAGCGAGAGCGCGGGGCGGGGGCGGGCCGCGTGGTGCCGGCGGCTTCTTCAATTATAACGTAACGTAATATTTTATCGATAGAGATAGTGCTGTACATGAGAGTAGCGTAGTGAGACGGCCAGCCGCGGCCCGCCCGCGCGTACGCGCCATGTTGTACGAAATTTTTCATAATATATTATAGTTTTTGTTTGTCTTTATATAGAATCGTTTTCTTGTATAATTTGAAAGTAACCAAAAATAGGTACCAAATATAGAAAAGATATGATTGTTTCTTAATTTTCATAAAGCATATTGATGCTTGCATGTTGTATTGTGTTCAAAAAATTACCATTAAAAAGATATTCCTCAAAACTTTTTTTGTATTCCTCTATTCTTATTTTTACCCCTATACGATTATACCGGAACGCGACAAAGTAAAAAAAGATACTCAAAAACACGTTTAATATATACTTTAGTACAACAATTTGCCGACACAAATGGTTTGAATTAAATACATATAGGATATCAATAAATGAATAAAACGAACAATACAATGACGCTGAGTGCCGATGTCGCGGTGGCGTCTACATAGTTGGCGTTGCGTTGTTGGGCAGCGGGGAGAGCGTGGAGAGCGGCGAGTGCGGGGTGGGCGGGGAGGCGAGCGTCACGAGTGGCGAGGGTAGGTGCAGTGGCGAGTGCGCATGCGCCACGCACGCGATGCGCAGCGGCGCCGGCTGCTTGAGCGCGCGGCCCTCGCTGCGCTCCACCACGCCGCTCACCAGCGTGTACGCCGCCGTGAACAACGTCACCGCCTGGGGACGGCGCGCCTTGCTCATATACTACGCACTGTCAACTACCTATGTGTAGCTACTTAGTATGGAAGTCGTGGTGGCCTCGAGGTTTGGGCACGCGGTCGAGAATCTCGACGGTCGCGGGTTCAAACCCCAGGCGCACACCTAATGACTATTCGCAGTTATGTGTCTGTTCACAGAAAATTATCACGTACTTTAACGGTGAATATAAACATCGTGATGAAACCCGCATACCTAAAAGTTCTTAGGATTTTTTTTGGTGTGTAGTCCGCTAACCTTAGCCAGCGTGGTGGACTAAGGCCTAAACCCTCAGTTGTAGAGGGGGCCCGTGCCCAGCAGTGGGACGTATATGGGCTGATGATGATGTGTACTAATACAAGAGTGGCCAACTGATTGCGATTGCCAGCCGGGTATACACAGGGTACAGGAACGTAATTCGTAATTTTAAAGATTTAAAGCTTAAAAACTATTATTCGGAATTTTGAAGGGAAAACTGGACTTTTAGGCTTCTATGGAAGTACCGCCACTGACTAGAGCCATGGCTTACTAGGGCGCTAGACCTGCTTATGAAGCACCACAACGGTACCAGTCTTATAGAAGACTGCTAGAGAATCATCATCATCAATCATTGAACATCGATGGTCATTCACCCGAATAGCGACCACGCTTTACAAGATGTAACACTGATTATAATGGACAAAAACACAGTTCATGTATATCCGGTTATACATTTGCCACGTTTTCTGACTTAACACATGAGAGAATACGAAACGTAAAACCACAAAGTTATGACGATGACAAAATTCCATTATTAAGTCCCTCAGTGATCATTTAAGCTGAGATTCTCGTACTCACCATGACGATGACCATAGCGGAGGCGAGAGCGGACAGCGAGTTGGCGTAGTTGCGCAGCTCGTTGATGGCGGGGCGCAGGCACCCCGACGGATACAGGGCAGTCTCGCACTGGTCTCCACGCTGTTACCAATTTAATGCTCAAATAACGATATATCATTTTCAAATCATACAAACATAACCTCACGCCTGTATTCCCCGAAGGGGTAGGCAGAGGTGCATTTCGCCAGGTATGTATCAGTCCCACGTAATAGGGAGCGAGTCTATTGCCGTTTTTTGGGAACATTTCCAGACACCGTGCTGCTGCTGAGAATTTCCTAATTGAAAAATTCAGTAACACTTAATTATGGCAAGTGATTTGAAAATCACTTCTGCCTCGTGGTCTCGCGGCACAAGTATGTGTCGTTCGATCTAGAGGTTCTGGGTTTGATTCCCGGTTCGGGCAAAGCACGAAGTCTGGTAATGTGCCCGAAAAATGGCAATAAGTTCGCCCCGTATTACGTGGGACTGATACATACTTGGCGAAAAGGGTGTGCAGAAATGCACCTCTACTACCTCTTTGGGGAATATAGACGTGAGGTTATGTATGATGTATTGAAAACAATGTTAGCATGGAGCATAGCTAAGCTCTTTACAGTAAACAAAATAAAAATAGCAAGTTCTGAACACCCTTATGAGGTAATGTCTCGATAACGTTTGTCAATTAATCAATGCAAAACTCTTATTTCTAAAGTATGGATTAATAAGAACTAACGCCTGCTTACTACCATCGTAGCTAGCATTTACCCACAAGTTAGTTGTGATACAAAATTAGACGATAAAAATAAGTATTCAATTAAGGTCTGAAACAGGATTGATTCTCGATTATGACTTACGTGCTTACGTGCTCTACGCTCTACGATCGAGAGTTCTCGTCGGGATGAGTATTATGTAGTTT
The DNA here is from genome assembly GCA_907164795.1 of Hemaris fuciformis. Lineage (NCBI taxonomy): Eukaryota > Metazoa > Arthropoda > Insecta > Lepidoptera > Sphingidae > Hemaris > Hemaris fuciformis. The sequence continues at coordinate 12,698,317 of OU015438.1, read as the reverse complement.
TTTTATTAGGAAATACGTTGTGTGTAAATATACACCTCTGCACCAGTGGTGGTACTTCCATAGAAGCCCAGTTTACCTTTCAAAATTACGAATAATAATCTTCAAGCTTTAAATCTTTATTTAACAAAAGCAATTTGACATAAATGAGAATATGCTGACCCCACAATAAACAATTATAAACTAGACATTACAAAATTAACGTGTAACGCTTTTGGGCTTCTATGGAAGTACCGCCACTGCTCAGCACCATTGGAAGATTTCGTAAATATGTGGCTATAAAATAATAATGTGAGCACTTGCCTTGCCGTTCCACACGCGTCCGCAGCACGCAGGAGGCAAGGAGCGACGGTGCTGGTACCAGTCCGCGTTCGAACTGATGCCACAACATCGCAACTGTAATGACAATTACTTATCAATAAACAAATTACAATTAAAATAAACATTTTTTTCTATATTTATCCAACTTTGGCAAATTAAGGGATTGGTGTGTGGATTGTTTTTCAGTGAATATTTTTATTATTAAATATAATTGACCTCTTGCTTGACAATAGTAAAACACTGCACTATATAATGTAGATAGATACCTAATTTCCGTGTACTAAGGCCTAGTAATTGTACATTTTCGTTCAGTTGAATTTGTTATCCTCTATTTGTTCTTTTTGTAAGACGTTAAAATATGTTTATTTTATTTGTTTTAAATTTATATGTTCAATGACAATTTTAGGTCTTATTTAAATAGCAGAAACATGTAGTATATTCATAGTGGGAAAAAGCTTCTCAGCAGGACCCCATGAGCGTATTATATTTAAGTAACTAAATAGTAGGCGGTAATATAAATGTTAGTCGTGATGACCTCGAGGTCTAGCCACGCGGTCGAGAATCTCGACGGTAGCGTGTTCAAACCCCAGGCACACACCTCTGACTTTTCGAAGTTGTATGTATTCACAAAGAATTATCACGTACTTTAACGGTATTGGAAAACATCGTGAGGCAATCTGCACACCTAAAAGTTCTTTGGAATTTCTTAGGCGTGTAGTCCGCCAACCCTCACTAGGCCAGCGTGGTGGATTGAGGCCTAAAACCTCTCAGTTGTAGAGGAGGCCCGTGACCAGCAGTGGAACGTATATGGGCTGATGGTGATGATGAATATAAAGGTTACTTCAAGTTGCATGGCAGCGAAAGAGCTGCGCACGGCGGGGTCGAATGCGTCGAGCGCCATGGCGCGCGCCATGCTCGCGTTGAGCGCGGCCGGCTCGCGCACCGCACGCGACAGCGACGTGATCGACGACATGCCCAGCGACACCATCACCATCGACACCGTCACCAGCGTCATCAGCTGCACACACACACGCACACACACATACATATATACGTGGCTATTGCTGGACACGCACACGTAAATGTGGATGTTCCTACTTCACCATTACTTTTCCAATATCCAATCATAGAGGAGAATAAAGATTGCAGAAAACTGGCGAAAAATCTTGCTTAGTAATTTTTGTATATACACCCTTTCCTTTCCTATATTTTTAGGCCAGCATCGCACATTTCTGTTTATTTGTAACAACTCTTTGTCATCAGTGATCAATTAACATCAGGTGACTCACTTACTTATTCCTAGGATTATATCATAATATAAAAACTGCAATTTTCATAGATCAATTTAGGATAGACTAGCCGAAATAGTGTGGAAATCTACATAGGACCAAGCCTCTTAGTAACGACCTGTATTTCATGAACAGTATACAAAGGAGATATTTGCCAGAACCATCAAGGTAGAAGTGATTAAACATTATACGGCGTTTCGCTTTCTGACATTAAAAATACAATTTATTACAAAGCATTTCACTTTCAAAAAGTAAATCCACGCATTTACGTTATTTAAATATAAATTATTTAGCGAAATTTATATTTACCGTGGCTAAAAGCGAGAGTGACCTCGGATGGTAGGGCACGAGAGTGGAGAGCCAGCATGTTGGCAAGCACAGCAGCGCCCCCGCCATGAACAGTACGCTCGAGCCAAGTTCAACGCCCAGATCCGACGTCCAGAAGTAATATGACATGCGCAACAGGCTCCATGCTGCAGACCCACCTAGGATCGCTCCGCCGCTCTGGACACATTGCACCAATATTTTACACACCCATGTGTTGCTACGATGAATGGCCTAACCCCTTTCACATGTAGAGAAGGCCTGTGCCCAGCAGTAAGACTTATATGGACTGATGATAATGATAAAAAACCTTAAATAACCTATACTGTGAGCAAATTATCTGTTAATGACTCGATCTTCCCTCTGTAATTTCATAACTATATTGATAAAAATATCGCTATAGAAACTTCAAAAAGTTCTCTTTCGAGGTCGAGTCAAGGTTATGAGATATAAATGGTACGAAAAATAATTAACTTAACTTACAAGCAGTAAGCCAGCGCATGCAAACAGAACCAAGCCACTGCTTCTCATTGCTTGTATATTTTTAGTCCTTTTTTATAATGAAATAAAATATCGTAACTCAATTTCAATGTTTTTGACGACGCGTGAAAGTAACTTGGACAATTTGAAATATTTTTGAATATCGAACTATCAATAAGATTTACTTTTTTAATCATTTAAAGGAATTAAGAATTAACAATAGTATGATATTAAAATTTTCCAACCTCATTGGTGATAACATACACGTGCCTCATAGTTTACACTAAATGTTAAAAAATATCGTAAATATATTCGGTATTTTATTAGTTATATTTTAGTTTATATAGTACAATTTGTACTAGCTGCATTGTAGCACAGCGGCAGAGGACGTGCGTGATCATTTAGATTTTTTTTCAAAACGGTTACAATTAGTTACTATAAGTAAAACTAATTGCAATGATCACACAATTCTTAGCGTAACTAACTAATCTAATCAACTGTGAAAAGTTAACTAACTATTTTTGTCTTAGCGGACCAGTAGCTCTTTTTGCGTTCGGGAAAAACCGTAAGGACAATTTGTATATAGCAAATAATAAAGAGGATGATAATAAAGCAATATAAGTAAATAGATTTTAACGACTTCCTAATATATAGGCAAACGTTTATTTAGCCACACTTTGATAAGACAACTTATGATTATTGAATTCAAAATAAAATAACCTTTCATTTTATTATAATAGACGATTAAATAAATACTTAGATTATGTTATTTTTGTTAGAAATTGAATCTATTTTATGTATAGTTAAAGAGTTTGTTTATTTGTTTGGATGAACGCCCTGATCTCAGGAACTACTATTTCGATATAATTATTTTTGTGCTAATAGCTCATTTAAAGAGGAAGGATATAGGCTATATATAACACGCTGCGAAATGTTAATGCAATCTATTTTAGCGAGGTATTGAAAATTTGAACAAATATATTTATAAAGCTTATTACTTTCTCAAACGAGCATCATTTTATTTTTAGTCTTAGGAATTTAGTAAACCTCTTTTAATCCTTCAGAAGTTCGTGACAGAAGACTTTATTATTTATTTGGGGCATGTGCCAAACGCTAGCAAGAAATTTCGACATACTTTAAATAAATTCAGAAGTGTCTCACTCACTTACACTTGTTTAAACATAAATATTATTCAATGTTGAATTGGTTCTAAACATAAGCCATTGAAACAAATTTTATAAATTTTGAAAATTTTACCTCTTTGTGTCTACCATGCATCCACTAAGAGAGCGTGCTTGCGATGCGCTTTTGGAGAATCCAGCATTTGGCACACCGCTGGTAGAGCCAGAAAAACCCAAAGTTGTGCGCGTAAGAAAGCCTAGAGAATTCAAACTAGTAAGTATCCAATAGGTATTAAGCAAAATAATACAAAAATATCTTATATAATTTAGCGATAAGTGCTTTAGACAATTCGTTTCTAACATAGATGGGCATATAAAAATAAGACTTATTGACATACATTTTAGCAGAATAGAATTATTATTGGAGTCCTAAAGTTTGGAAACCTTTGAATAATAAGTTCTATAAATGTGTAAGCTTTTATGTGCCACGATTCAGTACATTGCGCGTTCTTCTTTTCAATATTACACTTAAGAACGTACTTTGATATGTTCATATTTATTGTTTTCAGCCACCGAGGTTTCCGTTATTATCTAAGGAATTCTACTCGTGTTGGTGTAATCATCAAAAGGAGGTAAAAAGTATATTAACAACAACTACGTAGTTTTTCAAATTTAAAGCCATGGTCACAGACATCAGCCTTCAGAAGTTCGTTAGGTATGAGATACAAATCTATTCATCCCGTGACCTTAAATACGATCCCCACGATATCTTCCTTTATTTTGTATTTTTTTTATTATACTTTATAATTCCTACATTTTATTTAAAGGCCATGAGACATCTTCTACCACTCCATACTACGTAAGGCTTTCTTTTATAATGTGCCATTGGTCTTAAAATTAAACCCATCAGTTAAGTACTTGGTCCTGATTCTAATTGATACCATTTGTTAAAATAAAAATAAGTTTTTTGCTTCCAACGGTTTTATACATTATAAAAACTTAACAAGAGGTTTTGTAAATTTGGTTTATCAATATATGATATTTCTTTCATTTATACCCCTATTTGATACCAGCTACAAATGGCCAAACATATAGTTGACGACAAGCCTCCGGAGCTCTTCCCTGAACTATATCTAAAACCAAGAAGACTGGATTACTACGCACGCCAGCTCGAGGAGAATATGATTGTTAACAAGGAACTGTTGAAAAGAATAAATATAATACAAAGGACAGGGGTAAATAATATTGCATTACACTTTCAAAGCTCGAAACCGCTAGTTTGTAGTTTATCTAGATGTACAATGAACTACTTACAGCAAAAAGAAAATAAAATATTTTTATTTTTCACCACGTGTAACAAATACATATAAATTAGAATTATATTCAGTATTCGTTACAATATAATTTCATTTAGATTTTTTTTATTATAGGGATATGTCGATTGTTGGATACGACCAGAACCAAACAATAAATACAAAAAGTTACTATGCCAACAAAGACAGCGAATTCTCGATGAAATTCGGAAGAACAACCTATACTTTTACTCTAGACTTCTCATTGCAGTTAGTACTTTTTTGGTTTTCCCACTACACACCCAACACTGTAACTCCTATGCTCCAGGATCAACAACGACACTCACAGTATTAACGCCGAGCACTGATGCTCAGAGAATCTAAGGGCGCGTTCACATAGGACATCCGTTTTACTGGATCCGTCGCTACTGGAGGTAATATTCACACAGCATTTTAACGGACGGATTTTAACAGATCCGAAGTTACTCGACTTATTATTTACTGGACCGTTATTTTTTACTGGATCCGTGATACTGTATTCTGTGTGAACTCGTTCAAACAACTACATACGCTTATAACATATACATTTAAACGGACCTGAAAAACGGATCGCTGTTTATTTTGTCGGACCGTTAATTTTTACTGGATCCGTGATACTGTATTCTGTGTGAACTCGCTCATACAACTACATACGCTAATAACAATTATCCGTTTAAACGGACCAATAAAACGGACGGTCTATGTGAACGCGCCCTAAGGGAAACTAATTTATCATGATCCCGCAACAAGGTAAATTAGACAATAGATATAAAAGAGGAGTTGGAAACAAAGACTTGTCCCCTTCCTCTACAGAAAAGCGGGAGACAAAATATTGAACTATGGTGTTTGCCTCACATATGTATAAGATAAATATAATTAGGTAAATAACTATACGATATTTAATGAATAAATATCACCTAAAGTGGGAACTGTTGCGTAAGCTTCCAATAATAGGCATGACAAAAACGCTGAAAAGCACGGAAATTCTTCCTTGATTCAATGAGGTCTGTATAATAAACAACACCAGACGTTACGTGCATACTATTGAGCATACTGTTACGCTCATCCGAATAAAGATTTCACTCCCAAAGGATATTATGATGTACGGACTATTCATATTCGCAGTCATGTGTTGGGCATTGCAGTTAGTATAGGTATCATGCAACGTCCTTCTATACCAGTGGATGGTCTCTAATATGTGTTGTGTGTTGATAAATCTTCTATACTCTATAGGATTCTGAATATTTTACGCGTATATTTTTATTTTCAATATCATTAACAGGTTCCCCGTCCAATGAATCATATATGATTCATCGGACATATTTTGTACCAATTTTACTACGTTCATGAATCACATATGATCAAATATAGAAGCAACTTTGACTGCATTTTTTTTGTGGACGTATGAGTATAAATATATATTACTAACCCCTAAGAATATTTAAAAATGCGTATTTGCAAAAATAGTCCGGGACATTTACAATGCCAAATACTCGATTGTATGGGGACAGGGAACCTGGTAATAGTCCCAGTTATATATCATTATAATATACCATTGGTATCATCTTAAACAGGGTGTAAAAAGACCGCGATCGAAAAGGCCGTGATTACAACACATTGACGCTAAACTAATTCTCGAAAAATATCTTAATATCTAACACCGACTAATGTCTTAGTTTTATCCTGTATATAAGTAAAATAGAGGTTTGTGCAGTTGATCGGCATTGTCCATACTTACAGAGATCCGAACAACCACTAACAAAAGAATTAGAGGAGCTGTGGAAAGACACCAAACATAAACTAATTTTGGGTGCTACGTAAGTACGATAAAATAACCGTAGCTCGAAAGAAATGAACTACATTTTTTTTACATTAAATAATTAACTTGCTAAATAAAACTATACCTGGTCACAGATTGCCGTTCATTCTATTCAAGACGGAGAAGATCGACCGCGATATCAAGGAACCTGCTTTTGATAAGCCACCAAACGTTCATAGAACTAAGTAATCTGTACTTTTTTTTTTTTTTTTTAATTGTTTTGCCCCGGATAATATAGAGCACATATGTATGTACTCTAGAAGCCTGGGAAGATTTCTAGCCTCTTATGCAAGAGAGTTGATGACAAATCTCATATTTAACTATTGCCTTATAGTATAAGGCTTATACAAAACGCTGTTATTGCAAAAGTACCTCGTTAATATATCTTTTTGAATACAGTATTTTAATACTTTTAATAAATTTAATAAATAGGTACACAATTTTTTTTTTGTTTACTCAAATTTTAGAGTATCGATGGAAATTTGGGTCGTAGGCGGCTCAAAAATCGGTAAAGTTGTGATTGAACTGTTCAACGACCTCGTTCCAAAAACATGCCAATTGTTTTTGAGCCTAATTAGAGGTGATGGCCTTGGACATGCATACATGGGGACCAGATTCTTCAGGTGAAATTAATCTTCTACGATGTTATTTTCATAAATTCATTCGAGGCCTTAACACTCTTTCATTTCATTTGTTTTTTTTTCGACAAGTGAAAATGGAAGTTTTAATTACACTAATTTTCGAAAAGTTCCGTTCATAGTCGAGAGTCCAACACCAGAAATATTTTCATACATACATACATAAACTCACGCCTGTATTCCCCGAAGGGGTAGGCAGAGGTGCATTTCTGCACCCACATTTCGCCAGGTATGTATCAGTCCCACGTAATAGGGGGCGAGCCTATTGCCGTTTTTCGGGCACATTTCCAGACTCCGTGCTGTTACAGAGAATTTCCTAATGTAAAAACCCAATAACACTTTGCCCGACCCGGGAATCGAACCCAGGACCTCTAGATCCCACGGCACATACTTGTACCGCGAGACCACGAGGCAGGTATACTTTCAATAAATGAAAAGACGTGTTTTCGTATTTTATTAATTGTGTCTATTATAATATTATAAAAAAGTTAATTATCTTAAGGATTGTGCCAGATCTTTACTGTCGTGGTGGAGACGTAACTAAAGACAATGGGTTTGGATGCTATCTACCAGAAGGAGAAACTGATCCCATGAGCGCAGAATCTTATGACCTCAAGCACACAGTTCCCGGTAATCTTGTCGTTGCATTAACCTTTTTTGTTTCATGTATTAACAATGTCATTATTTTCTCTGAAATACTCCGATATCTAGAAGGCGTATCATAAAATAAGTAATCGGCTTCATTTCAAGATAGGTACTCATGATAAAGTCACTGAGAAAGTAAAAATGTCAGGTGTGCTGTCTATGGTGGTGAGTCCAGACAATGAAGTGTTCGGTCAGTTCAACATTATATTCAAACCTTTGCCGCAGTTCGACGGAAAGCATGTTGTGTTTGGAAGAGTGAGTAATTCACATTCTTGGCATGTTCGAAACTGTACGAAGTAAGTGTGTTTCGCCTGTACTGGTCATAACATTATCATAGAGTTCCATATAGCGAGTGTCTAACATCTTTCATAACTCGATACAATCGTGCTAGTTTGTTAACTTTGAGTTCTCAGTGCCCTGACCTTTATCTTTTATTTGAATAGATAGTGGCAGGTCCAGCTCAGACTCTAGAGCGCATCAGTGCCCTAGGGTTGCCACTTGGCACCACCACGTCGGACTGCGTGATCCGCACGTGTGGGTGGTTCACCCGTTCTGGCCTGTACCGTGATGGCAACCCTAACACCATCAAATTCCCACCGCGGCGGAAGCCTAAACAGTAAAACGAAATCTTATTGTATTCATATTTTATTCCGTTTTATGGAATTATTTTTATTATATGTTATTTTTTTATTTCTTTTTAATAAACTTTATGAATGAATTGCTTTTTATTGCTTTTAAGGTCAGTCTTTGAATCCACTAATCATCTAAAATAATCTTCTATATTACTAATTATATTAGCCTATTCGAACATCTTCGTGAGATGTTCCACAAAGGTGTTCGTTAATTACTCAATGTAAACGTTATGGCAGGTAGTGTTTATTAAGAAAAACAAATAAAGTTACGTGAATTAATTATCAGAGGATCTCAATTTAAACCGAAAAAAAAATACAGCTTGTGAAATAAATTTTGTTTTTATTGCAAATCATTTACAAAATAAATATAAAATCCAAATGCAATTTAATACGAAGTCGACTTTGAATTACGTACACATTCATAATCAAATCAACAATTAATACTTGATGTCACGTCCACACATCGTCCTTCACGTCACTCTATCTTCACGAATAATCCGCAAGACAATATCAAAGCCAGCAACTGAAACAAACATTTTGTGTGTTACTTATATATTATGTGTAAAATGAATGATTATTCATAGTGTAATTGGGTACAATACGGCTGTAACACAATAACGTGGTAATACTACAAATATTTAAAGAGAAACTTATTTGCCCGCAGCATCTTAACATGAACTATGAACTAGAATGCATTATAACGATGGAGGAAAATATTCTGATGAACCCTGCACACCTTAGAGTTCACCTCAATAAATATCTTGAAACATAAGTGTAGTCCGCCAACCCGTATTAGGCCTACGCGATGGTCAAAGGACTAATCCCGTTCCTACTCATGAATCCCGAACCCATCAGTAGATGTATATTGGCCCCGTGACACAGCCCCGTGGCGCAGTTGGCTAGACACCAGCTTGCGAAACGAGATGCCGCGTGTTCGATCCCCGCAACGAGACAAATGTTTGTGTGATCCACAAATATTTGTTTCGGGTCTGGGTGTATGTGAGACCAAAAAGTCTCTCGTAGTTTCTGATATCCACGACACAAGACTTGTATCTTAGTGTGGGATCAGAACTATGTATGTGACTGTTGGGTGTATTTATTTATTTATTTGATATACCTACATTACAAATACATATATGTATAAATCTTACCATAATGAAAGCCACAACTATAGCTATAGCGCCGACGTAAACAGCATCCTCTCGCAGAAAGTCAACCACTTTGTTCAAACAGCCATCTACGTACATGGTGGTGGGGTTAGGGGATGATTTACAATCCAACCTCTGAAAATAATTTAAGCGTTTAATAAGTGTTATGTCAAGATTTTCGGCATTAACAACAATTTATCTAAGGAAAGGAATCTATATATTTCAAACAATTGCATGTGTTTTTATATATAATTTCTACACCTGTGTTTTCAGCCTCACTTAATAGAGGGCAAATCTATTTCCGATTTTCTGGCAATTTTGTGTTTGCAAGTAGCAATCGTATCATAGGTATTTTCAATTTTGTCTTATACTGCGGGGCCAAACAGTCGTTATCATTATTTACATTTACATTATCATTATTACAAACATAACCTCACGCCTGTATTCCACGAAGTGCAGAGGAGCATTTCTGCACCCACATTTCGACAGGCATGTATAAATACCACGTAATATCGAGCTTATTACGATTTTTTGGGCACATTTCCAGACTCCGTGCTGCTACTGAGAATTTTCTAATGAAAAAAAGCAATATTACCTTGCCCTACCCAGAAACCGAACCCAGGACCTCTACATCACATTATATTATTATAATATTCACTTATTATAATAAATACCTTCCCAGGATAAACTTCCTGGCAACAGCTCTCAGGCACATTGTCGTTCCAGTCCTTGTAGCTCCTGACTCCGCAGCACTGGAGGTACGTTTGTGTGTCGTCCCAGGACTTGGTGTACTCGTGCTTGACGCCATAGTAAGGTATGGCGGCGAACATCTCCCGGTCGAGCGTGGTCAGCACCTTCTCTCGGAACACGAACTGCAGGATCCCGCCCACCAACATCACCACGAAGATGATGAACACCAGAATGTAATACTGGAAACAGATTAGATACAATAAAATAAATCATCATATCATTATAATAATAATACAGTAACCATGCAAAAAGAAGCGCACCAATTTTATTTGGATAAACTTAAATCCATTAGATATTTTACTTAAGTAATAATAATGTGTGAAATTGACAAAAATGATCTGATTTTGCAATTTGTTTTGTGAACTCTAGACATTTTACAGATTTTCAATTAAGATTCCGCCATTATTATACGATTATTAATGTTTATCAGACAATGTAAGTAAGTAATAAAAATACTAGCCCAATTAACATCTAATTAATTCATACCTAAAAATATTGCATCTAATAGGTGTTGTACGTACCGTCAGCAACATGCACTTGACCTCTTTAGCGGCGCCGCAGCAGCCGAGAAGCGACAGCAGCATGATGGCAGCTCCCATGGCCACCACCACGCCTACTGACGCGATGAACATGTTGTTGGTCATCAGCGTGCTCGAGAACGAGCGGGTTGTCCACACCCATACCCCTATCGCCAGGGCTAGAGCTCCTCCAATCTGGGTAAAAAAATAATATAATGTTTTAAAGACTTGATTAAAAATAACATATGTAGATATAGCTAACAACCACACACACAGTCCGGCCTAACCCAATATATATTTTGTGTAGCATCGAAAATTAAGAGAAACTTCGGTCTCACAGTCACTGGACCCGAAGATTTTTTCTGGCCTAGTACGGATTGGTGGACTTACATTCCTAATGATATCTTTAGTAAAACTCTTAGCTGTGCAGATTTTCTCGTATTTTTCTTCACCCTTGGAAGTGCATGATAATTCAGATTTCAGAACACATTACCTCAACAAGTCATATGTGCCTTAGATTCGAATCTACGAGTATGACCGCCGAGATGCTTTGTTCATAGGTCGCGCGCAAAATTCCCGAGATTATCTCGTAAAGGTTAAATGAAATAGTAGTATAAAATTAATCCAGGTGTAATATTCTAATTGGTCATAATATATTTCGGTATTTTTAAACAAACGAAGACTACAAACGTTACATTTTAAAACATTCTTATTTTGTTGCAACTCCCATAAAAGTTTAGAAGCGTCTAAATCTCGTTATGATGTCATTGACCCCGCGTGTACGAGATAAATAATTTAAAACAGTGATGACATCATCGCCTTTATTAATAAAACACCATCGAACATCACGAATGTTATGTGGACTGTGAAATAGTTGTGGTTGGAGTATACAATTACATTTGCACGTTCATTTAATGAAGTTGCCAAGCAAGTTGAAGATTATATTTCAAATAAATAAATAAATCTATTACTTTTGTAGAAATTGATGGTGTTTCAAATATTCGAATTTCATATTATCTTGCAAAATACCGAACAATTAAAAATAGCAAAAATGCCGAAAGGCTATTTTATAAGATCCTTACAAATCTCAAATTTTACGCAATCATAACAAAATTTGTTATGAGAATCAGCAAAATCAATTTGATTACATATTCGCGCTGTGCAATTAACACGGGGCCCCTAACTCGCCATTTGATGTCCAGATAGGATCTTAATAGCCAGTGTGGATATTTTAGGGGACTGTAGCAGATGTTTTGTGTTCCGACGAAATTGTTGTTACAAACATAATAACGGTTACTTTATGTACACAGCTTTCTACTTAATGTCGTAAATGTGACCATTATGTATTGTATGTCGTCAGTGTATTAATCTTTACGGATTATTAATATTTTTTTATTACAAAGGGAGGAATCAATAGATCCCCTCGCATTTTCATATTAGGATTTTTTCTAGAAAGATTGAAGTTTAACATTTTATCACAGTAACAAGAATCATAAAAAAGTGAAAAGAGACTACGGTCTAAGTTTTACAACGAAAAATACTTATTTTACAGTTTCAAGTTATAGAAATATCAGTATATTTATCGCATTATGGTTATATAATTCAAGTTATTTTGTAGTTTTTTTTTTTCTTTACAGTCGTTTCCATCGATTTTCTCGGCGAATCGACCAACAAAAATCAGCAAGCATTGCTGATGACCATCTTCCATTGTAGCGTCTTTCAATATGTATAATATCCTGATAAAATCTTTCACCATGCTCATCTGATAACACGCACTGAGATTTGCCGGAAAGAAATCTAAACGCGAGTCCAAAAAATGAATTTTGAGTGACATATTCCATCGTAAAGCTTTATAAGCAGAAAGAAGCTCTCGCATTCGAGAGCTTTGTTGGTAGTTGTCAGCTCTTGTATTACCAAGAATATTACAACACATTTTTACAAATGCCAACTAAGCTTTTTTTCAGCAGTGTTCAACTTCCAATCGAAAACTTCATCCGTCATAAGCTCTCGTATTTGCGGCCCTACAAAAATCCCTTCTTTTAATTTCGCGTCACTGATTCGAGGAAATTTTGTTTTGAAATATCGAAAGCCTGCACCATCCTTGTTCATACCTGTCACAAAGTTTTTCACGAGTCCCAACTTTAAAGGAAGTGGTGGCAAAAAAATATTGTCACTCGGCACTAGAGGTTCTTGAGATACATTTTTAAGTCCAGGTGTCAAGCTTTTTCTTTGTGGCCAAGTTTTCACTCACATAAAAAAAACAGCTAAACAGCTTTCGGTACTTTGCTTCTTCCTCTTACGACTAGCAAAAACCTATTTCATAAGTATATAAATATAAATGGTTCATTCCCACTAGTTCTACTAAACAGTTCTACCGTAGAACTAGTGGGAATTTTATTTCCCACTAGTTCTACTTTTAAATGTACTACCGAATAGTGGAACTAGTGGGAACATTATTTCTCAATAGTCCTACTACATTTTATATTAGAAAAAAATTGCTAAATATAATTTTTTACACAATATTTAATAAACAAAACAATAATAAAAATTATATATAACATTTATTTTAGTCTTCATTTATTAAACTAAAACAAATAGGTAAAATTATAATAATAAGTGAAAATAAAACTTCTTATTAATAAATGAATATAAAAACAATGGTCATGTAAGTAATAATAATTAAATTTTATGAGGGTAGATAAAAAAATGCAACGTCCATAATACAGTCATGTTGGGTAATAATAATAATCATAATAATGTGTGGAAAACCTATCAAAATTATTTTGAACACTACGGGAAAAAAATCATTAAAATGTGGTGTATATACGGTGAGCGTCACCGCACAAACAATAGTGTAGAAGGATGGCACCACAAAATAAATAATATAATAAACAAAAACGAAGGAAATTTGTTACGAGTATTGCACATTCTATATGATGACTCATTACTATCATTATTACGTAGTCATAGGCAACAAAATTTTCCTTCGACTTCACAATCGAAAAGACGCAAAAGTCAATATATTGATGCAGATGATTTTATTACAAATGCCCAGATGCAATTAACATCCGGCGATATCAGTGTTGGGCATTTCCTGGAAAAGTTAAGATACAAAAGTGTGAGTAAGTTAACACCGCCCATGGACACCCACAATACCAGAGGAATCATCGGTGCGTTGCCGGCCTTTAAGGAAAATATAGGCTCTTTTCTTGAAGGTCCCTAAGTCATATCCATTCGAAAATACCGCTGAGGAAAGCTGATTCTACAAAGATGTTGTGCGAGGAAGGAAAAACCGTTTAAGCCGCACTGTTCAGGAACGCCATTCATTCAGATGGTAGGGATGGAACTTCAATTTCTGGCGTGTGGTGCGGTAGTGAAATTCAGGAGCAGGTATTAACTCGAAAATTTCATCAGAGTACTCCCCATGGTAAATGCGATACATAGAAACGAATGTATACGAAAGGATACGATCTCTATGTATACGAAAGGATACATAGAGACGCTACGTCTCTTCGCAATGCTAGGGGGCAATTTTGTCCGAAAGGATCTGGTTATCGATGATTCGAGCAACAAGATTTATATTTTAAGCGATCTTTATTTACTACGATGTTGATTTTGTTGTTATAGGTAGTGATTAAGTTATTGTATATCGAGAAAATAATATTACAATAAAACAGAAATTTTCACAGATTTTAATTTTACCAATTTGTTTTAGTTTAATTAATGAAGACTAAAATAAATGTTATATATAATTTTTATTATTGTTTTGTTTATTAAATATTGTGTAAAAAATAATATTTAGCAATTTTTTTCTAATATAAAATGTAGTAGGACTATTGAGAAATAATGTTCCCACTAGTTCCACTATTCGGTAGTACATTTAAAAGTAGAACTAGTGGGAAATAAGATTCCCACTAGTTCTACGGTAGAACTGCTTAGTAGAACTAGTGGGAATGAACCATATAAATACATAGTTTATAATGTTAACGCATGAAACGAATTTTAAAAAAACCTAAATTTATTAAAGAAGACGTTATAGAAAAAATTGGCCATAGGAAACAGATTCAGAGCAGCAAAATCTTCATATTTATGACATCATTTTTTAAAGGAAGATTTTGTTGCACACCAGTGTAAATATGCTGTTGCATACTAAACTAACAGTAAATGTACAATAGTAGAACGTAACTTTAGTAACTATTACACCGGAACATAAACGAATATACAGGAACTAAGCTGGCCATTTAATATATGCAACCTATAGACTGTTTGAAAAACAGCACAGCAAATATACTCACAAGTGTTATAACATTGATGCATATGAGGCAGAACTTCATACACCTCCCGCAGCTGTCCATGGCTCCACCCATACCCATGGTGGATCTGGAAATGAAATGAAGAGAAATGAAATTATCGTTTATTTATAATTTAGGCAATAATATAGAATAAAAAAAGAAAAAAGAAAATTAATTTAAATATAACTGGCATAAAATACACTGTACATAGTTTTATGTTTATTAAAACTATGTACATATTTTACTTTATTTTGTTCGGAAAATGTCCTATTCAACATTATATTGGTATCGGTCCGAGTAATGTGCGATAATAACTTCTGTGACCTCTGCAAGTGTTGCGTTATGAGATGATTTAACATACATACATCCAGTATGGAGTATTAATATGACGATCATTTACTAAGGATCTTTCCTACTAATATGAAAAAGCTTTGTTGGGTTCATTGATCTAACAAACGCGTGACGTGTAGCCATAAGGCAAGCATCAGCTTTAAATAAGATCTTAAAAGTTTTTTTTCAAATATTATTAAACCAAAAGTCGATTTCTAAGCCTAGTTGTGAGTCGAATCACAAATAAAATCAAATAACAAATTGTCGCCTCTGATATCCAGCTCTCAATATCACCCCATCGTGTGTAATCGACGTTACTCAGATTGCGTGAATTGAATTTTTCGTATGCCAACCTAATTTTCGAAGGCAAATACGATTGTATGTTAGTTTCTGTCTCTGATTAAGCTCTGTATAAAGGCTCAATAACATATAAGGATTTGAAAACAAGCAATCACTAAAAAAGTCCTAACATATAATTATAAGTGTGAATGAAATTGGATCGAAAAAAGGACTAAGAGGATCCGCGAACAAGTAATAAGGATTAATTTAATTTTTTAAACCAAATCCTAGAATCTTAGTACACGTAATTTTAAATACTCCGATGTGAGTAATGAGTACCCTTGATGTATGTATATGACATTGAAAGCCGGACATCAGACTCAACTTTATTGCAATGTCGTGTATTACAACCTTGTAACAACCAACAATTAATACCTTCTACACATCATTCCATTCTTTGAACATTATTTTGCGACTATCGTAACATAACATGACATTTAGACATGAAGGCTGATAGGCATGTTTGGAAGGATAAAACGTACTTCGCCGACCCCAAATGAAAATGGGAACAGGGCAAGGAAGATGTTGATATCTATACAAATAAAAAAAATTGGAGTATCTGTTTGTAATATCGAAATAACCGCTTTTTAATAAATGCATATGGATGTATTCATGGTACATATACCAAAATAACGTTTTTTACAATGTTTGTCTGTCTATCTGTCTGTTTGTTCCGGCTGAACTCTGAAACGGGTGGACCGATTTTGACGGGACTTTTATTGGCAGGTAGCTGATGGAATAAAGAGTAACGTAGCCTAAAAAAATATTTTAAATTGACTGTTAGGCGGAACGAAGTTCGCCGGGTCAGCTAGTCGTAAATATATACCAAGACATAAGAATAATTTAAACAAAACCTCACTATAAATTATTGAAAAGCCTAATGTATCCAACGATGCCTAAAAATTATAATCATACTAAAATGGTTTGGTTTAGTGCACCGTTGGGCCATTATGGGATTCTTAGAAGCAGTACGGAGTCTGGAAATGTCAACGGAAACCGGCAATAGGTTCGTCTCCTATTACGGGGGACAAAATAACTGACGAAAATTTGTTATAAAAATTCAATTTTTCCCTACCCATTGGCACGGAAGTCATGAGAGAATATGTATGTATTTTTACGTAGGTACTTATAATGGGTCAGTCCTATGTAATAAATATCTGAAACTTTTGTTCTTCTTGTGTTCTTTGTCTAATTTTTAGTATGATAACGACAAAGGTCTTGATTGCTACACAGCATTAATGAAACTAAATAACATAAATTCGTCACTCAATTAACAAAATATGCAAATTCATGTGATATTGACCTTGATGTTCTCACGGGCCCCGAAAATAATAGCAATTTTCATGCTATGGGAGACTAAAACAGTATTAAAACAATAATGAGAAGAAGTTATGACTTCCGAATACCTATAACAACCGCTGACTGTGATGAAAAATCTATAATAATAAAAATTTGAAACAATACACTGAATAGTATCGATGTATAACTTCTAGTATTATTTGCTATAAACACCAAAATTAGACAAATTTTCTAATTTACGTAAAATATTTGCCATACATAATGATTAGACTAGGCCAGCGTGGTGGACTAAAACCTAAACGCTCTCAGTTGCAGAGGAGGCCCGTGCCCAGCAGTGGGACGTATATGGGCTGATGACGATGATATTATTAGATGCAAACATCAGGAGCCGTATGAATATTTACCCGCGGTGCGTATTAAATAACATGAGTTATGAACCAAAGGATTAGGCGAGATACAATCTGTCACAGATTCGATCCCAGGGACAATTTTGTAATATTTCAATGTGTAAAATTGTGATAAAATATTGTTTGCAACAAGGTGTTCACCAAATCTCACGAAACCACCATTCATCATCATCATCATCATCAGCCCTGAAACCACCATTGTTGACTACGATCTAATTCCATTTATCACAACCTGCAGTGGGATATATGTATAGCTAATAATTATGTGTTTATGCCGAATAGTTTTATATTAACATTACAAGGGAAATACAAGTCGCAGCTACGATTCTATGGTTCACCATTTATGCGTTCGATAAGTTTACAAAGTTGTCATTCTACAGCAAACGAAAAGCTAATTCTACAAAAGAATCTTGATAGTACTAGTCAAAACCATTCTCATTTAGTGCAATTAAGAAACCATACATACATCACGCCTGTATTCCCTAAAGGGGTAGGCAGCGCTGCATTTCTGCACCCACATTTCGCCAACTGTGTTTTCGTCCCACATAATAGTTGGCGAGCCTACTTATTGCCGTTTTTCGGGTACTTTTCCAGACTCCGTGCTACTAAGAATTTTATAATGGAACTTTTCCCGACCTGGGAAACACGTTAACTCTATATCGCACGGGTGCTGCTAGTGCTGCGAGATCACGAGGCATGCAAAATTAAGACAACTTACTTATTATATTTAATTTAATGTAACCCACAGCACTTTTCCTGATACAATTTGAATTGAATTATTATTTAGTAAATCTATATTGTATGTGAAGCAAATTCAGCACCTTACCTCGGCTATTGAATGACGACCACTACTAAGAATTAAACAGTGATTTTGGCCATTCCATACAGCAAACAATAAGGTACAAACGTGAAAAAAATCTTAACAATATCCCTATTAGAAGTGACATTAACTGAGATTAATGACACCTTATTGTAAATCAACAATGAATGAAAAAAACAGGATAGTTATCAGCCGAAAATACTCGTATATTACCTGTTTATTGTAACTTTGATGTGTTTAACTTTGCTCTGACATTTAATTTAATGTGAATAATTATTGTTTGTCCAGTCGACATTGTAGGACAAACACAATCTAGTCTGCAACGATTTTGTCATTATTGTTTTAATATCTTACCTAAAAGCCTTCCACATTTTCTTCGTCATATTTCTAACATTATTCCAATTATAAAACCAATCAATACTTCAGATAAATTACTTATTAATTAACTACCCTCATTGTTTATGTTTAGATTGAATACATACATACATACTACCATAAACAATGACGATTAAAATGCGACATAAACGGACATTCGTTTTAGATTGCCTATTTATGTATATTTTTTAAAAGTTTATTAAATCCTAAAATAATAATTAAGAATACAAAAAAGCAAAAATAAAAAAAATAGCTCAATGCGGGCACATATCGTAATTTAATATTTGGTATGAATGAACATTATCTAACCTGTTTGGTCTTGGTACTTATTTTAATCATACATTTGCCCAAAGATTCTCGCGTAGAAAAAAACAATAGTCGAAATTGAATCTGCGCATAAGCATAAACGTGAATCGTGTTAATTAAAGCCAATAGGTCACGTACAAGCAAATAAACGAACGAATAGAGCTCGGCAGCAGTCATGTGTCGTGTGTCATTGTTTTGATATGTGGCTATACTTGCACGTTGCATACATTGCCACCACCACAAGTTACAAGACGAGTTACACTGCAGGCGCTCAAGGTGATGTTTAACGCAAGGTCCATCTAATACGTTCTCTTATCGGTAATAATCAGTGAAAGTCGCATTTATTTGCAACAAATTACGTTTATCTTAAGCCATACATTCCGACAATACCACGAAACCTGCATGACGAGTTAGCGCAATTGCTGTCTTACACATAAACATTTCACTTCACCTGAATGTTTTGGCGCGATTATGAGCGTCGACGTTGGGACTGATGAGAAAACAGTTTCACTTTACCATCACTCTTACTGATCACGTCACTGGTACGTTAACACAGGTCATTCACTTCACGAGTGCGTCTTAGTCGGTGGGACGGAGTCAACTGGTCCCTCTCGACGCGACTCGGACGCCCCACCAAACATAGGGCCTTCGAAGGCTTTACCACTATGTTTATGTGTTTGCAAGTGGGTCACAGTACGCGCAACACACTTCCTACTGTTATCAGTTTAATTTAAACGTGTACTTTAACTCCCTTTATTGCTTACAACAATTTACCTACTTCAAATAGGGAATGGTTTAAACTAAAATCTAGAGAAATTTATTTAAGTTTCAATATATGTAATTTGAGTGTGCAATCTACGTATATCTAATTTAATTTTACCAGATGATTAAGGGATTAAATAAATAACATTAAGATTATGATTACTACAATATGACCTTTTACAATACTGCTAAAAAGATCACATTTATAAAATTAATGATTCAATGACAAAGAATAAAGTTGTTATAGTTGGAGATTAATTAATGTCTTTTAAAGGTTTACTCTTCGATGTAGGTACACTAGCACCTTCAATGCAAAACATCGCCTCTAAAACCAGGGGAGCGTTAATTTTTTAAGTTTTTTCTTTATTTCCCACTTTAGTGCAATTATGTAGATACTCCTAAAAAGTTGGTTTCACTATGGATGCTAAATAGGTACGAGTATTAACAGCTTTAACTCGACCATTACACTTAGCCTCGGTAGTAAACAAAGTTAACTTTCCTGCGTGCATGACCTTTAAAGTATTGGTATTTTTTACAGCAATATTAATAATAATTTTGTGAGTAGTAAAGCCACTCCTCGATCAACATGGACAGCGGCAGGGTAACAGGCCGTCAATCAGACAGAAAATCTAAATGAAGTATATAGGTTAGATTGCAAGCCTATTGCGATTTACCCTGCACTTTTCCCGATTTGGAAATCGAATCCGAGGCCTCTCGATCTTTTATGCCACTTTTCACTAAGCAACCAAGAAGGTAGGTGTTTAAGTTAAATTCATAGGAGAACGGTCTACCAGATGAGGTGTATGTAAGTGAGAGTATGTGAAAAACCATTGCGGTTATAGTTGTCTAGTCAGCAATTAAAATTGCCTATTCATTGTTGGATACCTACAGATACAACTGTATAAATTATCATACCATTCATTTCTTTCTTAATTACTATATCCATAACGTAGAAGAAAGAACCACGAGTAAATACAATCGTAGATGTGTAACCGGTCTTTATAACAGCTTGGCAGAGAGAAAAATAACGTGGAATGAGGAACCGTTAACATCTGGTACATGTTAACATCATAGCTATGAATTTTACGTTAGCTTTTTGAAACAATAGTACCACACCTATTGAGCTGACTCATTCATTGCATATTTTCCGACACACTACATACTTACTAACAATATTGCGTTACATACACGCATACTTAACCTCACGCCTGTATTTCTCGAAAGGGTAGGCAGAGGTGCATTTCTGCATCCACATTTCGCAAAGTATGTACCGTAATAGGAGACTAGCCTATTGCCGTTTTTCGGCACATTTCCATACCTGCTGCTGTGCTGTGCTGCTACTGAGTATTTCCTAATGGAAAAACCCTAAAACACTTTGCCCGACCGGGGAATCGAACCCGGGACCTCAATATCACCTTATTATATTAAAATAGTTTTTGTACTAACAATCTATCAACTATATAACATAAGGGGATTATTATTTACCGGAATAAATATGGAATAATGTGACTATGGGATGGGGATAACAAAATAATTAAAACCAAATATATATATTACAGTTTCGTTTTATTAGCTTTTTGTTAATAAACGTCCACCTCAACTCAACAGAAAACTGGTTCATACAAATGTCACGAGTGTTATACATTTATAAGAGCATTCACTAAGCATCACGGCGACGACAGTTCCATGACCACACTGAAACTACTATGACAAATATTTTAGCCTGTGCAGGAAAACCAAAACCTCAAGCGAATTGCGGATATTCCGGGGTTTTTTAGCTGTCAATTGCGTTTTGCGCGGGAAACCTATTAATCTGTCAAAATAAAATTATTTCGTTGTACATAATTAAAATGTTATAGCCCTGTATAATTGTATAATTTTTAAACAATATTCAGATCTACTTAATATCCTTTCAATTATCATTGTCATCACAAGAAGCCGTCAATGAAATTCTTGTTTTACTCGACGACATAAATTCTGATGCCACTTGTTTACTAGTTTTAATTTTCCCGAACAGGCTTTACGTGATATATTAAATACACTTATAGACAATTGTATGTTGTGTACAGCAACATTTAGACGCCTACCCTGCAGTGCCGTAGCTAAAGTCTAGCTAATAAAATAGTCAAAATTTGACTATTGCATTTGACTGTCAAATGCGCCAACATAAGGAGACTTCACTTACAAATACTTTACATTAAAGTATATATTTTTGGCGGCATAATACTTATGAATAACATTGCAACATGCAAAAATACTTCATTAGTTTATTACATTACTTGGAACGGAACGTTACTATCGAACATTTTTGAAATTACAATGACGAAACGGTGGTCTTAATGTAAACAAGCAATTCAAAATATAGCTTTTCATATTATATAGTTTACATCAGCCTTTCCTATATAAAAAAATACATCAATTATGTTAAATAAGGTGGTCTAAGCTAGACGGCTGTGTCGTAGAAAGCTTATAGTATAAAAATTCAATTACGTAGGCACATAAAGTGACCTAATGCTAGGAGCGTGAATGATATGTCGACATAGTCTCCACAGACCAGCTACGGCACTGGCTCCAACAGTTCTTTATACCCATTCGTTTGGGCGCAATTCAGTTATCGACGCGTGACAACCCTGATAGTTTTCCTATTTACAGCTAAGGTGATACATCATAATTGAGCTTTGGTGTACAGAAACATCTGGTACAGGCGACAGACTCAGCGATTAGTTAATACTTCATAATTTAGTTAAATTTACGACACATAGATTTTAATGGGTACTTTGGTTAGATGCTAGTTTTAGGTATACAGATAAAATATTGCAAAACAAAAAAAAACACTGAACTGTTCCCAGCAGTGGGACGTATTATGATGATGATGATGATGATGATGATGAACACTGAACACCCAGATTGTGTACAAACAAACGATCTCACAGAGCTATTTAAATCTGAAAGTTAGTGTTGCGCATGGTACAATAAAAAGCGTAAATAGCTCCAACCAAAGTACGTATTTAGAATAATTCGCGAGCATTCGCGCACTTATTTGATCATCCTATTAAATTTAATTCTACGTTATATTTATCGAGTGGAATCGTTTCCACGAGCGTTGGTACAGGGCCCGAGCGACGAACGATCGGTACATAGTCCAAGTCCTACTTGATTTCAAATTTGATAAGTATAAACAGCAAATCAATCACATGAAGCAACTCATTTCATTTCTTCTAAAACGCGACGTAAATAAAACCATCCTGTGATTTTAGTTATATATTACAGTGGTTAAAATCGAAACAAATAGAAACAAGTATCTCGTACTGAAAAATCATTATATATTACATTTTTTGCGCTATAAATACAACAAATACACTTAATACAAGCTACGCTCTACTACGACTGGTTGGGTACGGGGATCGAAGTCGTGCAATCTCAGAATAATGACTGTACAACCCGCGATGTCACGTCAGCCGTGATCCAGCACATTACAGATATATTTAATATACAAAATATTATCTGTATGTTTCAAATTCCCTACTGGCTTAGTGATCCATCCACTGGGCATCAGGCATAAAAAAGTTCGACACTCCTTCGCATCAACAAATGTCTCCTTTCGATAAACAATCGACTAAATCCTTAAAAATAAATTGTAAGACGTTTGTTGATGTTTCAATATACACAATCACACGAGACGATAATCCCCGTACAGTACAATAAGTTAATACTAATGTATGACAGTTATTTATTTAATTTTCCCCTAATATTTAGACATGTAAGAAGGTTAACTACGTCTATATGTTACACGACCTACGCAGTTCCAACGACACCAATAAACAAAATATATCCGTTTGGAAAATCAACATTCAAAGCCTTCATATACTTGCAAAGAGAGCGAAAAACGAAGAGTAACAAAAAGTGAGGATGTTTACATTATTAATTGTAAAAAAGTGTCCGTTTTCATTAAGAAACTGCGCGGAACGTGCGGGTCCACATCCTTTGAAAAGTGATCGTAGATGACAAATAATATAAATAATTCGTATGAATCGTTAAACAACCCACACAAAAAAATACAGCTGCCACTTCCACTTGCCACTGGATGATCGGTGCGCAAATATGTAATACACAACACAAAGTTAACAAATAAAACTAATTGCCACTTGAGAGTTCGAGATAGAAACAAACCACCTCCGCGCACCCGCACCGTCGCGACGCGTGACACTAGACGGCCAACCAGTGAGTGCGTGTGCCGTGTACCGTGTACGTCGCTGTAGCGCGGGCGCGGGGGGTTGTGTCGCGTGGTGGGGGCGGTGGAGGGGGGTGTTGTTGCTTGTCAGCTGTCGACGGGAGCGGCGAAGTGCGGCGCCGCGACGCTGCACTAGGCCCGGCGACCGAACGCACTGCCATCGCGCGACATGTACCCTCCATTCACATTTGACGCTGCGCAAAACGTATCATATTATCAAACGCTCGCTAAATACTTTCTTAAAGATTCGCGCGCACGCGATGGTTCCCTCCTCTACTCTCGTAACGGTTATATTTTTTTATAGGAGGCAATTGATACATGTCGCGTTATGCGTACTAATCCCACCGTAAATTTTGTTATCTCGCTGAAAAATTTAAAAACATCGCATTCGTTAATCCGCCAGCATGTCTTCTTAATGCTACTAAACTACTTTCAATCCTAAATCAACGTACCTTGACTGGGATACGGCAAGCAGTTAGACTTAAGAATTTCTTCATGATTTCCATATGCGCAGAACTTAACGACTACTGTATTAGCTGATATACCAGTGATCTCAGCTTCGTAGTACTGAAAATACATAAATAATTATTAGCTCTCTAATTACTTCTATACTTATGGATGAATGTTGTTATTGAACTTACGTTGTTATCTTCCCAATAAAGTGCAAGGCATCGGTCGCCGACCTTCCAGTTTATTTCGGCGACCCCAAGCATAGCCCGCGCTTGTTCGTTAACAGCCGCATTCTGGAAGCCCAGTAGCGAGCCCTGTAGGAACGGGCCACCTCCTCGCAAGTTATATTCCTGGGGCCTCGCGCCGTAGCCGTACTGCCGCCCGCCATACCCGCCTTGCGCACCGCCCATGTAGTTCAGGTTGGCATACATCGGCGCCTGCTGCTCCAGGTAACCATTAGGCTGCTGCTGCTGCCGGCGCTGATATGCTTCCTGGTACTTGGGTAAGTCGCTGTTACGCCTGAACGGTGGTATGTCAGCCAAATTCTGATTGGGCACATAAGAATGCTTCGCTGAATATTGATCGGGATGATGTTGGTAATTGCGAGATTGCTGTACTTCTTCCTGTCTTGTTTGGTTCGACAGTAAATTCAAATTGGCTGCAGCTTCAACTAAGTTGTCCATAGTGTTCAAATTGCGATTGTAGCTTTGTTGCTGCTGTACTTTATTCTCACTTAAGTTCCTCTCTGGCCTCATGTGCCTGTCATTGTAATGGCTTTGGTGTTGCAATTGATTGTTGTATGCATTATTGTATTGCAAATTTATATTCACTTGCTGCTGTTGGTGTTGTTGTTGAGGCTGTTGTGGCGTCTGTTGTTGCTGTTGTTGTTGATGCTGTTGCTGTTGTTGGAGGTGTTGTTGTGGTTGTTGATTTTGTTGTTGCTGTAGGTGTTGCTGCTGGTGTTGTTGATGTTGATTGTGTTGTTGCTGTGAGTGTTGATTATGTTGTTGCTGTTGATGTTGAATTTGCTGTTGTTGCTGCTGTTGTTGCTGCTGATGTTGCAACTGCTGGTGTTGTTGGTGCTGCTGTTGAAGGTGATGTTGCGACTGATGCTGCTTATTCTTTTCTTCAAGTTTCTTTTGGAACCTTGGTGGTTTTTCATTTTGAGTTTGATATTTTCTGTCCTCCCTATGTGAAGAATGTGGGTTATCGTAATGCCCCCTATTATCTGACCTATGTCTATTGGATCCCTCATATCTTGAGCCATGATTACGATTATTGTTTCTACCACTATTTCTCTCTCTATTATTTACATGCCGCTCATTCTTTTCTTCAAACGTAGAATTATTCTGACGATTATTCCGATCTTTGTCTGGCACATTGGGCAATTTGTCTTCAAGGAAGTCAAATAGTGATACTTTTCCAGATGGTTTAACCGGAATACCATCATCATCATTGGGCTCCTTGTTACGCCCTTTACGTTTTGGTGGATCTTGTTCCTTTGGTTTATTATCTTTTCTATTTTCTGAATTGTCTCTTTTTTGCAAAATTTTTAGGGCTCTGTCTACATTATTTTTGGTATACTTAAGAGTATTTTCTGCTTGTTCTTCAGTAAAACCAGCATCAACTATTTTCTGTACATTGGCATCTAGAAGAGGCTTTGTACCACCTCCAAACACCTGAAATATTTAAATATGCATAAAGTTCTCTGTTACAATATGAAATTGAGAAATGAGTCAGTAAATTGTTCTCACCTTCTTAACACCAGACATTCTTTGTGCCTCAGCAATGGCCCCTTTTCTTTGAGCCTCAAATTCAGCATTGTCCTGCTTATTTGCTTCCTGGATACTTTTAAATTGTTTATCTACGGTTAAAGCTTCCAATCTTTGTCCAAATGGAATCCATGGTGGAGGCCCGCCTTCTGCACCTATAACACCTGTTGATTTCATAATTTTTTGATATATCATTTAGAACATAAATTGCTATAAAATTTTATAAAATTAATTAATGCATTTCACAGTGCAAAAGCTTTCATTATTAAATAACAAATACAACAAGTTATTTTGCTGATATCAATTTAATATGATAATGTACAAATGACCTTTATTTTACTGAAATAACTTAATCATTAAGTTAGAGTTAACTTAATTCATGTTATGCTAAAACCAACATAACAAATTTGAAAATCAATGTCAATGAAGTATTCAAATAAAAGTTTACACTATTTCTAAGAACAACATGGAATATACTATTCTTACCCCTGGTGTGCTTAGCTAGACTTCTGTTAAGCTCCCATTTCTCAATCATATGTGTCACTTTCCCACCCATAACTGTAATAACACTGGGTGTGAGCCAAACAATTCCATGGTTGATTTCAAGGCCTTCATTATTTAACATTAACTTAGTTCCTGGGGGAGTGTTTATACTTATGCTGCTTATAGGACTTATCTCTACGCCTGTACAAGTCGACTTGCCGTCATGTAGGGTCAACTTAAGCATTCGAGGGGCGGATGTCGACTCCTCGTTGGCTTTAGGCGCCGACACATTTCGGATTTTCTGAATTTGAACTATCACAGGTTTCTCTAGCCTAGAGGGATCTTTCGTAAAGTCCTCTGGAAACGCAGCGTCCCCTATATCTCTCAAGTCATACTGAAAACGAACAAATTATCAATGTAGGGCTGACGAATGGGACCGTGTCCAAACAGACCAAATCTTATAAGAATTGTACTTACATCTAACGCCTTTTGGCTCAATATATTTACATCCTCTATTTGACCATTTTCGCTTATTGTATCAATCCCTTCTTGACTCAAGTGCCTGAAAAAATAAAATATTTCAATGGAATAAAAAAATTCATGGTGATCACTGAATTCACTTTTTTATCGAGTTATAATTACCAGCCTAGCTCTATAAGACTTTCTTTTAGTGACATGTTTTTATTTGTGAACAAATTAACATGATTTCACGAAAAATAGTTGAAAATAATAAAACCCACGGACATACGGCACCATGACAGCACACGAGTGTATAACAGATAACATAACTAAAACCTTCAAATTAATTCTATGAGTCGATTAACAACTGTGAATGTTTAGTTCCTTTGAAAATCGCCTTAACTTATTTTATTTTTTTGCTTTTATAACATATACCTACACACCTAATTAGTAATTAATAAAATAATTAAATTTTTAAATTTATCAAAATAATTTAGCCAAGTTTTTTTTTCCAACTGGCTGTCTTATTTTCCGGTTCTTTGATATTTTTTTTCATAATTATGTATCAACCGACAAATTTAAGCTAACTTATAAATAAATAGACTTTACTTTCCTCTTTCTTAACAAAATAAAATTAAAATCTACGTATTTTTAATGCTTATACGTAGAAAACAACAACAAAGTTTTCAATCATTGAATCTACATCCAATTAAACCGGTAGGTATAAATAATATGAGAATGTATACCACATTCTCATGGGCGCAACAATTAAAAATTCGATATTAAAATAAATTAAACTTAGTCGTTTAAGCCAAAACCAGCGAACCACAAACTAATAGATATTGCGAACGTTTTATAATCAGCCCGTGTAACGTGTTTGAGATGAATATTAAGGCCAATACACACTATTACAATGTGGCACAACCCATTAAAACGCGTTGCGTATTGAGTCGAATCAAATTGTACTACTTTCTACCACTAGATCACACCAAGAATATCCAACAAATTATAATAGTGTTTCAGCCAGTCCAAATAAAATTATATTTAAACAGATATCCTTTTACAAAGAGATTTGAGGTTTAATGTTTATTTTGCTACCTTTCGATTCTATGAATTCCTCTGCCACATTTCTATTAAATATTAAGGACGGAGGTAATTTAACCTAAGTACTATATGTTCTTTCACTACACAACTACTTTAATGATAACTGATAAGGCATTTTGTGTGTACCAGTGTATAACTACCTTAAGGTTATTGACTGCCTATCTTTTCGATTTCATGTTCCAAAAAAGATTTGTAGGATATTTAGCTTTAAGAAAATAATCCCTTTTTATCAACCACTAATCCAAATTCCAAATAAGTATTGAATGTAAAATACTATCATCACAAATGCGCCGTGCTTAATCACAAGTGATAAT
The DNA here is from genome assembly GCA_907164795.1 of Hemaris fuciformis. Lineage (NCBI taxonomy): Eukaryota > Metazoa > Arthropoda > Insecta > Lepidoptera > Sphingidae > Hemaris > Hemaris fuciformis. Next base: position 12,669,561 of record OU015438.1, on the reverse strand, counting down.
AAAAACTACGTTTACCTCTTGATAAGACACCAAAAATTAAGACACATTGGTTCATAATCGTGATAACTTTCATAACTTTCATTGTCTTCGTCTCTTCGATACTTTTACGTGGATCGGACAAGTCATCATGTCAGCGGTAAATAATATTTGGTTAAATTATTACTAAATTGCTCTTTCCGAAGAAATCAGTACATTACTATTATATATTATTTTTGCAGACACATATATTTACCGTAGAAATGACATGCGAAGGTTGTTCGGGTGCCGTAGAACGAGTGCTCAACAGGTTGAAAGATAAAGGAGTAGAAAACTTTCACATAGACCTTTCAGAGCAAAAGGTTACTGTCACTTCATCTATTGATGCTGATCAATTACTGGAAGTTATAAAGAAGACCGGCAAAAAAACTACTTACGTAGGTAAAGAGTGATTAAGTATAAGTTCTTTTTTAAATTTGTTAATATCGAATAAGTCATTTTATATTGGTTGATATGTTTTGTCAACTTTTTCAATGTGAGAAGTATAAATTGCATTTTAATGCTAAAATCCAATCGTTACATTTTAATTATGCTTTGTTTTGCATTTAATTACCTTTATTAAAATATGTTTATAAAGACTGTTGATGTTTTGTACAATGATTTCAACAATTTGATAGTTAACTAAAGAGTGTTATATACCAGTATTTTAGTAAAATACATATATTTTTGTCAAAAAAACTTTGTATCTTTATTTTACAACCCAAATAAATTAAAAAGCTGCATGATTTTAATATAAAATCCTTAGCAGTGTCCTGCAAGACTATTAAACTGCAATGTTTTCTAAGGCATTAAGCCTCAAATCTACTAGGTCAACTGCCTCATGCAATGCATTGAGATGGTCAACAATGGCATTTACAGTAGGTAATACATCTGCACAGTCACACTCTTTTACATCTTCTTTATAACCATTCATTTTATTAGATATCTTGACTTTCTTAATGAGAGGTTCTGCAGCATGTCTATTTTCTTTAATAATTTTAAAACCACTGTTAATAGGAAAGTTTCTTTTCCTTCCAACCCATTCTATAGTGCCACTTGTGTAGCATACATCATTATCTTTCAATTTTATCATACCAAACATATCTTCTTCATGATTATATGTAGTTGCTATAGATTTATTTATAATTGATGGAATGGTATAGGTGGCAGGACTTGGTGGTGTTCGTGGGATATGACTTATGTGCCCCACACTGTAAGAAGAAAATTCTTCTGACTGGTTAGAAGGCTGGATACTCACATTTTTTGAAATGGAATTAGGAGCAAAATTCTCAGGCAAAGATTGTACTAATCTTGGTGTATGCTCCAGAATACTTGGTTCAATCATGGTACTATTTGCATTTGGTTCTTGAAAACTTGGTTTCTTTATAGACACTTGGACTGAGTCAGGCACATCATCCACATGGACAAATGTAATAGCTGGATACTTCATAGAATGATAACACAGGTACCACACTCTTGCCTATTTGTAGACAAAATGTGTTAGTCTCTAACAAGATAATGATTTTTTCAATCTAATAAAGTTGCAGGTATCTTGGAAATTAAGTTTCTCTAGGGCTATATGGTATTTTGATGCAATTGTTTCAAAGTCCTGGATGGGGGAACAATAATTCAAGTGTTTATAAAATAATATAAAATATATTTGCAAATATCTACACCAAAACTATGATAACATAAAAACTATCTTTTATTGACAACCTGATTTCTTCCTTTTAAAGCAGAAGATGTCTTGGAAATCTGGGAAGCTGATCTTGGCATTGTAGATGAGTTTTGCCCTATGTTCTCTTTCATGTCAGCTCCTTGTTCAGTAAAATTAGTTTTCCATAAGAATACCTGCACATAAACATATTATTAGTAGTAAACCGAAAACCCACCTTACATAATGCTTTTACTATATAATTTACCAATTTGTCTTCACCAGCTGAAGCAAAGCTGTCGCCACTGGGTGAAATACTAACTGTGTTCACTGATCCACAGTGACCACTCAGTGTATATATTGGATGTCCTTCCAATAAGTCTAATATCTGTAAATAAAAAATAATTACCTATCATGTAATAAAAACTTATAAAACATCAATTTTCGAAATATAATAATATTTATTGAATTCATAAAATGTCCAATACATCACTTAGATTCAGTCATCTCAAAATTAAGTGTACCATCCTGTTCGGAAGACAATCATCACTAGATAGAGAAGAATGGGCAATAAACTTTTTAGTAACATTGCCACAAAAATGTTAATCATGGCCTAAAAATATAGAACAGTTTGCATTTTTAGTGTGTTGGAACTTCTCTGCCTCCAACATGACATTAAATGTTAATTATAGAAGGGTTTTTTAGGTGCTACCTTTAGGGCTGCTGTTCTGACTGGAAGAAGTATGTTGGTGTTTCCAGCATTCCACTCTACCAAGCACATGTGATGCTGGGGTCCTACTTAAATGTCTTTGTCATTAATTGTCAAAACATCTAGGTGCCTAGTGGTAATGGCCCCAAGGGGAAGTGTAGTGTGTGTTTTTGTTGCAGACATCTACCTATCTATCTATTTGTGGCCATATTACTTCCCTTACAAATTAAATATTGCAGATAAGCAATTTAAACTGTATTGGTTTCTGGAATTTTATGCTTGGCCATAAAGAATGTCAGGGTAGACGGCTGGGAATTCTGACTTACCCCTTCGAGTCATCCTTATGGTACTAGAAAGTCAGCTTAATATTAATCATTATACTTATCAATATTTTCTTAGAAGAGTGCAGTGTATGTCCACAGTTCTCTTAAAAGAATACTCAATAAAAAAATATAAATTTTGAAGCTGTTAACAAGCATTTGAGTTGCTTATTGTTTGCGGTGAATTATAAGAGCCCATACTTTTTTTTCATTACTTCTTGTCAGCAGTTTTTTTTCTTTTCCATTTCCCATATGTTAATTAATACAAACAGTGGAAAATAATAGTTCATGTTATACACATACCTTCATTTTACCATCTTTACTGCCAGTCAATATATAACTGCCACTTGGATGAATAGCAACTTGATTTACTGCTTCACTGTGAATACTGAAACAATTTTATTGCAACAATTTGATGAAGTTTCAAAGATATGTATTTATTTTGTGTTTGATATAAAATGCCATTTTCATGTGCCACTTCAAGTATTAATTATAATTAAGTTAAGACAGAAGTTATTTCAAGCTTTAGCAGAGTTACTGTGGTTAAAGAAAACAGTTCCAGACAACACAACAACTGGATGCACATCATATACCATGAAACAAAGTTCACTCAAACCCAATTTTAAACTTATACTATATTAAATTATATACTTATTACCTGTAATATTGAACTAGATTATGTGTCCTTATATCATATAGCTTAACATTTCCCTGTGAAGTTGCAACAGCTACATAGCAACCAGACGGATGCCAAGATAAATGTGTCCCATGGCCTTTCTGATCCTTGTATGTATGAATACACTCTCCTGAGTCCAAACTCCAAAGTCTAGTAGTTTTGTCATCAGAACAGGATGCTATGACCGAACCATCATTTGATATACGGGCACACCTCACCCAGTTGGTATGGCCAACATAAGATGATATGAATTTGTGCTTATCTGTTGACCACAGTTTAACTATTTTGTCATCAGATGCAGTTAATATCTGGAATTATGAAAATAATTACATTACAGACATTTTTTTTTAAATTTAAAGTGAAAAACTTTAATACTTTTAGAAGTTAATAACAAAAAATATATATGATAAATAAATAAAATTGAAATAAAACAATTTCAATAATGAAATAAAGTAGGTACCTTTGTCCCATCAGGAGTGAACTGTACCGATCTTACGGTCTGGGAGTGTGCTTTGAACATACCGGTGCTCCCAGTTACGGTGGGCACCCATAATCGAACAGTTTTGTCTCTTGATGCAGATGCCATGTATTTACCAGATGGAGAAAATGTGACATCCATTACTGCTTCATCATGCCCCTGGAATCTGTAGCTTCGCATAGTACCTCGTAAATCCCATAGCTACAACAAAAATGCTATAAGAATAAAAATCTTCTTTTCGTATTCATGTTAATAAATGAGCATAAATCAGTATATTTAATCAATTTATATGTAAACCCTTCCACTGGTTTTCTCAGTTTTGTGGAGCCTTTTGATGTCTATATTTTTAAGCTTTATTAACAAAAGAAATAGATGAACAATATCACACTTTTAGTGTGAATTGCTATAACGTTTACTTAAGTTAGTGGACAATGGACATATAAAGTTCTCTAAATTATATTACCAAAACACTGTTGTCCAATGAACCACTAGCTATTTGTTGTTCATTCGGACTATAATAAAGTGCTGTTATTCCATTGCGGTGGCCCTTTAATTGTTTCTCTAAACATGGTTCAAGTTGTGTTTCTTTATCCATTTTATATCATGTAGAAATTGCTGTTCAACGAGATTAAAAATTATCAAAATGTATTATTGAAGTTAAAAATACAATTCCGATCAAATTCGAATTTGAATTTAATTTGACAAGTACCGTAAAATGTGGTGAATAGGGATTGAGGGGTGAATAGGGAAAAAACGGGGAAAAGATTTCAACGCTTAAAATTACTTCTACTTACTTACAAATTATTATTATTTTTTGTACTATAATAGTAGAATGCCGAAACTTTTTATGGCACCACTTAACAAGCATGATATAAGCCGCAAACTATAAAAAAAATGTATTTTAACATAGCATTTCGTAACTGAAACTTTTTTGGTGTGACAAACTTTGGATTTTATAATTTTTCCTTTGTTCTACTGCTTTGATAACGTGTACCCTTTATAATTTAGTGTCTGTAGTCTTGTATACATTGGAGGTAAGTGTCAGTTGTTCATTAATTTTAATGTTTTTTGATAAATTAGAAAGGCATGAAAATTTGATCTTTTTTGGGGTAAATGGGAACGTTTCATGTACGAATAGAGACGAAAGAGGGGTTAATTGGGATGAGAATAAATTGAATTGGGACCACTGATGTATTAATAGGTACACGTTAGTAGGGTTGGCACTTAACAGTTAACAATTTTTTTTTGCATAAAAAAATTGTTTATTTCCTAATAATGAAATGACTTTCAAGAAACTATGATCATCATCATCATCATCAGCCAATATACGCCCCACTGCTGGAAACGGGCCTCCTCTACCATTGAGAGGGTTTAGGCCTTAGTCCACCACGCTGGCCTAGTGCGGGTTGGCGGACTACACACCTAAGAAATTCCTAAGAACTTTTTTTAGGTGTGCAGGTTTTATCACGATGTTTTCCTTCACCGTTAAAGTACGTGATAATTCATTGTGAATACACACATAACTTCGAAAAGTCAGAGGTGTGTGCCTGGGGTTTGAACCCGCGACCGTCGGGATTCTCGACCGCGTGCTCAAACCTCGAGGCCATCACGACTTTCAAGAAACATCAATACATATTAAATAAACAAGTTCCCCATTAAGTCTGGCGATGATCTCAAAAACTATTGAACGGATTTTTATGTGGATTTTCATCAATGTTTAGAGTGATGAGGAAGGTTAGATGTATAATTAATATTGATTTTGTGCAAAATTAGCTTAAATAACAGTGATAGTTGGCTACTGGAAAAACGTGGTTTATTGGTACGAATAACTTTATAAAACCGGTTTAAATAACTTTAAATAAATATTTTTGATTTGATATGTTCACAAATATTAATTATAAATGTAAAAATTGCTATTTGATTTTAATTATAAAAATAAACTATAAAAAGTTATGAGTACATTTTATTACATCATCAGATAATAAAATAACAGAAAATAAATGGAAATTGTTTATTACAAGTAAGAAGTATCAGCCCTGGTGAATTTCCCTATTGACACCATTTTCGTCCCTATTAACCCCAGTTTCTGGGTGAATAGGGATTACATATATTTTTTACATTTTTGCGAAAATCAGAATGCTAATTGTATAGTTTTCCATTTAATCATAAAGGTACCAGTAAGACTCAATAATTATTACCTTGAGATAACGATTTATCCATAGAAATGTGTTTGAAAATTGTTCATTAAGTTAGGATTTGTCCCTATTCACCACATTTTACGGTACAAGTCAGTGTCACAACAAAAACCATAAACAATAGTTCCTTACTTCTTCATAAATAATCGACTAATATTGTTAGTTCATGGTTGCAATATTTGCATGCAAACAAAGCTGTACTAGAAAAAAAAAGAAATGCTTATGGGCAAATTCCTTTTTCAATCGACACGAGGTATTTCTAATGTTTTGAATTTAATTTCCATGTTTTTCGTGTAATCGTGACCGAATTTATATTCAGTGCGTTTGAATATAATATTATTTTTTAAACAATTACATTGGAATGCGTAAGTTTATGAATATCACTTTAAATTACTGGTTTTAAGTCATATGCTTAGACCGGGTGGATGTGGTTCTTTTTTAATTGCTAAAATTCTTTGAAGTTATATTTTATTAACGATATATTTCATTAGTTTATTGCAGTATTGTAAAGCGAGGAAAATGAAATAAAAGTTCGTTCTATGGGGATTATTTCACTGCAGGGAGTTGGTAAGTGAAAATTAAATTCTTTTGAACTTGCAGCTAAATTTTGCATACAGGTTGCATCACTTGAACAATATAGACATCTAAAAGTTTAGAAAACATGCAAGTTTTGGGTTAAAATAACACCTTTATCTCTCCATATGGTATTTTAATTTAGACACTTTAACATTATTGTGTATCTTAAATTGCTTTATGTGTCAATATAAACATAAAGAATGACGATGATTTTGTTTACATTATGCATATAGATTTTTCTTCACTTTTGTCCACAATGACCTTGCTTTTCTTGATGCATTATGTCAGAATACAAAAATAAAAGCAACTTTATGACAAAGTAATTACAAGGGTAAAATAAGCCTTAAAATTCTGAATAATAATCTTTAAGCTTTGAATATTTATTTCATAGAAGCATTTTGTCATATAAATGGGAATATCCTGACCCCACAATAAATAATTATAAACTAGACATTACAAATTAACACTATTAAATAGCTGTTGATATTTATACTGATCTGATTGAAATAATCCACATTCTAATTGACCCAATAAGCAAGCAATTCATATAAGTCACATAAATTCTACATACATACATAAACTCACGCCTGTATTCCCCGAAGGGGTAGGCAGAGGTGCATTTCTGCACCCACATTTCGCCAAGTATGTATCAGTCCCACGTAATAGGGGGCGAGCCTATTGCCGTTTTTCGGGCACATTTCCAGACTCCGTGCTGTTACCGAGAATTTCCTAATGGAAAAACCCAATAACACTTTGCCCGACCCGGGAATCGAACCCAGGACCTCTAGATCGCACGGCACATACTTGTACCGCGAGACCACGAGGCAGTCTAATTAAATAAATTCTGTATTTTTCATAGTGAGATTGAAGCACAATGAATGTGGGCGGAGTTGGTGTTGAAGTGGCAGGGGAAGTGGCATTGATAGCTGATGAACTCAGCCGGGCCGTGGAACTGACACTCAACCCAGCTGCATCCCATGAAGCACGCAACCAGGCCTATAATGCTTGTGAAAAGTAAGTTATGCAGTGTATTGTTCTCTATAAAATGTAAATGATTGATACTGTCTAGGTGAGTATGATTATCCTGTCTGGCAATAGGCAGAGATGTAACAAAGAACTAATTTATTCATTCTTGTTACAGTGCCAAGATAAAGTCACATTTGACAATCACAATTGGAAATAAAGAAGATAAAAAAGTATGGGATTGACAAAAAATATCATGTGGTTTTTGGGTAGGTTTTGTCAATTTCATATATTTTGATGTACTTTATTTAAGATTGTGATTGTAGAATGTGATTTTCTCTACAGAATCTGGCCACCAGGCAATTATTCTATTGCCCAATAGTAGTTGAGTTACCTAACACTCATTTATATTTTAGAAATATTTATATTTGTTTTTTTATTTTAGTTTCAAAGAGAGTTCACCATGGTGTGCCCAAGCTGGCTTGTTATTGGCCAGTGGCAGCCAGTATTCTCCCGTTGTGAAACACTGTGGTCTCCAATTGATGGAGCACACTGTCAAGTACAGATGGACTCAAATCACACAAGCTGAAAAGATCTTCATCAAGGTACAATATTAAGTTATTATAGTTCTATTTAAAGAAAGAAAATCAGGAAGGCCTATTTAATTAATTTGTTATCAATACAGACATATAGGAGGTATTTATCCAACCACTTAAAGCTAAGTAATGATATAGTATTTGTTCTATCATACCTTTTTAACTTTAATAAACTCATTTGCATACTTGAATTACTGGAATTTATGACATAGCTCACTGTCCAGTAATAATGGTGTTAGAATTATTGTGCACACAAAGAAATTATAATAAATGTACTTCAATAAATGTATTGAAAACAATTTATTGGTTTGAGTCAATATGAGGCCAAGTAAACCTAGTTAAGAAGGTTATGTCATAATCCTTATTTATGTCTTTTAGAGACCAGCTGTATCAATAGTGTTGTGCTTATCTTATGTCCTTTTTTTAAATTTGCATGGTAAAATGGATTTTGTTGTTAATACATAATTAAAACTGAAAGTACCATTTAAAAAATGTAACAATTTTTAATTCATTAATTACATGAAAAGTGAGTCTCGCAATGAGCGTTTAAAATACAAGAAACTACCGATGCAACATAACTTTAAACCTATTGCATGGTGGTTGCTATTCAAGCATATAAAAGTTATATGATCTTAATAGCGATAGAATTTAGTATGCAATGCGGATTTATGATAACAACTCAGTTATTTTTAGGAGAATGCAATGAAGCTGCTGTACATGGGTGGCTGGGAGACGAGGCACCTGAACGACGCCCTGGCCAGGGTGATAGTGGAGATGATCAAGCGCGAGTGGCCGCAGCAGTGGCCCACGCTGCTCGCTGAACTCAGTGACGCGTGTGCTAGAGGCCATGAGCAGACGCAAATAGTACTACACGTGTTTCTGAGGCTGGTCGAAGATGTTGCTACACTGCAGGTATGTATTAATTATTAGGCTTCATATACAAAACTGTATATAGCCAGATATATGCCTGCGACAATCTCTAGCAGTCTACCTTAGGATGATGGAGAGATGAAGCATGATTGGTGTAAAAAAGAAATTATAGTGTATACCATACCATAAATATACTTGTATACATACATATCTACTTTTGTATTACACAATTTGGTAAATTCACTGTTGCACTATGGTTTTCGGACAGCTGAAATTGACACCAAAGTATGTTAAGGTTATAATCATAATCACTTCATATTGCCACAGTTGTATCATTAAAATCTTTCCATTGACTAGGAAGCAGTAGCACTTCAGGTTTTGTGAATGTCTACCCATCCAGCAAAGGAGATTCGTCTCTGTCATTGACCCCGGAGTACCCTTTCTACTCCTCTCCCAAGGCTGGTGGTAAAAAGAACCGTAATCGGCTATTTTCTGTAAAAATTAAAATTTTCGTTATTATTAGTAATCTCGAAATATAGTAACAGAATAATAACCATTTTTTCCTCTTAATAACTAATATAAAATTTTATATGCAGCCATCACATTAATAAATAAATTTCTGTTTCTATTAATATCATACACGAGTTGATTACAATGTATAATGTGATTTACATAACTAAAATAATTTCCGTGATCTCACGGATAAGACATCTGTCTTATCAAGTTAAATGCAACGTGGAGTATAAACGCGATCACGTAGTAAGTTATTGAAAAAATAATTATGAATCTAATCGATATTTGTTTTAACTTTCAAGCCTGGGTCAAGGAGTTTGATGCGGGTGGGTGGCTTGAATTCAAACCCGCAGTCATCTAAATAGTCTGCGCTGATGGACTAAGCTATATTTTGGGAATGAATAAAGCCTTCCCGTAGTTCTGCAAAAAAATATTATATATTCTTCTAATAGTGTTCGACTTTGACCTAAATCTTCTTAAATCGAGAGTACCAAGAAATTGTACTTTAGTTAAAGAACTAGATTGCAGCGTTAATGCTCTTGTCACCTTAATATTGACCTTGTGGCTAATTTAACGCATGAACAGTGTACATATTTGAGATGAAATAAAAAATGCAAGTGCAACTGTGATGTCATTGCGACCTTTAAATATCTTAAACCTGAGGTTCGCGATTGATTATTGAGTTTTGCTGTACTTAGAAATCATACTTGATTTATTATTAATTTATAACTTGGTCTATTATTCAGTTGTCAATAAAAAGAGTGGGATGTTTTTTGTCATTGAAACATTAACATCTCGTAGGGGATACGAGATTTTTGCAAAACAACCACATTTGCCGACCCATTGTGTCAAACTTTTTCGACACATTTCTAACAAAACAGAACAAAATGTTTCCATAGATCCCGTTTTTGACGCGTTAAGTAGCATTGCAAAACCTTATGTCTCATCATCTTCACTAATATATAGGTATATAAACGTTAAAACATATAAACGTTTAAACTTTAGAGCAGGGTTTCTCAAAGTGGGGTATGCGAAACGAACCCCTAGTGATTCGCCATTCGAAGGCAGGGGGTTCGCGACACGAGTTACGTAATAGTGACTTGATGCGTAGCAAGCACGCGCGCCACTGGGAGAAGGAGCGCAGCGCTCTGCGCGCTATTGTTGGTGCTGACCTCTCGCTCCCGGCCGTCGTATCTTCGATGGTCGGGAGTCCGAGGTCATGGCGAGCGATGCTCTCCTTCTGCGAACACGTTATGTCGCAGAAGGAGAGCGCGGAGCGGGATCGAGAGAGAAACGATCCCGCCCGCCAAAGACGTCAGAGAAGGAGGCGCCGGGTCAACAGAGATAATTAGACCCGGCGCCCTGCCCTGTGGCAAGGGGGCGTTAGAATCCCACCACAGTATCCCCTGCCTGTCGTAAAAGACGACTCAAAGGGGCCCTTGGGGTCGCTGGGCGCGCTGCGAGGACGACGCGTCCTCACTGAAAGTGACCACGAGAGGGGCGGCGGCACTGTGGCCTGTGTACGTCGCGGACGCCCATCCACAACCGGGGCGCCCGAACCAAGCTAGTGGGGGGTGCAACTGCGCCCCCTACAACTCCGAGACGGCCGGGACGTTTACGTCTCGGAGGCGCACCGAGCGGCTGCGGCATTACAGTGGGCGCTTCTCGCTCACGTACCGTGGTCGCCCCACTCGGCGCGGAGATGGCCACCGGGGGGTTTTGGTCGGTATGCCGGTTTAGGGATTTTTGTTAGGGTCCCAGCCCGGCACTAACATCTGCGCGGTCATGACGTCGCCGCGCGCCGGGCTGGAAGACCGGTGACCCCGACATACGCTTTTTATTCATTTCATGACGCCAGAGGCTTATATGTTGGGACACATAGCCTGTTTATCGGAGATTTGGAAGTACCGATTACGTAGGTCAATACAATTGTTGCGAACGGCGAAAGGAAGTCGGCTTTGACATAGTTCGTAATTGGCCTCCTCTTGATTGATCGATGCACTCGATCAAACACATTGACGGTTATCTGGATAATTTATCCGTTTAGCTCCCTACGAATTGAACAGAAAGAAACTGTTCATAAAACAAGAGGCTGGGTTGTATTCATTACGGGTTTTGCTGTCATGAGGCTGAAATATTTTTAATACAAAAAGGGATGTACCTGACTTCAAACTAATGCTACTTCCGATCTATTCCACGTATATCATCATCATCATCAGCCCATATACGTCCCACTGCTGGGCACGGGGCTCCTCTACAACTGAGAGGGTTTAGGCCTTAGTCCACCACGATGGCCTAGTGCGGGTTAGCGGACTACACACTTAAGAAATTCCAAAGAACTTTTAGGTGTGCATGTTTCATCACGATGTTTTCCTTCACCGTTAAAGTACGTGATAATTAATTGTGAATACACACATAACTTCGAAAAGTCAGCGGTGTGTGCCTGGGGTTTGAACCCGCGGTAGTCGAGATTCTCGACCGCGTGCCTAAACCCCGAGGCCATCACGACTATTATATCGTCTATGTACAGGGTCTATTCAGATCGTGATCGGATGGAATGTAATAGCTAAGGTCATACATTTTATACCTATGGTTGTTAGGAATACGTCAGTTTTTATTTTTTGTCGGGATTTTCTTTAACGCCAGGGGGTTTGTAGCTATTACATGCCTTAGTTTTTTTGACGTTTTCCTAATCACCATAACTATTGCCTGTCTTAATTTTCAATCACGGTCTACACCCTGTAGATCCGTTTAATTGTGAAGCAATTTGATCAGTCAAATAAGCGATAAGCGTAACGTTGTCGGCTCGCAACAAACTAAATTAATATGTATGATTTATATAATTTATAATGACTAATGCTTTGTAATTTCTTACACATAGCAATATATTTCTACAACATTTGTGCGTCATTCAGTTATGATTTCTAATCATCTCATTCAATTAGTAAACCGTAATCAATATGTCACGAAGTAAAATACATTTGTTTAAAGTGAAGAGAATCAAACGTGCCATGTAAAACAACGCTGTTGTATCCAACATATATCCATACACAACGATACAGTGAAATTGAAATCATGTTAGACTGAGAATGTATCCAATTCGATTACAAAACATAACTTTTCCGGAGTTGTATACGCATTAACAATTACAGCTCGTTTTAACGGTGAATGCAACGTCGTGAGGAAACTTACATAGCTAACAAAATTCAAAGAAAATTTCTCGGAAAAAATCCGAGATGGAAAGGTTCTTATGAGCCGATACAGAATGCGATACGTAAAAAAACTTTCTAAATTTCCATACAAGTTTTTCTTAAATTGTTGTGGAAGCGTAATTTCGTGTTGCGTTTTATTCTGCTTCTAAAATAATGGACTTTTGATACAAGTCTATTCAATCAAGTTCATCATTGATTACTTCATCACAAAATCGACTCGCTATTTAGTTTTTAATCAAATGTCACTCACTAGCCTCTCTTTTTGATTTTTTTGTTTGAAATATGTAATAACGTATATTTCAGACGCTGGAGCAGCACCAGCGCCGCAAAGACATCTACCAGGCGCTGACGAGCAACATGTCGGAGATCTTCGCGTTCTTCATGCGCCTGATCGAGCTGCACGTGCAGGAGTTCAGGGAGAAGACCGCCGCCGGAGACTTCAGCGGCGCCGCCAGCAACGAGAGAGTGGTGCAGGTACACAAATATATATAATACAGTGTAGAACCTCTATAAGTCGAACATCAACAAACATCAAGACACTAACAAAATCGAGTTATAGAGTTTTCGACTTATGGAGGATTTTGATTTCATCATCAGCCCATATACGTCCCACTGCTGGGCACGGGCCTCCTCTGCCATTGAGAGGGTTTAGGTGGAGATTTTGACTTGGTGGTTTTTTATTCGACATAAAGAGGTTAAGCTTAATTCTTAAACAATTTGAGTTAGATATTTCGCTATGTTCGAGATACAGAGGTCCAGTGTAATTTTTAGAGTTACGCTGGGAAAATATGTACCAAAATGGTGTGGAGGGACTCACTGATTATTTCAACTAATAGAGGGTTAAGATTTCGAGTAATGGAGGTTTTGGTGTTTGAAGGGAAGGGAACAAAAATTTTTTTCGAGGTTCGACTTAACGAGGTTCTACTGTAGTTACATATCAAAAGTGGTAGAAATTTTAATCTCTACACCTACGTTTCGTCAGGAGTGTTTTGAAGCCACAATTACCAAATTACCCACGATCCAAGAATCCTGGCTCTATTAGTATCCGCATTTGCAGCCAGGGAAAATTTCCTCATGTTAGTTAAGCCCAATAAAACCCGGTTGACTCGTGAATCGAACTCAGGACCGCTTAATTGCACGCCATACACTTATGTCTTAGAATTACCAGTTAATTGTCTGACAGTACTTATTTCAGAAAACTTTAAATATTTTTAACGATTTAAAAATCATAGGACAAGTAAGCAGTCAAGTGGTTTATAATAAAATAAATATAATTCTATTATTTTATCAGCACATCAACTAACATATAATTTTTTATTACATAGAAATTGTTTTTGTTTAGGTGGTGTTGCTAACCCTGACTGGGTTTGTAGAGTGGGTGTCGACGAACCACGTGGTCATGAACAACGGACGACTCCTCCAGATCTTGTGCATCCTGCTCCAAGATGGAGTGTTCCAGCTGGCAGCAGCCGAATGTCTCTTGCAAGTTGTTAATAGGAAAGGATCTGTGAGTCTAGGATATTTTATTTGACATACCACACAAAATTAAAAAACATGCTTTTTATTGTAATAAAATCGATTTTTTTATTCACATTGTTCTACATTCTTTTGATTCTATTTATTGTTATAAGGGATCTGCAGTATATGAAAGATCTTGTGATGCTATACCTTCACAATTTAAAGGAATATTCATATTAAAGTACTGGCTATTATGCCAATATTAGCAGTTGGCGTCCGCTTCGTCTGCGCTCAATTATACAAAAAACAACGTAGTCATACTAAAAACTATTCCAATTCCTCCAGTAGTTGTTGAGTTTTTTAATTACAACCAAAACTACAAATCTTTACTCTTTATAATACTATACAAGAAATAACGATACATTTGTTATTATTTAACAGACTAAAGAGAGGAAGCCGCTGATGATACTGTTTAGTGAAGACGCAATCTCGTGCATCCACCGCGCGGCGCTCGACAGCATCAACACTGTCGACGAGCCGCACTACTTGTTCCTAAAGAAACTCTCTCAGGTAAGTTTTTTAGATAAAAATCTAATGCAATTAGTTTTACACATTTGAAAATTTTAAATTACAGTCAAGAAATTCTTTATTAAGTTTTGAATTCCTTTTTTCTAATGTGGGTGTTGCAACATAATCTCATTGTCATCTGTCACCAGTGTAATAGTGTTAATCTTACTAATATTATAAACGCGAAAGTTTGTAATAATGTATGGATGTATGGATGTCTGGATGTCTGGATATTTGTTGCTAAAAACTACCGAATGGATTGTAATGAAAGTTTACAATAATAAAGCTTATACATCAGAATAACACATAGGCTATACTTTTTAAAGATAGTGTGTGAATTGTCCAAAATATAACGATAATTGTCAAGTAAGTCGGGAAAAATCTGCTATCTGCGGGCTATTTTGGCGTACGCGTCACGTACGTCAAACATTTTATGTTTATCCCGCCAATACGGTTAATGGTCCCCTCATATTAATGAACGTATTTAAATAAAGGTTTTGAATCGACAACATATATCCACAATATTCGAACAATTGCGCATTTTACATTTTAAAATGTAGAATAATCAGTAATGAAAAGGGAGTGACATATTTGTTAGTTGTCAAATATTTATGCGTGCGTTCAGAAATTTATTTTTAAACTCCTTGGTTTTACCAGTATGTTATAAATGAGAAAATAACTATATGACTGTTACGCTTTCACGCCTAAACCATGTGACCGATGTGAACGATTTTTGGTATGGACATAAATGGGACTCTGTGGAATAAAATAGACTACAACTTATTTTCTTTCTGAACCCAACCCTGTAGTCTACGCAGACGGAGTCGCGGGCAAAAGCTAGTTGTAAATATATCTAACAACTCTGGCTTATCAGGAGAGGATATTTGTAACTGCATATATTAATATACAAGCTGATACTAGAATGGAATACCGTATATATTCTGTTCTGTTCAGTATACTCTATAGAGTATAAAGAAAGAAAGATTTTTTTTATTATTGGTAACATTCATTAAAAAAAGAAAAGAAAAAACAACTAAATCATTAGACTAAATAATAGTATAAGGTGTATGTATGTGAGAGGAGTGGGGTTGAGAAGTGACCGCCGTGGTGTGATGCCGCAGGTGGTGGTGGGTCTGGCGCAGCAGCTGACGTCGATGTGGAGCAACGCGTCGGGCGCGGAGGCGTGGCTGCCGCTGCTGCTGGAGACGACGCTGCTGCTGGTGTCGCACCCGTCGCTCACGCTGGCGCACGCCGCCAACTGCGTGTGGCTCGCCTTCATCAAGCACGACCACATCTCCAAGCTGCCGCACGTGCTCGCGCTCGTGCCGCGCTGGCTGCACGCCGCCGCGCCCAAAGTGCTCAAGGTACCCACTTACAATTATCATCATCTTCATCATCATCATCATCATCATCTTCATCCTCATCATCATCAGCCCATATACTTCTCATTGGTGGGCCCTCTTCTACAACTGAGAAGTTTTAGGCCTTAGTCCACCATGCTGACCTAGTGTGGGTTGGCGGGCTACACACCCAAGAAGTTTTTAAGAACTTATAGGTATGCAGTTTTCCTCACGATGTTTTCCTTCACCGTTAAAGTAAGTGATAATTAATTGAGAATACACACATTGCCTCGAAAAGTCAGAGGTGTGGAGTTTGAACCTGCGACCGCCAAGATACTCGGCCGCGCGCCTAAACCTCGAGGCCATCACAATCATCAATATACAGTCCCATATAAATACTGTGAAGTGAAGTCTGAGTGGTGTACTTCCCTTACTTAAAATAATCTTTATGGAAAACTTTTGTAAGCTGGTTTCATGTATTTCATCAATGTGTAATAATAACATAAATTTGGAAATGTTAGTTATTTGTTCGAGGAACACAAACCCACGATTGTTACGATGTCTCGACAGACCAATCGTCTTATAGGTTAAGCCAAAACACTTTCCAGGGAATACATCAAGTCAATGAATGATATTGCAGGTGACATATCCATCCTCTCGTGTAAGCGGGGCCTCCGATGCGATCGCATACGCCTGTATGGACTACGACTGTGAACAAGAGTTTGCTATATTCTTCAACCGCTGCCGGACGGAGATATTAGATAGTTTTAGGTGAGTCAGTCATTTTTATATTCTAGTTTATTATAATGATCGGAACAAATCATCATCATCTGACCATATACGTTCCATTGCTGAGCACGGGCCTTCTCTACAACTGAGAGGGTTTAGCCCTTAATCCACTACGCTGGCCTAGTGTGGGTTGGTGGCCTAACCTAAGATTTAAAAAATAATTACTCTTTCTACGATTTTTCTTTCATTATCTATTCTTACCATGAGGTGAGTTTGAACTACTAGAAAAATATGTACAATGAAAAGAAAACTAGTCTGCGTTAGCATTGTTTAGTATATTTTTTGTTTCAAAAACATTTTTATATTTTTAAATTGGCAGGTAGCTTTTATGAATTGATGCATCTATCATGAATTGCATATATTTTTTTGTAGGTATTGTATGTCAGCCGCCCCGCTGGTGACGTGGTCATATGTAGAGCAGTGGACGCAGGCGGCGCTTGACAAGGTGGACACGTGTCCGCCCAACCTAGACGTACAACACCCACTCTATATAGAATGGGAGGCTCTATCACAGGTGAGGTTCAAGATATCAATGTATTGTTCAATATAGTGTGAACATACTTGCCATTGTCATAGATGTTAAGGTTGAAAATTTTGCTTCAAACATAGATACAAACTTGGAAAGTTAAAATTATTCTTTTGGAAAATTATAGTCTTAACGCGATTACCAGCTAGTGAAAAAAATTAAATAATGAAAGAAATGTTTTGTTCTAAATGAATGTTTTATATTGTATATCAGGTGCTGGACGTGGTGCTGTCGCGGCTGCTGGTGGCGGAGCCGCGGCCCAGCGTCACGGCGGGCCTGCAGCTGCTGCAGCGCTGCGTCGCGTGCGACGTCGCAGACCCGCTGCTGCTCTCACTGCTGCTCTCCCTCATCTCCGCTCTCTTCGTCTTCCTCTCCTGCGCATACAGCCAGATGGCCGGTAAGCCATACGTTACGACATGTTAATATGCAAACATAATAACTTAGTAACCAGGGAGTAGAATCCCAGACAAAAGTCTGACTACTTTTATCTCTCTCTCTCTCTCTCACCATAGGACGAAAATATTATATGTTACTGAACATATACACAGTGCTCGTAGAACTTGATAAAATTGCGTAGACCAAAACTGCATGATTTACACTTTTGTATCGTAAATTACGTATCTATGCATGATATGAATTTTACCCAATCAAATGTAACATTGTGACACAGTAGTTTTTTGTAAAACAGCACTACCGCAATCATGTCGTTTTATGATGAAACTGAGTGTATAAGCAATGTGTGTCGCAGGCGCGGGCGCGGGCGCGGCCGGCGCGGAGTTGTTGCCGCGCGTGCTGGACAAGGTGTTCGCGGCGCTGGTGTTCGAGGGCCCCGCGACCCCCGCGACCCCCGCCACGTGCGCGCCGCACGCGCAGCGCTCGCGCGCCGTCAAGAACGTGCGCAGGCACGCCGCCGGACTGCTCGTCAAACTCGGCTCCAAGGTACACACACATATACACACGCTTATTATCCATCCATTCATCAGCTGAAAGTGGCCTCTCGCAATGACTTCCACAGGGACTTGTTGGAAGCAGCCTGCACACACGCTTTTCCACCTATTTTATAAGTCACAGTAACCTGCGGACATACACTTATCTTTATAGTATTGACTTAATAGCTCAAGATGCATCTACTACGGATACGTAAAATCGCACCTCATACTTTATCAGACACTACATTTTTTTTCCAAAAATAAAAATCTCTTTTATTTGCAAAAAAAAAACATTAATAGCGATTAAATCGTTAAACCAATGGCAGTGAGTTAAAACTAAAACACACACTTATGACTACAGGATTATATAGGCTAATCAAATAGACAATATGCATCATACTTGAGATTTAATTATAAAGCATAAATTGAAGTAAAGCGGCATGTACGTTCCAGTACCCGCTGCTTCTGCTGCCGGTGTTCGGTCGGCTGCACGAGATGTGTCGCGCGGCGCTGGCGCGGCCCGACCTCAGCGTCGTCGAGAGCGTCACGCTGCAGGAGGCGCTGCTGCTCGTGTCCAACCACTTCTGCTGCTACGAGCGACAGAGCGCGCTCGTCGCCGAGGTAACTAATACTAATATACGTCTTATTTGAAAAGTACATGAACTTTTGGGCATGTTTTAATACGACGGTAAATACATTTGAAAATATCTTTGGAAACAACGTCAAAATTGGTTATTTGGTCGAACTTATGAATTTAAAAAAAAAGTGGTTTTGGGAGAGTAACGGTATATATAAAATATTGTACTTCTTTTGGAAGCACACATTTTTGTAGTGGTGTCTTTAATTTTATGCATCTTATTTGAGTTAGAAAATGTTTGCTAGATATTTAAATTTTGTATCATGGTAAATCTGAATCAGTTTTCAAAACTCTTTTTTACAATTATAGTGTTTATAAACAACAAAAAAATACTATATGATGTCTTATGAAACGTATGTCATGTAACAATTATGTTTGACTCACAAGGAATTTAGTAAAGTATAAAGAGTATGTATAAATAAGTAGTGTTGGCGCAGGTGCTGGGCGACTGCAGCTCGCGCTGGGCGTCGCTGTCGGCGCACGTGGGCAGCGCGGCGGGGCTGGCGCGGCTGGTGGGGCTGGGCGCGGCGCCGGCGGACGGGCCGGGCGCGGACGAGCACGGGCTGGCGCGCCGCCACCTGCTGCACGCGCTGGCGCTGCTGCTCGGCGTCGTCAAGCGCACCTGCGTGCCCGCCGACCCCGACAAGTACCCACTGCACCTCACCTACACCACTCTCAACACACATCGTCATCATCATCAGCACACATACGTCCCACTGCTGGCCACAGGCCTCCTCTACCACTGAGAGGTTTAAGGCCTTAACTCCACCTTACTTCCTTACTTCTCTGACCTAGTGCGGGTTGGCGGACTACATACCTAAGCAATTCTTAAGAACTTTTAGGTGTGCAGGTTTCCTCACGTTTTCCTTCACTATTAAAACAAGTGATAATTCATTGTGAATACACACATAACTTCGAAAAGTCAGAGGTGTGTGCCTGGGGTTTGAACCCGCGACCGCTGAGATTCTCGACCGCGCGCCTAAATCTCGAGGCCACGAGGCTCTCAACATACATTTATCATTTAACTTAGAACTTGGCTGGAGAAATTGAGATATGGAAATATACCACCTCTTTTAATGCCTTAAATCAGCTCAAATTTTGTCTAATATTATTGCCATAATTTGTGCGAACATTCTTTAAAAATAATAAAACTTGTCATGTAAAAAAAATAAAAAAAACATCGCAGGTTCATCATTTAGTTAAATTACAAGTTTTGTATTAACTTAAACAATTAATGCAGGGCGTCTCGCGGCGGGTTCAGTGGCGGCGTGACTGCGGCCGGCAACCCAGTGTGGCGCAACCCCTGCGCGGCTCACGTGCTGCCGCTGTTCCCGGGCGCCCTGGCCCTTTGCCGATCTCTGCACGAGCTACACATGCCGGGGGGCGAAGCTCTACGGCACGCGGGACATGCGCACGCGCTGCGCCCCCCGCCGGCCGAGCGCCGCAACCTACTAGGCTTACGGGACACACGCGACAGCGCGCCGCCGCCCCGAGAGGCCGACGGGCCGCGACCTTTGCCGCACCACCGCATGCAAGCATATCTGCACACGCTACACGACAACGTCAGTACTTCTAATGCACTCCCATAATAGCCGTAGGTTTCTTAACTAAAATTTACCATCAAAAATATTTTAAAATTATGTTCTAATATCTAAATTTAACCACAGGGTCATAAGGAAATTAAGGTTCAAAAACTGTTAGTTATTAATGCACAGTTGATTTGTAATTCGTTTTTATATCTCAAAGTCTGTGCCTTCTGATCAATAATATTAAACATTCTGAAACTAACTGTAAACTAGATTTCAACACTAAACCAAACCATAACATCTATATATATTTTTTGCCTAGATGTATAACCAAAACCCTTGTATATTTCTTATAAATACCTATAGCCACATACCTTAGGAATGATAACCATTAATCTACGTTAACTGTTTCTATTTTTTGTCGAAAGTAATGTAAATGTGCATTTGGTGCCAGTTGGAACTAAATTAAGTATTGCATTTGTTCCAGGTGTGCCACTTGGTGGGCGCGGCGGCGACGACGCTGGGCCGCGAGCTGTACGCCGTGCCGGGACTGACGCGGTTCCTGACGGGCTCGCTGCTGTTCGGGCTGGAGCACCTGCCCGACCACTGGCTGCGGCCCATCGTGCGCAACGCTCTCAAACCCCTCATACTGCACTGCCCGTCCGCACACTACGCTGACGTCGCGCTGCCTCTACTCGAACACTTTGGACCGTTCAGTTAGTATCATACTTCAGTATAATACCGTATTCCGAAAAAATCTTTTTATGAAGCTCAGTTATTACTCGATCACTCCCAACTAAATGGATCATCATCTTTGAATTTTCCGAATACGGTTTCGAAGATGCAAAAAAAGTAGAAAATTATTTACGATTTAATTAAGAAAAAAACTGCTTGAAGGATAGACAAAATATCCACATTAAGTTTATTGAAGCCGTGAACTACACACAATTATTAGATTAAAAACTTAACATATATGGTCATCACATCATCAGCCGCCTATATACGACCCACGTAGTTTGGGCATGGACCTCCTCTACAAATAAGAGGGAATAGGCCTTAGTCCATCACTGACCTAGTGCGGAATGGTGGACTACAAACCTAAGAAATTGCTAAGAACTTTAGGTGTGCAAGTTTTATCTATGTATGACAATTTTACTTCAAATTGATATATTCTTTTTGTAACTTTGTTTTTTTACTAAAAAAATATGATTGAAAAAAAAATTATATCCAATTTTTATTGCAGTGTTAGTGCATTTAACACAACGTTGGGACTACATCACAGCGCTATATGAGTCCGGAAAACTGGAGGAGGAGACCGGCAGCGAGTCACAGGAGGTGCTCGAAGATATACTCGTGCGGAACCTTACCAGAGAGTACTTAGAAGTAATTAAGGTGCGGTAACAAAACATTCTATACAGTACTGGCGATTGATAGTTACCGATTGAATTTTATTTTTATTTAAATTATATAGATATATTAGGAGAGCGTATTCTCGTCATGTTGATTAGGGCGTATTATTTGTCTGAATTAATAATATTTTATGCTAGGGGTTTTGCACAACTTACTAATATGCCGTGACGATATTTTCGTAGATCGCTCGCCTAATCAAGGCCCCTTCAAGTGTTTGAAAGAACCCGAAACAAATATGTGCATATTTAATGCATGTATCCTTAAAAGGGATGTAGCATATCACTATTCACAATTCACTCACTATATTTGTTAAAGCCAGCAGCATATTGCCGATTTTCAACCTCATTATTAAACTGCATAATTATATATTTGCTAGGTGGTATAGCCAGTATTGTTTAGATTTAGTTATTATGTTTTAGTATATATAAATAGATAGACGACGAGATGGTAATACAGTTGTGTTGCAGGTGTCGCTGGTGGAGGGCGGCGTGGTGTCGGAGTCGTGCGCGGGCGACATGGAGGAGGACAGCGCGCCGCCGCCCGCCGCGCAGCGCGCCCCGGAGACCGTGTCCGAGCTCGGCGCCTGCGTGCTCGCGCACCACGTGGCCGGGCCCGCCGCGCTGCACACGGTCAGCGCGCACCCGCACACTACACTATTTAACAATTATCATATTTGGAAAAAATATCTATTACATCTGACATACACTGATAATATGTGTAGTCACATTTGAACTCTGTATGTTATAACTGGAGAACAAAACCAAAAGTGATCGGATATTTTCGTTGAGACGATCTGAGACGTTACAAAAATTTAATTGAATTAAAATGACCCACTACACTTAACTTCAATTTATTTGGCAAGGAATGTATTATAGTTCATTGAGTGTGTGTCGATCGCTATGTATATATAGTAAGGTTGGTGGTCAGGTGGTGCGCGCGCTGACGTGGGGCGACTCGACGGTGTCGCTGCGCGCGTGCTCGCTGCTGCTGCCGGCGCTGGTGTCGGCGCTGGGCGCGGGGCGCGCGGGTGCGGCGGAGGCGTGCGGCGCACTGGCGGCGGCGCTGCACGCGCTGCGCACGCACGGACAGCACGACGCCAACCAGGCCGCGCTGCTGCAGCTCGCCGTGCAGGTACGCACCACACCACACCACACCGCACCACACACCACACCACACCACACCACACCACACCACACCACACCACACTACACATCACACTAACATCATTCTCACACTGTTCACGCACGGACAGCACGACGCCAACCAGGCCGCGCTGCTGCAGCTCGCCGTGCAGGTACGCACCACACCACACCACACCGCACCACACACCACACCACACCACACCACACCACACCACGCCACACTACACATCACACTAACATCATTCTCACACTGTTCACGCACGGACAGCACGACGCCAACCAGGCCGCGCTGCTGCAGCTCGCCGTGCAGGTACGCACCACACCACACCACACCGCACCACACACCACACCACACCACACCACACCACACCACGCCACACTACACATCACACTAACATCATTCTCACACTGTTCACGCACGGACAGCACGACGCCAACCAGGCCGCGCTGCTGCAGCTCGCCGTGCAGGTACGCACCACACCACACCGCACCGCACCACACGCTACACCACACTAACATCATTCTCACACTGTTCACAAAACTCACCGATAATTATGCATCCTTCAAAAGTTACAAGATAATATTCAATTACTGCATAATTCGTCGCCGAGACAACAATGTCAGCAGTGTCATCCAGGACAAAGTCCTAATTTTGATTCAAGTAAATTCCAAATAAGTATATTACCGTTACTTAAATGATCTAAAAATAAAATAAAATAATAATAAATTAATTTACATTTTCCTATTAATAGATATATGAGATGTTGCGGCCTCGGTATCCGACGATCGCGAATGTGCTGCGCGCCATCCCCGACGTGGACGCGCACGACCTGCAGCGACTCGACGACAAGATCGCTGCCAACCCCGGAAAGCCCTCCAAAATCGACAAGGGCAAACGGGACTTATTTAAGAAAATCACATCTAGGGTATGTCGCTACAATAGTTATTTTGTCTTCTAGTATATCAGTTTCCTTGAAATATTTTTTATAGACTTTTTTATATGTTTTCTCTGCTAGTATTGGCCTTAGTCCACAACAGTGGTCTAATTTTTAGACTTAAATAGAAAATAATGTGGTTGAGAGTGAAGACAACTATTCTATCCCTTATACAAAAAATGGTTTTATGAAACTAATTTAATTGAGGAATAATTTCCCGAACTCATGACAATTGCAGTTAATCGGGCGCAACGTAGGCCAACTGTTCAAGAAAGAGGTGTTCATCGTGGACCTGCCGAGCATGCACGCGCCCAAGGACAAGCCGCGCAGCGCCGTGGACTCTGCGGAGGGCGCCGGCCTCGAGAACCTGTTCGCGCCCGGAGCCACCACATAGCCCCCGCCCAGCTAGCCATACCACTATATACCTACTGTGAATATACATTTATATGTTATTAAATTATATTATTAAAGTTTATTACGTTTTTATTCAAGTCCTTGTATTCTTTTGTATTCCCCAAACAACCATTACAATGGTGTACAGATGTGAAACATAAGCTTTTGCAACTTTTATCGTCATGATCATCAGCCCAAATACGTCCCACTGCTGTGCACTATAAATATAAATCGATTATATAAATCACATGTTTAAATCGATTTTCATAAACAGGATGAAAAAAATAATCTCGAAACAGTTCATTATTATTTACAAGAGTTAATATAGTTGGTAAACAAAAAAAATTTCTTCTTACCGCAAAATACCCAAAATCGCCTGGCGAAAATATTTTATAACGAAGAGGATAATACCACAGCAATATGCATGTACGTCATTAGCCCATTTAAGTCCCACTGCTGGGCACGGGCCTCCTCTGCAACTGAGAGGGGTTATACCTTAAGCGGCCACGCTAGCCTAGTGCGGGTTGGCGGACTACACACATAAGAAATTCCTAAGAACTTTTTGGGTGTGCAGGTTTCATCACGATGTTTTCCTTCACCGTTAAAGTACGTGATTATTCATTGTGAATACACACATAACTTCGAAAAGTCAGAGGTGTGTGCCTGGGGTTTGAACCCGCGAGCGCCAAGATTCTCGACCGCGCGCCTAAACCTCGAGACCATCACTTATCATTTCATATTATTATCCATATGGAAACATCGTTGAGTGAAAGACTTGAATTAAAAGAATTACACCACCACAATAACCATAATATTTTTCATATATTCATTAAATATTGTAAGAGTCTCAGGGCTGCAAATAAAGACACAGAATAATACAAAAAATTCTTTAATAATTTATGTATAATTTAAGTAAAAACCATTCACTTTTCATATGTATAAGCCATTTTTGAACCTAAGTCTATGTTCTTTCCGTTAGACACTAATTCCACTCTCCTGTTAGCGATGTCCACTTTCAGAACAGAAGCACTATCTAAAACAACGCATTTGCTCTCGTGGTCACCCAACACCGGCATCTTTCTAGGCCCCATGACAGGGTCGGAATAACGCCATATCTTAAGGCAGCTTACATCTGAAACAAAAGTTAAATATCTATTGAACAAATAGTACAGTTTGAATTACAATATAAAGATTCACATTTACAATTTACATGAGATAATTAATAATATTAAATAATATTTTATCAAAAATCTTTCTGTAACAAATGTTTGTTTAACATTAACCGAGAAAACTTTCCCATATCCCATAAATATCTGCAGAGTATTTTCATAATGTCCTAATCCCGTGTCAAAAATATTTTAATATCATGTTAATCAAAATATTAAAGTTTGTAGTCTGCAATAATATAAAAGTCATAAATTATAATCGACAAAATTAAATTTTACCTTTTATTGCCTTGACTTCCTTCGCAATTTTGGCCTTCAGTTTTTCCACAGAGTCTCCGTCTGCCAGGTCTACCGTGATCGTGAAGAGACCGTTTAAAGGAGTAGGGTTAATGAACTCCATGGGCAGTCCTTCTTCTGCGAAGAAGTTGATGTGTGGTTGTCCCGGCGCGCAGTCTTCTCGACTCTTCTCGCTAGCTTCCGGGTCATCGGTGAATTTCACTTCTAACGAGTCCAACTAAAAATGTAAATGCTCTTATTAGATTGGATTAAAAATGCTTATTAAAAAAACCAATTGAAATTCTTTGGCTTCACCTGACGGGCGCCAAAAGGTGCCAAAACAATTATTTTGGAGTGTCAATATAAAAAAAAACTTACATCTAATGTGTTTAGTAAATACTGTTTGTTCTCCAAAAGAACTGCTGCCTCGTCAAAGGGCAATCCCACAGACAATGCTTCAACTCCCACTCGCTCCATGTTGTCTCTGGTCGCTTGCACGAACGGCATCACTCGCTTCATGTACTTTTTCAAATCGGGAATAGCTCCCAGTTTGGTTGAGATGGTCTTGTTGTCTGGCAAACCCGACGCCTGTACAAAAATATTAATCCTTATCCTTACTAAAATTATAAATGCGGAAGTAACTCTGTCTGTCTGTCTCGCGTTCCTGCTAAAACTACTAAATCGATTTAAATGAAATTTAGTACACAGATAGTTTAGAGCCTGAGAAAGGACATAGGCTACTTTTTATTGCGGAAAAGAGGGTTTTAAGGGGATGAAAGGTTGTATGGAAGTATTGTCATTTTTAAAGCTAGAAGCTTGAAACTAATTTTTTAGGCTGTTCAATGATTGTAAAAAATACCTTTAAGGGGGTAAAATAAACCCAACCCTGTAGTTTACGCGGACGGAGTCGCGAGCAAAAGCTAGTTAATTACAAAATACAATTAATAGTACCTAATAACACAGTTTCAAATTCAATACATTAAAGATTTAACTTCTTGGGTATAAAAAATATAAGATATTTTTCTCCATGGGAAGATGAAAACTGTAGCTTTCAGTCACACACCTTCGATTTAAAAAGCTCTATCAGACATATATCAGCAATGACATTGTGATTTTTATTTAAATTGGCCATATGTTACAAATCAAATATTTATTTTAATTAATTCTTACCCCATTTAATTCTTTCAGAGTGGTCAGAATGATATGTTGCCACCTCGGGTATTCCTTAGCGACCCACACGACCGCTTTGTTGGGTTTCTTCTCCGGCTTTGGCGCCTCGCCCTTCTTCGGTTTCTTCACAGCGCAATGATTCTTCAAGTAAATGCGGAAGGAGTGCGCGGCGTCCATGAGGTAGTTGCTAGCTTTCACTGCGACTTCATCAACAACACCCGCTACCGGCCAGCGCTCGTGGAGAATGCTCTCTTTCTATTGAAACGGATAGGATAACATAAATCTAACAATCAATATAAAACATTAACTTTCTTCTATTGTAGAAATGCAGTCTTTAATGCATAGCGTAAGAGGTCGTCTATTAATCACGTGATGTTTTTTTAGCATTTTTAACCCCCACGCTCCCCTTGTTGATACGTGGTGAGGTTTAAGATTAACACCCCACTAGAGATTGCAAACCGGGCCCGGTGCCCTTTCACACACCCACCGGGCCCGGCCATTCTTACCGGGCCCGGCCGGGCCCGGTCAGCGGACCCGATAAGTAAATCGCGGCACGGGAGCGCCTACTCGTAGTAGTTACTGTTGTAAAATACTCGTATCACTCATTCTTTCAGACTGAAAAATAATTGTTACTTTTTGTTTTGTTATATTATACTTGTGAAGCCTGTGTATCGTAACCAATTTTACGGTACATTTTGTTAGTTAAGACTAAACAAGTTTGGTTGTTTGTAGTTACAGTACAGCCTAGACAATAAGATTACGCTATTTGCTCAATTAGTAATAATAACATTAATAGCCAAAGTTTAAGAAAAAACATAATACATACTTTACTTTTAGCAAACAAGAATTTGTTTTGTTTATACCAAAGCTACCATACTTTATTTATCTAATTTAAGTTGTTATGACACGTTTAGTAGGTACTTTTAGCTGCGTTATTAGTTTCTTATTATAATACTATGTTTTCAAATAGACACGATAAGGAGTAAAGAGAAAGACCTGCTTGTTTAAACTTATAAAAATGAATAATTACTAATACTAATTTAACTTTTCCGTTCGTAAGTCAAAGTAATCTTTTTTTGAGATTAATTATTGTGATAATTGTCCATAAGCCAGTTTGAAACGAATATTAACCTTGCATCACTGTCTTTTCCATTTATATATAGAAAAATTTCATAAAATACTATAAAGGTTTCATCGCTAACAAACCCGGCCGGGCCCGGCGGACCCGGCCGGGTTGGCGACGGATGCAACCGGGCTCGGCCGGGTTGGGAAACATACAGGGTTGTAATCTCTACACCCCACCCCACCCCCCACTTAAAATCACGTGTATTTTTAGTACCTACAAAGAATCTTAAAAGTTTTAGAACATTATGTTTAAATACAGGTATAAAATATAATCTAATTTTATTCTGAAATTAAGGATCATGATAAAAATGTCTAGATAGAAAGGGTGCGCGTTGTTTTTGACTGGCTTTTCGGTTTAGAAATCGCGCGTTTGATGAAGAAATAAGTACACGTGATATCTTACAAACCCCCCCCCCCTGTGATATTTCGTGACTTTTTGACCCCCCCCCCCCCCTTTCGAGACTCACATGATTAATGGACGGCCCCTAAGTTGGTAAATATATATAGGTATTATAAATATTAAGGTTTTTAAGCTGGACTTATTGTGATGGCTTCAAAGATAAAGGTGCACATTTTCCACAACTTTCACACATTTATATGGTTAATGGGATTTTACTTGACGTAGGTCGGTGTTTATACGGGCGAATAAGAATATGTAGAATATTCCTATTCTTCATTACCGCGAAATACGAAAAATGAGTTTATTTTTATAATAGGTGATAAAATTAGCTTATAACGGTATTCAGGATGAAAAACGCTATGTATTAATTATATTATTTAACTAGCAGCATCCGGGGTAAGCCTTTTCAATGGTAGATTAGGCCCGTGCCCAGCAGTGGGACGTATATGGGCTGACAATGATGATGATGATCCGGGGTAAACCAGACAATTACTATAAATATTAGGAAACAACTTACATGTCCCAGCAGGTCCCACACATGTTCCGCGACGTGCGGACAGATGGGCGCCATGAGCTTGGCCTGCACCTCCACGTACTGCGTGGCGAGGAGCGCGTGCATGCCGGCAGAGGAGCACAGCTCGCGGTACTTGTCCCTGGCGGTAGGGATGTGAGATTAATGGAAAAGGATCGATCAAATAAAAAATCGATTTTTTATATTAATTACATGAAACGTACTTTTCATATTCCAATAATAAAACTAAGAGACGCCTACGTACAAACCCATTCATAACGCCCTACCATACAACTAAAAAAAATGTAATAAAAAACAATGTAACCTAAAACATTCTTGTATCAACTTTTTTGTATCCGTCGAGTTTTTATCATCCATTTAAATGCCGCTGTTTATGAAAATCAATTTAAACACGTAATTTATTTATATAATCGATTAATTTTAATATAGAAATCGATCATTAAAAATCGATTATAAGAAAATAATAATCGATTTTAATATAAAAAATAACATCACTACCTAGCGGCCTGCAGCTCGAACAACCCCGTCTTCAGCGCCTCTTTGAACAGCATCTTGTTGTAGTTGTCGTCCGTCTCCACTATTTTCGTGTTCATCTCGCTCACGAACACTTTGTCGTGGAAGTTGTATTCGCCTGGAAGGAAATATAGGTTATTTTCAATGTTAATATTAATTTTAAAGATTTAAGCAACCCCTAAAGTTCATTGATCTTTTTAAAGTTATCATTTTTAACTTTGGAGAAAAAAGATATCCGAAGGAAGATCAAGAGTTGAATCAAGAATTTGTGGGACCTCCCATATTTATGCACATAACCCAATCAAATCCTATCATACCAACTACAACTTCTCGGTGCCTGTCTGTCGCATTTTGTGGTTACGTTTGAATAAAATTAAGCAACGTATCGTCTAGTTTTATTCTATTTTTGTTAACATTACACAATAATAAAATATTTTTCCAATTTTGCCCATAAACACTAAAATAATACATATTTAATATTGTGAAATGTTTTTCAAATATTGGCCATAAACACTAAATAAAAATTCCAAACTCACCCGTTCTCAGCGTCGATTTAGTCGCGACGATCTCCTTGACCCACTCAATAAACGTATACAGCCTCAAAATAGCTGCGTCAGCAGTGCTCTCCACGAAATTGGCATCTTCCACCGAATCGCCAGCGTCGGCTAAAGTTAGCCGCATGCCGTCAGCACTGAACTTCTCAATAGACTCTGACAATGTGAGGAAATTCCCCTCAGACTTGGACATCTTGGCTGAGTTTAACATCAAGTGCCCGTTGGCCCTGATTCCTTTGGGCCACTTATCCTCCTCGTTGGGCCACATGGCGCAGTGGTTGTAGATGTAGAACGTCAAGTGGTTCTGGATCAAGTCTTTGCCTGACACACGGAGGTCTACTGGGTACCTAGAATGAGTAAGTGAATCTATGTGTTAATCTACAAGATTGTTTGTTAATTTGGACTACTGGGTTTGACTTAGGAATTATCATTGACATGTTATTAGTATAAAGATAAAGATCGAATTAATTTTGATATCCTTTCCTATTAGGTACTAGCTTTTAGCCGCGACTTGACTTGTCTTTATAATATAGTTTTGAAAATTAGTTTTAAAAGTAACTTATGCTTCATCATAATCCACAGTTTATGCCTCCGTCTATTTCTGTATTAAAATTCCCCAAAATGTACTATAAAGACATTTTCGTATTTGTAATAAAACCTAGATCAGCGCCGCGAGTGTAAAATGAGCGTAGGGTGCAAGTAGGCAGGCTTATACATAAACGTGTCATTCAGATGTGGATATAAAGAATTTGAAACGGAACAAACAATTGAGAAAATTGTTACACGTTTGATTCAGGCATTACATCTTGATTGTATTTTGAAGAAATAATTTATTATTATTATTTATTTTTATATTTTATTTTAAGGCAACGAGAGTATTTTTTAATTATAACTATCGTTAAAAATATTTTACCTCCAAAAAACTTTCAAACAAAAGTACGTGACCATTATCAGTGAGACTGGAAGTAGTATAATCAATACGTTTCCTCATTATAGCGAAACGTAATAAAACACGCTAATACATTATTTTGTGCTATGCGCATGTAGTGTGTGCATACAAATCAATTAGTTAATTTTAAGCCAAATAAAAGTCCATATCCTTACTAATATTATAAATGCGATTGTAACTCTGTCTGTCTGTCTCGCTTTCCTGCAAAAACTACTGAACCAATTTAAATGAAATTTGGTACACAGATAGTTTAGACCCTGAGAAAGGACATAGGCTACTTTTTATCCCGGAAAAGGGGTTTTAAGGGGTTGAAAGGGGGGATGAAAGGTTGTATGGAACGTAGACGACTGTAACTATGTAGGTATATGTAACTATATGTCTGTTATGCTTTCACGCCTAAATCATTTGACCGATGTATACGATTTTTGATATGGACATAAATGGGACTCTGTGG
This sequence comes from Hemaris fuciformis, assembly GCA_907164795.1. NCBI lineage: Eukaryota > Metazoa > Arthropoda > Insecta > Lepidoptera > Sphingidae > Hemaris > Hemaris fuciformis. Next base: position 12,637,993 of record OU015438.1, on the reverse strand, counting down.
AGTAAAATATACTACAACTTATTTTCTTTCTTAACCCAACCCTATAGTCTACGCGGACGGAGTCGCGGGCAAAAGCTAGTAAAATATATAGCAATCTATCATAATTGTAATGTCTGCATATTTATTTTTATATACGGTGCGGCAATTGTCATGCTGTTGTCATCGTATTTTAATTTGATGATTCATAATTTATCGAAATAAAATCACAAACGAATCATATTTTTTTCTGTGTGTTTTTAAAGCTATAATTATGTCTTTTTTTAGTACAATAGTAATAAATGTTATAGGTACGACAAAAATTCTGTACCCACTCAGTATGGATTAAACCAAAATTCTTAAAATCAAAATAGGTACCTACTCACCAAAATTGGAAAGAATTCCTCATAAGGTCCAAAGACTTTTTGGCGATCTTCGTATTTTTTGGGCACGGTGCATCTTTGAAGAAAATGTAGTCCCACACTTCACTCGTCATGTCTTCGGGTTTGATGTTCAATGCGTTACCTTTGTTGCCTCTGAACGTACCGCCTTGTAGGAAATGTGCGATCGTGTAGTACGCATTGTATATCGTCGAGTCGGATAGAGATTCTATCAGCCATTGTTGATCCCACGGCAGTTTTGTACCTAAAACATCACATTATTTTTAACATGCCTATATCACTAAAGCGGTAGGCAGATTTAAGTCTTAAGTTATAGTGAACCCGCGGCCTTTCGTTTCGCAAGCTGGTGTCTAGCCCACTGCGCTACGGGGCTGTCAAATAATGAATCGATGGAATAAAATCCTATATAAAAATTTATAAAACTCACCGAGCCCATAAGTTCTTGAACAAGCGTACTCATGCAGCCATTTCAACGTCGCCTGGAAATTTTTCCTCACTTCGTCGTGGTAAGTGTTCATAGAAGCCAAAGCTTTCTCCGTCTGGCTCTTCCACTCTTCATTGCCGTAATCAAGGTACCACTGGTTGCAAAGCGCCACCACACATTCATCACCAGACCTCGATATAATGGTCTTCTCAGGTTCGTAGTAGACCACAGCGCTGCCTTCCTGTATCAACTGCGCTTGCAAATTTTTCTTCACGTCCTGAATCTTCTTTCCCTTATATTCCCCAACTAGCAACACTCCATCGTAAAACCCTTTAAGGTAGACCATTTCTTTCGCCTGGGTGAGTTTGTCCTTGTCGTTCTGACTCTGTATCTTTAGCTTATCGTACACATGTACTGCAGATAGGTTCCCGAACTCTGGAATGTCGAGAATCGGCACCGGTTTGTACGGCATTATCATTTCATCAGTAATGCCGTACTTTTCTCTGAAAGCTGGTTTCTTTTGCAGATCCACCATGGCGGCGTAGTCATCAGGGGAATCTGACGGTACGCTTGTCACTATGCCCGTTCCTTTGTCTTCCTTGATCGTTAGCATTGGCAGCGCATAGATTTTCTCGTAACTCGTGAAAGGAGACTTCAACACACTGCCCAAGAGGTCTTGGCCAACTATTTCCAGTAGAATATTGAATTCGCCATCCTTTTCCGTGAATCCTTGGTAAGCCATGTTTCTGGCGGCTCGTCGGGTGCAAATAAAAATACCATCTTTCACAGTTTCGAACGCTATGTATTTGATGTCTGGATGGACCCAGCAGTTGGTCTGACCGTACATAGTTTCTGGCCTTAAGGTAGCCGCGACGAAGTAAATCTTTTTGCCTTTGAATGACCTGATGGTAAACAAAAAAATTATAAGCCATAGCTTTTATACAAAAAAGATTATCGAAACTATGGATGTGAGTTCGAATTAAAAGCTCAACTTTAAACGTAATAAAAAAACAAACACAAATATCGAAAGATTCACTAAATTGATTCACAAGAAGCTTATTAATATCCTGTTTCTCTCTTATTTGTCTAAGCGAGGCACAATTAACTGATTTAATTCTACTGCATCCCTAAATCCTACGTCGTATGCTACGTTGGATGCCAGTAAAAAAAATATTTATATAATTTAAAAAGCTTGTAACTATATGCCTTAGCTTTAATTAATGTATTGAAATACATTAATTACTATAATACCAATTTACTTGAGTTTCTCGGGAAGCGGGTTGAGAACTTCAATTTTAATGAGCGTGTACTCTTGAGGTCCCGCGCCTTCGCCGGTGCTCCTGTCGTGGTCCATGCACGGCTGCTTGTCTAGCGGAGAAAATATCGTGTACCGCTTGCCATACATGATCTTGTTCCGCTCCTTCAGGTGGCAGAACTGCCATCTAATGAAGGAATCATAAAATGGATTGGCATCTGTTGTTATAAATTTACGCCGCCAGTCGACCTGTAGATAATAAAAAATGCGAGTTTTTACGTGGTTGTTTATGGTAAAGCTATGCATTAATCAGCAAGGACTGGTTTGAATAGCATGGAAATAATGGATTTAAGAAAATTAACCAGAAGTAACAGTATTGTATTTTATATGCTGCATGTGATAACCGCCATAACTGTTTCCATGAATTTATGTAATTTGTGTTTCACTGCTCTTATCATCAGAAACTTGTGTGGTCACTGCTATTCTCAAGGTATATTTGGGATCCAAAGAAAATTTAAATTTGAAAGGTTTTATAATTTTCTATTTTATAGTTGTGGGGAAAGCATTAACCAATAATTTGATGGTTATCACTACTGCCTATTTACACGGATATTAGACACAAATTGATAAGGTGTATTCAATTCACAAAAATAGAAATAAAAAACTTACATGAATACCCATTTTTTTCAGATCATCCACAGCCCTAGGGGGAAAGTATTCAAGCCAGTAACTTTCATCAGCAAACTCTTTGATCTCTTCATCCGAAATTCCAATACTTTTCATTATCTGCCACTGGAACTTTGCAGCCCCAGTCTTTGCTACAGCCTTACTTTTCTTGCCTTTGCTCTTATCTTTGGGCACTACATCTTCTTGTTTAACTACAACTTCTTCTTCTTCTTCAGGAAATACTGGAGGGCATCCATACAAGGCCATTTCCCTTTTCAATTTATCTGCACAAGCTTTGATAGGCATACCAGTACAATGGAAGCCAAATGGAAAAAGTACCATGTGCCCTTTCAGTCTATAATATCTGCAAGCAAACTGTAAATAACAGAGTTATAGATAATTCTGTTCTATTTATATTCATTTTACTTTTTCATTTATGGCAGATACCAAATAAAATTTTAAATTTTATATCTTATTATAATTGTTCATGAGCTATACTCAACTACTCTAAACACATGAGAAAACATGTGATCATTTTAATAAAAATAAATATATGATTTAAAAGCATACTATTTTCAAGGATTTATATTAGAAATAACCAAAAAATATCCTACTTTTTGGTAGTCTTTAAGCAGAGGCGACTGAGCATAAAATCCTTTTTAAGTCCATAGCCTTTACAAAAATTGTATCTTTATCTATACTTACTTCACACTTTGAAAGCGAGAATGTATGACCCAAATGTAAACGGCCATTCATGTAAGGATATGGGAAGGTGCACATAAACTTCTCATGGTGTTTTCCATCATTTGGTGCCTCCATTTCAAATATTTTTTCTTTGTCCCATCTTTCTTGGACTTTCTTCTCAATTTCTTGTAAATATTCCACCTTGAAGGTGCCTTTTCGATCTAAGGTAGCCTTAATATGACAAATATAAAAATGTTTAAGATGTTAGTAGAATATTAATGCATTAATTCAAAAACATAAGATATAGAACCTGCCTCAATGACAAAAACAAGCAACTTATGGATGTGAATAGGTATAACTCTTAAAGTTAGTAACCAATTTAAGAATAGATTCTTGCAAGGGTTACAACAAACTTTGAAATCAAAAACCATTGATTCGGAAAGAGATATCGACGAAATAAATTTATTAATCATGGTAAAATTATTTTGGATTGTTTGTTTAATAAAAATTCGCAGAAAAAATTAAACACTACAGCAAAATATATTTGCACTTACTCTAATGAGTATACCTTATATTTGAAATAAATTTAGATTTAATTATGTGTATTTGGTAAACAATTTATATAATAGGATATTATTTTAATAAGAAACTGATATGAATAGTACTAAAAAAATTACTGTGACCAAAATAACCCAGAAATAATTATTCATTATGGTACATCGTATCTTCCTTTTATTAGTAAAAAAATGTGTTTGCTTTAAAAATGAACATTTTATAACACATAAACTTCAAAAGCTTACCATAATTAGGACTATTTACTGTGAAATGCTATTTTTTATAGATATCTAAATAATACACGTTGCATTTGCCGCACTTGGGCAATTTTTTTTCATCACTCAGATCTTTGACATATGACATATCACATATGATGATATGACAAACGACACAACAAGGTACAGATTACATTTTCTACAAAAAAATATGTTAATATTATTAAGACTTAGAGCATCATCAACAAGACCCTACTCTACTAAACAACTTCACTGTAGGTATATACTAATGTTTACAGAAAGTGCCTGTATTTATCGTTCATAAAAATGATATAATTAACTTTTCAAATCCCAATATAATTTAGCTAGGCACCGCAATAAAGGTGTACCTATACAAAAAATTAGCTCACTAGGAATTATTACACAAGGGAACAGCATTTTTGTTGCATGAAACATTATGACCAATATAATACATTTTCGGGGTGCCGATTTCAGATCCTAAGTCAGATTGTTTGTATCAGCTCTCGTTTTTGAGACATAATGCAACGCGTTTTTAAAGAAAAATATTTTTTTTATTAACAATTTTTTTAGAAAAGCAACCACATCTTATCAAAAAAAGATCTTTTGTATGATTTTCTTGATTGACTTGGTTCACTAGAGCGTTTTTTAATGCTTCATCAATAATTCGACATCATGAGAGCATTCCAGTGACCCTGGTAACGTTCGTTCATAGCTCAAATGTCTTGATGGAACCGCTCCCCTTGTTCTTCACTAAGATCACCAAGATTTTCAGGGAAACGGTTCAAATGGCTGTGGAGGAAGTGTACCTTGATACTCATATTACAACCAAGCTGCTGGAAGTATGACAACAACAGTTTAATATGCTCCGCATAGCTTTCATCCTTTTTGTTTCAGAGAAAATTTTGGCCAACACAAACGAATTCATTCCAGGCATTTTTTTCAGTATCAGTCATGTAACTACTAAAATTTTCATTCTTTATCAACCGTCTTATTTGTGAACCATCAAAAATTCCGGCTTTAAGTTACTCTTTGTTCAAATTATGGAACTTTTGAGAGATGTGTTTGAAACAATCACCATCCTTGTTCAGAGCTTTAACAAATTGTTTCATGATGCCCAATTTGATATGCAAAGGTGGCAGTATTATGCGATCCCTGGGCACAAGAGGTTCATTAATCACATTCAGGTTTCCCGGAATCATAGCTTGCCTGGAAGGCCAATCTTAACAAAAATAACAATCATCTTCATGATTTCAAGTTTCCCGCCACATCATTGGTGTTTGATACTTAAAATGGGGTCTTTTCTTATTTCCCCATAATCTCAAAGACTCCACACATGTTTTACATACCAAATGAGAGACCCAGTACTTGTCACGGGTGACAAGTACTCCAAGGGGAATCCAAAGTAAACAAAATACACCTGTTTTATGAACTCCGACATACTTAGTCTACAATTTTTGAATGTATACTCACCAAAGCTGTTACAAAAACAGTTGGGATCGTTTTTACAATTATATCTCGACGTGGACATTGTTAAAAAAAAGTTTTTTTTAGTAAACAGCTCGATTGATTTGCAGTTTAAATGTGACTAGTACAAAAATGTGTCTGAAAGCTGTATATCAAAAACGAAAGCTGCTAGAGAAAAAGTAAGGGTAGATTTGAAATCAGCGACCTTAAATTAGTAAACAACAGGTATAAAATTCCATGCAACAAAAAATTAAAGTTCAATTTGTTCCCTTGTGTTATATAAAACCTAAAATAACTGGACTAGTAGGTAGGTATTAATACCATATCTACACTCAGTTGGTACCTAAATAAAAAGTATCTATTCCTAGTATACCCTAACCATAGACAATGTAAACTCGAATCTTAAAGTTCCTTCCCGCTTTTGTTCATTGTTGTTTGAAAGCTGAACAAAATTGACGGAAAAAATTGGCGGCAGTGGTGGTATCTGTCATTGTACCGGAAATTTCGCCCGCCACCTTCGCTGAAAGACGCGTTTTTAAGCCGCTAGGGCAAGTTATTAACTTCGTTTTAGCGTGTAGTTGGGTGTTTATAGGTCAATAAGTATAAAAGTTATAATGGCTCCAAGATCAGCGAAGGGAAAGGTAACGTATTTTCACTAATTCAATGTTTTTCCACATTTCGGCACTCCAAACTGGTTAGCATTGTTATCGGCAAACATTCGAGTCTTTGGATTGTGGCTTTTATGCGTCATTTTAAGAGAACAACAAGTTTAAAAATCCCGTTGCATGATGAATAGCTAGATTTGGACTGTAAAACGATTTTACATTGGTTATAATTTGTGTTTTATTCATTACAGTCCGTTCGTAGCGATCACATGCTGTCAATTTTTAATCCGTATTAGTCTACATTTCTGTAACTTTATATTAACAGAATTATAATTAAAATTCATTTGCATATTGTTGCACCAACTCTCTGGTTACTTTTACACGGCGTGTTATACTAATGATTAAACATCGTGGCGCCAAAATCTTGTACAAACGCGGTTTCTATACATAAAAGAGAATGTTGGCAACTACGTAATTCAGTCTACATAATTAACATAATATGGTTGTTAAAATTGTGTGGTATTACAATCATTTTAATCAGTATATATATTCTTTTCCATTTGTAAACATACTTAAGTTAACTAATGACTTTTAGCTTGTTTAGTGTAATGGTTAAAAAACACATTCAGCATTAGCTATATACATTATACTTGCAGAAAGCGGCAGATGTCAAATTAGCTGAAAATGAAGCTCCTAAAAAAGGCAGAGGAAAAGCAAAAGCAGTGGAAGAGCAAGAGCCAGATAATGACACTGAAGATAGTGAAATGGTTATTGTGACTGAAAAAAAAACTAAAAGGGGGAAAAAGGCAACAAATGGTCAGGAACAAAATGGCAAGAACTCTGCCCCTCCAGCTAAAAAAGGAAGGAAAAAAAATGTAGAACCACTTCCAGAAGAAAAATCTAATGATGATTTATCAGCTGACGAAGAGTCTGCTGCTACAGAAGATACAGAACAAAATGATGAAGATTCAGAAGCAAATAGCCATACAGAGGAAACACAACCATCTGCTGGTAGGGGTCGCAAAAAGCCAGCAAAGAAGGAAACAGAAAAGCCTGACACAAAGGCAAGTAGGGGCAGAAAAGCCAAACAAGATGTTGATAATGATGATAAAGAGATTGAAGAAAAACCTAAGACTGGGAGAGGAAGAGGCCGAAAACCTGCTGCCAAATTAGAAGAAGCGGAATCTGACAAATCTGAAACTGTTGAGGAAGACTCAAAGCCTGATCCTCCTGCCACTAAAGGAAGAAAGAAGGGCCCAGCTAAACCAGCAAAGGAAAAGACCCCTGAGAGTGAAAAGGATGCTGATGAAGAATTAGATGAGAAACCTGTTGAGGAACCCAAGAAGAAAGAATCTAAAGGTCGTAAGAACCAAGGAAAAAAAGCACAGGCCAAAGAGGAAGCAGAGGATGAAGAAGAAATAAAAGCAGAAGAACCTGCTTCTAAGAAACGAAAAGTAAATAAAAAAGAAGATAAAATAAAAGGTAAAGTATGTCATTGTTGTTGCATTATATTACATTAGGTTCACAGAGCTATAACTTGCTTCTCATAACATTGTATTGTTCAAATTTAACAGAACTATGTCACTTGTGTTGGTAATAATAGTTGAAAGAAACTTGAAGGTGGATAAAACTTCTTAACAAAAATATTCAAATGTAACATTATTCCTTTGTCATACTGACTGTGTCAATATAATTTCAAATTTCCTAGTTTTCATTGAAAAATTGATAGGCCATAATGAATTTTTTAATATCAACAGATGTGAAAGAAGATGATGGAACAGAAGATGAAGTACCAGAACAAAAGCCTGTTAAAGGCAGACGGGGACAGAAAAAAGTAGCAGATGTTCAAGCCGAGAATGATGATGAAAATCAAGATACCGGTGAAACTACCACAAAACGTCGACGCAAGGTTGCTGAAGAGAAGGGTAATTAAGTTACATATTCATTTGTTTAGACATTGACATTTTTGTTGTTTGGTGTTATTACAATTAAGTGTGTTCTATAAATAATTTCAACAATAAAAGATTTTTTCAAATATATTTAAGGAATGCTTTATTTTCTTTTACCTTATCTCAAATGCATTATACTTGAACAAGCTTTCATATACATCATGTACAAGGAAATATTATGTATACTTTTATATCCTGTTCAATATAGTAATATTTTTTAGAATATTTATTTGTGATATACCTGAAGTAACATTCATAATGTACAAAGACAATATATATATATAATATTAAATTGCATTAGCAATCTTTTAGTTAGGTTTTTCCTTTCTTCTTTTTTCTTTATTGTCATTTATATTTTTAGATTTAATTGCCAAGGAAAGCTTGTTAAAAACATATTATATAAAAAAAAACTTATCATAACAATAACAAAAAACAATGGGTTTCTTTCTGGGGAACTAATACTAGACTAAAATCATTTATAAAAATGTTTGCCATTACAATTATTGATAGGCGCTTTTTCCTAACCTAAGTAGTTTTTGAAGACCACATGGCTCTTATGGTTACTTAATGTAGTTCTAGTGTGCATCATTTACACAAGAGTAAAATAAACTAGATGACTTAAGATGATTGCAAGGACATGTTGTCGACATCGGATAGTGGCTGTAGCAAAATTGATCCTGCGCCCTTCAATGCATGCAAAAGGTAGAGTGAAAACTGCTAATTGGCGATCCCGCTGGTTTCTTCGTCATAACCTCGTCCAATCTTCATAATCTGTAGGTAGTATACCGAAAAGGTAAAGTCAATAGGTGTTGATTGTGTCAGTCCGTCGAGATGCACTTCGTGTTAGTGTAGGTACTGTTTTTCGTGGCGCACGGCACGTAATTTGCATATTTAAATGTTGGCTATTTGGCATTCACATATTGACGAAAACAAATTGCGGACTATATGCTAAAATGGATGCTTTTCAACAATTTAAAAACATTTTCATCTGATCAAGCTAGTTGTGCGTTATGTGAAATATGCATGAAAAGGATAATAACCCTACTAATTGGTTTTGAGACATTGATTGCAATGAAACTTTGTTTTATCGTTTTTGTAAAAAAATATTACTTAGGAGAGACTGAGATCAAGGAAGTAGGAAATTTATATGTATTAAGTTACCGTCCCAATTTACATTTAGGAATAAAGAACTTTGTGAACTTATAGATAAAATAAACATTTAGGTTTTTTTGAAAAACATGACATTTGTCATGAGAAGAGTAATTTTTATTTTGCTAGATAATACTGCTCAGTTTTTAAATGTTTTATTGATAAAGTAAATGACAATAATTTTGAAACAGGGTTTCCTAATGTTAATTTTATTTTCAATTATAATGACTTCTTATTCTTTTGTCATATAGGTATTCTCTAATGATATATAAGATGCTAAACCGCCTTTGTATTTTTACAAATATTATAGGATGTTTTTTTTAAATAAAGTTAACATATGCAGTCTTACAATGTTGATGGACAGTAAAATGACTGATGAATCGCTAATACATCAGATGCTGTAGCTTATTCGCCTAAAGCTTAGCAAACAAATGTATATCGGGGCGACAAATAGAGACTAAAAACGTTAGATCTATTGAAATACGAACGTAGGTAATGTAATTAGCTGAATGATTATCAAAAAGGGATTGAGTAGGAGTACTAATTTCGAGCGAAATTTTAATTAAAACGAAGTTTCAAGAAATGGTCGATGATTAAAAATGCATGTGGTGATGGAAAACAAAATATGTTTCCACTTTATATCGTAAATTGTGATTTCACTATGAGGTCGAATACATTTCAGCATCATCAGACGACACGGAAAAGAAAGCACCGCTTAAAAACAAATCAGCAACAGATTATGAGGGCATTGATTTCTCAAATAATTCAAAGTCCGCACAAGGTAAAGACTGGAATTTTAAAATCGCCAGTTGGAACGTCGACGGCATAAGAGCGTGGATGGGGAAAGGTGGTTTAGACTACATCAAACATGAGAAGCCCGACATCCTGTGTTTGCAAGAGATAAAGTGCTCGCAGGATAAACTGCCGGACGAAGTAGCAAACTTGGCAGGATACCATGCGTACTGGTTATGTAGCGAGAAAGATGGCTACGCTGGCGTGGGCATATATACTACAAAACTAGCGATGAATGTGCAATACGGGCTTCAGAATGAAGAGTTGGACAGTGAAGGGCGCATCATCACCGCAGAATACGAACAATTCTACTTGATCTGCACGTACGTCCCAAACGCAGGAAGGAAACTAGTCACACTACCTAAAAGACTGCAGTGGAATGAGGAGTTCCGCAAACATGTGCAAGAGCTAGATAAAAAGAAACCTGTGATAATATGTGGAGACATGAACGTTTCTCACAATGAGATAGGTAAAAAAGTCCTTTGCTAATAACTTTTAACCTTCTGTTTCTAAGTAATGTAAATGTTTATTAAGAGGAAAATTTTGAATTGCCATAGCGTCATATTTTAGACTATTCATAATTGAACGCCGTACTTATTTTTTGTGATCGCGTTTGGATTTGAAACATTTGTGTGCGAATAAATAATAAACTGTCTTCGTTTTTAGATTTAGCAAATCCTAAAACAAACAAGAAGAACGCCGGTTTCACAGACGAGGAGCGAAGTGGTATGACTGACTTACTCGGCGATGGTTTCGTTGATACGTATCGAAGATTAAATCCAGACAAGACAGGCGCGTACACTTTCTGGACTTACATGAAGAACAGTAGATCAAAAAATGTCGGATGGTATGATTTCATTACTCTTTATTATTCATTATTTGCGCGTACATATTTTATAGAATAAAAAATGTGCTTATGATACTGCTCCCAAATTCGACAGTGAAAGGAAATGTTAAAAATGATACGTACATTTTCTTCATTCATCAGCATTGTGTTTTAACACTCGAAAGTATTCATGACATAGAGATTATTTAAGCATTAAACAATTTTTTTTCGTGTATTTCAATAAGCCCATTAGTCGTAAGAAAATTGCATATCCCCAAATTAATTCTGAATTGGCTAATATTTTGTTCTGTGAAATTACTTATATTAATTATACTTTTGTAGGTTAAAACAGTTAAGCCCACAATAGAAAGATAAGTTATAATACTATTTAAACATTTAGTCACGTTGAATAAAAAAAATGCATTTTTGCTTATCGAATTGGAGCAATCCCCTATTCAGTTCCTGCTTCCTATATGTCCATCAGCAGTTAACAAGAATGAGAAATGGCTGCCTCAATTACAATTAAAAAAAATATATCTTTATAATCCAGTCTAATAGGCATATCCTATTAGGCCAAGGAAGAATAAAAGTAGCTAGTGTTAACACCCTTGCTAATATTTGGAGGACCATATTATTGTGGACAGACTCGTTTTGGTTCTCCACGGAGTGTGTAAAATGTATTATACATATGTTTCCATAATATTATAAACATAATATCTTTTAGTGATACAAAACCTACAACACAAACAATCGCTTTACTCCAATGAAACTGATATTTGCATCTTGTTAGTTGGTATTCTGTTTCGAACTCTAAGCGTAATTGTACAAATTAAAAAAATAATAATGTCCAGGAACTGTGGCTATAACATTATTCGAATCATTGTGATATATTTTGAGATAAAATTATCTTATTAGTCATTCTGGCAAAGTAGGTTGACTCGTGTTGTTTTTTCCAGGCGTTTAGACTACTTCATCGTGTCAGAGAGATTGTTGCCCTCCCTATGCGATAATGTTATCAGAGACAAGGTGTACGGCAGCGATCACTGCCCCATCACACTCTTCCTACATTTAAGCAGTGCTGCCAAACCTAAGGAATAACTCATTTTAACTCCCAGAGTACAAACTAAAGCGACAAATGACGGAATGTAAATCGTAATTATAATCTGCTGAATAAGTTTCCAATTGATTGTTAAGAATATTCTATTAATAAAACAAATATTAATTGCCGTGTTGCCTTCGTTTGTACTGTCATTTCAAAACTTGTTTTCCTTATTTTGAGATAAGCATTCTTTTTGTATGTTTTTTCTGTATTGTGACGAATTTTGTAGGAAATAAAAAACTTTATTCTAATAATTCTATTGTTTAATTAATTAAAAATTGTTATTAAATTATTTCAAAATTAGTGAAGATGCATCGCCTTAAGACAACGCAGGTTGTGGTGCATTAAATAATGATAACAAATTCAACAAATTATCACAAACAGACACACACACACACACACTATTTCAATAAAAAAGGTAGTTTTCAATCTTGGCAGTATCATAAATAACTTATTTTATTATTAAGTTAGGAAATTGTAATTTCTTAATAATATGATACATCAATCCATACTAATATTATAAATGCGATTGTAACTCTGTCTGTCTGTCTGTCTGTCTGTCTGTCTGTCTGTCTGTCTGTCTGTCTCGCTTTCCTGCTAAAACTACTGAACCGATTTAAATGAAATTTGGTACACAGATAGGTTGGAGCCTGGGAAAAAACATAGGATACTTTTTATCCCGGAAAATGTAGTATTCCCGTGGGAATGGGAATAAGTAGCTCTGTCAATATTCTGCTTTTACGCCTAAACCATTTGACCGATATGAATGAATTCTTTTACAGACATAAATGTGATCCTATAAAGTAACATAAAATACATTTTATCCCGGGAATATGTAGGGTTCCCGAGGGATGAGCATATAATGTAATGCGAAAGTAACTGCCTGTGTTATGCTTTCTCGCCTAAATCATTTGACCGATTTCGATGATTTTTAGTATGGGAGTAGATGGAACTCACCAAAGCAACATAGGATACTTTTTATCCCGGAAAATGTAGTATTCCCGTGGGAATGGGTATAAGTAGCTCTGTCAATATTCTGCTTTTACGCCTAAACCGTTTGACCGACGTGAATGAATTTTGGTATGGATATAAATGGAACCCTATGAAGTAACATAGACTATATTTTATCCCGGGAGTATGTAGGGTTCCCGTGGGATGCGCATATATTGTAATGCGAATGTAACGCTGCCTGTGTTATACTTTCTGGCCTAAACCATTGGACTGATTTAGATGATTTTTAATATGGGGCTAGATAGGACCCACCGACGCAACATAGGATATTTTTTATCCCGGAAAATGTAGTATTCCCGTGGGAATGGGCTTTCACGCCTATACTATTCACCCGATTTATATGATTTTTGGTTTGAATACAAATGGGACACTATAAAGTAACATAAGCTACATTTTATCCCGGGAATATGTAGGGTTCCCGTGGGATAAGCATATATTGTAATGCGAATGTAACGCTGCCTGTGTTATACTTTCTGGCCTAAACCATTTCAGTGATTTAGATGATTTTTAGTATGGGACTAGATAGGACCCACCGACGCAACGTAGAATATTATTTATCCCGGAAAATGTAGTATTCCCGTGAGAATGGGCTATCACGCCTATACTATTCGCCCGATTTATATGATTTTTGGTTTGAATACAAATGGGACACTATGAAGTAACATAAGCTACATTTTATCGCGGGAATATGTAGGGTTCCCGTGGGATGAGCATATATTGTAATGCGAAAGTAACACTGCCTGTGTTATGCTTTCACGCCTAAACCATTTGTCCGATTTGAATGAATTTTGGTATGGACATAAATGAGACCTTTAAGGGACATAGGCAATTTTTTTTAAATAATTCAATAAGTGCCATTTCGGGCACTTAGAAGACGATAGGTGGCATTAGACCATTTTAGATTCTAAGGATTCATTAAGTTACGTTGAATATAGTTAAGTGCGGTTAAGTGTCATAAGGTGGTCTTAAGTTTACTTAGGTGACGTTAAACGCACTTAGGTTACTTACTTGCCATTATTAGATTGGTATTGCTACTGGGTGGTTTTAAGTTCTCTTATGTGATATGTGATTTTGAAGAGTTTACCCATAAGTAACTTTAAGGAAGATTATGTGCGGTTATGTACAATTAAGTGACGATAAGTTTTATTGGTGTATGTTAAGTGACGTTAGGTGCTATTAGTGGATGGTGAGTGACGTCAGGTGCCATTATCGGATGAATCAGATTCCATTAGTCGAATCCATAAGGCTACAAGTGCCGTTATTGGAAATCACGCGACGACAGGTGCAATAATTGGCACTTATGGCAATTTTAGAAGAATTTTAGTGGAACTTAAGGAATAGAAGAGCTATTTTTCCGTTTTATGAATTTAGGTGCCATTTTTGGAACTGAAATTGCGAAAGGCACCATTATTTGAAGTCAGTATCCTGGATGACTTGAATTCACGTTAAATGCCATTTAGCACTGTGGAGTAGTGGTGACTGGTACCGGTACAGTAAAATGTTATCATGTGCATTTTTATGGGGCTCGGTGTCATTATGCGATGTTAAGTGCCATTATACGCACCTAGATGACATTAGATACATTTTCGCGATAAATTTATGAGACGATCTGAGGTTATGAAAAATGTTATAATGTCACTTGACACGATTCTCAAAAATAGAAATGACCTCCGGTGGTGAACTACTGCAACAATTAGCGTAATTTTTGATTTATAGATTCACTTAGTTAGTTTCTGCACCCAACCCTGAAGTCTACGCAGACGGAGTCGCGGGCAAAAGCTAGTATTACATAAAAACAAAACAACTAAGAAGGTTTAAATAAAAAAATTGGAATTCGAAACATGCAGTCAATGTGTATAATACTGTTACTTATGACTACATACATAGCCACGTGGGATCCAGGTTATCAGTTAAGATTGTTAGTGGATAGAATTTTCGGCAACCTTTCACGCGGCATATTAGTCTAGTATTGACATGTTCGGGCCTTTGCGACGATATTTCAAATGTGTCTGCAACAAAGAAATATAATAACTAATTTGTATTTTAAACAATTTGTGGATCGTTTTTGGGGCACAGCCATCCTAATAAAGGCGTTCGTAGATTATTTTGTGTACTGTATTGTATGTATTTGTGTCCAAGACATAATTAATGTTCTGAAAAGCTTTCAATTACGGATGAAATTAAAATCAAGTGATTGCACGGGACAGTTTTTTGTGACTTGGTCATGGTATAACTAGGACTCATGCATTTTAAAATACATTCATAATATAGTTGGGCATTCAAAGCTGGACATAGATTTCTATTGAAAGCTTAGTTTGCACCCAACAAGTTACTGGTACTCAGCAGTTATGATAAATCTGCTGCTATTTTGACAACCTATAGATGCACAAATATATAAATGTAAAATATAGCCCTCCTCACCGATTTCGGTGACGGCGACCCTAACTACAATCTTCGATCATGGGCCCTAATGTGGCTTGCTAAGCCGAATTTGGTTTTAAATACCCGGTCGCAAGTTGAACAGTACAGTTGGCCCTGGATATTTTAGGTGTATGTGGAGGAGGGCTTAGGTTTTTGTTTTTGTGTTCTTCTTTTTTCGTCTAGTGCTGCCAAACGACCATCCTCAAATGTTTTAAAATTTAAAATATATTTGTATTGAACTTACTTCCAAAATTTTAATGAAAGCATCCCTGTTCAACAATGAATATGCTGCACGCAAGCAACTTAAGGCGTTGGAATCAAGATCTTCAATCCCTGAACAAAACAAATTGATCCCCAACTCTATTCCCGTGCCAAAGTCGCATTCGTCCACAGCTATACTGGCAAATGTTATTATAGGTTGCAATTCTGAGAGAATTTTATCTTTTTCATCTTGTGTCGTAGCAGCTTGCAGTTTCTCAAACATCTTCTTAATATTAGCTGTAAAGTTAAAATTTACTAAAGTCAATGTGAATAGCGTATTAACAATTCCCCAAAAATCTACAACGTAGAAGCTGGGTTTATTTTCATTAATTGGCAAAGTAAGATTGCAATATATATTTTGGAAATTTCGATCATAATCTGCGGTTGTATGTTTAATATTTCTAAAATAACTGTGGCAATAAAATTTTGTTCATACACACTCGCGAGACTAATACAAAGATCACTGCAATCCAATTTACAACTAAGCTATCGCTCACTACAGGTAGGTACTGTCTAATTTTAAACTCGATGCAACATATTTAAATTTTATATGTAATATATATCTTTTCTAACTTACCATCACTCTCTACTAGAGGCCTATATCCAAGTTGCGTCTTTTTATTGTATGGTACAACAACTCCCGCACGATGAAATGTACTTGTAACCGTAGCTGCCTTCCGTTTTTTCAAGTCATAAGGTTCTATCGAAAACTTGTTTTCTTCTGCGTATTTTTTCACTTTATCCATTAACTTCTGACATGTCATCGCTGTGAATGGTGAAGACTTCTTTTCATTTTGTAGGTATTGGCTAAAAAAATAAAAACTAATTTTTGAAACGTTTCAATAAAAAGTAGAAATACATTATAAATCAGATATTAATTTTACATAAAGTTATGATTCCTGCGATACAAAATAACATGGAACAATAATTTCAATTATTCAAATTAATTTAAATAAATATAAATGTAAATAGCAAATGCTTCATCAGGATTAGGATATGAAAGTTTGTAAGAACAGTCCTCAGGCGTTTGAATAGTTTGGGTCGAAAATTATATATATCGTCCTATTTTTTTTGGGAGTACACACAAGCTTTTTGATCATACGAATAATAGTCTGAAAAGATATAGTGAAAGATATAGACTAAACTAAAAGTGAATACTGAATATATGACTGAGTGATTATAATTAGTATTAATGCTCGAACGTGGTAAGCAATCGTTGGTGAGTTTAATCTGTTGCGTAAAATACAACATTCTAGCTATTGCTCAAAAACCCATATGTAGTAAATTTATGTACGAACGTGTGAATCAACAGCTTGTAGCGAATAGAGATTGCAACCCGGTATGTTTCTCAACCCGGCTGGGCCCGGTTGTATCCGTCGCCAACCGGGCCGGGTCTGCTGAGCCCGGCCGGGTTGTGTTAGCGATGAAACCTTTACAAGTATTTTATGAAAATTTTCTATGTATAAATGGCAAAAGACAATGATTCAAGGTTAATATTCATTTCAAACTGGCTTATGACCAAGTATCACAATAATCAGTATCACTTCAGTCTAAAAAAATGATTACTTTGACTTATGGACGTAAAAGTAACATTGTATTAGTATTCATTTTTATAAGTTTAAACAAGCAGGTCTTTCTCTTTACTCTTTATAGTGTCTATATATTATAGTACCTATTATAATAAGAAACTAATAACGCAGCCTTAAAGTACCTACTAAACGTGTCATAACAACTTAAATTAGATAGATAAATAAAGTTTGGTAGCTTTGGTATAAACAAAACAATTTCTCATTTGCTAAAAGTAAAGTACTTATAAATTATGTTTTTTCTTAAACTTTGACTATTAAGACTCGTGAGTGTTATTATTACTAATTGAGCAAATAGCGAAATCTTATTGGCTAGGCTGTACTGTAACTGTAAACAACCAAACTTGTATAGTGTTAACTGACAAAATGTAACGTAAAATTTGTTACGTTACGTAGGTAGGCTTTATAAGTATAATATAGCAAAACAAAAAGTAACAATTATTTTTCAGTCTGGAAGAATGATCAATACGAGTATTTTACAACAGTAACTACTACGAGTAGGCGCTCCCGCGCCACGATTTACTTACCGGGTCCGCTGATCGGGCCCGGTAAGAAAGGCCGGGCCCGGTGGGTGCGTAAAAGAGCACCGGGTCCGGCCCGGCCGGACCCGGTTTGCAATCTCTAGTGGCGAAGCACTTGGACTCAAAAACACATGCCCTATTAATTTTTTTATACACGCTAGTTTTAACTCTCTGACTTAACTTATAAAGTTCAAAATCAGATCAGTTTATGCTCGTTCTTATCTGATTAACCTGGCCTGGCAGATGACTGGTGTTCTGACTAGACTTGATGACGATCAGATATTATTCTCGCACCATTATTCGTCTGCCTCGTTGGTCTCGCGGCAAAAGTGTGTGCTTTGCGATCTAGGTGTTCCGAAATCGGGTAGTGTTATTGGGTTTTACGCAAGGAAATTCCCAGTAGTAGATCTGAGTCTGGAAATACGCAGAAAAAATTGCAAAAGGCTCTATAACGTGAGACTTGAAAACACAGCTGACGAAACCTCCGCCTACCCCTTCGGCGATACAGGTCTGAGTGTGTGTATTCATCTGGGTATAGTTTTAATAGTGCGATTGAGGGTAGATGATTTGATTTTCTTGTCATAAAATTCTAAAGTAATAAATTTGATTTAAAAAAGCTTGTAAGTATATTGGTATAGGTTCACAGTGAATTATCGCGTACTTTAAGGGTGAAGGAAAACATCGTGAAGAAACCTGGACAGCAAGAAGTTCTTAGGAATTTCTTAGGTGTGTAGTCCACTAACCCGCACTAGAGCAGAGTGGTGGTCTAAGGCCTAAACACTCTCAGTTGTAGAGGAGGCCCATGCCCAGCATTAGGACGTATATGGGCTGATGATGATGATGATGAACTACTATAAAAAGTCTGTAGTTTTTATAGTAGTTCAAATGCAAATCCAATGACTACTTACTATACAGCTCCAAATATGTTCTTTGCCATAATTGTAATATGGCAGTTCTTGGCACTATCATTACTCCCAAGAAACTCTGGCATTTTGTCCGGCTCATCTCTAAAATAACCTATATGGTACTCACTCTTCCCGGTTTTCTTCAACACAGCCTGAAAAATAAAAAATTACTTGTTTACAAATTAAAATATCCACTATCATATTTGACATAGGTTAACACGTTGTTGGCAATTAAATCTGCAAACGCAGACATGGTGCCTTAACGATTGATACTAGGTCATATATTTATTAGTATTTTTGATCAAATATTTTTTTTTGTGAAAAACAAGAAACAAATATCATGACCTTTCCAAGAAAAATCTTTAAGATTTGTTGTCATAAAATGTGATAGACATAAAAGCGCAAATGCAAGAATTTGGTGTGATATTACTTTAAATGATGATGGAGAGGTTAAATTAATAAAAAATTGCTCCTATAACTATCGATAACCAACTATTGATTACTAAGAGATAAATTGCTGTTTAATGTTTGAAATTCATCCAGGACTCAGGATGAAAACTGCTTCCCACGCTAAGCTAGAAGGCCGGAGATCGCAAAAGAATTTTAGTAATAAAATAACTTGGGTAAGTTTATTTAGATAAGTTTATTTAGATAAGGTGAATATGCAGCTCTTTAGACAGCTGGTTTTAAATTCTGCACCTTCTCTTAAGATTTCTTTTCCTCATCACAGATGTACATTTTAAGCAAAGAATTCATCTAAAATTGCAATAAGTTGCTATTTATAAAATGTCATTTAAATAATATGAGTTGTTGATTGTGCACTTATAAATTTTATTTTATTTGTTATTGTCTAATGTTCTGTTTATGAGGAAAATTCAGGACACTTGAGGTATTTCTGCAGTAATTTTTATGTTTTCTTTTCCTGACCTGTTGAAGAATCACTGTAAGAAGTTTCATTCTGCTATTAAATCTGATTCTTGTAAGATATTGAGTCTTCCACCATAATATCTTCATATATAGTTTGCTTAATTTGTTGTCACTTGTAGTAAATTATTGGACTGACATACCTCAATATTAAGATCCAACCAAGTGGTACCTCATGCTGCATTCCCCAATTAATACAGCAGATTTTCCCACCTGCAAATCCATATTTAATTTCATTGGATATGTCAGGGCAGGAGAGGCTTTGGAGTGTTTTTAAAATGTGTGACATCACTATTACTGACGTCACAATTGTTGGTTTTATGATGATTACTCATACTTTGGGTTTTCCTTAGAAAAACTTCAGAACTGACAAGGCAGACAGCCCAGTATTTTTGAGAATAGCAGTGATATCATTATTATTATTGGAGGATTCATTATGAGAAGTGATTTAAACAATCCACTTCAATCAAAATTCCTTTTAATTTCCCAATAAATCCCAACCATAATAATAATTCCCAACTGTCCGCGCGTAGACAGACGAATGCATGCTCCGCTGCAGCGGGCGACTTTTTATAGACACTGTAGTGGGGCGATCGCTTGTGGGTATCCTTGTTTATCAGATAAATTAAATAATTATATTCATATGTTAAATAGACATATGCAATTTTTAACGAGTCACTATAGTGACAAATTTTCATTTTTTGACACCAATATATTTATTGGAAAATATTGTAAATTGACAAGAGATACATTGTATCTACCAATTAGATTTTTAAGACTTATTGCTACACCTGTAGCTAACTATATTAACACAGTCATAAGTAGTATGACTAAGTCCCTTTGTACCCCCACAATTAGTAATGTTACTAAAATTAATGTGGTGAATAATTTAAACTTTTAGATGTGACAAAAGGAAACGGTTCTGAATATTTAGTTTTATCTTATCAAAATATAAACCGTTTCTCTGGCAAAATATTAGAAATAGAACTTTTTAGTGATACATTTAATATAAGTATACTGTGTTTTACTGAGACTTGGTTGAAGGCACACCTTATGAGTTTTAATGTGAATGGTTTTAGGGTCGCTAGTTCGTTTAATAGAACCTCGGCGGAAGGTGGTGGTTCGATAATTCTTATCCGAAATCACATTACCTTCAAAGAAAGGAAGGACATCTCCTGCCTCTCTGTTGAACGAGTGTGTGAGGTTGCATGTGCGGAAACTGATTTATATATAATATTGTGTGTGTATAGGCCTCCTTCGTCGAATATTAATATTTTCCTATCCACAATGGAGGATATTCTTAAAAAAATTAAAAATAATAAGATGGTTTTAGTATGTGGGGATTTTAATATTAACTTAATGGTTAATTCAGTTGATAAATGTAAATTTGTGTCATTATTTAGTTCATTTAATTATACTTGTTTGTTTTCTGAACCCACTAGAATAACTACTGAAACAGCAACCTGCATTGATAATATCATAAGCAATTTCGAAGTGGTTGAAAAGTATACACAAATAGGAGTTAGATCGGACCATAAATGTTTGTTAGTCAAATTGAAACATAGAATTGAAAACATAAAAAAAATAATTAAGTACAGGCCATTGACAAGACATAACCTAGGTAAATTTAATATCAACCTAAAATCAAAAATTAATATTTTAGAACCTAATTCTGACAGTCCCAACGATATATATTCTTCATTACTTGATACAATTTGCAAAGAATTCTACAAAGTGTGCAAAATTAAAACTGTAAAAATTAAAATTCTAACATTAAATTTAGTACTTGGGCGACCAAAGGCATCCGACGTAGTAGAGAAATTTTATATAACTTGTATGACAAAAGGTCCTATACACCTGATGTCAATTTTATAAACTATGTCAGGCAATATTCTAAAATATTTAAAAAAGTATGCATGCAAGCTAAAGCAGCTTATATTAGTGAAAAGCTGAGATTATCTAGCAATAAAATAAAAACAACTTGGCAAATTATAAATACAGAAACTGGGAGAAATAAGGTTACTGACAACAAGATAACCTTGGCTATAAACAACAACCTGGTTTCAGACAAAGTTAGTATTGCTAATTACCTAGAAAAGTTTTTCACAAATATACCTTTAGAGACAACTAAATGCTTGCAATCATCAGCAGTCTTGGCTGAATCACTTTTAAAAGAAAATGTTGTTGGAAATATGCCCATTTTCAGTTTTGAAAGAGTGTCTTGTTCCGAAATAATAAAAGCTTTTAAAAATCTTAAAATTAAGGCTACTGAAGATATATGGGGACTGTCGGTTAAGGCTATTGAAGCTATTATATTTAATATTGCTCCAATATTGACGGTTATATTCAATTCTTGTATAAGTGACGGTATTTTTCCCGACTTAATGAAAATCAGTAAAATTGTGCCCATATTTAAGTCGGGATGTCCAAATAATCCATCAAACTTTAGACCCATCTCAATACTACCAGCTCTTAGTAAGGTCTTCGAAAAGATCATGCTCACTCAAATGCAGGAACATTTTGATAGAAATGGGATATTACATAGTAGCCAATTTGGTTTTTCAAAGGGTCGGTCTACGCAAGACGCAGGAACATCTTTGATGAAATCTGTACTGGAAGCCTGGGAGACGTCACAAGATGCTCTTGGGGTTTTCTGTGACCTCTCGAAGGCTTTCGACTGCGTTGATCACCAGACCCTTATTACGAAGCTGAGTTACTACGGCATAAGTGGTTCCTCTCTTCAACTTATAATGTCCTATTTATCGGGTCGTGAACAAAAAGTATGTGTGGACGGCGTCACCTCAGTAGGATCAACAGTCAAAATAGGGGTTCCACAGGGCTCCATTCTGGGCCCCTTTTTGTTTCTAGTTTATATAAATGATCTCCCTTATATGGTACAGAAATTTACAGACATAGTTTTGTTCGCTGACGACACGTCACTAATATTTAAAATAAATCGTAAGGATAAAGATCTAGCTGTTCCAAATCATGTACTTAATTTAATTTTGAATTGGTTCTCATGTAATAATCTTCTACTCAATGCAGGAAAGACAAAATGCATTCGATTTACATTACCAAATGTTAGGAATGTAATGTCACCTGTTACATTAAACGCAGAAACACTTGACTTGGTGACTTCAACTGTTTTCCTAGGAATAACTCTAGATAGTAAACTGCAGTGGGGTCCGCAAATAGAGCGATTATCTAGTAAACTGAGTGCCGCGGCTTTTGCGATTCGTAAAATAAGAAAACTCACGGATGTTTCAACGGCTAGGTTAGTGTACTTTGCTTACTTTCACAGTATAATGTCTTATGGCATTCTATTGTGGGGATCGGCGGCTGATATTAACAGCATTTTCATACTACAGAAAAGAGCAGTCCGCGCTATCTATGATCTACGTAGCCGTGATTCCTTACGATCCATTTTCAAGGACTGTAATATACTGACCGTGCCGTCTGAATACATTTATCAAAATATTATGTATGTACGTAAGAATGTATTTAGCTTTAGTAAAATTGGTGATATACATAATGTAAATACCAGGGGTAGACATAAACTTGTGATACCCTCATTAAGATTAGAAAAAACCAGTAAGTCCTTTATAGGCAACTGCGTTAAATTTTACAATAAGCTCCCCAAATCTGTAACTGACCTATCAGATAATTCATTTAAGGTGCACATTAAACGTGTTCTGATGACAAGGGGATACTACAATATAAATCAGTATTTAGAGGATAAGGAAATTTGGCATTAGATCTCTCCCGCACATCGCCATCACCACATCTTGGAACCCAGTACCTTTCACATTCTTCTTTCTTAAACCAAATCATTTGAATAAATACATAAATAAATATAAATTAACCCAAAGCTCCAAGTGTAACTTAAACCATTATAAAAACATCAAATATATACAAATTGATATCTAATATAAAATGTGCACAAAATAAATAAAATAAAAATAAAATGACGACCGATCGAGTAAATAATTCGAGCAAATAAATAATAAGAAGGCAATTTTTATTTGGCAGGTCATATAATATAATTATGTTATCCTTACTGGACCAAATACATGCCCACTGAGTTGGACTCGCTGGATCTACTCAGGTGTGGGTCGCGCCGCGTAAATTCCAGTAGTAAAGTGAGCCCGCTGAGTTTGTTTCGCCGGGTCTTCTCAGTCAGGGTCGCGTTTGGATCCGGTGGTACCATTAAAATAATACGTGACGTTTCGGAAATACACAAGGTCCATCTCGTTATTTACTTTAAAATAATAATAATAATAAGATATTATGTATTTCCTGATGAAAACTAAAAATAAATTATAAAAAAAACCGTAAATATTTTTGTACAAATTATATAAAATGAACCATAGTTAAATTATAATGTAATAATAAAAGATTTTTCTTTTCTGTATTGACTTGTCATAAGTGCTATTTGATTGCCTACGTGACTAAATAAAGCAATTTCATTTCATTTCATTTCATTTATGAAAGACAAGAACATGTGGAGCTATGACATTCCATATGTTTATTTCAAAGCTTGGAGTGACAATATGACTAAATACAATATTTCTAGAATTATAACTATAAATATCTTCCAACACATAATTAATACAAACTTTTAGATGACAAAACATAGAAAAAAATATTTTATACTTACTATACAATTGTATAAGTTTCACACATAACTTAAAGAAATGAAAGAACACAAAAACCATAAATTAAACATAATAATACCCCAAAAAATACTTAAACATAGCCTTAGCTAAGGTTGCACTGAAAAAAAGAAACCCTACTAAATATGGATTCAAACAAAAGACCTAATTTAGAGAAATATACATAGCTCATCACAACACTTCCCAATTTATACCTGTAAGGAAAATGCCATAAAAAAATTGTAAAAACAACCAAGTCTCGCAACTCAGTTCTTCTACAGTAAAAAGTTGTGATATCCATGTCAAGTCAATGAATTTATTCAGTCCCCATTCAAGGGAACTTCTGTCTTAAGTTATTATGCACTTATCTTACCAGACAACATCTTATAGTGACCATATCAATATTTAAAATATTTTAGGTTTTTAATAAAATAGTCTGACTTGGCAATCACATGATGTAATAGTTAAAAAAAAAACTTAATAGTGATGATTCAAAAGTACTTGTAAAATGCTATTTGTATGTAATGTCTATTTGAATAAAGGTGATTTTGACTTTGACATGAAAACACAATGTATCTCACTTTTAATGCGAACACACAACACTTTTAAATTTACACCTGTAAGGTAGAATATAATATAGGCTAGGTGCATGAGGCCTATGTATTGGTGAAAATACAAAAGAAGTAACAATGAGGTTTCAAATGGATCCTTGATTAATTTTTTGAAGTAATGAATTCAAAGAAATTTTGTTTTAAGTCAAGTCACATGAAGGTTAATAATAAGTATGAGCATGCTCTCCTTATAGAGAAATTTCAAATAAAATCTAAGGTTAGTTTGATAATATACCTCAAAAACGATTTATTTATAATTATCAGTCATACCTGAAATTCCGGAGGATCATAAAAAAATCTCCAATGAACTAAGTATAAATCCTTGTCGTCTATTTTTGGCAGTTTTCCCAGTAACAAGTCATAGGGCCCTATTAGTTCCAAGTTAGCACTGCCTAATGACTTCTCAATATCTCCTTCATCATTCATGCATTCCAGAAATTTAAAAAAATCTTCTGGCATTTCAAACAAAAATAGTTCTTTAACCAAACTACACTCTGCATCTTCGTAGAAAGGTAAATTATCCCGATTTCGTATTATTGTATTTATCTTCCGACTGTTAGAACTTCCTCCAGCTTCTTCTTCTTGTTTATCTTTGGTAGAATTAATTTCGTCTTTTTTTATTTCTTTCTCTGATTCAGTATTTTTCAATTCTGCAGTATACGGACTAAATCGATTTTTCTTACGCTTTTCGGCTTTTGTATTAATTTGTGGTGGATGTTTAAACGCTGAATGATGAGCAGGATTTTTTTGATAACATTTTTTACCATACCTACATGGCGTTCTAGTATCTTTCGTGTACGCTAACCACTCCTCCGACATTTTAAAAAATTAACAAACGATTGAAGTGGTTTATTATTAACTTTAAATTAAAAAAGGAATACCTTAAACTAAATATTAAAACAAATAATTTAAAAAAGATAAACGCAATTTCTAACTGTCAACTTGATGATACATCCGAGCGAGAAGAATGAAAAATGTAAATAAATAAAGTGAAAAGCATATTATATGTAATGAGAGTAAATAAGTTAGCAAGACTTTTATGTAAGAGATCACAAATTTTACTTTATGTCTATGGAACAACAACATGACATCTATATTTTTTAAATTGAAAGCAAAGGAACACATTGAACGTCTCATTTACGAATTTATTTAGACAGGGCACAGGCACTAGATCTGTTACGTTAGATAGAGTAGGTACGGTTTACAGCCTTCTGTCTTTGGCGACTGAATTTGTTATCTATGAAATGAACACTGACTAAAAAATCATGAATTTTTGAAATTTTTTGTCAGTGTCATTTTATTGGGGAAGAAGAGCTTTTTGGAAGATTATTTTCGATCTTCTGACAATACATTTTTAAATCACTGCAAAATTAATCACTCGGAAGGTGAAATGGAGCAGTATATTTATTTTTCAGGAATATTACTTATGTGTAATTGTGCATAAATGTGTGAGATTCATTGGTGCGAATAATTAAACGAAAATCGAGTCTTATTATCGGTGCACGATGTAGATACTTGTTTTTCTGAATATTTTCAATGAATGGGTGTTTGAATTTTTATAATATTTTGCCAAGGACATGTACATATTAAATCATCGTTACTCGGACCGTTCGTCGATTCCTGCGGGCTTCGGATCATGCTGGACTGCTGGTAAATATAACTTGAGAGACTAGTTGCATTTTGTTTTTAGCTTGCCGTAGTTCGAGATTCAGTTATGTATTGATTTAGTTAAGTCATGGTGGTCACATTAAAATTCCCGAAATTATTTCCTTTTACAAAAATAATATTTAAAAATAGACAGTATAAAAACCTGTAACAAAAGGGATTTGGTATAAACAAATTAAGTGTAAATATTTTAATAATGTTTTACATTGGTCCTGCCCAGTTAAATGAGCATGTCTACATGGTATAATAATCTAGATGGGTACAACTTAGATTAGAATATTGCAAAATTTATGTATTTAGTTATTGAAATAACTTAATTTATTTATTTATTTAATAGGAATGATTTCTAAGTGGTTTGTCTCTTACTCAATACGAAATCTCTTAAGAAATTATACATTTGCCTTGATTCTTCCTCTAACAAAATGCTAAAATATTAAATAATGATGTAAATTAATTAATAATCATGTGCATTTAATTAGCATTCATTGAAAGAGATTGCAATATCATTTAAAGAAGCTCTATTTGTTCAACACCCTTGTGACCTATGGATAACTTAAATTATTCAAGTGAATTCTATGAATATGTAAATCCTCACAATTTCTCTAGAATACTTCTCTGTGTGAAGTATTTAAACATTTTCTGCTTGCTTGTATTTCCATACAAGTTGATTTTAAATGTACACTTTTAATATTAAATAAATATTAAATGGTAATTATTAAAAATTTGTTTCTTTAGTATCAGTAGATTCCATTATGATGTAACATTTGTTTCTGAATTTTTTTTTATTATATTTTAGCACATTCAATTTCACATCTTTGTAAGTGTAATTTTACTTTATTTTCCTAGTGTGGAAAGTGCAGAAGGTGACATTATACTACTATACTTATTATGTAGACTCAATTTCATTCGTTTTACTATACTAAAGCAAGGATGTAGGCAAAAGTAAAATATTCTACCAATATCCCAAATTTAACATCTCTCCTTTAAATTAATGTATAATTATGTTGTATCATAGAATAGTATTGCACATAATCAGATTATTATGTTAGACACACTTATTTTTTATAATAACAAACTAATAAATGACAAAATTAGCAATAAAATGATTAATTATCCGAAAATAAAATATAGGAAACTGTCCAACAGGACGAAGACCTTCCTCTGACTCACAGTTCCCAATCTCTTCAACATGTGCATGGTATGCATTGTGTTAATATTTTCTTGTTCATGTGCCAAAAGTTTGTCTTGATTCTGACTGATGTACATTCAGTAACACAATCACAAATCCATGTTACATATCTCAGTAAAATTAATAACTGTTTTTTATGTTCTGTTTGACCTTGATAATTTTTATGGTGTGTTCATTAACATTTTCCATGCATTATATAATGCTTTATCATGGTGATGAGGTAATATCCCTGTTAGTTTTGTTTTGATTATGCTAAAATTCTTCAGTGTGCTGTCTGATATCCTGTAGTGAATACACTGACCTCCATCATAGTAAAATAAAGTTGATTAACCATTTGATAGTATCTGCTACAAATAAGACACCAAATATTATTTGTGATTTGTTTTTGTGCTAGCAATAAATACTACTTTCAAGTATGTCTTAATGAAATGTGTGGACCGAAAAATTCGAGATTTTTCCCGACAGGGGTAAATACGACATATGTATCGATAATACAAACAATGAGGTACAACCAGTTCTGAAAAGAAGTACCTTTTTCTTCAAAAATACCTTAAAAAATAATTCAATAAAAAACTCAATCCTAATTTCGTCATTTTGATGACTGAACTAAACTTAGTTATACTTATTTATATATATTTAAACTTATGTAGTGTATAAAAACCTGTCTTAGATAATTAAATGCTTGTATATCTGTTTTTTTTACATAGATAAGAATTAAATACGAAAAGCCAAAAGTCGTTTTCAATTTACGGGTGACAAAATATTCGTCAATAGTCACGCCTCAATAGGAGTAGTGGAGTTTATTGTTCCTCTCTGAAATATTGTGATATGAAATTCTAGATACTACTAATTTACTAATTTTTCATCATTTTGAATAAATTTATATCAGGCCAGCTATAGATCTTGCAACTTGAGGCTCTGTGACAGACTCGCATTTCTCTTTATTCCGAAAAACACTAGGTCCAGGGTGTCGGTTCATGTTGCTGTTTTTTTTAAACAATATCGATTGTTAAATTATTCCACAAAATCAACAATTTATAGATTCAAAATTCGGTCGTATATGGTCAAACTTTTGTATTGATACTTACAGAACACCAAATAATGTGACATGTACTTTTTTCCTGATATGGGCTACATTTCGATTGACATACCGCAGCTAAAAATATTAACCTTAAAGACATTTACCCTAAGTGATATAAAGCTGAGTATAAACCGCCTTGAGCTAGACCCACAAGTTCTTTTCGTATTAGGTCGATTTTCCTCACACGTGTAATCACGCTCTCTCGTCAGTTATTGTGCTGTTGAAATTATTTCTGTTGTTTCAACATCGCATTATAGTTATTTTTGTTAGCCGCGGATAATAATATCGTATAGCTCGTAAGCTCTAGTGTATAATAAAACACAACATAAACCTTACGGGACCCATAAAAAGCTTGTAAGTAGGTCTTATATTGTTTACGGGCGCGTTATCCAGTACGTATTACTCCCAGCCAATAAGCTCGGCATAAAACTGTGTTGTGTATACACTGTGTATGAAGCATTTATTATGTGATTTGCATTACGGTCGTCTCTGTGTTATTTCCTTTGTGTTCGAGAAGCTCGACCGTGCAGTGTAAAGTGGGAGCAACACACGGTGCGTAACATGGCTCATGATTTGAACTGTTGCGCCTCCATCGGTGACCGAGTACTCCACCTGCGAAGCTATATTTAGTTTCATTGTGTGTTGGGCGCAATATATCGATCAAGTCTGCAATTTGGAGCAATATCTACAACGAAAAGGGTAACTAATTATGGAATGGTTACCTATTTAGCGATATTAACTGTTTGTATGGGTTTCGTCGCTATCCGAACTGGTTTTCCCTTCATCTAGTTTACTCTAGTGGTTTTTATTTATTCATAAAATATAATGTTTAAGTTTGACAATAGGGACACATCAATCATTCCGTGAGTAATACGAGGCCCGGTTAATTAAGTAAGGTTTTTTGTTTATCCCGTTATAAACAAAACATGCGTTTCATCTCTAATGTTTACACTATTGTACTATCCAAGCGTAATGCGATTAATCTTGTGTGTAGGTAATTAATCGAAAACGTTAAATGTGAAATTAAAAAATATTTTTTCTTTATAAAAACCTATTTTATGTACTTCTTTTAATTCAGCGAACTTTATAACCCACGTAGCAAGTCACGATTTTTTTCTATTACGTTGTAAAATTATTTTGAGCGCATAGTTTTATTTATACGCCACAAGCTTGCAATGATTTAGATGGCCATTCCTAAAGCAAAATACCACTTGTTTGATATATGAAATAATGTAAAAACAAATTTGTCATTCCTACATTATGGACTTGAAGTTTCAAGGTTTACCTTACAGTAAACGTTTATTACCAACATTCACAAGAAATCTATATTTATTTATGAGTGAAGATTGTCCGAATGTTTATTAATGGAAATGTTTTACTTATGTACATTATCTAAGTAGATAAGCGAGTGAAGTGCTGTTTTATATGTCAATTCATTAACAGGAGCGTCCAATAAATAAAGTGTGTGTTATTTGATTTGTACACGAACTAATTATTTTTATAGATAGTCCTCATTAATACCTGTGTGGAACATTCTGTTCGTCTCGATGAATGGCTGAGAAACTCGCGTGTATCATTGATGCGTATAGTAAAAAAAAAACATTATAAACTTTTTTATTGGATGTAAACTGGCTTTTAATAACAAAATAAAGTCTTCAGTAGAAAGAACACAGTGCTGTGTTTGATGTTTATTCTCCGTGTGTATGTTGAAGTTTATAGTATTAATGCATGTATTTGTTGTTTGATTTTAATTGCGGTTCCATCCATCCGCATTTACATGTATATTTGAGTATATTTTAAATTCTTGCATGATTATCAATATACCTGAGTACAAACTTGAATATCTTTCCGAAAGGTATAGCAGTGTTTTTTTTTTTTTTTTAAAGCTACATAAACTCTACAAACTTTCCTAAATCTTTGCAGAATAATTATATGTCACTAACTACCCTAGCATTTCGGATTAACTGGAGACGGGCTTGTTGACAATAACTATACTCAAAAACGAATACTACTGAACTTGTTACAGTAATAAGTGTTTTAAAGCTACTGACACTAGAAGCGCTCTGTAATGGTCCGTCAGTATAAGAGCAGTATTATTAGACGCCCAAAATCCTATAATAGACAGACTATTATCATAGAATAAAAATAATAATGAAACCTTCGTCTCGCCAGAAGTATGTGGATCATCAATTGGATAAAATACCTAAGCGTATGATGCAAAAATACTTCTAGAGTTTACAAATAAAACTGATCAACCGCATTCTCGTTCTAATTCCAGTACGTGTCTAACTAAGTCGCGTGCAGAGGTTATATTCTGAAAGCAGAGCATCACCATACGATACGCTCACCGCGTCCCAGATACGTCGGGAGTCGAGAGTCCGCTGCAACTGGCAAACGGAAATCGCCTAGAGACAACATTGTTGTTTGTTCCCGCCTGTTTCACTAGAAACACCGATATATTACCTTCGGTACCTAATAACTTACATAAAAACTATCTACTTAAACGCCATTCTCTCATAAGCTCTGCGATAATTTTGCACTTTATATACCCCGTAGCACGTAGGCTTATCGACCTGGCGCGCAGTTTATCTTAAAAGCTTTAGAGAATTAGATAAATTGATAACAGCGACTAAACATGTAGTTTTATGCTTGTTTACAGGAGATGAATGCTTGACCACACAATGGAGCGCCAAGATGGTTGGAGCGGTGGAGACACAGCAGCGGTTGAGAACTCAACGGAAAGCTCGCACGCTGCCGAACGTGACCGAGTGCGCATCGAATTTTACGCTACCTATGACGTCATGACGGGTGTGCGCATAGCCGCTACGTTGGGCGGCTTTTTTGCATTAATGGTCTTTTTGATCGTTTACAAGAGCCGTAGTAAATCAGTAAAGGCTCTGAATGATCCCAAACTTGTAGAGCTAGCGGAGGCAGTAGTCGCGGAAGAACAAGCGGTAGAAGAAGAAAGACAACTGACAGCTGCCTTAGAAGAGGCATTGTCGGAACGTGCCCGTTCACGTCCGTCTATCGGTGAAGAGCCGCCTTGGCCGCGAACATCACGCTTCGCCTCGTACGGCGGTGGTTACGGCAGTCTGTTGATGCCGCCTCGTCGTCTATCCGGTCCTCGCGGGGAGTCACTTCCAGGCTCAGCGTTGCGCTTCGCGGAGCGGCGAGCATCGGGCGGGCCGCGCGACCGGCGCCTCAGTTCTGCGACTTGTTCGAGTTCGGGAAGTTCATACCTGGAGCGTCGAGGCTCGTCGGTAGTGTGCGCGCTGGCCGAGCGCCGCCTGTCGCCGTGTCCCAGCGAGCGCCTCGCGCCGCTCGCGTCCGTGGGGAGCGTGGGGCCTTCCTATGCAGTGGAATGTGAATTAGCGTCAGTGGGCGCGGACTCTGTGTTTGCGGAGGACGATGCGGACTCTACGGATGATGAAGTGGAACAGTTCTCGACTGATAGCGGTGGTGGTGAGGGGACTGTGGTGGGCGAGTGTACGGAGCTCGCTAGCCGCCCCGTTCATTTGCCGTTGCGATTTGAGCGCCCGTCACATTCGCGGGAAACGTTGTTCTAGTCACCGATGGTGCAGCCCACCATCGGGTGTTATGTGTTAGATAATAACAAGTTAAAGTATCGACATTGCCTGTTATTTTCATAATTAACATTTATTAATTTCTGGATTGGCATTTAACATATCACAATGACCTTAATAAATTTAACATATCATTTGATTTTAATATATACCAAATGAGATTTTAATTCGAACGGGGTCTCGTAGAACTTGCAATGAGGATTGTGGCATGTACAAGTGTTTCGAGATGCCGTATTGAATTATTTATTTAAAACAAAAATAATTTATACAATGATATTCTTGATTATACGCTGTGAATTTGTGCTTACTGAATATGAAATTGAGTAAGAACGGCAGTGTCGATACGTTGATGTGTTTAAATTCTTAGTCATTCATGTAAATAGTTTGTTTTTGTTATGATATTGATGTTTCATCACGTTGATGTTCACATGCCACGCCGATATCGTGAGTTATGTACCTGCATACAACCATGCCATGTCTCATTTATTTTGCAAACACTTCAAAACGATCGGTGCCTACAAACAAATTGCAACAAATCAAATTCGAGTCGCTTATCTTCGCTGGCATTATTCACCATAGTGTTCCACGTAAAAGTACTATTTAAAGTAAAGATCCGCCGAATTAGTCTTTTATAGGCACATACATGTATTATTTAATATTAATAGGCAAGTTGAATAGTTTTTGACGACTTTTAAACTTCTGTATTTACGACTTACGACCGATCTATTTACAATGTTTTCAACTGTACCGGGCTAACTGCCAACCCCACTGGTAGTGAGGTTGTCTTACCGTAAAATAAATCTTTTGCCGACTCATGGTGTTTGTGGAATGTAGATAATTATGTACTAACTTGTTAGGGTAGATAGTTGTCAGTGAAGTCAATTGAGAATGTGTAATTTGTATTTTGCTTAGAGTCAAACCGAATCAAATAAACTACCCTTTTTACTTTTAAACATGAAGGGCACACTAAGACCAATTCGTCCTCTGAACAATAAAATGAAGTTGGGAGCGGCCTAACGCGCACGTACCAATGTCACTTTCCAAGTAAACTGCCACTGTTCTTGTTTAGGAAAAATGTTACATGGACACCGGAGTTTTATTGATTCTGGGTGTTCTCATCCCGCCACGGCAAGGCGTGGTTCCGTAGATTGATTAAAGTCGTTTTTATTACGATTTAGATTTACGTGTTAGTTTATGTAATGTTCGTTGCTCGAATTAAAAAGAGCTCCCTGTAGCCTGTAAAATGTTGAAATGTATGTAAAAAAATGTAAATATAAAACACAACTCATTTGTTGTTTCATTTTTCATGATCACATTGTCGGTTTCTTAAATAAACATTGGCCGTTTTATTAGTGCTGTTTAAAACTAAAAGATATTAATAGGTACCAAATAAATTTCATGACCGACACACGTCATTTCCGTGGATATTTTTAATAACTATCAGAAACTTGGTGAGAAGCAAATGTTGGTAACTTTCTATTAGTATTTTCTTTGTGCATTGCATAAGAAGGAGTATAACATATTTTTTTAGACATTCTCATACTAGTATAGTATAAGTAAGCCATTTAAGTAAAACTGTTCTCATTATTTTATTATTGATGTTGTATATTTATATATGGAAGACTAAAAACTTTAACGGAACATTTTTAACAAAAACCGTAGTCACAATGTAACATTAAAAAAATATATATCCGTAGCATTATAAACAAAATAACTGCCAGAAATAAATAAGGTCCAATTAAACTATAGTACTAAATGTTTTTTAAATAATATATTTGTAGGTATAAGATTGTTTATATGCATTACGTTGCTTAAGTAAGTTATCTATTTAAAAAATAAATGCTTGAAGTACATATCGGAGAATCTGTTTTAAATATATTATAAACCCTATAAATATTGTAGTATGTAGGTAATATGAAACGTCTAAGCAGTATTTACTGCTTTACAAATATTTTATTTGTATCTAATTTTTTTTCCTTTTTTAGCGTGAATCCGATCGTGGATGGAATTGCTTAGTTGTCAACGAACTGTCATTGTCAATTTGAAGTGTCAAGTGGCAAAGATCCGAGGAAGGCTTATTGTTCTATATTTTTAACTATTTCAATAAGTTTTTATTACTGCAGAGAACAAATAAGAAGTTATAATGGACGACGATTTACCAACCGACTTCCAGGTGATCGTCGTGGGGACAGGTAAGAGTTATTTCACGTATAAAACGACAGCCGGCATTATGGCGAAGCGAGCAGACTACTTATCGATCCTTTTTTTTCACCACTGTACAGTCATCAGTGCTGAAAAGCTTTTATATCGTTACCTTCCGACATGCATACTATGAATTGTACCGATTAAGAAGACTTATTAGCTTCGAAAGAATGAAATTTTGGTATATTACAGCTAAATATGCAACAAATTATCTGCCGCAATATTAAGGCTTACTCATTAATTAAATATTTGCAGTGTTAGTTCTTTTGTCTTCATATCTCTTGAAAATGCACACTACCATGTATAATAGGAAAATTTTAAGCCTTATTCTTTCCTTTTATGTCGTGAAAATGTTTCGACATCCTTTTTATTATTATTCTGTTGAAAAGGAGTCAATGAACTTTCGATGGGTGTAGCTTGAAAAAGTATTAAGATTCCTTTTACTGTAAGGTAATCTTCCTTTCTTTAGGTTGTTTTTTTATTATCTGTAAAGTATTTTGTTTTAATTTTAATAAAATAAATAATTAATAAAATATTACATCTGAAAGATGCATATTTGCCACTCTTGACTCATAAACACAAAATATTATTATTTAAGTAAAATATAACCGTATTGTTTAACTTATAATTTCATATAAACTTAAGTCTGTAATGACTTTAAAAAAATCCAAAAATAATCAATGTTTAATGAAATTTTCTACTGCAATATTAACTTATAAAGAACATTTATATAGATTATTAAAATACCTATTTATTAAAATACATCTTCATAATTTCTTGCCTTAAATACACATTGGCATTATATAAACCAAAGCTATATCATGCTTAAATGTTTTTTTTTTTATATATCCTGTACTAGTCTAACCCTTCTCAAACAGAAAGAATTCTCATGTCAGAATTTGGTTATACATAGGTATAATAAAGATGTTACATCATTTAAATCTTCTTTAAGTTCTTCAGTAAAATGATAATCATTTTAATGATCCCATATTATGATGTGTATCAGTAAATTATAATGTGACATGAAATATGTTTAGGCATGGTGGAGTCCATTGTGGCAGCAGCATGCAGCAGGATAGGAAAAAATGTTCTCCACCTTGATTCAAGTGACCACTATGGAGGTCTCTGGGCCTCCTACAACTTTGATGGTCTCCAGAAGTTCATTAAAGAGGTGAACTCAGATCCAAGTCGAGACCTGCAAGTCTACAATTTGTCTGAGAAGTGGTACATTGAGAAGTAAGTCACAAGGCATTTAGATTCCCATAAAAATCTCTGCATGTTACTTTATGGTAATTTTCCTATAATCTAGCATCAAAATTAACTTTATAGGATTAACTAATTATATCCAGTTAGAATATCTACACATACATAATAGCATGGTAATATGTATAGGGAGTCACCACAAGAAACTAAAGAAGGTGATGAGAACAAAACAGATGACAGCAAAGCAGAACCAGCCAAAAAGATATGGAGCCAAGCAGACTTCACTGCTGAATACAGAAAGTTTAACATTGATATGACACCTAAGGTAAGGTCTCACAATTAGAAACCAGCTGTCCATACAATTTTGTTATTTTCTAATGTACATTGACTTGAGGACATTGTTTTTAAATGTTATAAATACTTCAGTGTTTCAATTCAATATTACTTACCCTTTGTCTTATCTGACTCAGTTTTTTAATAATTTCTTTAACATGCAGACTTGGGTTGCACTGTTTTATTGTAATGTAGATTTATAGATTATAACATATGAAAAGGCATTAAAAGTCTCACTGATTTGAATTAATTCCAAATGTGAATCAAAACACTTAATTTCCAATTATATGTATCCCTTATACAATGATATTTTTATAATTCATAAAATTTATATGGCATTAGTAATTATGTGAGCATGATTTGAGTGTTACTATGTTCAACACTTATTTATGACATTGCATCATAGATGTAACTATGTGAGATTGTATGTTTCAATGTCAATATCAATCTATTGTTTTGTTTCTTAGAAAGTACATGCCCTTGGCCAAATGAACTTGACTTTAGTAAGGACAATTCTTTATCTTCAGTTATGCAAACTCATTTTGACCAAAACACAAATGCAACATACAAATTAATAATTAAGCATATTATGGATGACTTGTATGATTACTAATGTTGTGTTTGTTTTTAAAACCTATAAAATTATGCATGTTAAATAACAGTGAACTTAACTGAAAGTTATTACTTGTTATTTTAGACTTTTAGAAGAACCAAGAGCAATCAGTTTTATCAATGCATAAATAAAAGTTTATTTTCTTAGCTGCTATTTTCCCGAGGACCATTAGTGGAGTTGCTGATTTCGTCAAACATCGCGCGTTATGCTGAATTCCGCTGCGTCACCCGCGTCCTCACATGGCTAAACGATCGCCTGATGCCGGTCCCTTGTTCCCGTGCTGATGTGTTCGCCACCGAGGCTGTCACAACCGTCGAGAAGAGAATGCTCATGAAGATGCTCACGTCCATTGTTGCCTACAACGAAGACGAAATGAACAATGAATTTAAAGGTACTAAAATTTCTTTTTTTCGTTTTTTATTGTAGTATTGGGGTCTCAATGAGATATTGCAATAAATGTTTTAATATTTTTCGTTATCTCCACTAGACTGGAATGACAAGACCTTCCAAGAGTACCTCAAGCACAAGGGTTTGACGCCAAATCTCATCCATTACGTACTGTTCGCGATCGCTGGCGGCAACAACAAAATGCCATGCCTTGAGGGTGTGAAGGAATGCAAAAAGTTCCTCATGAGCCTTGGCCGATACGGTAATACGCCATTCCTCTGGCCTATGTACGGAAGCGGAGAGTTGCCGCAGTGTTTCTGCAGGTAAGTCGGTGCATTGTAGTTTTTACTGCGTTCAAGGTTGTGCATTTACGTTACTTTGGCAATGCGGCGCAATAGAAAATTAACAATGCCTCGTCGGTTTCAGTTGAAAGTTGCCCAACTGTCTTGTTAACAATTTTAATTTAAAAAACTGGATTTATGTACAATTTTTGAATGTCGTACATTCGCTACATAATTGAAAGACTGAATATGGATCAGGTGAAAGTACGTGATCGTTTCTACGAGTTATGCCATTATAATTGAAATGTATCAGAAGGAAAGTACAGTTGTGGTTAGGCGTCCGTTTTTTTTAATGGTGTACGCGTCTGTCAATGTAATTGCAAAAAGTGCACCATGAAAGTGTTGGTCGTCAGTGCGGCGGCGGTGAAGCGGCGTGTCCACCGGTTCAATGACCCAAATGTGCATCAACTTGACTAACGCAAACAAAAATGAAGCTACTTTCTAATGTTGCATGCGGCACGAGTTAAAATATCGTTTTTATTTCTTTTATTCGTAAATTATTGAAAATGTGACAATAGCGCAATTTTTTTCCATAAATCTTTTATTAACCGAATGTAATAAGCGCACCTAATTCTCTATCAACGCGACTATTGCAAGAACTGCATAGAAAAGTATTTTAACTAATCCTGCGTAGGTAACATTTATGTATAGTCCTGCCTTCCGAATACACTTACAGTCTGAATTAATATTTTTTAGTAAGGACGATCTCTAAACCTAGTTGAAATATAAAAAAATACATCTTTGTGAGATGCTAATTTACTAAAAATGTAAAGTTTTAGACACGTATCTCGCAAGTACTTAGGAACTCAACATTCGAATGTCTTTATCCTTAGTAACGATTTCGAGCGCTGAATCACCGGCCGCCAACGCAACAGCTATGTAAATACCTACAGTTTTTTGTATGCCGCTGCACGAGACGTCTACAGATCAGATAATTGTACATAATTTGCAATCATCAAGCATTTGGTCGCTATTGAACACGAAAAAATCTATTGACGTAGGATTTTTTGAATTGAATTTGTACTTGTGAAAAATTTTCAATAGACTGTAACAAATTCAATGATATTGATGCTGGAGTTCCGAAGGTCGTTTATGGTCTATAGCTATGACCAGTATTTTTATTCGTTTTTCGAGACATGCTCACTACGCCCATATGCAAGACTGGAGAATTGTATTAATAATAAAATACTATTTTTGGTTGCACAGAATTTCTTATTCAACATTAAAATGTAGCAGACAAATTTATAATATAGTTTTTGTGGAACAAGAACATAAAAATATAGAACGGTTTAATGGAAAGTATTTTTTTGAGTGACGGCCATGTGGCATTTTATTTTAATTTAAGCATCAGTAAAATAAGTTGACTAGTGTTACAAAACTATATTTTTGTTTCGAACAATAACATAAAAGCCTGAGTTTCATATTGTGATTTGAAAGTCCTATTTGTGGTCAGATAATTTCGTTTAATATTACTTTATGTTCACTTGGCAAGGAATTTTGGTTCTTTAGGTTAGGATTTATCAATCGCGGCGGTTTCTTCACGCTTTTTACGTCAACGATAGAGCGTGGTATTTCATGTTACTTACGCCTATTAGCTTGCGTTCTGCTACATATTAATAATGATAAGGTAAACAATGATTTTAAGTGTCTTGTACATAAATTAGGTTAATTTAAACATGCGAAAGTGCACACATACACTTACGCCTGTATTCCGCAAAGGGGTGTTCGAAATGCGAAAGTAACTAACTTTTTAAAAGATAAATAATAGACTCAATATTTATTAAAATTAGAATATACATTGATGGACCTTTTGGGAAGGAGATAGCTGTCAGTGAAAAAAGAAAAGAAAAAATATCGTTTTGGCGTTTTTTATTTTGGCATTATATATGATTTATTGAATAAGAATACAAATATCTACACTCAAAATTACTAATTATATACCGATCCTGCGTAGAAAGACGTCAGATCCGAAACAAATATTTCACTGTCATTCGAACACTTATATACGAATGGGAATCAAACCCGTGGTCTCTAGCGTCGCAGCCCGATGTCTAACCTAACTAACTGCGCATCGAAGGTCATCAAAGCAAAAATATCATCAATAATTTAGTGAAAGTGGTTTTTATTGCATATACTAAATCTGCACAATATTGAACGCCTATAATAATATCCAAGAATCAATAAACAAGAAATGATCAATTTATGTTTTGTTTACATTCATTTCGCATATGAAATATAGCTTTTGCCCGCGACTCCGTCCGCGTAGACTACATGGTTGGGATCAGAAAGAAAATAAGTTGTAGTCTATTTTACTCCAGAGTCCCATTTATGTCCATATCAAAAATAGTTTACATCGGTCAAATGATTTAGGTGTGAAAGCATAACAGACATATAGTTACATATACATAGTTACAGTCGTCTACACGTCGTTTCATCATTCTAGCTTCAAAAATTACGAATTTTCATACAAACTGTCACCCCTATTTAATTTTACCTTAAAAGTACATTTTTTTACAAACTTTTAATGTCATATTTATTGATATCTAATCAACAGCCTAAAATATAAGTTTCACAGCAGGAGCTGCCTTTGTATGCTTTGACCCTGGCGGTGCGACAGCCGGGCCTGCTATCAAGAAACTTAAGCTGCACGACTGCTGTAGTGTGTTTCAAGCGGAACTGCTGGCCATACTACATGCGTGTCGATGGGCCCTTGACTACAGATATCCGGACGTGATGATCTTTACTGACTCTTTGGCCTCATTGATTGCAATACAGGACAGAAGCAATACTCATCCATTGGTGTATCAAATACACGAGACGCTTCGGGTGCTCCAGGGGGTCGGTAACGTCGGGCTGTCTTGGGTCAAGAGTCACGTCGGTATTGTGGGTAATGAATTAGCAGACTCCGCTGCCAACTCTGCCACCACACTTTGCCGGGCGCCTGACTATGATAAATTTTCTTTATCATACGTCAAGTACCGTGTGCGGAAGGCTACCTTGGCTTCGTGGCAGTTCCGGTATGAAAGCGCCGAGCAGGGCCGTCGCACCTGGGGGCTGCTTCCTCAACTCAGCTCAATTAAAAAGTTGTGGGATGTCACCACCCCAGATTTCTATCTGACACAATTCCTCACCGGACATGGCTATCACAAGGAATACCTCCACCGATTCCACATAACTTCGGACAACACTTGTCCATGTGATGACGCCACAGTCCAAAGCCTGGAGCACCTTCTGGAGGAATGTCCTAGATACGGGGCCCCGCGTTTCCAACACGAGATGGTTTGTAATCACCTCAGCATCAACCCATACAACATCTTGGACCTTATTGGATGTCCCGCAGCCTTCAAATCGTTCCTCGGATTCGTGCGCTCCACCCTCAGCTCCCTCAAATTGTTTAACAACACCTAGCCGCCGCGTCCTGCCTCTGCGTTCACTTGTTACTGTAATAATTGTTTTAGTTAGTTTTAGTGTCATTATTATTAATTCAATTATTTGTTTTTATTTTTATTTAAATTTTTTCATTTGTTTAATAATTTGACTTCTTTCTTTTTGTATTCCTTTTTTTTTGTCTTTATTAATTGTGTATAATTCATTTACTTATTTTGTATAAATATTAAATTTAATAAAAATGTAACACCAGCACTCACTCACGAACACAAATACTCACACCACACCTTATACACTAAAAGCTCGCGAAGGAAGGTGAAACCGTATCAAATAGCGAATTTACCTTCCTCTCGCGGGCACGTCTTAACACTTTAGCATCTAAACAACACCACATATGATTTCAGTATAATAATAAATATATAAAAAAAAAAAAAAAAAAAAATATAAGTTTCAAGCTTCTAGCTTTAAAAATGACAATACTTCCATACAACCTTTCATCCCCCCTTTCAACCCCTTAAAACCTTTTAGATTTATTAGCAGCAAAGATGTCCAATCCAATCCAATCCATCAGCCAAAAGAAGTCCACTGCTGAACATAGGCCTCTTTCAATGATCCCTACAGGCCCCTGTTGGAGGCAACCTGCATCCAACGACGTCCCGCGACCTTTACCAGGTCGTGTGACCACCTTGTGGGTGGACGTCCTACGCTGCGCTTTCCACTACGTGGCCTCCATCCGAGAACTTTTTGGCCCCATCGGTCATCAGTTCTCCCCGCTATGTGCCCCGCCCATTGCCACTTCTACTTACTAATCCGCTGAGCCATGTCGATTACTTAACAAAGATGTAATATTAACAATTATTAACATCGTTCATTAAACTTATTGAAGATCCTAAAAAAACTAAAATAAGACTGTGTTTTACCTAATATATCCCCTAATCTAAATTTATTTGATGCTATTTGTAGCTAAAGAGGCTTAATTGTATCTATTACACAAAAATTCTCAAAGAGGAATCAAGTTCACTCAGAAACCTAATTACAATTTCCAGGTTGTGCGCCGTGTTTGGCGGTGTGTACTGCCTGAACCGGCCCATCGACAAGGTCGCCACCAAGACCGTGGACGAGGGCAAGACCGTGGTCACCATCGAGAGCAAGTCCAAGACCCTGAACTGCGACCACCTAGTCATCGGCATCAACGAGTGCCCCAAGGATCTCATCTCCCCTGAGCCCGCTGAGCGCTGCGATATTTCCAAAGCCGTGTTCATCACTGACGGCTCCATCATGCCGAGTGAGAAGGAACCGCTGTCTCTCCTCCGCTTCCCTCCCCTCTCGGATGATGATAACACCGTCACCGTGCTCGAGGTCGGACCCGCCACTGGATCCTGCCCTAAGGGACTGTGTAAGTATCTTTATTATTAAATTTGACCATTGCTTACATAAGTACTGATGGCCTCTAGTTTTAGGAGTGCGATTAAACCACACATCTGACTTTTCGGCTAGCGTAGTGGACTGAGGCCAAAACCAAGGCCAGTGGGACTTATCTAAGCTGACAATGATGATTATTGCTTACACAATATAATCAAATGTAACCATCACTGACACATAGAAGAGTATTATGATTACACAAGAGAGTCGTGAAATACAGTAAACAGTATGAATGTATTTTATTTTAGGGTCCCCATCAATACCTCATATTTGCCATTTGTTTGATCTGAATGGTCTTTACCAAAACGCCTGATCTTTTAGAAACTAGGCAGTAGTCTTTATCTATAATAGCAAATAACAATCTATTACCTCAGTAAAATAACTTTATGGTTCGTGAACACCTATTGTAGGACCTTTTGGTGTCAAAAAAGTTTCATTGGCTTTCAATGAGTTGCCCACAGCTCGGGGTCACGAACCAGTCGATAATTTTTTGTTAACTTTTTTGTCGTTGTTAGACTCGTAGGTGAAACTTCATTATTTTTTTCATACCTGACTCTTTAACTGCCGGTTCGGTGTGTAAAGAGCGTCTATTAAATAATTAAATTGACTGATAGCATTATTGGATTTTAATCGCCAATTATTCATTTTAGACCAGTGTCGATAATTTTTGAAAAAAAATTATAGTAGAATGAAACGCATTTCCAATGGATTTCATTTTTTTTTCACTTTCGTTGTAATAGTTTTTGTCGAGTTAAAATAATATTTGAACCGACCTACACTCGAAAAAAGTTCAATGTTTGTATTAAGAGATATACTTTTACGTTGATCAGTCTTTTACAAACTGGGAGTTAATGTATTAGCTGAAAAATAAAGTCAATTTTTTCCTTGACATAAACGTTTCTCTTTCACTTCCCAACATCGTATTTGTATTAACGTATGAAAACTTATACAGTACTGACTTACAAAGTGTATCGTATTCCGTGTAGATTTCAAATTACATAATAAAAAAGAAAAAAAAGATGTATGCAAACCTTCTTAATTTAAAACCAGTATATTGAAAATTGGTATACATATAATTATCTTATTTCATTTTCTTTAACCAATTCTTGATTTGTTCCAGTCGTGGTGTACTTCATAACGAACAAATCGCGGGACGCCGAGACCGACTTGCAAGCTTACGCGCAGAGGATCTTCCACATGTCCGATGGAGAAAACACATCTAACAAGCCTAAGGTATTTTATTATTGCTTCTAATGATATATATTGCTTTTTGTAAATGCAGAATGATCCTTTTTTTACACATGTATAGATACTGGTATCGATTAGTATAATTAATGTGATTGTACTCGATGAATAAACTAATAACATTAAATAAATAAATACACCCAACAGTCACATACATAGTTCTGACCCCACATTAAGATACGAGTCTTGTGTCGTGAGTATCAGAAACTACGAGAGACTTCGGTCTCACAAACACCCAGACCCGAAACAAATATTTGTGGATCACACACACATTTGTCTCGGTGCGGGGATCGAACCCGCGGCCTCTCGTTTCGCAAGCTGGTGTCTAGCCAACTGCGCCACGGGGCTGTCCCCCGTACATTAATAATTTAATTGGCCGTAAGTGCAGGTGTTTCTTGCAAGTCGACACATTTATGACGGATTGTTGGTAACTGTGTGCTTGTGTGGTGGTCATTATGTAGGACTAAGGCCTAAACCATCTTGTTGTAGAAGTGCCCCGTGCCCGGTAGTGGGATGTATATGGGCTGAAGATGATGATGATCTTTAG
Source organism: Hemaris fuciformis (assembly GCA_907164795.1). Classification (NCBI taxonomy): domain Eukaryota; kingdom Metazoa; phylum Arthropoda; class Insecta; order Lepidoptera; family Sphingidae; genus Hemaris; species Hemaris fuciformis. The sequence goes on along the minus strand of OU015438.1, from coordinate 12,593,821 downwards.
GTGTTTGAAACTATAAATAGGTTAGGTTAGCTGTGTCGTGGGTATCAGAAACTACGAGAGACTTTTCGGTCATACAAACACCCAGACCCGAATCAAATATTTGTGGATCACACTAACATTTGTCTCGGTGCGGGGATCGAACCCGCGGCCTCTCGTTTCGCAAGCTGGTGTCTAGCAAACGGCGCCACGGGGCTGTGAAATAAATTTAGATTTTACAGTGGCTGTATACTGTCTAAATCTTTTCTTAATGAAATCTTGAAATCATTGTGAGACATCTAAGTATAATTATTAATGCAATAACTAAAACCCCATTCTGATCAAATAAAGATGAATTAATTTATAAACTTCTTTTACAAAAATATGTATTGTCAGTTTATACTGTAATATTATTTCTTCAAAATAGTGCCATGGTTGAACATATATGCATGAAATTCTAAGAAATCTGATTGTATACCAATTACAGACAATTCATTATCTATTTAATTTTAATACATTTGTCTGAAAACAGTGCAATTTGTGGAAAATATCCATCTTAGTAGAGCATTAGTATGGTGCTTCTTAAGAATTCTTAGTTTTATTTATCAGTTCTCGAAATAGGTTCATGCAGTAAATATAATCATCAAAGTCATGTCTGGATTGTTGTCTGTGTTTATGGAAATCGTTTGTGAAGTTTCTTCCTTTAATTGGCAGCTTTATGTTCCCAACGCATTGTGCAAAAATCTAATTATGGATGTTCTATCTTAGTCTTACTAAAGTCGACCTTGATGTATTGTAGTAATTTTTTAATTAACCTGTAACAGTCTGAGTATGTGTAGCATTACAAATCTTCATCATCAGCCCATATACGTTCCACTGCTGGGCACGGGCCTCCTTTGTAACTGAAAACGTTTAGGCCTTAGTCCACCACGCTGGCCTAGTGCGGGTTGGCGGACTACACGTTTTAAATCCTGCTAGGAGGATATATAAATAAAATTGGGCTTTCTGGAGCTGAAAAGAAGCCAAGTCAAAGATGATCAATCTAAACAATATGTATAAAGAGTCATTTAAAGTTGCATATCTCCATCATAGCATAGTGCCTTTCTCAGAAATGGCAAGCCATAAAAGTGTCTTTGATATTAGCAATTAATAATAAGTGTAGGTCTGAATATAATGAATATTTAGGACAAGTTAATACCTTCCCCGTTCTTCTCTAGTGGAATCTGCTTTCAGAACCGAGAGGTAAAAAAAAAAGTGACTGAATCTAAACAATGTCAAAGATTAAATAAATTATTTACATTTCATTTAATTTCTAGTTGATGTATTAATTTTATTCTACAACAGCCTATATACGTACCACTGCTAGGCATGGGCCTCCTCTAAAATTGAAAGTAACAATACTGTTGGAAATTAATTAAACATATAATTTAAAATTTTTAACATACCTTATGGCCAGCGTGGTGGACTAAAACATACCCATTATGGAATGTAAATATTATTTACAGCCCCGTGGCGCAGTTCGCTAGACTTGAGCTTGGGAAACGAGAGGCCGCGGGTTCGATCCCTGCACCGAGGAAATTTTGTGAAAACAATTTGTGTGACCCACAAATATTTGTTTCGGGTCTGGGTGATTGTGAGAGTAAAGTTTCTCGTAGTTTTTGATACTAACGACACAAGACTTGTGTCTTAGTGTGGGATTAGAACTATGTATGTGACGGTTGAGTGTATTTATTTATTTTTAAAATATTCTTATGCGTTTAATATAATATAAGTAATATAAGTACAGTGCTACAAGGATCATTTAGCACGTGGCCAAAATCGGATCTAACGCCGCCATCTTGTAGTGTCTCTTGACCGAGCCCTTCAGTTTATTATAAATAATTCCTAAGGTTAAATTGAATTACGGAATATAGTGACAGATTATAAATAGTTCCCCAAAACTAATGGGCCTTAAAAGTATTACGTAAGCACTAAAGGGGGGTGGGGGGATATTCATTATGCTTATTTTTGATGATATGGGGCATGGAGGAGTCTGGATAGTGATTACGTAAGCAATATTTTTTTCCTCCGATTTTCTACAATTTCTCTCCCACTTACTTGAATCAAAAAAAAGAAACAACAACAGATGAAAAAAATTGTATGTAGTAATGTTTACGTAAGCATACGAAGGGCAGCACAATATTTGCTTACTTTTGCTGACCGGGGGTGGGGGGGGGGGGGGGTTGGGTTTGTTAATAATTGTGAAAAACTACCTTTCGTAATACTTGAATCGGCCCCTAAGGGGGTTTGTCAGATAATCCTTATTGCACCCACGCCCTCCTGTCAACTGATCGAGGTAGAACTGTAGCATGTGTGTGTGTTGCGCAGTGCCTGTGGTCGCTGTACTACAACGTGCAGGACTGCAGCGCGGGCGTGGCGAGCGCGGCGCCCGTGCACGTGTGCTCCGGACCCGACGCCGGACTAGACTTCGACCGCGCCGTCGAACAGGTCAGGGCCATGCTCCTTCTTACATACATACATACAGGTGTAAACCAGTGGCGGTACTGCCATTAATTATGTTAAGTCTAGTTTATAATTGTTTATTGTGGGCTCAGGATATTCTCATTTATATATGTCAAATTGCTTTTGTTAAATAATGATTTAAAGCTTCAAGATTATTATTTGTATTTTTGAAAGGCAAACTGGGCTTTTGGGCTTCTATGGAAGTACCGCCACTGATGTAAACAGACCGTGATCGAAAACTGAGACTGGTTATTGTTACGGTGATTACAAACACAAAAATAAATAAAAACAAAATGTTTTTTTTCTTAAATTTTCTGCTTTTGTTTACGATCACGGTCTGTTTACGCCCTATACATACATGAATACACACGTAACTTTACGCCTGTAATATCCGAAGGGTAAACAAAGTTGCATTTCTGCACCAACATTTCGTCAGGTATGTATTAGTCCCACGTAGAAAAACCAATAACGATGACAAACCCAATAACGCTGCCCGACTCAAGAATCGAACCAGGAACCTCTAGATCGCAAGGGCCATAGGTACTTGTGCCGTGAGACCACGAGGCTGATACATATATTGTCATAATATAATGTTACATTTTATTTTTGGTAATTGTAAGGTAAATTGTGCATTAAAAAGTCTAATAACGGCCAATTTTCAATGTATAATGCCGATTCCTATATAACAAAGCCTACTTCAAGAATTTAAACACATTAATTACAATTTAAGCCTATATTTTGATTACATTGAAGACATAAACTACAATCATAAATAACCAAATGTTACTAAAATCGGAAATTTAAAATTCTTTTCCTATACACTTTACATGGAATACCCCCTTTACTATTTCATTTTGTTACATATATACCCCATTATTTTGAAATTCTGTCTACTAGCTTTGGCAATTGATCGCTCTCTCTAGAAATTGGACTAGTTCAAGATATTACGTTCCTATGAATATATTTTGCTACGATTTCAAAAATGAAATTTATAAATCATTATCATCATCAGTTAATTCAAATATAAAAAATCTACAAAGATTTCATTCAATTTCAAAAATAGTGGTAAATAACAAATATCAGAATCCAAGACGAACTGAATGTAAAGGTAAAAGAGGAAATAAGGTCTACTTCTCAAGCATACAACACACGCCTACCAAATCACCCAAACAAACTTGCTTCGAAAAATTATGACCCAGAGACTGAAACGTAAAATCCCACAAGACTTGGTTTAAATAAATCGAACAAATAATTATTAATGCGTGTGTTAATAGATGAATACCTACCATACAAGTTTTTTTAAACTTTCACATCAATTGCTAAATGTATTTTGATTATATTTCGCAATTTTACATTGATTAAAAAAAGTAAAATGAAAAAAGTTAATAGAAATGTGTTTTACATAGTTTTCAAAGCTCGGGAGCTTTTAAATAAAGAATTAAAAATTAAAGGTTATTATTCGGAATTTTAGGAATTTCAGCGTAGGACGGACGTCCACCCACAAGATGGTCCGACGACTTGGTGAAGGTCGCGGGTCGTCGCTGGATGCAGGCTACCTCCAACAGGGCACTATGGAAGTCATTGGGGGAGGCCTATGTTCAGCAGTGGACTTCTTTGGGCTGATGATGAATGATGATGATGAATTCGGAATTTTGTAAAGTAGGCTGGGCTTTTAGGCATCTATGGAAGTAACGCCACTGCTATACGTAATAGATGAATTGTGTTGTGCAATAATAAAACGATTTTTACATGACAACACAATCTACAATTAATTAAATAATTTATTACATAATTAATTTAAGTACATGATTTTTTGCAAAATAATTAGACCCTCTCGCGTAGTACCTAATTTTTTTTTTTTTATCAATATTGTGATAAATATATTTTTTAGCCTTGGGAGTTGTGCTGCCCTGACCATTCAACCCGAAAGAACGTGTATGTTACAGTACGAGTGATTGTTTTAAATTGTATCTCAGTGGCCCCTGTGTACTTAGTTGCTTGATGTGATAGCGGACCTTATCTTTATTGGATAACAAGCTGTCCTGTCTTCGCCCAGTTACAAATAATATTCCAATACACTCGTATACAGAATCATCTTGTTTCTTATAAGTTGTAGCCTGTAGGTATTAACTTTGTATTTATAAAGGACAATTGTTAATGACTGGCTGATATACATCAGCAGACCGCTCAAAACCACTGAATGGATTGCGCTGAGAAAGAATTTTCTAAATTAACGCTATAAGGCGATTAAACAGATCTAAAGTTTGCACCTAGAACCCCGAATTTAACACGAGCTACGGCTCGGGCAAAGAGCTAAGACAAATTTAAAAAACAATTTCAAATTAACAGAAAATAATACACATAATAACAAATAAATTATAATAACTGAAATTAAATAATATTAAACTATTATCGACAAAGGCAAGAAATATCCAAAACAGTGCTGATTATCGTCAAAATTATTGGTAACAGTCATTTTTACACATTAGTATGGATTGAGTTTTACAACATGAAGCTTAATCTTTAGGCGTACTGCGGAATCACATACCTATTTAATTGTCCCAGTTTCCTACTCTAATGCCATTACGTAGTCGATTAATTTTGTCATTACTTTGTTATGAACGGACGAAGCAATTCAATTAACGAGGAGCGTCATTGCCTTGGCCTCCAAACAACACGCAATGTCCACATGGTTTACATTACAGATAACCCCCGGACCCTCGCTAAATAGTATTAGCTAAAAAATTATTGATACACCGTGATAACTCCGTATTACGTAAACCTCAACTATTTATATTCATTATCGTTTATCTAATTTACTTTCCGCTTAATTAAAACTATTCAAGGCATATCACATTAGAATTGATTGTAAGTGGAAAAATGTTTTGTGAAAACGTCACTGACGCAAAACGTTTTGCAATTTGTGTAGGCCCCATGTGTTTTCTTCGAGATGTCGAAGACTTACTGTGGATCTAAATAGATTATTTAATATCATTATGACAGCATTCCAACTCATATTGCAAATGCGAATGTGAGTCAAGTTGTTACGCTTTCGTTTTAATTTCTCAACTGATCATTATTACACACAAAGAAAAAAGCTCCTCGAAGTTTGACATTTAAAAAAATTCATTAATGTATTTTCAAACCTGTTTCGATACAGCCAAAAATATTTCACAACATTAATTATATTTTTCTCTACGTTTGTGTTTTATAATTAAGATTTGTCTATATTTAGGTACTCCAAACAACACATATTTTTTTAATTTATTCAGAGCACACAAGGGGTATTATCGTCCACTATACAAAATACCGATACTAATTAATGTTACAAAAACCAGTTTTATAAAGTATTATGGAAATGGTTGCAATAAAATTTAATTCATGTATGTAAGTCGTGATGGCCTCGAGGATTAGGCACGCGGTCGATAATCTCCACGATCGCGGTTTCAAACCCCAGGCACAAATCTCTGACTTTTCGAAGTTATGTGTGTATTCACAATTAATTGTCACGTACTTTAACGGTGAAGGAAAACATCGTGAGGAAACCTGCACACTTAATTTTTTTTAGGAACCACTTAGGTGTGGCCTCCAGCCCGCACTAGGCTAGCGTGGTGGACTAACGCCTAAGCCCTCTCAGTTGTAGAGGAGGCCCATGCCCAGCAGTGGAACGTATTTATGATGATGTGGAGGTATAATGATGGTTGGTATGGTGTGCAGGCTGAACAAATCTTCAAGAAGATCTGTCCGGGCGAGGAGTTCCTCCCGCGCGCGCCCGACCCCGAGGAGATCGTGTTCGAGGACGACGTGACGCACGGGCCCGAGTTCGAGCGCCACCCCGACGACGACGAGTCCAAGGAGTAGTGCCGCAGCCCAGCGTCGCAGTACGTCGCAGCGTCGCATGCTGCAAGCGAACGGCTCTATCCACATAATCATGTAGTTTTAATCTTTAGTCCAGTAACGCTTCTCAGGTGCACCACAACGCTTCCATTCACACAAATCGACAGTATTTCGAGGCCCGTATACGGCGGCTCTTACCTTCAAGTTACAATTGTATGGACACGCCAAGACGTACTGTTTATTGTAAGATGTAATCTCAGTAAGATTTTACGCTTCGATAGCTTGACTTTGTGCATTCCGGCTGGTGCGTTGGTAGAATAATTTTGTTCTATATATGTCATCAGTTTGGTAGTGCGTTATTTTGCAGTACGATTCAAGACGCGAGCTCAGTGCTGTTCAATATGTCTTAAACCCTAAGTAGACAGATACCCGAGATCGTTTCAGACGTGTTTACAATTAGAGCTAGCTTGTTTATATCAGCGCAGTCGATGACTAACAGCTAGGTTGTCTTGATATAGTCGGCAAGATTGACTTATAGCATTTCGAGGCTATTTCATACCTGCGGTGTTTAATAACGGTTCGTGAAATTAATTTGGTTAGTCTTCGAAGTATTTAGGATTGTTTTTGTTTTTCTAGTTATAAATGCTCTCTATAGAGTCAGTTCGTTTTTCGACAGTATTTATGTAAATTTAAAACCAAAGTATTGACATTGGCAACGCGGGAGATGAAGCTAGAAACCGGTTTAAAAATGTTAATAATATTTCGGACGCACCAGTCTTAATCATAGATTGTAGCACATAATATACTTTTTATTAAGTTATTTAGCACTTTTATGATATTTATTATGAAATGATAATAATCATGCCTGCGCAGCTTGTGCATTTATAATTCCAATAAAATGTGATTATTAGAAATAAATTGTTTATTTCATTCATGCACCTCTCCTACTTAGTACATTGTAAACTTTGTTGAATATTAGTTTAATTGGTATAGATAATTATTAAGCATCCTATTTCCAATATAATTGAGTAAAGTTTGATACTATTGTACAATACATAATTTTCTAAATTGTGTTTTTTGAATGGAGTATTTATTGTAAGGAAACACAAAAGATAGTTCGTACAGTAATCTTTATCTAATTAATGGGACTATGTGTGTGATGTTTTCGTTACAAGGTCAACAAAGTCTATAATTGGCTTATAAGAAAGGCTTCAAATAAAAGGAAACCTTTTGTTAATGGAATTACTAAGGATTTCATGACGTAAGGCGGGTTAGTAGGTCAATAATGGGTGCAACATATTGTTTCACAATGTTTATTCCATTATATATATTTTTTCACTTCTGGTCCATATAACAAAGCACTTATGAACTAAGAACAAAAATAGGACTATATATTCTCCCAACAACAACTTCATTTACTCTTTGTCTCAGAGACTGATATACAAATAAAGCAAATTCCATTAAGTTTACTTACATATTATGTATGTTTGTCAAATTAGGATACAATATTTACTTAATAAAGTAGTACATTTGGACTAAAATAATCTTTTTTCATATGAAAATAAACCATGTACATTGCCTTCTAGTTGAGCAGAATATGTCCTCTTCATGAATCTCAGATCTCCAGAATAGCTCATGTTTCGCAGTACAGTCACAGAACGAGCACCAAGATCCTGGCAACTGTGCTGCATACCTGCTTGGAGGTAGGGCAGGAAACGCAGCACTGATCCCTTGTCTACTATACTTCCGCTCACCCCTTGAGCAACCCTGTGTTTATCAGATTCTTTGTGGAAATAGCGACTCATAGCCGAGCCTTTGCCATCTTTATTCTCCATAGCTTCCAAGCTTCCCATTCCTCTGTACTTCTTCAGCCTCACTCCGTCAGAGAAGAAATATTCTCCTGGTGCTTCAGATGTACCAGCCAACAATGAGCCCATCATGACAGTAGATGCACCTAATGCTAAGGATTTAATGATGTGTCCTACTGACTGAATGCCACCATCTGCTATAACAGGCACATTAAACTGTTTGGCAAATGATGCGACTTGGTATACTGCAGTTGCCTGAGGGCACCCACAAGCCATCACCTCTTGTGTGATACAGATAGAACCACTTCCCATCCCAACTCGCAGAGCATCTACTCCCGCATCAATTAGATTCTTTGCTTGCATTCTAGTGACAACATTGCCTCCAACAACTTGTATATCAGGGTAAGTTTTCTTAATATATTTAATCATTTCTATTTGGTATATTGAGTTGCCTTGAGATGAATCCAACACTATGACATCAACACCATTATTGACTAATAATTTGAGGCGCTCCTTGTCAGCTTCTCTGGTACCTATAGCTGCTCCCACCAGCAGTTGTTTGTTAGAGTCCTTTGAAGCATTTGGGTAGCTCCTTGCTTTTTTCAAGTCTGTTCTTGCAATAAGGGCGACAAGTTCCCCGTCTCCATTGATAATGGGCAATTTGCCTTTCTTGCTCTTCTCTAATATATAATTAGCATCTTGAAGAGTCACCCCAGACTGTGCAGTGATCATGCCTTCAATTGGTGTCATGACTTCCTTCAGGCTGAGCTGTGGGTCACCCTCCCTGAAGTCTATATCTCGGGATGTCACAATGCCAATAAGTCTGCCGCCTAACTTACCATTCTCTGTGATGGGATAACCTGTGAAACCATTCTTTTTTTTCGCTTCTAACACATCAGCCACAGTGTTTTCAGGGCCCATGCAAACTGGATCTCTAATGAAGCCATGTTTGTACTTTTTAACTTTGTGGACTTCGTTGGCTTGGTAGTCTGGAGTGCAGTTGTGATGTATGATGCCTATTCCGCCGCATAGCGCCATAGAAATAGCCATGTCCGCTTCAGTGACCGTGTCCATTGGCGTGGACACCAACGGTGCTTTCAAGTTTATCTTCTTCGTGAGTGGCGACGTCAAATCCACTTCTTCAGCAGTAAAGTCTATGTAACCAGGAAGCAGCAGAAAGTCATTGTATGTGAGTCCTTCACTGTTGGCGAAAATTTCAGTGGCCGAAAGTCCATCGCGGAGATCGCCTTCCGTCTTGGTGGACATCTTCATATGGTTTTGTGGACGAGAGGGGCTTAACGTCCCGTAGCTAGTGAACGTAGCTCACCAAATATTGAATAGTCGAAGAATAACGTTCATGCGACTCGAACATGTACCCGTACACGTGGTAAATTCTCGACGATGTTCAGTATAAAAGTACGGTAGGAAAATTTGTAAATTTTAAGTAATTATTTGTTTCTTTAACTGGCACATCTGTTTTAATAAATTTCGCGATCTCAAAATAAAATATCAAAAAATATTGTTTCACAAAAAAGAAGCACGATCACCGGCTTCGTTGCTCTGCATTTGACACTAAGCGATAGTGTTGCTAGCATTAGACATTAGTTCTAATGCGTAGGGTTGTCCACTTCGGATTTATTTTATATTAAAAACATACCAATTACCAATACCAGATAACCTATATTCTACTTTTTTCTCGGTTTCCTATTTTACTCTAAAATCTAACTCCGATAGTAATTAAATGAGTAGTAAAATGCGATTTAAAGTGCTAGTTACTGATGCTTGTTTTACATACTAGAACATGATGTCTCAAGTCTTTAATTTTGTTTCATAATGGAAAATTAAATGCAGAAAAAATAGGAAAAATTGAGGAGCATCGATTGTTTGAAACGTTAATTTAATTTATGTATAATATCAATAAAAAAGCATCGCTGTTGGATCTCTGTTTTGTCATGGGACATAGACGCGTCTATTATATTTGTAGGCTATACAAAAATTGGTCCGTGTGGGAATCGAACCCGCACTATTCCAGATTTAAAGGCTAATTTGGTCGTTTATTATAATAAAATAAGGTTTTATTGGAACATAAAAACAAATCGGAACAAAATTAAAATGATTATACACTTGCAAACGATACAGCATTTGGTCTCGAGTGACGTCATACGTAAGCAGCTAATAGCAGGATTTGTATTTTTCACAATGTAGGTATCTACTTAAACGTGCCAGTATTTTTAAGTCCACACGGCTAGTTTACCATGAAAAAATTATAAATAAATATAATAATTGCCGCCAAATAGCAAAATGAAAATGGGAAAACTTTATTTTGGTATTACTTTGTTATGTACTGTATCATCCCATAGAAATGAGAGACTTCCACTGCTAGACGCACGCTTTCATTGTAGTTGAGAGGGGCATAATAGTAAAGTGACCTAAGTAATGCACATTAGAATGAACGATAATTAATTATTATTGATAGCTTTGGGGCCCGGCTCCGCCCAGGCACAATTTTATAAAATTAAGTAAGTACACTATGTCCCTTTCCAGGGTTCTATCTATATAATATATAAAAAAAATCAAATCAGTCCGGCTATTTAGGCGTGAAAGATAGAGAGCCGGAGTTATTTAGGCACCTATAATATCAATATGAATAGTATGGATTACCTACTAATAAGTAGACGTAAATTCGAAATGTATGCTCTGGACTTGCCCTCTTGGCTACGAATTCTATTAGAAGCGGACTGATCTATAACTCATATGAATTCAACGACAAAAGAAGTGAGATCTAAATGAGTGCCAAGTTCTATGTTCTCTTAAATTCAAATTCAAATTTTCTTCTTATAACTTAAGATAATATATTGTAGCCTAAGCTCTGACTGGGCTATCTAAGAAATTCTTATTATACATACATACTAAGAAATTGTTTGACCCTAATTTTTCTTCATGACAGTATTTTTTATCGGTCCAATGCCGTGAAGTCTGAAGTTGGAATGCACCTTTTATTAATGATCATCAATTTATTGTATTAACTATTTCTATTTTTGCTGAATTTTTAATTTTACTAAATGTATCACCTACATAATAGCGTCGACCCTTAGGCCTGCAGTCGAAACAAAATTATGGCTTTCACGAGTTCGTTTTAATAGTGAAGGAAAACGTCGTAGGAAACAACCAAAAATTCTTCACAAGGAATTTCTTTGGAATGTGTAGTCTGCTTACCTGCAGGACAGGGTGGTTGCTAAGACCTCTTAATTAGGGAGGTTTATGGGCTAATATGACTAGAACTATTATATTATCGACGTGATTTATATCTTATTATGTATAAGCTCCCCTGTTCGGTACCTCGGGGGAGGGCGAAAGAGGTATGTGTGTAATGGGCGAGAAGTGCCCTAAATGGTCCGCTGTCGCCCAGCGTACCGTCCAATTATGGACCCCTCAAAATTGGGAGGGCTTGAGATGCCCTCCACTTACGCTATTTTGGACGCTCACCTTTTGTGAACGTCCGCGACAGTCAAGAGGCCACTCCCTCTGCCGCAAATCTCGGGGTTGCTTTAATCATAGTGTACCGCCCCTGCAGTACGCCCAGCCACCCCAGTTGCCCCTGTTATTCGCCTCTTACGTCAAGTAGGGGATACCGTGGTGAAATTCTTACGACCCCAAATCCACAGGGAGATAAGCTTCTAACTAAAATAAAATGAAAATTCGCGAAGGTATCCGCAATTTTGTGTTTCTGCAAGATAACACGCGTGATTTTTCTATGGAAGGGAGAGGATTGGAGGAGTTTGTTACTTCTGAGGATTCAACGTGACACAGGCTAAGTGAGCTTCATTTTTTTGATAATCACAAAAAAATCTAACACTTCATTCAGATAAGAAGTTGTTTTCTTGTTGTAATTTTTTTCTTTATGAACATTTATTAAAATCGGTTCAGACGTTTTAATGACAAGACAGTATACCTATGTAATGAATAAAATAATATGCTTATGGATAATTTGGAAATTGTAGTTACTATAAAATCAAAAGTATGCATGGTGTGCTGTCATTTCATAGATCATCAACCCAGTGAACACATGACCTTAAAATGATGTCATACGTAGATCATACAGAAATCATCAAATTTTATGACGTAGTGACGTAAACATGACGTAATGGTGACTTTATTTATGACCTCAATATGAAGTCATATTGGATTACATCATTATGACATGGTACTGACATTAAATTTGACTTTAATATGACGTCATCTTCATGAATCCAATGCTACGTACATGATACGTCATATACCGTCATTCGGGTGACGTCATGTCGAAGTCATGTTCTGACGTAAAAGTTACATAAGAATTTCATCATATTCTTACATAAAATATGAATCAATATTTTGATATAAAATTTACGTAAAAATTCCATCACATTCCCGACTAGAAAAAACATAAGGCGCAACCAGATCATGTATCTGGACCCGATCAGGATAGAATGAGGCATGCCAGATCCGGCAAGCCCTATCAGGACCAGATCTGGTCCAGATAAGGATAGCCTGATGTTAAATATAATCAAGTATGGTAAGGCATACTGGATCAGGACCAGGTCTGGTCCAGATAAGGATAGCCTGATGTTAAATGTAATCAAGTATGGTAAGGCATACTGGATCAGGGCCAGGTCTGGTCCAGATAAGGATAGCCTGATGTAAAAAAAAATCAAGTATGGTAAGGCATACTGGATCAGGACCAGGTCTGGTCCAGATAAGGATAGCCTGATGTTAAATGTAATCAAGTATGGTAAGGCATACTGGATCAGGACCAGGTCTGGTCCAGAAATGTAATTTAATATACAAATGTAGGCTTATCAAAAAAAATAATAAACTAAAGAGTTATTAAAATATTTTGTGTAGGTATAATACCTATAACAAAAATATGTGTATCAAACATAAATAAATATCCTGATATCTAAGTGTGTTGTGCATTAAATATAAAATTACATTGAATTGTATTCAATAAATAAAAAATTACAAAAATATTAATATAAACATGAAGGGTAACACTCGTTGAGAAACAAGTACGTCTTCAACTTTTATATTTCTAACAACTTTTATATTTTAAAATATCAATCCGTCTTGCAACTGACAATTCCAACGACGGAGCTCGAACTGCTCAGCGACACCATTTTTATACACATCAATTGACGGTCTTATTTTTAAATATTTTTATAAAGTCCAATAATTAATTTATATTAATCAAGATTATATTCTCATTAAAGTTATTGACAATTTTAATTATACTTATAAGTAATAAAATCATCAATATGCAATTTTACTATTACTACAATAATTTAGTAAAAGGTCTGTACGCATAAGCTTTTAATAATGTAAATATATAATATTGTAAGGTATTATAATGAAATACATTTATAATTACTAAATATTACTATTTAGGCTAACAAACACAACATTAGCAACGCATGGGGTGTATAATATAAATTTAGTGATAGCGCGTGACGTCATGAAGCAACATGTCGGAACTTGTTCACAGTGTAGTTGAAGTGTTTATCATTTAAAGACTTTTGTGTCATAAAAAAGCATTATTGAATGTATCACTAATTATACTTTTTATATTATTTAAAATTGTATATCGATTAGTATATTAATGTAAAATATAATGTAGGTGAAGATTAAATAAGTTCAATACAAAAACCTAATCACCTTAACAGTACATAGTTAAGAATAATTAATATATTGTATGTTAAACAAAAAAAAGTGTATCAAGTACTATAAACCTATATCTAGACATTTACTCAGTGTGTATGTGTAAAAAATACGAACTTGTGGACTAAACTAACTAAATACAAATTTATGTGTTGTGTGTAAAGCTTCGTTTTTAAGTTTAATTACCTACGTAAAACATTCAAGGTTAGTAAAAAATCATTGAAAAAATACATTACAATTCTTTGCTATTTTTAAAATAATTTTATATTTCAATAATCCGTTTTTTTTTCAGATGACTTATACTTATGCATTAGTTTTATTTGTAAATGATTCATTCAATAAAGAAATTGATATACTACCAAGTTCTTGGTTAGATCATTACAAAGAATATGGTGGTGGTAAATATATGCCTGAATCATTGTTAAAAAGTGCTAAGTATTGTAAATTATTACAAACAATGGTGAAACATTGTGATGAGCCTGATCCGACATGGCCAACGTTTCATGTTCAAATATGTGGCACAGCAGGTAATTTATTGTTATTTGTATTATAGATTTGTGAGAATTGATATCTTATTGTCAGAATAATAAGAAAGTAATGCATAATTACAATTAATGTTATCAGAAACAATGGAAGAGGCAGAGGAAAAAATAATAAGATTGGACAAAGAACCCTATGCTTTCTCTACTGATAATGAGCAGTCTAAAGCAAAAGCAGCTGCTGTAGAAAAAACTTCCAAATTAAAAGCATTATCAAAGGATTGATTAAAAATATATAATATATTTAGCCAAACAGCGGTAGAGTTGACTGACAAACCCGCTGAAATTGCAGGTAATATTTATTGTTTAAAATGAAAATATTGTTGAATAATTAATAATAATTTTTTTACTAATAACTATAACTTAAAATAAAAATCAACTCAAATTTGAGGGACATAAATATGGGTATAGAAATAGCACATAAAGATGTACATTAACAACAATTATGAAGATATAAGATACATTAATTAAGATAATTAAAATACATTAATGCTATAAAGCAAGAAAGATAAAAAAAATAAAATTAAAATACATATATGAAAGATCTAATATAATATGTAGTTGCTCTATCTGACAATGTTGAAATTTATACTTTTCTCTTTATGGGAAAAATACTACATAATATGCAATGAAATAATATTTATTTAATCTATAAAATGTTAAATACATCACTTAGATTCAGTCATTTCAAAATTTTGTGTATCACCCTGTTCGGAAGGCAGTCATCACAAGAATAATTATAAAGAAGAAATATTGATACATATTAAAGACTGAATTTCTCAAATTAAAGCAGTTCATTAATACATACATACATACATAGCATACATGCATAGATACATACATACATAACCTCACGCCTGTATTCCCGGAAGGGGTAGGCAGAGATGCATTTCTGCACCATTTTTTTTATTATTACTTATTTAATTAAATACATAATTAATTCAAATTTTGTATTTTAGATGCAAGAAGACATAAATACCAAAATAACCAAGAAATTATTGCAATAAATTGCATCAAGCATTGTCTTCAGTATTGAATAATGCTAAAGATTGGGATGGCTATGGGATGGGTAGCCAGGATCAAAAAACAACCATCTAATGAAGATAAATCACAAGCAAATAATAGCTTTTATTTTATTTACTTTAAAGAAAAAAAAACTGTGTAACCAAAACAAAAATAAAAATGATATTTAAATTAAAAACAAAAAAAAATTGGAAAAATTAAATGTAAATAAATATAATAATATGTTAAGTAAAATATTTATAATATCAATTCATAAATAGTTTTTTTTTAATTAAACATATTTTTCAAGATTCATGTTTTTTTTAAAGGACCAGACCGGGCATACTCGATTTGGATCAGGCAAGGTTTTATAACGCAGATGATTGATTTGAATAATGAAAAAATGGAATACAACCCGACTATAAATTTTTTCGTGTTCCTTAGAAGGACCGGACCGGGCATGCCCGATCTGGACCAGATAAGGTATGTAACGCAGAAGATTGGTCTGGACCCGATCACCACCACCACCACTAGGCCAGCGTGGTGGACTAAGGCCTAAACCCCCTCAATTGTAGAGGAGGCCCGTGCCCAGCAGTGGGATGTATATGGGATGGGATCATACGTACGTCATGTTTATTACGTAAAAGTCTTACGTCAAGAAGTGTGAAATAATGATTCACAGGTGACTCAAATCTGACCTATATCTTACGTAAATCCTGACATAGCGCAATATCATATTGACGTCACTTTGACGTAATCGTGTTTACTGAGATATATGACACCTCTATGACATCATTGTTATATCAGCTTAAGGTCAGTTAGGTAATAATGATGTCAACTGGACATCATACGTACGTCATGTTTATTACGTAAAAGTCTTACGTCAAAAAGTGTGAAATAATGATTCACAGGTGACTCAAATCTGACGTATATCTTACGTAAATCCTGACATAGCGCAATATCATATTGACGTCACTTTGACGTAATCGTGTTTACTGGGAACTTGCAAAACTACCTACGTTTATTCAACGTGACGGGTTTTCATTGCAGTAATTATTTCTATTGTTAATGCATGTGTAATGACTGAGTTATTCAGTTCTCACGTCTTGTGATTATTTAGTAGCAGCTTCGTCTTGACCTCGCAGCTTCTGTATGTTCGTCATTGATAATTGGATACTTTTTAAAATATTTGAATGGCGTTTATGATTTTTAACTTTTTTGGACACATTTCTAGACTCTGCTACTATATCCTACCGGGAAACACTATAATGCTTTATATGATTTGAATTTTGATATTCGAAAGCGAGACTTCATAAACACACGCGCTGCGTCGGAATGCAATGAAGCATCCTAAATGAAAATTCTTAATAGGAAATTTCTACCATCTTTTTCAACGCAAGCAAAAAAATATAATTCCACTTGCAGATTATGTCAAAAAAATATTGTTAGAAGGGTAAAATTCTATGTAAATTTGGATTTTATATGAAAAAATAAATTATAACACACTAGCAGTGTTATTTATTTTATTGAAGCATTTTTTAATGAAATAGAATATAGGTATAGTACCACTGTTTAATATGTAAGTACATATGTTTAAAGTAACTTTGGTTTTTCCATTCATTGTTCCTTTGGCGTAAGCATTACACGGAAGTTGATAAATGTAATTGTTTGTTCATTCCGTGTAAAACCCCATCTACTTGTCCTTCGGTACATAGGAATCGCATAACGTATAAATATATATGTAAATATACGTATAATGATATAATTTTCGAAATGAGTATAATGTTTACGCCATTATGAGTACCTAATGATCTCAGTTATGACACAGGTTATAATACCTGATTTAATATATAGGTACCTTTAAATAGAATATGAAATAAACATCAGGTTTTAATACCTATTTACAACTTTTCTTAAAGTTATAACTTAAAATGGAATGTAGTTGTGCATTACATTATTTCATTTAGCATTTTTTGTAAAATAAAGAAACATCTTGTTTTGTATTTTTACTGTTTGTGTCCGCGAATTCGTCCGCGTGGAATTTAACACAAATGTTATTGTTCAGTGCGCAGAGATTAGAAATTATTTATAAAAGTAGCCTAAGATACTCCTGATTACATCAGCTATCTGCCAGTAAAAGTCCCGTTAAAATAGGTCCAGTCGTTTCAAAGATTAGCCGAAACAAATAGACAGACAGATATACAAAAATTGAAAAAAATGTTATTTTGGTAAATGTATATACTGTGTACATATACATCCATATGCATTTAGTAAAAAAGCGGTTATTTTAATACAACATTAATGATATTGATTGATTGTGTTGCAGGATTATTCGTAACACTCGTTCTAGCGAGTCTAAATTATGTAAAAAAACTTTTAACTTTTTAAATAAGGTGTAAACTAAAGGTTGGAATTATCATCTTTAATATCGTTTATTTTTCTAAATCTATGAATACATTATACAGATAATAATTCTATGTTTAATCCTTAAACAAATAAACCTTAATTAACAATAATCCTTTGATTATTCGATTTTTTTAAGTTAGGAGTTAATTGTTTAGTTTGTACAGTAACTTCTCTTTAAGCATAAATTTGATGTGAGTTTTTATATGATTCTATAAATACGATTCTTCTACATTCGCACGATAATTTTCCATTCCGCATGAGGCGTGAACTTGTTTTTATTGATTTAATTTAAAATATTTACATCAGGTCGCAGATATAGGGGGAAGTGGGGCAGATTGATAACAAAAATTTAAAGTTGAATAATTCGTGAATAAACCATATATTTTAAGAAATTTTCCAAACATTATTTAGCTTAGTATATAAATTTTATAAAGTCAAGAGAAAAAGCAATTTAAGATATGAAATAAAGCGAATAATACATTTTTTGTAAAAAATGACTTTTGTATCATTCTGCCCCACCAGTGGGGCACTTAGATACACAATGTGGGGCACTTTAATACATAATGTAAATCGTGTGAATTTTAGTTAAATTATGCACACTTACTTAGTAATTTTAATTTATGAAGAGGTCGTAATCAGTTTACAAAGTAGTTACTAATTATTCTAATCTTAGATAGTAATAAGCCTACAAAGAAAAACAAAATAATCATAAAAACCATGTTAATGTCTGTTTTATCCAAATTTAATATACGGTCAGGTGTTAATTTATATCGTCACACACATTACAGACTCAAAATTATTAGAAAAACCCAATATATATTCAAAAAAGGTTTCTCCTGCTGGGGAGTAAATATTTGAGTATAGTTGTACTTCGATCCATACAAATTAGAAGATGACGTTGGATTTTCCTCAGCTTTTCTAAACTTTTCAATACGATGCTGCAGAGTTGCAGAGTTGCAGGATCTTAGTAACATTTTACATATATTTTTTTACTCGTCACCACACGAAACTCATTACGACCTGTCCAATGGCACCGGCTGACTGGCTGAGCATGACATCACAATGGATGGTTTCTAACGTTTATAGGAACGTTTAAAAAATAGCGCCACTCGAATACATTTAATAGATTATGAAATAATGTGTGTATCTATGTGCCCCTTGTATCATTCTGCCCCACTTCCCCCTACTTATTACGCTTACTTACAAAGAGTACAGACTATTATCTAGTTGGTTTTGTAACCTTCATAGTTATAATGTAACCAATCGTACACAAGTATTTTGAACATCAAACATTTGACCACACAGCACACTTATTTTAGACTTTATAGGTTAAGCACTATTATATCACCATTAGTATCTTCAATCAGTCTGATTCCACACATTTACCATTCACTTTTACATACCCAGTGGGACACTGATCCCCGTTGAAATTAGATCTCTCATCAAATGTCACATTTGTTGAAGGTGTAGGCGCTAAAGTTGTTGCTGGACTCTCCGGCGAAACGACATTATCGCCTGCAGTTTTATTCTGTGGTTTGACGGGCTGTTCTGGTTTTGGAGGTGACGTTACTGCTTCTAAATCTTCATTATGTCTGTTATTATTGCGTGCCGCGGTAGTATTATTTGTTTTGTTAGTCTGATGACTTTCATTTATTTTATTTGTAGGTAGATCCATTTTGGTCGGTTTCCTTGTTGTACTAATTGCTATTATTCGCTCTTTTTCTCTCGTTGTCTGTCGGGAGGGAGCTATCAACTTGCTGTTGTCTAGGGTCTCCGTTCTGTAACTATCGTAGTAAAAAGGTTGTCGCGACGGCGGAGGCGGTGGTTGTAACTCTTCACTGATTTCCTTGTAAATGACCGGCCTTTGATTCGACGATACCGATGCAAGCTGAGAATTTATAATAAACGAGTTGACCGCGTCTTGTCCGTGGATTTTTCCTACTGCCAGAGCACCGAGCACGATGAGTAATGCATTCATGTCAGGATTTACTCGATTCTAAGTAATGTTTTGTAATGATTAAAATACCACAAAATAGTAACGCGATTATGTGTTTGTTGTAAAACAGCTGACCGCGCAATAAGGTATCTGCTTGTTGTCGATTTGACTTGACGCTTTTTGCACTTAAGGCGAAGGCAATTTATGATAATGATGATATCGTATTCAGTGTCTAAAGAATTAAGGTAGCGCTGTCGAGTGGCGTCACGCTATGAACAGGTTCGTTGAGTCACTATGGAATTTTATACTACGCAAGTAAATACCTTGTTATTCATTTAAAAATTTATCTGTCTGTTCCTGATTCACCTGTATGGTTTATTAATAAATCGAATTAGTTAATTGAGTTTTTAAGGAAATTGACCCCCAAAATAATTCAACCAAAAAGCAAATATTAAATGTTTTCTGTAAAAAAATTATGTTTATGTTCTTTCTGAATTATATGAATAATTGAAAAAGTATTTAGTTGCAATTGATTTTGATACAAATTAGTGGTAGGTACATGTTAAAAATATGTGTTTTTATATTATATTGCCGGGTCCCTTGTACTTATCGCTTATAGCGTATCTTTAAAGCTCAATGATGAATACTTACTAGTAAGATAAAATAGAAACCATCTCAAATATAAAAACTCTAACTAGCTAAAAAAATCAGTTTACGAAAAAGCTATTTTATTTTTAAATGGTAATTGTTTTCTTTCAGGCGAATCGGGGTCATATGACTACCACCAATAACCACATTTTTAGTCCAAATGATATTAATGAGATTAACGACGCTTGGACAATATTTCTTACATTTTCCCAAAAGTCACATTCACAAAACCCTCCACCAGAGATTTTGGTCTCACAAACACGCAGGCCCAAAACAAAGATTTGTGGATCACACAAAAGCACCCAGCCTCTCGTGCTAAGAGTTAGTGTCCAACCACAAGGGAAAACGCCAATGTTAAAGTTCTCAAAGAAATATAATATAAGCAAAATTATTGTTTTTTTTTCTGCAATTGTGCCCGAAAAACGCACTGGGACTGATAAATACCTGGAGAAATGTGGGTGCAGAAATGCACCTCCACCTATCCCTTCGGGGAGTCGGGCTTGAGGGTTTTTATCTATGTAATTTATACATAGATAAGTTGTATAAAACTATAACACGTCGTTCAATTACTGTCTACATTCTGAAAATGTAAATAACTAGATATTTATGTTAAGGTCGAGCAAAAGACGCCGCGAAACAGGTGTCTTCTTTTGGAAACAACAAAAATAAATAAAATCTAGGTAAAAATACTTATATTATTTATCGAATGCTTTAAAAAAAAACCTTTCAAATGTTGTATAGTGCAATATTTAAATAAATACACCCAACAGTGACATACATAGTTCTGACCCCACATTAAGATAAGTCTTGTATCCTGGCTATCGGAAACTACGCGAGTCTTTTCGTTCTCACAAACACCTAGGCCCGAACCAAATATTTGTGGATAACACAAACATTTCGGTGCCGGGATCGAACCCGCGGTCTCTCGTTTCACAAGCTGGTGGTTAACCAACTGCGCCACAGAGCTGTCAAAATATTTAGTTCCATAATTGTCTATTTTTCAGTAAAACCTTTTAAATTATTTTTCATTAATCGAACTGTATATTCTCCTTAACTCCCACTGCTATTTATAGAACGAAGAACCTAATACGCGCTTCAAATTATAAATTTAACAATAGTAACTAACGCACGTATTCAACGTTTGGTCGATACACAAATAATATTGTTCATAAATGTATTGGTTCGGTTTTTTGCTATTTTAGATATTGTGTGTGATTTAGAAGTAGTGATGGCCTCGAGGTTTAGGCGCGCGGCCGAGAATCTCGGCGGGCGCGGGTTCCAATCCCAGGCACACACCTCTGACTTTTCATAGTTATGTGTACATTCGCAATGAATTATCACATACTTTAACGGTGAAGGAAAACATTGCGAGGAAACCTGCACATCTAAAAATTCTTAAGAATTTCTGAGGTGTGTAGTCCGCCAACCCGCACTAGGCCAGCGTGGTGGACTAAAGCCTAAATTCTCTCAGTTGTAGGGAGCGCCTGTGCCCAGCAGTGGGACGTATATGGACTGATAATGTGCGTGATAATATTAATATTAGGCAAACGTAGTGTAGGACGACATGCAGCACGGTGGTCCGACGACTTGAGAAAGGTGGCGGGTAACGGATGGATGAGGGCTGCTCAAGACCGGGATTGTTGGCGCTTGCTTGGGGAGGCCTACGTTCAGCAGTGGACGGCGATAGGCTGAGTATATATTAAAGATATATAGAAAATGATATATGTATATATAATGCTCATTATACGTTCGTTCGCATGGGGAATTATTCATCGAAGTCAAATTAAATATTTTAAATATTGGAAATCAATAAATAAATAGGTTAAAGTTGTTCCCGCGGCTCCTAGCGAGGAAGTTATTCTGAATGGGTTTTTTCCACTACCTCATTGGCCCATTGGCATAAAGTCAAAGTCAAAATACTCTTTATTCAAATAGACTTTTACAAGCTCTTTTGAATCGTCAATTTTAAACTATTGTAAAGTACCTACGGCATTACCATGCCACGGCGCTGTGACAAATCTTCACGTCACCATTTAAAAAAATTATGCCCCTACGCATTGACGTCGCGACACCTTATTACATATATCAATCTACGACCAATAGAAGAGGAGCAACAATGCAAATGTGGCAAAAACACGGAAAAAATCGGTTTGACACCTTCGCACGCAGAGTTGCGGGCCAAAGCCGGTTTAATTATAAATAGTGATTATTACGTATGTAACTATACTTTTATTATTTTTCTCTCAAGAGCCAAAGATTATTAAAAATATCATATTATAATTTCCAATATACAGAGTGTATTCAGACTGTGATGGGAAACTAAGGCAGATATATAGCTGCGGTGATTACAAACACCGTGACTTTAAAAAAAATCCCGATAAAAAATAAAAAATACGTTTTCCTTACAACGACATTCATTTAATATCTATGATTGTTAGGAAAACGTCAATTTTTTTATTTTTGTGGGGATTGTTTTGTACGTCAATGATATCCTGGGTTCGATTGCCGGGCCGGGTTTGCGTTAGAGTTAGACAGTTCTTAGTAGCAGCGTAGTCTGCAATGTGACCTGTACACGGCAACAGGCTCGGGCCATATTGAAATATGACACAGATAATGTTGTAGAAAAATGGTTGTAGAAATACACTTTCGACTTTGCTTGAGTATTAGCCGTGACCGTATGTGTGAATGTCGTATACCCGTATACACCTAAATGTTATCTACTTATATTAAGACAAAGAATGTTATGCTGCTATTCGTATTTAAAAAACTTTGTTTACTTATTGTATTTATAGTTGTGATTATAGGTTATGTGATTATAGGTACCTAATTGTGATTTGTTCATGTTATTTGTGAATATATTTTTTAACTGTGCATGAATGTTTTTATTTCACAGAAATCTGATGGTGATAGTTTTCATGGGTGCAATTTTGTTAACGATCACTGTACTGTTATTTCGTGGAGCTAGGATGAAGAAATAAAATTCAGTCTAAGTAGTTGCAATATTTATGTAATAATTTGTTAATTAAAAAAAATTGTTTAATCAATCAATCGTATGTCTATGGGGGGCAGTTCCTCTTCATCCACTTTCGTCTGTACAGGCGTAGGAACGTCTACGTGTATTTTGTCACCTCCGTATATGTATTGCTTACCAGTCAAAGGTACAAATGATGCCGGAATTTCGACGGGGTTTATAGCCCCCGCTGATGGCCCCTTTTCTTTGATGTTTTTTGTTTCATTCGAAGAGGAAGAAGTGCTAAATCCGACGTTTTCAGGTTTATCTTTGAGCTCTTTTTGCATATTTTGTTGTCCGACGGCGGGATTGGCTTTGTCAAAAAGTTCTTCTATAATGGAGGCAGCTGAAGGCGATCTATTGTGAAGTTCATTATTATTAAAGTTTTGGTGTCCGGATGGATTATATGGCACATAAACATTTTGGTTGCCGTGGTTGTATCCTACTTGTACAAATTGGTGAGGGCCATAGTTACCTTCATAATTTGGCTTTGCGTTGCTATTTTTATATTGGAAAGGCGGCGGCGCTAAATATCCAATATTCATTTGGTTTTGGTACTCATATCCAGGCTTGTTCACGTGTATGTTTCTGTTTTGATTGGTGTAAACAGGCTGATCATACACGAATTGATAGTTGTCAAATATGTTTGTATTTATGTGACCATTTTGATATTGGTGTCCTTGGCCTTGACCGTTAGGGAAGTAGGCTGGATAATAATTGCCGTAAGTGGGTCCGTAATTATACAGGGATGGTGGTTGGACGTACATTGGCTGGTTATATGCTCTCTCTTGAAAATCTTCAATGTCTCTCTTGGGTAGTTTGTCTTGCCGCCCATTCAGGCCAATTCCTCCTTGTAGATTAAAGTTTAAGCCTTTTGGTATCGCATTAATAAGATTATCAGCTGTATTGTGAATTCTCTTATGAAATTCATTAGCACCGTTAAATATTGCTTCTAGAAGGAGTCCATCGCACTCGTAACTCACAAGTAATATCAAAGATATAATTAAGTAAGATTTCATTGTGGCGCTAACAAGTTGTAACGTGACACTGGTTCGGTAAAATGCACTGTTGCGACTGAATGGCTTTTTCTTCTTGATATGCGATTTTATAAGTTACCCTTTTAGCATACTTACTGATCATAATAAATACAAAAACACATTTTTTATAACTCGTAAACATGAGTAACATCACGTTCCTAATTTTTATTTTGGGAAATACGCTTTACGGTAAACGAGGAAAAATATTTTTGATTGGCTATAGCCATTAAGACATAAGCCCGCTTATGAACTTACAGGAACTTGAAGTGAATTGGGGAACCGCTGTCTTTTGTTGTTTTTGTGTGATTTTCTTAAAATGTTTTAGTCATATACATATGTACCTATATGTACGTTACGCTGTGTCGTACCTGTTTGGTACGTCAGGCATTTCAGGTAATAGTTATATTGACTTTTTCATTATTGGATCGTTAAATAAAAAGCAATAAGTGAAAATTGGTGATAGTAGAATGGGTTGGGTCACGTTCTATGTGATCGGATAAGGTACAAGATACATACCGCGCAGTCCCGTGGCTACGGACCGGACCAAAATTTTGTAGAGCGAAGTAAACTAGTAAAGGAATAAGACATATCGAAAAAGGGGGGTTCTTGTTCCGGGTGTCCGCCCATTTCTGCTTGTGCCGCTTCTAGTTCGAACAATAAATACTTTTTCTAATTGTCCTTTATTAAACATAGGTAAGTACCTACTAGCTTTCGTTTGTGACTTGGCTCCAGTTAGGTCTGGGCTAAATTACACCCAGCTGACATTTCGTAAAAATAATAGAATGCTTATTTGTCTATCTGGAAAAGTGCCTTTTATACGGTAATGGACTCGTCCCTTATTACATAATATCCACATGACGAAAGAACTTGCCGAACGATAATATTGTCGCCGGTCATAAAACTCCATGAATTCACTCAATTTAAGCAAGGTCGTTGACATTTACGAGGTGGGTACACCGTTATTTTGGTAAAGAAGTTTGCAAATCATAATACCTAATATGTTACGGACTTATTCGGAGCCGCGCAATACATTTAGATACTTTATTAATCATGAATTTGAAATCAAGAGAGACATTTTCTGCCCAATGGTTTTATAAGAATTCTACAACAAACTGAGAGCTTCTGAAGATGTTGGCCGAGGCTTTTTAGTATCAATCCGGTTACGACTATCAGAACGATGATGGCTGAATCAACATCCCACAAGTCGGTAATCTCGTGGAACAGATCCAGATATTTGGAAATATGTATGTATGTGACGGTTTTATATTATTGGTAAGCCGCGCGATAGGCCTGGATAGTTGATCATGAATTTGAAATCAAGAGACACATTTTTTGTGCCTAATGGTTTCATAAGAATTCTGCCATGATTTCCTTGCAGTCGTAAAAGCCGTGTTAGGTATGTTAATAAGGTTGTTGCATTAAAATATATTGAGATAGACAGAAATTTGCGCCGTCTTAAATAAATAAATACACCCAATAGTCACATACATAGTTCTGACCCCACACTAGGATACATGTCCTGTGTCGTGGGTGTCAGAAACTACGAGAGACTTTTCGGTCTCACAAACACCCAGACTCGAAACAAATATTTGTGGATCACACAAACATTTGTCTCGGTGCGGGGATCGAACCCGCGGCCTCTCGTTTCGCAAGCTGGTGTCTAGCCAACTGCGCCACGGGGCTGTCCTGTCAGAAAATTCAGTAATAAAAAATAAACCCTTGAAAATTCCTCACCGCTCCAATACACACTTTATACTCGACGATACACTGTACTTGATAGCGTTAGAGATGTATCAGTCAGGGTTTTCCGGATGGAACGTAATTCCCATGACATTATGGGTTTTTAACAGATATTTATTTATTATCAAATGATATTTTACTAGTTTATTTAGGTAAGAAATTTAAATTCATACTATATAAACAATCTGTTTATTTTGAAAAATATACATTTCTTAGACAGACATCCATATTTTTTTATTATATTCTTATGTATTTTTTGAAGTTAATTAATTATGCCGCATCCGATCGAATTTCACGAGGAAGAAAGGAAGGATCTCGCCGAATATGAAATATGTATATTTTCATACGTAGTACCTATATAGTAGTATAATTTTGTTTCAAATTATGTAAACTCCAAATACGCAGTCAAATCGGTTTAGGAATATTGAAAATTGTCAATATATTATAAATATTCCCAGACACTTCGCTATTTAATATTGATAAAAAATAAGATAGCTTCTAACTACTTATGATTTTTCTTATTAAAGTAGTGTTATTAAGTTTGTGAACATCATCTCTTTAGATGACATGAAAGAATCATAGGTAGCAATTATTTTATTTATTTTTTATGCTTCTTAACATTTAAGTTTAAAGGCGGACTTAATGCCTAAACCATTCTCTAACAGTCAATCTTAGGGTGATGCTGAGATAAGAAGTAGGTGCAAACAATATAGGTACAAAACAATAATAAATAGAATAACTAACAAGATAGGTACTTATACTCGTATACTAAAATATATACCTACACAGATAAAGAAATAATTATACACACATATATCATAACTTATATTTATGCCAAATATAATATATACATACATTAATGTAATTTCATAAAAAAACAGCTGCACAAGCTTTCATTTTTAATGCCAAGCGATAAACTTGCTAGTTTAGCCGACCTAACATCGAGAGGGAATATTCCCTACGGGAATGGATTGTATGAAAAAGGAAGAGTGGACAAAATCGGAAGTGTAAGAAAGAAACTTAAGAAGAAGATTGCTTGAAGAGTGAAGATTTCTAGTATGGTTGCTACCGACGGACCGGTATTGAAAATTGCTGATTTTTTTTGAACACCACTGTTTTGTGGTTAAAGTTTTTAGTGTCTCACAAAAATAGCAATTATTTTTTGTTACCAAATATTGCCTTTAAAATTGGCGAGAAATCGTGTAAGTTTGCAATTTTGCATCATAGGTTCAACTGAGAAGGTATCAGGTATTAAGTCCACCTTTACAATCACTGTAAAAAGTGTAAATAAATAACAAATTGACAGCCCCGTGGCGCAGTTGGCTAGAAACTAGATTGCGAAACGAGAGGCCGCGGGTTCGATCACCGCACCGAGACAAATATTTGTGTGATCCATAAATATTTGTTTCGGGTCTGGGTGTTTGTGAGACCGAAAAGTCTCTCGTAGTTTCTGATACCCACGACACAAGACTCGTATCTTAATGTGGGGTCAGAACTATGTATGTGACTGTTGGGTGTATTTATTATTTATTTAAATAACTGCACCTCGGATGCTGTCAATAATCCGTAATCACTACTTGGAAATAATTACATAGACCTAGTGTGGACTAGCTTCTTTAACCGTAAAGAGAGTCTTTAATATGCAATGCCACATATAAGGAGATGATTACCTACCCGTAACAGTCATTAATAACAACTC
The DNA here is from genome assembly GCA_907164795.1 of Hemaris fuciformis. Taxonomy (NCBI): domain Eukaryota; kingdom Metazoa; phylum Arthropoda; class Insecta; order Lepidoptera; family Sphingidae; genus Hemaris; species Hemaris fuciformis. The sequence continues at coordinate 12,565,987 of OU015438.1, read as the reverse complement.
GGAAGAAGTTGTCCTTCGTAATGTATTTATAGGTAAACTTTTCAGAAACATATTATTTACTCTGTCAAGTGAGTAGTTATGTATGACCATATTTTATTCATTCATTAAATTCACAATGTGAAATCAATGTTTTATGATGTGGCAGTATTTTTTAAAGAACTTATATTGAGTTTCTGTATACATAGTCGGTATTAGGTATATTAGGTTTAATAAATGCTCTGTAAAGGAATAAATAAATTAGCTAAAATAATTTATTAATTATAAATTTTACAATTTATTTATTTATTTATTATTCGTCTTTAATTCGTATATCTATACCCAAGTCTTCATCTTCATCTACGTTTGGTTTTTCGTTAGTTTCCCTTTTAGGAGCGTTTACCTCTATTTTTTCACCGCCGTACACGTACTGGTTAGGATTCAAAGGTACAAATAATGGGCCTTCGTCGGGTTTTTTTGTAGTTGTTGATATATTTTCGTGATGACTATTATTTCCTTCATCTGAAGAATGGGAATTGAACTCTGTATTTTCTTGCTTGTCGTACTGATTGTGTGGCTTTTGTGAAGGATATGTTCCGTCATTGTTTGAATTGTTGATTGGTTCTTGAGAATGCGGACTATTATGCTGTTCATTGTTGTTGGAATTTTGGTAATTTGGTGGATTATTTTGTCCATAATTAGTTTGACTGCCTTGATTATAATTTGGTCGGTTGTTATAATTTTGTTGATTCGTTTCTCCATAGTTTGATTGCTCATTTTGATTATTATTGGGATTTTGAAATCCAGGTTGGTTAGCTTGTCCATGATTATTTTGGTTTACATTATTCGTTTGACCTTCAAAGCCGGGGTTATTAGGCTTACCTTGTTGTCCATAGTTATTTTCGTTCCCGTAGTTTGGTTGATTAGTTGGTCCATTATTATTTTGGTATTGGTTACCATATCCTGGTCTGTTTGTATTTCCAAAGTTGTTTTGATTCCCGTGACCGGGTCGGTTATTAAAATTCGGTCGATTTTGTTGTCCGTTATTAGGATTATTATAATTTGGTTGGCTAGATGGATCAAAGCCGTTATCATTACCATTTTGATAGTTATTTTGGTTGTTTCCATTAAAGTCTCCGTTTTGTTGTTGATGGTGGTGATGATGTCCATGACCATTACCATTATTGAAGTTGTTCGGGCGGTAACCGTTGTGAGGTGGCCCGTAACCATTTTGGTTAGGCGGCGGGCCGTAGGGTGGGCGTTTGTTACCATCTTCCTCGACGACAATTACAACCGTCTCGGTGGGTTTGTTTTGCCCATATCCATTTCCATTGTTTTGTGGCGGCCGTTTCTGTCCGTTAACACCAAAACCTCCCTGGACGTTGAAATTTAAACCTTGCGATAATCCACCAAGAATAGATCCAGCTGCACCGTGTATTTGCTTGTGTACTTCGTTAGCACCAGAAAACAAGCCTTCCAACAGTCCTCCATTACACTTATAACTCACAAGTAATAAAAAATATATTAATAGTTGTTTTTTCATAGTGATGTGCACTTAGATTTTTCCGTAAGACTGACTCAGAGCGATGTACATTTGCGATTGACTGGCGCGCTCATCTTCATGTTCGGTTTGATAACCTCTTGTAAACCTGTTTCGAATACATATTGACTCTAAGATATTCAGTAAATCCTCTAAAAACTTCGACCTAGTAAAAACTTGTACATTATAATACGAATATTATTTTAATCTTTCGATTTTATTCGGACAACGCGCTCTTACTCGCTTGTTTTCGGCACTCAGAGGTCTATATATCTTTGCAAATAAGCAGACAGCCTCGAATGAATTGGCTTTGATCTACTGATCGTTTTAAAGTATAATATTTTCATAATCATTATATTTAATAGTTGTTGGTTATCGTCAATGCGGATATAATGACGTTCTACCGAGTCCAATTATTTATTATTGTTTTCTCTGTACGTGTTGATGCTGCGTAATTATTGGATGTGCGTCTCCATTGTTATAGGAGATATTATTCATTGAGTGATCAAATGATATATTCACCGGTCCGTGGTCACCTTGATGTGGTCGAGGTCATTGAGTGGTAAATACGCTCGGCCGAGAAGGTCATGAATTTATAATTGTGGTACGTTGACGGATATTCTATCTTGACAGTATCGCATGGATACTCAGCGACGGGGATCAAAATTTTCATTTCATAAGCGATTCCAGTTTGTAAGCTACGTGACGAAGTATTAACCGATCTTTTTCTGGTACGATTGTTATGATTATTTTAGTATGCGATGCAATAATACAAGTCATTACTGTAAAACATAAAATATCAAGTTACTTATAAAATAGAATTGGTGATATTTTAAATAATAAACGTAGGTACGGTTTACATACATTAACAATTCTTAATATTTTTTATCTATTCTACGACGTAGTTGAACTTGAAATACGATAAATTCATCGTATCATTTGAGGAAAAATATTTTAATAAATAACTTGCTTGGAGCTTACATATAATAATATCCATCGTTGAACTATGAATGCTGTTTCTAAATCTCCACGTTGACTCATCGGGAAATTACCTGGTCGTCGTTGCTTACAGAGTTTGATCACGACTTATTGTTGAACATTTTTCATTTGAAATTGAATTCATTGAAGTTGGTTGTGAGTTTTATTATTATCTAATATTTACGGATTCTATGGATAATCCTGCTTTTTAAACCTGTTTTTTTTAAATGGTCAGTAGTACGTGAAAGGCAAGTTATACTGGCTGGTAGCACCACATTAAAACACTTCTTATAAGTCGCTTAAAAATATTTAAAACAGGCACGTCCTAGGTTAAATATTACAAACTGTCTGTATTTCGTGATGAGGCGGAATAGAAAAATCGAGTCGACTGGGATGAAATACTGCCACGAAAGTGCGCTTAATTGTGATAGCTAGCGGCCAAGTCTAATCTTGAAGAATATTTGATAGTATCTGTGCGTACAGCAACTAAAAAATAGAAGACATAAAAATACTGTTTTTATTCGAGAACAAACTACCTAGCATTGTTGTCTGGACTCGTGAGACACGGAATCATTTTATAACGCTTAAATACAAATATTAACACTACATATACATACACAAATATGTCTGTATTCTCAAAGAGATTGGTAGATTAATGCATATCTGTACCCACATTTCGACAATTTTTAGGCTTTTTAGGGTGCCGTTTTTTGCATTTAACGCTTTTTTGCGTAATTTAAAGTTTGCGGATTCGTCATCATCTTAGTATAATAATATAAGTATTTTAAAACTCACTAATATTTTTTGCATTAAAAAAAACTTGTATTATAATTTTGCTGACGTCATAGATAAAGGCTCCAAGACATTACTATCTAGACTTTTTGAGTTAAGGTCTGCGAAGATTTCATTTCCAGTTTTTTCGTGGAAACAACTTGTTGAAAAACCTGTTCAACACCTGCATTTATTTATTGTAGTAAAAATAAAACAAAGCGGAACAAATTAAGTTAATTAAGCTGAGCTAAATCGTTAATTCAAATTAAATTCCAAACATTTGTGTATTGGTCGAACTTTTATAAAAAATCATGACGGCCAACACTGTTAGTTAGATTTAAAATTGCAGCTGCGCGTGCGCATGTGGAATCGCACGAACGGAATCCAAATGTTTCCGAATTATATCGATTCAAGGTGCCTCGGGAGATTTCGAAAAAAAGGAAGAAATTGCTTTACGATTTTCAATGTGTGTGGAGAATGAATAATTTGTAGTATTGTTATTAAACAAGACGCGTATTGACTTTTAGTTCGGTTTATAGAGGACAAAATGGGCAAATATATATAAAAAAAAACTATTATTTCATTTTTCAAAACCGTACATTTTTATGATTCCGTACCTTTTGTAAAAATTTGATCGCACCTTGAAAATGAACCCGTCCATTCTGTTAGTAAAATTTCAAATTTGCACACTGTGCCTATCCTTTTCACTCTATCCTGGCACTCTTGGGATTGCGTCAGTAACTTTTCGGTTCTGAGTCGACCTCGTACAGAAATACCGAGCACCTAAAACGTTTTCCATGTCACGCAGAAATAGCCATTAACATTTCATCATACTGAAACCTTTTGGGAGAGGCCTATAACCTGTAGAGGACATCTTGTGACTGATAACGTCCCATATAGTTCAAAGTTCGTTCACCTTTTGACTTGGCATCATGCAAAAACATGTCTTGTTAAATTTTTTCTAAGATGAATTTCAATGAAGGAACTGTGAAAATGAAACCAATTATAATTGTTAATTTGTATTAAATAACAATAATTATAAATCTAAGACAAATTCAACAGTACATTTAGTGATACGGTCGACATCGCTTTGGTATCAACTTTTGCGTTGTAAAGTACAATTAGCGACCAAAGTCGATAGTTCAATTCCATAATGCGTAATGAAATACTTCGATACTTAGTGTTTCATTACTGTTTCTTAATTTTAAAGTGACTTTTGTAGCTAATTGTAAGTGTTATAAACGCGTGAGATTCACATTAAGCTTTAGTGAGTCTTGAAATGATTTTATTCGTGTCAAAAACATTAAATTTATGAACTTGTAAATAAAATAAATAAAGAGGTAATACCATAATATGCAATAGGCCAGGGTGGCGGACTGGGGCCTAAACTCAACTATAAAAGACGCCCACTGGCCAAAATTAATATTATAATAAATAATTTGAATGTTAAAAAACGTTTTCATATTCATCATTAATTAATAATAACGACATAGTAAATTCATACTTAAATTTAAAGAAGTAAGATCTGCATGTACTGCTAAGTCAATTTATTGTAAAACGTGTATCTTAGACGTTTTTCTTTAATTTGAATGTCATTGGCCGAAAGAACAAAATGAAAAATCTTTAGTAATAACACTAATGAAATAAATTACATATGAAATGTTTTGTTTACCAGAAACCTTTTTTGTTTAATAATAAAAAAGGCATGTTTACAAAAACCATGTGCAGTGAAGGAGTGAAGATGTTAATAAAAAAAATCGATACATGATTAGAATTAAAAATATTTTTATCATTAGATCTATTTACCAACAGGATTTTACAGGTTTACGCGTCTGGTTCCCTATATATAGACATTTACTATCTTATAACGTATAAGGCACATTTCATCCTTACATATAAATATTTGGTTAAACATGGATTAGTTATCTAAGTTTTTACAAAACCATATCCACACATTTTAACTAAAATAAAATATTTATATATTCACCACAATTAACTCGAATAATTAATATGTAGTCGCTTTTAGGATATTTAATTATATTAAACTATTTATTTGGTTGGATTTATAGGTTATATTGTTTGTTTCCCGCTTTTTTTTCCTTTATTCCGCAAGGAAACGGGTAAGGTCGAAGACCATGCTGCCAAGTCTTCAACTGTTTCCCGCTATTTCATATTCTGAACCACAGATTATAAAATTCTACACAGATATTATACTATAGCGTTCTGTTATTTAAAACTATTTGGAATAGACAATTCAATAGTATATCAAGTTACAACAAATCTGTACAGATTAATTTGAATATATATGACAATTGAATCTAAACACTGTATGATGTTGATGTACAGTCTTCAGCTAACAAAATATCTATAGCACCATCAAACACTTATTGGGGCCAATCTGTTACACGCTAAGTAGTATTCGAAGTGAACCAAATTAACATTTCATGAACACAGTTTAAATATGGTGATTGCATATTTTAAACACAATATGTCAGATCAGGCCCCATTGTATCCTATGAATTTTACGGTCTGTTTCACTTTCCCTACGTGTCAATTGTCAATTAGCATAACTAATATTGTAACCGATAATATAAGAAAGATCTGTTCAAAATAGCACAGATAAGTGAACTTATTTTGAGATGGTGAAACAGGCCCTTAGTATTACTACTGTATTATATTCATTAATTTTCAATCGTACTATTATAACTACAAATTTGATATAAATTCGGTCACAGTTCCTACCAATTAAATATAGTAACATATGGACATATTTTAAATGTATACAGTAATCCAACATTATATGAACACATGAAATGAAATTACGCCAACACTAACTGAATATTATTTATTGGTTATTCATAGTCTTTAGAAATGCGATTAATTTGTTAGTTAATTGCAATCATTAAGGACTATCTCGATTTATGAAAATGTATCAGTCAAAACGTGGCGCCATTGTAGTGATAAAAAATTTAAGTAGCTGGTTATCATGATATGGAACATGGCTCAGAATTTTTCTTTACGGCAAATTAGTTATTGATTACATATTAAATCAGGCATTGACTGCAATAGCTAACTTCACATCTCGCTATATTAGCGTAATTTTTCATGGGTTGGATCTGGAACTGTTATTCACTGCTTTAAAACGGACACTTTTTAAATAGATTTCCTCTTAGTCCTTTCCTCTAAACTCAATATCCGTCAGTTATTATCTTTAGCATATACTAGCTGCCTTGAGTACCTTATATGCTGACAGTATCACTGATAGTATGTATATGTGGTGCGGGTGTGTCGAGCGAGTGTAGCGGGCAGGGGGCGCGCTTGCTGCTCCTCTTGTGACGTCGGCTGGTGTGGGCCGACCTGTGGGGGGCTTGGGGGGTGTGTGGGGGGTGCGAGTGCGCGGGGGGCACGGGGGGCAGTCGCCGGGCCAGCGCTGCCGCCGGCGCCGCCGTGTCGAACACCTTGCGGCTCTTGGGCGGCGCGGCCCGAGGTCAGTCCAGCACGTGCTTGATCTTCACGTACAGCACGCACGAGAACAGGAACCCGAAGATTGGAATCACGGACATACCCACGCCCACGGCCGCCAGGATTATCAGCTGGTCCCGTATGTGGTTCGTGAATTGACGTATGCAACCCTGGAATATTTTATATCTATATAAGTGTATTGGAAACATAATGGTTATTTAAAATTGATATTGACCAAATTTTTTATGAGTAAGAAAACTTTTTTATAGCTTCCTTGTCACATATCATGCAACAGAAAAAGTAAGGTCCATGTAAAGACTATTTTGGACATTACCCAAATAAAATAACAATTAAAACTTCATTGCTTTCTCTTGACAGCTCAAATTTTTGGCTCGACACCAACAAGATAGTCTATTACAATAAATATTTTTTTCGCATTATTACTTCTCGCCTCCACCAGCTATTTGTTTAAATGTTATAAGTAAAGACAAAAACGGTGAGGATGTACTTACATTGTAGTATATGTTAGAGGGATGATCCCTGGTGCCGCAGCGCAGCGTGATGGTCTTGCAACACGAGTCGGGCACCAGAAGACGAGGGTCGTGTTCATGCCACCTGCTCTTCCTCCAGTCATCGTAACGTAGTGCACCGCAGCATTTAAACTGTAATGTAGTTGCCAAAGGTTCTATTTATATTTTATACGAGTACTTCACCTACACACAACTTCGGAAAGTCGGAGTTGACATGGCGAGATTCTCGACCGTGCCTAAACCTCGAGGCGATTACTTTTACTTGATAGTACTATGGGGCCGTTCAAGTATTACGTAAGCACTATTGGGCTCTTTGCTTTGCTTATTTTGAATGACATAGTGGGTAGGGGACTCTAGATGATTACGTCATCTGTAGTTAAATCTATTTTCTTATATTTAAAATTATAATTAAAATATTTAAAAAACGATACATTAATTGAAAAATGTTTACGTAAGCATGGGGGGAGGGGGTAAGAGTTTTGCTTACTTTTGCTGACGAGGGGGATGGGGGGGGGGGTAAATAATTGTAATAAATCTGCTTACGTAATACCTGAGGGCCCCTATACGCTAGATTACCTCTGTCTGCATGGTGTCGACTGCGTTGGTGACCGCGGTGTCGAGCGCGTAGTTAGTGAGGAAGGTGTCGTTGAGTTGTGCGCGCAGTTCGTCCTCGATCGCCACCTCGTAGTAGTAGGCCAGCCCGCCCGCGCCCGCCTCCAGCATGAACGATATCAACAGGAAATATGTGTACTGGAAAACAATCGCATTCATGTTAAAAAGACGAAAGTTTGTGAGTAAGTTACTTCTTCACGATCAAAATTGGAATAGAGGGCTACCTCTATTCTGAGCTATCACACACTGGAATAACATATCATCAGCCCATATACGTCCCATTGCTGGTCACGGGCCTCATCTAAAACTGAGAAGGTTTCCTAAGATTTTTTAAGAGCGCAGGTTTCCTCACGATGTTTTCCTTCACCGTAAAAGTGGAAATTCACTGTATATACATAACTTCGGAAAGCCAGAGCTGTGTGCCTGGGATTTGAGCTCGCAAACGCCGAGATTCTCGAGCGCGCCTAAACTTCGAGGCCATCACTACTTAACATTTTGTAGGTTACTTTTATTACAGAAAATTAAACTTGACGCGCTTGAAACTGCAGGGACATGTAAATTTAAATTTTATCAAGTTTTAGACGAGCCGCTGGTGGGCACGGGTCTGATCTATGTTTGGGGAGTTAGTCCTTCATCTACATCGCTGACTGTGCGTGTTAGTTATATTCACATACCTAAGAAATTCCTTATATTTAAATTTTCTTTTATTCTGGAGCGTCAACACTGTATTAGACGGCAATTACGTCATTTTATATATACCTATACATAATATACATTTTACAATAACGATGACTTACTCGATACAAATACCTAAAGTCATAAAATAACAATTGAATTTTAATTTATTAAATTCCATATTTGGACTGATTATGTGAATCATCGTGCGTCATTGTTAAATTATTAACCGTAAAATTATTGCGAATGAACCAAATTGTATAATGTTTAATGAATTCGTTTATATAGCTACAATGCGTACATCATGCGTGACGTATTTCTATATGGAGATACGTATTGTAATCATTCTTAAATCCCTATAATACTTAAATCAACGAATTATGTCCAGTCTTTAATTCTCAGCATTTTCAATGACCTCATATAGACTAGAAACAAGTTGCAGTAAAGCCAGCATAAATGTGTCGTCTAGTAAGTAATAATCGTGTCATTTCTCTTGCGGTCAATTCGTTGCGTCAATAAAAAAAATCAATGAAAAAGATTTTGAACGAATGAAGATTGCTTCGTGGTGACGCGGCACAAGTATGAGTCGTGCGATCTAGTGGCCTCGGGTTCAGGCAGTGTTAATAATTTTTTCCAGTAGGAAATTCTCAGTAGCAGCACGGAGTCTGGAAATATGTCCGGAAAATGGCAATAGGATCGCCCCCTATTATGTGGGACGAATCCGTACCCAGCGAAAAGTGCTTGTGCAAAAAATGCACCTCTGCAGTCTGTCTACCCCTTCGGGAATACAGGCGTGAGATTATGTATACATTTTGAACGATATGAAGAGTAAATTACGTATTTATGTTCAGATTTACTGCTTAAAAGATAAAGAATATTCATTCAAATTTTATTTAAATATGTGGATCTCCCAGCTAGGCATTTGAGGTCAATGCAAACATTTAGGAGTCAACTTTAAAATTACACAGAGACCAACGAAAAAATTGTAGAAAGTAGCTACATTTGAAAACAAGACGACTTTGTTTTAGTTTTTGTCTTGTTAAAAATAAAAAATAAACTCATTACCGTATCAATTGATCATAATGTTTAGGCTAAAACGGTGCCATCTACATAAAATTAAATTATAAGAAATGTGTATTAAAGGGTAGAAAACGATAAAAACTATTTTTTACACGTATTTCCAACACTCATACGCATTTTGGAAAAAAAAGCTGTTCTTACCATAGCTATACAAATAAATTATAATCTATACTCTATACAAATAAATAAAATTGCAGTGTCTGTTTGTAATATTGAAATAACCGCTATAATACACGGTACATATAACAAAATAACTTTTTTTACAATTTTTGCCTGTCTGTCTGTTTGTTTTGGCTAATCTCTAAAACGGGTGGACCAATTTTAAAGGGACTTTCACTAGCAGATAGCTGATGTAATAAGGAGTAACTTAAGCTACTTTTAGTTTATATATTTTTTAAAATATTTAAAAATAAATTTTCCGCGCGGACGAAGTCGCGGGCACAGTTAGTTACAAATAGATTTTTAAATTTCATTCTTATAAAAAATATTAAACAAAATACTTACACATAACAGGCTCGTTCTATTCTCAGTCTTTAGTCCGCAACAGCCGAGGGCGGATAAGGGCACTCCAATCGCCCCTGCTATGATCAACAGATATGCTATAGTTGGGTATGTTAGCGTCGGGAGTAACGCTATGTATCTGTGCCTGTATGCTACCGTCCACGCCCCCACTCCAAGTACACCAGCCCCTGCAAACTAAAGTATTCATCGCTACATTAGTGATGAGTCGTGACATTAAACAAAATCTCGACAAAAAACAAAAATATACGTTTTCTTTACAACCACGAGTATTAAACGTATGTAGTTGTTAGGAAAACGTTTTTTTTGTTATTTTTTCGGGATTTTTTTAAGATTTCACGTTTTTTGTAATCACCGTGGCTATTGCCCGTCTTGGTTTTCGATTACGGTCTTTATACACTCTGTATATTAATAAGTTCTAAGGTACTAAGTCTGAATTCTGATATACATGACACTGACATACACATACTTAACGGAGCAGAAGTGGTCGCCATGGCCGAAAATCGGTTGGAGGGCATCATCATCATACATAACACTTAAGGCGTGCATTGACAGCCCCGTGGCGCAGTTGACTAGACACCAGCTTGCGAAACGAGAGGCCGTGGGTTCGATCCCTGTGTTTGTGAGACCGAGAAGTCTCTCGTAGTTTCTGATACCCACGACACAAGACTCGTATCTTATAGTGGGGTCAGAACTATGTATGTGACTGTTGGGTGTATTTATTATTATTTATTTATTATCATTTATAGCATTCTCCGATATTACTTATGTAATATAGCATAGTAATTTACTCCTATTTATTTTCTTCTGATAAATTTCTTTGTGGGGTAAAGACAACCTAAGGCCCCATGGAGTCATAGAGAGCTTCATTGCTTGATATCATTTATATGCGTGCCGCTGTCGATCCTGGTGGGAGTCTACTGCTAAATACATTATTTGTGTGAACAGTAAGGTCACGAATCGACGCCCATCATCATCGCCCATGAGATATCTTTTCTTGGGCATAGGCCTGCCCAAACATTACCCGAGTGACCTGTTAGAAGCGGCCTGCACCTAGCAACGACCTTTACCGGATCGTCCAATTTGTCTTTGAATCGACACGCGATGGAGTAAAAAGTTTTCGAGTGGACGTCACGAACAAATGCTTTAGCAAGTAATTGCACAAGGTGAAATATAGTTAGTTGACCTAATAGAAGACCTTTATTAGATAAAGGACGTTTAAGAGGACTTCTATAGTTACAAGCCACTACCAAAAAAGGCGCATAAGAAGTCTTGGAGCCCTAATGGCCGAATACTGAAACGGTACTTAATCTGAGGGCGACTTATATTTAAGCGGTATATACATAAAAATGCCATGTAAAAGAACTTTTTGTGGTAATGTTGTCATTTATGGAAATTTAAGTGGGCATTAGTTAATCACAGTCTTAAAACCGATAAATGATGTTTCAGTATACCGCTTAAATTATAACAGCCACTTGAATATAAGTCGCCTTCAGATTAATGTAGCGTTTCAGTATTCGGCCCTTAGTCTAGCAATGGGCGTCCAAAAGGTGGGAATTTTAGATAGAACTGGATAGAATTGTTAATAGTGTTGTCAGTCTTAAGTTACAGATGGGAATTCAGATTAAAAAACGCCTTAGAACCGGAAATCTTAAAGAATCCCCGTTTCATCGCACATAATTTTGAATATACTTATGTATTGCATAATTACGGTTGCCGACAAGCGAAACAAAGCATAAAGAAGGTCGATTAGATCATAAAAGCGTATTATTATACAACATTCCCATTACGGAAGGAAAACGGATCCTCAAATGAACACCTCATTAACGACGTCTAATTGGTTTAATGGCAAGTTAAACGGATTCTTTCCATCACTTGACCGAGCCTGTATTTCGGTTAGAAAATATTTTCTACTTGGTGTTATAGGCAACTTGCTGCAGGCGTTGGAAATAGTTGTTTTTTTCCTGACGTATTAAAGTGACAATGATAAGTATAAACGGATAGACAGCAAGAAACGATTCCCGTCACTCGACACAATAATACCGATATGTTGGGTTATTGTTTCGTAAGACTCAAAAATAATTAAAATATGAAGGCTACATACCCAAACCTCCAGATAAATAAATACACCCAACAGTAACATACATAGTTCTGACTGCACAGTGCACACTAATATACAAGTCTCGTGACGTGGGTGTTCGAAACTACGAGAGGCTTTTCGGTCTCACAAACACCTGTGTCGGTGCGGAGATCGAACACGCAGCCTCACTTTTCCCAAGCTGGAGTTGCCACTTGCGCCACGAAGGTGTCATATGCAATTGCTTGAGATGTTGCAGAGATAAATAAACCCCCATACTGATCCTACAGAAAGATACGAGTGTTGTACCTTGGGTATTGACATTACGTGAATTTTGATCCCACAGCTCAGGCATCCGGACCCGAAACAAATATTGGTCGAGTACATTAGTCTTCATTCGAGAATCTAACTAACTCTGGTTTCACATAATGCTAGGTGGTTTTTAAGCATCTTTTAGCTCACGCGGTTGTAATTATAAATTGAGTATCTAGATAGCGTTGTTTATATCTCTCAATGACCGCGACTGGTCGTTGCTATTTCTTAATAGTTTTAATGCACTCAATTGATACAAAGCAATTTACGTCGTATATTATCTTATGTACATATTAGTCATTGATTGGAAGAATAACAAATAATAATCACATGATTGATATAATAATTATGTATGGGTCGGATTTTTAAAGTGTCACAGATAGAGTAAACTTGTTACCCACTGTTTCGTTTTTTTAGTAACTACATGATCTTATACAAGAGCAAGTTAATGTAAAAGGATGATTAAAATTAGTTGTGAAATGGAGCAGAAAGTAATATATTAAAGATAGAAGCTAGGGCGTACCGAGAACTGTGAATTTTTCTCTTGACTAAGCATTTTATATACATTAAAAAAACACCTAATAATATTTATCATGAGAAAGTTCCTAAAACAATGAAGGCGAGAGGCCCCAGCCGCGAGGCCGTGGGCGGGCGCCCACACTGCCCATGCTTAGCCTCGCTTCTAATCTATTTATGTTTATCGGAACGAGGAAATTGAACAATAATGTTATAATAAACGAGGTATTATCAAAGCGATCGGGAATTTGCCAGTAACAAGGGTTTTTGTTACTGATATAAATTTGCATAATGAAATAGATACATAATTGAATTTAATAATACCAATTTAGCAATAAGGGTGTTACTCTGGACTGACACGATAAATTGTCATTTGAACATATTCATAAATCATTTTTTAGAAAAAAATTAGACAATTTTAGATCGAGGGACGGGAGATGTTACATACCATCAATTGCGTCACTTTGCCTTAGGGGCCGTCCATTAATCACGTGAGGATCGAAAGGGAGGGCAGAGGGTTTGGCAAAAATCACGAAATAACACAAGGGGGAAGGGGGGGGGGGTTAGTATTTTTTCGTCAACCGCGCGATTTCTAAACCGAAATGCCTGCAACCTTTCTGTCTAGACATTTTATCATGATCCTTAATTTCAGAATAAAATTAGATTATACTTATTTGTATTTAAACATAATATTCTAAAACTTTTAAGATTCTTTGTAGGTATTAAAAATACACGTGATTTTGTGTGGGGGAGGGCGGTTAGTCTTAAACCTCACCACGTATCACAGAGGGGGGCGGGGGGGTTAAAATGCTAAAAAAACATCACGTGATTAATGGACGGCTCCTTGGCAGTATAAAAAAAACAAGGGTTTTTGACTTTAGACGATAGAAATTAGTCGTCGAGATCTTCGAGTGCCAGAAATTTTCCTAGAAGGTTCAAGATATTGTCTTGTCTTTTTGATTGTTTGAATTTCAACGAAAACAATATTCTTTAGAGTTTAGAGGTATTTTTTTACTACTGGAAGTTGTTTTTACGCTATAACATATCGATGGAAATAATAGGAGGCATTAAATCTTTATATTTTTTCCGAAGTGCGCTGTATGTAGTTTCAAATGTATCTGGACTATAGAAATTTTGGTATCTGATATGGACAGACTATTTATCTTAGTAATATAGGTATGCCTGTATTGCTTGCACCTAACGCATTAATAAAACATTACTCAGTACATTTAGGATTTGAATTAACGGTGACGCCACGCCCACATATAATAAAATGGTTATTGACGAAAGAAAAAATTGCGTAACTAAAGACAAAGTTCACAAAAAATATCTATTCCCAGTTTGTGGAAGGATAAATATTGAAGAGTTAGTAAGCCTCGCCGATCCTGAGGTATAAGTATATGACGTGATTGAGAAGGCCCAGGTTCTATTACTGGGTCTGATAAGATAGTCTTAATATTTTTTCACAAATTGACCCATTAATTGGACTACCCCGAACATAAAACCAGGTAATAGTGTAGTAACTATTGCCAGCCTCTTACTGTCATTGATTGCCCAAATACTCCTCAATATCTACTCTACTATGTTAGAAGGTCAGTTTAGTTTAGGCATAAAGGTTTTTAAATAGTGTGTAATTTCTTAAATCTAAGTTGTGATTTACCGTGTAAAATTCTACAATTATTGTGCAATTAAAACAAAAGAGTCTTACCAAAAACACCACATTGAAGATATGTAGAACACATTTGAGAAAATTGACGCTGCAGCAGTCTGCATCCCTCGATTTCCTTGGCTTCACTTTTTTCTTTTTCGCTAAGAGTGCACTCGCATCTTTCTTCTTCTCTTCTGCCATATTTTTATGATAAAGAGATCGGATGCTGGATTTCACCTCCGAATGTTCATAATGCTCGCAATCTTCTTAATTAACCTAGAAACAATGGAAATATCTCATATCAGAATGTGTAAACAGGCATGGCGTCATTCAATTTAGTTAACCATACTTACATTTGATAAAAAGTATTATCAAGGATGTATTTTGTAGTTATATTGAAAGCCATAATAACGAATTACATTATTTATTTAATTAGCAAGCCCTAATCTATCTTACAAAACTGGAATATAATACAACACTTACTCTAAAATTATACAACAAAATAAATGTCTCAAAATAATTGATCCACAATTAGTATATTGAAAATAAAATAGGTATATATAGTATAAAATAATATGACATAACACGGAATGAAACATTAGAATATTTACAGAAATTTTCAAATTCATAAAAAGTTAAAGACCAATGAGTAGGCATTGTTAACTTACATTCAGTCCCAGATTTCATCACAATGTAAATTCATATCATAAAATACACTAATGCCTTACTAATCCTTTGGATTGAATATTTTCACATGTACTAGTATCAAGTTTACACATAATTTTAATTGAAAAGTTATTAATGTTTCGTTACTTAGTCTGTCCCTTATTGAAGTTCATATTATATAAATATTTTATAAAAACCTAGCAATACTACACATAGGTATCAATCATGTTTTACCATTAACACCAAATCCACGAAGTGTGTCCCCTTTCATCCACTCAAGCTCAGTTTTCAAATCAATTCCCTTGTACAGTCAAAACTGATTCATTATTCATCATAGTATCTCAGAGTTGTTTCTAATTTATCGACTATCTTTTTGTAAAATGTTATTTGCTGTCTCAAAAACTTTTGCATTGTAGCCTTTAAATCAATAGTTCTTTCAGCCTTGAAGTGATTAATTTCGGCAAGAAGTGCATATGATATAACATCGGTTCTCCTTAAAACTTCATTTAACTGAGCCACTTCCATCTTATGTTCAGCGGTCAGCCTCTCACACTCGCGTTTCTTTTGTACGGCACCCTTATGATTAGCTAACGCATCGGGAAAGCTGCCAACAATTCCTTTGTACAAATGGAATTTATCACCTAGTGGTTCCCAATCATATTTTGGCTGTTCGTCATACATTCTACCAATATCAATGTATACTCCACCTGTCATTGTTATAGCAGATGTCAACTTAGATTTTGAAACTATAGAGCCTTCATCTAAGCCTAATGAGTTTCCAAGGCTGTAAAAGGCTTCACCAATTTTTTGGCAATCACTTTTGTATGGTCCTTGGAATCTCTTTGTTTGCAATACACACATGTTAGACACTGCTTTTACAGACACATCCATGCTGTTAATAAATGTGTGGCACTGCTCAGTTATCTGGTCCACTTGCGACTGAAGTAAAGCTTTCTCAGGTACTATTAATGACACACAATAATTAAGACCTAGCAAATTGTCTCTTTCTGCTTGTCTTTTTCCTGCTTTCCATCTTTTTTCATCAGTACAAGTTAAAAAATGCTGCCACACTTCACATTTAGAAAGCACAGGGTGCTTACACATCCAATCAACAAATTCTTGCAGTTGGACTCTTCTACGCTCAATTAACTGCTCATCATATCTTCCAGAGATCTGCTTATCTGGCAATGGTGGTATTGGAATAAGAGTGAATTTCTCCTGTAATCTCTCATGTAGCCAATCAAAGTGTTTGTATCTCCTGGACACTTGTATATTATTAAATGAAGGTGTTAACTGATAGGCTATGAAGCTTTTAATGCCTTTAAATTTAGACTCCTTCTTTGGAGAAGCAACAGTTACAGTATATGGCTGTGTAATAGGTGACCAAACATAGCCTTCTTCATCTTGAATGATATATACCTTGTCTGCCTCTGGCACTTCAACATTAAGAGTTGCAAGCAAATAGCTCTCCCCGCTGATTTTGGATGAAGGGGCAAATTTATTTTTTCTTACTGTCCCCACTGAGCTACCAAAGTTGGATGTAGTGTCATCTATGTGATGATTATTGTATTCAGTGATAGGCATTCCCGGTAGTGGTGTGAGTGGCGCTTGTGCGTTATATGGTGGTGCCCTGTTTTGTTGTTGTGCAGGGCCAATTTCAGAGTAAGTATCGTCATCCCAGTCGTCATCCCAACCGTCTTCATGTGATGTCCCTCTTTGAAAGTTGTTGTCACCAGCACTGAACTGTGATTCACCCCAGTCGTCAGCTGCTTGGTCATATCTTGGTGCGGGTGGAGCTGCTTTAGTGTGGGCAGTTTCTTCAGGTGTGAGCTTCCTCACATATGCTGCTGGGAACAATCCTGTTTCTCCTTTAGAGTTCTTTCCCTCCCACCAGCCTTCACCAATCTCTGTATTGAGAAGTGTCAGGATTTCACCACATGTTATTGACATCTCTGTGGTGCCCACCTCCCCAGTGAAGTCATACAGCGCTTGCACCTGGGCCGACATTGTGACCCCTTACCTACAACAACAATTTGAAAGAAAATTATTTTCCAAACCTGAGGTTATGTTTAATACAAAGAAATGATACAACAAGTACACATGCTATCTTATCAGTGTTATCTAGAAATGTAGGGAATATAAACGTGATAATTCGAACACTCGTGCGGATACGGCGTCTTGCATTATTATTAATATATAAAATGGATTTAGGGCGGCGCGGAGCTGTACACGGTTTCGCAAGGCGCTGACACATATTCCTAATAGCCCCCAATTAAGCATGCTGGGTAATTGACAAATTTAGAGGTGGACATTGTTTTGTGGCCCTCTTAAAACCGGACAAGCGGTGCAGTCAGTTGCTCACCAATATTATGCAAAACAAAAAACATGTTCGGAGAATGGAATTTAAATTCAAGTGTTTTGAAAAAAAAAACACTTCGATAGAAATATAATCACTTCGAAATTAAAGTATTGTCAATTGATTGAAGGGATGTTTTTATGGCAACCAACAATGTATTTGACATCGTAAAAACGAGAAACAATTTGATACATTCTTTGGTTTTGTGATGGAAATCAACTCAATGACGTCAATTTGTGAGCGTGTATGAAGAGCCATGGCTAAGATCTACAATCTTATAACAATCCTTCTATGAATATTCGTCACAAATAACACAAATACACACAATCATACAAAAACGAACACATTTACTTACTTTTTCTGATGATAAAACGTAATTTCAAGGCGGATACACCGATTGTACAGTCATCTGTTTGACAAATTAACGATAAGCCGTTTTCATTGCTCCTTGTTCTCCATTACGTGGCATGTTTACGAAAAACTGGCTAAAATAGTTGTTGGAAAAAAATATAGTCAGGGACAGCCAATGCGATGAGTCTACACCTTTTTATTAACCAATCACAAAATGGCGTTGCGTTGCCTTCTCACTGATGCTACACTGCGTTAGTGCAAGAATTTTCCGGTAGATGTCGTGTTTAAATGTCAAACGTATAACGTTTCGTTTTGCGTACGGTTGACTTATTGTTTCTAGATGAAGAATATTCTTTCTTAATATAATAATTAATGCCATTTTTTATCTTTATTTTTTCATTCTTATTACACATAATACTACCTAGCTAGCAACTAATAGGTGCAGTGCAGTCAAAGTAAAGAGGTGAAGTGACTGGTGATAAGCGACGATTGTCTCTCGTCAGTCGACATAAATATGCAAGCTTATTCGCTACCAAATATACTAAAATTGATATTGGATAGCGATACACTTGCGTGGCAACTTTGGTATTTTTTATATACGGTAGTTGTCATCCTAACGTACATGAATATCAAACCAACAACAAATATCAACAGCTCTGTTAAGGTACCTACTTATGTAAACAAACGTAGCAGGATTGCTTCACCCCTTTATTACTTTTAATATCACTCCCACTTTTCTTGCAGTTCAAACTGATCTGTTATCTGACTGATCTTGTGCGCAAAAACTGCATCTAAATTATTGATTGATTAATAAGAAAGGCTCCCTAGTTAAGGTTACTTATGAAATTCCGCAGACTTAGTCGTTTGCTAACTAGGTGGACCAACTGAAGATTTGGTGCGAACGACGTTTTTATTTTATATGAGAAATTCTTTATCGAAGATTTGCTTACTGCGTTTACATCGAGGTCAATACTTTTTGTTTTTGAAAATCTTAATAGATTAATTCCACTAGCTGAGAACTCGAAAAGCGTTGAAAACATAACTCAAGGAATCTACTTACCGCCTTGCAGCTTTTGAGCTGCTGCAAACGGAACTTCGGTTCCGTTCGACTTATGGAATCTTGTGCAAAACTTCGATGCTGGCCGGCAAAATCAATTAAAATAACTGCGAATTTCTTCTATTACTTGACTGGTATTCATGACATTATTCTAGATCGTCTTAGTGTCAGTGTATTTGAAGAAATATTATATCGAAAGTTTCTTTTTACACTTTTCATTATACCAGAGAGTCAAAATCATACACTTTAAAGTAGTGTTTTGTAAAACACAAAGTAACAACTGTTGCTCAAAGAACACATAGATATAACGATTCCTCGTGAATTCCAATCAAAGCCTTGTGTTAGTATGGTTGGTATGCCGAAATTGATTTCTATCAATCCAACTGTGATTCGTGTACCCACACAATAGGCATGTTGATTTTAAAGGGTTATTTCTAGGAATATATTTTTTTAATATTGCGTATTACCTTAGGCGACTTTTGCATTTTGTTCAACTATTGTTTTCGTTCTGTTCTTATTGTGTAACTTACGGTTCTTAGTCTTACTTACTTGTTCGGTGACCACCTAAAGGGTTACCATGGTGCATTTTAGGGTCAATTTGTAGATTAAACAACACGCTGGAGGTTAATGTGCGTAAATGACCCAAGACGAATTATATTTCATGCATTCCGAACTGTGGTTTTAGAAAAGTTTATAACGAACGATATTTTTAAAAGTATTGAACACAAACACCTACGGTTGTATTACCAGAATGGGTAGGCAGTGGTGTATTTCTACATCGACATTTCGCCAGCTATGTTTAAAATCAGTAGAAAAGTTTAAGGCTGGTGAAATGTGGGTGCAGAAATGCACCTCTATCTACCCCTTCGGAAAAGGTGTGAGGTTACATATGTATGTTTAAAGTTATTACTTATTCCACAAAGTCAACGAAGCAGTTCATATACTTAATGCATATTAATTTTACGAAAATAAATTAAATACGAAAATAATAATTTTTTATATTTCCATTCCGCCGTAACTAATAGTCGTATTGATATTTTTACATACCTACACATTTACGGCGTCATCCATGAAAATATCCTTTTATCAGTTTACAAAATTATGCCGGCCTTTTGTTCTGTGAAAGGTGTCGTTAGTAGTGTATTTTTATCATAGTAACATATCTTTTTATTTTATTGTTATTACTTTAGTTCGGGAAAATACTACAGAAGCGAGGTATTGCGATTTTTATTAAGTGTCAACAAATATGTTTTGTAAATGGGGTATTAAAGTGAGATATTACTGCAAAATATGGTTTGGACAGATTTATATTCACAAAGGGAATTAATAATATCTCCTGCAGTTAGGTACCGTTTTCAGCGTGTGTTTTTGATTCGCATTTTACTTAATTAGCTATAAACATAAAGTAAATTACATTCAAAGGTTACACGCATAATTCTGATCTTGATTTTAGATTGTAAATAAATGAGTTAGAATAACTTTCAAAGGGTCCTTTTAGCATCCGAATAATACACAGCGTTCAGAAAATGAGTCTTATTGTGATATGACTCATGCTATCAAAATATGGTTGGCTTTGATCTTGGAGTCGACACTCGGAATCTATTTCTAAGTAAGTTCTCATTAACAACAAAGACTAGGATATGTGCCATAGACTCTTTTCCAATATGTACCTACATGTGAATTGAAACATTGCTGTCATAATGTAAGTTTAAAAATAAATTTCTGCTTAACCCTTTCGGTGTCTGAATGTATACCTATATTTAAAGAGTCTCTAAAACGTGTTTGTTTCTTTTTTCCTATCCCAAGGGTTGTTGCGAATAAAATTGCATGTCAGGGAAGACTCGCGAAGATTTCCTGCACTTCACTACGCTCTGTTCGCTTTGAGATTTCATTTCACACGCTCGCTGAGCATTGAAGATTTATGTCTGCAAGGTACTGAAACTAGCGCGGATTATCTCCAATGTTATTTTAACCACGGCCGTAGTACTTACAAACAATTTCGTCGTGATTTGTGAGAGCGGAGATTTCCGTTTTAAATTGTTTTAATATTGCAAATGCGAACATTTAATCCCGTGAAAGAGATAGAATTGAGTCCATCATTATTCAATTCCGAATCATCTTGGCCCAATTTTGATATTTTTTCTACGTATAAAAGAGAAATTTATGTTATGAATGTGCCGTGCGATCTAGAGGTCCTGGATTCGATTCCCGGGTCGGGCAAAGTGTTATTTGGTTTTTGCATTAGCAAATGCTCAGTAGCAGCACTGAGTCTTGTGCTTGAAAAATGGCAATAGGCTCGCCCCCTAATACGTGGGACTGATACAAACCTGGCGAAATTTCTGTGCAGAAATGCACCTCTGCCTACCCCTCCGGGGTATACAGGCGTGAGGTTATGTATGTATGTATGTATGTATGTATGTGTTATTGTACATATTTTGTGTTAGATTTTGCATAGGTACTGTTTCGCCCATCGTCACTTGATGCATCAATGCATACCTACATGTATCATCATGTACAGCATCTGTTTCGATAGCACCGTTCTCACCATCGGGTGCGGCGTCGACACTTTGTCGTACCAGAAAAAGAATACAAGAAGTGCATTTTTTCAACAAATAATGTACCTACATTACATAATAGAAGGAAACGCCATTGTGTATGAAAACAAATAGCTGTTGGTAGCAGTTGCAATTACTTTCACTTGTAAGTCGCGCCCGATGCCCGTTCTTCCCAACTTTCCAATTACCTTTCCGCTGACTGGACACAGCAACAATACGAGTCTGGTCGGCGAGTTGTGTGCTGCTAAAGTTTTCTGCTTGTATGTACTGCGGTATTTCGCTTGCCGCCTTGTGCAAGTTGCAAAAGTGTTAATCTGGTTTTGTACATTACAAATTGTTATTTACAGGTAGATTTTGGAACGCCTTGTTGGTTCTACAGGGTTAGTGTGCGCCGTGGCATCAAACAATTTCAATAGGAGGACGGAATCTTAAGATTTGCCCGGCGAAAAGCCAGCCCCTATTACGTGTCACCTAGTCAATCTTGAATGTACGAATAGATAACCTATCCCTTCCGAGATACTGGCGTTTGTGTCTATATGTTTTTGTATGGTTTCAGTAATCATTACATATACCTGTTTGTATCATTTAATACAGATTGACGACGATGAGTCATGATGAATCACAGCTATATGAATCATCATAATACTCATTCATTACTCTTCATTCATCTCCATCCTCGGTTGCCTGGAAGAGATCGCCTTGTGCGATAAGGCCGCCCATTGTACTTGATTTGTTTACCGTACTCCTAAGTTCATTGTATTTTTATGTGTACAATAAAGTTTTAAATAAATAAATAAATAAATCGCGCGCATTATCTCGCCTTTGGATGTTATTACTGGTTGCAAAGGATTATACGGATTATTGAAATGTACTTTATCAGAATATTATTATGGACAAAAAATATTTAAAAATTAATAACTTCTTTTTAAACTAGTACGGTGACGTGATATCATCGGATATTTTTTGTATTAGTTACTGTTTCGTAACAATTATAAACTAAATAAATTGAGGAGGTAGGAAAAGGAAATATATATAGCGGACAAAAAAAATTGTACCCAGGCGGAGCAGAGACGGTTCGCTAGTAGACAAACAACATCAATGTGTAGTTTGCAATGTCAATAAATATATACCCATCTAGTTGTAATTTTCCATTATAGAGATTATTTAATAATGCTAAGTAGCGGAACATGGCTTTGTGTGGAGCATAATAAGTGTTGTTTGTTAGTATATTTACGTAGCTGGTTGTAGACTAAAAGTAGTGATGGCCTCGAGGTTGAGGCGCGCGGTTGAGAATCTCGGCGGTCGCGGGTTCAAATCCCAGGCACACACCTCTGACTATTCGAAATTATGTGATTATTCACAATGAATACTAACTTACTTTAAAGGTGAAGGAAAACATCGTGATGAAACCTGCACACCTAAAATTTCTTAGGAATTTCTCAGGTGTGTAGTCCACCAACCCGCACTAGGCCAGCGTGGTGGTCTAAGGCCTAAACCCTCTCAGTTGTAGAGGAGATGATGAGTTTATAGACTGTAACCGTGGTAGTAATTTACAGGCAGTATTATGCAAGTTCTTGGGTTCCATTCTCAGTTTTGTCAATAATTTCTCGCGGGAACTGTTAAATCTTAGTCGGATGGGTACTAGCTTATTTGCATTTTTTTTTCAAATACATTGAAATTTTGCATAATATTTAATGCTTTAAGTATTAGGAGTATGGTATACCGAGGATTTGAGACACCATCTCGGCGGTCAAAGGTTTGAATCCGAGGCACTCATTTATTTTTGACTTTTGGAAATGATGTGTGTATTTATAATAATTATATTAATCATATCGCGCTTTAACCTAAAAATAATAACATCGTGATGAAACCTGCTAACGGTTCTCCAGACGGTTTTTCCAGAGGAAAGCATATAATGTTACGAAAATTCATTGGCAAAATACAACAGCGGCTTTAAAGAAAATTTTTGCTTATTTTCGTTCTAAAATCAGGTAACGTGTTTATGATAAATCTCGTTGTTTGTAGCGGGCGTGTTATATTTTCCAACGCGTAAATAAAGAGGAGACGGCGGATTTCTTCACTCTCGTAAAGAAACTTAGAGCTTGTCTTCAAAGGCCACGAATAACCTTAAGTCAAGCACGATGCGCTATTAGGGTTGCTGTTAAAAGAGTTTAAAGTTAGTCATTTAAATTAATTATTAACATGATTTTGCTTCATCTGTGAATATTTAGAACAAGGTTCGCCATCTGGAAATTCTTATGAATATCTGATAAATTATAATTAAGTTCACTTGTTCGTATACCTACTTATAGTATAAAACAAAGTCCGCCATCTCGTCTTCGTGTTCGCAATGAATTAAAAAATATTTATGGGATTTCAACACTCTCACGCCTGTATTTCTTCACCCATATTTCGCCAGGTATATATGAGCCACACGTAATAGGGGCTAGACTATTGCCGTTTTTCGGACACTTTCTAGAGACCGTGAAAATTTCCTAATGGAAGACCACAATAAGTTAAAACTGAAATACAAGCAGTCTCATGATATAATTTATGCGTTCACGAATTCTTACCAGATATTTAACATATATAAAATGTATTCAAAAGGCATTCATATTTTTTGGAAAATTGACAATGTTATTACATCTACATTTGTTAGAATTATGCACGTGAACATGGCAACCCTGTATGCATCATAGGCTTGGAGCATCTGGTCCCGACAGCGACAGATAGCGTCCGCCTTCCACACCAGACAGACGACCGCGCCGCCTTGTACATGTCAACATTCACGAACCGCTTACATGAAAAAAACAGATCTTATTATTGTAATAAATGTAATACTATAAATGCGAAAGTTTTATTACTTGAGACAGTTTGAGAGAGTGTTTTAACAAATAAATATGTTTATAAAATCAGTATTTTTAATAAAACAACTGTCTTAAATGATACTTATGGTCTGACTGGTAGATAATGTCTTAGGCATGAAGTTCCCGCTTTATACGTTTTTATGTGTAAATAGCATAAATAAATACGCGTATTTACTCCGTTTAGATGAAATTATTTCTAATACGTACAAATTCCTTTGGAAATTAAACAATTAAACATCGTGCAGTCAAGCAATCAAATGTACGTGTGTAATTTGAGGATGCGTTTCGAAAGGGAGCGAAGTGACAGGCCGTGCCACAAGCACTCGGCCAATACTCGGCCGTTCATCCCACGCGCTTGACCTAAGCAATTAGGAAACACGTGCTGGGACTAATTCGGCAAATCGTACACGCTACGATACTAATGAATCGTTTATTAAATATAGCTGAATTAGGAAAAAGTTATTATGGCGTGTTAGGTATAATTATAATTAGGCTGGTAACATATGGTTTTGAGCGGTCCAAAGAGTGTTAACTGGAAAGGAACAATTAGGATTTGGCAGCCCCGTGGCGCAGTTGGTCAGACACCAGCTTGCGAACGAGAGTCCGCGGGTTCGACCGCGCATCGAGACAAATGTTTGTATGTGGTTGTTGGGTGTTTTTATTATTTATTTATTTTGGATTTTCACGGAACAGTTGATGTAACGAATGACGATGACACGGAAAAGTATGATAATCAGTTATACCCAATCTGATACTGGAACACGACCTGCTTAGATAGGTTCATATAGACGGTTTTACATTTTGTTTGAAATATGCATCTTTTCAATATAGACATGAAGTTTTTTTTAAATATATTTCATTGTTCGCTAAACAAGGCCTAACCTCCATTAGCCATATAGGTTATTCGTGCTCATCAGTGGGACATATTTAGATACGAACACTACCAAAATGTTAACCCCTGGTCCTCTGGCGTTAATTAAATTTTACGTTGACAGTAAAACGGAGTGACCATTTTACGGACAATATAGAACTCTTCAGACGCTTTAATTAAATTTCTGAAAAACGTCACTTTTAGTTCATATTTTATATTTAACTATAAAATTGTTTTGGAAGACCAAATTAATTCAAGAGTGGGACTAGAGATAATTTTTGTTATGGCAAGGTTTTCGACAAACATTCAGCTCAATGGTCCACTAGGGGTTGGTGGAACTCACGGATTACATAAAATGTCTTTAGTAGATAAATATTAGGAATGCAAGTCTGCTCATGATGTCGTCCTTTACAGTAGAAGTGAAATAATAAATTATTTTTAGATTTTAAACGTGTTCTCACGGCAGAAATGTGATCTAGAGGTCCCGGGTGCTACTACCAGGTCAGTTGTTATTGAGTTTTATTAGGAAATTCTCAGTAGCATCAAGGAGTCTAGAATGACATTAGGATCGCACCCTATTACGTGGAACGAAAACACAATTGGCGAAATATACCCATATTGCATGCACCCATACCCATGGTGCATTTCTGCCGAAAATGCACCTCTGCCAACCCCTACGGGGATACAGGCGTAAGAGTGATGTACGGGGAATACCCAAAAGTCAAAGGTGCGTGTGTGGGTTTTGAACACGCCCTCAGCAAGATTATGTCTCGACTGAACAATCACCTATTGCACGAAAACAGAGTATGAGAACGAGTACAGAACGTGTACAGAGTACAGAGTACGAGACACGAGAATCATATTATTATGGTAAATAAGTATTCATAAAAAATACATATAAAGTTTTCTATCGAGTCTACAATTTGCAAAACTTTTCAAACTAAATAAAAAAAGAATTTATTTCCGAATTTTTGTTTGTGCCACATTAAAATTGGAATAAAATAAAGGCTCCCCATTTAAATCGAAATACAACATATACATCAGATACTAGCATACTATTCTCGATATTATTCAACCAAACATAGTCCAAGATGGTTCCAGGACCTTGTGATTACACGGCACATACATACATACTTGAGACCACGAGGCAATGTAATTTAATATGTAGGTAATGGCAATGGCTTGAGGCAATGTAAGTTTGATATTGCTGTAGGTATTTGCGACTCGATTTAAAAAAAAACATTGGTTAAACATTTACAAATACATTATCGGAAACACAAAATGCAACACGACAACATTTCCATTTAGTTTCCTACAACTTGCGGCAGAATGGAAATCGGCTTTTATGAATAATTCAATAAACAATGTCCTTGTTTGAAGCACTACTTTATTGTGGAAAGAAAAAACAATTTATTTAGCATTTTCACAGTTTTAAGTAAGTTTTTATTGGATATATTTTAACGGTTTCAGTCGAGTGCTTTCATCTTTTTGTGACATTAAGTTTGTCAAAGGGACCTTGATAAATATTCTGTGAACACCTTTGTGTATTAATTCTGTGAAAGAACACTTTCCAGACGACTTTAAAACGACAAGTTTAAATTAATTTCAAGATTTTCAGTCTCGTTTGTTGTCTGTTACTTCAGAACATCTTTTGAGTTCACTAATTAATGTTACATGGGCGGCAAAATGGAATAATTTGTGAGGCAATTTTTCAGTTCTTAGTGTTGGCTAATTACGTCTAAATGTGAAGTTATCAAAGCAATTAGCACGTTCGTCAGGCTTTATAACTGAGCTCTAGAGTCTAGACGATCTCCGAGAGCTAATTGGATTTCCAATTTGGCATTGTTTAAGAAAATCTTATCGGAAATTTCATTTTGTACTGTCCGTGACTACTAATTTTGCAATTAAATATTTTACATTTAATTAGGAGTTTCGTGGGTTTGCTATATATTAATAATGTATATCAATTTATGTTATTTTTATTACTATCTCATGCGCGGTTGGATTCCAGAATTGGATACAGAAAAAAATTATAAATACTTGAGTTATAAAACAGTAGATACACTGTGTTAGTTTTTTCACAAACCCCCCGGAAAAAACCATTACAACCCAGAAAAAAAACAACATATAAAAAACATGTCTATGAAAAACAACCCATCTCTGTACCAAAAGTTATCAAAATGGACTTAGCGATATATGCGCGTTGGCATACCAAACTCACTTTCGCATCTATATATTACCTAATAAGTTAGGATTTACTCGTATATTGCCTCTTTGGAGTAGTTTCTTAGTTTTGTGTGGATGAAAAATCTTCTGTACCTAGTTTTTATGTTCACCACACAGAAGTGAGTGTAATTATTTTGATAGTATATATTTTTCTTAATTTGTCCATATACGTATAAGGTAAGAAGGTAGGTCCATTCTCTTTCTATCTAATTAAATCAATGGAGGTCTAGTTTTTTTTTTTGCTAAAATCTATATGGAATAATAGTCATTTACAAAATCATAATAGTCTTGTGAACAGACATATCTTGTTTAATAGATAATGCTTATCTCTATTCACCCTTTTCTGATACTAGAATTTTATTTCCTTAATTAAATGCAGTGTACCGTTGTCTCCAGATACTATAAACGAAGTGCCCCAAACTTCACTTATATTGAAAAGTGTGTTGGGGACACTTGAAAGTTTAAAGACGGCCGTAACGTTTGCTTTGAAGTGCACTTTAAAGTTGGTTAACGTGGACTAAGGACATGCTGTTCCTGGTCGTTTTAACTTTGATATAACCTTAAGGCCTAGAAAAATAAAATTATACAGCCGATAGAGCTGATAGGAACTTCGAAAAAACATAGAAAGGCATAAAGAAATTCAAAGTCACGTGATCATTTATGTCAATTTCATATGTTTTTATTGTTTCTGATTTATATGTCCTTGTTCATAGGCTCATTACGTTTCCTAAATTATTAGCAAATATTTCAACGTCGCTATCAACGTAATGATTTAGATTTACATCCTTCATAGAGTATGTAAGTCTGCTTTAATTAGGCCGTGTTTTGTCTCCCTTTGTTTTATGACTCACGTCGTTAGACAAAACATGCTTTATTCATGACGTTTATCATTAAGAACTTTAATATTTCTCTTCCGTAGTAAAGTGTTGTATTGTTGTTTTGAATTTAGAATTTGGAGTTGAATTTATGCATAGATTCATAATTTGTTACAGAGTTTAATAAAAAATAATAAAAAATATTCGAAATTTGAAGGGGATGCGGGGAATCAGTGTTATGTATAAATTGAAAAATAATAACATAATATCACTGTGAAATAGCTTTTTAAAAATACGTTATTGGCTGAATAAAATAAATGCCGTATCGACTATCATTTAAAAGTAAAAAGTTTGATTCGAATAGCGTCATGTGGACAGAGTTATTGAAATTTGTCAGTTTACCCAATTTATTTGTGACTGGCTGATATTGTCTTGCCCAGGAAGAAATATTGAACCAAAACGTAGGTATATTTTTATATTTCATTGCCAAGTTACCCATAATAGCTTCGACAAAACACGTCAGGCGAAACATGATTGCAAAAATGCTCTTTTGATTACCCATTTAGGTAAACAGGCATGAAATTGTATGTTACTTAATAAGTAATATTTATCTGATGAATTCAGAGCGCTATTTACTTGAGTTCGTAAAAATACTTAGAATGTTGATCCGATAACTCGTTAAGACACAATGTTTTGAACTCATGTTGGTTACAGTTACAATAAATGGGTATATAACGAACACTTTAATATTGTGACGAAGTAAGACGCCAAAAAATATTAAAGCTCAACTTTGAATATTAGTTTTTCACCAAATGCAATAACTGATGGAAGTTAAAAAGAGAACATTGAACGTATTTTTGTTCCAAGTACATTATGGGTTATAAGGTGCTTGTATTTTTAATCAGGAAAAATAAAATGTAATTTATGACGATGTTGAAATCACTGTGATACCATTAACAACGATTCTTAAATTAGGATAAATCATGCATGCTTTTGTAAAAAATCCTAAACAAATTTCACTAGACCAACTCAGCCCGGTTAATCTTCAGTTTGTTCATAGGCAAGGACAAGTGCTGTAGAAACTTGATGCAAGCGATTTGGAAGGACGAAATATCCGTAATGGAATACTCGGAGTTCCAACACAAACATTTCCGAGTTTGGAGAGTTAGGTTAGGTCCGCGGATCGATATCTCTTGGATACTTTGCACAAGTTTTGTTGTACAAGTTCAGTTTAGCTGAGGCTACACGGTCGGAATTTAACCTCATATCTTTACAAATAAATAAGTGAAGTTTCTGGATGTCTCGATGTAGATTGCCTTGTAACAAAAACTCTCGACGTTTTGCATCAGTTTGTTTTATACAACCGACATAATATTGGTACGGTTTTAACAGGGTCTTTGTTAATAGCCCATGATAAAAATAGTAATTCAGACTATATTTAAGAAATATATTTGAAGATAAATCAAACTTTTATGTTTCTTGCTGTACACAAAAAAAGGAGACGAGTCAAAATTGAATGTAGGTATTACTGGATAATGGATATTGATCTAATACCCGAGATGATAGCTGTAGTTCCCTCTTTCTCTCCTGAAAATCTAGAATGGCAGTTTTGGGCAGTTTTCTTTTTGTTAAAAAATATTTTGCAAGTTGCTTACGTTAAGTAAATATCCCATATTGCATGATTAGATATTCTAAAGTAGGTATGTTTTGACATCTCCAAAAAATATCCAAGTAAATGCATCTATTCCTCAATTTTAACCTCTAAATTGTGCAATTTAAATATTTTGGCATCTGTCCCGTCCCAGTTGTGGTGAATAAGGAAATTATAATAGACAGCGTCAGTCGGCGGTTCGACGCAAACGTCGCGAGTAAATAGCCACTTAAGCTTTAGATAACCCATTACTCGCTGCGAAGCCAGAGCGGGCTATGAGTTAACCAATGCGTTAGAGGTATATTTTAACTTGAACACACACTGCTCCTGACGGGTTAAAGCTTTCTGCCTGGAGTCATTGCTATTTTCTTATTTAAAGGCGGAAAAAGTATATTCTATATTCAAAATTTTTTGCTAAAAATATTTTCGACAGTAATGTAATGTTGTACTTTAGTCTACGTTTCTCCAGTTTGATAGGCACATCTTTATAAAAGAATGATAAATAAAATTGTCAGGATAATTCCAGACCGGACAAGCTGCCCCACTCTTGATCACTTAAAACTTCATCTAAGGAAATTCTATTGCTTCATGAACAACATATCTTTTTTATGGCACGGCGTTAAACATGCAGACAGCAGCAGTGTAATGCGTTTCAAATATATTGTCGCCTGGAGAATTAATAAAAATAATAATTAATACATCCAACACAGTGGCGGTACTTTCATAGAAGCCCAAAAGCCCAGTTTGCCTTTTAACATTCTGTATACAAACTCATGTCTGTATTCCCCAAAGGGGTAGGCAGAGGTGCATTTCTGCACCCACATTTCGCCAAGTATGTATCAGTCCCACGTAATAGGGGGCGAGCCTATTGCCGTTTTTCGGGTGCATTTCCAGACTCCGTGCTGTTACCAAGAATTTCCTAATGGAAAAACCCAACAACACTTTATAAATTAATTCTGTATAATAATCTTTAAACTTTAAATCGTTATTTAACAAAAGCAATTTGACATATAAATAAGAATATCCTCATCCCACTATAAGCAATTATAAACTAGACATTAACAAATTAACGGATAACGCTTTTGAGCTTCTATGGAAGTACCACCACATTCCAACAGTCACATACATAGATGTCGCCCACACTAAGATACAAGTCTTGTGTCGTAGGTAACACAAACATCCAGACCCGAAACAAACATTTGTCAACTGCGTCACGGGGCTGACAAATTAGCTGACTAGATATTATTATATATCTCCAGTAGACCGAAGCAACTATGTCGAAATAACTATTCGTAGTCCCATGTATACTGTTGATCCCAGATTAAAAATGTATCTTTACCTACCTTAGGTTATTGTGGCAAGTTATGCGTGTTAAGGGTGGTGGCTATCAGGGTGTAGAGTATCTTCCTACCAACCTCTCACTCACCATTTTAGTTCAGTCACTCATCAAAGTAATTTCTTCAGTTGCGTAACTTCTAGTTTACTTTGGTGTAGTAATAATAATTTATCGCTAATTTGTAACATTAATACTAAATAGTCATTCTGTTAGATAATGTACTCTAAACGTGTCAGTGTGTGTAGCATTTAGTACACTAATTTGAGAGAGTGCTAATTAAATTTGCTAGTGAAACATTTAGAACTTTGTCAGTTCCCCTTTGTATTTGATGTGAGCGCTAGACCTCGCAGATTTGTCATGTAAATATACATTGTTAGTACAATTTGAGTGTTTGTTGTGTTGTTTGTAAGGGTACTGTATTTATTAAGTTTGTAGTGGAGGAAACAACAGAGGCGTAGAATATTCAGGTCTAAGACACATAGGCATTGATTTTTATAAGATACTAGCTGTTCCGACAGACGTCGTACTGCTCGGAAAGCTTTAAGCGATAAGCCGACAGCAGCGCCAT
Source organism: Hemaris fuciformis (assembly GCA_907164795.1). Classification (NCBI taxonomy): domain Eukaryota; kingdom Metazoa; phylum Arthropoda; class Insecta; order Lepidoptera; family Sphingidae; genus Hemaris; species Hemaris fuciformis. Next base: position 12,533,972 of record OU015438.1, on the reverse strand, counting down.
CTACCGGGTTCAATTGTGTTTTGAAATCATCCAGGGACCCATTGGAATATACACAGAAAATTTCATTCCAATCGGTCCAATACCGACAACGACGCCATCTATCAATTGTGAATCTAAACCATTCTCGAACACACACAAAAAATTTCATCCCAATCGGTCCAGCCGTTTAAGAGGAGTTCGATAACATACAGACAAACATTCATTATTATTTAAATAGATCATAGATATGGCAACTTGGATAAACTTGGCTATTCATATAAATGACATGTCTCGCCTTACATGATTAATATGAATTCATTTGTGTATTTTATATATCTCTAGATAATTTAATTTACTCCAAGTTTTTTTTTCTATACAGTTTATCTTACCCTTTTTATTTTTTCTCCTCTATTATCCATCCAAAGGTTGTCTGTAAGAAATTGCCTAGAGCAATAGATTGCAACTTGTACTTTTGTTTCTCCATTTATTTATTTGTAATGAAGCTATTATGTACAAGAAATATTAATTAAAGGTAAAGATATAAAAAATACTTTCTTATGTTGTAGGCACCAAATGTTGATGTATAGTACTTGAAGCATCTAATTTCGTAATCCCTTTTTACCGAATGCTTCTCGGAGGCGTCAGTCGTCACAAATTATTATATGACTTCAATTTCTTGCATAAATTTCAACACTTTTTACACATTTTACTTCTTATATCTTATTGAAATAATACAAATAAAAAACCTTATTTCGCTTGGTAAATTTATATGTTACACTTTTGTTTCACATATTTTGTATATTATTAAATAGATAAACAAAAATATTTAAAGGAGAATTAATAAACCGATCTCTACAGCGATCTCTCCTTGGGGATAATGTCTGCGATTTCAGATCTCATAAAATTTATATTCAATGCGGCAGTCAGAATACTCCCGCATTTGTAAATCGAAATCTATAGACGCGAAGTGACTGCGTAATTCGTACAGGCGACTACATAATGATTTTGTTTACTTCCAATTTTTATATAATATTTCAATATACCTAAGTCGATTTCAGTCCTGCTGGGCACGGATCTGCTTTTCGGTTAAAGGAGGTCATACCTCAGTCCACCATGCTGGCCTAGTGCTGATTGGTGGACATTACAAACAAGAGACAGTCTTTGGGGATAAATAATGGCCTAAAAATAATGCTTATACCCGCAACCAAGAGGGTGTCAACTGTCACACCACAGCTAGCGAACATATTATATGTAGCAATACAAATCTGCGCACCGTTTTAAGGGGTATAGGTGTAAATTGATGTAATTTTATAAATTTTTCCTTTACTAAATACTGCAAGTTACAAAATGATTTCGACGGAACTATTTCGAGACAGCCAAATACAAACAAGTCATGTAAAAAACCTTATGTGGCATCTAGGGAAAATCTAATATCAAATCCTTAGAAAAGAGGTTCAGATTTCCATTATTAATTTTTTTCGATAACAAAAGAAGAGAGAACAATAAGCACAACAATAAATTACACCAAAAATTAGATTTCCGAACTTTTGTAGCTCGCAAATAGTCTAGAAAATTACCTGCCCCTGCCTTTGTCTAGTATATAATCTGCTTTTAATGTTTGCCACACGATTTAGTAGCTAAAAGAAAGCTTGTTTTTTTGTGTAGATGGTAGGGTTGTTAATCTTCAAAGAGTTGATAATGTAGGAGAAATCGTTTTCAAACGCAACTGAATTTTTGAAACAAGGGAAAATGAGGAAATATATCCCTGACATTTCCCTGACAAAAATGGAAGCATCATCAGATTTAGTGTAGCTATAAGGAATTTGTTAATACGCCGCATACCAATCCCGCAGGACTAACGTACCAGAGAGTTTTATTAAACATAATTGCCTAAAAGGAGCAAATTTTCCTTAACCATCAAATTAATTATTATCACTAATGATTTTTATTAAGCAATCAGCCTTATTTGTGATCCTCTTTGTTGAGAGTATCAATCAAGCGATCAAAGATAATCTTTAAAAATGTGCTCCCATCGTGATTCCATTACGGCGGCGCGGACGGAGATTGATGTCCATGGATAATGATTGGGCCCGGGGGACAGTCAGCGTTTCCCCGGACTTGCTAATTGGTTTCATCGATTGCTCTAACAACAGTAACTATTGCTTCGCGTTGCATTATTTCTAACACTTCGCTTTAATTAATCCGTTTTTTAAAGGACGGCGGTGTAAAAATATAGCTCATGTTAAAGATTAAAGTTTCTAAGGGAAAGAAATTTATAGAAATATTAGGTGTAGGAAATATGAATCTCAATGAAATGTCGAGGATTTATTACGGTTTTTTTTTCATCCTTAAAAGTCTTTTACATACTCACAACTACTTAAAACGAACGTATGATTACTTCCATTCGGATTGGATTTGACGTGCATATTATTAGAAAATAATAATTATAACCCTACATTAAAGATGATAATGACTGATGTGAGGGTCTAATAAGAATATGATTCTGTTTCTTTTTAACACGCTTTTATTACCTTCATACATTTATGTGTTTTGGTAAGTACCTACGTCACATATTTTAAACATGCATTGACCACCTTGAAAACGTCGCATAAACTCTAAATGGCATACTTATCAAGGACTGATGACAATTCAATAAAAAATAATATCTTAAAAAAACACGCTTTTATAGAAAATCCAACTAAAAAAATATATAAATAATAGTTAAAAAAAACTACAAAACATGCTTTCATAGAAAATCCCACTACCTAATTATTTTTTTTAAATAAATATGAATTAAGAATATTAATAATATAATTAATAGTGTAAATAATATTTTTTTTTATTGTAAAGTTCGCACCTTGATGTCGGTGCCGGCATTGTCCACACTTGGCATCCTTTTATAAATACTTTTATAATATCCCCAGCGCCAGTATTAAAATTAATTATCTCTGCATAGTCTTATGAAATAATTTTTCGCGAGAATTTTGGTAGCATAATGCTATGATAAAATCTGACTACTCCGTTGTCAACCATTTCTACGTCGTCTTAATTCTAATACCACCGGGATATGGAGGGATTCTAGTTAGACTTCCTCGTAAAAATAGGTCGGACGCTGAGAGAAACTGCTTTTCCGCATTGTATTTTGATTGTTGAGCATTTATCATCATTGAAAAATAAACGTTCTTAACCAATTAATTAGTTATCAATATTGTGCCCATAAAAAGGGTAAATAGCAACAGTAATTATTTAACAAATATTTGCTAAAATCAACCAAAATATGATTGATGCACTTATTATTCAATGAATCTGTTATAATATTTGTGGATGTTGTATGAATATAGCTGTAAGATCAATACTGCCACGGTGTTTGATAGTTTAACATCCATTTAATTTAATACCCTTTTGCTATTATAGTATTCAGCCTAAAATCCCATGAAATTTACAGTACATTATTTAATTATTTTAAATACGATTTCAACATTGGTCGCTGATTTTCGTCCGTACGGGTAAATGAGTCTCGCTTCGCAGACACCTTTACGTGTCAAAAGAGGTACTCGTAAAAATTCAAATACGAAAAGAATGAGATAATAGACCTTGAAAGGCCAAATATGTACATATATATGACAAAAAGCGCCTTGAGTGTAACATGCGGTAAGACTCGGAGCCGGGAACACTGAAAGGCTTATCCCGGATAAAAAGTATTCATCTCATTAAAAGCATGACCTTTTGAAACAGTTCTCATGTAAGTTCAAAGCTACATTTGCTAACGTTTTTAAAAGCATTTTCCCGAAGGTTCGAAAAGGGTTCAGTGCGTTTACAATTTAGACAGGTTTTAACAAGTTTTCGGCACTCACCTGAATTTATGGTTTCGATATCTGAAACAGAAAAAGGTACGCGGTTAGTTACGTATATTAAAAATGTACATGTAGCTATTATAAACCTGCATTTAAATAAAAGTCGTCGTCTTAAGAAATATGTGCCCTGTGATTTAAAAGTCCCGGGTTCGATTTTATTATCTACAAAAATCGCAATAAGCTCGCACTCTATGACTGGAACTTAAAAAATTGACCTAAAAGATTTCCAAGTCAAATCAATTTTATTTAAAACATAAAATATTTTAAAGATTGATATGGCCACTATAAGATGTTAAGTTAGCTAATTACGTAATAACTTAAGACAGAAGAAGAGAAAGGACTGAATAAAGGGTATTTATTACATGGATCTCACAACTGCCTGACTCGACTGCCTCGTGGTCTCGCGGTACAAGTATGTGCCGTGCGATTTAGAGGTCCTGGGTTCGATTCCCAAGTCGGGCAAAGTGTTATTGGGTTTTTCCATTAGGAAATTCTCGGTAACAGCACGGAGTCTGGAAATGTACCCGAAAAACGGCAATAGGCTCGCCCCCTATTACGTGGGACTGATACATACTTGGCGAAATGTGGGCGCAGAAATGCACCTCTGCCTACCCCTTCGTGGAATACAGGCTTGAGTTTATGGATCTCACAACTTCATACAGTAGAAGAACTGAGTTGCGAGACTTGTTTTTTTACAAGTTTTGTTTTTGATAGAATATTCCAAAATAACGCACAAAAATCAATTAAAACAAATTCGATGTCAATATACTTATCATACGTTATGATTTTGTAGAAATAATTAGTTGCTATTTAGTTTCAATCTTAAACTTTTATAGTGTTTAGTTTCAGATTATTTTTATTATCCGCTAAGTGCAATGCTCCATAGTGTTGTATATACCACGTTTCTCACAAATTGCTCCGTGCCACGTCAATGAATGAGATGTGTATGGCGATTCGCGCGGTTGTTTCACCGCGGCCTGCGGTTATCGGATTTCCTGGCCGATGCTCCCAGATTTACCTCTCGACCTTTAACGTTGTCTTGTACTTATTTCAACTGATTTACTATGGCTACTTTGTGGTTATACCGTTTCATATACAAGAGCCTATAACCGGGACTTGTTGAATATGATTTCGTCTGTGTTGACTTTAAATCATAGTTAATTTATAATTAAATTCTGTATTCTGCTTCAAGCTAAATATCACATTGCAAAAGCATTTAAACTGGAATGGTCAGCAATTTTAAAAAAGTGTGATAGACTTGCTACAAGTAAAAAATGCTAGCAATATTTCGAATTGTTAATTAAGACAATATGTGAGACAGTTCACTAATTCTAATAGAGTACTTGTCAAAGTACACATACATACATACATAAACTCACGCCTGTATTCCCCGAAGGGGTAGGCAGAGGTGCATTTCTGCACCCACATTTCGCCAGGTATGTATCAGTCCCACGTTATTACGTGGGGGCGAGCGCGGGGGCGAGCCTATTGACGTTTTTCGGGCACATTTCCAGACTCCGTGCTGTTACTGAGAATTTCCTAATGGAAAAACTCAATAAAACTTTGCCCGACCCGGAAATCGAACCCAGGACCTCTAGATCGCACGGCACATACTTGTACCGCGAGACCACGAGGCACTCAAAGACTTGTCAAAGTGTTTGATCGGATAGTATATATATAGTGTTGTTAATACGTCTAAAAAATTAATAACAAAAAAATCATTTCCTTTGCTCCATTGTGCCTTTTATAAAAAATAAAGGAGCAGCTATTAGAGACGAATATCAATATATGCGAGGTGAATTTCCTCGAAGCGAAATTGATAATCGAGGGGAGGGCTGCTTCCGCATTCATAGCTTTCATACTTATCCGAGCGTTCCGGTATTTCTTATTTCGGCGGACTTTTATCTGATCTTAGCATATTTCCCTGTCACCGCAACAAGGAAAATATTCACAGTTTTACACGAAAACAGACATGTTACATAATTTCAACGTCGAAATAAGGGACAAAAGGATTACGTTTAGGCTGTGTCATCTATTTCTGACACTTTGTCACAGGAACTCACTTGTAAAGAATAAAAGTGATTTAAAAGGGACAGACAATATTCATAAATGAAATCTATAAGGAAGGGCATTAACAATGAGACCTTTATATTAATGAGTATAACCTTTTGGTTCCTTTCGTAATTGACCTACCCTTGGTAATGTTATATGGACATTGCGAATAGAAATCGTCTCATGATTTTATTTATCAAATTCATGTAGTTTTAAGGTAGTCTAAAATTTAGTATGAATGAGGCGGTCCAGTACTGTCGATAATTAATTAAAGGCGGTCAAGACTCGACGTTGCTCTAATGAAATTCGCCTTTGCCATTACACCCGCTCTGCCGGAGTCATGAATTGATAATTCAGAAATCAATGGCAAGAATCAGATTATATGACGCCTTTGAAAGCCTATGATGCTTTGTGAGGCGGAACGCTTGCTTGACACGTGCATAATTGTCGACGTAAATGTTTTACGTGGAGGTCACGAGACGTCAAGACTATGTAAGCAGTAGACGTAAAATATTCTACTCTTTATTAATCAGTAAAATATATATATTGATACATGTACATTACATAAGAATGTCATAAAAATGGAACAGACAAAAATATACAAAAAATAGAGAAAAGAATATATGTAGTAAATAAAGGAAGATATAAAAATTATATACACCCATTTATTATGCTACCTAAGTAAATGTTAAGAAGCCAGGGTTTGTAATTTCGAGGCCAAATGCACACAGATAATGCCATAAATCAAAGCAAATATCATATTCTAACGTAATTTAGTGGTGAATACGAGAAGGAGGATAATTGTAAGTATCGTTGATACAGATTTCAGCGCTCGGTGTCTCAGGGGAGATCATTACAGGAGCAGACGCTTCCATCTCAAAAATTTTCTTGAGATTCACGGATCACAAGTTTTACAAACTTCCCTTGCGGTAGGCCTGTTGTGTGTAATTTTTAACGACGCTCCGCTAACCTTGTCAGACTTAAATTTACTTGGGAACAACTTGACTTCTGTGTCAAAGAAAATAAGCTGACAAAAACACTTTCAAATAATTTAGATGCTTTGAAGTACGGGTACACGTAACTTTGCTAATATGTTGCCTGTTATTGTAAATTACTGCAACTTATGGTGATTACTGAGCCATTTAAACAGAAATCACGAAGCGAAAGATGAGTATCTGTCAACATATAACACGATTCCCCGGTACCCGGTAATTTAATCTAGATCTCCCCTACGTCGCACAACGCTGAATCAGCGAGACAGTAATTACAATTCCTTTAATTTATTTAAACCAAAACATTGATTTTAAATTTATTATTCATTTGGGATTTATTTAAAATGATAGTAACGATTACACAGCTAACTATTTACCCTTGTTTGATGAATAGGAACGAATATTTCAACATCTAGATTGAGAAATGTAGTCTGAGATAATTCTCGTACATTTTCCTCTTGACTTTATACGTTTGCTCAGACTTGATAAATTTCCAATAGAAGTGAACGCCTGTACAGTCCCTCCGATTTATCGGGTTCTATTATTTTTTCTATCAAAAGATTTCTCATTTCCAGTCTCGTGGAATCGAAGTGGTTTTGACAACTTCTGAGGGAGCCGAGTTCTCTTAGCTATGAATTATTCAACAAGTTCGAATCACTTTCTGGTATATACGTATATTAATTGGGACGTATAGAGAATGCACTTGATTTCCATTAAGCCCAGGCGTGAATTATCGCGTACGATCGACAGGTTTTGGATTCGAATCTAGATCGGGGATAGTGTTACTAACATCTTTATTCAATGATGATTAAGGATTATTTTTAAAATTGAAATACATATCTACGTATAAATTATGAACGTGCAATGAGATTTCCAAAACATAAGCTATTAATAACTTACAAGCCATTTTAGAATAGACCCTTCCATATTTTGTCAGAGTTATCTCATTAAGAGCTGAGAAATTTTATAATCTTGAGCAAAGTTATCATTATAAAGAGTTATTATGCGTACACTTTGGTACAAATTTGGTAGAAAGAATACTTAATCAAAGAAATTGTGAGGGGCCAAATTTAATTATGCATACAACTTCCTCTAAGTCTGCGGTCGTGACAATTAGGTACTATTCTTTCCACGACTTCGCACCGTTAAAATAAAATTGTCTTGTTTTATCGCTAATTACTACTTTCATTATGTATGTTTTATTACTTTCCAATGTTTTACGGCTTTTTGATAATTTGAAGTAAAGGTTATGTACCGCATCATCAAGTGGTTTTTTTTGGCCACCGAGCGTGCGCCCTAATATAAAATTGGAACGTTTATACATTGCTTGAAAAGAGACTGCATAGGCATTCTTATTCGAAAGGATAATATGCATTCGTTTATTATTTACATAATAAAAGATTGAAGAAATTCTACTTCACCTTATCTAATTTCAGTTGAAGAGTTGTGTTTAATCACTTTGTTTATCAAACTAGTTAATTGATTATCATCAAAAATTAATGGTGTGGGATTGAGTAGGATATGTTGGTTATTGGCTAAAATAGTGACCTACGTAAGTATAACGATTTTTGTGCTAAATATTACTTGCACCTCTTTAATAGGTAGATATACATTTTTCCTGTTAGTGTGTATAACACACTAAGTGAGCGGTTTTGAATTACCTTACAGTTGTCAATTACTAAACTAACTAATCATCAGCAATTCATTGTTTTCACAAATTGTGTACATTTACTAGATAAAAGATTTGCTTTTGAATGTATACCAATGGAAAATCATTTAGTTTAACACATTAGTAGCACTGCGTTCTGACAGTGTCGTAATACTATTTTATTGTTGGTAACCCTGTATCTTTCATGCCTCATTTAAGAGATGTGCCGGTGCGATATGGCGAATGGAGGTACAAAGGGAGATTGTCCCGCTTTGCACACGGTTTATGAAATACGTAACCAAGTGAATGTAATAAAAAACACGGATTACCTCACCATATATTTCATGGACTTTTTATTGCTGTAGATTAGGCTATGCCTTTTTTTTTTGTTCTCGAGGGCAAAGCTGTTTATGGCTCTACTTCCCGCCAGCCCCGGGGGAGGGGGGGCGGGAAGCGTATGTCGGGGTCACCGGTCTTCCAGCCCGGCGCGCGGCGACGTCATGACCGCGCAGATGTTAGTGCAGGGCTGGGTCCCTAACAAAAATCCCTAAACCGGCATACCGACCAAAACCCCCCGGTGGCCATCTCCGCGCCGAGTGGGGCGACCACGGTACGTAAGCGAGAAGCGCCCACCGTAATGCCGCAGCCGCCCGGTGCGCCTCCGAGACGTAAACGTCCCGGCCGTCTCGGAGTTGTAGGGGGCGCAGTTGCACCCCCACTAGCTTGGTTCGGGCGCCCCGGTTGTGGATGGGCGCCCGCGACGTACACAGGCCACAGTGCCGCCACCCCTCTCGGGGTCACTTTTAGTGAGGACGCGCCGACCCCGCAGCACGCCCAGCGTCCCCAAGGGCCCCTTTGAGTCATCTTTTACGACAGGCAGGGGATACCGTGGTGGGATTCTAACGCCCCCTTGCCACAGGGCAGGATTAGGCTATGCCTGTGTGTGATATACTTGGTGTTTTGAATTAATAATTCATTGAATATCCACCAATTACAGATTCTAATCTATGGTAAAATATGTAGGGAATAAGAGTTTGATGCTGAAGATTGATTTTAGTTTATTTCACTAGGCTGTAATTTTTTTTTTATAGACATAACACATGCATACACAACTAAGGCTATTTTAGCAATGTCCATCATTTCTTGAGCGAAAGCCATGAGAAGTAAATATAGACGCAGCCTAAACAATCCAGACAACAAAAACCTCAACAATGCGTCCACATAATGGGCGCAATTTATTTCGTAACACAAAGCACCTGAATGAGAAGGTGGATTATAGATGATCAAACGAACTTACCTGTACGTGAAGTTCGATCACTATTATATGAGTCGTTTCATTCGAAGATATTTTTTAACCAAGTAGTCCCCTCTCCTTGCGCCAGCAATATCGCACGTATTTTTAGATTTTTTTTTTTTTTTTTTTTTTTTTGCATACCCCCCTAAGTCACTTCGCTGCGTTGGTCGAGGCAGTTGTCATTATTTTAGAGTATTTTAAATGATTTTATTTTGCAAATGCTTAGGGGATTTTGGGTGGGTTGGGAAATTAATATCTTCGAATGAAACGACTCATATAATAGTGATCGAACTTCACGTACAGGTAAGTTCGTTTGATCATCTATTATATTTCGTCGTTTCATTCTTCAGATATTTTTTAACCAAGTAGATTTTAAGAGACAATGAGAGTTGCAAAATAGTTATTATTAATAATAATAATAATACAATTTGGTTCATAGAAAGTGTTTATTTGTAAATTATTATACAGAACTGCCACCACAGTTTTTATGTAGCGCTATACTGCTTTTTGGCATTATCAGAAATAAACACCTACATAAGATCTATTAATTTAATTGGGATACTGCGCCGAAGGAACGCTTCTCGCAAAGTATAGCCGCAGCCAAAGTAAGATGACTGTGTAGAGGGTGATACTGCGTTCTATAAGAAGAACGTAAAAGGTGTGTGTCTGATTCTAATAGAACAATTTCGGAGGATATTAATTCTTTTAATAAAGGAAACCATGGTTGAGATGGCCACCATGGAAACACAAGTATACCACGCGCTTTATCATTCAAAATTTTGTAAATACATTTAAGTAACAACGAAAATGGGGGAAAGGCGTAAAAGAATTTATTTTTCCAATTAATTGTAAATGCGTCGACAAATGTCGCATCTGGATCTGGAAACCAAGATGCATAAACTGCGCATTTGGCATTGGTGCGAGAAGCGAACAAATCTATCTCAGGTTTACCTAATTTCCGTGAGATAATTTTGAACGCTTGATCAGATAATGTCCATTCTATATCAGGGTTAATTCTCCTAGATTCTATGTCTGCTTCTATATTGCTTTTAGTATTAATGTATGACGCAAATATCCAAATATTACGTTTTTCACACCACTGCCAAATTTGGAAGGTGATATTGTTTAAATGTGGGTATTGTATGCCCCCCATTCTGTTCACATAGCTTAAAGCTGTTTTGTTATCTACTCTTAGCAATATAGCACAGTTTGTTAGCCCTTTAGCGAATGTTTTAAGTGCCAGGAAAATAGCTAATAACTCTAGGTAGTTTATATGGTAAACGCTTTCAGTTTCTTTCCATGGTCCGTGGGCTCGTTTACCGCTGCAATAAGCGCCCCAACCTGTTTTTGAGGCGTCAGAGTATATTTCCAATGCAAAATTTGGAATCTTCATAAAATTTGTACATACAAAAATATTCTGTGACCACCAACTTAAATCTTTAAGTACACTTTTCTCTAATCTAATTTTACAATTATAATAATGAAATTTTTTGAGCAATAGGTATTTTTGTCGTTCTAAGGTTTTGGTATATAACCATCCGTACTTGACGGCCGGGCACGCGGCGGTAAGCACACCAATTAATTGAGCAAACGCTCTGATTGAGCAAGTTGGTAACTTCATAAATTTATTAACAAACTGTGCTATATCCTGACGCTTTTCGTCAGGTAAAGAAATCGAAAGATTTGTGGTATTATAAATGAATCCCAGAAATTTGCATTGTTGTTTAGGTATCAAGGAACTCTTTTTATAATTTATAACAAAACCTAGACATTTCAGCAATCTCATGGTGTGATTTACGTTACTGAGGCACTCGGAAAACGTACTTCCTATACATAATATATCATCCAAATATATAACTGATTTAAAACCTCTATATCTAAGATATGTGATGACTTCCTTCATTAATTTCGTAAATACCCTCGGAGCAATTGAAAGGCCGTAGGGCATAGAATTAAATTCATACGTTATTTTATCAAAATTAAAACGTAAATATTTGCGAAAACATTTCATAATAGGCACTAGAAAGTAAGCTTCTTTCAGGTCTATAGTTGCCAAAAAACCATTTTTAGGTATAAGTTTTGATGCAGTTCTATGGTCTTCCATTTTAAAATGAATTTTTTCAATGAACTGATTTAATGATTTAAGATTTAAAATGAATCTTTGCCCGCCATTTGCTTTGGGTGCTAGAAAAAATTGTGACAAAAATTGGTCCCCAACGGGTTCGCAAATTTGAATGGCACCTAAATTAAGAAGTTTATTAATAGCAACTTTTAGAAGCTGGGTCTCAACATTCGACCGAATTTTGGTACTTATTTGAGGTTGTGATATACGTTCGCTTAAAGGTATATCCACGCCTCGATCAATCCATCCGAGTACAGTTTTATTGTTGGTAATTTTTGACCAACATTCGTAGTAATAATGTATTCTACCACCATGAACCTGGCCTGCTGACGTGTTGGAGCACGCGGTTCCTGAGAGTAGCTGGCCTTCAGGTAGTTGGATGCATGAGGTGCACGGTGACTGATCCGTTTGTGGCCTCCTCGCTCCCCCCTTGTTCGACTGGAGGCGAATATGTCCTTGCCGGTTTTCCTGGTTTTGGCCAGGGCGAATGTTAGATGGTTGTGACCTTGCGATGGAAGTAGATTTTTGCGGCGGCAATTTTTCCTTGTTGGTAACAGCAGGTGTCGTAGGTTCCCGATTCAAGACTACAGTCTTGAATTGAGTCGCAGGTACAGCTTCGTTTTGTGGCGGGCTTTTTTCGATATCTTTCATACCTGGTCATAATAACATTTAATAAATAAATAATAATAATAAATACACCCATCAGTCACATACATAGTTCTGACCCGACATTAAGATACGAGTCTTGTATCGTGTATCGTCTTATATCAGAAACTACGAGAGAACTGTCAATCTCACAAACACCCAGACCCAATCAAATATTTGTGGATCACACAAACATTTATCTCGGTGCGCGGATCGAACCCGCGGCCTCTTGTTTCGCAAGCTGGTGTCTAGCCAACTGCGCCAGGGGGATGTCAATTTAATGTAATGTGGGTAAGTACTTATCATTGCGAAAGTAAATTGGTATTGTAAAACCTTCGTGTTATCATCACGGATAACCTCCCGGTATCACCAGGTAGAACTGTTACTGTACAGAAAACATTTTTATATGTCAAGCATTCGTAATGTCATCTCGGACATTCTCCATGCAAGATTTGTTACGCATTCGTAATGCCATCTCGGACATTCTCCCTGCAAGATTTTGTGTTAAGCAATCGTAATGCCATCTCGGACATTCTCCATGCAAAATTTGTTGTTAAGCATTCGTAATGCCATCTCGGACATTCTCTATGCAAGATTTGTTGTTAAGCATTCGTAATGCCATCTCGGACATTCTCTATGCAAGATTTTTTGTTAAGCATTCGTAATGTCATCTAGGACATTCTCTATGCAAAAATTATCACAAATTTTGAGCTAAATAATTTTTTAACATAACACTTACGTGTTTGGTTTTCCCGGTCAGATGACGAAGACAAGCGTCTTATCCGACGCTGTGACTTTTTCTTTAGTTTTCTTATTTTCCTTTGGTAATGTTCAATCTTTTCTTCTGCAGTTCGTTTCGGCATATTTATTCGGTTTTAGTTGACAAAGTTGTAAACGTACGATAGCTGAGGCGCACGAAAAAGGAATGACAACTGCCTCGACCAACGCAGCGAAGTGACTTAGGGGGGTATGCAAAAAAAAAAAAAAAAAAAAAAAATCTAAAAATACGTGCGATATTGCTGGCGCAAGGAGAGGGGACTACTTGGTTAAAAAATATCTGAAGAATGAAACGACGAAATATAATTTACCGTGCCCACGTAATAGTGACGGATGAATTCAAGTAGACGATTTATTAGAGTAAGAGCCCACTTGAGAACCTATATACATATGTTGATCCCGGTTGGCTAAGGGCATACGTTAGGTTGGTGCAGAGCAATACTGATCAAGAGAATGTTGCTGGTGCAATTAAATTTCCTGGTCAGCCTATCTTCCTAATAAATGGACCCATCCTTTCTTTAAAAAGAGCTTAACGGAGTAAAATAACATAAATTTTAAAATAAAACTAGCGGTTGAGCCCCCTTCGGCCGGACGCTTTTCTTATATAAAACTTATACCTTTATTCAAACTACCATCTATAAGTACCCATACTAAAAATCATCCAAATTACTCCAGTAGTTTTTGAGTGTACAGATTTTAAACAAAAACATTGAAATACTCATATTACTAGTATAGATATGATAATGGTTGCTTCTGAAATATCGTGAGGTTTTTCCGTCTCTAGTGGGTGCTTAGCTTTACTCTGAACGGCAAAGGACAAGTGTCGTTGACAGACGGGCTGTCTTTACCGGTGCGGCGGGGAATTTGTCCCGACTGACGACACAAGGCTGACATCGATATCCCGCGCTCATTTGTGGGATAACACGTGAGGAGACTTAATGACAGAGCTTTTATGACTCAATGAAGACGACCGTGTAGTCTAAGAGTTAGTGCATGAATCCAATGTACATATTGCAGTGGGTAGTTAAACGTAATTAAACTTATTTAATTTATTTAGCGGCTAAATTTAGCGGCTTGACGAATATCACGTTAAATAATAATACTTATAGCCTACGTCCGCAAATACTTATGATTAAAATTGTTGTAATAAGATAAATTTTATAATCTTATATTTAAATATATAAGTGAAAATCTGTTCTCTCTCATCTTTAGGTACTCTCTGATTTTGATTTGATTAAATAATTTAACTTTTGTTATTCGATTGTATGAAAAATGTAAATATTATCGTAGGAAAGAATGGTTTCTTACACCTTCAAATTAACCTTTTGTTTTCGATATTTAAAATTTTTAATTGCTATTTCAAAAAATCTATAAAAAATAGTAATGTATATTTATTTTGACATAATCTTCAAAAATTGTTTTTTTTTTAAATAAATAACCTTATGAATCTTATTTGTGAAGTCAATGTTAAGAATAAAGAAGCCAGTCATTTTTTGGCACGCAGAAGTAATATCAGAATAATAAAGATAAATACCAAAGGAGGCAGTAATGTATTAGGTAGAATTAATAGCAAAAATATGTCACATTAAGTCATAAAAATAATTTATTGTTAGGAATGCATTTGTTTTATCGCAAACCATTGTAGGAATACGTAGAATGTATGGTTATGCGAGCAGATGGCATATATGTATATATTTCGCATAATAAACAAGAAAATGATACATTGCTTGCACCCATATAAAATTTTATGATGCATGAAAGCTGCAGTACTAAAGTTAGTCGATTTAAAATTATTAATTTACTTTATTTATAGCTTCAGATCAAGCTTTCACCCTACGTAATATTTATAATTTTGCCAACCCACACTAGGCCAGCGTGGTGGACTAAGGCCTAAACCCTCTCAGTTGTAGAGGCTCGTGCCCAGCAGTGGGACGTTATATGGGCCGATGATGAATAAGAAGAGCCTGCAAAATGAATGGAAAGATATGGACTGCAGAGTCCATTCCACTTTCTCCTCTTTATGGGAAGGTGTGGATCCTCCTCTCTCCCTTTTCTTTCACTCATCCTACATTTTTATATTATTCGAACTACGCGTCACGCTTCCGGGAAGTAATACAAATTAAATAATAAATAATAACAACGTATGTCTTTTTTCGTATGAGTAAATTCGTACAAAAATAATGAAGATTTTATTTTTCATAGATTCTAATTATTCTTTCCCTATAATCGAAACGAATGACGACGACGATGAATTATATCTAAAAAGTTGGAGGTCTTATTGATTATATAATTCCGTTTCCTCAGCTCTCTATGAGTAAGTTCAAAAGATAACTTACATAGGTACTGTTCTCGGTTTTTAATATATTTTTTTGCATTCGGTCATTTATCTGAAACGAGAAACAGTAGTAATAGTTTTACCTTGTATTGAAGATTAATGTTAGGCCGTGCAAATATTTGGCTCGTTCTGGGTATAGTGCTTGTCTTCAAGTTTCTTATAAGTTTCCACGACACTGAGCCAAAATTTCCAATTATCCTTATAGTAAACCGTTTCTGGTATATGACAGCGGTTGGTCAGCTTTCGTATTTTGAATATAAATATAGAATAAAAAAAATACAGTATAAGCAATATGTTTGCATATTTTAGCGTGTTAATATTATGGAACAAACAGGAATGAATAACTTCTGACCGAATCTGATCTGACATCACTCTCACTGGGGATTTGTAGTTGGGAAAAACAAACTTCTACATATTTTCGCACAAAAAATATCTTCATTTTCTTTAGTTTTTTTTTTATAATTGGGGCGACTTCATTGTTTTACGTGGAAAAAAAATGTGCTTTATAATTGAGTATTTCATATTCAGAATTATACTGAACAAAAATAATGGAATAATAAATAGATAAACGAAAAGTATTCTGTCTTTAATGGCAGTTATGTCAAAGAATGAGTTAACGTTTTCAGTCTGACTCACGCTGGGAAGTCAGTTAAACATTGTATAGGAGTCATTAACCACATAGCCTTACATCAAAGCAAAGGAGGGTGATCTAACCCGCCTGGAACATTAATACACAGCATTCAACGCAGTTACTCACGCGTATAATACGTGCCATACTCTACAGCTTCAACAAATCATTTTATCGTAATAAATCTCGTTCAACTACATCTCAAATCCAGTTTAAAAAACCCATAAAATACCCAAGCACGAATCTATCTATTCGGATATATAATTTGCGGGGAATTCTCATTTGGAACATGTCCAACACGACTGGGGATAATTTCAACGGCAATTCCGATCAACTTGTACGGAAACTAAAAAACTTTCAGTTCTTTCTACACGGAGTTGGTTCCAGTCGTGGCCTTGTGTTCTACTTAATAGCAAACTTTCTTTTGACTTGAATCAATTGATTAGATTTCAATGGTATTCAGATGAAACTAATAGGAAATCGAAGTGGGAAAAGAAGATTGTATGCTCGAGCGATAAATGATAGTCTTTTGTAGTTTAAAATGAAGAGTTTGTATATCATGAAATTTGGTTGTATCTCGTTAGAAATGTCAATTTAATTCAATCAGGCTTCATAAAATCCACTAAATGATTTCGTAATGCTCATTCATACGTTAAATTTTTTATTGACGTTCACGAATACGTAAAAGTGAGTTTCGTAAGCTTGGAGTGTTCTCTACTCTATTTTGAGGCGAAATGTACAAATACATATAGCAGAACATTGTCACCGATTTTTTTTTATGCTCAACTCTTTCTGAAGTGAAGCCTCTTCCATATACAAAACACAAAACACTACAAAACACAAAACAAAGCCCACACCAAACGTCTTTTTTTGGTTTCTACGTCCGATGTGCCGTCAAAATTTCATTCTTGTTCTTTGCATCAAACAGGTCACTAGTACGGAATTAAAAAAAAATCTCACCGCCTTTGTTCTGACCCGACACTGTTCTGCATAAGCTCTATATGTTGTTTAGACATAAAAGAGCTGATTGTTTTTCCAGTAGAACTTGCATGCGTTTCACGGTTTATTCATAAAGTTCGCTCTAGCATACACGGGTAGAACATTTACTATGCTTTTTTGTTTACAATATAAAAGCTCGAGACTTCTTGTTGGCTAATAAGAAACTTAGAAGAAGGAAATGAGAAATGCGTAAGTATAAAATTATTAAATATTAAATACGTACAGTACTACAGTCATGCCTGGACTTCTGTAGAATAAGGTAAAGGAGTGTTTTTGTACCAAAGTCATTTTAAGTTAAACCTAAAATTTCCAAGTGGATAATCCCAATAACACTCACCCGCCCCAGGAATCGATCCCTAGGTCAATTGTATGGTACAAAATATTTGTGAATCTAATAACCATTTGGCTCACTATGTGAAACGAAACCCGCTTTCGTCTTCCGATTTCTTAACTACCGGTCTAAAGAAACGCTGTCATGATGATGTAAGTGGATTTAAGGGATATTTCTCTCCACGCTTAGCAAATAGCCGCATAGAGCTGTTGCCAAATAGCAGTCGTTAAGCTGCTTGAAAATCCCTAATAGACGCGCGTGTAGTATTAATTTGGTCCGTCCATTAATGTTAGGCCAAAACTATTTAAAATAACTAGTAACACATTTAGTGGTGAAACTATGTAGTATAATGAACTAGTGAGTGAATTTAAAAATGTGTGAGGGCGACATAATCACATTAGGTATATTAGTGATAAGATTATCATACATATATAAAATTCTATTTGGATAGCACCTTACTTACCACCCACGGTTAGCATCAGAGATATTATTGTCACTTTCATGACGAACTTAATCCAAGAAGAATTTGACAAAATAAACACCGTCATTGTTTCCTTAGCCACTTTAATCAAATTAAAAAAGTTTAGCACAAAAAGGGGATTACCGTGGAGAATTTCATCGGGGACTGAGCCGCGTTGTCGAGTCATGTAGTACAATGACGAAGAGTTTCGCGCTAGAACAGTATGGACCGGGCTTAATCGAAAAATTCCTCGAGGCATACCAGGCGTACTTGCATGATTGAAGACTGTGGGTGTAGTGCCAACCTGACGGTATATTGTTGAAATTATAAGTTAGTGTACGTTAGAAGTGTTACTGATATTGCAGTAACAATTTTTCTGATCCTATCGAATCATAAACTAGATGACCACATTAAATGTAGAATTTGATTTTTAAAATAAATAATGTCTTCGGTCGCATCTCTCTACCGAACTTAGAATTTCTCAAGCAATTTCCTTCAGATGTTAAAAGACTTGTTTTCAAAACAAACTTGTCAGGGTTTTGTGTTATGAATGTTGCCAAAGATGTAATAATCTAAGTGAAAATTATTGGTACAAATTTAAAAACCTATTCGGAATTCGGATCCATCCGAGAGTAAGAGTTCTATCCGTATCTCTTCAATTTATGTTTTTCTGATATTGATCAGGAGCTAAGTTAGTTCATTTTTATTAATGATAATTTCAGTATCCAAATACAAACAAAGAATTATGTTTAATTAAAAACACGCCCTCACGATTTGTAGTTCATTCATAGCAATAGACCAATTAAGGCACCATTCTAAAAATATTTTGTTCCTTTTCCTTACCACACTGCAAGCTTTCACAAGAATTAATGGTTTTACTATTATGGCTATTGCTCAAATACTAAGGCAGCATATGGTTGAGGAATTCGATTGGAATCTGGATAGCACAATATTAGTCGGCAATTACTATCTGTCTGCGTAAACAAGATTTTCTTGGAAAAATGTTGCAAGCCAACCTGATTTTTTGTATTTCCCTCGAGTAGCAATGTGTTATTCGTCCACTAACATCTCATAACAGCGGTTTCATAATGCGATCTAATTCCAGATTCGGATGTAGGATAATTTCCGGGGGTCTGGGCCTCGCGTTTTATCCATTGTAATGATAAAAACTTAAATACCGAGTAGGTATTATTATGTGTTTGTTGCTTTATTAAATTTAAACATTTTATCTCTTTGTGACGTACAATGAAATATTTTTATGAATTTAACACACACACACACACACTCACACAATCTCACGCCTGTATTCCCCGAAGGGGTAGGCAGAGGTACATTACTGCTCCCACATTTCGCCATTTATATATTAGTCCTACGTAATAGGAGGCGAGCCTGTTTTTCGGGAACAATTCCTGACTCCGTGCTGTTACCCAGAATTTTCTAATGGAAAAAACCCAATAACACCGATCTGACCTATCGTGATTCGAACCTGGGACACCTCGTGATTTTACCGCACATATTTGTACCGCGATACCACGAGGCAGTTATGAATTTAATTAAAGGCAATAACAACAAAAAAAAAAAACATGTATCTAACTATAGCATTAATTTTATTTAATAGCCTTTCAAACCACGTTTTCTTTTCTTTTTTATCGTAGAAAATGTCTTATTGTGTTAATAAGTTGGAAAATAATACTGGCCATTACCGAGTGGCACCAAAAAAAACTAAATCTCAGTTCGTACCTGCCCGGTAGTGGTTACTGCTCAGGGCAGTTAATTGAGTTTATTATGTAAATACAAACCACATGGCTACAGCTATGCTCATCCGAGATCCCTGTCAGGGATTTTCAGCTCGTTATTACTTTAAAGGGATTTATAGTCGGCGTAATTATAGTCGCTAACCTTTAAATGGATAAGTGTGAATATCAAATGGCGGTTTATGCTCCCGTATTCGTTGCCGGGGAGCTTTTTGAATATGTAATGTTGAATACGTAAAAACAGACAATGGGCTCGTGTCCGCAATTTATAGTAGCCGTGTAAAGATAAAAACATGGTAATTTTTAACGTTACTATCAATGATATTTGATGAATTTTGTTCATAATAACAGCTTGTGTAGTTAGCTCTGAGCGCTTATGGCGATTGAAGAAATAAAGAGATTCGGGTTCGAATCCCATATCGAGCGAAGTGTTATTGGGATTTTTTAATTAAGAGATTATTAGTAGCAGTCTGGAATTTTGCCCGAAAAACGGAAAATATCACAAAGGCCGAAAAAATTGGCTAAATGTGGGTGCAGAACTGCACCTCTGCTTCCCTTAATACAGGTGTGAGTAATAGTAATTACAATCTCAATACATCAAAAATTAAAATTCAGCAAATACAGAAAAATAGATTTTCTTAAAATAAGCAAAGGCTTTAAACACCAATTGAAAAAGAAAGCCGTGCTGGCAATTCACAATGTGTTTCCTTTGGAGAGCGTAAACCAGAAACATCGACCTAAAGAGGTAATTTGCTTCGAGAAATGCAGTATTATTTGAAGCTGTAGACTTTAAAACTTCAAGAAATTGCTTTTTTCCTGTCGACATACTATTTACCCCGCGTTCCATTTACCTGCTTACCTTGTTCCTGTTTTTATAACCTTCTTTTACAATAGTGACGCTGTAGTCAGTTTGGACATCAGTATAATTGGCTTGAAAGGGGTGATACAACTGTATCACACAAAAATGACGGTAAACAATGCTGTTGCATTTTTTAACGCGAGGAAGCTGGCCGTAAGTCAAATTTGCTGCCGGACAAGATTTTTTCTAACATAAAATGCCATCAGCTCATCGATTTAATTTGAATGCGTTGTGTACCGATACACTTTCTTACTTATTTAAGTAATATCGAAAATATATACAGTAAAATAGTGATGTTTTTATCGCGTACTTATTCTTGATATTCTCATAATGATAAAGTCATCAAAGCACATCAAACACTCGTTATGTACGAACAATGACACCGAGGATCGTTTCGCGCGTTTTTTCATTTACGCAGCCATTACCGCCCGCCGCGTAGATTGCGAATGCAGTAAATGTCCTCAGAACATTTAGCGAGACAATAAAACAATAATTCATACACAATTGCACCCAAATTGCACTCTTATCGCGAATTATGGAAATAACCTCACCAAATTAACCGTCTGGCATTTTTGCTGGTAATGACGCGTTAAAACGCTCGGGGGTGTTAAATGTTATTTTGTATTTTGTTTGTAGCATTATGAACGAGCTGTCAAAATAGAATTGAGTGGTGGGAGATTGACAGTCCTGTGGCGCAGTTGACCAGCTTGCGAAACGAGAGGCCGCGGGCTCGATCTCCGCACAGATACAAATATTTGTGAATTCCACAAATATTTTTTTCGGGTTTAGGTTTGTGAGACTGAATAGTCTCTTGTAGTTTCGGATACCCACGACACATGACTTATATCCTAGTGTGGGGTCAGAACTATGTATGTGACTGTTGGGTGTATTAATTTATTTTTTATTTAGATAATCGTAGTGGTATTTTGTCTTGATGATGTCTTTGTAATGATTGAAGATTAGTATCATTAGTACAATTTAATACTGTAGGTACCATTCATGGTGCTGTTAAATTTTTAAGAATTCAAATTGCACTCAGTTGAAGCTGGGCCCCATCGCTCGTATAATGATATAATACCTAATATATCTGAACAATTTGCTATCATATTCGCTGCTCAAGCGTCAAATAAAGTTTCGAAACCACATTTTCCCACAAAACATTTTAGCCAGCGAAATTCCCGAACACCGGCGCAATTAATTATTAAACTTATAACTTAATAAAGATCTCAAAAACATAAAATTGCGGCTAGACGCGAACTGTCAAGAGCCTTAATTACGAGATATTGCCGGCGAAGTTCGCCAGGAAAAACTATCTTCAACAATAGAAACTAATTTAAGAACTTACGCTACCCGTATAATAAGCGACGCGACTGTGTTTTTGAGTTATGCTCTTAATAACTATGCTCATAGCTTTGTTTCTCATTCTTAGCGTCAACTTGTCATGTTCGTGTACAAACAGTTTGGGAGAAATTGTAATAGAGATAATTTGACTGCTCTCATAACATATTACTTAATATTGTAGTGTGTTTGTTTGTTTGAAAGCAGGGATATTTACCACTGATAAAAAATTAAAGTCGTGATGGCCTTGAGGTTTAGACACGCGGTCGAGAATCTCGACGGTCGATCACACACCTCTGACTTTTCGAAGTTATGTGTGTAATCATAAAGAATTATCACGCACTTTAACGGTGAAGGAAAACATCGCGGTGAAACCTGCACACATAAAGGTTCTTAGGAGTTTCTTAGGTGTGTAGTCTGCCAACCTGCACTAGGCCAGCGTATAGGACTAAGACATAAACCCTCTTAATTGTAGAGGAGGCCCGTGCCTAGCAGTGGGACGTATGTGGGCTGATGATGAGAAAATTAAAATACACATTCGAAGCTCCTATGTCCCGCCCTATCGCCCGCCGAAGCAATTATGGCAGACTATTCGTAACTGATTGATCCGAAAACACAATGAAACTCGTCACTGCGGCGGATTTTACATCTGATGCAGTGTGGTCGCTATCTCATGGTTAGGCATTTATTTTTTTATATTATATATTTCTTACCACAATGAGGTATAGAAAGACAAAAGACAATTATTATTTATTTTTCTTCTTCTTCATGCTTACACGTCGGTTATGATTACTCTTTATATTATCTACCTTTTTATCACGTATTAGATGTTTATAGGTGCGCTTGGGACGTCCTCAACCGACTTCACCATTTAGGTACTTCTGCACAATAAATCTCTTTCGTAATTCTGCTATCGTTCATCCTTTCAATGTGGAAAAACTATTTTAGCATCCCCCTCTCAATTTTGGTCACTACATTGACATTCAAAATAAATATATAATAATTTATGCCTTTGCGTACATATTTCACGACACAGGGGCGTGTGTGTAAAGATAATTTTACATATAATTTCCTCATCATTAATATAATAAAATTAATTTCACTAAACATTTTCCGCTCGACGAGCGTGAAATTAATTACAACAATTAACAAAATATCACGTAGCAGATTGTTGTCGCGGAATCACTTATTAACTTGAATTGCCTTGCTAACTTCCACAGAATTCCGTCAAAATTTAACGCTTCCCAGAAATGCTTTCATATTTAATTGATGGAAATGTACTTGATAAAAATGTTCACGGAATGAAAGACTTGGAATATTGATGTTTAGAATTTAGAAGAAAGACGTAAAGTATTTCTTAAAGTCTTAAATTTCTTAAAGTAAATTATGTGTATATATTATAATTTTATTATGTATTTATGATATTTGTATTTATTATCTCCGTAATAACTAGTAACAATATCTTATTTATATATTTATTTATATGTATTTATGTATGTGTGTAATGTGTATATTAAGTTTTTCGTGTATGTATGATTTTAATCGTAACTTATATTCTATATAGAGCCGCCATTTGTACCTTTCAATGTATGTTTCTTTTATGTTTTTTTTTGTGTTTAGTGTACAATAAAGTGTTAAATAAATAAATAAATATTTATGTTTTATATATTGTATTTATGTATTAGCTTTAATATCGTCTGTAGTATATTATCATAATTAAATTTACACCTACGCTTTTCATCTCTGCACCATCTAAGGTTCGATTGGAAGAGAATGCCTCAGGCATTAAGTCTACCTTTACATCATGTATGTATAAAGTGTAAATAAATAAATAAAGTCGTATGGAGAATTAAACACGTTTGACGGGTTAAATGCCATGTTGGTTTCGCGGTGTAATTGTCTTCCGTATGATTAAAAAGTCCTGGGTTAGATCTTGGTGCGAGCAAAGTGTCATAATGTTTTACCATATTAGCGAAAATGTCAGTCGCAGCGCGGAAACACATGCCTCTGAGTGTGGGCAGTTGGCGAAATGAGTGTGTAGAAATATACCTGGTCCTGCCTCTTTAGAAAAATAGGCGTAAGTTTATGTATAATGTTAAATGAAATTATAAAATATCAGCGTTCTATGCGGTCAAGCGTGGTTTCTAGGAGTTCATATACATGTTAAGAAAGTCTTGTCCAGTACTGATTTCTTTAATAAATATTTAATTACTATGGAATGCGAAATTGAGGTTTTTTTTTTTTTTTTTTTTTTTTTTAAACTGGCACGGCAAAGTGACTCCACTGTACCTGATAATATAGCGTGTGACAAGACTTTGCACTTTAACAAAATTAGGGTTGCACTCGTAGGTACTTGAAGTCAAGAAAATCAGTAGAATAATGACCTAAAGTAGGGTGAAAGTTTTTACGTGACGCAAAATCTGTTTATTGAATAAGTGGAGTTCGCGACACTCACAAGCGATAAGATTCAGAGGGCTGAGTTTCGGTACTCTCGGATTTATGGTCACCCTTACAGAATTTATGACGCCTATTTCTCTTGAATAGGACTTTAACTCTATGAATAGCTCGTTTACAAAGTTTAAAGGTTATTTGTTAAAAGGCTTTGTGCGCTTCTTGCTTTATTCCGTATCTTGTTTAATAAATATGCTGTTTCCCATTACGATAAAATTTAGGCAAATAATATACACGGTATATAAATTTATGGCATGCAGTGACGTATTCCCACGTATTCTCTGTCGTAAGAGGCGCTTCTTGAGGTGCTTGGGTTCGCTTATATGTGTTATAATGCGCCATGGGATCACTAGGTGAGCTGCCGTGGCAGTGCGCCCGAATCAAGCTGGTGGGAGTGACAGCTATAGCTATAACTTCGAGAACGGTCGAGACAAATTTCGTCTCGGTTTTGTATAAGGCGGCTGCGGAATCATTATATGCATTTCTGTCCACATACTTTGGTTAGGACCCAGAGATGTCCGAAGTTTCTGCACGCACGATTTGAAGACCGATGGCCCTGACTTACGCTAACCGCCTTCGAGAGCTGGTGGAAAGCAGAGCCAGAAATTACTTTCATTTCGATAAAAAAATGAGAGAAATTATGTATGTAATATGAATTAATTAATGAATACATATTTCAGAATGGGTCTTTTGCAGTACTCCTGTAAGGCGTGGCGGCAGGTCCTTCATCAAGGGCGAAGTTGGTGAGCGCTTGAAGGGCGCCGTCCGCGACGTTGACAAATTGCCCTACTGAACGTCGGGGGAAATTATTTAAAATACTCAGACCGTCGGATGGGACGCTAGTTCATTTGGACGGGTGCAAATTGTTCTACATAACTACATTGAAATTAAGATTGATATGTGTAGTATAATATCACTTTTAAATATAAAAGTTTGTAGATATATTTTATGTTTTTTAACGTCTGAGTTCACTTGGATAATAATTCATTCGAAGTTCGTATAAATAGACATACGTACATATTGCTCTGAGTTCACAAAAAAAAACACTTGCTGCCGTGAGAATCGGAATCTAAATCTTTACATATAAGCTCATAAACTCTAGGAACGGAATTCCTCAGATATTAAAAGGCACCTGATATGCTTGACCAATCATGGAGAGTTCTCATTAGTGCAGGTTATCTCACGATCTGCCCAGTGAGCTTTTTATGGCTTTATTTCTCGTCAGCCCTCGAGGGAGGGGCATGGCAAGCGCATGTTGAGGTCATTGGCTTTCCGTCCTATACAAAACCCTTAAGCTAGCCTACCCACTAAAACTAAATCTAGATGACCATCTTCATCATCTTCGAATTGAGGAGACCCGAACAGGTTGCTTAAGATGTTGTCTTTTACCGTTTATTCGCCTGATGTTTTATTAATTCACACATAACTTTCGCAAGTGAGAGTTGTGTGAATGAAATCACGCACCATATTTGTAAATGCTAGAAAAGGAAACCATTTATCTTTCCATATAAGTCTCATACAATTTTATCTATTTCAAAGCGCACACGATTGTGAATAAAATGTTGAATATATTTTCGCACAGCTTTGCTATGCCGATGTAATTTCCCGCTGGCTGGTGGCCTGTTAAATTGACTCTTGATATTATTCGCCAGTTTTAGATTTGAAAGGATATTCACCCGGTTTTATATTCGAATTTTTGAAATACGTGAAAGTGCTATCAGATTTTAATACTATCTTTGTGAGTATTGTAAAGGTGTTTTACAAAGGTTTTATTTGTATAGGCAGGCTAAAGAAGCTATTTGCGGGTAATAGGAATCGTTTTCGCCGGAAGAACTCCAGAGATAAATCTTGGAGCGCGGTGAAGGGGTAGATATTACTGGTAGTATGTATGCCGTAGCTCATGTCTTAGAGATGGGAATATCACCCGAGGGTTGAGATCTTGTTCCACCCTCGACACGCACAGTTACTGCGTAATTGTAACAATGAAAACCTTTAAACATTTCGTACAGCTCCTGAATTCTTCAAATTTACCGAATGAACCAAAGAATTGCGCTGTGTTAAGAAATAAGGAATATAGAACAAACGCAGAGGTCCCTCGGGTTGTTTTCCGTGTAAAAGTTCGTAATTCACGAAAGTGACATAATTTTCTCAAAACATTATCTACTTGCGGGAGTTTGGGAGGTACTTGGAAAATATGAAATAAAAAATTCCATTTGTAATTTACCTAAAAGTGGCTAATTCGTGCGAATTTAAATTGAATATTTTACAAGGAAGGAAAAATGTTACATGTGTATTCCACGTCTACTTCATTATGCGGACAGCTTGCGATCAACTCGATGTAAATTTATTTCACACAAATTTACTTATTCACGACTTACTTTTGTTAATAATGAAATACTTCGGGATTTGATGTTATTTCCTTCCGAGCTCAATTTATTTCGATTCAATTACGTAACGGGATAAGACAGAATACGATAAGTGATGAGAATACGATATTTTTATATTCTCCTGGTTTATGTCTGGTTCGCTGTTATTGTCGATTATTATGTCGTTTCTATTTAATAAAAACCTCAGAAGTATTGCTATAAAACCTTTGTTAAGTCGTTATTACAAATAATAAAAAACGTTTTGGTAAAAATAACATGAAACATTTTTGATAATCATAAATTTATTTATCAAGCATTGCAACACAGCTATGTACCTTCAATAAAATTAAGTTACAAATGATATAATATCATATAAGTACTAGTAAAATCATAATGATCAAATCATATACATACGTCCCACTGCTGGGCATGGAACTCCTCTACAATTGAGATGGTTTAGGCCTTAGTCCACCATGCTGGCCTATTGCGGGTGTGCGGTCTACACACCTTAGAGATCCCTAAGAACTTTTAGATGTGCAGGTTTCATCATGATGTTTTCCTTCACGGGTTTGCATCCGCGGCCGTCGAGATTCTCGATCGCGTGCCTAAACCTCGAGGCCATCATGACTAATAGAATTACTTTATACTTATCGCTTAATTATCACTAATATACATATTGTAAGAAACACCATCCAGAAATGATACCACAAACTTGTAATTACTTCCTTTACTTTTGATACACAATCACTCGATTATTATACTGTGTAAACGTCATAAACTTTTCAACACAATCATCAGTTTGGAATCTTACAAACGTTCGGTACCGAATATCTTCCAATCTGTCAGTGTCGCCCATATTTATAGCCTCCTTCCACCAATTCCCCACTTTAAAACCCCATTTTTGTTATTTTTATACCCACATTTTATTAATATTTACACAAAATAATAAACTTTATAAATGTAACCTTACAATATTGTATACTGTATGATATAGTATACAAAAAAGGATTAAAGTTAATTAAGGCATGTTTCCTTTGTTCATAATAAACGTTTTTAATTACCATCAAGGCATATTGTAGAGGTTGTATGTAACGGTAGTTTCGCACACACGTATGGCCAATTTGTTGGCATTCAAGCCGTCAGCGGGTCAGGGGTGGGTCGAATTAATCACATTGCTTTGTGAAGGTTGCTCTTAAGTCTAATTTACATGACAAGGGCTACGTGGGTCAGTGTGATAAAGCCTGGCTAGTTTGATTTGAACCTTGAAATTTTGCTTTTAGTTTTTTTGTGGGGTATTTTTGTATTGTTTTTTTTTATTACTCTGTAGTCTGTTTTAGATTTAAAATAAGTACAATTTATCTATTTTCTGTTCGAATATAAAGAATATCACCCTGCTTGTGACTGTGTCTTCGTTTATCGAATGTTCCTGCGCAATTTTTTTTCAAAGGTTGTGTTTATATTTTATTTACTTTTTGCTTCAAGTTAATTAATAAGTAGTTAGACACAACAGAAGGGAATATTAAGCGGAAAACAATATTCGTTTGTTATCATTATTATTGTTTTTAAATTTAGAAACCCAGTATTGTGAAGCGTATGTAGTAGTTTGTTGTAATGTAGTAGAATCAGTGAATTGTGTATTTTAATGCACGTTATAATAATATAATAATTGAAAACAACAAATAAACATTATATCGCGAGTGCATTATAAAGACATTATTCAAATTACCAATTTATATTTACACGTTATGTTTAATACTACGGCGGTTAATACAAGTAATTGATTAAAACCTTTCATTTCAAAACCACGACATTTACTTTAGACTCGTTGTCTAGAAATATGCCCGAAAACCGGCAATAGGATCACCTTCTATAAGGACTGATTCTAGTGAAATGTGGGTGCAGAAATGTACCCACTCCTCCGGGGATTACAGGCGCGAGGTTATACAGGGTGTATTCAGACTGTGATCGCAAACTAAGGCAAGTAATAGCTGAAGTAATTACAAACCCCCTGGCATTAAAGAAAATTCCGATAAAAAATAAAAATTTTGTAGTTTTCTTAACAACCACAGGTATAAAATGTACGTGGTTGTTAGGAAAACGTCATTTTTTTTTTTTTTGTCGGGATTTTCTATAACGCCAGAGGGTTTGTTATCACCTGAGCTATAACTTGCCTTAGTTTCCGATCATTTATATTATTCAAATAATGTAAAGAGTTCTAAATATTTTTAAAAAGAAATCATACCGTAAATAATGCTTAACTTAATAAAATCTGTTACATTTCGTCTGAATGAAGTAATGAGAAAACAGCTAATACACCATTGGTGTGACACTAGCAAGAATTCGGTAGCGCTATAACTTTTTTAAAGTTCCGTAATAAAACTGCGGAGTCCGCTCGGTCCGCTTTCATTTCCTGTCGCGTTTATACAGAGCGACTGCATCTCGGTTTCTCTTGGAAATCTTACGTTTTCGCTATTATTACTATACCATTACATTAATATGACTATATGCTTACTATATACATAGTATTATGATCATATCAGCCAGTATTCTCTTCTGCTTGGCACGGGCTTTTTCTACTAAAGAGAGAGATTGGGGATTTAGCCCATTACGCCGCGCTGGCCAAGTACGGATTGGTAAACTTCACATCTTTAAGCTAATCCTTATATCTGCTAGATATACAGAACCCCGTCACAGAAGAGTCAGTCAGTCACAGTTCAGTCCGGAAGGTCGCGGTTCGTCGCTGGATGCAGGCTGCCTCCAACATGCCACTATGGAAGTCATTGGGGGAGGCCTATGTAAGTTGTTTTCTGTAGTGTTTTCTTTTAAAATGTACAATAAATTGTTTTATCTATATATATATTTGTTAATCTTAAAAAAAAATATCTTGTAGTGGGAATCGTATTTATTACTGTCTTTTTTATTCATAGTCTGCTTTCACTGATTTTTTTTCTAAATATACTTTACATCGTGATAAAACGTAAATGCCACAACACCAATTACCAGTGGATCGGGTAACGCACATGATAATGAATCCGAAATCCAGTGGACGCACCGACAACTCGTTAGTGGGGAGCCTCCAGGGAAGGGAATTTGTTCCAGCCGGGATTAAAGCACACCGGCTATTAATTAACATAATAATTATCCTATGGATATGGAATTTTGCATTAGCGATCTGTTTTGAAATTGTATTTCGATTATCGATATCAAATATTGGGAATGTTAAACTAAAAGTGTTTTAGGAAGCCTAAAATGATTTCTTTTCTCTGATTTGCATCGAATCCATAATCTATGTCAATTTCATCCTATAAAACGTTTTCTTACTATGTATAAGAATAAGACGGCATAAGAATGCCGTCCGATCAAATTATAATAAAGTAAAATATTCAAAGCACACATCAATTCCATACTCTATAAATTCTTCTAGCATCAAACATGAGATCACATTCAAAGCAAATATTCGCTTTGCATTTATGTTGCTGTATTTTGTAATAATTTGCTGCACACCTAAAAGTTTTTAGGAAATTCTTAGGTCCGCGAACCAATACTAGGCCAGCGTGGTGGAAGGCTTAAACCCTCTGAGTTGTAGAAGAGGTCCGTGCCCAGCAATGAGACGTATAAGGGCTGAAGAATTATAATTTGACAAAAACGTATTAAGTAACTAGTCATTGGTTAACTTATGAGTTTTTTGTCTTGATCCGGCTAACGATCTATAACGTTACAGGACCAAATATTACTCTGTCAGGCAAGACGTAATTCTACTTTTCTCATTACTGGTCTCATTTTAAGAGACCACGAGTATTTAAGAAGATGTTTTTATTCTGTAGATTTCTAATCTTTTTGCAAGTTCTTTCTCCAATATAATCTTCTAGTACATTAGTAAATAAAATGAAATTTTTTAAAGGTGTCATAGCTTGTTTCAGTGTTAGTAAAACTGGACAGATGCTGTTTCGTTTAATTATTTTCTAATACAAAAAAAATTGCTTAGATTGAGTGCTCGTGATAATTTAATCAAGACCAGGTTGTTTCCAGCTATTGACAACAATTTTCTAATTAAATTCTCAAGCATGTTTGTGAAAAACAGCGCCACTACTGCTTTCAGTTTCGTTTCATATAATTTTCTTGTAAAACCGAGGATATTCCTATTTTATAGTTTTGATAAATAAGGACTAAGTGGGTTTCACTTTGAGGGTTCAAGCCGTTAAAATGCTTTTAGCCGGCGCATCGCCACACAAACGCTTCGCCAGAGATCTCAATGGAATTCCGCTCTAAAATCTTCAAGAATCCGGCTACGTACCATGCCATAAATATTAAAGACGCGCGATTTATTTTATTTACGTGGAAAATGTAGTATCGGGCTTCCAAAATTCGTCGGTCAACGAAGCTTGTTGGTATTTACGTAATAAATTCATCGTCTAGGGAGCAACGACGGTGAAATATTTTTGAACGCTCTAGATTCTAAATGCTGCATTTGTCAGCTTTCATGGAAGAGCCAAGCTTATTTAGATTAGTGCGGAGTTATTCTACGTATTAACTGTGACCTGCACACGCTGGAAATTCTAAGCCAACTGCAGCTGCCATTTCTACAGAACTGTTGCTGAAAATAATGTTGTTTTATACAGTTGAATGTTGCTTTGTTTCATACGGACAGGAGTGCTTCTTTGTGTTGATTAATGAAAGTTAATAGTTATTTTTTTGTCTGTCGATCCTGTATTTGAATCATTTGATCATTCATCATTGATCTCATATTTTTAGTAAAAAAATATTACTTTGATGAAGTTCAAAAGGACAATATTGTCGTTCAATGTACATTGTCAATTGTTATAATCTTGATAGCAAAAGAAGACATTTAAAGCCAATTAAAAAGAATGTAGAACAATCGATAGCGATGGTCCCTTATTCATAGATCAGGGATGAAACATCTTTTCACTGTACAGGGAGGTACCAAACAGTACACAAAAGTCCAACACAGATAAAAATCTTTCAACTTTAATGCTGAATACTTAACCTAACATAGAAATGTAAGAGATTATAAGACTAAGTATTTCAACCATAAAATTCTGCAAGGTCTGAAAACCCCATTAGGTTAGTTTGTACCCGATAATCGCATTAATTTAACTGGCTAACGGGTTGTGCAGGTAAAGTGGGCCCCTGGAAATTGTCACTGAAAGCCAATCAGCGCGGATTGGCAAACTGCTGAATAATCACCGTACGGGTTAGCGCACACGGCCCACGCGTGCCTCGAATGTAAAAAGCGGGAAGATTACTTCCGATAGTGAACACTCGGCTGCTGTTCAAATTTTAATGTACTTTTACATCGTATTTGATATGGCTTAACGCTTTTCGGCGGTCGCAGGTTCAAACCCCTGGCACACACCTCTGACTTTTCGAAGTTATGTGTGTATTCACAATGAATTATCACTTGCTTTAACGGTGATGGAAAACATCGTGATAAAACCTGCACACCTAAAATTTCTTAGGAATTTCCGTAGTCCGCCAACCCGCACTAGGCCAGCGTGGTGGACTAAGGCCTAAACCCTCTCAGTTGTAGAGGAGGCCCGTGCCCAGCAGTGGGACGTGTTTGGGCTGATGATGACTAACGCTTTTCAATCTTTGACAATAGTATGTTTGTAGTTTGTTATTTTTGTATCAAAACATTTCCTATTATTGTCTTATAAAAGAATTTTATATATGTTGTATATCGACACAGTCCTAACACCACACTTTATAGTGAGGTTACTGTGATGTTGATTGGCAAAACACCCTTTTGGGATGGGATGGGATAGGATGATCGTAGAACCATCCCAAAACTAGTCTTATCCTCTATGCACCCTTTATTTAGATCGAATATACACAGGCCGACCCCCAACGCAACATATTTGTATTTTGTACGTGTGAATATGCGGCGCCCATTTCTGTAACAATTTGGTAACAACCTATAAGCAACTTCAACAACTGAGGTGTAAAACTAATTTATTACGGTTATTCCATTAGCTATTGCATTTCCAGCCAGCTTTTACCAATATACTTTGCCGGCTGCGGATTCTCTTCAAATTCGCACGGAGCACCTATTTAGATTCACATTTGATGGAGAGCTCATCGAAAACGACTTCCACTGTGATTTCAATTGAATCTCTGACGAGAGTGGCATCACCGTAACGCGGGAATTAGAGTGAACGAAATCTACTAACAAAACCAATAGTTAAAATGATTCTAGTTTTGGTGTTGGGAGAATGTAAGCCATTTTTGTGTGAACAAATTTTGTCATCACGTTATGTACGAATTTTTACATACATACACACTCACGGCTATATCCCCGAAAGCTTGGGGATACCTATACCTATAGGAGTTTTCTACAACTACGTTTCGCCAGTTCTGTTTTACTTCCACGTAATAGGACGTTAGTCTTTTTTCTGCTTTCGGGCCCATTTCCAGACTTAGTGTTGCATTTTTTTAAATTGTTTAAATGGAAATTTTATTACAAAAAATGCGTGTATCCTAATGTCTTGGTAATAGAGCAATGAAAATCCGACAAATACTATTTTTATAATTTTTCAAAATTATTTTTTTATTATCACGATTGACACGCTTAAACTGGATATAATTTATTTATATGCTTTTTTATTTTGAATTAATTTATTCTGCATTTGTCTTCATTTATGAGTCATAAAGCGTGGGCCTAAGTAGTTTTTAAGTAATAATTTTTTTGTCACTAACTGTAACCTATGTCCAAAACTGTTAGTAATATGGACTTTCGTACTCAATAAAATATTAAATTATATAAGCTATCTAATCTAATAAGGCATGAAGGACACGTTTCCTATGATGAATTTACTTTCATTTTGATAAATAACAAAAGCTGTCGCCCACGCGTACGTGACCATTTTGACAACAACCAAACAAACTTATTCAAATATATTAAAGACACGATATTTCTGCTAAAATAAAACAACGACGTCGGCAGCACTGGTACTTGGTAGCAATAAAAGGCGAAAAGCCCCAACAGGCGGCGGTAAATCTTATTTGCAAGGAACTTGTTTTGCTTCGAATGGATGGAAGTTTAAATGATCTTGCGTTTTGTAAATAATTGTTCAGTTATTTTTTTGCACCAGTTTTCCGCGCCAACGGATTGTTGTTTTAACAGCTCCTTTAAAATTCGTTAGTTACTTAGGGATGGCAACATAAATATTTGTTGTTTCTTTCTACCCTTCCTTTCCAAGCCGCTGTAGTTACACGATTTTATTATTAGATATTTTACACGCCTTATTACAAAACGAAAACCTATAGCAAGCTCTATTATACCTACTATAAATCCATACTATAATCTAACGAAAAACAAAGTGAGCACTTTTGCCCATTTATTTTGCTTGGCGTGTGTGATAGGAAGTGAAGTGGAAGGATAGTGTAGGAAGACTATGACTGTCTTTGCTAGTGCCAATGTTACAACATACTGTCTAATTTAATTCGCTGTTTATCGACAAAGATAAGTGTAAGCCCTTCTCTAAAATTCCATGTATCCGTATAATAACATTCAACAAATAATATTCCTGGAAAACGTAAAAGTCAACAGTAAGAATTTCTCTCTCATATATCATACTACTTTACATTTTCAATTAAAAAGAGGTCCGAAAAATTTGTATAATTCAAACTACATTTGTTTAACAAAATATAGCTGGCTATTATAGGGAGAAGGGAGCACCAACATTTAGGTACGTACTACATACAGTACCCTTTCCGGGATTATATCTTTTACGGCTAGGGTTAACTGTATTCGCTCGGAGATCACGTATTTTATGTGCGAGTTACAAGAACTTTTGGTATTTACGCGTTCATCCGAAGGGTTAAATATAGTTTAGTCTATTGTACGCACCGCCACAGTAAATTTGTTAGTAGTACAGAAGCTTTCAAATGTGTGAGTGCGTTAATTATACAGTCAGAGTAAGGTGAACTGGCCATCTTTTTAAGGTCTCGTTCCCTAAAGTGATAAATGACACAGAATTAATCACATTTACAAAATCATGAGGTAAGTATTAATTTTACTGGTTATTATTAATAATAAACATAGTAATCACATTTACCATAACATACGTATAT
This sequence comes from Hemaris fuciformis, assembly GCA_907164795.1. Lineage (NCBI taxonomy): Eukaryota > Metazoa > Arthropoda > Insecta > Lepidoptera > Sphingidae > Hemaris > Hemaris fuciformis. Next base: position 12,498,997 of record OU015438.1, on the reverse strand, counting down.
ATAACATTATATATACAGGGTTACAGGTAAAGTCGTCCTATATCCGTTAAAGGCGTGTAGTTTACATCGTTTCTGACTGATTTGGCTACGAGACACACTATCCTAAATCTAACCGTTTTCGAGATATTTGAATTTAATAGTTTTTTCCAAAAAACTCCCGATTTTCGGCTATCAGCTTAGATTATGAAATGTGTAAGTATTATTGTTACTATTATTTGATTTTTACATGTAAAATAAGATGGTTTATGACTTCAATAACCAAAATTGTACATAAAATGAATAAATAAGTCGCAGTAGACGATTAAAACTTAAAAACTTAAACAAACATTTAGAAAGTTTATTTTTCTCGAAAGGATATCAAAAAATATTATTATGGCACCTGCTTTGCAGATGTGCCTAAAAATATCTACGTTTCATATATCGCTATCCAACGAGGTACAACAATCCAGGGTTTTATTAATAGTTTGTAGAAAAATCTTAGTTTCATAGGCTAAAGGGAGGCAAAAATAAACTAAATAAAACAATCGGTGAGTGCAAGTACTAAGTTTATTAAACTTTCCAGTTCTCACAAAACATCTTAGTATAAATTTTATGTTCACCATTTTGCCTCATAAGCAGTGATGGCCTCAAAGTTTAGGCGTGCGGTCGAGAATCTCGGCGGTAGCGGGTTCAAACCCCAGACACACACCTCTGAATTTTTAAAGTTGGACTTCTATGAAAGTACCGCCACTGTTTTCATCGTTATCATCATCATCAGCCCATATACATACATACATACAACCCAATGCTGGGCACGTGCCTCCTCTACAACTCAGATGTAACTGTATTCACAATAAATTATCACATGCTTTAACGGTGAAGGAAAACATCGTGATGAAACCTACTCATCTAAAAGCTCTAAGAAATTTCTTAGGTGTGTAGTCCGCCAACCTGCACTAGGCCAGCGTGGTGGACTAAGGCCTTAACCCTCTCAATAGTAGAGGAGGCCTGTGCCCAGCAGTGGGATGTATATGGGGTGATGATGATGATGTCTGCGTCTGTTTTGCACAAATCTTCGCACTCTGTTACGAAGTCCACTTTTTACGACAGCAGTAGTCATTCCTTCTCATTTTACTTATCGCCGCATTAATTATCCTGTCTCTAAATACTTCAACTTTGCCTCCCCTATAGCCTATGAAACTAAGATTTTCCTACAAACTATTAATCAAACCCTGGATTGTTGCACCTCGTTGGATAGCTTAGAAAACGTAGATATTTTTATGCACATCTGCAAAGCAGGTGCCATAATAATATTCTTTGATATCCTTTCTAGAAAAATAAACTTTCAAAATGTTTGTTAATGTTTTTAAGTTTTAATCGTCTACAGCGACTTATTTATTAATTTTATGTACAATTTTGGTTATTGAGGTTATAAAGCATCTTATTTTACATGTAAAAATCAAATAGTAGTAATAATAAGACTTACAAATTTCAAAATATATAAGCTGATAGCCGAAAATCGGGAGTTTTTTTGGAAAAAAACTATTATATTCAAATATCTCGAATACGATTAGATTTAGGATAGGGTGTCTCATAGTGGAATCAGTCAGAAACGATGTAAACTACACGCCCTTAACGGATATAGGACGACTTTACCTGTAACCCTGTATATATATCAATAAATTGTTATCGGTTCTTGATGTATGCCAAATTTCGAGTTAATCCGACGTTTTAAAATGGTCAAAATCATATTCAAAGTTTCCGTTACATACTAACATACATACGTATAAAGCTAATAAAAGCGTATATCTTTTCAGATATCAAAGATGAGGTGGAATTTTGTTTGTCCACTATGTTGCGCTACTTTCCGTTTGTTGTCTGTAAAGACTGGTCACGAGGCGTGCACTTTTAGTTGGAGTACATCCAGCGTGCAATTAGCGTCGCTTGCACTGCCCACTGGCTTGTTAACACTTGTCATTCAAATACAATGAGGCTTTTTCATGGGACACGAATTCCGCACGAATTGTTCTGTCAGCAATTCGCTTTAGCGCTAGTTAGCAGTAACCGGTTTTAATTGTTTTGCTAAATAATTAAAAGTGGTTGTTGAAGAGTTTGTTAGCGTGTTACTGTGGTAAAAACTAAATGGATGTTTTGAGACTTTCATGGTACATATCGAAAATGGTTTTTATGTAACAATTATAATCGACAACCTCGTGGTCTTGCGGGACAATTCCATGCCGAACGATCTAGAAGTCCCAGGTTTTATTCCGGGGTCGGGCTAGGTGTTATTTAGTTATTCCATTTGGAAATTCTCCAGTAGCAACACGGAGTTTAGGAATGTGCGCGAAGAAAGCAATAGGCTCGTCCTATTTTACTTGTTTTGGTTTGGAAAAGTCTAGCAAAAGATGGTTGTAAAAATATACGTTTTTGCCTTAGGGGTCCTGTACGTATGTATGTTTGTATGAAGCAGTGGCGGTACTTCCATGTTCCATGGAAGCCCAAAAGCCCAGGTCACCTTACAATTTTAATACAATTTTAATAATAATCATTGTGCACTAAATCTCTATTTAACAAAAGTAAATTGACATAATAATGAGAATATCCTGACCCCACAATAAACAATTATTAACTAGACATTACAAATTAACGTGTAACGCTTTTGGGCTTCTATGGAAGTACCGCCACAGGTATGAAGGTATCTATGGTCTCCGTTAGAAACAAGCGATAGTAGCGTCATCACATTACGTGACAATTGTAACCAAGCCCAATGAGTTTTTTTATAATGATGACTAATTGAAAGCGGTGGCATCACTGTGGCCTTCATTATAAAGGGTGAGGCGGCCTTCACGACGTTTACACCGCACGACATGTCGTAACGATATCGTTTAGATAAGCGAACACGTGCCTATCTCCCATCTTGATTTGTGGCTTCTATTTCGGTTACAACTTTGTACTGAGATGAGGTATTTTGGAGGCTTACGGTAGAAAGAAAAATGTTTAGGGGGTATATAAATATAGAATTTACTGTTTATATGATTAATTGAAGTTTTATTTTAAGATCGACCGTTTGACTACAATAATAATAGAATTAATAAAGTTACCAATATATTTTTACTAATTCTTTTTCGGCAACGTCAATTTGAGAATTAAATGTCGCGTGCGATATATAACTCCCGGGTTCAATTTTTGTTCGGTTCGGCCAAAGTGTTATACACAAAAAAGTTAAATTCTCTACCTTCTGCTTTTGAACCTGGTATTTAAGTGCCTTTGGTTCTTGTTTCAGAAAACCTGTGTTAACATGTAGAGTTTTAAATATATTTTTTCTTACAGGAGCTTTAAATTCCTTGCATTATTACTCTTCCAAAATACTCTTTGATTCACGTTATCGAGTGTTCGATTATTTTTAAAGGTCTTTTATTATATATTTAACAGTCCATGTAATTCCAATGAGGAAAAACAACGGGGTGCCTAATAAAGATTATCTTCGTGGCAATTGTATAAAGAGCGTTCCAATGGTTATTGTTGCGGCATTAACTAACTTCCGTAAACTTTGTAAACAAACACAGAATCGCACTCTCAATGAAAGAGGAACCTTAATAAGAAAAACAAATAGCACTCGCGACAACACAAAAAACATAAAATGTTGTGTTTTATTTGACGGTTAAGTATCCTTAGCAATAAGCTATATTAAAATAAGTAGCGGATGGATAAGGGCTGCTCAAGACAGGGATGGTTGGCGCCTACTTGGGGAGGCCTTCGTTCAGCAGTGGACGGCGATAGGCTGAGAAAAAAAGTATCCTTATCCTATTATAATTTCAACTTAACCTCCATATATACATATAGTTATGTATGCTAGTATTCAGAGGTGTATTTCTGCACCTACATTTCGGCAACTATGTTTTCCTCCCACGTAATAGTAGGACCCTAATGCCGTTTTTGGGGCACAATTACAGACCCATGCTGCTACTGAGAATTTCCTAATGGAAAACCCAATAACACTGCCCAACCCGGGAATCGAACCCGGGACATCTAGTTCGCACGGCACATACTTGTGCCGCGATACCAAGAGGCAGTCGATATATGAGTGCGTCGTACTTAAAGATTTTTGGTTTGTAGCATCGAATTTAAGTTGTGTACTGCATACTAACTTACGTCTATAGCTTTAACACATAGTAACAGTAAAATAATTTTTTTTCTATATTTCTGCGTATGTATGGTGGTTCATGTAAAGATAAAAACGAAGATCGAAGACGAAGAAGTAACGTAGATCTTTGGTAAACTCACTCAGCTATAGCTAAGTTTGCCTTGTCAATTTTCTATGATATATGTAGATATAGCTTGAAATAAAATCAAATATTCCTTATGTTTTGTACACTATTCATTTTTAGCGTATTAATATGAATTGATCAAAGCGAGACCAGAATAATTTTGGGTAGCAACAACTGTTTTTGTAGCAATTTCCTGTCTTTAACTACACCATACGATATGTTTTTAAAAGTTCTACGATGTTTTCACAAGTTTCACAGTTTCCCTTACCAATATCCGCTAATTTGAATAATATTTAAAGAATTTCAAATTTACTATATTGTATAAAGGTGTAATGCGACTGATTTAAAAAACTCCTAATAACTGTAAATAACGGTAACACGACGTGACACGTTATCTTCACAGCGTGCGCCTCGGGCGCGTTCATCCGCGTGTGATACGAATGGAAATGGTTTTGTCGCTTTTATTTTGTCTCAGTAGACACAGTTACTTAGATTATTAATGCTTTGACAGCCCCGTGGCGCAGATGGCTAGACACCATCTTGCGAAATGAGAGGCCGCGGGTTCGATCCCCGCACCGAGACAAATGTTTGTGTGATCCACAAATATTTGTTTCGGGTCTGGGTGTTTGTGAGACCGAAAAGTCTCTCATAGTTTCTGATACCCACGACACAAGACTCGTATCTTAATGTGGGGTCAGAACTATGTATGTGACTGTTGGGTGTATTTTTTTTTTTTTTGAGCACGGATGCTAATGAACTGCGCAATGAAATGAATTGAACCAGTGGCGGTTCCATAGAAGCCCAAAAGCCCAGATTGCCTTATAAAATACCGAATAATAATATTAAAGCTTTAAATCTTTATTTAACAAAAGCAATTTGACATATAAATGAGAATATTCTGACCCCACAATAAACAATTATAAACTAGAAATTACATAATTAACGAGTAACGCTTTTGGGCTTCTATAAAAGTACCGCCACTGAATTGTACCTATGTAGGCACTCTTTACTATGTGGCTCGAAACACTGATGGGTTTGCGTTGAAATTCGGCACGCAGACAATTATTATGAAGTTATCTAGGTTTGATTTTGCAAATTTCACCCCGAAAGGTAACAATTGGAGGGTGAAAGTTTATATGTTCAAAACCCGGAGCTCTTAAAATGTGAAATTATTTATTTGGATTCAATCGATTATCAGTTGGTAATCACTATATTTTCACCACTTATCACTTGGACAAAGGTTCAAATAAAAGGCACACAGCGGCCTCTACTAAATAATTTGAGGAATCTTAATGTACGTACTGAACGGCAATTGATATAACGCAACAAACTGTTTATTTTGAATCCCCAAACGACTTGTGTTTGTAGCTGGTCAAAGATCTGATAGTGCATTGGTATGGCACTAGACCGCTCATTGAGCATTTTTCGGTATTTATCCAAAATACAGAATTTATTGTTATTTATTGTAAAGTTGACGAAATCATCCTAGGCCAGTTACCCATACGATAACAGATGGTTAAACATTATAATAATCTGTTATCATATAGATCACCCTTTACATAGATAACTACTACTGTATATTTGACAGCCCCGTGGCGCAGTTGAATAGAAACCAGCTTGCAAAACGAGAGGCCGCGGGTTCGATCCCCGAACCGAGGCAAATGTTTGTGTGATCCACAAATATTTATTTCGGGACTGGGTGTTTGTGAGACCGAAAAGTCTCTCGTAGTTTCTGATACCCACGACACAAGACGCGTATCTTAATGTGGGGTGAGAACTATGTATGTGACTGTTCGGTGTGTTTATTATTATTATTATTTATAATATTACAGTGGTTAAATTGAGAAAACTAAACATAAAGAGTAGTCTCCCAAAGCATTGTCGAGTCGGGTTGTGTAAAGGTGCCCGCGGGAATTCACCTAATAGTGTCATGTTACCGCACCATTACTCAGTGCAAACATTTTTAGCGAAACTGAAAATATGAGCGGAGTGTAATTTATTGTACATAATGTACAGGTAAACGTGGCCATGATGAAGACACGATTTCATTTTAGTTTGCTTTTTTCCATGTTCCATCAAAATATCATTAAAAATATGTAGTTTTACCAGGTGTGTTGAAGTTCCACGTGCTGTATCCCTATTGCTGTTGTTCGGGTAATTTCCATAAATTATACCGCAACTGAGAATTTCATAATTTGTATACATTCAAGTTTGGGTCTCGGAAGAAGTAGGTAGTCGTGTTTCAAAACCCACTTTGACTGGAGAAATCTCGATTCCACGCGCCACATTATGGCACGGACCAATGAATCATTAAAAAAAAAAATGCTGAATAAAGCTCGCTATTCCTGGTAGTGATAAACATTATAAGTTCCTTGATCCTCGAAATATTATTTCAATAGACGGCTGTCCGCTCCGTGGCGCAGTTGGCTAGACACCCGCTTGCGAAACGAGAGGCCGCGGGTTCGATCCCCGCACCGAGACAAATGTTTGTGTGATCCACAAATATTTGTTTCGGGTCTGGGTGTTTGTGAGACCGAAAAGTCTCTCGTAGTTTCTGATACCCACGACACAAGACTCGTATCTTAATGTGGGGTCAGAACTATGTATGTGACTGTTGGGTGTATTATTATTATATTATTCATTACCAAAATCGTAGCAATTTATTCCAAATCAAATCAGCATTTTCTATTACATGGAGTATTAAATTCCGAAACGAAGCTTCAATGACCAAAGTCAAGAGACTTAAATTAATTCCGAGGATCGGATCATGCGTTGAATAATTAATTCTGAGATGTAAAGTTGAGTTCTGAATGTGGCCATTAGCCGAGGATATCATAGTATAGGGCTAAAGTTAATAGTTTCAGTAAGCGTGTCGTTAAACTGGCCGGATGAGCATAAAACGAGAAGATGGCGTTTCTCTTTAAATAGACTAGGAAAGGAATAAACTCAACTGCTAGGTGTAAGCACTTAGTACTTATCGATATATGACTGCATACATACATACGTTCACGCTTGTAATCACTGAAGGGTTAGGCAGAAGTGCATTTCTGCACCCAAACTTCGCCAATTGTGTTTTCGTCCCACGTAGTAGGGGGCGAACCTATTGCCGTTTTCGAGCACAATTCCAGACTTCGTGCTGCTACTGAGAATTTTCTAATAGAAAAACTCACTAACACATCGCCCGACCAGGAAATCGAAACCGGGACATCTAGATCGCACGGCACATAATTGTGCCGCGAGACCAAGAGGCAGCCGATATATGAGTGCGTCGTATTTAAAGTCTTTTTGGTTTGTAGCATAGAATAGTTGTGCACTGCATACAAACTTATAAAATGGTAGACTGAGGTGCACTTTTGCACCCACATTTTGCTAAATGTGTTTTAAATTCCACGTAATAGTAGCAGTAAGCACCCCTTGATGCGTGAGACTTAAACACGGGGAGCCAAACATGCGGCATATGTGTGTACTGTGTATGGTTGAGAAGCGTTACACATGCAGGTAATTAATTAATTGTAATCAGAAACAAACCATCGCAAACGCTATACGAGCTCCGTACAACTTGCAATTGGACGTTGCTCCAGCTGCAAGTTGTTCCAGAAGTTCGGTATAGGGTCGGGTTCCAACAGTAGGTACTAGAATGTGTTTAAAAGTCTAGGGATTGAGCGATGTGGCAGTTTAGTTCGGACAATAATATCGCCGCGTGTGAGGACTGTAAACGGCAGGCATGAATTTATTCAATAATTCACAGGCTTTTTGCAAGCTATCGATATTCATGACCTGTATGTACTAGGATGGAGTGCAAGCGGGAATCTTAAGAGAAAGTCCTTAAAGAACTCGGAAAGTCTTCAAATTCTTATACTCACGAAGACATTATAAACTGTTGATTACGATGAAACTATAATGAGAGAGCGTTCATAATTTTGGATAAAATATACTTTTAGCATTCTCTCTTATCCAGTACTCTCACTCTCCTGTTTGGCTAGCTAAATATTTGAATACTATGTTAAATGTGACTCTGGTAATTTAAATCTGCAACATTTCCCGATTCCGGGTCGGCATTTTTACACCCACATTACACCAGGTATGATTGGATTTAAATCATACCTGGTGAAATGTTGGTGGTGCCGATTTTCAGCGTCATTGACAGATTCCGTGTTAATTAATATCAATTCTCTTAATTAGTAGAGATTGCCTCGTGGTCTCGCGGTACAAGTATGTGCCGTGGGATCTAGAGGTCCTGGGTTCGATTCCCGGGTCGGGCAAAGTGTTATTGGGTTTTTCCATTAGGAAATTCTCAGTAACAGCACGGAGTCTGGAAATGTGCCCGAAAAACGGCAATAGGCTCGCCCCCTATTACGTGGGACTGATACTTACCTGGCGAAATGTGGGTGCAGAAATGCACCTCTGCCTACCCCTTCGGGGAATACAGGCGTGAGTTTATGTATGTATGTAGTAGAGATTCCTAACGGAAAACCCAACACCTAACTCGGCTTGGGAATCGAACTCAGGGTATGAAAATCGCATGGCAGTTTGAAAATGTACCCCGACTACTCTGAAAATTTGGGTTATATTCAACTACCTTCCACTTTCCAGGAACCATGGCGTGACTGTGCGTATGTGATTCTAGTTCGTTTACGCTGACAGTGGGCAGTACGTCCTTATTTCACAAAGCCTATTTTGTGAGCCGCCTTCAAATGATATTCAAAAAATAAATGGATTAGGTATTTGTTTTATTCCTTCCTTACCTACTGAAATTTATATATTTTTTAATATCGTATTCTAAAGTCGCCTTGTTGATATTGAATTTGCACTGAGTATCGTTTTATTTACCTGAAACAAGGAAAATGGTTTCTATATAAATCATAAATAATATTATTGGTGGGATGTTAGTAAAAAAGAGTTACATATAATTAATTACACTGGCAAACCGACTGAGTTATAGGGCGAGATTCTATAAAAAGCGTTGCGTTCCATCCATTTCAAACCTTAAGTAGAGTAAGAATTATTATATATCTGTTTCATTTATTCATCATCATTTTACGTCATAATACATAAATTAAAAGGCACACGACATCCAATGCTGGTCATAGGCAGCCGTTAAAAATTGCAGACCAACCTATTGGAAGCGATCATGTAGGCCATTTTCAAGTTATTCCAAAGTACACACATGACCTATAAACAACTAAGTCCTACAAAGCATATAAATTCTGTTCATACTCTTTCACTTTAACATAAAAAATCAACTAACAGACAAATTGCTTGTCTTGCTCAAAAATTTAAATTACAACAATATTTTCACTCTAAATTCCTGCATCATAAACAGTAAAACGGTCTACGCAAGCCATTGCTGTAAAAAATGGGAAATTAAAAACATTAACGTAAGCAAATTTTCCGCTCTCGGCCATAAAACAATTTGAAAGGATATTTAGCAGGCCACAGAGCGTGCGAGCGGCCTACCAGCTCTCTGGATGGGAGCCAACCACACCTGCATACCGCAGCATCTCGTAACTTGGTGGGTAAGGTTATGGAGTGGCATCTTGCGGTCCCTAGGGATTAATTTAGCTAGCTGGCTCTGTAGTTGAAAGATTAAGAGACTACGGACATTCTTAAAGCTGCATTTTATCAACTATTTTATTTTTATAAATACAATATATGTTATATACAAAAGAAGCGGACCACCATACATTGTAAACAGAATATATGTTGAGGGTTTTAGGTATTAATGATAATGTATTTATAGCCCTCTGAATAGCGCCCTCTATGGAGGTATGAAATCCGCCATAGTTATTGTAGCAAGCTAATCCTGATCCGCTTTCTAGTACTATGAAACACGCAGGTTGCCTCCTGATCATATTCTTCACTATTAAAGACGCAAACAGCAAGCATTAAACATTAATGTACATACACCGTTCACTGGATTAATTCATCACTTGTTTCTTACAGACTTGGGACATGAAAAATTGTGAAACTTCTTTTTCCGCATACTAAGCAATTAGTATTTAATTGTAAAAAAACTCTTATTTATTGAAAGAAAAAATTAATGAGCGAATGATGATTGATAAGTAGGCTCATAACTTAAAATAATATCTACGAAATCCTTAGAATAGTGGAAAAACTATAACTTTTACGGCCTTATTTTTAAACCCATGGTCATGAAACTCCTATAACTCTTCCATTTTACTTGTCCAATTTTATCATAGAGGAAGCTTATGTAGCTACGAAATAATTTTAGCTTAATATAGAATTTACAATTTCCGAGGATGGAATTGTAAAATTTCATTGAAATGTAAAGGTACATAAAGGATTTTATTAAAATTCGGGTCGCAAATCTTATTATATCCAAGACTGGATTTTGCATGGATTTGCATTCGTCGTCGGTTTGATCTCCGTCTCACGTAATACGCGGTTGGTACAATAAACAGTTTGACTTTAAAACTTATGTAGAATGACGATGAAAAAGTGATATTTATTTATTTATTTATTTATGCTTTTTATACATTAAGTATAGAGGCGGACTTAATAAGGGAATCTTATAAGGGAATATCAATCTTGGCTATAATTTGGGATAACAGGAATATTTTTTATTTATTTAATAACAAAAATCTTTTAAATTTTAAGACTTTAGTATTGTCATTAGTAAAATACGGACTGCGTTTATGTGATAGATACATATATTGATGACCCACTTTTTTTTTTTTTTTTTTTTTTTCTGGCACGGCAAAGTGACTCCACTGTACCTGATGGTAAGCACAGTGGAGTCCAGAAAAATAATACCGACCAGCGAGAAACGATGGTCACCCGCTGGTCGACACTTTAATAGAAATTAATAAAAAATGAGACAGAATAATTCCAAGGAATAGTATTACCTACCCGTAATTGCGATTTTTTTCAATGCCACATAAATAATAGACAAGATATTAGACAAAGCCATAAGCTATTTTTTTTTATAAAATGCGCCCAAAAACAAGTCGATATTAAGTAATGATTAAGGTAATTATCGAGAGTATGAGGTTAGGACCCGTGTGAATGATTTTTTATCTTTTAGGGATTTTTTAGAAAGTTGTCAAGATCACTCAGTCAGCGTAGAGTATCGAAGCATCATTTCTCGAAGTATGACGATGCCCATACACATTAACAACACACGATGATGAAGCTGATATAGATTTGTTCATTTCAATTAACCAAGATCACATTATTTTAATCTTTGCTTAGTTTGATGATATCATAATTCTTCAATGATTTACTTATTCAATAAAGAAAGCAGGTGAGTAAGTATCTTAAATAACCTTTATTCTCCTTGCTGGAATGCATTTCGTTCTGCCAGCTATAAAGTTCATGAGCGTCAAGACTCACCGAGGTAAATTTGAATTTACAACGTTTTCTCCTGTTGACTGTACCCTGCGACTTGCGAGTATACGATAGATAATAATTTAGATAGCAATGCTTTCAGCTCCGTACTCCGCAGCTGGTATAAAATCATTGGAAAGTATTGGACTGCACGCTGCGACGTTGACCGGAGCACAATTTTCAATTACGTCAAATGCCAACCAAATATTTATTTAGCAATATTGCCACATGGGATATTTTTGTCATTTTTGTTATACTGAATGAAACCCGTATTACAGAGCTCCATACTCAGAAGGAGCCCTGAATTTCTGTATTGGCATTGCTTGCCATCCATTTCACATTTTATATTTTGGTCCACGTCGTATTTACCATCAGGTGCCAGTTGCAGTTTGCTTTCCAGTGTTCTTGCATGCTAGCAAGTTCGAATTTCGAATTCAGATGTTTATAAACCGATTTACAAAAGGCTTAACTTTTTTTGAACGATGGTCATTACCTATATATAAACAAACGTACCTCATGGTTTACTTTCATGTAAATTTTAGAGCTAAGAGTCCATAAATTATTTAATATTTTCTTTTTAGACGAATTCGATAACATTTTGCAAAGGGAAGATATTTGATACAGGTATTTGTGAATTCGAATTCAAGTAGCGTTTAGTTCTTACATCATATGTCTGGTGCCGTGACTGATTCATGATATTGCTTTTTGATCCGCCTGAGGCGTTTAATCTCGTTCCATCACGTCTACAACAATTATGTTTGGCTTATCGCGTAAATTAATGTTAACTGCGTGTTTATCGAGGGTTAAATTAACTATATATGTATAAATTGAAGTACATTACCACGAAATCTTCCCGCAAGATTTATAGTGTCAATATAATCTAACAGAAATTTATCTTGTTTACTGGAATAGAAGAAATGTGCCTAGAGGTGGGTCAGAGGAAATAATATTTGCTCTTTTCGATTGTTTCGTTCTCGGAAACAACAGGTGGATACTAGTTAAGTTAGAAATAAAAATATTATAGGCTTCATATGTAAAGAATACAACTTATAAAATTAAAACGTTAAGGTCGTGTGACGTTAATCGAAGAAAAATAGTCGTTGCTGGCCAATTCAACTTCATGGATCGCATTTTGATTAACCCGAATTTCGAGCCTCAAAAATGACTCTAAAATAGAATTTATGAAAACCTTCGTTCAGTTATCTTGTTATTTATCAAAATTTACACAAATTTCTTAAAATGTTCTTCACTAACTATTTAGATGACAATATTCCCTAAAATAATTGGCAATTAACATGTTTTTACGATTAGTCATTCATCAATTTTAAGGGGTTCGAAAAGTACTGATTTGCTCAAATTACGCTAAAACTGCGTAAACGCTCTTAATATTTATTTGTATCACAATAACAATTATATAATTTATTTATTTTTGATTTAGAGTTCTCTGACCAATACAACTTAATTGTTCCTACATTGTATGTTCGTCATCCTTTCTATCTAAAAGATAAAGTGTTGTTAAGATTAATACTCTAGCAATCATACATTATATCACGTAGATATTATCACATCTTGTTAGCCATTGTACATACAATTGTTTTTCAGAATCAGGTATTTCTACCCCCGAAGGTCCGATCCCTTAGGTCGATGTTAAGGGTAGCCCTCCGTTTATTTTTAGGATCACCATAAAGGCTTCGTACGGACATCAACATTACCATAATGCAGATGGAGCAGCAGTAATGGCGGTGAATTTGGATTGAAAACCCCTGGTGGTGTTGTTGTTAACTGAAGTCGATGTTTCAAGCAAATGAAGAGAGAATGCACGGGAAAGGTATATATTATTTAAGGTATATAAATGTGTACGCTAAGCTCCACGATTTCACAATAGCAAAGACCAATTGAAAACTGATTTCATGTTTACATATTATTTCAAAGTATAAATTGTATGAAAAGCGTTAATGATAGATTTACTATTGCAGTTTTAAAATTCCATTTTTAATATTTATGTGAAATTAATGATATTTTAGAATAATACTTATTTTAATAATACTTTGATAGACTTTTTACATCAAACAAAATGATTTCCCTAGAGCGGGTATTTCATATTGCGCCTTCAAAAGATAGTGGAGACATTAATTTCAAGTTTCTGTAAAGATTTCTAGCGTTCACATCATCGTTGTGTATATTCTAATTTAGTTTGATATATAATTAGACCAAAAATCTTTGCATCAAGTTATCTGGTGCATAGCTTAATGTGATTGAATTGAATGACACAAAATCTCTCATGCTTGTATAGCTTAGGGGGTACGCACACCTGTATTCCTACATCCACGTTTTGCCAGTTACCACGTGCCTTTGGTTTAGTGAGTACATTGGTAACTCCTGATACTGGTAATTGCCTGATACTAATATATTAAAAAAAGAAGTTTTTATTGCGCCGCTAAGACGCAGTCCCAACGTATAACATCAGTCACATTGTCGTTATCTCATCATCGCGATCATTAAGATCAGATTTACAAAAATCATCATCATCAGCCCATACATGTACGTCCCACTGCTGGGCACGGGCCTCCAAGTGCACCAAGCTGGTTTAGTGCGGGTTGGCGGACTACACACCTAAGAAATTCCTAAGAAAAAAATAGAGTGCCTAAAATTGGTCTTGTAGTGTGGAGCTATAAATCACGCTCATACACTAGTCTCTAAGCTAAAATTGCAACTGGAACGCGTAACGTAAAAGAGCACGTTTCCTGACGTCCAAATATGTGGGCAGCACTCAGCCCTTGTTATTAGCCAGCTAACGTTTACTTTGACCCTGTCTAGCCTCGCCGCTTCTAGTTGTCCACCGTATCGACCGATCTAAACGCTCCCTAGCCGTGTATCCTCCGATTGCGGTGTGTTCCCGGGTAATTTTATTTACATAAGTAAAAACACCTGAGAAAGGTTTCGGTACGAGTTGCCGTTACTAGCTTAACCCCAATTGCAAAATGCTGAACTGTTTGCAGGAATGGATCGTGCATTTTGTCTCGTTTGTTGATTTTTGTACGAACAAAGAGAATATTTTTCGAAGTTTAAAGTAGCATTTTATTTAAAAGAAGTGCGTTGAGCTAGAAAGGCTTCTAAAGACCTCTGATTTTTTATCAATACAAAATAGTAAAAAAATAGGTAACTATCGTGCTTGAGAAGTCAAGACTTCACCTCTCGACCTTACTAAAAATTTCAGCGTGTTAGAAAGGAAAATAAGTTCGCGAGTTAGTTTATAACCATTTTTTTTCTGTTCTTAATGTACATATTTTTATTCCATAGCTAGTATATAGATGTTTATATGTAAGTAAGCACAAATATATTATTGTAAGACGTAGCGTGTAAGTAACTGACTAGATTTAGTTCACTTGAAACTTAAACTTCTTCAAGATGCATCGCTTCTAACAATAATTCAGCTTGGCTGAAATAATGCCTGCATTACAGACACCTGACGACTTAAGGGAACTGCTCCATGAATAAATCTCTCGGGGCAATAACGCTGTATAAACACAGGCAATTTAAATAAATTATTATTATTAGTTATAGACTTTGGTTGCGTGAAACTTGACAATGGAATAAGGATGTTATTGATATACTCGTACATACTATATGTAATGAAAAGAAAGTATATATATTATGTGTCAATAAGCGGGCTATGTCTATCTTAAAATATAATTAAAATAATTTTAGTAATAAATACAAGGAATAAGTGTGTAAAAAATTTGGTTAATGTTATTATCTATGTTATTTTCTAATCTAATACGTAACAGTTACATCTGGAATATGGAATTTACTGTTTTGTTGTATTTTATAATAGAGAACAAAATTGAATGCATACGTAAATTAATCCACACTAGCTAACTCACTCATTTAAAGTTGGAATAGTAATATCGGCACTCACAAGGAATTGAAAAGCATACATATGAAGAAAATTCCGCGATAAGCGGTTACTGCATCACTTTGAAAATTGACATGGCACACCGAACGTATTTTTACTCGTATGTATCTTTCTCAACCATCTATAACATTTATACATCAGCATTTTATCTAAAATCATGAAATAATCTGCTATCAGCTTAAACACAAAGTATAGGTTAGGTTTCTTAACAATACAATCGCTGCGATAAACTCTGCAATAGATGTGACCCCTAATGTCTACAAAGCAACTACTGAGGGAAATCCTCTTAAAGCCTGCAATTTATCCAATGGAACAGGTGCTAGCTGCCATTATATTTGATTTACCTTCCAATAGTGAGGCACATAGCGTTCCAGATTCAATCACATCCTTATTTACACGACTCATTCCAAATAGCGCTGTGGTTCGTAATCGATTACAAATATTAGGCTCTTCGTTGTATGTTGCTAGCAGTTAATAGATATTTACTATTACTGTTGAATTACATGGCTAGATTCGATTTTAAAGGAGGAAAACTATATTTCTAACTTCAACTTTAAAAAAAGAATAGGTTCTCATGAAGACTACAAATATAATTTAAGGGTAATGAGTAATTATGTAACTGCAAAGAGGTTCTGCAAAGAGTTGAACAGAGGTTCAGATGTATAGGTCTAGGTCTGTATACAGAGTGACTTGTCTTTTAATTTTTTTAGAAGAACTTGCTCTGTTTGAATCTATTAATAAACAGATTTCTTTTACTGAGTAATTTTATTTGAAAATACTCAGTAGCAGCACGGAGTCTGGAAATGTGCGAAGAATAGCAAAAGCTGGCACTTCATGCCTTTACTTCACTACCTACCGCTACCTACCAACTACCGCCTACTACCACTTTTGCGTGCCAAATCGAAGATATGGGCGTAGATAGTACCTATGTACCTATGTATCCAATTTCATAAAATTCATCTATAATAGCAACTATACACACTTGTATTTTACCTTATGCAAAGGATTGAGAGATAGCAGGAATCAAAGACAATACACATCCGCGTGATCACCATATATTCAAATCGACGAATAGTGATGTCATATCGATCGGTTCTATACCGAGTGATTTGAATGGAAATCGACTTCGCTGATTGCTATTGGAATTGAGCTTGAGAAGAATTCCTACACGCAAGGCAATTCCCGTTCATTTTATTACGAACTTGCTCGCGGCTTCGATCGTGATGAATTTTATCTGATATCTTTGGGAAAATGTGTTTTTAACAAACGGCAGCGTTTTGCCTCATAGTACTTACCCAGCATCACTGTTACTTATTGTCCAGAATGCACTGAATTGCTTTAATCTACTGATAATGAAATGGGGTTTCACTAATTTTGATTAGATGGAATGGCCTAATGTTAGCTATGGAGATGGAAAAACAAATAAGTAGACGGATTCAGCTGAGTTTGGCTACTGGAAATCCCAAAGGAGGAAATGGAATACTATAGAAATTTGGCTTTTCCGATGAGTTAGAGTGTGGTGGTAACAGCTGTAATGTTTTGATACTGTCGTGTTCCGCCAAAGGATTCATTAGACTTTGTGCCGGATGTACCACGCAGACAAAGATGTCGATTGCTGAGGTGTTTTTCAAATTCCAAAACTTTTACAATCTTGCTTTATGTTTCCTTGGTTTCTTAGGTCTAACGCTGGTAATCATTGGATCTCTCATCTTTTTAGCTGCTTACTTTTTAAAATTCGTGGCAAGATTTTCGCAACATAAAGCGCTCACAAATTGCACTTTTATGTTGCATGTCTTTGATTCGAGCTTCGTAATTTGAGCCATTTTGCCAAATGAGAAACATCTTTTCTCCTCACAGAGCCGGGTAAGCGCTTCTCAAGGATGCGTTTACATGGAAGCTAAATTCTACACCAAATGTTAAAGAGCATTCGATAAAATGGAAATGGTTCGCTTTTTACGGTTACAGCCGATTTACTGAACAACACTATTTTGGTAAGGTAATAAGGTTTGGTCGCTAGGGAGTAATGTTATAAGTTCCTTCCTAAAGGCATTTTCCTTACAAAGAAATATAATATGTGCATGCAAAACAAGATAGTTTTTGCGCACAGCCCAGTGCAGCAGTTAACTGTTATTGGCTATTATCATTATGAAAAACACAAAGTTCATGCAAATGCTTATACAATTTTTAATAAAATATGAGCGAATTAGCACTTTTATTTTATAACATGTATTTTTTCAACATCTTTCAAGAAAACTTTAAACCTGTAGCGCAAACTTCTGCTATTTGGCTTATGTGTGTATCGTTAATATATTAAAAAATAATTTTCATAACTAGACATGAATATTTATTATGCATAATTTTCAACTTTTATCTCAAGAATTTGTATTCCATGCTTTTTTATTAATACCAAAAAGTCTATATATCATGAATCGACATTGTGGTGAAAATCTTTACAATCGTTTCAAAAATGGAACGTTCAAGGCATAACAAGTGTTCCTAGGGTCTAAGGAGGTTAGTAACACGAAATGTACTAACTCACTGAAACAATAGAAAACAATACCACGTCGATTTAGAAACAAAAGAATAGCTTTAAAAACAATGAAAACAAAGACTAAATTCATTTCAAATATAGAACTTATCCCAAGCTCAACAAGGAGGTTGTGTGAGCAGCCGATAATTTGCTGTTGTGTGGTGAGACTGACCATACATTTCATTGCGGTTCACTTACTGCGTATTGCACGGTCAATGTGCAGCGCGAGGCGTATAATTCACTACACATGGTGCTAGTGGGACAGACCACCGCAGATAAATGCAGCGGGCTTTATAATAGCTTTATCAATGTAATTCATCTCTTGGGAATATTTTGTTTTGATGCTCTCTCAATACTCATTTTTGTTACGAAGATCTTTAGTAATCGTAATCACAGTAATACTATGATACAGTAGTTTAACTCGCCGCATTTTTGAAATAAATACCTACAGCAGCGCGGTACGTAAACATGCGATAGGGCTGCGAACCTGCAGATTTTTAATTCAATCTGCCTACTTTGACTTTCTATCTATTTTTGTGATTGTAATTTATTTTATTTTATTTAAATAAATAAAATATTTTGTGAATGGAATAGGAAGTGTTCAATAAAAATGCATGTTATTTTTTGATTGGAAGATTTCATGCAACCAAAAACAGCACAATATATAAACACAATATATACTTGTCATATTAAATAGGCACTTGCACTTATTTTGTATAAAAATCGCACGATTACTGCTTAAAAAACAACACCGCCCGTTTGTCACTGCGGCACATTCGCGACTGCCTTGCGCATGCCACGATCGAGGCGCGTAGGTATAACTCGCGTTTCGCCCGTTTGTATGAAGTTAAACTACTGTATGATAGTATTACCGTGTCGTAATAATTAAGTAATCATATTTTGAATTGTCTTGGTGCATAAAGTGGCACGTGCCATCAAGATATCCTGTGTTCCTTGTTTATGGTATGATGTTGAAGAGTATAAATGGAATTCCGTTACGAAATTATCAGAAATGGAACTGAGTCTTGCTCAGTATAGCAACTACGACTTTTAAGATATCTGGCGAAACCTGTGGGTAGAGCTAAAATCTGCCTTCTGGAATATGGGCGTGATTGACTATGAGATATTGTTTTACACTTTATGCAATTTTACTAATGAATATATTGAGAAGTTTAACGTTCTCAACAAATGATCTCATCTTAATTGTACTCGCCTATTAGTTCCTAGAGCAACGGGTCAAACGCGGTCCGCATCTATTGATATACCCGCTGTGAACTTTGCAGTATTGCAGGACCATCTTGCCAGAGGCAGCTCCAACCAAGTTATTTATCGTCTTTAGCCGTTCCGTAATATTTGCACGATTTATTTTACAATCTCAAATAAAACGGGAGTTATCAATTATCTTCTTTTGATAGCTGATATTAGTTATAAAAAAAATGTTGATTTCTGCCTTAAATTAATTTTCCTCTATGACTGAGAATTGTAACTAAAAGAAGTTTTTATCAAAAAATCATAATAAAGTGTATACAAAGAATACGCAAAAGTCAAACCCTTAATTTAATCATCTTTATTAATTGTGCCTAAACATTTCACAATATCGCTTCATCAGAAATATTATGGACATTTTACAGAATTGTTCCGAACTTTACCGTCAGCATCTTTGTTATCGTATTCTATTTGGAAGCTCGAATAAATTTTTGAACTTATTAATTTAATCCTAGTCAGCTGGCACTCGGCTGCAAATCAATGATACTGGACAATCGCCAATGTGTATTTATTTTGTGTAGACCTTCCAGTCTTATTGATCTATAAATCCAAATGTTTATCCACGGTTCTCATTGTGATCTCTAATTTAGAAGGGTTCATCTTCTTTAAATTAGAACGGTTCGTCTTCTTCAAATCGTAAAATGGAAGAAAAAGTAGGAGAAAAAAATCCAGCAGTTACTTCCAACGATCAAAGAATTTCTTACCAGAATGGTATTGCCATAGCATGGCAGCCATAGGCCAGCGTGGTGGACTAAAGCCTAACCCCACTCAGTTATAAAGGAGACCCGTGACAAGCAGTAGGACGAATATGGGCTGGTGATGATGATGATGATGATGATGCCGTGGCTCTGCTACAACTACGCCATCATTTTTTACTGTTAACAGTAACTGTCCGTTTAAAATATTTAAAATAAAGTAAAACTTTCTCGTTTTCTTATTTTAGGTGATCGCTATTTTCTTAGACATATAGGCAGAATAAGAAAACAGAAAGTCAATTAAATTTTGAAATAGGTGCATCGCTCACAAAGCCTACTGCTAGATGCCTCAGGCAAGAGAATTCTCGAGAAGCACCACGTACGGAAAGCGGAATGTAGGGCAGCTTGGCATTACGTAGTCACGTGACCTGATGAATACTGTACGGGCTAGTTAGATGGAGCCTAAAAAACTAAAAAAGAAACTCATGGTACTGGCCGAATATGGCAAGAAGCCTATTTTCATTGTACTGTCAACTGCTTTGTTGGTGTCGTGGTACATTGGCATGTGGTGTTAGGTCGAGTATAGAGTAAACAGTTTTTATTGGTCAACAAAGTATGAAAATGTGCCCAATTAACGTCAAGAGGCTCGTCCGCCTTTAAACAAGGACTTAAAATAAGATAAGAGAATAAGAAGAGCGAGTGAAGAATATTAATGGATTGCATATCCCTTTAGCGATACAGAGATGAGTTATGAGAGAATAGCTCTACACAATTGTAGTATACTATACATATATTATTGCTTTATTAGATGTCTTTCTGACGTCGGAGTCACAAACTCTTTAACCAATTCTGTAATCTATACTAATATATAAAGCTGAAGAGTTTGTTTGTTTGTTTGTTTGGTTGAACGCGCTAATCTCAGGAACTACTGGTCCGATTGGATTAATTCTTTCAGCGTTAGAAAGCCCATTTATCGAGGAAGGCTATAGGCTATATAACGCTATATGTATTATTTCCTTTTGAGATCTTACGCTGCTTGCGATGCGGAAACGGTTAAAGTTTCGCTAAAATAATGTATGACAGAATTGTTCCCCTTTAAAAGTTCTAAAAAAAAGTCCGCGACAGCATATGTCTATCTTTTAAGGTTGGCTCACTATAACCTTTTTTATGCTAACCAAATTTGTTCTGAAATAAAGCATTATTTGTAAATGGTGTTTTCATAAAGACGATATTAATCCTTATCCAAATAAATAAGTTATTCATCACAAGTATTTAATTTAAAAGAAATTTGCCCTTTACATCATTTGATTTCAATAAGTATCTTAGAAGATATCGCAGTTTTAAAATAACACCGCGGCGAAAAAATGATAAAGCGCGCAATGATGTACAAGGCGTCGGCCGGCCGGTGCGCGGCGGCACACGTTTCACGTCTATTTGACCGATTTGAATGATTTTTTGGTATGGACATAAATGGGACTCTGTGGAGTAAAATAGACTACAAATTATTTTCTTTCTGAACCCAACCATGTAGTTTACGCGGACGGAGTCGCGAGCAAAAGCTATATTCTTATAAAACATTGTATTTATTGTTTAATGAAATCCTCTAAGGCAAATTATGTTCCAATATTTTTATTTTAATACGATCCGGGTGATAGAAATTTCCACTACTAGAATATAAAATACCTACTCGTATGTTACGTAACAGATCTGTAATCGTTAACATATAGGAGTAAAGAACACAATTTCCCCTTAATAAAAATCTATTAAGTAGACTTTTATACGCCTCCGGTGGGCTTGGGCACATAAATAACTTCTCATTATTGCGGGATTACTCTGTCGTCTGCCAGTAATATCGGTATTATGCCTTTCTTATAGATATTTCTGTAGTTAATATATGTCCTTTTGTCGACATAAGAAAAATATATTGTTTGTAGAATTTTTTATACTTTTTTGTTTTAATTTTATCAACGCATTTGGAAACTCCTATGGTAAAATTTATGTAAATTCTTAATTTTGTATAATACATACATAACCTCACGCCTGTATTCCCCGAAGGGGTAGGCAGAGGTGCATTTCTGCACCCACATTTAGCCAGGTATGTATCAGTCCCACGTAATAGGGGGCGAGCCTATTGCCGTTTTTCGGGCACATTTCCAGACTTCGTGCTGCTACTGAGAATTTCCTAATGGAAAAACCCAATAACACTTTGCCCGACTCGGGAATCGAACCCAGGACCTTTAGATCGCACAGCACATACTTGTGCCGCGAGACCATGAGGCAGTCATAATACTGCATTCTATATCTTCTATACACGATGTATAAAGACCGCGAGCGAAAACTGAGACAAAAGACTTAAAAAAATCTCGACAAAAAAAAAAGACGTTTTTCTAACCACCACATACATTTAAATTTTGAGATTGTTAGGAAAACGTCAAAATTAGGTCTGGGTGTTTGAGAGACTGGATCCCTTTGTTGTCTAGGATACTTACGATACGACACAAGAGTAAGAACTATTGAGTCTATTTAGTTACGACAGCAGGCATTTGCGTATCGACTGACGGTAATATTTTAGGATTAATTTTGCAAGTTGCATTTTTAAAGGATTCAAGTACGAAATAACTACCGATGTACTGCGAGAAGCTCAAAAACGTGTCAGAATATAGAAACTACAACGTGTTTCAGTATAGTGACTGGGACAGATGGCTTAACGTTCTGTCTGGCACACAAATGTCCTTTATCAAAACGCAGTGGCTACCGAGTTTGGATTTACCCACATCAATCAACCGTTGTGGAAACAGAACTGTAGTGCGAAATGACAACATTGTTTACTGTTTAGCGAAACATACATTTTGAACTTGACTGCCTTGTGATCTCACGGTACAAATGTATGCAGTGCAATCTCGAGGTCCTGGGTTCAATTCCCCGGTCGGGCAAAGTGTTTTAGGGTTTTAGTATTAGGAGTCTAGACTAAAACGGCAATAGCTTCGCCCTAGGGGCCGTAATGGGTTACGTGGGACGAAACACAATTGGCAAAATGTGGGTGCCGAAATGCACCTCTGCCTACCCCGTCTGGGAATATAGGCATGATGAATTTATGCATGTATGTAAATTTTAAGGAAACACTGCTTTGTGTCTCGCGGCGTAAATCGGTAGATCAAGAGGCACCGCATTTGAGTCTCGGGATCGGGAAAAGTGTTTCTAAGGGTTTTTGTCAGCAAAATTCTTGAAATTAACGAAAATCTAAAACGTGTCTAATTAACGTCAAAAAGGTTCTCTCGTTCGTAAAAGAATTGATAGTATCTTCCTATCACAAGAATTAAGCCGTGAGACACACAAAAATATTTTTTTAGTATTTATTTAATAATATGCAAAAATGTCATTTACACTCATAAATATATAATAAAAAATAATTATAACATTCTAAATAGAACAATGCAAGTTTAATTATCTTTGCCCGAAATATGCGGTGACGGATTCATTTAAAAATAAACAAACAATTTCAGTGCAACATTTCCCGGTATTTTATTTTTGTTTCTTGTTTTCCGTGTCGTGTAAAGTTAAAAGGAATCTTTAATTGGATTTTTTTCCTTTTATCGGATATGGCTACACTTCCTTAGATTTAAAAGGTTTTATATTCCTCTCTGTGGGCTAAGTGTAAACAGACGTATCGCTAGAATAGTTAAATTTACAACGAAGGCATTGAAACAGAATTGTTTCACCAATTGTTAACGTTTCATTTTAATTAGTTTGAGGAGCGTGTTTAATTAATTCGTGTCTGAGATGATGGAGTGGCGAATGTTGGTTTAAGGCGTCTACTACCTTTAGAAACCTAGGTTAGTGCTAGATGTGTTAGTGCTGAACGTTTTAGTCTGACTGATGTCATAGCATTTTGAAGCATCTCAACAAGCCAGCATGACGAGTCTCACATCACTTAATGTTCTATCTGGACAGCACCTTATCAGGTATTATATAAATATAAAAATGAATACTGAGAATAATGCAATAAATAAAAAAGCTAAATAAATAATAAATACACCCAACAGTCACATACATACTTTTGACCCCACACTAGGATACAAATCCTGTGTCGTTGGTATCAGAAACTACGAGAGACTTTTCGGTCTCACAAACACCCAGACCCGACACAAATTTTTGTGGATCACACAAACATTTGTCTCGTTGCGGGGATCGGACCCGCGGCCTCTCGTTTCGCAAGCTGGTATCTAGCCAACTGTGCCACGGGCCTGTCGGGCACTAAAAACCCGACTTCGGTGTAAAAAATACTAAGCCTAAATGATTGTAATCATTACAGCAATTAAAAGCACAAAATAAGCAGAAAAAACTAAGAGAGTTCATCACATTTCCTAACGTTGGGTGTGCTGATAATATTGATTAAAAGGTTTTTCTTCGCCGGCTGTTAAAAAGTGGTTAATTATGAGAAAAAATTTAAAAAGACTCCATCAAGCTGATAAAATACTTGGAGATGTACAGAAATACTGTATAACGAACGTCAGGTTCTTGTTATTTTTGTATAAAAAGTGAAGATTTTAATTCAGACTGTCTCGTCTTGTTTTCACATCGGTAAATGAAAGGCATTTTTCATTTAACTCGCTCATTTAACGACAGGTGTGCCTTTACATTTACTTTTCCTTTATTCAATTAGGGTCACCTACTTTCTGCTAGATATGAGACTGGATGTGAGCGTATAGACTCATCACAGATATTGTGTGCAGTGCAAACTATTATAATTAATGACGAAGTTGTGTTTCATTCATACTAAAGTAACTTGTGTTTTAGGGGCTATTATAAAGGTTTTATTTTATTTTATAAATGAATATGAACCCATTTACTTCTCTCTGCTGTGCCACCTTACTGCTGGTTGGGAGGGATTATGTTTATATGTAACGCTTGTGATTCAATTGTTGAATTTAATTTCAATGATCTACAAGGATTAAGATACTTAAATCTAATCTATTTTTATGCACCTTACTTTTATCTATGCATCACTCAAAGGTTGACTGTTATACAATGCTTTAGGCATTAAGTTCGCCTTTATACGTAATTGTGTAAAGAATGTAAATAAATAAATAAGTTTCGTCTCGAAGCGATAACAAAACTCTAAGATTTTAATATCCATCAGCCCATATACGTCTCATTACTGGTCACAGGCCTCCGAATAAAGGGTTAGGCGACCAAAGAAATCTGTTACGACAATTGGTTATACAGGTTTACTCACGTTTTTTCTTTCACCATTAAGTTATGTAAATTCATAAAGAAAAGCCTAATTCGAACCTGAGACCGCGGATGACCGCGCCCCTAATTCTCGAGGACATCACGATTTAACACAGTTCCATATTAAATAGTGTACGAGAATTGCTCCTAATGAAATTATTGTGATTCAATGTATAAATCAAGAAACAGTATTAATAGGGCTGCGAATATTACGGCCAAGGTGAGTGTCTGAATTATTCATTAGGTCGGTTGAAAAATTTCCTCTTACATTTCGTGAGAGAAGAATTCTTAAAAAATACGCGAAAATCATCCAGTCTCGTGTGGAACTTTTGAATTCAGACATTCATGAGCGTTCATTTAAATATTCGTTTTAATTTGAAACTAGGAATTTATTTTTGAATAAAGTTTTTTGTTTTTGCGTCGCATTTACGTTTAGGTAACGCAAAGTCATATAAGATTTGCTTTAAAACTGATGATGTGAAAGCTCTTTCACTCCCCACTGGCACCTTACGTATATCCAACGCCCCGTAAACTATTTACTAGTCTTCGCGCTTTACGAGTATTCGAAAGATATTTCCATCATGCTTCAATGCTTGCGTGCTTACCGTACTATTGCTATAAAAATGTTTATATGAACGTAAAATTAAAAGTTTGAATTGATATCTCACAAAATATCTCTCTTTTAAGATTTACATATAGTTTACAATTTTATTACAGAGAAAAACTTCAAAAATCATAAATATAAATACTCGTATTTGTAAAAGGTTCTTAAAACTACTTAGTAGATAATTTGCCGGCGATTTTAATAATTTAATTATTAGAAAACGCGCGTTTGACGAAAAAATAAATACACGTGATATATTACTACCCCTCCCCACTCCCCCTTGTGATATTTCGTGATTTTTGCCAACCCCGCCCCCTCCCCCTTTTCGCGCCTCAAGTGATTAATGGACGACCCCTAAGTGCAAAACAAGCGGACAGTTACCACTTTCAACAACTGCTCGTACAAAATTTTTTGGACTGCCCCATGTCCGGATCAACAAATGTCGCTTGGTTTAGAGAATTTTTCACTTTTAAGGGACCCACTTTGTTCTCACTTATAAGCATAGATAAATTTACGGCAAGTTTACCATTGCTAAGTGCCGTACAAAATCTTTCCGCAAGAGATATAATTCACACGTAGGTATACCTTTCGCCCCAGTTCGCTTCCGAGAGAATTCTAAGATAACTTTAGGGGTGAAATGTCACCGAAAAGAATTTGTAGCGATGTATTTGTGGCTGTAATCTTACTAGCATACAAAATGAGCGCGGCGCCTGAATACGTGACGTAGCAGACTAGTTTCACCAGCCAGTTCAGTTGTCTAGACCACAATCTTCAAAGCTGTGAAACTATTGCTAGACTTGGAGCATAAAGGCTTGCGGTGGTCTCATCAAGAGATAGGACACTAGGCGTTTAAGCCGATATGTGTAACACAGGGGAAGTTTAATTAAAATTGGGAACTTGGCTACCATTCTAAAGAATAAGTTACCAAGTTGTGGGAGATTACGGTTTCCAATTATGCGGTTGGTTATTTTGTGTCGTAAAATAATTGTATTCAATAACCTTTATATAAAAATATTATCATGACTCACTTGGTACTGACATATAGATTATATTGCTAACCAAACTTATACAAGATTTTAAATAAATGCCGACATATTAATTACTAAATAATTATATTTAAACAATCTATAGTAAAAGATACGCCTTTTGTAGGATTTGTTACAATTTAGTCTTCTACAACTGAGAGGGTTTAGGCCTTAGTCCACCACGCTGGTCTAGTACGGGTTGGCGGACTACACACCTAAGAAATTCCTAAGAACTTTTTAGGTGTGCAGGTTTCATCACGATGTTTTCCTTCACCGTTAAAGTACGTGATAATTCATTCTGAATACACACATAACTTCTAAGTGTCAGAGGTGTGTGCCTGGGGTTTGAACCCGCGACCGTCGAGATTCTCGACCGCGTGCCTAAACCTCTAGACCATCACGACTCATCTATACATCTATACAAATAAATAAAATTGGAATGTCTGTTTGTTATATTGAAATAACCGCTTTTTAATAAATTAATATGGATGTATACACGGTACATATACCAAAATAATGTTTTTTACAATTTTTGTCTGTCTGTAAATAATCTCTGAAACGGGTGGACCGATTTTGACGGGACTTTTATTGGCAGGTAGCTGATGTAATAAGGAGTAACTTAGGCTAAAAAAAAGACGGCTGTAAGGCGGAACGAAGTTTGCCGGGTCAGCTAGTAATAAATATAATTTAATCATTTATACTTTGTTTCTGTACGCGGAAAATAAAACAATTCACAACCAATTTTAGCCAAACTACGTAATTTCAGATGCCAATATGTGTGTTTATAAACCTATTACATCTCTGCAATAACCATTAACTCGCATGTAAACGTTGCAAAGTCCTTTTATAGTTGAAATTCGCTAATTAAGACTAACAGGATAGTGTTGTAAGGGCATCAATTGTATGTGGGTAGATGGTTACAAGCGGGACTTGTTAGACCGTGTATCGGGTTTTGGGATAGCAATCCCCGCCCCCGAGGCGCTCCTGGAATTGGCATCTACCCTCGTTGACATTCAAGACATTCGACCTTCGACACAATGCACCGACTTTGCGACGACGGCACAAGTTGAAATTGAATATTGCTCTCTGGGGTATTAGCTTTCCACGTCTGCGCATCTGTTTCGTCGGAATTAGCGATGTAAGGTCGGGGTTTGTGGCTTAATTGTTGCTAGTTTTGTTTCGTATTTTATTGAGGTAAGAGATTAATCTGAAATGAAATTACATTATGTAATGTATTTTTTATTTGTGATAGATTATAACATAAATAATAATAAAAAATAAATAATGTATTAATTGAAACGAGCACACTACATAATAATAAGGATATTATGGTGATTCGTTTAAAAAAAATATAATAATATAATCTACAAATAGAAGGCAATTATGACTAAGTGAGGTCGCTAAAACTAGAACCTCGGATATAATAGTGACGAAACCTCTTTCAACTGTGGCAATAAGATTTAATATAGAAATCGTTTTTTTTATATAATTTTGTGTTTCATTTTTAAGCTTTGCTACATCCAATCTGGAGTCGCTATAATAGACCCTTGCTCTTTGTTAATTTAGATAAATCCCATATAATTTGCAGTTACATACGTTACGAGCAATACAGTCACAGCATAGAAGAAAATACAATGTGGGAACAACAAATAGCATTAGGGGGACGCACTCAGCAACAGAATGTTCCAGAATTATTGCTTATACGGCCACATAAAGTTAATTGAATTCAGAAGTCACTGTTGTTTCTAGTTTAAAAAATAAAAAATTTAGTACAAATAGGGAACTAATAATTAAATACTTTTTTAAACAACAAATATTTATGAAAATAATTGCCTATATTTATAGAAAAATAGGCTAAGGGAGCTTAGTTTATACAGTCACGCATCTATAATGGTAATATTCTAAGTTGGTTAGAGCATAGTTAAATTGGAACTTCATTTAAAACAAAATGTTTATAAATTATAAATAAAAGGACCCATCAGCGTTTCGGCATTTGTGTGTATAAGTGATTGAAGCTATTATATATCTGGTATGATAATTTCATTAAGTCACGTACATTTATAAAAGGAGTTCTCTATGATGTAGAGACGCGGCATCGGCGTAAATAAATCAAAATCGGAAATCCTAAATTCAATAATTTCAATTTGGACTTAAAAATATAACAAGGCTGTATGGGCTAGAATCCCTTGCCCTCTCTATAAAAAGAAGGTCTATCTACGGTAAAAATTAAAAAAGGGACATAAAAATGATCGTAAATAATGTTTATGTTGTTTACCATTCGTGAGAGCTGTTGCTACCAATCATAAAGTTACGCGCGGAGTCTCGGTTATGTTATGAAAGTATATTTTTTCTTTTGACAGTCCGATGTATGAACATATCAAATTTTTGTCATCAGTAGTCCAATTTCATTTATCACTTTGATATGAATGGCACAGAAAAACAATAACACTTATTTATTGTATCGCAAAATAGTGTGTTAAATAAAACATAATTCCACACAATTTTTTGATATCTAAATAAGTAAATACTGATATTATGATCGTAGATTATTATAGATATGGTGCTTTTACTTCATTGAGTTTTATAATCATGCTTGAAAGTAATTTGCTATTTTCTTAAAATTGTTTCATTACTTTTAATTATACGTTAAGAAATTACGCTTTTTGCGTGTCTGCTTTAAAATTATTTTTAATATATTCTTAATTCATCAATTAAAACCAAAATTCAATGCATGGATAACCAATACAGTCTATTTCATGTCTATTTCAACATGCACTTTAGAATTAACTCAACGGAGTTCAGTTTAAATACTTTAAGTATGAAATTTAAAATATTTCACAGGCTGGCGTCGCGTCGCACCTCGCCTCATTGTTCTGAAAGACATTTTGTATTGGAAAAGCATTTGCAGCCGCAAAACGGCGATTTTCGCCCCTATTTGATGCTGCATCGATAAAAATGGATGTTAGCTCTATTGTTGCGAATCTCGCATTAGCGGCACTAGTGCGCAGTCATTTGGCATCGAGTTGAGTGTTGACGCTATCAAACGATTTTATTGAATACGCTTAACTATTTGTACTGGGATTTGCGCGATATTTACCGTTTATAATGAACTAATATGTGAATTGTTTAAAGCTGTTGATGGGTATTGAACAGCGTAATGGGTTTCAGCGGGATTAAATGTTAATACGATTTTATCTACAATACTTAATTTCATTGAAATATTTTTACATATTATGTAATATTGGAGGTAAACTTTTGCAGATGTAAATATTGCCGATTTGAGAATCGTTAATTGCTGTTTTTACGATTATAATTATTAATCGGTCTGGAAAAAAGTGACCCTTAAGTGACAGCCCCGTGGCGCAGTTGGCTAGGTACCTGCTTGCGAAACGAGACGCCGCGGCTTCGATCTCCGCACCGAGACAAATGCTTGTGTGATCCACAAGTATTTGTTTCAGGTCTGGGTGTTTGTGAGACTGAAAGTCTCTCGTAGTTTCTGATACCCACGATACAAGATTTGTATCTTAATGTGGCATCAGAACTATGTATGTAACTATTGGGTGTATTTATTATTATTATTGAGAGGGAGTTATGTATTTACTTAGGGTGGTAATCTCTGATTTTATAAGAATCAAAGACAAAAGATTCGAACTACTTTCCCTTGAGCATGATTGTCAACCAGCCCCGGAGACAAATAAAAGGCGGCTTCAATATCTTAATCTCAAAGTAGAAAGTCATGTTTCAAGTAGGTATTATAAGATCGAATATTCAAGAATTTCACAATCATTTTCTATAGGTACCCGTTTACAAAACTAGCAGTTGCTCGTGACTTCGTCTGTATGGAATTTTATAGAGATTATTCATTTGTACATACTTACATAGCTGAACGTCTGTATTCCTGGAAGGGGTAGGCAGAGGTGCATTTCTTAACCGACATTTCGCTAGATATGTCTCAGTCCCACGTAATGAGGGGCGTGCCAATTGCCGTTTCTTCGGCACAATTCCAGGCATTGTTCATTTGTTTGAAATCTATATCTGTTCAAAACCAAGTCTTGTAATCTGTAATTATAATGACTAGCAGACTAGGGGTGTGCGAATATCGTTCGAATCGAATAGTATTATTCGAATAGTTCAAATAAAAAAATATATATAATATTCTCAATAAATCGTAAATTTTTAAAAATTATTCGAGGCTTTAAGTGATTTGTGTACTCTATTGTATAAGACAAAAATCTGACACTCAAAATATCACTAATATTTTTCGTTGTAAGACATTGTTTTTATTTTTTAACTTAAAAATTCAACTCCAAAAGAGTATGTTACGCTTTTCACATCAGTACTCGATTACTTACTACATTATTATTATTTTCGATTAATTCGAAAATCTTCGAATAATTCGAATATTCGATTCGAGTTTCGAATATTAATATTCGATTCGGGACGAATAATTCGTAAGGTCGAATTATTCGCACACCCCTAAGCAGTTACTCTGACAGCTGCCGTAGCGCAGTGAATTAGAATAATTGATCTTGCGAAACGAATGGCACGATAGATGTGGGGATGCGATAAATTTAGGCACCGGGATAAATTTAGGTTTTGAAGATGTGCTTAATCTAGCAAGCATAGTCGGCCTTACTTAACCATTTTTTTCAACCAAAATTGAACTTATAGCCTTTCATTACACAGTTGGTGTTTCACCCTCAGAGGTCGAAGTTGGTCAATATCCTTGGGCTGTAAGTAGTTTAACTTTTAGTTAGGAACTCGTGAAGCGAGGGTAGTTGGCCGTTCTAAATGTTAGGAGAGTTAACTCCCTCAACTATTCTGTTCGTTTTGAA
Organism: Hemaris fuciformis; assembly: GCA_907164795.1. NCBI lineage: Eukaryota > Metazoa > Arthropoda > Insecta > Lepidoptera > Sphingidae > Hemaris > Hemaris fuciformis. Next base: position 12,467,300 of record OU015438.1, on the reverse strand, counting down.
CTAGCCAATCAATAAGACCGTAGTTTCATGGTAACGGAACGTTCGGATTATTCTCGTTGCATTTCGAAACATTAATGTATTTTGAGTTTGTTACAGTTTGTAAGCAGTGATGGCCTCGAGGTTTAGGCGCGCGGTCGAGAATTTCGGCGGTCGCAGGTTCAAACCCCAGGCACACACCTCTGACTTTTCGAAGTTATGTGTGTATTCACAATGAATTATCACTTGCTTTAACGGTGAAAGAAAACATCATGATAAAACCTGCACACCTAAAAGTTCTTAGGAATTTCTTAGGTGTGTAGTCTGCCAACCCGCACTAGGCCAGCGTGGTGGACTAAGGCCTAAACCCTCTCAGTTGTAGAGGAGGCCCGTGCCCAACAGTGGGGCGTATATGGGCTGATGATGATGACGATGATGAATGCAATTTGATTGTCAGAACTATAATGATACATACGTTTATTTTATTAGTCAATATGACTGTTTATTTACAGCATCTAAATGAATTATTGTTTCCAACGACTTTTCATATTCGGTTTATAAAACAATGCTCTGTAGCGATTTTCTCTTGTTTCCATTAATTCAAGTACCATAATTTGTATAAGCATTACTTTGTATCCGCTAAAGCAATACACTCAGCCTATATTCAAAATCGATAAAGATTGTAGTGGGTATGTATTGGTTTCATCCCTAAGTGCTCTTTGCGACCCTTAACTTACTAAGGGTCTATTAAGACTCCTAGATTATTGCGTCAGATATTTTCATTAGAAAGAAAGAAAGACATTTCAAAGAAACGAAATATTTAAATTAAAAATAACATTCTATGAATAATTTTGCAACGATGGAACGTGTAATAAGACATAAAATATAAAATAAGAATATAAAATTATCATAATTTCAGAACGCAGCGTGTGGTTGGTATCGCGTTTTTGTTATAATAAAACGGTTTAAAGTGTAATTGTACATATAAATAGATTAAATTAATATGTTCCATTATGACACGAATACGCTCCCACATCGCAACCAGAGGTGTATACCAGAGGAATGAGAAAGGTCGATTGCGATACATCGAAATACGAGATGACGTAACACAATCAATAAAGTACTTGTTCTTAAACTGTAAGTATGAGTTCTGTGTTTATAATGGATTAGCGTATTTAAGTAGTGAAGAAAAACACGGTGAGAATAGGTCGTGATGGCCTCGAGGTTTAGACACGCGGTCGAGAATCTCGACGGTCGCGCGTTCAAATCCCAGGCACACACCCTTGACTTTTCGAAGTTATGTGTGTATTCACAAAGAATTATCACGTACTTTAACGGTGAAGGAAAACATCGTGATGAATCCTACATACATAAAAGTTCTTAGGAATTTCTTAGGTGTGTAGTCAGCCAACCCGCACTAGGCCAGCGTGATGGACTAAGGCTAATGTTACGGCACTATGAGGAGTGCAGTAGCTTCAAAATGCACTGTCAATTATTAAAATATGATTACTATTATCCCTATCATTATTATGCCGACCTGATACTAACGTAACTCGAAAGTTATAATTGAATTGTATAAGTAAATCTCCTACAAAAGATTTTATAACAATCTAGACTCAGAGCGTAATCCTGTCTGAACGCCAAGAAGTTGTTGGGGAAATAATGCCTTTGAATACTTGGCGGAGATCAGTGTTTTAACAGGCGCCTGACGACTCCCCTTCCGGCTAATAAAACGGCTTTCTTTGCTCTCTCGCAGTTTAGGGAAAATCTCGATGGCCCCGATTTGCTTTGTAATATTTAAGTGAGATTTTTCGAGTTGCGTGTATATTCACAATGAATTATCACGTACCTTTACGGTGAAGGAAAACATCGTGATAAAACCTGCACACCTAAAAGTTCTTAGGAATTACAACATAACTTCGAAAAGTCAGAGGTGTGTGCCTGGGGTTTGAACCTGCGACCGCCGAAATTCTCGACCGCGCGCCTAAACCTCGAGGCCATAACTGCTCTCATTTTCATTAATTATGTCAAATTGTGTTTGTTAAATAAAGATTTCATAGTTAAAGATTATTATTCGGAATGTTGTTAGGCAAGTTGGGCTTTTGGGCTTCTATGGAAGTACCGCCACTGAGTGGAACATATATGGGCTGATGATGATGAATTTTAATTTCGTTGGCCTTTCATCACAAGTATGCGTAGAATGATGTAGAGAACCCATGAGACCGAGACATCTCAGATTTGATATTAGATTTGGGTACCATCGGCTTTGAAAGTCAATTGTAGAAATACATTTCTGTTTATTTCATCGGGGTATAGGCGTTAAAGATTAAGTAGCGATTTATTAATTTTTTTTGTATCCACTACAATTTTTTTTAGATTTTTTTCGACTGTTTTTATACTATCATAGTTGACGGCATGTGAGAGTAAATGACTATAGCGTCTTTGGAAGCTTGGAGCACACAAGGCGCTTAAAGTGCACTCTTCGCGTAGAAAATCCTCTTTAAACGATATACTTGGATTTACAGCGATTTAATGGACTCCAAGAACGGAGTCAGATACGAGCAAATGCTATCACTCGCGAGAGGAAATAAAATTTTATAAATTGTTTAGAGTAGCACTAAAAGTAATATAAACACATAAATAGAAAGATAGAAACACAAACGATTATATCTGTCGAAATATCGAGAACCTTTGATTTATTAAACAAAATATTTTCTATTGGTAAAAAAATGTTGTAATTGCTATATATAGATACAAATATTGTCTATTGGGTATACAAAACACAAGTACCATCATCAGAGATTTCAATGGCAATAATGTATAAGTACATATATGGACCATACAATCATTGGTTTCGGTTTAACACTAAGCTATGGTTACCTATTCGATCTGAAAATATTTGTGTTTTTCCAAACTTATAAAAATATACAAAGAAAAATATTGCCCTTTGATATTTGTATTTAACATTTTCACATCTAAATAGATGTGATATTCCGTCAGAATCCTCAATATTAAAAAAATATTACAAAGGAACAAGCAAAGGCGTCCGTCCTAATTCCATCTTAGGTATTTCCAATCTCATATTTGTCGATTGAATGCTTTTTTCGCTCCATAGGAAACGCGAAAGTATAGCAAGGTTATAATACAAATATTTATTCAGCGGTCTTGGTATAATAAATTCATAAGGGCGGCGCAACACGTCTTATTTAGTGACTTGGTTTAACGTTTTATGACGAAATTATAGTCTGAAATATATTTTTTCAGGGAATTAAACGGTTTCCAGTGATTATGATATCTATTAATGGCCTTAATATTGAAAAGATGTGATACGAAGATTTTCAACTAATGACTTAAAAAAAAATTTAGTATTGGATCCAATATACGGCAATATTTAATAAGTGTTTAATTTAAACTAATCTTTTAAACCTTTATTTTGTCTGACATAATTTTACCAGAAGAGTGACGGGCTAAAAATCCTTTTTACTTCAACGAAGTGATGCAATTTGTAAAAGAAATTGAATTTAAAAATAAAACAATTAATGCCAAAACTAAGTAGTCCCACAAATGGATTAAAAAAGGTTTTATTTAATTAGTGAAAACGTTTTCTAAACCAACAAATTCTTAGTAGAATTCGTAGTGCCGGACTATAATGAGGGCAATTACAAATTAAACACGACTTATTATTTGTATAATGAATTTTAATTAAGCCTCCTCGGAGGATAATTCGGCAAACATTTGCCCCCGCTAATTTGGCATAATTTATGCTTGAGCACACAAATCCTTTGCTTGTGGGTTCGCGTTTGTTTTTCAGTGTTAACATGAGCTGTGAAAACGTAGAAACAAAAAGTGGTTCTTGATTTATGTCCCGCTTTGTTCTGTGGTGTCTTGTTCGTGTTTTTGGCCAGACATTTAGTTTTAAAAACGTACATATGTATATATGACTAAAAACACGTTATTCATTTCTTTCAACATGTTTGTGCAAAGCTTAAGAGTTGAGATGAATCGCGTATTTACGTCGCGTACATGTCCGAGTTAAGAGTTTTACAGTAATGTTGTTATTTCTTCTGCCTTGATCGCTGATTTCTTAGCATTAAATATGTCGTCACAAAAGTTCTACAATAAAAGTCAGACTTCGTTTTCCAGTAACTTATAATATTAGATTTTAGAGAAAATCGTTTAATCTATACATACATACAAATAAATAAAATTGGAGTGTCTGTTTGTAATGTTGAAATAACCGCTTTTTAATAAATACATATAAATGTATACACGGTACATATACCAAAATAACGTTTTTTACAATTTTTGTCTGTCTGTTTGTTCCGGCTAATCTCTGAAACGGGTAGACCAATTTTAACGGAACTTTCACTGGCAGTTAGCTGATGTAATAAGGAGTAACTTAGGCTACTTTTAGTTTATTAATTTTCTTATGAAAACTAATTAAAAATAAATTTTCCGCGCGAACGAAGTCACGGGCACAGCTAGTATTTTAATAAATTGTGTACAACGTTTCCTTACTTATCTTTCTATATTTTAATAACTCGAGTCAACATTACAATGAAACCTGGTCAGCTTTCATCTTCAATGTCAATGGACAACGAGCTCACTTGTATAACGAAAATACATTATACTTACGGAGATACAAATATTTACATTATACATGATATCCAAATACTAATTTGTGAATTGGATACATCAAGTTAATTGAATAACAAAACATACAGTACCCTTTGCTGGCTCTTTGTAAATAAAGCGATGAATAAATGAGTAAGTATTTTAAGTACTCGCAATGCGTACCAACGAAATAATGTCTAGGCAAGGTGGGGTAACCGCTGAAATGGGTCTGCCTCCACTGACCCCACAGAGCCCACAGATCCCCAGACCCCACGAGGCTGACATGTGCTTTGTGAATTATAGAGCAAGGCGCTTACCACGAATGGGCGGTGAATGCTGCTTGTTAAGTGTCTACGGTTCGAAATGATGTCTCTATAATTGCTGATTAAGTAATTTAAAGTATCGGCTATTTTTTAAGAGCCTTATAATAAATTTATACACAAATAAATAAAATTGGAGTGTCTGTTTGTAATATTGAAATAACCGCTTTTTAATAAATGCATCAATAAGTCGTGATGGCCTCGAGGTTTGGGCACGTGCTCGAGAATCTCTACGGTCGCGGGTTCAAACCCCAGGCACACACCCCTGACTTTTCCAAGTTATGTGTGTATTCACAATGAATTATCACGTACTTTAACGGCGAAGGAAAACATCGTGATGAAACCTGCACACCTAAAAAAGTCTTAGGAATTTCTTAGGTGTGTAGTCCGCCAACCCGCACTAGGCCAGCGTGGTGGACTAAGGCCTAAACCCTCTCAATGGTAGAGGAGGACCGTGCCCAGCAGTGGGATATATAGGCTAGGGTATATAGGGTATATAGGCTGATGATGATGATGATGATGAATAAATGCATACATGCATACATAAACTCACGCCTGTTTTACGAGTCAAGGGATTTGGCAAAGAGGAGGCGTATCGCTAGTAATATTTAAACTTGTTTAGAACTACTTATGTGTGATTGGTTTTGTGTACCTATAATTTAATGGAATAAGCAACTGTAGACTATTTTATGTATTTTAAAGTCCCCTTAGTTAAAGAACGCTCATCATCGTCAACCTTTATTCGCCCCACTGCTGGGCACGGGCCTCCTCTTAACTAAGAGCGTTAAGGCCTTAGTCCACCACGTTGGCCTAGTGCGGCTTATCGGGTTGAAAGAACGCTCACTGTTAATATAAAATTGAAAGTGTAAAATATTAATATATTACTGCCTCGTGGTCTCGCGGTACAAGTATGTGCCGTGCGATCTAGAGGTCCTGGGTTCGATTCCCGGGTCGGGCAAAGTGTTATTGGGTTTTTCCATTAGGAAATTCTCAGTAACAGCACGGAGTCTGGAAATGTGCCCGAAAAACGGCAATAGGCTCGCCCCCTATTACGTGGGACTGATACATACCTGGCGAAATGTGGGTGCAGAAATGCACCTCTGCCTACCCCTTCGAAGAATACAGGCGTGAGTTTATGTATGTATGTATGTAAAATATTAAAACCGTGCTTGAATTACTTCATGCAACATTTAACGAACACTAAAACTTGTAGAAACTATAAAGGCAGACTGAGAGAGTGATAAAAATAATGCAAGCGTTTATAAAATAATGTAAGGTGGTCGGGTAACCGCTGAAATGGGTGCGCGTCCCCCCGCCGGCCCTGCGGACCCGTGAATTATGGAGCGAGGTACAATGGACCGCGGTGTATGATGGTTAACACGCTGTCTATGCTGCCCTGGTAGATGAAAAACTGACAAACTTTTTGAGTACAACATATTGGAGATAGAATCGTTATCTATGGTCTCGTCGCGCTGTACGATTTTACAACAACAGGTACTATTATAAAAGGAATTCGCGATGAATATTGTGTGAAATTTGTTGAAGAGAGATAACAGTTCGTAAAGATTTAAAAAAATAATATTTAATGCGTACTGCATACAAACCAATATCAGTGTATTTTTTTAAATACTTACACATCAGCTCGACTGCCTCGTGGTCTCGCGGTACAAGTATGTGCCGAGCGATCAAGAGGTCCTGGGTTCGATTCCCGGGTCGGGCAAAGTGTTATTGGGTTTTTCCATTAAGACATTCTCGGTAGCAGCATGGAGTCTGGAATTGTGCCTGAAAAACGGCAATGGCGAGCCTATTACGTGGGACTGATACATACCTGGCGAATTGTGGGTGCAGAAATGCACCTCTGCCTACCCCTTCGGGGAATACATGCGTGAGTTTATGTATGTATGTTACACATCAGGCTATATACATCAATATATAAGCCCGTTTACACAAAGCCAATGGACTTAAATCTATTCTTCTGGTTAATCTGACTTTACTTACTTGTATAACTGTTGTAAAGTGCAATTTCATGTTTTAACCCTTTTATAAATCGCTCAGTTATGTAACTTTCCCCACGATGTTTTCCTTGACCGTTAAGTAGTGCATTGTATTCAAAATCATTGAATTATTGACACATGCAATAAACATCATTAATTTTTACTGATAAAAGGGTCTTAAATCCTGTCGTCGAACGAAGTAAGCGCAGAGATGTCGGTTTCGTCCATTCAACGTCCAGTATTTATTGCGAAAGTTCAACACTGATGGGCCATTCAAAAGCCAATATTTTTTTGCCCTTTCAGCGTGGCCCTGATTAAATCTCAGAGGACCATCTTCGCTGTACGCCGGTGATAACTTTGAGTTATGGTGTTATTATGTGATCTCATTGCCTAGTTAATGGCGTGTAAAATGCTTCTTATCGTTGATTTTAACGGTTTTCGGTTTGGCATGGAACGTTTTAAATGTTTGTGGACCTTGTTTCTTTTACAGTAATTTGACAGCATTGATACTTAATAAAAGAGTGATGATGGTGGTTCATCGCTGTATATAGAGAGGTATGTATATATCCGAATACGAAATGATTCAATTGATGACTGTTTTGTGAATTATTGTTGCTATCCGGATAGTTTACGATACCACCAGCATGGCATTTATATATTTGCTCCATTTATTATATACAGAAATAGAATACGCTAAAAATAAATAAATACACCCAACATTAGGATTAGTTCTGACCTCACATTAGCATACATGTCCTGTGTCGTGGGGAACAGAAACTTCGAGAGACTTTTCGGTCTCACAAACACCCATACCAGAAACAAACATTTGTGGTTCACACAAATATTTGTCTCGGTGCGGGCATCGAACCCCCGGCCTCTCGTTTCGCAAGCTAGTATCTAGCCAACTGTGCCATGGGGCTCTCAAATTCTTATTACATAAAGGTTATGAGCATTTTTATAATGTTATGATCCAAGTTAGACCGGCTCTTACACATGTCTTAACCAGTGGCGGTACTTTCATAGAAGCCCAAAAGCCCACCTTGCCTTATAAAATTCCGAATAATAATTTTGAAGCTTTAAATCTTTATTTAATAAAAGCAATTTGACGTTTAAATGAGAATATATTGGCCCCACAGTAAACAATTATTAACTAGACATTAAACAATTAACGTGTAACGCTTTTGGGCTTCTATGGAAGTACCGCTTCTGGTCTTAACTGACCGTATTTTGATATAATATACTGTATTGAGTTATGCCTCAACAATATAAAAACTATACATACTGTCATTATCCATTATCAGCCCATATACGTCCCACTGCTGGGCACGTGCCTCCTCTACAACTGAGAGGGTTTAGGCCTTAGTCCACCACGCTGGCCTAGTGCGGGTTGGCGGACTACACACCTAAGAAATTCCTAAGAACTTTTAGGCCTGCAGGTTTCATCACGATGTTTTCCTTCACCGTTAAAGTACGTGATAATTCTTTGTGAATACACACATAACTTCGAAAAGTCAGAGGTGTGTGCCTGGGGTTTGAACCCGCGACCGTCGAGATTCTATACAACATATGTAGATGATAGATACAACTATTATGCATTAAGCAATATCTTTGTGGAAGTTGGGATCCTCTCAGCAACCCACTTATGATACTTGCGAACAATACAATTCAAAGCGCGAAGCATTTCAATTGAATTTCACCTCTATTCTCGCTATAAGTGATAGAAATTGAATATAAATTGAATAAATGTCTCACACAGCGGGAATATTGAGTGGCTTAATTATGGTTAAGATTATGACAGTTAATTATACGGAATGCATTCAGACCGTGATCGGAAACTAAGGCAGATAATAACTACGGTGATTACAAATCCATCGGCGTTAAAAAAATCCCGAAAAAAAATAAAAAATTTAGATATTAAATGGATGTGGTTGAAGGAAAACGTATTTTATTTTTATTTTTTGTCGGGATTTTTTTTAATGTCACGGTGTTTGTAATCACCGCAGCTATTATCTGCCTTAGCTTCCGATCACGGTATTTTTACATCCTGTATAAGGAGAATACCAAAATATTTGCGACTCGTATTTCAAGTAATAATGTTAAGTATTATATATGTATGTATGTATTATATTAGACTCGTTGGCCTTGCATAAGTATGTGACGCGCTTTCTAGTGGTATCGGGTTTGATTTTCGAGTCGAGAAAAATGATTGTTTTTTTCTTAGGAAAATCTCAATAGTGTGTATGAAGCCCGGACACCGTAACACGGGAACGCATGCCGTACTCTTTTGTTGCAGGGCTAAGAACGTTAATAAAACAGTTATTTTTATTTTATCATTAGTAAATTGTAACCTAGACGCACTAGCTACACGTAATAAACACCCGGAATGTTGCTTAGCCACCAGATTTCAAAGTAAATCTTATAATATTAAGAGTCCCTATTCCACACCGAGTACGGAGAACTCCAACAGTTCCCTAATACATCGTAAACATGTTAATTACTTGCCGAAGATACGGTCATTAGCGCCAAGAACTGCCGCCTCATGTAGGGCGCCCATCAGAGTGCCATTACCGAACGCGCTGTCAGACAAGCCACAAATAAATTATACCGGAGGAATGTCAATTACTTCTACTGTATGTTGTGTTCTAATAAGTGTTAAAATGGCCATCAAGAGACGATTGGTTACATGTAGAAGTTTGATGGTGGAATGGAGAGATTATTATACAGTTTTATAATTAAATGCGTGATAGATAATGTTAAACTATAAGATAAAGTGCATATATAGCATTTAAGTGCTTGTTGTTTTTTTTTTATCAAAAATTCAAAATAAATTTTCAATTTAATACGTCCTTATTTAACTCATAAGTGTGAAATTGCTATTGTCAAAGACATGTCTTGACTCCGTACTTTTACTGGCAATTTTCTAATCGAAAAATAAAACTTAGACCGACCCAAGAATTGAGCCCGGGAACTCTCGTTTGAACGTCGTACACTTACGCCATGGGACTGGCGAAGCTATTTTTACTAAGAAAATATTCTTTATGACGTCAAATAGTAGACTTCAAGTAGACTGATAAAAGTCGACTAACCTATATGGGATCAATGTTTATCAATAGGTATCAGGATCTAACTCACGCCGTGCAGTAGTTAGGGCAGCAGGTGGACACTAGACTGATACTAATTACCATTGTAACGTAGCAGCCGCATTGTGTTTACCTGTAACAATATAACTGAGATTGTATGATGTGGTAAATGATTAACGGCTCATATTTAAAATCTATACTAATCCTTATATGCAGATGGATCGAAATATTGAATCAAAAAGTTGAATGTTTGATGGAGACGCTCACGAATGCTTTGCAAAAATACACAGATTTTTGCATATAAAGATATAGATTGATTAATAATTTCGGAGTATTCATTGGCCTCACATTATGATGCTTTGGGACGTAGTTACTAGAAAACAAGAATCTCACACTTACGATCTCACACACACTCGAAATCAATATTTTTTTTGAGATATTCTTTGCATAATATTATCGCTTACCCTGACTTTAAATTATAAACGCAGTTATTGAACTAATCAGAAGTAAAAAATAATAATAAACTAACCAAGGTAAATAAAGTCACTTCACTCCGTTCATTGGAACGTTGAATATTTTAAATATTTTTTGCATTTTATTTAAATATTATGGAAGCATTTTATATCGTCATTAATTATACGATTATAAAAACTGTGGAACTAAATTCTGCGCTCGGAATTTGTTTGCTGTTCGTATAAACAAGACTAATGAATGAAACCAGCAGAAACATCGCTTTATTTCTAGATAAAAAGTAGTTAAAGGAAAAAACTTGATTTATCTGCTAGTTTCCATTTTACGTGTAACTCACAGAGCTAGTTTCAACAATGACCAATTTTTCCATGGATCGTCTCGTAGAAATATACATAAACATTATAATTTAATCATGATTACTTATAAAGCAATTATTTATTTCTAAGAAAGCCTGTGTTAGCCTGTATTAGCTTTACTTATAAAAGCATTTGCATAATATTTTCTCTAGAAATTAATTAAGTTTGACCTTTTTTAAGCGATTGTAACGTATTTCTTTTACGCAGAAAATAATGTGATAGTTTAAGATATAAATTTCTACTCGATTTATGTAATCTTGCTTATTGTTTTTTTCTGCATGAAATAAAACCTCTACTGTACTTTAAGAATGCATACATACTTTTTGACGCCATTGTTACTAAAGGGGCAGGTAAAATGTATTCGTTCAGTTCGAATATTTTGTCTCATACAACAGACGTTTACCGAGTACATCTCCAGTAAGCGTGGTCTTTCTGTGAGTTCCTAAAGGATAAACCCGATAACACTTCTCCACGACTCTGGAATTGAGCCAGGGATCTCTCGATTGCACGCCGCACACTTATGCTGCGTCACTACCGAAATACTTTTATAAGCTTATACGGTGATGTGAACGAGTCTTTCGAGTACTTTTACAACTTCAGTGGGTTGATATTCTTCATTTGAAATATTCAATATTTGAAATATGCTGCCCATTGAGCATTACAAGATAATGTGACCATGAGAGAATGAAAACGAAAAAGAGACACAGCTTACAATTAGGTAAGCAAAATCGCGATTGCCGGACACTTGGACCCAGTTTAAAAATTCAGGCCTCCATTAGTCAACTTAATTGAAAACAAAAGACGACATGTTTTTGTATACCTAATTATAGTACTTATTTTCGTTAAGATTTTCATTACTTTGTCACCTTTAATATTTTGACCCATCCGTGAACCAGAAGAACTTAAGTTCTTCTAATGTAACTTTAAAGCATATTTTTTTTGCAAAAATATTGTAAAGTAAAAATCAATTTTAGGAGTTCCATTGTATAATCCTCAGTTTCCCACAATTTCAATATTAAAATAAAAAATAGCTTGTGTGGATGATACAGCAAATCGTTCGCTCTTAATCGATGCAATCAAAAAATCCCATTTATGTTTACCCCGATTAATATTCGCGTTGGTTTGTAAATCAAAACTGAGTGGAGTTTATGCGTATTGAATTCAGGTATCGGAGGATTGCGAATGAAACTTTTTAATTGAAGCTATATTTCGAATATTTGTTTTAGGGATACTGTTGCGAAATAAAAAAAGGTTTTATTTTGGTTAATGGATATTTTATTGGTGGGACATTAAATCCGATACGATAAATGGGATATGAATTTTACTATGTTCGCCAGAGAATGAGTCTCTTTTTTTTATGCCAGTAAGTAAAAATGTTATAGTATTTATTTTATTTAAGTAATATTTTAAATGAGTTTAAAAAAAAGTTTATGTACATTAGATGATCGTGTAGAAAACAATTAACATACAAAACAAAGCAGGAAAAATCTTTTCTCTCATATGAAGTTGCTGAGCAGACAAAGTTTAGCTTTAACACAGGTTATTTATTTTTGCTGTGTGCAATTTTTCGCAGCACTTTGTAGTAACACTCTAAAATCACGGAATTTTAGAGAGTATTTTTAAAAATAAAGAATAGGGATGCTGAGGTCGTGCTTATCTCGCGAGGAACAACGTATTATGTTTTACTTAGAATGCTGTTCTGTTTAAAATTTAAAGTGATACAAACATTTGTTAACATCAACCATGAGCCTTTGTATATGCCTATATTGATAATAGTGATCGTGGTTAGGTGAGTAAGCGGTCGCGGGTTCAAACCCCAGGCACACACCTCTGACTTTTCGAAGTTATGTGTGTATTAAAGTCAAGGTCAGATTATGTTTATTCAAATAGACTTTTACAAGTCCTTTTGAATCGTCAATTTTAAGCTATTTTAAACTAAACTATTCACAATGAATTATCACGTACCTTAACGGTGATGGATAACACCGTGAGGAAACCTGCACACCTTAAAGTTATTAGGAATTTCTTAGGTGTTTGTTGTGTTCTTAGGAATTTCTAAGCCCTGTCAGTTGTAGGGGAGGCCCGTGCCCAGCAGTGGGACGTATATGGGCTGATGGTGATATTGATAAAACGACTCGCTAGCGCCGTGGTGTTAGTTTGGTCTTTGGCTCGATTCCCGGGTCGGGAATTACGTCATTTTCGTTAGTAGCTGACGTTTTTTTGTTAAATGGCAATATGCCTACTCCTTTTTAAGTAGGATATAAAGCTGGCAGTATTCTTGGTGCTGTTTAGATGTCAGCCTTTAAATGAGGGGTTGAAATATGTCTAAGACCACAATTCCATTCCACAATGATTTGGAAAAAGTCTCATAATATGTTAGTAGTTTCTGATTCCCCGTCACATGACGTACTGTGAAATTAGAATTATATTTGTGATTTTTGATTGTCTCAATCTAATAGTATTAAATGTGGGTGAAGAATCTGCCACTAACAGAGGAGGCAGTTGACACAAGGATAAAACCTGGGGCTTTCTTCCTCAAGCCTCTAGTAGCCGTCTAGTACACTTGTACTAAAGAGACAGTGAGGAAAAAAGACCCTAATTTTACAAATCATTCTCAGTTCGTTACGTTTTATATAGTAATTTTATATTTTTCTCCGCGACATCTCATTTTATATCTCAGACCTCGTCATTTTCGTGTTTAATCAAATCTCAATCAAACGTGATCAATTTTTTTTCGCATATCGGAAAGGGAGTGGCCGTAGGCTTATCAGAATCAAATTTTATTTACAGATTAATAGTCGCGGCTTCAGGACTGGCTCGACTAGGAATTTCGAAGTTGTTAAAAAAAGAACTAAACATTATAAAAAAGTTGTTATCTTTATTAATATTACAAAATCCAATGTCAGTTAATTTGTTTTTATTGTTTTCAAAGTTTGAGATCTCTACCAATGTTATTTATTATTCTTTTTGTTATTATTCAAAAGCATGTAATATCCAACAATTTTATACAACACGTGGACAACGCTGTGAGTGTACATTTCCCTAATCATATTACAATAATTTATATAATTTAGTTTTAAGTGTTTCTAACTGTTTGTTGTATCAAATCTCAAAAAAAAATACTTCAAGAATTTAATGATTCATTTCAACACGCGAGGGACGTAAAACAGAAACAGAAGGGACGTGAAACAAAAAAGTACAAAACATAGATACTAAAAATAGTTAGGCATATAGAGGGTATCATAATCATCAGCCCATATACGTCCCACTGCTCCTCTGCCATTGAGAGAGTTTAGGCCTTAGTCCACCACGCTGGCCTAGTGGTTGGGTTGCCGGACTACACACCTAAGAAATTCCTAAGAACTCTTAGGTGTGCAGGTTTCATCATTATGTTTTCCTTCACCGTTAAAGTACGTGATAATTCATTGTGAATACACACATAACTTCGAAAAGTCAGAGGTGTGTGCCTGGGGTTTGAACCCGCGACCGTCGAGATTCTCGACCGCGTGCCTAAACTTCGAGGCCATTACGACTTATATAGAGGGTGTAAAACTGTGTTAATATCCCCTCTTTGGTCCATTAGCGTGGGATCTATGTTAGTTTTACGTATTTCAGCAAATGAATTGTGTGGCGAGTGGCTAGTTGTGAGTGGCGACCCCCTTAACAGCGCGCTCGTATGAATAGGCCCGGAATCAGAACAATAGAGCCAATCATTCTTTCAACACTCAGCTGCCATTCATGAGTCCCGCAAAGCTATTGTTGACTCACTCACTCACATTTCTCCCTCCGCGAGATCCAATTGTTGGGATGTCCAAAATTCTCTCGTTTTATGAGCATGAATCGGGGCTTTCGTTAACGTTTTGTTTATTCACGCTTTTAATTTAATCTCAGTCTTTATTTCATAAAAATCTGGATATTTACGTATTCACGCCATAGTCTGGACGGAAAACGCGTTTGCATGGAAATCGTTGTACAAAACACTGTTTTTTTTTTCAAATCAAATAAGAGATTACACGTTGTAATAAGTACGTTTGCAGATAAATTCAAATACAAATATTGATTGATTTATTAAATTAAATGCTGTCATCTTTATTCAAGGAAATGAAACATATTTCTATATACTGGGCACATTTCTACATTCCATGATACTATACTAATTTCGAAGCCAAATGATTTGTCAACACTTTGAGCAACCCAGGAATCGAACTCGAGATCACTTGACTGCTCGCACCAATTCAAGTTGCGGAAGCAACGACATCTTCGACCAGTAGTTAGTAGTAATGTTAACGTCTTCAAGGAAAATCTTCTTAAATTCCTTCAACGTTATTTAAATAAATTACTATATATCATTATATAATGCCTGATTTTATTCTACGTATATGTATAATATATAACGTCGAAAAGCGTATCAATTGAAGTATCCTGATTATTATTAATTAAATATCCTTCAAATTAAAGTCGAAAGAAAACACCAAATATATTTATTCCTCACAAATGAATGATGTTTGCACTGTCTTGTTGTTCTTTAAATATTTGTTCGCAGTTGCAATAACGATGCCATACTCTAGCGGGGATGTTTATTGCTTCAAAACGCAACTAAAACAGCTTCAACTACAAAGAAAAGTCAAAAATATTCTCGTGAAACAATATCGTTTGAGCACAATGGAGGCAAACACAAACATATCGTGTAGAAACAACGCCATACGTGCTGTTATCTCTCGCGTGGTGATTTATTTTCCACTAGTTAGGGCCTGCGACTCCGTCTGCGTGGAAATTAGAGTAAAAAGAGAATAAAAAATATGAGATAAAAACATTGCAAGTACTTTTTGATAGTAGAACCTGATAGTTTTGGAGATAAAAGGTTAGATTAAACATTTTCTACAGTCTAATCTATCTCAGAAATAAAGTACGTCAAAATTGGTTTAGGAGTTAAAACGTCAAAGGCGAACAAACTGGTTTCATGTTTATAAAAGTGGCTCAAATTCGCCCGTAACAAAATATTATCTTTCTCTGAGGATTATCATCATCATCATCATCAGCCCATATACGTCCCACTGCTGGGCACGGGCCTCCTCTACCATTGAGAGGGTTTAGGCCTTAGTCCACCACGCTGGCCTAGTGCGGGTTGGCAGACTACACACCTAATAAATTTCTAAGAACTTTTAGGTGTGCAGGTTTCATCACGATGTTTTCCTTCACCGTTAAAGTACGTGATAATTCATTGTGAATACACACATAACTTCGAAAAGTCAGAGGTGTGTGCCTTAGGATTATACGAGTATCTATCTCCACAAAAATAATTTTAATCGGTGTAGGCGTGATAGCATAACAGACAGTTATATTCGCATTTATAGTATTAGCTTTGTTTTTTTTTATATATAAGTTCGTCTAGTCCCCAAAGATGTCCAGTACAATGGCCGCCTTTCTGTTATTGTGGTTGTTGCGTCCCAAAAGTTCTCCGTCTCCATTAATCGTTGTCGAGATCGCCGTCAAGGCCGTATTAAAGGCAAAAAGAAAATCAATGTCTCAGTATTTCACTTCCATCGCGAAAACAATCACGTTAAATCCAACAGGAGTTTTAAAACAAAATAATAGACGCGAAACATTATATTTTTGTAGAATGGGGAGGAAATGGAATAAAATAAAAAAATATATTAAAAACAGTAAGAGATAAAAGTGTGTTCCTGCCATTTGCATGAGTGTTGTGAAAGTTAATTTAGAAGTTAAAACTGATGTGAAAACCTACTCCACTCCTATTCTATGCCTCATAAAATGAGTTTCAAAGTTTTAATTTAGAATGTTTCATAATATCTCTGAAAGTTTATCATGAGTAGACTCTCAAACTACTTAAAAGGTTCTATTATTAAAACGGTAACTTAATTTAGATTGTAACATAATGCTGCATTATAATATGTACATTTCTATTTTCTATTTATTATATAAGTTCTAGCTATGGCCAACATAGGAAACTCTCTGGGTATCAAACGTAAGTTCCATGGTTGTATACACATACTGACAACTTCTTGCGTTTATATATGTAGTATATAGTATGACATATAAATACGAGTATATATCTTTTGTTGAGGTTTGCTTATTTTATTACGCCCTCAGATCTCGCTATTTTCTTTCAAGTGCCACATAATAGGCAGCTCGCCTATTGTTGGTTTGCACATTTCCAGACTCCTTGCTGCATTAGAGTATTTCCTCGTAGAAAAATTAATATATCTTTTTCTCACCCCGGGATCGAATATGAAACTCCTCGATGTCACGCCGCGTACTCATAATTCGGGACTATCGAAGTAGTAGAACCAATATGTTGCAGAGTAATAATTTTGTGCGCTGACTGTGAAATAAAAGGTCATTACGCTCGAGGAAAGTCCAACGTCATTTTTACGTATAACTTGTTGATATTAAAACAAATTAAAACCAACTGTACTTGACAGCGACAGCCCTTAAAATAAAAAAAAAATATCAGTCTAAAATGAACATTTAAATCATTACTCATTGAAACCAAGTTAATTTAGGCAATTAATTTCGCTCTGACTCCATTTTGGGGAAGCTAAAAGTTTTAATTGCTGGAAGTTTGAAAAATTATGTTCTGATGGAAGTCTATTTGAGTTATTATGGGTGCTGGTCGTCGATTGCCGGCAATTTGTATCGTTTAAACCCATAAACGAATACACCCGTACAACCTTTTGGAAGTGGAAAAAGTGAAATTGTCTATGATCTGATACGAGTTTACGTCATACATTTATTTATGAGTAATGTTATAGGAATTAGGAATAGAAAAATATTTTCAATTTCCAAGACAATTCTTAGCGACATTTTTAGTCATTTGTTTATAGTTTGATAGATGACAAAATTACTATGGTGTCCGGGCTCACGTAATCTTTGTCACACAGAAACCAAAGAGCTGCAGTTTTGTTGTATTTCTTATTTATGAGATTGCTAAAGGTTTCGCTAATGAGTAGTGTATTGAAAACCAAGCCACTCCGCGTGTCTGGAGCGTGCGGGGATATATTCGGCGCAGTAGGTTCATGTGTCGCGATATAAGTTTCATGGTCTAGCGCGGGATTAGTATGTCTGTCACAATTGTGTGTATTCTAATTAAATAAATACACCCAACAGTCACATACATAGTTCTGATCCCACACTAAAATACAAGTCTTGTGTCGTGGGTATCAGAAACTACGAGAGACTTTTCGGTCTCACATCACATTTGTGGGTCACACAAACATTTGTCTCGGTGAGGGGATCGAACCCGCGGCCTCTCGTTTCGCAAGCTGGTGTCTAGCCAACTGCGCCACGGCGCGGTCAAATTTTCTTATAGCAGTAGAATATATTACGTGGGATAAGGACAGTATTTGAGAATATTTAATATTTCAAAAAGTTTTTAATAACCGTTTGAAACTCCACGAGGTGCATACTCAAAAAGTATTAAATTAGAATTGTTTGAGTAGGTACTTCCTGATTTTCAATTTAAATTAAAAGTTAATTGAATGGCCTTCGAAGTTCGTACACTAATAAAAAACGCTTCATTCTCCATTGAAAAGCCCCAAAAAAGATAATTAATATTCCCGACACTGAAAGTTTTCAAGCCTTTATCGTTTTTGTGGAAGTTAAAATATAGTCCAACAATCAGGCGGATGGAAATTCTATTCGCTTTTCTATTTTTAACAGACAAAAGAGCTAACTTTGAGCTGCTACTGATTTTTGATTCCTTTCGCTAGTTGGTATAATTCATTATTGAAAACCGGGAGATAGGAGATATAAGTCAACAAGGCAATAAGTAGGATGATAGTTCATGTGGCGTGATCTTTTAGGCTGAAAAGTATAGATTACTAATCGCTCAACCAAGAATAATTTTCTTTGATCCATAATATACTTTTTAAGTTTTTGAGTGTTGTAGAGGCGTTTGAAAATAGTTTCTATTCTCTATGGTTATAAGAAATGTCATTAAAGCCACATTAAATAATTAAGTCATCTGTCAAAAAATAACCGAGAAAAGATTGTAATTGTAAATTGTAATCATTCCAAAATTAGACTCAGTATTTGAACCCCATTGCTTGCCATGTTTTGCCACTTTCATATTGGCATAAAAATGGAACTTTAGCATAAAAGAGTTTTCGTAGTAGAGAGGAATTTATAGAAGTTCCCTTAGGACTATAAATGTGTGAGTGACAGTTACCAAAGACAGGGGCATAGTCCCGCGGGGTGCAGCGCTGGGGAAGTTAATAAAACTGTCAATCGTGGCGTTACGCTGCTTGTCTGACGGTGTGGATTTGCGGGGCGAGTCGTACTGTTGTCGAGTGTAACATAAAAGTGTGTTGTTTTGTTACGACAGTCGTGTATCATATACATATATAATAATAACATGCTGAAATGATTGTGTCCTGCTCGTTCTTTGTCATTTAGTTGTTGTTGACGTTATTGCTTGTCAAAGTACTGTATTCTCTATTATTTGTATTGGATTGTCATAAATGCTTACAAGACTTAAAGTTATTATATCTACTGCCTTTGTTTGTTAAGTTTTGACGTGTAAATTTCTTC
Organism: Hemaris fuciformis; assembly: GCA_907164795.1. NCBI lineage: Eukaryota > Metazoa > Arthropoda > Insecta > Lepidoptera > Sphingidae > Hemaris > Hemaris fuciformis. The sequence goes on along the minus strand of OU015438.1, from coordinate 12,447,939 downwards.
ACCGAAACATATACATAATCTCACGCTTGTACAGCCAAAAGTATAGCCCCAGTAGTATTTAATACCCTCTTACCGTTACAATTTTCAGGCTCCATAGTGCCACTACGAGATTCGGAACTGGGGTCTAGTTATGGCATAGTTATCTCTTGGCATAGGATTGTAGATAGGACACACGTTGCATAGCCACATAACCCCTCAACGTGAGCCTTGCTATACAAAATCTCAGAGATACGAGAACAAACACCTTTCCCTAAGCAAGCCATCTTCTCCCAAGAACAGTGTGATTATTACTCATACTCAGAGTAAGTCCTTTTAAGAAGCAAGAATCCATTCAACAGGTTGTTGCTCAAATAGCTGCGTGGGGTAAATAATTCATAATATACACCAACAGAGACAAAAGGACGGCAGAAAGTGAGAAGAGGAAAATTTAATCTTACTAATTATGTCCATCTCGCATTCAGAATTAAAAAGTAAAAAATGTAAAAGATTGGGTACTTTTTTATATAGTATATTTGGCCAGTACTACCTTTCAAACGTGGAATATTAATTTTATTTGGAAAACATTAACCGTTGATATAAATGTAAAAATATAGCAAGGTTATGTGGCCCGAAAATTAGATTTTTGTTACACAAGTATAATATAGATTTACTATGAAAATATACAAAAATAAAACACTATAATTAGGGACACAGACCTAGCTACACCTAGTCTAGATATTTTTGCATTTTACAAGCCCAATGCTGGGCACGAAAAATAAAAATATGCTGGAAATACAGCAATAGACTCGCCTCATTAGGTGAAACTTTAAACACAGTTGCCGAAACGTTGATGTAGAAACCTTACACACGTGAGTGTAACTACATATATATACATATGTATATTTTATAAGACCAACTTTACGTCCAATTAAAATTATCTGAAATTAACCAGTCGGTCATATAATACGGATTCCCTTAAGTAATAAATTAAGGTTGTTCAGTTAAACTTGGTAATAAATTAACGCGAACCTCCGCAACAGATAGTATTGCCACTAGGTTTTTTGTCTGTCTCGCTTGATAGAGGTCTGGTGTACACTTAGCTTAATTTATGCGATGTTTCTTCATTTAAATATTTTACTTTAATACTTTGAATCGGAGATTTTGTAGTCATTTTTACAGTGTAAGCTATTAATATTTAGGTATAAATAAAATAATCTGTATTCCGGATATTCGTATCCATCATTTTGACTAAAAGGTTGCGAATAACCCTCATCTTGAATATTATAAAAAACGAAACAAATATTGAAAAGAGTTAAATAATATCAAGAGAAGCCTGTGTTGTCTTGTTATTCTTTATTTGGGAGTCACAAATACTTGTTCTTCGTTATTTATCGTAGCAGTGATGGCCTCGAGGTTTAGGCGCGTGGTCGAGAATTTCGGCGGTCGCGGGTTCAAACCCCAGGCACACATCTCTGACTTTTCGAAGTTATGTGTGTATTCACAATGAATTATCACTTGCTTTAACGGTGAAGGAAAACATCGTGATAAAACCTGCACACCTAAAAGTTCTTAGGAATTTCTTAGGTGTGTGGTCCGCCAACCCGCACTAGGCCAGCGTGGTGGACTAAGGCCTAAACCCTCTCAGTTGTAGAGGAGGCCCGTGCCCAGCAGTGGGACGTATTGGGCTGATGATGATGATGATGTTATTTATCGTAGACTGACCATTTTCTCGTAAATTTTCATACAAATCTTGTATATTATGTGGAGAACTAAATAATAATATCTGTCGTAACTATGTTAAATAAACACAAATTTACTTTAAGTTGTCTCTGTATAGTGTATTTAAATAGTAATGAGTTTAATGATATCTCACATTTCCAATGCTACTAGAATAGTTTATATCCTCCCCTTCACAAATAATACATACTGTGCGTGGTCACTGTCTATATATTATGAAGTGGGTACATATCGCGTGCTACGAAGACTGCTACGAACTCCTGATTTACGGCAAAAAATGTTACAGGGTCTACGAGCTACGTGCCTTTCTACGAAGCTCTACGCTGTCCTATTATAGTGCTTTTTTTTTTCAAGAATATATTCTGCTGTTTGTATGTTATGTAAATATTTTGACCATTAGGTAATTTATAAAATTTATTTTGTGTTAATACAATAATAATAATAATAATGGGTTGTCTGGAAGAAATCGTAGCTAGCGATAAGACCGCCTGTTGTAACTATATATCTTTTAAGTTGTATGTTATTTATGTTATTTTTTCTTGTATAGTGTACAATAAAGTATATCAAATAAATAAATAAATATTTTATATACAGGGTGTATTCAGACCGTCATCGGAAACTAAGGCATGTAATAGCTAAGGTCATTACAAACCCCTGGCGTTAAAGAAAATCTCAACAAAAAATATGCAAAATGTTACCTATCCTAGGCACAGAACAGTTGATTAAGACTAGAAAGGCAAAGTCAGCATGCCGAGCATGGCGAACCTACGATCAGACTATCATCATGTTTGACACTGCCGCTTCTTAGTAATTCGGGTTGCGTATAATATCAAGACTTATAAAAGTGTGACAACCAATAGCAGTCCTTCATTTTTGTTTGAAATTTTTATCATTGGTCGTGTGATCGATTGAACAGGTGACTGACAAACAAGAGGCCACACTCGTCCCGACACAAAATACTATTTATTTCCCTTCTAATCTTATTCAGCTGTTCTGTGTTTAATTAATAAAATATTTGCATTTGAACACACAGAGTGTAAATATTAAATAACAGAAAACATTAGAAGCTTAATCCTGTGAGTCATACATTATTCAGATGTAACTCGAGTGTTCTGATAGTTACAAATTAATGAATTTCACCGCGACACTCGGGTCCCGCGACGCGGCGTTAAATTGAATTGTCTCACTATGAGAAGAAAAATGAAGCTTATGATTATACGTTGTATTGTAGTATAGCGTAATATAGTTTTGGGTTGTTCTTCTTGTGGTGATTAATCATTTTCAGGAATGACGCAGTGTGTCGCAGGACGACTGGAAACATAGCCATGTTATAGAACGTCTATTTTATGAATATTACAGTTATTTCAATAAAATAGCAGCACGACCAAATAAATAGCCGCATTGGAATATGACGGTAGAGGAACCAACGAGCCATGTAGTGGGACGTATTGAGCTGATGATGAATGATGATGCAAGGTGGTCCAATTAGAATCCCTACTTGTAAAAACTACCGCAATTATCTTTTGCCAGTTGACACAACAAAGCTGGATTTTTGGTTACCAGATATATACAGACAACACCGTGGCTGGAGTTACACCTTAAATATAGTAGACGCTGTCCAGATGGATAAGCATATCCCACCAATAAATCGGTCATCGAGCAATCCACTCACTGAACGAAACACATTTTTTTTTCTAGTGAAAGAATCACTCTAATTTAGCCGACACATTTTTTTCAAAATCAATAGCATGGCTCTACCACTTTAAAACATTTAATTTAAAGTTTTTTATGACTACCTTCTGATTCGGAATCTCCATTGCAATTTGTGTAAATGGTATTAGAGTTCCAGAGTTGAGACTGTTTAAGCTGCTTTAAGATTTTAGTGCAGATCTGAAACCTAAATTATTAAAGTCTGGGGGTCCCCTGGCGCAGGTTGATGACTTTTACCGCTTAGCAACAGCTGAAATGACGGCTGAACGTGACTCCAGGGACGCGTGGAGGTTTAGCCAGAAACCACTGCGCTGTTAAGTGTTAAAGTTTGGACCGCGTCAAATGTTTAGAATAAACTTATAATATGTTTCCTTCTAAAATGCTGTTTTAAAGTCGCCTTTTGCATTTTGTCATACGTTGAACACAGTAATTGACCGATTAATAAAGCGTTAATATAATGAGAAAGCGAAATGTTCTGATACAATATGAAAGAAAATAATGAAAAAAAAAAGGGATTTAATAAAAATCGATATTTAGTAATACTTACTAAAAACATTAATATATTTCTATGGAAATATCTTTTTAAATCTATACGTTCATGTTTATGTATATTCTCTTTGTGAATAAAGTAATGTAACTTACATATCAGCTGACGCTAGCGGTCAACAGTACGCGCGCTGTAGTAAAGTTTTGTACGCTTTACACTGCGGGTTTAATTCAATAGCAAAATAAGTATAAAATGAATGTTGCTTTCCATGTGTGTTAATGTATTTTAATATTTTGTTTTCGAGAACTTTCCCATTTTGGGGTGTCTGGATGTTAATGTTTATTAGGATAGGAATGTGACTCGTAAATGGTGAATATTTTTTATTACGTTTTAACATGTATGTGCTTATTAGCTGTCGGTGTGTCAATAATAATAAATTAATTGTCACTATCTAACTAATCTTCTTACGTGTCCCAAGAAAGTGTCTCGCCATACATGTATAAATCAGTACACATATTCCAGATTCATCATAATTGTGCCTGTGTGTATTACATACGATGCAACAGAATCCATCTCGCAATAAGTTCGAGGCCAGCGTGTAAAATGTTTGGTGGCGTCTTCGACCCCTACACAGATTTTTTTGCTATCCACAAACATTTGTTTCATCAATTATCCCGAATATTTGTGAAATCAACATTTTTCTTACATTCTGATACGCACGACACAACTCAGCATTTAAGAGTGACGTCTGACCTGTGAACCTATTTGTGTATACGTATAGCTATTATAGTATAAGTCGTGATGGCCTCGAGGTTTAGGCACGCGGTCGCGGGTTCAAACCCCAGGCACACACATCTGACTTTTCGAAGTTATGTGTGATGAAACCTGCACACCTAAAAGTTCTTAGGAATTTCTTAGGTGTGTAGTCCACCAACCCGCACTAGGCCAGCGTGGTGGACTAAGACCTAAACCCTCTCAGTTGTAGAGGAGGCCCGTGCCCAGCAGTGGTATGCATTATTACAAAAAAATAATCTATATAATGCCCTGCATCGTTCATCGCTTGCACCCTGTCGCAACCGCCGCGAAATTAAATTAATAACGTTCCGTAAATTAATAAAACAGTAATTACTGCTTCATTACCTCACCTGTCGCTCGCCTGCCAATTATGTTACTTTCAATGCGTACGTCATTTATTAAATACGAAAACACATTAATGTTTGTGCGGCGACGTCGGTATAATTAATTGATGGTAACGTGATTGTAGACATTAATGAATCTTTCGTTTATACAACACAATACTTTAATTGTTACGTCACCTATGTTTTTTTTTTTAACGAGAGGAAAGCCCTTTAAGCTCCCCTGTTCGGTACCTCGGGGGAGGCCGAAAGGGGTATGTCGGGGTCTCTGGCCTTCCAACTCGGCGCGCAGAACAATAATTGTCCGCTTAGCTGAGTTGGGTCCCTAACCAAAATCCTACGCCAGCATACCGACTAAAACCTCTCGGTGACCATCTCGTGTGGTGCACAGATCATTGTACGACGATCATTGTACCGACATATCAGTGGCATATCCATAGAAGCCCAAAAGCCCAGCTAGCCTTACAAAATTCCGAATAATAATTTTAAGCTTTAAATATTTATTTAACAAAAGCAATTTGACATATAAATGAGAATAACTTAACCATAATAATCTAGACATTACAAATTAACTTGTTACGCTTTTGGGCTTCTATGGAAGTACCGCCACTGCGACATATGTCGGTGAAATCAAATATGACACAAGACACGCGTACACACACTTACCAAAATCTGTATATAAGTCGATCATTCCTGCAATAAAATGGGCATTCATTTCGTCTCAACTCCAGTAAGTGTTTCATTTAAACCAATCCGCAAGCAACCCGACGTGATCCTGAACACTTACACCTATATAAATAACAAATAAATAAATAATAATAAATACACCCAACAGCCACATACATAGTTCTGATCCCACACTAAGATACAAGTCTTGTGTCGTGGGTATCAGAAACTACAAGAGACTTTTCGGTCTCACATACACCCAGACCAGAAACAAATATTTGTGGATCACACAAACATTTGTCTCGGTGCGGGGATCGAACCCGCGGCCTCTCGTTTCGCAAGCTGGTGTCTAGTCAACTGCGCCACGGGGCTGTCAAATATGAATATGAATACGTGAAGTGTAATTTAAATATGTAAAGTAGTTCACGCTGGTAACTCCATACGGGTAAGCAGTGGTGGGTTTCGACTGTACGTACGCCAGCCGTGTTTGAAATCTCATAATAGGAGCGAGTTTTCTGCCGTATTTCAGGTAAATTTTCAGATTTTGTTTATGTACTCTATATACTCAGCATATCGCCGTCCACTGCCGAATGTAGGCCACCCCGAGAAAGCGCATACTATTCCGGTGCTGAGCAGCCCGCATTCATCCCTTTCCCGTCACCTTTCTCAAGTCGTCGGACCATCGTGCTTCAGGACGTCCCACACTACGTCTGCCTAAACGTGATGACAACAAAAACTACAAAAATTCCTCCAAATGGCAACTCCCATCAATTCTGACTGTGTACTCATAAGGGACTTCTTAGTCGCTCGTATGTCGCACTTATTCAGCCACCAACGAAGCGTTCAGTGACATTAGCTTTTGTTTAATTTAAATATATTTGTCAAGAATTGGCACAGGATACGAGAAATTAAATTTATGAGTGTAAAATTTTCTGGCATCGAACTTACATGTGGAGATGTATGTTTATTTATAACACTATTTTAAAGTCTTAACTGACTTTTTGTTATGCTATCATTCCTAAATCGCTTGGCAAATTTTTATATACTTTTCTTAAATGATAAATGGGCGATAAGTATAGGCCCTTGCTTGGCAAAACAGGTGTCTTAATTATTTTTTTTTAATATTATTAAAAAAACTTTAAGAGACAAAATACATACGAGTAGTTAATCTAATAGAACAATGACGAAATTACGTTTCAGATATTTTCAGGAGAACGTTTCATTATCGACAGTTATTCACTGTTTTGGGAACTACCCAATTTTTTTTTGAAATGAAACTTGAAACGTCGACTGATCACATTTTTTTGGTAATTACGTCATTGTTCTGTTGGATGAGTGATGTTAATAAATTTAGCTAATGCTAAAGCGGAGCCACGAATAACACAAAGTTAGCTATAAAAGTAGTTCTAATAAACCTAATGTACTTAAAAGCGTAAGGCTGTCATTTCTAATAGCTTTTAGGGGATATCAAAAGAATAATATAGAGCGATACAAATTCATCGGTCGTATACTTGAAATTAAATAACATTTTCCACTCTTAGTAAATCTAATTATTGGGAGGATAAAAAGGCGCCCTTTCAGACTAAGTCGTCTATAAAGAGGGGTTACTGTGTAAGTTTTTTTGTTGACGATCAATTTGATCTCGTAATAAAATCAAGCCGAGGACAACGTATAGAATTTTATTGCTTTAACTGTATATGGGTTCGAGACTAAGTTTTCATTGCTTTTAGATATTATGTTGTCAGGTATGTTTAAATAATTTATATTTTTTTGCTAGCAGATAGCCATTATAAGGATAAGAGTGATCGGTCTATGATACTATAATTATCATTTATTCATACATACATAACCTCACGCCTGTATTCCTCGAAGGGGTAGAAATCGGGGCATTCAGTCCCGCGGAATAGGGGCGAGCCTATTGCCGTTTTTTGGGCATATTTCCAGACTTCGTGCTGCTTCTGAACTTTTTTTAATGGAAAACCCAATAACACTTTACTATAATAACTCTGGTGTTTCTTTATCTTGTCCGTATATAAAAAAAAAAGGAATACCACTCGAAATTACGCGAATATTCTCATCATCATCATCATTATGGTCATCATCAGCCCTTATATGTTCAACTGCTGGGCACGGACCTCCTTTACAATTAAGAGGGTTTAGGCCTTAGTCCGGCGATAGCCTAACGCGGCTTATACGCGAATAATTTTCACTACTCTGTGTTCAAGTAAGCACTATGCTAAATTTTGTTGGTAATCTTAAATAAATAAATTGAAATAAACTATTTTCCTTATTTTAATATTTCTTATAAACGAATGCCGTAAAATACACGTTCAGTTAATAGACACAGACAATTATGGCGTCGTAATTTTGAGAATTCAGGGAAACGCTTTGGTGCCAGTGAGTCTGTCGCGTTTTTGGCAATGATATGCCGGATGAATACCAGTTTTATTGTCATTGAGACACTTATTTTGTTTATGTAATAATAGAATCACCTCGCTTTTTATTATTAGGTTTTACCCACGTCTTGGCACCATGCTATGTTAATAAATAACAGACAAATTTAACCTGATACAAATATACAAAAATTGTACAAATATTTGGCTCGTTGCAGGAATCGAATAACAATATTTCGTTTTACGTGGTGCTGACTGCGTCACGGAGACTTTTTTACCATCGCTGTATCTCCAACCTCTCATAAAGTTTTTATCTTTAGCAAAAACCATAAAAATAACATTACACCGCTAATCCTCACGCGAAGAGGAAGGAAAAATAAAGTGAAGGCTCTGTAACTTGATTACAGATAAAGGTGGGAAGGAAAAGTTGGTGACTTCACTACTCTGTCGACAGGGCACGTGCTAATAAATAAACGAAGTGTACGGCTTTTCGGCTGTATCGCAGTACTCGTACATACATAAGTTTTGGGATCATTCATCATGCCTTTTACACGAAAGTTTTTTCTGTTGAGAATATAAAAAACTTTAGAAGCATATCTTGGGTTATAGAATAAAATTGTTTGAATTGCCGTGCAACCTAGAAGGCCCGGGTACGATTCCTGAATCGGGCAAAGAGTTATTGGATTTTTCCATTAGGAATTTTTCATTAAATGTTCCCGAAAAACGGCAATAGGCTTGCCTCCTATTACGTGGGACCGATTACTCAGTCTATCCCTTCAGGGAATACAGGCGTGAGGTTATGTTTGTATTTAGAATTAAGTTGCACTTGTCCGGATAGTTCTTCGCCTAAATCTATGCTTTCTGGCAACTTTTGTTGTTGTTCCTATTTTTTTTTGTATTTGATGAAATAAATATTGAGTACAATGTCAGTAAGAGATAACATGTAGTAGTAAAACATTTTACTTGATCTAATAGCAGTATTCAAGAGCTAACGAAGGGGAGCTCTTGAGCTTCGACTTACCAAGAAAAACCTGTGAAACTTTTGAATATACACATTGAGTTAAAACTCAATTAACTATTAATTAAACATAAGGATGGTTTTATAATATCATATCCTATGGATTTTTGATTTCATGATAATTCCATTAATTCTATTTTTGATCCAAATTTTCCGAGGTGAGTTAGATTATACATGTATGCGTGAAAATGAGAAAATATAATAAAAGTAAATTCACCTTATCTTGATATAATCTAGCCCGAATAAAGCCTACATCGACATGTTTCATTATGCACGACAGGCTTCAATACCCGAGCCGTGAACGCCGCATCCTCAAACAGATCGCGTTGTATTTGATTCAAACAGCGCAATTAATTTGTGTTGTTGTTTGTGTCACACGATAGTTAAATTGTGAACATGTCCGCAGTACGGGGTTGGGGACACTGTGTTAGTTCTTAGAATTCTGACTTGGTTAGTTTCGATATTAACACGGAGAAATATATTGACATACATACATACATAAACTCACGCCTGTATTCCCCGATGGGGTAGGCAGAGGTGCATTTCTGCACCCACATTTCGCCAGGCATGTATCAGTCCCACGCAATAGGGGGCGAGCCTATTGCCGTTTTTCGGGCACATTTCCAGACTCCGTGCTGTTACTGAGAATTTCCCAATGGAAAACCCAATAACACTTTGCCCGACCCGGGAATCGAACCCAGGACCTCTAGATCCCACGGTACACACCTGTACCGCGAGACCACGAGGCAGTCATTATATACATTATATATTGACATATATCACAAATAGGTATACAAAATATGAAATGAAATTATATTTATTGAATCTATAAAATGTCAAATACATCACTTAGATTCAGTCATTTCAAAATTTGGTGTACCACCCTGTTCGGAAGGCAGTCATAGAGAAGAACGTGCAAGAAACTAGTGTTGCTCTTTTCCAATCAAGATATAGAAAAATATTACATTTCATATATAAACATATTACATTTGCTGTTGGTAAAAATACGCAAATGTTTCGTGTTTTGGATATTCGGTAAGCATCAGGCAAAGGTGATAGAAGGCAAGAGGTATTATCTTCTTCGTTTACCACTCGACATAGTATTGAGGAAAAAAGAAAAAAAAACATTATAAATGAAAATACATCATCATCATCATCATCGGCCCATATACATCCCACCGCTGGGCACGAGCCTCCTCTACAATTGAGGTTTAGGCCTTAGTCCACCACGCTGGCCTCGTGCGGGTTGGCCGACTACACACCTGTTAAATTCCTTAGAACTTTTAGATGTGCAGGTTTCATCACGATGTTAAATGAAAAGTATAAAAAATAAACGTGGTAAGCACATCATGCAGTGACAAACAGGTCGCCAAATCCGCATTTATGTTTCCCTGTGGCGTGAACCACAACGGAGCGCTGGTTTTCGTTGGCCACTTAGAGTTACATCCGGACGTGAAAACTAGCTTAAACGAGGTAGAAATATCAAAATAATATGGATATGAATAAGGATTGGTGTCCAAGACAATACAAGAGGAAAAAAGGCAGACAACGTCGTCGATGGGAGGACGATTTTAGAAAAATAGCAGGCATCACATGGGGTCGACAAGCTCAAGATCGCGTATTGTGGCAAACTCTAGGGGAGGCCTATGCTGGAAAGCAAGACAATCATTGCGTACCGGTGTCAACAACAACTACAAATCATAACTTAGAATAATTAATTGTACTATGTAAAGAGTGTTAAATAAAGGCTTATTTATTATTTATTATAATATTAAGTCGTGATGGCCTTGAGGTTTAGGCACGCGGTCGAGAATTTCGACGGTCGCGGGTTCAAACCCACCCTCTGACTTTTCAAAGTTATGTGTGTATTCATTGTGAATTATCACGTACTTTAACGGTGCAGGAAAACATCGTGATGAAACCTGCACACCTAAAAAGTTCTTAGGAATTGCTTAGGTGTGTAGTCCGCCAACCCGCACTAGGCCAGCGTGGTGGACTAAGGCCTAACCCCTCTCAATGGTCGAGGAGGCCCGTGCTCAGCAGTGGGACGTATATGGGCTGATGATGATGAATATTAAGTATTGAGATGGCATTATTAAATGTCTCTTTTAGAAATGTTGAAGCAACCAGCAGTTGAAGTATTTTGTTAATTATGACGTTAACGAAAACAAGACAAAATGTCATGACATAAGTTTTTTAAATGCCAACAGTGTGTGTATTCACAATATATTAACACGTACTTTAACGGTGAAAGAAAACATCGTGAGGAAACCTGTGCACCTAAAAGTTCTTAGGCATTTCCTAGATGGGTAGTCTGCAAATGCGCACTAGGCTAGTGTGGTGGATTCTGGCATAATCCACTCAGTTGCAGAGGAGGCTCGTGCCCAGCAGTGGGACGTATATGGGCCGATATTGAGTCACATATAAAGTACTATCATTCACAACGCTAAGCTTATAGATGAAAAACTAATAAATCGTAAATATTTTTATTATTTCTTTATAGGGATTGAATCTCGTTTCAGCCGTGACGAACTGACTGACTGCAACAGGCAGACGTCAGATTTGCATAAACATGTTCTCAACTTAAGTAAGGTACTTGGTGTTGATTACTCAATCTAGCTAATCAAAAGTTTTAATTAGGTAATCTGCGTGTCACTTCGTCACTTCCTCTGACGTCAAAGTTTATTTAACGGTGACTTACCCATACATTCCTACGTGCTACGCTAACATTAGTATTCTCAAAGGGGTAGGCAGAGGAGTATTTCTGCACCCTTGTTTATTAGCTGTGTTTTAAGTCATACGAGTACATAATAGGCATAATTATATCTTGTGTATGATTGCTGAGAATTTCCTACCAAAAAAAAATTACACTTTGCCCGACCTGAAAACCGAACCCAAGACTTCTAGATCGCATGTCACACACCTATATAGCAGTCTGACAAAACCTAAAGTTAGTAAGGCCTAAATTACAACGACAAGGGTTAACTATCGTTTGTTTATTTATTTGAGCACTGAGGCTTATAGTTTCTTCTGCAGTTTACTGTTGGGAACCGCAGCTCATTTTATTTACGTACATTAATTAACCTTTAAGCCGGAAGATAGAACAAATTTCTTCTAGAAACATCATTTCGCGGAAAATCTAATAGATTTTGATATTTATGAATTCTTTTGGCAGTCCCATGATGCAGTTTGCTACGCACCAGCTTGTAAAACAAGAGGCCGCAGGTTCGATCCCCGCCCCGATACAATGATCCACAAATGCATACATCTATTAGTCGTATTCCTCTCCCTACCTGGTTGCCTGGTAAAGATCGCTTTTAGCGATAAGGCCGCCAATTTTTATGTACCTAATTTTGTTATATGTTTTTGTGTTAATGTCTTTATTGTGGTGTAAAAATAAAGAGTTATTATTATTATTATGTATATGTATGAGTCTGGGTGTTTTTGAGACCGAAAAGTCTCACGTAGATTCTGATATCCACGACACAAGACTCGTATCTTAGTGGGGGGTCAGAATATACATATGTATAGTCAGGTTATTGCTTGAAGCGTTCACGACTCAAAACCAAATGAAAGATTGAACCACTTTCGCATTTATACTTACGGAAAGATACAATACGGTAATTGTATTTAAATATAGAAAACTGTAAATTTTAATTCTTCAAGTCTTGTTAATAATTTGTTTTCTTCACTTGTTAAAATCTTGAATTTATATTATTTCCGCTAGTTCACAGCAGCGCCGACGCTAGTTAAAACTTTTATAAGTATTTAAACCGCATTCAACTACCTTGTGTAACGTCAACACTATTTAAAAACTTTCCACAACTTGTTAACTTCTAACAACTTACCACGATGGTATAATCAAGAGAAAAGGCTGAAAAACCTAGACAATAATTATTCAGTCTGCATATTAATCTGGCCTATGACACGTGAGTTCGCGGTTTCGATCCCCCTTATGTATGATCCGCAAATATATGTATTCATGGTTCAGGTCTGGGTGTGTATGAGACCAAAGCAACACGACACAAGACTTGGATTTAAGACAGGGGTTAGAACTATTTGTGTGACTGTTATGTATTTGTTTATTTTACCACTAAGGTATAATATCAACCGAAAAAGGCTGAAAAGCGTTCACAATAATATTTTATTCAGTCAGTACATTAACTTTCGCTATCCGACGTGGCTTAATAAATACTTGGCACAAAACGACTTGTAAAAAATACGCTAGAAAAGCAAGACCCAACCTTTAACCTTTACGGCGTCCTGAAGGAGCGCTCCGCTATCCCCCAGGCCCAGGACGTGTGAGAGGACTCGTGTATCACACCACAATGGTAAGAATGCTCAGTACACTTGACAAAAAACTGCTATTTACACGATATCATGTTGTACTTGAAAATATGAAAAGGCTTTTTTGCGTATTAAATTTTATGAGAATTATTTTTATGGTTTCGGTATATAAGGTTAGCAGTAATTCAGTAGTTGTTTCGAAGCCGCCTGTGAAAAGTTGTTTGTCCGCGATGAACTTTTAAACTACTGAACCGATTTTGACTTTTTTTTAAATGTTTGTTTTGTTCCAACTTAACATCCTTTAAGGTTAATAAATACAATTTACATGTCTTAATATTTCACTGCTACTGGTTACATTCTTAAACTTGTCGAGAATCCTCGAAATCTCCTTCAGTATTTACTATGTAACTGTCAATGAGATGTTGCCGTACTGTCCACCCTTATCAAGGCGTAGACGTATGGAGAGTGTCCGTACCGTCCAGTTTATAGCACGTTACAAGGTTCCCGTCCTCGTTACATCAATTTATTACGTACTTAGAAGGGGATTTACTTTTCGTGGTCTCGTGGCCAACACTACACCGCACTTGCAACGTGGGAAAGTTTGTAGAACACCCTTGATTTGTTCTCAAAATCTCAGGTGTAAATGAAACCTAGGCGTACTCTTTTTTATTACAGTTCTGGCCGTGAAATTGGGATATTTTGTATAAGTTAATTGTGTAATTTTAGATTAGTAATTATGTATACTAAGTGCCTGTGTATCTCGTGAATATAATGAAAACTAGTATTAAAGAAATAAAATACTTAATCATATAAATGTACAATAATTTAAGCTTTGTAGTATATGTGAGTGTCATACTGAATGAAATGGCGTAAGGATGCGTTCATATTTCAGCAGAAGATATATATTTATATTCAGAGCTTCACAAAATTTAACCTCATTTTTTTTATTAAATATTCTTTTAGTTCAATTTGTTTATTTGAAGTTTTTTTCATTTTTCTCACTAATTAGTATCTTAAAAATAAAAAAGAGATGAAATGCATATAATATCAAGTGTTCTTAGCACTTCTTAATTATGTAAATAATAATGATTCATTGTCTGGTCATACATATATTTTTATACTTGATATAAAATTTTATACTTGAAAGCTATACGATCCTAAACTATCTTAGCCGTATTTTAATCCAGTATCAAGCAAAATTGTTACAATATGGTAATAAACTCCATTAATCAAAGTTCAAAAGATAAATATGTAAGCAAAGATTAATTTTCAACTTTCCATAAACACCGCCGCCTTGGGCGTTTAACTTTCTTTGTAAAAGTAAAAATATAAATTAAATTTTGCCCGTTTCTTTCTGCCGACAGTGTGAGCGTAGTTCATTACGTTGGTCTCGGATGTAGTGTCGAGTGTTGCTGATGTCTTGTTGAGTAAGGTTCGTGGGTTGATCTAAAAAATGTAGAAAATATTTCACAGCTTTTTATATTGTAGCGCTCTTGATACTTGTGTATCTTCGTGGGCTTATATTTCGAGTGCTGGTAAACTGCTTAAAGGCTGGGATGAATTACACAGTTTCTTGGGAGTTTTTTGATTTAAGTCGACCAAGTAATCTGTGAATATTCATAGAAAAGCAGTGTATTTTCACCAATCTTTATCTTATTTGATTTTGAAAAGTCACGTACGTTTCGCGATAGATTAAAAACTGCATATTACTTCCCGCATTACCCCGTCTCAACGATTCTATGCAATAAATTGGCAAAAGATCATAAAGTTTGTCATTAAAAAATTTCGTATGACTTAAAAATTGCTTATCCCTTTAAAGCGTTAGTGAAGCGTTGGTGTTTGCATGTATGAATCATTAAGTTTAGAAATATAATAAAAATAGAATTTTCCAGAACCAATAACCGTTTTGATACGAACGATTTAACTTTATGGAGACAGTGCTGTAAATGCTTCTTTCTTTCTGCTAGTTTCTTGATCATCTAAATTCTAGGAGAATGGCAGTATCCATAGATAGATATTGAAATACCGCTTAAATGGTAATGGGAATTTATATTGAAGTGTTATCTTGAGCCATCCAATGATAAATTGATAACCCGTACCCATGAAAGGTAGGCAGAGGTATATTTCTATACTCATGTTTTGCGAGTATCGTTTTTAAATCACACGTAATAGGGGCGAGCCTTTTTCTAGGAATTCATCATCATCAGCCCAAATACGTCCCACTGCTGGGCACGGGCCTCCTCTACAACTGAGAGGGTTTAGGCCTTAGTCCACCACGCTGGCCTAGTGCGGGTTGGCGGACTACACACCTAAGAAATTCCTAAGAACTTTTAGGTGTGCAGGTTTTATCACGATGTTTTCCTTCATCGTTAAAGCAAGTGATAATTCATTGTGAATACACACATAACTTCGAAAAGTCAGAGGTGTGTGCCTGGGGTTTGAACCTGCGACCGCCGAAATTCTCGACCGCGCGCCTAAACCTCGGGGCCATCACTGAATTCTAGGAATTACTGAGCATTTATTAAATGATTCAACCGGTCCTGGAAACGAACCCGGATCCTTTAAAACGCACGCCGCACACTTATAAGTAAATAATTATGCACAGCAGTCGATTCCTTTCCGATATGAATATCCTACTCAAATTGATGTTTATTGGATTGTTTCAAAATCTAATTAACATGCGTGAATAAATTTATTTATAGCGTGTATTTGGGCGTGTTGTATCAATAAACATCAAAGGACACATCTCCCACATGATTAGAACGACCTTGTTCGTTTTAATGAGGTAATGAATACTTACAATACGCCCATACATGTAAAAATATACTTAACTATACTATAAATGCGAATGTGTGTTGTTTTGTTACTCACTGTCTAACCGATTTTAATGATTTTCGACACAGAGATAAAAATAAAGTTAGGATTTCAGACGGACTATTTGTTGTACTGTTTCATAAAATGTTTATTAACGAGAGCGAACTCAAACTGTATTTATTATAAAAATAAATAATACTATATTAAATACATGATTAGTGTAACGCTTCGTTGATCCCTGCCCACAAATTGGCATATTTGTTTAAACTTCTCATATTCCCGGATCGGATTTTTTTTGTAAGAAATATTTATATATTATATGTATGTAAGTAGCAGTACGGCTCAACACAGCATCGTTATAAATATGAATATAGGCGTCCGTAGCAAACAACGTTCTGTGTGTTAATGTTTAGGGGCTGCTTGTTCGTCGTTTCTTTTTAATTGTTTTATATTGCTCGGGAAGAGCTTACTATAGAAATGATCCTATGAAGTAAGACTGCCTCGTGGTCTCGCGTCACATGTATGTGCCGTGCGATCTAGAGGTCCTGGGTTCGATTCCCGGGTCGGGCAAAGTGTTATTGGGTGTTATTCTCAGTAGCAGCACGGAGTCTGGAAATGGGCCCGAAAAACGGCAATAGGCTCGCCCCCTATTACGTGGGACTGATACATACCTGGCGAAATGTGGGTGCAGTAATGCACCTCTGCTTACCCCTTCGGAGAATACAGGCGTATGGTTATGTATGTATTTTATATTGCTCACCAACTAATCTCTCCTCCCGTCCAAAATAAGGAACCGAGTAATTTATTTCTGTATTGATATTGATAAACAAATTACTTAATATGCTATGTTATATTTAGTTGAAGGCGAACATTTGTGAACAACGGATCAGTGAAGCTTTTCGAAATGCAATGTGACGGATATTTGTATCAGCCCCGATAAGTTGCAAAACCTGCTATATTGAGACATGCAAATATATCGCTTTCCGGGATCAGACTGTGAACATCTGGTATTGAAAGGGCCGAAATAAGATTTCTCGTCCGTCAAATTTTGTTTATTTACATGTGAAGCCATTTACTACAGCCGCACGTGTACTTTTAGTCTTTTAGTCAACTTTATATTGATAGTGAAGGAAGGCATTTAATTTTATTGGAACAAAGTGAAGGTCGCCTAATTAGTCGGTTCATTATAGGTTTATACCTATTGCTGGATGCCCAATGAACTTGATATTAATATAATATCAAGTAAATTGGGCATCCAGCTTCACAATCACTGTGAGACAATGGCACTACCCTGGTCGAACTGACTTTATTTACAAAATAATACGAGTTACAACGCTTAATCGAGACAAAAATCTACGGTGTAATATAATCAAAACAATCATTTGAGGGAAGTGAAGAAAAACCAAAAGAAAACAATAAGTACAAAATCCATTAAATGTTAAGCAGGAATGTAAACAAATCGTTTTCATTAACGCCGAGTAAGTTGTAAGGGATTTTACATTTTAATTATTTCTTTTAATTACGCAGGAACAGTGAGGTGAGGAAATTAAAAGGTGGCTCTGTTTTTTGCGGCCGGAATGAGTTTAAGTAATAAGAATGGATGTTGGGCATTACACAAATTAATGCAGTATTGCTGCAGCACCTCTTTATTTATCATACCAAATACGTCCCACTGCTGGGCACGGGCCTCCTCTACAACTGAGAGGGTTAAGGCCTTAGTCTACCACGCTGGTCTAGTGCGGGTTGGCGGACTACACATCTAACAAATTCCTAAGAAATTTTTAGGTGTGCAGGTTTTATCACGATGTTTTCCTTTACTGTTAAAGCAAGTGATAATTCATTGTGAATACACAAAATAACTTCGAAAAGTCAGAGGTGTGCGCCTGGGGTTTAAACCTGCGACCGTCGAAATTCTCGACCGCGCGCCTAAACCTCGAGGCCATCACTGCTTTCGAGGCCATCACTGCTTGCCTGGGAATGGGTCTTCACTACGGTTGAGGATTCGGCCTTAATTTACGGTGTTTACCTGTTCGACGAAGTGGTTCTGCGAATTATTGAATGTTTCAAATATATTTTTAAAACATTAACAATACCTATTATACACTTAACAAACATTACCAAAAAAAATTGAAACAGTCAATAATTCGCAATAATTTAGCGATATAAGCGATATGGTATGGTTTTTAATTAAAAAAAAAAAAACATAATTGTTACCTAATTTTGAAATGACTAATGAATTATAAAATATCACCTATTAAGGTTTAGGGAATCGACAATGAGGTCTCTAGATTGCACGTCACATATTTGTGGCGCGGTACCACGTGGCAGTGTACAAAATAACAACTTTACGAATTAGTTTTATCTCCAATTAATCGCAATTGGCAAATCGTCATTTGGTAATGGCTCTATCTACCCGACATGAATTTAGTTCATCACAATGATAGGACGACACGGCATTGACCCTATTAACTAGAAACTTTCAACGACATATGTACATATGTGCTACTTGTGTGTGGCTCAATTAATTTCCTGCTCAGAATCTCATCAAAGTGTAATGAGTTAATTGTGTAGGACGATTTTTAAAATTAATTTTATATGATTTTTATCGTTCTTCTACAGTGAAGTGCATTCACAACCGGGTGGTGTATTAAAAATGACTGATTGTAAGTTATGTACTATGTATTGGATGTAGTTACTTTGACTTGGACTTGGACTGCCTCGTGGTCTCCGGCACAAGTATGTGCCGTGCGATTAAGAGGTCTTGAGTTCGATTCCCCGGTCGGGCAAAGTGTTATTGGGTTTTTCCATTAGGAAATTCTTAGTCTCATTCTGTTCTCACGAAGTTTGGAAATGTTCCCAAAAAATGGCAATAGGCTCGCCCCCTATTACGTGGGACTGATACATAACTGGCAAAATGTGGGTGCAGAAATGCACCTCTGCCTACCCCTTCGGGGAATACAGGCATGTATGTAAGTTACTTTCATTTTTATATTAGTGTATTTTGAATGATCTTTTATTATTCCCACATATATGTGTGTCATAGCTTCACTTTTTTTACAGAAAACGGAAACGATGAGTAACTTTTTGCGGAAAAAAGTGGATGAATTTTTAATACGAAAACGTCTTGTAGCCTATATCGAGTAAGAAATAACAGATGAGATAATTAGCATAATCTGACCATTTTTGGTACGTTGCCTTGTGGATATAGGGCGGGAGGCGAGCTTGGGGAAGGAGGAAGAGGGGGGGGGGGGGGGTGTTGGTGACGATACCCCGCATTATGACGGCACAGTTGTGCTGTGTGGCCCTACGAATACCAATAAGGACTTATAAGTTTACGCCTGTTTTACAATTTTTTTAAGTTATTTTTTAGGGTTTTTCTTACAATTTTATGGGTATTTTCTTTGGCTATGTGTTTAATAGCCTCAAAATGTGGAATTACTTTGTATTTTGAGATCAATCTACAGGCATAAAATCGGAAATATACAGACAAAAAATCGGTTTGGAAATACATTTTCGCGTTGGCATAATATCCACAGAATATTCTTCATCTAATCCGCCAACAACTTCATAAATTGAAGGAATCACAAACAAATATATAAATAAAACTTGGAAAAAAAAAATACGGACGAAAATAACTGTGTACATTTATTTCTATATGTCGGCCTAAGAAGACCTTTTGAAATCTTAACGTAAGTGTCCCTTAGGGCTCGAGGGTTCCAGGTTAAGAGACGTCGAGTGGGATGAATAATTTCATAACAAAAAGAGGAAAGCGACCCTCCGCATTGTCGCTGGGAAAAAAACGAAACTCCCGACGGTAAAGCTCTGCGTGGAGCCTTTGTCCATTCCATTCTCTTTGTCAAAAACACAAATTGTTGCATTATGATTATTTTTACAAAAGGGGTGCTCACAAATTCGAGTAATTTCAACGAACATTTTCATTTTATTTTTGATGTTATTGAAATAAAAGGGTTTACGTGATTGTTTTTGTTGCTGTCGTTTTCATTTCATTTTCTCGGAAAATTCTATTTTGGATTTATTAATTCGGAAAATACTTGGTATGTAAAATGTTATCATTATATTATTTTAATAGATGTAACGAACAGTGCTTTAATTATACAATATAAATACTAAAATAATACGAAAATTCCTGTAACTGCTTTGTTATGTTAATGTCTTGCTACTCTTTTGTTCTGTTTTACGTTTAATTTAAAAAATATAAGCAGTAATAAATTTGAAAGTAAGTGATGAGAAATACTGTAGCTGTGTCTCCAATTTGTGAGTATCAAAAGCATTAAAAACATTTACAGAAATGCAAATATTTCATCATCTTGACTCATTATACAAATGCTTGTATAAATCAAACAGAGATCTTTAATAAATTCCTCCGGTCCGTTTGGATTTTCCTTATCCCCGGGCGAGCATCGGAGACGTCGCGAAATCTTTAGAATACGTCTATTTTCTTTTCCAGGAAATTAGGGTTCCCCAGTGTAGATTGCTCAAAGCGATAACAAGCGAAAGGTTACTGCGACTTGAATCGAATGAGGCTGGGAATAATTTAGGTTGAAAGCGTCGGAAGTTTTTGTTATTTATTTTTGTCAAAGCGAAACGGCTTTATCTTTGTTGACGAGTCGCGTTATTTGAATGAGATGTCAAATGATTGGTTGTGATTTTTTTATAGTTAAGACCAAAGACGGAGTGGCGCGTAGTGGAGGGAATTTGGTAAATTCACGATTGTTCTTAGGTGTGTAGTCCGCCAACCCGCACTAGGCCAGCGTGGTGGACTAAGGTCTAAGACCTAAACCCTCTTAATAGTAGAAGAGGCCCGTGCCCAGCAGTGGGACGTACATGATGATGATGGTTGTTTTTAATTTATGTGCTATATTTATATATCATAAAAAGTTAATTTACACTTTTTCAAGGTTGTAAAGCATAACACAGAGTTCTGTTCCAATGTCAAATGTGTGATCCATGTACCCAGATAATAATAATATTGCGACTGTTCATGAATTTTGGTGGAATGGCACATGGATCCAGAAGTTATTTGTGTTGAAAATGTTGGTTTGAAGGCATTGTTTTTTGTATTATTTATTGATATAATCTAAACGAAAACAAGTGGTATTTCATGAACAGGGTTCTGAGTTCTGACCTACAATTTCGTATTTATTGGCTTAAGTATTGACGATGCTTTTATTCGGCCAGTTTTATAAAAAACTATTTTTATACAAAAATGGCAACGTATACTGCATGTGTTGAGAAATACTTTATTTTGTTCTGAAAACACCTAAGACTGCAACACAATTCACTTCATCAAGCATCTTTGTTAGGGTATACTATAATGATTGTTTGGTATTATGCGGGACGAAACGGCTAGCGTCTTTTGTTTAATTCCATTCTGTTCCCCGTTCTGTAATTTTTCGCAGCTAATTAGGCGGTGGTCCCGGCGCTGCAATTTCCTGCTTAAGAATCGCTGAATGCTTTACACTTTCCCAATTGTCTCGTCTTAATTACTTAGAAATAACACCGCCTTAGTTTCTGTTAATTAGATTTTTGCAGTCAGTCTAATTGTCAGTATAATCTTAAGTAAATAATATCTTTTTTTGCGTGAAAGCTAGAGCAACAAATGTGTTATACATTTTTTAATTTACTTAAAAGTAAATAGCAATAGCCACGCAAACACTGTTCACAATTAGTAGCACGAAAAAATAATTTCCATTGTGCGTAATGTGTCATATACTGCATACTTATACTCGTGCGTGTGTACATATATATACCATACCCTATTACGTGGGACTGATACATACATAGCGAAATGTGGGTGCAGAAATGCACCTCTGCCTACCCCTCCAGGGAATACAGGCGTGAGGTTATGTATGTATGTATGTACATATTTTTAAAATTAGGTTCTCTGTGTAGACTAAAGAATCTTTTTTTATATAAACATGCATTGACGTGTCATAAGTGCTATATTACTGCGTACATGATAAACGAACATCGGATTACATTTCACTAATAAGTGACAATATCAATACTGTCTTAATTTTTAGTCTCGGTTTTCGTACGTATGAGTCGTTGGCCTTTTTGTGAACTCGCAGAGCAAGTTTGCATAATACCTCAAGCGGCGTTGAACATCTTTTAAACGGTTTCAAAGACAAACTTTTTAAAAGGCTTTGTTTCGTATAACACGCGAATAAATTAGAGTATAATAGACGTTATTAAATTCAAGGAGGCCAACAAATAAGCAACTTTGGAAGTATTTAGGACAACACGTTTAATAATTAAAATATAATATGAATTAAATATAATAAATATGATTTCTACGACATGAGATGAAACACGTGTATAAATTAGAATGACGTTTTTAAATTCAAGGAGGCCAACAAATAAGCAACTTCGAAAATACATATTTAGGACATTATTTAATATGAATTAAAATATTTTTTATCATAATTTCTATAATACTAACGATGAATGTTAAAAAATTCCTCATATTATATGTATTTTGCTAAGCCTTCAATCGTACAGTCGTATATCATTTTATTGAATTTCCAGTACTTTCCTAAAATCGATTGCCTAGGTGTAGTTTTAAAACAAGCAGTTTAAAAAAAAGACACAAAATAAACTTAGAATAATCAGAAAGTAGACTATGTATTTGAACCATACTGCTGTTTTGTGGTTATTATGTGCCGTGTGATCTAGAGGTCCTGAGTTCGATTCCCGGGTCGGGCAAAGTGTTATTGGGTTTTTCCATTAGGAAATTCTCAGTAACAGCATGGAGTCTGGAAATGTGCCCGAAAAACGGCAATAGGCTCGCCCCCTATTACGTGGGACTGATACATTACCTGGCGAAATGTGGGTGCAGAAATGCACCTCTGCGTACCCCTTCGGGGAATACAGGCGTGAGTTTATGTATATTATGTATTATTTGGTTCTAAACTGGTTAGAACAATACGTTGGCTAATTCGTATCTTTACCGTCCCATGAAGTTGTGGATTAGGCTTACGTGTTCCTTCCTATTATCCCGGATCATTTAAGCGTAACTATCTAAGGTCCTAAGATGGTGTATCCTGAAGTGGGTTTTGGGATTCAGATTGCTGTGTTTTTATATGAGTTTATTCATGTGTTCTGCTCTTGAAACTGATTCGAGTTAGATTACTTTCATATGTAAAAACCCTAATTGGGTTTGCATTCTTAGGAATATAAAACTTCTTAGGAATTTCTTAGGTGTGTTGTCCAACCCGCACTAGGCCAGCGGTAGAGGAGGCCCGTGCCCAGCAGTGAGACGTATATTGGCTGATGATGATGATGCTTAAAAATCGAACCATATCGTCTTAATCTCGCGCTGCAAACTTTAACCGCGACAACGAGGCAGTTGAGTCAGTAATGCGATATGCGTGTATTATACGCACCCGAGGGGTAGCGGTACGTATTTTATTACCATTCCTCCCTACACGACAATCGAACGCGTCCTTAGAATATTATGCACTGTCAATCAAAATGTTATTTTAGATAATTCCTCTTTGTTTAAATTCGAAATTTGAAACTTTATCATGATTAAAGTAAGGTTATTTTATAATATCGTTTATATGACAAAAGTTACAAACGTCACGAGTGCTATTTCTATACTTAATAGGTACGTATATAATTTTATGTAAGTTTGAGAGCGTTGGCTTTAGTCCATTTCGCGCTAACTTCATACTGATTGGTTTTCTTACGATGGTTTCTCTCATCGTTTAATTCAATACATGTACTTCAAAGTCAAAGATGTATGGGTTTTGTTCCCGAGTTGCCGAGACGGCGCGTCTAAATCTCTAGGCAAGCATTCACGTAGAACCAGGTCCCAGGTACCAGGTAGAACCAATAATGCCCTTATCGTTCCATTTTAACAGTTCCACATATAATGCGAACATGTCAGGATGCGAAACAATATGAAATTGTCTGAGCTGTGAGGCCACTGTGAGGTTATTATGCAAAGTAGAACAATCACTTGGCAAGCACACAGCTCGAGTTTAATCAAAAATTCTACACGCAAAGGGTTGCAAGAGCATTTCTATACTTAAAATTCAACCCAAATAGCAGATTTAGTGTTTTTCGTAAGAATATTTAAATGAAATAAAAGACCGATATAATATACTTAAAAAATAATATATATAATAATGGTGGGATTATTTATATGGTTTTTTTCAATCAAAGGTTACTTATAATGTAGAAAAAAGTGTGTGTGTACACGCGTTAGAAGTTATACTTCATACATAAATATATATTTTCTTAAATAATATAATAAGTTTTTTACTTAATCTTAAAATTAGGATGAACGAAATTCCCGATTCCAATGGGGCCAATCGATAGCTTACGTCACGTCGGTTCCAATGATACCAAACTCAGGTATCCTACGATTAAAATTGAGGGAGTTAGACAGAGTTTTCAATTGTGTGGGGGGGGGGGTAGGATTCTTGCTATAGGGAGCGAATGACAGAGCAAAGTGATTGCTATTGGAGTATGGTGTCTTGGGGGTGAGGGGGGGGGAGGGGAGGGGTGTCTCGGGCTAGAGGCGGAGGGGGGGGGTAAGGTGAACAGAATGGTTTCTGTGGTAATTTGCGGTTTTCTATGGGTGAAGGGCCAGGCGGGGCGGGGGGGGGGGGGGTTTAAAACCAGATTAAATTAAAATAAATTAAGCCAGCTGACTCATTAATGGTACTAGGCATTCAGAAAGCTAGAGAGGTGAAATGCTATCATTAATAAGTTTTGTTTTTAATTCATCGTGGTTTAAATTTCGAATGGATTATACGAGTATACAGTTTTTAATGCTAGTACTTTGTCCTTGCTGATTTATGATGTCCTGGTAGTTGCGTAGAACATAATTGTCATTTTCTTATTTTCAATTTTAGTTTTAATTTATTACTGTCACTATTCTACATTTTAAAAATCTAAAACATAAACTTTTTTGAAAAAATACTTGATCTGAAACATATTAAAACCTTCCTGATCCATTTGACACTTACATTTTTTTTCGAGACTTAATGAGCGGTTAAGCAGACAACTTCACTGTTAATTTAAGCAGACAACTTCATACTGTTAATTTTGCGTCACAGATCTTAAAATTTCACTCTCATCATTTTTTCATAACGCGCCTAAAGAAGTATAACTTCAAAAACGTAATTGACGCAAAAGTGATGCTACACTTAAAAAGTGGGTATTGAAATAAGGACGCCTTTGTTTTGCAAACATTCCTGAAATGAATCAGGCGTTTGGAAATTAGCAGTGATCGACGCCGACTCTCGTGACGTTATCAAAGATTACAATCTTTAGATAAAAAATATTTATATTTTTTTTATGTTGGTATATTATATGTTGGTTATTAAAAATAAAATATCACGCATTTATATTGAAAAAGCCCTCAGGAAACATGAATAAAGTTGTTCCTACATTTGTGCTATTTTGTATTATGATATAAACTGCAATCTAAAGAGCTATACTAGAGTTTTTTACCTGATATTCTTTAGAAAAGTTGCTTTTCGAAATGGTTAGTAAACATGAAAAACTGAATAGTAAATGAATTCACGAATTTAATATTTTACGCTTAATTTTTTTTAATGGTAAAATGGTTGTATAAATAACGTTTCTGAATTTCTTCAATATAAGTTATTGCATAGACTATTCAACCATATTATTACGTTTCAATACAGAGTAATTCTCGTTGGAAAACAGTTTAATTTTATTATTATTATTTATTAGTTGGTCGAGGACATCCTAGACGCACCTGTAAATAGGTGATTTATTGAAAAAGGTAATATAAAGAGTCCTCGAAACAAACGTGCATGCCTGAATAATGTCAGTTGAAAAAGCAAAAGACGTGTGTTTGGATCGTAGTATTTGGCGCTCTGTAGTATCTGCCTACCGCAACAGGTGACAGGCGTGAGTTTAAGTATGTACGTATGATATCAATCTCAAAGCTACGCCTCGGCCTGCATTTACAAATTGGAAACTCCATAACTCAGTAAGTTTGCAGCAGAATTTTTCCGTGGACACAGCGGAGGTAAATACTTGTCGATTGGATAAATATTTGTTATTCCGCAGTGGGAATGGAGAACTCGTTAATTACTTTTTGTAGCTCCAATGGATTTACGCTGAGGATTTTAACAACACTTCTATGATCATGTTTAAGTTTCTGGCTACATGTAGCGGATATCTGCGATTTCCTTAAGTATTTCTTTAGTCTTGAAAAATATAAGTTTATAGCGAATTGTGCCACAAACAGTTGCCCTTTGTTCAGGATGAAACCGTTAATATCTAGATAGGATTAAGAAATGCAAATCACTCAGATAGATTTATAGACATACTAGATAAAATTAGAGATTAGATTAAATTTTACCACCTACAGTCAACACATTTTTGTAGAACGCTGAAAAGGGACGTCTATAGTTCATTTTAATGAAATTGATATTTACAATCGATAAAAGTATACATAATTAAACCTTTTTTTAATGTACATCGGATATCATATGTAATGGAGACGTTAACAATATGGAAGAGTAAATATTATCTATCGTCTTTTGTTTCCCGGCAGTATTAAAAGCAGCCATTATTTTACCCCTGGGTGTATTCGCGATTTTGACGCGTGAATTCGGTGAATGACGTCAGAAATAAACAATGCCACGTATGTTTCCATTGCTGTGTTATAAATCTGGTTTATTTAGATTGTTTATTAACTTGTCGTCTTTTAGTTTGGTTGCCGTCACTATTATTGTTCCCGCGGCACAATTCTGTGCTGTGCAATGTAGAGGTATCTGGTTTGATTCTACAAGGAAATTGTCCTTGAAAAGAAAATGTCCCCAGAAACACATGACGTACATTCATACACTCTTACAATCTCTCACTCTCAAAGTGCTAGGCCTCTGCCTAGCTCCCTCTATTTAGAGGGGTATTTACCCCTTTGGGTATTTTGCGTGTCTAAAAGTTTGAAGTCCCACGTTATATGTTCAGTCCTACACTTATATTTTTTAAAGACCATCAGTTGACGTATACTGTCTCATCTTATAAAAACACTGCAGGAAAGTTTTTCAATTCATTAACTTCGTCATTCAATTATGATAAATGAATTCTGTCTCTGACACTAATAGTGTACAATGTTTAAAAAATATAACTACTCTCACCAATTATGGCACGATTTTTTAAATTCTGAAGTACCTGCAAAAAAAACAAACAAAATATTAATTATTGTACCAAAAAATGCCACTGACAGACCTCCTTTTTTTTTTTTATCTGGCACGGCAAAGTGACTCCACTGTATCTGATGGTAAGCACAGTGGAGTCCAGAAAAATAATACCGACCAGCGAGAAACGATGGTCACCCGCTGGTCGACACAATCATGCCGGCCCGCACAAATGCTTCTTCACGCTTCGCTTAAAGGATCCAGGATCATAGGAAGGAGGGAACACGTGAGCCGGCAAACTATTCTACAGCTTGATGGTGCGGCAAAAGTAGGAGTTAGTTATTAGATGGTCTATGGTGGATACAATACCAAGATTCTTTCCTTTAGTTTAGTTGTTCATGCGACCGTAGAGACGGTGTCAATCCTGAGGTTAGAACAAAAGAGCCGACAGAGGTAGGTACATCTATTGCGACAGCGCCTGACCATTGTCTCCATCGTTAAAAAATATACCACGTATGTCGTCTTCCTTACAGTTGAGGGCTAGATCTAAGTTAGTTCCTTGGATTAAAAGCCGTGAGTAACAAGACTTTTCTCAACTAATCTTACCCCTTGAAAATTAAAGATAATGGTCTCGCGTAAAAGTTAGGTAAAAATAATCTCATTTTTTGCATTCATAATATTAGTAAAGAAGAATCTCCATTTCTTTTACAGAATTAAACCTGCAATATTATGCGGGATTGCAGAGTATTACATTTGAATATTTACACCGTTCCCGGGAGTCCCTCGGGATTTCATCTCCTTCATCCACGACAACTGGAAACTCCTCAAATATTACTTGCAGTTTTTCCCGCGATTTCTCGCTGAACTCTCGATCCCAAGGCAATAAAATTTTGAAAATCGGTTCCATATCACGAGATAGAATTTCAAAAAAGTCGCTTGATTAATGGTGATGAACGTGGAATTTGAAAGACAAATTTTATTTCTTCCCCAGAAGAAGTCCCCAGAAGGTCAAATCCTTTGAAATCAGTTTTTACTTTTGTTTAATTTGCAGCGATAATACTATTCCAACCCGCACTAGGCCAGCGTGGTGGACTAAGGCCTAAACACTCTTAGTTGTAGAGGAGGTCCGTGACCAGCTGTAGGACATACATATATTGGGGTTGATAATTATATTATGCATTAACAAAAGGTTTTTTCGTTTTGAGATTAACCCAAAAAAATACTACCGCTTCTATTGATAAACACATACAATGCACCTGTGTCTATACATAACACCGTATCTTTAGAGATGTAGAAATAGTTCCTTGTCAGTCCATAGTTTATTTGGATAGCACTTCATGATCAGCTAGGATCAATCAATATGTCGTGCGAGTGTGTCTGTAGTTTTATTAATTACTAGCTTTTGCCCGCGACTCCGTCCGCGTAGACTACAAGGTTGGGTTCAGAATGAAAATAAGTTGTAGTCTATTTTACCCCACAGAGTCCCATTTATGTCCATATCAAAAATCGTTTACATCGGTCAAATGATTTAGGCCTGAAAGCGTAACAGACATATAGTTAAATATACATAGTTACAGTCGTCTACACATCGCGTCGTTCCATTATTCTAGCTTAAAAAATCACTGATTTCCACACAAACTTTCACCCCATTATTTTTATATTTTTATTTTACCCCCTTAAAGGTATATTTTTTTACAAACTTTTAATGTCATATTTTTATTTATATCTAATCAACAGACTAAAAATAAGTTTCAAGCTTCTAGCTTTAAAAATGACAATACTTCCATACAACTTTTCATCCCCTTAAAACTCCTTTTCCGCAATAAAAATAGCCTATGTTCTTTCTCAGGCTCCAAACTATCTGTGTACCAAATTTCATTTAAATCGGTTCAGTAGTTTTAGCAGGAAAGCCAGACAGACAGAGTTACTTTCGCATTTATAATATTAGTAAGGATTTTCAGTCTTGTAAACGTTATTCAAATTGCTCTCGAAAAATATACATTTTAAGCTGAATAAAACGCAACCAGAACCCACCACCTTCTCACGAAAATATCGAACGGTTGTTGCTCTGCTGAAATGTTGCGAAACTTCACAATTATACTGCAATTCGAAATTCTGCAACGATTTAACGAGGGCATTTTTTAGCTATTGACAACTAAAGTCACCGAGACCTTGACAACTTGCTTAAAACTGGTGTTTCGCCAAACTACGATTAGCGCAATTGTTTGGCAAGTTAACATTGTTTAACGTTTATATCGCATAAGTTAGATTTTATCTTTTTTTGAGTATTATCTTGAAAAAAATATACGAAGCGATACCTTAATATACACTCACATCTACATCTTAGCAGGGGTAGGTGGGCATAAGACACGTATCATAGTCAATGGCGGTAATTCCATAGAAGCCCAAAAGCCCAGTTTGCCTGGCAAAATTCCGAATAATAATCTTTAAGCTTTAAATATTTTTTTACAAAAGCAATTAGTTACATGAAGGCCCCACAATAAACAATTATAAACTAGACATTACACAATTAACGTGTAATGCTTTTGGGCTTGTATGGAAGTACCGCCACTGATCATAGTGTGTGGTTAGTTGCAATGTCGTCATCACCAGCCGAAAGACGTCCACTGCTAGATACAGGCCACCCCCAAAGACTTCCAAAGCGCTCTATCAGAAGCGGCCAGCATCCAACGGCGTCTCGAGATCTTCGTTACGTCATCAGTCCACCATGTAGGTGGACGTCCAACGCTGCGCTTGTCGGTACGCGGCCTCCACTCGAGAACCTTCACACCGGCCGTTAGTTCTACGAGCTATATATATATATTTTTATTTATATTTATTTACAGAAAATATAACATCTTAACAGCCGAGGCCAACACGACGCTATATCAAATAAAAGAAAATAACTCTAAAACTATAATGAATTTAAAAATAAACGAAACAATAAACATTGAAAATAAAATTAAACAATTCAAACAAAAATAAAAATTTAAACAATTATATGCAATGTAAATAGCTATAATTATAATTTTAGTTAGTAAATTTACAATCGAAGAGAAACAATTGTTTAATTAGTATATTTTAGTAATTAATTCATGTTGAATAATAATGTTGAATGCTAATTCTCTTGAATGTCGAACGATTGCTGACATTAAGCCGAGCAAAACCCCGTGGGAGCATCAATGTTCTTAAGATCCTGGTAAATCCATATTATTCCAGTTTATTTTACCTAAATGTTGAATTTCATTTTCAATTCTCTTGTTGTTATGTGTACCTTGGTTTGATTAGATTATGCTTTAATTAGATAATCGTATCCGCCCGGAAAGCTACTACTGCTGTCCGGAAAGCTGATTATCAACAGGCTGAGTTGAGTCGAATACTGACGGGTAATTATTTCTGACCAGTTAAACATAGCAATTATATGTCTTTTGAAAAACTGTTCTTAAACTTCTATTACTAGTTGAGACGAAGTTACGAAATATTGTTCATTTAAATTATTATTGCGATTTAATCCAAAATTAAGTAAACAACTAAGTATCATAAACTAAAAACTTGTTTTAAATACTTATCCGTAGTTTAAGTTTTTTTAAATGCACTCTCCGCCTGTCGGAAAATTAACTTTATAAACCTTATGTTATTCTTATCGAATATGATCAAGTATTTCCCCTACGCATCTAGATCATCTGCCAGAGGATGGCTGTTTCGCCCTTGTTCCTTTATCGCGACTTCCGCATTGTTGCAGAAAAATATGATTTACGATCGCATGACGCGAAAATAAATAGGCTTATTTTGTAAGTGTGCTTGTCTTCATACTTTTATATTGCGCACAACAAATTCTTTTACGGGCTTTGTTTGCTTATTGCAAGACGAATAGCTGCTGTTCTGACATCTGTGGGAGATTTTTATATTCCTTTTTTTCAACTTTGCTTACGATCCGGACAGATGCGTTTCAATTTTTTGCAGTTAGAAAATAAGTCACGACTAACCAACTTTTCTATTCAAATTATACTTTCTGCAAAGTGTAGCTTTCTTTATTTGAAACTCGGTGATATTCCGTGAAGAAATATTATGAAACAATAATATTTATTTCTTTAAAATTTTGCCATCACAGTCATCATCTTCCTAAGGAAGATAATTGTGTTCACTTTACTTGTTTCCATAACAATAAGTGACACTTTTTCTCTTCAACGAGCCACTACCTACTAAAAAATAACTCTATACAATTTATAACTGAATTCAGATTACATTCATGAATATATGAAGTGCTGGAAATAATTATAATAAAATACTTTTTTGTGTCATTAATAAATATAATACGACGTGGATTTATTTTAAATTAAAAATATGCTTAAAAATACGAAGCAAGTAAAACATTCCGACGCTGCGTCAGTAATTGTTGCCGATTCAAAAGATCGTTTGTAACTCTATGAATTAAAAGTATAATATTTATGTTACAAGACATAAAATAATAAACAAATTAAAATTAAACCGTTTAATGTATTTACCCTTTGACATTAATCCCATTAAACATAATTCAACTGCCATTACTTTGAAGCTTATCTTAACTGGCTCATTTGGAGCGAAGACTTATTGGTTATGGCGGACGAATCGTTCGAATTCGATAGTTTACTTAACGAATCTGTTCAATTATTCAAAAAATATCTTTTAAATTATATTTTATGAAGACGCCAATTAATTAACAATTTTGATTTGGATTTTAGTTTTGAATACTTTTTATGTCCTCCTGCATATTTTTATTTTATCACGATGGGTTGAAATAAATATAGTGACGAGTTATGGTCGTTAAGCAACAAGCATGTTTTATACGTGGTTTTTTTTTTACGAAACCATAGTGACTTTTTCTTAGTGTGTTTTACTCTCGTCTCTGTACTCTGTTTAATTCTGTTCCCCCATTTTACATTTGAGCTCTTTGTTTATGTACGTATATAATATGAGTAATTCGTTTATATAGTCTATCGACGGAATACTATCAAATAGAAAACATTAAAAAATCTCATAAGTATTAAATTACCTAATCGTGTTTCTCTGCACCACCCTGAGGTTGACTGGCAGATAATGCCATAGGCATTAAGTCCGCCTTCATAATTATATGTACGTGAAGCATAAATAAATGACAACAGTTTTCGTTTAAAAACAATACGGATGCAATGTCAAAAAGTAATCCCGATGAGCGCATCCAGCAATTGCCGTTCAATTTATCAAACCGAAGCGTACACTTAATGAAACGTCCTTACTTCAGCGATTTGGAAATAAATAAATTAATACACCCAACAGTCACATGGTACGTTCAAGGGATAATAATAAAAAATGCAATGATTGCTTGAATTCTGAAGGCTACGCTGAGTTGAATAACTAACATGACAATTTGTCAAAAAAAATGTCCCCCGTAATTTTTAAAATAAATACACCCAACAGTCACATACATAGTTCTGATCCCACACTAAGATACAAGTTTTGTGTCGTGGGTATCAGAAACTACGAGAGACTTTTCGGTCTCACATACACCCAGATCCGAAACAAATATTTGGGTTGTCCGGTTGTCTGGAAGAGATCGCTTATGAGCGATAAGACCGCCGATTGTCCACTTTGTTATAAGTTGTTTCTTCTATTGTTATTTCTCTGTTTAAATGGTGAACAATAAAGTGTATATCTATCTATCTATCTAATATTTGTGGGTCACACAAACATTTGTCTCGGTGCGGGGATCGAACCCGTGGCCTCTCGTTTCGCAAGCTGGTGTCTAGCCAACTGCGCCACGGGGCTGTCAATGAAAAATGTAATAAAGTGCCAATCTCATTGTCCTCAAGGCAATTTGTTTTATATAGTAACCATTTATCAGACGCCTATGTAACGTGATAAAGCCGTAGTTTAGTGACAAATTTATATTTTGGCGTCGTTCCAGACGTGTCATTTTGAATATACGCAACACTTTCACTGGAAACTATTTGTGCATGTTTCATAATAATCTTAGAATAACATATACGCAGATCTTATAATAAAAATAGACATTTGTAGAAATGACCATGTAGATGTTTATTTCTCGAAGACATTTAAAATTATCCGTGTTTATGAACTAGTAAGTGTTATTTGTTTAAGAGGTAAAAGAGCAAATGCACTATTGCCTACCCCACTGAGGAAGCAGGTGTGAGTGTGTGTGTGTGTGTGTATTAAAGGGGTAATAACTTTATCATACTGTCAACTCACATTAGGCCAGCGTGGTGGACTAAGGCCTAAACCCTCTCAGCTGTAGAGGAGGCCTGTGCCCAGCAGTGGGACATATATGGGCTGACGATGATGATACTGGCTAAATATGTATAAGGAATAGGCTTCGAATCCCTGCCTCAAAAGATTTTGAGATTTTTAGAAAACATTACTCACAAAATAAAAGATCGTGGGGAAATTCCCAAATTCTCTAAGAATTCTTCACTATGATTTATTATGGTATGAGTAGTCCGTTAACACGCACTAGGTTAGCGTGAACTAAAGTATAACTTCCCTCAGTTATAGAGGGGGGTCCGTGCCGTGCTAAGCTGTGGGACGTATATGGGCTGTTAAAAAAAAAATATATATATATGGTTTTGTCCCCGCGACTACGATGTCGGCATTATTTGTTGTCATACTCAATAAATCAGCGCTATTTCTGCAATACACGCGAATAACATTTGAAAATCTAGAAATGACGTGGGTGTTTGTATGTCTGAATTAAATATAAATGCATATAGAACCTCATTATAGCGGTTATAGCGTATAACCCAAGTGAAATTCCTGAAACATCTGCACACCCCAAACTGCGCGAATTGTGCCGCCCGAGGAGAGATATATAATATCTTCTTGCTAGCACTGTCGCTTACTTAACAAACGATGGATGGCTTCGAGGTTAAGGTGAGCGGCCGAGAATCTGAGCGGTCGCGGGTTCAAACTCCAGGCACATACCTACGTCTGACGTTTCGAAGTCATATACGTGTTCACTATAAATTATCACTTACTTTAACGGTGAAAGAATATACTGTGAGGAAACCTGCACACCTAGTTCTTGGGAATTTCTTAGGTGTGTAATCCGCCAACCCGCATTTGGCCAGCGTGGTGTAGGTACCTACTAAGGCCTAAACCCAAAAGTTGTAGAGGAAATCTGTGCCCAGCAGTGGGACGTGTGTATATGGGCTGATGATGATGATGGTCTCTCCTTTATGCTGGTACTACAATTTATGCTTTGCCCTACATGGAACCTTTCAATCGCACAACGCACATAGGTATATGTATATACTATATAGGTACCACGTGACCTATGAGTCCAAATATTACACCTCAATTCATTTGCATATTCCTTGCGCTCCTCATGATATTGGAATAACAAACACAAACAAGATAAGAAGTTGTAAGTTTCAATGCGCTTGCATTTGAACGGCGGGCTGTAAGCACCGGGCTAGAGATGGGCAGTGGGAAAAAACCCAACGGGAATATATCCAGGTTTTTTCCCATTTGGGAAAAAACCGGGTATTTATGTGGGAAAAAACCCAAAAGACGGGTATTTTCATTATTTAACGGAATTATCACGATCTTAAAAAATCACACTTATTTTTTATTTTTAGAACAAATGCAACAAAAAATAGGTACTTTGCGATGCGCACATACTTTGCGCCAGCGTATATAGGGCCCTAGCTGTTGCCTGTTGTTCGAAACGTCGAAATGTGTAGCCTGATTCAGGAACTAAAATAAAACCAGCAGTTTATTATAAGAACAAAAAGACGTCTTCTTGTTTAATCATAAGATTTTTTCTGCGAATTGTGATGGAATGTTACTTAGTTGCAGAAAGAACGTCCACAAAACAAAATCCAAGTCGTCAATTAAACCAACAAATTAACACAAGTGCGCACAATACGAAGCCAAAACAACGTGTGAGATAAATAGATCACCAACGCGTACGCCACTGCTACTACCTGCTTCCCCCCCCCCCCCCCCTACTCGCGTACGTAGTTTCGGGTTACTTGTCGCTAAGAACGGATGAAAACACACAAACAGACAGTTTTATTGAATTTCATTTTAATTAATTAGATAGCATGGAGTACATATAACGTATTTATCGAATTATGAAAATATAGAAAGTTAGATTAGCTCTAACTAGTAGTAATAGTACGTATTATTTGATATATACATGTATCTACACATTACCTAGATGTTACATATGCTAAATATGAAAAAACCCGAATATTATCCCATTCGGTAATTTTCCCTGGGTTTTTTCCCTATTTTTTCCCACTTTGGGGTTTTTTCCGGGTAAAATCCCATCTCTACACCGGGCTCGCATGAATTATTCACATGCACGGCAAGAGGTACACAGGCTTTACCAACTCCGTCTTACGACCTATTATGAATTATTGAAATTAAACCAGACTATACTAGTACATCGAATATAGTCACTTGAGTTGAAAATAATAAATTAAAAGAAAAAAAAAACTTTATAAAAACAATCTTTTATTTGAATTTGATAAAACGTTATCATACTGTACGAGTATGCAAAATTTTAGCTCAATCGGTTAAAGATATTTGCGTCAAAATTGAGTTGCAGGAATTCACCCGAACACACATACATATGCAAATAAAAGCTAAATAAAATTGTTAAATAAAAGCTTGTAAAATAGACAATGCAAACAGATTACAGACATCAAACCATTGGTTAGGAATGGTTTAAAAAAGATAATTTATAAAAAACAATCAGTAAAATAGATAAATTCACAACGGCTTGGTACGTTCAAGGCACAATAATAAAACATCCAATGATTGCTTGAATTCTGAAGGCTACGCTTAGTTGAATACCTAACATGACAATTTGTCAAAAAAAATGTCCCACGTAATTTTTTAAATAAATAAATAAATACACCCAACAGTCACATACATAGTTCTGATCCCACACTAAGATACAAGTCTTGTGTCGTGGGTATCAGAAACTACGAGAGACTTTTCGGTCTCACATACACCCAGACCGGAAACTAATATTTGTGGGTCACACAAACATTTGTCTCGGTGCGGGGATCGAACCCGCGGCCTCTCGTTTTGCAAGCAGGTGTCTAGCCAACTGCGCCACGGGGCTGTCATTGTGGGCGGGTCTATTGTACGTTACCTGACATTTCCAGTCTATTACATATCATCCCAAAAAAATGTAATTGTTGCTTATATATATGTATATAGTTCCTGAGTTTGATTCTCGGACACATAAAAGTTTTTGAAGTTATACTTCTTTAGGCACGTTATGAAAAAATGATGAGAGAGAAATTTTAAGATACGCGTGCATCACTGTAACACAAAAGTAAGACGTTGAAGCTGCTTATGTGCTCCAATATAATTGACAAATTGAAGCTGCCTATGTTAAATGTAAGTGTCAAATGGATCAGAAAGGTTTTAATATGGTTCGGATCGAATATTTATCAAAAAAAGTTTATATGTTTTAGATTTTAAATATGTAGAATAGTGACAGTAATAAAAAGGGATTGACATATGTACACATATTTATTACTTGTCAAATATTTATGACTGCGTTCACAAATGTAATATGTTGTGTAAACTAAGAACTATGTATGTGACTGTTGGGAGTATTTATAAGTTTTATTTCAGTCGTGTGGTAAAACTTCTAACGCGTGTACATAAGTACACACAAACTTTTTTTTCTAGTGCTTTCAATAGAGCATGACTGCTAAAAATGTTGAAACAGTTATCGAAACGTGTGCGAAAAGATACACCCCATCCTACTTCTTCATGATTCAAGGCTTGAATGTACTACAGTGGAACCTTTTTAAGTCGAACATCAAGGGAGACGCCAAAAAATCGAGTTATACATAGATTTTACGACTTATGGAGGATTTTAACATAGGCGGTTTTTTATTCGACATAAAGAGGTACAGTTTAATTCTTATAAAATTTGAGTTAGTTATAATGTTTAATTTTTCGAGTTACGGAGGGAAAATATGTACCAAAATGACTTGGAGGGAGTCACTGATTATTTCGACTAATAGAGGGTTGAGGTTTCGAATAATGGAGGTTTTGGTGTTTGAAGGGAAGGGAACAAGACATTTTTTCGAGATTTGGAGGTTTTCAACTTATCGAGGTTCGACTTAACGAGGTTCTACTGTGTGTGAATACATCACAACACCTAGGATGTTACGAAACGGTGTGACGTGGAGAATTCCTTGTGTCCTTAGTAATGCCTACAAATCTATTTTATCTAGGCTAACACAGGTGACTGATTATACTGAAAAGAGGACTTATCAGCTTCGACGGCAAATTTCGGCTAATATTATCGTCGAAAAGTAATATTTTTCGTAAATTGGAATTGGAATAGGATATGTCTTTATCAAAAAAAAATTATATGATAAGCAGGTAACATCTTTATGCGTGATCGAAAAACATAGCGTGCGTCGACACATCAATTCGGTTGTTGCGGGTTGATATCCCAGGCATATTTTGTTCGACTTGTAAACGACTCGTGTTTTTTTTTAGCTGAACTAAAATGGGGATTTAGATTGCTGCTAACTTGTCCTATTGGTATTTCGTTTAAATTTTGTACTAATGCCGCACATATATGTTAAATCAACAATTTAACATATACATATGCGGCAAATAGAAACGTAGTTTATTATAAAGTAAACAATAAATACATATATGTATATGATATCCAACGGTAAATTATTATTGTAAATAGCTTAAAAAGCCTCTTCTATGTACCTTTCTATTCTATTGTATGCTTTGGATCCTCAAGTTGTAAAATAAATAAATGAAATATTGTTTCCAATTCTAACAAATGGTATTTAGTTCCCTCGCGTTAAACCTATTTCGTGGAAAGGTTTCAACTGAGCACTAATTGGAAATGGTGGATCGTTAGGTAATAGCCATCTGTGTAACATTTTAAATGCTTTTAGGTCGTCGAAATAATGTATTTTGTTTAAAAAAAATATTGTGTGTATTCCCATTGATATTTATTTGGCTCCGAAAATGATTACAATGGCTCAGGAGCTTTACGAATAAAAATGAGATGCTCGCAAATATTTAGCCAAAATAAAATTTTGTTTACGCAATGTCCGAACTCAATTGCACTTGATTAAAAGTTTCAGCGCCAATAATATAAATCCGATTGAAAAAAAAAAAAACACACTCTGTGCAGTTCGGCCCACCTAGAGAAATAACATTATCTTAATTTATAGTCGCATTATTTTTAATTCAAATTATCTGATTAAGAGTTATATTTACACTAAGTTAAATGTGCATGTTTGTTTATAAAGCTTTAGTCGTTCAGTTGGCTAGACAGTAGACACCAGCTTGCGAAACGAAAGGCGCTGGCTTCGATCTTCGAACCGAGGCAAATGGGCTGGGTGTTTGTGAGCCCCAAAAGACTCTCGTAGTTTGATATACAACACAAGATTGTATGTTAGTGTGTGATCAGAACTATATATGTGAATGTTTGGTGTATTATTTTTTTCTGCTTCTCCGTTGTTCCCATGGCTAGGCGTATTATCTCTACGTTACCTCTGCTAGCCAAATAAAATATTGTGTTGGAATTTTCTCACTTCTTTTGCCGACAAAAATCAAGCAAAACATAAATCAAAAAGAGATTTTGGTGATAAAGCCCAGAAAAAAATAATTAGAACACGAAAATATGTTTTTTACGTCATAATAAGAACAACATGAAACGCACGCGTGGCAATAGACCAAAACTAATTAACTTTCTCGTGGCTCAAGATAAAATACTTTCTATTACAAGAGTACCAAGATAACTGAATAAAAAGTAAAATACATTTTCCTTGCAAGGTTTCTTGCTTCGATTTTGCAAGACGAGCGCAAAAAGATAGTTAATTTACCAATGAAGACTCATTTGTGGGATTAAGAAAAGGGAGATTCAGTTTTAGAAGTAAGTTTTTATTCATCCGTTGACTTTATTACTGGTAATGCCATTAAATAATAAATGCGAAAGTTTAGAGGTATAGACGTTTCATATTAAATTATATCTAAAGAGCTGAATGAATTTGGACAAAATTTTACACATGGAATACTTATTACCATATGGTAAGTATTATGCAAAAAGTAGTGCATATTTACGTATCCATATATCCATCTATCCATATGTATATATGGACGATAGATTTCCGAGCCGACGACTGGTTCCCTACACGTTATTCCCTCCCTGATGCTACTGCGAAGTTCGAAACGGAAAAATGCAACAATTTTGTTGACCAAAAACCGAACTTGGGACCTCGAGATCGTACGGCACACTACGCAGCACCAACGAGGCAACCGACGCAATAAATTTTAATGGGCTAAATATTTGATATCCCAACGAAACCTTACAAACGCAGCCCGGAAATTCTAATTCACATTTTGTTTGCGGGATCACGGTATGGTATGATCGAAAAGGGTCAACGGGGTCGTGTTACTCCCGCCATCCTTTCCACGTGACTTACGATTGTATTCCAAAAAATGATCAGGTTATATTCAAATATAATACCGCACTCGTCCGATACAGGTAGCAGATTGAAAACAGTAATGGATTCTAAGATTGGGAAAGGGTAAATTCAATTGTACCGACCAGAATCATCTGTCAGTTATCATATGAAATAAAGTTATAATAGAAAACGTATGAAAGGAATGAAGATTTTCTGTGGAAAGTATTGTACATTGTGTGAGGAGTCAAAATGTCTATTTCAATAAATACAAAAACCGTTAGTAAAGGTGAATGTAAATAATCAACTAGAGTTTAGATAAGTTTAGATTTTGACATTCCTAATTTTAAACAGATTATGAAATTGTTACCTAAGAACTGCCTTGTGGTCTCGGATTCGATTGCTTCGGAAAAAAACTTTAATTTAATATAAAACTCAGCTTTTTAGCTGATAAATGCCTAGAAATGTGCCTGAAAAACGGCAATGGACTCGCCCCCCATTACGTGGGATCGATACATACTTGGCGAAATGTGGGTGCAGAAATGCACCTCTGCCTATCCCTTTTGGGGAATAAAAGCATTAGGTTATATATTTAAAAATAAATGAGCACAACGACAGAATTGTTTTGTTCAGTTTTTTACTTAAAGTTTCGATGGTTTTAGGTCTTAAATCTAGGAAATGTTGAAACCATCCCATAAAATAGAGGTTTTAACAAAATTTGCCGCGAGCACGGTCCAATAAATATGACGCTTATATCCCCGGTATAAATATTTGTGATATATGAAGGGTTTAGTCAAGGAGGTATTGTTTACACTGAGTTTCGCGATAAATATTTTTTGCGTTTGATGTTTTTGTTTTGTTTTGGGATTTTTATAATGGATATTTCGGCCTTGGCTTAGTCCACTTTAATACAGATTTAAAGTAGCTTTCTATCTTTTCCAGGGTCATTTTATTTGGTAGATGCGAATCTATGTATCTTAGTGTCGTTTTGGCATAAAAACATAAAATATTAACAAAACCCATAAAATATTACGGTTACCCTTTAAGCTTGAAAACCTAAAGAATATCACTTCATTTTATCAGTTCTACACACTAGAACATACATAACATGTACATATGTATAGCTGATATACATACATGTTATGTCCTCAATGATGGGTATCAGAAGCAACGAGACTTTTTGTTCTCACAAATACCTAACTCGAATTGGAAATCGACCCCACGTATTCTACCAAAATTATCGTGCCATCGCCCTAAAAATATACATAATATATACATGATATAATCTTTAAAGTCAAGTATGTCAGTACAGATAGTCTTCTCCAATTGCAATGAGAACTATAGTATATCTGAAACTGAATCTAGAATATAGATACGGTTCGCTGTCTCATGTTCACAAAGTGCGAGGATATTTTCCGTAGTGAGTGAAGTAGTATCAAGGGTGATCGGCATCATAACGAGGTTGGGACAACAATAAACCACGTCAATAACAAAGTAAAAGATGAAATAATGTACATATATAGGGACTGACTTATTTTGTTATAAATGCAAAATTTAAAAAAAAACACACCATCTCAACTTAATAAAGCAAGAATTATTTTTAAATGCAATATATCAGCAATGCTATCAGCGTCCTTTGTGAACAGTGGAACGGAAATCGCGATTTGTGGCGAAACTATCAAGTGGTTTTTGTTCAAATTTCGTAAATTGCTGGTGATACCGTCACGTACACGTGGTTTAAATGTTAAAATTTTC
Source organism: Hemaris fuciformis (assembly GCA_907164795.1). Classification (NCBI taxonomy): domain Eukaryota; kingdom Metazoa; phylum Arthropoda; class Insecta; order Lepidoptera; family Sphingidae; genus Hemaris; species Hemaris fuciformis. The sequence goes on along the minus strand of OU015438.1, from coordinate 12,406,361 downwards.
GATTTGTATAATAATTATTGTACACGTAGCACGAACAATTTTGGACAAAGTCTAGAACGGAACATTTGATGGAGTTCGCCAGTGAGCCATACAGTGTACAGCAAGAACTAATTTAGATTTTATTGACAGACTTTGCGGCACAGCCGGCTAGACTTCAGCCTGTGTATTGAAATGCCGCGAGTTCGATTCTCCTACAGATGATTGTATAAATCGCACATCACAATGTTTGAGAGATCGCGAAGTCTCTTGTAGATTCTGATACCCGCGACAAGACTTGAATCTAAGTGTGGGGTCAGAAGTATGTACCTTTACGTGATTTTTGAATGTGTTATTATATTTACAACCCTCTTAATTTCGAAAAAGAATCGATTTTAAAAGCTATCGATGAATGTTAATAGCTAAAGATCATACTCATGTATACTCGTAGTAACGTAATGAGTAGTTCATTAATGGTTAGCAGGTGGGGCGTAATGTTTTGTCCATACAGTTCGTAACGATTGTTTAATCATAGTTTAAATTCTACTCGGCATTTTCAGCTCTAGCGCTCGCCAGGTGCATCCGATGTATGGCTTTCTGCCAAGCACCTTTGTAATATCATTTATTTGAACGCGATGAGTGGACTTATCTTAGGACTGTTTCTTGTATTTTCATCTAACTTGACATTTTGGTAAAATGCATCGAAAATTATATTCCTTTATTGTAAAAAAAATATTTTCTAATATAAATGAAGATCGTAAGATGGTGTCATTTGCTTAGATAATGTAATACGGATTCAAGGATTGCCGCGATTGTATGGCACATCAATAATATGTAAATCCGGCTGAATATAATGCACAGCATACATGAATAATATTGTGTGCTATGTGTGACGGAATCAATAAAAATAAAACAGAGGTTCGGAGCGATATTTGCTTTATAAAACTTCTTGTAATATCATTCCTCATGATTATAAACTCAAGGAAAAAGTTAGTGGTAAATGCAAAAGCATTCAGAGCAAAGGAATTTATATTTAAAGTTTAATAGCGGTTACTAATCTCGGACTATTAGTTAAATGCTTTGAGGATAGCGTGCAGAGAAAAGATGTAATATAAACTAATATGAATTTCTTTGAATAGAAATCTTAAATAACTATATCAAACTATAAATCAAAACCTATTCCGTTCCAATTTTAATTTACAGTAAATCGTCTGTAGTTCAAAATATCATCGGATGACTGAAGTAATTCAACCCATAGAATTACTTCATCTAATGGTTGGTGGTGATGAAAGTGGTATTTTGACGTTATTATATTAATAATATGAAAATATTACCCCAGAAAACTAACCAGTTTAGGGATAGCACTTTCTATTCAGCTAAAAACAAACTCTAAGTTCCAAAACTCGCTAAAATCACTTTTGAGATGGTTGTTGAGATGGGTCTAGTCTAGACCCAGGGCTACCCCCTTGCATTATTTATTCTGAAAGATTTGCAAAGGTTTTTGTATGAACACAATGCTAAACTACCAATAATGCAATAAAAGACATACGTTTAAACAAAGTTTATTTTTGTATTATAAAACTTTTACGTGTAAAATTCATCAACGCTTCAACATTATCTAAATCACGCTAATCTAATAATCTCGTTCGGTATAACAAACTGGCAAACTTTTAATAAATCTAAACAACTTTAGCCGCCCAAGCGAACAATTTGTGCAGATTAAATACCAATTATCCGATAGATAATTTACAAACCCGATACTAGAGCCCCGCAGTAACGAGAGTATAATCAATCGGTCAATTAAATACTGCGGTTTATTTAGAATAATGCCCGAAGCATTGTATGAGTTAACACAGCGATTGGCAGTCGTTCGTATTTATCGATCAGGATTATGTCAAAATTAATTTGATAGATACCAAATAGCTGAATAAGATTAGAAGGGAAATAGACAGTATTTTGTACAAGTGTCGCTGCTTGTCTGTCACCTATTCATTCTACTACCATCGCACGACCAATGATAAAAAATTAAAACAAAAATGAAGGGCTGCTATTGGCTGTCACTGGCAGTCACGAGTATATCTATATTAACCAAAATAAATTCGAATGTAATTAAGTTTATTCTTTACAAACATACTTAAATAGAAATTTTGCCTCCTTATAATGTTAATAGAAACATACAACGACAACATGAACAGTCCTTCATGATGCGTCATGATGGAAATGAGAAATGGCGCGATTAATGACTAGATTAACGACCACATGGGATCTCCTAATACCAATTAATGAGTATTACAATCAAATCTATTATGTAACTGCTTGTAAGTATTGGTGGAGCTGATAATTAATTATGCGACAGGAGTGTTTAGTATCCGACATAATACATTAATGTAGCTTATCATTTCTGGTGAAATGTTTGTGTTAAGCACTTCTAGCTACCCCATATATCTGGGGGCACGGTAGTGCCCCCGCCAAGTCGAGCGAAAAAGCGGCACGGCCGTACTATACTTTTCTCGAAGCAACTCAGGCTATTTTCGACATAGGGTGTCGACTAAAAGTGAGATACATTGTGTTTTCATGCGATTGCCAAGTCTAACTATTTTATTTGAAACATAAAATATTTTTAATTTTGATATGGTAACTATAAGATGGTGTCTGGTAAGCTAAGTGCATAATAACTTAAGACATAAGTTCCCTTAAACGGGGACTAAATAAATTAATCGACTTGGTATCATATGGATATCACAACTTTTTACGGCAGAAGAACTGAGTTGCAAGACTTGTTTTTTTTTTACAAGTTTTGTTTTTTATGGGATATATTTAACAGCCCGGTGGCGCAGTTGGCTAGACACCAGCTTGCGAAACGAGAGGCCGCGGGTGCGATCCCCGCACCGAGACAAATGTTTGTGTGATCCACAAGTATTTGTTTCGGGTCTGGGTGGTTGTGAGACCGAAAAGTCTCTCGTACTTTCTGATACCCACGACGCAAGATACACAGTAAGATACAAGTTACTGTGGGGTCAGAACTGTGACTGTAGGGTGTATTTATTATTATCATCAGCCCGTATACGTCCCACTGCTGGGCACGGGCCGCCTCTGCAACTGAGAGAGTTTATACTTATCTATATAGGCGTGAGAATATGCATACATAACCTCACGTCTGTATTCCCTGTGTAGGCATGCATTTCTGCACCCACATTGCGCTAGGTGTGTTTCAGTCCTACGTAATAAAAGGGGAATTTAGGTGTGAGAATTTATGTTTGTTTATCTAATTAATAAAATAATCTTGTCCGCCAATCCACTTTAGGCTAACGAGGTGAACTAAGGCCTAACCCCTATCAGGAAAAGAAGCCCGTGGGACGTTTAATGATCTAATGATAATAATACAAATAATTAATGATAATAGAATATCAAAAGTTACTGCAATCTTGTCAAAGAGAAAAGCCATAATTAGCGTGACACTAAAACATAATTATTTTAGTAATAAAATTCTGGTTAATTGTGTTTATGCAATTTAAATACATAATTATTCCCGTGATGATATTCGAGTAATTATTTGTAGCAAATTCACATTAATTCTCTTTTCATTTTCAAACACAATGTTGATTAAAAATATTTCCACAAAACAATGTAATTAATTACACAATGTTAATTCCAATCAAAATTCCCATTTGTATCAGTTTCGCTAACAAAATTGATATCCGTTTATATTATTACTTCGCATTGGGGCAGAGCTCATACAGTACCTACTTGTGGATTTCTAGTTGTAAATTCAATTTTATTCAGGGTGACCCTGATACGGTACAATTAAATTAAATCACTTATACACATAGCTAAGCAAAAAATAACATATGCGCTCGCTACTTTTGTTATTGAAGCAATTTTTTTTCGAAGTAAATTTATGTTGCTATAATAATAAATTTGACCTGCCATACATCCATTATATTTCGGCACGGCAACGTCCCTTAATTCACATAGCTACATAGATACATATGTAGTGTATTATATATACGTCCAGGGATGACGTCTGACGTCTGAACGAAAACCTTAAGATCTTTAATGGAGATTTTTGGCAAAACTACCAAACGTTTTTTTTTAATTTTGTACTTTGTTACGGGTGCCTATAAGGAAGTGGTAAATAAAAACTGCAATAATTACTAAAGATGTCGATAAGCGATAGGTGTACACTGTGGCGCTTGCGTTCGTGGACAACTGGACAACGCGTTCGCCGCCGAGTGACCCCCGCCAGCGAGGACCACCCCCCGGCGCCCGCGCGTACCCCGTTACCATGTGCACGCCTACCGCGTATTGTTCACCATATTTAATTAAAATAAATGTACAATTAAGGAGCATTAGACACTATACTAAATAAAAAACAATTATGTAAACCGCGTCGCCTACATCCTCCGCCCCAGTGCTGTGCTCAGCACTCGACGTCCGTGGGTACCCTTGCGACGCGAGTTGCAGAACGCTGTAGCACGCCATTGCCCACCTTCACCTGGACTAGCCTGACGCGCCCATCTCTTCCAGGCAAGGTGCGTTGAATGATTCCCTTTGGCCATGTGTTCCTCGGGGCATCAGGGTCCGCAATCACCACCAAATCTCCAACGCGTAGTGGCTCGACTTCTCGCTGCCATTTTTGTCGAGGTAGCATGGTGGGCAGTACTTCTTTTACCCAGCGCCTCCAGAACATATCCGCTAACCTCTGCGATATCCTCCACTGTTTCCTGAGGTATAAGTCGGAGTCATCAAATGCCCCTAGCATTGGCGAGTTTGAGGAACTGCCTAACAAAAAGTGATTAGGCGTTATTGCTTCGTTTGTATAAGGCTCAACGGTGACATGTGTTAGAGGCCGGTTATTTACTATTTGTTCCACTTCAGCGAGTAATGTGCTAAGTGTCTCTTCGCGCGGTGCTCGTTCCTTTAACACGACCTTCAAAGATTGTTTTATTGATCTGATGAGTCGCTCCCAAGCTCCACCCCAGTGAGGACTAGCTGGAGGAATAAAATGCCATGTTGTGCCGTAATTGGCGACCTCCGACTGCAATACATTTTCGTCCAACTCGAGCGTTGCCTTTTTAAGTTCATTATCGGCACCGCGTAAATTAGTTCCATTGTCGGAGTATATAAACTGAGGCCAGCCTCGACGAGCTGCCATACGCCTGAGTGCCATAATTAAGGAATCGGTTGTTAATGATGGTACCAATTCTATGTGGACGGCTCTTATGGTAAGACAGGTGAATAAGACTCCATATCTTTTTTCCCTGCGCCTTATAACTGTAATGTCCATCGGTCCAAACAGATCTACGCCGCAATGGGTAAAAGGTCGACATCGATATTCCATTCTGGCTGTGGGTAAGTCACCCATTCTGGGTGGATGTGGCTGCGCTTTCCTTATTCTGCAGAACATGCACTGTGAGGCAACACTTCTTACAGTAGGTCGTATTTTTATTATCCAATATTTTTGTTTTAATTCATTAACAACTGTTTCATTGTAGCCATGCGCTGCTTTGATATGGTAATGTTTCACGATAAGCCTGGCGAGGTGATTACGTCCGTCTAAGATAACGGGTCGCTTCACGTGCAGCGGGATTCCAGGCGCAGCATTGATTCTGCCGCCGACGCGAAGAATTCCGTGTTCATCCAGGAACGGTGACAAGGTAAGTAGTCTACTTTTTCTATCAATTTCTTTTTTCTTTTTCAGGTTGGCGAGGTCTTCGGGAAAAGATTGCAACTGAGAATATCGCATTAATAACAGCTCAGCTTTAGCCATCATGTTGCCGTCGATTTGCGCCTTCAACTTTTTGCATTTATTTATAAATAATATTACGTTGCAGGTTGTCTTTAACAGGCGTAACCAGGATGAAAACCGCGTCGGATCAGGAACAGCAGGTAAGCACTCTTTAGTTTTTTCAATAACCATTGTACATTCCAGATTGAGGCATTGCATCTCAGGTAAGTGTTTATCAATAGGCCATTCGCTATCCTCTTCATATAAAAACGCCGGTCCTCGAAACCATTCATTTTTAAAGAGCGATAAATCGCAGATTTCTCTGGTGGCTATGTCGGCGACGTTTAAGTTGGTAGGTACGTGCCGCCACTCATTTTGCTTGGTCAATTCATCAATTTCTCCCAACCGGTGCGCAACAAATGTAGTATAATTGCGCATATTGTTTCTTATCCAGTGAAGAACCACATTTGAATCGCACCAGAAATACCTCTGGCAAACAGTAATCTTGTGTTCTTTAATTATTGTATCCGCTAATCTTCCAGCGAGCAGAGCGGCAGACAATTCAAGACGTGGTATTGATAAATATTTAACGGGCGCAACCCTGCATTTACTCGCGATAAATGTGACACAATACCGCCCGTTCTCCGTCCAACGCCAGTAAGCTACGGCGCTCATCGCCTGTGTTGATGCGTCGCAAAATACATGTAATTGTAGGTTTGTATAGCGCGATGTTATTCTGTCGCTGTGCGCGGCGCGGCCGCACTTCGTGCCGGCCGGTCGTACAGTAGGCGCAGTGGCGGGTAAGGATGAATCATCTTGCGCGGAGCGTAGGTTCGACTCATTTTCTTTCGCAGCCATTCTGTAGTATCTAGGTATGCGCAGCTGATTTATGATTTTCAACAGGTGTAGCCACTCGACCCATTTTTTGTGAATATTTTCTGGTATTTCATCGTCCCATCCTAGTTGTAAACGCCATACATCTTGTAGCATAATTTTTCCCTTAATCGTGAATGGGCTGAGGAAACCAAAAATGTCAAAAATTGACATCAGTACTCTTAGCATCTGTCTTTTACTTGGTCGCGTTTTACCAGATATTATGTTCGTGGGGATTTTCTTAAATGAAACATCGAATGCTAACATATCCTCATCCGGATACCAAATCAAACCAAGTGTCCTTTCGCCTTGACTTTGTTGTCCGACTTTGAAGTTTACTGCAGTCGACCTAAGGGCTTCTTTTGGCAAGCTGTTCAAAACCGCCCGATTATTACTTGTAAAATTTCTTATCTCGAACCCACCTTGTTTGTGTATGTATATAATATCTTGAATAATTTCAATTGCCGTAGTTTCGCTTTCTATGCTATCTATATAATCGTCCATATAGTGTTGTTTATGAATAGCGTTCACAGCAGCTGGCAAACATGACTCATACCGTTGTGCGTTTATGTTTTTAATAAACTGTGCAATGAAAGGTGAACAATTTGCACCAAAAATTAGAGAGGTCATAGCATATTTGCTTATGGGGCTTCCCGGGTTCTGTGTGTCTCTCCAAAGGAATCGAAGGGCATCTTGATCTTCAGGTAAGATTTTTATTCTCAAAAACATATCGCGTATGTCTCCACTAATTGCTACTTGGTTCTCTCTGAATCTTAACATTATGCCGAAAAGCGACATGAGGAGGTCCGGTCCCGTAAGGAGGTAATCATTTAAACAATGTCCACATGTTTTGGATGCTGCGTCGAACACAAGACGCAACTTATTTTTATTGGGGTTATCAACTCCGAAATGCGGGAGGTACCAGGTTCTCGGCGTATCTTCGTGACAGGTAAGTTTTTTTGCGTAACCGTTGTCTATCAAATGGTTAATTCTTTCAGTATATCTTTCGGCATAGCTATCGTCGGCCTTTAGTCTTCTTTCGACGCTCTTTAGTCTCGATGCTGCGTGAGGGTACGAGTTGGGCATCTTGCAGTTCGTGTCCTTCCAAGGTAAGCCCACATACCATCTTCCATCCTTCTGTACAGCGGTCTTTTCTAAATGTGCTATAGCTCTAGTATCTTCTGAATGTTGTCTAGATTTTATACTGACTCCCATAGATTCAATAGCGAAAGACGAACGAATCTGCTCTTCTAATTTTCGTAATTGTTGATCTGTATCAGAATATTCCATATTACCATTTTTTGTAATAAACAAAGTCGAATAAAGCGCTCGCTGTGGCGACGGCGTGCGCTCACGCAAACATCCGTGAATACAGACGCCTAATGCTGTGCGTGTTATATACAAGTCATTAGTTTTATTCTTGATTATTTCCAGAGGTAATAATAATCTATAATTGTCTTGCCCAAGCAATATTTCGGGTTTGTAGATATTATTATTTATATAGTGTTTTATGTCCGGCATATATTGTTCGTAGGGTGACAAGTCAACGGCTGTTAAATCGTGCGCGGGTAAGTTCAAGTCTGCCACACTTCGGGCACGGATTTCGAACATAGTTCCGTCCTTGTTTGACACACACAAGTCTACAATTTCGCTGTCGCACTCCAATATGTTATTTTTCCATGCGCCACTCACTCGGATTGTTTGTGTATGTCCATGCACTCCTAATCGTTTTGCAAGTTCATGACTTATGAGCGACACCGTTGACCCGTCGTCAAGAAGAGCGGTCGCACTCACTACACCCTTAGGTCCATGAATGTTTATAGGCACAGTCTTTAACAATATTTTTGAGCGAGTTACGTTAATGTTTGTCACTGTTTCACTTTCCGTGATTTCTGTTACGTTGACGTCACTAGATTGGCGATCGTTTTTCGACGTATAATGTAATAACCGATGATGCGATTGTCCACAGTTATCTATATCACAGGCGGCTGCAGGGCATGTTTCTCGATCGTGGCGCGATACTAAACACTTGTAGCATATACCGTGTCGTTTGACGTGCCGCCAGCGGTCCTTGCGTAGTGATTTTTTGAAGCGTTTACACTCACTCAGGTTATGCTTAGATATGCGGCAGTATAAACACTTTGAGTCATTAGTGTCCGACGTTAATAGCACTGTATTATTATAATTACAATTACGAGTATACACGCGATTCGAATAGTTTTGTTTGTTATAGTCACTCCGCGAACTTAACATGTGAATATGAGTTGTCATTGAGATTTTCACCGCTTCTTCGTTTAAGAAATCTGCCAAAATATCCATACGTGATTTCTTGCCTTCTGTGATGAGCGGGAAACTGTAGTCTGACCATTTCGATAGTAGGACTGTAGGGAGTTTAGACAATATCAACGACAGTATATTCATTCCCTGGAGGTATTCATCGCGCTTGACAGATTTTACAGCCTCTATGAAGTTCTGTACTTTTGTTGAAAATGTAATTATGTCTTTCTGGTAGTCTTGAGACATAGGATGCAGCTTTTTTATGTCCTGCATAATCTTCAAAACTATGCTGTCCGGGTTACCAAATTGAAGCTCTAAAGTTGCCATTATTTTTCCAGGTTCTGTGGCACTAATCAAGAGAGCTGAGACAGCGTCCTTGGCGGCTCCACGAAGACTTTTACGTATTCTCCACAGGTTTTCCTTTGGGCTAAAGTTGCACAATTCTGATGACTCTTCATACGCATGCTTAAACTGCAGCCATTCCATTGGGTCACCGGAGAAAACAGGTAGGTCTCGCGGCGTGCTGATGCGGCTCAGTAGATTTGCATTTGAAATCGTGTTAGCTGAGGTGGCGGCTAAATCCTTCAGTGCGCAAGCTAGCATTTTGACTGTTCCATCTGATGTACCAGGGCACGACGCCGCTGGTTGACACATTCCACCCTTTTCAGGTCCATTATCGTGGGCTGGCTGTGCTTGTTCCAGTTCATGCTGACTGCGTTGTAACCATCTCTCAACGTCACTGTTTGTATGTTCGTCTTGATGTTCGCTTATCTCATCTTCCAAATCTGCTATGTTTGCTGCGAGTCTTTTGTCAATTAGCTCCATCTGAATTTTAGCCTTTTCTTCGGCAGCCTGCAATTCCAATTTGGCTATTCGAGCTTGCATTGAAGAAGATGTAGATCTTTTAGACTTCGAAGTTTTACTTTTTATAGATGTGGGTACTTTTCGCTGTGGTTCGGACTTAATGCTATTTTCTTGCAAAATATGCGTCTTTTCCCATAATTTCGTGTTGTTTACTTCAATGTTCGATTTGTTTTCTTCACATACTTCGCTTGTCATCAAAGTAGGCTTTTGTGATGGCGGTTGACTGCTCGATGCTTCGTCGTGTTTGTTTTCGCGTTCCTTACGCGCAGTACTTCGCGTGTTGACCATTTTTGATCTTGGTGGTGTGCGATACATGCGATCCGGCTCGATGGACCACTTTATAAAGGTGGCAAATAAAACACTACAACAATTACTAAAGATGTCGATAAGCGGCAGGTGTGCACTGTGGCGCTTGCGTTCGTGGACAACTGGACAACGCGTTCGCCGCCGAGTGACCCCCGCCAGCGAGGACCACCCCCCGGCGCCCGCGCGTACCCCGTTACCATGTGCACGCCTACCGCGTATTGTTCACCATATTTAATTAAAATAAATGTACAATTAAGGAGCATTAGACACTATACTAAATAAAAAACAATTATGTAAACCGCGTCGCCTACAGGTGCCGTTACAAACACGTTTAAATAAATATCATTTGGTCGGGATCACCCCGTATAAGTTTTGCCAGCGACAAAAACATTATTGAAGATATATTCGTGTATTGAAGTGCACTACCCACATCCCTAACATGTTGAAGTAACGTGGGTTATTAATCAATTATTATGCTATTTGTCGACAGTGTCCATGTAATTCTCAGTAGCAGCACGGAGTCTGGAAATGTGCCCAAAAAACGGCAATAGGCTCGCCCCCTATTACGTGGGACTCCGTTACACATTTGGCGAAATATGTGTGCAAATGCACCTCTGCCTACCCTTTCGGGGAATGGAGGGGTGAGGTTATGTATGTATGTATGTATGTAGTCTCCATGTCGGAGTTGGCTAGACACTAGCTCGTTAAAACATGGCGTCATGGATTCGATCCTCACCCGTCCAGTTTGTGTGTCCTCAATTATTTGTTTTAATTTAATCGTTTTTATAAGTAAAAGTAGTAACTTGCTTATTTTTGATATCTTAACGTGCTTAGTGGCATAATATTTTCAATATTAATGTAAGATAAAAGTGTTGTATTTCGAAATTACGTTGAAATACATCCGCCGCAAGTCCAAACTTTGAAGAAAAATGTATTATCGATAGAAAAGTCTTGAAAGTGCAGCTTCAATATCTCAAGTTTGTTTGAAATTGAATCAGACACTATGTTGCGGCCACACTTTACGTTCTCTTTTTTGACACGCTTTCTTTGCAAAACATTTAAAGTGGATAATTCGTATCAATACTCGTTGAAATATTTGTGCTTATGAGCCCAAAATATTATAAAAAAAAACTTTAGCATTTTTTTAATAAAATAAAAAAATACTATTTAAAAAAATAAAAGCTCAAATACTATTTAAAAACGTGTTTTTTACACGGTACATATTTTAGTGCACAAGTAGTAATATATTATTCAATCTGTAGTTTTATTGTCTCGGGTAGGATTCCCGGGTCGGGCAAAGTGTTATTGGGTTTTCCATTAGGTAGTTCTCAGTAGCAGCTCCGTGCCCGATAGAAACAAAATGCACTAGAATATATTACATAACTTCGGCGAGATGATGATGATGACGATGTGTGATATCTGACTGCGGAGATTGTGTAAGGAGCCTGCTGGTTTAAAATAATTAAAACTATAAGCCCAACCAGCATGATGAACAAATGCTGTTGCCTCAACTATAAACAGACAGAAGGAGATATAAGTAGTAGAAGGAGATATAATAGTAACTTATTTCATTCATTTTAAGGATCTTTTATTATTCCTATGTATAATGAGGTTACCCTAAACTAGGCCAGCGTGGTGGACTAAGGCTTAAACCCTCTCAGTTGTAGAGGAGGCCCGTGCCCAGCAGTGGGACATATAAGGGCTGATGATGATGATGAAGATGATAATGAGGTTAAAAAAAAGGCGAAATGTGGGTGCAAAAATGCACGTGTCCTACCCCTTCGAAAATACAGACATGAATGTGTATTTAAAATGTGGTCCATACACATCGCTTAATTAAACGAAAAGTTTAATTTTATTATAATTTTATTAATTCTTATTGTATGCATTGTGTGATGCTGCTTTGTCTGTCTCCTTTTGTATCTCATTGCATTTGGTGAACGCATTGATTACAATATAATAGGCGTTCTTTATATGGCTTTCATAGTTTGCATTACCGAAGCGATATGGTGGTTCGAGGTTGTTAGTACACGTGTATGATGTGCGTGTAATAAAATTATAGATTTAAGATAAACAAGCCCATTTTCATTGAATTTATTTCTCATCTAAATGATAAAAATACGAAAATGCGAAGTATCTAGTTCTATTTATATGACTAGGATTGTATTACGTAAAAAAATCGCCATGATGATGAAAGCAACTGCATTAAAAGTTAATAAATCCCTGATGGCTAAAATTCTTACCTACTTATTGTACCCAGTGAATGATACTATTTAATGTGTTTCTTTTGTGGGCACGAAGATATAATAACCACACTGTAAGGTGTTTACACCCTATGACCGTTACGACTATCAAAAACTTTTGCAAAAAAAAAAAAATTAAAGATATCACAAACTGTTTTCTATCACCCATTAATCACAAGTAATAGATTTTCGTGATCCTTATCTATTCTGCAGTTCTGGCATCTTAAACGCACCATTCTTCATTCTGGACGTCTGTTGGTACACTCACGGACAATTTATACTGGAAAAGCACTTCTTTAGTTTTCAGAATGTTTCACACCCTTGACCTGATTTATTAAGAAAATTTGTATAAACGTCTTTTAAGGTTTTGTCGATGTAATTTGGCAAGTCATTTTACGACAATTGTTTAAGATTACGAGTTTCTTTGTTTCCATTTTTAGTATATTGTGGTGAATCTAGGTATCATGGAAAAATATTAAATACTGTTCATTTAATACTGAAAAAGCTAAGGTTGTGTACTAAGGGTGTGTTTACACAACTAGGTACATATTATATCAACATTATCTTTATTGGAACTATAATTGACTAAATTAAAGTTACTAAAATATTTGAGTTTGCAATAAAAGCGTTCTGTATTATTTCTGAATTATTATTAGTATTATTGTCTGCCTTTTTTGCGACAAGTTGGCCTTTATTGTAAGTAGACACCGGTTAATATCAATAATCTTGCTGTTTTTAACTAACCACTCACGCCATTTTACATTTCATCAACATATTGATTATAAAGTTTGAGCACGTATATAAAAAACGTTAATTACGTCAAAACTGATAGAATGACATTGAAGGGACCGTCGTTATATCCGATAGTTGTTATAAGCAATATACACAATGTAGTTATTAGTTTATATATAGATTCGGACGGGACCTTGCCATTCGGTTGTTATAATCGGTTTTAACTGTATTCATCATCAGCCCTTGTACGTCCCACTGCTGGGCACGGGCCTCCTCTACAACTGAGAGGGTTTAGGCCTTAGACCACCACGCTGGCCTAGTACAGGTTGGCGGAATACACACCTAAGAAATTCCTGAGAACTTTTTTAGATGTGCAGGTTTCATCACGATGTTTTCCTTCATCGTTAAAGTACGTGATAATTCTTTGTGAATACACACATAACTTCGAAAAATCAGAGATGTGTGCCTGGGGTTTGAACCCGCGACCGTCGAGATTCTCGACCGCGTGCCTAAACCTCGAGGCCATCACGACTTTTTTTTAACTGTATTGTCATACATAAATTTCAGACACGAAATAATAACCTGCTGCTTACATAATTCAGATAGTATAAGCTTCGGAGTTTAAGTGGTGCGGAGGCAAGGTTTAGTACTCGTACGCACACGCCTCACAGTTCGTGCCTCGAATGTTATACAAAACGGCTTACAGTAAACAATACTGTTAATTTATGTGTTGCGAGATTAAATAGCCATTGTTTACACAACCCTAAGTTTATCGAGCTATTTTTATTCGGTGTAACGTGCATACTTTTGTGCTGTATTTTTACATATACGTACATACACATCATCATCAGCCCATATTCGTCACACTGCTGGTCACGGGCCTCCTCTATAATTGAGAGGGTTTAAGCCTTAGTCCTTAGGCCTATTGTGGGTTGTGAGACTAAAAAGTCTCTCGTAGTTTCTGATACCCACGACACATGACTTGAATCCTAGTGTGTGGTCAAAACTATGTATGTGACTGTTTACTTATTTTTAGATATTATTTATTTCTTTAACATATATCTCATACACATACGTCGTCGTTGTCATAGTATATTGGATTAATCTAGAGATCAATATCTTAAAGTCGAATATTTAATAGTTAGTTTTTGGGTATTTATTTTAAGTATCGGTAATTTTGTAGTCCAAGTTTACTGTGGCATTTTAACAATTCTCCATAAGTTATTTCTTAGGTTAAGTAAGGCCTCATCTCATCCGTGGGTTAGCCGATTTTCAACATACTTTATCAATTTTAATTCAAATATAATTAAGTGTTAGATCAATTGAAAATTTAATCAAGTACCTAAGCGATTTCCAACTAAGTACACTCAGAATTTGCAAAGTCCGCAACAGTCCCCTTTATTTCAAATTGACGTACAGTCTAACTAATTTGGAATTAGACGGGATTAGTTCAGTTTTAGTCCTAACTAAATACGTTGGAATTGTTTACGTACCTGTAACGGTTGGCGAGCTACCTAAATTCGAGGGTTTGTTGGATAGCGCTAAATTCTCCGGCTTGCCAAATGTCGCTCCGTTTTTGTTTGTCAACCCCAAAAGTAAGTAAGGAGTACAAGCTTATCTAGGTTGCTAAGTTAAAAAAAATGTTTTTTAGCTGAACAGCAAACTTAATACTATAAATGCGAAATTCTGTTCGTCAATCTCGATTTAAAGCATATACCGTTGGATTTACATGGAGGTAAATATAAACAGGTAAAAAAAGTATTTTTGTGTCCAACATAATGTTTAGTTAGTAGACAGCTAGCAGCATTGTTGTTAAGGAAAAAGATAATGCTTAATTAATAAAATAATTTATGCTGCAAGTGACATGAGACCGAATGGTCTTCCAGTAAAAGATGCAATAGATGGGGAATAGTAGTCCCTGACTGACGTAGTCCATGATCAAAACACACAGAAAGAGTTAATATAAAATAACGTGGAATACGATATGTAATACAGCTACGATTTCATTCGTCAAGTTCATTAATAATTGCAGTATTAAATTGGTTTAAAAAATCCTGTCCGCTTGCTACAAATAAAATTCTCATTTTTTCTCGCAATCAATTTCCGCATTTTAAACCGAAAATATTTAAAGCCTGCTCATGGCGCGTAAGCTTCATACTGAATTATTTATTACGTATATTATATTTACAGATTGGTTTTATTGTTGTACAGACTTGTCTTGACATTCATTGGTTCTGGGATTTAGTGTGGTGAACTAAGTGCAAAAGGTCCGTGCTCAGTGGGAACAATAGGGGCTGGTGCAAAATCATAAAACATTTGACGTTTGTAGCCTATAATTAACTTAATCACTAAAATTAAAGTATGAGTATACTACGTAAATAGAAACGCTAATGTTTCATACTGTAAATCCTATTAAACAAATGTGTAACTCGTAACAATATTTTATTTATATATTTATTTATGTTGTATGTATGTATTTATCTGTGTTTGTTTTTGTTTTTTTCATATTTTTCGTGTACATATGTTTTTAATCGTAACTTATATTTTATATTTGATCCCTTCAGAAAGTCCACCCTACGGTTGCCTTGAAAAGATCGCCAAGTGCGATAAGGCCGCCGTTTGTACCTTTCCATGTATGTTTTTTTTATGTTTAATAAGTGTTAAAAAAAAAAAAACTGGAATGGGAAACAGCGAACGTGTTGATACACATCTCCAGCGACACTCGTTAGGAAGGCCAGTCGGAGACGTTTCGAGAGCGTTACGTGCTCGTCACGGAGTCGCAGTGTCGTGCTGACTGGACCAGTGGAAATAGCAAACGTTAATGTTCCATTTTATATCAATTTGTTACAAAGTTTCATTTTATAGCTTAGTGCAAACAATCCTCGTTTTTGTAACTTGGATCTTGTTTGTTAAAGGCGTATCCCTGAACCCATTAGATTTGGAGAGTAGATTATTTTTATGCAAAAAAAGGTGCGTTGTGCCGTGCGATCTAGAGGTTGCGGGTTCGATTCCCGGGTCGGGAAAAGTTTTGTTGGGTTTTTCCATTAGAAAATTCTCAGTAGCACGGACTCTAGAATTGACTCCTATTACCTACGTAGCGAAACGTGGGTGTAGAAATGCACCTTTGCCTACTCTTTCGAGTAATACAGGCGTGAGGTTGTGTAGGTATATATAAAAATAATGTTTTGACGACATTCAGTAAACGAGTTACATAACGTATGTATTTATAATTTGTATTTCTGACACATTTTTTGTTTCTCTCAGGACACAATTTTATTAACCGTACGATTAAAGACGCGACCAAAAGTTAATAAAATTCTATATTGTATCGTTGTTGTCTTTTATTCTTTGATGTGACGTTTTCTCAAAATGTTTTCATCGAATAAATCAATAATAAATTCATTACAAAAATAGGTCATTGTAAAAAAATCGTGCTCGGATTCAAACCTGCTTCTCTTAAGTTCTTTTCTGAGCACACGGCCCGCGTAACCAATGCACCAAGCACGGACCAAAAACGTTAAATAAAATATATACATCTATTTTTAACTTCCGTTACCTCCGTTTATATTTCTAATGGATATCAATTATCTTGCGTCTCGATAAACTTTGTTTACCTTCAATCCCTTGGATTTGTTCTATTTCTATAAATAACGCGGGATGGTCATTAACCTTCCTTCTTACTAAAATTGGCGTCATAATATTTAATAACCTAACTGTCCAATAATATTTAATAATATTCTTTGATACGGCTTTATTAAATAAAAGCTGTTGGGCCCCGCTCCGTTCGGGGAAAATTTTATAAAAAAGTAGCTTATGTTCTTTTCTCAAGTCCCATCTATGTCCATACCAAAAATAATTCAAATTAGTTTAATAGTTCTTGGTATTTTTTGTTACCAATAACATATAAATATTTTTGTCTTTATAATATCGTAGTGTTTGTGAAATTTCTTAGGTGTGTAGTCCGCCAACGCGCACTAGGCCAGCGTGGTGGACTAAAGCCTAAACCCTCTCAATGGTAGAGGTGGCCCGTGCCCTGCAGTGGGACGTATATGGTCTGATGATGATGAAGATCTTTGGCTGGCCCTAAAATCAAATCCACTACGTCTCGATCCAACGACACACCTACGATGCAAGGAAAACAAGCGGCTAATACAATAAATTATGAGACTAGAATACATACACATACATAAACTCACGCCTGTATTCCCCGAGGGGGTAGGCAGAGGTGCATTTCTGCACCCACATTTCGCCAGGTATGTATCAGTCCCACGTAATAGGGGGTGAGCCTATTGCCGCTTTTCGGGCACACTTCCAGACTACGTGCTGTTACTGAGAATTTCCTAATGGAAAAACCCAATAACACTTTGCCCGAGCCGGAAATCGAACCCAGGACCTCTAGATCGCACGGCACATACTTATACCGCGAGACCACGAGAATACTGGGTACAAAAATCTGATCTAGATGAATCTGTTTACTTCCCTTGAATTAACTTGACTTTTATGTAGGATATTACGTACATTATGAATGAATTGAGTAGTTGTGTATGTAACTAGTACGGATTCAGAATCTAAATAGCATTAGATGTACTCAACTGTGATATTATCCTCCTATACCGATGAGTTTGTTTACGGAAGTCGAACCAATGGCACATTTTAACGCGTAAGATGTATTTCATTCACGTAAATCAGGTTTGAGAAAGAATTATTGATTGATGAATCAATGACACGGTGATTGAATTTTTATAGATAATTTAGAAAAAAATTAAACATAAAATCTTATACTGATCTGGTAGTAAACGTATCGTTGCCTGCTAAAATATCATTCGATCCATCTATTCTATACTAATAAATAAAATTGTGGTGTCTGTTTTGTCTGTCTGTCTGTCTGTTTGTTCCGGCTAATCTCTGAAACGGGTGGACTAATTTTAACGGGACTTTCACTGGCAGATAGCTGATTTAATAAGGAGTAACTTAGGCTACTTTTAGTTTATAAATTTTCTTATTAAAAATAAATTTTCCGCGTGGACGAAATCGCGGGCACAGATAGTATTTAATATATTTACCACTTTCTTGAAGTTATGTCTGTGGTCGTACTTTTACGGCGAAGGAAAACAACACAAAGAAATATAATACATATATTTTGGCGTGGGTTCGAACCCGTTGTCTCTAAATTATCTCTAAATTCTCCATGATGTCTGCTATTACATTCGTAGATAAACAAATTTAATCTTTTTGTTTTACAGATGATAAATACAAAAAATTATTCGTTTTTATTAAAAATAAGAAAATAACTATTATAGTTTTATAATGGAAACTATACATCTAAGTAACAGTAATGTATACGTAATGAAATTCGAATAAACTTTATACTTAAATCTGAGTAACTTCAGACCAAAGGGTTAAAAGGTCCGACTGAGCGAACTTTCACTGTCTTGGAACAAGGACAAGGAAACAAGGAAAACAATTGTCAAAATATGCCTAGTCTGCCTCCGTCTTTTCCTTCAAGGAAAATAGGCGTGATTGCCTGTGTATGTATGTATTTTTTTCACTCTACTTACCTGCGACTGTTGCTCACTACGCCGATAAAAAAATTGTATTATTGAATTGAAAGTATTATTATACAACTGATTCACGCTTCAAGACCATATACATACATAAATCGATATCAGACGGAACAGCTCAGTATTTTGTTAAAGTAAGACCTTGGTATACTCGAGAGTTGCGATGTTCCGAGCGCTCGTTCGCCTGTGCTCTGTATTCGAAGGATTTTCATATGCAAAGCAACACTTAGAGTACGTATTTGGGATTCGGGCCGGCACGTGCAGGCGTTGCGATAAGCAACCGTCCGACGTATGTATGTAAACATTCACATATTTACAATACGGGATTTCATAAAACAAGACTGTTTTTGACATGTCTCAGACATATGAGATATGTACATTGTATGTACATAATTCCAAGTTATTTCGGATCTAGCAAAAGATTTTCGGTCTTACTACCTACTTGTGAAATCTCAAAGTTTCTAGTAATTCTGGATACCCACGACATTAAGTTTGTATTATAGCGTGGATCGAGATATGTGTGACCCAGTATTTAATTATTGACAAACAATTTTTGGTTATGATGTTGGTTCGAATCGCGGACCGTCGTTTTACAGTTAACATCATCATCAGCCCAATACGTCCCACTGCTGGGAACGGGCCTCCTCTACAACTGAGAGGGTTTAGGCCTTAGTCCACCACGCTGGCCTAGTGCGGGTTGGCGGACTACACACCTAAGAAATTCCTAAGTACTTTACAGTTAACATACATATAATTAATTATATTCACGACGGATTTCGTAAGTCAATTGTATTTTTTTAGTGCATTTTATTGTCATCTGTTACGGTATCGTGACCATATTTAAAAAAAACGTACATACATAACCTCACGCCTATATTCCCCGAAGGGGTAGGTAGAGGTGCATTTCTGCACCCACATTTCGCCAGGTATGTATCAGTCCCACGTAATATGGGGCGAGCTCATTGCTGTAGTTCAGGCACAATTCCAGATTCCGTGCTGCTACTGAGAATTTCCTAATGGAAAAGCCCAATAACACTTTGCTGGACCTGAGAAACGAACCCAAGACCTCGTGCCTTGACATACTTGTGCCGCGAGACCACGAGGCAATAAAAAAACATTACATTTGTAAAAAATAAAAATACATATAAAAGTTATCTGTACTAAACATTTTTTAATAACGCAGGGTAATGCTAATATGCATGGACTGAGGCTAGCGGTTAACCCCACTCGCGATTTCACGAAAGTTTTCGTTCAGCTTTACATTGCGTGTTTATGAAATTGTTAGCATATTTGGTATAAAGCGAGTTAATTTTGTCTTCCGGTTATATTAATATTGGCCTTTGTGGTTTGGCTCGTGTTAATATAGGTTTTGTCAATAAATTGAAACAAAAACTTCGGATATCTGCCATTTTTGCGGATCAAAAATAGCATTCAGCTGTTTCCAGAATTCGATTTATCTCTGTACTAAAATTAATAAACGGCTAAGTGTGAAAGCGAACAAATAATACACAATTTTACAATTATGACACTACCTAAAATTGCATTTTTTAAAGATCGCCCTATACAGAAATACAGGCTTAAAAAACCATCAAAAACAATAAAGTTACGAGGGGAAGAGTGATTTTAAAAGAAGGGCTTTGAGGTGTAAAATATTTTTTCTAATGAATTCACCCACTGATTAAAATACGATAATAAAGCTGTTGTACTACATCTCCCTGTCTTGTATACAGCTATTTTGTTTTTATGTTAATTATAGTATTTATGTTGAATTCAATATCAAGTAGAACATCTCTTTTAAAGTATTTAATAAAAAAGAATCTAGAAAAAATAAAAGAATCTAGAAAACTCACACTATAAGAACTTAATCACGATCGAAACGTTTGATCACGCCCACATAATTTGCCGGACTAGGAATAAAAAAGTTGACACTAGGAGTTCGAACCGCTGACCCTATTAAGTCACGGTAAAACTGACCCAGCTCTTTGGCTTATCGGATGCGGGTTTGACTAAGCCTCTGAAAACTACAAAGTGATTCGATCAATTTTTACTTGACTACGAATTTTCGGCTTGTGATTGTGACGAAACCTCTATTGTTTTTAAGACTCCGATTTGAAACTTTGCGGAGCTAAATTGGGAAATTGTAACGGTAGATAAAAACTTGTCCGCCCATTCAAGACCCTATGTTGGCAGGTTGATTTAAGAACGCAACATATCCGTGTTAGTAGCTATAGTTTGTTTTACACCTTAAATATAATTTCTGTGTTCAATCTCGGGCTTGCCAAATGAGGTTGGGTTTCTTCTATTCTATTCTCAGCCTATCGCCGTCCACTGCTGAATGAAGGCCTCCCCAAGTAGGCGTTAAACATCCCGGTGTTGAGCAACCCTTATCCATCCGCTACTTGCCGCCTTTCTCAAGTCGTCGGACCGTCGTGCTGCAGGACGTCCTACACTACGTCTTCCTAAGCGCGGTGTCCACTCCAACACTTGTTGTTGGATTAGCACGATAAAGTGGAAGTGGGCCGGCCATGTCTACCGACGAACGTATGGCCGTTGGAGCAGACAAAGTTTCTTCATTAGTCTCAAAATTTTCCCTATACAGAAATACATAGTGGTTTTTCTTCCCAGAAAAAAATGGGGGACACAAACACGGGTATTATATGCATACAATTTCTTATTTAAGCGGATATTTATATTGTATATATGTATCATTTGTTTTACGATTTTTAAAGATACTAAAACGCATTCATCGATCATAAAAATAATATTATACGGGCAGCAGTTCAATATGGTAGCACGTGACGTGCCCATTGACAATGAATACGATGGGATCGTAAATTTTACTTTTTATTGACGCGCGTATTAAACACTACGCTAGGATGTTACTTAATAAAATATTTAGCCATTGATAATCTGGTTTGAAGTGGAGTTCCATTCCAGGGTCGGACATACCGTTTTTCATTAAGAAATTCTTAATAGCAACTTTAAGCGTTTAAATGCGACCGATAAAATGTTCGCCACCATACAAAGAATTTGAAACAGAGGTGATGAAACGTGTTTTAGAAATAAATTTAGCAATGATTATAATTATTTATATCTAGTTATAGAACGATTTTCAATTATTTCGTGCGCACAACCTTAAACAACACCTATTACTTTTATATTAATTTTGGCCGGTCACAATTGTCAATATTTTGCGAATCGAAGATATTTGAACTTTAATTTCACCTACGAAGTTGCTTTGAATTTATTGCATTTGTTTGGGACTGTATTATGCATAGTACTGTTGTAACATATTTATTTTTGTTGAACGTGCCCAGAAGTAAAAGAAATGTATTGTTCGTGTGCTTCGTGGTCTAGCGGCACATGTGTGTGCTGTGCGATCTAGAGGTCCTGGATTCGATTCTCAGACCTAGCATTTTTTTATAGATATTTTCACTAACAAATTCTCAGCAGCAGAACGTTCTGTGAATGTGCTCAAAAAAACTGCTGCTGCTGCTGCTTCCCATTTACCTTTGACTTGAAATACGACTGGCGAGACCTGGATGCAGAATTTAACTTTCTCTTCGGGGATACTGGAGTGAGCGTGCGTATGTATTCTTAGACACATCGGTACCACCCTGGATATTCCGAACCCGATTCAAGCCCTGTTGAACAATAAGTAAGCCCTAAACAATAGAAAAAGGAATATTTTTTTCACGAATTATGAAAGCGCCATTATTTCAACGCTAACCCAAATAATTTATATTCAGTAATTACTGTCATGCTTGTGCCCGATTTCGGAGTAAAATAATGTGTTTTTAAATCTGTTACGTCTCTCGGATTATTATAAAAGCCCGGTATTGAATGCTGCGCGGCCTACATTAAATATATTGAATTGCGTTAGGCCGCCGCGACTTTACACTCCTATGGATTTTCTCGAATATTTTATTCCCTTTCAGATGGCATTTTATCAAGGTGGAATAAAAACTATTTTACGTGTATTTTAAGGATGGAAATGGTTATTTTCGATAATTGTAATCGAATGGAGTGGTCTGTAGGGAGAGGGGCTTTCAATTGGCTACACATACAGTGAATTAGAAGGTACGTGTGTGGCTACCGAAACGACTGCGGGTTAGACGATTCCTTTTTATTATACGTTGTTTAAGTAAGTGCAGACTACGCGACATTACGATGTGAAGCAGAATACACACCTGAGACCACAACGGCATTGCGGAGTTATTTCATAGCTTATTGTCACAATTATTAGACATTTCCTTACTAAAATTCTTTAAAAATCCTATATCTATATTTTCTTTAAACGTGCTTGGCAAAGTAACAATACCCGATCTGACGGAAATCGCAGTGCGATCCAAAAAGTATGTCTACTGGTACGATATGACTACGATCAGCCTTCATCATTTGACACAACTATGCTGGCCTGAACCAAGAACGCTACAAACTTAAAAGTGGTACTATATTGGCTTCCTCACCTCATGAACAGCGGTCGCGATCTGAGTATCTACAAATATCCTTCCTTCATAATTTTTTCATTTATTTAAAAAAAGAACTTCGGGAGTCTGAAAGACCGAACGAACAGTATTACAACACGTAGATATGCGGTAAGGCGGTACTACCAACCTAGTCGAGCCGGCACATTAGTACCGCACTTCGGATTAATTACAGTGTGGCTCTAATACAGTTAGTATAGTTATTATAAAAGGAAGTCTATCAAACCCATTAATTAGCATATTCACATTCCGCTTTTAGGCACATTACTGTCTTCGGCGATCAGGATCATCAATTAATTTTCACAGTATAAAATGTCAGTATGACTGCCTTGTGGCCTCTCTTTCTAGATCTAGAGGTCCCGGGATCGACTCATGGGTCCGGCAAAGTGATGTTAGATTGTTCTGGACTCTGGAATTGTGTCCGATAGAACGGCAAAAGGCCGCCCCCTATTATGTGCGACGAAAACGCAGTTGGCGAAATGTGGTTGCAGAAATGCACCTCTGCCTACCTCGGGGCATACAGACGTGAATATATATTAGTATCTAATTAAATGTTAGCCAACCCGCACTAGGCCAGCGTGGTGGACTAAGGCCTAAACCCTCTCAGTTGTAGAGGAGGCCCGTGCTCAGCAGTGGGACGTATATGGGCTGATGACGATGACGATGACGAAGTAATAGTTAATTGCTTTTTTATAAAAAAAAAATATAAACAATAAAAATGGAGCAAACACATACACATTTAGCGTGCCATAGGAGAGGCCTATGTCCAGCAGTGAATGTAAAAAAGGCTGCTGATGATGATGAAACACATACACATTATTTTATGAATTACATAGTAGTTATCTAAGACTTATCGCCTGAGAATTATCTTACATTAACAATGTAAAGGTCAAATATGACGCAGAATTACGTTATCACCTTGACACAAATATTTGCACGAAATTATCTAATCTTTTTGTTGGCGAATTATGTTTACTATGTTACTGTCTTTTGTACCATAGTAATGAGAAAAACTATTCAACATAACATAACCTCACGCCGGTATCACTGACGTGGACGGCAGAGATACATTTCTGTACCAAGGTTTCGTCAATTTTATTGATTTATGTCCAACGTAATTGGGGGCGAGTCTCGGTTGGTTTTCGAGCACATTTCCTGACTCCGTGCTGCTACTGAGATTTTTTTACTCGATAAAAGCTATACGTAGAGCCGGCGAAACTTAAGTATAAAAATACGCTTGTAGTTTAACTTCGTACACAGGCAAGAGTATAACAAGAGTATTAAGTAGGTAATTTCGATATATTTTATATACCTATAAATCCGCTTAAGTTCTTATTGTACCTTGGTTTCTTACGTTACATATTACTATTACGAATCCAATAATGACAAGAGGTCACGCCTGAGTGCCTCAGATAACCCCTGACCATAATTAAAGACGCTTCCGTGAGGGTTAATGAAATTACACGCTTTCATCTTTAATTAGCGTAGTTATTGATCCGTGTATTTCTGGATAGTGAAGAAAAATACTTTAGGGAAACCACAGATGATTCAAAAAGAAAATCTTTTATATTTTTATGGTAATTGGAAGAGTTCTAAAATAAGATTACTATTCAAGGGCATGCGTATACATTGAACTTATTTCAAATAGATCTTATCATATATTAATAGAGTCCGTGGCGCGGTTGGCTAAACACCAGCTTGCGAAACGAAAGGCCGGGGGTTTGATCCACGCTCCGAGACAAATATTTGTGCTAACCACAAATATTTGTTTCACGTCTGGGTGTGTGACGAAAAGTCTCTCGTAGTTTCTAGAGCCACGACACAAGACTCTTATTTTAGTGTGTGGTCAGAACTACGTAGTTCGACATACATACGTATGTATTAACATACAGTACCCAACAGTAACCTGTTGGGTGTATTTATTTATTTTAAACTCTCCTATCCAAGCGCATTTTATTAAAGCCTATTACACAAGAGCTAGACAATGTACTCGGTAATCCGCAATTTATCACCATTTTTCTGTCGAGTACACACGCTCGTATTTTTTTTACCTCTTAACAGTTTTCACAACATTTATTGAGGTCCGCGGGACGAGGTATAAAGGATAAAGTCCATTTAAGTCAGCGTGTTTCGACCGGCCATGTTGAAATGTTTTCAGCGTAAAAATCACGCAAACGCGACGTGAGACTGTGGCCTATGTTTCCATAGTAATTAAAAGTTGCGCCTCGATTTGTAAACAAATGGTCTGAGTTTGTAATGTCAGCGTTTTTTGAAAAAGCGGTTACGGTGAAAAAAAGTTATGAATTATGTTGTGTACAGTCGTTTTATTAACAATAGGCACGCCTTTGATTGGAACTACCTACGCTTTTTTCCGTTGTTATACTAGTTTTGTTTTGAATAAAAAAGGAATACTTAAACGCATGTGCATAATGTAATTCACAGTAGCAGCATGGAGTCCGGAAATGTGCCCGAAAAATCGGCAATTGGCTCGCCCTTTATTACGTAAATTAAAACACAGTTAACGAAATGTGGGTGCAGAAATTATTCAATGCCTAATCTCTTCGGGGAATGTACCACGTACATTCATGGATGGTTTATGTATGTATGTTAAACGCTATATTTTTTTTTTTCATAAATGCACAGCAATGAAAATACCAAACCTGATTGTTGGCGCAACATCCAGTGGCGATAGACTTATCTCTGGTCACTCCATGAGCTTTCATTTATTTGTGAGTGAACATTTACATTATTTCTTCTCAAACGAAATTAACTTATTAATAAACAAAGACTCACTGTCTGTGTGTACATATGTGTGTATTTTTGTGTGTTGTGTCACTGACGAATTAGAGTACAGAGTCTTCGCTTTCGACGTAATTAATGTTTAACTTATGTCACCCTCGTGCGATCCTTCTAATCTTCTTATAAATAAGTTCATGTTATGATTTTATTTGAAATGGAAAGACGATTTCAAATTACACCAGGGTACTTATGTATATATGTAGGTACTTATGTATCTTTCAAGCTTGAACAGCGATTACTCAATCGAGTAGCAAGTTTCCAATGATCTGGATACATCGGAAATCCGATATCCATTGGGTTAGTTAAGTAATTCGTGCGGATGGTGTTTAGGCAGATGTAACGAACGTCGCGTTCAGATGAACTGCAAAATCAATTAGGGGAAACTATGACGGCAGAAGACTAATCCTGTACCATCTTTTAATGGAGTTATTTTGCTGGATTTAGTGGGACACTGTGTCATCATCATCATCAGCCCATATACGTCCCACTGCTGGGCACGGGCCTCCTCTACAACTGAGAGGGGGTTAGGCCTTAGTTCACCACCTAATAATTTTCTAAAACCTTTTTTAGGTGTGCAGGTTTCCTCACGATTTTTTCCTTCAAAGAATGTTGTAGGTACAATAATACTGTACAATGATCGCTTGACACTGTCGTGGTTCCGTGTTAAATTTTAGAAGTAGAAAACTTGAAGCGTTTAAAATGGGATTGTTATATTGTTTGCCGGCAAGTTTTATAACGTTTCATAAAGTATTACAGTACCTCGTATAACAGTTTCACGTGAGCATACACCGACTTTTCTGGCGCTACGGTTATGCAGTGATCACTCTTGGCAACTTCTGGTAAGCCGTTTGTGAGCTACCTGAAATAAAGAAGGTATTAATTAACACAACATTAACACTTTATTTTAAAATATTTACACATTTTTCAACATAGAAAATAAAAATACGTTTAAAAATATAAAAAAAATATGCACCCGCGGATGGCCAGGCCCAAGACCCAAGACCCAAGCCACCGGTGCAGTGGTTTGGAGTCCAGAGTGAGGAATCGCCTTGTAACATTGTCTAAAAAAAAGGAGGTTTACTGTTATTATTTACACGAATTGCAGTATTCAGTATTTATTCTTTTTTTTATATAATAATAAAGATGTTTTTCTTAGATCATAGATAATGGTTCCCTGGAACAGTACCGGCAATGGAAGGTAGCAACACTTTTACTTCTCTGTATATCAAGTATGTTTCTTAAATATATGTTTTGAGATATAATATCAAATACTCTATATACCTAGTTATAAAATATTATTGAATTTTGACAAAATGTTTTTGGTAAAGTAACTAAGAAAGACATTAGTTAATTATATTGAATCGATATGTTTTATATAACATTTGATAGAGTGTGAAATAGCGGTCTCAAACTTAGTAATATCTCAGATTTATACAAACCAATATGGGTCAGATCAGTCAACATTGGATGAAAGGGACTGTGGTCACTGCTTTGCCACTAAAAAACCTTGCCATAAAAAGCCCTTGTCTACACAAAGGTAACCGAGTAATCCCTCGCTTCGGGTTTCCGAACGCGCATCAATCATTCACGGCTGCTCGATTCGATAGTAAAAGTTATTTTTGGTGCCAATGACCTCTTATTAACTCATTGGTGTGTTTCTGAATCAAATGTAACACGTGTTATACAAATTTTGTGCTTCTGCGACGGATAAGTTTTCCCATTTTTGTCGTGTGGCGATACGAAATAGCTATAAACTAGATTTATAATATGCAATGTAGGTACATATAAGAGCGGAAGTTATAGAAAAGATTCATATCTCTGCTTTTTATTTTTAACGCCGGCCTTTTTGCTACACGAGAAATGACGGTTCGTCTCAATTAATGGTCTGTTCTGCTGAAAAAATTACGCTTCACTTAAATTATCAAGGTTAGTGGATCTAATGCCACAGCAGGTTTATCTGCTGCACTATTTATGTCACATGTGTTCTAAATTCCCAACCATCAGCAAGCAAAAAATGTTTCAAGCAATTAGATTTGTAAAACATACCACAATGATTAATTCTGATCGCTACCACCGCGTATCGAATAAAATTGTACAAAACTTAGTTTACCATGAAGTTGTAGAATATTGTGCTGTCATTTAAGCGTAGCGTGAAGTTAAAGCAATTTTCGAATAAGGGTAGATGAGGTCTCTTATTACTGGTTGATTTTATCAACATCGTGCCAATCAAACGGGTGTTGTCACTTTAAGAAAAAGCAAGTGGCGAATAAAGGTACGAGTAGATGAAGGTCTCTCGTCACTGGTTGCTTTGTAGGAACATCGTACCTACCTATCAAATGTGGCGTCAAGTTAAATGTACATACAGACATACACTTACGCCTATATATCAGAAGGGGCAAGCAGAATTATATTTTTAAATATAGATGTTTTAGTCAATATCAGAGTGGGCGAACCTTTTGTAGGTTTTCGAGCAATTTCTGATATCCCATGCTGCTACTGAGAATTTCGTAATGAAAACAAAAAAAAAACAATTAGTTCGTCCCGGGAATCGTACCCTGGACCACTAGAACACACGACATACTCTTATACCGATAGACCAACAAGGCGTTCAAGGTACAAAAAGACACATAGGTACTTTAAAACATCTGGAGGTTTTAATGCAAGAGAAACGTTGTATTAAAACTTGTCCGACCGTCAAATTGTAAAACACATTTTAGTAGTGTTTACCAAATTTTGTTCCGATTAAATTGTTCCGGGTATTCGAGACAGCGGTAGATTTCCCCCGGGTATGGTTGCGCTTCATTGCCCAGCACAGCTTATTGTTTTGGCGTTAGTTTTAAGGGAAGGAGACACGCGAGGGCTGCGATTCTTCTTAGGTAGATGATTTTTAAATTAGAAAACTCCTGATAAACCACAATAGATTCGTTTCTATTCCTTCAAAAATAAGGACATAAATACATAATTTGCGAAACGTAGGTGTAAAAATTCACCCATGCCTACTTCCTGCTCTACTAAAAACAATGTGAATGTTTTAATTATGATAATTAAAATAACTTTAGTGAACAATTTAAACAAACTTATTATTCCAAGCTCCTTTACCAAACATAGTTTAATTAAAGCAGAGACTTCCATTATCTTCATCGGCGCATTCGATCCTAAGCAGCAATGTTTTGATAGTGATGTAAACAGCACAGCTAAATACTTACTTAAGTTTGCTGTTCTCATGCAAAATCGATAGTATTAATACTTGATGAGAACAATGCCCGAGAAAGTTGTACGAGAGAGTCAATTATGATTATATGTATGTATATGATATGCTTCTATTTTTCCTTATGAATTTCTAAAAACCGCATTCTCAAAAGCAAGGTCTCATGAATAATATCAGCCCATAGTTTAATTGCACAGGAATTCTTTACTGTTTTGGTGGAGTTAGGACTTAGTCCACCGTACCGGCCTATTGTAGTTTGTCATTCACATAGCTAAGGAATTCTTTTAACAGAACTCTCAAACACGCATGTTTTATGCGATGTTTTCTTTCATCGTTTAAGTGCATGTTAGATTTTTAAAAATATTAATTAATATCGAAACCTAGAGGCGTCTGCCTGTCATTCTTCAGAGCTATCACACAATTTTAAACTTTATGAAACGCCTAGATATGTAACGAAGAGGGTTTTTATTATTCATGTCTCTTATAGACTCAAATACACATTGGACGTCCATTTTAATTGGACCAGTAGAAAGCGGCGCACATTTTTGGAACATGACGCCTTGTGCTGTTTCGCGTCTCCGAGTTTTCAAACACACTACGCAAAGGCAAAACGAATTTGACAAATTTGGTAGGGCTTTAAAGTTGAATTTCAAATACTGCGATTCGAATGTAACAAAGAATAGGTCAGCATGATTTTGGTGATTAGGAAAACGTAATTTTTATTTTTAGGGACTAGCTAATTTGTTGTTGCCACCGTAACTATTCTTTACCTGATTTTTAGTTCGATCACGGTCTGTTTCCAACCTTTAATTAAGTGATCAATAAATATAATTTCATCATCAGCCCAAATACGTCCCACTGCTGGGCACGGACCTCCTCTACAACTGAGAGGGTTTAGGCCAGAGTCCACCACGCTGGCCTAGTGCGGGTTCGCGGACTACACACCTAAGAAATTCCTAAGAACTTTGTTTTCCTTCACCGTTAAAGCAAGTGATAATTATCAATTCATTGTGAATACACACATGACTTCGAAAAGTCAGAGGTGTGTGCCTGGGGTTTGAACCTGCGACCGCCGAAATTCTCGACCGCGCGCCCAAACCTTGAGGCCATCACTGCTTACTAATATAAATATAATTTATCAATAAAATATTGTAATCTTTCTTGACATTTTATCTTTTTTTACCTCTTGGACATGGTCTGACAGGAAATCTAAGCGCATCTGCCAGGATCAGTGAGTGACTTTGTCGGTGGCCAATCCATGTTCCTTGCAAAGATCAGTAACTTTTGTTCAAGTGTAATATATTCGGGGCGTTACAGCTATTTCATATTTAGTAGCGGTTGGCTTGTTTGACTGACCTACAGCTTATAAAGGCCTCGTCACCTTTGTTCGGCCATACAAAGAATACTTACTTACTTACTTACTTACTACGGCTTACGATGCTATGTGCTTAGGTACGCTTATCCAACTTAAAATTTCATTCACATGAGCTAAAATTGGCTTCCATAAATACTTCTTACATTACCTTTACTGAACTTTTGCGTAGATTTGTAACCAAGTGATAAAACACGAAACAAAACTAAGCCTAACATTATGTTATGTAAAAGTTTCACACCCGCCTTAAAGGTTATTCAAAGTTCAATCTTAAAAATGTTGCTACACTCTTTCTTGCACAAAAATATAAGAATGAATCCTATCGATGATGGAGCCTGTGCTTCTAAAACATTATTTTTCCGTCAATACATCCGCAAGGCAATGTTTGATAGATGACTGCCTATTCCCTTTTCCCAAAGCGAAGTGCACGGTATAAAAAATTGTATTGACTCACTTCTCCGGGGCTGGCGTCGAAAAAATAGATTATGAAAGAAATGTGCTTCTAAAAGTTATCACTGATCGGAAAAAAATGAGCGATTTCGCACAGTCGAGTTTTAAAGAACAGTTTGGGTGTCGGCTTCTGTTTTATGACTTTGTTTGATAAGTTGATCTTGGTAAATTCGGCATTCTGTATTTTTCTCTGATATATGGCGGAGATTAGGAGTGATATTTTCGATTAAGGGTATTGCGTTGGGTAAGGGTATTACGTAGTCGGTTGTTTGTTTGACTTAGATAAATTGCGTTTATTATTTCAAACCATTAGAACCCTAATATTAATTATTTAATTTAGTTCAATTAAATTTTCTATTGGCTTAATTATAAAATATTTATTTATATTTTTTGCAATCTTCAAGTATAATTTAGTGGATTGACAAAATCTATGACGTCCAAAATACAGGGCTTTAAAATTGGCCCTAATTTCGCATGTTCAATTCTTATCGGAAGCGTGTGTTGAGACTATGAATATTTTGACTGATTAACATAAAATCATAGAACTGCGTAGGTACATTCTGGCACAATGACAATACGTGACGTAGCCATTGCCGTACCAACATTCAATAAACCATTCATTATACAGCAGTTCCTTTTGCCGTACCAGCATTTAGTAAAACAGCTATTGAACAGCAATTGCTACACTTCGGTTTGCCGAGACACCGCTATGGACTAACCAAATCAATCTTTATACTACTAGTTATGTTCTAACATTAATGAATAAAAATTACAACCAACAATCACATACATAGTTCTGACCAATACAAGTCTTGTGTCGTGGATATCAGAAACTACGAGAGACTTTTTGGTCTCACAAACACCCAAACCCGAAACGAATACTTGTAGATCACACAAACATTAATTGTCTCGGTGCGGGATCGAGCCCGCGGCCTCTCGTTTCGCAAGCTGGTATCTAACCGACTGCGCCACGGGGCTGTCAAAATCATTATGTTTTTCTTGAAACAATAAATTAAGAAAAAATCATTGCTACAAGACATTTATTAGATTAGCAGCGCCGGATTAACCACGTAGGGTGGCTTATGGCAAGTATACACATTAAAGGATTTTATTTTTTTATTTTACCACTTTATATTTAAGAACGCATAGCATATCAAGGGCTTCAAGAATTTTCTGCGGGCTCCGCGCTTGCTTAATCGGGCGCCGAGAATTAGGAGTTTTGGCACATATGTAGCAATATTCCTTTTTTTTCGTAATGTTCATTAAGACACTACAAATAAGTAAATAACAAAGATCTGTTGTTGCTAGACACACAAAAAAAAGTCTTAAAAACAAAACACTAAAGAGTCTATAAATAATAAAGAATTTCTCCATTCATTTCCACTATTCACTGCAATGCAACATAAGGGCAAGTACATTGACAGCCCCGTGGCGCAGTTGACTAGACACCAGCTTGCGAAACGAGAGGCCGCGGGTTCGATCCCCGCACCGAGACAAATGTTTGTGTGATTCATAAATATTTGTCTCGGGTCTGGGTGTTTGTGAGACCGAAAAGTCTCTCGTAGTTTCTGATACCCACGACACAAGACTTGTATCTTAGCGTGGGATCAGAACTATGTATGTGACTGTTGGGTGTATTTATTTATTTATTACATTGCTGCAAAGATGAGATGGTTATTATTTGTTTCAAATTCTGCGAGAAAGACGGCGCACAGATTCGGCAGCGTTATATGTGTTTGTCGAACAAACAAAACCCGGCTCGTTATACCACGACATCCAACTTTGCTATAACAAGCTGCAGTTTTTACACCAGGGGGGATGCACAAGGCTACGTTAATATTAATTTTGTATATCCATTACAAATTATTAGGAACTTGCTGGACTGATGTGAAGCTGTTGTGTTGCAATTTATTGTCTACAAGAATTTACTTCGAAATATTTTTTTATGAATACGAGTATAATGTTAGCCCTAAGGCGACATTAGGCAAAAGATAATTTTACGCAGCCATGTCAAGCAATTAAAAGCAACCGATTATATATTAAATGAAACAGGAATTTTATTCAATTCATTAAATAAGATCATCACAAGTTCTCACATCCAAAATTGTAATCTGCATAAGGACATGCACATGACCACACTAGGATTAGGATTTTCGAAGTCCAAATATCACGCCTAGTTTGTACGTTTAAGTTTCCTAGGTCAATATAACTGACCACACAAAAATGTGTCCCAATGGCACCAATGGAACAGAGCCAAAAAGCTATTCAAATACTCAGTATCGAGCCAATGCTGAAATTTACATTCGCATCAGGTTTCGTATTGGTTCCATGTAAAGGCTTATTAGTGTTTGATATTCTCCGCAAATTATCGCCGCACTGTTCGGCACGATTTAATAACTAGATTTATGGCTCTCAGGCGTTTATGTTTGTTCAATATATTGCAGATTTACTTTGCAACTCTTTTAAAAGTAGTAACTATGTATTATTAACTTTTCTTTATGAACTGTGTTCCTAGTGCTCGTCTTTTCAACGTTTGTTCCAATCTCTCTCAGCTATTAAGCTGTCATAACTTGATATTTTATCTCATCATGTAACTAGCCATATATTTCTAATTTTGATGCAAAGATGTTATATCAGCCCTAGAGACACTTAGGGAAAAATTAATTTTAGACAAAAATCCTGCACATCAGCATTTTGGACGCAAAACGCACTGTTGTCTTAGCGCAAGACAGAAATCCTTAATGTGACCCTTTACTGGTTAGGTGAAATTGCTTTTTTCTCTTAAATAAAGAGGCTGAGAATATTACTTCTTTTAGTCAAATATTTTTAGACACACTAATGTTTCGATTCCTTTTAGGGCACATAATCAGACTCTATTCTGTTACTGAGAATACCTCATTAGCAAAACCTAATATCTCGCAGAACCAACGGCAAAAATGTCTCAAAATATGTTACATTTTTTTTTCCTAGGGAATAATTATAGTAATTTGTGCTGCTATAAGTTATTCAAAAACCTATCCCATTATCAATTGACA
Organism: Hemaris fuciformis; assembly: GCA_907164795.1. Classification (NCBI taxonomy): domain Eukaryota; kingdom Metazoa; phylum Arthropoda; class Insecta; order Lepidoptera; family Sphingidae; genus Hemaris; species Hemaris fuciformis. The sequence goes on along the minus strand of OU015438.1, from coordinate 12,372,450 downwards.
ATAGATAATGCCGTAGTAAGATATAAATCGAAATTCGGAATAAGCAACCGATCAAGATGTTCCACAGAAATTAGGTTCCGACAGTAAGCGTTTCACATTCGAATCTAATGAGTTTTAAGCCGAAGTTAATTGACTTGATCATTGTAGTTTGCCAAGTGTGATCGAGTTGGCTTTAGTAATGTCTATTGATTCGAAGCTTCTTAATGACCGCCTCAATTGTAGCCAAATTGTAGTAAAATAGAAAAATAAATATACAGAAGAAATTATGAGCCATTTGTCTTAATTGGTTTATTAACTCATTTTAAATTCAAATTTTAATACAGGTTTCATAGATGTAACATAAAAATAAGAAATACCACCACACTTAATCCTAATTTGGCGTACAATTTTCTTGATTTATTTTAGCAAAATAATTATATATTTTTTTGCAGTAGTAAGTATAAAAATCGATGAACATATTCATACATGACTTCTACGTAAACTGTTAAGTTCCTAACAACTAATCAGAACTAACGATTGACCCATAGCTCCAATGATACACATGTAATTTCCAAATTGAAGATGTGTGCGTTGGGTATGAACCCTTAGCTGCTATCGTAATAGGTCGCGTCACCAACTAAATGCATTTATTTTTCTGATCTTCTATGAGGATATAATATTATAGCAGATATTCTTGTTCGGAGAATAGGTATTAAAAAAAGAATTCAAAACTGAATCTTTAAAGAACATAAAATCACTGAATTTACTTCTTTACGAGCGATAGTAGCAGCCATGCGTCATATTAAAGAATTGGGATAGTGTCACACACTGAATGCTGGGTCTTAACAGCTCAGTGCGCCTGTCAATACTGAGATATGGAGGTCTCCAATAAACCCTGATTTATTGTGGACTTCTGTACAAGGTTTACGAGCAAAGTTGTTTTATTTACCGCTTCAATGACATTCTAGAGAAGCAGACATGTAGTGTGTCTTGTCGTAATTTTAAACGTTGTGTGCAACTTTAAATAGAAAAAAAAACAGCTATAGCAAGAAATGTCTTGACTTTAAAAATCTAAATCTTGCGTCGCAATTATCAAAAACTACAAGACTAAAAAAAGAAGTCGTGATGGCCTCGAGGTTTAGGCACGCGCTCGAGAATCTCGACGGTTGCGGGTTCAAACCCCAGGCACACACCTCTGACTTTTCGAAGTTATGTGTGTATTCACAATGAATATTCACGTACTTTAACGGTGAAGGAAAACATCGCGATGAAACCTGCACACCTAAAAGTTCTTAGGAATTTCTTAAGTGTGTAGTCCGCCAACCCGCACTAGGCCAGCGTGGTGGACTAAGGCCTTAACCCTCTCAGTTGTAGAGGAGGCCCGTGCTCAGCAGTGGGACGTATATGGGCTGATGATGATGATGATGATGACAAGACTATTTGGTTTTTAATACTGTCAAGATTATAGACATTTATGTTTTTACGTCGAGCTTTTATGTAGGAGCTCCCTCTAAAATTGAGAGGGATTAAGCCTTAGTCCCCCACTCTGGCCTAATCTGGTTGGCTCTTCTTCTAAACTTTAAAAATAATTTATTGACAAAGTTTTGGATTCCTTATGAACTTAGCTTCTATATTAGGCACAGACCAATAAGTTGAAATGGATGTAAGTAAATACAATAAAGACGAAGCTATGAAACTGTTCTATTTAATTTATTTACATTGATAAACCAAGTTACTAGGCGGCGAACATTTTCAAGTAATGTGGCGTACCACGGCTTAAAATACGAAGCTTAGTCACGTAGTTTGATAGCGTTATGATAGTTTAAAGAATTGTTGGAAATTTGTTATATCTTATACAAGATGGGATTAACGTTGACTCTTCAGAACTTTGGTAAATGTTTGAAAATAAAAGAAGTTATAAAACATGGAAAACACCAGTTTTTCGTAAGTCAGCACTTTTTGGACTGCAGTAAGTCCCAGCGGATGTGAGTTTGGTCCCTTTGATTCGTTTTTTTTACATTAAACTACACACGCATATGAAAGTACATTGACGTCAGTGAGTCCTATGTTTTTTAAGTCTTACGTATATACAGAGCAAGTAATACTTTAATTATTTTAAAACTCCTCGCTGCTATTGACAGTTTACTGATGAAAAACCTACTGGCACTTTGACGGCGCAGGAATTGGAACCCCCCAGCAATCTAGAGAGATTGAGATAAAAACAAAACAGAAACTAAGGCTTATCCCTATTATATATATGTATGTATAGCTTTCCATAAGATTCATTATCTGCTTCAAAACTCCCTAGTGTCCTATTCTATTGAGTAATGATGTTCTCATGAATACAAAAATACGAAAACAATGGCACCTCATAAGCTGTGTAAATACCAATTTCGGGGCGCAGTTAGCCCCTCGTTATGTATCAAAATATGATTCCCACGAACGTACTGCCCCGTGGGGACTGCTGAGTTAGCCTCTGTGTTATTTGTGCTTATAATGTTAGTATTACAATAAATTATTATTTTGTGCGTCCGACCGATGCTTATAATGACGATGCTCAAATTACTGATTAAAACATCTGGCTACTACCGTAATTGTGATATATTAAAAGCTTTTAGACATATTTATCAATGTAGTGTAATTTTTAACCGACTTCAAAAAAAGGAGGAGGTTATCAAGTCGTCTGTTTTTTTTTATGTTTGTTACCTCAGAACTTTTGACTGTGTGGACCGATTTTGATGATTCTTTTTTTAATTGAAAGCTGGTGCTTCCAGATTGGTCCCATTTAAAATTGGTCCAGTTGTGATAATAGCTTCCATTAGAAAACCACAAAAATCTTAAATTTTCATCAATATGCGTGACAAATCGACGAATAACTTAATAACATGCCAACTGATTTTGATGAATCCTTTTTTTTTATTGGTTAGGATGTACTTCTAGGGTAATTGCATGAGAGTTTGGTTAGGTTCTAATTATGGAATCCATGACAAAGTAACGGAACTCTTTAATTCTTTGCATTTTAATTTGTTTTGGAATAGTTTTTTTTCTTGTAAAAAATGGGTAGGTTTGGAAACTATCTACTCACCTTTACAAGGCCTGTACTCCAGAATTGAAGGTAGCATGCACAGAAATGTCTACAAAGTATTCTAGATTCAGCGCCTTGCGACGCACTAAAAATTATTCATAAGTTATTTTAATGTAGTTTCGAGAAGGTCGATAGGGAATTTTCATCGTTTTACTTTTAGAGTTTTTTTGGCTTAACAGATATTAATTATTAAATATACGACCCGGGAATTTAACCAGTGACCTATCTATCTTGCCCGAGGCGCGTCCCTAGAGATCATAGAAGCAGACCGAAACTAATAAAAATTTAAAACTTCTTTCCATCATATAAGTACGGTCATAAAAATAAATATCTCAAGAGTGCGCGATATTTATGAATGGATTAATTTACGAGGTAGGCCGCTTCAAGTGCGGGCCCTCGACACTGTTCATAGTCGCCCGCTATTTTCGTCGCGCCACGTGTCTCTGCCAGACGCACCTATCGCTCTGCTCTGTGCTTATCTACGAATTAGTTTTGTGCGGCTTCTGTTTCTAGTACTACAAAAATAGAGGCAATTTGACGAACAAATTGGTTTCGAGGATAGTTAGCTTTCGAGGGTAGAAGGCCTGCATAAGCTAAAAGTCTACGCCTAAAAATATTTGTTCGATTGGTACGCGTTTTTGTGTATGTCTACGATACAGGAGAAATTCTAGTACATACATAGATTCACACCTTGTGTAGGCAGATTTGTATTTCTACCCCCCAGATCCATCTTATTTCTTTAAACTTTACGTAATAGGACAAACACGACGTTCAGTTAAGCCGTGGAACCAACGAAGCAAAAAACGTGTAGAATTTTTATCTTCTAAACTAATTGCCACAAATTGACAGCCCCGTGGCGCAGTTGGCTGACAGCCCCGTGGCGCAGTTGGCTAGTAACCAGCTTGCGAAACGAGAGGCCGCGGGTTCGATCCCCGCACCGAGACAAATGTTTGTGTGATCCACAAATATTTGTTTCGGGTCTGGGTGTTTGTGAGACCTAAAAGTCTCACGTAGTTTCTGATACCCACGACACAAGACTCGTATCTTAGTGTGGGGTCAGAACTATGTATGTGACTGTTGGGCGTAAAAAAAAAAAAAAAAAAAATTTAAAATCTGAAAATCACAAGCGCAAATTTATACAGTCACATATTTTCTTAAAATGATACATTAATCACACTAACATTGCGCATACTTTGAGTCACATTTTGGCATTGCTTCGTGCCAGACGAGTTTTCCATTTTTAGACGCATTGATAACATAAGCAACAGATGCACAGATTTCCTAACACGGCGCGTCTCAAGGCCTCGGCTCATTTACATGCTCTTGTGCAAATTGATCGCATTCGTAATGCTATTATGTTATCGTGTGATTGTGATTATGTGTGGTGAGGTCGTTTTTAAACTAGCTCGACATAGTCAAGTGATATAGCAAGCTGTTGTGGCAGTGGATATGTACTATCAACAAAGACAATTACACCCGGTGCCCTGCCCTGTGGGAAGGGGGCGTTAGAATCTCACCACGGTATCCCTTGTCTGTCGTAAAAAGCGACTCAAAGGGGCTTTTGGGGTCGCTGGGCGCGCTGCGGGGGCAGCGCGTCCTCAATGGGAGTGACTCCGAGAGGGGCGGCGGCACTGTGGCCTGCGTTCGTCGCGGGCGCCCATCCAAAACCAGGGCGCCCGAACCAAGCTAGTGGGGGTGCAACTGCGCTGGTCGACCTCCAACCTTCCAACCTTTTTTCTTCAAGCGATGAAAAGTAATACTATTTTCAGTTATTTTACGGTTTCATATGAAACTTTTCTAAACTATTTAGATATTCAGCTAAGTATTTAATAAAGTATCTATCGTTCTAGAAATTTCAATTTCAATCTTGAGCTCGAGTCTCGAGGTTTGAAGGCTTAGCGGATTATCACTCCCTCACAGTCTTTCAAACACTTCACACTGAATTAACATAGTTCTTAGTTTTACTTTAGCTTCGACTTCAAATAAAAAGACTTGGAACAACGAAATCGGTATTTAATTAACACCCTAGGGTTTTTATCGAGCTAGGATAAAAGCTGTCGCGGATTTTTAAGTATTTTTTTAAATCTAAAAGGAATTAGAAAAGAATGTTGCTTAGCATTATATGGTTGAATTATTCTTCTTAATATTAATACTGCTAAATTTGAAGAAATGATAAACTATTTCCACTTCTGTACTAGCGCATATTGTAGCTGGACTACTGAGCTTAGTAATTCCTAAGAACTTTTAGGTCTGCAAGTTTCCTCAAGATGTTTTTCTTCATCATTAAAATACAATAATTCATTTTGAATACACACATAACTTCGAAAAGTTAGAGGTGATTATCTGGGGTTTGAACTCGCAACCGGCAAGATTTTGCCTCGACGATGTCCCTAAACTTCGAGGCCGTCACAACTAGATTCCAAGACTCTGCTCCGTTAAGATCCGTTATAGAAGGAAAATATAAGACCCTTTTAAGATCATCTGAGTTAAAAACCATTGCAAGCACTACCGATGAATTTGAGAGAGGAACTTGACGTAACTGAAGGTGAGCGTAACATTTCCGCTCATCGCGAACGTAAACAGATGTCGAGTTCACGGCCCAATTAGCACGCGCTTGCTAAACGCTTGTCATATTAGTAGACGCTATTGGAACAGTCTGTGTTATTTTTGGTTGAGTTTTATTGCATTTTTAAACATAATTTAACGATATAAATTCAATTAACATTTTCTATCGATTATGGAGTATCTTAGAAATTCTTTTTTATATTTATTATATTGTGACGACACGAACTTAGACTTTTTCAGAGCAGGATTTAAGTTTCGCCGTGTGTATCGGTCGGCAGACCAAGCTTCTAAGCCTCGGTTATAACGCAATGAAAAATTAAGGGTTTAATAATAATGAATGACTACTAGCCGACGAGTTCCTTCCGTTTTTATCTTAGATATTGAAGCTTAATATTGTATGGGAATATGCGGTGAATCCGAATCATTTTTGACAGCCCCGTGGCGCAGTTGACTAGACACCAGCTTGCGAAACGAGAGGCCGCGGGTTCGATCCCCGCACCGAGACAAATGTTTGTGTGATCCACAAATATTTGTTTCGGGTCTGGGTATATGTGAGACCGAAAAGTCTCTCGTAGTTTCTGATACCCACGACACAAGACTTGTATCTTAGTGTGGGATCAGAACTATGTATGTGACTGTTGAGTGTATTTATTCTCAGCCTATCGCCGTCCACTGCTGAACGAAGGCCTCCCCAAGTAGGCGCCAACCATCCCGGTCTTGAGCTGCCCTTATCCATCCGCTACCCGCCACCTTTCTCAAGTCGTCGTAATGAAGTCATCCGCCAGAGAACCGGAGTCACTGACATTGCCCGCAGGATTAGCACGCTAAAGTGGAAGTGGGCCGGCCATGTCTGCCGACGGACGGACGGCCGTTGAGTGTATTTATTATTATTTATTTATTTATAAAAAAGGTTTCAATGTTACATCAAGTTTTTTTTTTGTTCACTCAAATATTTGTCATTTATATTGCGGCCAATATCTTATAACACAATATAAAGTGTCACCTCTGCCATCTGGAATCTCAATCAGCTTGTAATTAATTACCCAACAGTGCTATCAAGCATAAAATGCTATTCATATTTTAGTGTTAGATTGAAAACCTCATTTACAAAACTAAAGTTCAGTTACAAATTACTATTACAATTCTGAGACTTCTTAATGACGACTAACTAGCGCTGTACCGACTGAAGAAATAAATGAAATATGCAAATAAAAAAAAAACACCGCCTGAGACACTGCCTTTGTTGTATTGAAATCATTTGCAACGAAAAGTTTAAAAGTTGGTCAAAGAAAATATACGTTTCATTTTGCAGTTAAACACAGAGTAAAGAGACAAAGAAATACTAAGATATATAGATTTTAGAAACGCCATAAAGGAGCTGTGTTATGTTTCAATCAAATGGCAATAGTTTGTTATTCACTATTGCCAAAAAAACTTACGTAAAGAAGCATATATGTTTATTGAAGTAGCTGAGATTAACTTTGATTTATCCTTTACAAGCCATTAAATTTTGATTGTATCTTAGCATACTTAATTTTATTTCAAACATATCTGTAATGATCTCACACACACAGATACAAACCCTACATCAAAGCAGTTGGACCACGATTACGATACTTTGTCGGAATTTCGTTGAACATATCCGTTCATTGCATTCATAAGCAGTGATGGCCTCGAGGTTTAGGCGCGCGGTCGAGAATTTCGGCGGTCGCAGGTTCAAACCCCAGGCACACACCTCTGACTTTTCGAAGTTATGTGTGTATTCACAATGAATTATCACTTGCTTTATCGGTGAAGGAAAATATCGTGATAAAACCTGCACACCTAAAAGTTGTTAGGAATTTCTTAGGTGTGTAGTCCGCCAACCCGCACTAGGTCAGCGTGGGGGACCTAACCCCTCTACCTAACCCCTAAGGCCTAAACCCTCTCAGTTGTAGAGGAGGCCCGTGCCCAGCAGTGGGACGTATTTGGGCTGATGATGATATCCGTTCATTAATTCAACAAGAATGCAGCACGTATTTCCCGCAGTCGATCTAATACTACTTCAACAGGCTTCCTAGAACAGGAAGTAATTAATCGAAAATTTTTGCTCGACCGCAAAATTGATTCATGAGAAACCGTGACAATCAAATTTATCACGGCTGCTTAATTTTTTTAAGGCCAAAATACCGTTGTGATATGGACAAGTTTATAAATGCGAGCTGCTGACGACCGGGATGGTTGGCGTTTTCTTAGGGAGGCCTATGTTCAGCACTGGCGATAGACTGAGTATGCAAATAATCTAGTTTAACGTCATCAAATAAGATGTGGTCAATGATTTTAAATTATGTGATGAGAATATAGTCAAGAAAACGAGCCTGGTAACAATCGGAATAGCACATAGAAAGAAAGTAGTACCAAAACTATTTCCGCGGAAGAACGTGAGATTACCTCGTTTAACTCCAGTGGAATTGTTATCAGTAGCCTTGACTGTTGGGGGCACTGTGCCCTTTATTACAAAGGGTAAGTTCAAACAGAGAGATAAAACTTTTATCTCGCTCCACATGCATTGTGATCATTGTTTTATAATTGGTTTGTGTCTACGCTCTTGTCTTTAGATATAGAAACAATACGGGTATAGTATAAGTCAACCGTGACAATGCTTCTGTTTGAAAATTTAAATTTATAAATAGCATTTGTCGAACAACGTTACGGAATTTTCTGGTTCCTTCCTATTATTATTAGTTTATTTAAAAGTTGCAAGACCCGTGCCCAGCAGTAGGACGTATATGGGCTGATAATGATAATTTAAAAAATTAAGTCGTCCCTTACTGTAAGAAAAATGTTATTATTAATTTAACATTAATATGTGTACGATATTACTAAATATCTTGTAAAAGTATTTTTAATGCGGATTAATGGAAACTGTGTCCTCTGTGCGATTAATTAAATTCTCTTCCTATAAACTGAGCACTTCTAGTTTATTTCTACAGCTGTGCTTATCAGCCTTGGGCCTCTGGACGCTTTGTCCCATTTGTAGCACAACGAAGCGGAATACAGAAGTGTCTGGTGCAAGTTTCAAACAACAGTGATCGTTAGATACAGTCAGCTGTTCTTTAAGAGTCTTTTGAACTTTTTTGACACTCGTCTTCTACCGCTAACTAGATTTATTAGTTATTGTTTATTTAACAAACGTGGAGGTTTTATTATTAACACATACATACGCCAAATAATATTTACACAGTTTAAAGCCCAAATTATGAAACAAATATTGTACGTATTGAGAATTAGAAACAATAGGTATAAAAAAAAATATTAGTCGCGAATATAACAGACACCTGCAATAAATATTTGTAGATCACGTAAATAAATACCTATAAACGCGTAGAAACCAATGGCGGTACTTCCATGGAAGCCCAAAAGCCCAAGTTGCCTTATAAAATTCCGAAGAATAATCTGTAAGCTTAAATCTTTATTTAACAAAAGCAATTTGACGTATAAATGAGTATAATATCCTGCCCCCACAGTAAAAAAGTATAAACTAGACATTACAAATTAAAGTCAAACGCTTTTGGGCTTCTATGGAAGTACCAACAACTAAAAATCATTCCGTAACCTATTTAAAAAATACAAAGACTGGCAGCATTGGATTGAAAAACCTATTTTGCTTCTAAATTTTCTCATATTTTACCAAACAATGAACTAATAGACAAAGTTAGTAATTTTACTAATTATAATTGTTTCGCATTTATAATAAATTAAATAAGTATAGATGCGTTTCGTTTAATAAACATTGTTCATGGTAAAGTATTTGCATCTTTTACCTCCATCTTGTGACATATACCTAAATTTTAATATTAAGTATCACTAATGTTTGACGGCCTAGTTAGTTTAGTAGTTACTAGACTCTAGTATATGACTACGCAAGAAAACTGAGAGCTACTTAAAGTGTGCAATGTAAGCAAATCAACACTAGTTTCCAGAAATATTTAACCTCATCTATCACTAGACAAAACTTAGTCCCAACTATGGCGTAACGAAGCGGAACCAAGTCTGTTATTTCGCAGACAAGTCCTTCGTAAATTTTGCCAGGAACAAGTTTCCTTTAGATTTACAAAGAGAAACTTTTTAATGGGCGCTTACTTAAGTATAGATTCTGGTAAAAGGAACGAACCGAAAGTGTTTTTTGTTTCGACCGAATCGGAAAGTGGAGTTTCCGTTGTTATCGGCCTTTTGAACTCGAGAGTCGTCAAAAGGTTCCATCCATTTTGTTGTCTTTGGGATGAAAAGAATTGTTCAATTTGAGTAGACATACGGGTTGACTTGTAGCATTTTGATCAAACGATTTTAATTTTAAAGTTTTATGCTCCAATGTAAAGGGTAGAACTAGTCAGCTTAGCACTATATAAAAAAAGTCTTATTTGATTCATAAAAAAATTGCTGGCCCTGGTCTTTTAACTTTATCTAGCATAATTATATCGAGTACCTTTCCCAAGCCTTTGTCAGACTGTCCTTTGTAATCGTAGCTGATCCTGGGATTCTATAAATCTAAATTTGTACTGGACGAACTGGACAGAGAAAAAAATGTTATTTAGATTTATTATGCTTAGTAATTATAATCAATAGGAGGTAATTGAAGATTTGATTGATTCATTAGACATTCCTTAGGATAGCAAGAAATCACCCGAGCAACCTCTTATGATAACTAAGTAACCTCTCCCATAGTTCACTGTGAATATATAGGTTTATTAAGCTGTAACGAGTTAGTTGATAATTAATTAATAAATTTAACAGCGAGTACATTAATTCAAATTATTTGATGCAAAAAGTATATCAATTGTTTTGTTTACAAACGAAATCATTTCAAAGGAAGAATTTTCTGTGTATGTTAATGGTCTTTCCGATTTGTTTTCGTTATCCCTCTAACTTGAAACATGCCCTGTATCTAAGCAGAACCTTTCAAACATTATAACAAGACCGCCGGTACTTTATCGATTGCCCTGAAAGACCTATTTTATTCAGTACAAATCTCGAAAACAATTTTGTTCGTACGCGTGATTTCATTTGTTTTTGTTCTCGCGAGAAGTTCATTAATCTTTTCGTGTGTTTCCTCGGTTTTTGTCTGCGCTAAATTTTACCAGGAATTCGCTCTTTGATCTGATCACCATAATTAAATCACTAATTTCGCGACGGTTACGCGAATGTTGAATTAATTACGTCGTTTCCATTATCGGGAGGTGTAATTTCGTTGGAAATTCGTAAAGACGAATACAATGGAACTGTATTTTTGCTATTATTATTTGATAATGACAAACTATTAATGGTAAATATGAGCTTTAGTAACCCCTAGATCGAAAAACAAATATATTAAAATACAACTTTATTTCGTAGATTGATCAAACAAAAATAACTAATTGATGTTATAAAAAAATTCGTACGTTCACGTAGCATAGTAACTTTGGAACGTCCGATAACGGCAATAACATTGATCATGCCCGGCGACTGATCCGAGATCCCGAGTTCGATTCCAGACTTGGGCAAAATGTTACACCTAATAACAATGAGAAAAAAATCTTTTTCTAGGAAATGTGTCAGATAAGTTTCAATTGGGTAGTTTCCTATTAAGTGACGAAACATGAGAAATGAAGAAATCAGAAACATGAAGAAATTAAGAAATCACATATCAGAAATACATCACTACCTACAGGCGTTTTGCGTATGTGAAACAAACAAAAAAAAAACACGACAAACCTCTATGTTATCAATAAAACATTTCTACTACTATTTGGAAGGTCATTCAAACCGCTAAATATCACATATCAGCTCCCGAATAGCTAATACGCACGAGGCGTTAAGCTTCCTATGACAATACCATAATCCTAATAATTATGTCGCTATTTCGCTTGTAAATCCGATTGAGTACATACAGGTCGATATTAATTTGGAACGGTTAGAGATAAGCGTCTTTATTTTTCGTGGGATTTTAGTTAACATTACTTTTGGACCGCACTTACTCCCCTGAACTAGATTTTAAGAGGCTATGTCACATAGTTTATTTAAAAGGTTGTGGTGAAATTCAGCACGGTAATAGTTATGTTCTTTCCAAAATCATCATTATCATCATCATCGGCCCATATACGTCCCACTGCTAAGCACGGACATCCTCTACAACTGAGAGGGTTTAGGCCTTAGTCCACCACGCTGGCCTAGTGCGGGTTGGCAGACTACACACCTAAGAAATTACTAAGAACTTTTAGGTGTGCAGGTTTCATCGCGATGTTTACCTACACCGTAGAAGTACGTGATAATTCTTTGTGAATACACTCATAACTTCGAAACGTAAGAGGTGTGTGCCTGCTGGGGTTTGAACCCGTGACCGTCGAGTTTCTCGACCACGTGCCTAAGCCTCGAGGCTATCAGGACTTCCTTCTTTCCAAAATACATGGATATTTTTATTGAAAAAAACATTAGAAGCATCCTCTTATGGGGTGACAAGCGTCCAAAAAAAGGGTTTCAAAATCAATACTACCACGAGCCAATCCGCTGGTAAAGCTACTAAAAAATAATCATGGCACAATTTTCCAGGTCATTCACCTTACGAACTGCTCGTATTTTCACTACAAAACGCATTTATCTACATCAGTAATGGCGCGGAGCAGTTGTGCCTCGGGGTGAGCCTTAAAATAAATGTTTCTCTATTGATGCACACTCGAGTCCACGCCGCGTCGATATCGAAGAAATATTCAGTACATTACTCAAAGGGGTCGACAGGTCGTCAATAATGCATTTGGGGCGAAACTTATGTATGTGGAATTGTACGTGCCGATTATGCAAAGATTTATTCATGGAGTTTTAAGTGCAAGGAAATAGAGGGCGTGACTATTGTCGTTCTTTGGAGACATATCAAAACTCTGAGCTGCTACTAAATATATCGAAATTGAAAAATCAATGACAGCCCCGTGGCGCAGTTGGTTAGCCACCAACTTGCAAAACGAGAGACCGCGGGTTCGGTCCTCGCACTGAGACAAATGGATAACATAATATCCACTATTATTTGTTCCGGGTCTAGGTGTTTGTGAGACCGAAAAGTCTCCCGTGGTTTCTGATACGCCCACGCCATAAGAATTGTATCTTAGTGCGGGATCAGAACTATGTATGTCACTATTGGGTGTGTTTATTTATTTACTTTTTTATCCCGCCACGGGTATCGAACCGAGGAGACTGATGAGACTGTTCGAGATATCAAATAGTCGCATACTGTTTTATCCCGCCATGGGTATCGAATCGAGGAAACTATCCGAGATGTCGAATACTGAAGGTGTAAGACCAACGGGGCAGTCAAAATTGTTTTAAAACAGTCAAAAACAATACCGCAAATTGGAAATTGTAATTCCATTATTACCATAAGAATAATTGGTTATCGCAAGGTCGTGGGTTGAAACGTAATTAAATTCAGCATGTTTGGCCAATGTGTGCGATGTTCGCGAGACTTGGGTTATTCGTTATTGTCTCCGCTTAATGAATATTTACACTTTCATGTTTACTTACATTAATTGATATCGGAGCCGGCTATTCCGAAAGCGACAGTTATTGTTATTGTATACGAAAAATCTTCTGTTTCTGTCAATTTTATTTTAAAGGTAATCAAACTGACCAACATGCTTTAGTTTTAATATTGGCGCTACAAAAGTTGATGGTTTCAAATCCGAACTGATCTGACCACCAATATTTATGGTGCCAAAATATTTGTCAGCGATTATTATACACGTGAAACTTATTGTTATATCGCATATTCGATGAACAGGTTAGTAACTATGAATTTCTTTATAGAAATCTATACAAATAAATAAAATTGGAGTGTCTGTTTGTAATATTGAAATAACCGCTTTTTAATAAATGGATATGGACGTATACACGGTACATATACCAAAATAACGTTTTTTACAATTTTTCTCTGTCTTTCTGTCTGTCTGTCTGTCTGTTTGTTCCCGCTAATCTCTGAAACGGGTGGACCAATTTTAACGGGACTTTCACTAACAGATAGCTGATGTAATAAGGAATAACTTAGGCTACGTTTATTTTAGAAAAAATCTTATATTTTAGAAAAAAATGAAATTAAGTAGGTATCATATTAAAAAAAAAAACAAAAAAATTAAAGGATCGACTGTTAGGCGGAGCGAAGTTCGCCGGGTCAGCTAGTAATCAATAAAACGCGACTCGGAGATCCAACCAGTGATCTGTTGATTACGCGTAGTATACTCACGCTGCAGGACCAACGAGGCAATAAGGTATTAAAATTTGACAAAAATAATATTTATAAACTGTTATGACACACCTTTCCACTATCAGTACCATCATCGTCATCATCATCATCAGCCTATATACACCCCACTGCTGGGCACGGGCCTCTATCAGTACCATGTGAAGCAAAAAATTATATAACGACTCTTGCACGAACTACTTTATTAACAAAATTGAAGCCTTTGTAATATCAAAGTACACCTACAATCTACATGGCCTCATTAATCACGCATAAAGGCATTTTTGTACGCATGTATTGTATTACATAGGCCTTGTTTATAAAAACATTGATTGGCCACGTATTTTGCGATAATTGATTACTCGACGGTTTGTAATTAATTGCGGTGAAACAAAAAACTAATTTAAGGTATAATATAAGCTAAACTGCGCCGTAGATTAATGGTTTTCACCAGGATAGAGGTCGCTAGTGTATCACGCTGTTCAGAGAGTATATTCATTAGGAGTCTACACTATTCAATCCCACATTAATGACGAAATAATCTTTCTAGTAGAAAAACGTGGTGGTGGTATTTGAGGTTCGTGCCAAGCAGTGTGACATATATTAACTGATGTAATTATGTGTAGAAAAAACACAAAAATATATAAAAACTTCAGATATATTTATGCTCCTATCATGTATCTGTGCACCACCCTAAGGTTGACTGGTAGATAATACCTTAGGCATTAAGTCCGCCTTTATACGTTATTAATTATTATGTAAAATTCATACATACATAACCTCACGCCAGTATTCCCCGAAGGGTTAGGCAGAGGTGCATCTCTGCACCCACATTTCGTCAGGTATGTATCAGTCCCACGTAATAGGGGGCGAGCCTATTACCATTTTTCGGGCACAATTCCAGACTCCATGCTGCTACTGAGAATTTCCTAATGGAAAAACCCAATAACACTTTGCTCGACCCGGGAATCGAACCCAGGACCTCTAGATCGTACGGTACATACTTGTGCCGCGAGACCATGAGACAGTCACGTTATTATGTATAAAAAGCATAAATAAATAAATATATTCAGGCCGGCAAGATTGTGTCGACTTGTGAAGGATCATTGTAATTGTTTCATGCCATACAATAGTCTATTTGTACTGAACACATAAGTATGTGTTAATTGATTGTATTATCAGGTGTCGCGTTATAACTTTGGCGTGCCGATATTAAAAAAAGATAATTCTATTTACTTAATTTTGAATTATGCGCTCACCCCGCGAGAGCTCTGAATTTTCCTGGGGAAAAAATAGCCTATGTTACTTCCTACACCAATATCTATTTGCATAGCAAAAAACGTTGAAATCGGTCCAGTAGTTTTTATGTTAAATCGTAACAAAAAACAAAACACATCTTTCCTTTTTAAAATATCAGTACAGGTCAATTTCGCAAAACAAAGCGGTAGAGTCTAAAAAAATGAGTTTTCAAAGTACAGCAAATAAAGTACAGTATACCACAGCACTGCCCGATCTAGAAAGTGAACTCGAGATCTTTAGATCGCACGGTACTATACCGCTGGAGCAAACCAATGGTCTGTGTGTAATATATACAAATACAATCTAGAGCGATCTAGAGGTCCCGGGTTCGATTCCCGTGTCAGTCAGTATTATTGAGTTTTTCCATTAGAAAATTCTCAGTAGCAGCCCTGGAAATGTGCCTGAAAAACGGCATTAGGCTCCCCTCTTTTGCGTGGGACTAATACATATCAGACGAAATATGGGTGCAGAAATGCACATCTGTCTACCGCTTCGGAGTATACTATCGTAAGGTTATGTATGTACAATCAACTCTTTTCGACAGTTAAATAGCTTCGGGTTTGTCCATATTGCCATCCGACAGGACAAATATTTGTTTAGCCAAGCATTTGTTGTGATTGTTTGTGATGTTGTCCCTGACACGACACGGGTTAATACAACTCGTGTTTGTCAATTGTCATATATAGTTAACTTTGCTCCGTGATAATCCGTTGGTGGAACTACAAATCTCTAAAAGGGAGAAGCTGTTTATGACTGGAGTTTAAAATTTTGTCAGCGGCTTCAATTGCTTTAATGTAAATTGGAACAAAACATAGACATTTCTGCGGGGAGTAATTTATATTCATAAAGCGCTTAATAGGCCCCGCAGTTAAAAGTTTCCCGCGCGATTGAGAGGTACCGGATTCGATTACTGAGCTCATAAATCAGTCATTTTCAACAGCATCACGTAATCGGAAAATATTCTCAAAAAACTGCATAAGGCGTATAACGTGGGACTTATTACTTCACTTAGTCATTTATTGTATCGTACTTTCCAGTCATAACTATCGTGCCGTGCGATCTAGAGGTCTTGGGTTCGATTCCCGGATCAGGCAAAGTTGTATTCGGTTTTTCCATTAGGAAATTCTCAGTAGTAGAACGGAATCTGGAATTGTGCCTGAACTACGGCAATGGGCTCGCCCCATATTACGTGGGACTGATACATAAACCTGGCGAAATGTGGGTGCGGAAATGCACCTCTGCCTACCCCTTCTGGGAATACAGGCGTAAGGCTATGTATGTATTATTTTGTGATATATTATTATTTTAAGAAGGAGCAATTTCGGCAGTATACTGTCGTAGTCTCGTAATGGCAAGTAAATAAGCACGCACACTTCAATTTGATTAACAATTGTCTGACAATGTTCTTGGAACTCCATTTACGGAGTCTGCGTGACTCACTTTGCATCGTAATGACATAATACTCACTGATTACAAGGTCGTCGTGAACCGGTTACCTAACATAATGTTTGTTTACCTTTATGCGATGTTACATTAACGTCTTCCTGGATTTTTCCACGAGAGTTTAATAAAAACTTGGCAATATGTAGATAACTGACTTACTGTGTCAATAGTGAGAAATGGTCGTAAATAATCCGACAATTTGATAGTTTATTTGGACTTTCCGATGTATTATTTTATTTGTATACACTTTATTGTACACCTACATATTACACAAAATAAAATAAAATTAAGGAGTGCAAGAATGAAGGAATGACTGCGATCTCTTCCAGACAACCTAATTTTCAAAAAGGACATGTAAAAAGACGTAATGTCAGGTTTACAAAAAAATATATAATAATAATTGAAACGAATACGCATATCGGACAGAAGAATGGATGCCATGATTTTAGGAGTAAAACAAATGTTTTTGTGATATCCAAGTTCTGTACGTATATATAACAAAAAACATCATGAAGATAAAGCTTCTTCAAAACACATCAATAACTATAGTATGGTGTTTACTTAAATGTATCGTTAAAACATTTTCATTCCTGGACGGCGATCGTATGAATAGAGCATAATATACTAGTATTATACGTCGTAATAATAAGTATTCGTCTATTTTAGCGCACTGGCATGTATGGGTTGAAGAAAGATAATAAACTTTCACCCGATTGTGTTCCAACATTAAAAGTCATATTTAATGCTCCATAAAATATTCATATTATTTAAAAAAAATACACATTGAATAGGGTTTTTACAAACATTGAACACAAAATAAATAAACCGTCAAATTGAATTTGAAATTTCACTATATTGGACGTGGTTGTGTGCCGAAAAGCAATCAATCGGTCCGAATTCAATTTAAGTTTGTGAAGAATACTGCAATGGTAACATTCTTTTTCATTCTAAAAAAATACTGTTGTAATAAATTAAAATATTTATTACTAAAAGCGAATCATTTTTTGGTTCTCTTCTTAGTTTATTATTATATAGTAGCTTTTGTCCAAAGACTATGAATGCGTGTAATATTTTAGTCCAGAGAGATATTAACACACACATACATAAACTCACGCCTGTATTCCCTGATGGGGTAGACAGAGGTGCATTTCTACACCCACAATTCGCCAGGTATGTATCAGTCCCATGTAGTAGGGGGCGAGTTAGGTGTGCAGGTTTCATCACGATGTTTTCCTTCACCGTTAAAGTACGTGATAATTCATTGTGCATACACACATAACTTCGAAAAGTCAGAGGTGTGTGCCTGGGGTTTGAACCCGCGACCGTCGAGATTCTCGACCGCGTGCCTAAACCTCGAGGCCGTCACGACTTCACATTTTACCAGTTTTGTCCCAATTCCCACGTAATAGATGGCCAGCTTCTTGTCGTTTTGTGGGCCTCTTTTTAGCAGCTGCTACTAAGATTTTTTTAAATAAAACAACCCAATAACACGTTGTCTGAACCGCAATACTACTGTCTAGATCGCTCTACACAGTAGTATTGCGGTACCAACCAAGCAGTCCTCTGAAATTTCATAATAGGAAAACTCAATAACATCTCGCCCGAGTGTATCCAAGATTTTTCAATCGCGTGCCGTTCGTTGATGCCACGAGACCAAAGGGGCAAACATAAACATAAATCTATTTAAGTTGATCAAATGAAAAATCGATCACATCTGAACAAAAACTCGCCCGAACTCATCGAAGGCCGATACAGCAAAAAGACCACACTTTTTGTCTCACTACACGTTTTTTGTGTCCGAAGTCGAGATTATTCAATGAGAAAGAATAATTTACTGTGTGAATAAAAGATATGGAAGCGTGTCCCGTGCGTTTTTCTTTTGAAAATATATTACATACTTTATTTATCTTGTCGGAAATGTTCTCTCGTATGATTTAAAGCGGAGTAAACACGCTAGTTACGTATTTAAAATATTTCTCTTCTACGGATTGTGACTCTGCCCGCTTTAATTCGGTATTCATAACTTGTTTTAGGATTTCAATCGTTGCTGGCACAATTATTGCAATTGATGGGTTGCAATTGTTATTGTTTTTCTTATTCGATTGCACTATTCGTGTACTGGTCAAACCACAGAACAGTTGAATATGACTAGAAAGGAAATGTCAGTATGCCGAGTGTGCCGAACCTATGATTTGACTATCATAGGCGACGATTAGACTATATGACACGGTTGCTTCTTAGTAATTAAGGGAAGAGTGTAATATCAAGACTCTTATTTATGTGTGACACCCAATAGCAGCCCTTCATTTTTGAAATTTTTGATAGATGGGCCTTAGTCCACCACGCTAGCCTAATTCTGATTCCTACGTGCACTTAAAAGCTTACATCGGGTAATAGTTTTGGACCTAAAGCTCTCTCAATCTTTACATAATACCTTCAAATAATTTTCAGAATTAGGCTAGAGTGGTGGACTAAGGCCCATCTCTTTTCAAACAGCGATCGATCTGCTCAATGAGACCTATTTGTTATTGTCATAATTTTGAATATAAATTTAATTATCTATTTGTTCGTAGGAAGTAGTGATGGCCTCGAGGTTTAGGTACGCGGTCGAGAATCTCGACGGTCGCGGGTTCAATACCCCAGACACACACCTCTGATTTTCGGAGCTATGTGTGCATTCACAATGAATTATCACGTACTTTAACGGTGAAGGAAAACATCGTGATGAAACCTGCACACCTAAAAGTTCTTAGGAATTTCATAGGTGTGTAGTTCGCCAAACCGCACTAGGCCAGCGTGGTGGACTAAGGCCTAAATCCTCTCAGTTGTAGAGGAGGCCCGCGCCCAGCAATGCGACTTATATGGGCTGTTGATGATGATGATGATGATGTGTAGGTTACCTCTGCCTACCCCTTGTATGCCTGATAGAGGCGTCATAGTATGTATGTATAATTTGATAACATAGCCTCTACCTATTGCTGTTGAATCCATTATTTATACTAGATCTACCTTACCTAAATAATTGTTGGTAATGTAGCATAAAATATGTGCTTACTGTAAACTGCCCATGTGTCATACTTTGTCGCGGCCGCATATAAATGACATCGATCGCCGGTTAAACTACCAGCTATACTAAATAACTATACCAATAGACATATTTTTTATTTACAATATTGCAAAAGACGAAAGCACCTAAAAGAACATAATTTACCAATGATTTCAGTACCTAAACTGTAAGAAGCTTATTGTCAAATTTATAATACCACCGACTCTTTATAATATCATCATCATCATCTTCATCAGCCCATTAACATACGTCCCACTGCTGGGCACAGACCTATGCTACAACTAAGACGGTTTTCTATTTTCTAAATATTATATTTCTATTTTTAAAATACTTAATACTTTACTTCATGTCATATTAAATAACTTATTTTAAACAGATCTAAGATAGTGTGAAAGTGAAATTGAACAAAAATTATCCTTAGACGTTCCTCATAGATCGAGAAATTTATAAATAGAGAGTATTCAATCACCCTAGTAATGTTTGTATAATAACGAAAGATTTTGTGACCGATTTTTTTTGTTATTTCTGATGCTTAAGAAAAAAATATGTATACAGACTTGGTATTTAACTGTTACTTATAATAAATTAATTGTATTTTTAAATTCATAATTCATATTTTATTTAAAAACCAGGCCTAGCTGTTAACGAGTAAAAATAAAACAAAAGTGGGCTGGTGAAAATTAAAAATAATACTATAAAGGTACCCACAAAAGGTAAAAATTAAAAACCTCTTCAACCGCACCACAAAGGTTACATAAAAATTCAGCGTAATTTTATTCCCATTTAAAATAATAGATAAAAGACTTTTATCGCGTCCCTTCCATTTATTACTGTTAAATTCGCGGTCAGAAGGTTCATTTTTACGGCACTTTCAACATTTCATTATATTATCCCTTCATTACTTCGTAAATACGGCTTGTTTCGTCTTAATTATATTTTGCAGTGGAGTTTTGGAAGTTCACTTACCTTATTAGGCAAGGATCTCAAAAAGTCCACTAACAAACCCCAGTTCGTCACTAAACACTATATTTACACTATTAATATAAGAGTTGTATTGAATTTTAATTCATTCAAACATTCACTCACATCGACATTTGCGCGGAAAACATCGCATACGAAACAAATAGCTGTACGGAAAACACGTTCGCACTTTTACAGCGTTACCGCCATACTGACTTACGTACAAACGGCACTGTCGCTTTACCGACCGTTTAGATCTATCCTATCGCTTTACATTTATACATTGCGCTCCCGTCACGTAAATTTTCTTTACTACATCATACAAAGCCGTCAATGTACACTTTAGAAGGTAAATTATTGGAAAATGAAAAGTAAACAATGTGGTACAATTTTCTGTCAACAGTAAGACAACTCGTGGTCTGTCGGAAGTTCCATCTCGAATGGTCATTTGGCCTACTAATTCGGACTAATGCCAAAAAGCTAAACCCCTTTGAAACGGCAGATCGTTCCAGTGAACTTTGTACTGAGGCCGACAAGTTAATTTAGAATTTCAGTTGACTACAAACAGCATGAAACGACTGTGAAAGATTAATACAATATACTCTAGGCTTTGTGGCGATATGGATAAAACGATGTTTGTTAGGCTGGGCGTACACAAAGTATGCTAATTATATATGAACACTTATTTTGTACCATGTTATGTAAACATTCATTTAACTCACCAGAATAGAAAGAATAGTACTAATGCCTTTGAAAAGAAAAATTGTTGAAAAAAAATGAAAATTATTTATACTCTTTCATGAACTAATTAAAAAAAAACAAGTACTCTTCGGTAAGATATTAAAGTAGGTAACTTAAAAAAATAAACGTTAATGAAGGTGGTAGGATATAGGATATTGTTGTCCGCACGGTTAGGGACCTGTTTACACAACGTGTTACGTAGTAATGACCCCGTCACCCACGTAAGTATTTTGAGATTAATTAAAATTATTAGGGCCTCGCTCTCTAACTTTTAGGGAATATATAATATCTCATTGTACCCCTTTTAATGAAGTCGTGATGGCCTTCATGGTCGCGGGTTCAAACCCCAGGCACACACCTCTGACTTTTCGAAGTATGTATTCACAATGAATTATCACGTACTTTAACGGTAGAGGAAAACATCGTGATTAAACCTGCACACCTAAAAAAAAAGTTCTTAGGAATTTCTTAGGTGTGTAGTCCGCCAACCCGCACTAGGCAAGCGTGGTGGACTAAGGCCTAAACCCTCTCAATGGTAGAGGAGGCCCGTGCCCAGCAGTGGGACGTATATGCGCTGATGATGATGAATCCCTTTTAATAGTCCTATGTAATATCTATTAACGTCCCACTATGTCCGTCTAATCAGTGGCGATACTTCCATAGAAGCGCAAAAGCGTGACGCGTTAATTTTGTAATGTCTAGTTTATGTATAACTGTTTAGTGTGGGGTCAGGATATACTCATTCATATGTCAAATTGCTTTTGTTAAATAAAGATTTAAAGCTTAAAAGATTATTATTCGGAATTTTGTGAGGCAAGCTAGGCTCTTGGGCTTCAATGGAAGTACCGCCACTGGTCATATGCAATACTTATTAACGTCCCACTGTCAGTAATGACATACATCCATTGTTATTTTGTATCAGGTCTGGTTTTTATTGGATACAAGAGTAAGTTCTATTACCTGGTTACATTTATTTTGGCGGAAATGCAAAATTTTATTTGTTGTTTTCGCTACTTTAGAGAAACTAGTAAAAACATCCCCACGCATCCGAGCTATGTACTCATTGTAGTTGTCTCATAAACACAATTCTTGTATCTATCTTTAGTTCGATAAAATATAAACCAATGACAATAAGTCATCTGAGATCATGCCAACCACAATTTCACTTGATTGGTCCAATATTGTGATCTACCCACAGATATACATTGATTGATAATTTCAGCAGCTAGTGCCATAATAGAAAAGTGTATAATAATACTAAATTGTACTACAGTTATTATACTTCTATTTAAGCGCACCATACAAATCCTATTACCATAAAAGACTTTAAAATATTTCAACCCGCATACGTAGCTCTAAACTTAGAAATGCATTAGGCGTGCATTTACAGTTAAGCTTTTGAACGCTAGCTAAATACGATGTTTATTTTCTAAGCCTAGCCTAACTATTTCGAGAAAGGAGCATTTAGTTCACTTATTTCCCGCAAGATATAGTTATATTAAGTTTTTAAATTGCCGTTTAATCTGCCTATTACCGAATAATATTATTTAATGTCTCCCTTCTTAATTAATATTACATTATTACAGAGAATGGAATATGGTGCACCCTTGTGCTTTGGGCAAGAAAGGCTTTCAATATATTATCTTAACTAATATTTTACTTATAAAAATGTTATAAAGAGGACAGGTTTGTAAGGTTCGCAAAAACGCAGAAACTACATAACCAGTTTGAATGATTTTTGTATGGCTATAGATGGGAATTTCCGAACGTTTTTCTTAACATTATTTTGCAGGCCAGCGGGGCCCAAAGGACCACGGGCCTCCTCTACAATTGAGAGGGTTTAGGCTTTAGTCTACCACGTTCGCTTAGTGCGGATTGGCGGACTACACACCTGAGAAATTCCTAATATTTTTAGATGTGCGGATTTCTTCACGATCTTTTCCTTCACCATTAGGTACAGTTAGTGATAATTCATTTTGAATACACTCATGACTTCGAAAAGTCAGATGTGTGCGTGGGGTTTGAACCTGCTAACTCCGAGATTCAAGACCACGTGCTTAAACTTCGAGGCCTCCCAGTTGTAGAGGAGGCCCGCGCCCAGCAGTGGGACGTATATGGACTGATGATGATGATGTTGATGATACGCCATATTGCTCAGAAAGATATGACAGGCGTTTTGTAATTTTGTATTTTAATTGTTCTCGTGGAATGAGCTCAAGATTCAAAATTGCACCTGAGCGAAGCTGGGCCCCACCGCTATACTAGGTATATAAATTATAAACTTTTTTCTATAACCGCGATCCATGAGTTGTTTTCACTAGAATCGTAATTCCAGGTATCATTGACTATGATTCATATGATTCATCCCGGAACCTAATAGACATATTTTATGAATATCTCATGCCCATTATTTAACGTGAATCAATATATGTAATTTTGGCAGCTGTTTTGTAATGAACTAAACAATACTTGTGATGTTTGATTATTTTTTCTCCTCTTTTTATGTATTTATGTATGTATGTATATATTATATATTGCATATATATTTTTATGTATTGTATGTGTATTTGTATTTATCTATAATTATTTACTTATCTGTGTACTTAAGTTAATATATATAGTTGTTCCATTTATTATTATTGTTGTATATTATTTTACCCTTTTACTCTTTATGCACCTACCTTTTATCTCTGCATCACCCAAAGGTTGACTGTTAGAGAATGCCTTAGGCATTAAGTCCGCCTTTATACGCAATGTGCAAAAAGCATAAATAAATATGTGTATAAACGACTACCTAGTCGTAGCGCACCTGCGCTTGTTTAGTAGTAAGTGGTAATTTTATTATTAATTTTTCTTTACTATAAAGACAGTTTAAGATGTAGTGATGGAGTTCTGTCTAAACAGAAAACCCATACCGTCATTTTAGAGTGCCAAACGCAAGAAGTTACTCAATGATCGTATTTTATGATACACCGAATACTGTCGGTTATTCTGTGAAATTAATACTCAGTTACATGTAATAGGGGGCGAGCCTATTACCGTTTTTCGGGCACATTGCCAGACTCCGTACTGAGAATTTCCTAATGTAAAAGCCCAATGACATCGCCCGTCTCGGGAATCGAGCCTGGGTTGATCGCACGGCACCTTCTTGTGCCGCGAGACCACGAGGAAGTCAATAATACTCAGTTAGTACGTACATTTAAATGCTAACAAAAGCTTAACCTGTTCCCGCAAAGATTGTTCTATTGATCTGGGACATGTATCTACTATGTACCTACGTAGGGCATCGTTAATTAAACCAAAGGGGCAAAGCGTGTGGCTTGCTACTAAGAAATACTTGGTTCAATTCCCAGGTTGAGCAAGTTATTGGGTTTTGTCATTCGGAAAATTTCAGTAGCAACGTGTAGTTCCGAATTTTGACGAATGTTAAACCTTATTCAATAAGTTTTTGGATAATTTAAATGTGTATCCATTTTACTTGTACATTGTACTGGTTATATACTAGTAAAGATATAAAGATATATAAGCAGTGATGGCCTCGAGGTTTAGGCGCACGGTCGAGAATTTCGGCGGTCGCAGGTTCAAACCCCAGGCACACACCTCTGACTTTTCGAAGCTATGTGTGTATTTACAATGAATTATCACTTGCTTTAACGGTAAAGGAAAACATCGTAATAAAACCTGCACACCTAAAAAATTCTTAGGAATTTCTTAGGTGTGTAGTCCGCCAACCCGCACTAGGCCAGCGTCGTGGACTAAGGCCTAAATCCTCTCAGCTGTAGAGGAGGCCCGTGACCAGCAGTGGGACGTATTTGGGCTGATGATGATGAAAGATATATTAATTCACCCGGTTTGTCTGTCTGACTTTACCATGACGTGAGAATGCGGCGCGGTTAAAATATAAATTTTGGGGTAAGGAATTTAAGGCCAGTAGAATTTGTTTATTAGAATTCCTTTGTAAATAGGTGAATGTTTGACAATTTGTTCGCTCTATGTGTTATTACAATTAAGAGTGTTAAAAAAAATATTTGTGAGAGGATTTTTAGCAACATTTATAAAAATTATGGTATAAATAACTGCCTCGTGGTCTCGCGGTACAAGTATGTGTCGTGCGATCTTGAGGTCCTGGGTTCAATTCCCGGGTCGGGCAAAGTGTTATTGGGTTTTTCCATTAGGAAATTCTCAGTAACAGCACGGAGTCTGGGAATGTGCCCGAAAAACGGCAATAGGCTCGCCGCCTATTACGTGGGACTGATACATACCTGGCGAAATGTGGGTGTAGAAATGCACCTCTGTCTACCCCATCAGGGAATACAGGCGTGAGTTTATGTATGTGTATGTGGTATAAATAAGAACAAAACAAAATAAAAAAACTAAGTACTGCCTTTAAAACAAATATCACCAGCCTTAAATAGGGAAACAAATAATAAATCAATAAAATGCAATTGAATGAAATATTTCCGCAATATCTTAGGTGTTTCGGCGATAAAGTTCCATACTTTATGAGACCCGTCGCAAAAATAATCTTATTGGTATAAGGAATATTTATCTACTCGCTGAGTAAGGGAAATCTGTTATTCTTTAGAAACAAGTACACTAACGCCTGTATCCTGGAGGGTCGACAGAGGTGCATTTCTGCACACACGTTTCAGAAATTGCGTTTTTCGTCGTATTTGTAATGGTTGGTAAGTATCGCTTGTAAAAACCGACCTGGTCTCAAGGCTGAAAGGTTAGCTTCCGAGGCCAATAAGATTATAAGTTCGATCCACCCATGGATCAATGCTATGGCCTACAAATACTAGGTATTTCACCGTGTCTGGGTATTTGTATATGTGACATTTGTGCCAAATATGCTCCTACAATTCGAATGGGCCACATTAGGCTACATTAAATATTATAGGATATTATTTTTTATAAAGGAAAAAATTGCACATAGATACTACGATTATGCTTTTGCAAACTGGAAATGCAGTAAACATTTAAGACGTCGTAAAAATATAAGGTAAAATTCACTTCACTGTAGACTGGGGAATTGAATTTGCTTCGAGAATTTCCCAAATTGATTTACCGTCTCGAAATGGCTAGAAATTACCCGCAACGGTCTTCCTCGTCTGTAGCAATTGGAAATTGGCTTTTGCTGTCAACCAGAATGTTAATGCTCAATTGTTTTTGCCTAACCCAACCTTTGACTGTCAAATGGGCGTATAGTGAGGCCTGGTATGACAGCATGATGTAGGCAGAATCGCCATTGTTATTCAGATATATTTAGATAAGTGTTTCGTTAGTGTGTGTTGCTTCTTGAATGCGACGGTACTCATTTCTACAGTTCTTGAGAAACTGAGCAAAAGACTAACACTCAAGTCTCTGTATCCACGTTACCCCAATTTTAAAATTCCCCAATTGTGAAACTGTAACTCGCATATTCTATTAATTGTTCAAATTTACTGTTAGCAAAAAGCTTGTATTATTCTAAAACGTTAAACTAATTTATATACATAAATATGAATGAAAAAGAGAGGATTCTCTTATCTAAATAGAAAGCTCTTATCTAAATAGAAAGCATTTTATCATTCATATTTATGTATATAGCAAGGTAAGTACATATTACTTTAAGACGTTCGCCTGATTCGGGCCGTTAGACTATCCACTCCCAAAGATGCTGGTTTTTTCAAATACGTATTTATTTGAGGGGCGAAAACTGCCGAAAGAACGGTAGTTTCCAACCCTAGCTACTCGCTTCTGAATTCTAGAACAAATGTGTTTATTCATAACATTTGACAGCCTTTGCTTATTTCGAATTTAAACAGAATCGTTGTGGATGACTGTCTCGTGGTCTCGCGGCACAAGTATGTGCTATGCGATCTAGAGGTCCTGGGTTCGATTCCCGGGTCAGGCAAATTGTTATTGGGTTTTTCCATTGGGAAATTCTCAGTAGCAGCACGGAGTCTGGAATTGTGCCCGAAAAACGGCAATAGGCTCGCCCCCTATAACGTGGGACTGATACATACCTGGCGAAAATTGGGTGCAAAAATGCACCTATGCCTATCTCTTCGGGGAATACAGCCGTGAAGTTATATATGTATGTCGTTGTGGATTCAATATTTTCACAGTCACTACTTATGCAATGATATTCATTGCTTTTTAATACCAAAGACTCTGTTTTAGTTTTCGATACTCACGACACAAAACATCCATTTTATCATCAGCCCATATATGTCCTGGGCAAGGGCCCCCTCTACAGCTGAGAGGGGTTAGGCTTTACTCTACAACGCTGTCCTAGTGCGGACGTACTACACTCCTAAGAAATTCCTAAAAACTTATAGGTGTATTCATTTAATAATATAAAATAGTTTCATTACATAAACAATCATCATCATCAGCCCAAATACGTCCCACTGCTAAGCACGGGCCTCCTCTACAACTGAGAGGGATTAGGCCTTGCTCCACCACGCTGGCCTAGTGCGAGTTGGCGGACTACACACCCAAGAAATTCCTAAGAACTTTTTAGGTGTGCAGGTTTTATCACGATGTTTTCCTTCACCGTTAAAGCATGTGATAATTCATTGCGAATACACACATAACTTCGAAAAGTCAGAGGTGTGTGCCTGGGGTTTGAACCTGCCACCGCCGAAATTCTCGGCCGCGCGCCTAAACCTCGAGGCCATCACTATTATTATTTTCGAAATAAACAATACGAGTATTATATTTCTAACGATCGACCATAAATATTCGTTTCTACAACATAAGCACAAATGATATGGAACGATATGTTTTGAGTATAAGCAAAGTTTTCACTTGAGTGGCACAGTGTTTTAATAGAAATATTATAACAAAGGAACGGATAATGCGAGGGAATAAAGGGTGCGGTATAACAACAATGTATTTTGTATGTTATGTTATTGTATTACTTCGAGTCTTTTTCTGTTGTTATAAAACTGATGAGTATCTCAGTCAGAAGCATTTTGATTGTGTTTTTTTTTATATATAATGATTCTGAGCTTAGATGAAATGATGTTAAATCGTAAATAATATTATATGAGTGCTTGCAGGCTTTTTAAACATTCTCTTTAAAGACACCACAAGGCACTATCCTCATCAGTCCATATACGTCGCACTGCTGGGCACTAGCCACATCTTCAACTGAGAACGTTTCGGCCTTAGTCCACCACGCTGGCCTAGTGCGAGTTGCCGGACTACACACCTAAGAAATTCCTAAGAACTTTTAGGTGTGTAGGTTTCCTCACGATGTTTTACTTCAACGTTAAAGTATGTGATAATTCATTGTGAATACACACTTAACTTTGAAAAGCCAGAGGTGTGTACCTGGGTCCTGGGATTTGAACCCGCGACCGCCGAGATTCTCGACCGCGCGCCTAAGCCTCGAGGTTATCACTAATTCAAGGTACTAATGAAATAACTTTAAAGTTAATTTTGTGCTATTTTTTGCTATTTCTTGGGCCTTCAGCCTATCTTAATATCATCAGAAAATATTGATATTAGATGTGATTGAATTAGGCTTTAGGTTTATGTCAAGTACGCAAGCCTTATAAGTGTTTTTTAACTGTGATACGTTTACAGTTTAATTGTAAATCAAGTGATAGATATTTATGGTGTAAAAATCTTCGGTCTAGAATAACTAAATGTATCTATCGAGGCAAGTAAATGTCCCGTATATGAAACCTGTAGACCAAAGGGTGGAATTTCATTAAAACGCATCCGCTTGGAGATCAAATATCCGATGAACGACCACGTCTCTTGCGGTTAAACTTATAATCAGGTTAGTAGAACCATAGCGTTTCCTAGCGCGTGCGATGCAAATAACTTTATCGTATTATTTTAGTCGCATTGAGAGGAATCATGGATGTGCTTGTTAAATGTTTTTGCAGCCGTGATTGTTCGTTTTGGATGAATGTAACACTAGAAGAAATCAAAAGACAAAATTTCGAAAATGGACTTTTATTTTCTATTACCACTTCGGTAAATATCATCGCTATGAAGAAGCGGCAAGAAACTCCCTCGGCGTTAACATTATACTTTTATTTTAATTATAGAAATGTTACAATCACTTTAATTTTTACGATTTTACTGTTTGTGTACTATATGGACTAACTGATTGAGTTCTAACAAAAATTCAAATACGGTCTTGCGGCATAAGTATGTGCCGTGCGATCTACAGGTCCTGGGTTCGATTCCCGGGTCGGTCAAAGTGTTATTGGGTTTTCCCATTAGGAAATTCTCAGTAGCAGCACGGAGTCTGGAATTGTGCCCGAAAAACGGCAATAGGCTCGCCCCCTATTACGTGGGACTGATACATACCTAGCGAAAAGTGGGTGCAAAAATGCACCTCTGTCTATCTCTTCGGGGAATACAGGCGTGAGGTTATGTATACATGTATATATGTCGTTGTGGATTCAATATTTTCACAGTCACTACTTATGAAATGATATTCATTGCTTTTTAAGACCAAAAACTCTGTTTTAGTTTTCGATACTCACGACACAAAACATCCATTTTATAATCAGCCCATATATCTCCCACTGCTGGGTAAGGGCCCCCTCTACAGCTGAGAGGGGTTAGACTTTAGTTAAAAAATTTCGTCATACGGAAACATTTGTCACTGTTTCGTTACCTTTGGATAATAATGAAGCATTGTTTAATACGTATCAAAGATTCAGTTGTATAGCTCACACAAACATTAGGGTATATCGGTTATATTTGCAGAAAAAAAAATGTGTGGTGCAAACTCGAATAGTACAGCATTGTAGTCTATGGTAAATAAAATAATGGTATCTTTTAGATACACTCCTGTATGTTTCTGTGTAACAAAGTTATATCAAGCGGTCTTTTGACTACCATTTTTGGTTCTTCGGTATTACCATTTTTGGTGTAGAAAATCAAATTTCTCAGTAGCGCAGAGTTTTGAAATATGCTAGGAACCGCAATAGTTATCGCCTACCACGTAAAACATTTTTCAACATTCAGGAAGTTAAGTAAGAGCCTAATTATTCAGATCAACGCTTCATATGACGTGTAGTCAATGTTCCCTTACTTGTTTGGGTTCGACAAACTATAATGGGCAAGCGAAGTTACGAGACGTGGGTGGCTCTCAGTTCGAACTGACAAGGTCCAATGTAACTTGACCCACAAATCCTTTGAATTTTTTTGAAGCATGACACTCCTACGGTTCATCTATGCCTGGTCAATTGTATTGTTTAGTTTTGTAGGAGATAAGCACATCGACAATGTATCACTTAACGCAATGGATTCTGAATAAATATATCATTTCGTTTATCTTGTATTGTTTATGAGTTTTTTCTAGTGAAATTGGTTAATTTATTGAGAAACATTCGTAATTAGGAAAGTATGTTAATTTAATATCTCATAAATATTGAATAAACAATATAATTAAGCAATTATAAAATATTTGCTGTTAAATAATGTTATAGATTTACGCTGTTGTATGTTCTAAACAAAAAAATAGAAAAAAAAAATAACATGAACATCACAATACCTCGTTTGTTAGTTTGTGTGTGTCTGATATAGATACTTAACTTGTATTATATGAGTATGTACTTATAACTTAGGATATCCATACCTTTAATAAATTTTTTTGGCATTTTAAAAATTACTTAACAAGATAAAGCGTATAAAATCTAATGACTCCAGAGGGCCTGGACAAAGTAATATAAGTCAAGAAAATCTTCATTAGCAGACAATAAAATGTACAATATTGACATAAATTATCGTGTGATTATCCGTTAAATTTAATCACTTAACATATGCACATTAAGTCTCAGTCAGCGTTGTCGAAACTTATATATTGATATACTACGGCAGTTGGATTATTTCAATCTCGCATACTCTAAAGCGCGATGGTTTTTCCGCGTGTCAAAACATCGATATATGCAACGTGAGTAAACTACGATGTTCCTCCACTGTTTCATGCTATCTATGTTTTTTTACCGGCACGACAAACTGACAGTACTACCTGTTGGTAAATACAGGGCTGTTATTCGCCTATTCACACAATTCGACCAACCAATTCTCGAATTTGTGTGTACACTAGTTTATTCTGTGATGTGATGTGTTTATGACGGAAATACAAATACAAAGAAAGAAAGATAAACATTTTCTTCATCAGACATGGGCGTGACTGAGGTACGAAAGGAAAGGTAGAGGTGAATTCCTTCACTGAAACGCCAGTTCAGTTCAGGGCGAGCCTATTGCTGGTTTTCGTGCAATTTCATATGCCAATACCTAATAAAAATCCGATATCACTTTGCCCGATCCAGAACCTTTCGAACGCACGAGACACTATTCGGCACCGCAGGACTACCGACAAGTTATCCAACTGAATACAAATGCCTTTCGAAGTCAACCTGAAATATTTTTTGGGTGGCTCCCAAATGTTCTTATCAGTTCTATTTGTGACACTGAAGAAATTCTCATTACTAGCGAGTCTGAGGATATTCCTGGTAAATGGCTATGGCCTCGGTCGCTACTACGTAGGAGTGAAACTTAGCTCGTACAATGTGTGTGCGAAAATTTGCTCTCATAAGTATGAACTCGCGACCACATTCTGTATGCAACTATTGTACCAAGCATTACCAAATAAAAATTATGCATATCAAACTAAATACTTACGCTAGTATTCTCCTTAATTGGTAATCTAACCCAATAGCCCATAGCTTATAGACACTATCCCATATAGACACCGATTAATTGGCAGCTATAACAATAGAATAAGTGGGACAACACCGAACGCCTAATAAAGGGAAACGGTGTTCTCTTTACTATATTTGAAGGGTTATGGTCTATTGATAGCCCAATTGTCGTAGCTATATACGACAAATTCCCCTTACGGAACGCATACAGTCGCTTAATTATGCGATTTGTATAATTCATAAGACGCGCTTGAATATCTTAGTTCCTCGGAAGTTGTTATGGTAATTTGCAGGCCATAATAGGTCTTAATTGTTCATATTGACAGCCCCGTGGCGCAGTTGGCTAGACACCAGCTTGCAAAACGAGAGGCCGCGGGTTCGATCCCCGCACCGAGACAAATGTGTATGTGAGACCGAAAAGTCTCTCGTAGTTTCTGATACCCACAACACAAGACTTGTATCTTAGTGTGGGATCAGAACTATGTATGTGACTGTTGGGTGTATTTTTTTTTTGTATAACTATGCCGTATAGAACTTTCTAGAACTATTTAGTTTTTAAATTGATACTTCTTTCATGATGTTGTCAAAAAGGAGCGGTCACTTTTAGTCTAGAGACTAGCGGCCCGTCACATGTTTTTTATATCCTCTGTGTACAATTCGTTAATAAAATAATATTTTACCTATAGTTTAATAACTTGCACATGCTTATTTTAGGCACGGTAACTTCATTCCCCTTGAAGTTAAAGGGAGAAGAATGTTTGTGTTTTGAAAGAATACCATCAAGATTTGCAATAACAATGACGGGTCTTTGTAAAAAAAATATTATTCTCAATAAAAAAATCATAAACTTCGAATCATGTGGAACTCACTTTCGCCATCTATGATATACATAAAACAATCAACACTTGAACTTAAACTGAACACCAATTCTCCATGAAGTGCAGCTCAAATAAAATTTTATTGGTTGTTAACTAAAACCCGCTGATTGAAATAGACGTGGTGTAAATGGTTATGTATTCCTAGTATAATTGAGCCGTATCCCCTTCTTTTCGCAGTGAAAATATATGAAGGCTATAGTTACATATAGACATGACATAGAGGTCACCTTGACATGGGACTAAAACTTAAGACATCGAAAATAATTAGATAGATAGATAGTTAACTCTTTATAGATAGCCACATTTATAGAGTAATTTACATGGAGCGATCTCTTCCAGACAACCTTTGGATGGAATGTAAGAAGGCAAAGTATGCATAGTATATAGGGGTACACATAAGAATATAAAGAAAAAAAGAAATAAATAATTACTAATAAGAAATAATTACTATCATAGAGATGACATTCAACTTAATTCCGTTAATAATTATCACCTGGGTTTTCCTAAGAAAAGTTAGTTAATTGGAAATATTAAAGCAATGCTAAAAAAATCGTAGCCTAAATCGTCTGAATTTACTGTGAAGCTAATTCGATCTAAATCGATTAAACCACTTAAGCGTGAAAGGATATCAAATGCAGTTCGTATTTACATACTTTTTTTTTAAACTTCTTAAGATTACCAGCGAATTCTTTATTAACTTTACTTTGTTATTTGCTTCATCAATAGCCCATATGCGTTCCATTGCTGGGCACGGGCCTCCTCTACTACCGAGGGTTTACCAAAACTATATAAAAAATAACCTTGTTCTTCTCAGCTGTCGCTGCGGTAAAAATATTTGAAAAACGAAAACATTTACAATTTTTGTTTTTAAAAACAATGGCACAAAATACTAGTAACATTAAACCTACAAATTTATTTTATTGTACTCGTATAAGTAATAGATACAATAAATGTGCTAAGGGAAGGAAGGAAATGTGCTGGTGGTAGGATATTCGTATCCGCCCGGATGGCGACCACCGTACACAGGGCGTAAAACCCGCCATAGTGGCACATGCAAGGCTGGTGGTAGGATATTCGTATCCGCCCGGATGGCGACCACCGTACACAGGGCGTAAAACCCGCCATAGTGGCACATGCAAGTGTGCCGCGTTCCGGGATCAGCCAGTGTATATCCGGTTTTCGGGGGGGCTTCAATCATGGTGAAAGGATGACAGTGCCGGCAATTTTTTTGGCCGGTTTGTCGCGGTCGGTCCTTTGATCGCCATGATTGATAGTCCCCCAAACTTCTTCACAATAAGGTGAAGAGGTATTCGGCCGGCATGATTGTGTCGACCAACGGGAGACCATCATCTCTCGCTGGTCGGCACTTTTTCTGGACTCCATTGCGCTTACCATCAGGTGCAATGGGGTCACTTTGCCGTGCCAGAATAAAAAAATAAAAAAAAAAAAAAAAAAAAGGGAGTAAAACGCCCCAATGGAATAAAACGCGGACTTTATGATGATTAAAATTATGCTCGTTTTCGTAGTTCTGGTACCTATTATTTTTCTTATTTTAAAGCCTATCGCTACCCAAGACTACCCTATTTTACCCCTATATCCTATCTTTATAAGTTTTTTGAACATTTATAATAATTTAAATATGAAACTTAAATTAAACAAAAACCTTGAGGCATAAAAATATAACAGACCCCAAAACTTCAGTTTTTATCATTCACAGATATTTGTTTTAGAGTTTTGAGACCCAAAAATCTCCTCTTATTTCTGATACTCACGCCACAAGATTTTTCCCTTAGTGTAGGGTATGAGCTATCTAATCATTCGACTGTCGTCTGTGTTTGAATAAAAGCATATGAGCATCGTTATTCATCATCTCTACACGGAAAGTTCTTCCAAAGTGGTGGACGTAAATGTCACCCACAGGTTTCCAATTCCTCGTCATCTTAAGCACGTTCGAAGTCTGAATAGCGCCTTAATTTGCATCTTATTAGTAGTAAATTGAGTGGTTAGCCAGCCAATAACCCGGGCGTAATGAGATCCTGGCTTAGACGTTGCACTTTACTGGGCCAGTATTTTTGAAATTATAATAGAGTTTAAGGTATAGACGTGTAATTTGGCTCGATTACTACATTGCGGTCGCGAGTTCAAACCCCAGGCAAGGCACACACCTCTGACTTTTCGAAGTTTTGTGTGTATTCATAATAACTTATCACTTACTTTAACGGTGAAGGAAAACATCGTGATGAAACCTGCACACCTTAAAGTTCTTACGAATTTCTTAGGTGTGTAGTCCGCCAACCCGCTCTAGGCCAGCGTGGTGGACTAAGGCCAAAAACCCTCTCAACTGTAGAGGAGGCCCGTGCCCAGCAGTGGGACGTATATGGCCTGATGATGATGATGATGACTACATTGCTCAGTATAATAATACCACAGTCGTGATTGAATTTAGACAATAAATAAGCCATATTTCATTCATCCGATAGATAAAAAAAATCTAATACAATCAAGTGTCACATTTTTATTCCAGTAAAAAAGGAAAAATTAAACAAAGCAGTATCTTTTTAATAAAAACGTCACTTCCTGTGTTTACCGTAGGCTTGTAATAATCCAATGAGCAATCTAATATTGTTATGGATTCAGTAATACCATTTAAAATTTGTACACCTGATCCAAAGTACGTAATTTGAGTAAGGTTCCGTTTGTGTGGTCCTTTCGCAAATTGAACGAAAACATAGAATGTTGAATCTTTTTATTCCATTATGCCAGTGATTCTTTACATTTTTAAATTTTGAATATAATTTGTCACTGGATTTTTTTTATGTATGTTAACAAGCGTTATTTTTTTTCTTTTTTATTTACTTATCTTAAACAGAATAAGTCATAAAAAATTACAAAACACGGCTGATTTATGAGATTACAAGGGAACAGATTACTCCTACTCTTGCTTAACGACTGGCATGTCCATAAAGGAAAAAAGTCCCTAAATTAAATAAAGAAAAAAAAAAAAAAAAAAATTTTTTAAGACAACATTTTAAACACGGTTGTCACAGTCGTATATTCGAACAGACTCATAACCCCCACAGGACTAGTCGTCCTAGAACTAGAACAGTTAAGAAATTTCCGATGTCGGGTGTTAAAATTTTATTTTATTTTTAAAATATTATCTAAAATTTGTTACAGTTTTTGCTGCCTCATGGTCTGACATCACAAGTACGTGTCATGCGTTCCCGGATAAGATTCCCGTGTCGGGCAAAGTGCTATTGTGTTTTTCCACTAGGCAATTCTTAGTAGCAGCACCGATTCTGGAAATGTGCCAGAAAAACGGTAATAGGCTCGCCCCCTATTACGTGGGATTGATACATACCTGGCGGAAAGAGGGTGCAGACATGCACGTCTGCCTACCCCTTTGGGTAACCCAAAATTTCCCGTTTTATTTATGTTAAAGTTCTTCTAAAAATCGGTCCGTTTGTATCGAAAATTAACCGAAAGAAACAGATAAACAAGACTTACTGTGTCGTTTACACATCCCATTCAGTAAAAAGCTGTCACCGCCAGACAAGTCAATTTTATTTTATAGCCTTGTTCTATTTCAAACCGATCGTATATTTTAATTGGATTTACCCGCGAACGAAACAAAAGCAATGAAGACGGTAAATTGCAATATCCTTGGATCATCAATTCCGAAAGGTTCTATATGCCTCTGGTACTAGACAGTAATGCAGTGCATGCTGAAACGACAACTACGTAATTTCCCGTCGCAAACGTGCCCAAGCTGGCGGAATGGGCGCTTATTCTTCCCTGTACGACGTAAGCGCTTTCACAAAACACTCGCGGTTGAGATATTTACCGTCAATTTGGTATAATTTTGACGTGAATATTTCTAACTTGTCCGCCAACCCGCACTAGGCCAGCGTGGTGGGCTAAGGCCTAAACCCTCTCACGTGTAGAGGAGGCCCGTGCCCAGCAGTGGGACGTATATGGCCTGATGTTGATTTATAAACTAGTCTGTGGTTAAATAAATAAACAGTAGAGCCAGGTCATAGTCAGTCTGAACTCTAATACGCAGAACAATGACTCGGCGTATCGGCGTGATACCATTAACTCAGTCGCATTTAATTTGATCAAAAGAAAGCTATGTTTGGGTATCATCTGTATTTATCCGACTAGGTTCCGGCGTAAGGGACAAAGTTACAGGTGCCAGTGCAGTCGCCGCCAGAATAATAAAACTATATGCAGAGAAAATAGGATTATTTTTATCTTACCCGGGTTAAAAAAGTATTTACTATAAAATATATTTTTGGATAATACTATAATAATTTAATAGTGTGGGACGTCCTGCAGCACGATGGTCCGGCGACTTGAGAAAAGTGGCGGGAAACGGATGGATGGGGGCTGCTCAAAACCAGGATGGTTGGCACTTTCCTGGGGAGGCCTATGTTCAGCAGTGGACAGCGATGAGTATATAATATAGTTTTTTAAGAATATTTATTGGTCTCATTAGAACTGGCAGATCGGGAGCCCCTGACTAACAATATCAACAGTTGTGTTTTTTGAAAACTTCTAAATGTCTCAGTCACAGTTTACTGCTTGAATATGATAGTCTATTTCTAAAGTCATCCTACCACTCGGAAAATATTTTAAATATATGCTTACTTTACGCATAACACTTGATTTTTGCAGGAATATAAATTACAAAATTCCGTATTATTTATTTATAATAAAGTAATAGGCAACTTAAATACCGTTTAGGAAAGGCGCGGGAAAGAAAAACAAAAGTTTGTCAAAGTTCATAATGAGAGGGGAGTGTTTACTGTTTACGCGGTCGCGAGTCGAGATGTCACGCTCACGCGGCCAACCTCGGGGCAAATATTTGAGCCAAGTATTTGAGTTGGGCGTGGGCGTTGTGGGAACTACGAGGCCCAAGAAGTACTTGAAATACTTTCAACCGTATTAATAAATTGAGTTATAAAGTAAAAGACTCCGTTGGCCTCATTGGTCTCATTATTATGTGTGCTGTAAAGGTAATTGATGTTATACAATTAACGATTTCACTGCCTCGTGGTCTCGCGGTACGAGTATACGCCGTGCGATCTAGAGGTCCTGAGTTCGATTCCCGGGTTGGGCAAAGCGTTATTGGGTTTTTCCATTAGGAAATTCTCAGTAGCAGCACGGAGTGTGGAATTGTGCCCGAAAAACGGCAATAGGCTCGCCCCCTATTGCGTGGAACTGATGAAATGTGGGTATAGAAATGCACTTCTGCCTACCCCTTTAGGGAATACAGGCGTGAGGTTATGAAGAGTTGTTCTAAATGCAATAAGGAATTTTCAAGGTATTACAACATTTTTACATCACATTAACGCTAGATGAAGCAGTAATGGCCTCGCAGTTTAGGCGCGCGGCCGAGAATTTCGGCGGTCGCAGGTTCAAACCCCAGGCACATATCTCTGACTTTTCGGAGTTATGTTTGTATTCACAATGAATTATCACTTGCTTTAACGGTGAAGGAAAACATCGTGATCCTGCACACCTAAAAAGTTCTTAGGAATTTCTTAGGTGTGTAGTCCGCCAACCCGCACTTGGCCAGCGTGGTGGACTAAGGCCTAAACCCTCTCAGTTGTAGAGGAGGCCCGTGCCCAGCAGTGGGATGTATTAGGGCTGATGACGAACGCTAGATACAACAGGATGAATCACATAAAACATTAATTCCAAAGTTGAACTCCGTCTCATTACCACTAGGTCAATGAAAACTTAATGTATAAAACTTTGGCTGTGCGGCTGTTTATTTTTCTCATTACTTATTCAGCGGAACTTTTTCTATCAATGAGGGGAACTGTATCTGAATAAGTTTTATTCCCGTGTAATGTAGATAAGACTGCGTGTTCAGAATACGCCGGCGGCGCTGACACAGCTCTCATTTGCTCAATTTACCAGAGGCTTTCCCAATAAACCCACCTCATGCCGAACTTATTGGAATTTTTCTTTGTTCTTACTTTTTGTTTCTTATCTCCATTATTTCAGACGTTATGACTATAATTAATTTATTTGTCTGCTTTTTAGACTTTTACCGCAAAAGAGACATTTCTTCTTGTCTGTTGATTGTGGTGTATTGCGTAGTCCTTAACATATGAAAAAAAATATATATGTAGATACCAAGTATCTACATAATATTTACTTGTCTTTTTTAAACAATATAATTTATAACTTATCATCAGAGACGGTTTAAGCCTTAGTCCATCATGTTGGCCTAGTGCAGATTGACAAACTACACGCCTAAGCAATTCGTAAGAACTTAAACCGTCAAAGTGGATGGTAATTCATTGTGAATACGACACACATAACTTGGAAAATTCAGAGGATAATTACAACTTAATAATACTAAAGTATTACGACTTTTTTGTATTTTTTCTATTTACGTAACTAATAAAAATTAATAACACGCGCACTGCCTTCTTTATCTTTCTATGCTGCAGTGTCAGGAATCAATTTCTAATGATGTATTATTTACATACATATTAAATAGACACATGAAATATTAGCGTAGGAGTCCATAGTGTTATTTTATTTAATATTTACGCAGCGGAAGATTTCCCCTTCAATTTGTTATTTACCTATCTAAACTAATATGTCCATAATAATACCTAATACAGTATTTACTGCCCCAATCTATTTCTTTGTATTTACAGCGGAACGAAGCATTATACGGTCACACAATGGAAAATGATCACAAAAGACATTCGCACGACGCAGAACGTTAATTCCGACCGAGTGATTTTGTCGGGAATGCTCCAAATATCTGAATTTCAAAACGTCTGCAACTCTCCACATATTCGTTTTCTAATCCGCTGCATCGCTTGAAAGGGTTAAAATACCATCGCTTTGTAGGAGTGACTTTAATTTGATGGTATGTGTTTCTGCCCAGCAATGAAAGACACTTAATGGGACTGCTTCTTAAAGATCTCAATTATCTTTGATTTATGATTTATTTATCCACTGAAAAATCAACAAAATAAAAATATTATAACGTAAAAGGCTAATAGAGGTTCACATTAAACTATGTAATAAAGTAATTTAATTTACATCAATTTATTTTATACATCAACGCCGATACTATACATTTACTCAAAGAAAGGATTTTGTATCAGATTATTTATACATAAATAGAGCTTATTAACAAATGATTTTTATGTCGCTTTTTCACACCCCTGTATATGTATTTAAGATCAACAAGTCTCTTGTAGTAATGGAAATCTACACCACAAGACTTGTACATAAATATATGAATCAAAACTGTTTTTTTTTATACTGGCACAGCAAAGTGACTCCACTGTACCTGATGGTAAGCACAGTGGAGTCCAAAAAAATAATACCGACCAGCGAGAAACGAAATGGTCACCCGCTGGTCGACACAATTATGTATACCGACCCGCAATGTGTACTAATGTTGGATATATTTATTTTACACAGCTTAATCTAATGTCCCACATAGGCCATCGTGGTGGACTAAGGCCTTAACTCTTTCAGTTAGGTGCCCGTGTATGATATAAATTCTAGTGCGACCTGTTAGAAGGGGCTTGAATCCAGCGACATCTTGCGATCCTTCCTGCACCTTATTACAGGAAGTTTTATGTTTTTTCTCGAGTATAAAACACGATAACTCAACTCACAAATCTGAACACATGACCGTAATAAGCCGACGCGTCGGCAACCTCTCATGGCCGCTCGGAATAAATAAGCATATAATTAGTAATCTTAAGCCCGAACTTGAAAGCTAAATAGCGCTTTTTATGCCTTGAGGCGTCCCACCAACTTGTGTTAAAATTAAATTGCTCCATAGACAATGGGTGCTCGCAGTGAATTATTGCACGCAGTTAGTTATGGGAAGCGATTCTCTTGAATTTTCGGTTAGAATTCCGAGGATGAAATTCTTTAGCCCAAATATTTTTTGGGGAATTTGCTATGGCGTCACTGCCGACTTTTTGATATTTTTAAAACGACTTTTAGTAAAAATATCCGTCGTTAGAATTTTACTTGGCTTTTTTCATTACACTACAAGATTTAAAAGACGGCTTGTAAAAAATGTCTGGAAATTTCATAAATTCCCTTACTTCTCGTCATAGTTGCGTTAGGAAGAAAATACGTCAACCTGTTTATAGATGTACCCACACATGACACTATGAAATAAAGAATAAAAAGTAAGGCATGTATGAAATTCATATATCATACTACTGTTTATGAATTTCTTATTGGGCTGTGAGGGGTAATGGCTTAGTCCAAGACTGGCTCAATATATTACAAAAAGAAATCACAGTTCTGTGCCACAAATGCCTCTTGGTTTCTCGGTACAAATATGTGCCGTGCGAACTAGAGGTCCCAGGTTCGATATCCGGGTCGGGAAGAGTGTTATTGGGTTTTTGCACTGGGAAATTCTCAGTAACAGCACGAAATCTGGAATCGTGGCTGAAAAGTGCCAATAGGCTCCTATTATTACGTGGGACGATATCACAATTGACGAAACGTGGGTGCAGAAATGCACCTCTGCCTACCCCTTCGGAGAATACAGGCGTAAATGTGTATGTATGTGTGAAAACTTCTAGCAGCGAGCGTGAGCTAGAGGTGTTCATATCCTGTTCCAAAACAAATATTTAAACAAGTGTTTGTCTTGAGCGCGAGTGTTCGGGAACTGCATCCAGTGTTAGACTTCTACTGGGCTAAGATTCCTAAGTTAGTGTAAGCTCGTGTTTGAGTTTTGTCAATTAATTTACGTTCATTTAACATGTTGTGAAGTTGTTTTCAAATACGCTTTGTTTGTTAACGCCTGTTTGTTTTGTAACGGCAAATTGCTTTGAATAGTAAATAATTTTATCAGTATATTATATGTAAAGGCGCAAACGATAAATGCATTTTTTTACACAATATTTACGAATTTTTACGTTGTTTATTCAAACAAATTTATTTATATATATATATTTAATACTAAATTGTTTTAAAGCAGTAATAGGTATGAATCTATAAAGGTAAGTGTATTTAATAGTTGATTAATGCGTGTACAACTGCAAATAGAATGCGGAAGGCGCCGAGCCGTGTGTGCCATTTACAACGTCCATACGTAACCAATGCGTTCTGACAGAAACAGTAAATTTAGCGAATCTAAATCGCACACCATGCACGCCGGTATCGCGATGATATACCACTGGAACTTAGAAACAAAAATGACCAAAAAGGGTACATACATACATAAATACATAAACTCACTCCTGTATTCCCCGAAGGGGTAGGCAGAGGTGCATTTCTGCACCCACATTTCGCCAGGTATCAGTCCCACGTAATAGGAGGCGAGCCTATTGCCGTTTTTCGGGCACATTTTCAGACTCCGTGCTGTTACCGAGAATTTCCTAATGGAAAAACCCAATAACACTTTGCCCGACCCGGGAATCGAACCCAGGACCTCTAGATCACACAGCACATACTTGTACCGCGATACCACGAGACAGTCCAAGAAGGGTCTACGTAGATATTGTATCCTGGCGTCTGAATAATTTTATACGCAAACAGGACTACATCAACAAGTAGACAGTGCCGGGCTTCTACACCCAATATTGTTTTAGGGCATAATAGAGGCCAAGTCTGACAGTTTTAGAATATTTTACTCCGTAAAAAATTATAGGTAAGTGCCTTGTTACGTTGATAAAATTCTTGTCCGAAAATTTTCCTAAAAACGGCAGTAGCCATTACGGGGAAGTCACAGCTGGGGAAACGTTGACGTAGAGACACGCTTCTTTCTACCTTTTTAGGCACATAGAAGTGTACATAGTCATTAATAAAATGAAAAATACAATTACATTATTTAAAACATCTATCATTGACGAGAAGAATGAGAAGAATCATGCATTTTTAATGAGGCATCCCACTGAATAAGTCGCGACGTACTCGTCTACTCGTTTGTTTGATTGGTGTTTGCTGTTACAAAACAAACAGGCGTTATCAAACAAAGCGTATTTGAAAACAACTTCACAACATGTTAAATGAACGTAAATTAATTGACAAAACTCAAACACGAGCTTACACTAACTTAGGAATCTTAGCCCAGTAGAAGTCTAACACTGGATGCAGTTCCCGAACACTCGCGCTCAAGACAAACACTTGTTTAAATATTTGTTTTGGAACAGGATATGAACACCTCTAGCTCACGCTCGCTGCTAGAAATTTTCACACATACATACACATTTACGCCTGTATTCCCCGAAGAGGTAGGCAGAGGTGCATTTCTGCACCCACGTTTCGTCAATTGTGATATCGTCCCACGTAATAATAGGAGCCTATTGGCATTTTTCGGTCACGATTCCAGATTTCGTGCTGTTACTGAGAATTTCCCAGTGCAAAAACCCAATAACACTATTCCCGACCCGGATATCGAACCTGGGACCTCTAGTTCGCACGGAACATATTTGTACCGAGAAACCAAGGTTCTTTACCGAAACATCAAATTTTAAAGGGCGTCGTTT
This sequence comes from Hemaris fuciformis, assembly GCA_907164795.1. Taxonomy (NCBI): domain Eukaryota; kingdom Metazoa; phylum Arthropoda; class Insecta; order Lepidoptera; family Sphingidae; genus Hemaris; species Hemaris fuciformis. The sequence goes on along the minus strand of OU015438.1, from coordinate 12,329,031 downwards.
TTAATTTGTAGTGCGAAATGTGAAGTCTGTGATTGAGTCTTCAAGGAGAGGATATATTCGCCTCGCATTATATGGGATCGACTGTAGTATTAAGAAAAAGGAAGCCTATGGATGGAAAAATTATATGTATAAAAAACCTGTTAAAGTTTGCACTTAAATTAAATCCGTGCTTCAAAATTTTGTCATCGAAATAGTTGCTAATGTTAGTCATTTACACATGCAGTGCAACGCAAACACTTGTATGACGGTACAACGACTTTTGTCACTGCCACTACAACATCTGGGAACGACGAAGTAGTGTGCATCGTAAATTCTCAGCTTCTGGCATATTGATCAACCGAGACAAATAATTTATCTGCTGTACTCGTATCTTATTACATATTAGTTACTCTAAGAAAACGGTTAACGAGATTTAATTGTTAACACACTTGTAGAGTAGGACTTCCTGCAGCACGATGGTCCGAAGACTTAAAAAATTTAATTTAATTTAATTGATTGACACATAATGTTCATATAAGCTCGGAATTTGAACAAAAGGAAACAGATCGACATACTTGTGTTTGTATATAATACTAATTTATGGTGTGATTGATTGACTGTTTGACGGTCTCGTTGGTGGGAAAGAGTGTTATTGAATTTTAACGTGAGTAAATTATTAGCTGTAACGCGGAATCTGGAAACAGGCTTGCCACCTTTATCGTGGGACTTTAAAAAACTAAGAATGAAATGTGGTTGCAGAAATGCACCTCTGCCTTGCTCTTCGAGGTTAATGGATCAAGTGCGCGTAAATCCCACACTCACGCCTGTATCCTAGACTTTTCCGGACTCCGTGCCGCTACAGAGAATTTCCTTATGGAAAATTCCCTTTTATAACCTAAAAAAGAACCCAAGACGTTATAACCGCACCCGACCTTATACCACGGGACCCACAAGACATAACATTGTTTCAACTAGCTAAGTTTTTAATTGCATAATTTTGTAAATTTTCCTTACATCTGTGAAAGGTTCGCTGGTTATCGCGTGCCTACTTCCAATCCACTTAAGCGTCATTGGATTATAAAATTTTATGATAATCTATATTACAACAATGAAAGTGAACGACAGGGAAAATATGCTAAAATTGGCCATGATGGCGATCAATTTCGGTCTCAAAGGCGTCTAGTAGTAAAAATACTGTAAGTAACCTTCCTTCTTACATTAAAGTAAAAGCCGTGTGTCTTCAGAAACTACAAGAGATTTTTCGATCTCACAAACAACCTGACCCGAAATAAATTTGAAGTACCACAGATACATTTCAATATTCGACTCATACTTGGGATTAAACCCATTGCTCCTTTCATCTGGTCTCTCAACAGCTACATCACATTTACAACCACTGAACAAAATTATAGTTGCTATTGTCATCATCATCAACCCATATACGTCCCACTGCTGGGCACGGGCCTCCTCTACAAGTGAGTGCGGGTTGGCGGACTACACACCTTACAAATTCCTAAGAACTTTTAGGTGTGCAGGTTTCATCACGATGTTTTCCTTCACTGTTAAAGTACGTGATAAGTCTTTGTGAATATACAACTTCAAAAATTCAGAGGTGTGTGCCTGAGGTTTGAACCCGCGACCGTCGGGTTTCTCGAGACTTAGTTGCTAATGTAGTTGCTATAAATCTTCTACATTCTTCGATAGTTTACGCACTCTTACAGTGAAGGAAAACATCGTGAGGAAACCTGCAAACCAAGAATTTCTTAAGTGTATATCTCACCAAGCGGCACTAAGCTAGCGCGGTGGACTAAGGTTTAACCTCTATTAGTTGAAGTGTAGGGACGAGAGTAATGAAACGTATGAGTGACGGAATAATAATGACTGTTTATTTAATCTTTACCAGTCCAAATATATATGTTCTTACATTTAAGGTATGCACACCAACTTATGTCTGCACAAAAGCGTGCTGTGGTACAAGATGTTGCTCTCTGTTATACTCGTATGTGCGTAGCACGTATATGAGTGGATATAGAAGCGTTAGTAAGAAAACACATTTTGACTTTTTTTATGAGATGCTAGGTACTAAATTAATTTCGTTGTTCCTTTTGATGTTAATAATTTAATATGCAAGTAATTGCAATTTAGAATTGTCTGACTAAATACGGTTAAGACTTAAGATTAAATAACTCCTTTTATGTAGATTTAATGGATTGACTGCGATCAATGGCTATAACGCAGTAATTGTCTTGTACTTTTTCAGGAACAAACAAGTTATATAAACATGATAATGAAAATAATTTAAATGGGATTTTTTTTAGCTTATCGCAAATAATAAATCCTATAAATAAGTTTTTAAAGCGTTTATTAAGCCGTATTTGCATTTCAAGTGCAGGCTTCCGTACCCTACCTCGAGTTCTCGCTGCTCAAGTATGTCCCGTGCGATCTAAAGGTCCCGGGTTCGATTCCCGGGTCGGAAAAAGTGTAGTAGAAGCACGAAGTCTGGAAATAGTCGGGAATACAAGCGTGAGTTTATGTACATGTAGGCTGCCGTACCCTATTAGGACGGTAAAATTAATCAATACAAAAATAATTTGACCAAGTTTACCTCAAGAATCCAAGATCCAGCCATCATGTCATAATAAGAAGCAAAAAGCTTTGTTCGACAAGGAAATGTACAAGGGTTCCCTCGATGACACACAACTTATACTGAAAGAATATATATTTTTTACCTTTCTTTATACGAAAGAAATACGTGGAATTTCTAAGGAACACTTGTTAACACTTCGAACAGTCTCCAACATAGCGCGAATAAACTGTATTCCCTTTAAAGTAATAATCACATCAAGAGTAATAAAATTCTAAGTATTAATTACCGATGTAGGATATATAATGACACGTAATCACTGAAATCAACAGTTGATTATGTAAAATCCAAGTTGGTTGCCAGTTTTATACCAATATTTTTTTTTAATTCAAAGGTGAGGTAATTTAATTTTTTCGCATATTTACTACTTTTTTTTATTCTGGTTCGGCAAAGTGACCCCATTGCGCCTGATGGTAAGCGTAATGGAGTCCAAAAAAAGTGTCCTATTTACCTACTGATAACTATATAATTTTATATACTATGGCCATTATCATATAGTAAATGCACCCAAAAGTCGCATCCATAGTTCTGACCCCACACTAAGTGTTCTTGTGTCGTGGGTATCAGAAAATACGAGAGACTTTCCGTTCTCACAAACCCCCAGACCCGAAATAAATATTTGTGGATCACACAAACATTTATCTTGGTGCGGGGATCGAACCAGCGGCCTCTTGTTTCGCAACCTGGTGTTAGACAACTGCGCTACGAGCGCTCCCAAAAATAAAACTATGTTGCGCCGCTTTGTTAATCGAATTGAAAGATTATTTAACTGAAGTATTTCTACCAGTAAATAATATTATTATTTTACATACTCGTATTGTTATATAGAAATAAAGTTTAACTCTATGCATAAAAACGTTAATTTCACAATTTAAAATAAAATTATATAAACATTTATTTCATAACCGCAGGGTTTTTGTAATGTAGAAAGGGGTTAAGCTGAAGTACACCATTTCATGTTAGCTAGGAAGTTAAGAGAGGAAATAAAAAATAAGCGATAACACATTGCTAATAAAAACATACTTATTAGTTATAAACACGTACTTTTAATATTCAGAATTATGAAGCACAATTGACAAATAAATTAATTCTTTAGTAATATATTAATCGTGAAAATAAATTGTTAATTGCTATTTTTATTTCTATATCATACATGTGCAAATGCTGGCTACGGGCCACCGCTATAACTAAGAAGCATTATTTCCATCACGCTGGCCCAATACCGTTTGACAATGCTCATACTGATTTTTCATTTTTTTACTTTCAAGATGTCCAATTCTCTAAATGGGTTTCAACCATCCCCAACTACAAGAGCATTTGTTTTGAGTGACCAAACGCCGGAGGATGTTGGTAGAGCTATGATCGAAGGAGGTCTGCAAAAGCAACCTTTTTACATATTCGATTTGGATGAAGCGTACCGGCGCATCCAGCATATGAAGAAAATGATGCCGCGAGTAAAAATATTTTACGGTAAGTCATTTATAATACATATGATTGTTGTATCTATCCAAGAGCTGGACATATATCTAAATGTATATTTGCGAAGTACCACCCTATGTACCTTAAACAATCTTTTTCCTTCAGCTTCGCTCGCGTATAATTTGGAGGGGGGGTTATTTAATGAGTGGAACATTAGGCGGTCTTATCGCTGAGAGCGATATCTTCCAGACAACCTTTGGATGGAATGTAAGAAGGCAAAGTATGTATAGGGGTACACATAAGAATATAAGGAAAAAAATATGTAATAATAATTGCAACCATACATGTAAATATCCATCACAAAACAAATAACCATGTTATTATGTTAGTGACAAGTAATGTTCCTTCACTAGTTTGTTTTTAAATATAGGATGTGATATACATAGATTGTCTTATTGGGTGCCAATACAGTTCATTCCACAACCAACATTATATACATATATTTATGTGTGGTCATTTTGAGTACCTAATATTGAAATATACAGACTTCATGCTTCAAATTAAATCCAGGACTTTTGTCCATATATCCAACTTTTAACATTCATGTTTTTTGACTCGTCAACGTTGGAATGTGAAACGCCAAAAAACATCAAAGCCTACAAAAGAGCGACATTTGAATACCTTTCCTTTTCACTTTTCCGATTGCTGCACAGCTAAGGAATTTTTTTTATTTATTAAAAAAAATACAGTCCAAAATATAATAAGTAAATAGTCCATAATCCAAAGGAGTTACTACTAAAAGTTAACACATACATAGAAGAAGTCACCGACAGCAAAAAAGCTATTTATAATTAAAACCACTAGTTATAAATAAAGATAAATTGGATTTATCGAACAAAATATAATCGATGAAAAAACATGTCGAAGCAGATTATCCAAATGAAACTTATCGCATAAATCAATAATACGCTTCCCGAGAAAACACTGATCGACTTTAAAAAGACTTTAACATTGTTTCCTTGTTGAGAAAGATATTTCTATTCCCTATAAGAAAACCGTTTACATGCTTAGACATCGTCATGGAGGGAGTAGGGATTTTTTAAAATAATAACACTTAAAGAGAAGATAAAAGTACATTTTGTTGTCAACCACTTAGAGGTACAAAACTATGAAGAAAAAGAAACTAGGGGCATAATCAGCGCAATATGTAATATCGGGGCCAGTTCCATCCGTTTGCAATTTTCATTTTGTGTTCATCCCAGAAATACAACATTTTCCTGGAATAAAAGTATCCTGTGTTACTTACCAAGGTCTCATCTATTTTCATAGCAAAAATCATTCAAATCGATCGAGTAGTTCTTAAATTAAATCTTAAGAAACAAAAAAAAATCTTCCCTCTACATAATATTTTCATCATCATCATCATCATCAGCCCAAATACGTCCCACTGCTGGGCACGGGCCTCCTCTACAACTGAGAGGGTTAGGCGTAGGTTAGAGGGTGTAGTTATTTTAGTATATAAGTATAAATACATTAGTATAGATATATAAATACATACATATAGTATACTAGCATATATATGTACACTACAAAAGTTATTAATGATCGGTTTACTTCCAGCAATGAAATCGAATGATACCGACATGATGCTAAAACTGGCTATTTCTCAAGGCACGGGTTTCGATTGCGCCTCGCCTGGTGAAATCTACAGGTTGAGAAAACTTAACGTGCCTCCCACGTGGGTAAACATTTTATAATATACTTTACAATTTATTTATGGTTTTCGTTGAATACTCCGATGAAATCGCTATCTATCCCTCTTCACGTAGACCTAGTTCTGGACGCTGGTCTTTTTATATTCAATAACGAATTTTGACATGACCCACATTTCCAACCCAAAGACGGTAAAGCAAGTATTTATTTTTTCAAATAAATAGTGTGATAATCCTTTTAGGTTGCCAGACATCAGTGGTTGCACGTCGCTTTAAATTCATTCTGGAAGTCTGTGAGGTTAGCCTATATATGCCCAGCAATGGACTAAATAATAATGATTATGATATAAATGATGATGATTAAGAGTTATGAAAGACAACTAAAAGAAATCTTTACGATATAATGAAGTAGTGATGGCCTAGAGGCCTAGCGCGCGGTCGAAAATCTCGACGGTCGCGGATTCAATCCCAGGCACACACCTCTGACTTTTCGAAGTTATGTGTGTTTTCGCAATGAATTATCGCGTCTTTTACCGTTGAAAAAACAAAAAAAACCTGCACACCTAAAAAGTTCTTAGGAATTTCTTAGGTGTGTAGTCCACCAATCCGCACTAGACCAGCGTGGTGGACTAAGGCCTAAACCCCCTCAGTTGTAGTGGAGGCCAGTTCCTACCAGTAGGACGTATATGGGCTGATGATGACATCTTTACGAAGCAAAACTTTATTATTGCTGTTAAGAGAGCGCTGAGTATGGAATGTCTGCATGAAATTCATTTCAAGATATCCTTTTAAAAGCTATTTGTTACGACCTTATATTATAATTATAATCTCTAGTTATCTAAGAAAACTATTTATAATAACACTCTTAACATGCTTCGAGTGGTAAGGAATGCCCCGGGAATAAGTAAATAAATTGATGCATAATTTAATTAAAAATATATTCACATTCCAGGAGTATCATATACGCGATGCCTACAAAAACGCCAGAGCAGATGGAATACGCTCGCAACTTAGGAGTGAGGCACACTACGTTCGACACGTCGTATGAACTCAAGAAATTTACTGAACACTGGCCAGATGCTCGGTACAGTTGGACTATGTATACTACAGTTGACACTACCCTTCTTGGACATTTCATAACGTCCAGAAAATTTGATAATTAGTTCCGCTAAAAGATAAAATTACATAGCTGACTACCCCTTGGTCTTTCAGCATCATTGTGTGTCCTGGACAAGAAACCCTGAGACCTGAGATTCCAATATGGAGCAAATAGTTACTGAATTTTTCTATAAGAAAGTTACGGAGTCTGGAAAAAAGATCGCCCACAATAAGGGGGATTTAAACATAGCTGGTGATACGTGCCTTTAAAAATGCATCTTTGCATATTGATTTGAAGCATAAATGCGTGTGTGCGTGGTGATCCTAAACGCTATGCACTTTTACAAAACAAAACTTTTAATACAAGTTATTTGCCAATACACCATAATTAAATTTTCTTATATTTACGCCTGTATTGCCTAAGGGTTAGCCAGAGGTGTAGGTCTGTGGTTTGTTATTTCTACATCAAAATTTCGCTAATACTTTCTTATTTACTTACAGCTTGCTTATTCGCGTTCGCGTCGACAGTGTGTGCAGTACCTCCTTAGGAGAGAAGTTCGGATGCGATTTCGAAACAGAAGCTTTCCATTTGTTGAAGGAGGCGGCACGTCTCGGTTTAAATGTGAGTTCAATTTATTCAAGTAATTAAAATTTAAAGCCATTTAAATGAAGAACTTAGTTGTCGTAGTCTTTGCACAATGCACAGCATTTTATCCAGACAAATTATTGTATTCGTCTCAGAAACGTTCAAATGAATATTTCTGCTTTAATAATAAAGCTGTGAAACTATTCACATGTTGCTTAATTTTTGATAATTTAAATATCCCATTATTACATCGTATCCCATTATTAAGTCGTGATGGCCTCGAGGTTTAGGCGCGCGGTCGAGAATCTCTACGGTCGCGGGTTCAAACCCCAGGCACACACCTCTGACTTTTCGAAGTTATGTGTGTATTCACAAAGAATTATCACGTACTTTAACGGTGAAGGAAAACATCGTGATGAAACCTGCACACCTAAAAGTTCTTAGGAATTTCTTAGGTGTGTAGTCCGCCAACCCGCACTAGGCCAGCGTGGTGGACTAAGGCCTAAACCCTCTCAGTTGTAGAGGAGGCTCGTGCCCAGCAGTGGGACGTATATGGGCTGATGATGATGATGATGACATTTAAAGGCAGGGGAAGATGACTTCACCTGACCTGATAATGATTGTAATGCTCTGCATGAAAAGCAACGACTGGCGAAAAAATATTATGATCTACCTACACCAATCGACATAATAATGCTAGTCAGGTTGAAACTTTAGCACATAGATTAAGTATAGTAGCATAAGTGGTACATAGGATCCTATTAGTCTGAAAAAAATTTAAGTTCTAGTTTAAGAAAAAAAACATGAACAACACACAACACAGCTAATATATTTTTCTAAATATAATCTAAAATAAGTTCTTTGCTTCAGGTCGTGGGAGTAGCGTTCCATGTTGGGTCAGGATGCTCCTCTATTCAGAGCTATGTTCAAGGACTGAAGTATGCGCGAGCGCTTTTCGATCACGAGGCTAAAGCTGGACGGATTATGAAGATAGTAGACGTTGGAGGTGGTTTCCAAAGTGATAGGACCGATTGTATCGATCAGGTGAATTGACATACCAAAGCGCTTTTCCCTAGCTTTATTATCCATCTTTATTAGCCCTTATTCGTCCCTGTGCTGTACTGGGGTCTGTTTTATAATTGAGAGGGGTTAGGTCTAAGTCCAATACGCCGGAAGCTAATAAATTCCTAATTTTTAGACGTGCAGGTTTCCCCACTATGTCGTCCCATAGCAAACCTATCAACATCCATACAACCGACCTTCAATCTACTCCAATTGAATTGAATTGGGAAACAAAGAATGTGGGATTACTCAATCCCGCTGAAAGAACAATGGAAACAAGAAATGCTTTTGCTAATCGGCAAAACTGGAAAGTTGCACTACATTTGAAATAACATAAATGTTCATATAATACTTTTGGATGAAGATCTATACAATTCTAATTTTATTTTCTTGTAAACCTTGCTTTGTTTTAATTTGCATCCCTCCCTATACACCAAACAGACAGGTAGAAACGGTTATGACTACTACTTATGACATACATTGTGTCATGAATACCGATTATAAATTATTATCTTTTAGGTGTCAAAACTAATCAATGCTGCTTTAGAAGAACTGTTTCCATATCCAGACATTCAAATTATTTCAGAACCCGGCAGATATCTATGCGACTCAGCTTTTACTATGTATTGTAGCATCAACAATGTTCGAAAGGTAAGAAGCTCCTTATTGCACATTTTTGTTGTCACATTCGAACAACTCAACTATTATAAAATGCTATTAGTCAGAGATACAAAGACGATACATTAAGTATAAGACATTGTTGTTGTAAGTTGTAAATGGCCTAGAGGGTTAGGGACGGCCTCGAGGATTAGGCGCGCGCTCGAGAATCTCGACGGTCGCGGGTTCAAACTCCAGGCAACCTCTAGTAACGTTAGTTAATATTAATGTTTTTTAGATATTTTATTTAATTTATTAATATTAAACTTGTTACTTCATTATTAGTTTGCTTTCACACCCAGGTTAAGGCGTTAACCGCATTATACATTTATTTAAGAAGCATAACTAAATAAATAGTCGGTTTAAAAGTTAAGGTTTAAAAACTTATACTAATATTTACAATTTTACCTAGAAATGGAACAAGCCCTTTTCTTCTTACTAAAATAATTTAACTGTAAACAAAGGATTTCTTTGGTGGCACCAAAAGGCTAGTCACAATGGACTTACAAGTTAATTTGCTAGGTCTCATCTTCCGCCATTCATCTCCCTTTATAATAACCACTAAATAAATTCTGGCCTGAAAATTCTTAGTTAACTAAGCTGGGAGCTCTTTGAAGTAAGAAATACTTTATTCATATATTATATAAGGTGTTGATTATATTTTTGTAGAGCTATTAATGTATTTTTTTTAATATATATTAGTTAATCTTCCTTACATATAATAAAATGTGAAATATATTTATACACTTAGCTGCCACACTTGTGATTCTAACTGCACAAAATTTTTAAGCTCTGAGTCGTTATCAGAAGTTACGAGATATTTGTCAGTCGCATGAACAATCCTTTAAAATAATACTATGTAATAAATTCATAAATAAATATAAATTAACCCAAAGCTCCAAGTGTAACTTAAACCATTATAAAAACATCAAATACAAATTGATATCTAATATAAAATGTGCACAAAATAAATAAAATGACGACCGATCGAGTAAATAATTCGAGCAAATAAATAATAAGAAGGCAATTTTTATTTGGCAGGTCATATAATATAATTATGTTAACCTTACTGGACCAAATACATTCCCACTGAGTTGGACTCGCTGGATCTACTCAGGTGTGGGTCGCGCCGCGTAAATTCCAGTAATAAAGTGAGCCCGCTGAGTTTGTTTGGCCGGGTCTTCTCAGTCAGGGTCGCGTTTGGATCCGGTGGTAGCATTAAAATAATACGTGACGTTTCGGAAATACACAAGGTCCATCTCGTTATTTACTTTAAAATAATAATAATAAGATATTATGTATTTCCTGATGAAAACTAAAAATAAATTATAAAAAAAACCGTAAATATTTATGTACAAATTATATAAAATGAACCATAGTTGAATTATAATGTAATAATAAAAGATTTTTCTTTTCTGTATTGAGTTGTCATAAGTGCTATTTGATTGCCTACGTGACCAAATAAAGCAATTTGATTTCATTTCATTTCATTAAGTGTTTTCAGAAGAAAACAGTGACAAACAACATATAGATTCTTTTTGTTTTAGACACTAATGAATGGAATACCGAGGAATATGATATATCTAAACGATGGCTACCACGGCTGCTTGAAGCGCATTGAAAAATGGCACACTGTCAACAAATTTAAGGTAATTTTTAGGGGTCTGCATTAAACCCTGCAGTGTAATTTTTTCTCGCATTATACTCGTAGAGACACCTTTAGAATTAACAAGACATTTCATTTTTATAAAGCTGAAGCCGCAGTATATTTTGTAATTTTATTAAAATTACGTATAATATAGACTGAAATTAAATATGTTTATTTTTGTTTGTCCATTAACCGAATTGATGGGTGATAAGTATGCGCCCATTATGGCTTGTGTTTGAAGCTTTTAAGGGTGGCAGAAATAAGTTTGAGAATCCCCGATCTCAATCAGTTCATAGAGTAAATTCAGCTCACTCAACCGAATTTATCCAATGTTGATTTGGCCTTGCATTTGCTAATTAATGTGGGACGCAAATGTTCAATTACAGTAATGGATACTTTGCTTAATACTACAAGGTCTACAAATATGCCACGAACATAAATGTCACTGTTAGTTATATGTTCGTTACTTGATCATACAAAAACAAAAGAATGAATAAGGAAATTCGGCATGGTTGGTTTATGAAGTAGATAGTATTGATTTTTATCCCAAAAAATTATAGGCTATTTTAATATAATTGTGTGCAACTGCCTTAGAAAAAGGCGGTATAGAAGACAATCTACACGACCGCAAAGCCACAGTTTATCATTCCTCATAAATAATTTCTGTCTATTTGAAAGTTAATGAGAGAATTTCAGACGGGTTCTCTTTCGGTTTGAAATTGAAATGAAAAGACTTCGCCCTGGTATAGGATGCAGGTCGTCTATACCAGTGGTGGAACTTCCATAGAAGCCCAAAAGCGTTAAACGCTAATTGTGTAATGTCTAGTTTATATTTTGCTTATTACGGGGTGTTTATTTAACAAACTGCTTAAATTAAATAAAGATTTCAAGCTTAAAAATTATTACTTGGAATGTTTAAAGGCAAACTGGGCTGGAAGTACCGCCACTGGTCTATGCATCTGTTAAAGTTCATAATAATTTCACAATCTCTGCCAGAAGAAACATAAATTGAACGTATACCTTTCGTAATAAAAAGTCCACGCAAATCGAATTTACAAAAGTGCTGTCTATACGAACGGTAAATACATCAAACCAACTCAACAACCTCGTCTTGTGAGCGAGGCAACGCTCACAAGGCGACATATTTGGCGCTGATGACGTGAAAGTCTATGTGAATACTAAAAAGAAAATTCATCTAAATGTCTAAACTCCACAGTTAACACACTGTTGGCGGAACAAACCTCGCCTCCGTAAGCGCAAACGATACTAAACACAAAGCCCTACATGAACTACCCTCCGATGGAAAAAAACCTTTGAATATATAGTTCCAAAACTCTATACCTGGACCTATTTATCGAAAAAGTTAGGAATAATTATAATTCACATATATTATTTTATATATAAGTAGATATTATTATTACGTACCCGCCCGCTCTGTTTTTCTTATACTTTCCAGTCCATCCTACGGTTGTCTGGAAGAAATCGCATTCAGCGATAAGACCGCCATTTGTTCCACTCTTTTTCTTACTTATTTTATTCTTAATTCATGTTTCTGTATGTGTTGTGGTGTATAAAGTGTGATAAATAAAATAAATAAATAAATAATTATTTAATTATAACCTAAAGCAAATCTGAATGACTACAACGATGTTTTCTTTATATTGCTTGGTTAATCATCAAGAATCGCGTGGTATAGACATATCGATTCAATAATCCCGGAAAGTGTTGCTTTGTCACCGTTGAATACATGAAACAGCTGTACAGTTGACCAGGCCACTTTAGTAATTAATCTGAAGCATCTAACCTCCTAACACTGCAATTTCATTTACAGCTCCAACAGCCATCTAGACTTAGCAAATCTGTCTGTATCATGAACTATGTATGTTTGTCCTGTTTTGATCTTTGTATTTAATCTACACTTAGTATAAAGCTGAAAAGTTTGTTAGTTCGTTTGAACGCGCTAATCTCAGGTTCAAATTTAAAAAAATATATCTGGATCTATAGTAGATACATTTATTGAGAACGGCTATACGCTATATATCTTCTCGCTTCAACCAATAGAAGCGAAGCCACCAATATAAATTTGGCAAAAACAGAAAAAATTTATTTGAAGTATAAAGTTTCACATGCGGAGTTGCGGGCAACAACTAATTTATAATAATGGTTAATCAATTTTGATGCAACATAATCACTTTTCTGTATGCCAAAGATTAGGCAGTAAAACATTAATAAAAAAACTTGCAAACCAAAAACAATGGGCTCAAATATAACTTTTACATTAACCATATCTGTTGATTTTTTTAGCGATCAACAGATAAAATCGTTGGAGAACTAGAAGAAGTGACTCTCTGGGGACCCACGTGTGATTCTGATGACCGCGTGATGAAAAACTTCACAGTACTCTTACCGCGATGTATCCCACACGACTGGATCATATTCCGAGGCGTAGGGGCCTATACCATCTCCTTTTCCACCAGGTTCTCCAGACTGGAGATACCATTAATACGGAGTGTTGTTTCTCAGGAGTTGTGGTAAGAATTTAGAAATATTCGATGATTCCAAATTCAATTGTTTACGAATTCAAATGAATTATTGGGAAAAGAAATAGACCACACTATGATGTCGAATAAAGAACAGTTTTTTTTTTATAATCATAACGCATTTTTGGTGGTATCAATTACAGTTGACGAAAGAGTAATATCGTAACTATTTTATATAAGTATCATTTTTCAGGTTATCAATAAAGGATATGGGAATATTAAAACCGGATGACTTTTTAATAAACCCGGATACCCGGAGTCCTTTGCCAGTCACGATTCCACCTGTCCTTCTACGGACACTAATCGAACATACACACATACCAACACTCGAAATTTAAAAGAAATTAATTCAAGAAAAGGGTAATTGTCTATTTATTAAATTGTCGTGTACGTATCTGTTGTTTTTATTTACATCGTGTTATGGTTTACAGGCTACAGCTGCTCTCAGCCATTGAAAAGGAACATAAGTTCAATATTGGCCAAATAAACATAATATCATATGACAAAAAGCAATATGTTACAATCGATATGTTTCCATTATTTTATGTAAAATTTTAGTGTGATTACCATATCTATATCCTTTATACCGGTTTTTAATATATCCTATACTATTTAATAAAATAAAATCACCCACAGAGAGACTTGTGAAATCGTAAATATTGAAGTTTCAGTAGCAATGCATTCAAAGAGGAAAAATAACATCGCGTTTGAAGTAATATTCGGTGATTTGTCACAGTCGGCAATACGAGTACTTACAGCACGTTGTCACGCACCACATGCCGCTCGTACATTATTTGCATGATTTGTTTGAATATCGTGCCGGCAATAATATTTGAGCATATTTTCATAGTCACAAAGGTCAATAGCGCAAAAGGGTTGTTACATATTGAGAAATAATTCTATCTATCTTCCTTAATAACATCTATACCTACTATAAACTCAAAAACTGTTGGGACGAGTTGAAAGATTTTCAGCTAACAATTTTAAACGAACTTGGGAATGGACATAGTTTAAATATGAATATAATAGGCGGCGAGCCTAAAATGCGCTCGGGCATTCTCAGCTGTCTTCTTCAGCTTGACAGCCCCGTGGCACAGCTGGCCATACTTCAGCTTGCAAAACCAGAGGTCGTGGGTTTGATCCACGCTTCAGGACAAATGTTTGTCTAATTCATAAATAATTATTGTTTCGGGTCTTTACGTTCGTGAGACCGAAAACTCTCGTAGTTTGTGATATCCAGGACACATGAATTATATCTTAGTGTGGGGTCAGAACTACATACATAAATGTATGTGACTGTTGAGTGTATTTGTTTAGCTTCAACTTTGTAAAGTCAAACCAGCCTGGAAAAAGCCACGAATTCAACCCTCTCATTGTCATAGGTCTCCCCAAAAAGACAAGCTATCTCGGTCTTTAGAAGCTAGCATCCTACTATCTACCAGTTTTTGATATCAACGAGGCACTTAATAAATTTTTATTTTTTCTTGAAAAGTATATAGTGAAAGGATTATAATCAGATAACATTTCACTTATGGGATTCCTATCTCTTCTAACAGGAAACACATTTTGTATTAGCTTTCGTTCGTAAATTCCCCCATCGACACTTACAATAGTTCGGTTTGCCTTCATTGTATTGAATGTATCAAAGAAACAATATTGGCGGCGCTCTCGGTTTTTCACAAACTAATCCTCTTATTCCTGTATATTTTTATCGCCTCATCTTTACCTCGTTTTTGTACTTTCATGTTATCTATATGTATAATTTCTGGAAAGTTTCGCTTTACTGTGTTTGGGAATGTTATATCAGTATCATGTTTATCTTTGTTGTCTCGTATCCAAGTGATGGAATATTGTTGAATAAGGTATAAATATATAACATTATCCAAAATATTCTGAATACGATAGTACTCTCTTAAGGCAACGTCGATTAAAAGATTCTATTTACAAATAATTAAACTTATTTTTAATAAATGAGACACGACCACCGTCCTCGGAGGCTCTCAATCAGTTATTAGATAGAGACACAGAAAGCAGTGTTATTGTTATGTAAAGCACTTTTTTTTTTTTTTTTTTTTTAAACTGGCACGGCAAAGTGACTCCACTGTACCTGATGGTAAGCACTTAGTCGGTTCCTAACTTATGGTCCCTAACCGCCGCGCCGGTGGTTTGAGTCGTACACCCAGCCATCTGCGGGTGAAAGTATTTTATATTTTTAATTGTATTTTTTATACAAATGTTATATTTAAAAATTTAATAAACACCTTATAATAAATAAAGAGTATTTAAATTAAATAATAATTTCTGTCATAGTTACGAGGTCCAAAACCGGCGAAGTAAATATTCAGCGCATCTCACCTCTACACTAAGTCTCCGCCTTAAGCATTTTAATTAAAACACTTACCTTGCCGAATTAATCAGCGCAATAAGGCTGGCGAAGTGCGTGTTAGCTGCGGCCACTCGACCGTAATAGCCCGCCCTTGTCCCTCAGGAGTCACTGAGCAGGATTAACCTACAGACGAATTTCTATGGGCCCCGTGCTCGTAAGGCTCCCAAGAAAATATAACTTTCATCGTGAAGGCAGCTTCTTACATTATTATACTCAATGACAAGATTTTTGCGGTGTTCACCTGAAATTAACTTTTTGGTATAAGAATTCCCTTGGTAATGTTAGGAGTCTAAGCAGGTAGACATTTTTCGTGACTTCAGGAAAATAACTTAACACTTCAAATTCGAAATCGATCTGGGATTCTAAGGTTCTTCAATAAATCATCAACAATGTATGTGATAGATGTTATTAATCCTCTTGAAGACTAAATGTACTGTTTAAATATATATTCGTAGTGCTGGAATACATCAAAATTGTACATTACACAAAACCCTGTCAAGACGCCTAATAACAGAGTGCCAAGAAAGCGATACAAATATAAATGCTCTCACTACGCCCTAATATTTAGTCATAGTTTTAATAAACTGTAGATAAAATTATTAATAAATTCTGAGATTATTTTCTCAAAAATTGCCTTGTTTAATAGCTAGCAATCATAAATGAAATACCCTTCGAAAATCTCCAACTCAAATTCCACCGAGATTGTATTTGAGATTAGCTGTAAACGAGGTTTGTTTAAATCAATGCTCTTTACTTCACTCCGGCTCTGTAGTCCCCAGTCCTTTGAAACCCACGACAAACTACAGTAGCTGGTACAATGTTTTGTCAGACCTTTGTCGAAATAGCCAATTGAACAACTTTGCGGCCCGTTCATGCCGAGTAATTTCCGAATCACAAAGGGACTCAAACTTGTTCTGCCTTTGCTAATGATGCGACCCGGAGGAAATTCTGTTTTGACTTGACTATAAATAATAAATATCCATCATATAAATTCATAGTCTGGCGCTAGTTTATTTGCTTAAAGTTTCAAATTGAAGAAATGTGTGTTTATTAGTGCCGTGTTTTGAGTGGTGCAAAAGAAACACTTACTTTCACAGCTTGTTAAGTTTTCCCATTTTATGGCAATTCCTCAATTTTCTATATATAATATAAGTATTATTCCATCAATTATATTACACATCATACATATATACATAAACTCACGCCTGTATTCCCCGAAGGGATAGACAGAGGTGCATTTCTGCACCCACATTTCGCCAGGTAGGTATGTATCAATCCCACGTAAGGGGGCGAGCCTATTGCCGTTTTCGGGCACATTTCCAGACACCGTGCTGTTACTGAGAATTTCCTAATAGAAAAACCCAATAACACTTTGCCCGACCCAGGAATCGAACCCAGGACCTCTAGATCGCACGGCATATACTTGTACCGCGAGACCATGAGGCAGTCAAAGTTATATTACATATTTAATAGGAAAACGCTAAATTGAAGCTACAAATTTTAATAGTGTTGGTATATAGTATGCTTAAACTATACATATACATATATTGTGAAAATAGGTTTTCTGCGTATGGCAATTAATGCATTCATCTGCTGTTGCCCCGATAAAATTATTTAACCGCATTCGTACCTGAGAAATAATTATCATATACGTGTAGGTATTATAAACTAGCCCGTATTTTGCCGATCATATCTTAAAAGTTTGTGGACACTAAACAATTCATTTAGAAAAGTTTTATTCAATTTCTATTTATTTACAAATACAACCAAACAAAATTAAGTTAAATACAATCTCACAGCAAAATGTTGACTAGGCCTTCCCAAAAACTGCTGATTCGTGAACTAAAGGCTATTAAGACTCGATAATTTCCTTCCTAAACACATGTACTATACATACATCGTCGTTTGCGTCGCTTCACAGCCGTGCCCGTATAATTGGTCCATTTAGGGCCCCATTACCTTCCCATGCGAGTCATCTCGAGTAACCGCTTAGGCACTACCATTACGCATTCTGAACGTGTGACACATTTCTCGGATTAATATTTCCATTTAGCGCCGCTTGGGATTTTCGACATCGCTCAATCAAAGCTTTGAACAATATTAAGCGTATGCTAAGGCTGTAGTTAAGCTTACTTGGTTTCGCGTAGAAAATTGGCGTGCTACGTCGAGGGATGTCTAGTTTGATTGAAGCGTTGGGTATAATGGTTTTGCTTGAGAACCGGAGTCGTTGACAATGCCCGCAAGATTAGAACGCTAAAGTTGAAGTGGGCCGGCCATGTCTGCCAACGGACGGCAATTGGAGCAGATAAGTGTTAGAATGGAGACCGCGCTTAGGTAGACGTAGTGTAGGACGTTCTGCAGCACGATGGTCCGACGACTTGAGAAAGGTGGCGGGTAGCGGATGGATATGGGGTGCTCAAGATCGGGATGGTTGGAGCCTACCTGGGAAGGCCTTCGTTCAGCAGTGGATGGCAATAGGCTAAAAATATATAATGGTTTTGTGCATTTCCTCCATAAGATTCAAAATAGTATCACCGAGTCATGGAACTTAAACCATAGCCATTATACACGCTGATAATAATACACTTTGGTCTCCTATTTTGGGAATACTTGTATAATATAATATTCGTATCGAAGGAAGGTTTGTTGCGTTCTGGTATCCGTGTAGGTTCTTTTTCTTACTTGTCAGCGTATTATTAGAATCTTTATGAAACTGTAATTCCAAATTTAAATTGTTTTTTTTTCATACACTCACTTACTAAATGGCAGTAAATCATTAAAAGGCAAACCCAACCCTCCCCTGCTACTCGCTCTACACCACTGTAATACATTGCAAAATTATTTATTTTTCTATTAAACGTTTACACGGCTCTAGTGTCGTGACGCGTAATTCAAATACATAAAGAGGGTTGAAATATCCGAGCAGAACCTCCGGAGTGGAATGACCTCAATAATTATCTCTCGTTCGCTTTATCTTGAACCCTATGGCGGTAATGAATGAGCGACATTAAGTTTAATTAAAATGGTCTTCCCGCTATACGCTGATTTTGGACGTTCCCGGGTTTTTTTTGGTTCACCGGTGATTTAATGCCTGTTAAATTGGGTTTTATTGCAAGCTATTTCAACAGATTTTAAATAATACAAACATTTTTTCATTGCGCACTGTGTAACTTGAAATTGCCGGAACCAGCTTTACAATTTCACAAATTGCTATCCTATAATATATGTATATAGCTATATATATATAAATGGTAATTGGGACAGATTTTTCATTGCAGTGTGTCAAATTCACTGTCACCAATAAACATTAATCGCTAGGAACATGAAGTACAAAAGTTGCCAATTCTTGAAACATTTCTATTAGCAGAACGGAGTCCGGGAGTGCCCAAAAAACGGCAATAGACACACTTCCTGTTACGTGGGACTGATACATACCTGGCGAAATGTGGGTGCAGAAATGCACCTCTACCTACCCCTTCGGGAAATACAGACGTGAGGTTATTTAACTATGTATATATGTATTGTAACATTTGTCACAACAATCCTTTATCAATTAGTATGTACCCTGTATCGATAAGGCCAACATTATAAGGGTTTATACGCAGTTGCGAGGCTCAAAAATAACGTTTTTTTACGATTTTTTTGTGGACACAGCTTTTATTTATTAAGTACAAGTGACGGTAATTCTGAAAGAGCACACTTTGAAGAATATAATTGTGTATTACTCGTGTCAAAATATTGATGTGCACCGCCTCTGCAGATGACGAGAACGACCTCCAAAAAAAGGCGCTCGGCGGTGAGCTCGATTTCGTCGGTTTGGATTATCGGAATTTAAAAAAAAATGTGAATTCTTTAAAAGGATAGATAAATGCAGGTATTGGACGAAGGAATAAACAAAATTTACATTTTTGACAAAATGGCGGCAATTTGAAAAAAAAAACCTTTTTACATCATTCGATGGCATTAATAACACTACTCAACCTAAGAACTGAACCTAAATCCCGATCGTACTCGCACATTTATGCCACGCTAAAAGCAACAACGTAGTCCGTATAAAAAAAAAACCCACAAAATCAAATATACAATACTGAGTCTTGAGTATTAACAAGCGCCTTTGAAGGGCCCTCGATCGCGCCAAAAATACCGTAGTACAAAGCTCATCGCGCAAAATGGTTATGCGTGGGCGGAACCTTTCCGGATTACTTTCATACAGGTGGTAGATGCTTTCTATATAATTTTACTAGCTGCTACCCGCAACTCTGTATGCAAATCTTAACGTTCGGGTCAATGAGAAAATATTCATAGTACTCCAAGCATATCATATTTTTATATTGAAGTAAAATACTTAAGCGTTCCCCATATTGATGAGGGTTCACCTTAAAGTGGTTTATTTAAAATTGCTCTTTTTCAAAAATTTAAGTAGCTTATGTCAACTCCCAAAGTCCCGTCAAAATTAATCCAGCCGATTCGGAAGTTTGCACGAAGAAATAGACAGACAGGCGAACATTTTTTAAGGTCGTTTTTGTTATGGCTACCGCTTATATATGTACTTTCACGTCCTATCATTAAAAAGTTGTTATTTAAACATTAGAAACAGACAATTCATTTTTATTAGATGTATAGATAAATGCGATGGTTTGTGTGGATGTTTGATGCTCAATCACATCAGAATGGACCTGTATACAAGTATTCTTTACATAGTTAGTGGTGTATATAGTATCAATTATAAATGTCTATTTTATATAAGCGGGTCAATTAAGCAAAAAATAATTATAAAACGATCACCGAGTCCACGAACACCTAAAGTTGTAAACGATATTATTTACAATGTCATCATCATCATCATCAGCCCTTATCCGACCCACTGCTGCGCACGAACCTCCTCTACAACTGAGAGGGTACTGAGGTACCTTCGTTACAATATATTGAAGTGAAATTCTGTCCACATCTCTCGCTAATTATTTTTAGTTTTTTGCCCTTTTCCAGACACATTACGAGACTAGCTAATTATTCCTAATGGAATAACACAATTACACCGCCCACTTATACTTCTAGAACAACGAGACAATATATTGCGTCAACTTTTGATATTTACATAACGAGATACCATATTTACGAGATAATATAAATTCGACTATACTATAAGGGGGGATTCGGGTACTTACCTATTAATCTTGCGCCAGAAATAAAACGTTCCACTCTTGATTACAGTGTATTAAATTTATGAAACATATAAAACTTACAAATTTACCGACCCTAATTTACAAGTAATAAAAATATTTTACTATGTAAAAGTTGCTTCATTTTCCACTTCTCCGATATGTTTAATTGCCAGCATCAACCAGTGTCCAGCCACTTAAGCCGAAGCTGAAATAAAATTATTAATATTTTATGTCATTTTATGATCTGCTTGATACTAAATAGCGAATTTGCTCCTACAATAGAATCACTCATAATAATAAAATAAGGGTAGGCCGTATTGAAGTCTTTTAGAACGATAGCTTAGATCGAGTTTACATTGAACGACCCCATAGACATATAGCAGAAACTAATATTTATTAATCAATAACTTAACTCCGCTTACTCCTTCTTCTAGCTGATTCTGATGTATAGGAGGTGCCATTGTGGGTGTTTGCTGGGATAGCCTCTGACTGCTTATCCATTCCGCCAAGTCAAAAAAAGTAAGAAAATTACCTTCAACTGGCGCTGGTGCGGCCTCTGGCGCAGGGGCTGGTGCAGGCGCTACAAAAGAAAAGGTATCCGTGGTACATCCATATGTAGGTACATAAAACGTATGGTAGGTATAAATAAGGGAATCAAGACGTTTCTGGTTAGATTGATTTTTCTCTTAAGAAACTGTATGTACATACCAGAAATGTTTCTTAAGAGAAAACCAGCTGTCTTGAGTATTCTTTAAATAGTTATAGTAAGCACAAAACGCCAAAAATAGTTATTTCCTTTAATGCTAGGTTCGTTTCCGTAGTTTAAAACAAATAATTTCACAAGATAAAAGTTCAAAGATCTCATTTGAGTTTTTCTTTGTCTGGTTTCATCATCATCATCATCATCAGCCCAAATACGTCCCACTGCTGGACACGGGCCTCCTTTACAACTGAGAGGGTTTAGGCCTTAGTCCACCACGCTGGCCTAGTGCGGGTTGGCGGACTACACACATAACTTCGAAAAGTCAGAGGTGTGTGCCTGGGGTTTGTTTGTCTGGTTTGACGAACTTAAATTTTAAAAGCAGATATACGAATGAATGAACTAACCAGGTGCCTCCGCGGGTGCTGGAGCAGGTGCCGGCGCAGCTTCAGGCGCTGGTGCAGGTGCACCTAAACGATAGAAAAGATGAACGTTTAGAAATATTTAATCTATTTGTGGTGCGGATTGAATATAAGTCTATACGATTATCATCAAATTTGGCCAAGAGACGTCCAATGCTGAAAAGATGGGATCCAATTGTTAAATAATAAGCCGAAAGAACATTCATGGCTTCCACTTGTTACCTACTAAAGTTAATACTAATAATATAGAAGATGCAAAATGAGTTTGGACCATAGCTTACGATTCTCTTGTCTGCTTACCCTCAAGGGTATAAGATGTAATTATGTATTCAAATAGCCTATTAAAACACACTTCTCATGAAATTTATTCAAAAATCACTTACGATAAAACATCCACTTTCAATTAAGGAATAATTAGCTAAATAAACATCCCGGGCTAGCGTCAAAAATTAAACGAGCGAGAAATTCGTCAAACATTTCGTATACACGGGGCAATTAATTAATTAAAATCCACGTTTCTAATGTCAGCACCGCCCACGGCCGTCGACAGACGTACCTACTTTCACTTGCCGTGTTTATTCATTAAAACAGAAAGATAAATTATTTTAAATTATTATTCGAAAATCAATGAGATGGTTGTTCCGCACTTTAGTGGCGAATATAGAATATATAATATATACTGAAATCACTGTTGACTGACTTTGTTAATGTAATGTAATTAATTACTTGTACTACTATACTTTATTTTACATTTATATTATTATTGGTAAGGTTTTATTATTATTTTTTAAAATTTTTATTGCCTGTAATCCAAACTAGCGTCCGTTTTGTCACTTGGTCCCCT
This sequence comes from Hemaris fuciformis, assembly GCA_907164795.1. NCBI lineage: Eukaryota > Metazoa > Arthropoda > Insecta > Lepidoptera > Sphingidae > Hemaris > Hemaris fuciformis. Next base: position 12,306,172 of record OU015438.1, on the reverse strand, counting down.
CATTGAAAATCAGCGCTGCAACTCCGTGCAAGCGGAATTGCAGCATGTAGCTGAATGAGAGGACCATTGTTGGCTGTGTGAATTATACGAATAGTTATTAGTTGTTTTCTTTAAAAAAATGTATTTTCGTGCACTAGCCAATAATAAAATCTTTTTCTTTCTTTCTTTCTTTCTTATAAATTTAATTCGGGTGATAAGGATGTGAAGCGATAGATTAAAAGAGTAGCGATAAACGGATCGACTTTTAATTTTTTTTGTGCAACCACATATGTATAAACGGCCTTACTTATATCATCATTGCCTTGCCCTGCTTCCAATTTCATTTGGGGTCGGCGCAGTATGTTTTATTCTTCCAAACATCCCTATCAGCCGTCATGACGGCTTCATTCACTCCTTTTTCTTTCATAATTCTTCAGTCACGGCCTTACTTATAAACGGCTTATAAACTTACTAACTTATTAATTTATAAACTTACTTATAATTATCCAGAAACGGCCTTACTTATAAACGTTAATTAATGTAACTACTGCTTAGGTATAATATATTAGGTATTGACCTTTGACTTTAGAGGGAACGTGACAAAACATGTTTCAATACTAGTTAAAATTAACATTTATACGACCGAAAATGTGAAATAATATTATAATTGCGGAAGTTACTCTGTCTGTTACCTTCTCTGGCTGATCCAATCAGTACATCTTTTGGGACAAAACCCAAATACGTGCAAAGTAATTTAAAAATAAAATAGGATAGAGATAAATTTTTAAAAAATAAAATTAGGGGTGATTTTTAAATTTGTGGAGGGAACCGATCGTTTTGCAAGTTATGGATTAGTACATAGAGTCTCATAAATTACGAATTCACAATACAAAAGTTTTATAAAATTTCGTTCTAACGAGACTGTTCGGCTTGTTTGCCTTAAAAGCGTCTAACCTTCCGCTGGTGGAGCAGGTGCAGGCGCTGGTGCTCCTTCAGCAGGAGGCGCTGGAGCAGCCGCGGGTGCACCTGTTACATAAAATTCCATAAATCCAAGGTATTGTATTACATTAGCATAAAAACAGAAATGGCTCTTCAAAATTTTTAAGCTAATAAAAGTATCAACCGATTTTTTTTTAATAGTTTTTCTTAGTTCTCATTTTGATAGCATTAGTCGACATTTGGCACAAATTAACACGTGCCTTTGAAATGCCTCCAACCCGATTTCCGAATCGTACTATAAGTTGTGCTTTTCCATCAGAAAATAACGCGAAAATAACTAACTAACGCTGAGTCTAGAGATGATTCTGACAGACGGCAATAAGTTCGCCTCTGTTTATGCCCTTCTGCTTGATATAGATACATTTTTACACCAATATTATTTATATAAATATCCCTACTTTATTACCTTCTGCAGGTGGCGCAGGGGCGGGTGCTGGCGGCGCACCTTCAGCCGGCGGTGCAGCGGGGGCGCCTTCAGCTGGTGCCGGCGTTGGGGCTGGCGGCGCTCCCTCTGCGGGTGGCGCTGGTGCTCCTTCCGCAGGTGCAGGGGGCGCGCCTTCAGCAGGTGGTGCAGGGGCCCCTTCAGCAGGAGGAGCGCCTTCGGCAGGGGCGCCTTCAGCAGGGGCACCTTCGGCAGGAGCACCTTCTGCGGGTGCACCTTCCCCTCCACCTTCCTATGATATAAGCCTCAAGGTGTTTTATGTCAAACGTATTTTGATCGAAGCGCAAGCTACAGGCTGAAAGCTAGTTTAGTTGTCACTTAAATCGTTAGATGCGTTGGAAGCTGAAAGTTATACCCGGTTTGGTTGTTAGATCCTCAGCGATTATAGACAGCAATATTATGAGTAAATATACCCATCATTACATAAAGTTATATGCTACGATAGCAAACTTTAAAAGCAGCATCGAAATCAGTTAAAAAGGAGGGAATATCTGAATTAATTAATTAAATAAGTTAATAGAGATATTGATATGAAAAATTACAATAAAATGATTGATTTTATCTCTAAAGCGTTATCTAAATTGATCTTAACATCACTCCACTGGTTAATGCATAACAGATTTTATTAAAAGGGAAATACAACTGCAGTTAATTATAAAATGCAATTAAAATCATGAATGGGATTGCATTGACGGACGATTGTGTTGGATCCTCAAAATATTAATTGCTTTTTCCATTACAGTTACAGATTTAATGAGATTTTTAATATTAATGTGGCTGAAAGCATTTGAAGTTCGTTTTATGATTGATGATGACAATATTCATTGAAAGAAGCAACGCAAAGCAAAACTGAAAATGTACGTCGAAACTTACCAGTACTGCTTATGAAACAGCAGATTTAAAATGTCTCATCCATTATATACGTTTCTAAAGAAGCTCTTACGAGAATAGTCTGTATAAATGAAGGTCGTTTAGTGAAAACAGCAACATTGATGTTTTTTACTTAACTTGTAGTATCATGAGTTCGTAACCGGTGCGTTGTCTCCTAGGATTTTTGTTTTAATAATATTCTAATGCGTTTTTTAAAGAGTTAGAACTTAACATTTTTAGATGTATTCTGCCGTCAGATTTTGAAGTTAACATAGTTATGTGACTTAGTTCTCGAGCACGGTTTAAAAGATAACGAATAATACTGTTTTCCCAAGGCAAATAGTTTTTACGCGTCTACCAAACAAAACTTCTAATAAGTTCTATTATAATAATACATATTATTACAAATCGTCGTCTTCTTGTAAAAAAGGTCCCAGGACATCGACAACATTTTTGATCCTAATATTCGAATACTTAATTAACTTACAAAGTTTTATATTGTAAATAATGTAAGGTGTACATCTGTCGTTTAAAATTCCCGAAAACTATGTTTTAATAATAGGTACTTTTTCATTTCTATTCTATAGCTTGTCTTTACTAGATTGAATATAGCGACGAAAACACCTATACTTAATCGACACCCTCTAACTTGTAATATTGTATTTCAATATTTGAATTTTATTGGTTTCTTTTTATTTAAAGAGAGTAAAAATAATTTATTAATATTACTTATGAAATCAGAAAAAAACTTTTTAATTTACTTTTCGAAGAACTCATAAACTAGCTTGTTAACAAACGCGATGTCGTAAATAATAACAAATCTTTATAATTTGTTAGAGAATAATACATTTAACGTTTCATGAACGACTTTCATATGAAAACTTGAATACTACTATTCTATATTTATAGCTTCACAACCGATTTAATAGCCAACTTACTACTTTTAGATAAACTGCAGTCTATAGCCAGTCCGCATACTTTTATGTGAATGAATGACCATTCATACAGAAGCGGGCAGACGACCGAGTAAAAATAAAAGTCTGACGTTGGTTATTGTTTTATTTTTATCTACTCCAGTTCACTCGCTCGTCGCAGACTACAAAACTTCTCAGCTCGGTCATTTTTCTGCCCTGATTGCCTTCTTGGCGGACATTACGCCTTCCTTTTACAAATATTGCTCTTATATTTATTTTGATGGTAGAACCCATTAATATTGTGCATAATAAGGACAGTGAGCTGCTACCTAATTTAACTTTAACCGTTTTTTTATTTGAAATTCCATTAATATATTTTAAATTTCGAACCAAAATTATTTTTAAGAATTTTAGTTGTATACCGTTAGTATTCAAACTAACTTTTTGGATAACGGTCTGCATCTAATAACCTCTTACGACCTTCGTCTAAGTCACCTTTCAGGACAATGCGATATTATGATTTTGTTGGAACTAAATTAATCTGATAACTAATTAAATTTTTGAACTTATAAATATTCAAATGTAAATGTCGAAATACCAGGCAAAAACGGAATTCACCTGATAAATGTATACTAGAATAAACATTGAAACAATACGTAAAGTGATTTATATTCTTCATTCGAAATACAAAACTGTAGAATGCGGGACACCAAGCATTAGAAAATGACTGATGGGATTGTGGCGTAACAAATGTTTTGGCTTTTATCCGCGGATTTATGGAATGCGATCACATATATTTTTCGCATTTATTTTTGAACACTTTTTATTTTCAAAGTGCCAGTTAGAAAAAAAATACTATCTGTCTCCATCTGACACTTACTGTTTAGCTCAATTGCTTTTTCACGCTGCGCTTACAAATCTATCTAGCTCGTGTGCCAGCAAACTTTTATATCATTTCTTTTTACTTTCTCTTGCCTATTAACGAACTTATGAATATCTTCCAAAGTAATAGTTTTGCGTAAATTAACATAAATAACGTACGACGACTTTTCATTTTATCACTTATTACTGTTAGGTGACTTTTTACAATAGATAAACACTTTTCGTGAACAAATAATTATAACTACACAATACACATGCCTTAAATACCATAGCACCACATGACTGTTGTTCATACTAATCTTCGATAAGGACACGTGATTTACATACATATTTTTATTCACAACAAATAATTAATATTTTTCTTTATGTAAACAAAACACAAACATTAAAACAACATAAAATATCAACTAAGATCTGGTAAAACTGAGGCAGATAGGAGTGTCTCTGGTACTAACAATGAGAAAAATAATTCCCTTTTATGAAATGTTGCCGCACAGCAAATAACCTATTGGCTAAAAGGAATCACTTTGTGCGGACGACTAAAAGGAACGGTCTAGGGACACAGGACAGGGTAAAAAATGAACATCCACTACATGTAATATACGTACAGAAAATTAATTTTATTAAACGTATTTATCTTACAAAAACTTTATTTAATAAATAAATAATATTAAAAATTATTTTGACATGTTCGAAATGATAGAGATTGGTTGGTCGACAGACATTACACGTTTTGTGATGGATCTAATTGGCTTTTCTACCTACAGGATGACATAGGTTCCCATAGATCCTTAGAAGTAATATGGGGTAGGTATATCACATAGTTATTAACAATGACAACAGTCAGTTAGAATAAGGACTTATTGTTTATGGTGGGGATAAACATTTCATGCCTCAACCTCTTCCTCTTTTACCTTCTGATCTCCCGGCTTGCCCTTGGACCAGTCTGGCTTTTTCTGTAAAGCAATACGGGGTATTAACGACACAATAAATTTTAAGCACTCGCGTATCATAGCTATATGAAAGATACGCACAAACCATAAGCGTAAAATTCAAAAGTGTATTTACAAAAAAAAACATAATCATGGAAACAAATGATTTGTTTCAAGTAATGCATTAAAGCCGATCGGATCCTATTATTCCTATAGATCGATATAGGAGACGTAATATATTGTTACTTCTAGCCTTCGGAAAGCTAAGCACTAAGCCAATGAACTCGCTGGAAAGTAAGTTACGCCATTTGTTTCCTTGATTGAAACCATAAATAAAGTGCTCCGCTAATGACCCGTCCCGTACTCCACATGTCTCAAATACGGCAGAGGATAGTACGAGCGTCAAAAAGCCGAGTCAGCCACCCCTAGAAAATTTGCTCCACTAAAACATCAGGTAACTCGAAAGCAATCAGGACAAAGCTTGGAAGTATTCATAAAAGGAACAAAAACCTGCCAAAGCGAATATATAGCAAATGAACATCTTGGTGAATGTACATAAACCTAGATTTACGCAACGGAGACTAATTGCAAACACGCTGAAGCGAGACCATTTACGTTTTCAATAGGCCCTACAATGTAGCGTTATTGCAGTACTTAATTTAACCTCCTTCCCAATAAGGTGCCTCGGGGGAAAGAAAGTACGTCGTTATTATTAATGAACTGCAAAGACACGACATTGCAAATATTTATATTGCTGAATCCAAATATAAATTTAAACACGTATCCAGTGCCAATCACTGATGTATTTAGCGTTGGCCAAATCTGATTGAAATGCGGAGTAACTACGCTAATTGCAACTGATCTAATAATCTCGAAGCTGTGCTTAAAATACAGCATGCCGCGGTGTAGTCTAATCTGTATCTAAAAGAAAACGTGTTTTAACACGTGGTATCTCATTATTTTCATTTACCTTGCCTCCACCGCCACCCTGTGGAACATTGCATCACTTTGTAACGATACGCAAAATAATTTTATCTACGTCTAACCTATAGTCGTCTCCTTCGTAATACGTGTTGGTCTCTATCTATTTGTTTTTATGTAGTGATCCGATGGTATCGATGTTTAAGCCGGTACTTGTTTACGGTGTTATGTTTAGATAAAATATACTTTTCAATATATACAAGTAGCGACTGCAACATCTCGTGTTGTCAGTATATGGAATCTTCCTAAAAAATAACTTATTTACGGCACCCTAGATCGATATGAAAGTGTTAGTCACTGAAAAAAAAGGATATAGCCGCAATTGAACTCCTATTTATAAAAGGATTTGCGAAGCTTTGTGGGGAAAGGCCTGAATGCTTAAATATACTCGCATTTTTAATAAAAAATCTCGCAGCGTAAGCCATCGGGCGTGGAGAGTACACATTAATATTAAAATAATCGCAAAAACAAAGTGCAGTTGAAGCCACCACGACTCGTCCAAATGTTCTCACCTCTTTATAAGTGGGCTTAAGTTGGTCTTGTGGACTCAAAACAATAATCGGTACAAAAGAAGAATTTATTTAAAATAATTAATGGGTAATTAAAAATAAGTCATCTGTTGTTCGGCGATGGAAAATGGTAGTAAATTAATCATTAGTTCTACTTCTTGCCAATAGCCCAGTCAGCCTTCTCTGCTTTCTTGGCCTGTCGGAACATGAGTAAATGATGTCTGTTACTGTGGTTAGGTGTTGTGTGTTTTCTTCAAAGATGCGTAATCTCTTGTCAGGGCTCGAACCCGATTCAACGAAAGAACATTACGACGGACATACAACATTGATTATTCGATTATAGAGTCACAGTATTACAAGTCTCTTGAGGACCTTTGTTATTAAATTCTCCACATTCCAATATTACAGCCTGGCCATGGCCAATGTTAACGGCTGATTCATCTATATTTTAGTAAGCTGTTAATTTCAATTATTAATTATTTTAATAGAATATTTCTTCTATTTTTTCAGAAGTTTATTTTTTGAGATTTCATTCTCCAGTGTTATTCTTGTTAAGGCTTTGACAGTGCCTTAAAATATTAATCTAAGTTTCTCAAGAAATTATACTTCTCTGTGTCATCTAATACATAAAATGTTGAAATCATATTTTTTTTGCGTAAACAATTATTAAATTATGACTGAATATTTATTTACCTCTTTGTCTTCTTCTTCAAGGGTGAATTCCTTCTTTTTGACAACCTTCAATTGGTTACGGAAGTTGAATTCGGCGGCCTTCTTCTGGAGCTTGGCGAATTTGTTCTCGTATTTGGACACCTTCTTGAGTGTGGGTTTGACGCTAGAAGGAAAATAAATCGTAGTTAATTTTATACTTAATCTTTAGAACTTTAGTAACTCGAGCACGACTGAAGTGTTGCTAGTCACGGCCAAACATTCTATTATTGCGGAGAAATAAAATTTAACTTGTACCGAACAGACGCAGTGAAAAACTTTGCTTTGACATCAAAACTAGCGAAATAAATATGTCAAAATTAGTTGACATTTTCCTATCAAATACGACTTTTACAAACATCCTTTTAAAATCGCGCTGTTTGAGTACAGATCGTAAATAAAAACATACGAAACATAATCAACATTTAACAAAAGTAATTTTAGAAAAGGAACTACGAATTGTAACCGAAAGACAAGTTTAGCCCTCGTAGTCAACGCAAGTAATTTTTCGCTCCCACACAGTTTACGAAGCCCTTTGTGTATGAATTCATATTTAATAACACCGTCTGCGGCATTACAATGACTTCAACAAAGGAGGCGAAGTGCTCAAGAGTGCGGCGTCCTACGGCGCGCTCACTACTGCCGTGAATATCATTATACAACCCAGTAATTGTATTCGCAAGCACATCCTGTGGTGCCTACTCGGCGTCCGCATCCTGAGTTTAGAGGACTATCACTTAACACTGGCAATTTTATTTAACTTTTTGATGGCTTGCGGCTTAAATATTGGTAAAGTCTACTAGGTCTAAGACACCATTTGTTTTTCAATTTTCGTAATTAGCTGAGCCACGAATATGAAAGTCGCTTCAATGCATTTATTTACGCTTTTATAAATTTAAAACAAAATTCCAATTACTAACAAAAGACTTGTATATACGTGTACTTTGTATATATTAAATAGACGCCTAATGGAATGTTAAAAGTAGTCTTACTGAAACCTTTTCTTACAAGAACTTTAAAAATCTTCCAATAATGTTGCCAGTGCTCCGAGCATCTTAGAGTGGTGAATAAAAGCAGCGCAAAAAATCCTCTCAGTAAATTGAAATGTAAATTTTTGCGATGTCAATATTTTTAAATGCGCTGTCAATTGCAATGATTAATGTTTCCGTAAATACTTTTAGATTCAATGGGCTCTGTGTGAATTTAGGTTATGTAAAATAAAAGACACCAGTTTCTAAAATATGGGCAAATATTTGTTGCTTGTGGGACCAAAAAATACCGACGTAAACTCGAAGGCTCCTTAGAATTCCGTTATTAATGTAATATATAATATTTTATAATTACAATCGTTGCCTAACTTTAAACAATTTAAAATTGCAGTACCTCGCATCATATAGAATTTTCTTTAGATTCATATTGGACATACTTTTAACTTAATAAAGCATAATTTTGGCGAGTAGGTTTTTATTAACATCTAGACTAATTCTAATTTCATATGAAATGTATACTTACAATTTGCCTCTGAGGTCGTTGACTTGAGAGTTCAGGTCAGCGATCTGATGAAATAGCAATTGTTTTAGGAACCATCTTTAACTAGACGGATCAAAGAAAATAATATAATGGAAATTTTAGATAGAATAGGCATAGACGTAAAAAAGACAACATTACTAAGTTACAGATAGGCAAATGAGTTTAGTGAATGATTTAATTATGCATAAAATTTTCATTTCATTAAATTTACAAATTTTACTTTAAAAAGATATAAAATAGAGTGAAGCATAAAATAAAATGGTGGAAATATTAATGTAATAATTCATTTCACAAGTTTGTATTGTTTGATATTTACAAAGCAGAAACTCAATTGAACTCAACGCACGCGGCAAACTTGTGTAATGCCTTTTGTGAGAAAATAATGAACACTTCATGCAATGCACATAAAGAATAACAACATTTAAAGCTTAACTCCAAAAGATCTGCGAAAGAAAACACATATATAATAAGCATATATAACGCAGTATGTACATATATACTCCAAGATATATAAATTAATGCTAGAGAAGCTGAGATCAAGATAGAGCTGAGCGTAGATTAGGCTTAGTTATTTGCGAGCTGTAGTATATATTTGTAGTTTGTGAGTACATACTGAGAAAATTTTATAAAGATCTGTCCCGTATCCTATGACACTGTGGCTTCCCGTACACATTTAGCCCGTGCTCTTTGCCTACGAATGACAAATCTGGTGATGTAATGAGTATTTGTATTGCTCTAAGTTCGTGCACAACCCGTGTCGAGCGGCACGTGGCGGTAGCTGGTCGTCTGCAGCTCCTGAGCGCTCGCCGTCCGAGTATACAACATACATCTACGATTATGTGCAGGATTGTACATGTGCAACAACACTACAGCGCCAACAATATGCTACTTCCTCGATCGTCGCTTACTACGCAAATACACCAATATGTACACGTTGCGTCCAATCCTCTACAGCGAAGTAATATATTGAGCGCTGATCTAATATATTTGCTATGTGAGCACAAACAACGTTTTCACTGAAACAATTCGGTAAACATCGATAATATAATGTACACAGTATAGTTACGACGTTGAGTAGTTGTGTAGCATTGAGTGACGGTGCAAAATCGATCGACACTTGCAAATGTATAAGTAGACTGTCAAGTAGACAAGTAGAATGTAGATAATGTTGTGTTTTAACTCGCAACTTGCGCCTCGTGTGGTGGGCATGCGGCGCCCGGCCGCAGCGCGGGAGAGGATGGGCGAGATCGACCGGAGCATGGCACTTTCAATAGTAACACTCGGTGTCCATACAGGTATTGCAAAAGGTTTACAGGGTGTGTTTCAGCAACCGAAAACGCAAACGTGTCGCGAGTTTGTCACGGCACATACATGAAAAGTCGGAGATTTGGAACAAGAAGTTTCAATTGTACTATGCACTTGTGTGTGCCAATAGAGGAACCAGTCAAGCGTTCCAACAACTATGTAACGGTAATCACAGTTATTGTCGTGTAAAAAGAGAAAATTCAGTAAGGCCACTAAGCTCGCCACCACACATGAAGCAACACTCTGGCGGATGCAGCGATTATACTCGATTATATACTTTTAACACAGTTTTTAAGATATTATTAAAGTGCCATACTATTTGAGGAAGTATTAGTGGGAATCGAGGAGCGCAGGTGGTTACTGTTCATGTCATGCAACGGACGTAAGCTGAGACGAATGAACGATGCACGGTGGCCGTGGAACGAAACGGAACGACGCAGGTGACGAGTGGCGTGCCGAGGCGCGCTGCCGCGAGTCGATCAAGTTAGGCGAGCATGCCGCGCCGTGTCAGTGCAGTGTGGTTACTGTTACTGTTGCGATGCCGGTTACTGCAGTTAGTGTAGTTAATGGTGTAAGCTCGCTGTAGATGACGCGCCGCCTGCGCCGGCGAAGGCGGAGATCGATTTTGCACCGCGGCCGAGCCCGCCCCTCCAGTACCCCCCCCCCCCCTTCATCCCCGTACATCCCCGATACGTCTACGACACGCACACACCCGTTCTACACGTACAACACTAACGAACCGATACTCGACCGTTATTTACAATTCAACAACAAACAACCGAATACTTACAAAGCGTTATCAATGTATAAACACGAATTGTCACACGCGCACGTTTGTTACATATAATCGATGACTGTGGTATTCACAATGGTTATAAAGTATTGGTCAATACCTCATAATCTCTTTTCCTGACTTCATGTTCCAAATCCCACTTCTGGCCCTCACACACATACATGCGGTCATAATACTCCTGTATTATTCTCTTGAGAGTTGCTATAGAAAAAGGAAAGACAGATTATTGAGCCGGCAGAATGAGCATGGCATCGGTTATCGGGCATCGGGCACCGGGCGTCGATGTGAGAGACCCGCGAGTCGCGCACGTCGACCGAGCGACTGGTGGCGATGGTGCATGTGTGCGGTGAGCCGTACAACTATCATGTCATTTGTAACAACTAAATCAGAATCAAATCATAATGCATTCCCATTCCTAATATGCTGTTTACCTCCATTTTCCTAATTTCGATTGCTCGTTCTAGTTCATATTTATCCCCCTCAAGGTTGTATATTCTGTGCCAGTACATTTGACATATGGTCTGCAGTTCCGCTAAAGAAAAACATATACACATTTTAAGGCATGACAACATGATCGGCGCATCGGTGTCCGTCTCGCGGTTCAATCGCAGTAGGAACACTATGTGTGTATGTGTCGTGGTGTCGGACGCGACAGATGGGCTACTCTCACTGTGGTATCAAGCGGAAGCGAAGCTACATGATTATTCGGGTGGGTATCAAAATGGTCAATCGCTGCAACGTGTCTAAGTACATAAGTTGTTATTGACTCCACAACTCGATGAGAGAATATCTACAGTAGTAAACTATTGCAGCTCCCGAGTAGCTACAACGGGTCCTGGTTATTTTAGCGTTTATCTTTATTTGTTATCCACACGGTTAAGGTTGTAGGTATAATTTATTTTCAGCTCCGTTTTATATTGTGAATCTGCTGCGAAAACAAAACAATACTTTATACTAGTCACATTATCGACATGAACTACTCAAACGAAGAGCGTAATGATTGCGATGTGCCCAAACCAGGCCAGACCTCGAGCGCTTTGCGGGCAACCTCCACCTCGCGATCGTACTTCTCCTCTTCGAGCTTGGTGATACGCTGATGGTAGCCGGTAATGATGCTCGTGAGAGCGGCTACAACATCAACAAGGGTTACTCGCGCGTTCCGGACCGAAGCCGCATCGTATTGTCTACACGGAGAGACAGGTGATATGTCCACGCGTCATGGACGGACAGTAAGCCAAGGTGAGTCTCAGAAAGTCATTTTAGATATTAGAAAAGAGAAGGTAGTAAGTAGAGTATCGCAATAAGTTCAACGCCTCCGCATGGAGCTTAGAAGAGATAGAAACGCGTTAGAAAGACAAGAAACGGGCCGTGGAGAGCGTCTCCGCCGGCTGACACACCAACGTTTAGAGTTTTATTCTTTTGTTAAACCAGACGAAGTAGAGACAACACGGCACTTAGACATCACAAATTAAATACGTTAAATATGTATGTGAGTATATTTTGTAAGTTCGTCAATGAGTTGCTCGGTCGCAGCTCGTCTCACTACCTCCATATCTTTTCTTTTAACGATGTATTCCAGATCGAACTTTTCGTCTTCAAGGCTAGCGATGCGTTCGTGGTAGTCTTTGCAAACCCTCTTAATAGTATCTATAATGGGACACAATACATAATGTACAATGATAACCAATGAATCACTCGGACATAGACAATTGAACTGGCCGTGTGGTGAAGTGTATGACTGGCTTTATGTCCAGTGTTTAATATTACAGTTCGAACTACGACACCTCTGGTATTATACCACATATTTATAGAGTAAATTTACGATCGGCATCCAGCGTTTGAACTTCATATTTACCTTCGTTTGCGTCTTCGATGTTCTTGGCTTTACCACATCTCTCTTCGATGATACGCCTCCTCTCGGCGGCTTTGCGCTCCTGTTCCTTCTTCAACTCCTCAGCGGCTTTCTTACGCAGCAGCAACTGTATTAGAAGATGTCGAGATATATAGTCAGTCTTTATTATTTTTCTACCAACACTTTGATACTAACAATGCCCAATTAACTTAAAATTACTACAAGGCATAAGAAAGTAGTTGACGAAATACTAATGAAACTTATCTATACACAGAATTTAGTTATCTAATATTACATGCTAAATGTAGCTTGGTAGAAATGGTTACATACCCTGAGCTTCTTCTTTCTCTCGGGAGTCATGAAACCCTTCTTGGCCTTCTTAGCCTTGGAGGCTTCCTCCATGCGCTTGCGCACCTCAGCGCGCTTGCGGTCGATTTCGGCCTGTTTGGCCTTCTTCGCCTAGTAACACAGCACATAGTAATATTGCGTCTACAGAGCATTGATTAGTTTTTACTAAAGTGTGTTTAAAAAATAAATATTGTAATTATAGTGTAAGTATATTCTTATTTTGAATTTAAATTTAATGTGTGTTGAAACAAAAAGAAATGTTAACAAATTTTAAACGTGTAAAATATTTCATGTTGTATTGAAATGAAAAGTTACGTATGAATCAAAATACTTCTAACGTTCATTATTGTGACTTAATATTTCTAGTACTGTTATAATGTATAATGTGTATGTATGTAATTGTGTGACTTTGTATGATCCATCGGTGGTTCGCAGCTTTACTTTACCTCCTCGAGACGCTTTTTCTGAAAAAGAAAAAAACATGATTAGATATTTGATCGTTACTCTTATTTTCTGTTAGAATTATGGCATGTTTAACCCAGTGGCGGGACTTCCATAGAAGCCCAAAAGCGTTAAACGTTAATTGTGCAATGTCTAGTTTATATTTGCTTATTGTGAAATCATTATTTTACAAATTGCTTTTGTTAAATAAAGATTTAAAGCTTAAAAATTATTATTCGAAATTTTTAAACCCAAACTGGGCTTTTGGGCTTGTATGGAAGTACCGCCACTGGTTTAACCAACACAGATTTTTTTTTATTTTTTGACAAGTCAACCTTTTTTATGACCAGAAATAAGTTACAAAAATACAGTTACAAAATCTGTGTTGGCATTGGCAAAATTAATACTGTCAGAAATAATTTAGAGAATATTACAACATTTACAGCTATTTGCTTTTTGTGCAGACTGATTGTAGGCATATTATGCATGTATGTATGACATGATTAGACGCACTTGTATGAATAGAGACTAACTACAATGCGGGAATAAATTTCTTTAACATGAAAAGTATAATATTACAAATAGTAATTTTGAAGAATAAACGTAATGAAATATTATTCATAAAGCCTGAAATTTGCGTCTATTCACCCCATCTTAGGAAGTTACATAAGAATTATTCTGTGCTTGTGCATTTTGAGTGGTGCAATAGTGACTTAGGCGTTAGGCAAGTGTATTTTTATTATTCTTATCAGCATTTATTATTTAATAGCCCTTGATAATTAGTTATTAGAACATTGAGTTTATATTAAGTCAAATTATCATTTCATAGCCTTTTTTAATCTTTAAAATACATTTATGCCTATATGTTTATATCTATACTGTGATTAATATAGCGATTTACGTTGCGCAGTGCTTTAAAGCATTTATTTATTTTGACAATGTTTGTCAACTTACAAGACTATAACGTATAAAATATAGGGCTGGAACAGAAATAAAGTGTATACAATGTTTTTATGGGTTTGTGTATGTATGATTGTCGTGATTTGATACATATTTCATACATTAAATTATCAATTTTAAAGTGTCAGATTTTCAATAGAAACTTCTTTCTAAATTTAAAATATACAATCAAAGAAATATGTCAGATATAATACGCCAATTGTGTTGACTTAATCAATTTGAATTTAGAATTTTGGTTTTAATAAAAAAAATAGCTTTATGTACAGCCAAAAGTTATGCAAAACGCATACCTACATATCATTTGAAATAAACAGAATATAACTGAATTGTGTAACTTTATGCATGTGTATTCATTTTCCAACACGAATCAGTGAATGTGTTTCAAAATGTGCTATGATTTTAGTAAAATAAAATGTAATAAGTACCTTTGTCTCGAGGAGCAAAAGAAATCAATACTGTGATGCATCAGGAACAGGCGACGACAGCGGATGAAAGTTCGCAGATGACATTATTATCACAGGAGCCAGGTGAATACAATGAAACAGAAAATAATAAAACGAAACGTGTTAATTAATTATGAAATTTAAAAGTACACAATCGATTGTATAAATCTACTAATCATATACCTACATCACTAAGTTTGTGGCGATACAATTCCTTCTTTAATCTGTTTTGAATTATTGTTTATAAAATAGTAATATTATAATTTAATTCCCCATTATGCTTACCTTACTTCATCATCCGCCATTGTTGATGTGTTGGTCTACCGGTGTCCTGTGGAAAGATAACAAGTGATAAGCCATAAAAATATCGATTTATAATATTAACACAAGCAAATTCTTAACAATGGCCTAAAGTAAAACTACGTCTTATTCTGGCTTAAGATTTTTTAAATAAATACCTACAAACATACATTTGTGAGACGTTCCATTTTTAAACTATTGTTTTATTTTTCATAAGTGTGAACTGTGATAAATTGTGCCAGGATATAAGATATTACATAAAAATATTTAAAATAAATTCGATAAAGAAAATTAAAAAAAAACAATCCAGGTCTAATTATAAAAAGTGAAAATACGATATTAACATAAATAAAGCGTATTTGGCCATCGTTATGGGGCGAGTCCGTCATTTGAAACTTTTTGGACGGAAGCCAAGTTAAAGCCAAGGTGTGAATACTGACACTTGATACTCTAAAGTCAGTTACAGCCGCCGCAATCCTGATCCTAACAACGTTGTACCCGCAATTATTTTTTTAAATCTAGAACTAGATTATCAGGGTTGTCGCTCGTTTATTATTAGGTCGAGAGTAGCACCGTCACATAATAACCGGAACACTTTCCGCGTAATGGAGTTGCCAACCTAGCGAAAATTCCACAATTAGGTTCGGGCGTGTTCGTGGATGTTCGGCAAACTTCGGATGCGCGCGCGCCTGAAATAGGTTGGCGGTAGTGCCGTGCGTCCTAATTTGGTGGCGCGTGGTGCTTACTCGGGTTTCGAACACGACACAAGCCGCACCGTCTTTAATGTACCTTGAGTGTGTACTGACGTCATGTTTTATGATAAAATATTGCAATTACTGCAACTAACTACGAGTGAACGCGAGATGTTGAAATTGTGTTGATGATTTAAAATGTAATACATATACGCGCCATAGAATTATGGATGTGTTAGTGTATAATTATAATATTAATTGATAGTAGTTATTTACGTTGTAGTTAATTATGTTTTGGTTTTTGTAATGATTATTTTCAAATAATTAAAGTAACATGGAGCAAAAATTAAAATTTACAACATAAAAAATATTTGAGTGACTTTTTCATAACTTAATTTAATATTAAAATATAAAAAAAACTATATATCTTATCTATGACGTCATGGAATGAGTGAAATTGACCTGGCAACAGTACGAAAGTAAGGGCGGGCGTCACACGTCTTTTAACTCTACTAGTACGCGGCAAGTTTCACACACATGCCGAGGACGATGCATCACCGTGCTTCCCAGCGGCGACTTTGACGTATCACTTCACTGAACTATACAACGCACTCGATATTCTCAAATAATATTTAATATAATAATTTTTAGCGTCACTAAAACTCACCTACGACAAGAAAAAGAAGATGGCCCTATAGATGGTTCAGCCAACACGAGCCACAGCTGCTGACTGGTGCGAGGCGGGCGGCAAGGTGCGGCGGGCAATGCGTAGGCGCATGCACCCCCCGCGCACCGCGCATACCCCCCCGCACCGGCTACACCGCCCGCCTAAGCGAGCGCTCGCGAATCCCCCCGCCTGCGCACCGCTACCTCACCCTCCCGCAGACATTTTTAGAGCAGTGTCGTTTTGACACCAACACCGAAATAACAGCAGATGTATGCTCCTGTATGAAAGTTCTCAGATGCCACGTAAATTTTTGTGCCGGCGATAGGCGGGCCGCGCCTAGACAATTTTGTGTAATATATGAAACGCAGTGATATTAAACTTCATAAAACGAATTTAATTTAATATTTGTCTATTGTTTACGAAAAGGCGCTTCATATCGACATCAGATACATTCTAGCCGGCAATATAGTGAGCTTGGCTGAGTTTCTCCATCTAACCACTGCTCAATACACAATCTTAAGACTATGAACTTTTCTGCGTGTGTTCTTGGATCAATTCATGTTGCTCAAATCATGTTTAAGATATATAGTACCTCCCAATGCCGTTATAACCAACCACAATAATTTAATTGGAGATTACTGTAAAAAACATTTTTTTATGGGAAAGGAGTCAAACGAGTAAGTTACTCCTACTCCGCCCATGAACACCCACAATACCAGAGGAATCATCGGTGTGTTGGGAAGAGAAAACAAGAGAGTGTGGTTTATATGGTGATCAGTACCCAGGCTAATTTTTGAAGTATCGAAAAAGACCGTGATCAAAAACTTAGACAGGTAATAGTTACGATGATTACAAACATATTGACATAAAAAAAACCCCCGAAAAAACAAAAAAAATATTGACGTATTCCTAATCGCCACATACATTTAATACTTATGATTGTTACTTGACGTCTTACTAGCGGCCCGTGAATGTTAGCATTAGTTAGCATTTTCATTTTTTCTATGGGATTTGACCAATTATATACCAATGATATACGTAGAATCTAGGGTGAATATCACACTGCGGGCCCGCCTTTAGTTTTATTTTGCCACATTGCGGCCCTTACTTGCCAAAAGGTTGCCGACCACGGCCTTAGAGAACTACTTACAAGCGTGATAGCTTGTCTGATTTTCACCAAGTAGTATTGCATAGTACGGTCGTGCTACACAATAGAAATCCATATACTCGGATAGTAATGAAGTCATTTATTGGAATAGTTCGCGCCAAGATAGATACCACGAATAGTTCGGAGGGAGATTGTATGGAAATTGAGTATTTTAATATTAAGAGAAGTACTGCCATTAAGGTTTCATTCCTCAGTTGATTGATGCAGTTTGGAACACATGGTTTTGAGACAATTGCTCGTCGATTTTGACATTGTCCGATTCGAAAGATAATATTAAACCAACTTTAGTACTAGTTTTTAGTACCTTTAGCACCTAAGAAATTCCTAAGAACTTTTAGGTGTGCAGGTTTCTTTACGATATTTTCCTTCACCGCTAAAGTACGTAATTATTGCTTAAACCTCGAGGCCATCACTACTTGCCCCCTATTTATATGGTCTAAGAAAATGCTACCATTTCGGAGATTCAGACTTGAGGTCGTATATGTATGTATTATGAAACATTTTGTTAGATAACCAAAGCAGTTAAAGTATGAATCTGTAAAGTGAATCAAAGTATCGATTGTGATTGCAACCGTTTAAATAGCTAAGTAAGCAAACAATACGTCTTCAAGCGGAAACGGAGGCTACTAGTTCAATATATATTGGTTCTCTAAAGTAATAAATCACCATGCATAAGAACAACATTTCGCGGAAAACTAAACAGTTTGCAATTTAAACTTGAAGATATTTTTGCATGCAGATTTTTCTTATGCTAGAAGAAATCTGGGTAAATATTTATCACGCCTTTTCAACAATAAAAGGATTCAAAATTCACCGAAAGGTCAGGTAGAGGTGCATTTCTGCACTCACATTTCGCAAATTGTGTTGTCGTACCAAGTAATATGGGGCGAGCCTATTGCTGTTTTTAGAGCACAATTCCAGAGTCCGTGTTGCTAATTAGAATATCCAAATGGAAAAATCCAATAACATTTTGTCCGACACGGAACCACTAGATAGCCCGGCACATACTAATGCAGAAAGATAAGGAGGCAGTCATTAAGATCAAGAGACTGTTAATAAAAATCATTTTTTTAAGAATTTCTTCGTAATATAATACGTTTGATGGCGTAGATTGATCGATATACTCGTAGAACTACTGAACAGATTTTTCATATACATATATCGTACTAGCTTTTGCTCGCGACTCCGTCCGCGTAGACTACAGGGTTGGATTCAGAAAGAAAATAAGTTGTAGTCTATTTTATTCTACAGAGTCCCATTTATGTCCATACCAAAAATCGTTCACATCGGTCAAATGATTAAGGCGTGAAAGCGTAACAGTCATATAGTTATTTTCTCATTTATAACATATAAAACCAAGGAGTTTGAAAATTAATTTCTGAACGCACGCATAAATATTTGACAACTAACAAATATGTCTCTCCCTTTTCATTACTGATTATTCTACATTTTAAAATGTAAAATGCGCAATTGTTCGAATATTGTGGATATATGTTGTCGATTCAAAACCTTTATTTAAATACGTTAATTAATATGAGGGGACCATTAACCGTATTGGCGGGATAAACATAAAATGTTTGACGTACGTGACGCGTACGCCAAAATAGCCCGCAGATAGCAGATTTTTCCCGACTTACTTGACAATTATCGTTATATTTTGGACAATTCACACACTATCTTTAAAAAGTATAGCCTATGTGTTATTCTGATGTATAAGCTATATTATTGTAAACTTTCATTACAATCCATTCGGTAGTTTTTGCGTGAAAGAGCAACAAATATCCAGACATCCAGACATCCATACATTATTACAAACTTTCGCGTTTATAATATTAGTAAGATGTATGTTATGGCCTTGAGGCAAATAATATTGGATATACAATCTTAATATTTTTTTTTATTTGTTATCAGAAAATTACCGGCTTCAACTATTTTTAAAACAAAAATAAATAAATGAGCTATATTTTAATAACGATATTAAATCCAAAACTCTAGAATCATATTTTATTTGACAGTTCAACGCTAGATTTACGTCTGCTGGTGTGCATGGCGCAATGTAATATCCACTGTTGAAATTACAAGCGATGACGCGTGCCCCTGACCGGCTCCAGTTATTTCTCTACATGTTTACTTGTTGTATGTATGTATGTAGTTGTGAGTATTCACAGTGAATTATCATTTACTTTAACGGCGAAGGAAAACATCGAGAGGAAACCTGCACACCTAAATATTATAAATAAATTTTTAATAATTATAAATGAGTGAATTTAAATTATAAATAATTGAAATTTCTTAGGTGTAGCCTTTTAACCCGCACTAGGCCAGAGAGACTAAGGCCTTAACTCTCTCAGTTGCAGAGGAGGTCCGTGCCCAGCAGTAGGACGTATATGGGCTGGTGACTGTAAGACTCCATTACAACTGGTCGTATTAAATGAAACTCCGTCTCGTCCTTATCCAACGTCTTTACTGTTCCTCGTCCCAATGGCCAATTACCCCACATTTTCTCGACTTTTTATTGATTCTCAACCACCCCACTATTCTGATGACAGTGTTGCCATAATAATTACATTTAAAAACTAACTAAAATATTGTTTTCTTTTTATTTCTAATTCTAAGAAATATGTATATTTTTGTAAACCTTACACTCGACCATCCTGACGACGTGTATGTCCTCATACACGCATCAAGTGATAACCTTACACGATGTATATGAATCTTGAACTAGGAATCGCTGCTTCTTCAATCGTTTTACAATTATTTATGTGGTTGTCAATAAAAAATTATCTATTTTACTAGATATTTTTATCTTTATTTTGTTTTTAAGCATCTATATAACGCGGGTATTACTAATATTTGATTAATATGTTAATAGTTTGTAGCCATAATATTTAAAATTTTATATGTACATTCTGTAATCTTTTGTATGCTGTATTAGGTAGCAACCTAATTTACACTTCGGCTCGGCTTCGGCTTATTCAAATGATTAGGGTAAAATATACTGTGAACGAGCAAAAACATTGGATTTCTATGAGAATTTTAACTGTTTTATCAGATATTTTGACTTTCTGAAGTCTACACAAGTAAAGCCACGAGTTGTGTATAAGTTTATAAACGAAGCCAAACCATCGGGGACTCAATATTGACCTATATATAAGGTACTCATCATCTCGCGTTACACGATCATTAAAATTGACCTGAAACGGAGACCAAAATAGCGCCACTGGAACAAAGAACTGGCTCGTTACTGCAGTATTCACTGAACAAACTATTTTGACTTTATGATACCCCTTCTATCTTCAAAACCAAGATATTAGTTTGACCATAGATTCTTTTGTAGTAGGTGCTAAAACCGAAAACCAGATATATGTTATTGAGAAATCAATTGTAATTTTTAATGCCACAAGCGTTATACCTTCCCGTCCTCTATATATCTTAATATATAAAAGTCTCGTGTCACAGTTTTAGTTACTATACTCCTCCAAAACGGCTCGACCGATTTTGATGAAAATTAATATGTATATTCAGTAGGTCGGAGAATAGCTGGTTATTTATTTTTTATACCCCTAAGTGATAAGGGTGGTCCACCCCATTTTTTTTTATTGTTTGGACAAATTTTTATTTTTTTATGATGTGGCATAATAACATGCGTACAACCCTAAATTTTCACCTTTCTACCTCTATTTTTAATAGCGATATTAGTAATTCAATAATGAGCAACATCGGTCGATAGCTGTTATAGGGTTGAATAGACTATTTATAGAGAAAGGCTGTACATAATCACGTTAAGACCAAAGGAGCGGAGCAGCAATGAAAATGTGTCCAAAAATATACCTGATCAAGTCTAAAGTTTCACATACGCTAGCAACAGCTTGTAGATTCATAAAGCACTTAATATAATAGTCCAATTCAACTAATGAAAAAAATAAAAAATCATGTCAGGAGGCCAAAACCTGAAGATATCCAAGATTCCCAACGTTTGCGTAAATTGCCCGTCTAACAATAGATCGTCGTCGCGTTATCTATATTCGAAACTAGTTCTGTCAGTTGGTCCGGTGCAGCGTTGTGTTGTTCGTATCACAAAAGATCTTGGACACTACCTGACAACAATGGTCTAACTGTGTGCCGATCAATACTTCTGTTCACTATTGAAAGATGCTAAAACGTCACCAAATTCTAAAATAAGCTAATGCGATAGCATTTAATTTTAGAATGCATTATGGGTAAATAGTTGGGATTTTTATAATTCATCATCATAAGACTTACGTAAATGATGACATAAACTGCAAAGGGACTAACAAAATTTCTGATAAAAAAACTTAATGTTTCCAAAATCAATACGATTTTCGAGAACATACCACACAGACGAAAAGTAATCTACAAAGGTACTATCGTACATACGTAGGTACGATACCGCCTACGCATAACCATTTTGTGGAACGAACTTTATTCTAGCGAAACGTGGGTGTTCGTGATAACTTAATGGATAAATGCTGTCCTCTCTAAATTTTAAAAATATTAGGGATGATTTTAGTCGGCTTTACCAGTCGACACTCTATTTAGATCAAATTACGTTTACTGTTATATTATATAAGCTGTCAGTGTGTTTATTTCGCAAGAAAATGATAATCTTATCAGCTACATATACAGCTCGCATCATTCTCTAGCCCTATTCCCAATTCTTAGATACATGTATCTACATGTACGCTCATCTGAGCGTTGGATGAAGTATGAGGGAAGGTGTGAAAGGGTGAATGAAGCTATGACGGATGTTAGGCATGTTTGGAAGGAGAAAACATACTGCGCCGACTCCAAATAGAATTGGGAATAGGGGTATAAAAAAGCTGTACATGTACAGCTCTAATTACACTTATTAAATGCACGTCATAAATATATTTCATTGCTCACTGGTATACACTCAGTTATTTCAGCATTTGATTTATGTGAGGGTACATCGGTTTGGCGACAAACCGCACTAGCAATAAAAGTGAAACATAACATGTTTGCTGCGTATAATTTATATCAACATTGTCTGAAATGTTAAATTAAAGGGAAAGTATGTGAGTATATGAGGACAATTCCGTGGTGCAGTTCGCTAGTAACCAGCTTGAGTAACGAGTAGTCGTGGGTGCGATTCCCGCACCGAGACAAATGTTTACGTCATCCAAAAATATTTGTTTCGTGTCAGAATGTTTGGGAGACGGAAAAGTTTCTCGTAGTTTTTGATACCCATGATACAAGATTTTTATCTTAGTGTGGGATCAAAGCTATGTATGCGACTGTTGGATGTAATTATATTTATATGTAGTAATTATTATTTATTATATTACTCTTTTATAGCATTTTTACTTGAAACCGACACAGTGACCGGGCTTGGTTCTAGTAGATATTACAATGAAGACTTCCATGAGGCAGTAGATTGACATCCACAAAGAAATATCTCGATTATTTTTGTAATTTATGAAACTAACAACACACACCTTTAATCATAATAATGGAGTCGAGACTGTGTGTGCAACTCTTGGGTCAATCACCAAATACAAAATAGTAAGACTAAAAAATGTACTAGTCTAGAAATCTATGCACCAATTCCCAATAAGCTGCGTGTATGCTCTAAATTCCTCCTCATCATGTAAATGGAGGTGTAAGGTAACGAGGGCACGCCAGACCGTCCATCTAAAGGCCGCTTTGATGAGCTCGTCTAGATTTCTGTGAAACCAATCAGCTCTAACAGTCGCTTTGTTCTAAGAGAACGCAGTAAGTAGTTAAACGAGAACTGATAAAGTATAGGTATGCTATAGGTATTGAATTACAAATGTGTAGGTACTACAACTCATTTTGATTAATATATTAAGACCAAGAAGTCGTGATGGCCTCGAGGTTTAGGCGCGCGGTCGAGAATCTCGACGGTCGCGGGTTCAAACCCCAGGCACACATCTCTTTCGAAGTTATGTGTGTATTCATAATGAATTATCACTTACTTTAACGGTGAAGGAAAACATCGTGATGAAACCTGCACACCTAGGAGTTCTAAGGAATTTATTAGGTGTGTAGTTCACCAACCCACATTAGGCCAGCGTGGTGGACTAGGGCCTTAACCCTTCTCAGTTGCAGAGGAGGCCCGTGCTCAGCGGTGGGACGTATATGGGCTGATGATGATATTAAGACTAAAACGTTGAGCCAATATATTAGAATTATAGTTTGGGGATGATTTTTAGTTTAAGTTTAGAACTTTGCTAATTCTTAAATTAATTCAAGTGTATTCTACTCCATATGTAATTAAATATTTGTATATAAGAAGGACGAATTCGGATAAAATAAATTGTGACAAAACCAATAGAACAAAAACACATCCGATCTTATGAAACAAATAAATCAAACTTCAATGTAGGTATTATTCAACACTGTGTTATATTTTACACAAACATAGCACTGCATACAATCTTTAACATATACCTACATATGTAAATATTCGCGAATCGCAGACAAATTTCAAGGTAGATTTCGCTCCATATTTCCACGTTTAAATTCAGCTGACACAAATATTACCAATATGAATGTGCCATGTATTCCGGAACAGTGAATACCGCCACAGAGCTGCAAAAATATGTCCTACAAAAACTTTTTCAATTGGAAATTTTTGCTTTGATGTTTGAAAAGCACATGGGAATATGCGGGCCTCCAACATATATATGTCCGGGTGTTTGAATAATTAAATTGTGGCAAACGACAGTGTAACGAATCAAATCTGTCAACACATCAGTAACAGGACTGTTAACATCAAATGCATGATAGAATCTCGTTGACAGCCCCGTGACGCAGTTGGCTAGATACCAGCTTGCGAAACGAGAGGCCGCGGGTTTGATCCCTGCACCGAGACAAATGTTTGTGTGATCCACAAGTATTTGTTTCGGGTCTGGGTGTTTGTGAGACCGAAAAGTCTCTCGTAGTTTCTGATACCCACGACACAAGACTTGTATCTTAGTGTGGGGTCAGAACTATGTATGTGACTGTTGGGTGTATTTATGTATATTTATATATTAGATAGATTGTTGCAAATGGTGCTGTATTAATACACATGAAGCTAATGTGAAGTAAAACTTTTTTAAACACAACGAGTAAGTGCAGTGTTCTCCATGCTGTCCTATTCTGGACCGGACATAGACTAGCTGACCCTGGATTGCTACATACTTATGCAGGTCTCTGGGGCGAATTTTACACCTTAAATATGAATCACATCATATCCACTCCTGTAATATGAGTAAAATACGTATTGCCCTATTTTTATAAAAAAATATCATCATTAGGCCATAATACGTCTCACTGCTGGGCACGGGCATCCTCTACAACTAAGAGGGCCTTATTCCACCTCCACGTTCTCCTCCCTCCACGTCCTAGTGCAGGTTATAAAAAAATATAAAAATAATAAATTTTAATAATTTTAAAACAATAATGAATTATTGCTTCGAGACAAAGAATTAAATCCAAATGAAGACGTTAGAATCCTTCACTGAAAGGGTCCTCTACGAATATTGAAGATAGCTAAATTCTATTCTACTCGGAGCACATATTGCGTAATTAAGACGAGGGTGAATCTGAAATCCCTTACATTCAAAACACAGGGAATATTCATGCTCAAGACATTGAGGATGCTCGTCATAGAATAGACACAGAATAACAGATGCGACATTAAGAAGGCATTTTCGTGTTGACTGGTATGGTCGCATTTGTTTTTCGGCAGTGTGTGTACATAATGTATGTGTCCATATCCATTTGCTTGAACTTCTGGTCATATTTGAAAAATACTAATTTAAACATTAAATTTAGCTCATTTATCGAGGAAGGCGATAAGGTCATCTCGCTACGACCAATAGGAGCGTAGCAGCAACGGAAAATGTGTCGAAAACGGAGAAAGAATATTCTTTTAGAAATCTAATGTTTCGCATACGAAGTTTCGTGTAACAACAACTTTATTATAAACAATTATTATTTACTGGTGGGGCTACATTAATTTGCTAGCAATATAATCATATTATTCCATTTAATAACTAACCGGCGATCACAGACCAAAAAGTCATTTTGGCAAGCTTGTATAAATACGAAAAAAGTATACGAGGAAAAAGGTTTTTTTTTTGTCATCTCCTGGGGTCAGACGTAAATCTTAACCACCAAGAGTTATCGTATAAATAATCTTTAAAATAAATGAATTTCACATAATAACACTTAGTTTGTCCTTGAAAGGGTAGACAAAAATTTATTTCTACACCCAGGATTCGCTAGCTACCTTAAAAACTACATGAGGAGAGCGTTTTACAGTTTACCCGGCGTTTTTACACTCCTTACTGATGCTGGGAATTTTATAAACTAAAAGCCTAATTAATATAACATCTAATCCGGGAATCGAACTTAGACGCAATAACTATGCTACGTTCGAACGCAGCAGTCGACTGTAATTTTAAATTCTAATTGTAATCATTTAGATGGAACTTAAGGTTTTCGCTCGGTCATTACTCCCAAAGAGAGCTATATTACAATGTAATGAAAAATTAGTCTTAGTTATAGTCTTTGCGACTTTGTAAAACATCTTCTTTAATGTTGTCCTTGAAATTACCACTGTTTAACGTCATTAAATCGTTTATGAACTCGACCTTGCATTAAAGTTAACGTTTTAACTTATTTAATGAACCCATCGTTGCCTTAAAAAGTGTTACAATATCATATTTTCTGATACAATTTAAAATGAAACGAATAAAAGCGCCAGCAACTTATCTAAACACTGTCTATATATACCTATGAGGTACAACACATAGTATATGATCCAAGCTTTTAAAGTGAATATGATTTCCATTCACATTTCACTCTAACCGATTTGCATCGTTTGGCATTCTGCGTATCGCTAGAGACTAGAATTTCTTGACTACTTTAGTGTTGATCATCATCATCATCAGCCCAAGGAAGTCCACTGCTGAATATAGCCTCCCCCGTTGACTTCCATAGTGACCTGTTGGAGGCAGCCTGCATCCAGTGACGACCCGCGACCTTCACCAGGTCGTCAGACCACCTTGTGGGTGTACGTCCTACGCTGCGGTATCCGGTACGTGGCCTCCACTCGAGAACCCTTTGGCCCCATCGGCCATCGGTTCTCCGCGCTATGTGCCCGGCCCAATGCCACTTCAACTTGCTAATCCGCTGGGCTATGTCGGTTACTTTATTTCTCCTACGGATCTCCTCATTTCTGATTCGATCTCATATTTAGTGTTCACATCCATGAAAATGGTACACTCGAATGACGACTATACATATATTATTGTACGTTTTTATTTAATCATTTATAAATACTTTTAGCGTCAAATATTAATAAATAAAATTACTACTAAATCAAGGCAAAAAATGACTTCTTTCCTATACTCTTCCATAGATCTTGTTGAATGCAATCTTATATTATTCATTGAAAGTCATTTATCCAGTATTGGACTACGTGTGTTATTAAAGATGTATGTACATACATATACATACATGTATATATGTGTGTATGTGTTACATTCTTTATCAAAATATTATACGAGCATTCGAAAACATCTTTACACAGGGTAAGTACGAACTCAAACTAAATAAAGTTTAGCCGCAAAAAATCACAAATAAAATGCGAAAAGTTCCTTGCTTTATTATGAATATGAAAGTGCTTTGTGGTTTACTATGGTGGAATTAAAATTTGGAGGGTTTTGTGCTCGTTAATGCCCGGTCTTAGGTCTGTAATGACGTGAAAGCTGCTTTAAACGCAAATTCTATGAAGTAATTCCAGGTATAAAGATAGGGTTAAGTATTGGGGTTAGAATTTGAAAATATATGTATATTTGTATGGTTTTTTTGAAGACAACTGCCACAACTACAACTTTTCATTCCAGTACCGTAGATTGTCTGGGATCTCTATAATCGCAGCTAGCGATAAGACCGCCTATGTAGCTTTATTTCTCAAACTTGTATATCATTTATGTTGTATTTACGTGTATAGTGTACAAAAAAGTATATTAAATAAATAAATAAAAATAAAATTCTTAGTAGCAGCACGAAGTTTGGAAACTGCTGTGAAAATATCAATGTGCTCGCCCTCTAAATCGGAATGAAAAAAAATGAAGTTGGAACATTTATTATAGAAATAATCCACTGAATAACCTTTCAGGGCTATAGCCGTGTTTGTCCTTTTGTAAATCCATTTTCTAATTTTCCTTTTATAATAAAATATTTGCTCGCAATTGAACCCGAGGCCTCTTTTTCTTTATACATACTCGTATAGCATTTCAATTAACATTTCATTGGAGCGTGCGTAAATTTGCAATTTTAATGACCGCCAACCGTACGAGATTCGAGATGAGACTTAGCCTCGGATTACGCTTTCAATATGAAAGTCTCTCTATCCTTCTGTCATGACGTGTACAGTCCGCCCGATATACTCTGGTGCGATATTAAAATGGAAATTGAACATGGAAAAGTAATTTGTATATGCGATTTTGATTTCGCTTGGATTCCAGTATAAATTCCTTGATTACCTTGTTCATCTAGTGGTATAAGTGTGCGGCGTGTGACCCAGAGGTTCCTGGGTCTATGATTCAATGATTTGGGGGTTGTGATCCACAAATATTTGTTTCGGGTCTGGGTGTTTGTGACACCAAAACGTCTCTCGTAGTTTCTGATTCCCACGACACAGGGTTTGTATCCTAGTGTGGGGTCAGAATTATGTATGTGACTACTTTTTTAAAGACATAAATGAGGGTGTTTTGAAATTAAATTAATATTAAAAAAATTGCGGACAAAAGAAATGTACATGAAATTAGGGAACGTCCTACTATAACGGAGCTTTAAATTATTTTCCCTTCCATGTTGAATTAAATTATGGTGTACATATGTATGTTAAGTTAGCAGTACACTTGCACAAATAATGTTTAATAATTCATATTTATGGCGTATCAGACAATATATTTCATGGAAACTTCTGCTCTACAATATATTACGATAACTCAATTAAAAACTGGTTCCGTCTGATTAAATTTTGAAGTACTACTGAATGTTGTTGTTTAAATGATGTAATATTAGCCATTAATAATTTCATAAATATATGATAAATAGTCAAATGAATCTTTAGATGTTTGTTTTTAAATCACATAGAGGGCTTAGAGCTTAAGGCGGAGACCCGTCATAGTCACAAAGTACTTACAGGCCGCTTCTTGAAGGTCACTCTGGAACTCTTTTGAAAAGATGTATGTCCAGCTTAGAACCTGACCTATATCTACGTCTCATCACGTTTGACAAAAGGAAATCCGTCGCTGTTCCGACTGTACATTTTCATTTTTAAATTAAGTATCTAATATTCTATATGTCTGTTCGGTATTTTTATATTTATTTATTAATTCAAGTAAAAACCTATTATCAACCACGTTAGTTATATGACTTGAAAACACATTAAAATTGTATCAAGGACGCATGTTTACGGCAGTTATTTTCGGCAGGTATTTTTGTGCGGCACATTACGTTGTCAGTCTATTTAAAATCCAAAAGATTTGCTAAAGCGTGTCGTTACATCGCCTCGGTTCATTTGTTTCTTGTAAGAGATTAGTATCGAGACCATTGTCTTGTTGGTAGATTCACTTTGCCACCGTGTAGTACATCCTTTTTTGTTCACTTTCTTTATCTGTAATCGGATATAATTACGTAATTTATCACTTTCTCACAGCCGCGTGGCGCAGTTGGCTAGCCACCAGCTTGCGAAACGAGAGCCCGCGGGTTCGATCCCCGTGCTGAGACAAATGTTTGTGTGATCCACAAATATTTGTTTCGGGTCCGGGTGTTTGTGAGACCTAAAAGTCTCTCGTAGTTTCTGATACCCACGACACATGACTAGTATCTTAATGTGGGGTCAGAACTATGTATGAGACTGTTGGGTGTTTTATTATTTATTTATTATTTCATTATTTGGTAAAGTTTATTAACCCAACATCCAATATATAAACGGAATAGACTCTCTCAATGATTTTTATAATATTATACCAGACTTTAATGGTACAGCAACTTCGAGCGTATCCCGATAAAATTACAATATTCTTATATACAATAATCGCTTTTTCATAAAATTTTGAATTCAGGCAACCAGTCCTAAAAGGCAATAGAAATTGAAACTGGCAGTCTCTAGTATAGCATAAAAATAAAACTATTGGTATTATATTGTTTATTTTGCAATAAAAAGAATGTAGTTCTTATAGTGTGCAACTACCATTGACATTAATTAGTTTAGATCATTTTATCATCTCCGTTCCGACAAAACTTTTTTTTAAAAACTTTATCAATTAAAAATATGTAATAAAAACCTGACTCAGCATTAAATTAAATTTGTAAAACTAATGAATTCTACTACCATATTTCATTTTCCTCTCATGTATTTTAATTCGTGCAAATCAGAGAATTAATTACTTTAATTTACCATATTTCTGTTATTTGAGCCGTGTTTTTCTTTTCTTATTGAGCTCGCTATTGAATTGTAAATTTTAAGAAACTTGCAAGCCTCATTTTGAAAGATATAAAGTCAAAAGTCAGCATGTCAACAGGAAAGCAATGGATTCAACCCCCGCACATCCAAAAATATGCAGTGCCAGTAACAGTATTGTTCTTTTACTTCGTGCGGACAATGGTATATTTTATAATTAATCTTACGCTTTTCATAAGGCCACGAGCATTTCCTTTGATAGAGAGAACTTAATCCTTATTCCACCACGCCGGCCTATTGCAGGTGGATGTTTGATAGACTTCACAAAAATAATTAATTCTTTGTTTAGAACTGGGAGGCTCGGAGATTTCATGACATTTAAAAGCATTTTATTTATTTATTTATTTAGCATCACAATTCTTTAAAAATACACACTGAATGCGAAAAATCAGAGACTTGGACCATAGACCGCCGAGATGGTGTTTCGACTCGCCGCAAGACCAAACTTTTAGGCCCGCATGGTTGTAATAATTTTATATATTTCGCTATAAAAATGCACGCTATACCCCTTTAAGGCATCCAAAGTCACGATGATGCATTAATAATAGCTTAACAATATATGAAAGAGGAAGCGTAAATCAATATTTTCCATAAATTCCAGTGACTTGCCGATTTTTTCAATGTTGTTTTTATTCAATCAGCCCGCATTGTTTCCGATGGATCCGTGGATACAATATCGTTGTGTGCTCAAGGGAAATGTATCTCTGCACAGCCCATTATTGACTTCAAATAACCTTCAGCAAAACGATTCCTTCCATTTCCTTTATAAAAAAATCAATGACGGTTTGATGTTTATTTTATCCTTTCCATTTATGTTTCGAATTGGCTGCTTGTACAATAAGTTTAGATAGACTCTTGAAAGGATACGTATGTTTTGCATCTCTTAATAATGATCAAAAATATATTTAATATCCGTAATGTTTTTGCTCTGGATCTAACAGGAAATATAAAGCTATATAAAGAAATTAGAGGTCGCTAACCACGAATAGTAACTAGTACTCTAGGTACAACAGTCACCCAAAACATATTCTTAGCACAAACAAGGTATTACCAAGCATCAAACTATTCACAAAGTATTTACAGAACATTTTAGCTACATCTCACGTGAAACAGCACCTAAAAACACGAAATTAAAGCAAAGAAACGTCAGCACGAACACGCGAACGTAAACTTCTCCGAAGTTGCTCATAGAGTTTCAAATAAAACTGAAGCGAGCGCTTTCAGACAAGCGAACTGAACGTGGCTGTCAGCTGGAACACGCGGGGAAATACCTCACAACGTAACGAGGGGTAAATATTTAATTTCCATAAGTTTATACGCCCATTGAGGCATATGTTAAAATTGTTATACGACCTCCGCTAGAAGCAGTTTCAAAGAAATATTGGAGTTTGCATTTTAATATGCTTATAAAATGCTTAGGGTTGTGTAGATAGCAAGCAGACAAGAAGGTTCTCGATGCAAGGCCAGGTAATGGCAACGCAACGTCTGACATATGTCTAGTCGAATCGTCGCGAGAATTTAATAAGGTATAGGAGTCACTAATGTTAATTTTAACATTTAAAAATTGAGGTCTACACATACATATCTCGTACATATTGCCTGCTAGCTCAGAAGATTAGGAGTGATATTTTTAGACAACACGTCAACACTGATGATCATGATGTAGCTGTTAATAAACAAAACAAAATAAAGATAACTATTGCCAGATATTAACTTTACAGCAAATTTACAGCTGAGGCTATTAAGAAAAATCATGATATTACTGCTATGAATTATTAGCGTGAATTTTCACCCTACTGTAATACCCGATTTAATTTATAAGCTTTTTGCTCTTCGTATGCAAATAAATGAATAATATAATGCTTCTGAAACAAGATTTCTGTAAGAGAATTTTCCTGCTCATATCACCATGTTTCATCAGTACATAGAGTAGGGTATTCATACGCAATTCCCGCCCATTATCATCGTCTGCCCGGTGCTGTGTTTCCGGCAACACAGGCTCCTCTTAAATTCCTTCCTGTCAGCCGCCTGTCTCCGCCATTATATTCCCACATAGCCATCAAGATTTTTTAAATCCTTCATCTACATTATTTAGTATCTTATTTTCAGTCAAAAACAGTCCTAAGGTAAAAATCCTTGTTTCTACGAAATGCAAGTTTGTTTTGTGTTGCTACTGAGAATTTCTTAAATATCTATTAAACCATTAAGGGCATTGTATCCTGGTTCTCGCGAACAGGCCGCATACCTAAACCTCGCGAAATAAGAAGTTGAAAACGAAATTATGAAAAATATTTGTTATTGCTAAACTAAGTAATTAACGGAAGTAGTGATGGCCTCAAATTTTACGTGCGCGGCCGAGAATTTTACATACACAAACAAAGTAATATGTGTATTCACAATGAATTATAACGAATGTACTTTAACGGTGAAGGAAAACATCATGAGACAACCTGTACACACACAGGAATTTCTATGGTGTGTACCTAGTCCGTCAACCCGCACTAGGCCAGCGTGGTTGAATAAGGCTTAAACCGACTCAGTTATAGAAGAGGCCCGTACCCAGCAGCAGACCTATATGATGATGAGATCTAACTAACATTATCTAAACAATTCAAATACGTATTTGAATGTAACAATTGCAACACTAATTTATCGCACTGTATATGTACATTATCGCCATTGTTGTGGACATGTAAATCCTTTACAGAACAATAGCTTTGATTAATAGTTACAGTATAACTGTCTCTAGGCTAACTTGTGTTCGCTGCATTACTGATAATATAGAGGAAAATTGTAGATACGAAATTAGCTAAAATTCACAATCTTCTCATCTTCTTTCTTCTTCACGTAATCCTTCCTACTTATTTAACTTTGACATACTGTTTACTATTTTTTATTATTATTTTTTATAAGTGGGAACTACTTTTAGTATTTTTTTGTAGAAAAAGAATATGACAATTGTTATTGATAAAGAAAAACATTCAATACTTACTAGGTTTTCTTATAACTTAAATTGTCTGAATGTCTTACGAGCCGGTTAAGAAGATCTATCGAGAGGAAAAATTCCAGGCATATACTTAGAAAATGTAATAAAACGGAAGATTAAAACGTCTCGGTATGTGAAGCTATTCCGTAATTTCGTTTTCAAGCGCTCCGAGCAAGATTAAAATTTTGTATCTAAAAACTTGTTTAAAACTCTTTACTGCAGTTATAAAACGCTGCGTTCAAAGGAGGTGCTTATACAGCCAAAGTATTTATTATCGAAACGGCTGTGAGAAATAAATCTTTTATAAATCAACATTATGCGATCATATCCCAGTGAACACATGACCTTAAAATGATGTCATACGTAGATCATACAGAAATCATCAAATTTTATGACGTAGTGACGTAAACATGACGTAATGGTGACTTTATTTATGACCTCAATATGAAGTCATATTGGATTACATCATTATGACATGGTACTGACATTAAATTTGACTTTAATATGACGTCATCTTCATGAATCCAATGCTACGTACATGATACGTCATATACCGTCATTCGGGTGACGTCATGTCGAAGTCATGTTCTGACGTAAAAGTTACATAAGAATTTCATCATATTCTTACATAAAATATGAATCAATATTTTGATATAAAATTTACGTAAAAATTCCATCACATTCCCGACTAGAAAAAACATAAGGCGCAACCAGATCATGTATCTGGACCCGATCAGGATAGAATGAGGCATGCCAGATCCGGCAAGCCCTATCAGGACCAGATCTGGTCCAGATATTAAGGATAGCCTGATGTTAAATATAATCAAGTATGGTAAGGCATACTGGATCAGGACCAGGTCTGGTCCAGATAAGGATAGCCTGATGTTAAATGTAATCAAGTATGGTAAGGCATACTGGATCAGGGCCAGGTCTGGTCCAGATAAGGATAGCCTGATGTAAAAAAAAATCAAGTATGGTAAGGCATACTGGATCAGGACCAGGTCTGGTCCAGAAATGTAATTTAATATACAAATGTAGGCTTATCAAAAAAAATAATAAACTAAAGAGTTATTAAAATATTTTGTGTAGGTATAATACCTATAACAAAAATATGTGTATCAAACATAAATAAATATCCTGATATCTAAGTGTGTTGTGCATTAAATATAAAATTACATTGAATTGTATTCAATAAATAAAAAATTACAAAAATATTAATATAAACATGAAGGGTAACACTCGTTGAGAAACAAGTACGTCTTCAACTTTTATATTTCTAACAACTTTTATATTTTAAAATATCAATCCGTCTTGCAAGTTGCAACTGACAATTCCAACGACTGAGCTCGAACTGCTCAGCGACACCATTTTTATATTTATACACATCAATTGACGGTCTTATTTATAAATATTTTTATAAAGTCCAATAATTAATTTATATTAATCAAGATTATATTCTCATTAAAGTTATTGACAATTTTAATTATACTTATAAGTAATAAAATCATCAATATGCAATTTTACTATTACTACAATAATTTAGTAAAAGGTCTGTACGCATAAGCTTTTAATAATGTAAATATATAATATTGTAAGGTATTATAATGAAATACATTTATAATTACTAAATATTACTATTTAGGCTAACAAACACAACATTAGCAACGCATGGGGTGTATAATATAAATTTAGTGATAGCGCGTGACGTCATGAAGCAACATGTCGGAACTTGTTCACAGTGTAGTTGAAGTGTTTATCATTTAAAGACTTTTGTGTCATAAAAAAGCATTATTGAATGTATCACTAATTATACTTTTTATATTATTTAAAATTGTATATCGATTAGTATATTAATGTAAAATATAATGTAGGTGAAGATTAAATAAGTTCAATACAAAAACCTAATCACCTTAACAGTACATAGTTAAGAATAATTAATATATTGTATGTTAAACAAAAAAAAGTGTATCAAGTACTATAAACCTATATCTAGACATTTACTCAGTGTGTATGTGTAAAAAATACGAACTTGTGGACTAAACTAACTAAATACAAATTTATGTGTTGTGTGTAAAGCTTCGTTTTTAAGTTTAATTACGTAAAACATTCAAGGTTAGTAAAAAATCATTGAAAAAATACATTACAATTCTTTGCTATTTTTAAAATAATTTTATATTTCAATAATCCGTTTTTTTTTCAGATGACTTATACTTATGCATTAGTTTTATTTGTAAAAGATTCATCCAATAAAGAAATTGATATACTATCAAGTTCTTGGTTAGATCATTACAAAGAATATGGTGGTGGTAAATATATGCCTGAATCATTGTTAAAAAGTGCTAAGTATTGTAAATTATTACAAACAATGGTGAAATATTGTGATGAGCCTGATCCGACATGGCCAACGTTTCATGTTCAAATATGTGGCACAGCAGGTAATTTATTGTTATTTGAATTATAGATTTGTGAGAATTGATATCTTATTGTCAGAATAATAAGAAAGTAATGCATAATTACAATTAATGTTATCAGAAACAATGGAAGAGGCAGAGGAAAAAATAATAAGATTGGACAAAGAACCCTATGCTTTCTCTACTGATAATGAGCAGTCTAAAGCAAAAGCAGCTGCTGTAGAAAAAACTTCCAAATTAAAAGCATTATCAAAGGATTGATTAAAAATATATAATATATTTAGCCAAACAGCGGTAGAGTTGACTGACAAACCCGCTGAAATTGCAGGTAATATTTATTGTTTAAAATGTAAATATTGTTGAATAATTAATAATAATTTTTTTACTAATAACTATAACTTAAAATAAAAATCAACTCAAATTTGAGGGACATAAATATGTGTATAGAAATAGCACATAAAGATGTACATTAACAACAATTATGAAGATATAAGATACATTAATTAAGATAATTAAAATACATTAATGCTATAAAGCAAGAAAGATAAAAAAAATAAAATTAAAATACATAATATGAAAGATCTAATATAATATGTAGTTGCTCTATCTGACAATGTTGAAATTTATACTTTTCTCTTTATGGGAAAAATACTACATAATATGCAATGAAATAATATTTATTTAATCTATAAAATGTTAAATACATCACTTAGATTCAGTCATTTCAAAATTTTGTGTATCACCCTGTTCGGAAGGCAGTCATCACAAGAATAATTATAAAGAAGAAATATTGATACATATTAAAGACTGAATTTCTCAAATTAAAGCAGTTCATTAATACATACATACATACATAGCATACATGCATAGATACATACATACATAACCTCACACCTGTATTCCCGGAAGGGGTAGGCAGAGATGCATTTCTGCACCATTTTTTTTATTATTACTTATTTAATTAAATACATAATTAATTCAAATTTTGTATTTTAGATGCAAGAAGACATAAATACCAAAATAACCAAGAAATTATTGCAATAAATTGCATCAAGCATTGTCTTCAGTATTGAATAATGCTAAAGATTGGGATGGCTATGGGATGGGTAGCCAGGATCAAAAAACAACCATCTAATGAAGATAAATCACAAGCAAATAATAGCTTTTATTTTATTTACTTTAAAGAAAAAAAAACTGTGTAACCAAAACAAAAATAAAAATGATATTTAAATTAAAAACAAAAAAAAAATTGGAGAAATTAAATGTAAATAAATATAATAATATGTTAAGTAAAATATTTATAATATCAATTCATAAATAGTTTTTTTTTAATTAAACATATTTTTCAAGACTATACATTCATGTTTTTTTTAAAGGACCGGACCGGGCATACTCGATTTGGATCAGGCAAGGTTTTATAACGCAGATGATTGATTTGAATAATGAAAAAATGGAATACAACCCGACTATAAATTTTTTCGTGTTCCTTAGAAGGACCGGACCGGGCATGCCCGATCTGGACCAGATAAGGTATGTAACGCAGAAGATTGGTCTGGACCCGATCACCACCACCACCACTAGGCCAGCGTGGTGGACTAAGGCCTAAACCCCCTCAATGGTAGAGGAGGCCCGTGCCCAGCAGTGGGACGTATATGGGATGGGATCATACGTACGTCATGTTTATTACGTAAAAGTCTTACGTCAAGAAGTGTGAAATAATGATTCACAGGTGACTCAAATCTGACCTATATCTTACGTAAATCCTGACATAGCGCAATATCATATTGACGTCACTTTGACGTAATCGTGTTTACTGAGATATATGACACCTCTATGACATCATTGTTATATCAGCTTAAGGTCAGTTAGGTAATAATGATGTCAACTGGACATCATACGTACGTCATGTTTATTACGTCAAAGTCTTACGTCAAAAAGTGTGAAATAATGATTCACAGGTGACTCAAATCTGACGTATATCTTACGTAAATCCTGACATAGCGCAATATCATATTGACGTCACTTTGACGTAATCGTGTTTACTGGGATATTTTTTAAATATTATCTTGGAATATTATTTTAATTTCGTCTTCCGTAAAAAAGTATTATATTAGCATCAAACCTATCGACATGAAAATTGATGTAATAAATTATCACAATCATGAACCAAAAGACGTCGAGTGCCCGACATTGGCTTCCAGAAGCAAGCAAAACCAGCCTAAGGGAAGCGGTTTCCTATTTTCCTTTCCTTCTCATTAAGTCCCTTTTTCTTTTAATTAAGTTTACCAATAATATTTCATCAAATTTATCAAATTTCATTAATTCAATTTCATCAAAACTAATAATATTATCTTGAAACAAAGTTGAATAATTGACGTTACAACATTCCGTTAAAAAATTATATACTTTTTTATGAATAACCCATAAAATAAAACAGTTAGAACCGAAATAAAATGGCCGAAATAAACCGAAATAGAATAAAATAATCATTCATCGACGCCATTTATCATGAGACTATTTTCTATCATGGTGTTGTAGGAATCTGGTATGAAGTGGAAAATAGGTATTAAGTATCATATTCTGAACAAAACAAACTGCTGTCGGAGTGTGGAGCTATGAAAACTTCGCAATTTCTTATCACAGGTATATAAAATACAGAACTTAATTCTGATGAAAGAAAAATATTCTGTATAATTAAAGCTGGACATTATTTAACAGAAACAGATAGCTTATTAGATACAGAAGTATAGGACTATGTGAAGGTGACCCTAATGGGATGTCGTACCCATTTTTTTTAATAAAAGGATATCGCCACTGCCTCTCGTTGCTTACCCAACTGGACTTCCATAGAAGAACATAGGCTATTAATACATGCATTAAAAAACTCTTAATTAACGAGTTATACAAGATCTTCAAAAACAACCGTGTTGACGACCTTGTATTACCCAAAATTATTTTTAATTCGTTGATAGATAGAGTGCGAAAAATCATTCTCTAAATTATTAAAACTCCATCTAGCATTAATTTCAAACAACACATTACACCATAGCAGCCATCTGTTGAAGAGAGGGGAAACCAAAATACTCTTTAAAAATGAAGGTGACTGTTTCATGGAAATGGTTTTACTAATCGTTGATAGATGGTGCTTTACACATTTTTTTTTTCATTAAATAATTTCTTTGACTATTTGTAAAAATATACAATTGCTCGTTTTAATTTAACAAAACAGAAAGGGTCAGAGATTTATTTGATTAATCACAAAGACTTTGAACAAAAAGCACCGAATTCATTTTTGTTATAACACAGACCGAAGATCCACTGACAAATCATGATGTTATAGAAGATGGAATTATATTCTAATATTGGTGTAACATTAATTGTATTTTATATAAGTCCTCTACAAAATGATATAACATCAGTAAACTTTATGGTTTCCGGCTTAACGTTTACTGTTGACGACTAACCGCATTATATCAATAGTTCTCGGAAGAAACTCCGTACATTCAGCGTGTGTGGCGCTGTAGGTTAGAATTCTCCTGTAAACGACAGTCAGCGTGTTCAATTCTTTTAGCGATATATACGTTTCACATTTGTGGGATGGAAAAATTCTTCTATCGACTCCATAAGACATAACTTAAAATGAGAAATATACATATTTTAGTGTATAATAAGTCGTGATGGTCTCGAGGTTTAGACACGCGGTCGAGAATCACGACGGTCGTGGGTTCAATCCCCAGGCACACACCCCTGACTTTTCGAAGTTATGTGTGTATTCACAATGAATTGTCACGTACTTTAACGGTGACGGAAAACATCGTGATGAAACCTTCACACCTAAAAGTTCTTAGGAATTTCTTAGGTGTGTAGTCCGACAACCCGCACTAGGCCAGAGTGGTGGAGTAAGGCCTAAACCCTCTCAGTTGTAGAGGAGGCCCGTGCCCAGCAGTGCGACGTATATGGGCTGATGATGATGACATATTTTAGTGCTATGACAGAATTGCTCATATATCCCATGGATTGCTTTTAATATCTAGCTTTTTCCCGCAAATAAAAAATAATCGCTTTAATATATTATGTGACTGTTGGGTGTAATTATTTATTTAATTATTTTTTTCCTTAAATTTTATTATTTGACGTGGTAGGGGGCTCGGCGAGAGTGCCATTGTCTTAGTGTGTGATTAAGATAGCCATCCAACCGAATTCGAAACCTTAATATGTCATGGTCACGCGTCATACAAGTTTTGATTTTCTTATCAACATTTGAAAGTTCCGAAGAATCAAGTTGCGTCCACGTTGCAGGCGGGTGAAGGTGTGTTGGGGGACGGGGGAGGGTGGCACATGACGTCACAGTTCTAGGCTGCGTGTACAGAGCAACGCCTCCCATATTCGGGTCACCTATTTTGGGACGATGCACTTAATGTCAAAGGATCTTTGGTATTTAAATTGTTAGTGTTTTTTTTAAAGCAATGTAATATGTAGTTTTATTAAAACTACATACATACTCACGCTTGAATCTCAGAAGGGGAAATAGAGATGTATCTATACATAAAATTTTATATAATATGTTTCTTTGTGTAATTTTTAGCTCTGACCTCTGGCTAACAACCCAATATGACACCAATCAACACGCACACGGCACAACAGAAAGGATTTGTGTATTTTCTAACACCTACAAATGAATGACTTATTTTATATTTATTCAGATTTTTCATTTTTTTTAAAGTGGATTTAATGCCTAAGGCATTCTTTAACAGTCAACCCTAAGATGTGATTTTTTACATTATCATTGTCAATGCAAAAATATCAATTCTCGAAACTATTTTAGATCTATAACTTTCCAATGCATATAGCACCTTACTAGCTCAGTGGTTTCAGAACCTCGTTTTAAACTATAGGACGTGTGCCGAATCTCTGAACAGAAGATAATTTGATCCTTTGTGTGTTTTTACAAAAAGTTATCATTTCTAACTAAGACCTTCATCATCATCATCATCATCAGCAGCCTTTCTTACGTCCACTGCTGGACATAGGCCTCTCCTATGGCACCTTTAAGACCTTATTCCGTCTTAAAGCAATGATTTCATATGAATCTTGTTTTTAATAAAAATGTTTCATCATCATCAGCCCAAATACGTCCCACTGCTGGGCACGGCCTCCTCTACAACTGAGAGGGTTTAGGCCTTACTCCACCACGCTGGCCTAGCGCGGGTTGGCGGACTACACAACTAAGAAATTCCTAAGAACTTTTAGGTGTGCAGGTTTCATCACGATGTATTCCTTCACCGTTAAAGTACGTGATAATTCATTGTGAATACACACATAACTTCGAAAAGTTAGAGGTGTGTACCTGGGGTGTGAACCCGCGACCGCCGAGATTCTCGACCGCGTGCCTAAACCTGGAGGCCATCACGACTGTTGGATATTATGTTCGTGTAATCCTGATAATGTGTTCTACATTCTTATCTTATTTTTTGTTGTGACCAAATTGGACACGTTTTGTCTGAGCCTATTACATACTTACAATTAAATATAATTTTAAAACAAATGTGGAAATTAAAATCACTTAAAGGTGGAAAAAAAACATAGTGAGGAAAATGCACAAATAAAAATACTTAGGACTTTTAATTGTGCTATCCGCCAACCCGAACTAGCCCAACGTGGTGGACTAAGGCCTATCCTCAGTTACAGAGTGCACTTGCCTAGCATTTAGACGTATATGGGCCATTATAGACTTAATTAAAAACCATTTTATTTACAATTACGCATAAAACATAAAAAATTCTAGTCTTATGTCGTGAGTACTAGACATAAAGACTTCTGTAACTTAATAAAAAACTTAGACTTAAAGAAGACTTTACTCCTACTGACTATTACATAGCTATTGAATGAAAGCTAAATTTGCCCTCGCCAATCGCCATGGTGGACCTTCATAATAATTAGTGTTGGCGAAATTCGCGATCGACCACTCCCCGCACACCGCATGCCCCCCGCTCGCCCAACCTGTTTCAGAATGAAACTGACCCAATTCCTACACTGCATTCCCCTCCGCACCGACTGACGTCATAGCCCACCGTTACAAAACGCAACGGCTTACATCACTTGCACTAACCATGCCATAAATGCCCATTATGAAATGTTATACAGGCGATAGTGCCATAGCAGAGCAGTGACGGATCCGTCGTTCTGGTTTTGGATTACCGGGGCATACATTCAAAAACTGGGTCATCCCGGGTTGCAAGGCTCTATTCATGAATCGAAGCACGCAGGGTGACGCGCGACCGTTCATTCTTACCGGCAGTTGTTAATCAAACACGGTTCCAACTATCTTGACGCATGAATCGTCATATTGCAAGAATTAAAAAAACATGCTTTGACACAGTTAAGAAGTAAAATTAATATTTTAACAACATTTTACTATTAAGCATTGATCAATTTATGTTTCAGAGACAAAAGACTTCCGTAATTTGCAATAGAAAAGAATTTCTATTTGAAATAAAAAAGAATTTATATGTCGAATATATTTATGAGATTATAAACTTTTCCAAGGACTTTTTCATTGGACAAAGGGACTATTTTTTATCGATTTTGAACTCTACTACAATAGAGTAGGTTAACATTAAATATATAGTATAAATCTAGGTTACTCAGGAACTACAATGACGCAGTTTGCAACTATTTGACGTCACGGAGAGTATATGGCGACCAGTATACGAGAGCACGAAATCATAAAGGCCACATTAAAAGGCCAAAGAAATTAAATGACATTATTTTTTCAAATTAAAGAAGATTCATCTGCTTATTAATAATACATTATATTTGTTTATAACACCTACCTAATTAATTAATATTATTTACAATCGTATTCTTAGTCGATTGTGTATTGACGAAGAAAGTCAGATGAATTTATTTTTACTTACAATTTATTTCGTAAAATATCGTGTCATTAATAAATCATTATTACGAGAGTAGAATAAAATATTTAATTTAAAAAAAAACTATTTCTTACTATAAAATAGATATTCTTTTGTATTCCCAATAATTTCTTCATTTCTTTTTTGTACTTTAACATAATTGAAGTATTCACAGCAAAATTCACAAGACTTGAGGAACTAAATCAAATCTTTACTAAATACCCATTGACACAAGGTTACCATAACAACCCGTATTATAATGTTTTAATTAATAATAAGTTTTAAATAAAACTTAAAATATATAATATTTAAAATTAGTATTATTTTATTTCTTTACTTTTGCTAAAAGTATTTATGAAAGTGAAGTTCGGTACTGAAAGTTACATTCACTAAGTAAGAAGCATTGTGTCATCACAAAGCATTGTTTAAAACGAAAATAACCCACACCATTACTGTGTGGCCTAAAATACGGGGCGTTCAAATAGTGTAATGTAGCCCAATATGTTTAGTGTAGCACCAGGGATGGATTGACACTCAAAGCTGCAGGTAAAATTCTAGGCAATCGCCTAAGTTATTCAGGCTTTCATTATCATCATCAGCCCATATACGTCCCACTGCTGAGCACGTGCCTACTCTACAACTTAGAGGGTACTGAGGTTAGTCTTTAATGTAGTAGTTATTATACGTCCACCAGGCATTCATATTAAAAGAAAAAGTATCTAGTGACAATGTGTTGAATCTCGAAGATATGTTAGTTACATAAAAAGCATGCAAATGGTTTCTTATTTGTTGCCTCCTGTAAAAAGGAAATATTGCACCTATAATATTACTTTAACGGTGAAGGAAAACATCGTGATAAAACCTGCACACCTAAAAGTTCATAGGTGTGTAGACCGCCAACCCGCACTAGGCCAGCGTGGTGGACTTACTAAACCCTCTCAGTTGCAATGGAGGCCCGTGCCCAACAGTGGGACGTATTTGGGCTGATGATGATGAATATGCTCTACTATTTACTACTACGCTCTTAAATACTTCTTTCTGTAAAAAAACAAACATCATTCAACCACATACAAATTTCAATACTGAGTTTGACCCTAATAAATGGCGGTTATTTAGGGTCATGAGACCTATTTTATTTAATATCATTCCCAAGTGCATCTCTGCATAAGGCTAAATAAGAAGGCCGCGTCCTTGCGCCGTGACGCACGCGCCCGCCTTGGAACTGTGAATGGGCCGCGCCGCTCAAATTGTGTTAGCCCACTAAACTTATTTATACGAAACCACCGGAGAACAACCTGTGCACCACCGCTACAGGTTTTAATGCTCATTAATTGAAGATATCTGTTACATGATGACTAGGTATTACTTCTGAAATATATTAAACGAAATTAATTTGGAAAAATCTTTTATTTTGTGGCTTAAACATGTGCCTTTGTCTGATTTGAGACAAGAGGTGAAAGCACCTTACTTTTATAACTCATTTTGTGGTAGATACTAGTCTTGTAATAAATGATGTTTTCGAGTGACCTTGACCTTGTTGGCTTCTTTTCTCGGGATTTTCCAGGGCGAAATATAATAGCTAGGGAGCTATACAAATTGGATAACAGATATAGTGTTTAATGTCCATAAATGTTGTGACTATAATATATATTTTATTTTAAGTTTATTTTATAATAAAGTAAAAGCAACAGTGGGCCGTTAACGTCTGATGATGTTGATGATAGTTATTTATAATTTATGTCTTATTTTTGACGATAAATAATTTCACAAAATTTGGATAACAATATATTTATTCGGTAATGGGTCAAGCAAATACCTTTATTTTTTCTTTATTTAGTTAATTTTATGAATCATAAAAGTTATCATAGGATTTTTTTGCAAGTACTATGTTCTCATATTCTGCTTCCCGCCTTTTATGTCTCACTCCACGTAACTGGTTCATTGGTAAAAAAAATTTAAGAACTAACGTGTAAGATTCTTACTATAAACGATTTACTCTGATGAAAAAAAAACTGAAATAAATAGATTAATACTGGTAGGCAACAAATATAACAAAAAAACATAAACGGTTTTAACTTTTCTTTAAAAAGTTAAAGTTAAAGTCTTTAAAAAGTTAAGTATACAACAACG
Organism: Hemaris fuciformis; assembly: GCA_907164795.1. Classification (NCBI taxonomy): domain Eukaryota; kingdom Metazoa; phylum Arthropoda; class Insecta; order Lepidoptera; family Sphingidae; genus Hemaris; species Hemaris fuciformis. The sequence continues at coordinate 12,261,487 of OU015438.1, read as the reverse complement.
CTTTTTTTAAACAAAATTTAAACTAATTCCTTAAATAAGGAAAGACCAGTACAGGCAGGCTTAGACACATGCTATGTCCTCAGATTGATTCCAAAGCCATGATATCTACCTTCAATTCGACACCTATCTAATCAGATAGGTACCTAATAACACTTCAGCATCCTTGTAATAAGTGGTGCATTCGATGCAGCATTCACGTGCGTCATCATCTCCCATCAAGGTGTTTCATCCGGTTAACTCCTCCGGTTCTCCGCTAAATGTCAAACGACCAGAGTCGATATACCTCCACTTGTTGCACGGTGACCGGGTCACGGCGGGGGTGGGCTGGTTGGCGGTGGAGGGGCGCGAGCGGCACGGGAGGGGGAGACAGCTCCCGACTCCGGTCAACGACCGAACCGGACGCACCCTGTCGCATGCAAGCTATTTTAGGAACAGCCTGCATAAGTAAAGTTCGAAGGTCAAATAATCCCGACCCCACCTATGCGTTTTTAAATTTTTCATTGTTGTAAGTTTGAATGGGATTTTTGGAAATTTGGTGATTATTCAATAAGGCTTTTCTGAATATATTGTTTGTATGGTGTAAGAAATAAAAATTATGAATAACCTTTACATATGTATTTTCACAGATACCAAATACAATGTTAGCATACTGTATATGTTAGTCCATGTTATTAACTATAAATAATTATGAAATCATGAATTTATCAACGCCAGTTGGTTTTTTATTCAAATAACCCAATACAGCTTAGCTAAATGGATTTTACCTAATATTTACTTATAAGAACCAAAAATATAATGTAAACACTTTACATATTATGTTTCAATAAAAACCTCAAAAGCAAGCTTTATTCACAAAATTTACAACTTGAGTATAACTTAAACGGGTCCCTAAAATAATCCTCATACACGCCATTGAAAGATATTAATACCGTTCGCTTCTATTTTAGATGCTCAGTTGCATAATGGAGGCTGGTTTTGGTGACGTCACGGGAGGCGCGGCGGGATGTGCCGCACGAGCAGCAGCGGGAGCGGACGAGCGAGCGGGCGCGCCAGCGGGCTCGTCGGCCGCGGCCCATTCATACCGCGAGGCTCACTCACACACCCGCAGCCCCGCACACGCCGTCCCGGCCACATCATTGTGATTTTCGTAATGACGTCACACCGCCCCGACCAATCACAGAGCAGATCCATTCAAGCCTAACTGCTGAAGGGAAATTCGTCGCGTGGGATGAAGGCACCAGTCGACGGACGCTAGCCGCGTAGGTGGTAACAGTCTGCACCTCACTTCCGTGTTCCAACTCCGGACTACAATGCAAATGCAAAAGTTGTACGAAGTTTTTATTTTGCAGTTTTGTTTAATATAATAATATGTTGCGTTATATTGGCATGTTTTTGACTTCGAGGAACGATGATGAGGGTAAGTAATCGAACTTAAGATAGAATAAGTATTACTCATTTAAAAAAAAAGGAAAACTCAACTTTAAAAGTTATGTCAAAGTTAGATTCGTAGATCACGTGTAGTAGTGGCTACGGGCTACTACGCTACGATGCTACGCCGCCCACGCGCTGTCTGCCTCGTAGCTCCGTAGACTCGCCCACGCATAAGGAGTTACTCACGAACTTTACATAAAATGCCGAATATAACTTAGTCTCGCCATATTCGTAAACATTCGTATAAAAATATTTTTTCCTTTGATATGAAATTCAATCTTTCTCTTTCAAAAAATCAATCTTTTTGACTATTCTACTAATCTTGCTACTTTATTACGTCTTAAATTTCAATCTTTAAAGAAAAAAATGACAAACTAGTAACAAAGAGTGCGGAAGCAACTTTTGACCTTGAAATCAAAAATATATTGATTTAAAATCAACTTTACAGTTGGTCATATATTTTGCTCTATCAAAGATATACATTTACTTTTCATAGGAAAGTCTTACGAATACCAAGTATATGTATATCATACCAAAAATATTTCAATATTTCGCCTATCATACATAAAACCAGAGCCAGCATACAAAGAAAGTCACTTCCTTGATTTAATCAAGCACGCGACGAGCTCGAAATAAATCAACCAAGTGAAAGAGGCAATAAAATACCAAATTATCTAGTTATTCCCTTTGCATGCACGATTTTTATCGATATACATCGTAAAATTTGACAATCGATCAATCACTTGCATTTTCCAAATTCATTACGCAGGCCTGATTTAGTCGGTATTATTTAGCAGTGACGTCAGTTTCGGAACTTTCTATGAACAATGGACCAGCACGACGATAATCCAAAAGTTAGAATCTTCTAAGTTTTAAGCTTATGTTGGAGGGTTCATTTGAGATGTTTTATAACTTAAAATTTTATAGATTTTATAATTTTTGTGACGCATGGAGTTGTAAAGGTCGCTAAATATTTGTATTAAATGTTATATAATAAAGGAATCCGTATCGTATTAAAACATACCAAATTTAAACAAAGAGCTGGTGCTCACAAACTATTACAAACTAAGAATTAACTTTTTATCTTGAATTTAAAATGAAGAAAAATAAAATAAATCAATATATTTTTGGTATTTAAAATCATGTCCTTTGTTTGATACGTATAAATAAATTCTCCCAACAGTCACAAAAATAGTTCTAGTATTTTAAAATATTGACACACAATGTTACATATTATATTTTTTTAAATCCAATGAATTTATTTTCTTATCATTGCCATTCAATTAGTAAACAATAAGTAAAGTATTACGAACCAAGCTCCTGTATTAAAAAAACTCCTTCAGTACGTATAATGGAACTATGTTCCTCCCTCCAAAAACTCACTGACGTCACAAGCTTTCTGATTCACTAGTCGTAATATGTTGGACAAAGTCGAATTCTTTCATTTGAATTTCAAGTTATCATGCAATGTTGTGTGACGTCACTGCAGCGTGCCTCGACAAAATTGTGACGGTAACAAAAATTTAACACGAAAGCTTTTGTGATTATTACAAAATTATTCAAATAAGGCAATGGTTTTATTGCTTGTATCATTGAACGTGATACTAAGTTTAAGTGATGGCCTTGAGGTTTAGGCGCGAGGTGGCGACGAAACCTCTGCGCTTGCGATTTCAAACCCCGGGGACACACCTCTTACTTTTTGAAGTTATGTGTCTAATCAAAATGAACTATTACATACTTTATTTATTTATTTACACTTTATACATACATGATGTAAAGGTGGACTTAATGCCTGAGGCATTCACTTCCAGTCGAACCTTAGATGGTGCAGAGATGAAAAGCGTAGGTGTAAATTAAATTATGTAGTATACTCACGATATTAAAGCTAATACATAAATACAATATATAAAACATAAATATCATAAATACATAATAAAATTATAATATATATACATAAATAAATACATATAGGTTTAAAATACAATAAATACATACAAACTATTGTTGTGAAGAATCTGCCACTCTGTTTGTCAACAACTTTCGAACTTTCAACTTGAACGCATAACGATTCTTAATACTTTAACGTTGAACAAACATTGGAAAAAACCCCCACACTTAGCAGTCGCCCCACATTATGACAGTACTGTGGCTCAGTTGCCTAGACATTCGAAACGAGAGGCCGCGGGTTTGATCCCACCGAGGATAATGTTTGTGTGTTCCGAGAATATTTGATTCAGGTCTGGGTGTTTGTGAGACCCAAAAGTCTCTCGTAGTTTCTGATAGCCACAAAACAAGACTTGCGTCTTAATGTGGGGTCAAGCCCGTCAAAACTATGTATGTATATGACTGTTGGGTGTATTTATTTGTTATGTGATGTTAGATTATAATAAAGTATGAAATACAATACTCATTATAATGAAGTGTCGTTTTTGCATAATATTTCAATATACCTATGTCCGCCAACCTGCACTAGGCCAGCGTGGTGGAACAACCTCTCAGTAGAAGTTGCCCAGTAGTGGGATGATGATACCTAGAAATGCTTTTTACTTTCGTTAAAGAATGCTGGACGTGCAATTATGGATTAATTATTTCCTCTAATATTTTTTATAGTTTAACAAGGTCCCGAAAAATCTACCAGTCAACCAATTTTTTACATTTAAAATGAAAACTTAAATTTCTATTACTATTTATTCTATTATTAATTAAATAATGAATTGCTTTATTTTATTATTAATAATATAATGATTTTAAGATTAATGTAAGTTGTTTCTGATAAACTGGCGAAGTTATTGAGTATTATTTCCATGAAAATAAAATTGCATTAAATTTGACCTTGGATTGCTAAAAGACCTATATTCCACTTTGAGGCACAGACCTCTTGTATGATTGTAATAGGTCAAGACTTACACTGTGCTCGGCTGTCGCGGCTTTGTATTGAGATTGAAATGAATGAATTAAATTAAAAAAGAATTTTGTCGAACACTTTAATATTATACATACATACATAACCTCACGCCTGTTCTTCCCCAAGGAGTAGGCAGAGGTGCATTACTGCATCCACATTTCGCCAAGTATGTGTCAGTCCTACCTAATATGGGGCGAGCCTATTGTCGTTTTTCTGGCACATTTTCATTCCGGGCTTCTACTCAGAATTTCCTAATGGAAAACCCAATAACACTGCCCGACCTGAATCGCACCCGGGACCTCTAGATCGCACTGCGCTTACTTGTGCCGTGAGATCACGACGCAGTCAATTTAATATTATTAAAATTTCCTTTCCTGCTTTAGTGAATTAATTATGATGAACATATAAGAGATCGCAGTCAGTGATAAGACCGCCTATTGTCACTTAGTCCTAAGTATTCTTTTTTTTTAATTTGTTTTGTATAATATGTCCATGGTGTGCAATAAAGTGTATATAAATAACTAAATAAATATTTCTTTTTTCTTTACATTTAAAATTGTTATGCGTTCGGTCTACAAGAGTATCAAACACAAGTATGGCAACAATTTTGAACGTTTGTCCTGTTAACTATCAATTCCACAACAATACAACATGATTATCGTAATGCAATCCAATATCGCATATTGGCGTCTTCTATTGCACAAATCATTAGCAATATTAATTATAATCTAGTTATTAGCTCAGGGTAATTAAACGGCATAATTAACGTATTGGCAGATACATAATTAATTTACTGTCAACACCAAAACAGAGTTCTAACTTCTTCGTAATCAAATCCTTTCATCATCAACCCATATACGTCCTACTGCTGGGCACGGGCCTCCTCTACAACTGAGAGGGTTCAGGCCTTAGTCCACCACGCTGTCCGAGTGCGGGTTGGCGGACAATCAAATCCTTTAATATGTTTTTATTATTTCATATTATTTTAATCTGTAATATTCCATTAATGTGTTACTTAAATATTTATTTGTCACTTTAATACATTTGTTTTCGTTAAAAATTCAAATTGAATTATTTACGCAAGTAGTTAGAAGTGGGTGTAGAAAAACATACCTGCTTACTCTTGATGATGAAAAATTCTGGTATACATTATTAATGTATAAGTAATAAAAAATATTATTAATGAAACATTGTAAACTTTCTTATACATAATTAACATAAGTTTTCCTCAAACTTTTCATACATAGCTTACGAAAACTTACCAGAAAACTTCTGTTGAACCAAGATAGTCTAAGCATGAGCTATTGGTAGCATTAGACATCATCCGCAAAGGCCACAAAGAAACAATATCCATAAAACTGGAGAAGCAATTCGTATGCGAGGGGCTCGAGGCTGTAACGGGGGCGGGAAGGGGCTCGGCTTGACGTCAGAGCTTTCCCGTGACGTCATAGGTCTCTGCCACACCCGCGTTTGACGTCATCAACTCTGAACCCAGGCGTACAAAGCGCAGCGCTGTAACAGTGAGCCCGGTTCTGCATACGTCACAGGAATTAATGTACTTATTTAATGTAATAATAATTTTAAAAATTAACTTTAGTCAATGAAATGTTTATGTTTTTCTAGAGCATTTACAACTTTAGAAATTTAGAATGTAAAAAAGGTAAATAAAATTATCACTTAAACCTACTTAAAAACAATAATTAATAATAATAATAATAATAATAATTAAAATTCTTATATAACAATTGTGTCATTAAAATCAAAATTCTAATTTTTAACACTAAAAAGAGAATAGATGCACCTTGACGAAGGTTTCAGCTACTGCCTGTAAAATTCAATGAACGAGCTTGGCAACGTCACGGGCGCTGCAGGCTCTCTTTCCGTCCTTGTCTGTCCCACCGGTTTCGCCGCGAAGGAAAGAGACAAAGAGACCCAGTGACCCAATTTCCCGACCTCGCTCTGTAGGGATCGGCGTCTATTTTTAATCTGAAGGTCGGTTTATTTATAGAGCGGCCGCGGCGGGCGGAGCGTCTCGCCCGATATCACGCTCTTCCTATGTTACCGTCACCTTACGATAATGCTTTATATTCAAATTTTATCACGTTCATTTGTTTTTGCAGAAATTACTTTTAATTCAAACTCGGTTTTTGGTTTTAGTATCTTCAAGGTCATGCTAGTTACGATGTTTTTGATATTAGATTAGTGGTCACATGTATGAATTACGCCCATTTCGCCACGGATAGGGATCGCACTTGCTCTCCAGTTCCACATAAAGAGAACTAAACCATACAAATCTTGATACTTTAATAAAGTTATAATAAATGTTCTTTCTGTAACAATGTCCAACTTATTGTTTCATAATTAGTACAAAGCCTCGATGCATACATGGCATACATGGCCTCGAGGTCTAGGCGCGGTAAAGCTCGGCGGCCGCGAGTTCAAACCCCAGGCACACACTTCTCACTTTTCGAAGTTAAGTTTATATTAAAAATGAATTATCATATTCTTCAACGGTTAAGTAAAACGTCATGAGGAAACCTGCACACCTAAAAAGTCTTAGAAATTTATTAGGTGCGTAGTCCGCCACCCCGCCCTAGGATAGCGTGTTGGACTAATGAATAACCCCTCTTACTTGAAGAGGAGGTCCGTACCTAGCAGTGAGGTATATGGGCTGATGATAATGAATTAGTACGTGAAATAAATACATGATCAGTTAGTGTAATATTTTTTAGCCACCAGACTTTTTAACACTACAATTCTAAGGCCTACATACATACATGACTCAAGCCCGTATGAGTAAGAGTAGACAGAAACTATATTCTGAACTATATTTGTTTTAAACTGAATATAATGGGCGGAGAGCCTTGTGTCGTTTTTCACAACCGCTTAATAGCTTGTGATTCTTTGGGAATCACTTTTTACCCAATTTAAACAAGGTTACTCTACTTTACTCAAATTTTTTTTTTCTTTGCAACATATTATTAATTGACAAAAATTTTACTACAAATTCAAATTTATCATATCAAAATGAAACTCTGAACTGAACTGATGATGATCAAAATAATATAAAATTAAATGTTATTTCATATTTTCAATTCCTTTGTTCTACAGATGATCCTGACACTTTTCTGTGACTATTAGATTAATATCCACCACACCAAGTCCAATAAATCATGATGATGATGACATCAAGTCTAAATAAAACTTCATCGCCCTTGCCTTATAAAGGTAAGACAATATTTTTCCATCAACAATAACTGATCAAGTTATAAATATATCTTTGTTTATTTTTTTTCTTTATGTTTTTATTTACAAAAAACACTTAACACATATGTAAACTTAAAATTAAGACAATAACTTACATAAAAACTTAACCAAAGTTATTATCGTTAGCAGTAGTGCTAGGTTCTAAGACCTGTGTTACTAGCTAAAGCCCTCGTTAAATTAGCTTACATACAAAATACAATTTTGTAAGGCACAGGCGGCACAGTTTATGCAGTATTAAGTGTTATTACAAATTTCACCTACTCTACTCACTACTGATCTTGAGTTTATGACCTTAAAAATATATTTTTTAATATCATGATAAATAATTACGTTCGTGTACGTATAACTAAACCATTAAGTTTAATTAGGTTATTCAATAAGATTACGAAAGTTTGTTTTCTCTAGGAAAAAAATAATAATAATAATTGCGTTAGAGTGATAGCGCCATCTCGTAGCATTGTAAGGAAATAGCAAAATACCAGTCGGCGTGACCTACCGTAACACTTGCTTTTGACTTTTTTAATAATTCGTCGTCGTCGTCGTCATCAGCCCATATACGTCCCACTGCTGGGCACGAGCCTTCTCTACAACTGAGAGGGTTTAGGTTTAATAATAACACACCACAAATTTTGAAACTCTGTTTTATAATCTTCGCAGGAAAAATATCTGAAAAATCGTTTCTTAACGGATAACTATGTCATAATATTTATCTGGGTACCGAGTTTCAGGGCAATCCGTTTAGTATTTAACGTGTGCGTTGATAAATCAGTCAGTCAGTAAGAATTGCCTTTTATAAAATAAATGTGCTGACGGGACTGCCAACTTATTTTCTTTGTTCGACTCAGACACCTTTTTAATTATATATTAAGTCATTTGCGTATTTTTGACTATTTATCATTCCCACCGGTTAGGGAAAAAGTCATTAAAAAAATAAAGAAATCATTGGCATGTTTAATCGCAATATAGCTGTGAACAATGTATATAATAGATACACTTCCTTTATGTTATCGGTATACAATATATCTTTGTCATTTGTATATTAAATTCAAATTGCGAAGTATGGGTCTAAAATAAAAGTCATGGAACACAACACCGGAACATATTATTAGGGCAAGGTGCTAAACGACAAGGAATAATAATGAAATAGTTTTATAAAACGAAGCATCTAACTGCTTAAATTATTTTTAATGAGATAAAGTTAACGAAAGGTCGTTTAGAAAATAGCCTTTCTTTAGTATTTTCAATTATCGAAATGCTCATTTTTGCATATATTAAATTATATAATTAAAATGGTCTTACAGCACAAGCGTATGGTCCTTCTATTAGGAAATTCTCAGTAGGCTCGCCACCTTGTATGTGGATTTCAAAAAACAATAGGCAAAACGTGGATGCTGAATTGCACCTACGGGTATGATAGAGGCGTGATTGTGTGCGGCATATATACGAGTATATGTCTCTACCCGATTTTTTTTCATAAATCACGAGATATATTTAAATTTCCATTCATAATTCAACATACAATTACTTATATTTTCTTTGAAGCAGAAAACAATGAAGGTCTCTTCATGTTCGTGGTATAATGTGATGTGCGATCTAGAGGTCCCGGGTTCGATCCCCGGGTTGGGCAAAGTGTAATTGAGTTTTTTATAAAGAAATTCTGATTAGCAGCACTGAGTTTGGAAATGTTCCCGAAAAACGGCAATAGGATTGCCCTCTATTACGTAGGACTGATACACACCTGACAAAATGTGGGTGCATACATAACTGCCTACCTCCTCAGGGAATACAGGTGTGAGGTTATGTAATTATGTATGTGACTCTTAATGTTATTAATATGGATGGAACCCCAAGTAGTGTTGTAAGGCGACACTAGAGCGGCATAGACCTGGTCCGCGCCACTGCGGCAAGTGGATGTCGTCACGGCTCGCCGCGCGGTGTCGGGTCGCCGGATATAACTTCCGACGCGGGGCTTCAGCTCCGATGTCTAATCTATTCGGTATTTTTTTGTTAACTACCTACAGTGGAGAGTCCATATGGCTTGGGGTGGAATGATAGAACATCATTTCACAAACTATAGCCAGTTTATTATGTAATTAAAATTTTCAGAATTTACGTCTGCATGAATTTAGATTTTGCGATTACGTTCTATTAGAACCATTATGCGACACTTGAATGGCGTTGAAGCGCATAAAATTTAAGATTTTATAAAAAAAATATGACAATTAATTTAATTTAATTATTACCGCGCCAATAATGTTTTCGAAATTAATATTTTAAAAATACTTGATTTTCTAGCATAAAAGGCATACCTAGCTAGATCCTTTGTTCTTTTACTTCAATTATTTCATTATCTTATTTCATGGCTACCGGTGAGCACCTATTATCATACAAAAAAAAAATAACAGCTCCCATTTATAAAAGCCGGTGAGATTTTATTTTTATTTTATCCTCTTATTTATGATCCTAAAATGATTGAAACAATTCTTAAACTATTTTCATAGAGACGCATTACCAACAATGAAAAGTGCAGTACTTTCTTAATCCATATCCCGATAGTCCAAATAATTTTTTTTGTTTACCAATTATATACAGCCTTATCTTGGAACGAATACCCATACGTGGGTAACTATGACAAGCTTGGAACATGGGCAACTCACTCATTGTACGAAACATAACAGGGTTGTTTCTTGATGGTTTTCTGTAAGACAATGGTAGCACCCTGTCGTGGTGTCAAGAAGGGACTAAGTTAAAAATAAAATTAAATATATTTAATATTATATTTAGTTAGATATATCTAACTATGTCCCAGAGAATCCGATTTATTAACACAGTAAGGAATATTTTTACACCGTCTGTGACTGATATAATTTGACATAGCTACATAATAAGTAGGTACAAAAGTAGACAATAATCAATTAGCAATAGTGCGTTTCCATTTACGTTACGCACGACACGGCAAACACTGAACAGTGTTTTACCGCAGCATTTGTACGTGGAGTGCGATATAAAAGTCTTGTATTGGATTCCCGGTCAAGTGATTATTACGATTAAGTGATTATTATTACCATTAGGAACTATCTATATATTACTAGCAATTTGAAAATTAGCTTCAAAAAGGCAATAACTCAGCTCCCCATTACGTGGAAGAAAAACTGAGTAAAAGTGATAATGACTCAGTGCAAGATACCCTTGTTTTAAATGGGTCGTAATAGTTAGGTTTTACTATATCAAGCAGTGTGGACAAGCCAGTAGCGCTAAAAAACTTTCCCTAACCAACAAATGCCTTATAACTTACGTCTAAGCATTTCAAATGTTCAGAAAGTTTGGAATTTTTGAAATAGGCCTAGTATATTTTAAATAAGTACGTTTGTACACATAGACCTACCCCAAGAGCGATCTGTAGCAAACTTAGAGTTCTCCGTCCACCATTTTGGTCAACTGGTAATGATGATGAAAATTTCAACTATTTCTTCTTCTACCTGGTGTTATCCCAGCCTGTTTCCAGGGTGCACCTACCTCGACAATTTACTCAGCTATGTCCCGTCTTCGATTTCCTACATAATAAGGCGATTGGTTATGTCTTAATCACATCAAGCCAGCACGACAAAAGATGAAAATCTCTCGTGGAAGATGGAAATTTTTAGGATAACGATCAACTTATATACTGTATAATTTGGTAATGTAAAAAAAACAGGTACCCAAGCTACGGGCTTGCCTACATTGGGACCTGTCGATACTCAAATATGTACATTTTTTTTCTGAAATAATATTCATTTCGTTTCATTTCTCGTCAATTGATTCTCAATTCGAAATAAGCTTACCAACACACGTTATTGTGGCTGTGCCGGTATAAAAGTGATGATTTCAAATTATCGTACGATAATGGAAACATGCAGTCCACTTTTAAATCTTTGTGGTGGTCTGCTCATAATCCTGTAAGGGGGGCGGCGCCGACCTCCTTCATAGGGCTTCGGTCCGGCCTCGCTTAGCATTCCTCGACACTAGACACGTACAAATAACTGAATAAAATTACCTATAGCGTTGTCGGTAACATCTGTGAATTGAAATGTGGTGTCTTATTTCTTAAGGCAGTGATTGTGAGAACAAGATGCATGCAAGATGCATATTTTTAATAGTACATTATACGTTTCAATATAGAAAAATATCTACGAAATCTCTATAATAGAACAGCTCATAAAAAACTACCGAACCGGCATAATTTTACTCGAACGCCCTGTTATTTAAAAGTATCGTATATCTTTCTCCACGGCAAAATTTATTAAAATATGTTTAATGGTTTACTCATGAAGACGTAACACACACAAGCAGAGTTAATATTGCTTTTTAATATTAAAGTGTACTGAATTACTAACAGTTCTTATTATACCTCAAAATATTTACTCAATTTTTTTTACTTCTAATCGACACTAAGTATAAAATAATTTATTGTGTTACATAATTTTCGACAGTTGTTTTAAGACCCACATAATAAACGGTACTTAATCCTGTGCGGACACATTGGAAAAAAATGATTCCCAAACCGAGAATCGGACGCGGTACCGCTCGTACGCACGCTGCGCCCTTATGCCGCCAAAGCAGTCGAGTGTTTTCTTAGTTTATACACTAGACTTTTTATAAATAATGTTATATTTACTACCTTCCGAGGAGGATTGAAAAATATAAATTTTAACATGTCCTACATCTTACGTAATTATATAAAAATAAACTATATGAAACAATAGGCTCGTGTGAGGGACTCCAAAGCTTACAGCCGTTACGCAAGCTTGGTGCATGTTTAAGACTTCAGCGATTTGTAGGCAAACACTTTGTGTGCAAACAATTTTAAAAATGCGTACGTCTTCTTGATATGTATAATGTTAAAAAAATATGTTTTTTTAACAAAACAAATGATCGGTTAAACTTAAAAGAAAATGGAATTTATTACGAGAAATATCAAACTGTCATTTGTAAGCTGTTTCGTAAGAAATAGCTTGTCAAACGTAAAACCGTTAACTAATATCAAATATACCTATATGTTTTAGGCTGACATGATTTTGGCTCCAAAATAAGACATCAAGCACTTTTTTTAATTAACCTCTATGGCCTTCCCAACTAAACGCTTTAATGTCCAGTCGGTGGAATAAAATAGAAAACCAACAAATGACCACGAAACTTAATTATGTGGCGACCGCGCAAGTGTGTGGCTTGCGCCAATCGTATTAGCAGGGGGTGGTATCAGATCATTATGTAGGCCCGTCTGGTTCGTGAGGCAAGTAGCAAGGTACACTTCCATCGGCACTCATTCGAACCCCAGTGCACCCCGCGTGTACACGTCCTACAAATTCTTTTTTATTTTATTTTTAAAAGGCAAAGGCACTAAAGAGTGACAAGTTTTTTTTTTAATATCCTTTCTTTGTGTTTTGTGTGTGTCAAGTGAGTATTTCTAAATTTACGATTTTAGGAATAATTTATAATAGGAATTTTGTTTATGGGTTAAAATATTTTAGCTTTATTATTAACTATGAAAAATTATGTAATTATTATTGTAAAACTATATTTGTAAATATTTTTTAATAATTTTAACGTTATTAATTTTTATTAATTGAAACTTAATTACTTATTCGCAGCATTCTCTATTAGTGATAAAAATGTGAAAAATATAAATGTTACTGAATGGCATATTATTAACTAGACTAGAAAAAGTTAAGTTCTTTAATTTTAATAATAGATGCATATATTTTTTCTAAATTAAGTACATAGATTATTTACGTGAAATTATAAGCACATTTACTAATATAGCCGCATATATATGCCAAAACATCGGTAGAGGTTTCCTCCTTAACATTATTGAAGGATTTTAGGATATTAGAAACCTAGGTGCACAAAAGGGGGACATTACTAAGAATAAATAGAAATTACTAGCAGCAGACGCATAAAACGTTTTGACAATTATTCAAGCAAACTTACTTAGTATTAGGCATGTTAGTTATAATAATAGGCTTTTTTATGGCAAAAGGTTTTTTATAATATAGTTGATAGGCTGATAGGGTATTAGGATCGAATGTTGCAATATGCGTGTGTTAAGCCGGTAGTAAGGTTTCGTCGCCAGCGCGGGGCTTCGCGCCGGTCATCCGATACCTTCAGTTTTTTAACACACATCCTTTCAACCGGACTGACTTAAAAACTTGCATACTTCATTTAATCGTATAATTAATACCCGATCGATCGTAACGGTTTGAAGAATTTTATTACGATTTCAAGTAGTTCGTAGGAACTGAAGCGTAATAAAATCATGAGGTTTTTCAATTATTTTCTATATACAATTAATTTTTAATAAACGTAATATTTGCTTAAAATATATGAGGATTTTTTCATGCTTTATTTTATTTAACTTTTATCGATATTGTTTAAGCTTAATTCTTATTTGTACGCTTCCAAAAGCTTCGTCAGAGAACATCTCGGAAGACTACAAAGGTCCAGCCCGTCATAATTTTGGATGAATATGAAACCCAAAGCAGCTGCTGGCCACTGCACAAGATTAGTTAAATCTATACTCTTGTGCGTGTGACAGCGGCTATTGCGGGTATTTCATTGTCTGCGAGTCAACACCTCTTGAAGGACCACGCTGGAATTACCTCATTCCGTTGCGGATCAATGTATCAAGAAGTCTTAATGTACTATCGTGTTTTATACGAAACTGTTTTGTAATTGTTCTATCACATTGTGCTATATGGCAAAGTGAGTGAACTGTCAATTGGCTGACCTTAAGTTCACGAAAGTGAACTCTTCCAAATTCTAACGAAAAAATAAGTAACTCACTTTTCTTTCAATGTTAATTTTGCTTATTATGTTGCAGTGCATGGCATGTTTTGTTAAATGTTGTTTATATTAGACGTATTTTAGATGCTATTGTATTTCTTGTGCTTTTGTTTGTATTTTGTATAATTATTTTTTACATTTCAGGCATCGTTTTAATAAGCCTAGTTAAATTAAATATTTAATTTTAAAAACTAACGTTATTAAATTCAATTTAATATCTTTCTTTTGGTAACTGAAAATTTGTGAATGTATTTTTTTTTTGTAATAAATTCGTAATGCTTTGTTAATTGATTTGGGTATGTAGTTCTGTGCTGAAAAAACTCGGGTTCGAACCCGGAAGACATCTATGTGTTGGCTTGGCGAGAAATAAGTTTACACTATTACTTATTGAGAATTGTAAACGTTTTAGGTATCATTTGAATCTTTGTAGAATTTTCGTGTAAGTTCGAAGAAAGAAGAAGAAAATAATTTACAAATGTCGTCAAATGGTGAGATTTCAATGTTTTCTTTTACACTATTCTATTTTTAAGACAGGATACCAGAACATAAATTTTATTTATTATTTATTTATTTAGCACAACTACATCACATACCTACATATATTAATACATTTATAGCGTCGTGATATTTGCTTAGGCACTACGTTTTTTTCCCATTTCAAGACATTTTATCACATTACATTGTTACTCATAATATAACGTCACACAATAGGCGCATATCATAAGTATTACAAAAAAAATATTTTTTTTTATCGTTCGGTTTTTCTAATTATGAATCTCGAATCCCCTCGTCCATTTCCATTTAAGATATATATTTTATTAATTTATATTTTTTCATTTATTTTTTTGTGATTGCTATTTCTGATTAAACTGGTACCTACTTCACTTGTATCCTCCCTTGCTCATCATTTAATTTATTCAGGCAGTTTTAATCACCCCTTTCAAAATAAACCAAGTATACTATAATAATGTGTTTTATTTTACATTAAATGAATATCAAAAATGAATATCCTAAAATACTTACACTACCTCACCCGTAATCGGTTCGCCGTATAAGCCTAATTTGACTGTTTATTGATCAGATAAAATCGTCGATTACGTTAGTTATTTACTTTAAGTCGTCTTTTTTCATGGTGTAGCAATTTTAGAAATGTATCCAAAACTTCGCACAAATAATCTATGTTTTAATTACTTACCTATTTTAACATAGAAAAGAACCGATTTTAAATTTATTTACCTGACAATCTCCAAATTTTTCTTTAATTTCACTAGGTAAATGATCAACTATATTTTACTAGTGTTATCGTAAAGGAGAAAAGTTTAGATTATAACAGTCAGCGACATCTTTTGCAAATTTCTTTAACTAAGTTGTACATTACATACAAAAACAACTAAGTTTTACTACACCAAATAAACACATTAAAAGATCAACATAGTTTTTTTCGTTTAGTTTTACAAGGCGTATCTTATTTTTTTTTATATGGAAACAAATAGAATGTTTTATAAGCAACTAAGAACTATCAGAAATAATTTAAATGAAATTTAAATGTATTGTGTAGAATATAACTAATAGGATTGACGTTAATATTATTCCCACACAAAAGAAATTAATGCACCCTTACCTTACGTGCAAACACCAAAGTATTTTATGGCTTCGTTTTATTGCTTTGGAAACTTGCTTGCAAAAATAAGCTGCAAATTTCAATATACTTAGTTTCAGCATGTTTTATTTCCTTCAATTTTCATTATTAGTATTTTCTTTTAGTAAAGAACTTTGTCTGCTTTGCATAAGTCTTAAATTAAGATTTAATTAAGCCCTTGTGTGAAACTAACACCAATTTCAGTATAAAAGAATATGCAGACGAAGAATTGGGAAAATGACGAAGCCCAAAACAACTATTGGTCACTGCACAGGAATAGTAAACAGAGTATACTCTTGTGCGTGTTCCAATAGTTATTGTGGGTGCTTCACAATCGCCGGACGAAGCCATCAAAATTGAATATATTCAACATTTATCTGGACTTTTAGATATACCAAACGGTTGTTCTTCAATGGTGAGTTAAAATGTTTCAGTTCAAGAATTTTGTGATGCTCGGTACACATTCAGCAAATTTTGCCATTAAACAGCTAATAAACTATAGTATCAGTAACATCGCGGAGTCTGGAAAAGTGCCCGAAAAACGGCAATAGGCTCGCCCCCTACTACGTGGGACTGATACATACCTGGCGAAATGTGGGTGCAGAAATGCACCTCTGCTTACCCCCTCGGGGAATACAGGCGTGAGTTTATGTATGTATGTAAACTATAGTATCTTTACAACCAAAACTTAAAACGATGTGTGAGTAACCGTTAAAACATTTTTAACTCAATAATTTTATAATCTCACTGGAAAAAAATAAATTAGATCCTTTAAGCTTTTACGATGCTATGACCAAGTTTAGATGCATTTTGTTGGCGTTCAATTGATATGTGTACCGAGCAAAATTCATTTTAATGTTACTGTTTCATATTATCACATGATTGTATTACTTATTATTCCTTTATGAGTTATTTTCGTGATTTCATTTGTTTTAGTTTATACATTATATTGTTTTGCTGGTGGTAGGATATTCGTATCCGCCCGGATGGCGACCACCGTACACAGGGCGTAAAACCCGCCATAGTGGCACATGCAAGTGTGCCGCGTTCCGGGATCAGCCAGTGTATATCCGGTTTTCGGGGGGGCTTCAATCGTGGTGAAAGGATGACCGTGCCGGCAATTTTTTTGGCCGGTTTGTCGCGGTCGGTCCTTTGATCGCCATGATTGATAGTCCCCCAAACTTCTTCACAATAAGGTGAAGAGGTATTCGGCCGGCATGATTGTGTCGACCAACGGGAGACCATCATCTCTCGCTGGTCGGCACTTTTTCTGGACTCCATTGCGCTTACCATCAGGTGCAATGGGGTCACTTTGCCGTGCCAGAATAAAAAAAAATAAAAAAAAAAAAAAATACAGCTAAATTAATAACTGATTCCGTGTGACTTTAAATTATCAGACACACGTGATTATGGACTTTAAACGGCTTGAATAATTTTGATTTTAATAAAATCACCGATTACGTGATTTTTACTGTTAAAAATACCTGAACAACTTACTAAATAATAAATATGGAATGTAAAATGTAACAAAAAATTCTCAATAATAAGCCATTCGATAAATGTGACCCTCACGACGGTTATAGGCCTAGGATAGGATAGTTAGGATAATCCCGGAAATGGTATAACCATTGTTTAGTAAAGGTTGCTGGGTGATTCTTTTTATAACTTTCAATGATAAAATATGTATTAAGTGTTACCTAACACGATCGAAACGACCAGCAATGGTTAGTTAGTACAAGATAATACCATAAATTTCAAGTAGTTGAAACAAAGACGAACGATACAGTAGAAATGACCTAAGGAATAAGCCACCTAGCTATATCTACCTGGGTCCTAGATAAAGTCCTATTCTGACATCGTAATCGTATAGAAAATTACACAAAATGTATGCAATTACTTGGTATGAAAAATAGCAAAATAACGTGATATTTGTTATTTTTATAAATTTTCATATTTATGTTACCAACTAAACATATCGTATAATGATTTGTCTATGTACTGTAGTCAGGCATAGGCCAAAGTAGTGAGGGCCTCGAGGTTTAGGCATGCAGACGAGAATCTCGGCGATCAAATCCCAGCCAGGCACAAACCTCTAACTTTTCGAAGTTACGTAGTTCTCGTACTTTAACGGCGAAGGTAAACATCGTGGGGAAACCTGGATATCTAAAAATTCTTAGAAATTTCTTAGGTGTGCAGTCCGCCAACCCGCACTAGGCCAACGTGGTGGATGAAGGCCTAACCCCTTCTCCGCTGTAGAAAAGGCTCGAGCCCAGCAGTGGGACACGTATGGGTTGATAATGAATCATGATTATCATCACCTTTAGGTGATGATAATAAATTACTCCTGAAGAAAACGCGAAAACGCGAGAGTAATTTATAAAAAAATAAAATAAAAGCGAAACCACTGATCTTGAAACATTTATTTCTTCAAAACACTTGTTCAGTCTTAAACGTCTAATAAATATGAATACGAAAGCGACTATTGCCATATGTAATACATAATATGTACTTTATATTTGATCATAAACTTTAGTCCGTTTTCTTCGCCTGGTTGTCTGTTTTTCCGTGAATTTATACTATTTAATACATATATTATTCTAAACATTTATAAATGTACTTTTCGACGTAAAATATACCGGATTATATTTATATATTAAACGTATTGTAGAGATGCAAAGTTCACAAACGGTTCAACTATTACATATTACAGTACAATATATTATAAAATGCAATCAGCAAGAGGTAGGTTTTACATATAAACTATTCAACATAAAGGAATGAAAGAGCTCACTTCCAATGTTTGAGCAAAACATTTATAATAAATAAACTTATTTAATTTGAGCTTTAGATCATGCCATTAAAATCAATATACAGGACAAATTAACACGACAAAACAAAATTTATCTCTAAATGTTTTTCACAATTTGTTTATAAATTTCATGAGCCCGCAATGTAAAGCTCGCAAAACTTCGTGTACATGAGCCTTTATTTTTTATCATTACATTGCGTTATTAATTCATTCATTATTTTAATTCATTAAAACATGATAAAAAAAAATAAAAAAAAATACTTTTATTTAAGGTGTATTGCGATTGTAGTCTGGTGACTACTGGTCCGTCTCTTAGAAGCGTCAAAATACACCTGTATACTGAGATGTAACGCACTAATTAATTAATAAATGTTTTTAGATAATAGTTAACAGAAGTCATAATTGGAATAAAAAATAACCAATTACAGAACACAATGAACACGGATGCAAAAAAAATCATGTCTTTTACGTTTTATGAACTAGTTTTGTGATAGTAGTAAAGTATATACATATTTGTAATGATCAATGCTGCAATTTCCCGAGAGAACAATACACGCATTCAGCAACCCTTTAAAAGATATGATTATAATCATTGCTCAGAAAATTTGATCGTTGTTGAATATTTATAAACGACTGAGGAATGAATTATTTATTCGATTTGTAAAGCTTGCGACAGTTATTTAAACAATTGCCTCACATTTTTAGATCAGCCTGTATTATTGTGGGTTGAGAGACGCCTCCATAATTGTATCGACTAGTAATAAATAAAAATTTTGTCCATACATTTTTCTGCACTGCCTATAATGGAGACGCAATCATACTTTGTTCAAACAGCAATATCGAAGGACAGTATATAGATATTGTGATTATTTTACTTTTAAATCTTGTACCGTTGAGTGTAGCCATTGTGACGTCATCAAGTATGTAGAAGAAATTGATTTAAGCCTAGAATTTTCGGGCTCATTATAGTAATGTCGTCTTAATACAGCATGAGACACATGGTAGCGTGCAGACACGCCTTGGCCGGCAAGAACTTGTCGTCGAACGAGAGCGCGTATCGATACATCCAGACTGCTTTTTCGTACTCGCCCTGTTGAATAAAGAATGTTTATATTAAACAATTTTAATCATTAAGTAATTGGTGTCGCCTACAACACTTGATTGTATATTTGTCGTCACAGTTTACGTCAAGGTAATAAAATATATTTTTATAAATTTTGCATACATCATGTATTTTATAACAGGGTTTCTCAAAGTGGCGTTCGCCAATCGACTGCAGGGGGTTCGCGACAAGATTTACGTAATGGTGACTTGACATCTAGCAGGCACGTGCGACATACATATTGTCTACAACATACATATATGTGAGAGTGGGTTTTCACACCTGCTCGTGATAAACGCTAAATACAGAAATCGACTTGATACCGAGTCAGAATTAAGGTTAAAAAATTCTAAAATTACTTCTAAAATTCGACTCCATTTGCAACAAGAAACAACCCATGACATTAATATTAAAAAGATATTTCTCATGAAATAAACATCTTATTTTCTTTAACATACAATTTTATTACTTTGATTGGGACCCCCCAATTTGTTTCTTAAGACTTAAGGGGTACGCTATCACCTGGAAACTTTACCAGGGGTTCGTGAAACCAAAAGTTTGAGAAACCCTGTTTTATAATTTCAACATTTTAACATTGTGACCCCTCACTCTATGTTTCTGTTCGCTCCAGTCCATCTAACAATTGCCTGGAAGAAATCGCTGAAAACGATAAGGTCGCCATTTGTGACACAACCTTATCGTAATGTTACCAATACATATTTTGTTCTTTTGTTTGGTGCACAATAAAGCATAAATAAATAAAAACAAATAAAATTAGTCTTACCAAATATGTATGCGACACTGCTACCAAAAACGCCTCGACTTTGCTCTTCGGAGAGGCGTAGAACGACAGATAGGCGATCTCTTTTGCATCATGGGGTTTCGATTGCCTGAGAATTAAAAAGTAATTGATAATGTATTTTTGTGCACTACGGTGTATTTATATATGTGTATGTGTATTTAATAACTAAATACAGTGTCATGCATACATGCCTCGTGGTCTCGCGGTACAAGTATGTGCCGTGGGATCTAGAGGTCCTGGGTTCGATTCCCGGGTCGGGCAAAGTGTTATTGGGTTTTTCCATTAGGAAATTCTCGGTAACAGCACGGAGTCTGGAAATGTGCCCGAAAAACGGCAATAGGCTCGCCCCCTATTACGTGGGACTGATACATACCTGGCGAAATGTGGGTGCAGAAATGCACCTCTGCCTACCCCTTCGGGGAATACAGGCGTGAGTTTATGTATGTATGTATGTATACAGTGTCAATATGTATGTTCCTAGCGAACTCCTTATCAAGTTAACCGTTATTCATGAAAGTTGACATTTATGTGTAATTTGGCCCAATTTGAGAGATTTTTATTTTGATTAACGGTCTCAATAATTTATATTTAACAATTAATTGATTAAAAATGTTGATTATTGTTATTAATTGTAAGTTTCATAATTCTCGAATAGATGGCGCTTTAAATTAGTTTTTTCACAGAAAACTGTAGGATCGTCTATCATAGACTTCTCATAGATGACGCTACATTTTATTTTCGATACAATGCGAAATGCATTCACCAAACATTGGTAAGAAAGTTATTTCAGGTCTTTTTAAATTTATACTAATGTTAATGTTAGGAAAGGTTTATATTTGAGTATTAACCCATTAGTTCCCAAGCACCGAAAACAATGGAATTTTTTGATGAAATGTATAAATTAAGTTCTTAGTTCATTACGAAAAAATTGTATGAGAAAAAAAGTATCGCGATATATGAATTCGGATCATAATGTTCTTCCTTAGTCGAAAAAAAACATTAATTTGAAAAAAAATACATTAAAATCTCATTAACATTTTTTATGGAGAAAAAAAATATTTTATTAGAAAGATAGTGTAAAATTACCAATTTTATCAGAAACAATAAAAATAAGAGCCCTGACAACTAAAAAAATGTTGAATATAGTGTACTAAAAATAGGATAGTGGGGAGGAATGGGTTAAGTGTTCCCATGGGACGAGCGCGAAATAGTCTGTAAAGTAATGTGCGCTCACATGTGCAGCAGCGCGGCGATGGCGGCCAGCGCGTGGTGCGCGTGCGCGGGCGCGCGGGCGTGTGCGTGCAGCGCCGCCGCCGCACAGCGCCGTGCGCACGCCCCGCGCCCCGCCGCGCCGCACCACCACGCGCCCCACGCCGCGCCCGCGCCCACGCCGCCCTTCTGCAACCACACGGCTCAACACCACACACTGCACCTACTTACCCACCGACCACTGACGGTGCTTCCATACACTAACCTAAACATGCTCTATAGTAACTAATGCTTTTCAAGTTAACAAGATAGCTACATATATTCACGTCCTTCCAAGTGGCGGTACTTCCATAGGAACCCAAAAGCCCAGCTTGCCTTGCAAAATTCCGAATAGTCGTCTTAGCTCTTTAAGCTTTTAATTTTTAGTTAACAAAAGCAATTTCACATATAAAGAATATCCAAAATAAACAATTATAAACTAGACATTACACAAATTACGTGTAACGCTTTTGGGCTACTATGAAAGTACTGTTACTGACTTACTCAAATAATAATATATTTCTAAAACATATACGTAGTTGGCATAAAGAATCTCTTTGACAGGTCGGAGAAATAAATCCCTGGCTTAACAAAGCCATTAGATTGGTTAAAAGAAATCTTAGTAACAGCATGATATTTATTGCGACATTTTTACTCCTCCCTAGTCAAACGTATTTACCGAGCTTTTGAACACAAAATAACATGGCACGTTATCGATCCTTGAAGCAACACAAATATTTAATAAACATCTTAATTTCTCTACAGACACAACAAAATGACCCGAATACTAGCCCTTCATATCAAATGCTAAGGCTTAGGCAATGGCCTATTGCCAATGGACAATATTATAAAACATGATATCGACAGCTAACATAACATCTACTGACACGCTTACAATCTCTCAACATTTGATTTTTTCGATTTAAATTCTTTAATCATAGTTGCACAAACATTAATTTTAAATTACATCGTTACACTTACAGTGTCGATGTACTTGGCGATCTTGGCCCCCAGCGCGATGTAGTCGTAGAAGTTGAACATTTCCGCGAACTGGTGCATGAGGCTGAGGATGGGCTCCCAGCCCTCCCCGTCCACGCGCCACACTCGCTCCACGAAGAAGTCATCCAGAGCGTCCGTGGACATGCGACACTCCGGCACCTTGCGGCCAGAGGAGCTTATGCCCGCTATCTCGTTGGGGAAGCTGCAATATGAGATTTATCGATAAAGTCAAGTTTTGTTTTTGAATAAATAAATATTATGTTAACTTGGTGTGTTTTTTTAAGTGAAAACTTCTTTAGCGGCGCTGTGCACTTTTTATGGATGGGTAAAAAATGTTGAACTCGCGTCAGATCACGTGACCTTGATCGAAAATACGTAAGACGCATTATGTAATATAAATTGTCATGTTTGTGTACTATAGCGCAATAAATATATTATTTTACCACATAAATGATAGTATTTTTATACTGATAAATAAACCAATTCGTGCGAAATTATTCCCTTACCATTCCAAAATATAAAAAAATGCAAAACGTTAATGTTGAAGTTTTCACTTCTGCCACCACTCCCGGAGTGCCACCTGTTGTTTCTTTCTGTCCTTTTAGTATATAAAATTATTATTTTACTGTCTATTGTCAATAAGAAATTCTTGGTACTTTTACTAGCTTAATTCTTTTGTTAGCATATTATTATGTGAACTTTTTTTTTAAGTTTTTGTTATAGTTTAAGCACATTATTATCGTTTCTTTCTTATTTTTATTGTTCCATTTTTTATTATCGTTATCTTTATACACATCACTTTTGTAAGTTAGGATGTCTGGAAGAGATCGCAATTAGTGATAAGACACACTCAGTCTTAAGCGTATTTTAATTTCATTTTGCATCGTTCAATAAAGTATATAAAAGTAATAAATAAATAAATGATCATATTCGAATATTATAGTCTTAAATGAGCTGGAAAAAGGATATATTGTTATCGACTTTTATTTTTAAATAAATATGTCATATTGATTCGTGTTTTAATTTTTTTTTCTTAAATAAGCCGCACATTACAGTGTTAAAAAAATACTTTCCAAAAAATAAGTAGTGGTAACTTTCTTCCCTTTTTTATATACCGGAGTAGTAAAGTTAATAATGCTTGATGGTAAGTTCAATGTGGATAACATTGTGAGGAAACTTACACACATAAAACTCTTAGGAATTATGGCCACCAACGCGAACTAAGCCAGTTCGGTGGACTAAGGCCTAACCCCCTTCAATTATAGAGGAAGCATGTGCCCAGAAATGGGATGCATATGTGCTAATGATAATGATGATGACGAAGTACAATGCGGTCCAAAAAGAATGTGGACTGGTAAAAAACGACTACCATTAAACCTCTTTTGTCAACTCGATTATGCCAACCTGATGTACTTGTATATTAATAACCCACCTTATATCAGTGTCAGTGAACAATTGGCGAAAACTAATTATGTGTAGCCAATAGCTGAGTTGTAATTTCTGGTTCGAGCATTCTTCTTCTTTAACCGGTAAACCTTCAGGGTACATATCTGTAAAAATAAAGTCTAAGTTATACAGGGTGTATTCAGACCGTGATCGGAAACTAAGGCAGGTAATAGCTATGGTAATTACAAACCCCCTGGCGTTAAAAAAATCCCGACAAAAAACAATTTGAAGTTTTCGTAACAACCATAGATAGGTATAAAATGTTATGTGATTGTTAGGAAAACGTCAATTTTTTTTTTGAGAGAAAGAGAAAGCTGAGGAAGAAAAGATGGATGATGTCCGTGAGCGAAGATATGAAAGAAAAAGGGGTGAATGGCGGATGATAGGAATGGATGGAAGGATAAAACATACTTCGCCGACCCCAAATGGAATTGGGAACAAGGCAAGAGAATGATGATGATGAAATTCTCAGTAGCTATTGAAGCCTGGAAGTGGGTTCGAAAAACGTCTAGGCACGTATTACTTGGGAGTTAAAAGAATGGTGAAATGTAGTTGAAAATATGCATCTCTACGGTTCTACCTAAACTTTCTTGTCTTCTTTTACTTGAATCATACTCACGATAGCATCCTTTAGCGCCGCATGACTTCACAGCTTTATCGATAATTTTCAACATCGACTCGTAGTTCTTCTGATGTCCCACTTTGTCTGTTCTTTCAGTTGGCATATTGTTTATGATTGGGTCGAATATCGAGCCGTCTATAGTGTCCATGGGCACGCTTTGTAAATTGTCGTCTTTAAGCTCCAGCATTCGGACTATTCCACTGGTCTCTAAAGAGTTTATTTATAAATAATTAATATAAATTCTTTTGAACTTAAAGTATTCTTAAGATATTGTAATTTCATACTGTTTAACTGGAAACATATGTTTACAATATATTTTTTATAGCTAAAATAATTAAGACTTACTTTTCTAAACAATTTTGAGCCAAGGTTCTTAACTTTTTGTTTAGTCAAACCAAAAAAAAAACTGTTAGTATTTTTCTTTAACTAAAACCAAAATTCTATAAATAAATCTGGACCTTAGTATGATAGTTATAAAGGCTAATTTGAAAACAAGTAGTGACTCACCCCGTTCGTGATTGCTGAAGCAGTGTATATTGGCCACGTGACAGTTGCTGCCGTCCTTCTCACACACCATGCTTATCCCCGGCTCCATTTGCGTGCAGAAATCACCTTCAGTTAATTCTGTAAATAATAAAAAAGGCAACTCAAAGATCAACTTTTCAAAGATTACTTTACGCCTTTGCTTTAACTTTTTTAATGATCAGAGGTATTCTTTGATGACTTTATAAAACTGCATTACTCAGTAGGAGTAAGGAGTATTATCGCTTCCAGTTGTAACTTATCGTTTTCGAACAATGAATAACTGAGCGGTGTTCGCGGTTGTTTTCGAGACGGTTCTAGAATTTCCGGTATCGATTCTCGATACTTTCGAAACCAGTAGATCATTCCCGAAATCTCCAGAATCTTTTCGATTCTCGCAAATAACCCTTATAAACACCGTTGCGGACGTTCACAACGAGTGAGCGTCCAAAATAGAGTGACGTGCAGAGCCCTCTTCTCAAGCCTTTCTAATTTTGAGGAGTCCACAAATAGACGATGTGTCAGGCGGCAGCAAGGATCAATTCAGGATGGTTCTCGCCCTGAAATACCTTGGTACCACCCTAAATGCGCGTGACAGCCACCGGGAGGTTATAGCCGGTATGCTGGCGTAGAATTTTAGTCATAGACCCGACTCAGGTAAGCGAATAATAGCTCCACGCGCCGATTTGGAAAGCTGGAGATCCCAGCATACCCGTTTCGGCCTTCCACGAGGTACCGAAAGGAGAGCTTGAGAGTGTTACTTCTCGTTAGAAAAGTATTTATAGGTATTGGTCGTGATGGCCTTGAGGTTTAGGCAAACGGTCGAGAATCTCGAGGGTCGCAGGTTCAAGCCCCAGGCACACACCTCTGATTTATCGAAAGTATGTGTGTATTCAAAAAATAATTATCACACACTTTTAACGGTGAAGGAAAACATCGTGATGAAACCTGCACATCTTTAAGTTCTTACGAATTTCTTAGGTGTGTAGTCCGGTAACCCGCTCTAGGCCAGCGTGGTGGACTAAGGCCTAAACCCTCTAAGTGGTAGCTCCGGCCCGTGGCCAGCAGTGGCACGTATATGGGGTGATGATGACCAGTGGCGGTACTTCCATAGAAGCCCAAAAGCGTTACACGTTACTTGTGTAATGTCTAGTTTATAATTGTTTATTGTGGGGTCGAGATATTCTCATTTAGGTCAAATTGATTTTATTAAGTAAAGATTTACAGCTTAAAGATTATTATTCAGAATTTTGTAAGGCAAACTGGGCTTTTGGGCTTCTATGGAAGTACCGCCACTGATGATGACGGGTACGGGCGCGGGCACCTAGTTCCTGCAGCGCGTCGACCTGCTTGATGAGGCAGGCCCAGCGCACGAGCAGCGCGCGCGCCAGCCCGTCCATGAAGCGCGGCTCCACGCGCACCACCTGCTTCAGGTGGAACAGGTGCGTGTAGCGATGCTTCTTCAACATGTTCAGCTCCGCCAGGATGAAGTTCGTCACCGGCTGCGGGAAGACGTCATTAATGGAAGGGGAAGCCGACGACGAGGAGTGAGAAACTTGTGTTAATGAATGTATTGAACGTATGTTTCTTAGCAATATGAATTTGTTTCATTGATCATGTTTTTCTTCTTGTATGTGTCCGAAAACTGAACCAACAGATTGCCTATTGTAAGGGACCTACTGCAAATCCTGTACCACGAGATCGATAGAGACATACACACACTTAGCCTACTTTACTGCGTTGAAAATTAGGATCTAAAGGTCGTGGGAGCTGTTTAATTCGATGCCAATAGTAGAAATAATGACAAATCCTTGTCTTGACTTCTGTTCTCTAATTTTCTAATTGAGATGGAGTAAAGATCTATATTCTATAGGATGTGTCAGTATGGATATTAAAATTTAATTAATTTATTTAAAAAGGGGTGTGAGTCAGTGGCGGTACATCCATAAGTCCAAAAGTCCAGTTAGCCTTACAAAATTCTGAATAATAATCTTTAAGCTTTAAATCTTTATTTAACAAAAGCAACTTGACATATAAATGAGAATACTCTGACGCCACGATAAACAATTATAAACTAGACATTACATAATTCACGTGTAACGCTTTGGGCTTCTATGGAAGTACCGCCCCTGGTGTGAATGGTGATGGTGATGAATGATGTAGGTACCTCGTACAGGCTGAGGCGGAAGGCGTCCTCTGCGGCGGCGAGCGCCTCGTCGAAGTAGCCCATCTCGAGGTAGAGCGAGGCTCGCGACGCCAGCACGACGTCGCGGTGGCGGGGCTCGGCGCCGCGCGCGTTCGCCAGGCAGTGCAGCGCCTGCACGCGGTTGCCGCGCACGCGCCAGTACAGCGACGCCAGCGTGTACAGCACCCACTTCGGCGCTAGCTTCTGCAGTTTATATTGCATACATACAGGGCTGGGCAAAATACATGCTTTGCTTTAATTGAAATACAAATTACAAAATACTGTATCGCAAGTAATTAAAATACGAAATACAAAATATATTTTAGCTATTTTTAATTGAAATACAAAATACAGTATTTTAGCTATTTTTAATTGAAATACAAAATACAGTATTTTAGCTATTTTTAATTGAAATACAAAATACAAATTACAAAATACAAAATAATGCATATTTATTTGTTTTGGAATAGTTTTTTTTTAAGGCGGTTTTTGTTTTGTTATTGCAGGTCCTGATGAGCACAAACTTAATACTAAATGAAGGCTAAATGTATTTTAATAAATGTATTTTGAAGCCTCGAGTATTTGAAATACTAATTACAAAATACTTCGGCTTCACGTATTTGAAATACAAATTACATTTTAAGAAAGTAATTAAAATACAAATGCAAAATACGTATTTGTATTTCAATTACGTATTTCAATTACAAGTAATTCAAATACTGCCCAACCCTGCATACATACATACATACATAACCTTCAACTTATTATTAGCCCTCTGGCTAGATGAGGTTAACAGTTGGATGGGCTGAAGATCGAGCCCAGTAGCATACCATAGGAGGAGCATATATATGTATATTGGACGTGACAAAGGTTGTTGATGATTATGATAATGATATTTTACCTCTGCATCACCCAGATATTGACTGTCAAAGAATGCCTTTAGCATTAAGTCCGCCTCTATACTTAATGTATAATGACTTTGGAAATGCTCTATATTCAGTAGTGGACTTCCTATGGCTGATGGATGAAATGATATACAATTACTTTATTCCGTTCCCATAAATTCATTAATATAATTTAAACATAATAACATTCAATAACATCCACGACCTTCCCACGTTATGGTAAGTATTCCCTTCCTAAGTAGTATATTCTCCTGTATAAGCTTCATACATAAAAATCCATTCTCCATCCATTGATAAATTATCAAATTAAAATAAGACTGACTAACCATCTGCATAGCAGCATATATTCTCTGTCCAATCTCTGCATCTTGCATATTCCTAACTAGTTCTGGGTCACCGTCCCCTACGTATTCCAGAAGTTTCTCCCGCAAGTGCTTTGTCATCACGACGTCAGTGGCGATCTGTGGCCTGTAATATGAAACTGAAAAAAGAATTCCGATTTTGGCTTTGTACTGTTGCTACATGACGACCTCTGAAAAGGTGATGAGTCCCACTATAAAGCTGTCAGTTAATGGCTTAAAATATTTGTATTGTGACTCTTATATTTTTATGGAAAACAAAAACTGCATGCAGTGAATTAATAATATTTACTCAAAATCCCAAGTAGGGTTATGGAGACAAAAATGTTGATAAATTTATAATGATAAAGGAGGCACGTGCCAAACAGTATGATTAAAAAGGTATAATAATTATAAGGCTTATGAAATAAATAAAATGTTAAAAACTACTAAGACAAAAATAAATAAATAAAATATTTCATTGGTTTACAATGCAGCATGTTCGGATCCATGTATATAAACCATTTATTTATTTTTCATGTACACAAATGCAATACGAAGTAGAATTTAAAAAAAACAGCTGGACTGTAAACCCGATTATAATTTTTTAAAAAAACAACAGTTTTTCTGTGTCCTAATGAAATAATATAACTACAAATTATCCTTTATCTACTCTTTCTAAGATGCAGGCGGGAATGTATAAACGTCTGAAATATAACAAAAGTATCAAAAACTTACTTCTGGCCTTTCTTCTGTGTGAATGCGGCGGCTTCTTTATCCTGCGGACACGTGGGGGGGTGCCACGGGAGTTCGTGCTCCATGGTGGCCGGCACGCCGATCTTGTCACTCAAGAGCGTGCCCAGTCTGCAAAATTTTGCTGGACATATTAAAAAAAAACCTTTTTATACCATCTATTCTATTTCCTTTGCCGGGTCGACTTTTTGACTAGCGATTATCCATGTCAGTAGATTTAACTGCACTAGTCAATATCCATCCATCTATCCATCAGCCAAAAGAAGTCCACTGCTGAACATAGGCCTCGCCCAATAATCTCCACAGGCACCTGTTGGAGGCAGCCTGCATCCAACGACGTCCCGCGACCTTCACCAGGTCATCGGACCATCTTGTGGGTGGAAGTCCTACGCTGCGCTTCCCGCTACGTGGCCTCCATTCGAGAACTTTTTGGCCCCATCGGCCATCAGTTCTCCGCGCTATGTACCCCGCCCATTGCCACTTCAACTTACTAATCCGCTGGGCTATGTCGGTTACCTTAGTTCACCTACGGATCTTCTCATTTCTGATTCGATCTCGTAGGGAAACCCCGAGCATAGCCCTCTCCATAGCTCCTTGAGTGACTCTGAGCCGTCTAATGAGGCCCATAGTGAGAGGCCACGACTCGGTGCCGTATATCATCACTGGCAACACACAACTATCGAAGACTTTCGATTTAAACTAGCCAATAGTAGTACACTAACTGCGTTGAGGTCCCGAGACACAAGTGACGACAAAGTGGACGACAAATGTTATGGAAACCAACAGGTTCCCATAGGAAATTCTTAATAGCAACATGGAGTCAGGAAAAACAGTAATAAACTCGCATCCAGTTACGTGGGATTTAAAAAAAACAGTAACAGCACCCAGAAATGCACCTCTGCCTAATCATTCAAGCATACAGGCGTAAGTCCGTATAGTACCGTCAAAAGTTCTACAATTTATCGATGTACAAAGATTAAATATAAACCGAGATTACCTTATACCCTTATTTTCAAAAGGCAAAAACACTGGATAAATGGCCTTAATGTTTTCCGGTAAATCGGATGTAAACTCTTTGCATTGTTTAGTAGAAGGCCAATCGGTCTCCACGTCGAAGTCTTTTTGGTATCTGTTGATCTTCATTGTTGGTGGATACCTGAAAAAAAACGAATGATAATGAATTATTTAGATATCATACACACAGTTTCTTAAGGGCTAGCCCAGTCATGGTACTTTCCCAGGTGCATACATACTTAACAAATGTTTGTGTGATCCATAAATACTTGTTTCGGGTCTGGGTGTTTGTGAGATGGAGAAGTCTCTCGTAGTTTCTGATACCCACGACACAAGTCTCGTATCTTAATGTGTTGGGTTGTTGGACCGTTGGGTGTATTTATTTATTTATAACATTACGCCTGCTTCCACTTGTAACACTCATCTATTGCTTCCTCAAGTGACATTAATTTTGACATGCATTTGAGTCAGTTACGAGAATTTTTTTAATTGTCCTTCCTTTAACAACTCTACAATATTATTTCCGCATTTTTTTAAATTCTGCTTGCAATAATACTCTCAAATTCAAATAATACAAAGAGAATCTTGTAGTAATCTTGCTTTGCAGTCTCAAAATTTTCAAACCAGTATTTTAATTCCCGTTCATTGCCAACAGATGGCGCTAACAAAATTATCACTAAAATTCAACATGAGTCGTGAACATCAGGTAGTTACCACTTGACTTACATTATTATCCCAGTGTCATATTGCGAAATGTCATCTTCTGATGAAATGGATTTCTTATGAGATTCTGGTTTCATTTCCGCGCTGTCAGGTGCGAGTTTACCTGAAAAATAAAATATGAATGCGAATGCTCATTTACACACTCACCTCATTAGTTCATTTCATGTTTGGCGCGATATTACTCTTTTATACATACATAACCTCACGCCTGTATTCCCTGAATAGGTAGGCAGAGGTGCATTTCTGCACCCACATTTCGCCAGGTATGTATCAGTCCAACGTAATAGGGCGCGACTCGAAAATCGAACCCCGGACCTCTAGATCGCACGGCCCATTATTAAAGGTGCTGTTCAAGTATTACGTAAGCAAATTTTTCACAATTATTAGCCCCTCCGTCCCCCATGTCAGCTAAAGTAAGAAAATATAATAAGGTATGTAAGCATACCCTGCCTCTTAGCCTGTAATACAGCTTTAAGAGCGATTAAGCCTTAGCCCTGGTGGGCTAAGATTTGATTAACTGGTGTGAGTTGGCAGACAGATCTAATAAATTCTTTGTATTGTTCTTTTATGTGTGCAGATGACCCCACGATAGTTTCAAACCAATGTTCTCACCTTTAGTATCAGCCTGCGAATCTAGCGCCATCTGCACTTGGGGATCCCTAACTATCTTGCCATCTTGCACTTTGAACTGATCAGACGGTATGATGAAACTGGACACCATGTGCGCTTGTTTGTTGATGTGGTTGACAAGTCTCTGGACGCTGTATGCCGCTTCTATTTCGCTAACGCCCTTCACTTGGAACCAATTGGCGTCGTACATGGGACTGTCCAGGAAGTATTTGATCAAAGAGCTCCGGTCCCCTTGGTGTTTCAGCTCGTTTATATTGAGACCGGTGAGCTCTGTCATCCTTATGCAGTTCTTCTCGACGTCTCTGTAATCTAATATTAAAATACTTAATAACATTAACGTTTTTTGAAACGTTTTTTGACTGCCTCGTGGTCTCGCGGCACAAGTATTAGCCGTGCGATCCTGGGTCCTGGGTTCGATTCCCGGGTCGGGCAGTGTTATTGGGTTTTTCCATTGGGAAATTTTCAGTAGCAGCACGGAGTCTGGAATTGTGCCCGAAAAACGGCAATAGGCTCACCCCCTATTACGTGGGACTGATACATACCTGGCGAAATGTGGGTTTAGAAATGCACCTCTATCTACCCCTTCAGGGAATACAGGCGTGAGGTTATGTATGTAATTATATTTGCCACATACCAAATTCTTCAGCATGTTTCATTGTTCTCAAAAATGACGCTTGGCTTTTGAGCCACTCTACCTCCTTGTCGTTAAACTCAGTCAACTCTTTTTGTAATGTGTCGAAGGTGCTGAAAAAAGTACTTAAAAATTAAAAATATTCAAGTCATTTGTTCAAGAAACAATTTTTGAGAATAAGTAGCATTTCCTAGTCTATGCCATGAGGGAAATTAAATTCACAATGTGCATTAAACCTGTTACTGACTCATGGATTTATTTAAGGGACTTGTTCTAACCTATTACAAAATTTCATGTCTAATTGGAGCTTTACAAATGTTAGTTAATTAATCATGCTTTAGCCTTATCTTTATTGATTAACATTAGAGGCAAATGTAACAAAGCATGTTTAAGTAGTTGGTAAATTAACCAACATTTATAAGTCAGGCCTTTAATCCATATAAGAAAACATAATTTTCCATAAGCTTAATTTAAATTTTTAATAATTAAAACTGCCTCGTGGTCTCGCGGTACAAGTATGTGCCGTGCGATCTAGAGGTCCTGGGTTCGATTCCCGGGTCGGGCAAAGTGTTATTGGGTTTTTCCATTAGGAAATTCTCGGTAACAGCACGGAGTCTGGAAATGTGCCCGAGAAACGGCAATAGGCTCGCCCCCTATTACGTGGGACTGATACATACCTGGCGAAATGTGGGTGCAGAAATGCACCTCTGCCTACCCCTTCGGGAAATACAGGCGTGAGTTTATGTATGTATGTATAATTAAAACTGCATAAAGAAAACTGTAATACTCACTCTTCAATCTCTTTCATTTTGCTGTTCAGGAACATGTGGCATAAAACAGCACTTTTGTGCTTCACTGCTAACTCAAAAGTGGGGTTGAGTTTAAGACATTCATTAAAATGTTTTAAGGAATTGTTGAATTCACCAACAATTGCATACACGTTGGCGAGGGCGAAATGATTGTATGGGTATTGTGGATCATGATCCATAGCAGCACCAAGAATTATTAACGCGTCATCTGGTATTTTACTCCTGTGGAGTATTGAACCCATACTCAAAAGTGCTATGTCCTTGTATTCCCTGAAAATATCATACATGACATATACTGTGCAAACAATGGCGTGGTATTTATGTTTTTTTTTTTTATCATTAGCTTAAAATATTATGTTGTATTGAAAGAATAAAACAATCTCTTGAAAATTCAACCTTCTCTACACAACTAAGAGAAGTTAGGCCTTAGTCCTCCACACCAGCCTAGTGTTGGTAAGCGGGATACATGCCAAAGAAATGCTTTGTGGAGAATTGTTGTTATGTTACGTCAAAACCATCGTCAATACACCCATAGGTTAAAATGTTAAGAAATTGGAATAGGATTTCCAGCTACAGCATCCGAAATTTTATGTCGACATATCGCATTCGCGCGCCTAGCTTTTTAAGCAATCATGACTTGAAAAAATTATGTTATACATATATGTATATAACTGTATACTGTAACTGTATATAACCAGTATGAAAGTGTAAAAATTCAAGAGCTTTGAAGTCGATCCTGTCTTCTAAATATTAAAACCTCAAGTTTTACCCCCTACTTGTACAACTTGATTTATAAAAAATATTATAATATTATGTTTCATGTAAAAACCTACTAGTCAATAGAATACTATTGAATTTTATACCTTGGTGCATAATGTACAGCTCTGCGGCTGCATTCCATGGCTTTAGGTGCATTGCCTCTTACTCTCCAATATAAAGAGGCCATATTGTAATGAAGCCATGATGAGCTATTTTTCCTCAATATTGTGGCCAACCAGTGACCAAACGGATCAACCGTCATGATAGGAGCAATCTGCTCTGGCAGGGACAACTCTGGACTGGCTGTGAGATTTTCTCTCTGTATCATTCCCTGGAGGTAGTAATTATAGTTGTGCATTAAAAATGTTTGTATTTTTTTTAATCTATTTACACACAGAGAGACACAGCGAGGTGCATAATCGCACACACATTACTTTATAGGACTTTTATTATAAAATTTGCACAAACAATAAGGAGTCTGAATAAGAATCCGGTGAATGGCTATAGGCTCACCCTCAAAACTAAAATATAAAATTGAGTAATTTTATAGTGAATTGCTGTAGAAAATTACAAGACATAGTAATTGTATATTCAGCATAACATGGCATCCCAAATATATATAACATCAATTAATTCTCATTTGCGTTTGATTATGATCATAATAATTAAATTTCTATATATCACTTTCCCCATAATCTCAAGATTTTACTACATTATAAAAAAAATTTTTATATTCTGGATGCCATCATGTTGTTACTTGCATAAGCCATAAATAGACTAACATTTTCCTCATAGGAATCTGTCTTGGGAGGAAAAAACATGCATTACCCTTTCAGTGATATTTAATTTAGAAACATATTTATTAGAGGATACTTATTTACAACATGTATTATAGTAGTGTGTACAGTGTAGTATATTTGGCCTACTATTGTCCACAAAGATATTGATGCTGTATTAAATTTAATTTATACAATAGACATTAGAAGGACATTTGACTTGCTATTGAGAAATTAGGATAAACTATTTGGAAAAATATTTTCACTGTGGAATCAGTAAATATCATATAGTGATAAAAATTCTAATGGCCACATAACATATAATCATTATCAGCCATACAAAGCTCCCAAAAAGATTGTTTTGACTGACCTGTTTAACAGACTTCCACAGAAGCCCAAAAGTTAACTGTGTAATGTCTAGTTTATATTTGCTTATTGTGTGGTCTTTATTTAACAAATTGTTGCTTTTGTTAAATAAAGATTTAAAGCTTAAAAAATAGTATTTGGAATTGTAAAAGGCAAACTGGGCTTTTGGACTTCTATGGGAGTACCGTACACTGTACTGTACACATGTACTGTATACAATATATCTTTGTCATTTTCATATTAAAATTACATTCTGAAGTTTGGGCATAAAATAAAACTCATAGAACACAACACTGAAACATATTATTAGGGAAAAAATAAATTAAAAATGTACCTGCAAATGCTCAAAGGCCAACATACTGAATGTCAACGATGACAGCTTCTTACAATCTGGTACATCTGTATCTCCATAATTATTGTCATGCAACAAATATTCCTCATCTGGTATACCTTTAGACTTCCCATCTTCCAAAAATGATGTGTACCAATCTATTGAAGTCAATTCGCCAACACTCTCACAGTTTTCGTCTAACATGAGCACTGTGGAGATATCTGTGGCTTTTTCCATGTCAGCCCATAGCTTTTCTATATTCTTGTGATGTTTATGGAGATCGTGATACAAATTTACAATTCCATCCCACCTTGTATCTTGGTTCAGGAACGCCAACAAATCATAAGGCCTTGCCATTTCGAATGGTGAATCAATCTAAGGATAAAAAATTAATGAATGAAATTTTAAACAATAGTAATAAAGAAAGGTGTTGCTTGTTAGATAAAGCAGTTGTTTACATGATGAAATTTGAATCATATCATTAATTTATTTTGTTGTAATTCTTTAAACATTTCTTTTTCTTTATTTCAACTGAATTAAATTTGGGACCAGACTTTATTTTGTATTGCTAACTATGAAGCTGCCTATGTAGAAAACTACAACTATACAATTTTGACTTATGTTTTTACTCCAGCTTGAACGCAAAACCCTGAAATCGTTTCCGCGAAGTATCGGAGTGAAGATCTGATTTATGTTTAAAAAAAACTGTTACAATAAAATAAAAAAAACTACAAAGTTCTATTTCTAAATAGAAATAAGAATTATGTTTAAGTTATACTAAAATACAGGAAACTGTTATCATACCCTTGGCTGAATAAGACCAGTCTCGGTGACCATCCAATGTGTAGCAGCCTGTGCATTAATAATACACGAGCTTAACATCCACAAAACACTTAAGCACTTCATTTTGATAATGTTCATTCTTTAAATCAAATAGACATATTTCATAAAACAGTATTTCATTGAACTTTCATAAATGTTGATTTTGCCGAACGAATCGTTCACTGCAAGCGAGAAATGTTCTTGGCGTTTGACAATAAAAGTGACAGACAGTCACAATTTGTCGTGTGACATTGACATTTTAGAGCGAATTAACATGTAACTATTTACAAAATATGTAATAACGGTTATTAATTTATTTTCCATCCAAAGGTTGTCTGGAAGAGATCGCTCTCAGCGATAAGACCGCCTATTGTTCCACTTTTATTTTTATTTTTAAAATCTATGTAAATTACTGTATAAATGTGGGTGTCAATAAAGAGTTATCTATCTATCTAATTTAGTGAATTAAATCACTAGAAATAAAAGATAATTATAAATTATTATTTATTTAATTATTTATTTCATTACGAACAATAAATAGTACTTATAGGGCAAAGCATTTTACTTAAACTATGTATTATATTACCTACCTATAAGGTTGTTTAAGTATGATTCGTGCGGCTATTTCCTAAACATAACGCTAAATCAAATAAAACGCGAAATTTTCTGGTAACGTCGAAATTTGCGATAAATCTTTAAACTTTTATTGAGAGCCTTAGAAATGTTCTCTATATAAGTCAGTCTTAAGTTAGTTTAGATTCTTTCCTTGAAAAGCTATGTTAGAAAAAAATGAGAGCGTGACGTTTTCGTAAGTACTTCAAAGGCTGGCCTGTATGAATTGAAAATACATATTGACTTATTAATGATGTTTATAGTGTCTACATTTACAAAATATTTGTAGGATACAAACTTCCCCTAGGTAATGCCATATTATATCATACAACGGAACAAGATAAAACATTCATTATTTTTTAGTGACCAGATACGAGTACAACCGACGTTTGTTTTGCAATTATTAACATTGTATCTATTTACATGTAAAACATAATACTTATGCAAATTATAACTTATATGTAATTATTTATATCGCTTCGTGTTATCTAAGTAGTTCACATACTTACTTAGGTATTATTTTTTTGCTAAATCAGAACCTGCTATGGTATCATAAAGCAGTGATACAAATGTTTTTATTTGCAAATCCTTCCTAAAACTAGTCGAAATACAGTTTGTTTGAAGCGCTTTTCCGCATATGCGGCTCAACTTATTTTGATGAATTTTGATATAGGTACGTAGTCTCTAGAGACGATAAAGGTCTACTTCTTATTCCCAATAAAATGTGCAGATCTCGGGGACGCATTTATTATAACATCTATATTAAGCGGGCGAAGCCGTCGTCAGAAGATTTTTTTTAAATATGCTATGTTTTTATAATATGTCATGTAATTCAATCAACTGTAAAATTAATTTACAACAAGAATGAAGCAACGGAGAATAAAATTCACTTATGGATTCAATAGAAATATTCGGAAATTATTTCTTTAGGATGATGAAAGTAGAAATGGCATGTAACATTTACAGACATTAGAGCAAATGATCGTCGCAAAGCTGCGAGCTTCGAACTTACTGCGCATGTCCAAATAACCTCATGTAACCCACACTCAGGTCATCCACACGGCTTTAACATTACAATTTTATATCGCAAAACCACCCTACCTAAGCACAAAGGAAGTTTGACTTTGTTTCGGTATTCACTACAGCCATGGACTGTTACATAAAAGTGTTTTTGATTTGATTTTTAACCACCATGGCTGTTACTACGTTGATTCCATGATGTATCGAACGGTAACATCGAATACGAGATGCAAAAATATTAGGAACATGTGAAAATTAGGTTCATTAGTGTTGTGTGAGAGGGAAAATGGTAAATGACGTGAAGGTACAATCGCCACCACAATCGGATGTGCATGATAATAACGGCACAAATGCTTGTGATGTAAATAGGGGTGTTAAAGTAGTGGAATATAAGGTAATATTTAGTAAATTGACTACTTGTAAAGTAATATAAAAGTGTATAGTGTGCCATTCGTTTTTAAAGGGACTGCTTTGGAAATGCGGACTGCGAGGGATATGTCTAGCTGCCCTGTGGCTTCCACTTGGTGCTTTAATATTTTGTTACGTGTCAGCATCTATATTCCAAGCAGATGATATACACGAAACTCATTGTAGGGTAAGTAAGGCAGTAGGTAAACATATTATCATAGTTTCCCGCGTGAAACATAAACATAACAGAGTAAATTTGTACCAACAAAGTAAAGCGTAATCAATTTAAATTGACCACCAATACTTACAGATTAGTTATATTTAGAAATAATGTCACATATACGATTGTTACAATGTTTTGTCTACATTTTGTACACTTTGTTTTCATTTACAAAAAATCTCTATGTGCACAGAATACCATGCATTGTAACATGTTTTGTATAGTTAATTGTACGTTATCATAATCATTTATTCTTTCTTATTGTTTTATCGTACATCCATCTAATATTATGAATAACACCGTAAGTAAAACTTTCACAGCTAAACAACTGAATCGTTTTTGTTTAATTTCGGTCCGAGAGGAAACTGAAAATTTCACAATTTCTGTTTAGTATTAGTTTCTTAGATTGTTTTTTAATATTATAAAATAATAAAACTTTACTTATGATCTACTTTAATTAGTATATACACAGTAAATTTTCAGATGTGAATAAAAAATATAGTGTTAATTTTTTGTTATAACGATTTTATAATTTGAATTGGTATTAAATATGGGAATAGACGTTTAACTACTCAATTGTTTTCTCTGTGTCACAGGTTTACAATGTAGTACCATCAATAAGTGCGATTACTGGGATAAGCCCTCAGAGATATATATGGAGGATATGTATTGCTTTTCACTTAGGACCAAGGTTGTTAATAGGATCCTTATATTACAATTATCATAAAGAACGCACTGCGCATATTACACAAGAGAAGGTAACTACGAAATACATATTAAGAATTAAATTTTTATTGGAGAATGTTTCAGGTGTTTCTACTAATAATATTTGTGAGACTATAAAAAATAGAAATACTTAACCCCAACGCTGGTTTATAAAAATTGTAATTAATAAATGAATGTCCACTTTTCTTTTACAGGCGCGAATACTAGCGACAAGACTAGGCGATGCTTGCTATTGGCTTAATTTTATAGAGCTGTTTGCACTTACTGGTGTTACGTATGTTTCTAACAGAGAGAACTACTGTAAGTAAATATCCTTATAATATTTAAATCATTTTTTGCGTTTTACAAAAATAGCCGGCAGGAGAATATCTATATCTCTGTTGACCCAATGCAAGATGTAAGATTCGTCAATAAATATTTCCGGTATAGTTACCACACCTAGCGTTATCCATAAGACAAAAGTTAATATGCATACCCTATTGTACAGTTAACAACAGAATTTCATTATTACCATGATGCAGTAAAACTGACCTTTAGCATTTACCGCAATTCAGTTTAGACGATAAACGCGGAAAACAGCTGTTTTATCAAAGATATTTGAATAACTTGTCTCGGTATTTTTTTAAAACTCAAATGGAACTCGTTTTATGTGTTGAACTTTTATGTCTCATATTACTTTTGCGAAAACAAATTAAATTGGCTGGGTTAGGCACTAACTCACGAATCTGACAACAGGAGCGAAAACACGCTCAAGTTAGATAATAGAGATAATAAGTTTCCAGGGGAAGTGTTCCAGGCGTATGACGTTCGCACCTATTATGATGATGCTTTTGATTTGCAGTTGTTCATGAGAAGATATTCATAGTGTTCATGGTAGCAGCACTCCTTCACATGCTGTGCCGGGCACGCGTCGGCTGCATCGGCAACGATGCTGTCGAACCAGTGAGGACCAACAAACTAGTGTGGATACTGTTTTATGTAGCCATTGCCGCGACGCTAGGACTGATTGTGTTCTTTTTAAGGCATCGGCTACTCTGTCGTCCTCTGGGTTAGTTTAGATTTTGTACCTCATAACTCAAATTTTGATATAGATTTTTAACCCTGTCTCTTCCACATATTTTTTGTTTTTTATACGCTGTGCACGTGCAAGTTTTTAGTAAGTTGCAGTGGTCGTGGGCGGAGCAACCTTCACATGACCGAGGTCGGGGAAGCAAAAAGTACTAAGGTCACCGCATATGTCACAATATGGGGTGTACAAAGCACGTCACTGAGTCTATAAAGAAATCTATGAAAAATTTCGAAACATCGACAATAAAAGTACTACTGTAAAGATACTTAGTGACTTGAAAAAAAGTTTTGATGATAAATAGGTCGTGGGTCGAATTCAAGCTAAAAATAATATAGAATATATTTGAACTTTGCAATTATCATCCCTTATGAAAATTAAAAAAGAAAATAATGTTTTGTTTTAAAAAACTTTTGTTAATTTTTCAGCATTCACGTGGTTCTCGGTGTGCGAGTACATCTTGGCTACAACTAATATGGCTTTCCACGCAGTCGTCGTCCGAGATTTACCATTACATCAACTGCAAGTGATTGGACCCAACCACATTAAGACAAATTGAATTGATATAAGCGATATATACATAAACCGATTCTTCAGATATTTAACTTCACATCTTGGCCGCAACATAAGACATTGGTTTCAGTTATAAGCACTTTTTATTAAGATTCCATTTGACATAAATTTTGGGTACTATAATGCATAATTGCGGATGGTTACCAGAACGAATAATGTCAATCTAATAGCATGACCGTCGCACAAAAAAGTTGTTCGGATTTGTTTAAGAGTATGTTTAGAAAATATATTTTTTTTAAATGGATAAAACTTTTTACGTGTCTTTTATAAAGGGCGAATGTTTACAGGTACCAAATGCCGCCTATTAAATCCAAAAAAGGATAGATAGGTACTTATTGAAATAATCACTACAAATTTAAAAGGACCAAAAAACAAAAAATACTCAAAATGTATTCAAAGGACACATATCTACATGAGTTTTCAAAAATTATACATTTAAAGCAACCATAGATATTTTTGAAAAAGGAAATCCAAACCACATCAAATATCTTCCAAAACATAATGCACGTGATCTGTTAAATACTTAATGTGACGAAAACATAAATATATTTTCAAACATATCTTTTCGCACAATGGTAGTTACTTTTAAAAATTAATTATTAAATAACTAGGAAAAGATCTGTACCTCAAGAATCACCGCTCGTCAACGTGTACAACGCCTTAAGTACGATTTAAATTAGTGTGTAGGTTAATATTGCGTTTTAACTTTAAATTGTTGTTGCTTAGTTTAAGAGAATAGTATAGAATTATAAAGTCAGAAAAAGTATTTGCAAAATTTGCTACTTTATAGTTTTGTTGATCCGTAACAGTTTGGGAGAAGTGTAAGAATCGTTGTAAATAATAACAGCTTCACATGTATTTGTAGTACAAATTTTACTTTTGTTGAATTAATATTGTTATTATATTACGGTTTACATGAACACTTAAATATTGTACAATGTCACAAATATGAGATTTATAGGTACGCTGTTTCATACAAAAATAAAATAAAAATATTATGTAGGAACTCAACATTTATACATTTACTCATCATGAAAAAAAGTTAGAATGAAATAACATAATGTTTTTGTTTTTAATTTAATCGCATAAGAGAATAAAGTTGTTAATATTTTTGATTAGGTAATACCTACTTAAGTTTTGTTCACATTTATGGTTGTATTTTTATTAATATTATTGATATAAAATCCAAAACGTTTATGTTTAAACTTAAGCATAATTGTATCTTTTGACGGATATATAATATTATTTAAAGTGAATTATTAAACGAGTGGTGTTAAGAATATGTTGCTTGTTTTACTTGAAATATACCTACTGATTTGATTTAATAAACCATTACTATTAATTCAGTGTATAACTATCGCCTATTATACAATATAAATGATTCATTTTTAAAAGTATAAAATGAAGTTTTTTTTGTGGTTTTAATATTGTGAAAAAATGTTGATTCATTTTAGAAAGAAGATGTAAACAAAAATATAATAAACAACCAATGATTAAATTCTGCCTTTGAGTTTCTTAAATATTTTATTTATGACATAAGCTATAAGTGTAACAAAATTATTAATACACACATAATTTAACTAAAAAGTATTTTAATTGATGTCTTTACACCACTGATAATATGATGTGTAAAGAGCCATCTAGGGGTACTTTACAACATTACAACGCACACGATAGGTGGCGCTAGAAACATGACAGTTTGAAATAGAGAACCTTCGCTCTCTGTCATATCAAAGATGGCGGCAAACGGGAGCTAGGGCAGGTATACACATTTGTATGTAGTAGTGTGTATGTACACGAAATTTCACGTTTGACCACTCTGGACACGCACACAAGCACAAAAACCGGGTGAA
The DNA here is from genome assembly GCA_907164795.1 of Hemaris fuciformis. NCBI lineage: Eukaryota > Metazoa > Arthropoda > Insecta > Lepidoptera > Sphingidae > Hemaris > Hemaris fuciformis. The sequence goes on along the minus strand of OU015438.1, from coordinate 12,218,356 downwards.
CGCGGGGCAAGGGGAGTGACGTCCGTGAAGTTGTGTCAGCATATGCGCAAACGAGGTGCGCATTCGTCGCGTGCGTTGTCGGGATTCTTTGTGCCATTCTTCGCATACCAATAAGAGTATATTCTTTAAATTTAGTCTCAAATTGTTACTTAAGCAAAATTCGTCCGTTCACTTCATCTTCGAACTCTATAATAGGTAAGTGAAAATTGTTTTTTAAGTGATTTTCATACAATCTTGAAGAGATTTTGGTGATTTTTATACGGGAATGTCAACAATGCGATCGCGATCCTGCAATATTTTACATAGTTGTCGTGTTTGCTTCGCTGCGACTTCCGGTCGTTCGGGTGTCGGCATTTCGCGATGTAAACATTATCTAGTTTTTGGATTCGGGTGTATTTGGACAAGCCGTCGGGAATGAAGTGTGCTCAAGGTGCTTTTGTGTTGTTAAATTCGCTTGAGTGTGCTTGCTGGGATGGCGCAATTTTCGAAAGACGCGGTATGGTATGGTACGGCCGCGATACACTTCAGTCGCGTCGGTGGGTGCATGCGATTTGACGTATTCCGCGCGCAGTGATGTCACTTGACAGTTTATTTTATGAAATGTCAAACGATTTTAATGTAATCCGCGAGTGAATGGTAAACGAATTAACAGTGATATAAGTATTGATGCTGTGAATTAGTTCACCGGTGACATGGACTGTTATTATTCCAAGTTTTATCCGAGACGTGAGTATTTATTAGATATAATTCGCAAAACAAACAAACGGATTCCATGAATATTTTTGTAAATACTTAACATACTTGGACGTGTTTTCAAAACAATATCCATAAGTTTTATTTTTTGAAAAACGGAATTAAAGTGAAATATACTTTACTTTTAAAAGCTTTTTGATATTTATAATTTTCATTGAAATATTTTAAGAAATATAAAGTCGGGTGTGGATTAAAAAAAACAAGTGAATGTATTAAAATTTATTTAATTAATTTAAGTATTTTTTAATAATAAAATAGATTTTAATGGGAAATTTTTTATGAGATAAAATTAAATAGATATAAATTTTAAGTTTTATTTTTAATATTTGCTAAATTTATTATTACATATTTAGTACTTGAAATAAAAAAATATTGACTTATAATTAATGCATCATATATTCAGTAAAAAAAACTTTTATCATGTTACGTCTATAATAAAATAGTTTTAAAAATAAACCCGCAAATTGTAACCTCCTTCATACGAAAATCATAAACATTGTGTAGAATTCTTAGAAAAAAGTATTATAATACCCTTTATATTCCGTACAATACAAGTGTGTTGATACTTTACAAAAAAAAATATTTTACTCAACTTTACTAGCATCAAAACATTTTATGTACTACGATGGTGCCCTATAAATAATTGCCAATGGTGATTGAATAGACCGTCCGGTAGTGCACGAACGATTTTCTAGACGCGGGATGTTCACTTAGAGTATCTGTCTGAGTCGAGAATGGGTGCCAAGAGTTATTTTGGTCAATACAGTTGATGTTTTTATTGCGCGTCGCGCCGCCCGCCGACGCCGACTTGCCAGTTGCACGACAAGCAATAAGACGTGCAAAGTGCTGAAGCTTCAGGCCCTCACGCCGTCGCATCTAATAGTCGATTCGGGACGATTTATTACGTATTCTGTCTTAGCGAAATTGAATTTAGAGCAATTTCACTGTACGATCGCTGTTATTATGTGTCCCTTGATTAAACTCTTTTATTTGTTGGATTACTTGCCATGGGCTTTATGTTCATGTTTTCGTGTTTGATACGAATAATTATCGTTTTAAACCCATTAACTTCAAGTAAAATTTGTTTTTTAGTTTAAAGAAATATCTTTTAAAACTTATGACTAATAGATCACTGTGAGAAATCTTCTTAAAATGTATATAAAATCCTCGAAATATTCTTTGAAAAAGTTTTTAACACAACACAAATAAACAGATTCTGATTACAGTTATTAAACTTCATACACATTAAGTGAAAGTTCCTTTAATAAATGCAAGTAATGCAATGTAAGCTTTGTTAAATGCACACTTTCAGATCTGATCGGCTCTATTTATTGATAAATTTGTACCGCTACCATGACTGATATAATACAATTGTCGGTGTAAGATTTACTTCAACTCAAACCTTAAACGTTCTGTCAAAAAATGTCGTAAAAGTCATTTAAAATGCTATTGTAAGGCTCCGACAAGACTATCACAATTTTACAGCCTTTTAGAAAGTCAAATGCAATGCAATTTAATTTTTTAAAAGTAAAGTTATGACAAAGTTTTTTTTAAAGTTGAGTTTCTAGAATTCCGTAGAAGTTAGTAATTTTGTAAAGTAGATGCACTAGAGTCAACGGAAACAGATTCCGACATGTAAATTTTATCTTTAAAGCAATCGAAAAATGATTAATGTTTAGTAGGTATGTGATAATTTTAATACTTAAAAAAATAATAGTATAACGAACAAGAAAGCCAACGATTTGTAGAAATCAAAAACAAACTCAATGTTTCGCAATTAAAAAAAGATCTCTCATTTAGTTATTAACCGCTGACACAAACAATAACACGAGTAATAAAGAGCTAAATGCCTACATTAGGCTATAAAATAACAAGAACTCATTTGCAGGTTATAGCAGAGAATAGGTGCTATTAAAACGCAAATAAATATATTTATTCCTTAACATCGGTTTCCCACCAAAAAAAGGGAAATCTCAAATCAGTCATCCTTGTGACTTTCAAAATGTACAAGCAGTTAATATAACAAAAGTACTCAAATTCTTTTTCACGGATTTAACACGAGATAGTTCATGGAGGAACCCATAAGACTTTAATAAACATACCTATATAAAACTAAATATTTTCCCTCATGCATAAAGCTTCGGTCAAAGGAGGAAGCATTTTTGAAATAAGAACATGTTATTTAACGTAAATGCAGTTGAATAACCATCCCTCGGTATTATGCGAAAAATGTTCCAAAACACTACTTTTCGCGAGTAAAAACTTGGAAATGGGAGCAAAATGTCGGAGACTAAAAACCTTTGAAAAAGCTACCATGTTTAAAGTTCATTATAACAAGTTCCTAAAATCTTTTTTCGTCTTACAAGTAAAAGAAACCATTGCAATGCAACTCCTTTGAAGAAGGAATTTAATGGGATTCATAATAACCGACTCTAGGCTTCAATAAATTGTCTTTCACCTGCATCGGAATCAGTTAAGAGAATAATCGGTTGAGTTAATAAATAACTTATAGTTTGCTTAGTAAAAAATACGGACTATTTTGTCATTGTCTGATATTAAGACGCGAATAGTATTGATGACGATATAAAACGTATCAGAAGTTAGTTTAATAGAATAATGCATTGCTATCTCACATATATTTGTATGTATTTGTGGTTGCCGTATGCGCTTTACAAAATGTTTTGTAAACAACCGAATAAGTTCATAATAATGTAATCTTATTCATTTGTAGGTATTATGATTGCTTAAAAAGAAATGCAATAAATCTATTGATAAATAATTGTTATCTAAAATCAATTTTAGTACACGCAGTAGCCGCCGTTATCTGTGATACCTACTGAGGCTTATAGTTCTCTTTGAAATAAGTTGTTTGAGTAATACTTTTTATCAAATTAGCGGGCGCCGGCGACTAATTTCGGACTTTACGCAAAAATTAAGATAACATTTATCGTAAATCTTCATACGAAGTGTTGGTTAAATACGACCTGAGATTAATTAAATTAAATTAATACGTAGGTAATTGATGGACAAATGAGCAGTAATTTTAAGAAGACATTATCATTAATAAAGTTACCGTACTAATCTTTTTAAAAAGTACATTTACAGTAACTCTTTACAAATGTAATATTTACCAGGAAACCTTTTATGTTTTTTAAACTAATTTTTGGTTCGTCTAATGGGAATTGAATGGAGGTGCCCGGCCACCGTGGGAGAGCGCAGCGCTACCTGTTTCTACCTGCCCGATATTGACCTGCCGAAGGTTCCTTTAATCCCCTAACAATCTCTGCGGCCACGAATCAAATTCATTGAATATTAATTGTCACACTCTCGGAAGTGTAGCAAAGGGTCACGTTTATGTGGAAGCCATTAAGCAATTATTGTTAATGTATTTGCAATGGTTCGCGTTGTTTTTGAAATTGAATTTTAAGTTGTGAACGTAAAATTCCTAATTCTACCTGGGAAAAGTAGTGTCTGAAAATTACTTTGCTTTTTTTGTTAATGTAAAAACATTTTTATGAGTGACTCGTGGCAACCCAAAAACAATCCGAATCGGGCATCTAACGGAATACTGCGTGGGCGGCCCGGACGTAATGCATACATAAACGCCTTTTTAGACGACGGAATTAATACGTGTATAAAACTATAAAACTTGTACATTAGGCATTTCTATATTCTTTGTAAGCGACTCGCGTAATAGTCAATTACGTCTCAAAAGACAAACTGAGTCATGGAGTGAGCGTTAAAAATTTCACAGCACCGCCTGGAGATATGATTGCGACGAGTGTCCAGTAGCCTCGCTCTATTCTCGGACTCCTATTTGTGGATTACTCTCGCGTGAAACCCCCGGCACACAACTAATGAAATAAACCGTAACTACAAAGCAACAGAGTGTGGATTCGATGCAAGTGGCGCGCGCCTTCCGTCCTTTTGCCGCTACGGGAGATGCGAGCGAAAGGACCCACTCCTTGCCTCTTATTTATCTTAATTTCGCTCTCCAAAGAAGTGACAAATGAGGATTATGGTTCTGTGAAATCGGTGCCATTTCGTTTTGTACATTTTCCACGTGTGTTTCCGTGCGTGAATATCGTAACACGATGTTTTATCATTGAATAGGTTTTTATTTACTTACACGTCAAAGTCAAAGTCAAAGTCAAAATATCTTTATTCAAATAGACTTTTACAAGTTCTTTTGAATCGTCAATTTTACACATCTTAATTTTTTTAAACTATACGTACGCTCGGTTCTGTCGATTAATGGAGTCTCGTGCATTTCCTAATCAAATTATAGTTAATGCATTAAAAATGAGTGTACAACTATTTTATTAAATAAGTTTTATTGCCAATGATTGCATTGTTTTTTTATGACATAACATCTGCATTTTATTCGTAAAAAGCACGTTTTTTTTTACCAAATATGTTTATTATAGGCAAACGCTGTATCGGCTATCGTGTTGTATTAAATTCAACGAGACGTATCGATAACAAATTGGCGAACCAGCCAAACCAGTTCCGAACGAACTTAGGTCTCTGACTCATTTGATTTAGTTGTATCTAGTGTGATTTTATATTTTTACTGCGGAATTGTGTTATAAAAATGTAAATTTAATGTAAATGACTTCTTTACTGTATGGAAATGATCTGCCCGGGTATTTTCCTTATTTAGGTGAAAACACCCACGCCACATTTTAAGTAATGGAAATAGGATCTTATACAATCATTAGTTGAATGTTATGAATAACAAAATGAGGGTTCAACTATTTTCATAAACCATGACATAATAATGACAAAATCATTTGTGGTCTAATGTAAACAACTTGTTTATTTGGAATTGTACTGATACATTGAAACATAAAATTAATCACAGATAATATGTATTAATTTTATTATTTACTTACATGACTAAGGACTTTGCTGAAGACTACGAAAGATTACATGCGAAGCCGTGACTATCTTGCACTGTTTATTCTCCAATAACATATTCTACAACAATGGTCCTATCTGTTGCCTATTCATTTTTTAATTTAATTGATTATTCATTTCTAGTCTGGATTGACATCATATGATCGTTTTAAAAACAGGCAGTAATGATAAAATACAGTCCTAACATGCAAATTATGAACCTAGTGGATATAAATAAATAAACTCACCCAACAGTCATATACATAGTTCTGACCCCATACTAGGATACAAGTCCTGTGTCGTGGGTATCAAAAACTACGAGAGACTTTTCGGTCTCACAAACACCCAGACCCGAAACAAATATTTGTGGATCACACAAACATTTGTCTCGGTGCGGGATGGGACCCGCGGCCTCCCGTTTCCGAAGCCGGTATCTAGCCAACTGCGCCACGGGGCGGTCTGTATAATTTTACTATATGACAAAGAAACTATCTCTTCATAATAGACAATCGATTTGTCGTCATTTGTTTTTATCCAGACACAGGTAAAAGATTACAGATCCGGACAGTAAGCAAAGTGCTCATAAAACAGAGTATGAATTAAACATTGACGATCTCTCGACACAATTACGTCAAATAACTTGTAGTATAATTTTTAAATCACTCTTGAATGTTTTATTTGACGCATACAAAACAAATAACATTGACATATGAGAAACATTACAGTAATTATATTAATAGAAGTCTGACAGCAGTCATTAATCTAGCCAACGCGTCGGCGATACTTTCATTGCTTGACATTTAAGTCGTCTTCATTGATGGAATAAATTAATATTGCCGAATTCAACGGAAACAGGATATGCACACTGTCACATCCTATTCTCACGGTAAGAAGATTTATTCAAGTATCCAATTATGATAGTATTCATGCGCTGTGATCTCTCCGGCGGCAATGCACGCGATCTGCGGATTGTTGGATTGTATCGATATTTGTTTCAATTGTATCAATTCTAGAAACTGGTACCGAGATAATAATTTAAAAAAATGCATTATCAATTATGTGAGTTTATTAAGTGTTATATTTAGAAGGAAGTAAGGAGAATTGACGCCAATCGAATGAACGTTTTGTTCTGTAATCATGGATTTGCCTATAATATACCACATATTTTTTTATTTTCAAACTAGCTGTGCCCACGTCATCGCGCGGAAGAGTTAATTTTTTATTTTTTTTTAACAAAAGTAGCCTAATTAATTCCTGACTAAATCAGCTATCGGCAAGTAAAGTCCCGTCTAAATCAGTCCAGCCGTTTCAAACTTATGTAGGTACGGTGTATAGGTACATCCATATGCATTTATTAAAAAGCGGTTATTTTAATATTACAAACATATACTCGCAATTTTATTTATTTGTAACGTAATATATAATAAATATTTCGTGGTGGCCAGTGCTTCGAATTGCAATTAATTTCTAAATCACCTCATAGGTACGCAATACAGTACCTACGGCTCACATCTTCCGTTGATATACGACTTGACATACCCTCGAAATTCTTGTGGGCATCTCTCACGTAGATTGCCGTTCATAGTATTTCCTCACCGCTTAAGTAAGCGATGTGTATGTAACATAGAAAATAGGGGTGCGTTTAGATTGTAGCCACCTGAAATGTAAAACAAAATAAATTAATACTGTTGTAAAAGTATGTTCTCTTCACAAAGAGTCTCTACATAATTTAAACAATAATGTGAAAGTTATATTATGATAGTATGATAGTCATAGTACCTGAAAAAGGGCGCAAATTTATTAAACTTGTTTTCATTTAAATAAAAAATTTGTTGGCTCATTTATAAATGAGGTATGACGTGTTTTTGAATTATAAATGTTAAGAAATATATAATTAACCAATATTTTTATTTAAAAAAATATTTTCATGATCATTGATATTTTAAACTGTATTATTTTATTATATGTATGATCGATAAATTGATTATATCATTCAAGTTATAAATAATATAATACTCATAAAATATTGTCAATTTGTAAACTTTATTATAATATCAAAAACATATGCTTTGCAGTGTAATACAAATACAGACAAATAAATTATTATATAATCAACATATTTCAATATTTAATTTTTAAAACATGTAACACAAAGAACTTATTGCGTAAAATTATAAATAAAAAATAATAAAACAAAACATTGTGACATATTTCATTCTGTTTGTTCTACTCCATCTAAATTATTAATTTCATAATGTAGATTCAGGTGCGCTGTAGATTGTAACTGAAAGCACTTGCAACTGATATTTCACTCAACTATGCAGATTTAAAATGTTATTGTGTATTGTATACAAATGTTGGGATCCGAACCTAATATAATAACTTAACTAATAACATGTATTATTATAGAATAGTATAGAAATTAAGAGTGTTGTTTCATATTTCCTACATGTTAATTTAAGGCAGTGATTTTAACGGGAAACTCCGTAGGAAGGTGAAGTTGGTTTTTAAAATAATATGGTATTCCCCACGTGCCTTGTTTTGTATTCTATTCGTCTCCGCTCGATCCGCGCGCAATCCCACACTCAAGTTAAAATACGAAATCCTTTCATCAATATTAATAAAGACAGTGATTAAAAGGATAAAAACTTTTATATGGGATTTTAAAAATATTGTAATATAATTATTATTATATTATTAATTACTTAGTATCTTTACCATAGTAAAATGGGAAAATTACTTGCGAAAATTATGCACGATTTATCTAAATAACATACAGCCGGTCGAAACACATTTATACGACATTAAAGTGTACGAATAAATTGATTTATTTTTTGTTGTAAATGAAATATGTAAAATATCTTTGGTTTTATGTGTTTTAGTTTTAAATGCGTTACGGAATGTTCGGAACTGGTATTTTTACATCTAACACAGGTGCTGTTAATCATTTAATACATAATTCATAAGATTTATTATTATTGTTATATTATCCTTTTTATATAAATTTAGTTTTATATAGGCATTGTTTGTTGAAATGCATTTCAATTATTTTACTTAGTACTCATTCATTGACATCAATTTGGAAGAGATGCCAATATAACATGAAGCAAAAAGAATGTTAAAGTACAAAAGATCTGCATCAATCTGTTATTTTAATAAAAACGCGTGTGTGAGCATTGGAAATATCCCAATCGGCCGACGATATTGTGAAAACGAAATTACAACACAGTTTACAAATAATTTTCTCGATTGAGTGCACTACACGTTGCAGGTAGAATTCGATATGAAGCTCACTTTGAGTTCACTTGTTAAACTATCGTTATAGTTGGAATTGTTCCCGGCGCTCGGCCGGCGCGGCTCTGGCGCGGGGCGGTCTTGCCGATTTAATTAAACTTGTTATTTGTACGTTTTATTTCGCAATTGGGCCCCGGTACGCTTTGATTGTATGTCCGTTTGGTGCTGGATTCACCTTTTGTCTTGTGCAAAATTCGCAGCAGTTGCAATCGCATTATTTTCAGTTGTTACAACCTCTTGAGGCAACCATTGCATTTTTACACTCAGCTGTTCAACGTTCAATTATTCGACTTTTAAAGTCGAAAAAAAAGTTTTTTTTTTTATTTAGTGCCAGTTACTAATATTAAGAAGGAAAAATAATAACATAATATTACAATTTGATCGAAGCATGTACGTGCAACATTATATTAACGTTCGATGCCATCTCATTAGTACGTGTTGTGTTTTTTACCCATTCCGAGAAGTCAAATACAGGTTTTTTTAATAAATCTAGTGAAATATGCAAATCATCCGCACATTCGGCGGAGATTGCATATCGAATAGGAAAATAATGGCGTTTTATAATTGAACGCACGTCTATTACAACAGTTCGAAGTAATTTAAATTTTTCATAGAGCTGTAACCAGTTTTGTAACTAGAAAATTTCGTTTCAGCCGTATTCAAAGTAAAAGTTTTGAGAAAAATGTTCGTTTGCAAATTGCGCCGGTTTTAATGGAAACATTGTAGCGGGACAGACGTCGAAGCGAACAATTAGAAGTTTTTGTGTTGCTTCATTAACAACGGAGAGCCACTCAAAGGAATATTGACTAGGAAACAACTCGGCGCAATAAAGCATTGTTGACATGTTTAACATTCATATTTTAATGAGTGTGCACTCGTCTTCACTCGTCGGCAACAATGTACGATGTACGTTCTTGAATTTGCGGGTTTGTGTATGGTTTTTCCATTTGTGTCGAGGTTTGCTGTAAATATAAAATCAGTGTGGAAATATTTTTGATGTAATTGCCATATGCTATACGTAATCACAATAGAATAAGACTAGATGCATATTCAAAAATAAACCCAAAAGCTATGTGTTAAAAAAATAAAAACAAAATATATTTTTGCCATTGTTCACACTACATGGCTTGATACAAATATTGAGTCCATTTGGGTTCCAATACCCTCCTTTTTACCCACTTTCATGACAAACCCAATAATGAGTTCTCCAGATAAACCGCGGTGTCCCGATAGACAAAATGTTCTTCTGCGTTATCAACAGGTAGACGCAAAGTTTGCCATACTATATCTACGTACATACAGTCTGTTTGATCATGTGTAATGACCACAACCTCTTGATTACGTATATCAAACAGTACGGTGCGTTTATTACATCCGTATCGCTTGTTGTGTTTTACTCATCATTTATTTTAGCTCTGCAAGGGACTTGCAAATAAACTTTAATAGTGTCTCACTATGGTCTATTACAGTTGCTCAGCTGATACTGCGCGAGTAAATTTAGTAAGACATGATTGCCTTTAAAATCACTTTCAATATACATTCGCTTTGTACCGGTTTATGAGACGGTTTCAAATGAGCTTTATGTTCTAATGACTATAAATTAAACAGTAAAAAACTGTGGGAAATTATAGTTATAAACCTGCCTTAAAGCTTCTACGGTAATTTAGCATGTACTTAGATATATGAAGCTCTATATCTTCTAGACACAGGAACTTTAGCTTACTTCCAGACAATTTTTTTTTTTTTTTTTTTTTTTTTTTAAACTGGCACGGCAAAGTGACTCCACTGTACCTGATGGTAAGCACAGTGGAGTCCAAAAAATTAATACCGACCAGCGAGAAACGAAGGTCACCCGCTGGTCGACACAATCATGCCGGCCTGCACAAATGCTTCTTCACGCTTCGCTTAAAGGATCCAGGATCTTGAACTCTTTTTTGTAAGCGATATTTTAATTTTACTCTACATAAGTGCGGGATAAAGTAGATTTAAATTGATCCTTTAATAAGTCATTTTATAGGTTGGTTTGTAAAAGCATTAAACTTTATGCTCATTCCAACATAGAATATACTTTATTTATATAATACACTTTAAAAAATATGCAACTTTATCAATTCTATCCATGCCTCAAATGTTGCAGTCGTGACAGTAAACTTGTATATATAACATATAGGAAATGATATTCTTGCTTGTAAACTACACGCGGATAAATTATTCATATTTTGCATTCAGGAAAACCCCATGGCGCAAAACTTATTATTTGTATATCGCATTAGTGCTTAGCTCCTAAGGTTTCTCAATTAAAGTTTAAACATCAGTATCCCCTTAAGTGTTTATTTAAAATTATAGTATAAATAGGAGTGGAGAAACAACTACATATATTACGATTATTGAAGAGAATGTATTACAGTGATATAGCCTAATATAGATTACTGTCAATGATTAATTTGTTTACTTAATGTTATTACAAAAGGTGAATTATTAATAAACATTTTACGCTCACAAATATAATTTCTTTCACTATGCCATTATGCAAGGGTAATTATTCCTTTATTATGCATAAATGTGGAACAGTATTTTAATGAAATTATCAGTATTATGTAATGATGTATTTGAAGTTAAACAAAACGAATCAACTAATATTTCCTAATAACATGTAGCGTACATCCACAATGTAATACGCCATTTGGCTATTTAATAATCCAGAACTTGCACAGGCCACGGTGAATAGCTATGAATTTATCGAAGCGGAAATGTGCGCTATCGATGTGCCAGTGGAACGTATAATTTGAATTTTGGGAATAAGAGTGCAGGACAGCCGCATATATTGATTTTCACGTGTACCGGCCGTACCTGCGTGTCCTGCCATCACTGTAGTCGCTCGCCTCAGGGCTAGTGTTACGTGTGTGCGAACTGCACGAATTCTCTTCCGTTCTACAGCTATGTACGATATTAAATCACGGACCCGCCACCACACAATACTTATTCCATGTCTATAAAATGTATATTTTATCGTGTTTAAAATGTTCTAGCATGTTTGAAAAATTACTTTTAAATATCTGTCTTTATCTGCTTATCTATTTTATTGGTATATTACGATGAATCAGACTGTTACGCTGGTCAATGCATAGTATTGGGCTTCAAAATTCGCAATAGTCTTGTGAAGTCGTTGAAAAGATGAAGTGTACATTAATTTCTTCGAAAAGATTGTAATAAGTATAATAAAGCCCGCAATTCAGTAGCCCCGCCGGTTTCTATCTGATATTACACTCGATTAATAATAATATACTCGTGTATCATAATCATGTTCTAAATATACTTGAATCTACAAATGTCAACATTAATAATATTAATAGGAAAATAGCAGCGCGGATATCGGTAAAATTTTATTAGCCAACTGTATGATTTGTATTCTACAAAGAGCAGAGCGTTTAGCCACCGCTCTCGACTCCGAAGATTGATGTAGCGCCGCGCTCCTGCTACGGCGAACCGACGCGGCTGTCGCACGATAAATTAAAACCAACTCACATTAGAAGCGGTATAATAAAACTCACTATCATCCTGCTCGTTTCTAACCGAGATCCCGTGCAAGACAAGGATAAAAACAACGACCATACTACAGAACCGCTTTTTTGTTATTCCACGACGAGACTCCGTTAACAGTAACTTTGTTCCTATGATGATGGCTTAAATAAAGATGTTTCGTCCACAATGGGCAGTGAAACTTTAGTCGCCGCTGACTCATAGAAAATTTTGAGAGTAATTAGCCTCATTATTCAGTTTTTAAAGACTTCATCTGCTCATGAATTAATCACACTTAATCCAGTATAAAGTCGTGCGGCCACGCGTACCTACTTATTGTTAAACCCGCGTCTAATTGGAGACAGCTATTTCTTGTATCTCGGTGGCTCATTAAAACACCATGAAAACAAGTATTTCTTACTTATTTAGGTTAAAAATTATGTGTAGCAAGAGCTATGCGAACGAAGCGAACTGGCCAGATTACTTGGTCGGCCATCGCGTATCTGCAATCGGTAAATGGTTACTTTAAGTCTCGATATGCGAAGTATTCCCCGTGGAATGCCACCGTCGTCGTGCTGTACTTATATGCGCTCAACGGACTGAATTTTTTCTTATCGCCGATGCATTTTCTGCAAGTTTTCAATGCGAGCGACATGTGCGCCGCTTCGTCATGATGTATGCCAGCGACGCCGCTTCTTTTGCTTTTTAAAAATTCGTCCACGTATCTTTTAATTTACCGCGTGTATCATTTATAACAAACGTTTTGGATTTTTGCTCTCCATAAGCGGTTAGAATTTCGCAGCGGTTCCGATTAAAACAGATTGTTGCTATTCAAGTGTTTGAGTCACAAACTGGTACCGCATTGTGTAGGTACATACTGAAAATTGTGAGGTGATTGTTGAGACGCTGAGCGATCAGCGATTGCCGGCATTTTTTTTTATGATCTTGTGATTGTTGCGGGCGCGGCGTGTGGATATTAAGCCCGGCAGTAATAACCCGCTCGGCTCCCGTCATCCATCACGGGCGTTGCAATCGTCCCGCTGTCAGTCTATTCCGGGATGCTCCGTTTTCGCTAATGATTCCACTCCGCCGTGAGATCACGCGACATTTACAAAGGCCGATTACGTCGACGATTTGTGCGACAAAACGCATCTTCATTTTGGTAGTGGCGGCCGCGGCATCACGTTTTTCATTTTGCCTACACATAGTTGCAGTTTTAACAAAGCGCGCTTTATGCATTTCGTTTTAAAGCGGCACGTATTCCGCATCGCGTTCCTCACGAGAGAGTTTATAATTTATTTGCGTCGCAGTTTTCTGGCGACGATTTTCCCACAGGGGCGGTGTCTCAAACGAGCCGCTCCCGCCCTTTATGTGGTTTTTTGTGGCGACACAAAATGCCCCAGTGGAAAACATTCAGTGATAACTGGTAACAATCGCAGCCGCCCGGATGCCCCCTTCCATTCCGCGCATACCTTACCGGACCTCGACTGATGCTTTTTCATCTAGCACCGCCGACACGCTCGCCGAACTCTCTTGAATCTCGACGTACTCGGCTCGCTCAACACTCGTCATTCGACACTCGTCTTCTTCTGCCTATAACAGCTATTTTATACTAATTACGTCTACATTAAATATTGTAAAAATTTAACTTAATGTTTAAAAAAAAATGACATTTGAGAGATACGTTTGTTTCTGGTAAGAACATAGCAGGCACATACATAATATTAATTAGTTTAAACGTGTCATACCCCTAGAAAAGATTTCAAAATATCCGTATTGTTATGCAAATTGAAACATAAATTAATAATTATCTTTTGTAACATAAACTAATGGCTACTCCAGCTTCAAGAGTCGGTTGTCGGTGTGGCAGTTCATTAGCGGAGGCGCGCTTCAGTCTCGCGTATTTCATTGTTCCATTGTATTATTTGCTTCTGTCCGGTACTCACTGAGATATACAACACTCGTGCACTTTTGGCACTTGCTACTACTTAGCTTTTTTCGCATAGCAACGCGTGTGTTTCGCCAACAAGCGTGCCCAATGCGGGCCACACTTCACCGAACTCATAGAAATGAAACGCTCCACGCTCCGCTCCGGTACAACTTTTTATTAATGTCCTATTGTTTCTTAATCGCCGCTCGAGATTTGATATCGCGATAAGTTTCCGTTAAAAGCATAAAGTTGAGTAAGTAAAGGGGTATGGTCGCTGCCGGTAGTTCTTCTCGTCCAAAAAGCGTGGCCGTCAGATCTGGAGCCCGATATTAATTTATCTCGTCGTTCGATCGCCGCCCAACTGACATAGCTGCGCCATTGAGCGGCAGAAGATGTCGATTTTTCAATCCATAAACCAGCTTTTATTGACAAGCGGCCGTAAATAAAAACACCGCCTGCTTACTTCATTAGCATTTCTCCGTTCGATATACATGTTGGCCGAGTGCAAGTAAATTACACCATTTGGAAAGTTAATCCGTGTAAATGTTGCGAGGTGTTGTCTCGCGACGATAATTCGTCTTGAGTTTTCTATGTTTTAGGCTTCATTGAGGTTGGTGTGCGGCTGTCGCGCGGGCTCGGCGCACGCCACACAAATCTCACGCTAGACGTATCGTTGTTCCAGTTAGCTGACAATAAATCGTATGTTTAGCGACGCGGTGACTTGTATAATTAACAATAGCGGCATTATGCGCGATTTCCAAACTGAGCGTCGCAGCACAGATCGTTTGTCACGACGCAAATTGCTATTTATGAGGATTATCCATACTTAAAGCAAGTACACAGCTCGATGCGATATGGCCGCGTGCAAACACTTCAGTAATACTCCATTCACTTAATTAAACGCTAAACTAAATCTATCCTTCAGGTCGATAACCTGCCTAACAATAAACACAAAGAATGCGTTAATGTAATTTTTTTCCTTTAAATATCTTACGTCTATAGCGACTAAATTCCAAGCAACATTTCCATATTTAATTACACGTTTTGTGTAATTTTATATTATCTTCCCAAAGTATTTCGTTTAAAACGTACAGAGATTCATGGCTATGTCGGTGAAGTATGCGCGGTCAACCTCTCACCTGCGTGGTTTAGCTGCAAACACATCTCATAAATAAGCCATTGCTATTTAGCTAACAATCGAGCTCCGATGGGCATTTGGTCAGATTCCGAGGCAGGCAGCCGTGGCAGCCACGTGTGCTCGCCTCCGCATGCCTCGAGCAGAATATGCAGCCCTTGCAACGTGGATTTTGGCCCCTATGCCGAATATTCCATTCACATCGGACGCAAATAATGCTGCAGAATAATGCAATACCGGCGAAATCAAATGTCCATTTCACGGGGCTGTACCTAAGTAGGTACTGATAATGCGACTAATGTGTGGTTACTGATAACTTAATAACTATAGACCTAAGAGACTGTACATTCAGAGTCAAAAGTACTCGTTTGCACTTCTCACGGGTGTGACTAATTAAATCAGTTTACGTTCCTTACTGCACTTTATTGCTGCACTTTAAAATAGTAAACATTTGAACAAGAATGTATTGAATGGCCGGCCATATCGAAAAGTATCGACGATTAAAACTCATTTATTCCCAGCGTTAGTATGCTGACCTGAAACATTCTGTTGGATATAAAGTACTGGATATTAGAAAATATTTATGTATGCTATATATGAATGCGAACGGAAACAACATATAAATAGTGAACGTTAAGTTTTATAACACCTATCATGCTTCTATTATGTAAATTGTTCGACAGTGTTGCATGGAGAATGAATTTTTAACGCGACTGCACCCATTTACGGCGTGCGTGCATTGTTATTATTGGATATTATTACATTCTGCGGTCGGCACAATTCGTATAGTTAATCAGTGGATCTGGCAAATGTATCTATACGGTAATATTAATAGGCACAACCCGTAATAGCCTTTTCAGACGTACTAATTGCATTAAATGTGCATTCGAAATTGGAATGCTTTATTGGCCGTTACGTGATTAATTGTCATTTGACATTAAAGTTAATGTATTTAATTGATTCGTCGTCAAACATTTACATATTTAGCTGCGGGTTGTATATTCAAATATGTGAGGTATTCATGTGGAAAATAATTATGTATTTGGTAGACATTTGACTAATTAAAGCTAAGAATTATTGCTAACAGTCTGTGTGTTTAATGATACTTTTTAACAAGTAGGTTTTTCATCGTTCAAGTAGTAATTATAATCAAACTAAAATTTATTTAAATAAATTTGTATTGGTACTTTCGTGGGGAAAGATAGATATAAAACTTACATAGGTAAATACTTGAGAATGGTTGTCAAGGGTTCTCAAAGATATTAAAGTCAACTCGAACTGGAATAGCGTCTGAATTATAACTTCAAGAGTTTACTCTACAATTTTTAGAATTAAGCTTCTTAATTCTAGGCCTGTTGAGTCGATTATTATACTTTTCTTCGTGTTACTCAATAATATGAGATAGTTTTTTGAAAAAATAAAATTGTTCATGTAATGTATTCGTTTTAGGTAAGTGACAAATGGAAACTCGGTGATTGGTACTCGCACATGATGCATCCAGCAGGGTACTACGCAAATCTCGGTAAGAACCGCTGAAATATTTTTAATAATTTAAATCGATTTATGTACACAACGGGGACAGTCCGGGTTTAAATAGATAAAAAATACAGAATAGGTTTAAATATATTTTTGAACGGGTCAAGGTGGTATATATATATATATATATATATATCTAGTATATCTAGTATATCGGCGAAGGAAATTAATGTTATAAAAAATACAAAACAAAAATCTCAATCATAATTCATTATAGACATAATTTACGGTATGTTTATGTTATTCTAAGCGCCTCAGCGATGATTTATTTGTATAAATAGTTAAATATTTTTTTCAATAACTTTTTAAATGTGTTTTTAATTTTTTTGACCTTAGGCAAAGTTGCACCATTTTTTGGTGATATAGTATTAATTTATTACTATTAAAATTAATTAAAAGGGAGTATGTTTTTTTTTTTTTTATCGTACAAAATTTAGAGAAAAACGCTTTTAATCTTTTATAAGCTAAGCCTTAACCTCTCGTTTGATATAACCGAAAACAGAAATACTAATTAAATAATAAATAATAATAATTTGGCGTGGCGAGGCCTATGTCCAGCAGTGGACGTAAGAAGGGCTGCTGATGATGATGATGATGAATAATAATTTTTGTTATACTATATTTATCTTGTTATTCCCCATTATACTTCATACTAGTTATAGACACACCAAAGAAACTCTTTCATAACATGTCTCATACAAAATAAACTGGAAGAAGGAGATGATTTTAACTTTAAAATTATTGTCCCTCTAAAGTTTTCTTGTATCGTGAGTTACTTTACAAAAACATGTTTTACATGTGTATTAACATCTTCTGCATCATCTTAGGCATTTCCTGCGTCTTTACTAGCGGGTATAAAAGATAAAAATTACTAAATTCATAGATGCAGACAGAAACTGGTTGGTAATGATTCACGTTGGTGACCACACAGCAACAGTGGACGCGTTAGAAGCTCACCGATCCTCTAGTATTAAAAAGATAACTATATAAACTAGGCCATGATGTAATCACAGAAAATGGCAACAAAACGTTCATAAAGTTGAAATCTTATCGTTTTACGAGGAAGTGATAAAACAATGTCTGATTTTATTATAATCATAAACTTGTGACACTATTTGGCGCCACTTAATTCGAACGAATAGAATTCGGAACAACTATTATCAAAACATACCGCCACGCAGGAACCCGAGAGGATAGGCAAATTCATTATCGTGTTTTTAAGGTATGAATAAGTGTTTTTAAGTAATGAATCTCTAATAATGTGTTTTGTGAAAAAGTCTACATATTGTTTCGTAATCTCGTGCCGTAATATATGTATGTATGTATGTTTAAAACAAATTAAAATTATCTAACAAAGATTCGAGTCTCATAGCGTGACTATTATAAGCTAAAACTATTCGTATCCCGACATCGTCACTTGAAGCAAATATTGGGTACTACGTAAAGATGTGTCCTTAGTAAAAATATCTTAGTAACGCAGAGAAAGTAATACAATAATATAATCTCGATATTTCGATATATCTGGTATTGAATACCAAAACATTATCAAACTATTTGGGTAACTAGCCATGATTTTGATTAATCGTTTTTTATTGTAAAAAAGTATACACAATAACATTTAGAACGATTTTTACAAATGAAATCTTTAGGAATTTTTTTCTGTTAGCTGCTAGCTAAAAGCTGGAAGAAAATATAACATTGCATGCGGTATTTTTCCACATAAAAAGTACGTATAGACGAAATATTTTGCCAATCATCGGATCATAGGCCCGTAGTGGTTTTATATTGCCGCTGATGCAAGTAGAATATTTTGCAACCGTCATTTTAGGGGTTTCATAGTAAAATATTTATGTGAAATATTTAAAGGAATTGTATTTCGGTTTTTAAAAAGCCGGAACATATCCAGATAAATAGTAATCGTTTTTAATGGGCAGTTCGTATTACGAAAGTCATATAATTTGAAGAGCTTACGTTTTAATTCACGTAACATGTTCATGTATGTAGGTGTATGAGTAGATGGATTTAATTAAATGCATGATGCTAATAGATAATAATTATAGGAAAATTTTATCTGTATTCTGCTTGTTTCATGGAATGGATAGATCCATAGATTATAATATAACACCAAAAAGTTCGATAATAGGCAAACGTTTTGTTGTTACCTTATTTCGGCGAGTTAGAGCCGGCAGCTAATAGCAATGCTCATTAAGTAACATCACTGTAATATTGACTGCAGATCATCGATATCAGTTGAAAATATCATATTTAGTCTGTCTTTGTATGATGGGATCGGTAACCACAATTTCAGCTGAAGTATTATTTCTATAGTATATAAAATTTTCGTAATAACATTTTGCAATTATTTTGCGTTACTGTTCGTATTTATGACTAAAAGGGATTACGATGTAGCGGATATTTATGAGCTGCAACGATAATGTACGATCAGGGGAACCAGTTGGGTGCTTTCCAAACCGATTCATAAAAAAAAACCTAACGTCTTCACGGTTTCTGTCACCCCTGCTGGGACATTGATAAGATTTAGAAAAGGTAAAGAGACTATGCAAGAAGCAAAGAGTATTTATTACTATTAAACTGATTCAAATTTTAATTGAGTTGTGTTCGCAGTAGAAGTAATAGAAAATGTCTCGAGCACGTTCCTAGAAGCACTATAAACAGTTCAAGTATCTATTGACATATTGCTTGTGAAATAAACGTTGAACTTTCTAAAAACGGAACCGTTGCGTGTTTTCGAGACCTGGCTTTGTGAATTTTTTATCGAGATAATACCATGCAGCTAATTAAGTGTTGGCTCACGTCTAGTGTACGATCTTATCGTAGCGTTTTCCTTGTGGTTTTGAAAGAAAATCCTTAGTCGGTTTCTTGGAAATTTACAATCGAATTAGCGAGTTGCTGCCTGTACATAGAATTGTATTTACGGTTTGCACGTCACACGGCGCGGTTCTGATAGGGTTTCGATATGTGAAAAATTACGTCTCTACCTAAGCTTATTATAATGAATACGTCACATGGTATGTTTAAAAATATAAATGTCAATAATACATTGTTACTTTGAATTATTCTTTTTTAGAATAACATCGTCTCCATTTAATGATATCTGTGGTAACGTTTTACTTTCTTCTAGGGATACGTCTCGTTCGCTGTAGAGATTCTGATTCCAGAGATGGCATTCAATTTAAAAAAAAATACAATTGTCTAATATTAGTATGGCATAATCTAAAAGTAAATTTTACTCTTTCTCAAAGGTTTCTCGGATCCTTTAATATTTAAAAGTCTTTTATTTCCATCGAAGTATAAACAATGTTTCTAAGTTATCTAGCTACTATGCACAAACAAATAGTCAATTCTAATTTCTTTCTTTATGAGTGGCAAGCCAAATCTGCATGGTTTCTTATATCCACCACCGCCAGACCAATGAGGTTTTATAATCATTTGTTATAAAATTTAAATTAAATACTTCCGTGTAAATTTAATGCCTATGCAGTTTTATTATTTTTCTTAGTAATAAAGCAATTCGTTGACGGCGCCTATAAATTCTCAAATGACTATTGAGAAATATCTGTACAACGATCTTATCTTGTAGGAACAGTTTTGCAAAAATTGTATTACGTAAATAGTATGACTAATATAATCGCAGATAAACGGTATTAGATATTGGCTCTAGATTCGTACTTCCATGTAATTCGGTAATGTGATATTAAATACAGATAAACAAATATCTATATTTCTGAATTTGTTTTGAAATTATCAGAAGAAGCGGGCTCAAATCTAGTGCGATTTAGCGAAGTATACCATTTTGTACTGGTCATTATTGTACAATAACTAGCAACGTTTTGGTCGCTATATAATATGAAATGAAATAATAGTTATCGGATGTACAAAATATCAAATACACCACTAAGATTCAGTTTTGCAATATTTAGATTAGCACTCAGTTCGGAAGGCAGTCATCACTAGAGAAGAACGAGCAAGAAACTCTAATGTTGCCCTTTTCCAACACAACAGGCCAATGTCCAGCAGAAGTTTTAGTGATATAACCCGGCACAAAGGATTAGTGTAATTTAATTGGCTGTAAAGGAACTTCCCACTGCACGACTGAACAATATTTTTCACTACGTATTGTAATGAATTGTTACGGGTTTTCTTTGCTTTGTGAAGCTTAAAATTGTTCTTGTACCCAAAGTACGGGAAATTGTTTACGTTCACATTATTGAACATTTTTCCAAATTTACAAAAAAAGATTATTAATTCCCTAAAACTGATTTAAAAATAAATGAACATAAATGTAGGTTTCCATTAGCTAATAAAAAGGAATTACGACTACTGAAAACTTTTTAAAATGACGGAAAATAATGTTATTCTGATCCTTTGAGTTACAGAACTATTGTATTATTAGTGCGATTTAGCAAAATAAAAAGTGAAAGAAAGAAAATGAATCGTTATTTTGCCAATGTTTTTTTACACGCCTTTAAATTAAATTCTCCACAGTTACACTAGTGTGACGGCTGTTGAGTCGCAGAAAAAACGGGCCATACAACAGCTTGCAATATAGTGTCTTAATCTCGTGTATTTTTTATGGTAAAGAAGACAGAATGTTTATTGAAGCAGTGGAGAAACCTTACGTTAAGTGGTCCTTGCTGAACACCCACAATACCAGAGTAGTCGTAGGTGTAAGGCTGGCCTTTAAGGAAAAATAACCTAAATGAATCTTTAATGTGGTTTGCGAGCTTCAGTTTCATCCAAGGAAAAATTCAAAATACCAGTAATTAATTGCAAAATGTTTCTGAATTATTCAGCTTATAAAACCTGTTTTGCTAAATTTTCCTAGAAGATATTTTCAGTTGAAGCGCATAAAACACATTCACGTCATTAGATCAAAGCATTAATGCCCACCACACAAAATCTGAGAATACACCTAACCATTAACATTGTTTGGTTTTGGGTAGGAAGGATTATTTAGTCTCTGATTTTGTGTATTTGTGCGAATTCCACATTCATATTGTGTCAAACCGTTGCTTGTTACAGAACATCATTTTGGAGAAATTATTCAATGATGTATTTTTAACAAAACATAATTTTTGCCAGTCGACACTCTGTTTTGATCATACTCCTCTTACAATCATAACGAAGTAGTCAATAGTGAAAAATATCTAATACACCCATTAAATCCAAATTTCATACGTCCTTTACTATCGAATTGTTTTTCCGTTTCATATTTTTTCATAAACAGTCATGATGTATTTTTACCTGCTACTTATAACGCAGCCGGTATTATCTTAGATATTATTCTTACCGATTCTGTTATCGTTTCCGCGAAATCATCTGATAAAGTGGCGTTTATAGCGTCACCCGGCGCTAGTCTATTATATTTGTGCGAATAAAATCTGCACCCATTTTTATGTATACATTTCTTCTTATGACAAGAAATTTTGCAAACTCGCTAATAACAGACCAGCGTTGGACCGTGTATCTATAACACCTCATACATGTCCCAATGCTGGGTAAAGGAACCTTACCCGGTTGTGGAAGGCCTTAATCCACCGCGCTGACCTACAGCGGAGATGGTTGACGTGTCTCGGAGATTCCTTGCGTCCATTTCTTAGACATAGCAAAATGATCATTTAATCTATTAACTGTTTGTAGCTGTTTCATAATAAAGTGTTAATGCGCATATATGTATGTTAATAATATTCAGGTTTATTATGTTGTAATACAGGTTATGTCAGGTTTTCCCGTATGCGAAAAAATACAAATTGTAAGAAAAAACTGCCGTTTTCGAAAAATGATAAAATGTTGATATTAATTTTGAAATCTTTTATAACATGATATTATATTTAAAGAAGGAATGTTGCGTGATATTACGTTTTTTACATGTCTTTTTCGCAATTGAATGTCAATTTTGCTGCGTTTTCGGAAAAGATATTGTTCGAGTAGAACATCGAGGTTTATTGAAATTAAAATACAATATAAATCTTCTTTTTTTGTCTTCTTTAAATATTGCTTTTGCATCGGTCAAACGATCTATTTTCTAATTACCAACGGGTGTGAATACAAGTTTGAATGAGGCCCCGTCACGTTTATGGAGTAAGTTAGAAGTCAGTTCTGAAAATTAAACACACTTCAGACTTGCTAACTTGTCGAATTTAGAGGACAGGACAAATAGTTTCTCTCCAGACATGTCACAAGTATTCCAAAAGGTGGTTATTGAAATTAGAAATTGTCTTTATACCATAAATCGATTGGTAGATTCTTAATAATAATATGCCAGTTGCTTTGAAATAATATTTATATTCAATACAGGTTATTTCTACAAGAGCCATTAAAGGTCTCTAGATTTTATAAAGTTAAGCTTTATAGGTTTTTTAAGGCTATTCTAAAATCTAAAATTTGGTTTATTATGTTATATAATATTTTTATAGCTGATTTTTTCTGGGCATTCTTGGAATAATCCAAACCTTAGTTTGTCAGTCCTATATATTTTTTTAAATATCCATAATTACTCGACTCTCTTTTAAATATAAACCCATTGTTGTTGTGAGAAGAATTAAAATAACCGTCACAGTAATGATACATCATTGTAGGACCACAAACATCACGGAGATTCCGTTTAGGAGATAATTTAGTCGAACCTCAGCTTGACCTAGACCTGATATGTGAATCATTGAATCAAACCATCTTACAATGAAATTGATATAGTTCAGAATGATAATTGAACAACAATTCCTAATTAAAATATCAATCAACACCATATGTTTTTAGGTTCTGATTGATTGAATCTGCTTACTGTGATAAATTTATATTACAGATTAAAAGATACATATTTTTGTAGATTCTTTAAATTAAAATGTTCATTTATAGAAGATTTATCAATGTTAATCATTGCTATGGACTAATAATGCTATCGATTACATTATTCGGTTAATATAGTGAGGCGTATGTTTTTATACATGTAGGATTTATACCACAATCGTTGGTCTTATGCTGGTTAGTAGACTCCTCGTAACAAAGAAATTCCTCCTCTACAAGTCCCAAGTAATCTCTCAGCAAGTGGACAGAAAAACCTAATGTGGTTTATGTTAGACTAAATATCAATGTAAAAATTGTTATTGTGTTTTTATATAAATAAATATATAATAAGCAGTGATGGCCTCGAGGTTTAGGCGCGCGGTCGAGAATTTCGGCGGTCGCAGGTTCAAACCCCAGACACACACCTCTGACTTTTCGAAGTTATGTGTGTATTCACAATGAATTATCACTTGCTTTAACGGTGAAGGAAAACATCGTGATAAAACCTGCACACCTAAAAGTTCTTAGGAATTTCTTAGATGTGTAGTCCGCCAACACGCACTAGGCCAGCGTAGTGGACTAAGGCCTAAACCCTCTCAGTTGTAGAGGAGGCCCGTTCTCAGCAGTGGGATATATTTGGGCTGATGACGATGACGACGACGATATAAATAAATAAATAAATAATTAAAAATGTTAATAAGTTTTCTCAGATGTTTCCATTGGCGTCAAAGTAACTGGCTAAAACATTATAAAAAAACTGCATAAATTACCACAAGAAAAATAAAAGCACAATAGAAATGTGTTCGCGTCTAAGTGTAAATTATTCTTCGCAGCCAAACATTAAAATTACAAGTGACGTTAACGTGGTGTTAACTTCGATAGCGTCTGTCGCTGACAGATGCTGCAGGTAACCAGATGGTTTATGAGCGTCGTTCATATTCCCACGTAATTTTATTCTATATACAGGGGTATTTTGTTTGAAAATTTAAGCGGTTCATTAGTATTAATTCAATGTTATGTCAAGTGGTGTCAGTGGGTTAGACCTCTAAGTATCAAGATTTCGGAATTACTTAATAATGTTCATATACGAGTATTAAAAATAAATGGGTAAGGTTAATAAAATGTAGTTCTTTGGCCAATAGCTTGTTAAAATATCATCAGATAAATACCAAAACTCTAATTGTAATTTAAAAGTAATATGACTTCATTCATTCGTTTGGTGGTAAAGCATTAAAAAACTGTTCTCGTTTTCAATATTCCTTTACCACTTAAAAGCGGCCCATCACGGGAGTGCGTTTAAATAAAATATCTCCCAAACGGCAACAGGAACAAATTGGCAAACGAAACGTTCAGCCGAATGCTCACCCCTTCTTTCGGCGTTCAAACAAATCGTCCAAAATACACTACATTTGCACTCGGCTTAATTGCTCCACTCAGGTTGTTTGCAGTGAACCGGGTGGTTCGATTGATTGGCCAATTATACGCCACTAATGCCTTCTCGGTTTCCGTAAGCCATTTTGTTAACAATACAATTTATCACTGTATAATTTTAACATATTATTGGTTATGAGGTTGGTTGCGCCAGCGTTGGTCCCCGTTGTCTTTGGCATCTAGTGGCTTAACATTCTTATTAATCAAACAGAAACTAATTACGAATATGTAAAATGTTCCGCCCTCAGTTTTTAGAAATAATTATATTAATTGCTTTTTTATTTACGTTTAACTTTAAAAATTATATTTCTGGACATAAGTTGCCAACTTTATGCTCGTTCAACTGGTAAATTTACTTTACGTTGTTCTTGAACGTTTAGTGATTTTTATTTTAAGTGCAGTGAATTTTATTAATGTAGTAAGAGGCGATAATTTCCGGCACATAAGTTATTTCGGTAAGGTCGGTGATTGTTACATATGTATATTTTTGGTCAGCAAGTGGCATATGTCCTAATAATCCAGTTTGTAATTTTGTATTTCGACCGCAATATAGTTGCTTAATGTTAATATAAAAAGTGCGGTGGATTTGCAAGGGTCGCGTTATTTTAGTTTAATTTGTTTTTTTTTATTCCGCTCTAAAGTAGAGACAATACTAGTAGAACCTAGACCCTCTGGTTCGTATTCTTTCTAGCGGCGGGCCCGACGAGGCTCCCATGTTTTTTACTGTTTTAAATTATTTAAATAGTATGATATCTAAGTATGAGCTTTTTACCGACTTAGCTATATTGTATAATGCGTTGTGTTTAACGGAGTCGTAATAAATTATGATAAAGAATTAGTTCGTTTAGCTTTTGTTGGAAAAATGATAATTATAATCATAATACGAATGACTAATTTTTACTGATAGTAAATTGTGTAAAATTTTATTGTTATTACAGTTTTATAGGGTTCAATGGTTGGAGGAATAAATTGAATACAAGAATATGTAAAACTGGTAGCCGTGTTTTTCATCTATACTTTTTAATCAAGAAAGACTACTCCTGCTGAAAAACTTCTTTTATTTTTCAGCAGCTTTTCTCATATTTGTTCAAACCCCACCTCTATCTTTTTGTGTGTATTCACAATGAATTATCACTGGCTTTAACGGTGAAGGAAAACATCGTGAGGAAACCTGCACACCTAAAATTTCTTAGGTGTGTAGTCCGCCAACCCGCACTAGGCCAGCGTGGTGGACTAAGGCCTAAACCCTCTCAGTTGTAGGGGAGGCCCGTGCCTAGCAGCAGCTGATGATGAATTTAAAAGTATAATTGAAATCTGTCCAGTAATTTTACAAACAAATATACCTTTTCCGTTTACAATACGACTATATATAATAAAAAATACTCAGAAAACTCATAGAGCGCAATTACTATGTAATCCCAAGATTTAATATTAGTTAAAATATAAAAATATTCATAGAAATATTTTATCACTTCATAAAATACAAACATTCCATTAACAAGTGTAAAAGCTCCAATACTTAGCCATGTACCTGCAAGGTTCAATATTAAATATTAGCTTATTAGTCATTTGAGCCAAGTTTATGATAGTTCCAAATGAGATTATAATTAATTTATCTATTATGGAAGATTTACATTGTCATTATCATAATTTACAGTAATTACGGATTATGTGAGGTCACTTTTATGCGATAATTTTCGCAAAGGCTTCTGCAATTTGGCATCATTTATCCTCATTACTGATTTAGCTCGGGTTCTCATGTTCCGTGCCTCTCTGAATTAATGTACGCCGTTGTTTAAATCTCTGCCGTGGGCCCGGGGCGTGGTGAAATGCAAAGTTCCACTCGTGAATACCGGTTGCCTCTGGCTGCACACGCGCCACTATCAACGCTAGAAACATACACTTTATCGCTATGAATAACCATAAAAGTATGATTTATAAACGTCGCCTCACCATTGGTTCACGTAATAAAACCGTATGCATTGTGCCATGTGCATTCGAATCGTGCCATTTCTATCGTATGCCGTTTATTTCTGCATAAAAATATGTACGTGTTTGAGATGTGGGCGCCGATATTTTAATTATCGCCCCGCCACTGTACAACTACCGAAATAGAACCACGTACGTCATTTCACTTAAACTTATACGGAACAAATGTATTACTCTATAGGTAAAGTTTTAGCATTTTTAATATATTATGCTGATCATTTTGATGTCAATGATGTGAGTACACTATTTATAGGGCACGTTTGATTAATAAAGTTTGTAAGTGGCGTTGTTGGCTCACAAAAAAGTACGTGTTATCCGTGGCGGCGCACCTGAGTTAAATATTTGACTTAAGGCTCGCAACGAGTAACGAGCATTACTAATGAAGAGCCGGGACTCGGGAAGTGTAGAGTGTGTCGGATGCACGGCGGGTTGGCGGGTTGTCGGGCCGGCGGCGGTGCGGCGTGCGGTGCAGCGCGCGGCCGCGGCGGGCTCCGCTCCGCGCCCGCGAGCGCCCGCCAGCGCCCG
The DNA here is from genome assembly GCA_907164795.1 of Hemaris fuciformis. Taxonomy (NCBI): domain Eukaryota; kingdom Metazoa; phylum Arthropoda; class Insecta; order Lepidoptera; family Sphingidae; genus Hemaris; species Hemaris fuciformis. The sequence goes on along the minus strand of OU015438.1, from coordinate 12,190,541 downwards.
CGACGTGACATAACACGCTCGCCCCGCCCACGCGCTCTCGCTCACTCCCCCGACGAGCGAGCGGGACGACACCATTCGCTCCGTCAAAGCCTCCGCGCCGCGTACTGTTTCTAAGAAAAGCCAACTGTTATTATCGGGCGCGGATTGTTCTCGACCTCTTGCCGCTTTATTTTGCTCCTCTCATGAATGAACCGTCGGCGCGTCGTGCCCGCAGGTGCGCACCCCGGAGCGTTGAATTTCGACAACGATTACCCACATCTAAACTGGTGTAGTTGCGTGCAGATTTTCAGCACGCCGCACGCCACACGATAATTTCCAGTGGCGGACGCGGCTACGCTTTTGAGATAATTTGGGGGCTGCAAAGGAAGTTGCGTTTTAGAAGCGCTTTCGCTTATTTGCTATTAACATAGATTTGACTTCTCACGATCTTTGCTGTCAATCCGCCCACTCGGTTTCACGAATGGATAAATGTTCGTCGAATCACCCATCAATCAGACACCTATTGGCAGCAATGCATGCGATATTTCGGTATCCGCGAGATGTGCTTGTTGCCAATGATTGTATAATCAATTGTGTTTCTTATTCTTATTGTGTTTTTAATTACCTATACCTACTATACCGTGATGTATATATAGTATTTAATCTCCATACACAAGTGTTAAATCTTTATGTCATGTTTTATTGAGCCCGAAAGGATTCACAGAAGATAATAATTATAAAATTCTACATGCCCAATAAAAAAGTGTTATCCAATTTTATACTACCGGGAAATCACAAAAAAACTTTTATGATACTAAGATTAAAACCTCGAATTTCTTGTATGTACTTAAATATATCACCTATGTCATGCTGGTGTCCATAGGTCTTATCTGAGGTGAGAATGGTTAAGTTTTAGTCCACTTAGCTGGCCTATTGTGTCCTGGTAGACTAAACAAGTAGGATATCACCCGATGTTTCCCTACATCGTTAAATTTCATCATCATCATCAGCCCAAATACGTCCCACTGCTGAGCACGGGCCTCCTCTACAACTGAGAAGGTTATAAGGTTTCGTTAAATTTAGCGATAATTAATTTACTAACACAAATAGTTTCACAAAAGTTATTGGTGCGTAAACTTAATGATGCACTATCTAAACGTTTCCAGATCAACCGTTCTCTACATAAAATTAAAAATGTTTTGATTCCATTTGGCAGAGTGACAAATTTATAGGGCAGCCGTGTGAGGATGCTAAAGTTTCTTGGCATCGGCCTCGGGCAATAAACAAGAGATGATTTATAATGTAGGCGCCCAACACACAATAGATACAATTTCCTGTTCATATAATTTCACCTTATTTATAGAACCGTTTTCGGAGAAACATAAAATTTCAAATGGGCTTTTAATGAATATCACAATGAAGTGACAGCGTTAATGATTAGCTTGTGTTTGGCTTGTATTATGCAAATTATTATTGGAATGGTTGTTACAATAAATACTGATATAGGTTCATTGACAACACTGGATGAACAAGGCTAGTTTAAAATTCAAGTTACTAGTTAAATAATAGCTACCCCATAGATTTCTCAAGGGCTTATAAAATCTTTCTCCATCATTACATAGTAACTATAAATGTAAAGTTTTATACATTCAATTAAGCATCGACTATAATTACAAACTTAGAAAATTTCCATTACAATTTCAATCCATCTAATGTATAATTAAAAGGCAGGCATAAAACACGACGGGCATTAGTCACAGTGCATGAAAGTGCTAACCGTTTTAATAGACCGTTATTATCTGATACGAAGTTAAATACAATTTAACCGCCGATAAGGGGTGAAAGTAATAAAACTGTAACACACAGACTTACGACTCACACTTTGGAGCCAATGTTTGCACCAATGGACTTCTTAAGCGCGCCAATGTGTCTGTTGGTACCTTTTGAGTTTATTTGTTCGATACAAAGTGTAATGTTATTTGTTGAGTGTGGAAAAGATGTGAATTCTTTCAATTCGATCGCTAGTTTAAACGCAAACAGAATGATTTTATTTGGCGGGAAAAGTGTTAAACTTTTTATAAAGTAAATTTGCATTTTTATAATTATACATGACAAATATATAAATATTTTGTTAATTGGACATTTATTTTCTATTTAGTAATGTCAAATAGGCGATTACATTGCTCATTATTCAAATAGCTTCACTGCATTTAAATACCAACATCAAAGGAGTCCCACATCAACATTGTTGTTCGCAGTAACCTTCATATTGACTTATGACATTACAGTGTTTACAACAGTTTTGTTTAGGTAGGGTGTTTGGCTACTAGCACTAACATCGTTTTACTTCCCATGCCAGCTAATGAAAAAGGCAGCTTAAGTGGTTCCGAAGATTTTCAACTTAAAAATACAGAGGTTCTAATTCGACTGCATCATCACCATCAGTCCCAAGACATCTTCATTTAGGCTAACGCTGGCCTCAAAGACGTCAAGCGTTCTGTTGGATGCAGCTAAGTCTGTGGATGGTTGTCTCAATCGAATGTTTGACGATACGTGTCTCCTAGTGACATAGTTTTTCATTGTCAGCCAAAACACTGTTGGACATAGGCCTCCCCCAAAGCTAATAAATCAATTAAGAGCATTTCATAGCTCTTAATTAGTTGCTAAAACATTGCATTTAGCAACTTTTAATATTTTTGATAAAATAGAATTACAGTCTTCCAGTTAGAAAACATCATTTGCAACCTGGTATTCTTGCTCAAGTCTAAGCTGTTAATAAGTGACACTATAGCTAGAGTTACATGGTCATGTTTTCAAGCAGTTTTTTCTTGTGTTATTTTCGTCCTTGAACCAGCGCTCCATAAATGCACGTATTTTTGGCGACTTGACTTCATGCACCGTTTCCTTTTACCGTACACTAAACGGAACGTAGTAAACGGAAAGTAAATTCAATGGGCATGCATCGGCCTAAGAATATTCATCAATGACGTATTTGAAGGCGCATGAGTAAACATTTGGCACCAAGATTAATTTCTTTCTCCTGTTTCATACTGAAACGATGACATCATAATGATCATCATCATAAGCCCATGTACGTCCCACTGCTGGGCACGGGCCTCCTATACCATTTAGGCCTTATACCACCACGTTGCCCTAGTGCGGATTGGCGGTTAATCATAATACTACTTCAGTGAATTCCAGTTAATTGTTTTTAAGAAAGGAAAGTCTGGACAAGAATACGGTGATTGCTGGGAAACTGTCTGATCCAGGAATTGGCCACAAGACCTTGTCGACTCCAACAATATAAACAAAAGCTACATTGCAGTCTAATATAGCAATCACGTTTATTGTAATTTCTTGTCGTGTAACTCCTGATTGTAGCTAATTTAGTATCTTTATTAGTCGTTATTATATCGAGCTAGAACAAAAAGTCTCATTTCTATTGTAAAATAATTGGTGATAAACGCTAAGTGAACGTAATGTAAACGTAGTCATGTCGCTGCCGTGGCTATGATTGGAGCCGTTTCGGCACTGGAAGCCGACAAACCGGTTAGGGGAACAAGCGGTAACAGTAGCCTTTACTTACGTCGGGCCACGATAATGTGCTCGTTGCTAACTGTTGTCAATTGATTCGATCGTATTGTACAGTCGTTTTGTCATTATTAAGAGGCTTCATAAATTTTTTTACTACATTGATGTATCGTATTATTATAACTGTCGAAGTGGCATGATTGAAGTGTTTGGAAAGACATGTTTGTTTTTAATGCTTTGGTTGTAATTGGAGGGTTATTGAGCGAGATCATATTTATTTATTTGGAAGATACTGGTTTGGACAAAGTATAGTTTCATAGCGAAATGAATTCGTAAAGTTTTACATTGGCTAAATAGGATTTATCTCTGGAAATACTAAATCGATTTTTAAAAACACTTACCAATGGAAAGCTACAATGTCTTATTTAAAAACGAAAGCATAATAGCTATAGTAATCGAAATATATTAATATTAATATCAAACATACAGTGATGATTTCAAAAATAGAGCAGTGTGAAATATTGCATGTATGAAGTACAGACAGACGTACATTACATTATCCGATATATTCCACAGACCTGCAAGTCTTAAGTGCTCGGTCTATTGCTCCATTCAGAATAGTTCACGTGTGCGTTCACTTTTAGTTGCAATCTGTTTTGATTCCACGCTTTGAAGGTGACAATTGCGTTCTACAGAACTGTTTTTTGTTAAGTATATTTGTGTTTACATCATGTTGAGTATATCAATGTATTTCATAACACAATCGACTTTATTAATTTATTATTTTACTTTCAAAAGCAATGGTTTCATTATTAAATTAGTACAGTATACGAGTAGTTCAATATGCTAAAAAAACAATGTTTTCAACAACTTCTCTAAAAGTTTACTCCGGAGAGTAATTAAACTACTTTCAAAAAGGCAAATAGATAGTATAGCATTTCCTCAATAACATATCGTACATGTTTAATAATAGGATATATAACGTGCAAAATAGCGGATACACCTCAAGACTAGAACGGCTGTGTACGCGGTTGAAACCCATTTAATAACAACAGTTCATTTATAGTCTCCCACATTACCTACGGTCTATCTCGGAGTTAATGATACAATTCCGATAACAATAAAATCGTCATTACGTTTTACGTCTCCGTCTACAAAGCGGTGCGGGCGAGTCAGATCATTTTTATCATAAATGAATAATTTCAACAGCCGTTATTGTTTCTTTATTAATATTCAACAGGATGTTCATATTACTAATTCTACTTTTATTTGAAACGGCATCCTGAATTATGATATTCATATATACACTTAAAAATCTTAATAAGCCAATAAATAATACTATCTTTACTTATGCAATTAAAAAAAAGTAGTACATAGATTTCTAGTAAGTTTTTTTAAACGGAAGACAAAAAGTAGATAATTAAAAAAAAATGTTATAAAGTCAGATTTATTTGTATAACTAAACTAATAATTAATATCTCTACACCGTCAAGATTATCAGTAAAACCTGTCTGTTATATCTTCTGCTATCTTCAAGACCACAGTGTCAGTAAATTTGTTACCGGCGCATTCATGTCTGGTATTAATGTGGTCTTCGTATTCACTGTGCTAGCAATACATAATATCAGTGTGAGTAAGACATTATTGTAATACTGGTTTACCAAAACAACGCGAAAGCTAATAGAATAGACCATAAAATTCACATGATTTCCATAACTCAGCGTTGCTAAACTGACCATGACGTCAATTTACAAAACTATTATCATTAAAAATAATGGCCGCGCTTTAGTTTTTTTTTTTTTAAACTTGCTCAGCTCTCTTTATGGTGTAAATAATAATGATTTGTTACTAACGCTAAAACGTGGTTTATTGTATGTAGTTGACTGAAGCAATCATGCCAACGACATCCAACTCAATTAGATTAACATAAAAATTGTTCCGTTAATAAACGTAAATACTATGGAAATTGCAACTTTGAGTTTTAATTTTATTTATGAACTAGAAGCGTCCGTTTTCTCTGCAGGCGACGCGGAGGCAAAAACACATAATGATTCACAAAGACGCGATCATTTCCACCGAGTCGGAAAATTCCTGTAATCGTGTTGAGACTTTCTTCAGCGATCAGTGCACCGGGTGATAATCAACACGCGAAACACGTGTCCGCGCAAATACGTTTTATACACACATTCAATTATTATTGAGCCAATAATGAACCGCAGCAGGATTTTCTTACAATGATTCCATTAGAACTGATGCAGTCATGACATGATGCCTAGAATACACACAATTTATGGTCGCACGGCCGTAGAACATTCCTAACTAATGTTTTATCATCGTCAAGATAACACCGAAGTAATGGTGACATCATCACCGCACAAGCCACGTCTTGATAAAGAAAGTGTTCTGTACGTAATATTTAGACGATAAGATAAGCTTTGCTAAGTCCCAATAGTTTCAATGTCGCTGAGAGCCGCTGTTCTGGTTTGTGACTAATCGCGAACATTACCAACAATGAAGGCGGTAACGAGGTCTATTAAAATCCAGATCGAAAGAGTGCGACAGAAATAAAAGTGTTTTGGTCGAGTTTCTTGTACGGTAGTAGAGCTCCACTGAACCGCAGTCGAGTTAGCACAGACGAGAGAATATCGAATCGAAACTCGAAATCTCAAACCTGTTTTCTGACATCTCGTATCCTTATCTCGAGTACAGCTGCGCGTATAATTGGTCTCTTTCTGTGAGTCACCGTTTCTACGTATCACGTCGGGCGCGCTGCCGTCCGCGCTGCCGGCCGCTCTACGCACTTCATGGTCACTCGTTCGACTTCGTCACGCTTTGGCTGCAATGACTGGACACTTAATGCGACAATAAATTAATGTCCAAAGTAATAAGTAAATAGATTTCTTGTAAAAAAAAACATTGCTCCAACCAGTTCAGTTAGTTTAAACATTTCGTAACCGTCGAAGGCCCATTCAGTTACTGGATCGAGGCTACCGAAGGTTTATGCTTTCTTTATAATTTTATTTTACTTTAATACGCTGCGTTCAGTGATAAATAAAATGTTCTTGCATGACAATAAAACGATAATTGAACAAAAAATGAAAATATTGATCGCACGCTACTCGTTTGTTTTAGTGGTTTATATTTGAGTTTTATTCGACTGTCGAAAGTGTAGCCCCAGGTGAAAGGACGGTTTATTTGTCATCGTGCCATCATGATTAAGAGAAAAATTTAAAGCACTTAAAACGTTCAAGTGCCATTTGGCGAGTTTTCGTGTAAACATACTTCGGTATGGACCTTATTTTAAAAGTTCGAACATCACACAATTTCACATTAACAATTTTATCGTGCTGATGTTTGGAAACAATTTGGCTTGACTTACGACAGCTATACATCTACTCTTACATTACAGCGAGAGAGTAATTCAAGTGGAGGAATGTCTTGTGTCAGTATCGAGAAAAAGCTGCCTCGTAACATTCACCGAAAAACTTCCAAATCACTTTTGTTTTTATTATGATGACATTGACCATAGCCATGGACAGTCAGTTCATTAGACGCGTACAGTGCGCGTTGTGTACACTGGACAGAGTGCAGGTATGATTCGTTCGGTTGTTTATTGATAACGAATGGCGCCGAACATAGCACACGCTTTAAAGTGTAGAAAGAGAAAGGGAACTTATTCAAAAGTAGGTAATGTTTTTGCCGTCGCCGATGTGTGTGTGCGTTGCGGCACCGAGCGGCGCGGCTTAGCGCGGGCGCATGATTCATCGAAGCGTGGGTCGAGCTTATTGTGTTCACTTCTATCTGTTCATACTAGATAACTACAACTTTTTCTTTTGCCTTGATACTCTGCAGATCTCACCTTCGTTCGAGCTGCTCACCTACAAGCAATTATTTCACTTTATTGCCAATGTTTCTCGCTTAAGTTGCACCGCGCGTCGAATCACAGAAAATAAACGGCCACTCTAAACAAATGCAATTGCGTAAAAGTCAACTGTGTAGAATTGGAAACAGTCGCTCATTAAGACTTCATTGTTGAATCCCATAGTGTTATTTACCTTTCACCGCGTTCGTGTCGTGTCTTCTTTTACTTGGGCCTTTTATGTTACAACAGATCCTTTTAGTTTACCTGTCTTGTGTACAGAAGTGTTCTTAAACTATTTATTCAATTTTACTATCGGATTGTAAGGTTTTATCTCTTTTGTTTTTTTTAATTCTTTCTTATCTCTAGTTTGTTATCGGTACACGTCGTTTTTAAATGTAACAACGGTAACAGGACTGACAAAAGATGGGTTGGAGACGAATGCATTGTCTCGTGTTCTGCTACGCTCAAAAGACGTTTGAAATAGATTAAATTTTATGGCGCAATTAGGCAACGGAGTACCCGGTTGTTTTTAATTTTGGAAAAACGGCTTTTCGGTTTACTAGATTACAGCAAGAAACATATTTACGGCTCAACCAATATCTGATAAACTTTCAGAATTATGTTGTTAATGTACAATGTTATAAGTGTTTAAAACTACACTTAGTAAGTATTCGCAAAATCCGATTACCAACGCCGAGCAATTGCAAGCACATAGACAACTACCAATGACATTTAGTGGATCGATACAAATAGTGGCGATGATGTCGCAAACTGCTTTGATCGGAACGTTCCGGCGCGGCCGCCACTGCGCGTGCGACTCGACCGGCGACCGGCGACTGGCGACCGCCAAGCGGCGAGCTTTCTCACCGTGGCATTGTAATAGATCCGCTCACTCGAGACCTCTATGCAAATATTGGTCCGATACTACGCCGATACGTGTTACTTTATTATCCAATAATCGTTTGTAATGCAAACGTTTTGTAATAACAGTGGTCATGTCTCTATCAGCTTGTATGTTGAATATAGGTTTTTTTATTTTTCTTATTGATTATTATAATTAGAATATTTAAACAGATTTTTGGTATGATTGCTATCAGACTTGATTTTAGCCTGTGTATTTATTTATTATTTGGCTTTTCTCGCTGTATATTTTCCTTTGATGATTATTAATGTTTAATCTGCGTTAACCCTATCAAAACAACAAGCGCAATAGTTTTTATAGCTGTTTTTTTGTCGCCAATAATAAGACTACTTACCCATTCTATTACTTGAGACTTGCACAATACTTGAGAATAATATTACCAACTGAATCCACAAACCGAATCACTATAACTATAATAAATATCATAATAAAGGGCTTTTAGATGTTTTTGTTTAATGTTATCTTTATTACTAATTTGAGTATGTACAAATTAGCTTATTACTTTAATTAGACCTTTTTTACGATTACTAGTGGCCATCAACATTTTCCAAAATAAATTAGTTTGTTGTAAAGAAACAATGTTTACCAAATGTTTTTAAAATCATTATTTTTAATATCCGTGCTTTTCTCGTTAAAACCTTCCATTATCATTGAAGTATCTAAAGTTTATGTCTTTACTTTTAATATTTTCGTATTTAACCATAATTGAGTTAAATGTAACAGAGTTTTTACGTCTTTTTTATGTCTGACATAAATATTATCTTTTATTAAGCTTTCGACTACATTGAAACTCCAATGCTTCGCACGCATTGTGCCAAGATGCGTTTTGATTATTTCAACCGGGGAATAAATTATTATCATCATTATTCGGTTAATGAATAAACTTTTCAATAATACTTTCACGTATATTGGAAAGGTTTCAATAAAAGTCATGTTTTCTGAATAAAATGATCAACAAAAAATATCAACATTTGCATACACCGCGATTGTTTTAATGCAAATGCTTCTAAAATCGGAAGTTGTATTTTAGTGTATGTCACAGTCGTAAATCAATATGGGCATTTTATTTGCCACGTGTATGGAAATTTTATGAGGTGCGTCAACTCCGCACAGACGTACCAGTGGGATTGTTCCGTCCATCAGCCAGCCTTTCGCTGGCGCAGTTGGCTACACACCAGCTTGCGAAACGAGAGGCCGCGGGTTCGATGCCCGCACCGAGACAAATGTTTGTGTGATCCACAAACATTTGTTTCGGGTCTGGGTGTTTGTGAGCCCGATGTCTCTCGTAGTATTTGATACCCACGACACAAGACTCGTATCTTAATATGGGGTCAGGACTATGTATGTGACTGTTGGGTGTAGTTATTTATCAAGCTGCAGTGGTCACCATCACACGGCCAGCAGGTCAGTGCTGGCGGTAGGTCAACGCTCCGTCACGCGTGTCGCAAGCTATTAATTGCGTTACTAAGTGGCAATTAATAAACAAATGAATACAGTTACATACATTTGTAAATAAATTGCGAAGACAGTTGTTGCTATTGTACTGTGTAATTTTAATGTATTCGGTCTGGACTAAAATAGATAGATATTAATAAATGAAAACAATGTGCAGCCCTGGTTTTGAATCTGCAATATTAATTTTTTTAGGTATTTTTTATAGTAATTAAAAGAAAAAATAACTCGACTGTAAAAATTACAGTCTTGGCATTATAATTAATTATTAATTAGCATTGACCCATGGATATTTCGAGGGTGCCTAGCGTAGTATATCCTGTAGTAAAAGGTAAAAAAATGTTTAATTTTTTACTATAAGTTACACGTGCCTCATTCTTATCGGTAAGTGTGAAACAAGCATGAGAAGTATACAACATAATTTCCTAATTACCTAGAAATAAATGATAACCAAGAAAGAACTTTAACAAAGCACATTTCTTGCCAAAAATAAAACATGGTAATCAGTTACATTATAATTACGTGAGCAGAGAATATTTTTTGCTACAGAATCTTCATGTTTTGCGTTAATCCGTGATGAGTTCACATACGTCATGTTGTTTAAGAGTCAGGTTCGTTACAGCCGTGCCAAATTTGTAATTGCGCGTGACTATAAATGATTTTTTTTCATAGCATACAAATTGTGTGAAATGCTGTGGAAGTAACGTTCCTTGGGAACATGGGAAATTTGTATATTATGATAGTTTTATTGTTAGTCCAAGTTTATTTTGTCAAATGACTGAGTTTTACATTTTTGACAATGCTTTTGAACAAAGTTTTTTTCTGCTAGAGATTGCAAAAATTAAGATGCCCAAAAGTCTAAATTAGTTCAAACTTTACTTTTTTCGAGATCGGACTTGCGCGGTTGTGAAATAAAGATAACATCGTCATTATTATATAACTAGTCTCCAATGTTCATTACAGTTGAACGTTTTATGATCTTCATTTATTCCACTTGTCCCTACATTGACCCAATGTAACCCTTATTAGCTCTCTTATACATATGTGTTTATATCGATAAGATGCATAAATATTACACGCTCTTCTAGGCTTGTACAGTTTAGTCCCTAAAACGCTCACTATTCAGGCATAAACAATGCCGTAAGTCTGCACTCGGCCATAACACACCCATGTTGTCAACTTACCGACGAGAAGTTGAGCCGCAAACGGCTTGCTTCATTCCCGCCTCGGAGCAAGCCAGTTAATGCACCGTTACACTACGTACTGGCGCTGCGTTGGCAATCTCTTGCGCGTGTTTGTTTGATGAATTTTCAACTACCACACTTGACAGCGGAATAACAATAGCTTTTCACGGAATCGCCTCGCCCAATGCTTATAAATTTCATATTGAACTAATTGCGTATAATGTGCGATACTTGGGTGGCAAAAGTAGGGTGTAATCAACGAAGCCCACTTACTCGGTTAATGTTTAAAAAGATTAGCATCAGATGCATCGCATCGATGGATTTGAAGGCACAGGAAGTGAAACCGGCCTCGGGTCGCACTTGCGAGCTCGTACCTAGATTTCACAAGCACAACACGCTCACTTCTGAGTTAGGCTTTAAAATTGAGCTGTTCCGCGTAACAACGCTTTCATGGACCATAAAACTGCTACCTGTTGTACGTGACTTTTTCCCCATAGATCATTAGTACAAATTATTGCTTCCAGTTTACTTTTGTTTATAGTCGCGTCGCCAAACATTTTGCGCAATCGTCAGTAAATAGTGACTCACGTGGTCAGTGTTTACTCGGTGTGATGCGTGGAGGTTCTCCGGCGTGACGTCTTATCAAATTATATAATTATTATCGGCGTGCTAAACAACAGTGAGTAACGAATTGAACTTCACATGGAGGTGTTTACCATTCGGCGCAGGTGTGGGCGGTTTTGTTTCTGCGTGCGCTCATACGAGTATCGCAACACTCAATCGGACCGTGTCAGCGATAAACACCTGTACTGTACGGGCAAGATCATGTTATTGCAACGTCGCTTGCAACAAATCAGTTGGGCCTGAGTGACGCGCGGGAGGAGGGCCTCTGCGGTGACGGAGTGGGCAGAGGGAACCCGGTGCAGGCGGGAGGGGGGTTGTAGCACATGTATTATTCAAGACTCATTTCTATTCAACGGCGACAGGCCGCCCGATAAAAACTTCTCGTTTGACAACTTGGACGCCTGCACCCTTTGTGCTTACGTCATGTCCCCTACAGTTAATATATACGGTGTTTAAAGTGTCTTCAACTTATTTGTCAGCTTTGTATTTATGACTCGGTATTATTGGAATCTTTAAACACCTATAATGCGCTGTTACTGTTGTTGTGAATTAGTTAATTCAATGAGCTTTGTAATGTAACAAACGGGTTTTTGATTCAAGTTTTCTTAGCTTTGTTTGAGTTATTTTCAAACTTTTAGAAGGAACTTCTTTATAATTCTGTACTACGCAATTTTGATACATTAAATATACTAAAACCATCCTAACATCTAAAATGACGTTTCCTCGCTTGCGTCCTTTTAATAATCTTAAACAGAGTGGAACTATTAAACATTTTCCATAACTGATGTAAAACCGGTTATTAACAAAGCAAATTTAGAACGTACTGTTTTAATAAAATATTTTTAAATTAATCTTAATTAACACGTTAGCTCTCCTATTTTAATTGAATAATTAGATATTAAATATGCACTTATTTGTGTAAAAACACATTGGCATACGGTATAAGTAGACTTCTCACCAGATTGCACAAGACAATGGTTTTAATAAAATAAATTAACTCTTAGATTTTTGTTTAAAAATATTTTGCATTTCTGTAAAGAAACTGGCTAGTATAAACGAAGTTTTTTTTTTAATTATAATAATTAGTCAAGTAACTCTAAGTATAATAAATTATCACAAAGATTATTAATATACCTTACCGACAATTAAGTTTTTGTTTTATTCATGTGTACATAAATTAATATCACTTACGCCGGGTAATTGCAGTGCTGTAAAGAGTAGCGACTGACAAGAAGTGATTTTTACTATCACTCAACAGTAAACATTAATTATGTCTGCAAGCTGTACCTCTCATAATCTAGTAGATAAACAAACGCCAGTGAATTTTATTATTACCATAAAAAAGAAATAGATACTAACTCCTATCTAAAACAAGTACAGATCAATAAGCAAAACAAGAATTATAATCAACTTGTGAGCTTTCCAATGCAATCTTCGTTCATCTGAACCAATTTAGTACTGTTTCATATCTGTGAAAGTAATCGTGGTACTAATATCTCGAGCGCTTTCTGATTAATATAATCTATGAGAGTTCATTAAGTGCGTCCACGCACGCGGGTTAAAGTTCATACAAGTGGTTGGCCGAGAGTGGGAGAGACGGTAGCCTACGTCTCGCCGCGACGTCTCGATTCGCTCCACTTATTCCCATAATCATACTTTTATTACTGGTAATGGCTTTGCAATAACGTCTGATGAGAGCAGCGGATAATCTGGCCATGGATTAACAATTAACTATTTGAAGCTGGAGTACTATGTATGTGCAAGATCACACCAAACCTCAAATAATATATTGTAGTGTTTTAACTAAAGCTAACAGAGTAGAATTGGTCGTCATGGCCGAAATCGGCTGTAGAGAGATATTGTTTTAAAAACAAATATAAGGGCTATTCTTATTATTTGAATATGTATGCCAATTATAATAGGCATATATAATTTCGTACATATAAAAGTAAATAATTACTTGTATTTATAATAATTAAATCCTAAACAAAATAATGTTTTTTATAAAAAGCTTTATTTATTTATTTATCTATGTCAGCTCCAATACTTCCCATAGCTGACGTCTACTAATCAGGTCTACGTAAAGACAGAGTTTTAGTACTTACGGCTGACCTGCAGTTAGTAAATACTAAATACTTTAGGGATCTTTATTTGGTTTATTAAAAAATCACAATGAAGCTACGGTTGTCTATATGGAGCATGGTTAACCGAACTTGCTTCATAAGTATGCATGGATTAATAAGTTTTAAATCCTATCATTAAGCGATTTACATTCTCTGCCTATTTCCCTAGACCACAGGCGTGCAGTAACATCATGTTCTTTTACAATCTAAACAAATTAAAAGGATAGTTTCCGTACTCACCCATAGTACATGTTTCATGCGGATAATAGGAAGTGGCTGCACTATTAAAATTGTTAGTGTAATAAGACTACATTAATTGAGGAATTAAAAAGTGAATACCGAGACACCCGCTGATTAATGAAAGTGTGCTTATTATATCAAGTTAGTGGAATAGGTTAACGCATTGAGACATTCATTACAGCGGGTATAAACATAATAATTTACAATAATTTACCTGTGACAGACATTTTACGATATATTTACAAGGCAATAAACATTCGCAAACCAATTTAACTATAACTCGATATAATTATATAAGATTAAGTTAAATTTTATTTTTATGTCTCTGTACAGGCTTAGATGCGGCTCCTTTATACTGTTGATAGGTTGATAAAGATGACAATTACGTTGGCTAAGTAATGTCGTTTTTATTTTACATACATACATACATAAACTCACGCCTGTATTCCCCGAAGGGGTAGGCAGAGGTGCATTTCTGCACCCACATTTCGCCAAGTATGTATCAGTCCCACGTAATAGGGGGCGAGCCTATTGCCGTTTTTCGGGCACATTTCCAGACTCCGTGCTGTTACCGAGAATTTACTAATAGAAAAACCCAATAACACTTTGCCCGACCCGGGAATCGAACCCAGGACCTCTAGATCGCACGGCACATACTTGTACCGCGAGACCACGAGGCAGTTTTCATTTTATTTAAATAAATAAAAAATTGTGGTCACTTTTAAATAAGTTGATCTAAATGAAAACGCGGTTACCCCTTGGAAAATTCAGATGGATGCCCCTTGGAAAGCTACATGATACAACAATAAAATGAACAAAAATTCTTCCTCATGTTAATCTTAGTCAATAAAAACTATATAGATAATGCAAAACACAAATAAATATTATTTAATATTTGGTTACTTTTGATTAAAATGGTGTATATGTATCTGGGTCTGGAAGTTTGTTTTGGGATATCCAGGGTTTCACATTGACATCTGACATCCATTTCCAAAAAATATCCTCATTAAAATTACTCAGTCTGAGAATCAAATCAGAATATTTCACTTATTGTTAGCCAAAAAAACTATAAACATTGTTGGAAGTCTTACGAAACAAAATTACAGTAAACACACAAAGTATTTATATTACGTACGCAGTTTATATTTATTCTAGTGGTATATTTGTTTAGTGCGACACACGAAAAGCCCTAAAACGTGTACTCGTAGGCAGTAAATCGGATTTAACCACGGAATGACAAGTGGCGTGTAGTCGGTGCGGAAGCGGCGGCGAAACCGTTGTCGTTGGCACACTGCCCGTGACCGACGGACGACGCCGGACGGCGGCTCCACTCCTACAATGGTAAGGGTGTGGACTGACGATTTGTGTCCACACGTCCCGTCTCCCGACCATCCAACACGCGGAAAAAGAACAGTTTAAAACCTACCGCCTTTGTCTCCATTGTTACCAAAGAGGACGTGCGAAAATAGTTTTCATTTACTTAATGAGAGAAGTTAGTTTCAAAAATGGAAAACTGTATTTCTATTGTTTTTTGAGATGTTTCAAAAATGGACCAATTTTTTCTATAGTTTTTTTTTTAATAGATAATGTTGTATGACCACGGATTTATGGTGGAAATATTTGTTAACAAGCTGAATAAACTATAGAGTTGAAAGAATGATTCAAAGCTGACGCGGTTAGTTCATGCAGTACGCAATTTGTAAGTGTTTACGAGTAACTGGCAAGTACGTATTTGTTTGTTTGCTAATGTGGCTTTCTGTTATTATAGCGCGTAGGGTATAGCAACAGTCTAACATCGGTTCTGACGCGCGACTCGTGAAACCACAATAAACTTGTGACGCAATCGCGCGTCTCTACCTACCGACGCCGCTCGCTTTGACAGAGCTTTTTATTGCCATCATTTGAACCATTCATTCTATATTAATCTCGCGTGATTCACCATATTAATGGAAGCATCGTGTTTTGTACAACGCTCGTCGAGGAAAATCAGTTGCCGAAAGCGATATTTATTGTCGCAAACAATTATTCCGCGTCATGTTGCTCAATCACAAACACAATAAAGATGCATTCTAACAAATAACAAGTTTCCTTTTAAATAGACGAGTGGCTCATTGTAAAATATCGAAAGTGAAATCCGTTTTGTATCCGTCGAGCCCGCTTTGTAAGCCAGTGTTAAATGTAGAAAAATAAAATAGTTACAACAACGTTTTATGAATGCAACTGCACCTTATAATAACCCGCATAGTAAATGCGGCGGTGATTGTCCGTGTCGAAACTCTCCATGGATCGTGCCGCAACCTGTCGCAGCCGCTCTCTAATTACTGCTATCAATACCATTAGCGAACCTTATTGTGGTAGGCAGCACACCGTGTGCCATATTCTACACGGTAAATACTTATCATTAAATCAATGCAACGGACCTCGCAGATGGGCGGATATTAATGCACATATCGACAGGCAATAATTAAAATTCTTGTCTCTATACAATAGGTAAACAGCGTCATTATCTCCCTAGGTGGTGAGCTCGGCACTCGGCACACAAGAACAACGTACATAAATGGTAAATCATCAGAACAACTAACCTATCCACTCATTATGTACATATGTGTGTCGCTAGGGCCTTGTTTTTTTTCCATTTATATGTTCTATTGCGAAGCAGGAATTCTGCTAATCGTCGTCGGCCACATTTTGCACATGCCACGGATGTTGTTGCTGTGGTAAATGAGTGTAATTTAAACTCAGGTCGCCTTCTCGGCGCGGCTTGTACTTCACTATCGACGCGGTCGCAGTGAATGCAATTATTAATGTTGGAATAAAAACGCGACCACTAGATGCGGATTCCTGGCGTGGTGATGTTCCCGGCGAGCATGTTCGTGGAGGTGTGGTGCTAATGTTGGTAATGGTGGTGCAAGTGTTATCGGTGTCGCCCACGCCGCGCAAGTAAATCACCAAACACGCGCCCGCGCCGCGCCGCCACGCCGCCACAATCTATGCAAATCGCGGGCTCAAACTTATTGCTCTCGCCTCGACTCCTTTCCAAATGCATACTAAATAGCTCACCGACCACGCCAGTCTTTGTTCCACGTTTTTCACTTAACCTCTCGTGGCGCGCGTGCATGATTTTTAATTGAAATCACTTTGTGCTCTCTTAATGCCTCCGACCGTGACTAGTGTCACCTAAATAATTTAACCATACTGTAAATAACTGCTGCATTTTATGCCACAGACGTGTCCAATTGTTTGTGTTACAATTGAAATAGTTAAAAGTTTTCCGGTGACACTTGAGCAATAATTTATTAACGACATTGTTAAAACGAAAGCCAGGCATCAGATTCGCACAATAGTGGTGTTAATTATAATTTGATTCTTTCAGTGGCTCGTAAGTATTCCCATGGTGTTCTCGGAATAAGACACAGAATGTAACTAGAGATGTCGCTCTCGTTCTTCCGCATAGATGGTACTCGCATTGCGATCCAATTATACCTGATACCGACGAGAAATATTATTACACTGATTTGCTATGGCAAGATAATTATTGTGAGAATTGTAAACGGGCCACAAAGCTAACCAAGTATGGTAGCAATGCATCAGCATGTTGTTTACGACGTTAAATGGGTTTCCTGTGTTATTTTTTTTATACAACTGACCATTGGATTACGCAGAAATAATGCCTATGATGTAATTGTTGGAAGCAGGGTTGGCACATGCGCTGATTGTTTGACCATTCCACATTTGACGTACATAGTCACGTACTGGGTACTTATTATTCACGCCATAACTTAGAAGCAAATAATCCCTATAAACGGCGCATTACGGCTGTTTCCATGCGCCATCCGACCAGCGAGTTCACTTTTGATCAATAACACACAGGCCTAAACAAAACACTCGCGAACTATTTACAAGCCAGAGTTGCACTTGAGAGCGCATGGCAACGTCCAATTGGTCAATGAACCCTCGCGAATTGTGGACGACAATTGTCTCCCGGCACCGCGAACAGCTGCGTAACTGTAATGGTTAGAAGTATTAATTGCAATGACCATCAGCCCCGAGTGGCGCGCACCGTCCAGTATTCGGCGTTCTCTAAGGCGAGCTATCTCACCTCACTTTGGCTAACAGGAGTTATCGAAGCGTATGAAACTATTGATTGTAGCACTTGAATGATTCTATATCATGGCTTAACCGATTTCAAAGCACTTGAGGTGTTCGCAACAAACTTGTTGCACGCTAAGAGCGTACCTAGCATAGTCATAAACTTAGTTAAACCCTCCGTCGGCAACACTGCCGGCTTCACTACAGTTGAAATTAATTCGATTATCAGCGCACCTTGATCTCGCTAAAGCTCGCAGATTCCCTTCATTAGTTTGGAGCGCGTCTGCGATATAATGGAACAAACACGCTCTAACGCTGTTCAGCCGTGAGTTATTTGTGAAGAGTTACATTAAACTATTAGTGTGTAACGTGTATTGAGATGGCGGTCGCGTCCCGCGTCCTGCGTCGAACTCACGCACTCTGCGCTCCAAGTTGGTCATGAATTCATTGTTTTTGACTCGGTCGTGTGATATTGAACCACAATAGGAAAGAGTTCAGGTCACGTTTAAACTCTGTACGGCGGGGGAATATTAAACCCTTCGAATGTATTGAATGGCACGAGTTTTTAGAATTCCTTCCTATACAAATGTACATTTTATTGAATAATAATTCATATCGCTCTCTTGTTTCGCATTCGTAAGCGTGTTAATCATGTTCCGCGAAATTTGTAGTGATTTGATATGATAAGAGGCGCATCCATAAATAATGATAATGTGTAGATAATGATAATTGTATGACTGGAATGATAACGTTGAGATATTATTATTGATATTTTGTTAATGACTACCGAATCATGTGTATTATAATATATAAGATACATTATTCAGTCCTCCCCGTAAGGTATTCAGTATTCTGTCTCCGTCTCAAAGCTCCATATTAAAATGTCAAATACAGATACAATTTTAGA
Source organism: Hemaris fuciformis (assembly GCA_907164795.1). Taxonomy (NCBI): domain Eukaryota; kingdom Metazoa; phylum Arthropoda; class Insecta; order Lepidoptera; family Sphingidae; genus Hemaris; species Hemaris fuciformis. The sequence continues at coordinate 12,171,628 of OU015438.1, read as the reverse complement.
AGAAGCAACGAGAAGTCGGTTTGGAAAATTCCTTAAAGAATGCACACTTTCCTTATACCTCCTTACAAGCATAATATAAGCTAATATATCATGAAAAGTGCAAGTCATACCCGCGTTACTCATTGACGCAAATTACATCGAACCATTTACCGTTAATTATACTGTTGATTTGAAAGTTATATAACTTTCGTATTACGCAATAGGCGATCCAATTAAGCGATTTTGATATTGAAAATGTTGAATGAAGACATTAGGGCGATGCATCGGTTGCCACACCTCGCCTACGTTTGGCCACACTTTATCTTCGCGTTGCGTTGCGTTACGCGCCGCCGCTTCTCATTTGCGCCACACCGTAAGTAATCTTCGCGTCCGTTTTGCAAAACCGATCCTATAATTGGTATGTTTGTGGGTAAGATTAACGTTTCAACTGAATCTATTGTTGGAGAAAATAAAGCGGAGTTCAACGTTTACACGGTAAATATTGGCTCGGTTTAAACAAGAGGTTTAACAAGATTATATAAAACGATTATTGTTTTTGCTCATACAACAAAGTTTGTTGATAATTTAATTCTTAGCAATCAATACACGATTTAACTTATCAAAATAATGTATGTATTATAAGCTGTTAATGAACTTTCTGGAACTTTGCTAATGACGTCATCCTAATTACGGCCAGGTAGGTAGGTATATACAAAGATTTCGCAAACACAAACAGTTAGTCAAATGTCCAAGTAAGTCACACGATTATTGGTCCGTCTTACATACCGTCATCTACTTCAACTTCATTAGTAGGTATCACACGTTATAGAACAAGGTTACTAACAACCCACACGCTGCTACTCTGAACTGTGAACTCAATCAACTTTCAAGCGATTAGTGTAGAAAGTAAATCTCTTTTTAATTCATCCCTGGACGTTCATTTCGTTCGGCTGCCAGTACTATCACCGTTCTATCACTTGACGTGTAATGTCCTGTGACATATTACTTTATATTCAGGCTGGCCGACGGCGGGCGACGCCATACGACATTATTTACATATAAGTCGTTGTTCCTGCGCTCATTCATGGCCCGGCTCGCCCAGACCAGGCTGATTTATCGCCTTAATTTCATAAGTATCTCTTTGTTGCCTTGCATCTATATCATATTAAAGTGATACCCAGTCTTTATTGGAGATGCTTTGGAAAGGGTCGCGTTGCTGTTACTGTTACGGTCCATACGATCGATAAGAGCTCAATAAACTTTTGGTTGAAATTAATAATGAGTATTTTCCAGGTAACTAATATCTAACTATTGTTAACAAATATGAATTTGGCATTTGATTTCATTTATTTCATTATACGGAGTTTTTGGCCTTTACGCGTACATAATGAAACTTGTATAATATAAACAAACATAACGCAACCTAAGATAGTAAAGGAAATATTATAATTTAATAAATGCGTGAAGTCTAACAAACCCGCTTAAACAGTATTGTAGACTGAAGTCTTATCTCCTTCAACTGTACAGCTATTGTGCGTATTAATGGGAGATGTATGTACTATAGAACTGTTTGATTACGTATCTTATATCTATGATTGCATGAATAGTTCAAAACAAGACGCAAAGTAAACAGCAATCAGTCGTTCAAATATAGCTTTGTTTGCTTTATGCGTATTATAACATTCCTCGGCCACACATTTCTCCCCTAACAGTGATAGCCTTTTTATTGCGATGTATATTGTAAGATGACCCACGACATTCGCTGAGAACTTGCAATCCGAGTCTTAATTCGCAGCTGGCGACTCAGTCGAGAACGATGATTCATTAAACTGCACAAACAAACCATATTTTCATTTATATATTTAGTGTTAAGGTTGAAATTTATACACAGACTTAGACGCACATACGTCTTTCGTAAGCGACGCTATTGGAAGTTGGCAACCGACTCCGTGACTCATAGGTGCGCTCCCAAGATCATCTCTATGAACGCTTTGTGGCTATAGTAGTTTGGATTCAGAGAAAAATTGGCATCCGCACTCCAAAAAGTCAACTGATTGAAAATAATCATAATTCAATGTGTATTTCGAGATTCGCGCGAACTGTGATTCACAAGTTATGATTTTGATTGTTTGCCAACTTGGTCCTTATGTCTAGATTTATTACGTTGCTTTACGTTTTCGCGAAACGCATTGTGCTTGTTTCATCACGGGGGCTAATGATAATCGCGTATCTAAGAGCTGTTGCATGTGCGCAAAACTAACAATGGATTTAGTATTGTGTAACGTTGTCGGTGGAGATTGCGCCGGCGGCTGTAGGCTGTGGTCTGGTTACCATGACGACGGCATGGGGCTCGGTACGCGCGCGGTGCACAGCCACGTGTCTCCTCACTACTCCTTTGTCCCGTACGCGCATCTCGATGTTTGTAAACATACGCCCGCCGGATAAACATCTTTGTGCTGTGTACGGACGCACGCGCGATTTATTTTAACAAACATTGGACACCGATCAGGAGACCACGCACAATCAATACTCACTACTGTTGTGACCCCTCCTGACCTGACATACATATGTTTCGCCGATATATGTCCTTATACAACGATACTGATATCAATTATATTATGAATTATAAAAGCTCGTTAATGTAAATTAGTTATCTAAAGTACGGCCACGGCACGTTTCCACAAGACATCAATAAAAACCGATCGCCCTATTACTTGACAAATATACGAAAAGCGAGTTGAATCTATTGAATAATTAATGGGACAGGGGCGACGAAATGAAATTTGAATCGGCTTTTAATATTGATTTAATAACGTATTATAACGGTGACCGGCATTGCGGGCCAACGTTCACGTTGTAGGCCTTTTTATAAGTTTAATTAATACAAAACAAGCGGCCAAATAAGGCACAAATATTTCATAAAGCGTATAATAATCGTGAAAATATTAATGAGTTGTTACATAACTGACCTTTTATGATAGAAACAATATACATGAAAACCGCACCGTGGGCCGATTTGAGCAACCCGTAGCGCACTGGACGGTCAACCGAAAATTAATTAACATACTTTGGGCGCAACCCTCCGTTGCGCGCGTACGCGCTCGCCTCACAGGTGGTCCATCTGTACCACCCTCACAAAACACCCCCTGCGTTAGGGTTGTTGCCTCTTTGATACCACTGGAATATATTTTTTAATGTAAGCATACTTTTGTAATGAGTTACCGAGTCACTCTATGTTTTGAATTTTAATACGCGGGTTGCATTTTATTACGAATTGTTGGTAGATTTAGTAATATACTCGATTTTATTTAATTAGTTATTATAACATTTCATATAAAAGTTCACTGTTTTTTTAAATATACTTAAAGGGTTATTAAAGGGTTAACTTCTTTTTTATGGGTGCTTATAATGAGCATATTTCAACATTGACGGGTTTATCCGGATCAACAGTTAGTTATGATTATGAATCTTAACAAGGTTTTTATTTATAGAGATCTTCGAGCCATTGCTTGCAAAAATTGGTTATCTAAATCCTAGACGAATAAACTTCAGTTGCATCAATCTATCTACAATAAGCCTAATCAGCTAAACGTGTAGTGCTAGTCTGTAATACCAAAACAAGACCGTAACGTTTAGGTGGGTTGTTAAAGTTTAGGTTTTCGTATGATAAGTCGTTGAAATTTAATTATAAGCAGAATGGAAAAGGCAGCTTATAGCTGAGGCTTTGAGTAGATTGATTTTTGTACATTATTGGCATTGAAATATCGAATCGAATATTATTGCATGTAACGTATATTTATCAATCTATCTTTCTAGTTTTATACATAAAAATCTACGTTTAAAAATTGTACGAGCATTCGCAAAGTGGAATATCTACCTATATACATTACGTTACAGTACGTTTCAAAACAGTCCAAGCGTTTGCAAAGTGGAATATAAAAATCGATGTATTTACCGTAAGCGGCGTGGGTTTTATAGATTTCAGTGGCAACACGCCACACAGGGGTCACCGTCGTATTAAATTGCCGGAATTATTCAGCTGTTTAAATGCATTCCAGTTACAAGGAATCGCGTGCGAACAAGAAAACCGCCTGCTATACTTTTGAAGACTTGTTTAGAACATTTTTTAAGGGCCTCCAGGGCGGGGTTTCTGATAATTAGCTGTAATTATAAAAGATCTGAGAACCGAATGATATGTTGAACAAAAATAAATGTATATTTCGTTTATATCTACTTAATTGCCTGTCTATGAGTATAATTATCATTTGTACGGGTGAAAGTTGTTAATTTTGTTAAGAATACCTAACATAGACTCGCGACATTTTAATATAATTTAATATAAATCTCATTCAACGATTTTCAAAATTATTCACATTTAAAAGCATACCCGAGTTTTTGAAAGTGGTCAAACGTGACTTGACCGAATTGAAATATTAATTATGAAAGTAATCCGTGTTTATGTCTTTATAGAATATGCTCAAATAAGAACCAGTCGGCAACACTTAATCTTAGTGGCATATATCGAACTTATATACCTAAAAAACTTGGCGGCTGTTGGTGATTTTCATTCTTTATCCATCACCTTCTGAAGTGAGCTAAAATGTCTTAGTTTCTGTAATAGTAGCGCTAAGTTCGATCTGACTAATCATCATCATCATCAGCCCAAATACTGCTGAGCACGGGCCTCCTCTACAACTAAAGGGTTTTAGGCCTTAGTCCACCACGTTGGCCTAGTGCGGGTTGGCGGAGTACACACCTAAGAAATTCCTAAGAACTTTTTAGGTGTGCAGGTTTTCCTTCACCGTTAAAGAAAGTGATAATTCATTGTGAATACACACATAACTTCGAAAAGTCAGAGGTGTGTGCCTGGGGTTTGAACCTGCGACCGCCGAAATTCTCGACCGCGCGCCTAATCCTCGAGGCCTTCACTGCTTTATACTGTGCTATAAACATACAATCTAGATACAACATTATAAAGTGATTGATTAAAATGAATAGACTAACATTTAATATGTCAACGGATAAACTACTCGGTATCGAAGGCCAACCGAGCCATTGACAAGAACAACGAGCATTATTATATTTCCCTCGATGCGTATAATAGATGATAAATGCACGATAAAACTATAAACACTGGGACAAAGGTTTCTGTGTTAAGTTTTGTCTCCTGTATGAGTAAGCTACACTGGCCATCTATAAATACGGAGTTCCTTTGTAACACCCACTCGATGCGATGTTATAACTATTCCCGAGAGCTTACTCCGGTTCTATTTTGGTTTACGTTACAGCCATGCTAAAGATGTAGCGTTACCACAATCAAAATTTTCCCATTGCGTTCACGAATTAAACCGCGCCGCCGGGCTTTCGAATGTCTTGCAGTTTGAATTTAATCCGACGCAAATACGAAATTATGAATCGGAATGTAAATACGAGACAGACGTTACGTTTATGAATGGCGAATTGTAGATGGTAGTTGTTTTTGTCAATGAAATTACAATTGCAAAATTTGTTTTGAACATATGACGTAATATGTGACGTAAGTTGTGAGCGACGTAAGATTGAGCGTAAAGGATATAATAATCCATATAGGCTTATGCTCCGTTTTTTAACGGTTCTTTTCGTAACCAAATTTTATTTCTGACGCTTTGTTTCGGAGAAAATAGGCAATTATCTAATTCTATATCTTTCCTTTTTATTCATTTTGTAGCAGATCAAAAACACGCTAGGATTTAATACCATATTTACTTAACTTAAAACCTCAAAATAATGTGCTAATTTTGATCCATGTGGCCACATGTTGCAAATGCGTATCTCTATTCACATTTATGGCACGAGTACAACAAACAAATCCAAACATACGGCACGGAGCGTGTTTAATAACCGCTGATGGTGTTCATAAAATAGCTGCCGGTTGAATCGACCCCAGCTAGCGAGCGCAAGGGCCCCACTTATTGCGGACACTTGTCATATCAGCACAATGAGAACGGCACCCGCCACCCGCCCGATGCTTTATTATTTTAATTATTGCACGTTGACGATGCGCCCTTTGTGGTTCGGCCGCGCCGGAGACTGCTCGAATTAGTCACTGCTGAATAATAATTGTCCTAATTGAAGATCCTTCATATAACAGCCCGCGTATGCGTAGGTAATTGTGTGCCGTAATGAAATTGTTGTACAATGCCAATTATGTAATACAAAGTTGATGTGGATTACATTATCTATGTACTCAATTTATTTACTTGGTTTGTTTAGACACTGGTAATGTCTAATTGGAGAATCCTCATGAGATTATTATATTCTTGGTTCTTAATAAATAGTTTGACTGCCTCGTGGACTCGCGGTTCAATATGTGCCGTGCGATCTAGAAGTCCTGGGTTCGATTCCCGGGTTGGGCAAAGTGTTATTGGGTTTTTCCATTAGAAAATTCTCAGTAGCAGCACGGAGTCTGGAAATGTGCCCGAACAACGGCAATAGGCTCGCCCTCACGGTACGTGGGACAGATACATACCTGGCGAAAACTGCCTACCCCATTAGGGAATACAGGCGTGAGGTTATGTATGTATGTAAAATAGTTTGTCATTTAAACTTAAGGAAAATTTAAGCAATTCTGTGCTATACAAATTTAATAAGAAACATATCCATGTGAGAATGAATGCAGCTGGCGTTTTGCGCGGAATACCGACTTCTAGATAGTATCTACAAAAACGAAATTATAAATTTAAATTGCAAAAAGTTGTTACGTAAACTGACATAAATAACCGAAATGAACCACCGAAAAATTAAAAATACCAAATTAATTAATTGGTATTCTCACCTCGTTTTCCTCATAATTCAATAGCGATATGACGTACCTATACATGTTTTGTCACAATGATAAATGTACAAATGTGCTTGTGTGTTTTATTGTGTTTGTGGAGAGCGCCACAGTGCAAAACAATAAGCACAGCTCAGCACTTGCAATGGCTGTTGCGTCAATGCGGGGCGTGTTGACATGACATGCACAAGTTGCCATGTAGGCACTCGTACAGCTGCAAGTGTACAAATTGGCATTATTAACATTGTGAAATGGTTGTTTCATCACTCGTAAATCATTTTTTCCCGCCCGAGGCAACACTACGCTTAACTTAGTGCGGGTGTCTCCAAGGGTTTAAGGGTAGTTTCACGCCATAGTCGGCTTGTACTGACTACTGTGGTATGTCCGAGATTGCCGTGTAAAACCCGGGATAAATCCACACATGTCTCGTTGCGAATTGGCCAGCATAATTGTGTCGACCGGAGAAATATAATCGTTTAGTAAACGAGTTTATAATGACTTAAAATAAATAAAAATGGTATATTTTTTAGTATTGCCACTGCACTTCGAAAGTATAGGTGCGTTAATGCCCATTAAATGAGTTTGAGTAAAGGAAAGAACAATTAGTACTTTGTGTATCGTAATCGATAAACAAAACACCAGCAATTATTTCGTAACAATATTCAAAGACACATTAATGCCGTCAATCTACCAATAACATTTTTTTAACCCCCTTAAAATACAAAAAAGAATTCAATACAACACAGCTAAGTAAATTTCGAGTATAAAATTAGAGAGTGTTTCTATAAAGAAAGGTGACTGAAGAGATAGGATTTATAAAGCAGCCGGGACAGCTCGTCGCGAAGGCGGGCGCCGCATACTTTCCACTCTCGACTCCCGATCCGATCTTCATAAAGAAATTCTCCGTTTTGATATTATATTTATATTGTAAATGTTTCGTACCTGCATATTTGTAACAGTAAATATGAAAATTTCCGGAATGCCTGCGACCTCGCTTCTTGGATCTTGGGGAGGCAAAGATTATTTGATATTAAGAATATTTTGGATTCACTAGGTTCCGGCTTGGCTTTTTACCTTTAACGTGTTCTTGGAAAAGTTTTACGCCGGCCGCATTAATGTGTGATTGTTGATTAGATTCCGGAGCTGTCAACAGGTGAGAGCTCGCACAGATCTTAACGGCTTCTCGCTTTTACTATTTTTTTATTGTTCCGTATGCGAGGAATGAACCTCTACCTTACTTAACACGCGTTTATTGTATGCAGTGGGCGTTGGATAATTCAGATTATTTCAATTTTAAATACTTGCATAGCATGAAAAATGGTGCTCCTATAGTAGAAGCTCACTTTTTTTATTAATATAAAAATATGTGTGCTGGTACGTCTTGGCTTAGTTTCCGGCTGCGTCGAAGCAACAGATAGATAAGATTTTGGTTTAATAATTTGTGTCATGGGTCAAAGATTCACAAAGGCTTTGTATCGAAATTCACGGCTCTTGTGGAGGACATCTATCTTTATCAGCGCCTATACGTACTAATACTAGGCACGTCCTTTACAATAGAAAGGGGTAAGTCTTAAGTACACCATGCTGGCATAGTCCGTTTTTTTTCATTGAGAAAGGCGGCAAACGAGCAAGTGAGCCACCTGATGTTAAGTGGTCAACACCGCCCATAAACACCCATAATACCAGAGGAATCATCGGTGTGATACCGGCCTTTGAAGAAAATATAGTCTCTCTTCTTGAAGATTTCTTCTTCCGTTTTGGCTGAAGATGGATTTGAATTAATAAATATGGATATAAGTTATTTATAACTACGTATAAATATTCTCGTAAATAAATCGACAATAAATATACACATGTGTGTTGATTGGAACAAGTTTTGCCCACTTTGATGCATTATCACATCGTCCACAATACGATTGGAAGTTTACAACGCGAGCATCCGATACGGTAAACAAACAAACACACTGACGTCAAACGCGTTCGACACGAGAAACGAGAGAACTGGTTGCTAGGGTTGGCGTATAACTTTGTTGTTTTTAACGATTGACTAAGTCGGCATTATGAGAAGCAAGCTATAGTTAATACTTGTGATATTGTAGCTCTTATTATTGAGAGGAGTTTAGGAGCAGCTCGGCGCCGACTCTACATCTAGTGTAACAAAATAAAGTTATTTTATCATGACAAAATGGGCCAAATATGTTTCGATAATATGACATCCGTGTTAAACATATAAAATTTGTAAATTAAAAATTCACTGCAATATCTCATACTTTGTAATAAGAAAATATATAGTCCAAAATATGACGAGAAAAGCGCGGGAATAGAAGCGAAGAGAAATTTCCCGGAAACATTTACTCTCATCTTGGCTTCCCGCTATTCTTTTGTCGAGGTCTTGCTAAGAAACGAGTTGAAAAAAATGTAAATTTGAATCCTTGTACATAGAACGAGTTGATATATTTTAGTTTTATAAATTTTATTTGTGTTATGGCAGCCCTGTTACGTCGGAGTTGTACTAATACGCGCGGTGCGTACGATGCACATTCGAAATGTAGCATATTGTGTATTGATGGATCGATTACAATTGTTTTCGAACATTGTTAAATGATGCTCCTTTTCCTACGTAAAATGTATCAAACTACAAACGGATTGATAGATGTAATGAACACGTATCAGGGTAATACACTGAGACAATATGTTAAAGAATTTCAGTTTCCTAGAGTTTGCTTAACATGTTAGCAACGATGACCGTGATAATTATAAATGTAGCAGTTTTTCAACTATTGATAAATAGACTAATTTTAATGAAATTAGTGCGCTGACAAACAGAGTCCCAATATTGGATCAATCAGGTCTGGATAGATCAAAAGGTCTATGCCCATCTTATTACCTATGAACGTATTCAAGATATCGTTGCTTCTGATGACCGAAACAACTACTTTACCAATAAAATGTTTTGATTTTTCTCCTAATCTTCAATATGAATTCTTAACTTTTAGTATGATACATGATTAAAAAAAACTAAATTAAATTATTAGAATGATTATAAATGGTATTATTATACAAAGAAAATGAATGAAGAATTAAAATGTTATTTTTCTTTATAAATCTACTAAATAAAACTATTCTATATGGTTTTTATAAAAGCGCGTACAAATAACACGTTTTATTTTATGACTCCGTTTCCTGATGCCGCATTGAGATGAAGCATTCCTTAGTTTTTAAGTAGGAATGTAAGCAATTCACTATAAAAACGATATTGCATTCTATAAAGCGGTTTAATATAATGATACAAAACAAACCGATAATGCTGCAGACCTCATACTGTTTCTTTGTAACATCACAACTAGTTTTCCTATTCGATCCCATGTTATCGTAAATGCTTCACTCTTATATGTTAAACAACAAGTTTTTTCTACTTCACAGACGTTTAGGCCTTTCTTGGAACTTATAAATTAAAGTGAACTAATTAATTACATAAATAAGAAAAATATTACATATTTACAGTGTACATTCATGCCGGGTTCCTCGAAGGAGAACGTTTTAGTTTATTTGTTATACCTCAATTTGCCATTTTAAGTCGTAACAGGTTACGACCGTTTCGGGGGTACTTACATGTTGTTACTGAAAATAACACTTCGAAATAACAAATCGAAGCCGGGACTTCTCGATCAAGTCAGAAAACACTGCCGTACTAGTTGCACTAAAAAAAAGAGTTCAACCCGCAACAATTAGATTATGAATACTACTTCTAACTGAGTTACAAATAATATGATATTTTCCCTTACAATATTTAAATGGATATTTAAAGATTTTAATTAATGTAAGTTTGCATGAACAGTGAAGAAAAATACAGCAAATAAACTTGCGTACCCACGGGGTAATCCCAACCCGTTCTATTTATTTAAATACTGTGTTGATGCGTTAATACATTTTTATTACGCATAATTATTTCTTATATTGATTTAATGCTTATAACCAGTAAACATGCATTTCTATTTAAGTCGTTACCTACCATCTTGGTTTTAAAATAAATAACAGATAATGCAATCAATAGCTATTTTCACCAATCTCGCTTATAATATTGATTTTTAGGAAAGCAGAGAACCCGCCGTTTCCAACAATAATAACGTTTCGAAGCGGCAATAGTTTAAAAAAAACTTAATTGACGATTCAAAAGCACTTGTAAAAGTCTATTTGAATAAAGGTGATTTTGACTTTGAAATTATCCAGTTTCGCTGTTCTCAACACAAGTCCCTTAATCCTCATCATGATATTAAGTATAATATATTGCCAGGACAATTGGTGATTGTATTTATTTTGTTTGTCAACACTGCCTCGTGGTCTCGCGGTTCAAGTATGTGCCGTGCGATCTAGAGGTCCTGGGTTCGATTCCCGGGTCGGGCAAAGTGTTATTGGGTTTTTCCATTAGGAAATTCTCGGTAACAGCACGGAGTCTGGAAATGTGCCCGAAAAACGGCAATAGGCTCGCCCCCTATTACGTGGGACTGATACATAGTTGGCGAAATGTGGGTGCAGAAATGCACCTCTGCCTACCCCTTCGGGGAATACAGGCGTGAGTTTATGTATGTGTTTGTCAACAGCGAGCGGGGCGCTCGCAGCCGGCACCATTGCGTCCCCGTGGAGCACGGCCGCCGGCGCGCCCGACACCAATGGATCGGGCGGCGCCGACGCCAAACACCTCGACGTGGGCGATGCCAGCGACGATGAAAAGGTAATTAACTCATCATCATCATCAGCCCATATACGTCCCACTGCTGGGGCACGGGCCTCCTCTACCATTGAGAGGGTTTAGGCCTTAGTCCACCACGCTGGCCTAATGCGGGTTGGCGGACTACACACCTAAGAAATTCCTAAGAACTTTTAGGTGTGCAGGTTTCATCACGATGGTTTCCTTCACCGTTAAAGTACGTGATAATTCATTGTGAATACACACATAACTTCGAAAAGTCAGAGGTGTGTGCCTGGGGTTTGAACCCGCGACCGTCGAGATTCTCGACCGCGTGCCTAAACCTCGAGGCCATCACGACTGTTTAACTCACTCATTAACTCACTCATTAAATATCATCAGCCCGTATACGTACCACTGCTGGGCACGGGCCTTCTCTATAACTGAGATGGTTTAGGCCTTAGTACATACATCACGCCAGCCTAATGCGGGTTGGCGGACGTCTTTAAATATCGTAATCATCATTCTCAGCCGCCATGTACCATATGTGCTCGCCATTTTTCTCGGTCTTGGGCTACTCGCATCCAAATTTTTCCGGCTACGTGGGCTATACGTTTTTAAATACATATATTTTTCTAAAAATTATTTGTTAAAAAAAATCTGGTTAGGGCTATGACTGTGTAATTTGTGACTTAAATGAGAACTAAGAAGGGTTTCTAAGAAAGTTCAGACGCTAAGGAGGAGAAACGGAGATCCAACATTTGTGTGTAGCAATTAAATTTAAAGTGGGTTATAGCTTCTAATATATTCTTCTAATTTATTTTGTAGTGGTAGAGTGACGTAGTAGATAGATTACGTATTAGCCGGGTTAGTGAAATACCCAGGGTGAAAAATCGTCTTTATAACTTAAATGACCGAATTATTTGGATCCTTAAAGACTTTTGATTATTATTTTTAATGATAATTATCATTATTACGTATATTATAATATACGTAAAGTAAATACGGTATAAATAATATAATGATTAATTGACGTTGTTTGAATATTTATTATATGCTTAATATAGGGGTATCCAATTTCGGCCACTTGCATTTTTTGGTATTATTTGTTCTACTGTTATGTACCAAATAATTCCTCGGTCGGACCATTCAATTTAAAAAAAATATTAATTGGGTTAAAGTTTTACTACGACAGTTTCTTGCTTAAATAATTAATTAGATTACATGAAGACTTAGTTCAATAGTAAATTTGCGATGGCCACTGTTGACCTCAGCACAAATCGTTGCATAATTATAACTGGATATTTTTTAAAGTTAAAAATCTACTGGTAAGATTTTCTTCAGAAAATCATATAGATCATTTCATAAATCGCAAAGTGGAATCAGTGTGCTATAGTAAGTGGTGACCGTCAGCACCAAACACCTGCACCACTTACAGCTACTGTGTAATTTGTTTACATTATGTGTAAATATTGACTCGCAGGTATTAACAAAAGCAGAAACATCGATGTTTCAAGCGGTTTCACGGAACCGTGAATCACTATGTTTTCGACGGTACGCTTGGCCCAACACGAGGCATCACGTTATTTTTATTTTCTTTTGAGAATAGAAGCTGCTCTATTAATTACAATGACGCACTACTTGACCAGTATCGAATACAGTAAACAAACCGACGTCCAGATGTACATACATCTGTTTTATGTAAGTTTTCATTTGTGATAACTTATAGGCACGGGTCATTACTTGAAGTCTTCTTGGAAAACGTTTCGTGGGCCGTCACAATTGTCTGGCATGTTTCACGGGAATTGCAAGCGGCTGTTCATACGAACGTTTTTATAAATGTTGACTTTATACTTATGAGACATGTGCAAGGAAGAGCAATTAACTGATGTTCGAAATAATTCTTATCAGTTAATAGAATTTTATTTTACTACATGAAAAAATTGAATAATATTGAGCAGTGTGACCATAAAAAATATTTTTGAGTATTTTCTCATTCAAAATATTTCTTCCGGTTCCTATCCCCTTTTTTTGCTTTAAACTGTCACCGGTAAGGGATGAAACTGCACCAGCGTTCTCCCGAGAAGCCAAATAATGAGATAGGATTCTCTCGATGCTTCAAAGCCATTATTATCCAGGCGTAGGACTAAGGATTTTTGACTTAATAATCCAGGTTTCATAGTAACGCTTAAATTACAGACCATAATTATGAAATTCAGTAATTGTGTAATCTGAAAATTTTAAGACTTATCATGTTTTGTGACGATTTCACTTGAATTTTGGTATCCTGGGAATATTATTAAATTCGTGTAAATTCACGATGAGATCTTAGTCAGATAATGCAAAAGCAGCTTAATGGTTTTTGATGTAATTCGGAACAAAGATAAATTTATAATAAATAGACTAAATCGTTAATAAATACCATCTAGCATGCAAGCTACATAATCTTATCCTATAGATTACTCGTTTATTGACAACTGTTTTCATACTTCTGAATCTCTTTCTTTATCCAGTTCTGAAGTCCACATGTAAGAAATCAGAGCCGATCTAGTATCATAAGTTTTGTACAACATAACCTAATTTTCTCGACTATTCTCATTGCAATAAGATCGCCGTTAACATGTGTGGGACATCCTATGTGTTTTTATGACAAAGTCGCGTTTGCAGGACATGTCGGCGGCGGACGCTGAGGGAGTTTGGAGCCCGGACATCGAACAGAGCTTCCAAGAGGCGCTGGCGATATACCCGCCGTGCGGCAGACGCAAGATCATTCTATCAGACGAGGGCAAGATGTACGGTGAGTCCGGGCATGCTAGACGCACTATGCGTTTTACAAACCATTGTCTCTCGGTTTGACTGCAATGTACTTTTGGTGATATAAGCTCAGTGTTCATTTTTGTAGTCTTTGTAAAACCGATTGAATCTTGAAACAAAGCCAAGACGTTTTCATTTGCCATTGGTTTTACATCTGCAGAGAAAATGTCGTATGCGATATATATATTTTTTTTTTGGTTTTAGTACATATTCATGTATAATTTTCAGACAAATTATGTGATTCACTGTCTTGATCGCTGATTTTAAAATGATAACAATCTATTGGTTAAGCGATTTCATCAAAATCTCTACGATTTATCAATGATAATTGTAAAGATATAATTAAGTTTATATTAATTCATTTAGTAAAATTGTCACCGCAGAATATTTTGGAAAAGTAGTTGAAAACAGGTGAATAAAACGATTGATGTAAATGAAAATAGATTGTAGGGAGTCTAAAAACAAAACTGTTGTTTTTGCTTTTTTGTAAATGATTGACAAAATGGCTAATGCAATGTATGAAACTAGAAGTTGATGACGATCTAAGGATCATCTTAATATCTGAATGTTAAGCCATTTCGCTGTCATATACAGATATAGAAGGGAAATCGTGTATTCTTGATGTAGTGAAATTAAAGAAAAATAGAAAGGAATACTGAAAGTAATCGTAAAGAATCAACAAACCAATTGCAATGACAAACTTACGTGAATTTTCTTAGCAGCAGCATCCAGATAGGATTTGAATCTGAAAAACACTTTAGAAAAATTGGCGCGAAGATTTCTATAACTGGTTCTTTATTCGATATCGATTCAGGATAACATACAAGGTTTATAGAGGATGTCCTACAATAATTACTCTTCTTTTTTATATCACATATCTACACCTATCTATCCCACTGTTGGACTTATGCCTAACAAATTCTTTGTGGAGAATGATAAGGTTCATGTTTCTACCGTCTGGTATCTTTCGCACTTTATGTACGTGATAATTCATCATGTATTGCCAGATAATTCCGAAGTCAACAATTTCATTGGTTGAAACCCGAGACTTGTCCCTACATTCCTTTCCATTTCCAACTAAGCTGGTACGTATAAAAAAGAGTAATTAAAAACATTAGTCTCTTGAAAGAATACACAAATAGACTGTGTGCATTTAAGTTTGTCCGTCGTGTCTCGTAATATCATAAACTATAAAATGTTTCTTCTACGAATTGACATTGGCAGAATGGTTATGTTTGCACGAATTGCCAAAACAATATCTTGGAATTGATAAATGTTATTTACAACTACAAAAGTTCTTACATTTTTTTGTGAATATACGTAAATAAGGTATTTAAATGTAAATATTAGTTAGACCTTCAATTTATCGACTGTTTTATCAAAGGTTGCTATCGATGAAAATAAAGATTAAGTTGAATGTTTTATCGCACCAAGTACATGTCATGTGTGTTAGTATTACTATTGGATTTTGTATGATTTTAATTAATTCGACAAAGGCCAATTTTACACTTATCTCTTGTTAACCTTCTTCTATTTGAAAAAGCCGCTGAGATTACTTACAATGTGTTATACAGGTTCCTGGCTAATAATTATTATATGGACATGAATTAGAATAAATATATGTCGTTTAAATCGCAGTAGAATATTTTCAAATCTCCATATATTTATAAAACGCGTAAAGCAAACGCTTAGTGTCAAATCCGTGAAATCAGGCCTTGTATCTCGCATTATTTGTGTTTAATAGAAAATTGCTTTAAATATTTCCTATTTACTATGAGAGTTCTGGTACAATTGAAAACAGAAACATCTGCTAGACAGCTAGACATCAGTTATACCAAGTAATCATTAAGAATGAAATACGTAATAATGACGTCAGTGACTCAAACAAAATGAAAAACAAATAATTGTCAGTAATTAAAAGCGTCAACGCAGACATTATTATGTTCGATTAACGTACATGTCAATTTATTTAAATAATGGAGTGATATCAAGGCCACAGCGCCCAAAATGAACAATGGATGTGGCACGAGACAAAAGCCACTGTGGGTACCTATTGATGTGAGCCGACAAAGCGGTTTGCGCAATAGGATTCCACGGAAAGACGTGAACCGACAATTATTATCTCACTCGATCGGACCATGTCGCCAATTCGAAGAAGTCAAGTGGAGTCGCGTTGCTTTTGTTCGCTGTTAGGACTTTATCACGTTCCGGAGTTGGGAAAAAGCTCAACGAACACTAAAAACTTTCACTGCGTTCGCTGTGAAAGTAAAAATTCAGCTCCTTCATGTTGACGTATAAACTGGCGGGGTGGACCAATAAATCGCGATTATTAAAATGAACACTTCCCGCTCTTAAACAACGCGCCCGCTCAGAGTGAATTTTTTCACGTTACAATGTTAACTCGGGAAGCTCGTTAACGCCTACGTGACGACTGCTACTTAAAGCAGCGTTTTGCTTTAGTAAATTAACTGCCGGAGGAAATCTCTGTTTACGCCGCCAATGCGGGCCAATCATAACGTATAGACGCGGAAAGAACTTGGACGACAAAGCGCGGGAAATGACTAAACTAACACTGTCCACGTAATAAATGCAGAACGGACCTTTTTGGAAAGGTTATGGAGCAGAATTGACGTAGAACAATTATTAGTGGGAGCGAGTGCCATTTACACCGCCGGACACACATTAAGTTTGCGTCGAGCGCTAACATTATACGTCCCGGTTTTAATTAAAGGACTGCCCGCTCAGGCCCGTCGTGGTACCAAATGGAATTGCTAAACAAATTCACCACAAAGGCGATATGTCCACCTTAAGTGATTTAATAGGCGTAAAGAAATTCGCCGTTTAAATTGCTCCGAATCCCTTCGTGTCTTTATAAAACGAAAAAGGGAACGAAACTCGGCGAGATCTCTTGCTTTGTGTAGTTTAATTAAATATTTGTTTCGTGATTGACACTGGTTTGAGTATTGTCCATGATGGTATCATAGCGAATATGGGTATTGAACTGGGAGACAACTGACAAACTTTCTTAAGCCCATAAACACGAGTAAAAGAGCATGGTGTATAATAATTGCGGACACGCGCCGCCCGGACAATATATGAGCACATTACTCTGGGACGTGTCCTCCCGAGCTTAATCTAGCGCCGGGAGTGCGTCATCCTTGTCCATCGGTGCTCGGCAGCGGTCGGCGCTCGAGCTCGCACCCTCACCCCAGCGCCTGTCTCTGCGTAATCTAATGTCGCATTCATTTCGCACACTTGATTGCCATGCACTCGTATCTGCTCATAATGCTTCGTCTTTTTTGTTAACGTGATGTTTTTACAGTACGCGCGCGAGGTAAAGTACGAAGCGTTTAATGCTTGTTAGTGAAGTTTCTTTCTGTTTTTACGCATACTTTGTTTTCGTTTGTAGTAGCGTTTTTAATGAAATAGATACGTTACATCCTACAGTTTACAGAAATTTGATACAAATGTATGTTTTTGGACAATAAAAGATTTAAATCTTCTTATTAACCAACATGTAACAACATTGTAACCAGCATAAGGAGTGGTAAAAAAAGCAGCCTCATTTCGGAGTCAATAACAATTTCTACAATCTTAATCAGGCTCATCACTTACTTCATGACTAACTTGTAAAAAGTGACATCATCCGACTGATAAAGTTCGACGTATCGTTAACCGCTCCAAGATAGTCTATCTTGCAACATATTGACCAATTAGCGTAAATGTAATATCGCTATTGGATGAAGTGAGCTTGCTAGGCGGGTAACAGCGGGTAGTGCACGTGTGGCGAGTGCAGCGGGCGCGGCGGCGGGCGGCAAGTTGCGGTGTGTAGTTGGGAACAGTTTGCCAACAAAGCTCTAGCTCCGAGCATTGGTGCCGGCACGTTCGTGAGTTAAGACATTCAAAACCGCTCAATATCCTGCCAGTATGAAAGTTTCGTCGGCACACGGCTTCACGTGGTCCGGGGGCGGCGGGCGAGGGGTTCGCCGGGAGGGCTAAACTATGCGAAGAATGCGCAATTAGTGAGCGAGCGAGCGTGTAAGGGGCCCGGCCGCGCCGCTAGGCGGCGAACGCAGTAAGAAAATATAAAGAAGGGGCGGGCCGCCCGCGCCGTTGTTTAGCGCACCGCCCCCCCTCTCGCCCGAACCACCCGCACCGCCCGCCTTCGGGCATAACTCCCGATTGTCTCCCGAGAAATCCTCCTTAGACCTGTCGCAACTCAACCCTTTCCGCGAGGATTTGCTTCGCATAGCTTCTGTTTGGGTCAGCGTGAAATTCAGCCAAGACGGAGCGGACGCTCCAATTCAGTACAAAGTCAAATATTTTTGTTTTTGTCGATGTCTCTTATTAAAACCGTTCGCTGTGACTTTCAACTAGACCGATATCTTCGACGCGTCACTAACACGTTCGCAATTTATTCGTCTGAAACATAAATATCTCAAGAGGGGAAAAAAAAACACTCGTTTCACAAATAGATAAAAACAATAAAATCAAAGGTTTTCTTTCAACGCCGAAGGACGTCATTATGTGTATAGCTACATTCTACATGTTAATAAGAAATCTACGAAATTGTATTTGGACTTTCTTAATGTGGTGGCCTAAAACCTAATTCCTCGGAACTGTAAAAGATTGGCACACAGTCTAAATACTCGTCTTTTCCGATGAACAAAAAATACATCTCAGTTTATATCACAAATTTAAATAAAAATAATTAATTAATTTTACGAATATTAATAAACAATAATAATATTTAATGTCGTTTAACGTAATTAATATTCATGAAATGATGCAATAAATATTATTACACCGATCATCCAAATATAATTTGAAGCCTATATAAAAAAAATGCAACCTTTAATTCGTTCGAAAATTATTTTGGAGATAAAGAAATGATATAGCATGTGTCTAATAATAAATCATTAGGGTAATGTCGATAACTGGACAATAATCGTATTTATAACTTGAAAGTACTAGATAAAGCAATTTTATCCTCTCCGCGTTGGCTTGATGAAAATATATTTCTGGGAATAAAGCCCTTTTAAGCGAAAACAATCGCGAAGTCATGCTTCAGGTACGAGAGCGAACGTTAATGCATTTCTGATGGATCTTCAATATCTCCCCAGTTGTCGAATAAATTACGTTTCACAACGCCTCGGGTCACGGGAGAACAAACAAAAATACCAAATTGTATCATAACAGAACATGCGTGTTTTCCATTGATACTTAATAAATCGATTGTCGTAATTAAGATTGACACTATGAATAAAAGTGACGCTATTCTCGAGTAATTATACGTTTTAATATTAATAAGCGGTGCGGCAGTGCGGCGGTGTGGCGGAGCGTGCACGCACAATTTCATCCGCTCTGAGTGCGCGAGAGCGTGGCCGCGTCGCGCTGGCAATGGACCAAATTAGCCAACTAACGAACTAATAAATAATGATCTCTTGTTTTTCTATTCGTCGCGGAATAGAAACGTTCTGTCGGTCCTTGTGCATCCCCAACTATTTATAGAAGGATGCACACTAGCAAGCGACGCGACGTTTCGGGTGAAAGCACTCTTAATGCCCAATTGGCGGGCGTGGATGTGACAACTGCACAGCACAGGAGGCGCAGGCGACACAGCACGTCGCCGACCTGCGCCCGCGTCGCCTAACAAACGACATGTATACTCCTCACTAATCCGCGCTAACAGCAATTTGTTAGAGTGGCCACACTTACTAATTTTAGCTTAACGCCCGCGCCGTGAAAACTTTACGACACTGCCATAATTTCGAAGTAATTTCAAGAATGTCTGACTTAACAGTCTTCTAGGGTTTGTTTCACAAACTCGCCGCTTTCAATTTAATTTTGTATAAAGGTAAAAATAATTTCCGTTCTGATTTGCGCTGTTTTATTTTCTTGTGTCCGTGTTGAAATAGCGCTCATAAAGTAATAAGCGTTGAGCGTTCACAACGTGTAATTACTTGTGAAAAAAAAATGTTTTGAAATCGAGTTCACGCATAACGTTAAACAGTTCTATTAAATAGCCATAAATAAACAAGAGTGAACACTAGTAGCGCACGTTGACACGCCCGCACAATATAACGATATTTATTGTCGAGTGCCGTGAACAAAATCATACCACGAGTGCGTCCATTGTACATATAGCTAGTTCCATAGGCATACGTAGGTACAGTACACGCTCGCCTCAACGAGCAAGCAAGGGGTTAATTAAATTCGCACCAGCCGCCTCTCGTCGCCATCGCATTCCCCGAATTCAATGAGATTTCAATTTACTTTGGTCCGACCGAGCCTTCCTCCGTGTTGTTCACCAATTAATACACTGTTAGCTAAATTAAAATCGCTACACAAGGTCAATTAGATCTTGTTTCAATTACCGTAATCACAATTTATTAGACGACACGCGGACTGCACTTTCCTACGTGTAATTTAATTAAGCAGCGCGACCGATCGTTAATTAATACGATAGGCGCAAAAGTATTCGTGGTGAAATTTTAATTGATTTTCAACCGAAAATTTAATATAAATACAATGTAGTGAATGCCGGTTGAAAATTATATCAGAACGGCAAGTTGCATTGACTGCTCGATCCTCCCCGCATTCCTGGCCGACTGCAGTTTCAATGATTGAAAATAGCTATTCAAAATATTTTGAAAATTGTTTCATAACAGATCGGCGCAGCCCCGCAGCCGTCGCATTGTGGAGCGCGCGTTTATCTGAATCAACTATGCGAAACATTTCGCGGGTTATGTCAATCGACACGCACGCTTTTGTATCTCTTTTGGTTTTTCATTCGCGGCGCGTTTTAATTGATGGAAATTGTTTTACAGGAAGGAACGAGTTAATAGCGAGGTATATCAAACTGAGGACGGGCAAGACGCGCACGAGGAAGCAGGTCTCTTCACACATACAGGTGCTAGCTAGGCGGAAATTACGAGAAATACAGGCCAAACTCAAGGTGGTAAGTTGTCACGACATGCCGTTTACATAATTCACTACATGGATTCATTGAGATGTAAGAACATAGGTACATTTTAAAGATGACAATAACGTTTAGGACGGTGGGGTGATGAAGGAAAAAGCCATGCAGTCAATGAGCACACTATCTAGCGCACAGATCGTTGCAGGTTTACCACACCCAGCGTACCACCACACGGTACTCAACTTGCAAAAGGCATGCCTTTGTGTTATTTGTTGAAAAAAATACCGACTAAATTGCCTCTGATTCGTGTTGCTTCTACTATTTAGGCATGTTGCCAAATGCACGTATGGACAAAAAATATACAACAATAACACAGATCGATAACTGAATTCGCTTTACTCACATTTTTCATTCGATGTTTTTTTTTTTCACAATCTCGTACAGCGCGCTGAATAGAATCTCGCGAGTATTGCAAATGTGTACATACGCAAACACATAATAGTCCGAATTTTCGCAAAGCTCTTATTAACTGCGGAACGCTAACTTATGAATCGATTAAAATATCATACATGTCTTGACTCGAAACTATGGAAGTCTGCTTAAGTGTGTAGATTTAACAAAATCAGCCAAATAACATGACAGCTTTGTATCGCGATGATGGTGCGAACTATTGATCAAATTTGATAAATATTTTTGCAGCAATTTTGGCAGCCAGGTCTTCAAGCCGGCACATCTCAAGAGTAAGTATTGTTCTTATGCATAAAATCAGTTTTTGTCCTTTTTGATTTGTTTTCCCAAGGTCGTAGAAATAATCTCCCACCAATAGACAACATGAAAACTTTCGACTACAATGTTTAAACCTCAATGTTTCTAACAGGACAATCATTGCAATTCTCATGAGCCACGTTTTAAAGTTAGCCGAGGGTTAACAATATCTCATCAATTGATTGAAGATTTGATTGGAGAATCGATTTGATTCGGATTAAAAGATTGAAGCAGTCTCAACTAAACTAATTGTACCAAAAATAGACGGATCAAGAAACTTGCGTGCTAAGACTTGTGAATAAGATTTTCTTGGAAATTTAATTTCTATGAAACTGAACTAGGTCGACAGCAGGCATCCAGACCTTGGCCTGATATACGGCTAGAATAATAATAATAGAGATCAATCTTTCTCCGGATCGATTAAAAAAATAAATCTATCGAAGTTAGTCATACTTGTGCATCATGCGTTCAAAAAAGTAGGAAAAGCGATTACGACTTTTTCTTATTACGGAATATCGGGATAGATACCTAATACCGGTCGATAGAAAATCGGAGATAGAGATTGGGATTGATATCTAGAAAGACGGAAAGAGAATAAGTATGTGAAATTATCCCTTCATTCAGCTACATGATGCAATTCCGCGTGCACAGTATTGCAGAGCTGATTTTCAATGATATCATTTCATTCGGATCGATTTAACATCAGGGAGAGAATGGAAGTGATATCAAATTCCGATCGATAGATCATCGAAGGTTGAGATCAATATTGACTCCTTATTTTGGTCTATAGACGATCGATCTATCTGAACCGCTGTGATAGAAGTACGTTCATTCGCAGTGTGAAGCCTTTCCCGGGCGCTGGTTACAAGGGTGTGGCGGGCGTGGGCGGCGTGGGCGTGGGCGGCGCGGCGGACGTGGCGCCGCCACCTCCTTGGGAAGGACGGGCCATCGCCACACACAAACTCAGACTTGTAGAGTTCTCCGCCTTCGTGGAACATCCGCGCGACCCTGACACGGTGAGTAACACACATTCTTTTAAGGGTCAATGGTGGTAGTCTTCAAATTCAACATTATCATCCTCCTTTATATGTACATCTCTCAGTTGGGCATGGGCCTACTCTAGAACTACATTTTACTACTACAAAAGGTCTTTAAAATTGTTGGAGTTATACTGTTGATAGGGGAGGGGGGACAGGGTTGAGAAGAATCTATTAAATACGTATACTAAATGTCCTACTACACATCATATTAATTTTCTGTTATAGAACAGTCGGAATGCTTATCCTATCCAGTCATGACCAACTAGAAGTTGATTGATTTCTTAGAATCCGCCCATTTGTCAACCTCATGCAATGTTTAGAGGTAGTTTAGATCAAAGTGTAATCTGTTTTGTAACAAACCAGTTGATCAAATTTTTATTACATTGATTTAAACCAAAGCGAATTTATTAATCCTTATCTTTATCAATGTCCATCACAATTGTTAACATAATAGCATGACATATTGAATTTAAATGACTCTATTGAATACAATAATTAATTCAATATTGACTGAATACGTAAATAAAATATTGGCAGCAAAAAAATGCGTACTAACTGCAGTATTTGATACATTGAGAGTAGAGACTATCCCCTTTAATAAAGAAGCAGTTAGAAGATATGTTGATTACAAATGAAATCCTATAACTAATACTTTTAATTTTCTTTTTTTTTGTTAATTAAAATCACCATAATTCATAAAATTCATTCACAACGTAATGTAATGTAAAATCAATTAAATTTTAGAACAGTTGCTTCATAGCTTTTTTTTAACATTGCGGGCCTCGTTGTGAAATATTGTTAAAATGGTATAGGGGAAATAAATATTGGTTAATGCTTATTTTAAAATATAATAAATTACCTTTTGTTATAGAAAACATTTCATCATAAATTACAATTTATTTTAATAGTTATTATTTACTCTTCGATATACGAAATATAGTATATCCAAATTCAAATGTAAATTAATTAAATAAAATCATTGCTATCATTCTAAACATAAGCAGTATCACAAAACAAATTAAAACATCCACCCTTCCTTATCCGTGGAACGTTCTGGAAGTTGACCTTGTGCCGCCGGCGGGAATCGCAAGAACGTAAAGACGTGCACTTGTGCGAAATAATTTCAAAAGCGTCCGACTCAACAATGAGCGAATTGAAAGTAACACACCTTGAACTTTTAATACTGAGAATTCGGTCTAGATGGTAACGGTCGCCCGTTTCGTAGGTACCATGTACCGTTTCGGGCGTTTATTTGGGATCCCGTTGACACTTTATTAACATTTTCAACGGGCCGGCGTAATTGTTCCGATCGTTGTTAACATGTTTTGTCAATTGGTATGTTAATACAACATACTGCTAATGCATCTGAATTATAAAGAATTGTGTTAAAAAAATTAAAAACGTATTGACATTGTACCGGAATATAGCCATATAGGCATAAAAAGTGTTTCATTTACGAAAACCGAGTTACAGACAAATTTCAATGACGCTGTGACTTTTTTATACATTTAATATTAAAATTACGTCGAATTATTTATTCCGGTTCGTAATAAAAGATTATAAATAATCCATGCATATCTTTTTAATCATTAGATAAAAATATTAAAAGGTATATAAATAATATTATTTTACTATTATTGAAAGTCACATTAAGTTTTACTACGTTTGTATAAATTATTCAAATGTGATCGTAATAAAATCGCTAACGTTTAAGCGCGATTATCGTAAATGTTTAGTATTTATGTATTTATACATACAGAAGTATTATTTAATTAAGAAACTAGATGCTGCTCGTGACTCCCCGAGGAATTAAGTTTAATATTTTTTTATGAAATGAAAAAAAGGTTTTATTCTGTCTGCCATTAAAAGTTCCCTCTCCACCAACCAGACCCTGTATCTTAATACGAATAAAGCTATGTATTTATAAGAGGGAGTCTACTTATAGTGCCACGTGGTCTCGCCACAAAAGCATGTGCTGTGCGATCTAGAGGTCCCGAGTTTGATTCCCGAGTCGAGAAAAGTGTTAGAAAATTTCTTAGCATCAATACGGAGTCTGGAAAAGTGCCCAAAAAACGGCAATAGACTCGCTCTCTATTGCGTGGGACGGAAATACAATTGGGGACATGTGGGTGCAGAAATGCATCACTACTTTCCCTTTGATGAAAATGTGCTTACCATCAGGTACAGTGGAGTCACTTTGCCGTGCCAGGATAAAAAAATAAAAAAGTGCATGAGTGCGTATTATAGTCAGATTTAGTTACGATAAAATAACATCACTGGTATTAAGAGCATCACGTTTCAAAAATATAGATGAAGACGACTATAACCAATTGACAAAATATGTCTCACTGATTATTATTGAATATACATACTGATCTGGGAATACGACCCACTTGCAAATTTTACTCTTAATAAAGTTTAATAATAAAAAATATATTTACAAAAATTGTAATAAATTGTTTTTTTCATTCCAGTATCCGCCGAGTACGGCGACAGTTCAACACTTATTCGTGCACATAGGCGGAACTGTGACGTACGCAGATCCTTTATTAGAGGTACGTATTTATGTCACTTTTGTAGCCTAGCAAATGCACTGGCCATAGTAAGTGCAGTGCCGTCTAAATAAATCTAATAGGAAAATTGGAATATCCTTTGCCACTTGACATTATTGTGAGGCAGTTTGCTGCAGATTCGTAATTGGCTGCTACGAATGTTCGATGTTAAGATAATTTGTCGTGAAGCGAATTAAAAGCGAAGTACGTATGGCCTGTACCAGCAGCCATGGTATTGAAATACCAAAGGTGACATTTTATGGTTAATATAGTTGCCGATGATGATACAACTATACTTTTATATTTTGATGCCGTATACAGGGTGTATTCAGACCGTGATCGGAAACTAAGGCAGGTAATAGCTAAGGTGATTACAAACCCCCTGGCGTAAAAAAATTGACGTTTTCCTCACAACCACATATATTTTATACCTATGGTTGTTAGGAAACCTTTTTTTTTTTTGTTTGTAATAACCTTAGCTATTACCTGTATACACTGTATATTAATACACCCTGTATATACAAGGTGTAAACAGACCGTGATCGAAAACTGATAATGATTACAAACACATTGATGCTAAAAAATCCTGACATAAAATGAAAAAAAAAAGATGTTTTTCTAACCAACATAAGTATTTTTTTGTTTTCTATCATGGTGTATAATATGTTTCATGCGTATACTGTCAATGCAACAGACATTAACGCACCTGATGAAAATTTCATTGTTATTCAAACAAAGTATACAGTAGCGGGAATCGATCTCTCATAACTTGACGCAATCATACGAGCTTAAAATGCTTCCTCAGACCACACATTAATTATAAATGAAATTGCCTAAAAAATAAATAATTACCATGTACTTAATAACTAAATTCTTTCATTTACAGTCGGTAGATGTTCAGCAAATTAATGATAAGTTCCCGGAGAAGAAGGGTGGCCTCAAAGAATTATACGAGAAGGGTCCCAGGAACGCGTTCTTCCTGGTCAAGTTCTGGGCGGACCTCAACACTAACAATCTGGACGATCCGGGCGCCTTCTACGGCGTCACTAGCGTGTAAGTATTAGAATTTAAATACTTCGTTGAAAGCCTCCATGATTACCTATTAAGAAACTGTTCTTAAAAATAGTTTGTAAATTCTATGCTCCTGACAATTGTATGGAATTAGAAGTAGGTATGGCTATCGGGTATATTTATATGTATATTTATTTAAAGGAAATAGATATGTTGTCACTGTCAATCATTCACAGCCTCAATTATCATGTCAGCATCGACAGAAAAAAAACATGGTTTTATTTTTATAAATTTAGCAAATGGATAACGGGCAATGTAAAGCAAAGTACTTCATTACTTCGCTTTTTGTTGTTTCGAGTGCCATCAACGTCAAATTCAAGGTCGAAATTTGGTAGTCCAGTTAAATTGCACTTGCATGTAAAATAGTTTAAACATTTTATTCGTTACATAACATAGTTTAAAAGTAAAGCTGTGTAAATAGTGCATAATTTGTTTGAGGGAACTCGCAGCTTGAGCAATACTCGATTTGAATGTCAACTGCTGAACTCGCGACATTTGAAACCTTACCACGCTGGTGTTTACTGCCGAGTTTGGATTATTTATCTAATGGATAAATGCACCGACAGTCACACGCGTAGCTCCGATTGATTGAAATTTCTGTGTTGTATCTGCAATTGCGATAGGATCTTTTGATTTGAAAAAACAATCAGAGTCTAAACGAATACTGTCCGGGGCCTTACATTTTTATGCATTTTGAGGGTTAGTAATATAATTACTAATACATATGTATAGACTCACACCTGTGTCCTTGTAGAGGATTAGCATTTCTGCACTCACATTTCGTCATCAGTGTTTCAAGTCCCACGCAATGAAACGCTATTGCTGTTTTCCGGACACATTTCCGCTTGAAAGAGACTTTCAGCTACTGATAACTTTCTAATTTAAAATTCCAATAATCCCGACCTGGGGATTGAACACGGTACCTCTAAATCCTTTAGCACACACTTCTACAGCATAGCTACAACTCAGCCAAAGAGCTACATATTACTGTGTACTTCCCCTTAAAACTCAGTATTCGGAATTTTTTGTCAGGCAACCCTATCTATATGACTGTATTGTTAAATATAAAGTTGGCAACCGTTTATTACATGAAAGTATTGCCCTCTCCAGGTACGAGAGCAACGAGAACATGACGATAACGTGCAGCACGAAGGTGTGTTCGTTCGGCAAGCAAGTGGTGGAGAAGGTGGAGACGGAGTACGCGCGGTTCGAGGGCGGGCGCTTCGTGTACCGCATCCAGCGCTCGCCCATGTGCGAGTACATGGTCAACTTCATACACAAGCTCAAGCACCTGCCAGAGAAGTACATGATGAACAGCGTGCTCGAGAACTTCACCATACTGCAGGTACCGCATCCATTACATAAGCCTACACGCTACATATAGGCAGTGGCGATACTCCGATAGATGCCCAAAAACGTTACCCCTTAATTGTGTAATGTCTAGTTGACAGCCCCGTGGCGCAGTTGGCTAGACACCAGCTTGCAAAACGAGAGGCCGCGGGTTCGATCCCCGCACCAAGACAAATGTTTGTGTGATCCACAAGTATTTGTTTCGGGTCTGGGTGTTTGTGAGACCGAAAAGTCTCTCGTAGTTTCTGATACTCACGACACAGGACTTGTATCCTAGTGTGGGGTCGGAACTATGTATGTGACTGTTGGGTGTATTTATATTTATTTATAGTTTATAATTGTATATTCATCATCATCATCATCAGCCCATATACGTCCCACAGCTGGGCACGGGCCTCCTCTACAACTATGAGGCTTAGTCCACCACGCTGGCCTAATGCGGGTAGGCGGACTACACACCTAAGAAATTCCTAAGAACTTTTATGTGTGCAGGTTTCATCACGATGTTTTCCTTCACCGTTAAAGTAAGTGAATTAATTGTGAATACACACATAACTTCGGAAAGTCAGAAGTGTGTGCCTGGGGTTTGAACCCGCGACCGCCGAGATTCACGACTGCGCGCCTAAACCTCGAGGCCATCACTACTTCAATGTAATGCAATTGTATATTGTGGGGTCATAATATTTCATTTATACGTCAAATAAATATTTAAAGCTTAAAGATTATTATTCGGAATTTTGTATGTTAAGTTCGTCTTTTGGGCTTATATGGAAGTACCGCCACTGCATATATGTATACGGCCCCGTGGCGATGTTGATGAGCAGCTTATGAAACGAGAAGCCGCGGGCTCGATCCCCGCACCGAGACAAATGTTTGTGTGATACACAAATATTTGTTTTGGGTCTGGGTCTCTTGTAGTTTCTGATACCCATGACACAAGACTTGATCTTAGTGTAGGATCAGAGCTATGTATGGGACTGTTGGGTGTATTTATTATCACATAACCTCACTCCTGCATTCTCTGAAGGGGTAGGCATAGGTGCATTTCTGCACCCATATTCCGCCAAGTATGTCCCACGTAATAGGGGACGAACCTATTGTCGTTTTTCGGGCACATTTCCAGACTGTGTGGTGCTACTGAAAATTTACTAATGGAAAAACACTGCTCAACCCGGCATATGCATATATAGGATATACGTCAGAAAACACGGGCCCATTATCGGATTAAGGACCATTGATCTGCTATGTATTATTAAGTGGCCAAAAAACAATTCAATACCTTAAAACGATTATTTTTCATCTATAAGTTACAATTTTGTGGGTGAATTATTATACAGTTGATTATCCGGCCCTGTTAGGCTCTCATAAGTGCAAAACAGAATGGGGGGTTCTCTTTATACATATCTTGTATCTTGAATTCCGTTCTCATCCCACAGGAATACATTTTCCCGGGATAAAAAGTATCCTAGGTGTTAATCCAAAGTGTCAACTACATACCTCCAAATTAAATTATATTAAAATCATTTTAGTAGTTTTTTCGTGAAAGCGCAACAAACATACTTTCGCATAGTAGATATTTTTCCCTATTTGATATTCTCCTACCTTCCTTAGAAAACTTCAATAACATTATATCCGAACACAGTAAACAAAAATTTTCCTTGAAGCAGTGTTTTAAAGGCAAAATATTATCACAACCATTTACGTCAATCGTAAACGGAAACAATCGCAATGGGTATTTCCCTTTTATAAAATATAACGTTGTTTAAACAAAATTCTCAGAATATCTAATTGATTTTACAAAGTCTCGATAAGAAAATGTTTATGTCCTTATGTAGTTTCTATAATGGCCGTCCGTGACATATGTAGATCGCGTGAAATAGTCTTTGCAAAAAAAAACCGGCGTAACATAACCTCAAAACTACAGCCCCGTGGCGCAGCTGGCTAGACGCCGGCTAGCAAAACGAGAAGCCGCGGGTTCGATCCCCGCACCGAGACAAATGTTTGTGTGATACTGTGATCCACAAATATTTGTTTCGGGTCTAGGTGTTTGTGAGACCGAAAAGTCTCGTAGTTTCTGATACCCACGACACTCGACTTGTATTCTAGTGTGGGGTCAGAACTATGTATATGACTGTAATTCGGTGTGTTTATTATTTATTTGCATTTTATAAAATAAAGAAACTCTTAGATACGCCTTATAATATTCTGTTACCTGCCATCAAATTCAACAGCTTTGGAGATGTTTGTTGTGACTTTAATTTATGGGCTGAGAATAACTTAAATAGCTACTCAATCCTTTTTTTGACATACAATTTTTTTTTTGTAAGTAATAAAATTTCCTCATACATACTTACGACCTTATCGCCGAGACGATTACGAGATATCGCCTCGTGTTACAAGACCGTCTTTCGTACGATAAAGATTTAAATAAATAAAAACGCCCCAAGGTGATATAAGAGATATTCTAATTTCAATTTGAATATTCGATTCGATTTCAATTCGATACTAACAAAGTGTATTTCTTCCACAGGTGGTGTCAAATAGAGATACACAGGAGACGCTGTTATGTGCTGCGTTTGTGTTTGAAGTGTCCAATAGTGAACATGGCGCGCAACATCACATCTACAGGCTCGTCAAGGATTGAACCCTCCACTCCACACACCATTCCTTCACAACCCACTGCTACAAGGACACGGTCACTAGCAATTGTGAAGGCGAGACGGTACAGGAAAAAATATAATTAATTTTTAATGCCTGTTAGTCTTGGTTGATCTGTTCGTACTGTTGGTTTTGGTTGAACTGTTCATCCTGTTACTCTTGGTTGATCACGTTCTGTTAGTAACGATTTAAAGGCGGTCGTGATGAAGCATAAATGGCTATATGAATTTTATTAGACTAATCAATCAGTTGGTGGAATTAGTAAGACCACTACAGTGTCGTATTTAGAACCAAAATATGATAACAGGGTATGATAATTAACAGACGGACTTGAGTATGCTGTTATGGGATTAGACGACTCTATTCTTTATTCGAAAAAACTTAATGGCAGTAGCAATATTGAAATACGTTTGCCCTGGTAAAATTAAATCTGTCATGCTTTACGTATCTTCAATATGCCTGTTTATTATGGCTTAATAAAAAATATATCATTAAATATATAAGACCTGAAGAAAAATTAAACTACTACTGCATCTATTAACTCTTGACCCTACGAATCTATGCAATATTTTTTTCATATTTCCGCTTTGAGCTAAGAGATATATTTTTCATCCAAATATAAAAGGCCTGGTAGCCTATAAAATACAACTAATTTGAATTTCTTGTACCGTTTCGTCTGACGTCGACGTCCTTGTGGGACCTACTCATGTTATTTCCATTCGGCACGTAGCAACTTTATCGTCAGATAAAAAAGCGTTTGTTAACAATATAGTGACAAGAACGTAATATAGAAAAATGTGATCTGAAAATTACGCTACAAGTATTTTTGTAACTGAATGTTTTATGTATAGCTCAATTTTGAATAACCTATTGTAGTGAACTGATTGTTCTGTCGGATTAGTCATGTTATTGTTTTAGATTTTTTTTTTCATATTGTTTATTTCGTAAATCGTTCCCTCTTTACTCAATTTTAGTATTTACGTTTTCTTATTAAGAAAACATGGGAATAACAATAAAAGTTTTACATTATATCATAAAGATTATGGAACATTGTTCAATATACATAAATTGCGTGTAAAATAATGTCATATAAGAAAATATAGATTTGAATACACACAGTGCCTCTAATTATGTTACATTAACATAAATTACTTGAGCATATTTAGTCTTTTCACTGTTTATATAAATTGTTTGGGGCGGAATGCTGCAGTGAAAAGATTAAACCTTAGTGTAGTACCGTGAAACATAAATAGTTATAATAAGTATATTATTGTTAAGGAGACGTCTTCTATCTTCAGTGGGCCACGCTGTTGGCACTTGGCTTCTGTTAACTTTCTCTAAACCAGTCGGAGTTCTCTCACTAACCCGTGGCATCCACGTCTTCGTTTCGTTTAAACATTGCTTTGTATTCTTGTAACTTAGGTATTATGAGTGGTAGCATTTCGTTAATGATTTTTTTAGTATTTTTTGCCAGATAATTTTACTATTGCAATCTTTGCCACATGAAATTATAATTTAAGGACATATTGTACCTAAATGTACATATTTTAATGTTACAAATGTACTTTATAGAGTTGATGTGTTCACATGGTCTGCCGGACATACATGTGTTAAATGATAAATACAACTTGACAATTTTGTGAATAACGCGTGTACATATCTCCATGTAAAATAGGAAATATACAAAACATATTTCTGGATACATATTTTAGGCTTCACCCTCGGCAGCTGTTAGTTAAGATTTTACGTTCAACTATACGTCCCTTGGTTAAATCTATGTTAATTCGTACCAAATATGCAACCAGAGATGGCCGTAGGAATTTTCATTTGGTGCAATTTTTTTTGGCTCCTTGAACAAGTTAATCGATTAAATATATTTATTCTTCTTTGCATAATAATACTTCTAGAGATCGATTTTTCTGGACAATGATTTTAAATTGACATCGGTTCCCAACAATAATTGTCAAAGATACTCATTTTACCGATAATAATTTGATGCCTAACGTTTTAGTTGCCGATCCATTGTTCGGTGCCGTTTTGCAATAATTCGATGCGTTACTGGCATTATTTTTTGCATCAATAAAAGGCTCAACTTTTATTGTCTGTTTACAACTATTGCATATTTTTCTAAAATCTATGAACTCTTATGATCTTGAAAAGTATTTTAAATGTCTAAAATTGTTTCCGTTTCCTGAAATTCTATCGAAAATTTTTGGCACTTTTTAATAAAGCCTTGTTCCTATGGCCGTCCCTGGGTGCATTCTGGTGGCACTTTCGCTTTCAATTCTCAAAGTACAAATCGTGTATACCCACAGTAATGTAACTGGACACGTGACAGGCTCCATTATGCAATAAGTGTTTTCGTGGCAATGATTTGATCTCTCTTTTAGTCAAATATGTTTAGGGTCCTCCCGTTGTCGCGTTCGCGTGCGCTCATTTAAATTTAACACGGTGTTAAGTTTATTGTGCATTATATAGCGTTTAGTTTCAAGACATGAGGTAGGCAAATATTATCTTAGACGATAATGATAAATAATAAGGAGATTTTTTGTATTTATTTGATAGAGTTATATTAGACAAATTGTAAAGTGAATAGCTTTAAGGTTTTTTTTTTAAATATGGCGATGGTCGTGCGAGAAATTGTAGGCGAGGTGGTCACTTAGTACTTAAGAGGAAACACTTAATTTTCGTTGCGATAGATTTTTTTTCTTCAAATTGAAATGTATTTTTTAATCGGTTATTCGTGTAGTGTCGATAGCAAAACAACGTGTTCAATCGACGTAAGAAGCAAAAGAGATCTGCTACGTTGTGATTTTATACTTTATAATTACTATTATGTACTCAGATGAGATTAAAACGATTTTCGACTCTTTTGCCATGTAAGTTGAGTATGTGTGAACTTGTTTCCTACGACAATATTCATTAGTGACAATAGACGGTGTTGTGTATATACATTTTAGTGCATTTCTTATATTTTTTTCATTTTTAGCGTTCTAAGCGTTTTATGCTTTCTAAACAAGTCTTTCATATCGACAATCTGCCATATCAAAATGAGAATATTAAAATATAGTCGGCGATGTTGGGGACAATCATTGGCTCGTGCTATCGACTTTGTTATGTTTCTTTTTCAACAAATATGGCGGGTGATTTCCCACAACAATGGCCGACAGTGTACAGTATTTTAAATATAATACTATGTTAAAGATTTGTATGAAAATTTAATTATATTGTCTTCATAAAATCACATGTGTTGTTATTTAATTATTCTACACCGATAGCTTATCGGAATCCGATAAGATTGTTAACCCCTACGATGCCAGATTAGGGTTCGATATTTCTTAATAGAGGATGTTAATGACCATGATTTTATTAAAGTAATGACATGAAAAAAAGTATGTTCTTTAAATCAACTTTGGACTCATACACAGTTGTTATTGATAATCATGGTCTACCCACCGAACATCAACCATTTTGATTTTACAACCATAATGGATTTATTTTCAATTCTAAATCCACAAATTCAACAGGTTTCTTTAAATAAAGAGGTTAGAGATCGGAGACAATATCAACTTTTCGCCAATTGTGGTTTTCGTCCCACGTAATAGAGGACGAGCCTTTTGCCGTTTTCCTAGCACAATTCCAGACTCCGTGCTGCTAAGGATAATTTCTTGAAATAAAAATCTATTAACACTGCCCGACCCGGAATCGAACCCAGGACCTCTAGATCGCCCGGCACATACTTGTGCCGCGAAACCATGAGTCATGTTATATTTAATATAATATTTTTTCTTATTTCAATTCTTAAGTAGGTATTTATTTCATTGGTATTGTGTATACAAGAAGAATTTGAGAATTAGCATTAATTTTTTACCTCTTTAACAGCAGCAATAATTCTAAACATTTAATTTTTTTAATGAGTAAATAATTTCAAATTTTAAAAGAAAATAACTAATCTATACATCTATACAAATAAATAAAATTGGAGCGTCTGTTTGTAATATTGAAATAACCGCTTTTTAGTAAATGCATATGGATGTATACACGGTAGGTACATATACCAAAATAACGTTTTTTACAATTTTTGTCTGTCTGTCTGTTTGTTCCGGCTAATCTCTGAAACAGATGGACCAATTTTAAAGGGACTTTCACTGGCAGATAGCTGATGCAATAAGGAGTAACTTAGGCTAAAAAATAAACATAAAAAATAACATAAAAAGATAAAAATAAAGAATCAACTGTTAGGCAGAACGAAGTTCGCCGGGTCAGCTAGTAAGGATATAAAACTCTCATAATATAAATCCCCGTCCAAACCCAGCTTTAATCTAAACGTAACACTTGTTTCGCAAAACTTTAAAGAGTTTTGGCAGTACTACTTTCCCTCCATTTGCATCAACTGCACTCGGAATAAACAGTGTGACACAACGTCTCAGTAAAGAAAATAATACAAATCAGGTATTACGTATCTGATTAATTCATATGTACTTAGATAACAGTAGATCGGAATTAAAATTTCGACTGGAAGTTATCACTTCAGGTCGTGATATACCCTAAGGTAAGATCGCTGCATTGAATCGAAATTCGTTTTATAAATCTTTAATATTGTGTTTAAATACAAACACGTATTCGTCAGATGGTTGGGGCTAAAGCAGGGTTTGTGGTAGTTTTCTTCGCCTCCATAGCTGCAGCAGCATCAGGTAAGTAGTCAAGTACTGAACTTTTCTTCTTTAGTAAATGTCAGACTTTATTTATATCATCAACAACATTCTGTTTCACGTCCACCGTTGGACATTTTCCTCTCTTATGGCACGCCACTGGGCCCGATCTTCGAAGAATAATACATACATCATATATAATCTCACGCCTGTATTCCCCGAAAGGGTAGGCAGAGGTGCATTATTGCACCCACATTTCGCCACGTATGTATCACTAATAAATATTATTTTTACATCAAAGCTTATATTTAAAAACGTAAAAAGGTTATAATAAATAAATATAAATAAAACGCCTCATAGCTGATGAGTGCATTTTTAAATTACTTAGTGTATAATCCCTGACACTAAGGAAACCACAATCCCAATTAATTTTAGAAAAACTTTGACTTATATATATTGCACCCGAGTTTTACGTGTTTGTAAAAAGCGGAACCTATTTTACTTCACATTTTCTTTAATTTGTATCTTTAGAGGACCTGCCATGTCGGGCTCGTGATGTTGGAATCGAAGGTAGATCCATTGTGTGTGTCTGCGACGCGAATTATTGCGACACCATCACGAGAGAAGAACCTGCTCAGGGACGCTACGTAGCTTATACTTCAAATAATGTAAGCATTTTTTTTTAATCTTTATTACTCGTAGGAGCTCTGTCTCTTGTTGATCCTAAAATCATGCTGGCTGGTACGTGATAATTTCTCGAAATTATTTAAAAGCTCGGATAGCCAATAGCTTACGACTTTAACTTGAATTTAATAAGGGATATTTTATCCTTGTTTAGCCGTTTAATTTATTTGTACATACATACATACATAAACTCACGCCTGTATTCCCCGAAGGGGTTGACAGAGGTGCATTTCTGCACCCACATTTCGCCAGTATGTATCAGTCCCACGTAATAGGGGGCGAGCCTATTGCCGTTTTCCGGGCACATTTCCAGACTCCGGGCTGTTACTGAGAATTTCCTAATGGAAAAACCTAATAACACTTTGCCCGACCCGGGAATCTAACCCGGGACCTCTAGATCGCTAGGCACATACTTGCGCCGCGAGACCACGAGGCAGTCCCAGGTATTTATATATGGCAGTCGTTTATTTGTATATTTCATTAGTTCGGAGCGGTGTGCAGCTAGTGTATTCCAAGAATTTATAATAAGTAGTTAATTTTTGACGAGACGAGACGAGATTGACCTAAAATCAATAGTTTACTATTAAGGTCAATTCAGGTCAAAGATAATTATCAACGCGATGAATATTATCAAAGAATATTATAATGATATGATTTTACAAACGAGTAGGTACCTACATGTGAGCGTCAAGAAAGTGAAGATTGTACACAAGGCAGCCATAGTAAATAGTCAAGCCTTCCTTCAGCACTAGACGACGATAGGCTGAAAATAATTCATTTATACAAAAACAGACAATAAGTAATAGTTTTGATGTCGCATTGCGTTCTAATCGTGATAATTGAAGAGCCCCAATAACACTTAACAACATTTCTTCTTGACTCTTTAACTCAGTAGGCCACACACAACACACCATACTTATTTAAGTCAGAGTTTGATGAATGTCTGTAAGAACCATAAGAAATTCTGTACGCTTTTTTCTGGTAGAAGCTAAATCATCGAGAATTTTAACAGAAATTTAAATAATTTGGAGTTTCATCCAAACTCATAAAATCTTTTTTGGGTATATCAATAAACTACGTGGTGATTCTTAGAATTTCTAACAGAAAAATCCACTAACATTGCCTTTACTTTTTGCTACTGAAATATATTTAATATCGTCATGAAAATAGGTAAAAGAATGCATCTGTTTTCATAACATGATAACACGAATATTTGTGTGGTAATTACGTATCGCTCTGTAATTCTTGATAACATGTTGATTTATTATGCCATCTTAAAACACCGATTATCGAGTATATAGTAATGAATTTTTAAGATAAAGTACAGGATATGCACAAACGACGCGTGAAAAAATGTTTCTCTAAAAATGTTTTTATATTGGCCTAAGAAGAGGTTAAGAAGTCTACGATTCAGTGTTAGGTCATAGAATAAGCATCTAAAAAGTTTTTTCAGATGTTAAGTGTAAGTTAAATGCAAGTTTCCACTCAATATTAATTTGCTAATAAATATTTTTTCTGTTCCGTAATTTTTTGTTTGGGTTCGGGAGTTTATGAGGACGAAAAGTCTCTCGTAGTTTCTGATAGTCACGACTGTACATTTTTGTATGAAGTCAAACTTAGTATATTTATTTATTTTAAAAATCAAAAACGTATTTTTTGCTTAAGAATAATGAAGTCATTATTAGCATAAAATATTAATTACATTATAAAAAAAACATTGCAGGCCGGTCTCCGATTTGCGAAAAGCTACGGTGACATACTAACAGTAAGTGATGATGCTGAGGTAGACGAGGAAGGACCAGAATTACCCGAGCCCGAGGAAAGGGATTATGAGGATGATCTTATATACTCCGTCAAAAACGACGAAGAGGGCCCGGGAATATTGGGTAATTTTGATAATTACATACATACATACATAAACTCACGCCTGCATTCCCCGAAGGGGTAGGCAGAGGTGCATTTCTGCACCCACATTTCGCCAGGTACTTATGTATCAGTCCCACGTAATAGGGGGCGAGCCTATTGCCGTTTTTCGGGCACATTCCCAGACTCCGTGCTGTTACTGAGAATTTCCTAATGGAAAAACCCAATATCACTTTGCCCGACCCGGGAATCGAACCCAGGACCTCAAGATCGCACGGCACACACCTGTACCGCGAGACCACGAGGCAGTCTTTTTTGAGAATTTTGATAATTTTACTAGTAATTTTAATAGAGAAATGTTTGTCAATAATTTTATAGCTTCCTTCAAACCAGTGGCAAAATTAATTAATCAATGTTGGCCTACTAAAATGCCTCTCTCTAAATCAATAATCAAAATGCCTCATTCTAAGGTATCGATTGGTTTCAAGTTCGATTTGAGGATTAATTTGATTTTTTTGACGATTTGATTTTGAGGATAATGTGTTAATGGGCGATCCGTTAGAAATTTTCTGAACCGGCATAGAATCTGAAAATATGCACAATAGAGGAGAGTCCACCAGGGACTCTACTACTTTTATGACATTTAAAACGTAGCTACGGAAATAATTCACCATTATTTACACATCTTGTATAGACAGTGTATTGTGGCGTCTTGGAACGTTTAATTTATTTCTAGATGAATTCGCCAGTTTACGCATGCACAATCGTATACAATCACGATACAATCGTGTATCTGGTAACATGTGTGTGTTAGATAACGGGAAGGTACAAGTCATTAAGACGGATTAAATATGTCATAATGGCTTCAAGGTTTAGGCACGCTGTCGCGAATCTCGACGGTCGCAGGTTCAAACCCCAGGCACACACCTATGATTTTTCGAAGTTATGTGTGTATTCACAGTGAATTATAACGTACTTTAACGGTGAAGAAAAACATCGAGAGGAAACCGTCAGAACCTAAAAGTTCTTAGGAATTTCTTAGGTGTGTAGTACGTCAAGCCGCTCTAGGCCAGCGTGGTGAACTAAGGTCTAAACCCTCTCAGTTGTAGAGGAGGCTCGTGCCCAGCAGTGGGACATATGTGGGCTGATGATGAATTATAGCATTTGTTTGATATTATTTTCACTACTTCAAGGTTGTATATATTTTTAGAAACTATAAGAAGAAACGTGATCTTAAGAATGTATGTGGCAACCCGGCATCAGTACATAGAAGGCTTCGGTGGATCAGTAACAGACGCCGCTTCAATCAATTGGCGTAAACTCTCGGATAGAACACAAACCCAATTTATCAAGTAAGCAATAAAATGCTCCATACGTTCGATGCTAAATCAACAGGTAAATATGTGCCCGAGGAAACGATGAAGATAAAAAAAAATACACCCAACAGTCACATACATAGTTCTGACCTCACACTAGGATACAAGTCCTGTGTCGTGAGTATCAGAAACTACGAGAGACTTTTCGGTCTCACAAATACCCAGACCCGAAACAAATATTTGTGGATCACACAAACATTTGTCTAGGTGCGGGGATCGAACCCGCGGCCTCTCGTTTCGCAAGCTGGTGTTTAGCCAACT
This sequence comes from Hemaris fuciformis, assembly GCA_907164795.1. Taxonomy (NCBI): domain Eukaryota; kingdom Metazoa; phylum Arthropoda; class Insecta; order Lepidoptera; family Sphingidae; genus Hemaris; species Hemaris fuciformis. The sequence goes on along the minus strand of OU015438.1, from coordinate 12,132,140 downwards.
GCGCCACGGGGCTGTGATGATGCTTCTTGAAGTAGTGAATTTTATGCTCACTTCACCTAGACCTGGAACAAATGTTAATGCCAATAATACTTGTCCTTTTTCCCGATAATAAATTGGTGCTCAATTAAGTACTGACTAAGTAGTCAAAACCATGAATGGTAACGCTCTTCACCAATAGATCGTTACCAGTCTTTTAAAATAATTTGAAAAATAAAACATAAATATGGAATTCTTTTTTGCATTAATTATCGCATCAGTATTACTATTGTGGTTTTTCTTTGCGATAGTAGTACCATTACAGCCCAAAAGCGTACACGTGAACTATGTAAAGTCTAGTTTATAATTGTTTATTGTGTGGTCAGGATATTCTCATCTATATGTCAAATGTCTTTTATTAAATAAAGGTTTAAAACTTAAAGATAATTATTTGGAATTTCGTAAGGTAAACTGGGATTTTGGGCTTCTATGGAAGTACCGCCTCTGGTAACTATTGCAAGTCAATCGAATTATTGATAAGTTTCGCGGTTCGCCCATACCATCTCAGAAATTCTCAATTTGTTATTTTACTTCTTTTCTACATAAATACACACTCACGCCTAAATACCACAGGTAGAGACTTTTGATTACCACAGCCTACGATCCTGACACACCTCTTTTGTTCATACATACATACATAAACTCACGCCTGTATTCCCCGAAGGGGTAGGCAGACGTGCATTTCTGCACCCACATTTCGCCAGGTATGTATCAGTCCCACGAAATAGGGGGCGAGCCTATTGCCGTTTTTCGGGCACAATTCCAGACTCCGTGCTGCTACTGAGAATTTCCTAATGGAAAAACCCAATAACACTTTGCCCGACCCGGGAATCGAACCCAGGACCTCTAGATCGCTCGGCACATACTTGTACCGCGAGACCACGAGGCAGTCTCAGTCGAGTCACCTCTTTTGTTTCTTCAACATACATACATCCAGTGATGTAAATAGAGCGGTGCCACCCGTCCCCAGGCACAGGACGTAGACTTTGGGGGCGCAAGAATGGCCAGACCAGGCAGGACTATTATTTTTTCGGTTTGTTCCTAAAAAGTTCCTAATATCACCCCTAATATCGAGCACTAGGGGCGCAGTAGGGTACCTATAATATAATAAAAAACAAGGGTGCACTTAGAAGCTCGGACAGGGCACAGAAAGGTATATTTACGGCACTGCATACATCTCCTCATACACATACGTCGGTTATGGGAACTACAACTTTGCCTTTGCGGAGAACATCACGAAACTGATCTTTATTCTTCCCGGATGCCCTAATTATGTTGAAATACTGGTTTATTCTGACATTTCAGCACTTATTTTGGACCAAAAGGTATTGAATACAACTTGATACGAGTTCCAATTGGTGGATGCGACTTCTCAACACACCCTTACACATACAACGAGCTTCCCTGGAATGATGGCGCTCTCACAAATTATTCACTATCGGAAGAAGATTTATTCTATAAGGTATATCATTTACAACAATTTTAATTTAATTAATAAGATTGAATCGTTTATTTACTATTAAGAATTGCCTAAAACGAGCTGATATTCCGTCTTTTTCCACTTTAAGTGTTTCGAAGCCATTTCTTATGTACATTATAATATATGTTTTGTTTGTTCATTAATCCTACTGCAAACAAAACATATTATGAATACCAATATTATCTGTTTAATTATGAAATATGTATCTACTATCACAATTAATAAACTATCATTCAGATGATATACTTTAATCAGTAGGTACTTACACAGCACTTGGGCTCATTATCATCAAATCTCTTCTGATCTGTTTTCGTTTGCATCTATAAATTATGCACCATAATTTCAGGAATCCTTTTTTACTTTAAAATTCTATTCTAGTGGAAATTGCCTTCCAAATCGAATTTAAAATTTTGACTTAATATAATAACTCTTTTAATATAACTCGGCGGACTACACATCTAAGAAATTCCTAAGAACTTTTAGGTGTGCAGGTTTTCTTACAATGTTTTCCTTCACCGTTAAAGTACCTACGTGGTAATTCATTGTGAATACTCCTAACTCCGAAAAGTCAAAGGTGTGTGCCTGGGGAACCCGCGACCGCTGAGATTTTCAACCGCGTGTCTAAACCTTGAAGCCATCATGACTTATTTAATCCGTCTTAATTACTTGTTCCTTCCCGTTATCTAACACATACATGTTACAAGATACATATAACATTACAGCATTGAACCCGAGACCGCTGAGAATCTCGCGTGCCTAAACCTCGAGGCCATTACTACTATTTACATTTTGCTCTACTAATTCCAGCTGCCAATGATCAAAATGAGTCAACACGCTGCGACGGATGAGATCAAAATCACTGCAAGTACGTGGTCGCCCCCGATCTGGATGAAGACCAACGAAAGGATCACTGGCTTTGGCCAACTCAAGCCAGAGTTCTATCAGTCCTACGCTGACTATCATTTGAGGTGTAATTTTAATAACCCAAATGTAAATGTAGAGTAATTGTTCAATAGAATATATTTCGAATGAAATAGAAAGAATTACTGCCTCAGGGTGTCATGTGCCGTGCGATCCACAGATCCCGGGTTTGATCCCGGTAGTGACATAGTGTTATTCGGGTTTTCATTCGTTTTTTTTTTTTTTTTTTTTATACTGGCACGGCAAAGTGACCCCATTGCACCTGATGGTAAGCGCAATGGAGTCCAGAAAAAGTGCCGACCAGCGAGAGATGATGGTCTCCCGTTGGTCGACACAATCATGCCGGCCGAATACCTCTTCACCTTATTGTGAAGAAGTTTGGGGGACTAATACCATGGTGATCAAAGGACCGACCGCGACAAACCGGCCAAAAAATGCCGGCACGGTCATCCTTTCACCATGATTGAAGCCCCCCCGAAAACCGGATATACACTGGCTGATCCCGGAACGCGGCACACTTGCATGTGCCACTATGGCGGGTTTTACGCCCTGTGTACGGTGGTCGCTATCCGGGCGGATACGAATATCCTACCACCAGCGTAAATTCTCAGTAGCAGCCCAAAGACTGGATATGTGACCGAAAAACGGCAATAGGCTCGCCCGTTATTACGAAAGACTGTTAAGAAATGGCAAAATGTGGGTGCAGTAATGCACTTCCGCCTACCCCTTCAAGGAATACAGTCGTCGGGTTATGTATGTTGCCTGGTTGTCTGGTAGATTTTGCGATAAGACAACAAGCAATTTATTGTGCCTTTACTGTGTTAAACTATTTCTTTTTTTCCTGTTTTTTATTTGGTGTAAAATAAATAAAGAGTTAATAAATAAATATGAATATTAATGCTGATGATATAATTACTTCACTAGTAATCTTCTTCTTCCTGCAATCTATTTAAACAATTATTTGCGATGAAAATAAAATCTAAGATGTGGTCTTTAGAAAATAGATAGCCAACGTTAATAAAAATACATTTTTTTATGTTTTTGTAAGGTTCTTAGAAGAGTATAACAAAGCAGAAGTCAAGATTTGGGCAATCACGACGACAAATGAACCGATCAATGGAATAGTACCTTTAGTAGATTTCAACTCCTTGGGTTGGACTCCATCTCAATTGGTATGTTATGATTTTCATAAATAACTACGACCTCGATTTTCTTAGACACAAATTAATATTTTTATTTACATTGATTCCGTCTGCTAGATATTTTATATCTACCTTAATTTCTAGTCTTTATTGAAGCTATAAAAAGCTGCCGAATATGGTTCACTTCAAGAACTGTTGTAAATTCGAAAAGAATTGGGATTTCAGCGATTTTAATCATACATTCCATATCTAACTTATATATTTCTCCCTGGTTTACAGGGTCGTTGGGTGGCTAACAATCTTGGTCCTACTGTGAGGAATTCTCGTTTCAACAAGACATTAATCTTGGCCGTTGACGATCAGCGTTATATTCTGCCTCTTTGGTTAGCAGGAGTAAGTAAACTGAATAATGAAATAAGTACTGTCAACATCATCATCATCATCAGCCCATATACGTTCCACTGCTGGGCACTGGCCTCCTCTAACAACTTAGAGGATTTAGGCCTTAGTCCACCACGCTAGCCTAGTGTGGGTTAGCGGACTACACACCTACGAAATTTCCAAAATTCCCAGGTGTGCAGGTTTCCTCACGATGTTTTTCTTTCCCGTTTAAGTACGTGATAATTCATGATGAATACACACATAACTTAAATTCAATATGAAATGTGAAATACTTTACTTATTATTGATTTTTAAGTGAACTATAAAATCCTAGCATAGTTAGCATAGTATTCGTAACTCTTAAAGCTTAACATCATACCATAGCAGTAATTGTTGTATGGTCCGATTCTCCCCATAAAAAATCTGTCATTAGGTAGGTATAGAAAATTTCTTTAGTCGTGAAATAATTAGGTATAGACTATATAGTTGATCTGCCCTATTTTTATTTTACAAAAATGCACGCAAAATACGCAGTTTTTTGCTCTTATTATATTATTATTTTTTATGCCGCGAAACATTTTCCGAATTAAAATCTTGTAAATTTTTACAGTAATTTTGATTCGGAAAAATGTTTTGCAGCATGAAAAATTTCATATAATAGCGCTGAGTTTAGATTATTAGCTGTACTTTGTGATGAAAGTTATAATTGAACTTGAAGTTTAATCATTTACCATCATAATGTAATCATATAAACTACAGATGGAGAGAGAAGACCCAAAATCAATAGAATATATAGACGGAATAGCCATTCATTATTACGGCAACTTCTTCCCGCCAAGTATTCTTTCGCGTCTGCATGAGAGGTATCGGGATAAGATTCTTCTGTCTACAGAAGCTTGTGAAGGTACAAAATTTGATTTTATTCTTTTATGTAAACTAATATCATTTATTGTTCTTATAAACTTAATGTTAAAAATATAAATCTTTATCGAATTTAGAATAACTACATATATACATAATACATAACCTCACGCCTGTATTCCCCGAAGGGGTAGGCAGAGGTACATTTCTGCACCCACATTTCGCCAGAAATGTATCAGTCCCACCTATTGCCGTTTTTCGGGCACATTTCCAGACTCCGTGCTGCTACTGCGAATTTCCTAATGGAAAAACCAATAACACTTTGCCCGACCCGGGAATCGAATCCAAGACCTTACATACCTGTGTCGCCAGTGTCTGGTCTGGCGGCCAGACCACGAGGCAGTTAGAATAACTATTTTTTTACTTACATCGTATATACTTTTGATTACCTTCAAAAGAAGATAATTTAAATTAATCGCATGAGGGGCTGGCGACCGAGACATCCTATGTTCGATTCTCGGCTAGGGTAGCCTTATTGAAATGTGAAAGCATGACTTTTTCAATTAGTTTAAGTGGGACTGATACATACCTGCCCAAATGTGGGTACCGAAATGCACCTCTGCCTACCCCTTCGGGAAATACAGGCGTGAGGTTATGTAAGCATGTATGTGTTTATAGTGTTTTATCTACAATTCCAACTTTTTCTTAGGTCCGATGCCATGGGATCGACTTAAAGTCGAAATTGGATCTTGGAGAAGAGCGCGTCGATACACAACAAATATCATGGAGGTAAGGCTCGACCGAGATCTCGGTCTCGGTCTCGGTCTCGGCATTCTCGGCTACAAATCCAACCGAGAATTTTGTCTCGGTTCTCGGCTAATTAGAGCCGAGATTCTCGGTCATGACCGAGATTGTAACTTTGTTCGGATCGGCATTCAAATTTTACCGCGCGTGAGCCACGCGCCGCAGCGCGAAGTCGATCGGTGTAAGTGCGTGAGAGACTGAATTGTGATTGGTTGAAGTCCCGTCTGGCGAACTGCGGCCGGCCGCCTTTGCCCCGTTCGAGTCTTTCGAAGTCCGAGTTCGAGTCTGCGCCGCCTACTAGCGTAGCAAGTGAACAACTCGACGGTCCCCAAGAACAAAATCTTATCTGCAAAATGCTCTACTGCAGTATAGAGTCTTTAAATTAAGTGAAAATATAAATATAAATTACTTATTCACCTCAAAAATATATATTTGAGAAAAAGAAATTTAAAAAAAAAATTGTTGATGTGAGTGAGTAATTTATATTTATATTTTCACTTAATTTAAAACCTTTATACTGCAGTAGAGCATTTTGCAGATAAGATTTTGTTCTTGGGGACCGTCGAACTGTTTAGCAAAGCTGGACAATTGTATGACGAGAGGCGACACTCTTTGAAGGGCGAAAATGCCGAAAAATTCCTTTTTTTATGTTATAATATAATGTTATTTGACTTTGATTATTAAAACAGTTAATTTTGTGAAACAATTAGTAGTGTATTAAAATGTTAACAGTATTAAACATCAAAAATTTCACGCTTTGTCTATTCTCGGTCTCGGCTCTCGGTCTCGGCCGAGATATCATTTTATTCTCGGTCTCGGCCGAGAACGAAAAACCCATCTCGGTCGAGCCTTACATGGAGGTATCAAAATGTTTAATCTTGGATATTATACTAAAAAATTATGTCTTAAAGGCAATGTCTTGTAGCCCAAGGGTTTAAATTTTTTTTATTTCGTTCTCTCAGTAGAATGGGTTTGCCTAGAATCAGCAACACTAATAAACCTATAATTGCAGGATTTGAACCACTTTGTGGTTGGTTGGATTGACTGGAATCTGTGTTTGGACCCCGAGGGAGGTCCGAACTGGGCCCACAATTACGTCGACGCGCCCATCCTGGTTTACGGGGACCAGGATGAATTCATAAAACAGCCAATGTTCTACGCTATGGGTCACTTTTCGAAGTTCATACCGCGCGGGTCTCGACGGATTCAAGTCTCGCGTAGAACTGTGGGGACCCTTGAAAACGTCGCCGTCTTAACACCTAGAAACACTTTAGTAATGGTACTGCAAAATAGGTATGTTAATTCCAGAGAATATCTTTTTTTAATAGGCAACATCTTTGCACGTAAACAAATATAGATTTCTTCGGCAAGAAATCAATTTCTAAAGTTAAAATACACATTGTATGATGTAAATAAAATGGTCATGATATAATTGCGATTGCTTTGGCCTTTGCTCTTAGGTGATTAAAATGATTAATATCAATTTGGGGATATATACAAGATAATGTCGATTATATCTAGATATTTCACGATTTGAATTGGATTTTTTTAATTTGGCATTGAAAACCTTATAGCAACAACAGTAACGTTTAGGGTTTAGACTGTATAGCTTGGCCTGGGAAGAACCAAAGCGACATCCCACATTTCTTTGTTTATCGACTTAAAAAAATCTGATAGGTCTTCAGAAAATTTATGATGATAATGTGACTCTTCTTAATTCAAGTTAAATGGTACATATAACAAACTTGCCAAGCCGAGAAACAGATTGTTGTCAAATGAAAAGCTAATTAGCTGCCTTATTGTTCGTGACATGAGTGTTTGCCGGGAAACTGAAATGCCAGGTTCTAGGGTCTAAAAATGTACCAGAAGAAAATACTTAAAAGGCACAATGAACCCGCACTAGCGATCCCAGCTATTCTATAACTTTTTTTATATTTATATTTATAATTAACATTAATATTTTCAGGCGAACACATGAAGTCAATACAACAATACGCATTAACAGACGAAGATACATAGAACTGACTATGGAACCAGAGTCAATTAAAACACTGGAGTTGAATGTAGAATAAGTATTAAAAGATATGACTGTACATAAATATTTGTTTTATTTACATCACATAACCTGTTTAACAGAGAGATTTACAGTATGTTTAATAACAAATTCTAGTTTAATAACTAATTTGACAGTATAATAACAAAAATTGTGGTCCTTTACACTTTAAGCAATCTTATTAGTAAATATACAAAATAATTAATTACAAAAATAGGCTGCCTTAATAGTGTTTTCTACTAAAAGACATTCACATAGTTTTTTGCTCTTCCAGTTTAAAAAAAATAGTTTTAGTCCTAAATAACTTTTGTGTTTTTTTATTTAAATAAACAAATTATATTTACATACATTTTTCACTATTACGTATAAGTTTCTCCCATTTCTGACTGTGTATCAACATCTTCATCTTTCGACAGCCTGACTTACTTGCTCTTTAGACTTTATGCAAAAACATTTCTAAGGAAGAGATAAGGTGATAGTCGGTTGGAAAATGGTCTTGGGACCAAGATGAGCTCAGTAAAATAGACTATCCAAGCTCAAGACTTTTTTTTGTCAACCTTGTTGCATTTGGTCGCACATTGGCCCAAATAAATATATGTCAAGTACTTATGCACTTTTTGACTCTCTACTTCAGAAAAAATAATTATTACATAAATAACTAAATCTCTATCTATGTTGTGGAAATTAAAACTAGTTAGTTTCAGCGATTTATAGGTAAAAAAAAAAACAAAATTCATATACACTATCGTGTCAAAAGTAAATAGACGTGGCATGTGGAAGTAAAAATATTTTTTCTAAAATCCTAAAGCTTTTATTAATAATCTGTTATTTTTTTATTACTAGGGTGTCGATCCTCCTTTATTATTATATGTTGCTTTTATTCTATCTTCCATGGTATCTACCAAACTTTTAATGTGCTCTTGGGGTAATTACTCCATTCTTCAACTATTATAATTTCGAATTCATTTTTATTTGAGGGTTTTGCGGGGCTTTTTTGCAATATTAATTTGTAAAATGTGCCAAATATTCTATATAGGGTTCATATTCGGTGATTGACCCGGCCGTGACTAAATTTTTACTCGTTTTTGAGATTTCCATGAAGTAGTTTTTTTAGCTCTGTGGCATGGTGCGCCATCTTTCAAAAAAACATAATCTTGGCAATTCATATTGGTGTCATAGAAGATGGGAAGGAGACCCTCTTTTAAAATTTCGGTATATTTTCTGCATTTATTTTACCTTCACAAAATATCAAACGACTTCTTTCAGCATACCAAATAGCCCCCCAAGCCATAACACTTATGTCGCCATATTTCACAGTTTGCTGCAGAAATCTGTCTTTCAACTGCATTCTAGAACGATGCCCCCCCATTTTCTTCCATTATCACTGAATTAACAATATCGTGATTCATCCGAAATAATAACAGGTCTCCAAAAGGCTCTATCTTCTGAAATAATTTCCTTGGACCAATCAAATCTTCGTTTTTTTTTTATTTGGTCAGTAAAATTTTCTTTTTCGTCATTCTTTTGTAAAGACCAACACTGTGTAGATACCGTAGAACAGCTCGAGGAGACAAATTCGATAATATCGCCACGTCATCAACGATTTTTTCTGGGCACCTCAGGATTTCTCGAGCTAACACCCTTATTTGTCTATCAAAAGTTCCAGGCCTTCCTAATCTTGTTAAAACTGTTGTCTTTTTATCTTTATTAAACTGCACTATCACACGATTAATAGTCGACAAAGAAATACCGTAACGCTGATAGCGCGTCGCGATTTACCACCTTCAAATTGACCAACAATGCGACCTTGGGTAAAATCGCTCAGTTCCATGAACTTACTTTTACGCAGCATATTAAATTAATGTTATTTTAATAGAACTAAGGTTGTATAACCTCCTTACAAATATTTTTTATCTACCCTCTTGTCAGTTTTTCTAAACTCATTATCTCTATAGGTGTCTATTTACTTTTGACACAGTAGTGTATACATAAACTCACACCTGTATTCCCCGAAGGGGTAGGCAGAGGTGCATTTCTGCACCCACAATTTCGTCAAGTATGTATCAGTCCCACGTAATAGGGGGCGAGCCTATTGCCGTTTTGCGGGCACATTTCCAGACTCCGTGCTGTTACCGAGAATTTCCTAATGGAAAAACCCAATAACACTTTGCCCGACCCGGGAATCGAACCCAGGACCTCTAGATCGCACGGCACATACTTGTACCGCGAGACCACGAGGCAGTCAAACAAAATTCACCTTAGTTATTTCCTAGTAGCATCAGAAGTTATTTGACTTGATCTATTATATTACATGTGTACTAATAAACAATTATGTTACATAATTTGAAGGCATAGTACTCAAAATAATGGAGATGGACAAAGTTCGGTACATGATTCAGTTCTATAAAGTATAAAACTAGACTCAATGTTACTGATCCCAAAGTATGTTTTTTTACATTAATATAATTTTTAGGGATGTGAAACAAAATTGTAATGTGTATACAGTGAACTTAAAAACCTCTTAATTATTTGTCTATTTGTTGCACATTACACCAAGTTGGAAGACTGATTTTTTATACAATTTTAAATATTTGTAACAAAGCCATTAGTACAAAAGAATGCTCACAAAATATTCTAAATTGCTTAAGGAATTATCAAAGTGCAAAGGACCAGCAGATATAAGAACCTCAGCAATATTTTAGTAATCAGTCAGAGATGTTATTTTATCTAAAGGCCAGATACGGCAAACTACCCTACTCCTTATTAAGCCTTGTGGCACTGGGCCATAGAGTCTAGAATCTGTTGAATTACCCGAGTTGTCTCCTTCCAGCCATACATGACCTCTTGGCACAATATGGCTGCGCTGTGCCAAGTTGCCTCTAACTTTGTCACCAGGTAAGCCTGTAATTCTTTTGCAAATATTTTGTTTTGGGTTTGACGGACATTTTGCTATTACAATGTCACCCTTACGAAGCCTCTGCAGTCTTGGAGATAAATGTTCTGTGAATAGTATGTTGTTGGACTCTAATGTTGGTTCCATAGATGGGCCAGAGCACTGAAAATAAATGTAAAATAGGTTTTAGTAGACCTACATTCAACAAACGTTTGCGAGTTATGACTATATAGGTTTATGTATAAATACTGTGAACTATGACAAGTATTAACTAGCAAATAATTATTTTAGTTACAAATTCACTTACACATACGTCACTATAACCATTAAAATAAATACTAAAAATAATCTTATAGAAATTTTCACTACAATGCTTCTACTTACTATTACAAAATCACCAACATATTCAAATGTGCAATGTGTAATACAGGCATACTGGAAAGTGTAGCCCAGAAAACCACAAGTTTTACTGAAAATTCTACCAAAAGCCATTTTTAGGCTCTTAAATTTAAGTTTTCCAGTGTATTGTTACTTCGATTATTTTAAATTCACAAGACACAAATAAGGACGCATTTTAGTCATTATCTATGAAAAAAATTAAATTTTTCTATTTGAAAAATTATGTAAACAAGCTTTTTTCACATTAGCCCATTGCGCAGAAAAGTCAGCCGTGCCCGTTGTCAGTGGTCAGGTCACCCACCAGTGGTGGGTGACCTGACCACTGACAACGGGCACGGCTGACTTACACGGATGACGGAACACATAAATAAGCAAGTATTATTCGCATTGGATATTATTGTTATCTCTCTTTCGCATGACAGTTAATATACCTGCAACGTTTGAGTGAACAAGAAAGAAAATATTGTAGAACTAAAAATGCTTGGTTTTGAGTTTTATGATAATGAATGGATCGACTTTGAACGAGTTTATAGGTAGTAGTCATAGACATAAGACATAGTCGACTTTCACATGTGTAATCGATTGTGACCACCACCATGTCAGTTGAATGAATTTGACACATTCGTCTGGTTCATTGACAGATTGTGTGTGGAGTTCGTTGGGACACATCGAGATCGAAATTCGGAATAAAATTCATTTATATAGTGAAATATTATCTACCGCGTATAAAATAATCAGTGGTTATCTATATTTGTTGGCAGTACTGCAAAATTATTAGTGTCTATAATTGATATTGAATACGTCTACCCAGGTTGGGATGTGCAAACGTTAATTCTTTCGGGGTGCTTTCAATGCAATTCTGCGTTGAGATTTGTTTTTAAACGTACTATATTGTATGTTTACGTTATCAACTGTTGGTGGTGCTGAGTGCTTGTGCCTGGGTGTAGTTAAATCGATATTGTATTAGAGGTAACCTATTGTTATGAAATGAGTGTGCATATTTTATGTACTCTCTGACACTTGAACTCCTCATGGGTATTTGTTGCTGATAACCGTTGAAAGGAATCGAGAAAATCGTGTAAGTACATAGTTATTTTCTCAGTAAATAATGGTCAGTTCCCATCCATTGTTCATCTTATTATTTGGTAGTTATGAGTCACTTCTTGTGAGTTTATGGAGATTGCTTTTCAAAAACATCTTTTTTTATAAATCACATGACACATGCGTTCCTTTTTCGTCATTTTTATTGGAAATGTTATAAGAATTCAGAACAGTGAGGGAGTTTCTGCATGCTGTCACATTAACATACTCTTGCTCACATGGACAGAGATTAATGACCTTTCACATAAACACAGTTATAAAATTGTCAATGCTGATCCTATTTATAATACCAATATACTTTTGTCAATTATTAATCTAATATGTAAACAGAGTATATTTACTATTATTTTAATTTAGTATGTAGCTATTATAAAATATATTTTTTCATTATATTGGAATTTTCCATAAAATAAATAAAAAAATATTTTTAAAGTAAATACACAAAAATGTTAAAGGATATAAATATCAAATGACATTAGTCTAAATTTCAAGCTTTGAGCTTTCCAATTTTTGAAAACAATACATTAAATAAACCAACTTACTAATAATAATAAATATACTTATATGTTTTTACAGAGATTAAATATTTAATATCTCTATCAATCCAACATGCCAATTAAATATATATCATGCTCTTAATTTATTATAGATAATTAAAATTTGATAAAAAGCAACATTATTGCAATATAAAATTAAATTAAATTGTATTATTGTAATTAATTAATTGGAGAAATTAATTACCATATTGAACCCTCATTTCATAAAACTGTGAAAACTTTCATTACACATAATTAAATTATTTTTTAATGATAGTAGAAATTTAGTTTATCTAAATTGTTTTCATTGCTACAACTATGCAAATGATTTGCATATCAATGTTTGTGTTAATTTTATGCAGTAATTGGATTGCATCAAGGATAAAATTACAATAAGTGTGTACATAACAATGAAAATATGAATAAAGCTAGAATTATGTAGTGAATAGAGATACCGGTTGCCCCTAAGGAACATGAACAACACTTACTGAATCCATTTTATTTATGTTATAGAAAGTTGTAATATATTTATGCGCAAATTGAACATGGTGTGAAACAATCCAATAAACAGCATTAAAAATCAATGCTGATTCTTAAATAGGTTGAATAGAGTTTTTGAGCTACATAAGCAGTGTATAACAATATAAAATTTAGACTAATATACACCAGATGTGACATAAAATATAGGTTGCATTTTAATATAAACTTTATTTTTAAAAATTAAAAAAAGTTTTTCTCTTAAAGTAATGGTTTAAAATCTAAAATTTTGTTTTGTTAAGGTTGATAAATTCTTGAAAATCTTCTAGTAATTATTTAATTACTGTCAAAAATTCAATAATCCACAAATTAATTTTCTGTGTTTGTCAAATTAATCATTGTCAACATGATAGCAATCTAAATTCCTTGATATAATAATTAATGATTTTTCTTTTGTCATCAGATAAAATGGCGAGGTTTGCAGGGAAGAAATGTCGGCTGCTGTCCATGTTGTGGCTGACAGGAGGATTCTTTTTTGTGGAGTTGATTGTGGGCTATATCACAAACTCCATGGCATTAGTAGCAGATTCCTTCCACATGCTAAGTGATGTGGCAGCACTGATTATCGCCTTTTTGTCAGTCAAAGTAAGTTATGTTTAAAATTAGTGGTCATAATCTACCTATATCACCTAAATATCTCCTACTTCAGTGTGTGTGCCTTATCTGTTACCGAGAAAGCTAAAATAATAAACTTTCCTAATGTGAGTTGTACTTGAAGTCTTGTAGAGAACATTGCTGGTTCACTTTTGAGGTTTTTGCTTTACTTTCAAAGTGTGTGAAAACTCATTAAGAACATAATTAATGTACTGTACTGTAAACAATGTACTAAAATAGGTGGTAAAAAATCAAATAAAATTGTGCAAAATCATAAATGGTCTTTTACCAAATAGTAAAAGATATAGGATGTAAAGTTGCATTGTTGTCTTTCAAATATTGGTAACTAGAATGTTGAAAGAGATTGTATAAACTGAACTTGTTTAAAGTTGAGCTTCACCTATAAAAATATGTAGGTAATTTAAATTCTAAATGTGTAGGTATAGTGTTTAGTAAAAACTCTCAGCATGCTTAAGGGAGAGTACTTTCTGATGGGAGCCATTATTTTATCGAGCATTACCCGCTACGTCATTTGTCCATAGTATCGACAGGCAAAAAAATCACTGTATTATTTCTCATCAATGAACACAGTTATACGGGATTGATGGCAACCGGATATTCACAGGCCGATCCCGGAATGAGACAAAATGCGTGTGTCATTACGGCGGGATTTATATGCGATGAACGCTATTTAGGCTAATACGAGCGACGAAATATCACTTTCCGGAGAATTGCTTCACAATTTTTTTTTCTATGAGATACGATAAGATAGTCGAGGCAACCCTTTCATACCGTAATCTATTTCATTTATAACAAAAGTTGTAAATAAGATATTTTTTTCAAGACAAATTGTCGAACTTATTCGCAAGACCTTAATTATAATTCATATTATCGTGTTTTCGGAAGTAGTGCTCTAGCCAAACACATGAAACGCGATGCCAAATAGATGTTTGAGGAAGTGCAAACGCTTCCTTATTCCTACGAACCCGTTCGTAATTCTGCTGTAAATTTCCTCTAGTCATCAATGTTTGTTCCGATGTACGGTAGTTAGCGTAGTTTTGGATTGTTAGAATCTGAGATGAAAGAAAACTGAGGCATATTGACATTACATATGTGGGATTTTTTTTTGTTCGCTGAAAACTAATAATGTATTAAGTAACTGACGAAATACTTAAAATGATAGAAAGATTGTTATTTGCCAGCGAAAATGAAGGGTTGGGGAACCATATATTTAATTAATTAAATAAAAACTTTATCAATGACAATGCACGGTGTTTCTGTTGCGTGTTATATTGTATTACCAACCGGCTTCCCCTAGCGGTAGCCCATAGATATAAAAGTATGGATGGCCCCTAAGTAGTAATTATTTGATAAATTGGATTTGGTAACATGTTAGAATGTTTATTTTAATAAATGTAATAAAAATAATGAGAGTTATTGGTTTTTGCAAGCATGTATAAATATGTTTTGAGGGAACATACGGCGATTGTTTCGGCATCATCGACATAACGTACGCAATAGATGATTCATTGGTGCTAGTTTCAAAAGTAGCATCAATTTCATGCCTATACTTTGAAGGTCCGCCATGTCCTTATATTTATTTCAATGCCCTTTTTTTTTGTTTGCATGGGGAAAATCCTCTTGGATTCCTGCTTGTGTATAACAGCATGGTATGTCGGATTTTTACCGACTAAAAACCCCATGGTTCTCGTTTACCACGTGCGAAGGATACCGGGATCTCAAGCTGAACGCATACCGGTAATCCTTCCTGCAGTTTGCTTTATGCGCTTCATAGACTACACACTTCACAGCTAGCTAGGTATTATCAACTTTTAAGGACTTGGGATCTGTCCATTATATGGGGTGGTACCTAATATATTACTCAGCGTTTATAACTACTCGGCCTCTTCGTCTCCCAGCAAGATCGGCCCTTTCACGATCCCTCTCCGCGGCTTCTTTCTTCGTCATGACTGCCTCGCAAAAACAAGCAACGGCATTCCACGATGAGGTAGCATCTCTGAGATAACTTTTCGTAGGCAGAGGTCTTGTCCTATTACACTGACTAGGATCCGTCGCTCCTCAGCCCAAGCGGTATTTCAATGCCCTAGTGTCAACGTTTTTCACTCCACTGCCCTCCCTGTACTTCAACGGTTTCGATTTTTCAACCCTTTTCCCTTCTTTCGGGGTTAAATTTACAAGAGTAAAATGCCTAGTAAAATGACTGGTAAAAAAGTAAGAAGTCTTAATCGGTTTTGTCCATTGGAAAATAAATACGAAAAAAAATAACTTTGCCAAAAGAAATAAAAGGTAGCTGTGTGAATAAAAATCACAATCCTAACTCAAGTAATTTTCGTTGCGCGGCTGATGCAACAACCAGTCAATCCGTCCGGTCATTCCTTCTTTCATACAGAAATATACTCATCCATCGCGGTCACCTCACCTTACTTCCTCATCAAGGCGCACCATCCCATTACCGTGTTGTGCAGCCTTCATCCATAAGCTACTTGCCACATTTTTCATAATAATCCTACACATGTAGGTATCTACTTATTACGTCTCACAGTTTCTAGTGACATTCCACATGAATGATTTCAGTCGTGTTTGATCGTGTCGTATGTCTTGGTTAACTTCAAACTATCGCTTACACAGATCCAAAGGTAAAACCTCTGTTTTTCTTGTTATAAGAAATGTTAAATTTGTTTTTTGTGAAACGAAAACGTTAAGTTTAGGAACGCGAAATACGCATTAAAATGTTGAGAAATATAGGATAACCCAGAAATTCCCTTTCCTTATACCTCGATTCCCTCATGCCGGCTTATAAATAAGCTTATGTACACTATCTATCAAAGAATCTAGCACAATAAGGAAGTCAGAATACATGACCTAACAAGCTACTTCACAGGTTCATCGTTTGGCAAAATACTTATATTTGAATTGTAGACCTTTCGGTTCGACCCGGGGTTGAAGTATCAACGAAGCTTTGGCATCGCAAACTGGCAAAGCTTAACGTGCTTTCTATAATCACATATAGTAAAAAAATGTATGTAAAAGTTAGATTTAGATTTGCAATAACGTCAACCCGCACTAGGCCAGCGTGGTGGACTAAGGACTACACAGACAGTTGTAGAGGAGGCCCGATCCCAGCAGTGGGATGTACGTTATTTGGGCTGATGATGGTAATGAAAAGTTAGATTCCCATAAACTTGTGCTTGGTTTTTCCCATTTTTATAATAGAACTTTGAATCGGGGTTTTGGATTTTCATATTATATTTGTACCAGCACCGAGAAATAGGCTGTGAATTACGTAAAACAATCCATAAATACCGAACAACAGGTGTTTATGATGATATTATGTCACAAACAGAATACAAACAAGTTTGAATTACAATACAAACGATGAGTAATTGTGATGAGTGAACTACATACATAAACTCACGCCTGTATTCCCCAAAGGGATAGGCAGAGGTGCATTTCTGCACCCACATTTCGCCAGGTATGTATCAGTCTCACATAATGGGAGTGAGCCTGTTGCCGTTTTTCAGGCACATTTCCAGACTCCGTGCTGCTACTGAGAATTTCCTAATGGAAAAACCCAATAACACTGCCCGACCCGGGAATCGAACCCAGGACCTCTAGATCGCACGGCACATACTTGTGCCGCGAGACGAGGAGGCACACATATATGTCATATTACACACACATACATACACCCCCTGCTTATAACCTCGATAGGGCAGACAGTGGTATGTTTTAACACCCACATTTCGCTAGTTAAGTCCCACGTGATACGGGAGCGAGCATATTATGACTCACCATAATGCATGCACATCCCTATTAAGTTTTAAAAATTATGACGTAAAATCTTGCACAATTAAGTCTTGGTGTAAAATCAAAAAACACTTTTGATTTCTAGAAGTTATGCTTCTTTTAGCTTTTAATTATCGATATTTTAACGATGAAATAAAACATCACTAGTCGACGTGCAAGCCCCAGTTTTAATAATATGATTGTTACAATAAAACAATATACGTAATAATTTTCTTAAAAATACTATTACTATCACATAGATTAACTCATCCCGTCGTAAACTTAGCGTCCGTTTCTCACATAGTCCCTCTTCCTTCGTTGAAAATCATCGCTTAATACCTTGATTCCCGAGTTGCAGCATGTAGTTGAATGAAGGGATAATTTCACCTACTTATTTTAATAAATAAATAAGTTCAATAATAATAAATACACCCAACAGTCACATACATAGTTCTGACCCCACACTAGGATACAAGTCCTGTGTCGTGGGTATCAGAGACTACGAGAGACTTTTCGGTCTCACAAACACCCAGACCCGAAACAAATATTTGTGGATCACACAAACATTTGTCTCGGTGCGGGGATCGAATCCGCGGCCTCTCGTTTCGCAAGCTGGTGATTCAAATTGATTATTTGTATACTTTTGTAAATTGGCCAAAAATAAAATCTTTTTTCTTTCTTAACCCTTATATGTATATAACGAAAATGCAGCTAAAAAAATCCATCCAAGTTCCATATTGTTGCCGCGCTAACGATATAAAAAAATGTTCTGTAGATAAACATGCTTTCAGGTATTTTCGTACAGCAAAAAATTAACAATGAATATTTTTTCGTCTTCACTTTTTCGGAGTATCGAATGTATGATTAATCATTCAAGAGTGATTTATTATGTTAACATAATTGTCTTGTCTGCACGGGAGGAAATACTGTTTTGATGTAATAACATACTACAGAGTAATTAAAATGTTATTCCAATGGTCATGACTTCGGTTCTCAGGTGAAGTAGCAGTTGTACTTCCTTCCACAATAAAAGAATTAACACCTGGGATACGAAAATCCCTAGGAGATTGAGATTGTATAATATACTACGACATACGAATTTGCAGCTAATGTTTTAGTTATACAAGATAACGAAAAAAACACAAATCACTAAAGTATAGTAATAAAAACTTAAAAATATGATTTAAAGGAACTATGAAAAAAATTATGTAAATGTTAAGCAGATAGTTATCTAGTCAACAAAACATGCATTACAATCACTGTTTATCGCGATTTGACGTCATTAAAATACATTTGTTTTGATATATGTAAAGTAAAAAACATTAATACGACATACAAGTTGTTGTTAAGTTGCAACAATGTATAGTGAGTTTCTTTATATTTCTCCGAATTGAATAACAATGAAGTCTCTGTCAAACTGTTTCTCAAAATCTACGAAAGATTTGAGACTTCGACTCGAAATGTTTTTTAAGTTCCAATGATAAGTATGTACACTTAATCATTGTTGATATAAAAAAACATGGGTGCAATTCACATGTGGTAGAAGTGAAACCTTCAAAATTTTTGGCTTCAAGATAAAAATAAAAGGACTGTCAAGAGGCGGGAGGAGTAGCCACGTGATATCACAACTACTCTTAATGTTATAATAATTAAGTTTTGTAATCTAAAATATTAGAAAAAAAATTGACTATTGCACGACTCGGTCTTGACCATACGTGACGAAAGTAATACTCGTTTTCACTTCAAAAGAGTACATTTGTACACACTGACGCCTGCATCCCCGTGGGGGTAGGCAGAAGTGCATTTTTGCAATCACGTGTTAAAGAAGAGACTCATTGTCTTCTCCTATTGCCGTTTTACGGGCACATTTCAAGATTACTAAGAATTTCCTAAATGAAACCCAGAAACATTGTTCGACCACGGAATCGAACCAGGGACTTCGGGATCATTAGGCAGTCAAATAAGTAGAGTCAAATCTCGTCGCCAGTAGGATTTAAAGGTGATTTAATGCAAAGCGCAAATTATCAAGACCGAGTCTACGACACAACTGAACTTTATTTATCTACCCGCTATATATAAATATTTCTAACAACGTTCCATACCTCACATAAAACTTAACTATACCTACTAAGTGTCTGATAATATTTCTATTGCCCACAGATGTCACCAAAGAAATGGTCCAAGAACACATTCGGGTGGGCGCGCGCGGAGGTTCTAGGGGCTCTCGTGAACGCCGTGTTTCTAGTGGCTCTGTGCTTCAGCATCACAGTGGAGGCTGTGAAGAGGTTCATAGAGATCGAGATGATACACGACGCGAGGCTGCTCGTCGCCGTCGGGACTCTCGGATTGCTGCTCAATATTGTAGGACTTTTTCTGTTTCACGGTAAGTTTTTTATTAATTAAAAAATGACTTCAGTCCCATCTTATGCCATGCAATCTGATCCAAATATATCAACATGTGTTGTGATAATTTACTAGTAAAGTATCGCACACTTCCCGATATCTATCATTAAAAAAAACATAAAAAACTTATAACTTATAAAAATACACTCAACAGTCAGATACAATGTTCTGACCACACAATAAAATACGAGTCTTGTGTCGTGGGGATCAGAAACTACGAGAGACTTTTCAGTTTCACAAACACTCAGAACCGAAACAATAATTTGTGGATAACACGACCATTAGTATCTTCTTTTGCAAGCTGGTGTTTGGCTAACTGCGCCACGAACGCTGACAAAGTCTGTGCTGTGTTGAGGGTGTAAAACCAAAAAAGTCACGTAAATCGATAACCGTTTTCAAAACTTGACCGAAGAACCAACGACTTTACCTCTTTTCATCATAAATTGTGTCGACCAGCGGGTGACCATATCGTTTCTCGCTGGTCGGTATTAATTTTTTGGACTCCACTGTGCTTACCATCAGGTACAGTGGAGTCACTTTGCCGTGCCAGTATAAAAAAAAATATATCTTTACTTACATCATCGATGCTTCGAATACATATTCATGAACCGTTTGAATATGCCGTAAATATTACTGAACAACAAAACACCGTGTATTACATTAGTAAATCCTATTTCCTCGTTTAGTGATTGCCTTCTCAGTTTCAATGATGTGTGGTGGAGCGTTAAATCAATCTTTTCCACTTGAGTCAGGCAGGATGTTGTCGGCGCTCATCGTTTGTGTTAACTATTTGTGACTCATATATCCTTGTTCTCGCTACGCCTAACACGTTAACGTAATGTTGTAACTGTTGTTGGAGTTTCCCCGTGTTTTTTTTTGCTATTCTGGTTATCTATAAATCAATATGACTCATTGATGATTTTCTAGAATTGAGCAGGTCCTTATTTATTTGTTTATTCATATCTAAACCATACGAAATGCTCAACCTAATTATGAAAATCAGCCGCTTTCAGTAACATAACAAATATTATAGAATAGTGGGTGGCGATATAAACCTTCGTTTCTCTTCGAGCGTACAGGCGTGCGCGTGAGTCAAGAAATACGTAAATATGCAAAACTTCAGGCATCTAATCTAAAACATTTAATACACCGTAATACTATTCCATAGATCTTGTGACAAATTAGTTTTGGTTGAGTTTGTACAAAATGAATTTTATTAATAACTAGCTGACCCGGCAAACGTTGTTTTGCCATATATATAAAATTCTCGTGTCGCGGTGTTTTTTGGCAAACTCCTCCGAAACGGCTCGACTGATTTTTATGAAATATTGTGTGTATATTGTAGGTAGGTCTGAGAATCGGTCAACATTTAAGGGTTTAACATTTAGGGGTATGTTTTTTTTTCTATTTCTATTGTTTTTCATGAATCAGCTTTGATAAATTATTATAATCACAAATTTTCACCCTTCTACGATCAACCTCTATATTATACTGACCATTTTAATTTGATTTTTTTTTTATTAAAATGTAAATAAATGATAATAGCACTGAAAAATTATAATGATACGTATAACAGTCATTGCTTTGATCGATATACAAATTAAACCAAAAATTATGGTCAAAATTGTATAGAGTGAGATATACATATACATCTATATATATATATAAAATTCTTGTGTCACAGTTCGAAACAGCCTCCGAAACGGCTCGACCGATTTTGATGAAATTTTATATGTATATTCAGTAAGTCTGAGAATAGGTTATCTATGCTTAATACCCCCTAGGGTGGTCTAACCCGAAAAGTTTTTATTTTTATTTTGTGGACATTTTTTGTTTTTATTTTTTTATGATTCAGCATTGAAAAATACATATTACTCCAAATGTTCACCCTTCTACGAACAACACCTGTTTTGTAATCGCAATTTTTATATTTTTATAGCTTTTGCCCGCGACTCCGTCCGCGTAGACTTCAGGGTTGGGCGCAGAAAGATAATAAGTGAATCTATAAATCGTCCCTCAAGTGCCCAAAATGCCACTTACTGAATTTAAAAAAGGTCAAATCAATTCAAATGGTTGAGGCGTAAAAGTAAAACTCTGACAGTTATTTTCGTATTTTTATTAATATGTTTATCCCAATGGGAACATTAAATTTTCCCGGGATAAAACATAGCCTATGTTACTTCACAGGGTCTCATTTATGGTCATACCAAAATTTTTGTTTTTGCGTGAAAGCGTAACAAACATCCCTACATTCACATTTATATGATAGTAAGGATAACCATTCCCACCTATGTTACTTCGGTGGGTCCCACCTATCTGCATACCAAAAGTCATTCAAATCTTTTTTCAATTCTTTTATCCTCCGTATTTTTTTTTAATAAGAAGAATCCTATGTCCTTTTTTATATCTCGAAGACTATGTGTACAAATTTTCATGATAATCGGTTAAGTAGTTTTGGCGTGAAAGCGTAACAAACAAAACATTAACATTTATAATAGCTGACCCGGAAAACTTCGTATCCCCTAACAGTCATTGAATGTTACATATTTACATATTACCTGAATTTTATTTTTGATTGTATGGAAATAAATATTAAGTTCAGCACTTTATTGAGATAAAAATACAGAAATAAATAAGTACGAAAATTAAATGCATCAATCGTGTCTCCGCAAGTCATGATTTAATTAAACATGTACATATGGGATGGGATGTAGTCGGTTTTAATTCTCTTCATTGAAGCATCAGTGTGGTGGAATGAAGCCTAAACCCTCTCAGTTGCAGAGAAGGCCTATGCCAAGCAGTGGGACGTACATATATGGGCTGATGATGATGATGATGCACCTTGTGATATACATTTTTAATATATTTTTTAATTTTCTAAAAGATCACAAACATCTTTTGTTAATCGTCATTGCGAAGGCATGACGAATCGGGAACTGAATTCGTTTGAACTCAATGGTCATACCCGTTAGGATCAATGAAATCTTAGATCAATCTAATTGATGAATTCTCAAGCACCAATTCATCTCTAAGTTGTCTTTTCAGTATCGTCACGTGAATAACATTACTCAACAATTTTCTTAACACCAAGCGCATTCCATTGCATAGTTGTGGGTGTTTTAGATTTCAAAGCGTGATGACTACCGAACCTGCCTTCTTTTGTAAATCAGGTACAACCAAGGAGTTTAAAAACACATTTCTGAACGCACGCATAAATATTTGACAACCAATAAATATGTCAATCCCTTTTTATTACTGACATTATTCTACATTTTTAAAATCTAAAATACGCAATTATTCGAATATTCTGGATATATGTTGTCGATTCAAAACCTTTATTTAAATACGTTCTTTAATTTGAGGGGACCATTAACCATATTGACGGGATAAAC
Organism: Hemaris fuciformis; assembly: GCA_907164795.1. Taxonomy (NCBI): domain Eukaryota; kingdom Metazoa; phylum Arthropoda; class Insecta; order Lepidoptera; family Sphingidae; genus Hemaris; species Hemaris fuciformis. The sequence goes on along the minus strand of OU015438.1, from coordinate 12,108,800 downwards.
ATAAAATGTTTGACAGAATATTAGGTAGAACAGTTTATATGAGAAAATTAAATTGTTGTTTTTACCATATTCCTCGCAATTTTCTTTCATAAGATCCTTCTCCTAACGATAGCGAACACAACAAAAAAAGAATTAGCGAAATCGGTCCAGGCGTTGTTGAGTTATGCGCTTACCAACACATTTTGCGATTCATTTTTATATATAAGATTGAAAGCCTTCATTGGTTTGACCTCGTCCTAATTAAGTCTGAATATCTATTATATAGGGTCTTTAATTATTTTGAGGAATGAGATATATTTTAATAGATGAAAATGACCCATCTTTTACTTAAATTAATATTTATGTTTGTCACTAAACGTTTAACTTTTTCGCCTGTTGGTTGGTTGTTCTCATTTCTAATAATTTCGTTTCGGGTTAAAGACATTATTCCGTGTTTTTTTTTCAATTCCTTAAATGTTTAAGTTGTTAGTTACTTTCCTTAAATGTTTCTTTACTTTGGCATCAGTTAGCAATATTAATAACTTTTAATTATTAATGACCTGAAATTAGAAAGAATTGTTTTAAATAACCTTTAAATATATAATAATTAATACAGCACTTTTTAACGACATATAACTACATTATTGTAATTGGTTTGATTTATTGTACCAAAGGTGAAGGTGTTACATTCATATAGGGTTGCCAACTATACTGTTTTAAACAGTATTATACTGTTTTTCACTACATTATACTTTTTACTGTTGAACAAAAATAAAGTATACAAAATACTGTTTTCAGCATCAGAATGTTTAACATGTTATACTTAGACGCTCACAAATTTGTTGAGAGGCATATGAAGTTTTCGAAAAAATGCAGTAAATTAATAAGTTCTGCGAAAAGCTCTAAAAAATATGTATATGAAACATTAAATAAATAAAATACTGTTCATTTTTCTTAAATACTGTTCAATATTCTTCTAAGACCTAAATATACTTTATTTCTTGTAAAGATAGTTGGCAACCCTACATTCATATCGTGGTTAACCTGAGAAAACGCATGATACAACTGCAGTTTTAATTGCATCATCATTTGATTTGAGACCTCTTCTGAAAATAATAGTTTTTAAAAACCGCAATGCGGGTCAATTATTTCCTTTATCTTGTTAAGTATAGTTATTTTCTCACTTGTACTTTTAATTATGTATTAAGGCCGCTCTACTCTTACCTTAATTGCATTTAAGCTCGGAAATATGTATATTTCTCTCATTACTGTCAATGAAGTTTTATACTTTTAAGTTATGTAATTTAGAATTTAGCCAATTTTTAAAGTGTCACTGTGATCTTGGAAGTCTGCTGGTTCCCTGTTATAAATGCCAGCCGTACCCCACTATTATGATCTCAAAAAAGATAAATAAATAAAAAAAATGGTGTTTCTACGTAGTCTGATAAATTTTTATTTCGAGTGTTTATTTATTTTAAATCATCTTCGTCGTCTATTTTTTTATCGTTTGTTAAAGTTCATAACATAAATCTACGTTATATAATCTACGCAGAACTACACTAGGCGTTTGAATTCCATACCAAACAATCTTGTTTTCTTCACCTATTTTATTACTTTGTACCTAGATAAAGAAGCATAAAATCATTATATTTGTGATTACTTTCAGACATCTTAATTGTTTTATTGTGGTAACGTATCGATCGCAAGCGATACTACGATATTACAAGTAATGTTGCCTAAGCCCATTCATGTTGTTAGCTTTTATTCATAAAATAATGCTTTACGAGCCACAATAAAAATCGTTTATTTGTTATAGAACACGGAGGTCACGGCCACTCGCACGGTGGTGTACCTCCCCCGTCCAACGTGAGGCATCTCACCGAGATAGTGAACAGCAACGCGGACATGGCCCTAGGCCACAACGCGACAGACACGGAGGAGACAGACGAGATGGTCCCGCCGAAGGTCAGCAAAGTGCAGAACAATAACAAGCAGACGCCGTGCCGGGCGTCGCACGATCCCGGACATATGAACATGAAAGGAGTTTTCCTCCACGTGCTGTCTGACGCATTGGGTGAGTTTATTTACATTATTTACTGTTCTAGTACCTGTGACAATCTCATCAACGACGAAATCATAATCATCATCATCAGCCCATATACGTCTCACTTATTTATTTATTATTTATTTACGTTGTGACTTTGTCTGCTTTAACTTTATTAAATCCAGATTTAGTCGGTATGCTGGCGTAGGATTTTGGTTAGGGACCCAACTCAGCTAAAGCGGACAATTGTTCCGCGCGCCGAGTTGGAAGGCCAGAGACCACGACATACCCCTTTAGGCCTCCCCCGAGGTACCGAACAGGGGAGCTCAAAGAGCTTTCCTCTCGTAAAAAAAAAAAAGAGGTATCGACATTAAGGTATTAAATGGTGCGTCTATTTCACATAATCTCACAGTATCTAGTATTTAATTTACTGAGGTTAAATGTATTTTTCTGTTATATAAACTGTCGGTATCTCATATTGAATCCAAATACAAAGTTCGCTTGCTTGGAAAACTAACAGCTGTAATGCAAAGACTAAACGGCCCAACCTTTTCGCGCAGCGGATGCATTTCCTCACGCCGTTTATTAATCGTAGCAAAAAGATGTTCCAAAACCCTGATATAACTATCGTAACCCTTGAAATTTTATTCATTTCGTACCCAGTCGTCGTCGGCGTTGTTGTTAGGCAAATCTAGAACCGTGCCATTTCACTATTTGCTTTGGACACCGCATATTTTTACCTCCACACGACTGCATCATTCACATATCAACAAATTCGGTATCACTCAGTCACAGTGTCATAGATAATACCTTGGACACAATTCGACTTTGCCGGTTCACCTTGACATTGACGAAACACTTTCGATAAGGAAATTGCTGATTCAACAGTCTCGATGAATTTCAAAGAAAAGGTGTTGAAACCTTGGAGAGTTTCGTTGAAAATGACATAGTGAGTCGCTGACGTAGGTTGAGCGTTTGTTTCTCATGGTATTGTCATTGTTACGGTGACGTCGGTTCGAAAGAGAGAAAAAACGTGTTTTTTTTTATATTGGAATACTGTAAAAATAACACTGAATTTAATTTCTCAAAAGTGTTTTTTTGCGCCGAAAACACGAAATTTCTAACGGTTTTTAACTAGATCTTTCTATTTCTCTAAATTTAAATAGGTAATGTTTTTTCCATGCATTCGCCATATTTAAAAGGAGTTATAACTGGCATCCCCCACGTAAAATGGTCGGGTTTTTACCTATGTACTTTCATCTATGCGATCACCCAATTTATCTAGTCATAAGGGTTATTTGTAGCACATTTGTGACATTAATATACCGAATACCTTTTCTCAAATAACAATGTTCGTATCTAATTTGGTAGTAGCTGAAAAAACAAGATAAAATACGGTACCCTTTTTAAAATAACTATTTGCGAATTTGACTTAAGATTAAATTACAGCAGCGGTGATTAATTGCAAAGCCTTTGTTTTGTCGACATAAAAGAGATAACTTTTAACTGCCTCGTGGCCTCGCGATATCTGAGGTGCCGGGCCGGGCAGTGTTATTGGGTTTTTCCGTTAGGAAATTCTCAGTAGCAGCACGGAGTCTGAAAATGTGCCAGAAAAAAGGCAAAAGGATCGGCCCCTATTACGTGGCAGTGATACATACCTGCCGAAATGTGGGTTCAGAAATGCACCTCTGCATACCCCTTCGGGGAATATAGGCGTGAGGTTATATATGTAACTTTTTATCAAGACAATTCAAATAGATTGTAATAATATTGATCATATTGAAGTACTTTCTTATGGCACCGAGGATAATTATTTCGTGACTTATAAAATACAATAAAGATTGAATTTATTAAACATTAAAAGCACTACACATTGTCGTAGACACAGTACTTATACTTTTCTAAGTTCTCCATATCTAGTAAGATTTAATCCACACGTTGGAGTAGAAAAGTCGCATCTTTCGATGGCTCAAAGTCCACATTTATGCAGAACCAGCGCGAAATCATTTGTTTGCACATCGTCGAAACCTTCTATTGACAGTTCTTTGAAAGAATTCCTAGGATTTCATATTAACCCTACCTATTGATATTAGACGTGTTCTGGATTAAAAATGATGTCTTCTCTATTTAGATCCGTTGTGATGAACCGACATAAAAAGACGTTTAATTAATGTAAAGCTCCGTACGCATATATTTGACGTGTGTAGCTAAATGACACCATTCATAAAAATAATCGCAGAGAGTATTTACTTTAATATTATAGTTTAAAATCACAAGCTCAAGTGCAACGCAAACGGACGTATTTTGATATTCCCGCCCGAAGTTCGCATGACAGAACGTATTTTCTTCATCATTGTATACACAAATGCGATAAATTTCCATTATAATGTCAGCGTTCCAGTTTCGGAATTATTGTTCGCCGTTTGGAATTCATGCAAAAATTCACTCGCGATACAGCATAGCTTTGTATGCATTCAGTTCTACGAAGGAAATTTAATTATGGATAATGATTTAGATTTGAATTAAACCCGGTAATCGCGATTCCAATTAATTTAACAAATGTTGAATGATTTAAAATAATCCGCATGATTGAATCACAATTTTCCAATAGGTACATCTGTTTGTATTGAAATTGCTGTTTTTCTTGCATATTAACCAACCAATTAAAAGATGTGTTTCTTGTTTTTGATACAGGACTCGTATAAATAATAAAGTTTTTATAATGTGGTGCCATATATCCAGTATAGTGCCATGAGACCTCGAGTTGCCGGGTTTGATTCCCATGCAGATTTGCTCTTTAGACATATTATAGGCGTTTGTGTACGTGTACAAACTAAGCTGTATTTAATATACCTATATAAAAAAAAAACATTGTAACCGTACTATCGTATTTAATACATTTACGACCGGTTGTAACACGTTCCAGTAGTTTATTTTTGTCGTTACTATTCATTGTTTTATTCGTCGCACCTTCACCTTCTTCTGTTCATCTTCTATACAAAATTGTGACTAAGGGCATCACATCATTGGTCGTGTAATCGTAGTAGAATGAATATAGGTGACAGACATGCGGCGACACTCGTCCCCATACAAAATACTGTCTATTTCCCTTCTAATCTTATTCAGCTGTTCTATGGACAATAGGCTCGTCCTATTACATGGAACTTTAAATATGACTATCGAAACGTAGCTGTAGGAATACACATCCATCATTCGGATATCTAAGCGTGACTGCAGCAATAAACATTCGTAAATCTATTTTGTTTTGTTGCTACAATTTCTAAATGTAAATCTCCTAAAGAATAAAGCTCGCATTAGGATCGAATTTCACTTGTATGTATAAGTTCTTTTGTATTGTATAAGTTCTATAAGTTCTTTTCTTTTTGTAAATAAAAAAATAAAATTATCCCTGTTCGTTTTTTTTTTAACTTTGTATTGCATTATCTACATAAGACGTGTGCACGTGTAGAATTTTGATAGCTACTTAACAGTAGGCAAACTGTCAAATCCCGTTGAGCGCAAACACAACGTGAGCTGCGAACAAATACTTGAAACACGAAAACAACTCACAAATATTCTATATCCAACTTACTAGAGAAATTTTGGTAAGGAAATGTCCTTGGAATGCAGTTCGTATCACAAGGATTTCATTGATCTTTATGTATCATATTTTTCTTTATAAGATGAGTGATATTTATTACTATTACGCATGTAATTGAAACGAAATATTGAGATGGTTTCGAAATTTAAATAGATTGATGATAAAAGACTGTCGAAACAAATGGGCTATTTTTTTATTCTAACACGACTAAGATAATTTGCTAATGGGATCTAAGTAGTGTAGTATGAAAAAAGTATGTGTAGGATAAACTATTTCAGAAAAAAGTTATTAAGCTGTTATTGCTGTACTGCGAGGTTGATTGGGGAAGATATTTAATTGTATTTTAATACATAAAAAGAGTCCTTCCTTTTCCATCTATTTTTGCTTTGCAGAATGCTTTTATTATCATATGGTTTATTTCCCAAATAAATCGTGTAGTCACAAATTCTATGCGATCAACAATTGTTTACATTATACCACACCGTCAATAATTACTTCGACACAATTTCAAAATCAACAATGGCTTGTCTAACGCGCTATCAACGCCGGCCGTGTCCAATTCATCCGATTTTTTTTTAACACGTCAGCCGGAGTGTCATTGACATTATTTGTACGGTACAAAACAACGCGAACTATTCGTAACCTTGTGCCACATAATGAAAGGGGTCTTATCGATACAGACGACATTATCGACCCAATCCGATGAAGTCATGGAAATTATCTCTGTTTTCCTCTTGCTAAGGCTAATTGGAATTTTCTGATTAACCACCGCTATTGCAAAACCCCTGTTCGTATGTTGATAATTGTAATATTTTTTTACAGTGCTTTATCTAAATGTGCCAATGTCTAGAATGGAACAGACTTGTTTATTTCGGTCAAATTATAAAAATATCCAACATACAGACACACTTACGTGTTGATATATTAAAATTGTTTGAGCTCGTAGGTTATTTTTGTTTTAGCAGTTTAGCCTAAATACCGATTATTAAGAGTCAAAATTTTATTTTATGTCCTAAGGGGACGACAAAATCTAACTACTAGATTCCATACATACATAACCTCACGCCTGTAATCCCCGAAGGGGTAGGATGAGTTGCATTTCTGCACTCACATTTCACCAGGCATGTATCAGTCCCACGTAATAGGGGGCGAAAAACCCAATAACACTGCCCGACCCGGGACCTCCAGATCGCACGGAGCATACTTGTGCTGCGAGACCACGAGGCATTGCTAGATTCCTAAATTCATAATTCCTAGGATGTACATATTGTAGTTTTATGTTTGGGATAAAGTACCAATTCAGGTTATTAATATCGAATAGTTTAAAATTGTCTTATCGATTGTGTACGTTACCGCATCTAAAACTTTCACTTGTCCACAGGCTCGCTGATAGTGGTGGGATCTGCACTGGTCGTCTGGCTCACCGACTGGAAATACAAATACTACATCGACCCCGCGTTGAGTATAGTCCTGGTCATTCTCATCCTGGCGTCGGTGTGGCCCCTGCTCAGGGAGTCCTCGCTCATCCTGCTTCAAACAGTGCCCACACATATACAGGTAGGTGGTCTTCTTTTGTTTTCAAGTGATACAAATAACTCTTATAATCGATGTTAGTTATTATATGATGAATTATAATATTATTTCGTATTGATTTTGCCGTAGTATTTGAATCCTCTTTCCGAATAAAGTATAGACAGCCAACATTGCGAAACACTACCAAACTTAGTTAAATTGAAATTATGACCACGATTTGGACTTATTCTTGTTAAACCTGCGATGTAAGGGTGGCGTAATTACTAACACCTAACTTTTTCAAATTAAAAGGACGTCGGCGTCCAGCAGTGAAGCGAATGTGAGACGATATATATCCTAGACGCAGATATAACTTCATTTATTTGTAAAAAAAACACTAATTCATATCTCAATCAATCAAAGCAGCCTTTGTCACGTTCATTGCTGGACAAAGGCTTCTCTGATGGCACGCCACTGGACTCAATCTTCGGCCCTCATCATCCAACCGTTGCCAGCCACCTTGCGGATATCGTCACCCCACCTAGCCAGAGGGCGTCCTACCGACGTTTACCGAACCGTGGTCTCCACTGCAGAACACGTTTCCCCCAACGGTTATCTGTTCTGCGACAGGTGTGACCTCCCCACTGCTACTTCAGCTTATACTTTAATTCATATCTATATTCCCTATATCACCTGATGCCAGTTAAGATTAAAAAAAACATCAGCATGGACATATTTTGTTCAAAATATTAGGGCATTAGACATTATCATGTCATGTGAAACGTGTTTGAATAATAGCCACATGTGACCTGACACAGCGTGACACATCACGTGTTACATGAAGCGTGTCCCACGGGATGCGAGTGAATAATTGTGACACATATCGATTGAACTACCCGCGCGTAAATCTCATCGCCACGCCACATTTCCCTTAGAGATGATTAGTTGCAATTTATGTCCTAAAATACTGAGATATCCTTTATGGTTATGGATATACGATGGAAAAAAATAATGGTAATGGGAACACTCGTCAGTGGCGGTACTTCCATAGAACCCCAAAAGCGTTACACGTTGTAGGGTCAGAATATTCTCATTGATATGTCCAAATGCTTTTGTTAAGTAAAGATTTAAAGCGTAAAGCTTATTCTGTTAGGCAAGCTGGGCTTTTGGGCTTCTATGGAAGTACCGACACTGGTGTGTCTATCTGTTTGCCACAGTGATGCTTAGTGTATTACGAGTCTTTTGCAGTTTCTGACATCAGAATAATGTTGTCAAGTGCGTGCGTAAAAAAATGCAAATAATTAGTATATTTTAAATAATAAACTTAAAGACATAGATGTCTAGTGTCAAATATTATCGATATTTGCAGTGAAATGTAAATGGGCTGATGATGATGATGATATATATTCTATAATATATAAGTTTTTATATATGACATGTGGTTGTGCTAAAGCACAAAAAACAAAAGCAAACAAGCAGTGATGGCCTCGAGGTTTAGGCGCGCGGTCGAGAATTCGCAGGTTCAAACTCCAGGCACACACCTCTGACTTTTCGAAAGTTATGTGTGTATTCACAATGAATGATCACTTGCTTTAACGGTGAAGGAAAACATCGTGATAAAACCTGCACTAGGCCAGCGTGGTGGACTTAGGCCTAAACCCTCTCAGTTGCAGAGGAGGCCCGTGCCCAGCAGTGGGACGTATATGGGCTGATGATGATGATGATGATGTGCTAAATAAATAAATAGCGAATCGAATATAATAACTAGGTGAATACTCTATTTACTTTTATTGATAAGTAACTTTACAATAGGTATGTGTTATTGCGATGAATAGTCATAGTTTCAATGCACCTAACCTATCTTTATCACATAAATACTGGAGTACAATGTTCCTGATATCTGATAATGTTGAGGACTACAGCTTTCACAATCGATTGCCCTTTAAACCTCTTACGTTCATTAATCTAATTAAATTAATACGTACTTCCAAAAACATTCGCATTTACGCCATTATGTAATGTTTTGATGATAATGCAAAATACCCGCCACCCTTCATACATTACGAACACGCAAGTTTTTAACTTAAATATGTGTAGTCCTCTTTGGTTATTCAATAATAATTCTATTATCACTCTCAAAAACAACAAATGATTCTACTTTCCATCAGCCACAATTTTAGTAACATTGATAAAATTTAATTCAATCAACAATTTTGACCCTAGAATTTTGAATACATAGGGAGTAAGTGAGCCTTCTTGGTCTTACAAAGACTTTTTTTGATTTACGCAGATCCTGTTTGGTTGTTTTCGAACCGTAACCTCTAATTTTTGAAACGTGTTTTTTTTTCCTAAATCACATAGAAACAATACTGCGGATTTCTCAGTGTATAATTTCAAATTATATATTGCCTCGTGGTCTCGCGGTACAAGTATGTGCCGTGCGATCTAGAGGTCCTGGGTTCGATTCCCGGGTCGGGCAAAGTGTAATTAGGTTTTTTCATTAGGTAATTCTCAGTAACAGCACGGAGTCTGGAAATGTGCCCGAAAAACGACAATAGGCTCGCCCCCTATTACGTGGGACTGATACATACCTGGCGAAATGTGGGTTCAGAAATGCACCTTTGCCTACCCTTCGGGGAATACAGGCGTGAGTTTATGTTATGTATGATTGCAAATTATTATGTAATAAAAAGTACGTAAATTTCAAACTTAAACATTCTAACCGTGCGAGGCGCGAGCATGCACGTAAAGCATTTGTTTGATAAGAGAGTACTCTAAATATTGACTTAATGTTTTTGCAGCCCGTGTTTGTCTAGATTGTGCGATACCGTAGTGAGATTTCTCTCAAATTAGTACTGATGATGTCACCATAAATGCTTTATACGTTCGTTGTTTATTTCAAAATGGTTAAATCTGACAAATGCTAAAACGATAAGATGTTTTAGTGCCACGGGTAGAGTAAGCAACACATTGAGAGCAATTAAACTTAACGTTCGTTCACTGTTAAAATATTATTTAAATAAAATCTAAATCTAAGAAGAGGCCTGTGCCCAGTAAAGAGTAATGTTATAGACGGCTCAATAAAAAAAAAATCGTCAGATAAAATGTCTCGAAAGGATGTATATGTTTTGACAACCCCGTGGCGCAGTTGGCTAGATACCAGCTTGCGAAGACCGCGGGTTCGATCCCCAAACCGAGACAAATGTTTGTGTGATCCACAAGTATTTATTTCTGGTCTGGGTGTTTGTGAGACCGAAATGTCTCGTAGTTTCTGATACCCACGACACAAGACTTGTATCTTAAAGTGGAGTCAGAACTATGTATATGACTGTTAGTTGTATTTATTATAGTTTATGAGAAAATTATTTGCCAGACTTTTTCATTGTGTAATAAGCAGGTAAAGAGCAAAAGATATGCTTATGCAGTCTCTGTTGCATGTGATAGGCTCACTGCCTACCCTTTTACTTAGCATGAAGTCGTGATGGCCTCGAGGTTTAGGCATGCGGTCGAGAATCTCAACGGTCGCGGGTTCAAACCCCAGGCACACACCTCTGACTTTTCGAAGTTATGTGTGTATTCACAAAGAATTATCACGTACTTTAACGGCGAAGGAAAACCTGAACACCTAAAAGTTCTTGATGAAACCTGTACACCTAAAAGTTCTTAGGAATTTCTTATGTGGGTAGTCCGCCAACCCGCACTAGTCCAGCGTGGTGGACTAAGGCCTAAATCCTCTCAGTTGTAGAGGAGGCCCGTGCCCAGCAGTGGGACGTTTTTGGGCTGATGACTTAGTATGTATGCTTCATTATATGGAAATATCACGTTATACAGATTGCAGTCGTAATAATTTGTCATCAGATATTATGATTTTACAATTTGTAATTAAAGTTCTGCAGTTCTACAACTTTGAGTACGTAGATCTCATTAAGGTGATAACTCTGCCGACTGAAGAGTTATTAGGAAGTTGAAGAGGTTGCGAGCGCGTCAGAAACAGTCTGAAATGACGGATATTTAAGGTTCGACCCAGTAAACCTGGCCGTCAAATGTTTGACACGGATCACATAGATTTATGAGGCGATTTATTCTTATACGCCTTACATACAAGTTTTTATGTGGGTCAATACGACTATACAATAGAACATGACATATCTGGCTATGTTGCATAGTGATAATGTAATTGATAAGATTATAGTTACTTCAGGTCAATTGTACCATACTGAATGGAGAAACCAACTTACGTACACAAGCTTTATGAAATATATTCAAATATATTTGACATATTAAATACCCCGATACCCCGAGTCAAGCAGTGATGGCCTCGGGGCTTAGGCGCGCGGTCGAGAATTTCGGCGGTAGCAGGTTCAAACCCCAGGCACACACCTCTGACTTTTAGAAGTTATGTGTGTATTCACAATGAATTATCACTTGCTATAACGGTGAAGGAAAAACATCATGATAAAACCTGCACACCTAAAAATTCTTAGGAATTTGAAAGTGGTGGAGTAAGGCCTAAACCCTCTCAGTTGTAGAGGAGGCCCGTGCCCAGCAGTGGGACGTATATGGGCTGATGATGATGAAATACCCCGAAATCGATACTGGTGTATATTTTAGACATACATCCAGAGCATTGCTTGAATTTCTTAATGAAGATCCCAAGTAAAGCTTTGCACAGAAATCGATGCCATAACGTCTCTATCACACAACAGTAAACGTTATTTCATTTAATTTAATTTAATATAATATCATAACTACCAACGCTGGCGTTAGTGCGAGTCATATTTACCGAAATTCGACTAGCCGCTCGGAGCGTAAATGCTCTTAAGACAGCCATAAACTGTAATTTTGTTTTCATCATCGCCAATATTCTAATAAAAATAATAGACTAACAATGAGTAAACCTTCAAAATCATCATCATCAGCCGAAACATGTCCAGATAGGCCTCCCCTAAAGACATCTAACTAAGCCAGCTGTGAAATTGTTTTAGTTTAGGCAACAATTAATTTAATTTCAACCAAAACTATATCGTCATTGGATCTACGGACGGCATAAATAGTATAATAAACCAAAAGTAATTTAAGAAAGGACTTAAACTCACAGAACTGCAGAAACTATCATAAGCTATCAAAATATCAAATTAAAATACTATTTTAATTCCAGTCTTTCCGGTTGAATAACCACAAGGTACAATAATAGGGTAACCACAGCCATATCAATGTGGGAGCGGACGATACCATATTATGATAAGTACCAACCCTATGTACACTGAATGCACCGATTGTGTATCGCACATGTTTATTTGTCCAGGTGGACGCGATACAGAGGCGGTTGTTGGAGAAAGTGGACGGCGTGCTGGCCGTGCACGAGTTCCACGTGTGGCAGTTGGCCGGAGATAGGATTATAGCCAGTGCGCATATTAGGTGAGTTAATCTACACAAAAATTTTGACAGCCCCGTGGCGTAGTTGGCTAGACACCAGCTTGCGAAACGAGAGGCCGCGGGCTCGATCCCTGCACCGAGACAATGTTTGTTTCTGGTCTGGGTGTTTGTGAGACCGAAAAGTCTCTCGTAGGTTCTGATACATAACGACACAAGAATTGTATCTTAGTGTGGGATCAGAACTATGTATGTCACTGTTGAGTGTCGCTTAAATTATAACAGCCACTTAAATATAAGTCGCCCTCAGATTAAGTAGCGTTTCAGTATTCGGCCATAATTTTGCTAACTGACAGACCGTACCATACAAAATGATTCCACAGATTACCAAAAAAATCGTCTGTGAGGTTACTGTATTCCTGGAGGATTCCTTAATTGTTCTCTATTTTATCATTTCCTATCATTCCATTCCACTCCCAAAGCATTTAAATGAAAACTTGCAATTCAACATCTTGCGTTCGTCTAATTTGCCTATCGTGCCACACACTAACATCAAACGTTTGCTTCTTACTCGTAGTAAAGTAACAAATAGTAAGACAGCCCCGTGGCGCAGTTGGCTAGACACCAGCTTGCAAAACGAGAGGCCGCGGGTTCGATCCCCGCACCGAGACAAATGTTTGTGTGATTCACAAATATTTGTTTCGGGTCTGGGTGTATGTGAGACCGAAAAGTCTCTCGTAGTTTCTGATACCCACGACACAAGACTTGTATCTTAGTGTGGGATCAGAACTATGTATGTGACTGTTGGGTGTATTTATTTATTATTATTATTATTAAATACCGTCCTTGTCCAAATTCGAAGTTTATGTGACATTAGCTTGACCTTGGTACTTATAAAACTCATTGACCTAGCGTTACGTGTAAGTCCGGAAGTTCACTAACAGCGGTCGACCTCCGGGCGAGGCGACCGATCGCGTTCACAATTATGTGATCGCACGATTTGTTACCGTTTTGTTTTATCACCAATAAAAGTGGTTTATTATCATCAACGTGGGTTTAGGTTGGTACTTGGTGTTAATTTTTATCTACCATTAGACAGTATTGTAAGGGTTAATAGAAGCAATATGATTTTGATAGGACGCTCTGAATGTTTATTCATTTAGTTAGTTACCTGCAATAGGCTAGTTCAATGAAGTGAAGTCTTTCTTTCCAATCGTGGAGAAAACCCGTGTTCTTTAGTGGAATGAAATAGATCAATACAATTGCAAAGTGTAAATGCCTTTAAGTAGTAAGCACATGATTTAATTCCATAAAAAATAAAAAAAGCATATCGTGAATCTAATACAATGTCAATGAAAATATACTGACAAAGAAAATTAAAAGAATGGAATGAAAATAAGCTTTATCGTGTCGAGAACTCTCGTTTTTGATTGGCCACTAGTTACACGAAACGAATGAGGCATGTTTGTTTTCTTTTATTGTCGTTTCGTAACCTAGCAACCAGATTTCGCTCGCGTGTATTGTCGCAGTAACAATAGAAAGTTCATTATTTTGGGGGGAAATTAAGGTTCGCCAGATGTGAATATAAAATCATGAGACGACAATTTAGTGGTTATGAATATATAGAAGCCATGTAGGCTACTTCATTTGAAATTATTTCGTGCGATTGGACTAGTGTACAGCTATAATAACTATAGAATTATATTAGTCTAGTCATTTTAAACTCCAATTTGCGGAATAATTCCTAGTGAGCTGAATTTTTGTATACACCTTTATTACGGTGTTATAATGAAGATGTGAAAAATCGACATCGATATCGTGCCGGCTAAAAAAGTTAAAAAGGTTGAAGGGTTCCGAAAATCAGTTTTTCGCAAATATCTCGCGACCTATTGCTCGGCAGTCAGAGAGGTCATTATAAGAATTGTTTGTCGTGAAATTATCTACAAAAAATGTCTCATGCATTTTTCTGTTAAATTAGCCGTTTTCGGAGTAGAGATGAATTTATTTTTTGTATCTTCTTACGCATAATGTTTTCGTATTAAATGAAAAGTAGAGATTTGGTGTGATTGAAATCTGTTTATGCGCTAATATATAGTTTAGAATAAACGTCTAAGTAACGTTAAAAGTCTCAAAATGTATCTGAAACAAGTTAGAAACTTGTTTCAGACAATTTTCGTTTACATACGAGAATGCATTAGCAGTTGTGGAATAATTATTAGCTAGCAATGAAAATGAACTGCCTAATATTACGCGACATTAAAATAACTTAATTTTCACGAGGCAAAATTTCACGGCGATAAAATCACTGACCGAATAAACTCATTAAGAATTGTACATAGATAAGCTGTTTACTTGCTTTTGTTTTACTTTTTATGACTACGCCACGACTTCGCGGTAGCTGCAGAACAATGTCTTTGTGTTTCTTAGTTAAAAAAAAATCACTTCTGTAAACATTAGTGATAATATTATTAGTCACTGAAAGAAAGGTTTTACGAACGAAAGAGATAGAAGTTTCGTGTACAGAATCTGGTTGCAACAAAAAGTCGCATTAGAAATATATTTATATTTTATTAGCATAATATTATCATTAATTATGATAATTATGTTTTTTTTTATTTATGAGATTTTGAACTAAGGTCTCAGACCATGTCAATGTTATAGCATATTAATATTTAGCATATAATCAGGTCAGTAATAATTAATTGTGTATTCAAATTGTATTCATCAAAACTTGTTTTATTACGTTTGTTTTCGTTCAAAACGTGATGTCATTTGGACATAATGGTTTCCTTGTTTTTATTAAATATTTTTTTACGAGAATATCAATAAATTGTGTGTAAATCACGAGCTCGGATCAATTGTGTAAAGTCCTACAGTCAGTACCTCAGTTGATTATTTAATTATTTATATTTTCCTTGGGTTCAATTACATTCCGAAAGAAAACAAATACCAATTATGCTGACCTGTTTGTCATGAATTCGTGACTGACTTACTGATATTTTTTTTTTTTAAATATCAATCCCGATACATTTTGTAATATGTATATATTGACAGTAGGACACAAAGCAGAAACACTTGAAAACTTTGATATCAACGCACGAGGATTAAAGCGATAAAGACAAAGGAAGGATAAGAATGGAACAAAGGACGGATACCCTCCAACTTCGTCACATGATTTTCACAACAAAAATTTCGTTCTTCCATATTTGCCAACAGTTTGCCGTTCCACGTGTAGTACGGTCAGCTCATCCTTGACCGTGATCTATTACCATATTATAGTAAAGAAGCAATGTAACCGGTAGGAGTAATTGAGTCGATTGACCGGAGATTGTTTTCAATCACTATTTGAAAATCAAGGAAGACAACGCTGAACTTATCAGGAATAGAGAGTTATGAGCCAATGTGAAAGAGTGTGTGTCTTTTACCTAGATTTCACCATGAAAAGCTATTTAAAACAACGGGTTAAAAGAAAAGTCGCAATATATGTAAAGTAAATAAATATAATAAAAAAAAAACATACATACATAAATCACGCCTGTATTCCCTGAAGGGGTAGGCAGAGATGCATTTCTGCACCCACATTTCGCCAGTACGTATCAGTCCCACGTAAAAGGGGGCGAGGCCATTGCCGTTTTTCGGGCACACTTCCAGACTCCGGGCTGCTACTGAGAATTTCCTAATGGAAAAACCCAATAATACTTTGCCCGACCCGGGAATCGAACCCAGGACCTCTAGATCGCCCGGCACATACTTGTACCGCAAGACCACGAGGCAGTAAAAAAAAAAGTCTTCCATATAACTTAAGGAAATTATATTGAAAAGGAAATTATACTGAAAATATAGATTGTATTTTAGATGCAGCAGTATTTAAAAATACAACCCATTTGTGAATAAGCACACGTATTGGCCAGAGGACGTGTCGCGGTAAACAGTGATAACAGCAAATCCCTTGTTTGTTGTGAACAATTGTAATGTAGGCCACGGACTGTGATACTTACGCTTTATTGGACGGCCGCCTTATAGTGCTGAGAGTCAAATTTGGGGCATTCGATGCTCAGGTCAATTTTAGGTATTGAAAAAACATACTGTAATTAGATTTGTTGGATATACTATTCCGTTGCAGTTTAAATTCTGGATAACAAATAGTCTTTGTCATTCGTTCCTTATTCATACTTGGACCGCCATTCTTTACTAGCATACCGCCTGGCCTGGACCTGAACATGCCAATAATAATAAAAAAATAAAAAATCGCACATAAAAAGATTACGCTAAATAAAGTTCCACGCAGGTGAAGTCGCTGTCAGCAGCTTGTTGTAATTAATATTCCTAAAAAAGTAACGTGAGAAAAAAACAGTTGATACTATGGTCATTGACCCGCGAAATGCAGTATTTTGTTTGCTTTACATTGCGGGCTTAAAAATATGGATTTCAATAAAATTATTGTTATAAAAGGAATTAATATAGTTTTTTATGTTGTATGCTATTATTACCTCGGCCATTCGGCGCCATCAGTTAGCCTATTTTTTTAACGTCCTTCACATAATTAACAAGTTACACAACGCTATTAGTCCATGATATTTGTGTGATTATTTTTATGGCAGTGTCGTTGCCAACTAAAATCTTTGGCGTATATGCTATCTTGTGTTATATAAGTATGATCTATTTTTATTTTATTTTAATAGTCACAAATTTTAAATGCGTCTTGAGCTTCCTTTCCAGTCCATGAGAGATTACACGCTCCGTATAAAAAATATTTGCAAGCATTCCAATCAAAACCTCTCAGTGGCCGTCAGGTTTACTTCGGGTCGTACAAGATATGTACAACACGGCCAGAAGTGCATCCCGCAAAGGATAAACAAAAACAAAAGATTTAATTATTGTGAAGTATTGTTGGAACTTCGGCGATCTCTCTTACCTAGAAAAAAATAGTTGCAAAAATGTGTCTTCTTCTCAATCATGCATCAGAATTCAGCGTGGGTCTTCCAACGATAGCTTAAGTATGAAGTAACATGTTTTATACTGGCACACACAATCCCACGCACTCATTATAATATTTTTTCTCATACACAAAATAAAGCTGACGAAACAAATATTTGTGAGTCACGAAGATATTGAACCCACGACCTCTGCATTCACTGTTTTTCACTCACCATAAAGCCTGTCGAAATAATAATGAGTATTATGACTTTATAGAATCCGCTGCATACAGGGTGTATTCTATTCAAACCGTAATCGGAAACGTCAAAATTTATATATTTTGTCGGGATTTTTTTTAACACCAGGGGGTTTGTAATGACCTTAGCTATTACCTGTCTGAATACACCCTGTATACATACATACGTTTCACTGCTGGTTACTATACTGTGCTAGCTGTCGGAAGAATTATGTAGACTATATTCTCAGTTATGGTCTAACTCTAGACGGAATATTGTAATAATGTCTAAACTACAAAACTGCTTATAAATCGTCTTCAAATGTGTAGCACCAATCCCTCCTATGAAACTGAATTAAAATAACAGCTCGGGTGTTGCGTTTATTTCACTTACACTTAATAGTATGTTATTCTGAATCAAGTATAACTTTAGTTCATACAAACTTCAAACTAAAAAATATTTTTCGCCTGAAGAAACCATATTGAAATGTAAAATATATTAAATTCATTAGGAAAACGTTGTAGAAACATATCACTGCAACGAGATTATTTTGATTTCGAGTATCTAACGTGCACCATAGATTTGATAAAAATAAAACTTTTACAAACATTGTATAAAATTATCGATATCAATGAGTGGATTGGGTACTTCACATTTATAAAAAAATAATAAGATACCAGTTCTTTATCAAAAGGCAACATTTATCGTTTGCTTTCTGGTTGTAGACCACACAAAGTGCATTAAGTGCTATGTGCATAATGTAAACAAGTATTTTTTGTAATACGCCTGATATGTTAACTGATAAACTAAAGCTCAAGCTAAGGATAATGTAATGCGACACAAATAGAAAACGATATTAATTATATTTTATGATCTTGTAATTGTAGACACACAAACACGCACCATAGATATCCTCTCAGGGGTAGGCAGACAGGTATATTTGTCCATCTTTGTTTCACTAGTTGTATTCTAAGACCCACGTGGTAGCGGACAAGCATATTGTCGTCCGGATTGCTACTAATAAATTCCTATTGGAAAAACTCAGTAAGACTTAGCTCGACCCCGGGATCGTATCTAGGACCTCTAGAAGCGAAGCACACTTGCGCGACTTGAAATTACCCATAGAGGACAAATAAATAATTCTGATTCATGTTACTTAACACTCTAGATCTTCTTTAAGCTCTTCTCGTTTTAGAGAATTAACTATTACAAATACAAACTTACTTGATAGTTAATTGTTTAGTACATAGAGGCTGTCGTATAACTAATCCAAGGTATCTTTGAACGTTCAATGAATTATGGGAAAATTTAAACTGGCATAGTGATTTGACGAGTAAATATGGTGCTAAATTCAGTGCCAGTCGTGATGGCCTCGAGATTTAGGCACGCGGTCGAGAATCTCGACGGTCGCGGGTTCAAACCCAGGCACATACCTCTGACTTATCGAAGTTATGTGTATTCACAATGAATTATCACGTATTTTAACGGTGAAGGAAAACATCGTGATAAAACCTGCACACCTAAAAGTTCTTAGTAATTTCTTAGGTGTGTAGTCCGCCAACCCGCATTAGGCCAGCGTGGTGGACTAAGGCCTAAACCCTCACAGTTGTAGAGGAGGCTCGTGCCCAGCAGTGGGACGTATATGGGCTGATGACGAAATTCAGTGCGATTCAGAGTTACAAAGGTGCAAGATACACGACAGGCATGTATCACCAATCGGCAATATTATGGTAGTGTTTTTCAATGATTGAAATTGCCAGAGGTCCATTTTGCAGTTGGATATTCGTATCTGTCCGAATACCTACCATTTTACAAAAGGTGTTGAGCCTGCCGCAATAACACTCAGTAAATGTGTCACGTTCTGGGATCGGCCTGTTTGCTTCCGTTTTGAATCAGGCCAGTGTGATTGGGTCAAAATGCATTAATGCTTTTGCAATCCCAAACACGTGTTACATTACACTCAGTTTTCCGGTACAGTCCTTGTAAAACCAGTATCTTTTCTAACTATGATTCATTACATTGATTACTTAACACAGGCAGTAACGAACATATTTAACACACAGAAAATCGTAATCAGACGGCCAATGAGTGGTGCTCGTGGGCATCAAAGTATAACTCAAGTATAACGCTATGTCGATACATACCTGTGCGGGTGTTATCGGAAATCTGTGCTAACAGCCGTGATATAATCAACGATATGAAGGAGCGTCGGAAACGGAAAATCAGTCATAACTTTGTGAAATATAGCTAAAAGCCACTAACTTACTCCTGAATCCTTATTAAGATGCGAGTGCTTTTGAGACTTTTCAGTTTCACAAACCTCTAGGTACAATAAATATTTTGGATCATACAATCACCATTTGTCCCAATGCGGGGATTAATCCCGGAGACTCTTGAGCCACAAAGGATATCATTGTTATGTACTGACACAGTTTACCTATACTGGTATGTGCAGTGTGGTAATCATAGTATCGACTAGGATTATTTCTCACCGATCCACACAATTTTGCAGGCCTAGTTGAAATCGGATGTACGTAAACCGACTATTAAAATCGAGGAACTTCGGTATCTATGGCAGATTTTGTTGTTTGTACAGTGTTCGATATTTGGACTTATAATTTTTTCCATTTATTTAGACATCAGATAGTTGTAAACCTCAAAGAATTAATACTATGAACTAAAAACAACAGACCATTGATGTCGTCATTATAATTAACAAATCTCCCTCAGTTTGAACACGTACAATTTTCCAGCAAAAGATAATTCAAAAGATATTTTGAATCCTCCAAACACTTCAAATTACACGGTAAACACATATTTTGATGCTTTCAACGATGAATACTGGATTTTTTACGCTAGCAACATTTAAACATTCGCGCAACGGGCGTTTGTTTTTAGGAAAATGCTTCGGAAATAAAGTGTTGTGCTGGCGCGCGCCCAATTCTAACTAGTCTTTGTCCCAGTATCAATGTCAATGAACCATTGCACTGTCGTTATTTTGCTACTTACACAAACATACAAGAATGCTCTTGTTGAGTTCCATGTAGAACTATAGGGTCTAGGTCGACATCTTGGAGAAGAACTGAAAGACGATGATAACATCGAGAGTGTTAGAGGGCTTTAGTTTTTCTCCCGCCATCTGCTAAGATACCATCGCTATGAAACTTCTGACTCGAAGGTTAGATAATAGATTGCAGATAGAAATTGGTTCTAACCGGATCAATATTAAACTGGAAGAAACAAATGGTGTCATTGCTATGGCATTGTCAATTAACAGATGTTGGAAATGTTTGAAATTGAGCGAAAAGGGAGGAGGAAAAAATAGAAATGATGCAGGGATTATTTGTGCTCAAGCAATCTCATCCACAAAGTGATACACGAAATATGTTGCTTTATATCAGTTTTATTAAAAACAGTATCTCCTCCGATCAAGCTGACCTATTCAGTAAAAATAGGAGATATGTGTAGCAATTAATAATTGCTCCTAGTTCCTCGTATTTTAGAGTTCTCCAGTGGGAATTTCTTCAGTATTTAGCAAAGCCTAACCCCTCTGAACGTGAGAGAAGGTCCATGCCCATCAAAGGAACATCAAGGATTATATAATATTGATACTATACAAATATATAATCACAATAAAACAGGACTAAACATAATCCAAACAACGGCTGACAACACACAATCCTAATTTTAGTGGAGCGTGCACATAAGGGGGGAAAGCGCGAAGGGGGAACCAATGACCATCAAAATATTTAAATCCGTCGCCGAGTTGAATAAATGACCTGCGTATGCACTAATAATAAACTAGCGATATCCACGTGGATTTCCGCAATACGTACATTCCCTGCTGCATTGTATAGTAAACATGTATGTACATTGTGATAGCCGACGGTAAAGCTAATGTGTCTTTTTTGTTTTCGTGACCCACATACGCGAACGTGTCGTTCAGATTAATTAGTTATGCTCATCGCTGTTATTAAAGGAATGCAGTATATTATTACATTGTTGGAATGTTACCAGAGGATTTAATTATTATTATTTGATTATTCCTGGATCCTTTAAGCGAAGCGTGAAGAAGCATTTGTGCAGGCCGGCATGATTGTGTCGACCAGCGGGTGACCTTCGTTTCTCGCTGGTCGGTATTAATTTTTTTGGACTCCACTGCCAGTTAAAAAAAAAAAAAAAAAAAGGCTGTATTCATCGTATGGCTGGGACCCTAGATATAGACATGAGTAGTAGAGGAGTTAGATTAGTGTATTAAAAATATTTAATTATAAATTATTTTATTGGTAATTCAATTTTATCAAGATTATACATACCCGTTTTTAAGAAGGCCCACATAACCGATAAATGTCTGAACCCTTCAAATTACAGATGTACCAAAACCCAGCAGTAAGAAAATATCTATAATTTGCTTAGGTTGTTTTTAAACAGACCATTAGTTGTCGAATAAAATAATTATTAATTATGAAAGCCCTGATTACGTTGGCAACAAGACATATTAGACTAGTTGCCATCGAGAAATCGAACCTCGTCATCGCTGCATAGTGTCCGCTTGTTATCAACTAAGCTAAAGATACATTGCATAGGGCTTAAGTAAAGATACTTCTGTATAGTGAACAACAAATACCGATTTATTCTACCTAAGTCAGTATATTGAGGCTTAAGCGAAATCAATGCCTATAAAAGAAGCAGTGATTGTACAACCGATAGCTGAATTCAATAAAACATACTGACTTTGACTTTAAAAGTTATGATTGTGGATTGCCTTGTGGTCTCGCGGCACAAGTACTCATCGAGCGATTTAAAGGTCCCGGGTCGGGCAAAGTGTATTTGGTATTTTCTATTAAGAAACTCTCAGTAGCAGCACGTAGTCTGGAAATGTGCCCGGAAAACTCCAATAGGCTCGCCCCCTATATTGCATGGTACTGATACATACTTGACGAAATGTAGTGCAGAAATGCACCTCTGCCCTTTCGGAGAATAAAGGTGTGAGATTATGTATGTGTGTAGCATCAAAATCGTCATACACTTGCAACAATACAATACTAAGTCAGAAATGACGGCAAGGTCTAATATGACGGTAAAGTCCAATAAACTAAACTGTTAGCCATAAATAAACTACTGGAAATAACAGTGAAACAGACAGTCTTATAAATATTATTATTGAAGACCCCCCGAAAG
The DNA here is from genome assembly GCA_907164795.1 of Hemaris fuciformis. Classification (NCBI taxonomy): domain Eukaryota; kingdom Metazoa; phylum Arthropoda; class Insecta; order Lepidoptera; family Sphingidae; genus Hemaris; species Hemaris fuciformis. The sequence goes on along the minus strand of OU015438.1, from coordinate 12,085,957 downwards.
CGGGCCGTAACAACAAACTTATCTCCCCATTGTATATATTTAAAACGCATGCGTGTTGACACAACACCGGTTGATAAACGTGCCTTTGTTTAACTTGTGCCGACGCGAGATTATCGAGCCACGTTATCGATTATAATCATAATATTTTATAGTTACGAACGTGTACATATAAACACTCCAACTAATGTGACAGACAATTGTTTGCATTTCGATATTTGTCTGTGTACAATACGTATGCCACTGCGAATAAATGGCGTGTAGAGGAAATATCTGGGATGCTAAAAGTATTAACGGAAAGTAGTTCTAGTTTAGAGTTTTTGCTTATTTGTGGAAGCAAATAGGTTAGATTCTATTTTTAGGATTTCGTGAACAAATGTATGGATAATATGGATGATGTATAACATCAAGGTTTTAATTGATGTTTGGTATGGTAATGCCCTGATGTGATAATTGATATCCATATCATATTACACGTTTTACATATACGTATTTCATTTTATAATATCCATGCTTTTTATAAGAGCCTGAAATAGAGTTAAGTTGTAATATAATATAATTATAATCTATACTAATATATAAAGCTGAAGAGTTTGTTTGTTTGGTTGAACGCGCTAATCTCAGGAACTACTGGCCCGATTTGATTAATTCTTTCAGCGTTAGAGAACCCATTTATCGAGGAAGGCTTTAGGCTATATAATTTATTTTTTATTTTTTATTCTGGCACGGCAAAGTGACCCCATTGCACCTGATGGTAAGCGCAATGGAGTCCAGAAAAAGTGCCGACCAGCGAGAGATGATGGTCTCCCGTTGGTCGACACAATCATGCCGGCCGAATACCTCTTCACCTTATTGTGAAGAAGTTTGGGGGACTATCAATCACGCTACGACCACTAGGAGCGGAGCACCAATAAATAATGTTTCAAAATCGGGGGTATTTTTTCTTTTTGAGAACTTCCGCTGCGTGCGCTGCGGAAACGGTTAAAGTTTTGCTTAAATAATGTATGACAGAATTGTTCCCCTTTAAAAGTTCTAAAAAAAAGTCCGCGACGGCATATGTCTATCTTTTAAGGTTGGCTCACTATAACCTTTTTTTATGCTAACGAAATTTGTTCTAAAATAAAGCATTATTTGTGAAGGTGTTTTCATAAAGATGATATTAATCCCTATCCAAATAAATACGTTATTCATCACAAGTATTTAATTTAAAAGAAATTTGCTCTTTACATCATTTGATTTCAATGAGTATCTTAGAAGATATCGCAGTTTTAAAATAAAACCGCAGCGAAAAAATTATCAAGCGCGCGATTATGATGTACGAGTACAAGGCGCCGGCCGGCCGGTGCGCGACGGCACACGTTTCACGTCCATTTGACCGATTTGAATGATTTTTTGGTATGGACATAAATGGGACTCTGTGGAATAAAATAGACTACTATTTTCTTTCTGAAAGCAACCCTGAAGTATACGCGGACGGAGTCGCGAGCAAAAGCTAGTATAATATATTATTTATTCCAATATGTCTAAAATCATAAAAATCAGATCTTACTCTACCTGTCTCATTCAATGCTAGTTCGTTATACCATAATTATTAATCATCATCAGCCCATATACGGCCCACTATAGGTTAGTGAGAGAGGTTAGGCCTTGGTCCACCACGCTGGCCTAATGTCGGTTGGCGGATTGACCTATGAAATTCCTAAGTGTTTTTAGGTGTGCAGGTTTCCTTGCGATGTTCCTTCGCCGTTAATGTACGTGATAATACATTGTGAATACTTACATTTGAAAAGTCAAAGGTGTAAGCCTGGGGTTTAAACCTGTGCTGTTATCTCGGATATACTCGACCGTGCGCCTAAACCTCAAGGCTATCATGACCCAATTTTAAGTATTCGTGGTATACGCACCAAGGTTTCTTGACAGTCTATTCCGAAAGGCTTAATGCCAACTTTATATTTAAAAAAAATAATAATAAAGTAATAAATGTCTGTTGACCTAAACAAGCCCAAAAAGTCTATCGCTCATTTAATTTCCACCACTGCAAGTCACAGCTTGTAAAATGTTCCCATCATAAATCAATCCAATTAATTAAATAAATGTTTATTTATGTTATAGATGTAGAAACCTGTCGGAGTACATGAAAATAGCCGAGAAGGTCAAGGAGTTCTTCCACAACGAGGGCATCCACTCGACTACCATACAGCCGGAGTTTGTGGAGCTACCCATCGGCAGCAATGAGGTGGGCCTTGTTTACTACACGCCCTTTAATAGCTCATAAATCCTATTGAGAACATCTAAAAAAGGATAATAAATTAAATAATGAACTCATTACCTCTGCAGCGCTAGCGTTGTTCCCTGTTATTTGAAGCCTAGACCTATAATAAGTCTTCAAACATAGCTATAGATTAGTGCTATTGAAATAAGGCTAATAAAGTAAACAGAAGGATATTCTAAAGTTACCAAACAAATCGTAATGCCGAGAAAATTCTCGGCTTATTAAAAAAAATCAAGGATCAAACATCTCGCAGAAGCAATACTATATATTTGTTCAACGCATAAAAAATCTTGTTTCAGGTGATGAGCGGCGCGTCGGCGGAGGCTCCCTGCGCCCTGCACTGTCCGCCAAACGACCTGTGCCACAACGCCACGTGCTGCGGTCCAAACCAACAGGTCAGTTGGGTATAGCACTACTTGTAGCTAGAACAAAGTCCACAGGGTAAAGTATACTGTTTATTCAATAAATAAACTTCTAGAGCAGCTATCAAATAAATAAAGATATGGTTGACTGATCGTGCAATCGATTTAAAATAAATTATTTATTACTTGTTTGTATTTTTATTTTATAATCTTGTAATGTACGTAAATTAATTCTTGTTCCCGTTGCAATAAATTATTTTGGTTTATTTATTTAAGCAAAATAAATTAGTCGATTCGAACGAATAGTCACCTAGCATATGGCACGTCACTAGTTGCCTAAAGTGTTTTCTTTATTAATCTGCTCTCTAATTGAAACGTAAGTAAATCGTTATAACGATAACTGTTCCTATAAATGTCTATGCTATGCATGTACTAATTTATCTCTTGTATATTTTTCTTGTATTTTATATGTTTAATTTTTTATTATGTACAGAACGTTGTGCTAGAAAGTTCTAGAAAACTGTTAGATATTTTTTCAACGTCAATTGTTTTCTTTTCGTTTATTTTCAATTACAGTTTTACAGTTTAGAAACAATAAGGGTTCGATAAATCTTTTTCAAGGAGATGCAATCGTTGAGGGTGGATTCGTCGCCGTTGTCTCCGGCCGAGCGAAATTTTTTACAAGACTGTTGACGACAAATAAAAAATAAATCATTAGTATTACTATATTGTCTCTACATACTTATTTCATGATATTGTGTTAAGATGTATATTTTTTTGTTAATTCACAAGTAGCTACTTTAGTGCCAAATGTTTGTAACTAAGGCTGTGCTGTGTACACTTTATGTAAATTATATAAAAATAGTAAAAAAATATGATTTGTTTTAGTTTTACTTGTATCGAGTGCTGTACTCACCTTAAGTGTCACAATACACACCACCTAAGAAAAAAATGTGACATACATACAATACAATTCAAATATACATGTACACAAAATATTATAAACAAAAACATTGAAATGTACAAAACATTTGCAATAAACAAGGTTGCCATGGCAACGAGACAAACAATTTTACCACAGATTTGCATTTTTTTACTCAAATATAAAGCGAATTTACTTGGAAACTACACTTTATTCATAATTATTTAAAATCAAATGTTTTCCGCATAGAAACTAATTTAATATGTTGGTATTATCGCATATCGGACGTCACCAACAATATTAGTCTCCTGAAGGACGGGAGGAAATTATTCCGACCTTTATCAGATATGAAAATTACCTGCACGGACGATCAAAGTGATATCGCCAAGAAATATAACGAGGTAAAAGTAATTTAGTATTGATTTGCATTTATTTTATGTTTCAATGTCACATTACTTGGACATCAGCAAAGCAATTTGAAGTATGTACAGTCGATAACATTTGAATCGATCATAGACAATAGAGCGTCACGTGTAGAAATTACACCAATAACATCCACTCCTTTCATAAAACGATCTACCATTGGTCGACACAGGAAAGTGTATAATCCGATATAATATCTAATCATTCTTTGTCCGTCGTAATTTAAGAAAAGTTGAAGTGTTTGTTAGTTTGTGAATATGCTTGTATCGATGGACAATCCACCCTATTGGCTGCGATATAAAATTACATATGGTTTGCTTACACAAGGGCAAGGCTTGACAATCGTCGGAACAACCTACCACGCTGATCCGGTCCGACCAGTTCAGTGTATTGTCCAATATTTTATATTTTGTAATAAAACATTTTATTGTACCTTGTAATTTATTCTCCAACAGGCATTTCAAGGATTTTTCCCCCGCACCAATCCCTTTCCTTCCTCTTTGAAATAGAACCGAGTGATATTCTTACCTAATTCTTTTGATTGTTAATGACAATGTAGGATACGATGCATTAAATCGTCACTTTATTGAACAAGTGATATCAAATATTTTACACGTATAAAATTTATAGTTACTACTGTTAGCGACTAGAAATGCTTCTTTCGGTGATTTTGTAGTTATTTTTACCTTCGCTTTCTAAAAAAATGTGTCCACGTTCCACCGATACTTAATGTGGTTATTCCCAAAAATATGTTCTGTTTATGGCAATGTAAATCAAAGCACGGTACGTAGGTATTTAATTATTCCAAAATTGAAATTGAAGCCTTTTCCGCTGGTAAAAACCGTGTTAACAATTAGTCAATATACATCAACTTATCTTCAATTATATCAAGTGGCTTAGTTTAATTTATCACTACATGCCATCACCACATAGTAACTGATAGTGCAGTATTAGCTGAAACTTTGATTAACTAATCTAATTTTAGATCAAGTGTCATTATCGCCTCGTGCACCTTCCATTGCTGGTTTTCAATAAGGCGCACTTTACCATTTCAGGAACACAAGACGCCATCTCCAACCGTCACGCCTTACATGTGCCGGCAAAGAAACATGGGATCAAGAACTGAGTCTTTATGTTCCAACAATGAGGCTCAGGGCCAAGGGAGAGCCACCACGTGGAACTTAGAAGCATTAGAGTGCGGGTTAGTAGATTAAATAGGAACTTGCATGAAATTTACGTTCGTGTATGTGGATTGTGAATCGATGTTCTTTATTTTTGTCACAATATTTTTGATGTTGCCGTTGTCCATTTTACTGGAAACGTATAAATATTTTTTTGTAGTTTATATTTTTTTTAAATCACGCTAATTTGATAATTATTTTATAGATTTATTTAATGCAAAAATAAAATAACGGAAATTAAATTGTGAACTTATGTTTTTTGTAAAATGGACGTCCTCGTCAATTTAATTTAATTATTGATGTTTGAGCTGAATATGATGCAAAAATATATATTCTGTAGACACTGTTAGTGATTTGATGATACTTTATGATTTAAATCACCTTTATTTGTAAGTTATAATATGAAACAGCTAGCATAATTTGATCTTAAATTAATATATAGCAATGTATTTAGTTTGTGATTTTTTTTCCGAATATTAAGCATGTGACATGTAGCAGATTTTAGTTCAAAACGCATTTTATGTGTCGTAGATGTTCTCAGATTTTGTAACGCTTATCGATAAATGTTTATTGTCGTTGTTGCGAGTTTAACAGCCCGTAAGAACAGAGCTAAAGGTGGTTCAGAAACACAGAACATGAACTTCTGTAGGCGATAACATTGTGTGGATGCGGAGCTGGGATTAAACTGCAGGATGCCCGTTACTATCGATAACTTTAATGATTAAATGTGCACAAAGGGCCTTAATTTGAGTATTTTTTTTAGTTCCCTGCTCCCGTCACCAATGCTGGAGGATAGGCTGGCCGTGTGACGCACGGGCGCGCCATAACCGCGCCGACACGGACTAAATCCAAACTTTCACTACAAATTAGCTGTGAAATGTGCGATGCGCCGCTAAACTTGTGTTCAACTACCATTAAACATCTCACGTGGCATTATATCGAATTAATTAGGTACTTATTGTTATAAGCAGAAACGAGCATTGCTACGCGACAGCATTTTTAAAATTCCAAATACAAATAGCCTACAACCTGGCTACGAGAATAAAAAAGTGGATTAATCGATTGTCTTCTATTAATCGTTTTATTTCTCGTGACTTAATACAAAATTCAGTCCAGTACCTACTATTTAAATGCGGTTGATAAAGTTTGAAGTTCTTGATTACAGATATTTTTATAATGAATATATTTGTTAACATTCAAACAGCCGTCATAGATTATATAATAGTTTAATTGTCAGAATTATAGAAAATATTTTATGCTTTATTAGACGGAATCGTAGAAAACGCATTTGTTAAGCAAATATGTGAAATATCTATCGACGTTAAATAATTAAATCGATATTGTTAGTTGTAAGTAAGTAGGAATGGGTTGTAGATCGCTTTTATATAGAATTTTCACAATACGTACGTGTGAGTACCAAAACAAATCGTTGAATGCTTCGATAATTAATTTCATAATATGAGTATAAATTCGATGTTCTACATAAATGTATGTATGAAACACGTTGGCACAGAATTATTCTTGAAGTACCTTCGAGATTCATTCAATATTTTAAGTATATTATAGTCAATTTATCTGGTGCATGTTCACGTCGGACCATTATAAAAATACTTTAAGTTGACAAACAATAAAATATACACAATAACGCACAGATGTAGCTAAAGTAGATAATTTGATTTATCTGCTATTTACAAATAGTGACAGCCCCCTGACATGAATGCGGGGAAGTAGGTAAATTCCTCATTCCCACAGCTCTGTATATGAACTGATTTAAATGTCACAAAGGAATGCTACTTGCTTAATCAATAAAGGTCATTGAACTTTAAAAACCTACGACACGTGTAAGAAATATGATCTTATCTATATTGGTTTGATATAGAAATACTTACAACTGAAGATCCTATTGAAGTCTCTGTTTATACCTTGAATGATTATTATTCTTTAATTCATTATCAGGCGCATGTAGACGATATAAATCTTTATTGATTAGCCTCTTATATCGTTTATCGATATTTTTTGCGATAATTGTCGGAATTGCACTAAATTTAATCGACTATTTTGCGGCATTTACTTTACTTACGGCACTGTTCGGAATTTAAAACATGCACAGTATTATATTCTTGTGTTTATTAACAATGAATGATCACTTACTTTTAACGGTATAAGAAAACATCGTGATGAGACCTACACACCTAAAAAAGGTCTTATGAATTTCATTGGCGTGTAGTCCGCCAACCCTAACTAGCGTGATCGACTAAGGCCTAACCTCTCTCGGATGTAGAGGAGGCCCATGCCTAGCAGTGGGACCTATATGGGCTGATTATGAACATAATCTTGAGGTTTTTTAATATAATTGGAATATTATTAATAGTCAATTTATGTTCATAATAGAATAACGGCGGTTATTAACATACGACAGATAAATTAATATAAATATGGCAATTGCATTATAAACATTCTTTTTAAAACTCAGTATGTAATTTTTTTTAATTAACGTCTTATTTTAATAGTTTAAGTAGTGAAGCCTACAGGCTAGCATTTCTAAGCGGGTAAAAATGCAATAATGTTAATTAGGCGATTTAGTTACAAAGTAGCCACAGTTTTGCACTTCGCTATTTAGATTTCATCTTACAATTAGCTAACCTCGTGTCAGCCATATGATATTCACAGCGTTTAGAAAGTGTTTTTTTTTCTGGTATAAAAGTATTTGGGTCGCAAATCTTTTGTTGTGAAGTGTGATTGTTTTGGATATGTGTATATGATATAAAATAACTGCATTTAAACTGTGACAAGTAAAACTGGGCGTCAAGTTTGAATTGCAAAATTAGGGAATCTGTTACACAGTCTGTCTCAAAATTCTAATTTCGTTAACTGAAAAAAAAGAAAAATTTAAAAAGGTCTGCACTATACATAATTAGCTAGATGAAAGAGAGATTGTATTATAATTTAAAAATTATTTTTAGATTTAAGTTTATTTGTAAATGTAATATTATATTTGTTACGTGCGTTTTGTGGCGGAGTAACGATTCTCACTAGCACCTCTTATTAAACTCTTAGAATTAAATATTTTGTTAGTCAAATACTCGTTCCTATAAACAGCAATCCTTTAATATAGCTTCTATTAAAAAAATAAATTGAAGGAAAATAGCTAACTTATGTGAACTGTTCAATAATTGAGTTATTGTAGTCCCGTTTTACACTTTGGTTATGCAACCCTAAAAAAATGAAGCAATGAGGTAAATAATTTTCAGATAGAAGACTCCTGATAAGTTTATTTATTGAATCGATCCGCAGATGAAAATATAGATGTATTTTTAATTTCGGCCGATTAGTCGATTATCGTAATTTTTTTTAAAGCATTAGGGCAGCTAATATTGTTGTCAGATAGAATTATAAAAAAAAACATGCTTTTAGAGGCGCGAGTGGAATCATTACTCGGTCAAAACAGTAACTGACGGTTGGTGACATGTGTCATCGCTCAACAAAGTTTGTACCTATTGTATGTATGTACAAATGTAGATTATTGTATTCATTGCGTACAGGCGTACCCTATACGCTATTTTGGGCCTGTTTCACTGCGTTTTAATGTCACATAATCAGATTTATATTTGCAGGTGCATGTCAAAGTATTAAAAAAACTTTTTTTATGGTCATCACCATGGGTAAACATTAAAATTGGTCCTAAAAGCGTCATGGTAATGGTCTCATTCAGTCGACTCTAAAAGGTAATGATGGCCTCTCCTAGAATGATCCTGAAATAAAAAATATCCCTGAAAGATACCGATAAACATAAAGATAATTGATTGTTTTATAAGGGTTTTCATACCTACGACATGAGACGTTTATCGGAGGGAAGTCATGACTATTGTATGATTTTTCGTGAATATCCTTCCATATACTACATTATTAAAGATGTGATGGCCTCGGTGTATGTAGAACTATGATCATGATGTTTCGCTTATCAACCTTTTAAATTAATAAAAATTGTCTAGACTTGGTCGTGTTGTAGATAAATAATTTGGCATGCGGCTCTTTGGTATTTAGGTGCAAATATTTTTTAGTTGCATAGATATAAAACATGTCAATAATTAGATGAGTTTTCATGATTCGAAAACAGCATTTTTCATAGCAAAAGCTAACATAAAAAATAGGTTAGTAATAAAATATGGCAAAATGCGGTAAAATCAGGCCTGGGTACTTATTTAAAGTGTTTTTTTTTATGTAACGTCAAAGGAAAATTTTATGCGGCAAGTTGTGATCTTTAGTAATAATACAATGAATTTAAATGTGTTTTTTCGTACAGCTATAAAGCATGATAAAAAATTGTGACGTTGATTTTTTTTAACAGTAGGTAAACATTTATTTAAATGCCCTTTTCCCCGACTTTAGTCTATACTGGTATTTGTAGAACAGAAATCAAATTTATCTTGGTAAATTGTGCAACTTCTCGCGTCTATTTATTGACAGTTACCAATGCCGTAAAAAATTTCTTGTGACGACACAAATGGAATTCAGACATTGTTTAGATGTAAGATTAAAATTTATTGTTTTGAAAATGCAAGTGTTGATGAGTGATGTGAATGTTAGACCGATTGTGGAATGAATTTTCACAGTTAATAAAAATATGTATTAAAACCGCCTTTTTCAATTCAAGACATTTATTACGTTCTGCTCCATAACAATTAGGTGTACCTTGTGAGGTGTGTTTACATACTACACTACACTAAATAGTAGCTAACCTAAATATATGTACCTTATTAAATAATTAAGAAAAATATTTAAAAGTAGGTAAGTATGATACATAACGGAATACTCCATAAATATATATTGAAGAATAATTGGACCAAAAGCAATTTAAGTATGTATTTTTTTAAATGGACTAACACAAGTCATTATAAATTATAAGATATTACACCTTATTTGATTTATCCACACATATTTTATATAGTTACTCCTACCTGTAATATTACATAATCAATATTAGATAGTTATTAGAACTATCATATTTTATCTTACTAGATATTTATCATGTGTTCATTAAATGACTAGTATCAACTACATATATTTAGGAACCAAAGTAACTATTAAAATTATATAATTTGGTTTATAAACACAATCGATTTGACCAATTTCTAATGTAATAAAAAAACTACTATTACGTAAGATCGAATCCATTTGACGAGCGAATTTAATTTTTTTGTGTTGGCAACATTTATCGATACAAAAAAGCCGAAGGCGCTCTTACGGGCACAAGCCTTGTTCCTCCTATGCCATTTCCGTACACATAATATTCCCTCCCGTTCACAACCTGGGTTTTCTGCCTATCCGATGTTTTGTACACAGGTTTAGCGAAGAGAGACTCATATGGCGGCGGTCGGCTGTCGTCATAGTGTCGAACTGTCGATATCTTGTTGCGTTTGGGTCGTTTGCGCTTCAAAGACTTGATGTTTATCTGAGCGTATCTCTTGAATAGCAACTGAAAGAAAAAAAAATGAGCTACCAGTTACGATACCTTGATTCAATATCCGTACTCAGTATGGACTGCCTAGTGGTCTCGCGGTACAGGTATGGGCCGTGCGATTTAGAGGTTCTGGGTTCCATAAAAGTGTTATTGAGTTTTTCCATTGGGAAATTCCCAGTAGCAGCTTGGAGCCTGGAAGTGTGCCCAAAAAACGGCAATAGACTCGCCCCATATTATATTGGACAAAACACAATTGGCGAAATGTGGGTGCAGAAATGCACCCCTGCCTACTCCTTCGGGGAATACAGGCGTGACATTCCATTTCACTTTGGGAATGGAACACACTTCAGGTTGGAGAAAGGAAGCATTGCTGGATCATGGATGCAAAGAATATTGAAAAGTTAAGAACCCTCTCAGTCGTAGAGGAGGCCCGTGCCCATGGGACGTATATGGGCTGGTGATGATGATATAGCTGATATTAAAATTCCGTGATACAAACCTCGCCGATAAAAACAGCCAATGCAGCAGCCAAACCAATAATCATTATGAAATAGGTCATCATCAGATCGGTATTCCTCAGTTGCCTGTCTTTCGATTGAAGGTCTAACGGGCATATTTTTGTCGAAGGCAAGTCGCGATGTTTCAAGAACTCGATAATGCCGGCTTGGAGAATAAATTGTAGGCTGAAATTAAATTGCTTCAATGTAAACTTGGAAATAATTTATGCCGTCGACCGTGCAATTGCAATCATAAGAAAACAAAGTTCAATAACGAACACGCTCGCGTTATTGAATGGAATCAATATTTGTCACGAAACAATAAAGTATGCAAAGGCTAATCTTGCATGTCAACGAGTTGCGTGCTGCGACGAATGCATATTTAATAAAACAATATTTCTTGTTGTTTTATTGAACTTGCATTTGATTAGACTGTAAAGGCAAAGAAAAATAGATTAAAATACTTAAACTAATAAACTTTTAGTTGTTTTTTTTTGTATCGTTGTTTCCTGTTTAAATGGTGCACAATAAAGTGTTTTTTTATCTTTATCTTTATCTAAACATAATGCTATAATATCGTTTGTTTAATTTGAATAACTAAGAAACTAAATTGTTCCCATCCAAAGAAATACGCGCAATATCTTCTGACCATTGTAGGATACTAAAGAAAACATGAAAAACGATAAGTACACTGTGAAGACACTACGCCAACATCGAGGGCTATCCAGAGAGGGGTAGAGTTCGTAATAGGAAATCATATCAATCATACTTACGATGGATCGAACAGCCTCTTCAAATTGCTGCCGATCGGATAGGCGAATGCCCTTCGTCTCTTCATAAAAGCTTTGGGAGCAACAACATAGGTGCATCTATCCGATTCTTCAACACCTTCCCTGGCCTTCTGCAGGTAATCATTGTACATGAGATGGTCTATAGCAATTTGTTCTTTCACCAGAACTGACCCACGTTTCACTAGCGGCAGATAATCAACGTCTTCATATAAAGAATGGAAAGTAGCTCTGCCATTTATAACCATCCTGTTTAGGTAGTAAAGATCGTCGTTCGGCTAAAAAAAATGGAAAAGCTACATAATTTGCATTTAAATTTACCTCATACTAAACGTAGGCTTTGGTATCTGTATTTAGGCACTGATTGAGCAATATCGTCTGCCCACCCTATTATTATAAGCTAAACAATTCTGATTTCAGAACTTATTCCTACTTACTACGTACTGGCAAAAGTTGGAAATAGAACCCTGGCTAAGGGTTCCCTAATCCCTATGTAGGACTTTGCAATTCTGGGTGCGATTGTAAGGTAGTGGTAAAGAAGAAAACTTACACGGTCACGACAATTTCAACTATTTTGAATTGAAAACGATAAAAAAAAACAGACGAAAGTTTTGTTGTAAGTAATTTCCTCTTACTGCTATCAAACAAAGACTTACATTTTTCACAGAATACTGCACAGAACTTCCTTCGGCGGAGACCCATCTATAATTCTTTTTATAAAGATCCTCAGGATTCTCTATATCCAATGTGAATTTGGACAAAGTAAGGAAAGCGGTCAAGTTAGCCGTGTAGAACGCTGACAATAAAATAATGAACATCCACCACGTAGCGAATAGAACCCGAGTGGTATCTGAAATTTAACGGCATATTTATTCTGGCATAAACTTTATATAGAGGAGAGACACTGACAAATTTTTGTTATTAGGGTTTTTATTTAAAACTTTAATAAAGAAAGCATCGTGAAGATGTGTTCTTAATGAAGGTATGTATGTATATAAAATCCATTAATACGCGCACGTATGTATATCACCATATAAATACTCCCCCTCAATTGTAGTTGGAAACAGTCCCCAATAGTTTAAAGAATATGATCTAATATATTTATATTAATAAAAAACATAAAATGTGACTATAAATGTAATCCTATCTACATAAAATATGAACCTAAGCATGATTATCCGCGATTACTTGCAAGAAGTAACTACGTTATTGTTTCAGACCATTGTTAATATGTTTTAATTGTAAGTTCGTTTTATCAAACATCTACGTGAGACTAGAAAATATTCCATTGAGTGTCCTACGTCTAGTTTGAAATCAATTTATTGATTAGGAATCTACTATGATTGAATGGGCGACTATTAAAAAATCTCTACCATAACATAAATAACGAACTCAACCCGAGTTTTGTATATTTATGAAATAATTATATATATCTGCTTTCTGTGTTTCACTGACTTCAGCAATTCAAATCTTTTGCCAAATTGTAATCATAATGTAAGATCACAACCACTGAACCTACGGCTTAAAATACATCTGACCTCTGAACTTACTTATAAACGATTAATGACCTAAAATTATGTCCATTAAAATAATCAATGTTTCTTTCATTTCTAAGTGATAAAACTCGTCTGGAAGTCGACAATTTATCATAACATCGATTACCTACCACATTATTATTGTGGGCGTTAAAAAAACAGTGTTGTCGGGGTGTGACCAAAAGTGATAGATGACGTAAACCATTAGAGCGATAACATCAGTTACCCTGACCACGACTCGTGATTATACCACGACTGCTCCAATGACACCTTAAATAATATGGAACCTTCTTTTATATGGGTGCGCTAGATTTTAGTAATTGCTTCTTGTTGACGTGCTGTCAGAATCATTCCATTTTTTGTAAATTGTTTATAGAAAATCTTTTAGAGAAAATAGTCAATGTTAACTAATATTTGTGCCAGGTATTGATAAAATTATTTTACTCTGCCAGCGTTTTGCTGTTAACAAGTTCATTTCTTACCTAACCTTTATCAATTAAGCTAGAAAAACTGCTGATTGTTAAAAAATAATACTATACTATTTTATTAAAAAATGTTTCCATAAAGCCCCATATGTCGATAATTTTTTCTCTTAAACTCTAGAGCACAATATTATAGAAAATTACAAAATAAATTTAATAGCCATTTCTGAATCGAAATCGAAGGGAAGTTAATAAGTTACGTAGGCCCATACATTCTGCAATTACTTATGAAATAACGTAAACTTACTTGCTTCAGGGGATAAATTAGTGCCTTGTTTGATAAAGGCACTGTAGACGAACCAAAAACTTGGAGACAGTGGCAGATAACGCTCTTTATCACGAATTAGTTTTGATCGCAAGCTCGTTAGAATAGTTATGCAAGGACCGTAAGAAAAAACAGAAGCCAGAGTTAAGTACCTACAAAGAAAAAAGCAAAAGTGATTAAAATTGGGAATTAAAAACAAATATAAATAGTTGACAATATTTGCTTCAATTTTTTTTTAGCAAATCATCCATACATTACCTTCTCTTTAAATTCATTGAGTTGTTTTTTTTGTGTTCTACTTATACGCTTTTTTTTAAGTAATATGATAAACTCACCACACAAGATTGTTAAAAGGCGCTAACAGTCCTGAACCAGCCGCTGATTCCTTCGGTCTTCTGAGCATCATCATCCAAACGCCCTCATCCAAGTTGTTAGAGAACAACACCATTCTTTGGTATCTTATCAACGTCGGTAGAAATGCTACGACCATATCTACTTGCTAACAACAAATACAAACTTATTGATTTTATACAACTAACTTTGAAATGCCGCGAAGTCCGCATATCGCCGTAAAATCTTAATTATTGTACTTAGTATGTACTTTTACAACATTCGTTAGATTTTCTAATAATTAAAATGTTTGCATGCCAGGTGTTTACCGTGCCATTAAGAGGCCCCGGGTGGGGCGAAATGTTTAGGTTTTAACATTGGGAATTATCAGCAGCAGCAAGGAGTCTGGAAAAATCTACATAATATGTTCATATTAGCCCACAAACATTTATCTGCCATAATAATACATAAGTACTTACTTAGTTTGGCTAACTTACTTTGGCTTAGTGTGGCTAGGGCGATTTTAAATTTACCTAAGAAACTCCTTGTTCGTGTGGGTCACGATATTACCAACCACAGAAATCATAGCTGTGTGCCTCAATTTCTTATTTTAATGCTTAGTATAAAATGTAAATCAAACTAGCTACATACTAAATAAATGCGTATTTAAAAATTTATATTAATTTAGCTATATTTCATAATAACTCACGCTGGAATTTGCAAGGCCAATTAATGAGTCTTCAGGACGTTCCCCTCCCAATTCGAAGTTCTTTTCCGGGACAATAAGATTATAGGTGAAGTTAAATTTCTCTTGGAGTATATCCAAAACCGCAAACGCAATTCCGCGGCCGTGAAGTGTTCCATTGTCGCTCCTTTCGACCCAACTCAACGGAAAGTTCTGTAATCGAGCATTGTTAAGGAAGTTCCAAAAAAATGTATTGAATTGGGAAAATATTTAATTTAAATATGGATGTCTTGTTGATCCCACGGCCTAAGCGCGGCAAGGAATCGAGTGGTTTCGGAAACAGTTTAAATTTCTGGGATGGCCAATTATTATTATTATTATGTATGAACACTAATACTTCAGAATAATTCAGAATGCAGTTTCGTTAAAAATAAGTGTTCAGTTTACTCAATTGTACCTAATATTTAACAACATAAAGTACTAACAAGGTTAACTTAACAAGGCTTAACAAGGTTTTTTAGCATTTTTCGGGCAATTTTTTGCTTATATTCAAGGGTTAATTTGGGACTTACAATAGGGTGCAAAAAGGTTCACGCCTTTTATTTCAATGTTTAGGTAATTATTTCTTAATTTCTCTTCAAAATTGCGAAGCCTCTTGTTCGGACCTCAGAATCAACTATATAACATGTAGGTATATTAAAATCAATTTCAATTGAATAAAACATAACTCACAGAATAGGTTGCGATTTTAAGATTCTTTCCGTTGATTTCGTCAGCCAAAGCATTTAGTTCCGTTTGTTTTCTGGTTAACTGTGCATCTACAATACAAATCACGGAACAGATCTATATACGATATAGGCGATGAGATATACGAGTACATAATTATATAGTGATAATTGAGAATTAAATTATGTAATTATGGAATACAAGAAATATAAGATCCTTTTTTTCTCCATCTTTATTTTATAAAAATACTGGCAGCCATAATTTATAGAATACGAGTACCTACATGTTCTAAATTCGAAAAGACACAGCAAACTGAAACAGCGCATGCATGTTACCTGATAATGGATTGTCGTAAACGGCATTGCAAAATGTCGCGTTACATATTGACGATATGATGAGCTCTATTCCGGCCATGGACAGGGCGCTCCGGTGCAGTGAGCAGTCGGCCCGGTCATTTGGTGGTCGATGGTCAAATGACACGTGGTGACGCGCGAGGATGCCACCTTCGCGAGGCGGTGACCGTGAGCCCCTCGTAATATTATTTAATGAGCAGTTGCCTTAGCGTTGATATGACCCAGTTAAAAAGAAATACACCAAACAGTGAAACATTATATTCATTTAATGGGTCACAGGAAACTTGCAGAATTTTTGTATTTGCCGTCCCACATGTTAAGTGCAGTACAAACCACATACAGTGTCAGCTGATGAAATCATTTATCTCACGCCAGATCACACAATAATGCCAGCCTATTTTGACCCGACGTTGACGATTCCATAGGTTCATCATCCTTGTCCACCATCCATCATGTCATCATCCATGTCGGGCTTACAACACGGTATGAAATAGAAGGTCCATACTAATCCAACGTCAACATAATCTTTTTCATACGAATGGTATAGTAGCGGTGTAGCAGTTTACCATCATAGGTCGTCATATTTAACGGTTATTAGGCCATGAAGGGTAATTTGAATAAGTTAATAGAGGTGCTCCTCGTTATCTAATTTCCCTGCAATAAATCAACAGTAATTTCGCTTGTTTACTACCCGGTACCCGCATTTCAATGGGCATATTTTATTGCTATATTTGCGTGAATAAGTGATAATTCTATATAATAGATACTAGCTATTGCCTACAACTCCATTTGCTAATGTTTTTACTAATAAAATTTTCCCGTTTATCCCACATTTCTCATTGATCATCTCCGCTTCTATTGGCGTGTTGATAAATAGCAATCTATCGACATAGAAATGTGGTCTTTTTATCACACTTTTTATCACAGCCCAGCCATGAACATCAGTCTGAATTTCTGATTAAAAAAAAACAATAACGTTGTTATCAAACCGGGAATTGTACCTAGAGCTTTTAGGTCACGCGCGCAACTTATGCCGCTGTCACATTGAGACAGATGCTTAGTAATAGACAACTAGGAACTTTTAGAAGTAAACATTTTGAATAAAGTATCTAATGAATATCTAGGATAAATCTCTGTTTATTTTATTGTTATTATTTTTTATTCTCATTTCTTTATGTCTTAAAAAATCGTAATAAGTAAAAGTACTGCAGAAGAACAGAAAAACTCTCGCCACCTGATGCTTTGTTTGTACAAAACTAGCCCTGAAGGTAAATATAAAAAAGATATAAAAAAAACTGTCGTTTAAAGTGACTTCTGAAAATTATTGGAAATATTTCTGATGTTTTTTTATATCTAACCTTATTAGAACATCTGATTCAAAAATAGTATTGCAACCCGCTATTTTGATATGTCAATTGTCACTAACATATTGGCAACCAGTGATGCAAATGTTCCCGATTTATCGGGAGATCTACTGATTTTGGATATGGACTCCCGATATACCGACTTAGCAACCCAATCTCCCGATTTTTGTAAGTTTTACTATTTAATTAGGTTTATTTAATAGTAGATTAGATAGAGTATATAAGACGTATGTAGAAGTGGGCAAAAGATGGTAAATAATATCCCTACTATATATCGGTTTGTATTGAGTCCTCCGAAGTTCGAAACCACACTCGTACATTGTACGTGTTATGGTTTATCGTGCGATTCGGTTGGGGATCGTAGTTAGTCGATATGAATACACTTTGCATCGTATCGTACAACTCAGTCGTACGGTATCTCGAGTCTACAAGATAAATATAATATTATGACTACCTATGTTATTCGACACGAAATGGCATTTGCTTCATAATACTAAACAAATCAAATCATTTGGTTTAGCGTCAGTAATTTGAAATATTATGATTATGGTTCCCGCGTGTTTGGACATATTTGTTCCGTTGTTTTTAAAGTTTTAAGTTTGCCGCACTCCTCTGCGAACGTGAAATGTATATTTTCATCGATTAATTTAGTGATAACAATACTTAGAAAATATATAGTTAAATTACCTCTAATTCAATAGTAGGGCTTCTCCACACAAAAAAAATTGTGGAAATCAAAATGTGTCAAAATTGTTTTAATTTCCATATTGATGACAAAATGTTCTCTAAATTGGGGAGCAAGGGGTGGTACGAACATGAAAATAAATAAATAAATTGTGTATTTATTATTGGTGTTAGTAATTATGTGATTTTATTGAATTTAAATACTCTATTTCATTTCGGAAAAAAATCTCCCATTTTCTCCCGATTTTTAGGTGGCAAATCTCCCGTTTTAATTTTTTTCACTTTTGCAACACTATTGGCAACAAACATAACCTAAACAAAAATAAATCGGTGTACACTTTGACTTTAATAAAAAAAGAAAGATAAAAGGATACCAAAATGCGTGACATATTTTTGTCAAGTTGCGAGAAAAACTTTATACAAAAAATTGTGTCCGAAGGACACGTAAGTAATAAATTTACAAAATGTTTTACTGTTTCTTTATACATCGAATGATAAACATTCCATCATTTTAGCGTCTAGACGGCAGGAACTACAATGAAACTCGGAAATTAGATATATCTTTTGGTTCTGATTACGGCAGTTGCATAGTATCACTAGGAGAAACAAAGTAAGTATATGATATGAACAGTCAACTGAGCAAAGCAAAAAAGTTTTTTACTTATTTATAACTAATTTGTTTTGGTAATCGTGACGTGAAATCGTAACTTAGACTAGACTGTTAAATCGCATTTGATGTTATTTTTTATCATTAGCTCTAATGGACTTATTGTAACTACCAAGATTCACACCTGACAGGACTCAACAAACCAAACACACCCAAATACATCACACACAAATAAACCAATACTACACACGGGCAAGGAATGGGCTGTCATATAAAATAGCAAAGCCTCGTTTCCTTGCTGGCACAAGCAGACATACATCATCACACTGAACAGAGAAACAGACACAATCCCAACAGAGAAACAGGAGAAAAAGATTTTGTTAATTTGTGTTTGGGACTTGTTTATACCATTAACTTACATCTACAACTTGTTTAGAAATATTCACATTGGGAAAGAAGACTATTGATCACATATATTTCTTCATTTGTTACTTCTAACTACTGTTGGACTGTTATTAGAATTTTCAAGATTTTGGGTTTGAATGTTTAAGTTTACGAGTTGATAATGAATGTTTCGTGGGTAATGTAAATTATAAAGTACTTGGAATTCATATAAATGAGAAAATTTTGATATCTATAACTTTAACAAATCTTGACAAACGTAACAACAGACAAATTATGACAATCTAGAATATATAATAGGTCACTCTTTGTACCAAAAAACCTAATAGACTAACTATGCAGCTTACACAGCTAATACTTTATTGATTATAATTATATAAACATTTAGAATCAGCATACAGTTGTTTATTCTGTGACAAATATAATATTTTTGATACCATTCACAATTTCAGAGTTTTGTCACAAGTAACATGTGAAGTGACACAGCCAAAACAAATTAGACCAAATGAAGGTATTTTGTATGTTAATGTGGAGATTGGGCCCATGGCTGCCCCACAATTTGAGGCAAACCGTCAAACTGATTTATCTGTATATTTAAATAGACTGTTGGAAAAATGCTACAAGGATTCAAAATGCATTGACTTGGAGTCATTGTGTATTGTTGTTGAGGAAAAGGTGAGTTCAAATTTAGTTTTTACATCATATTAACAAAGGAAGACATAATAACTCTCATGTTTGAAAGGGAAAGTCAGGAAGTGTGTATTAAGAATTGGAAATATTATTATTAAGGATTTGAAAATTTATTAGAACTCAAACAAGTAATTTTTAATTTATTTAGTTGTGATTTTAGTGGTGGAAAAATGGCTAAAATAAAATTTGGAACTCATAGTGCATGATGCTAGGGACTATGCCTAGTTTGTAAGAACACCGTCTCAATGGTTGTGGGGTCAAACTGTAGATATACACTTTTTAGGTTTATGCATCATCTTCATCAGCCCATTTAGGTCCCAATGTTGGCCTGGGTCTCCTCTACAACTGAGGGGGTTTAGGTCTTAATCCACTACACTTGCCAATTGCCCATTGGCAGACTAACTAAGTAACTTTTTAGAACTTTTAGGTGTGCAGGTTTCCTCACAATGTTTTTCTTCACAATGAAATTATGTGATAATGCCTTGTGAATACACAAATAACTATGTGATGTCAGAGGTTTATGTCTGGAGTTTCAACTGCAACCGCCGAGAAACCCCATGGCACTAAACCATCTCTACTTATTATGCATAATCTTAATGAATTACATTTAAATGGGAAAAGAATACATTAGTAGACAGGCGATATGTTTGTGCCACAGAACCAATACTGTAGCAATTAATAATAAGTAAATTCTCTTAATTTCTAGGTGTGGTCACTCAGAGTGGATATCAAAGTACTAAATCATGATGGAAATGTAATAGAATGTGCCAGTATTGCAACACTTAGCTCTCTAGCACATTTCAAACGTCCAGACTTTACCCGCAGTGGTGACTGTATTATAATACACACAATCAGTGAAAAGGATCCAATACCAACTGTACTTTATCACTATCCAGTCTGCACTATGTTTTCGATCTTCAATGGCGAGTAAGTGCGATTTTTGTTTCCTTTTATTAGACAAAGTTTAACACAACAAATGTTTTAAGCATCAGAGTAAAAAAAAAAATTGCCTTCTGTTTACAAAGCAGTATTGTGGGTGTTTTAATAGCACATTAAAACAATAATAGTAGAATTTGGTCTGAAAAGAATTTAGCAATCCCATTTGAGTCTGAGAATAGTTAGGAAAACATATAAAAAACATCAACATACTTCATAGCTCGAAATGAGAATCAAATACTAGAATTTAAGGAGTATAGACTATATTCCTGTTACACTAACTTATCAAGTGCCTAAAAAAGTCATAGGTTTACCCCCATATTCTAGACTATAATGGATTCCATACTGTAATAGAGTAAGCATTATTTGGTGCATAAGAATCATTAGAATGGGACTCTTTATATTATGTTTTAAAAATAATAAAAGGCAAACCTAATAAGTTGTATTATAATTCTAATTTCAGCATTTTACTATCTGATCCGAATTTTATAGAAGAATCAGTGTGTATGAGTAATACTGAAGAAGGTATTAAGACTGCTGGTGGTCTTCTCGTTGTGGGAATGAATCAGTACAAGGAAGTATGTTTGCTGGATCTCACCGGTGCTGCCATCTTTAATTCCAAAATAGTACACAAAGCTATCACACAAGCAGCTAGCAGGTGCAAGGAGTATGTTGACCTCGTCAAGTCAGCCATTGCCACTGATGACAATCTCAGGTAATATTTGCTTACTTTATTACTTTTAAAAAAATCACTAACAGCACGGAGTCTGGAAATACACCTCTGCCTACCTCTTCGGGGAATACGGGCGTGAGGTTATGTATCTATGTAAGTACATATGTATGTTAATTATTATGTTAATATACCCCTGACTATCCTTTTGCAGACATAGGCGTGAGTGAATGAGCGTATGTAGTATGTACATATAAATATATTCACGCCTGTATCAGAAATGTGTGTAGGCAGAAGTGTATCTTCAACCACGTTTCGCTAGTTATGTTTTTAAGACTCGCGTAATAGAGCGCTAGTTTTTTGCCGCATATCTAACACAATTCACGACTCAGTGAAGTGATAAGTAGATAGAGATGCATTTCTGCACCCACATTTCGCAAATTGTTTTTAACTCTCTCGTAATAGGCTATTGCCGGTTTTCGTATACATTTCTAGTCTCTTCTAGAAGAACCCTATAACACTTTGCCCGACCCGAAAATAGATCCTGGGATCTTTGAATTACCCGGCACACACTTGTGCTTCAAGAAGTCGAGGCAGTTTGATGTACTAAAAATTTAAAATAAATATATTGAATGTTATCAATTGAGGTTGATAATGTTTGAGTGGTCTGGATATCATTTGCGTTCTGTGTTTGAGACAAGTTAAATTAAAATTATTGGAATATTTAAATGTTGTTAAGTATTTTATACTTTCTTATCCTTTAAATTTTTTTTCTTATGTTTCAAAGTGATCATTATGTTTTTTTAGGTGATAATTCATTGTAAATACACACATAACTTCGAAAAGTCAGAGGTGTGTGCTTTGGGTTTGAATCCGCGACCGCCGAAACTATAACGGTGAAGGAAAACACTGTGGAGTAACCTGCACACCTATAAGTTCTTAGCAGTGTAGTCCGCCAACCCGCACTAGGCCAACATGGTGGACTAAGGCCAAAACCCTCTCAATTGCAGAGGAGGGACGTATATGGGCTGATGATTATGGTTTTCATATTATATAAAAAAATATTGTTACAGGCAAAAAAGGGTGAAGATCAATTTTGCAGACACGATAACAACGGAACACAAGTTGGCGCTCAGTAAAAAGGATTTGAATATCCGTCTCAAGAATTATAATGTTGATGGCCTAACGAAAGATGATGAAACGATGTCTGAGGATGAAGAAATGGATGAGGCAGATGATGACAAACCAGAGCCCAGTAAATACAATGGTAAGCTATACAGTATTTCATGTTTTTAAGTGTGTGTGACCGAATGAATTGTCTATGATAACTGATAAATATATGAAAGTGAAGTTTAAGATTGAAAACAAAAAGGCCTTTAACGGCGAAGAATGCATCTTCGTTAAAAGTTAAAAAGTTCGAATACACCTTGAATGACTGAATTATCATTACCAAGGGTGAGTGGTCTCACCAATCCGGATAAAATGGTAATCCTTACCTATTTGCCAACAACTTATAATGCCAACGCGACAGCCTTGTAAAAATATTATATATTTTATTTATTTATCCTAAGTCGTACTGACTTTTAATTATGTTATTATTTATTATATGTGTTGCTGAGGGAGTTTTTTGCGCCACTTCTTCACAGTGACAACACCTTGAGATGACGATGATGATAGCCTTGTGAAACACTATATGAATTATGTTATTACAACTACTAAAATCTGGTTGTCTCACTTAAATATTATAATTTAGGCTTATTAGTAAATTGGGCTTGTCTTGCCTTAGTTATTTCTGACATAACAAGAACATAGAGAATATGATGTTATAAATAAACATGTACCTCATTCAAAAGCTAAAATATTATGAATCCTTGTATATATATTTTTTTAATTATTTGTTTACCATAATTGTACATAAAAAATATTTGGGATATTCTTTTTAAATCTTTTGATTGAATATAAATTAAATCTATATTTTTTTTACCTCAACATATTGTTAATCTAAAAGGAACTTATTCTATCAAAGGCCAAAGTTTAAGAATAAATTAATTCATTTATGTTCATTTTGTTTGCAGTTGTGTCATCAGTGCCACAAACAGCTGAGGTAGTCT
Organism: Hemaris fuciformis; assembly: GCA_907164795.1. NCBI lineage: Eukaryota > Metazoa > Arthropoda > Insecta > Lepidoptera > Sphingidae > Hemaris > Hemaris fuciformis. Next base: position 12,062,214 of record OU015438.1, on the reverse strand, counting down.
CGAAGAAAGGATCATCAAAGTGGATAGAGATATCATCAGAATCCGAGGAAGACTGACAATAATACAACATCATTTGTTAAATAAAATGTAATAAATTTACATTTTGATTTACTGTTATTATAATCTCCCTTAACAGTATTATATTAGCATTGCATATCCCTCATTAAATTACAATCATAGTATTTTGACACTGCATTTTTATACAACAAAAAATCTCTACCTTAACTAATATGAAATAAATAGTACATTGTCAGAAATAAGGGACATCTGTAGCATGGAATTACTAAGTAAAAGATCATTTACACAGTCCACAACATTCTCAAAATTCATTGCATTCTGTTAAGTTTATTTGGCATGAAGTAATATACTTCGAAATCACTTGTAGATTCTCAATCCATATATCTATAATTAAGATATTGTAGAATGCAGATTGAAAAAGAATGACAACCATTAGACTATACAGACAACTCATACACTTAATCTATGTCAACACTATGCACTTCATATCCTATACATGAGAGTCACAATCACACAATAATGTATTTACACTGAATCTGAGTTCATTCCATTTTTCTGGTCTAGTTTGTTGCCATTTGTCTTCACCATATAAATAAAATAAGTCATGATCTCCTTTTCATTGACTGGCAATGACTTGAAGTGTTTTTGGATAGCCTGAAAAAATAACATGGTATTTTTAATGAGTTCTAAAAAATTAGGTAAAATAAAATAAACAATCATATTAACTGCTCAATTGTCATTTAAAAGTTTCAAATCATTTATGACAAGACTGTGAATGTTTTTTTTTATGTAATTAATAAAATTATGTAACTTTATATGAAAATGAATTGATGATGACACTTACATCAGCCAATTGAGCCTTATTCAGTCCTGGCCTTGTGGGCACCTTGTAATGCCTCTTGTACCTCCTGAGAGTATTTACTTGCAACTGGAACCAGTCTACTTCCGGGGAGTCCATCTCAGCTTCATTGCTATCATCCTCAGAGTCTTTAGGCCTCCTCTGTTTAGTCCTGGCACACTGTATCATTGTCTTGTGGTAGTCACAAATGTATGTATGCCTTGCCTGAAACAATACATGATTTTATTTTATATATTTTTTAATTTTGGAAAATAAATGGGTGAACTGATGATCCTTAATTATTACGAATCATTTATGGAGTACAATACCAAAGCCATATTTAGGAATGGAAGAAAGTTCGTATGTTCGTGTCAAGTGCGTGGTTTACGCAGTCACCGAAAAGACGCGTTTTATGAATGTCAATAGGGACATAATGAGTGTTGGTACATACCTGACCGTCAATATTAAGTTTGAGCCTCCGGAGTGCGACAGTCTTTTGTATGCGCTTACTGTATGAAGCGTTGCCCGCCGACCGTCTGCACCGATCACCGTCATCCACAAGGCAACATATTTGGTCTGAATTACCTCTAGAATCTTCTTCTCCTGTACTAAACCCGTTGTTCATTTGATACTCCCGTTGAATCATATATGATTAATGAATTAAACTTGCGTATTAGATGTCGCACCAGGCGAAGGGTACAGTTCGACGTATTCACAAAGACACTCGATTGAGGTTATGATTTATGACAACACAGAACGTTTGGAGGAAATAAATCAATTAAAAACATGACAGCTGACCCACGCCTGGCTAACTTCTTCACCACAAACAACTGGGAGGACAGTAATTCTTTATTCACTGCACATATGCAAGAAAATGTTCATTGCTAATTCACAACAGTTCGTCACTTGTAAATACTTCGATTTATATGTACACGTGATACTTTTCAATGCCGCAATACGAGGCAAGTTCAATTAGTCTATATTTTTACAAATTGCAATATAGTAAATTTTTGTTCTTCAATGTAAATTACTTTCTCATCCGCACCGACAGATCGCTTCGCCATTACAATACAAATGAAATGACTGACTGAATCGCTCCCGCACTCACTCGTCTGTCATTCGCTCACTCCAAAGACGAACGGTAAAATAAGTTATAACTAAATCATTATTGTTATATACCTAAAGCATAAAATAGATTATCAACAGTGTAGTTTAAAAAATGAAAACACTTCGAAGTGTGAACGTGTGCGTAGATGCGATATGACAACGTAGCTATGTATTGTAGTATAAACAAAAAATAAAGCTAACGCCGGCCTTATGATTGGCCGGAATATGGCGGGGCATTTAATTTAAGCCAATCAAAACGTTTTGTCGCTGACATCGGTGCTCATGTATTCATTACGGCGAACGCGAAGTTCCCTACGTAATAAGCGCTGAAATCGTGTGCTCGTTTGTAATAAACATAATACTCGGTGAGTCCTATTATTTCATAATATCATTGCTACATTTTTATATTAATCTAAGAAATAGTATGCCATGAAATGTTCAGTGTTAAGTTTATAGTAACAGTGTTCGCTTCGGACGATATAAATAGTTTTACATTCTAATTTTGTAAGCAAATGGCTGCCGAGTGCTGAAGTAAGGTGACATACTATATATACCTACCTACGACAATGTTTATTATTAGTACGTACTTATCTATTTATCAAAGTATAGTGTGTACATGTTATAACATTTGCTTGACCAGGAATAATCAATCATTTAACCGTAATTTTAAAAATTGCCGTCAAGAGGCAACTATATTCGTGCTGATTTTACTAAGCAAAATAATATTATATTCTTGATAACGTCAGTTGGTTTATTTTTGTACACAATGTCTGTTAATTAATATAGTTAGTATAATAACGTTGAATTTGGTTACCAGAATATTGTTTTTTTTTTTCAAAGAAATTTAATGCAGCAAAAGCAAAAAACTTGCTGGGCATGAATAAAAATCACAAAATTCCTACGCTTCTAAGCCTATTTTAAATTTGTGATAAAACAAAACTGTGTCAATCGGTGTGATCATAACCACATCAAATACCTAATATCGCGGGAATTTGCCGCTCGCCCGCCAAACAACGATCGCAATTTCGCGACGCCTGTATACATACTTTTAACCTGTGCCTTTTTTAATTTATTAACTACACAAAATTGGAATGTTAGCAGCATTATAGTTAATGTTGAATATTAAGCATATAATCCACACTCAAAGCTTACGAACATTTTGTTGTTGTTATAGGTTATTTATTATAACTATGTGAGCGGGAACGTTACAAATTCTATCTTCAGTAATTAGATTGGTATTAATCATGTCCTCGGTGAGTTTTGTATATTCTTTAATCAATAAAAAATGATTTTGATTATTTATTTGCTTCGCTTTAATCATGGTGATGAGGGCTCCATTGGCTTCTGCTATTCTGCTACAATGAATTCTATTAAGTGCCTATCTATAATTAAAAAAAAAACGCTCGGTTGACTTTTTTACAAATTTACGGCTTTAAAATACAATTTTTATAAATGGTCATTGTTATTTATACGCCATGGAGAAGGTGAATTCTCATAGATAAAACTTATTGAAGACTTGTCTGACAATAATTATGAAACACTGTTTTTAATTACGATGCTTTAATATAAAAGAATAATAGGATAAACTTCTCGGATGTATTTAAATCTGTACCTACTTTAAATAAACGAAGGACTTTACGACGACTCAACGACGTCTCTGGCTCCATATGGCGTAGAGTAAAGGGTCTCTAGTATTGCCTTAAAAGTTATAGCTGACTGAATTTAATTCATATTACATATCCATACTAATATTATAAATGCGAAAGTATAATATTAGTAAAAGTCTGTCTCGCTTTCATGCTAAAACTACTGAACCGATTTAAATGAAATTTGGTACACAGATACTTTAGAGTCTGAGAAAGGACATAGGCTACTTTTTATTCCGGAAAAAGGATTTTAAGGGGATGAAAGGTTGTATGGAAGTATTGTCATTTTTAAAGCTAGAAGCTTGAAGCTTATTTTTTAGGCTGTTGATTAGATATAAATAAATGTGAAATTCAAAGTTTGTAAAAAAATTACAAACAAGGAGGTAAAATAAAAATGAGTAAAATAATAGTAAACTAGACCACAACTTATTTTCTTTCTGAACCCAACCCTGTAGTCTGCGCGGACGGAGTCGCGGGCAAAAGCTAGTTTATAATAATTTTAAGTTTTAAAGGCGTAACGGAATAACATTGATTAACAAAAGAATATACATAATATGGTGCTTTACTTTCTAATCTTACTTTGAATCACCTAATAATTTTGTTCAACATTGTATTTTTTTCTTTTACTAGCTTCCTATTTAGGACTATATTAGGCTTATAAGAATCTTTTGTAACACGTTTAATTTTCTATTCATGTAAGCAATCTACAATATTGTAATGCAATTATAATCTATCTAAACATCGTCTCACCAAGATTATAACGTAATCGATGTAAATGAGTATGTGAAATAAACAAAAGAATTTGAGTACGGACGCGGATAGCCATAGCATAGCTGCGCTAATCGTCTTATTGACCGGTTGGTGGACCGGGTTGTTGCCAGTTCGTACACCCTCGCCGTTGGTTCGTGTGCGTTCGAATCTTTCCGTAATGGCCGCTGCGCGTTGGGGGCGCCGCTGTGCACTTGTTTGGCGTCTACCTCAGCGACGTTGCCAGCTTTATTGACTTAAGTACTAACGAAGACAAAACGTACGCGCGTGGAGTGGAACTTACGGCCGGTAGCTTTTCGATTTAACAACACGCGCGACCTTGTGCTTTTATATTTCCCAGTGGTCGGACGTAGACGAAAAATCATGTGGCACACCACGAAATAATAAGTCTTTGTGATAAAAATCAATTTTCTTGAAAAATTACAAGTGTTTTGTGTTATAACAATCGAAAGTGTAGTTAGTGGTTATCGTTGACTATTAAAGTGTTAGTACTACAGCGAAAGTGAAATGATATCAAATAGCGATAGAATCGAAGAAATAATATAAAGTTGTCGAGAAGGCATAAAGAAACTGGTTGACCGCAGGCAGCGATTGTAACATGGGGGAACGGGGCGCGACGGGGGGCGCTTGGGGTGCGCGCGACGATGCCTCGTGGTGGCCGGGCGGCGCAGGTGATCTGCAGCACCAACAACACATGAACGAAGAGATCGGCACCAGCACAGCCACCTCCACGCAACAATTGTACACTTATAAAATGACAGGCAGTTTTTCTAACAATGGAGACACGACCACTCCTAGTTATGATTATCGTTTGATGTCCGCGAACGCGAGGGAACAATCTCCTCAACAGCCGTGGTGGTACGCTGGAGGCTCTGTTGAATCGCAACAAACATCGCCAACGGTACGGAACACTACTCAACATATGCTCCAAATTTTCAATAAAATAATCCAAGATAAAACGTGTATTAATTTATAATTTATTTTAATCGAGTGTAGAAACATAGCTTTGTTTATATTTAGCACTGACATGAACTAAATTTTTGGTTTATCGTTGTAAAGTTCAGTTTTGATCAAGAAAAAAAAAACACGGCTTGTTTACATGTTTTTATAAAACGGAGATAAATAGAATATACCTACACATAAGTTGAGGTTACTGCATTGTTATTGATTTTTTTATTGTAGATTTTTGTGCTTTTCGATCGACTGTGGTTTTCGATGATTCGTAATTACTTTTCATTGTTTGTGCTATTTGAGAATAGTTTTTAACAAGTTATTTATTGCTGTATTTCAATTTCGCTTAATAAATTAGTTTTAATTTATATTGTTATACAATATAATGATAAATATAACATTATAATAATAATTTGATACTGATTTGGTCATAGATTGTGTTTCTATTTTGAATTATTTGTGCATTATTTCCTGTTAGGTGCTTCTAACGACTACATTACACTAACTTACAATCATGGGGATTGATTTTAAGTTATAATTTATTTGATTTTTTTTCCCTCACAAACATTGTGACATATCCCTTAATTGTTCCAGCCTCAAAGCCAGTCGAGTCCCGAAAGTGATCAAAGTAATCAGCAATCAAATGGTATACAGCAGAATCACCAGTCTCAGCAGGAACAGAATCAAATTCAACAGAATCAACTGCAACAACAAATACAGCAACAGAACTTGCAACAGGCAATACAACAACAGAATCAGTCACTACAACAATCTTTGCAACAACATCAGGAGGGGCAGCAGCAAACGCTGCAACAAATGATACAACAACACCAGCAGCAACAGCAACAACAGCAGCATCAGGCATTACAACAAACACTACAACAGACATTGAGCCAGGCACAAGCACAAGCCATAGTGCAAGCTCAGGCAGCATTACAACAGCAAGTTGCGGAGACATTACAGCAACAACAACAGACATTGCATGAGCATTTACAAGCTGTCCAGCAGCAACAAATACAGGCAGCGTTGCAAAGGCAGTCTGCCACATTACAGGTATATATTGATATTACCAGATTTAAGATGTCACTCCATACCCTATTCATACATATCCGTTTGTATCATCATCAGCCCATATATGTCCCACTGCTGGGCAGGGGCCTTCTCTGCAACAGAGGGTTTTCGCCTTAGTCCACATTCATCACTGTAAGGCAATTTAACCATATTACTCGGTAAAGTTTTTCATTGCACATTTGTAATATACAAAGGAGACAGAAATATGATACATTATCATATCTTGGAATTTTTTATTTTATGACTATTTTCACAATTTAGCTACCTTCAAAGTAAAAACAAAAAAATATTTTATTCTGCATCATATACAGTGGAAATACTCTGTCAAGAGAATTTAATTATTTACTTATGATTTTAACAGATTTTCTATAGATTTTTTATCCAGAAAAATAAATTACAATTAATGTTTAAAATTTAAGGTTATAAATATTTTTGGCTAAAGTTATTTTTATACTACTTCATGTTTCTACCAAGGCTTGTTCACGGCCTTATTATCATGTTTGTTTTGATTAAATAAAAAGTGCCTTCGATTCTGGTGCAAGTGTGACAGAAACAATACCTACTTGGTTGATATTTTTTAATTTTACTTCATATTATGCCTATGGCTAATCTTTTACATGAATATAATATTTTTGTGTGTTAATACACATACATACGTAACCTCACGCCTGTATTCCCCGAAGGGGTAAGCAGAGGTACATTTCTGCACCCATATTTCGCCATATGTATGTATTAATCCCACGTAATAGGGGGCGAGCTTATTGCCGTCTTTCGGGCACATTTCCAGACTCCGTGCTGCTACTGAGAATTTCCTAATGGAAAAACCCAATAACACTGCCCGACCCGGGAATCGAACCCAGGACTTCTAGATCGCACGCAGTGGCGGTACTTCCATAGTAGCCCAAAAGCCCAGTTTCCCTTACAAATTTCCGAATAATATCTGTAATATTTAAATCTTTCTTTAAGAAAAGTAATTTCATACATAAATGAGAATATGTTGACCCCGCAAGAGGGCGTCCATAAATTACGTGAGGTGTTTAAGGGGGGGGAGGGGGTCGAGTCAAATCTCATCTAATCTTACGTTGGAGAGAGGGGGGTCTCGGCAAATATCACGCAATTTTTTTCTGATTGAAACAAAAAAAAATACTATTTTAGTCCATTTAATCCAGATTGTACATGCTTAAGATTTTATCTTAAGCGTAATCGTAATACGATTAAGATCATTTATTAATTCGTTCGAAAGAAAATAATTTCATTCATACTTCGACGTTATACATTTACTCACTGTCAAACCACCATATTTGTTTTATACCAAATAGCTCAATTTAATCTGAATTTACGGTACAGTGTAACCCGTCCTTTGTTTTCGCGCCACTGTCAGCTGAACGCGCGACTCGATGAACGAGAGCGTACGAGCTAAGTATTCTATTGTTAAATTTTTATTACACTTATAATTAAACTCTCAGCAATATTGATTACTAGTCTTAACTAGTCCTAAATAAAAGCATGAAGCAAATTTGTTTTTTTCTTTTTACAATAACAATCCAACGCGTTTACGTAAGAAACTCACATTTTGAAAAATCTCACGTGAGATTGGGGGATGGGGGAGGGGGTTGAATAAAATCTGACGACATCTCACCAGGGGGGGAGGGAGGGGCAGAAAATTTAAAAAACACCTCACGTAATTTATGGACGCCCCCCAATGAACAATTATAAACTAGACATTACACAGTTAACGTTAACCGCTTTTGGGCTTCTATGGAAGTACCGGCACTGATCGCACAGCACATTGTACATGATAATATAAATGAAAGTATTCCACACAGGAGTTACAGCAGCAAGCTGCTCAGCAGCAGGCATTAGCTCACGGCGCAGTACCCAAGGGCAGGATGCCGCGGGCGCGACCCTACAACAAGCCGCGCGGCCGCATGACCGCATACGCATTCTTCGTGCAGACCTGTCGGGAGGAGCACAAGAAGAAACACCCCGAAGAGAACGTCATATTTACAGCGTTCTCGAAAAAATGCGCAGAGAGGTGGAATGTAAGTCAACTTCTTTTTGTAGAAAACTAACGATTAGCATTTAGATCAATAATTCCCAAAGTGGACCTTCAGGGGTCTACGTTGGGCGTGACAATAAATGGGGGTCCACAATCCAAAGCGGGGGTGTATGAAAATTAATTTGGTTTGGAACTAAAATGTTGACCTCACTTCTCCTATCAATACTTGTAAAAACTTGCATATTCCATATTCAGTACAACACGTTTTTTTTGTAGCAGTAATACATTACTACAGCTGCGGGGGGTCCACCGTATCCATCAAAATTTTGGAAGTGGTCTATGAAACAAAAGAGTTTGGGAACCTCTGATTTAAATCATGGGAGTCTTACAATTTTATGAAGAAAGTTTAGTACCTCCTTCGACACACTTGTATACCTAAAGGGGTAGACTACCGTTTTAGATATCTACAGTTTTATACACACTAAGCCTCTATCTATCTTAGCAGTCTTAGTAATAACTTAGTCAAAACATATTTCTTTAAATTTATTTTTTAGAATAAATCAACAACAATTTACACAAATTATGTTGAAATATGAGAAATCCATTTCGTATTTAGCGGTTTTCTTTGTTTTTCATACTGCAATAAATTTTAGGCAGTGTGAACAGCTGACAGAGTAGATATGAGTTTTTGTTTTCCCGCAGACAATGTCTGAGAAGGAGAAGAAGCGGTTCCACGAGCTGGCGGAGCAGGACAAGCAGCGCTTCGACCTGGAGATGCGCAGCTACGTACCACCCAAGGACGTCAAGGTCCGCGGCCGCAAGCGCTCCATGAAGGACCCCAACGCGCCCAAGCGATCCTTGTGAGTCACGGTCATGCCTCCTTCCACGCAATAACCAACAATTCATCACATACTATTTAGAACCATGTTTAGTCCAAAAAGAGTGTTAGATGGCGAGAGATTCCTGTGTGGCCTGTGTTTTGCCAAAGGATGACGTAATATTTGATAAAAATATTATTTGTTAAATGTAATACAGCATTATTATGTAAACCTTTCATTCTTAGACATGCTCTCAGGACTGAAATGTCAGTGTCAGTGATATTTTATTTTGTATTGTTATACAGCATCACTAAAAGATAATGTTAATAAAAAAAGTATATCACCTATAGCTAACAGTGTACTAAATAGTTTGTTATATTACAGATCAGCGTTCTTCCTCTTCTGCAACGATGAGCGTTCGAAAGTGAAGGCTGGCAACCCCGAGTTTACAATGGGCGATATAGCCAAGGAGCTGGGCCGGCGCTGGGCGGCCGCTGATCCTGAGACCAAGGCCAAGTATGACGCACTGTCAGAGAAGGACAAGGCGCGGTATGATAGGGTGAGTATCTATATTTCAATTTTGTGTTAAGAAATTTTCATTAGTAGTTGCAAGGAGTCTGGAAAAAGAAATATATTTTTTTAAATTAAAAATTGTGTACAGGACAACATCTGTTGTGTCCACTAGTAGTTTATATAAAATGATAATTTAGTTATTTTGTCGTTGTTGCAGGAAATGACTGCTTACAAAACGGGTCCCCTGGGCTTGGCGGTGCCGCGGCCGACGCCCCCGCAGCAGCGCCAGCTGCAGCCGCAGCAGCGACAAGCCGCGCCAGAAGACGACGACGGCGGAGACTTCGAAGTCGAAGACGATTACAACTGAACCAACATGTTTTCTACCATTGTGATAGCGGCTTCGCACAGCCAATAGGAATGTTCAGTACCTTTGCGGTACATTAAACGTTATGGTTTATTAACCAATTAACTTGACCCTCGAATCTTATATAATTTTATATACTGTTTTTACAAAAAGATGATGGTTGTGACGATGGTCACGCGTTTTTCATTACAAATAATTAGTTTTTATATTTGGACAATTTGACATTGTGCCGTCGGTTGGAGTTTGGTAGAGACTGAGTAAACAAAACATGTCTAGTTGAAGTATTTTTTTTAATGTTAGGTTTGATTTAGATCAGTTCTCGATCTAAATGCGGTTGTAGTTTGTATGGGAAAAATTTGTAACTCAATATTGTCGCATTTGACAATAATGTTATACTTATGAAATATTCGGTAATTGTTTAAACTTGTTAATTTTATCAATGAAATAGTTGAAATTATATTTTGTTGTTGTTAAAATCCTTTGATTTGAGTTTAATTCTGTTGTAGAACTTTAGTATGTACACTGATGTGTGGCAATGGACTTAGACAAGTTTTGAAATATGTCTTAATAATGTATTTGTTAGGTCAAGTTTAAGTGGCCTTATAATTTTTAATCATAAAGGTCGTGGAAAAGTTATTGAATTGTCAACAATTGAGTGATAATTGTTTAGTAAAATATAAACGTGAAGTGGGATGTGTCAGAAGTCGTTAGTTGCCGCCGCAGAGAGATCAATTTTTGACTCTCACAAATACTCTTAAATTAGGCAACGTCGCAATGAACAAAGAATGTATAAAAGTTCAAATTGAAAATTTAGTGTCGATGAATTGATAGTTTTTGAAGGTAGCTAGTGATATAAGTGTGGAGAGAATGTGAGCGAGAAGATTTGTTATTTTGTGTTGAGAGTATAATGAAATTATGATTCCTGTCCTTTCGCCCTTTTGAATTCAGATCCAAAGTTTGACGTTTCTCATTTCGTTGATTCAAAATTCAAATGTCCAATCCCGGAAATCCGTTTGTCAGATGATGGTCTGCGTGTTGTGTTATGCCATATGAATGTCTTTATGTAAATAATGGACTGCAAACCGTGATAGTACTTAAAGTAGTTGTACTGGGTACTACTACAAACTAGATTTATGCTAGAATTTACTTTGCTTTCGTATTTGTTGATATTTCCAGTGTTGTGGAAGTTTTGCGCGGTGAAGCAATTGTATTGTATAAACAATTCCAAGGGAATCACCAATTGTGTATTGTATTAAAGGTATAGTGGCGAAATTGAAGATATTTTAAGCTGCGTGTAAAAAAGGCGATATTGTTTTGAATTTGTAAATTACTCACTGTACAAAACAATATAGTGAATCTTTTACACAACATTGTTCTTTTATTTTATTTCGTATTTTTGCTATATTAATCGAGATTCAGTAGATTTAAGCGTGGCGTTAAGTTATTTGCAGTTAGTCACTCCTTTACAATAATACAGTATGTATTAACAAGTAATTATTGAATATGAATTGAATATCGTAACGTACATGATAACAGTTTCGATGTGCATAAGAGTTTAGACTATCTTTATTTAATTATTTTTGCTTTTAACGAATTTACCCTGTAAAAAATCGGTTATTCGTTTTTTTTTATATTGAGTTCGAAAGACGTATCCAGAACACATGGAAAAGTTACTGGTCCCTCAAAGATCATTTAAAGAGCGATTTCCCAACCTGCCTAAAGCGTAAATTATTCAATATGTGTATCTCGCCTGTTCTCACTTACGGTTCCCAGTCACGGTCTCTTATTAAAAGCCAGATGTTCAAGCTAAGTGTTTGTCAAAGATCGAAGGAGCGCAGCATACTTTGTATTAAACTTCAAGACCGTGTCAGAAACATCGAACTGCCCTTCGTGCCTCGAGTTAATGAAGTGGGCAAAAGGTCTGCTGAGTTGAAATGTGACTTGCTGGATGGACCCAGATATATGGGCGAAAATTGCCACTGATTGACACTGATGGCTCCTGCTAGAAAGATGACACTGCATGCAGATGTGTATTTACTTACCACGTTGACAATGTACTAAAATAAAATCATTTTATGTGGTACCTCCCCTACACGTAAAGTGGGGATAATTTTTTTTTCTCGCGTCTACCCCATAGTTGGGTTGTAATAATTTAATTGGAAATAAAACTAATTCGGAACTGCTGTTTTAATTCAATAATAATTGTTCGATGTAAAATTGCAAAATATACGTGACGTCACACTAGGGAGGGGGATTCTTACAAATGTGACCAGCTGTGACAAGGACGGGGGAGGGGTCAAAAATCATGGATTTCGTGTGACGTAATTTATGGATGGCTCCTCATTAGATAGGTCTTTTAAAAATATTGAGAGGTTGCTAACAAGATTTTTTTTATTTCATTATCCGTTTTCGAGATATTTACTTATAAAGTGCATTTTTTGGACAACAACACTGGACAACTCAAGAATCGAACCCATAGCCAATCTCTCATACGCCGCATGTTAATGATGGGGGATGAATGAGGCAGTCCTAAACTACCCATTAGGTAAAACAAAATAACGATTCATTTGAAACATGTTTTATTTTATAAAAATAAACGTTTTGACGACAAATAGTTTATAATATTCGGGTTCCATACGCATTTATCAACTCACGTCGGAGTTCCCACCAGAAATGTTTCAAGACATTGTAAAAAATTCAGTTTTTACAAAAGTTACTTTTTATCTTAAAACATTAACAACGTTACATTTTTCACATCTAATTCTAATAACGGTCGATCACGTTCATTTATTTACTTTTACTTATATATTATATCAGCAGTTACGAAAATAATGTGTTTCCAGAATGTCGAATAGGTAAGACCAATATTCAGATTAGTTAAAAAAAATAAACGGCACGGAAATAATATACACTGAATTAATTGTAGCATCAAATAACTTAATAAAGTGCCCTGTCTAAAATATTTTTAATGCCATAATTCCTTTCATCGCATGGCTTATTCCACTTTAGGTTCCAATGTTTATTTTAAGAGTTAACGTTCTTATGGCAAAACGGTTCCGCACAAATTCAGAAAATGTTGAATTTATAGGCGTTTAGGATATCACCGCTAATTTTTTTTCAATATAATAGACAAAGCAATATAAATCAGAGTTCCAAAAAATAGTCCGAAGTAAGAAATTTTTTACGTATTTTATTGTATTTATAACGATCGGGATAGCGATTACGCGGGGACTAAAGCTACTCCCAACGCCTATCCGAAGCATGGGGTTGTATTATATAAGTTCACATAAAGCCGATACTATGTCCACATTTAGTGGAAATTAATTTATCAATCGAATAAAACCGGGTGTTAAAGACTAGATTTTCTAAATACCAAGGTTTTTATTATGATATTTTTTGGATGCGTCATGGTTGATGCATGAAGACGCGGCTTTATATTCAAAGGCTATAAATATAGAAGGAAATAATTTCAATCCGGTTGAATTCGATTGATCAATTTTTAGTTGAATGTCGCTTGACGACAAAAAGAATATCATCCAAATGACAATTACAATGCGATTACATGTAAATAAATTACCAAGAGTCATCTATTTAATGCTATTTGATTTTTACATACAAGTACATAATTGTCAATTTTTCCGTATACCAGGCTAATGACAAAAGCTCGTTCAAACATATTCTACATAATAACTATAATATTATGGCATACACAATTATAATTTAATCGACCAGGAAAATATAAAACAAATATACGAAGTTTACAGGTTATAAAATCTAAGATGGCCGCCCTATGACGTTTTCTATTTTTCTGGTCAAGCTATAATTAACTAATATCACGAAATACGGTACGCAAATTACATATTTAAATACGAGATCAATCCATTATAGGTTGTCCTAATTAGTTTTTCGCTTTTTGTAAATTATACCAGTCATTATCGCTTACCTACGACCTCGTTATTAAAACAACTTGGTACTTAATTGAATTGCGTTTTTATTTTTTATGGAATTATTTTATTTATTACAATAAAAAAAATGCCTACGCATAGTCATGATTGGCAGATTTACATTCGTAGATTAACAATTTTAATCAAATTAAAAAACACGAGAAATAAAATAAGAACGGTTTCGAAAAATCATTGATTTTTTCAAGTCGGTAGGTAATACAAACGTGTTTTCTAGACGCTCAATACCCTGATTGTCATAAAATACAACTGACGAAAGAAACAGACATAGGCAGGGCAAAAATGGGATGTACGGCCTATTCTTGGTGTTTAAAAAGATATTTCTAATGCGAAGCGCCTCGGAGCCGGCGGTGGTCGTAGTATGGATTACGACTGAGATACAAAGATTCCACGGATTCTTAACATTATTAAAGGTAAGAAAATATTTCAAATATGGAAGCGACAAGAAATGCAACCGACCATCGTTGGCTCCGAAGCGTTGCGGCAAACAATGTTATATACACGCATTTTACATGGGGTCGGCAGTGTCCGTGCATCGCTATGACGCATCAGTCTCGTGTGGGTCGGGCGGTTGTTGCGGGATGTAGTTCCATCTCGCTCGCACTTCTGTGGTGGCGCTGGGTTTTTGTTCGGTGGACGCTGCGGACGCTTGCCGTCTCGCTCTTACTACCGACAGATGTCGCTGTATGTAATGCTCATGAGGCGCGAGGGCGGCGGCGCGCGTGAGGCACTCCTCTGCCACGGCCAGCTTGCCTCGCTCCACGGCCACCACGCACAAGTTGTGCAGGGCTTGCACGTTGTCTGCCTCCAGCTCGAGTATACGGCGGTAACACTGCATAAGAGATGGCAACATTTCACAATAAAATTCATAAATTTAAGAAGCGGTAATGGTGTAAAGTGGTTAAAATAGGAAAAAGAGATAGGTAGAGATTATTAAATAAGTTTCACCAGACAAGGAAAGAGTATGCACGCTATACATAGTGTCATTGTTTCATGTAGTGTTCGATTTCATTAGTATTGAAGGTGATGAAAAAAAAATATACTGCTTACACTCTCAGCAGCGTCCAGATCTTTGACGGAATTGATGTAAATATCACCCAGGAGGACCAAAGCCTTCACATGGTCTGGGTGATGGCGGACCAGTTGCTTCAAAAAGGGCGCTGCTTCTAAGGGCCGGCGTCGGTCCGCCAGCAGCAGCGCCAGGTTGAAGAGAGCGGACCTGAAGTCTGGCTTGAGGTGCACGGCCGCGCGGAACCAGCGCTCGGCGCACTCTGCGTCGCCTTCGTCCATACACACCATGCCTAGGTTGAAATGGACGCGCTCATTGGTCGCTGTAAGAAGTAAAACGTAGTTAGGTTAGTTATTTGCAGAAAGCCTAATTTTTTTTAAATAGTAGTTTTAGATGAAAATCTGAGCAATGAGGAAAAAGATTTGTGAAATCCACATAAAGCACAAAATCTATGTTAGTGTCGGGCAGAAAGTAATCATCGCTAAAATATGATATGTGGTAGTCAAATTTTCAATCTGCAATGTTTTTGGATTTCGAAAATCTCTGTCGATGAATATAAAATTATAGATTACCGTCTTTGTCTAGAAGTTTCAAGAGCCGCTGCCTCGCTAGATGTCTGAGATCCGCAGCTCCAAGTTCTTGTAGTAATATGGCAGAATTTAACAAGGCTTGCTCATGTTCTGGTTCCAACTCCAATGCCTTGTCTAAATAAGCAAGTGCCTGAGAGGCTTTACCTTGTTCCAGTAGAACTACACCGAGCTGCAAATCATTAACAATGATGTGAATATTTTGTTGAAAAGATTTAAATGGCTTTGTAATTACAATTGTATAATTAATAGACATAAAATATATCAATGAAATTAAATAGACATTAGTTTTATAACTAAACTATTAAAATTCTTGGCAAAGTATTTATACCGTTGATTTAAGATAATCTTTTCGTATAATCGTTCAATTATTCAATCATTCGGGTATTCACAATGAATTATCGCGTACTTTAACGGTGAAGGAAAACATCGTGATGAAACCTGCACACCTAAAAGTTCTTAGGAATTTCTTAGGTGTGTAGTCCGCCAACCCGCACTAGGCCAGCGTGGTGGACTAAGGCCTAAACCCTCTCAGTTGTAGAGGAGGCCCGTGCCCAGCAGTGGGACATATATGGTCTGATGATGATAATCATTCCTCAAAAACGCGAATGTTTTATGATGATTCCTAAAATAAGATTGCTTCAAATGACCAAAGTTTCTTGGAATCAAATTATGACATCAAATAATCTTTAAAGGTTTATTCTAAGCAAGAATAAGCCTACTTACATTGTAATAAATGTCTGGATTTCCGCTATCATACAGTAATGCCCGTTCATACACCTCTTGAGCTTCCTTTGTTCTGTTCAATTTGATCAGAATATCTCCTCTATTGATGTAAGCCTGAGTATAATCTGCCCTCATGCTTATAGCTTGGCGATACAGCATGTCTGCTTCCTCCAATCTCGTAGCATTTTTGGATATCAAATTGGCAAGGTTTAAGAAGACATTCAAATGGTTAGGAGCAATCCTTGCTTGGTAAGATTCACCAGGCTTGGCTTTTGGGAGTAAAGACTTGGCTTTTACGTAAGCGTCTTCTGCTTCTTGGTAGCGGCCTAGATGGTTGTATGTTCGGCCAACGTTTATATGGGCGCCCACGTCATCTGGTTGTACGCCCACTGCTGTATTGAAAAATTCTAAGGCCTCGGAGTACCTGCCTTCAGCTTCAAGCGCGTGGCCAACGTTGTTGTATAATTTGGCGTTGTTGCGGTTCACCTGTTTGTATATTATTTGTTATTAATCAGGCTTGTTATATGTTATCTCATTATCTACTTTATGTCATTGAATATTTAATACGGCATGAATATGAGTAGCGTAAAGTTCTAAAATTATTTGTAAACAGACCAATATTTAAGCTTTTAATTTATGATTATCATTTAAGTAAAATTGAACTATTATATGGAATTTAATTCATAACAATTTATGGTTATTTTATAATCTTACTTTAAGTCCTGAGGCAAAAATAGAATATTCAGTCTTCCAATCCCAATTCCTTATGTAAGTTTTGGCACTGAATGCCAGGAGAAGGAATATTAAGGCAGCTGCAGCAACTTTGGCCCGCCTTTTGGCGAGTAACCTCCATCCATGGGCCACCAACAGGCACCAACCCATCGAGGGCATGTACAGTACTCTCTCAGCAACCACGAAACCGACGGGGAAGAATAAGTTGGACGCTGGTAGGAATGGCAGTACGAGAAGCGCCAGACCCTGTGAAACGGAAAAAACATTCTACTTACAACAGATAAAGTTATGTACAGAATATACTCGTAGCATTAGGGCCTTATTCCTTTGTAGTGAAAGAGTGGAACGTATGTATATGAGCCTACGTATATTATAAACTTGTATGGTATATAAAAAACTAATCGTTTCGTACTGAATACTGATAAATTGATTTGCATAACTATTTAATAAATTATATAAACATTACATAAGGATATATCTATTAATTTCCTCTTTAATCGCTATAAATCTTATATTCGTTCTTAAAGATAAATGCAGTAGCATTATTTCCGGGTCGGGAAAAGTGTTATTGAATCTGTAAATATGCACTAAAACAGCAATAGAAATGCATTTCTGCCTATCACTTCAGGAAATACACACGTGAGGTTATTTATGTATGTATCTAAGTAGTAGCCAAAAAAAATGATTATCAACATTAAATTGGTCATAAACTTACCATAGATAGCGCAGAGCACCGAGTTCTGAGCGCGTGTATGGCAGCTGCGACCAGTGCAGTGCCGAGGGCCATCGTTGCCAAGTTGCGAGGATCGCGCCAGGATCGGATCAGGGCGACCGTGCCCATAGTCCAGTCACAGCACAAAGCCTCAGGCAATGTGAGCAGCCAGGCATTAAGAGCCGGCAAGTAGGCGAACGTCAAGTGCCTGAAATATGTTAAGGAACGTTGTTACCGATGCTAGAAGAACTAAGAAAACCAAATATTTTACGTTTTTGGAAGAACGTAAGTAAATTTCTGTTGTTAAAATAATGTAGGTACTTGTAAACTTTGTGTGAAATATCGTGAATGAAACGATGATCGCGATAATCCAAAATTTTGTGTTGATGTAACTTAAGACTTATAGAGTTGATATAACCCTCATTTTTAATCAAATATTATGTAAATATATCGATTACCGCTAATTATATAAACTTAAAGTAACTAAGAAATTAGTATTATTACTATCAAATTAGTAGCAATTACCTAATATAGTTATTATTAAAAGCCATTATTTGCTATAATTTTATGTGATCGTGATACAAATTCAAGATTGTTGTACCGGATTCCCGAAACCAACACGCCCACATCCGAAATCCTACGTAAATAAGAACCAGAGCACAAACAATGAGCAGACAATGACGCCCCTCGTAAAATTAATGTGGCTCAACATCACCGTGTCGTTCACTACACTAAACCGGTTGTCAAAGTCAGCCATTACCCCTCGACCCTCATTACTCAGGGTAATAAAGAAAAAGATGCTCTCATCTTTGGCTAAAGCGGTTACTGAAGGGGGCAAATCTGTTATGACGTTATTGGCGTAATTAGAGCATGTAGCAGCCTCTTTCGCTGGAGCAAGATTGCTTCAGCTCCGGACCTTTTTATGGCATGTCATTTTTTGAATTACACACACTTTTTGTTCATTGTTCTTTTTAGCCGTGTTTTATGATGGATCCCATATTTTTAGAATTTATTCTTATATTATACTATGCTAATCATGCTCTCATTGTGTTCTAATTCTGAATTAGTTTACCTCTCAAATTGTCATTAAAATTTCCCACACAATATGTAGACTTTCTTTTTTTGTTCTTAAAACAAAGCGACTACATAATACTATATGATATATGCTTAATTGACGGGCTATGTCCCAAAACTTTGTCATCTTAAACGTAACTCAACACCCGAGATTTGAACTGTGCTTGCACAAATAGTATAAAAAATACCACTTTCTTAATACTCCTTATTACATTGGGAATTATTGGAGTAAAATTAGAACCAAAAATGTATGTCTTATGTAATGGTCCTTACCTGGTAGGTGCCGCAGCCGCACCGGCAGGGTTGTCGAATCTGGTAAACACGGGGAGTTGAGCGCCCATTACGTGAAGTCTGGCAGCTAGAAGTGCCAAAGTAGCGCAGCACACGGTTGCCACACGTCTGGCAGCTTCGCCACACGCGCAGCCCCACCCTGAGCCTTTACCCCACGCGTCCATCCACGACCATCGGCTGCCTCCACCAGAACTCCGACGCTAAGGAACAAAGATTGTTTGATAATTTTGTTTGAGGTTGTGTCGAAGCAAAGAAAATTAAGGCTATAAGCATTAGAATAACATTTTTGTGATCTGATTTGTCATCAAGTGCCTATTCTATCTTATTAAACGTGATAAAGAGTTTCAGAGTGTTGGTTGGTATGTTATTTTATTTACTTTCTTCTAAAGATTAGGCAAGAAGAATGTGTGGTAAGCAGCTTTGTAAGCGTGATAAACTTCGACCTACATACGTTTTATGCAATTCCTATAGGCTTCTGCCTATGTGTAACCAAAAATACGGATACCTCCACGTGGGAATCGAACACTCAAGGCTCACAACCACTTGACAAACAAAGTTTGTCTGTTGTGAGACAGGCTGATAAGTAATTCAGCAGGCGCTCGGCTCGGTTGAATTTACTATGAACTTGGCGATAGTGTGTGAATTATTTTGCACCTTCTGAGCGACAAAGAGTTCGTACACGACGCACACGCCGGTGACAGTGATGCCCTGCTCCTTGCACAGCATTGCGATGCCGACACACGCGGTGCAAGCTGCGACGTACCGCCAATCTGTAGAAATTAGAGGTAAATATATCATCATCATCATCATCAGCCACAAGACTAATAGACAAAGACGTCCAGAGAGACCGGCTAATACAACCTATTTGGATTACACTGAAGAAATACACTATTTGTGTATTCTATTGCATATGATGTTTGTTTGAGTATTAATTTTCTAGACAGCCGTCACAACTTTGTGTGATCCCCGATTACTTGTCTCGGAGTTGTGAGACTGAAACATCTGCAGATAAACACGGAATTACCGTGGGATAATCTGATAATTGGCACTAAGGCCTAAACCCTCTCAGTTGTAGAGGAGGCCCGTGCCCAGCTGTGGGACGTATATGGGCTGACGATAATCTGCTAATTATGTTAAAATACTATTTAATTTGTAACCCCACGCTCAGAAGTCTAGACATAAGTTAAAAAAGTTCACATAAATAGGTGACCTGTTTACAGAAGCCTGGGTACAACATTTAATAACAGTTTATTTTAAAAATACAACAGATACGTTAAATATTTCGACGACCAACAATATTTTTATCAAGAAAAATATTCGCGTCAGGAAATATTTGTAGTTAAAATCAGCCGCGTTCCAATTTCAAAAGAGAGCCTCAACATATTACTGTACCAATATGTATCTGTGTACAAGTAACAAGAATTACCTGTGTATCTTCTTCTGTTGGCCGCTCGGGCGTAACACAATAACGCGCCGAGGAAAAATACCGACGACAGCATCTCAGCTCTTCCCACCACGCCAGTTACCTGCAGACACATTTCATTATTTTATTTCAGTGTAAAAGATGACAGGGTCTGTCAGGAATTGTATATCATCTCGATTTACCCTGTTAACACCTTATTTATGCTATTAATATTTCTATCTGACTGCCCAAATTTTCATGAACGAAACCTGATTATTAAAGAAGAGTAAAAATTTAGCACGAATTGACTATACCTTAATATGGATCATTTGACTGAATATTTTAAAATATCTGTTATGAGCTTACTAATTACAATTAAATATCATTCTGTTATGTCGAATGCTTTTAATGAACCGCACTGCAGTCGGAGCTAATAATGGTTATAAATTGTTTTGGCCAGCGCTGTATTTGCAATTTTATCAGCCTGTATAATTAAGCAAATTTTTTCGTCATGAAGTCTGACAGGTACACAGTAATTTAGAAATAGGAGTGGACAATATGTCGAAAATGAAAATATAAAATAAATAAATAAATAAACAAATTGTAGCTTGTATTGCAGTAAGAACGGGCTGGTCGATTGGTACCACAGTTACGTACAACGTTCACAAAGCCTGCCGTTAGTCATATTGACGCAGCCTTAATTTACTAATGTCGGGATACTCATATCCGCTCAACTCAAAGCCGTTGTATACAAAGTGTTAAACCCGGTACAGCGGTCCGCGCAAGTGTGCCTGTGTTGGATAAGCCTGCGTAAGCACATCCAGTGCTATATAGGTCGACAATGATTGTGTCAACTGAGGGAATAACAATAATTCCCCGACATTCTCATTGGACCGTTTCACTATTACATGTGAGTGCGGTTTATATCGCGGCGTGTAGAAAAAATCTAATCCTAGATTCTGGCTAGAGACAAATGTTTTTGTATTCAAAAATTCCGCATGAAAAACTTTAGACATCAAAATATTCTTTTTTACTCTTAGTGATCTTAGCAAGATGCTATAGGGTTAGCCTATAGCCATTCTGGATAAATGGACTATTTCATCATCATCATCAGCATATATTTATGTACGTGCCACTGCTGGGCACGGGCCTCCTCTAAAACTGAGTGTTTAGGCCTTAGTCAACCACGCTGGCCTAGTGCGGGTTGGCGGACTACACACCTAAGAAATTTTAGGTTTGCAGGTTTCCTCACGATGTTTTCCTTCACCATTAAAATAAGTGATAACTTCGAAAAGTCAGAGGTGATGCGTGGGGTTTGAACCCCCGACCGCCGAGATTTCTCGACCGCGCGCCTAAACCTCGATGGACTATTTAACACAAATTTATTCAAATCGAACAAGCAGTTCCAAAAATTAGTGCGTTCAACTAAACAAAAGCTTTATAATATTAGTATGTTTTTGGAACTGAAAAGTCTCTAAGAATTTCTGATGCAATACTATTGTAATATAAGATTGGTAAAATATGTTTACATTTTGATGTTTCCATTGGTACGAGAGTAAAGTTTCGCGGAAGTGACTTATAGCGATGCATCTGCCGGAGTTATAAATGAGTGTCAGGGGAAATAACAACTAATTCCGCTTGTATCGCGAGTTAGCCGGCGAACAACGCCCCTTGATAAATTGCAAACAGATCAGAACAAGAAAAAAATGTTTGCTAACATTTGTAGTGTTTGGAATTATGCAGTTTTATATCAACAACTTGTTCCATGGAGAATTATGTTATAATGAATAATCCACTATCCGTTGGTAGATTTTATGAACTCTCATTTTTTAAATGTCAACTTTCTAATGCACTTTTAAAATCGAACTTTCTGGTAATAATTAGTCAGTAAAAACGGTTTTGCATAACATAATTATTGCATAAGCAGTGATGGCCTCGAGGTTTAGGCGCGCGGTCGAGAATTTCGGCGATCGCAGGTTCAAACCACAGGCACCTTTGACTTTTCGAAGTTATGTGTGTATTCACAATGAATTATCACTTGCTTTAACGGCGAAGGAAAACGTCGTGATAAAACCTGCACACCTAAAAGTTCTTAGGAATTTCTTAGGTGTGTAGTCCGCCAACCCGCACTAGGCCAGCGTGGTGGACGTATTTGGGCTGATGATGATGATGATGATAACATAATTGCCTACGGATTTTTTATATTAGTCTATTTCGGTCTCATTATTAAGTCGTGATGGCCTTGAGGTTTAGGCACGCGGTCGAGAATGTTGGCGGTAGCGGGTTCAAACCCCAGGCACACACCGCTGACTTTTCGAATTTATGTATGAATTCACAATGAATTATCACGTACTCTAACGGTGAAGGAAAACACCTACACACCTAAAAAAAGTTCGTCGTATTTTCTTAAATGAGTAATCCGCCAACCCGTACTAGGCCAGCGTGGTGGACTAAGGCCTAAACCCTCTCGGTTGTAAGGGAGGCCCGTGCCCAACAGTGGGACGTATATGGGCTGATGTTGATGATGAGTCTCATTATTAAGGACAGACTTCTAGACTATACCGGGATTCTCTTAAGTCTCAGTGCGCACAGTGGCCTGCTGCGGGATATCTCGATAAGTCTTAAGCCATTAACCAATCTTCAAAATTTTGATCAGTAAATATCCTGCCAAAAAATGCCTCTTTGTTGGCTGAAATATCAACAAATAAAAATATTTGAAAACAAATATTTTGTCTGAACATGAGCAGACATAGAAGTTTCGACTAAATTTAGCTCAAATAAAACAACAAATAACTTATATAATAGAGTAACAATATTCGCAGAACATTAATTAATTATAATAGAAGCCAAACAATAACTGTTTTGAAGTCAACAAAATACTTAACATTTATTAGATCTTCAGACAATACTGAAATGTTTAAGAACAATAAATTTACATATTGACTTGTTTATTAAACTAATAATAGATTTTGCTCCTATCAATCCTGTTTATATATTATGTAAATAAAATATATATTCTGGGACAAATAAATTATTTTTTTATGGTAGGTAGTTCCTTCTTTTTACCAGTTTCAGTAGAAACATACAAAGTATTATAAAAATCATTTAAAACATTCCTACATATATATGATATAAACCTTACGTTAAAAGGATTAAGGAACCAATATAAGAGTTCGAAGGAAAGGTTGTGCGACAGAAGATGAAACAGTTTGGTGATACAACTGCGGCGAATCTGTGGTTTAATTATGAAGGGAAAAACGACTCACCAAAAAAGAAAAAATACAAACTTGAAATGACATTATTAATAACAAGAATTCAATTGGATAATTTTGGATATTCTTGATATAAGTGAAATAACATACATACACAGTATATACTTGAACGCAGTATTCGCTTCAATTTTCTTTAAAAACATCGTGGAGCTGAGTTAACGTTACGGAGTTTTCTAGCACCACTCAGAATAACGTATATCTCGCGAAATGCTCTTTACTTCATTCGAGTATGTCCTCTCACAAATTGGCAATTTTAACGAAAATACTTCAATCCAATTATGAAATTAGTTGTTTGAATTAAGTTTTTAAATAATTTTGCATTATTACCTTCTACTTGTAGTAACTGTTAATGAACAAAAGTTTCACTCTAGCCATCAGGTATTTAAAAAAACAAATAAAGATTTATCGTCAAAGTAAAGAAGATGCAAATTAAAACAATATTAAATATGAAATAAATATGTAGAATATTAAAAAAAAATGATTTCTCCTCTTAGCTTCCGTATCAAGACACTTAGGTATAGTCGTCATTATGACAATCACAGCACTGATAACAGTGACCAACCAAGACTCTGGAAGGAAGCCAAAATAGCCCGTATATTGCACAAGAACGTAGAATGGAGTAGGAAAATGTACTGGCCTATCTACATGTATAGAGTATCAAGTAACGATTTTTTGTTATCTGACAGTATAATGCCGGTTCTCTGTCTGGTTTTTGCTTTGCTTGGCTTTGGAAAGGACGGAAGGAAATGACAGTGTCAGTACAGTAGTAGTACATGTCCGATTCGACTGTTAATTAGTGTGAATGTTACCAACTTTTTTTTCTGAATAATTTTTAAGGGGTTTAACAACAAACTATATGGCATCGCTAGAATTCTATTCCCACTTATTTCAAAGATTTTCAGACTGTTTCAAGTCTTCGGTCCATTATGATTTAAAATGTCGTGTAATGGTAAATGCTATTTTTTTTACATAGATATTTTACAAGATATACTAGCCACATTAAATCCTGAAGCAAGAATATAAAATGCATTTTCCCGCTCTGACCTACATAAGGAAAACTTTAGTGACCTTGTTAAGTGAAGTGTGGGATTTCAAAATATCGTAGAGTCAATTATACTTAAATAAGATTGTATGGCCCCCGTAATTGTTAGTTCAATGGTCTGCATTCATAAACTTTTATAGAAAGCAATTAAAGAATGTTGGTTTTAGATAAAGGTCATAATGTTTCGTTGGACATCCACGTTTGTTTTTTTCTTTAAAAAACATCACGCCTGTTTCTCCTGAAGGGTGAGGCAGAGGTGTATTCCTACACCCACATTTCGCCAGTTGAGATCAGTTAAAATACCGTGTGAATGGAGCCGAGCATATTACCGTTTTTGACACATTTCCAGGCTCTGCTGAGAAATATTTTGTTTACTGTACTTTGTCTGACTCGAGTAATGAATCGTGGAATTATTGACCCTTCATTGCACTATTACACCGCAGGAGCAATAGAGATTTGATAGCCACATCAAACATTTAAAATGTAACGAATATTTGTTTCAATCGAATATTTTTTTAGGATCAAGTCCACAACTGCATATTTGGTTTCTCACCAAATCGCCAACAGTGGCCATCAACACCAGCAGTTGTTAGAAGAAAGAACAAACACGTGTAAAATACGTTTGAAATAAAATAAAGGAAGGAAACGGACGCTCAAGAATCGTCTGCGAATAGTTGTTTTGCAACGGGTGCTATAAAAACACTGAGTGTAGTGAACGGTGTACTGGCTGTGGCAGGAACACAAGCCGACACTCACGACTTCATTACGGGGATACGTTCTCGGCGACTTGTATTGTAAAAAGTGCAATGCACTCGTGTGTACACTTTATTTTCAAACGGCGAAGTTGTGGAAAGAAATTGCGAGGAAATCTCGTCAAAAATACTGTGATGGTAGACAATATAGATTAATTATAATTAATTTATTAATAAATACACCCAACAGTCACATGCATAGTTCTGACCCCACATTAAGATAAGAGTCTTGTGTCGTGGGTGTCAGAAACTACGAGAGACTTTTCGGTCTCACAAACACCCAGACCCGAAGCAAATATGTGTGGATCACACAAACATTTGTCTCGGTGCGGGGATCGAACCCGCGACCTCTCGTTTCGCAAGCTGGTTTCTAGCCAACAGCGCCACGGGGCTGTCTGTAATAGATGTATTTGAGTTTTAGGATTTATGGAATCAAATTGATCACTCAAGGTAAATGTAACGTAGCAATCGTTAAGGATGTAGGCCGATCGAAAAGAAAGAAGAATGAATTTTATGAATGCCGTAGATCACGTGTTTATTCGTTAACAAACATTTATTAGCCTTTTTGAAATCGATCAATATAAAGAGAATAAAAATTAAGCTGACCGTTATTTTCAAAAAGTCATGCTGTCAAGTAGTGACAAATCAAAAATGTTTGTTTAAAAAAATATAAAGCAAATACTATTTCTTTCTTTAAGGGTATCTTATGCTTTTTTTTCTCAGCAAGTTCAAAATCTTTGTACATCAAAACATATATAGGAAGTCACATTTAGTGACTGAGTCTATTAGAATTTTTATCATCAACATGCTCATGGACTTTCCCAATTGAGTATTTCTACAAAATTCCCTCTTTCTATACTAGAGACTCAACGTTTAAAACTTGTGTGGAACTTTGTTCTTATTTTTAGTCCTCGTTTCGTTTTTCTAGTCTATAAGACAGCAAACGTAGTGAAGACAGCCCGGGCCGTGACAGGAAAACAGCGAGGCTCTCAGGACTTTATTACAAACATCTTGGTGACTACAGATACCGGTGTATACGAAATATAAATTCAACTTTTATGTCACGGCTAACTTTGTTCTTGAAATGTAGCTATACTTTTTGTTGCTACAGTGTGAGTACAGTGCTGTTAAAATAGAATACTTTCCCGCCATCTGCGCTTTTGTGCAGGTTTTCTTGTAACGAGTATCCACATCGTGTGATCCAAATGACCGCGTCAGCAACTCTATATCTTTTACGCTTGCAACGTACAGCGAAAAATGTTGACAGAAGCATTCGGATCACAAAAAGAATAAATAAAAAAAATAACATTTTCAACGGCACTGTTTCATGACGTAAAAATATTTTCCATTTTCGAAAAAAACTGTTTTTATGTAAGTATGTATGTAAAAACTTTGCCCAAATCGTTTAAAGAGAAAAATAATAAACTGAGACAAAACATAAAAACCGAGAATGAAATATTCGCAGTTTCCCATTATGAGTACAAAATTAGACGGTCAAGGAAACAAATTGGCAACTTTTCTAACTCGATTTTATTTCAAAATCACATCAAGTTTTAAAAGTAGATGCTAAGACTGAAAAAGGCTTTGCGGTATTATTGTGCTTAAATTGTGTTTTAAAATTTCTATAACATTGACACTGGCATATAAAAAATCGCAGAGCTAAACAAAAAAAAGTTATCTCTGGCATTCCTTTGTTTTCAAATAACTTTCGAATTTTAAATTTATAGTGAAGTGAAAACTTCAAGTGGCTCGAAGTTCATATTTCGTCTTATGTTTTAAACTACGACAGGCGAGATAGAAAAACCACTCCCGTAAGTTATTACGTCGCTGGAAGTTAGATTTCTTTGGACTCTGGGCGAGGCTAATGTCGTGTGTTTACAATGTTTGCAAGATATATGTTGGCTATTCTTCCTTGTCTTAGATAAGGTTTTGTTTGTATTTCATTCTGTTGTTTATTTTATATTATGCTATGGCACATACAACCTTCGTGGTGCATTGGATTTTTACATTACATTTTTGACCTTGCTGTGAAGAGATATGCAGTGGAATTAAGAAGGTCAAATATTTTTGCATTTAGTATTTCGCAACGGGCATCTACATTTACTATTTATATTATAGAGTGCCACGTTGGTTCTGCGGCATAAGTAAGTTCGGTTCTCGGCTAGGGGAAACCTTTTTCTGCGTTTTGTGTTTGTGAGACCATAAATCTTGTCTCAAATATTTGACTGTTGGGTATAATTATTTGAAGTATCCAAAAAAAATCACGGGTAAATCTTTTAAATATTGATTAAATATAATTTTTTCGTGTCCAAGTATATTTTATGTATAGCCTACAATGAGGTTCTTTCACTTAAAGAAAACTCTTGTTAGAAAAATATTTTTGGATTCGTCAAGCACAAGTCAAGTTAAGATTGCGATGTCGGGCGCTCCAGAAATAAAGTGGAGATGATACGAGTGGTGGTCGTACCTTGTCATGCCGGCCAGAGAGATATGGAGTGCGAGCTGACATTTATTTTGTATACGCCACTTCTACTAAATATGGCGGAGTGTCGTATTTATAAAAGTGTTTCGTGAGACGTTGAATGTTTTTACCTTGCTACAATTTATGTTCATTACTTATAGCTTTAACATAAATAGATTACTTTGAAAATACACTAAGATCACCATTACTTAGTAGTTAAATAAACTAGTAATCGGCTGTGGAAAGGGAGGGCGGATTCCATCTCGTTTTGTCTTTGTGTATTTGGTTTGTATTTACCCGCGACAGCCAAGATGTTGTCTCGATTGTTTTTATTCCCCTAATAAATGCTAACAAAATATTTAGCAAGTCAAATACAGCAACAGCGTACCTTTTGCATCACACATAAAATTAATTTTAGGTCCATTTATCCCGTGGATTTCGGTACGGGATAATCCGAGTTACGCGCCCGCCTAAACCTTTTTTTAATGAAAAAAATACGAGTGTTCCGAAACATTTTTAGGCATTTCCATAACAAAGCCGTTTTACGGTAAAATTTACTGAGCCCTCTGTCTTTCCTATTTTATTTGTGTTTCGAGTGGGCTAACAAATTCATTCGGCTACATAATATGTATACCTAGTTCCCGAGTTTAATTACAACACTTAAAAATAAATAATAATAATAATAAATACACCCAACAGTCACATACATAGTTCCATAAATCCATACTAGGATACAAGTCCTGTGTCGTGGGTATCAGAAACTACGAGAGACTTTTCGGTCTAACAAACACCCAGACCCGAAACAAAAACTTGTGGATCACACAAACATTTGTCTCGGTGCGGGGATCGAACCCGCGGCCTCTCTTTTCGCAAGCTGGTCTAGCCAACTTCGCCACGGGGCTGTCGAAAACAATCACTTCTGTATCTCGGAAAGGGTAGGTAGGTGTTTTGAGCTCCATATTGATAACATTGATTTATTTCATATAAATAAGTCTTATATAAACACTACGGATGTCTGCGATCTTCTTGTGGTGAATTCTTAGTAGGTATATTACGAGTACATAGTTCTACAGTGATTTCTCTCGTCGTTGATGTTTGTATTATAAGTAAGATATAGTTTAGTTCTAAAGGCCTAACTCTGAACTGGCGACGCCACTGTTAGCAGTAGGTACGATCCAAAATACATTTTACTCGCTTTTTTCTTTGAAATATTATACCTTTCTAAATTGGATGGCAGAATTCGCTCTCTTTTACTCTTTTTAAATGTATGTTCACGTAACTTTACTGCTTTAGTTCTGGAACTATACGTTTTCCAATTATTTTAAAACATTTCGTATGAACAATATTTATTTAAAGTAAATGCAGTGAAGTGCAAATGGACCTTAGATAAAAAGGACTACAATTATTTGTCACCAATCGGCACAGTTCTGCCGGCTGTACACAGGTTGACCTCAATGAGATAGATTTGCGTGCCTAGTATGGTAGGTTATAGGTATGTCTTATGTTTGCTCGGCTAGCTATAACAACTTCAATAAAAGCAAAATGCAAAACTGAAAATCACCACGTAATTAACTCAAGCAATTTCTTAACGGGACAATAAAATGAAATGGGCCACTAAAACGAGGTTTTTGATATACCATCGAATGACCAGCACACGACTGAGCTGCCAAATTGGCTTTCAGCACGGGTTTTATATCGACAAGTTGGCCTGGCGGGCACTGAAGAGAAGAGTTCGCGGGATTCCAGTTATGTTAGACAAAAGTTATAGCTACAGCGGGCCATGAATAAAAATGATTCAATTTTAGTGCCTCTTGCCCCGGAGAGTAATGCAAGAGCACTTGTCACCGGAAGAAATTGGTGTCGTAAAACGTAGGTAGGAGGCCCCTCCCCTTTGCGAAAACCCCCTCTATGGTATAAATACGTTCTAGAATGCACATTTCTTATACTTACATCTAAGGGGTCTATCTAGCCAGTATACAGTTGATTTAAAAAGCAATAGGTGCGTTTAAAAAATCTAACAAATTTCAGGTCAGCCAGACAGTGGGACGGCTTTAGAATCATTTTTGAAAGTGTGTGGATTGGTGTGTTTGAGATCGTTGATTAGTTTTATAAGACTTTAATAAATTAGGTGAACATTAAAATTATTTTCTACGTATGTTTGTATTCTAAAAACTTATAGTAATTTTTTTGTTATAGATCGAGGTGTTATTAATTCTACATTTTCTAATCATATAAATACTGTTACGCGAAATAAAAGATAATAATACTATTTATCTATATCAGTTCATATGCATTCCCCTTCTGAGCACGGGGTTTTTTATGTAATAAAGAAGAGTACTTCTGTACAAAATATCCCGTCACGGATCAAAATTCATTCATTTAAAAATATCAATCACTCAGAGAAGTCACGTTTGAAAGGATCAATTTTGTAAAACCACTCAATTTATTGTGGAAATTGAATTGTATCAGTACATACTGCTTTAATCAGAATATTCCATGCAAAATACTTCGTCTGCATTTCGCATGTTAAATAGATCATAAATATGCTGTCATAGGTTGGTACTTTTGAAATCTCTATCAACCGTCTGAAAAGATCCAACGTGCTGTATAACTAAGAGTTTTTCGCCATAACTTACCAATATTCTTGCTTCAACTCGTGTAATTGAAGCCCTAATAGATGATTGCAGTTGTAAAATTCATACAAATATGTATGTTGTCATGTAATGTGCAAGTCAAAAATATGAATTACTGGTTAGACGTAACCCTAGTTTTTATTGATTTAAATAAATAAAAAAATGTGGTGACTGAGAATAAACGATTTTTTTCGAGAGCAATGCAAATCTCGGTTAGCAATAATTACAAATATAATTTGAAAATGATGTTACCAAAGTATCAATATTTAATGTTGTCCGAAAAACTCTGCAACACATAGCCTATCATTGTAACCAGCTGATCTTCGCATTACGAAAAACGCAATGTTGATTTTAATATTAGTTTATATTATAAAAGAATTGAAATAATCTTACCGCTTCTGTGTGGATGGGGTGAACGGCGAACAAGATGGCGGCGACAAAACTTGCGAACTCTGGCAGGAACATGGCGCACACCCTGCAACAATAAGTGGGCCGGCTGAAATACAAGTTCGCAGAATGTGCGGCGCCAAGTTTCACACTCCTAATTATAGAGGCACCGGTGTAGCGTGTCGGGCCGTTTTATATTGTCTGTTGCTTTATAACATAGATATTAGAGATATTTTATTCTGGTATGGGAAAGCAAAAGCTTTAAAAGGTGTGTGCTAGAGCACATGAGAGATAGATCTCTTGATTGGAAAAGAGCAACACTAGAGTTTCTTGTCCGTTCTTCTCTAGTGATGACTGCCTTCCGAACAGGGTGGTAAATTTTTAAATGACCGAATCTAAGTTTATAGATTTAATTAATATTCATTTAATTTAATTTCAATAATTTTAAATTTGTTATAATATGTATGTTCCAGTGGCGTGCCTAGGGTCTCTAGCTAGGGCAAGCCCTAATTTTTATTACGGTTTTTATAGTATATTTTTTTGGTCCAGAAAAAAAGTCAGAGAACTAATAAACAATATACCTACCTACCGCAAATTATTTACATTCAAGATTTTGACATATTGATGTAGGTGTAGGTATATTATAGTACTGGCCTAACAAAGAAATAATTATTTGTCGCTAGTGATAGTTAGTACCAAAAATCATAAAATGTCGGCGAAAATTATTAGAACAATAATATGTCCAAATTGTGCACAAACGTTGTGTCTCTCTAAATTTGAATGCGAGATGTTATAACATAGACACGGAATATATCATATTGAATTTTATTAGACAAATAACTCGACTCGAGTTGGTTTCAAACCACATAATTAAAAAGTAAACAGTCAAATTCTAAAAATTACCTATACTCGTAAGTTAATTTTCATGTCGTGACCTTGAATGCAAGATTTTTTTGGTGAACAAAATGATAAATAATATGTATTAATCTTAGAAAAAATACGATGATGATCAACGCGAGAGTTTTGAAATTTTGTGACATACCTAATTAACGAGAAATGAATACTTCAATGCGTTGTTTACAATATTTATAAAAAGAAATCAAAGTATGTGGTGTTGTAAATTTTAATGCATTCTACAAGAACCAGATAAATTATTTAAATCATTACAACAAGAATTCCACACATTTTAAACATTATATAAAATATGCAACACAAACATAATACACAAACATAATATATATAACCTTTTCGTATGGGAACATTCAACTATTCAATTAGTTATGTACTTACTAATCGGATCTATTAAGCGTCCTCATAATTCTTAACAATTAGAGAAATGCTCGAGTCTGGCATATGTAGGTTTTGGACAAGTTACGAGCCGTTTTTCACAGTTTAATTTAATGAATTTACCTTATCTTCGAAGAGCAAACCATGCACACACTTTAAGTCGCCACGAGGATTAACAATAAACATCACCCATTTTTTATAATCACTGCAGTAATATTCGAAATACCACCACAAATTCTATTTAATTTGGTTCTTTCGCTCAGTAAACGTAAACAATTAACATTTTTGTTCCTTTGTTCCGCAAGGAACCGGCTAAGGTCGAGGACCATGCTGCCAAGTCTTCAGTAATTTAATTTCATTAGTAAACATTATATCCATCCAATGTCTTTAGTAAAATTAATTTTCCATTATCTAGACTAGTCTAGAGCTTTGACTCTAACACACTCTGTCACATCCAATAATCGGTCATAAATAGTAAGTAATATATTTCTTGGTTACAAGTTAGTTCCAGTCGTTCCATTAGTGTTTTCTTGTCATAGTCAGGTATTAACTAGTTAATTCTAGCCAGGACTCAGGAGTCATGTCAAATACTAGGTAAAATCACCAACATCAACAGATCATAAATGAAGTCATTTAGTTTTTTTTTTTTAAAGAAGAAGTAAAAATGTAACCAATAATAAACAAACAAAATACAAAAGCAATGCGAAAACCATATTTACAAAACCACAAAACATAGCAACACTATTTACAAAGACTATAAACAAAAAAATAATCAAATTTGTCCAACACTACCGATAATGTAATGAAACATTGCTGTGTGTGTGTAGGTTGAACTATTTGCAAGAATATCGTGGATGGAGCGCGGTACCAAGTCAGGTTTCTTATAAATTTTAATCAACTCATCCATCAACACAAGGCGCTGAATGCTAAAAGATGAGCAATCAAAGAAAACATGAGAAATCGACTGTTCTGCCTCAGAATGACAATACAATAATCACAATAAAGAAGGGCTCTGTGCAATTTTTAATCGAAAGAGATGCTGATTCAAACGACAATGGCCAAAACGAATCCTTAGAATGGTACTATAAAATTTTCTGCCTTTAAAGAAACGGCCTTTGCAGAACCACGGCATGAAGCCAACAGGAACATTGAACGTAGCATACCAAAGACCTTTGCTCTGAATTTGATCAGTCTGATTCCAATGCCTCTGCCATAAGTTAATTGATCTTCTTTTAAGGACCGAAATAACATCTGTGTGAGGTACGAGAAAATCGAGATTTCGACTGGAGTCAGGGACAATGGTTGAAAAATTTGTTATAGTTCTGGCTAAGAAGTCAGCCTTTTCATTTCCAAATACCCCAACTTGAGATGGAACCCACATTAAGATAACCTCAATATTATTTTGTGTCAACAAGCTCATACAATACTCCTTGATTTGATATATTAGATAGTTAGTGACAGCATTGAATTGATTATTTTTAAGATTTTTAAGAACACTCATGCTGTCACTAACTATTACCCATTGCCAACATCCATCATTCTTATATTGTATGTGTTTAACAGCACTAAGAATAGCCAAAGCCTCAGCTGTAAATATACTTGCATTAGAATCTATTTTATAAGCGATACCAGAGTCCAAAAAACCATCATAAATTGCAACCGAAACAGCAGAATCCGTTTTTAGACCCATCAGTATACACAAATCTGTAATCAATATATTCAGAAAATTTACAAAAAACATCTTGCTTAGAGGAAAGGTTATGATCAATAATAATATCTGTTGCAGGAAATTTACTGTTGATATCTCCTTGATAACAAGGAAGAGAGGATGTCTTATGGATTTGGAGACTATCAAGAAAATTTACATATTGTGAGAAGCCTTGGAGGATATTAAGGGTGTTATGTGGAGATGATCTTGAAGTATGAGCTAAATTTAGAAACAAGTCATTAATTTATCTATTGTAAAGTTTTAATACGAACTTTTCTTTAAGATATGAAAATCGTATGTATAATGGGGGAAGTTTACACTCAATTTGCATCACATTGATAGGAGTACTTTTAAATGCACCAGTGATTAGCCTCAAGCTTTTATTTTGGATTTTATCTAATGTATCCACCAATCTCTTATCACCACCAAAGCAAAAGAAGCCATACTCAAAATGACTACGAATGAAAGACTTGTATAAAAAGAGCAATATTTTGGGATCTGTACTACATAATGATTTCAATATATTAAGTGCTTTATTAGCTTTTGAACTTATTAATTCTACATACTTCCTCCAAGAAACATTATGAGTCAAGGTAACACCTAAAAATTTTGCCTCATGAAAAACTGGAATACAAACTTTATTATAATACACAGAAGGACTAGTATTGCTACCTTTACCAAAAACAACCAATTTTGATTTAAGTGCATTTATGTCAAGATTCAAATAAAAGAAGTAATTACACAAATTTTACAAAGACTTATTAAGAATACATGAAATATGATCCAAATTTTTTCCATTTGCATACACAACCAAATCATCAGCAAATTGAAGATTTTCTGACATGGGGACCCAAAATAAGATTCAATTGACGTATATACAAGATAAAAAGTAATGGAGAAAGTATTCTACCTTGGCATACTCCAACAGAGGCAAGTCTTGGACCATACAATTTACCATTATATTTTGCATAAACTTCTCTTTCAGTTAAAAATTTATGAATCCAGTGAACTATTTTATTTGGCATTTGAATAGACAGTAAATCAGAGCAAAGTATATTGATATTGACACTATTAAAAGCTCCGGCAACATCAAAAAACACAGAAATTAAGAACCCTTTATCATTTAGACTATTTTGATTATCAAGTTGCAGCTGACATATACTTTCACGAGCTGACATTGCCCTACGAAAACCAAATTGATTAGGAGAAGATTATTATGTTCTATGTAATATTCCAACCTATGTTTCAGCAGTTGCTCAAAAATTTTGCCAACACATGATGTTAGGCTATTGGATGATAAGAATCTGGACATGACCGAAGTTTATCTGGTTTCAAAATGGGTACCAAACAGACTTCCAAGAATGAGGTATATCATTGTTTAACCACAGATCATTTAAAATGTTAAGGAAAATGGACAGACCTTTTTTACTGAGTTTTTTAAACATAATGTATGGAACACCATCCAGACCAAAAGCACTATCCTTTCTAGACAAAATAGCAGATGTTAGTTCTTGCATCGAAAATGGATTAATAAGATAGTTATTAACAGGACTACTCATGTTATTGAAACCTAAATTTGGATTATTATTTACATAGTCTGGAGTGAATTTGTTTAAAAAATCTTGAACCCAGTTATCATCACTCGAGGAGTAAGAAAATGTTTTGTTAAATTTGCGCATATATTTCCAGATTCTTGAGAGTGGAGTACATCGATTAAAAGAACTGCACAATTGAACCCAACTATCAAATCTTTCCCTTTTCAAAGTAAGCTTTTTTAAAGCTAGTAATCTTTTAAACTCAACATAAGATGCTTCGGAAGGATTATTTTTGAAATAAACATAAGCAGATTTAGAATTATGAATTGCCTCAGAACATTTTTTATTCCACCAAGGAAGAGGCAGACTTTTAAACAATTTTTTATGAGAGGAATTATTGGCAGATGACTTAGAAAAAGGGGTACCAAATCTACATGGAAGGGATTTATTGACTGCAGAATGCAGTAATTCACAAAATAGTGTATAAGTTTCCAACGGAGTAGTATTATGAACACGAAAATTTGTTAAATCTGAATCAACATTTTGTGCATACAATTCCCAATTTACCATTTTAAAATTAGGGTAGATGGGCAAATGAATGTTATGATTATCATTAACATAGGGACTGTTTATATTATAATTGCCTAAAAATATTTTAATAATTACAGGAAGATGATAGCTACCAAGAGGATCATTATGTACAGACCAGTCAGAAGCGAGAGCCAATGATGGAGATATCAAAGACAAGTCTAAAGCATTAGGACGCCATGTCAAAGAACCAACTGTGGTACCTCGCCACTATTTAGCAAAACCAAGTTGTTGTTATCAATGATTTCCAAAATATCTCTTCCACATGGATTAATAGAATTACATCCCCAGGATGTGTGATGAGCATTAAAATCACCAGCAAATATCATCGGTTCAGGGACAGACTTAATTAAACACTCAAATTTATGTTTTTCAAAGGCTTGACTACAATTTGTTGGACAGTAAAAGCTAACAATACTTATTTCCCTATTATTTATCTTAATTCTTACCAGGGATGTTATGGAGCTCCGTAACCGTAACCGAAACTATCGGATATCCGAAATAAAAATATATCCGTAACCGTAACCGTATCCGTTTCAGAAGTTTCGAATAGTTTCGGATAGTTTTGTATAAGCGTGGAGTCTAAAAAAAGAAAAAGTCTTGTGTAAAGCAGCACTACTTCACTGAAACTTCATCTTAAATGAAAACACTGTGATAAGTACAAAAAACAGTTATTGTTGAAACAAAATATACAACAAAACCAAAAACATCCAAACAGCTGACACCTTTATAAAACAGTTATATTTTACTTTAATCTAATATCCGTAACCGAAACTATCCGAAAATTACGGATAATCCGAAATAATTACATATCCGTAACCGTATCCTAAACCGATATAATTTTATTCCTATATCCGTATCCAGATCCGAAATATCATATCCATAACATCCCTAATTCTTACACAAATATTTTGTAAGGAGTTATCAGAATATGTGTAAGTTTTTTGTAGTCAATATTATTGCGAATCAAAACAGCTACACCATTATGGTCATTGCCAATATCATTTCTTTCTATTTTAAATCCTTTGATAACAATTTTTTCAATAGGTATTAACCAAGTTTCTGATATAATTGCTATATGGATATCATGTTCATACAAGAATTGTGTCAACAGAAGTTTATTGCTAATACTTTGTGCATTCCATTGAACAATATTAAGTTCCATTTTTGGGAGATGTGTTATTTCGTAATGTTTGAAGAAGGATCTCTTTAATTGATGCTGTGTTTATTGGAGTGTCCTTTTGGTTGACTATTATTTTAGTTAAGACTTGTGTTAACAAATTCATAAAAAATTCAGATTTGCTTAAATTCTGTAGTTGGGTTTCAATGTTTGATGTTGTTAATTGAGGAAAAGAATGTTCATTAAAAAGGCTTGAATATTGAGTGGCCTTTGATTTTATTTTATTTTCTTCTATTTTAAGTTTCTTCTTGGGACATGTATTTGAGATGGCTATATGATTGCCACAACAATTTGAGCATTTTGCATTTTTTACATCTATGCTGCATTTTTTTAAATTGTGCGCTTCGGAATAGATGGAATATACCTCTGAATTTCTGCAGTATTTTATAATATGGCCAAATTTCATACACTTTAAACATTGCTTAACTGGTGGAATGTAAATATTTATCTCATGCCTCCAGGAGTCAAGGTATACAAACTCTGGTAATTCTGTGGAAGCAAAAGTAACTGCCACAGTCTGCGTGGGCTGAAAAATAGTTGATCCATCATTCCGTACTCGACGCATAAAACGCCTTACTTGAATGATATTACGGGAACTGCCAATCAGAGAAAAAATCCTTTTGTTGGAGAGCTCCACAGGGACAGAAGTAATTACCCCGGTCACTTCAGTGTCACCAGCCGGTACTGAAGCTTTAAAACCGAGCTCATCCAATATTTTTTTATTTTGTATGAACACATTTGCATTATTAGATAAATCAAAAGTAATCCCAATTTTGAATTTGTTGATTGATTTCAAATGCAAGATACCAGTGACGCAATGTTTACGTATTGCGCGGGAAATTGCCAACCTATCCTTGTCGGTAAAAGTTTTTCGTTGATCCTGGTGGCTTAGAAATACTATGTATTCATTTTTATTACTATTTTCGGGGTATTGTATTATTGTGGTAAATAAAGATTTTTATTATATTATTATTATTATTACTTCCTAAAGTACCCCGGTACCTTGAAAATTTCGTATTTGTGGCTGGAATCTTCATCCGAGTCCGATGAAGTCTCGTCACTGTGGGTGTAGGATGGCGGCTCATCAGAAGGATCTTTTTTTCGCCTCTTTCTTCCTCCCATCTTCTTTGCACAATATTTACAGTTTAAAAATAAATTAAATTTAAAGTATCAATGAATTTACACAAATTTAACAGAATATATTTGTTTTGGCGCCTTTTCAATTCAAAGATTCCCGCGCGAAAAAAAAACTTACTACTAACTGGTATGTACACGTGATTTAATTTAATTGTAGTCGTCATGCATCACTCTGTATTTGCTTGAGAGCTATTGAATAAGTAAATTATATAAGTTATAGTCGTGGGTACACATATCTAAATTTTAAATTCCGGCCAAAATATTTGTGTGTCACCTAAAAGACCGAAGACTTTGTAAACAATTCATAACTTCAGTCACACTTAAAAGAGCGTTGATCAATTATTCTATAAAGAGGGTGCATTGCCCTCATTTAAGCTCGCTCACGGTTTAAATCAGAACTGTACAAACTAAACCGTGCATGGTAAAGCGCGGATAGTTTGAATTGGTTCAGTTGTGGCGTTTGTATCGCGCCCTCGGAACTTTTGCGGTTTCATTTTACACGCACATCGGTTTAGGCTTCTGATACATGTGCCGACGGGAGCGCTGCGTGGCGTGTGGCGGGACTTTCATAGAAGCCCAAAAGCGTTAAACGTAAATTGTGTAATATCTAGTTTATGTTTGCTTATTATAGGGTCTTTATTTAACAAATTACTTTAGTTAAATAAAGATTTCAAGCCAAAAAAATATTATTTGGAATTGTAAAAGGCAAACTGGGCTTTTGGGCTTCTATGGAAGTACCGCCACTGGCGTCACCATTCCACTTTTCACTACATGCGAGTAAGAAATGGCCAAAGTCGTGATGGCCTCGATTTTTAGGCACGCGGTCGAGAATCTCGACGGTCGCGGGTTCAAACCCTAGGCACACACCTCTGACTTTTCGAAGTTATGTGTGTATTCACAAAGAATTATCACGAACTTTACGTACTTTAACGGCGAAGGTAAACATCGTAATGAAACCTGCACACCTAAAAGTTCTTAGGAATTTCTTAGGTATGTAGTCCGCCAACCCGCACTAGGCGACCTTGGTGGACTAGGGCCTAAACCCTCTCAATTGTGGAGGAGGCCCGAGCCCAGCAGCGGAACGTACATGGGCTGATGATGAGTAAGAAATACGTCAGTGATCACAAGATGTGATGCGTGATTGCGATGGTCACCGGGGTCGATTAAAACCCATATTTCGAAAATCATCGGCACGAGAGACGAGATGATTTAACACGCCCAATAAAGAAACTCACATACACTTATGTGTTGATGTTCATGGCTCTGAAGAAAGTTCTAAAATTGAATAATAATTACGTCGAATGGCTTTTTGTGCACGTTTCAATGCTGCGAGAAGAACTAAAATGATCGCGATGGCATCAAGATGTATAATACTTATAAATTACTACTTATACTTATATTTATTATTGAAGAAAAATATGACATTTCGTGTTGCTGAGGGAGTTTCTTGCCGTTTCTTCTCCACAGCGATAACACGTTCCGAAACGGCAATTGTTTAAAAAAATAGTTTAATATTGACGATTCAAAAGAACTTGTAAAAGTCTATTTGAATAAAGATGATTTTGACTTTGACTTTGAAAGATTTGTTCGAGATTGCCACTTTTTAAATAGAAGTTAATGCCCCAGAGTAATACAGCGCCGCTGGATGGGCCTCGGACGTGTCCTGTTCACGCTCCGTCGTCGTCTCGTCCCGCTAGTGTACATGTTCCTTTAAACCACACGCCCTGTTTCTATTTTACCAGTCCCCAACTAAAACAGTTTTGTCAATATTTATTATTGTTTACTGTTGTGCCATGCCGCTGAAATTGGTTTACTCGTAATTGGATGTTTTTGTAAATATTGTTTTACGATAATATTTGATGGTTAAATTTTATTCACGGGGATCTAATTAAGCATAGTGTAATTAGAAGGATGAAAAAAGTATGATTTATAAAAAAAACTAGCGGCCCTACCTTGCTAATTTTGAAGACATTTCGAAAAAATATATGTCTCCTATTTAAAACTGTAGCGAAATTAATAATATTCGGCGAATTTGTCATGATAAAATAACAGTCACGGTAATAAAATGCTTTATTGTTATTTTTTTAATAAGATACAAAATTTGTAATAACTATTTGGGAAAATTTTTAATTACTTAAACAATTGCTAGAATGAAAATGCGTTAACCAGTATACTGCTTTCAAACCATAATTATGTAACTTAAGCTGGATAAAGTTGGCCGGACGTCCGTTGAAGTCAAAGTTGCGCTATCGAATGACAGTAATAGAGCGCATTCGATGACGTCACCGCGACAAAGTTAAAACTACCCGCAAAGCTGGAACAACTAGTCGAGCTGACAATTCATTAAAACGAAAGATGACACAGACATCCTTTTTGT
Organism: Hemaris fuciformis; assembly: GCA_907164795.1. Lineage (NCBI taxonomy): Eukaryota > Metazoa > Arthropoda > Insecta > Lepidoptera > Sphingidae > Hemaris > Hemaris fuciformis. Next base: position 12,021,267 of record OU015438.1, on the reverse strand, counting down.
TCGAATTTGCGACGTCGAATGACTATAATTGGGCGAGTTGTCACAGAATCGAATCTAGAACCACGCGGTAGAACAACGGCTAATTGCGAGCAGCACCGCGCGGGCGTCCCGCCGACTAACTTCTGGCGGAATTAAGGCACTCGTTAGGGACTTTTTGCAAAGCTGGCGAAATCTCTTGCGAACTTGGCGAAAAAACATTTATAGTTAGTTTGTTCGTGTAATGATGAGCGTCTTCGAGGAGTTGCAGTGATTTCGCTTCGTGTAAGGGATTACCCGTTTGCTAATTACACGATCCAGACTTTTATAACCGAATCTGTAGGGTCAAATTATGAGTATATAGATTAACCTTGTTGGTGTATTACACTGGCACGGTTAAGTGACAGCAAGATACCAGATAATGTGTAGTGCAGTTGACAGCCCCGTGGCGCAGTTGACTTAACACCAGCTTGTGAAATGAGAGGCCGCGAGTTCGATTGCCGCACCGAGATAAATGCCTGTGAAATATTTGTGATATCTACGGCAAAAGACTTGTAACTTTGGGTGCATTTATTTAATTCTTTAAATATAGTAGAAGGTGTAATATCTATGAATTATCACTTAGGCCAGCGTGGTGGACTAAGGCTTAAATCCTCTCAGATGTAGAGGAGGCCCGTGCCCAGCAGTGGGACGTATATGGGCTGATGATGGTGATGAAGTAGCCAGGTATACCTGGTAAAATGTGGGTGCAGAAATGCACATTTGCCTACCCCTTCGGGGAATACAGGCGTGAGGTTATACCTCGACACTTGACCTGAGCATGTCAGTCTGTTTAACTGCAATCCTAGCTGTCACTCGTTTCCAAATTGTAAGATATGTCTGTTCTACAATAAGATATATATAGGCACGTGTACATAAAAAAATAATTATATACATTAATGCATGTATCTCTGAAATGGTAGGCAGAGGTGCATTATAGCACCCACTTTATACCAGTTGTGATTAAAGTCCCACACAAGAAGGAGCGAGCCTATTGCCTATTACCGGACACATTTTCAAACCTCGTGTTGCTACAAAGAGTTCCCACTTGGATACCCATTAAAACTTTCCCCGACCAGGGAATAGAATCCAGGACCTAACGCTCGGTCGTCACTCAAGTACACTGAGTTGCCAACAAGGCAGTCTCGAATATTAAAATTATTCGAAGACTGAAAATTTCCGCCAATTTGTGAGAAAATTTATACAATAATTTTCTCTCCGCTATTAATAACAATCTCAGTGAAAATATTTACCCTGAGTTTGACGGTAACAAGTTAAACTCAGAAATTAAATTGGATCTTAGTTAGGGTTGATAGTTAATTATATTTTCTACGTTGCACCTCACTCACGGCTGCCAAGCTCGGTTGGGAACAAGAAATATAACATTTTGTTTGTATGGAAACTTTAGACCTAAGAAAATTTATACTATTCTAGTTTGTATGGAAACTTTATACGGCTTCTTATACATTTCAGTGTAAAGGCGGATTTAAAGCCTAAGGCATTCTCAAACAGTCATCCTTTGGGTGATGCAGAGATAAAAGGTTAAAACAATACAAAATCAATAATAAATAAAACAACTAGCAACATACAGAGATAAACTAACATATTATCATCATCATCAGCCCAAATACGTCCCACTGCTGGGCACGGGCCTCCTCTATAACTGAGAGGGTTTAGGCCATAGTCAACCACGCTGGCCTAGTGCGGGATGGCGGGCTACACACCTAACAAATTTCTAAGAACTTTTAGGTGTGCAGGTTTCATCACGATGTTTTCCTTCACCGTTCAAATAACATATATAAACAGATAAATAAATAATTGTAGACACATATGTACAAATACACATATAACATAATATATGCAAAATATAATATACACATACACACATAAATACGTAAAAAGAAGAAAAAAAAAAACATCACACATATTATTCTGTAATTTCATTAATAATATAATCAGCTTTAATTTTTTATATAAATTTGTCAACCAACTGTATTAAAAATGTGTCCAAGGAACATAATATTTTAACAGTGTAAATAGTTCTCGTAGCTTATAGTTGTATCCGGGATGCTATTTATCTATCTCCTAATATTTATTAATATACGGTTTCAAATTGTTCATATTTTCAGATCGATTAATACTCAGTAGTAACAGACAAACTCTACTTCGTATTTCCAATATTTTATAAAATATTTATCTGAATTGTTAAAAAAAATTGCGACGTAACTTGTTGCCAAGTTGTATTGTTAAAATCCAGTAACACTTCGTCCAATCCGAGAATCAAACCCAAGAACCTAGATCTCACATCGCGTACTCACGCTTTAGGGCCCGATGTAAATAGACATGTCTGCTCGTCCTTTCACAGAATATTCTTAAGTCTGAAGCAGAAAATGCTCGTAAATCGTAGTCAGCCTTAATGTTGCTTAAGATCTTAATTGCGTGGCTCAAAGTGAAACAAATGTCATTGCATAACTACCACGATTTTGTCTTTGCAAAAAACAGAACATTTTTTGACGTGCATTTAAAAATGTGGATAAACGATTCTTAGAATCCACACACTAAACATTTTAACTAAATGTTTGTTTTTCTAATAAATCGCATGGGTTAGATCAGTAGCGGTACTTCCATAGAAGCCCAAAAGTATTACATGTTAATGTCTAGTTTACAATTGTTTATTATGGGGTCAGGATTTTCTCAATTATATGTCAAATTACATTTGTTAAATAAATATTTAAAAACTTTAAAGATTATTCAGAATTTTATAAGGCAAATTGGGCTTTTGGGCTTTTATGGAAGTACCGCCACTGGTTTAGATATTTTGAATTTTGGTTATATATAAAAATATTTATATTCTGTGTATGAGTAAGTCACACTTTTATAAAAGCGTTAAGACCCCGTTACAAAATGTCTAAAATTTCATTTGATGAATATTAACAAATTATAAATCTTTTTTTTTTACTCGAGGGGAAAGCTGGTTATGGCTCTACTTCCCGCCAGCCTTGGGGGAGGGGGGCGGTAAGCGTATGTCGGGTTCACCGGCTTTCCAGAACAAATTATAAATCTATTTAATTATTCCTGAAGGAAATATTGAAAATGTTATTAGAATCATTATAATTGAATCACCAAAGGTAAAAAATACAGACGAATTGATAACCTCCTCCTTTTTTTGAAGTCGGTTAAAAATCATTCTAATTTTGAAAGTTATTTTTTCCTACCCACACTGAATACTGGAGTCTAAGACAAACTTTACAGCAAAATTTAATAAAAACTGAATAATATTAAAAAAAAAATTAAATAGAATAAATGACCAAGATAAATCTCTTTGTACATTATACAACTAATGGTACGTAGTCAGATGAACGTTAAACTGATTAGTTAGTTGTAACTAACCAAACTTCACACAGTTAGAAGGCGTAAGACTTAACTATTTAATGAAGATTTATTACTGTTCTTAAGTAATATATCTTGGAAATTTGGCTAATTCGTCTTAATAACATACGTAACCAAAATTAAATTCAAGACATTACGCAATTATACGAAATATACTTAGAATGTACATAAACTGACATCTGTATTCCCCGAAGTGGTAGGCGTTGCCGTTTTTCAGCCACAAATTCTAGAATTCGTGACGTTTCTGAGAATAAGAAAAACCCAGTAACATTTTGACCGACTCGGGAATCGAATCCGGGATCTCTTGATCGCATGACAAGTACTTGTGCCGTGAGATCACAAGGCAGTCTTGATACTTAGAATGTAGGTATACGTACATAAAACAGATAGCTAAATAGCGTTTTGATTCTAAACTCACGTAATAGGGGGCGAGTCTATTGCCATTATCTATAGATTACTAAACTTCTAGCTATCGAAGCACCGATAATACTATGAAAAATATTTACGAATCCTGATAATTGAATTCATATTTGAAAAATAATATAAGATTAAACAAACAATCAAATTACACTACAAAAAAAATCACAAGAATTTGAAATGAAGCAAATAATATACATACATTGCAATAAAATTATCGTTTCAGCTTTTTGTAGCTCGTAGCAATTTCGTAGCATAAACGTAGCGTGCGTAGAGCATCGTAGTAGACATATGTATATTATTTTACCTAAAAGTTTTTATCACCCTTATTATATTTGAATACGACGTAGTAGTGATAGAAGAAGTCATGGCCTCTACCATACCAGTACACCTTCACCATGGAGTAAACCTGAAAATTCATAGGAAATTCTTTGAGGTGTCGTGCGCTATCCCGCATTAGGCCATGGTAGACTAAGACCTAACTCCTCTAAGTTGCTTGTGCCCAGCAGTGGGACGAATGTACATATATGGGCTGATGATGAGATAACTACACCAAAAACATTTAATTGAACAAATAAAGGTATGAAGAACAAGTGAATGAATTTAGAGCAATGACCTCAGAAACTCGAGTCAAATAGATTACAAAGCGCGTTCACATTGTTGGGAGCATTGTTGGAATATACAGAAGTAATTGGAATAGTTTTTTGCGTCGGGAACTTTTAAACAAGTTTGAGTTTTTGATCCGATCGCTGCTAGTTGTTAGTGTGAGAAAGTTCTCGACAGGTGATCGCTGGAAAACAGCGCGGGGAAACTAGAATAAACTTTGTAAAAGGATCAGAATTGTGAGCGAATTTATGGAAATAAACCTACTCATTCTTAATTAATTTAAAGACTGTATTTATAGATTTTTTTTAATCGAGACAATTTGGTACATCTCGTGGTCTGACAAGACACCCAACCGTCACATACATAGTTCTGACCCCACATTAAGATCTTGATTGATTAAGTCTTGTGTCGTGGCCGTGTGTATCAGAAACTATGAGAGACTTTTCGGTTTCACAAACACCCAGACTCGAATCAAATATTCGTGGATCACACAAACATTTGTCTCGAACCCGCGGCCTCTTGTTTCGCAAGCTGGTGTCTAGCCAACTGCACCACGGGGCTGTCAAAATAAATCATATCTGATTTTTTTTTATACGCACCAGATTTTCATTTACTGTTCTAACGCAGACTAAGAGCAACAGACGTCCGAAAGTCATATCAATAACCAAAACTTTGTTACGTAACTAAATAGCTTGTATTCAATCCCACCAATCATCTGCTACTAGAACTCAACCAGTTTCCATAGTAGTACGAACTGAAGTGTCACTGATCAGTAAAGCTCAATCAGTCTGTTTTGAAACCTAGCTTTTATTTAAACCGGACCCATATTTATTAGGAAGAAAATAGGCTGAAGATATTGGAAAAATCTAGTCAAATAAATAGCGGACAGCATCATGATAACGTCTATCCTATGACTATCTTCAAAATATCGCTTTAATAAGACCGCCTAGTTAGTGGCGGTATGTACATAGAAGCCCAAAAGCGTTACACGTTAATTATGTAATGTCTAGTTTATAATTGTTTATTGTGTATATTCTAATTTTTATGTCAAATTGATATTTTATATATAAAAAAATAAGCTTAAAGGTTATTATTCGGAGTTTTATAAGGCAAGCTGGGCTTTTGGGCTTTTTTATGATTTCCCAGGACACAATAAAGTCTTTATAAACAAAGTGAGTTTCTATACAAATACAAGCGGTATCTAGCGTTCTATGTCTGCGATACCCGATCTTACTTAACGCTTGACATATTCTTACATTCCTTGAATACTCGAAGTACAGTCGAGTGCATGTCGGCAAACTGCACCGAGCAAGTTCACATGTGTAACGAACCGTACCTTTCCGTGTTTACAGGTGTTGTACGGAATAGTTTGTTTGCGTAAGTAGGCGCTTATAAGTGTCAATAAGAAACTTCCAGTCTTAATAGCAGAGAATACTTCTTATGTATAGTAGCTGCCTCGGGAAACTTCGCTCGCATGGATTTTTGCTATGATAAAGTATATGATTTAATATGAGATATACGAGATGGTTGTTGAGATCGTATGAAACAAAAATTAATCACTGAAATCATTCTCGTAATATCATATAAATACTCTAGAATTTGTACGAAGATAATTTTCCTTATAATATGTTTTTTTATATTCAGATGCTTTATTTCCTGTCTTAAAATCAGATAAACGATAAACAAATAAATCAATCTACTAATAATAGATTAAACTATTTGTTTAGTTATGGTTTAGTAACCAACTAGCTAGACTTTTTTCTTTCTTTGAACTTTAGAACAAGGTCCGGAAAAAATAATATATGAACAATGATAAATATAGCATAATAACAGCTACAGACTCGCCCACTCTCGCATGGATTTTTTAAAACAGCAGGCATTACGTAGGTGTATGAAATATACCTGCCTATAATATGCCTGTAATTGATACAAAAAAAATAAAAATACCGATGGAATTTAATGTTTAATCAAAGATAGTTCAGTAAGCTAGTTATTTTGACAGCCAGTAAATAATATTAATCTCTCGTCGTGGGATCAAACCCCAGGCACATTCCTCTGACTTTTCGAAGTTATGTGTGTATTCACAATGTATTATTACATTATTCACATATATTCTGAGGAATATCTTAGGTATGTACTCCGCCAACCTGCACTAGGCCAGTGTAATGAACTAAGGCCTAAACCCTCTATGTTGTAAAGGAAGCCCGTCCCCAGCAGCGGGACGTATATGGGTTGATGATGAAAATAATCAATTTATCGGGGCCCAAAATAACCTAAAAAGATATTGTAATTAATCGTAACCTATGCGCTAATCTCAGTCATGAACTATCAATGCCTGATCAATTCCGACGCTCGTATGAGTGAACATAATAATTTTCTCCTCCATGATATCAACGGTGAGAATATTTTCAAAGATTCCTGTTGGAAACGGTCTGCATTCACTGACTTTCTGCGATCTTTACATCGTTAGTGCATATGGGCGCTAACTCACCGTTATGAGTATCATCAGCAATAAAATTCATATTGTGCGTAGATTTATGTTTATTCGATTGCGATTCACAAAATATTGATCGCTTTACAAATAATGCGCTATTTATAAACAATTTACCGGGAGTTAATCAAATCAGTAATCATAATTTAACAACAACTAAATACTATTTAAATCTATACCTATTTAAATTATAATCATAATTAAAGTACTTTAACGGTGAAGGAAAACATCGTGATGAAACCTGCACACCAAAAGTTCTTAGGAATTTCTTAGGTGCAACCCCTGCCCTGTGGCAAGGGGGCGTTAGAATCCCACCATGGTATCCCCTGCCTGTCGTAAAAGGCGACTCAAAGGGGCCCTTGGGGTCGCTGGGCGCGCTGCGGGGGCGGCGCGTCCTCACTGAAAGTGACCCCAAGAGGGGCGGCGGCACTGTGGCCTGTGTACGTCGCGGGCGCCCATCCACAACCGGGGCGCCCGAACCAAGCTAGTAGGGGTGCAACTGCGCCCCCTACAACTCCGAGACGGCCGAGACAATAACGTCTCGGAGGCGCACCGGGCGGCTGCGGCATTACGGTGGGCGCTTCTCGCTCACGTACCGTGGTCGCCCCACTCGGCGCGGAGATGGCCACCGGGGGGTTTTAGTCGGTATGCCGGTTTAGGGAATTTTGTTAGGGACCCAGCCCGGCACTAACACCTGCGCGGACATGACGTCGCCGCGCGCCGGGCTGGAAGACCGGTGACCCCGACATACGCTTCCCGCGCCCCCCCCCCCCTCCCCCGGGGCTGGCGGGAAGTAGAGCCATAAACAGCTTTCCCCTCGAGAACAAAAAAAAAAACAATAAAAAAAAAGGTGTCTGGCACTAACCCGCACTAGGCCAGCGTGATGGACTAAGGCCTAAACCCTCACAGGGTTAGGTTACTTTCGGGGGGGCTTCAATCATGGTGAAAGGATGACCGTGCCGGCAATTTTTTTGGCCGGTTTGTCGCGGTCGGTCCTTTGATCGCCATGATTGATAGTCCCCCAAACTTCTTCACAATAAGGTGAAGAGGTATTCGGCCGGCATGATTGTGTCGACCAATGGGAGACCATCATCTCTCGCTGGTCGGCACTTTTTCTGGACTCCATTGCGCTTACCATCAGGTGCAATGGGGTCACTTTGCCGTGCCAGAATAAAAAAAAAAAAAAAAAAAAAATTGTAGAGGAGGCCCGTGCCCAGCAGTGGGACGTATATGGGTTGATGATGTCATAAACAAAAGTATTAAGCCTAGCTAGATCGATTTATCGCCCCCGAACCCCCCTATATACTAAATTTTATGAAAATCGTTGGAGCCGATTCCGAGATTCCAATTATATATATATACAAGAATTGCTCATTTAAAGATATAAGATAAATCGTGAAAAGGGCTTAAGAGTAGATTCCAAGATAAGTATGAAGACAATAATTTCTATCATAACGTAGGTGTTACATAAAGTTTGCCACCCGCCACCATGCTTCTGTTCAATTTGTAAAAAACACTAAGGGATATTTTTAATTTTTAATCGGTCTTCTAGAAATCGGACAACACATAAAATGAAAAAAAAAACATTCCTTAACAAAGTGCACATTTTAATACTTTATGAAGACAATTAGGTCGATGAAGAACTTGGCCGACAGTTACACCGTAGTATGCTAATAAAATATATTTTCCTCTGGAAATACAAACATGAATTATTTTATTCTTATATTAGTCGAGTAATAATATATTTTATTACCAAATGAAAAATTCATACGTACGACAGAATAGTTGGAAACATTTTACGATTTTGTATGAGAAGATAGCGACATCTTACAGTATTGCAGAGTCACTGAACTTGTTGGGAGTTCAGTGCTTGCGGGTGAAATTTAGGTCAGTGGGGTGGCCACTGACAGGTTTCACAGAACGAGAAGCGAGGTATCTTTATAATTATTATTTTTAAAATTATGCAATTAAAACGTGATGATTAAAGCAAGTTCTTTTTTATTTCATAAAAAAAATTAAAGTGGTGTGAAGGCGGAGTAATTACAGAGTTTATATACAAAGGTATAATTCAGATAATATGGATGATTTTGCCACTTGTTTAAGTAATTATTTTCACGTAATGCTAACCCATTTTTCGCCAGGTATGTATCATTCCCACGTAATAGGGGACGAGTCTATTCCCGTTTTTCGGGTACAATTAGAGACTCCATGCTGCTACTGAGAATTGCCTGTTGGAGAAGCCCAATAACAATTTGCCCGACCCGGGAATCGAACCCGGGATGTCTAGACCGCACGGCACATACTAGTACCAGACCACGAGGTAGTCATTACGTAACACGATGTATATGATTCATTGTTCATGTATAATAAAGTAGCGGTACAATTTATAATGATACATTTACACTATGTATCTTTGGCGGTGATGTGGTTCGTTCCCGCATACGATTCCCGTTTGTATAATAGTAATTGTCGATAGAGGCGCGTCGGTAGCAAACCCAATGTGTAACCGCATTACAATCAATCACAGCGAGACAATATGTTCGCTGGCTATACGTCCAATATACTATCGGTGAAGGAAACAAAAACTGGTAGTGTATATTGCGTCCGATAATGATATATTGTATGTGAGGTCACCATTCATAATTTATGTTTCGATACCAGATATAGTATTAATATGAAATTTAATTGCTTTGATTAACTACCTCATTGGTATTGCGAAGTGGTCTTTGATCGAGAGGTTCCGGGTTCGGTTCGCAAGTCAGAGATTTTCTGTTAGTGTTTTCATAAGAAGCATTCAGGAATAATGCCTACTACGGCAATAGGCCCCCTCCATATTATATGTTGAACTTAAAACAGAGGGCGAAACCTTGGAGTAGAAATAGACCTCTACACAAACGTTGGTTGACAGGTGTAAGTGTGTGTGCGTGCGTGCGTGTGTGTGCGCATTTGTATGTGTGTGTGTGTGTTTTTGTTTGTATTAGTAAGTTATCCCTCAGCGCACAGAACAGTAAGCAACGCGACCGCATCCGCATCGCGTCTCACACGGCGTGTTTTAATTAACAAATGGCTTAATTATTTTGCCAACAACGATACACTCTCATTATGAGCAAATTAATTATATTCAGTAATTAATTACTCACGCACGGTGATAAGACAAAGGATAATTAGGGCGGGGCGATGCCGATGTAGGGCGTTATGAAAAACTAATTTAACTCGCCGGTAAAAAGTTCCTTGGCCGTATCTGACGCAGGAGGGGGGAGGGGGTGTTTGAGAGACAGTGGAGTGCGACGGAGGGGGGGGGGGGTAGTCTCCCGGTTCATTACGTTATGAATGGCTTTCGTGTCTTGCGCAATTCATTTGTTTTGCTCATTCCACCAATCTCGGCCTATTTTTTCGTATTTTCGAGTAACGCCTCGGAAATTGTTGTTTTTATCATCGTTCCATCTTTAAATTCGTCTTTGTTTTGTATGTGGCCATTTACACCCACTTGTCAGCGGTATAGTTAGCACGTTGTTTACGTGTTGTAAGTGAAAAGGTGTGGTTAGAAATGAATTGCTGGTATTTTAGTTGTTAATTGTATTAACTCAAAGTGACCCCATAAAGGTCGCAGGTCATTTGAGGTTACACGCCAACTTTGTGTCCAACATGCTCACTTACTAAAGTTTTTGTTAATCAATAGGTATATATTATATTTACGGCTATATACCCAAAGGGAAAATGGAAGAGTATTTTTATACCCACCACAAGATCATATGTCCATAGTTTATGTTCATACTAAGATTTTATCAAGGAAAAACTAAACATATTGCTTTATTTAAAATCTAAACCTCGATGGCAGGCTTTCGCTTAAGTACTTATACCATAAATCCGTTAATTACACATTTTAATTTTACATACATATGTATATCTACAGTTCTTATTAACCGCGTCAATTTTTTGTGCTTAGTCATCACGATTTAAAACCGATAGGCAACCGAGCGATCAATAGCCTGCGCTCTCTGAGAAAACTTTCCGATTGAATCGACCGCGTTGCACCGAAACGCTATAAAATCTTATTTTACAACATGCACTCCCAAATTAGGAGTTCCGCATGCGGACCGCGGCTCACCGTGAATTTAAAAGGAATTCCATTATAAGTTGGATGTTGAACATTTTCCACTGGCAAATAAAGCGTGGAGGCCTGAAAGTTTCGCCGGATACACTAATATGATCGGAGTGAGGCGTGGAAGCGCGTTCGCGACTTTTCAGTGGCGCAAACAACTTGTGTCCCACACAAATACGTTTGGAAGTGTTCTCGTGAATGTTCAGTATCAAATTACGTTGGCTTGTCACTCGACGTGGTGTTATTAAATTGCTTCGCGAAACTGCCGCCACGTTTTATTTGTCGCAGGCTTAAGTCGATTTTAATGCATATGCGCGGTATAATTTAGCGTCATTTACTATTCATAAATGTCTTCATTTTAATTGGCGCGTATAAAAGTTACGTGCAGTTTCTTGGAATATTCCAAATGGGTAATTTTTATGAGGAGGCACTGTTTTACGACTGACTTCATTTATGTATTTAAGATCTATTTCCCACGATTAGCATATGCAATGCAATATTCAATGAAATATTATCGATAATTATGTCTAGATTATTAAAGTATTATTTAGTTAGTTGAACTTTTCGAATTATAAATTATAAATGCTAAATCGAAATGCTAAAAATCAGCACTGTGGACTAGGGTCTAAGCTATCACGCAATAGAAGTAGGGCTAATATGGGAATATATTATTTTCTTAAGATTCACTTACGTGTAGAGGCCCATGCGCAACAGTGGGACGCATAACTAATATGGGAATATATAATTTTCTTAATATTCTCTTATGTGTAGAGAAGGCCCATGCCCAACAGTGGGACGCATATGGGTTGATATAGAAGCTATAAAGCTTCAATATAACGTGGTTTTGTTGTCGGAGGTCACATTAATTGCTTTATCCGTCTTATCCGACCTAGTAAGTCCTGAGCAGAGCACGTTAATAGATCACCCAGTTTTTGCAGCTATCTATAATCCCTGATAGCTGTCGCAGGAAAGATCGGCTAGAATTACATTAGTTAATGTGTCCGCTTTCATAATAAATATGGTCGTTACTAATATTATAAATGTGACAGTAACTTTGTCACTAATCTGTTACGCTTTCATCCCGAAACTAGGTCAGTACCTAGTTTACCTAGTTTAGATCCAGTGATCGATTTGGATGAATTTGATATGTAAACCGTTGGTTCTTGAGAAAGGACGAGGGTTACTTTTTTATAAGATTGCGCCCGATTATCTTTAGAGCCCATCGTTAGTAATGATATAATAATAAGTTTATCTATAGTTATTTTTTTTATATTATAAAGCTGTAGTGTTTGTTTGCTTGAACGCGCTAATCACAGAAACTACTGATCCAATTTCAAAAATCCTTTAGTGTTCGATAGCCCATTTGAGGAAGGCTATAAGCTATATATAATTACGCTACAACCAATAAGAGCGGAGCAGCAATAGAAAAATGGCAAATACAGGGAAAGGATATTCTTTTTGAAGTCTAATGTTTCGCAAACCGAGTTGCAGGCAACCACTGTTCCTAAATAAATACACTCTTCTGATAATAAATGTTCCAAGAAGAGGCTAAAAATCTTCAGTTTCGGCCAAATTAGCTAAGTTTGTTAGCGAAAGAATAAATTCACACGCTAAAATAATATGAAATTTGCTCCATCTCCGTTCAAACATGGGCGGTTATAAGTATCCACTCAGACGGCTTGAACGGTGTAGACAAAAGCCGTCGAAATATCATATTTGTACGTCATTAACGAAGCGTAAGTCTGGAAATTTTGGCACGCTTTGAATTTTGGATATTCATAAAATTATGTTTACTTTGTATACGAAAGGGAAAGAAAGCTCCGTGGAATGATTATTCAAATCATTCCGACTATATTTTGGTTACTAGGGACAATGATAAATTTTGTTTACATATATCTTTTTTCGTTCTCTATTAGCCAGCATACCTATACATATGTACGTTCCACGGGCCTTCCACTACAACTGAACGAAGAACAGTTCAGTCTTATTATCCATTTTGGCCTAGTACGGGTTCGTAGACAACGTATAAGTAATTACTTGAATGGAATCCTTTGTCTTGCTTTTGTTTATTGTTGAATATATATCCGAAGATTGCTATCTATTCTCACTTAGAATATCAGCATCAGCATTCTGTCTATTAAAACAAGAAAGCAAAGGAAAAATTTGACGAAAACCGAACGAAACATGTCAGTAAAATATTTTCAGAGTTCTACTCGTTTTTTAGTGATCTTGCATTTTTTATACTATTGCTGAAAAGTGTATCCGAATGCTGATGAATGATGAAACCGAATCCTGATGCTTCCGAACACAGCATCAAATTGGACGCCACATATCTCTCCTCACTCGATAAACAAGTACCGGCAAATAAAAATAATTTCTACACCTACATAAAAATTCTACGTTTCAAAAGGGAATTTAAGTCTCAGTTCAAGTGCGAAAAAATTGTATGGTTAAAGAAATTCCCGGTCGATATGCCTCAGGTATGCATTCTTGCTCTTAAAGTTAGTGATTTATGCCACCTAGGCTTACTCGGCAGTCTCACTTCCAACAAAGCTATTGACTAGTAATAACTGTATGAGCGTTATTCACACTTCGCATTGAAGGAATATCTTGTATTGCGTAGAATTATCAGATGGTCTAGTTAAAGAAGGATCGACATTCATTGAAAAGTTGAAATAATGCGTATGTCCTAATAGTTTCCTCTTGTCTGTTGGCACAAGTGTGTGTTGTGCGATCTGTAGGCTGTAGGTTTAGGGCCCCGATGCCCTGATCGAGCAAAGATGGATTTTTCCATGAAAGAAATCTCAATAGTAGCACGAAGTCTGGATATGTGTCCGAGAAATGGCGATAGGCCCGTCCCCTAAAATTTATTTATTTTATTTATTTATGCTTTTTATACAGTTTGTATAAAGGCGGACATAATGCCTTAGGCATTCTCTTACAGTCGACCTTTGGGTGATGCAGAGATAAAAGAAGTAGGCGCATAAATAACGAACTGGTGAAGATACACACATACATATATACTAACATATTAAGAACAACAAGAAAATAGGAATACACATATGAAATATGAAATATAATCCAGTATACATACACACAAATATAAATATATATACATATAGAATCATACTCATATACATACGTACATATTACATATATAAACATAAATACATAGAAGATATATATTATCAACTCAATTCCTTAAGAAATAGCTGCCGAACTTTCAACTTAAATGTCAGTTAAAATGTATAAAATGTGGGAGTTAAAACTCAATTGTACCACATTTTTGAGGATACCAGCATGAGCGTGTTTTGTTTCCTCTCTGAAATCCTCCATTTATATAAAGTTAGTCTATAGATAGCTTATATAAAGTTTATACAAACCAAAATTGGGTATGATAATGAGGCATTCAAAATCGTTAATAGGATTAAGCGCGCAAATTGGATATTGAGCATAAGCCGGGCTAAGTTTGTGGTGGACACAGCAAGTAGCCGTAATTAGCAGTAACTAAGAGGATCGGGTGGAGCAGGGCTGATTAAAACTGGCTTAACTCGACCGGTCCGCTTGGCCCCGAGCTCCCCTCGAGCTGTGGACGGCTCATCCGAACCGTTACTTACTCGCCAATACCTTTTGATTGGTTGTTTTTGGATAGTGGGTAGGTGTTTATTGATAATATATATTCATATTGACAAGAAAAAAATATCTGTTTTTTGGACGCGCAAAGTGACGAAAACCAAAGTGTGCTCTAAATGGCTCGTGAGAAATAATTATGACACCTGTTTACCCTGTATCCTCGATTTTTTTTACACCCACTTATAAAATAACGAGCCTATTGCTGTTTTTGGGCACATTTTCTAGACTCCGTGCTGCTACTAAGAATTACATTAAAAACCTAATAATTGTATAATATAATATAACCTAATAACCGTGCCAGTATAAAAAAAAAAATCGATTAGGGAATCATATTTCGGATATCTAGTTTGCACAGCGTACGCTTTAGCTGCCGGACTAACGATTCAGGGTTATATAAAATAAGAAATGCGCCCAACAGACACTATTAAAATCATATTATATTATATGCCATCATTAAGCCCTTTAACGAGACAAACATGTGCGATAAACACTGGAAATCAACGCGATCGCATCAAGAGGTTATTATTTTACATCACGTAAAAATAAATTAAAACTCACTCGCTGGCGGCGTAAACAACGGGCAAGTAGATTTGCGAGCATTGTTCTGAATAATTAAACGACGTGCGCCGGCTTTCGGCAGATCGCGGGCTTATTGACTCCTAACAATTAAAAGTTCCCCCTATTCAATTAACAATGAGCCTTCAACATCGTGTTGGTTTTCAAATTAATTATTCTAATGTCCGGGCTGTAGGTCAGTTCCCAGTGCCGAGTTTTTATGCTCTTTTAATGGCATTACGTCGCAATAATAACTCATTAGTTTCAATTAGATTTGTTTTATACACATACATAAACTCACGCCTGTATTCCCTGGAGGGGTAGGCAGAGGTGCATTCCTGCACCCACATTTCGCCAGGTATGTATCAGCCCCACGTGATGGGGGCGAGCCTATTGCCGTTTTTCGGGCACATTTCCACACTCCGTGCTGCTACTGAGAATTTTCTAATGGAAAAACCCAGTAACACTTTGCCCGACCCGGGAATCGAACCCAGGACCTCTAGATTACACGGCACATACTTGTACCGCGAGACCGCGAGGCAGTTTTGTTTTATGACATACCATATATGTGTTTGTGCGATTGTGTATTTACCTTTTGGGGATGAGAAGAGCCCACAACGTTTTCGCAACCGCTCAGTGCACTTCCGAGGCTACAATTGTCTCATCCGTATCGGATATGTTAGGATTAGCGCACCCAGCGATCCCAAAGGCTTCTTAAGTTATCTTTTTTCGAATGTTGTGTTTACTATTTTTTACATATTATTTTGTTTATCTAAACATGGACTCAAGGTTAACTTCAAGGTAGAAACTATACAGATGTAAACAGACTGGGATCCAAAACTGAGACAGGAAATATAATATTTATGGTGACTCATTATCATCACCAGCCCACATTCGTCCCACGCGTCCCGTGGGCCACCTCTCCAACTGAGAGGGTATTAGTCCACCCCGCTGGCCTAGTGCGGGTCGGTGGACTACACAACTAAAAAAAACCTAAAACTTTTGGGTGTGCAGGTTTCCTTACGATGTTGTCTTTCACCGTTAAAGTGATAATTCATTGTGAATATACAAATAACTTTGAAAAGTCAGAGGTGTGTGCCTGGGGTTTGAACTCGTAACAGCCGAGATTCTCGATCGCGTGTCTATACCTCGAGGACATCACGACGTACTTATGGTGACTAAGAAACCGTATTTTTTTATCGTCAATCTGTTTGTAATCACCGTATCTATTACCTGTCTTAGTTTTCGGTCACGATCTGTTATATGTGATATAACAGACGCTGTATATGTGAGAGTTTGTAATGTCATTCATTTTTCAATCTCACCTGTAGTACAGCAAGGAGACCAGGGCGTGAAGCAGTAAGTTGACCAGGTGGTACCCGGCCGGCTGCAGCCCGTGCACTGCATAGTTCCATCTGAACGTGAGCACCGTCAGCGGACGGTACGATTTGTGCGATTGTTCCTGAAAGAGAAGATGAGCATCAGATAATAGGAATGCAGTAGCTTTCTAAGTGGAAGAATTTTCAGAATTGGTACAGTGCAGTGGTGTCGTAAATCATCGCCTACGTCTAAAATACATAACCTCACGCCTGTATTTCTGGACGGAGTAGGCAGAGATGCATTTCTGCACCCACATTTCGCCAGGTATGTATCAGTTCCACGTAATAGGGGGCGAGCCTATTGCCGTTGTTCGGGCACATTTCAAGACTCATTGCTGCTATAGAGAATTTCCCAGTAAAAATTCCAATAACACTTTGCCCGACCCGGGACCTCTAGATGGCACAGTGTTTCTTGAGCCGCGAGATCACGAGGCCGTCCAGTTGTCTAAAATTCATATATGTACATATGCACAATAATCCAAATAAAAGTAGATGTATTTCTACACGCCCGCCACGTTGTGTCACGTGTTACGCGTAATAGACGTTTATTTACTTATTGTTTTAAGGGAACGATTCTATGGTAGTGCTGCAACTATTAATTATTTAAAAAAAAAACCCTTAAAACCTCGGGTCTTAACGATCTTTCGCCGCATACTAATGGCAACAAGGCAGTCACACTATTTTTATACATTAGATGGTCTAACCGGTCGTTTTAATAGTTATATGAAAATTATATTAATCAATTTTAAGCGCAAAACTAATATCCATATATTCTCCAATGCGGAAATTGTCAAAACTTAGCACAATCGCTCACTATAACGGATTATGAAGCGACTATAAACAACGTTTGCGGTTGCGATATTAGTACAAATTAGATTTAGCGTGTGCGGTTAACCGAGCGCACTAAACGTTATGAAAATGTATTAATGGTGTACTTGAGTTTGTCAAGAATAAATCACTCCGCAGTTAGTTGGCCGAGCTTGGGTAAATGCAGTTTATGCTTGTGCCAAAAATGCTGCGTCAGGTAAAACCTTTAGAATTTACTTAGGATATTTAAAATGACTAAGAACATCAGATGAGATCTTTCAAAATTGTAAGTGGTAAAGTCTTGCCATCGTCTAGACTGTAAAAAAAAACTTGCAAAAAAAAAACAAATAATGATTAAAATATTTTTGATGATTGTCCACTTGCATTCACAGTATAAAAAATGTTAAACTATTTCAAGATACACACTACATTAATTGAAGAAAAAAAAGAAAGAAAAGAAGAAAGACTAAATCTGCTTAAATAGTCGTTTTGAAGATAAATTGTTTGAACAAAATAACAGCAAAAAACTAAATGTTGAGAAATTTAATCACAAACAAAGCTGAATAGATAAACAAAATATTTTATACAATTTTAAAAATATGTAAACGAAACGACAAGCCAAATAGGTTATTTGATATGTTTCAACAAAAAAAATCAGAAAATAATGTTAAATTATTATATACCTACTCTTTTAAAGTTTGTATGTTATCTATAAATGAAAAAGAAGCAAATAAAAGCTCTACGGCTGTGAGGACTAGTCTTTAGACCCCAATGCGACCCTAACTATAAGATCACCTTTATTGTTTCTTTGTTAATATGCAATAAAAAAAAAAACAATAAAAAGGAAAAGTATACTAATAATCTAAATCCGTTCAAGATATTTTTTTATAGCTAATTTGTTATGCCTAACGATAACTTCAAAAATAATCTTAAAACAAGTATTTCAGATATTCTTTTACAAGTCTCTATTACCCAATCAGAGTATTAAAAACATTAGAAGCTTAAAAAACATCGCACATACGTAGTCATGCACAAAAGTATGGCTGTCTCATAAAGATGATTCATGTGGAAGCAAAATTAGCAAGTTGAGCGTGGTAGGGGCCGCTCCTTCTTTAAATGAAATTCCATGTCAGGTGGTTAGGTGGTAGGTAGTGGCGTAATGGGTGGTCATATATCACCAGCAACAATACGGCGGTACTAATAAATATCAGTTGTCACAACTTCCCGAATGCTATTAAAGCAGCGCTCGGCGTAACGTAGGCGCGAGAAAGTAATTTTTCAAACGTTCTAGTTTAATGATCGGTTCGCTTGTCTTTGCCGTTGATATTTATGGTCGGTTTGTAGCGAAATATGTTCACATATTGTTAAGGATTTTGGGACTGACGTTTATTGTTTCAGGAATAGTTGCGGGTTGGACTGGGCTTCACTACGTTGTTGACAAGAAGTATGCTACTTTTCGAAAGGAATAAAGATGATATAAGAATGGAGAAGGCTGTAAAGCATAGCATTGTTTTTTCATATTGTTAAGAAATTAAAATAGGTACATATGTATAGGATTACTGAGTTATAGAAGTCCATTTTTGCCCCTTAAATATTGAGTTATATCTTAAGCTAATTACAAAAAAAGTTATTTAAATAGGAACAGACTGTGTTTACGATGCCTATTTATATGTATTTATGCCATAAGCGGTTCATTTTTACTTCGCGACTACTGTCTACCATAACAACAACATTTTAATATTTTTTTTATACACCCAACAGTCACATATATAGTTCTGACCCCACACTAGGATACAAGACACCCCTGTGTCGTGGATATCAGAAACTAAGAGAGACTTTTCGGTCTCACAAACACCCAGACCCGAAGCAAATATTTGTGGATCAAACAAACATTTGTCTCGGTGCGGGGATCGAACCCGCGGCCTCTCGTTTCGCAAGCTGGTATGTAGCCAACTGCGCCACGGGGCTGTCATATTATCCTCCACATAAGGACAAAAACATTACCCTTATCAGATCTATTTAAAATAGCATAATGAATTTAACAGCAGCGAAAATAGACAAAGCCACGAACATAAAGTTAAAATACAATACCTCATCAAATAATCCTTTATATATGTAAAGGCTACAGTTGTGAACGTTTCTACACAACGAGTTATAATCTCATTTAGATTAGAGCGTAGTATAATGAATACAAAGTGCTTAACGCCCTCGCGCCAGATTAACTGAAGTTTAATCTAAATTTTTTGATATTCAGTCAACAGATAATGAAAAAACACAAAAAAAATTACACCCGTTGAGTCCTGAGTATCACACACTCAATTTAAACTCTTAGATTGATATTATACCAAAGTTATTCAGCAGTTGGAGTAATAACTGCTGAAGACGGATAGGTTTACTTGAGGTGGATAAATTCAACTTTTC
Organism: Hemaris fuciformis; assembly: GCA_907164795.1. Taxonomy (NCBI): domain Eukaryota; kingdom Metazoa; phylum Arthropoda; class Insecta; order Lepidoptera; family Sphingidae; genus Hemaris; species Hemaris fuciformis. The sequence goes on along the minus strand of OU015438.1, from coordinate 12,001,451 downwards.
GCTTGTGATTTCAACTCAAAATCTTTTGTGACTCAATGATAATTTTAGGTTGTCCTATTTGAGATTATAAATATCAAAGTATATACATATATTTATAAATGCATTATGTTAAGTTTTTATTAAAATAATTATTATGTTTCAGATTTGCTGTCATAAAATTAACTACGGACGTATCCACAAGTTTCTTTACTTTTACTTAACAAGCAGCAAGTAAAATATAAATACGATAATAACTCAAAAAGCGACGCACCAATTTCGATTTCCCCCAACACGTTTTTAAGGTGAACTAAATGAATCTTCATCAACGAAAATTGCATTAAACGTTGAAATAAATTCTTCATGGTCTGCGTGACCCTCGTTTGCAAGCATCCATTCATCAACGGGGAGGGGATTGATGGGATATGATAAATAATAGACAAGTTGAACGGGCGTCGGCTCTGTCACCGCTCGATGCTGATTAAATTAACGAGGGGGATGTAAGCACGTTTTGCGACACAAATTTTTGTTACGATTACAAATAACGTGGTTTTCATTCCTTTGATGTTTGATAGCGTGTAGCGTGACACGGGTTCCAATAATGGTATTTTTATCTTTGCGAATATGATGGCAGGTATATTATATTCTCAGCCTATCGCCGTCCACTGCTTCAGCCTCCCCAAGTAGGCGCCAACCATCCCGGTCTTGAGCAGCCCTTATCCATCCGCTACCCGCCACCTTTCTCAAGTCGTCGGACCATCGTGCTGCAGGACGTCCTACACTACGTCTACCTAAGCGCGGTCTGCACTCCAACACTTGTCTGCTCCAACGTGGAGAATTTGGATTTTTTGCCGTGGATGCTGTGGCAAAATCCCCCAATGGCAGGTATAGTTTCATTTAAATGTATTACTGATGATTAAAGACTATTGCTCGTCAGTCATTAAAATGTCTGTTTTGATTAAGAAAATAGATTAAATAAACGAGGGCACATTAGAGGCTATATACTATTCTAGTTGTAACCTTTCACCTGTGCTCCCCGAAGCGGTAGGCAGAAGTGCATTTCTGCAACCAAATTTCGCCAAGTATGTATCAGTCCCACGTAATAGGGGGCGAGCCGTTTTTCGGGCTCATTTCCACACTCCGTGCTGCTATTGAAATTAGGAAATCCTAATGGAAAATCCCAAAAACACTGCCCGACCCGGGAATCGAACCCGGGATCTCTAGATCGCAAGGCACATACAACTTACAACTTTTGCACATAGTTGTAATTTTATGGTATATCTGCTTAAATAGTCTGAAAATATTTCCCAAAGTCTGCTTGTCTCTTATTACGTGGAATGTAAAAATATAATTACTTAATTAATTACTGCTGACACTGTCTACCCTTTCTATATTCAACCCCGTGGCGCAGTTGGCAAAACACCAGCTTGCGAAACGAGAGGCCGCGGGTTCGATTCCCGGTGCGAGACAAATGTTTGTGTGATCCACAAATATTTGTTTCGGGTCTTGGTGTGTGTGAGATTGAAAAGTCTCTCGTAGTTTCTGTTACCCACGACACAAGACTCGTATCTTAATGTGGGGTCAGGACTATGTATGTGACTATTGGGTGTATTTATTTATAAAAAAAAAAGAAATATTCAATAATAAAGGTTCGATGGACTGTGTTTTTTTTTAACAAAACATCGGTTATTGTCTCTACAGTTTTTCAACAAATGTCTGCGGGGAATCTGATTGGTTAAATACGAAGTACACCGATACAAATAAATAGCTAGTCACTAATCTTACTTCAATAGACGTCTTGCTGCCTTTACAAACAAAATAACGTTGAAAATTAAACACCGAGAAAATTTATTAAAGTTTAATTGCAAATGTTTCTACTTAACTTTTGTTTAATACTTAACGATAAGGAGCTGAGTCAATTGTCATGTAATTGAGCATTTTGGCTGGGGAAAAAGATAGGAAATTTTTGTTAACAAAATTACATTCACAGTAATTCGGTGGAATGTTAAGATGAAACATTTTCACTGTACTGCTTGAAATTTTACACAAGCTGATCCCGCATGAAGTTTTTCGAAAAAGGAATTCCCCGGAAGAAGGCGTCGAAAACCAAACACAAAAAACTTTGCAGTCTTTAAAGCCCTGGTATTGAGCAGGTTATTAAATAGAGCTACTTTATTCCACACTTAAGTATATGCTTTTGTAGCGGCGTGTGCACACAAAAGGGTGTTCTACTCTTTTTTATTTAGAAAAAGGTGGAAGAAAACGTCCAAAGCACTACCCACGGCCTAAAGAGTCGAGGCGGAAAAAAACGCCCAGAGCTAAAGGTCGCCTTTGCACAATCCCGGGTAGGAGCAACCTCGATATTATATAGAAAAAGGCAATTTAAATTTTGTATAGTGCTGCCGAGATAAGGATAAATAACACCTAACAATTATGAAGACAAATAAGGCAGACCTTATTAATGTGTATCGAAGTTTGAGCGTGGAGCTAAATTATTTATTGTTGAAGAGTAGGGTGCGAGCGGCGAAGGAGGCGCGCGGCGTGGGCGGATCGGCAAGATTCAAACTTTCTTCCCAACGTTAGATAACATTTTGGATTTAAATAATGTTGAATTCGCTTTTGTCAATAAATTTCGCAGGTTGTTATAACTTCGGGAACGATGCTTAGTTATTAAAGGCGATGGAGTAATTTAGATTTGTAGGTGTAGGGATTTACGCTGACTGTGTTCTTTTTCAAATAACCTAACGGACTGGACTAGAAAGTACCTATATGTATATATGACGTTCGTTATTGCATAAAAAATTCAAGTAATGATTTACGCTATAAAATATCATGTAGGTACACAAAAAAAACATACATAAAATCTGGAACCTGAGGAATTTAAAAAAAAACACGAAATCCTTTGAGTTAGTTTTTTATATAGGGAATATAAGCTAGAGGTTACGTGTGCGAGTACAAACATGAAAATAAAATTGTAGGTACAGCTCATTCATAGCTGAGGTACAAAATTAGATACAAAATAATAAATGTATCTTATCATCTCTAGTTTATAAATAAAGTACTGCAGCGATGCGCACAATCCAAGTACATTTTTCCAAACAAAGCACTGAAGGAAGCAGGTCGTGATAAGAATTCTCCTCTCCTTGGTAACATTATAATATCGGCAGGTGTCAAAAGGTTCGGTCACGTAATGATGTGTCAGTTCGGCTAGTGTCTGCGAGGTGACTCCAAGAAAATTGGGTTCTTTTATTGATAACAAGAGGAAAATGTCAAAGGATTGTGTAACGTTTTGTTGAGGATGCCATTCAAAATATTTCCGAGTGGAATCTATGACGCTGTCGGAGACGGAAGTTAATGGAATTGAAATTGTATTGCTGTGAATTATATCCCATAAAAAACAAAAGTTTAAAAAAAAAACAAGTCTCACAACTCAGTTATTCTGCCGTAAAAAGTTGTGAGATCCGTATGATACCAAGTCGATGAATTTATTCAGTCCCCGCTTAAAGAACCTTCTGTCTTTAGTTATTATGCACTTAGCTTACCAGACATCATCTTATAGTGACCATATAAATATTAAAAATATTTTATGTTTCAAATAAAATAGTTAGACTTGGTAATCGCATGAAAACACAATGTATCTCACTTTTAGTGGCAGATTTTATTCATAAACTTTAAATTTATGTGCATCACTTAATTTTGTATAAATATTTAAATTTCAAGGTGTAAGAATTTTGAATATTTGGTGATTATGACATGTAATTCTGTAGACACGATACTATTTTCATAAAGACATTATAATAAGTCTGTACTTTACCATATGGAGAGTCCAGTGTGGTTAAAAAAGTGAAAGAATGTCGAAAAACACAATTTACAGTCAACAGAACAGAAAGACGACAGTATACCTGTTACCTGTATCAGTATTATATGTGATTAGTATAATTAAATAAGTAACATGATACTTAAATATTTGTATATGCTTTATAATCAATAATGGCTATTAGCCCAGCCTTTGAAGGAATATAGCCATGAATGACAAAGTACGCTCCCTTAGATTCGCTGAGCTTCAGTACTCGACGTCAATACTGTGCGTGCCGCTGTTGATCCTGGAGCACAGGAGCTACAGTGGCGGGTGTGTGGTAGTAAGGATTTAAAAAAAAAAATTATAGCCGTGAATACAAACATCGAAGTCTATAAAGGCATAAAACATGATTGTCTCAAAAAATACGAAAATATTTTCTCAAAATAAAGCTAATATTTATTAGAAACGCACGCAATTTCTTTATTCACAGTAAATAGGAAGCCATATTGGGTCGTCGAAGAAGCCAACGCGACCTTAGCAACTGTATTGTTCCATTCTACCGGGGTGACACAATGAAACTTTTTTCATTTCGTCCAAAAACATTTGGCCTCGTAACAACGAGTACTTTGTATTAATAATTGTATACAAAAGGGCCACGCAGTAGCTTGAAATCCTTACTAGAGTTGTTAAGTTTACGCTTGCACGTCTGAACCTGAAATGATTGTGATGGTACTTGGTGCCAATGGAAACCTGGATAATATTTCTATTAATACCCACGAATAAACTCGTTCCAAATAGAGAAGCGACTGCAGACACAATTAGGCTGACCTGACCTGTTTTTATATTGTGATGATCGCTATGCGGACGAATTATTATCATCAGAAAATAAGGTCACTGGCAATCACATCTACTGAAGGTTTAGGATTTTCACATCTGTACCGAAATATGTATATAAATAAATAAATAATAAATACACCCAACAGTCACATACATAGTTCTGATCCCACACTAAGATACAAGTCTTGTGTCGTGGGTATCAGAAACTACGAGAGACTTTTCGGTCTCACATACACCCAGACCCGAAACAAATATTTGTGGGTCACACAAACATTTGTCTCGGTGCGGGGATCGAACTCGCGGCCTCTCGTTTCGCAAGCTGGTGTCTAGCCAACTGCGCCACGGGGCTGTCTATATATACATACATATGTTATTTTTTCGTCCAAAACCGATTGTATTACAATTGGTTATCATTTTAAAATCCATTGTCTGAAAAGCAAACGGCCAGTAAAGGATTTAGTTCTTGAAGCAAGAGATTGCAGCCCGATGGATTCCTTCAAAAAGGTATAACGCATTATTGCATAGAACTGGAAGCTTAGCAATGTTATAAAAGGGGTAAATGCATACATTGTATACAAACACGACATGCATTGTTAAGCGGTTCATTCTAATCTTCTTAAAACTCAGGCTGGGCAAGCTAAGTGTGTTACTTTTTTAAATTTATTTGCATACATAAACTCACGCCTGTAATCCCCGAAGGGGTAGGCAGAGGTGCATTTCTGCACCCACATTTCGCCAAGTATGTATCAGTCCCACGTAATAGGGGGCGAGCCTATTGCCGTTTTTCGGGCACATTTCCAGACTCCGTGCTGTTACCGAGAATTTCCTTATAGAAAAACCCAATAACACTTTGCCCGACCCGGGAATCGAACCCAGGACCTCTAGATCGCACATACTTGTACCGCGAGACCACGACGCAGTTTTTTTATTTTATTTATTCAGATATTTGCGTTTTGCTTCATAGTCGTGATGGCCTCGAGGTTTAGGCACACGGTCTAGAATTCCGACGGTCACGGCTTCAAACCCCAGGCACACACCTCTGACTTTTCGAAGTTATGTGTGTATTCACAAATTATAATTATCACGTATTTTAACGGTGAAGAAAAATATCGTGTTGAGACCTCCACACCTAAAAGTTCTTAACCCTCTTAACCCTCACTAGGCCATCGTGGTGAACTAAGGCCTAAACCCTCTCAGTTGTAGAGGAGGCCCGTGCCCAGCAGTGGGACGAATATGGGCTGATGATGATGATAATTGCTTTATGAACTACTTTAGTGATGGTTTATTTTTTGGAAGTTAAGGTTGCTTTAATAATTTATCACTATCATGGTGAAGGAAAACATCGTGAGGAACCCTGCAAACATAAATTATCAATTGGAATTCCATTCTACTTTTGACACATCATATACAAGCCGCATTAATGTAGGGGATGAGGCAAAGAGGCGAAATCTTTTTTGAAAACAATTTGTCACTGTCTGCGAATTGTAAATTAAAAAGGACATTAAAATATTCACTATGTCGACGATGAGAGGACTTTCTTGTGAACAAGAATAATACATTATCATTTCTGAAACATTTTGATGGATGACACAAATGAATACAATTTGTGAGTATTCCACTTTTGTTTAATGTTTCGGATGCGTTTATGGAAGCTTTTAAGATATTAAAGATTTTTGTACGTAAATCTAATCTTGGGCCCGTTAAGCAATTGGTATGGTATATTTCTACCGAATGGCAAGAAAAAACCCCTTTTGGTCAATGAATATTTTATTTAGAGAACTTGCCTGTCCGCAGGCGTGTATGTTGTTATTTTGATAACCCGTATTAAGATATTGTTATACTCAATTGTTCAAGACATAATAGTTGATTGCAGAAACATTTCCTGTTTAAGAATAAACCTTTCCATACATATATGTATTTGCACGAAGATCGAACCAATAAGCTTAAGCACAAAAAATCATTATAATATCTCAACACATGCGATGGTGGAAATCTTGAATGTCGTTCTAATATACAAAGGGACCGTATTGATCGAAGTCGTCGATATTCGCTCTACTGTTACTTTCGTGGCTTTACTTGCCAGAGGCTCCCTTTTCCCTTTATATCCCCTTTGCTTATTGTCTTTTAAATACCCCCAATATATCTCTTGTATTATAGATGCTTATAACAACAGTCATAGGTTTTCATTACAAAAATTGACTGGCTTGTTCACCGAAGCTATGCAGTAATAAAAAAAACCTTCGTAAATCGAGCAGTAGCAGTCGCATTTTAATTCGCAACAGCGCAGCTTTAATTGCGTATATAAATTTCAATAACCGTTTTTAAATAAATCAAACATCACAAAGCTATAGATCAATGGCGCCCAATTTTGGGTGTGCCATATTTCGCGCGTACAATTTTCGTTTGTCCGTTTTCCAAAAGTCTGAAACCCGTAGAAACATATTGGTTCGACGTCATGCCGAAAATTAATAGCGTAGAACAGATTGCGCGGGCCTGTTACGTCGCGCTGTGTGACGCCGGCTGATTGATCGACCGTACAATGTTTAATTTTAACGAGCGATGTGTAGTTGCACCGTTTAAACTGCTATCAATGACTTGTTTGCAGTTTTTAAGTTTTTTTTAAAAGTTGACACAAAAAAATTACGTGGACGTAAGTTCTGGCAGTGGGATTTTAATTGTTGTGTACCTACATAAAGTCCTGCCTCGTGGCCTCGCGGCACAAGTATGTGCCGTGCGATCTAGAGGTCATGGGTTCGATTCCCGGGTCGGGCAAAGCGTTATTGGGTTTTTCCATTAGGAAATTCTCAGTGGCAGCACGGAGTCTGGAAATGTGCCCGAAAAACGGCAATAGGCTCACCCCCTATTACGTGGGACTGATACATACCTGGTGAAGTGTGAGTTCAGAAATGCACCTCTGCCTACCCCTTCGGGGAATACAGGCGTGAGGTTATGTATGTATGTACATAAAGTCCACCTATGAGATCCATGTATGCAGTCAGGTCGGGTTAGAGCATTTGTCAAATAAAGATGTAAAAACACAAGTAGGCACCTGACATTAATAGTATTAAACCTTTAACCGTCTCAAGGTCCCATTTATTTATGTAGACTGTACCGAAATCCGAGATATACATATGTCAGCGAAAAAAACAATCATTGATACTATATTTGGTATTTATTACTGATGAATGGCTAATGTTTGGATAGATACTGCTGTTGCAAGGTGTTTAATCCCGCCATAATGATCTATGCAAGTATATCGATCATACTTCAAACAATAGTTTAGCATTTTAACATAATTGCGTGGAATTGCCCACCCCTCTACAATTAATTAAAACCGCACCCTCACCATGAAAAGTAAGTGATTACATTACAACTATCAAGGCCTTGCGATCACTGTGTCGCGCGATCAAAACGAAACCTTCTATTTCGGTCAAAGGGAATCCGCCCGGATGTCTCGCTCAAAGCCAAACGCAACATGCCTGCAATGAGAATTCTGAAGCACTTTGAAATTTCGAGTATTATCCCTACAGGTAGATTAATTTTCGAGGTAAATTGCAGACGGACAGGTTCGGAGCCGTGTCGGAGCAGTGACGGGCCCGGAGAGCTCTCGACTCGTTTAAACACAATCAATACGACCAGGTCGGCTAATTCTGTAGCTTCGGAAATAGCATTTTCCGCTTAATTCAATAAAATCCGCCTCCGGAATTATTTTATAAGGCCAAGATGAATAGGTTTCATTAGGATTATTAAATTTCATGATTTGTCTTCACGAAATCTTATCTCTGTTTTATGTTATCTCGGAGGAGGGAACAAAAAACGTTCCGCGGGCTTCCATTACCTCGTCTCTTAGATTTTCGTGAAATTATTTTAGTAATATTCCGGCCCTTTGGGTGTTCTGAGAGCCGTTTCTTCAATATCCGGTTGACAGATGGGACGAAAACGAGAATGTTTGATAATTTTCATAAACATATTTTGTAGCTCCTCTTTTAATATAAACTACAAACATTTTTAATAATTGTATTTTCCTGGAATTACTCTTTTTGTAATTTGTTTTTCAAATTGGGTGGGTGGGTCTTACTTATTTAAATACTTTAGAATTTTTTAGGCTACAATTAGTTTTACATCAACTTAGCACAAATTACGTTTTTCGGGAGATTTTAGACCGTAAACGGTAAGCCCGTTTGACGGTCCAAGATTGACAGTCGCGTGCCAGACTCGAGATCTTGAAGGATTCTAATATACCTATTTCAACTTGAACATACCATAATACCATAATTACCTTATCATAATCATCATAATCAGCCCATATACGTCCCACTGCTGAGCACGGGCCTTCCCTACAACTGAGAGGGTTTTAGGCCTTAGTCCACCACGCTGGCCTAGTGCGGGTTGGCGGACTACACACCTAAGATATTCCTAAAAACTTTTTTAGGTGTGCAGGTTTCATCACGATGTTTTCCTTCACCGTTAAAGCAAGTGATAATTCATTGTGAATACCATATTTACATAAACAAAAATAATATGCGCCCTCAATCATTAAACATAATTTTAAGCCCCATTAACCCTTTCGGGAACAATAAATATTTATTTTATAAATTAAGTATTAATTAATTTGTGAGAATTTAATGTCGCATTTTAATTGCGTGCCTTTTCAAACTCGATAAAGCGAAAGTACAATAACATGACAGCGGGGTGAGTCCGCTTCGACGGCACTTAAGAATACAGGAACGTAATTTAATAGAAAAAGGTCAACTGTTGTTTCAAGCGACAAGACTGTTTTCATTAAGTCAAGTGCATGTTATTGCGGAAGGGTTGTTTCCAATTGTGATTTCGAATGGAAAGTTAAAACAATATTTTTTTAACATTAACTCGTGTTATTGCTTGTCTGCTGTGCTGGAGCTAAAAGACGAACAGCGGAATAATTGGAGTTGTTCCCAGAATGTTGATGTTTGACTTGATTTCTTAGTAAGGTACGAGTAGAATTTTGTTGATTTAAGTTCACAATATTCATGAATGTATTGTTTATTGGCTTCTTCCACATAGACCGGAACTGGATAGAGAGATATATTTCAGAGGGAGGGAAAAAAATTGAGAGTAGGTAATGAAAACAGTGAATACGTACTCTATTTTATATTTTGAGAATCCAGCAATAAGATGCGTATAAGGGAATGAACGAAATCATACAAAAGTTGTATACAAAAAAGAATGCCATTTTGTTCGTCCGGTAACAGCCAGTTTTAAAACACTATTATAGATTAGTGCGGTCACTTGGTTATAGCATCAAAAAAAGAAAAAAAAGATTCATTTAAAGTGTCATTTACTCAAACGATTGACTTAATTTGTAAGTATACGGTAAAAAAACATCATCATCATCAGCCCATATACGTCCCACTGCTGAGCACGGGCCTCCTCTGCAACTGAGAGGGTTTAGGCTTTAGTCCACCACGCTGGCCTAGTGAGGGTTGGCGGACTAAACACCTAAGAAATTCCTAAGAACTTTTAGGTGTGCAGGTTTCCTCACGATGTTTTCCTTTACCGTTAAAGTAAGTGATAATTCATTAAGAAAACACTTCGAAAAGTCAGAGGTGTGTTTCTGGGGTTCGAACGCACGACCATTGAGATTCTCGACCGCGTTATTTAACCTCGAGGCCATCTACTTAAAAAATAATAAATAATTTTAATTTTGAATCTGAGGTAACAGTCACGTACAGAAAGGGTCACTTTTTTTTAAGATTTGCTCAGCCAGAGTCATACATTTAAGGATTCTGTTCAGAACAAAGTTTGTAATAAACTTAACTAGTTTTAAAAATTGACCGAACTTAAACTTGAAACTCTTCGGCCCTAACTATAGATTTTCATCGGTGTATGGTATAAGATATACAGATGTAGTGTAACTGATCCGTAGAAAATAGCCGAATCGCACCACGTCCCACTTTTACGATCAGACTTGACTAGATAAGATCTAATTTTATTCGACGTAATAAAAATACATCAATATGTAAGCGTGTTTTCAATATATTAGATTCACGAAACATTAAGGTGTTAACATCAAGGCTGACTAATTAATAAAGATGAAAGGCCAAAAATGTTAAAAGACGAGACCGTTTTATTGATAGAATACGTGAGAAGAAATCTTTTTTTTTGTTATAAAACTATTAATGAATATATAGGTACTTCCCGGATGAAGATACTATTATGTTTACCATAAGCTATTGAACAGTTAGGTAGAACCATCATCACAAAATATTTTAATTGTTAATAATTATACATACATACATAACCTCACGCCTGCATTCCCCGAAGGGGTAGGCAGAGGTGCATTACTGCACCCACATTTCGCCAAGTATGTATCAGTCCCACGTAATAGGGGGCGAGCCTATTGCCGTTTTTCGGGCACATTTCCAGACTCCGTGCTGTTACCGAGAATTTCCTAATGGAAAAACCCAATAACACTTTGCCCGACCCGGGAATCGAACCCAGGACCTCTAGACCGCACGGCACATACTTGTACCGCGAGACCACGAGGCAGTAATAATTATAGAAGAGTTTAGTGGTGATGTTTTTCAAATTGCATTCAGAAAAGTAGACAAGATAAGTATAAGATGACGATAAAGTATGTCTATTCATTAATGTTCCAGAGATATCTTTAATACGATAATTATTAGTTCATTCGTCAAATTTTAGGCTAGTATCAGACAGACAACAAACATCTTCAAATCAGAAATTAATGGATTGAATAAAAAGTGAATAACAGCAACATAATAGACCATGAAGAAAACCCATTCTAAATTGTTTGAAATCAATTTAGAATCAATCCTGCTTAATTACTCCCGAGTGTGCGAGCATCTTGTTTATGATGGCCACTACACTTTTATTTCCATGCAGCCCAGCTAAGCGTCCGTTTCACATATTAGCATATAAATTGAATGCGCGGTCATTCTCCTCGAATGAACGATTAATGTTTTTTTGCGTTGTACTCTGATTCAATTCTTGATGTTCATGCTCCCTCTTTGTGCTCATTTTTTTCTGTTTGCTGAGTTATGAGTGCCGTGGGATTCAAATGGATTTTGTGGGTTAGTCCGACTTTTGTTATGAGCGTGTTCGTAACATGTGTTGTCGGTTAATCTTTCTATTTTTTATTCACTTCATATTCTCTTTTCCTTTTCTTTACACAAGTTTTGCAATGACCCGTTTTATAATTGTTCTGTATTTAATAGTCATAAACAAAACGATATTGTTTGTTCTAATTTTAGATTAAACGCTAAATTATCGCCTGGCCAACCCTGAAAGTCCTCGTGGGGGTAGTCAAATGTAATTAGTAACGGAAACTGGGTCAATGGTTTAGCATAATACTCCCAAATATTTCTGTGCGTGGTCGGATAATAATGACCAACAAGTAAAAATACACGGCGTTTGCTGTTGTTAGGATTTAAGTAGGTATTTAATTTACATATTTTTTTACGAATATAGGCCTTGAATATTATTTTTTTGATTGGCGACAAAATTTTATGTAGGTTTTTGTGAGTGAGTAACGACGATATTGAATACTTTAACCATTAAATATTTTTTGGCTCTCGCATTAAAATAACGTTGACCTGTGGTAAATAGAACATACGACGTATCATCGTATGTGTCAAATAGGAACTTTGAAGTAGATTGGTACGGAGTGGGTGCGCTTCAATGTCACTAAACGTATTCTTAAAATGATTGGAGGCACAGGTGATCTTGTCCGTCGCAAGCACTTATAATCTAACGTGCGCCTAAGGTTATTAGGTATAACTACGCCAAGATTATTCTGAGTCGACTGAGACTGTGTGTGTGTGTTTCTGTTTGATATATACTTTGCTGTTCTTTGACATTTTTTTAATTAAATATTTATCAATTCCTTTCATAGCTAGAATAGGGTTCATGGTGATAAATTCTTGAACAATAGACGAGAAGGGGAGATTAATGCGCTTCCAGTTGAACTATCAAAGATAGTTAAACCAAAGACAAACTATCAAGAATACATTACGAAGTTGGTGAACTAAAATTCAACAGGCGCGTATCAACACAGATCTGTGAACGTTTAGTTGGCTCGTAAATCGTCCCGAGCCGAGCTCCACAGGATTAAACGGCATGCAAGAATGCTCGTAAAACCATTAACAATGAGTGACGGGTGTCAATTGAATATCGTCGATTTTATCGCACTCCGAAGTTTATTCCAATTGCTTGATACGTAAATTGAAAGGAATATACGGGTATGTATAATTGATTTATATAAATATATAAATTATATTTATATAATTGATTTATGTACATTGAAAGGAATGTACGGGTATGTATAATTGATTTATATATGGTACAGCGGGGAATAAAGTTCTTTTGATGACAGTGTGAAGATTTAATAAGTAATTTTAGCTTCTGTGCTTAATTTATTTGTAAGTGTTAGAGCCATGGCTTATTGGCTTGAACTGCGGTACAGCGGCGTTAATGTCTCACCTAAAATCAGTGTGCGGCAATATTTTTGCGTTTAACAGTTCCATAGGCCCTTTGCTGGCAGTAAGATGTTCGTAACCGCCCAGATATTGACAAACTTACATGAGTTTTAAACATGCTAGTGACATACGATAATAAGTTATGTACCGACTTCATATTGGGACAAAATTGTGTCAAATGTCGAGAAATGAAATGATCAAAATGCCTCCTTTATATAGCACTTATGTAGCGTCAATACTTGTTTATAAAAAAAGAAAAACAAAATCAATTGAAATATGGCGGAAAATATACTAGTCCATATTTTTTATTTTGATTAAAACTATGCATTTTATTTTGATTACTTTATTTAGATCGCATTGAACCAAACATCAGCTGTCTTGTGGTATCTTTCGTGTCATCATCATCATCATTATCAGCCCAAGGAAGTCCACTGCTGAACATAGGCCTCCCCCAATGACTTTCATAGTGACCTGTTGAAGGCAGCCTGCATCCAGCGACGACCCGCGACCTTTACCAGGTCGTCAGACCACCTTGTGGGTGGACGTCCTACGCTGCGGTATCCGGTACGTGGCCTTCACTCGAGAACCTTTTGGCCCCATCGGCCATCGGTTCTCCGCGCTATGTGCCCAGCCCATTGCCACTTCAACTTGCTAATTCTTTCGTGTGCCAGTAGTAAATACATATTATTAATTAATAAACAGATTTTGTTTTCTATTTAAGAAAGTCAACGTCGTTTTTGGGAGTGTTTGGTATATTTTCCACGAAAATGTATTTTGCGTGCATTGGGTAGTTAGTTAAATCTTTTTCATTAATGTAAAAGAGCAAGAAAACATTCGTGTACGATGCAAGTCCCGTCTCTATCCGCTTGTCAATTAAGGAAGATCGGCGTAACACGATGGGCTTAGAGGAAACTAGGTACATACATACATATATTTAATATTAAAAAGTAATGAATTCGGGTCAACGAATACACACGAAGAATGGCTTGTGTTTTGATTTTGCAACAAATTACGTATGAATCAGTGGCGGTACTAGTACTATAGAAGCCCAAAAGCCCAGCCTGTCTTACAAAAGTCCAAATAATAATCTTTATTTAACAAAATCAATTTGACATATTAATGAGAATATACTGACCCCACAATAAACAATTATTAACTAGACAATACTCGAATTAACATGTAACGCTTTTGGGCTTCTATGGAAGTACCGCCACTGATATGAATACTGACTCAACAGAGTCATTTATTTATTTATATATTTGTTTAGTATAATCTAGTTATTTTATTATTTCACTAACCAGCAATGAAGCGCATATAAATACTTGACATCACCGGGTCATTGAACGATTGACATGATTCTACAATAAGTAATTATTTAAATCAAAGTTGCATTAAAATGCCGGAACGCGCCTTAAGCTCCCTTTGCAATGTTGAGTTGGCACATCGCAATTTTATAGAATTTATCATTTCACTGGAGGATCTCATGCATTTTTACCTCACGCGAGCGGTGTTGCAGTTTTCGGTCTAAGTACAATAAATTGAAATATGCCACGTTTCAATTTCATTTGAAATTTTGCATACATACATACATATGTACATACATAAACTCACGCCTGTATTCCCCGAAAGGGTAGGCAGAGGTGCATTTCTGCACCCACATTTCGCCAGGTTTTGTATCAGTCCCACGTAATAGGAGGCGGGCCTATTGCCGTTTTTCGGGCACAATTCCAGACTCCATGCTGCTACTGAGAATTTCCTAATTGAAAAAATCCAATAACACTTTGCCCGACCCGGGAATCGAACCCAGGACCTCTAGATCGCACGGCACATACTTGTGCCGCGAGACCACGAGGCAATCAAATCAAATTTTGCGTACATGAAAATAGAAGCGATACAAGTGTACTCTACCTACATACAAATACTAATACATGACCGAATGCTGGCGACTGTCAGACATCGCACGAAAAAAAAAGAAAAGCAACCCATTACACAGTCCATACATCAAAGGTTTTATTAAAAGAGTTTTAAACATTTTTATTTAAAAACAAACGACGAGCAAGTGTGTCGAACCGCAGACCGCTGCAGATCATTGACCACGCAACAGCTGACCCGACATGGATTTTGTACAATATTGGGTTATATTGTAATTTTTACTTTTGTGCTATGTGTATTTTGCGTGTATTTATAAAAGTTTATTTAATAGCAGAAAGATTAATGTGGTCAGTCTCTTGGTAGGAGATTAAAACACTACTGGAAAACCATTACACGATTGTCTTCAGAGTCTCACTATATCTCACCTGACAGCCCCCTGGCGCAGTTGGCTAGATACCAGCTTGCGAAACGAGAGGCCGCGGGTTCGGTCCCCACACCGAGACAAATTTTTGTGTGATCCACAAGTATTTGTTTCGGGTCTGGGTGTTGTGAGACCGAAAAGTCTCTCGTAGTTTCTGATACCCACGAAACAAGACTCGTATCTTATTGCGGGGTCAGAACTATGTATGTGATTGTTGGGTGTATTTATTATTATCTCTCAATAAAAAATAATCATAATGTCATGAACAAAGAAACAAAATGAACTTGATAATTATAGTGTTACTGAAGATAATTTAAATTCTAGATACAAGTAATGTGCTGCCAGTCTAGTATAGAACAGTAGTAGTGGTAGATTTACCTCGAATACATTAACGAGCTTAGATCAAACAGATTCCCTAAGGTAGGAATTCAAATCGAACGGAGGAGCAGCCAGATCGGTGGAATTACACGCAATGCAGTCATATTCATACACTGGGGGTTCAGAAAGTACATGTTACATATATTATGTAAGACCTTACGCTGATATTATTCTCGAAATATTATTTTCAGAATAATATAGGCATATAATTCCAATTCTACTATCTAACCAAGAATTTCTACTATAACTTACGCAAATTATAAAACGAAATTTGGGATTAAGGACAATTTCAATATTATTTACAACAAATGAATTCGTAACCAATACAAAAATTAATGTTACTTATTAATTATTATTTTATATCATATTGTGCTTCGTCATGTTGCGCGTCTTATTCAAATTTAAATTGTTATTTATCTATTAAGCGAAGAGGAACAATAGGTCCATATAGGATTCCCCTAAAGCAGTAAAGCCATACAGAAAACAGTCTGCAATACGTAAGATGACGGATTAACCGGAGCCGATCTATCGTCTCACAAATAGTAAGGAAAACTGACAGCTGTGCTTCCACGAATTGTCGTAGGCCCGTCTACACCGAAAGCAGGCGACGACGATATCTCCGTGGTTTTTTATGTACATTGCTCTATATTTTCTATATTATTATTCTGTTAGTGACGTTTTATACTTTTGTTTCACGTCGATGAATGGTGTAATATAAATTTGGTCCTCCTAGTTTAATTTCTCCCGCGGTTACTCCGGTATTGAAGTATAGCTTAATAAACCCTAAGTTTTTACAATAGAAATGGAACTATACTCCATACAGCCTTATTTGTCGTGAGTTTTCAACGGGAGATAATAATGTAAATCTCTTTTTATCAATGATATATCAATAATTTGGTATTCCACTCACCAGCTCTTTAATTTTTAAAAAACTTCAAAAATACGTGGTGGACTAAGGCCTATTCTACAATTATAGACTTCTCTAGACTTCGCTCGTGCCCATCAGCGTGACCAATATCGATGAAGTATTGTAAATTCACAATTGCGCAGAAAAATAGGTCAAACGGTACAATCGAACATTATTCCTAGAAACGAGTTATATCAAAATGTAAGAACGTTCCAATTAATCGGTATTACGTTTATTTTCTTTGAAGCGAAATTATTATGATCTAGATATTTGATTGATACAGGTTTCTCAGTAGAAACGGACTCGAGTGGATTTATGGCAAATAATAGCACGGTTCTCGTCCATTCGTTTATTTCGAGTAACAATTTCTAGAACTGGAATGTTAGTAATAAAAACAATTTGAAAGAATGTTGAATGAAATGTTACTTTGAGCAAAATGTGAACTCAGTGTTATATAGCTGAGTAAAACAAATTACTTTGATATGCAATGTCATCGACATACAAGTTATATGTATATATCAATCATTTCAAAGAGTCGGTGGATTATGTAATAATTTCAAAGTGCATCGTCAATCAAAAGTTAAAGCTACTACGATCAATATAATTCATATATTGTGTAAGCTATTTATTTATAGATATAGTTCACTTGTATATTTACGTTTTTATTTATTTATTATACATACATACATACATAAACTCACGCCTGTATTCCCCGAAGGGGTAGGCAGAGGTGCATTTCTGCACCCAAATTTCGCCAAGTATGTATCAGTCCTACGCAATAGGGGGCGAGCCTATTGCCGTTTTTCGGGCACATTTCCAGACTCCGTGCTGTTACCGAGAATTTCCTAATGGAAAAATCCAATAACACTTTGGCCGACCCGGGAATCGAACCCAGGACCTCTAAATCGCACGGCACATACTTGTACCGTATTTATTATGATGATACAAATAGCTAATCATTAAATATAGACAAACATATTGAGCACTGACAATAAAAGGAGACTTTAAATAATATATTAAAAAAAAGCAAGAAGAATTTTCATTTGCAGTGTCACAGAAAAGAGGTTTATCCCCATGTTTAAAACTATAGAGAATGCTGATACTATATCCAGACAAGGGTAGAAGTTAAATAAGACAACTAATCAAGCGTGACACAAGTCAAACATGTCAAAACCGCAGCCCGGAGTCACAAGTCCATCCAAATGACGTAAGCAACGAAACATCTGCTTTCAAATGCGTGTGCCCGATAAAGTTGTCCGCGGATGTTTGTATTGCCTCGGGGGAGACATTACTTCAGTTTAATACGCAGGGCTGCCACATTAAAGTTTTCAAAACTGGAAACTTTCGCCCTGATAAAGTGCAGACCGGAGAAATCTACGGCAGTTCAAAAGGGGCCCATCTCGTAGCATTATTTAAGAAGTTTGATTTTTTTATGAATGACAAAAGGGATTCTGATGTTAATTTATTTTGTCCGCGTGAGACGCTGATTGTTCTTTTAAATATTATCAAAGTTATTAGTGAGATAGTTAAACAGACTAGACGGGCAGGTTGTTCGTTAACTAACGCGATTTGTTCAGTCGAATGGTATCGAAGTTCAACGTCGCCGCAGGGTCAACAATTGGGAGGTAAGAACACTTTATAGGAACTGCCGTTATCATCATCATCATCAGCCCATATACGTCCCACTGCTGGGCACGGGCTTCCTCTACAACTGAGAGGGTTTAGGCCTTAGTCCGCCACGCTGGCCTAGTGTGGGTTGGCGGACTACACACCTAAGAAATTCCTAAGAACTTTTAGTTGTGCAGGTTTTATCACGATGTTTTCCTTCACCGTTAAAGCAAGTGATAATTCATTGTGAATACACACTCAACTTCGAAAAGTCAGAGGTGTGCCTGGGGTTTGAACCTGCGACCGCCGAAATTCTCGACCACGCACCTCAACGTCGAGGCCATAACTGCTGTTATACATCCTACAAATATTTAGCTACAGAGCACAGCACACAACATTGCAAAACAAATAATTTAATTTCTAACTTTTGATTAATACCAGAGATCTTTTCAAACCCGCGTATTCATATTGCGCTACGAACTGTCTGTCACTACAGACAGTTCTTAGTCAGGAGACACTTCTCCTTGTGTAAAATAATTATAACACTTTTTAGAGACGTCTATTCATCTCCCTTCTTTGCATGTATCTTAATGACGGTTATGTCCACTATGTTTATTAATTGTCCTTTTTTAGCTACATAAGATATCTGATATAGACTATTTCAGAACCAGATTCATAACTACATGATACAGTATTCATAACATTAATAAACTGTCAAATAGCGTTGACTAAAGACCATTAATCGATTACATCGAATGATCAATTTAATCGAGTAGGATCGAGCAGCCCTACCGATAAGTCGACGTTGTCCGCACGATCTTGTATGACGCAAATTGCCTCCATGTGTGTAACGTGTCATGTACAGTCTTTGTCACTTAATGGAACGTGTGTAGGTAACGTCCCAAAACTTGGTGCATGTACCATCGTCACACATTCGCATGTCGGGCAAAATAATCGAAAACGGAACGAGTTGAAGGTCATTGAAATCACAATCTTGGATGTTGGGAAATAGTTGGGGGATATGATATTTCATTTGGAATTTATGCTAAGTACGGTTGAATATGATGGTGTAGGCAGTGATAGGGAATAGTCGATGTATAAAACCATTATATGCATTGATTAAGGTAAGTGTCGCTTTGGGTTGCCACTTGTAAGGTCCACAGACTATGGGCCTTCCTAATCACCATTAGCCCATATACGTTGTACTGCTGGACACGGGCCTCCTCTACATCTCAGAGGGTTAGGCCTTAGTCCACCACGCTGGCCTAGTGCGGGTTGGGTTGTGCCTTCCTAATAAACATTAGTTAATTTAACTCCTACTTAAACATGCTTTGGTTCGTTTTCTTTTACGTCACAGATCAATGAATAGAGCAGGACAAAAGATGCTCAAGTAGACTTCATATTCCACGCTATTAATAGTTTTTGATAAGTGTTATATATACTTATAACACTTAGGTTATAGGTATTTCTTAGGTGTGTAGTCCACCAACCCGCATTAGGCCAGCGTGGTGGACTAAGGCCTAACCCTCCTCACTTGTAGAGGAGGCCCGTGCCCAGTAGTGGGACGTAGGTATATGGGCTGATGATTAAGTGTTACATACGTGGGAAATTACATTCAAAAACCGCGTTCTGACAGAAATCAATGGAATTTTATTCTTATTTCATAACGAAGACATGGAAAATGAGTCCCGAGACCCCGCGAAGCAATTTAAAGGATTCGAAAATATTTTAAGCTGTACATTTGAGCGGTGATAAATGATGTTTTTCCGCACAAACAACGCATATACGTCTGCTCGGATGGCTAATGGCGCCAGTCAGGATATTGGATATATATAAAGAGCGTTTCGCATTAATGTTCTTACAGCTTTATGTAAATGATCTCGGGGCGAATGCTCTCTTTACGTTTCAGTCGCTCAAGATTTTTCGCTTGATTTATGTTACTGTGTTTTTTTATTGTTTATTTTTAAAATATACATACATACATAAACTCACGCCTGTATTCCCCGAAGGGGTAGGCAGAGGTGCATTTCTGCACCCACATTTCGCCAGGTATGTATCAGTCCCACGTCATAGGGGGCGAGCCTATTGCCGTTTTTCGGGCACATTTCCAGACTCCGTGCTATTACTGAGAATTTCCTAATGGAAATACCCAATAACACTTTGCCCGACCCGGGAATCGAACCCAGGACCTCTAGATCCCACGGCACATACTTGTACCGCGAGACCACGAGGCAGTACATTGTATGTATAACTTATGAGAAGGCTGTCTAGCAATGGAACGACTATAGGCTAATTTTGACAAATACATAAATTTATTTGGTATTAATTATACTTAACAATTTAATTTTATCAGTTATCCAACACAATAAATTTCGAATAAAGATGTGATATAAGAAACATTCAACTTTCTTTATTCTTTTTTCCTACTTAAAAAACTCCATTCAGAAATCTCTTGTTTCCCTTGTTATGTACATATGCACATAAGTTATTTTCCCACGAAGATTTCCTCAACTGCTGGGAACTTAAATATAAGACAGACATAAGTTAGGTTCGAACTGACAGTCTATTAAAATACAATACAATTATTTATAAAATTATTATTTAGGTAATAATTTTACGACATATTTCGTACAACAATCTCGTTACTCGATGATGCCAAAATTATTTATTACCACATATTATAATACATAAATTATAAATACACTTATCAGTTACGTACAGTCTTGACACTAGAAACAACATACATACATAAACTCACGCCTTTTTTATATCCCCGAAAGGGTAGGCAGAGGTGCATTTCTGCACCCACATTTCGCCAGGTATGTATCAGTCCCACGTAATAGGGGGCGAGCCTATTGCCGTTTTTCGGGCACAATTCCAGACTCCGTGCTGCTACTGAGAATTTCCTAATTGAAAAACCCAATAACACTTTGCTCGACCCGGGAATCGAACCCAGGACCTCTAGATCGCACGGCACATACTTGTGCCGCGAGACCACGAGGCAGTCCACAACTATACATAAAAAATATTTCAATGTGAATCATTAAAGCTTACGCTATAATATACCAACATTTTTGTAGCTCCGTTTTTCTTGGCTCCAGACCAAACATCGCAAATGAATTTAATTAACAATACACTATATTAAATAAAGATTCAACTGAACCGGATTTATTAATTCCAGTATATGAATTTAGCTTTTAAAACCGTAATAATTTTTAATAATACTTGTATAATCCATATATTCATATATCCATACTCGTACATGGTTATGTGAGGTTTCACACCTTTATTCGCCAAAGGAGTAGGCAGAAGTGGATTTATGAACCCAAATTTCACCAAGTATGTATCAGTCCCATGTTATAGAGGGCGAACCTATTGCCGTTTTTTGGGCATATTCCAGACTTCGCGCTGGTAATGAGGCATTCTGAATCGAACCCAGGACATCTAGATCAAGATTGCATAACACATACTTGTGCCGAAAAACCACGACGCAGTCGAGATTTGTATAATGCGTCATGCGAAACTGTTTACGCGCCACAAATAAACCGTAATAATTCTCAAAATTTCAATTTAATCAGTTTAATCATTATCAAGTCAAATCTATGAAATTTTCAAATTACAATCAGTAATAACATCCATTGTCGCGTAGCTCGTAAGTTTTAATGAAATACCTTGACTCCTGTTTCATTTAATGAAAATATAACGTGGAACTTCGATTTATCAGAGCATGACAGTGTGGTGGAATAGGTGACGTCCAGTCAGCAATAAACGTTTATTGAAATTGCTCGGCAGTCCCACCTAGGCGCTAATAGGCACCTTAACGGTTCGCAGAATTCAACTGGAGGTATTCCAATCTTGTGAGCTGTGAACTGGAATCCTTTGAAAGTGCCTTCAATTGTCTAATGATGGTGATCTGTTGTGCAATTGTGGATTGGGGACGATACGTCAAGATACAGGTAAAATTATTTAATACAACGGGATATGCGTTTTTACAATCTTTGCTGATTGACGGTGAAGATATGGTACACGATGTCAAAGCCACAGGCATATAGGCCAATGGAGGAATAAATTAGAATCAAAATTGTTTTTTTTATTAATACTTTGACAGCTCCGTGGCGCAGTTGGCTAGTCACCAGATTGCGAAACGAGAAGACCGGGTCGATCCCAGCACCGAGACAAGTTTACCAAGTAAGTAAGGCCTCTATAACTCCTACTAGGGAACTATCGAAGTTATTTAAGCCGGTATGGTTTTCCTTCAGAGTTCATCACATGGCGTACAATTATGTTTTTTTTTTCAGATTTGTCGAGCCAGCCGTTTAGCTCTTAGAAGGCGGAGGGTAGTTGGGCACGCCCTATTTTAACAAAAAAAGGTGATTTAGAATTGAATATCTCCCAAACGATACCTAAATCAAAAGGCCTATCTTATGATACTATTCGACAACTTAAATAAATAAAATATCCCCACTTTACGTGTAGGACGTTACCCCCAAAAAATATTTCTCGTGATTTTATTTTAGCACTGTGTAAACTTTATAATAACACATATCAAAGCTAAGTTTCATTTCTAGCACAAACCTTGGAAGGTTAGTCGAAGACGGACGAACGGAAATGACGACTCTATAAGGGTTCCGTGACGTGAACTACGAACCCTAAAAACGACAAGCTAATACTGATTACCTACGTCACAACATAAAACTCGTTTAAAGATAGTTGATAACAAAGCGTCTCGGGCGCAAACACTAATATGGCATGTTAGTATGGAGATGCCGCGGGCATCAGCCGCCTCGATATTGTCTTCTTTACATATTTATTCTCCCTTTATTGCTGTGCTATTTGTATGGGGATATTAGCTATTCTATTAGTAAGAGGAAAATATTTACTAATATTTATATTTAAAAATCAATAGAGTTACCGACTAACATAGAAAAATTAGAAACAATGTTTTATTTAGTGAGTTTATAAGTAAATTAAAGAATAAACGGTTTAATTCTGTTTGACACCGACTTAAATATAGAAAATGTTTCTTTGGTCTTGCCACTCCAAACTAAAGATCGATTAACAGAATAATGACTAATAATAATCGTAATATCACTCTTTGGAAGTCGGTACTGAAATATGTAGCTTCGCACTTTTTTGGTGCATTTAAAACGCATAATAGGTTTTTTTCGCTAATTAAAATTAAAATATAATATTGCTTAAAAAGCTCTACACACTGCTTTTCTAAATTTTATTTCATTTAAAAGTAAATAGCTAAAAAAAATAACAAAAATGCTCGTACATTTTTGAAATGATAAAACGCCCGCGGCATTACCTTCCAAAATTAAACTTTCACGAAATAAGCTATAAGAAAAGTAATACGACAGAAAAGAAACGTCCCAATGAGAAGCGTTTTGAAGCAACACTGGATTTGTTGCGACAAAATTACTTAATAACGTGGGTGTTGCGCGTCGGGCCGGCGTCCCGAGAAGTGGGTACATTCGACCCGCTCGGGATGTCCCTTCACGGCTTAATTTAGAAAAACCGTGTGATCGCCGGATCTTTATGTACTGTTTGCGAATCCGACCGTCGATGTTTCAACCCTTCAAGGCTTCAGTGGCTATAATATAAAAAGTTATTCCGGCGCGGGCACCAACGCAATTTTTCATGCTTACGCCTTGATGGAGGAAGCTCGTATTAGAGCCGCGCCGCACTCGTCACGGTTTATTTACGTTTTTTTATAAACGCGAATGGTGATTTCTTTTTTTTTTGTAACCCTCATTTAGCCGTTTAAGTAACCAGGATACATTGGTATAATAACATTGTATTTTTTTTGCAGTTTGGAAAAGGAAACCGAGGTTACTCCGAGCTTTTAAAAAAAATATAACGTTCTTTGAACTGAAATGCAAAAAGTTGAAATCAGTATAAAGTTTCCGCTTTATGGATTTCTCGGGCTTTGCTGTGTCTAGCGGAATTCAAAGAAGCAGTTATAACTCTGGCCTGCATTGAAGTTAAATAAAAAGAAATATGCTCGCATTTATACGGTTTTAAGAATAAATTACCTTTGCAATGAATAAAATATACGACAAATTATGTCTAAAGAAATATTACCTTTATTGCCTTACAAAAATATGTCGAGTAATTATGTAAAACCCCTCATACACAATCAGATGTAAGTTGCTACGCATGCGCGTTTGTTAGAGGACAACAAATAATCTTAGCGTGGTATAGCAATAACAAAGAAATAATCCGGTGGAACGTGGGTCAGAAATGTCCCGGAATTTGCGACAAATGATCGCGCTTGTAGCGAAAACTTTCAAATTACCTCCGGACCCAACCGAGAGCCTGCTCTAAAACATAATGTCTAAATACCTTCATAAAACAGAAAACGAAGAATATTTACAGCGCGTGGGTATTTTGTTCTATATTATCAGGTTTAGGCCACTGGTTCAGTTATGCATTTCAGAATGGGACATGGACAAAACTTTGGACGACATAGTAGTCTATTTTTGTTTGTCCGCGTTTATTCATTCCTAAAAATAATACATTTAATTAGAAGAAAAATCATCTTGATATTAAGTTTTACTGATATTATTTTTATGTATAATTTTCATGACTGATAACAGATGGCGTTGGCTGTATATGCGGATTTAGATTTTTTTGAACTTAAATTTCTAGAAGAATAAAATGGGCAGTGACAGTTAACTATTCTTGTACATAGAAATTAAAAAAAAAAAGATGGGAAAGAATCGATTATAATATCGAATTCAAAAGCATAGAAGCTGATGTTGGTCCGTTAAATTAACCTAGGCAGCGCATCTCAAGCTACAAGTCAGTTCATTAACAAATACACAACTACACTTAATTAAAAACTATACCAACACAAAAGTGACTATTACAAAACGACTGGAGAGTGGAGTACAGCCAGCAGATTGTTCGAATTAAAACCGTAGAAAAAATCCATTTGCAGTGGGCAGTCTCGAATTCGCTGACACGATCCCGGGCGGTGCCGCACCCTCCCGCCCCTAACTGCCTGATTACAAAGTTTCAACAGAATGATGCCGAGAAAGATTTTTTAATGAATATTAATTCCTTTCGAGTGAAACAAAGTTTGTTCTCGGCGCGAATCGGTAATTGCTTCGTTTTTCGTTTACGTTGAAAATCTTAATCCCTCGTAACGTCGTGGAAATGCCAATACGGAAGTATCGATCCGAATACTCCTTTTGTTTGAGTGATGGAAACCAGAAATATTCTCCTGCTTAATCTCAATAACAATAGTGCCTTTCAATGCCCTATCCAAGCAATGAGTGCTTTAAAGAACAGATTTATTTCCATTGAAGTCGTAGTCAAATGTATGTATGGGTGCAACCGATTTTGTTTGGTTTACCAAATACATATACATATTACTATAAGCCGAAAGTTTTTGCTTATGTAAGTGTGATTGTACTTGCCCGATTTTGATGAATTTAGGTATGGAGGTAGCTTTTACTCTATTAATATATGACACTACTTTTTATTCAGTAAAATGTCATTTGAAATCATAATCTCATAGCATAGCGAAATTTGATTTTTTTTCCCAGAAGCGGCTAATCTGATGACTATTGTTCACTCCTGCTCTTGATAAAATCAACCATCCACACCCTATTAAAACTGAGACGCTAAACTGCTTTTACTACATTTTTAAAAGTTTTGAGTTTTGTTAGATTTGGTATCTCATTCAGCGAAGTAAAATAGAAGAAAACAGCTGTACAACACAAGACTGTGGCGCCACCTTAGTCCAGCCGATTGATACCGTAATCTGAACTGGCTATGCGCAAACCTATACCGAATTTGGTGCTCAGTATTAATGCTGCTCATAAATCATTTCACCATTTAAGAGCTCAATTTGTTACAAGTTCGGTGACACGAGTCGTCGCACTGACAAATGGGCTAGAACAAGGCCAGATTCAAGTCTTGAAACCGAGTTTTACATAAATAGGACATGTCACGCGACTAACGCAAAGTTTATCTGTAAGCCGATGTTGAATTGGCCTTGGAAATTCTTCGTTTTGCTATAAACGTATTTTACAAAGCTATACAATTCCAAAATGACTTAAAGTCAAAACTTGCTATCAGCTTATCGTTTTAAGTTCGAGCCTAGCGGCCCTAAATAATATAAACCGCACTTCTAAATAATAATTATTCTCTTAAAAAATACATTATACATGTCGCTAGACATACGCTTCTACGTACGTATATTTTCAGTTTTCCATTTTGTGTTCTTGCTATTGTCGTGAGGGTTACCTACTTGTATTTGAAAATATGAATTGTTATTTCATTGTCATAAATGTTTCAATATTTTGAAGATTCATTCAAATGGTCAACAATACAGTAGAACACAAAGGGGGCATAGAAATATCGTCGGTCACATCCGTAGGCGCGATTAAATCAACGTGACAACATAAAACTTGGTCGAGATAAGATTTTCATTGTGATCTAGTTGAAAGCGGTCCTCGGCTCACAATGGCCGGTATGCTTTTCGATGCACAATACCCATTCCACATCTCTCATCTCTGAAAACAACGGATTCCAACACTTTTATTGTGCGTTAAATTGGAACAGATGGGAATGGAAGCATTCATAATGAAGTTGACAAAAGGTTTGCTTTCCCGTTATTGTTTTTGTTCTGAATTAACGTACCGCGTTTTTTTGGTGCGGACGGGCTCCGTCCGCTGTTTTGGTTGATTCAGTCGCAATTAGGACATTCAGCAGTGTGGAGTGGTCGTTGTAAGTTTTTCAAATGAGCTCAGAAAGTAGGTTATTTTATTATATACAAAATGAATTCTTGCTACAAAATCGCATTTAACCATATTCGAATCGCTGATAAAAGCGACTTCATAGACGACTACAAAACATAGATTTGTAAAACACATGTCTGCAGTCAATGTATGTGTAGATTCTTTAGATTAGCCATAAAAATTTTCAAGTGAAGAACATTTTTTTTACTATTTTTACTGTATTGGGTGCGAAAATGCGTCAAGCATATGTAGTGCGCAGATTATTTTGGAACCTCCGAGCTGCAAACTGAAAGCTGTTATATTTTTATACGCTTTATATTAGCTTCATACGTATGTTAGTATGTTTGTATGTTAGTATGTAACGGAATCTTTGAACATGATTTTGACCCCCTTCAAGACATCGGATTAACTCGAAATTTGGCATCCTTACTAAGGACCGATGACAATTCAATATTTCAAATAGTTTGACCCGTTATCTTTACTAGGATAACCAGGATTAGCGATTTTTTGTTTACCTGCGACCCGGAGTGACTGCGTCAAGCAGGGTTACCAACTCTCAAAAAAAATATCCCTAAATGTAAAGTCAAAAACCCCTAAAATCGCCACAATTATTTGAAAACCCCCTAAAAAAAAAAAACTACACATTCATGTTAGGCATTCCAATTCTAATTTATTAGCTATTAGCATTACGAATTAGAAAAAATTGGATGTGAGCGTGGCGCGTAAAGCCGAGGTCGTAGGTTCGAATCTCACTTGTATCATAATTTTTCGACTGTTTGCATTTTTTCTGATAATTATCTAAATAACATTTTGTAAAAAAAAAAACAATAATATTCTGCAATATTGTTTAATAGTCTTTATAAATTATTTCATACGTCCAATATTATTTCATTTTATTCTGGTTCTGACTATTTCAATTCATACATGTTGACATTAAAGAAACTTAGCATTTAGGGGATGGATTAATCCCTAAAAATACCCCTAAAAATATAAAGCCCCTAAAAAAATCCCTGTCCACATTTTTTTCACCCCAAATTTAGGGGGAAAACCCCCAAGTTGGGAACACTGGCGTCAAGGAGCGACTACTAGGAGTGTGCGAATAAATCGAACTTACGAATTATTCGTTCCGAATCGAATGTTAATATTCGATTTTCGAATTATTCGAAAATTTTCGAATTACTCGTCATTTTTCGAATAGTTAGAAAATTTACAAATAATTCGCGAATTGACAAATAATTTTGGAATTTTCAAACTATTTGTCAATTTTTCAGATATTAACATAAGTAGAGAAAAAGTATTAACATAAAGTCTTACAAAAAAAAAAAAAGTAGTGATATTTTGAGTATCAGATATTTTTTTATACAATAGAGTACACAAATCACTTAAAGCATCGATTTTTTTTTTAATTTACGATTTATTGAGAATATTATATAATTATAAAAAGAAAAGAATTTTTCGAATAATTCGTAAATTCGATTCGAATTTAGAATCGAATAGTAATATTCGATTAGATTCGATTCGAACGATATTTGCACACCCCTAGTGACTGCGTCAAGACCAATTTCTTCCATACGTCGATAAAGAAGTTTCACTTTAAAAAGTTCTATTATTTGAGATAAGCATAGGACTACTCGCAAGTGACAGCACGTATTGTCAACGGTCATTCCATGTCATGCGCTCGAAGAATTACATATTTACGCAATGATTCATGTACAATTGTGGGCAGTAGCGTGCACTCTTCCCTCCGCAGCGCCGCCGTGGAGGAGTGGCGTTCCAGGATCGGGAGCAGACCGATCCCGCTCGTCGCAACAGGCGACGTAGGAGGCGCCGGGTCAACACGTAGCCCGGCGCCCAGAGGCCACACGGGGCCGCCGTCCCTACCTTGGCGGCCCCCGAGATGAAGACGCCACACGCGTCAGGTCGGTGTGCCTTTTGGCACCGCGCAGAGGCGGTCCCGGGTCAATCCATAGCTCTGGCTTCAGGGTATTCCGGGGCCGTCTCGCTGAATGCGCCGATGGTGGCCGTCGCGGGGTTTTTAGTCGGTATTACGGCGCAATTATTTTGGTAGGGACCCGGCCCAGCGTCCGCCCGCAAACACGGGCGGTAACATCTATGCTGGGTCGGAAGGCGCCGGTGAGTCCGACACACCCTCGCCCCTACGGGGGTGGGATGGTCCGTAAATGGATTTTCCCCGCGGAAAAAAAAAAAAAGTAGCGTGCACTCTTTCAGGTCCATAGATTCAACTTGAGTTCTTAACGGCAGTGAACAATACGTTCCCGCTTAAGCTATTGTATTCTATTACCTCTAAGCATTCATGTTCGGGCGTTGCTCCTATTTATATAGAAACAACAATGGTAAATGAAACGAAAACACAGAGAAGAAGGAGATTGGACAACAAGAGACGGAAGTTAAGAGACAAATATTTAAAGTTCTCTAGTGAAGAAATAGAACATGACTCTTCAAGAAGAACAGGAGAGAGTATATGAAAAATTATAGAGCCTCACAATCTGGAGAAAAAAGACAAGCTCGCTTACATCAAATGCGTCAGCATAATGCCGAATACCGAGCTTCACAACCTAAAGAAGAAAGAACTTTTCGCTTACATCAAGCACGCGAGCTTTATGCAATAGCTAATAGAGATGTAAATATCATAAAGCTATTGCTAAATAATCACTAAAAAATGAAAAATAAATTATAATAGTTTAAAAAAACTAAAAAATACGCTTTCAAAGAAAGTTGAACTAAAAAATTAAAAATAAATAATACAATACAATAGTTTAAAAAAAACCGCTTTTATAGAAAATCCAATAAATAAATAGAAAATAAATTTTAATTAAAAATATTGTCAAAAAATGTATTTTATTGTACAAAAAGCGTGGGGTGCATGATGACAGATATGAATAGAAGGATTATCATTTTGATAATATCTTAAAAAGCACCCCACGTTTTTTGTACAATAAAATACATTTTTTGACAATATTTTTAATTAAAATTTATTTTCTATTTATTTATTGGATTTTCTATAAAAGCGGTTTTTTTTAAACTATTGTATTGTATTATTTATTTTTAATTTTTTAGTTCAACTTTCTTTGAAAGCGTATTTTTTAGTTTTTTTAAACTATTATAATTTATTGTTGTTTGAGTTAAAGTTGTTCAAAAACTTTAACTCAAACAACCAATGTAAAGAAGGTACAACAAAGGAGGATTTAGCTTTCCTCCGATTTCCAATTTCGATGATTAGTCGTTGAAGAGCGCTTCGACCTTGATTGAATTTCAAAGGATTCTCAATTTTGAAGTAGTTCGCGCGGATTATGTTGCGGTTAGTTTAAGAGGCTTCCGATTAATGAATGTTGATGAAAACTTGTGTAACTGGAGTTATAACGCGTTGCCATGGTAACGGAGAATAATTATGAGCATATTGTAGATTTTAATATTGATTTTATGTTGGTAACTGCTTTTTCGATAATATTTACAAATATATTGGTAGAAATTACCATCAGAATCAATTACGATCAGTTTTATGAGTCTGTAACAATAAATGTTTCAGAAAGGTCTATGTTTGGGAGTAGAGTTCAGATCACAGATATGATAGTTCAAAGCCTAGCCTCTCATCATATCATCAGCCCAAATACGTCCCACTACTGGGCACGGGCCTCCTCTAAAACTGAGAGAGAGGAAGCCTAGCCTCTAAAATATCAATATTATGTTTTTTTTTTTACTGATGGCACAAAAAGTGACACACACCACACACCCAACCTTATTGTAAATGTAGTGTGGTCCACAGAATGTCTACTGCCAAGAACCAACTTCAATCATCCTTCACAAGCAGACGCAACATCAGGCCATATACTTATCGCTGCTATGCGGCCTCAATGGTTGTGAGGATCATCTAACACTGGCTGATGCGTGACGTCATTTCTGGAAAAAAAAAGCATTAACCGTGCAAAGAATTCCGCAAATCACCACAGCATCTTATGATAACGTTCATATACACGTTCCGCAAACATTCTGATCCACACTCCGTAGAACTGACAAAAGCCCGACGGGAGTAAACAGGGGGGATTCGAGCAATCACTGAATGCATAACAAGTATGGTTTACGTTACGTTACCGGATAATATATCCGGCTGTTTGTGTAAAGAGAGGAAGTCGCCTTGCGCTGACAGATAAGGAATAGCAACAACATTTGTGCGTGGATATTCTAAATCTTTAGTGATGTGTCTGTGGTTGGAGCGAAATATTTCTGTAGACTGCCTCGTGGTCTCGCCGTACAAGTATGTGCCGTGCGACCTAGAGGTCCTGTGTTCGATTCCAGGGTCGGGCAAAGTGTTATTGGGTTTTTCCATTAGGAAATTCTCAGTAACAGCACGGAGTCTGGAAATGTGCCCGAAAAACGGCAATAGGCTCGTCCCCTATTACGCGGGATTGATACATACCGGGCGAAATGTGTGGGCAGAAATGCACCTCTGCCTACCCCTTCGGGGAATACTGGCGTGAGTTTATGTATGTATGTATGTATTTTTGTAGAGATATCAGTATGATACTTTGAAACCTTATACTTATTTAACACTGATTTTGATAAATAAGTAGTTCCCCAAACTAGTAGACGAAGTAGTTACAAGCTAATCCTAGAAGTTAAAGCATACAACAAACAAGCCGAATTGAAATGTGAATTTTATTGAAATGAATCTAAAAGTATTATCTGAATGCGTTAATTCGCAGCGCGGTCGAAACCGAAGCTTATTTTATTACATCCATGATATTTTTGTATTGAATTAATTGCATCAGTTTTCGTTCATTATACATTAATTATCGAAATATTGCAGGCATGCTAAGCAAAAATTTATAAATAAACTGAAATAATATTTTCCCGCGACATTTTAGTGTAAAAAAAAATAGTGGACGCATTGCGAAATGGCCGGAGCGCTGCGAAAAATACACGTGTGAAATCTTTATTTTTCTAACTGGCCACAGATCGAAACGTGCAAAATGCCGGCTGGCCGACAATGCGAGCTCGTCGCCTCGCACAGAGCATTTTGGAAAAGGGAAAAAGAAATAAGAGGCAGTAGCGCGGGCGGCTCATAAAAATTGTAACCGACGCAGCCCAACAGCTACGGGAAATGTCGAAAAAGGCCGACGATTCTAAGCAGCCGGCCCGCCATAATGTACACTAATAAAACCTTGTAAAAAGTATCTCACCATGAGTTTACAGGGTTAACAATAGTAGTTTGAAATATGCACAATTTATGGGTATTTTTATGGAATCATAGGATTAAGCTGTTAAGTTTGCACAAGTTACTTTTTAGGTTTACATCCCCGCACCGAGACAATTTTTTGTGCGATCCACAAATATTTCTTTCGGGTCTGGGTGTTTGTGGAACCGAAAAGTCTCTCGTAGTTTATAATACTCACGACACAAGACTCGTATCTTAATGTGGGGTCAGAACTATGTATGTGACTGTTGGGTGTTATATGTATAATAAATAATTATACATATAACAAATATAATTATATTTAAAGTAAATTAACAATAGTTTTGCTCAATTCACATTGCATCAGGTTAGATTTTAAAGCAATAATTGTCAGTAAAAAGCATTACCTCTTCGAACAGATAGGTACCTAATACACGCCATTTAACCTATGAGTTTCATACACTTTCCAGTCAACGACCCAGCAGATCATTTAAACTACAATAAAGTGTATCGAATCGCAATCAACGAACACTAATTCAATATACATACACACGCGCGAAACAACATTTCCGTTGTGCAATGTTGTAGTTCGCTCTACAAATAAATACGATTAGAAATTCAGTTGCGGCAAAATTAACAGCGAAAGCGGATTTCATTCGAAATGTGTTTCTACGCAATATATAGAAAAGGGAATAATTCATGAGAGGTTTCCGTGGAGCTCGTCTCTAAATCTGCGTATTCAGATTTGTTTATCATAATAGGAGTTTTGTTATTTTCCCCCTGCTACTAGATATCTTGATTTACATTGGCAGATAAATCACGTAAACCTGTGAGTATTATCTGTTTATTTGATTTTAAAATTTATAATAATGTACTTACGAGTAGTCTTAATGTTGTTAAGTATTAAAAAATCTGTTAAAAATATTAACAGAGGCCAAAATTGAATGTTATAATGAGATTTAGAGACTTACGTCACTCACCGAGTGCCTTTTGAGGCATTTTGAGGTTTGCATAAGATAATTACCTGAAATATAAATATATAAATTAGATTAAAATTACAAAACAAAGAATAAATATACCAAACAGTCACATATAAGGTTCGGAATCCATACAAATGCTGGAGTTTAGCAGCAACAACGGTTTTTGCTTCTACAAACATACTTTATATTTTATCTCACACGAGGATTTCCTTGTTGTTTGCTAAGCGGAAGAGATAACCTTTACTACCAATAAATACCGTATTTTATGTCAAGTCTTTTAGAAACATCAAATTCTGGGAACGCAGGATGTACGACGTATAAGTTACTTAACTGCACTATTCTCTGAATAGGTGACTTAATGGAATTCCACAAGGTTTATAAATGTATTTTCCAACTAAATTAATAAAAGAAAAAAATTCAACTACAACCAGTATGTTAAAGTTTTGCATCGGGTATATTTAATATAACTTCAACTTCTAAAATTGCGAACGAAAACATATGATTTAAAGTTTGCGATAGAGGATTTTTGCGCTCGCCGTAAACCTAAAACCTACACTTTGGTCGCGACATGTGCTTTGTTCTAAAAATGCGGGCTAGTTTTTTTATACCGACGCGGTGCCGACATGTAATTTTCCCATTTTCCGACGTGGGTCAGTAAAAATAAATGGTTTTCGACAGCGAACCAACAACGTTATTACTTTCGGCCTTCGCTGTGGAAACGCTCACCAGGAAATGCGGATAAATAGGTAATTAGTTTTGTAATTAGATGGCAACTAGAATTAATGGCTTTTGCTTTGCCTACTGGAATCATACTTAATAACTCACGTGTTTGTACTGATATAAATATTTACTCGTGTTGCTATACAGAGCTCCAGTCGCCATACGTCAAAGAACAATATTTTGTTTCCGCTTTGCAGTAGAGAAAAGTGGACAACTATCTTTCCAACTCATCCTGTTTTTCTCCTGATTAATTTCATACATACATAACCTCACGCCCGTAGTCTCCAAAGCGGTGGGCAGAGGTGTATTTAAGGGCATTCTTGCGCCCTGTGCGTTGTAGAGATTTATAAAGATGGATCATTACACCAGTAATTATCTTTATGGGGGTTTTATTCGGCCGAGTTCTTGCAATTAAAGTGATTTGGGTCGGTCAAAAACACGAGTTATTTCATTGAGTTAATCGTTTTAGCTATTGTTTGGAAGAATAAGGAAGTCAATTATATGGGTATTACAGAATAAATAAAGTTCTAAGGAATTATTTAGTTGTGTAGTCCGCCAACCTGCACTAGGCCAGCGTGGTGGACTATGGCCTAAGCCCTGTCAGTTGTCGATGAGGCCCGTGCCCAGCAGTGGGACGTATAATATTTCACTACACTACGCAATGTTTTCCTCTTGTTGTGAAACAATATATGGATGGAGTAAGTTTTTAAGCTTGGAACACATGAAATCGGAATAGAAAATAATCTGTGGTGTTTTGATTGCTTGAGTGACTTAGTGTTACGCCAATTTTAACTTTGTCAGCGATGATTTCAAATTACATAAAAAATGCGTATGTGTGTTAATTTTCAACTCAATCGGTCAACTAGAGAAGAACGAGTGATCTTATAAGGGTTCCCATGTTAATGGTCCGGGACTCTAAATTTGCAAAACGTCTAAGAAAACAATAACAAGAAACCACACGAACCAATCAACAGTAATTGGTACATCCGACAATCACATCATGCACATGATTTATAGCCGGTGCTGGGGATATGGGGCAAATTAGCGTCCATTCTCGACGCACGGCGTCCGCCACATGTTAGTGTGGCCGGGAACAGCCGGGGCCCAATGATCTGTAAAATTACGTCCCTACGCCTGAACGTTCCACACAAATTATACCGTTTGATCTCATGATTTTCTCAACTGAAACGCTACGCGCAATTACGGATTGAAAGAAATCATAAGGAGTATCAACTGGATACTACATGAGTTCAAAGTGTAATACTTATGGCAACGTTATTTTCATTCTGTATTTATTTAGCTTCAATGTGTTAATATTGTAAATAAAATAAATAATAAATACACCCAACAGTCACATACATAGTTCTGACCCCACATTAAGATACGAGTCTTGTGTCGTGGGTATCAGAAACTACGAGAGACTTTTCGGTCTCACAAACTCAGAGATCCGAAACAAATATTTGTGGATCACACAAACATTTGCGGGAATCGAACCCGCGGCCCCTCGTTTCGCAAGCTGGTGTCTGTCTTAATTTTCGATCACGGTCGGTTTACACCCTGCATAAGTCCCGATTCTGGGCTTGGCAGACACTAAAAAGCCTTAGAGGTATTTTGCCTTAACCCACCAAGCAGACTTATTGCGGATTGATTGCCCTTAATTGACTAAAGATATTTCTTGTGCGAACTTTTACATAATTATGCACATGTCCTTACCATTATTTTCTTATTACATACAATTAAGAACTAAAATTCAGTTAATAACAATGCATATTCGGAATATTTGTTCTTAAAAATGATGACACTGCTATCTCCCCATATTTGTTTTTGTATCGAGGAAAACTCAATATCGCAAATAGAAATTTCTTCTCCCATAATACTAAAAAAGGTCGTTTAAAATTTATATGAAAATTTTCAGTTGAAACACCCAATGACATTGGCATCTAAAAATGTAATTAACATTTGAATTATGTTTGTGACACGGGTCCCTTGGGGCTTAATAGCCAGAACTCATTTCGCTAAGCCATTACAGCTTCAACTCAACTGTAGTGTATTTTACGGAAACATGTTCAATTTATGGAAATAGTCGAAGAGACCTTTCGGTAGCTTAAAGCAGCCATTTGAAGTTATATTTAGTGCAAAGCGCAAAGGAAGGGGCACGTCTCGAGATTAATAATGGAGCCATAAACTCCATTACCTACTCTGTAATTAAGTTAAATGGATAAAATTTACCTAAGAGCTTGGCAAAATAATTAATTTTTGCACGAATAACATTTTATAAAGGAAGTTTTTGAATTTCGATCTTTGTTGTTGGCGATAGTGTATTCCGTTACTATGTTGAGTTAAATATTATGGAACTTATAAATTGGATATAAATGCCATTGTATATTACGAAGTCGTTTTATTATAATTAAAAATATATATATAGTAAGAAATCACTTTAAAGATTTATTCTACCAGGGGCCATTACAAAATTATCAAAGTTGAATTGACTAAATGTTAATATTCACGAGGATAAATTATTAACAAGCACGCTTAGACGTTCGGGCAGAGCTTCCGCACTGTATGACGGCCGGTGAGTAAGAGAGCGAGTGACGTGCAGAACGCTGTTATATAGGCAGCCGACGTGGTGGTACTACCCGCCACCAATTTGTTATCTAACTCGGCCTCTCCTGACGCCGAGTCGTCCTCGACGTTTCGTTGTCCGATTCCACTCGGGTGCGCAGCTATTGCGGGTTTGTTGCTGCTGGTCTGGCCCGTGTTGTCACCCTCATCTAAAAGATTATGATAACACAATGATTAGGTTTAAGATGGCCTCGATAGCATCAATAAAACACAGCAAATGAAAATGCAGGATGATCAGATGATGATGATTGTCTATACCTTACCAGTATACCTTTCCACAATTGTTAAGCGGACTAACCGCGGTGGACTAACCACAAGTTGGGCGGACTGACCGCAGTGGACTTACCACAGGTTGGGCGGCCTAGCCGAAGTGGCCTTACCACATGTTGGGCGGACTAACCGCAGTGAACTAACCACACGCTGAGCGGACTGACCGCAGTGGACTTACCACACGTTGGGCGGACTAACCGCAGTGGACTAACCACACGTTGGCGGACTAACCGCATTGGACTAACCATACGTTGGCGGACTAACCGCAGTTGACTAACCACACGTTGGCGGACTAACCGCAGTGGACTAACCACACGCTGAGCGGACTGACCGCAGTGGACTTACCACACGTTGGGCGGACTAACCGCAGTGGACTAACCATACGTTGGCGGACTAACCGCATTGGACTAACCACACGTTGGCGGACTAACCGCAGTGGACTAACCACACGTTGGCGGACTAACCGCAGTGGACTAACCACACGTTGGGCGGACTAACCGCTTTTCAGTTGGTCACCTCAGTGGGCACCTCGCTTTGTAAGACGGGCACACCATCTGTAACTGAAGATGTTTGTAAATACACGAGTTTACTCACTTCCAAATGACAAGAGGTGCATGTCTCAGGGCACCATTCTACCTTTCACAGTAGGTACCATGTTTGAACCAACAGTATGCACTTCAGTAAGTAAGTAACGTGGGATTAAAAATATCGAGAACAAGTTTACTAGTCAAACGGGTAGTAACTCCAAAAATTGTCTTGCTAGCGAGGCTTAGGGGCCTTTGTTAATGCGTCAAATTTATACGCGCTTGGCCTAACCTGACCATTGCTGATAGCCCTCCCTATCACTCCACTGATTAGCAATACGAACGTGGTCGACATCATCGCACCAAACATTAATATCATTTAAAGTCGGATCAAAAGTTAAAATATAAATGTTGTTAGACCTTACCAGGTTCAAAGCACTTATCGCTTAAACTTATCCGCCAGCAATGTAGTCGCTCGGAGCTTATGACACCGCTGCAGGCGTTAACGGGGATAGTTCGTAGTCAGGATTCATGCAGGTGTAGGGGCCACCCACACTGTACCAGAACACCATCGACGGTCGTCCGCCAACGACATTCGCTGCGCTTGACCTAGAACTATCTTACAACACACTCAGACAGGTTATTGAAGTTGCTGATGTAGGCCAGGACTCGGAGAACGCTCAAGTCTTTTATTACTACTAGTTTGCTTACTTGACAGTGACATATTCATGAGCTCATGAAACTAATTTATGCAACTTCAACATGCAGTATTCTTTATATCAACATGAGAGTAAACTCAGGACACACACAAAGCTATAAAAACTTTAAGTGTATCCCTCTACATATGTACCGACGAAAATGTCCCGCGAGCCTCATAAATTGGAGCACTTCTCTAAGATTCGTGGGTCTATGGGACTTGACAAGTGCCTATCTATCTAGGGCTCGGTCTAACCTGACCATGGCCAATTAAGCGTCCTAAATATTATAGTTCAGTATCTAAGAACGTGCCTTTCTTTAAATTAATTTAAAACCTTGATTCCGTAAGTACACGTAAAACTTCACGCAGAGTTTCAAGGCCATCGTCTACTTAGACAGAACAAAAACGTCGTCTATGTAATTTAGAAACCTACCCGTGTCTATCAGAGCCTTAAGTGTCTTTTAATTCGTCCGACAAGCCCTTGACAATATTCAAACGTAAAAAGCGACTTACGAGGGTATTCTGCACAAGTGATGCACTTATTACACTTAGTACACATCTCATCATCTTCACATCACTTCATATAAAACTGTAGCCGTATTCGCGGATACAATGAGCGAAATTCAGTTTTTAAAATTATTCCACGTCCCTCAATTATTTGTTACCCACTCGTTGAACCACGACTTTGCATTACCACTAAGACAACTACCATATCCGCTCGAGATACTCGCGATCATCCCACCTATTTATTTCGCAACCGCGGTCCGATTCTGCACACCACACGTCAAATTAAAGGATACTGGGATCAAACGGCGACATGTACAAACCTTGAGAAAGCACGAGAGCCAACGCGGATAACGCCTTAACAATTTTATACGTTGAGTCTTTTCTCGCCGTATCACTATCATCGCACAGAGGTGAAGTATCCCCTGTTATGCCCACTAGCTGTCACAACTGACGGCATCGGTTGAATATTACTTTCGCTACGCGGCCGCGATAACAACCGGCAACCGCAGGTTCCAACCTATTTTCAAACGCATCTAAACTAGCACAAACCCGTTTCAACAATTCGTCTCGACGCCTTACGCGACACGTGGCTTAATCACGGGAACGATGCTTATGGGAACCATTTCATGACCCGCGCGAGGTATCACTGTTTAGACGGCCTATACTAGCGCTCAACCGAACTATCACTGGAAATATTAAGAACACGAGACCTTCTATCGCTATCGTGATATTTCGAACGGCTCAAATCACTCGGAACAAAACAACACAAAACGCACTATTCTCGTTACGCACAAATTAAAAATTTCATAACGATAAACTTCATGAAAACAGAGTTCTTAAACACGCAAATTCTATCCATCAGAGTAGGCGTAGGATACACACAAAGCTATAGAAACTCTGTGTGTATCCCACTTCTGAAGTAAGAAATCACTTTAAAGATTTATTCTACCAGGGGCCATTACAAAATTATCAAAGTTGAATTGACTAAATGTTAATATTCACGAGGATAAATTATTAACAAGCACGCTTAGACGTTCGGGCAGAGCTTCCGCACTGTATGACGGCCGGTGAGTAAGAGAGCGAGTGACGTGCAGAACGCTGTTATATAGGCAGCCGACGTGGTGGTACTACCCGCCACCAATTTGTTATCTAACTATATTATAATTAAAATAATAAATTATATTTAAAAATGCTTAATGAAATGGTATGGACGTGAAATAACACGATTACATTTTTAATCATGTTTGCGAGATATTGGTCACAGAGTCACTGCCTATGTGCCGTGCGATCTAGAGGTCCTGGGTTCGATTCCCGGGTCGGGCAAAGTGTTATTGGGTTTTTCAATAGGAAATTCTCAATAGCAGCACGGTGTCTGGAAATATGCCCAAAAAACGGCAATAGGCTCGCCCCCTATTACGTGGGACTGATACATACCTGGCGAAATGTGGGTGCAGAAATGCACCCCTGCCTACCCCTTCGGGGAATACACGCGTGAGTTTATGTATGTTTGTATGTATACTTTGACAGTCCCGTGGCGCAGTTGGCTAGATACCAGCTTGCGAAACGAGAGGCCCCGGGTTATAATATTCTTTATATGTGACTGTTGGGTGTATTTATTTATTTTATTTATTATTATAACTATCCTGGTTATAAAAATAGACCCTAAAATCTATTCTCACATAATACCTAGGTAACAAGTATAGACCTACACATGTATGTTTGATGTATTATCCCAACTTTGTAATATATTCGTCAAGTGGAGTAAGAAGACCTAAAAGTTTGGTATTTGGGCGGTCTGAACTCTCTTACAAAATTTACAAAGTTTTCAAGGCAACTAAAATTTGGTGTAGGTATTATAAATAGATATTGTTGAATATACATATTTACTAAAATATGTCTTAAATACATAAATAATCTCACGCCCGATTTCCTCGAAGGGTTAGGCAGAAGAGCATAGGAGTCGAGCCTATTGCTGTTTTTGCATCGTGAATGCGATTTTGGGAGAAATTACGCGCAGATAAAACTTAGCCGTTTTGATCAAAATACATACATACACTAACACCTGTACCCAAAAGTATAGGCAGAGGTCAATTTCTGTATCCACGTTTCGATTTTGTTTTATAGGTCCCAACCCAAGTAATAGGGGACCTATCAGTGGCGGATTTACCAGCAGGCTGAGTAGGCTGGAGCCTAGGGCGGCAGATTTTAGGGGGCGGCAAATTTGCCCCAATTTTTTTTGTCTTACAGAAATAAAAACCGCCTTCAAAAAAAAAAACTATTCTAAAACAAATTAATATGCACTAAAAAGTAAAAATTTTTTTTCGTATTCTTCTATAACCTAATTACTTTTTCTCTTCATTATTATGTAGTTACGATCTACATATGTGTTTAACTAACCTATCCACTTCAAATCTAACTCAACACATATAGTCTAAGAGGTAGCAACGTTTTTGAGGGAGAATTTCAAGAAGGCCAGTTTTTAGATATGCTATATCTCTCACTGTCCCGCACGTAATACGGGCAGTCTGGCTGGCGGTAGTGTTTGCGTTCATCTGTGCGAATCGTACATGTACAGGTAAAATATTAATTTTTCAAATAATTTTAGTGTGGCTGAAATTTTGATATGATGTTATTTAAGTATCTAAAAACCCAGAATTAATATGACAGACAATAATTTGCTTGTTAAACTTCAGCCAGACCGATCTAAAAGTGAAAAGTAATTGGACATGTTGAAAGAGGACAGACAATCACGTGTTAGTTGTGCTAAGGGCTATTTTTTTACCTTTGTTGCAAAGATAAATAGCCACTTTTTATAAATAAATGCTAAACTTGTTTGTTTTAGCTTTATTGATATTAAAAATGGATAATAAACCTTAAGGTGAGGTTATGCGGGTCAAAGTACCGGGGATGTCTTATATACTGGTCGCGCAAATTCCTCTCAGGAATAAGTCAATGAGTGCTGGAATAAGCTTGTTTCGGAAATCGACTATTTGTTGGATGAAGGCGCAGACTCGGACGGGCAGAATTTAGTCCGGGACTTTGGATCGTTATCCTTGGGGGCGGCCATACCGGTTGGCATTCAGTAAATTGCGTCCACCTGCGCCCCGCTCTCACCCAAAGTCTCCGACCGGAGCTCCTGAGTGAAGTCGTTGTTGCTCTCTTTCCGGCCACCCCGGATTTTACTCCTCCACCGATGCCACCACGTCCGTGGTCGGTGAGGGACGGATCGTTGGTGGGATCATTTAAGTGTTCGGCAGGGGAGACCTCGGAGGTTCCAATTTCAGGCGTTACGCCTGAAGAGCTTAGGCAGCAGTACTGCGGCTGCGGAGAAAGAACACCGCACCGGGGCTCGACAGCATCCCAGGACGTGTGTGGATTCATGTCGTCGAGAACCTGAGTTTCGGAAAGGCCAAGGTAATTCTGCGGGTGAAGACACACGCGGAGGAGGCTGGAGCCCAGGGCAAATGCATGGTGGCGGTGTCACTCGACATCGTCAACACCCACAGGGGTCGGTAGGATCCCTTCTGTGGAACATCGAGTATGATTGGGTGCTCCATGGTGCCAATCTCCGGGGCGTCGGCATAGTTTGTAACGCTGACGACACGTTGGTGACAGCGTGTGCTGGGACCTTTCCAGAGGCCGTCAACCTCGCCGCGCTAGACACTAGCCACGTGGTGAGGAGAATTCGGCGACTGGGCCACGCGGTGGCCCTTCAGAAATCCAAGGCCATCTGCTTCACGGACCTCGGAACCAGCCACCTGCAGAGGCCTAACTGACGATAGAGGCGTGGACATCCACATCGGCTCCACGACGAAATATCTTGGTGTCGTGTTGGATAGCGGATGGAATGTTTGCGCCCACTTCGGCAGATTAAAGCAGAAATTGATTAGGGCAGCTAGTGCGTTATCTGCTCTGCTGCCCAATCTCGAAGGTCCCGGCATCCCCTGCCGAAGATTGTTCGCGGGAGTCGTGCGATCAATGGCCCTATACGGTTGCCCCGTTTGGGCCGAGTCCCTGGGCAGACGTTGCGTGGCACTTCTGCGGCAACCGTAGCGGGTAATTGCGCAGCGGATGATGAGGGGCTATCGCACGATTTCCCATGAGGCGGCCTGCGTTTTGGCCGCTTTCCTTGGGACCCTGACGCCGGGGCCCTCTCGTCAGTCTACCATTGGCGAGAGGAGGCGTCTCGTCTAGGGGAACGACTGGCCCCAAGAGAGGTAGAGGCCAAAAGAGCCTCCCTTCATTTGACCGGCGTCGAGGAGTGTCATTCCAGGCTGGATAATCTCTGAGCTGGACCGTCGCAGCAGTGCGTCCTGTCCTTAGTCAGTGGTGTGATGACGTTCCACCTGTCACAGGTTCTGTCGGGACATAATTGTTTCAGCTGGTTCCTGTGCCGGGTGGCCAGACTTTGTCGGATTTTCCGGCCTGGGATGAAGACCGAAGCGCAGCGGACCTCGCGCTCTCGGCTGTGATTCCTGCCATGGTCGAGAATCGGAGATCATTGCAGGCGATGCTCTCCTTCTACGAGATTGTAATGACGCAAAAGGAGAGCGCAGGGCGGATTCGTGAGCAGAACGATCCCGCCCGCCGCCGCCAGCAGAGAAGAAGGCGCCGGGTAACGAATACGGCTGATCCGGCATTTCCACCCTGAGGATTGGGGGCCTAAGAATTCCGCCAGGGCATCCCCTGCCTGTCATAATAGGCGACTAACAGGGGCCCAAGGGTGGCTGAGCATAGGTACTGTGGGGGCAGTGCGCCATGACTAAAAGCAACCACGAGATGTGCAGTAGAGAGCGTGGCCTCTTGACTGTCGCGGACGTTCACAATAAGTGAGCGTCCAAAATAGGGTGAGTGGAGGGCATCTCGAGCCCTCCCAATTTTGAGGTGTCTATAATTGGACGGTGCGCTGGGCGGCAAGGGACCATTTAAAGCGCTTCTCGCCCTGAGATGCCGTAAAACCGCCCCAAATGCGCGTGATGGTCACCGAGATGTTTTAGACGGTATGCTGGCGTAGGATTTTGGTTAGGGATCCAACTTAACTAAGCGGACAGCTGCTGCTGAATTCACTACCGCACCACACGCCAGAAATTGAAGTTCCATCCCTACCATCTGGCTGCATAGCGTTCCTCAACAGTGCGGTTCAAACGGTGTTTCTTTCCTCGTACAACACCTTTGTGGAATCAGCTTTCCTCGGCGGTATTTCGTAATGGATACGACTTAGGGACCTTAAAGAAAAAAGCCTATATTTGCCTCAAAGGCCGGCAACGCACCGATAATTCCTCTGGTATTGTGGGTGTTCATGGGCGGTGTTGACCACTTGACACCAGGTGGCGCACTAGCACGTTTGTCTCCTCTATCATAAAAAAAAATTGTCTTTTAATTCTTTAATATTTTTTTCACCTTCGTTTGTCTGTGTAGGCTATCGAAATGCAGAGGTCGGAAGGGGCGGCAAAATTTGAATAGCCTACAGGCGGCAAATGTCTTAATCCGCCACTGGGACCTATTGTTATTTTACATTTTCAGACTCCGTGCTGCTACTGACAATAAGACTACTCGACCCGGCGATCGGACCTGGAGCCCTGTAGATCTACCCACGCGTGGGCACCAAGCACCAAGAGTCATCAAGTTACCCATTGAGGTATTAATAAATCAGATCGCTTATCGCATCAGCCCACCGTCCGTTACAAGGTGACTGCGAGGCGCGGTGAAACCTTTCCAGATTTATGCGCCGCTAACGTGCTCCAAAATAATTGGATCGCCACTGAAAAATATACAGCCGGCTCTGAGAAGCAAGGCTAACTACGGCTACTGGTACTTCTGCTTCGGTCTTTGGATAGAAGAAGGCTTGAATCAGGGAAAATACTTTTGTTCCATTGGGGGATTGGGACAACTACCTACTTGGGGAGGCCTTCGTTCAGCAGTGGACGGCGATAGGCTGAGAATAATGCTTGTTCGCTATCAAACTATTTTACGCCGCGCCTGTACTAAAATTGTACCCCGCGGTTACTCTTGCGTCAAAATATATTTTCCGGTTTAAAGAATGGTTAATTTTGGTATGGACCAAAATTGCTGCAGTTTCAAGCTAAGCGTCAAGGAG
The DNA here is from genome assembly GCA_907164795.1 of Hemaris fuciformis. Lineage (NCBI taxonomy): Eukaryota > Metazoa > Arthropoda > Insecta > Lepidoptera > Sphingidae > Hemaris > Hemaris fuciformis. The sequence goes on along the minus strand of OU015438.1, from coordinate 11,956,815 downwards.
TTATAAATGCAGCGACATATTTACACAGTCACCAAGTTTTACCGTTATACTATAACTGTAATAACTTCATCGAGTTATTCATGTTACATTGACATAAATAAAAACTTTTACAATGTCTTTGTTTTGATAACCAACTTCTATATACATATATCATCATCATCATCAGCTCATATACGTCCCACTGCTGGGCACGGGCCTCCTCTACAACTGAGAGGGTTTAGGCCATAGTCCACCACGCTGGCCAAGTGTTGATTGGCGGACTACACACTTAAGAAATTCCTAAGAACTTTTAAGTGTGTAGGTTTCATCACGGTGTTTTCCTTCACCGTTAAAGTACGTGATAATTCATTTTGAATACACACATAACTTCGGAAAGTCAGAGGTGTGTACCTGGGGTTTGAACCCACGACCGTCGAGATTCTCGATCGTGTGGCCTAAACCTCGAGGCCATCACGACTCCAAAAGTATATATGTACATATGAATGTACTTTTTCATAATCCCGCCTTCGACCAATATCGTAAATTATAACCATTCCTGAAATACTCCACTATATTCTGTTCGTACTACATACCCTTTAATCTCATGTCACATTATATATTGATTTATTGGACGTGGATAAGGAAAATGTACGCAAAGGGGAGAGGCAGCTTAAATAAAATAACTAAGAATACGTTTATTTTTGGACATCATATTTCGGTATTTTCTTTTATATACCTAGATGGAGATCCGCTCTCTAACTAGAACGTTTTGACTGGAGAATAATAGGAACGAAAATATGTATTGTAAACAATATGGATTTCGTCTTAGCAGGCATTTTTATCAAAACAACGTCCACATATTGCCATAAATTTCTCTCAATGATGATGTGGGCTACATCATCATCGTCATCAGCCCATATACGTCTTACTGCTGGGCACGGGCTGCATCTACAACTAAGAGGGCTTAGGCCCTAGTTCACCATGCTGGGCTTGTGCGGGTTGACGGACTACACACCTAAGAAATTCCTAAGAACTTTCAGTTGTGCAGGTTTCATCACGATGTTTTCCTTCACCGTTAAAGTACGTGATAAGTAAGATAGTAAGTCGTGATGGCCTCGGGGTTTAGGCACGCGGTCGAGAATCTCAACGGTCGCGGGTTCAAACCCCAGGCACACACCTCTGACTTTTCGAAGTTATCTGTGTATCCACAAAGTGTAGCCCACATAGTATATATTTTACAAAACAAAGTCAGGATGAAACAATTCGCAGAACACTTAATTTTACGTCACAATCTATTGCTTTCTAAGCTACCCACTAAAAAGCGTCATCACTCGCTCTGAGTTGACTTGATCCAATCAATTTGCGAATTACTTCGCCAGCGACAACGCATTAAAACCATTATTGTTGTGTTTACAATTTCAAATTCTGCAAATACACCTATCATTTATTCCTAATTGTTTAAATATTTAATCGGATACGTATAAATTACACGTTAAGTATTGTTTTACTCTGTATCACATTAGTTATTTATTTATACACACATACATTAAAGGCTTGTGAGAAAGTACCTACTGAGAAATATTTCTACACCCTCGTTTGGCCGCATAAGTTTTAAGTCCCATGTAATCAGAAGAGTCTATTCTTTTAGGCACATTTTCCGACCCATGTTATATGTACCCATGTTATTGGAGATAATAAGAAGGAATCTTTTATAATAATGAACGACATGTGATTAGCCTTGATTCTAAGAAAAATAGGAACATAGTGTTAGCAATTACAGGTTTCACCATATTATGTTTTTAAATTATCTTTTTTTTAATGTATACAAATATTTGATTTATTGATTTGTTTAAAAATAATCTGGCAACATTAATGCGTGTTTGCAAATTCCTGAATTTATTTTATGATAACAGATTTTATCATATATGTATGTCTGTTTGTAAATTATCTCAATTTAATCACTTCATTATTTTATATAAAAGTGTAAATGTAAATTGATGAACAATATATTTGATTTGTAAAAAGATATAACTGGCAACATTGATTTTGAAATGGCGGACGGTTGTGTACGATAGTCACGGAACAATTGTAAACGAAAAAGAAGGATTAAACGTGATTACAAGTTGTATATTGGCCGTATTATTTGGAGAAGCAGTCAACAATCAGAAGTGGTAAGAACTTTTGAGATAAGCCCGAGGTATGTACTAATTGTTTAACTTTTATTTTGCCTAAATATAATGCACAATCGCCATAGATTTGAGATATGCATTCAAAAAAAAAGAAATTTCGTGTGAAAGCATGAAATAATATTTAACATGATAAAATTGTTGGTGCGATCTTAGCATATTTTCTAGGTATATTATTGGTTTTAATGTGTTGAGTACCTACACGTGAAAATAATTTAAAAAATTCACCCCATTGTAATGATCCCTAATGTACAATGAATTGCATTTATTTAATATTTTATGGTCTACGTTCTGTGTGGCACACAGATCGGTGGGTAGATTTATATCATAAATTCATATCTAGTTTACTACTATACTTGATGATTCATACTCCCCGGTGCGAACCGGTTGTGCCTAGTCAAAAGAAACACGACAAATAGCTTGCGACGATTTGTACGAAAAATAGTGAGTTTTATACTGTCAATAGTTTCAAGCGAACAAACACATGTGCAGTAACGCAATCGGTGATTTAGTTCGGCTGACCTGCACAATATGTTCGCTATTGATTAATTAATTTATTTATTCACAAACAGAAATTAAAATACTGTTTCAACTTTTATGTTTTACGATGATATAACATAGTGTACCCTACTAATAGATGATTATATTTTTCTTCCTAATTTACATACCCTATCCAATTTAACAAAGATAGTCTCCTATACCACCCTAATACTTATGTCGGTACGGTCAAGTTTTACACCACCTTTGAAAATGAATATTGACGAAAGAAGATCGCATGAGTCTCGTGACCATGCGTTGCGTAATCTTGGAAAGAGACGGAAACCTTACCGAAGTCGGTCACGGCGCAAGTATCTTCGACCAATTAATTCGTCTAGCGAAGATCTTAGTAACAATGATATGAAACGAAATCGTGAAGTCTCGTGTACCAGTTCTAGCACGGATACGATGACAAATACCTCCCTGGATTCTGATAGTTCCGCGCGACATTCTAGAGCAAAAACACGAAGGCGGGATAAACAGAAGACTAAAAGAAAATCGCGGAGTAAATGTAATGATGATGGCTTCCTTAAGAACTTTGCCAGATACCTAGATAGAAAGGGTTCGAATAGCTTTGAGGGAGCCCAAAATGTTTTGCCTGACTTTGATCCCGACGCGAACGTTTTTACGGCTGATGATTGGATTCGTAAGGTGAATCAGACAGCAAGAGTCTACGGATGGAGCGATAAGCAAATAATTTATTACGCAATCCCTAAGTTGTCGGGCAACGCTAAACGGTGGTACCAAAGTAGAAGTTCTGTAAATTTAACATGGAAACAATGGCAGCGTAAAATTTTGAAAACCTTTCCTGACGACAGGAACTACGCAGACCGTCTTTACGAAATGCTTGAGAGAAAAAGTAGACGTGATGAAACACTGGAAGAATATTATCACGATAAGGCTAGGCTCGTCAAAATGTGCGGAATCGTAGGTCGTAATGCCGTTGATTGCGTTATAAACGGTATTTATGATAATAGCATTAGATTAAATGCTCAGGGTTCCAGCTTTAAGCATCCCTCACAGCTTCTGAAATATTTACGTAGAATATCAAGAAGAGTAACCATGCCACCTCGAAAACAGAATTATAAAAATAAGTTTCAAGATAATAAAACTGATAACGGTGACCGGAGTTCCTTGACTTTAAAAAACAATACAGACACTTTTCGGGGAAAACGCAACACACGTTGCTACAATTGTTCTGAAGCTGGTCACGTTGCTATCAACTGCCCAAAACCACTGAAAAGATGTGAAAAGTGTCACCGAATAGGTCATAGTATACAAGAATGCTCACAACGACCCGCAAATTCTCTAACACAGGACATTAGTGAAAAAAATAATTTAGATGCAGATACGAGAAATATACTAAATGTAGCTATGGTTAAGGATAACGTGAATGACAAATATTTCAAAACTATTAGTCTAAATGGTGTTAAGAGATCTAGTTATATTGATTTCGGAAGTCAATGCACACTTATCAAAAACAAGGTTGCAGTGGGTTCTGCGCTACTGTTAGACAAAACAGAGCTTCCAGTGTTAAAAGGATTTGGCCATGGATGCGTTACACCGATAGGACGAACTTCTGTTACAATAGAAATAGACGCAGTTAAGGCAGATATAGACGTCTATGTCGTGGCTGATGAGTTACTACATACTGATGTTATGATAGGCCAATCCTTGACGGAATTGCCAACAGTTACTGTATACAAGACCAGCAATCAATTAACATTGTATACTGACAATACAAGTGCAGAACGGGTGGGAATCATTAATTCCAATGAAGTTACTGTCGAAGGACTTATGGATATAACGGTACACACATTAGATAGAAATTATTCGGAGTTTATGTTTATACCAGGGAATGTTTGTATGGAACAGGACAAAGAATATAGTGTCCTACAAGGAATATACCAGTTTAATAATGGTGTGGGTAATATCATAATCGTTAACTTGTCAGGAGTCCCTTTCGTATTTCCAAAGGGTAGGCTAATTGCCCGCGCTCTCAAGCTACCTAAAAACAGCTGGCACAAAACGAAGCTGGCATCAGTGCCTGTTAACAGTATTTACGATACTGGATCTATTTCATCTGCTTCGAAAGATCGCATCGAACCTATTCCTCTAGACATGATTAATGTAGGTCCAAAGGTCGTTAAAGAACAAAAGCTGCAGCTGCTTAAACTTTTGAACTCATATAGGGATTGCTTTGCACTTAATATGGGAGAGTTAGGATGCACCAATATATCTGAAATGACAATTCGACTTAACGACGATACACCTGTTGCTTACAGACCTTATCGACTCCCTTACAGCGAACGGACTGTTGTTAGGGAAATGATAGGTAACCTATTAGATAACGGAATAATTCGAGAGTCCACCTCGGCGTACGCAAGTCCTATAGTGTTAGTAAAAAAGAAAAATAATGAGTATAGACTATGCGTGGACTACAGAGCCCTGAATAAAAAGACTGTGAAAGACAGCTACCCTATGCCTCTGATTGAAGACCAGCTAGACAGACTAAGCGGAAAATGTTACTTCACTAGCTTGGACCTGGCATCTGGGTACTATCAAATACCGGTTTCAGAACAGTCTCGACATGTGACAGCCTTTGTAACGCCGGATGGGCATTATGAGTATACTAGGATGCCTTTTGGGCTCGTTAACGCCCCTGCGGTATTCCAAAATATGATAAATAAGGCATTAGGTAACAAACGGTTTGAACTGGCTATCCCATATCTTGATGATTTATTATCGGCGGGAAAAACCTTTTCTGAAGCATTTGAAAAACTTGAACAAATATTGATATTGCTGCGGCAAGCCAGCCTTACACTCAATTTGAGGAAATGCTTCTTCTTCCAGTCAGAAGTAGATTATTTGGGCTATGAAGTATCCGAGACAGGTTTAAGACCGGGAACTAAAAAGACACAAGCAGTTGCCGAATTCCCTACACCAACAAATGTCCATCAAGTACGGCAGTTCGTAGGATTGGCTAGTTTCTTCCGGCGGTTTATATATAATTTTGCTACGCTAGCCAAACCCTTGACCAGTTTGACCAAATCGGACGTCCGTTGGCACTGGGGAAACGAACAAGAAAACTCATTCCAGAGTATAAAAGACAAACTTGTCACCAGACCAATTCTGGCATTATATGATGCCGATTATGAGACTGAAGTACACTGTGATGCTAGCAAAGTTGGAGTTGGGGGCATTTTGCTTCAAAGATCCGATAAGGATAACCCTTTACGACCTGTAGCGTATTTTAGTCGCCAAACCACACGCGAGGAGCAGTTTTGGCACTCATATGAACTTGAGACTATGGCAGTGGTTTTATCGTTGCAAAAGTTTAGAGTATTTTTGATTGGGATCGAATTCAAAGTCGTAACTGATTGCAATGCATTACGCTCCACCCTCACGAAGCGTGACCTACTACCGAAAGTAGCAAGATGGTGGCTTATGCTGCAGGAGTTCAATTTCACAATCCAATATCGACCAGGTCACAACATGCAACATGTAGATGCTTTAAGTCGAAACCCATTGGAGTGTACCCACGAATACAAGGAGATTGAGATTTTACAAATAACCACTAATGACTGGTTGCACACTGTACAAATGACGGATCCGCGGATTAAGCATATTAAGACGATTTTAGAGACGTCAACCGAGGACCTCAAAGACATTTCCAATAATTATGTAGTCCGCGATGGAAAAATATACAGACGCGTGGGTCGAAAGCTGAAATGGGTAGTACCTCATGGAGCACGGTGGCGTATCTGTCAGCTTAACCATGACGAAGCAGGGCATTTTTCCTTAGACAAGACATTGGAAAAGATTAGTGCGGATTATTGGTTTCCCAAACTGAAGCGATTTGTTAAGAAGTATGTCGAATCATGTATAAATTGCGCATATAATAAAGAGATGCCTGGTAAGAAATCAGGGTTTTTACACCCGATTCCTAAAGTTCCGTCAATTTTTCATACAATTCATATAGACCATTTAGGGCCATTTGTGAAAAGCAAACGTGGTAATACGCACATTTTTGGAGTGATTGATGGGTTCAGCAAATTTATTATCGTGAAGGCAGTTAAAAACCTAAAGTCTAAAACATCTATAAAAGTATTAGAGGAAATATTTGCTACTTTTGGTTGTCCGAAAATTATTATATCCGATCAAGGCTCGAGTTTTACTTCCAATGAATTCAAAAGTTTCATAGGATTGATTGGTGTCAAGCACGTATTGAATGCCGTAGCGACACCTCGCGCTAACGGACAGATCGAACGATACAACAGGACAATTTTAAATTCGCTAGCTTCTATGAATCACGGTCTAGATGAGAAGGATTGGGATCTCAATATGGGAAAATTACAGTGGAGTTTAAATAATACAATCAACAAAGGTATTGGAAAGTGTCCTGCAGAAGTCGTTTTCGGAAATAGAACGACTAGTCAAAACGAAAATATCATACGAGGAGCTGTTGAGCCTACATTACCAGCATCAGAAGACGAAAGAGAGGAAGTCAGAAGAAAGGTACAAAACACTATAGCAGAACGTCAAATCAAGATGAAAGTTGATTTCGATAAAACTAGAGCCCCTACAAAGATATACGGTAAAGGCGATTTAGTTATGATCCCCAACCATAACCCTGAAAAAGGCAAAAGCAAGAAACTAGCTCCTAAATTTCGCGGTCCATTTAAAATTACATCTGTCCTTGATAAAGATCGGTATGAAGTTACTAGTATTGATGGTCACTCACGGAAAGAGTATAAAAATATTTACCCAGCAGATCAACTAAAACCATGGATAACCTTCCAATCCTCTCCTACCAGTGAGAAAAGCAGTGATGATGAAGGTACCAGTAGTGATTCCGAGAGTGAAAGTCAACTCCCATTACGTCCTACCTCAAAATCCCTATCCCTATCCTAATAGTTTACAGCTTAGGTACGCTGTAGACGCAGACGGCAGACCGGTGCAATCGGTGTCACCGGCTAGCCTTGAAGTATCCACTTTGTCCGCGGGTGACAAAAAGCAGTCTGCAGTGAACTAAGAATTTTAACCGAGTGAGACTGCAGTAAGGCAAACCGTGTCCCTCGGGTGGCAAACGGCAGCCTGCAGTAAATGAGCAGAATTAAGTGTGTAACAGTGCTGTAAGGCAGACCGTGTCCCTCGGGTGGCAAACGGCAGCCTGCAGCAAATGAGCAGCTTTAAGCGAGTAACAGTGCAGTAAGGCAGACCGTGTCCCTCGGGTGGCAAACGGCAGCCTGCAGTAAATGAGCTAAATTAAGTGTGTAACAGTGCTGTAAGGCAGACCGTGTCCCTCGGGTGGCAAACGGCAGCCTGCGGCGACTTATCCAGCTATATTGACTGACAGTGGTGGACCATATCTTCAGCAGCAATTGCAGTTCGAAGTAACTTCGCATCCTTGTTTGACTATCCAAAATGTTATTTATAATGATTGTTTTGTTGATTAGACTATTGGTGAATGTTAAATGTATACCTATATACATTTTTGGATATCATAATAATGCATATAACTTTCCTATTTGTTCTGTATTTCTAAGCAGTTACTAGAGTTTATTACTTTGGAATCATTTGATTTTAAATGTTCATGTCATTTATTTTGTGGGTCAGGCTACATAATGTATTTTTTTTTATGTTACACTTTAGTACACACTGTGATTATTTTATTTTTATTGTATAGAGCCATACACTTATTGTAGAATGGCCGAGACTATTTAAGAAATGGGGCATTTCTTTAACAGGACGGCCGTCTGTTAGCAATTACAGGTTTCACCATATTATGTTTTTAAATTATCTTTTTTTTAATGTATACAAATATTTGATTTATTGATTTGTTTAAAAATAATCTGGCAACATTAATGCGTGTTTGCAAATTCCTGAATTTATTTTATGATAACAGATTTTATCATATATGTATGTCTGTTTGTAAATTATCTCAATTTAATCACTTCATTATTTTATATAAAAGTGTAAATGTAAATTGATGAACAATATATTTGATTTGTAAAAAGATATAACTGGCAACATTGATTTTGAAATGGCGGACGGTTGTGTACGATAGTCACGGAACAATTGTAAACGAAAAAGAAGGATTAAACGTGATTACAAGTTGTATATTGGCCGTATTATTTGGAGAAGCAGTCAACAATAGGTTTTAAAATACGACTTATTGCCAAATAGTGCTTGTTAATATGGTATATTAAATGGCACAAGACGTTTGGTTTTATGAATGCTTTCTTGAGATAAATCATTGAAAATCAATTTTTGTTGCCGTCCAGATCCTTTTAATATCGTAATCCTTTATACCTTCATTTTTACCGTACTTGATGGTACGTATGCTTCTACTGCTCTTAGCGTGATAATATATAGCCTTTAGCCGTCCTCTATAAATGGGTTATCAAACACTGAAATAATAATTCAAATCAAACCAGTAGTTCCTGAGATTAGCACGTTCAAGCAAGCAAGTAAACTCATAAGTAGGTACTATAATATTAGAATAGAATATATAGTAAGTTTGGTTTAGGCGCGCGGTGGAGAATCTCGGCGGTCGCGGGTTCAAACCCCAGGCACACACCTGACTTTTCGAAATTATGTGTGTATTTACAAACAATTATCACTTACATTGACGGTGAAGGAAAACATCGTGAGGAAACCTGCCCACCTATAAGTTAGGAATGTCTTGGGTGTGTAGTCCGCCAACCCGCACTAGGCCAGCGTGGTTGACTAAGGCCTAAACCCTCTCATCAGTAGGGGAGGCCCGTGCCCAGCAGTGGGACGTATATGGGCTGATTAGGATGATGAGTGCAATCAATCAATATTTTTTAGCATCCTTGTTATCAGTTGTGGTCGGTCAATTTGTCATAAGTATAAAAAACGCACATCACAATTATGCCGATATGTTAAGATGCTACTTCATGCTATGTGATTCAGGTTTGATTGTTTTTATTACCCCATACGCGAATGATATTTGAGAGGCCCTAAAGTCCGTAGAGCGTAGCTTTATGGATCATACGGAGGGAAAATTTATTACACCGTCATTCGACTAAATTCCTCCCGCAATGTTGCAGGCTAAAAGGAAATGAGGGTTGGCAGATGTTACTTCGTATATAAAAAAACTTGAATATTAGCTCGTAAATATGACAGTTATTAAATCTTCAAGGAAAATATTCGAGGAGAGGATGCCCTAAATATACATAGAGATATTGATCGCAATTTAGTATTGACTCGGATTCGCAGGCGAGTGGATTGGAACGAAATCCCTAAGGTAGGATGCAAATAGACGGAGGAGAGGCGAGTTCTCGGTAAGCTGAGAAAATTACACGAGATGCGGTGAGGCGTTCTGATGGTGATGGGTATGAACAGGTCTTATTCTAAGAACTATATTTAAAGTTACTACAGAGTTTCCTTTCTTCTAGCCAACCGCACAACGAGGCTGTCAATTTTGTGAGGCTAGATTTTTTTTCGATTATTTCATTTATACAAATATGACAATATGATCATTTTGATGGGCCTGGAAACCCTCTCAGTTGTAGAGGAGGCCTGTGCCCAGCAGTAGGACGTTTATGGGTTGATGATGATGATGATACCATTATCATGCATTAGGCCCATGCCTGGCACCTAAAATTAGGTTGAGGGTGTGATGGAAATACTATAGGTATCTGGCCAGTTAGAAATGACCGCATTTAAAACCAATTAACAAAAGATGATGAAGGCAATACTACAAATTTACGCAGATCAATATGATGGGTTTAAAGTTCCCATCCAAGTTTTACTAACGCATTATTACAAGCATAAACCACGTTAAAAAATTAGCTAATGAAACAGTGAAAATACTAATTCCATTATATTTGTTTGTGGGCAAGCGATCTGCGTCTCTGTCCGCAATAAATTTCTTACGTAATTTGGAAATAAAACAGACGGCGGCAAACAGGCGAGCTTAATTAAGGATCCCCAAAATCGCAGCATTACGAAATACAGGTGAAAATACAAGCACAACTAAGTTAGGATCTTTTTATCTCTTTCTCAGACTGCTGCGATACGTTTAGTGTTTTTGATATTTGTCACTACAGTTATTGTGACCACTCTTGCTAGAGTTCGGCCAAATTGGAATAAATTAAAATATTTATGTTTAATTTGTTGATGTCTAAACAAAAAATATAATGATTAGTCATTGTAACTTAATTTTTGCCTATTTTTTTTTTAAATAAAGAAAAGTTCAATTTACCTTGCATTTGACATCACTGCCATATCAAAGCAAATCATCTCCTATTTAAACTACTACGCATTAAAAGTAACTCGTTTTTTGTATTCTCAGCATGTATAGCAAATAAACGTTACACATTCGAAAACCCTTGAAAATAATGTCGACAAAAATCAGTTAATTTTAAAGGCGACGAGCCAGTCTCCACTGAAGGGATGGGGGTTAAAATTAAGTTGGACAGATATGTGACACGGTGACAAGGGTCGTATTGGGGTGTGGCAAGCATTGTACTTGCTCGCCTAACTTATAATATTGAAATCTCTTCCTACATTTATCACGGGGCGATAAGGTTGGAAGGAGACTTGGTATTAACATGTCGTTGTACTTTCCTAGTTTCACACTTCATCATCATCATCATCATCATCAGCCCATATACGTCCCACTGCTGGGCACGGGCCTCCTCTACAATTGAGAGGGTTTAGGCCTTAGTCCAACACGCTGGCCTAGTGCGGGTTGGCGGACTACACACCTAAGAAATTCCTAAGAACTTTCACACTTACTTGAAGTCAAGACTAATTTTTGTTGACAGCAGTTGACTAGTTTGTGTAAGAAGAGGCCGCGGGTTCGATCCCTGCACCGAGACATTTTTTTGTGTGATACACAAGTGTTAGTTTCGTGTCTGGGTGGTTGTGAGACCGAAAAATCTATCGTAGTTTCTGATACCCACGACACAAGAATTGTATTTAGTATGTCTAATTTTACTTAGGACTGCCTCGTGGTCTCGCGGTACAAGTATGTGCCGTGCGATCTAGAGGTCCTGGGTTCAATTCCTGGGTCGGGCAAAGTGTTATTGGGTTTTCCATTAGGACATTCTCAGTAACAGCACGGAGTCTGGAAATGTGCCCGAAAAACGGAAATAGGCTCGCCCCCTATTACGTGGGACTGATAGATACCTACCTGGCGAAATGTGGGTGCGGAAATGCACCTCTGCCTACCCCTTCGGGGAATACAGGCGTGAGTTTATGTATGTATGTATGTAATTTTACTTATTACTTTATGCCAAGATATTGGAATTATACTTCAAACCTGTAAAACCATACTGAAACTAGCTAAGAATTTGAAGACTTAAATAATCCTATATAACAAACAAGAGTGCATGCCTAAACTCAAAATTTTAACGATCGAGTTTTCAACTCTCAATGGCGTATTTCTTTGTACCAGTTTCAAATCCTTCGGATATTCAATTCTGGACACGTCAAAGGCACTATAAGAACTTGTAAAAATAAGTGAAATATTGCGGGATATGCACGGTCAGTCTGATTTACGAATAAAAAATACACAGTAAGTCTTAAAGGGTACGCGGATCCGCATGAACATGTATACTTTAAAAGGGTTTTGTGGAGAAAAGGTTGAAGAAATAACAAAAGTTAGCGGCTTATTCCACTAAATTCGACAAGGCCTTCCGTCCAACCGCTCTGGCTTTCCTTTACCGCAAAGACGGCGCAGTCGATCCGTGATGAGTTTGGGACTTCAAAGAGATTCTACAAATCAACTGTGCGCGTGTCGTAGGTATCGTATAAATAAAAAGCGCCAAAGAAATCCATTAGGCTGCGAACTAATAAAAAGTTTACGTGACAGGCAATCTTGAGCGTTGTGCGCCAACATATTCGATTTTATGGGCGCAGTCCATAACAGGCTATCGCCGCAAGAAATTAAGTGGTTCAAGATTTTAAAGCCCGCTTTACTGCGGCCACGGTTAGCTTTATTGCGTTTTTACACGAAAACAATGTATTGTGAGCGGTGCGGGGGGCGCGCAGCCTAGCACACAAGTAGGACCGTAACAGTAGGATTACTGGCGATAAAGCGCGCTACATTACGCGCTCGCGGGGCAAAAGTCGCACGATTTAGATGAGAAATGGGTAATATGCCATACCGCACTTTACGTATGCTACGTCGCTCGCCAAGGATTTTCCTTGACAACACATAGTTTGCCATTCCTTCGTTCCATTTACGTTTTTATCGTCATAGGTTCCTTATGGAGTGATTTATTTTTATATAGACAGATTTTTTCGTGTTTTAGCTGTAGGTATTTTTTCTCATATTATTTCAATAAAAAAAAAATGCAATTTCTTAAATGTTTCCGTAATAAATTGTATCGAAAACAAATTGCCGAACGAATAAATTTTTCTAGTACGTAAATATTCATGAAGATAATTTAAAAAGCAGTAGGTAGCATATAGAGTGGATAGGCAGAGGCAGGGGGACCATGTGGCGGACTGTATATATATCAGTGTGACAAGGGCATTCATCTTCAGGATGGCAAACGCCCAACCTTTAAACGATTTACGAGGGGCGATGGCGCCGTTGGTAAACACCAATGGCCCGAGTTCAGACCGATAAATAACACCATTCCTTTAATAGCCGACGCATTCCGTTCGCATTCTCAAAACTTGCATAATATTCATGTAGTTTTTGAATAAATGCAACACACGCGGTTGGTGAATGCAAATCGCCGCGCCGCTGCGTCAAGCATCCGTTTGAAAATGTAAATTGAATGGTCAAACTCGCCGAAGATTCATGAATTAAGCATTCTCTTAAAATTTCCACATTTAAGGGGGCTACGTAAACAGGATCGGATCGATGTTCTTATTTAATTTGCAATCTGATGAGCCAACCTTTGTTGTCAACTGACGAACGGATAACGATGTTAGGCCCGATCTCGAAGCGAACACAACACGTTTCAAACATACCAAATTACACGTTATTAATAACAAGAAGGCTCCGTGCCATACTTCCTATCTTGTTTATAATGCACAACAATGTCTTCAAACAAGAAAGAAATGTTTGCAAAGTGAATTTGTTACGCTTCGCTTTATTTAGCCGCTTTCTATTCCGGCGTCTCATAAAGGCTGAAACTTTCTGGAGGTCTTCAATATAATATTGAATATTGGGTAAAGCAGACGAGCGGTCATTGTTATTCGAATGAAATATGAGTGAAGTCAGTTCGGGCGGCATTGTCTGCCGACACAAAGCTGGCTGCACGCTCCGTAGCGAACTTGGAGATACAAAATTTAATTTCTACGATTGCGAGGTCATTTCTTCGCCGAATACGAACGCTATTGTCGTCGATGCCCTTTATGTGCTTCAAGTTGAATTCCACTCAATGGAGACGCGATATTGTGTAGCATTTGTGCGAAATGACTATCGCATCTGTACTGTTTCCGAACAGTCGCCGCTCCGCTCGAATGTAAAGCGAATTTGTTGAGGTGAAGTATGCACTATCGCGAGCGTTCCATTTTTCCGCTCGCGTTGTGTTTGTGGACTTCGAGTTGAAGGTATTATTCGCAGTTTATTCCGAACGGTTACATTGCTTAATGCGTCCTAGTTGCTTTTTTAAATGTAGATTTATTCCTGATACTGGCCGGTTTTTGTTTGGCGTTTATTGTCTCCCACTTGGCGCAATTGGGAAGAGGAATTATTCGTTCCTCGTCCGCGGTCGCAGTGGATTGTTTCCCCTTTTTGTGTGGTAATGTGGACGTTACATCACCGTAATTACCGTAACACAAAGCGGTCGGGTTCAATCGCTACGTTTTAATCTCATTTGTAATCAACGGAGATGTTTACCGAAGGACCCGAGTGGCGTTGACCTATTCACACAGCTAACACAATGCCATAATGACTTAAATTGTTTAAAAGACTTATTCAGGTCTATAAACCCATTAAATGAAATCGTATATCGTATATTTTTAATGTTTTTATTACAAAAACTACATCACAATCTTTGTCAGCCCATATTCGTTCCACTGTAAGCACGGGCCTGCTCTGCAATCGAGACTGTTGAGGGACAAAATCTACATTGCTGTGAAAAAAAAAAAGAATCTCTCGTGAGCATTATAATATAGATGAATGTTCATACGTAAAAATAGTGCTATTTGATTAGCCGTAAGATCACCATTTGTATTTTTCTGTGCTTAGTTCAATTGCCTATCCACTCTAGCTAGTGTCCATGAAACATGACTGAACACTTTATTTTTCCTCTTTTATTATCTATCCATCCTAAGGCTGCCTGGAAGAAATTGCCTAGAGCGATAAGGCCGGTTCTTGTTTCCTTTTTTTGATAGCTAAGTTTGTGTTAATAAATAAATAAACACTTCTCGCCATTAATCATAAAACTCCTTAAACAACTCGCAAACCGCACGAACAATTTCAATTGTGGAAGGAGCACGAAGATTATTTCGTACGACAGTCGAGTACAATGTACTGGTACAATTCTATTTATTCGTTCAGAAACACGAAGCGTCTAGCTCGGCGACTCGAAAATGCATCGAATCGAATTTAACTTGACACTAGATTGGATACATAAAATTTATTGCTTGCAATGCTAAATCAACATTTATATGGTTAACAGACGAATTTAATACGCATGGGAATTATAGGAATCTATTTCGTATGGGATGGCAAATACGATTGCTTTTAAATTTATATATATGTATTTGCTTTAATTGCTTTAAATCGAAATGTATTTCGCCTTTCTCTAAGATGGATTTTTAAAATATATATACATACGAGTACATGTAACCTCACGCCTGTATTACCTGAAAGTCTACCCCTGCCTACGCAGAGGTGCATTTTTGCACCCACATTTCGCCAGTATGTATCAGTCTCACGTAGGTAATAGGGCGCGAACCTATTGCCGTTTTTGAGCACATTTCCAGACTCCATTTTCAGACAGATATAATTTTTCAGATTTTAAAATTCGTCATCAGAAATATTATGGGAAACGACGAGAAGATTGACAAAAACTAAGCTTAATATTTTTAGTAGCTGTAATTGGTCTTCAGTTACGCAACATTTTTGGGGTAATAAAACGTATCATAATTAAGTAACCAAATACAAAATATTCCACAGAGTAAAATTGAATAAATAGTTTTATCAAATTACATATAAAAGATACTGGAACACGACATAAGCCTCGAAATAAACATGTTGATCAAAGAGCGGTCTCATTTGCGCATGGTTTCAGCGAATGTTTAAATAACTGACCTGAATAAGGATTTATTTAGCGTTTCTAGCGCAAATGCATTAGCGAAAGCAAATAACCAATGCACGCTTTTAGGAAAAGGCTATTAAATATTTCTCCTAATGGCACGGCATAGTGAATATACATACATCACTCGTTGATGAGTGCAGTCCCGTCTTCAAATAGTTTGTCTTTTTTTTTCGTACTGGCAAACTACGTCACCACACTGGCATCTAATGGTAATTGCTGTAAGCCAGATATTACAGAGAAATGCAATGATGTGCTCGAGGTTTAGGCGGGCGGTCGAGAATCACGGCGATCACAGGTTCAAACCCCAGGCACACACCTCTTACTTTTCGAAGTTATGTGTGTATTCACAATGAATTATCACTTATTTACTTTAACGGTATTTCTTAGATGTGTAGTCCGCCAAACCGCACTAGGCCAGCGTGGTGGACTAAGGCCTAAACTTCCCAATGATAATGATGACGAGATATCACTGTGCAAAGAGTCTTGTATTTAAAGAGGCTAAAGCGGAGTCTACAAAATTTTAAAAATGGCATATTCCACCCCCTTGAAATCCTTTTGGGGCAATCAGTTTCTCTGCAAGTTAACGGCCACTACAATGTTATGACTCAATGAGCGTCTACGGGATTATTGTGGGTACTTCTCGTTCACACACCGTGGTCGCTATTTTGGGCGCGATAATGGCTATTGGAGCGCTTTGGTCTCAACTCCCATATAGAAGCGAGTTTATTGCCGCTTTTCAGACACATTTCTAGACTCCGTGCTGATACTAATAATATATCTACAGCCACCCAACAGTCTCATACATAGTTCTAACCCGCCACTAGGATACAAGTCCTGTGTATCAGAAACTACGAGAGACTTTTCGGTCTCACAAACACCTAGACCCGAAACAAATATTTGTGCATCACACAAACATTTGTCTCGGTGCGGGGATCGAACCCGCGGCCTCTCGTTTCGCAAGCTAGTGTCAAGCCAACTGCGCCACGGGGGTGTCTATCTATAAACAGGTTTCTTTTAATACCATTATTATTTCATGCCACATAACTTAGATAACCCTCCTCTTTTTCTAAGAATTGCCCACCAGAACAAAAACAGGTAACTCAAATGAAACATGAAGTTCAACGTTATCGGATTATGCAAACAAATAGGGTATTTGATAAGTAATTAAGGCCGTTGGGCCGCGGTACCGCTCCAAATTATTGGGACTGTGCTTAAAATTGTCGAAACTTTGCCTATTTGAAAGTTTCACGCCCATTAGCATGTATTCCGGAGTACGTTTGTTGCGTCGTATTGATACTGTTTACTCGAAAATGGCCATGATTTTGCTCCTCGCAGTAGTTACGGAGGTGTTGTGGGTACGGTGAATGTATGGCCGTAAGTGTAACATTATATATACGTACACATAGTTAAATATAATTCCATGCTTTTGATCTCATCTTTGAGGATATACAGAGACACTCCGAATCTTACTTACTTTTTGTGCCTATTCTTAATTTATGTATATATGTCTTGTCATGTCTTTACATCACTAAAAGATACTTCTAATATTCTCTTTTTAGAGAACACTCCTCGGACGCCGCCACATGACACTTCAGCAGAACTTCACTTTTTCGATCCTTGTGACCATCATTCTTCAACCCAATGAAATTCTGAATTACGCTATTCGTACTCGTAGTCATCAAGTATTTATAAGCCGCGATTCTACCGCGTTTATTTAACTCTCATGTTACTTCTGTCACACCCGATTTACGACAATTCACTTCCAAACATCACTGTTAGTATTATAACCAACTGCAATAAGCCATTCACGCTTTTTTTGACATCATTATTGACAATTCACAATGGCATGTAAGCCCACCGTGATGAAAACTAACACATTTAATACGATAATGACAAATTATTGACGCTAAAATAAATTCAAATAATAATAAAAAACACGTTTTCCAAACATCCATAAGTATTACGTACCTATCTTAGGTTTAGCTTAAATACCGCTGACTAGTTTATCTGCTACATTTAAGAGCCTCACCTCCTAGTCCCCAAAATTAAAAGCATCCCTAAGACTCAATTATGTAAAATTTATTACCTATACTTGAAGATTCAAATAAGGAGTTCATAACTAAGTGTCGCGTCCACAAATCTAAAAAGTAAATTATTAGTAAAAAGTGGAAAATGTTTATCATTAGGCGAAACCATTCGCCCTTGAAAGCGTCGCGTTGGTCACGGCCCGTAGCCTATTCGCCGAACTAAAGCGTTACCAGTGTGCCCTAAGTGCGTTCTCATTTAATTTGCAGAAACGGCGAAAGGGTGTATTGGGTCCCTAAATGTTTTCCACGGGCCGGCCTATTTACAAGTCGCTATTTGCAGAGGGCATTAAACGAGACTCTCTGCTATTCGGATTCAATTTACCGTCAAAATGGACGTTGGGCTTCATTTGGCATCGTATTGCTAAGCCCATATAGTCACAACATTTCCTTCCAAGTTGCTCTCCCGACGGAGTTCGTAATGAGATTTAATTTTGGGTCACAACGGCACGGTCTTCCGATTTGTCTGAGTAGGAATGTAAAAGACGGTTTTCTAGGTACGTTAGATACATTTTTCCGAATAAAATTGTTTTTGAATTGAGAATCATTCAACCCTTATATAAATAACTCTGAGAACCGCCAGAAGTGTTAGAATATTTACCTATACACAGAAATGCTGTCAAATATCATATTATTATTTTTTATATAAAACAGTTAAACAACAAAGTATTTTTTCTTATAAACTATCTTTTTAACTAATTAATGAAAGTCCCGCGCCAT
The DNA here is from genome assembly GCA_907164795.1 of Hemaris fuciformis. NCBI lineage: Eukaryota > Metazoa > Arthropoda > Insecta > Lepidoptera > Sphingidae > Hemaris > Hemaris fuciformis. The sequence continues at coordinate 11,938,050 of OU015438.1, read as the reverse complement.
AAAGGTGAGGTGTCTTTATACATGAAGTGTTATTTGTTTTTTTTTCATTAGAAAACACTTAGAGTAAACACTGAGTCTGTTTATAAACTGCAATTAGTGGTTATTACATGGGACTTAAAAGTACAGGTAAAACATGAGGACGTGACTTGGAAATTGAGCCCGGAACCACTAGATCGCACCACACACACCTCAACACCAAAACAGTTCACCTACACCAACACCTATCAACCAAACACCCACTTAAGACAATATTAGCTTTACTCCAGCACGCAACGTATCAACGCCAACGTGCTATGACATAAGCAGAGTAAACAGGCTGGAATTAGTTTCCAGCGCATAATGCTATTAGAATAATCGGACGCTTGGAATAACTTAGATAACATATCGAAGTACAATAGAGATCCCGCCCTATGTAAATTGAGTGGGAAAACAAAGGTTCTGAAACCTTTTTCGGACCCTTCTCATGTTATCTACGAGACTCGAACGCTCTAAGTGTTTACAGATAATAGCATGAGCTAGCTATTTATGTCAGGCCATGTTTGACAGGCATAGGATGAGTCGAGTGATGTCGCCTAATGAGATTTTGTATAGAGAGGAATCTTACAGTGAATTTTGAAGGCTACTACGTACATTATCCTGTGTAAGGTGCAGTGCAGTGGGGGTGTAAATAGAAAATCGTCTCGCGGTTATATCTTTCTCTTGCCACAAGTGTGTCGGTCAGTTCCAAAATGTATGTAAAAGGAGCAAGTGATGGTGAATCGTTATAGTCGTTCCTTCTTAAATATATGTAAAGAAAAATATATTTCTCTTAAAATTTACCGCGCATGAAGCGCTAACATTTTGTTATCTGTAGTAGAACGACTGTTAATTTTTGCTAATGTCTAATGTCTATTGTGTACGCGTATAATTGAGATAAAGAAAGGGATTTATTTGAAATTAAATTAAATTTCATTTATTTTAAGGAATCGACATCAACAGTAAAAACTTTAAATGTCGTTTCTTTTGTTACAGGTTTGTCAATTAATACATTATTACTTTTATTTATTTTTGTCTGTTGAATGTAGTTTTAAATTAAAGAATTACTTTTGTTACAGGAAGAAACCATTGTTTTATTTAAAGGTGTCAATTAAACTGTCTATATGATTATATATAAATAAAACATAGATACATACATAAACTCACGCCTGTAATTCCTGATGGGGTAGGCAGAGGTGCATTTCTGCACCCACATCTCGCCAGGTATGTATCAGTCACACGTAATAGGGGGCGAGCTTATTGCCGTTTTTCAGGCACATTTCCAGACTCCGTGCTGCTATTGAGAATTCCCTAATGGAAAACCCATTAACACTTTAATGGGAATCGAACCCAGGATAGATCGCACGGCACATACTTGTACCGCGAGACCACACGCAGGCTATAAATTAAACAATAGTCATCATTATAAAAAGTGATAAAGTAATTCTTGCGAACATATTGAAAACAGTTTAAGTATCTTAATATGTGGCCTTTACTAACATCACTTTAAACACGACAATTATGAAGCTAGGTAAATATCGAATAAATTTAACAGCACCTAACTTTACTTAAAACATTGGATAATTACTGGCAGCATGAATACTTTATTCGCTATCTAAACCCCATTCCCTTGATAACGAGGGCTTGGGTATGGGATACCGGCTGATGGCAATCGAGTCAGTCACGCAATAGTAAAGGCAGTCACACACCTAAGCATTGGCGGGACTTCCATAGAAGCCCAAAAGCGTTAAACATTAATTGTGTAATGTCTAGTTTATATTTGCTTATTATGGGGACTTTATTAAACAAATTGCTTTAGTTAAATAAAGATTTCAAGCTTAAAAATTATTATTTGGAATTTTAAAAGGCAAACTGGGCTTTTGGGCTTCTATGGAAGTACCGCCACTGCACCTAAGCTGTATATACAAACATATATACTCACGCCTATTTACCTAAAATACTAGGCAGAGATTACAGAGAACGAATGTATTTCGTTTTTTCAGGCAAAGTTTTTGACTACGTGCTGCCATTAAGATTAGATAGATTTTTCCTAGCCCAACCTGGAATCTCTAAGTCAACGGTCGCAGGTTCAAACCCCAGGGACACGCCTCTGACTTTTCGAAGTTTATGTGTGTGCTCACAAAGAATTATCACGTACTTTAACGGTGAAGGAAAACATCGTGATAAAACCTGCACACTGTAAAATCATCAGCTCATATACGTCGTACTACTGGGCAAGGGCCTCCTCTGCAACTGAGAGGGTTTAGGCCTTATTCCACCACGCTGGCCTTGCGCGGGTGGTGACTACACACCTAAGAAATTTCTAAGATTTTTTAGTTCTGCAGGTTTCCTCACGACTTTCGTTCACCGTTCAAGCAAGTGATAATTCATTGTGAATACACACATAACTTCGAAAAGTCAGAGGTGTGTTGAACCTGGTGGTTTGAACCTGCGACCGCCGAAATTCTCGACCGCGCGCCTAAACCTCGAGTCCATCACTGCTTATTAACAATAACAATATACCTCTATATTATTAGCATTAGTATAGAAAGGCAACATCGTTTAAAGTTTAAGCAAGGTACTATTACAATTTCTGCTCCAGAAGCGTTAAATCCACGCCCCTTATACGTTCTAGGAAAGTGATTGTAGCAAGTTCAATGCAGTAATTAAGGCATGTCGCATTGTACACCAGCATCCAAAAGGAGGGTGAATAACGTTCTTTATTCATCGAGAGTGTCTGAAAATCTAAGCTCTCACCGCAAACAAGCTACGGTTCTCATACATATTAATGTATTATCTACATTACCTAACGCTGAGTAATACTTGCTTTAATGTGTTTGAGGGTATTCTGCTTTCAACTGACGAAATTGTTACGTCACCGGTCTCGCGTAGTACTTTGTGAATACGTGATATTTTTGAGTGCCATTTGGTATATCTTAATATGTAACGTTTTTGCGACAAAAGAAAATCGAGATAACAAAACGGGTGAGCGTCGAAAGTTCTCGTATGTTCTAGAATATTTAGTGTTGTGACAAGTTGATTTGTTAGAATGGAAATTATATTTTATTCAACAAAGGTGTAAGTAGTGAAGCTTGATTTTTTTCTGCAATTTTATTCTAAGGAGTGACCAGTCTCAGCGGTTGGCCGTGGCCATTGAAGATACATGGAAGATACATGATACATATATGGATTTCTAAAGGGATTTTTTCACTTAGAGTATTCCTAAGTAATAAGCTCCGATAGAAATTGATGAAATATCTATAATACGATTTTATTTCCATAGTTGTAGGGTCAAGCAAATGAATAGTATCCAATCCAATTATCCAGCCGAAAACTAATAGAGACTATCTCACCATATTCTTACCACTGCAAATCCTGTACACCAGAATCGAAAGTGACGCAAAGAAATGACACCGAGGGGTGAAGCTTAGCGAGTCTTGGGACCTAGCATGTGTTATCCCCGCATCGAAATTAATCAGAAGAAAACCGAAACTTATAGATATAATGAAATCAAAATTACCTTGTTTATACGCATTTTACTGTTCAAAGTTTTGAATAAATCTTCATCACAACCAAACACGGACCCTCTCCAAACACTCATATAACTTTATGACGCAACTTCACTTAATTCAAGTCTGATTACTGTTTTATCAAACACCGTTAGTAATAAAGATAAATAGCGGGCTATTAAAGCGAGTTAATGTATATTCGACGGCGAAAATATTCATTATCCAAAAGTAAACAGACCTGCCAAATTAAATAGAGCTGGTACGACACAAACAATCCGTATACTTAGCTTTAGTTTCAAATCCAATTTGTCTAACACAGACCTTCTCAAAGTGGGCGCTTCGCTCACCTGGCTTTCAGCGAGCGGTACAAAGCTCGCAATCAATTAGGGGGCGTTGAGGTTGTCAATGAGGGGCGACAGATGAAAATTATAATTCAGATTAAATAGCCTTTATGAAAAAAAATACCAGTATGCATTTAGACCATTTAGATTTATTATACCAGAGTTTTTTTTATGTTTGTAACCTAAGTTTAGGTTACACTAGCTCACACAATACACACGCGCCTATTTTTCAGCCTAGAACTTGGTGTTTCTTGCGTACATTACTATACTCTTTGCTGTTACTAATAATTTCCAAAATCCCGATAACTTTTCGAGAGTCGAGAAATGAATCCGAGACCATTAGATCGCACGACATATAATTGAAGTAATAATAAAGTGCATATGGGCGAAAAACAATAAGATTATCTTTCGGAAGTTTGTTATTATTTTGAAGTCTAAATAGTAAGAGACAAGTTTGAGAACCTATTGCCTAGTGTTTCGTGTGGGCTTATTACGAATAATTACAAGTGTAACCTCGTCTCGGTTTCAGGTAGATAATTTAATGATAAATAAGCCGTATAATTTCGTATAGCTCCACAATCGTATTGATTATACAAATTCTGCGAAGTTAACCCTTTCAGCCTTGGTGTTTTAGTTGGATCAAAATGTGTATTAATCCATAGCCGATTTATAATGAAGAGTTCTGTGTAAGGCAAAGTTTATTGTTAATTTCTAAAGGGAAATGCTTCACTTGAAATCAGTGCCGAATATGAAGATATTGATGGGAAGCAGTGATCCCTAGAAGACGATTTCTGAGATCTGTAGCGACTTTGATTTGTATGCTTCTACGTACGTTATATATTTGTGTGACAAAGATATGTTATTAGCATGATGGCACATGGGCTGTGATGAAATGGAGACTCCATTGTTGAGATTTTTTTTAAATTACTGCTGTGAATTTTCGATGTTATTGGCCGGACCAGCTTGTCTTCGAACGCTAAAAATATTAGCTCTTTTTGTTGGAATTTCTGTATTTTTTCGTAATTATGGCAAAATTAACACATAGCACCTGAAGTTAGTTAAACGCCAACAAGCTTCAGTTTAAGTCAAGACTACTTAAAGCAGATATCTATTCTATTACATAACTCTTCATCTGATATACTTTCTTTATTAAAAAAAAGCATAGTATCAATTTTCAAAACAACTGCTATAGAAAGAGTTTTAAGACGCCTCACTTTTCACCTCAACAAACCAATTTACCGTTTATTTTTACCGTGGAAACCAGTGTCTCCTTTAGCCAATAAGTAGCACGGGCGAACAATGTGCGACAATGAGGCAGCAGTCGACAAACACATCGCAGGCGCCTCGCCAAAGCAAACAGCCTCCGTGCCGGAGTAGCCGGTCAATTAACGAACACGGCTTTACGGCACCGGACCGGCCGGCTCACTCCCATGTACCCTCGCCCTTAGTGAATCCTCCCGGGCGATTCATGTAGGCAGTCACTTAGCTAGTGAAATTGTAAACGAGGTTAAATTATATATCAAATGTTGTTTGTGGGAATATGTTGTCTGGTTTTACTGCACCAGGTACCTACTTTGGTAATGGATTAACTGCTGGTAATGGATTTATATTCGCTTACTGACGAGGACTCATGGGTTGCATTCTTTGATCAGCCTGTGATAAATCCTGTAATGGATGAAAAAGCATAATTATGTCCGACCTAATCCCGACTTCATCTTTTTAGTAAACATTTAGCCTTGACCGCATTATATTGTTGAGTGCTTGCATGCGCACAACATAGACAAACAAAAAAAATACCTATAAGCTACAATTAGGCAAATAGATCGTATACAGATAGGTAATGTCAACGTTAAAAAGGTTAATAATTACGAGCGTCCACTGATGCATTAATTACGGCCGGTTTCTAATAAAATATTATGAATAATCAAAGTTGACTGGCTAATTTTTATTGCACTTCCCTGAACTAATTATAATAAGTTCCCAAACTACAACCACGGATAGTCTACAGATTAAAACGTTAGAAGTTAGCAATTGGAACATTCTCTGAAGATCCAAAATTTGAAGTGACACATATAGTATTCCACACGAGATATCAGAAGAGAGGGGAAAGGAAGGGCCGAAGGGGCTGTTAGCTGAGATAGATTAATTCCCTTGACAGAAGTTGAAGCATTTTGGTAATGATAAAGTTGTTGCTAAGCAAGTTTTGCCTTAAGGGTGTTTTCAAAACAATATTAAGATTTAACTGAGGATTTAAGTTAAGCATTTGAATAGATTAAAGTGTAATTTGTTGTAATAGGATCCTTGCACAAGTTGTAATAAATTTTATCTTCTAAAAGTGATCCTGATAGTAAAATCTATTTTATATACTGTTTTCATTTTTATAACACTATTTTTTTTTCTTAGATGCGCAAAGTACTAAGTCGTGGAGACAATATAGTGAGTACTAAGTAGTATTAAAGTATTTCTATATCAATCCATGATGGAAAAATCTTCTGCTTTTCGACAGGGAATCATTCTGCATACAAACGTATGTAGGTTATGTATGTACATAACCTCACGCCTGTATTCCCGAAGGGGTAGGCAGAGGTGCATTTATGCACCCACATTTCGCCAAGTATGTATCAGTCACATGTAATAGGGGGCGCGCCTATTGACGTTTTTCGGGCACATTTCCAGACTCCGTGCTGCTATTGAGAATTTCTTGGAAAAACCCAATAACACTTTGCCCGACCCGGGAATCGCACCCGGGACCTCTAGATCGCACTGTAGATACTTGTGCCATGAGACCACGAGGCAATCGAATCATTCTACATACCAAATTTCTCCTCTACGTCCATTAACTAGTCTATCTACCGCAGTAAATATTGAATCATGTGCAAAAATAACTTCAACATTAAAGCAAAGACTAACCAAGTCTCAATATAATATCCCAACTCAAACGTAAAGTCGCGGGCAATTTGCAAAGTCGCATTTCTTAGTGGTTTTATATCGTGAAGTTAAATGAAAGCGGAGTAGTTTAAAACGGCGCGGTCCGCGGTATCGCCGGTGTCTAATGGAATTAAAACCGGGCTCTGTTTAGTGGCGGTTACTTGCCCAACTTTTTATAAGTTTGCCGAGGGAACGCCGTTCGGGAAGTTAGCATTTTCCAATAAGTGGGCGAGTTACAAGAACAGATATTGACATTTCAACGGACATCCGTAGCCGGGTTGACTCAAAAAGCCGTTGTTTGTCTACTAGATACTTGGGTTTAAGTAATTTCCTCCCGGCGACTAAAGTGTTCCTCGCTTTACTTCGCTTCGTGATTGCGAAGTGTTTCTTCGGTGATTTATTGAAGCTACATTGTCTTGGTCACGTGAGATTTCACGTTGTACATGAGTATTGTATTTTTTACTCCGACTTTTAATATATTTATACGAGTACATGTAACTTTATTTAATAATTAATGCAAGTTTAAAAAATAACTAAGCACATTAACTTACAAATTAATTATATAATATAAAAACACATGCACATTTAATAATATAACAAACAATTTAACTTACAAAGCTGTTATTTATATATGCACCCATAAATAAAATTTTCTTTTAGTGGCACTGCACCCTATAGCAAGTACAGTAAAAACAACTTTTCGTCCCTCAACTCAGGCTCAGAAAACCAAATTGAAGTAATTCTTAAATTCGATGAGTGTGTATAAGGCTGTCTATATCTCTTTTAATAGTGATAAAGGCGAAAAATCTAATATTTGAATCTATGCAAGCGTATCGCGTTTTGGAGTGAATCTGTGTCTACCTTGGAATATACCAAGAGAATTGCGTCACTAAATAAAACCTAATTATAGCAATGTCTATCCGTTTAATATAAATTGTAAAGTTTATCGTATCTGCCGTCGTTTCTTTTAAAAAAAAACCCAGCTCCAAGCGTTGTGTAAATTTAATAAGATCAATAAAACAACGGCAAACGAGCAAATAACATACTGCGAGCTCATTTAAATGGCAAACATTTTTCTAGCATAATAATATGTGCTCAAGAGGAACGCGTAAAAGGCGGGGGCGATAGCAAACTTAATGAAGGTAAGAGGGTTTCCCCAAGGAGTAGCGTAATGGCGAAGATGATGGCGATATAAAATCTAATAGGGGACTTTAACAGTGGTACATTTCATGTCGGGTCCGCGGTGGAATTAGTGATCTCGCAGAGTACAATCAAAGTGTCTTTATTATTCCCTACGTTAACCTAGAAAGGTTTCGCCCTCGATTTTTCTCGCTGTAAAACAACACTTTACAACAATGTTATGCAAGCACATCCACTAGAAACTAATAATTTATCAGTATAAAAATAGCCTGGATACAATTCTAGACCCATGCTGCTACTAAGTTTTTTTTTTTCGAAAAAACCCAACAACACTTTCACTTTAAAATTAAATAATTGTAAATAAGTCAAAGGTTTTCCCTTTTACGAATAGTCTTCTATTTTAACTCAGTTCTCAACTAGGCTATCATAGCTGTACATTGTTATTTAAATTCAACCCCACGACAGACACCCCTGAGCCTACAAACAAACATCAATATCAACACAGTGATTGTAACCCGATGTGCCATAGGGATGTCACGCGATCCCTTCTCACGCGTCAGAATATTGCTTTACACGTCTCAAATAGCTTCCGTTGTAATTTAATAAGTCGTCAAACTTGATATGTCAGTTTGTATAAAATTTTTATGTGTAACTCATCGTCTACTTATTCATGATCGGAATGCTGAAGGTTTTTTACGCATGATGCAGAAGGATTTTTAAGTTTAGAATCAGTCAAAAAAAGAATGTCTAGACGTTTTAATTGCAATAACAAGGCATAAACTCCGGCAATAAAATTGCAATAAAAAGTTAAAAGAACCGATTAAAGAAAAACTATGTAAAAAAGCTTATTATAAAATGTCAGATTATATTGAGGATAATAAGCCCTGGGAGTAAGTAAACTGATCGGAGGTTGCTGCAATTTGTATCGTTATGACATGTATGAGGTTAAATTAAATATAATAAATAAAAATGTAATTATATTGTAATTAAAAATTATCATATAAAAAAATATGACATTTCGTGTTGCTGAGGGAGTTTCTTGCCGTTTCTTCTCCACAGCGATAACACGTTTCGAAGCGGCAATAGTTTAAAAAAAAACTTACTTGACGATTCAAAAGCACTTGTAAAAGTCTATTTGAATAAAGGTGATTTTGACTTTGACTTTGGCATGTTCATCTAATGAAATAAGCAGAAATGTATATTTTAACTTTTTCTAAATCTTTTTTATGTGGTAGCAAGTATGTAAATGTTTACCGGGCACTTTTCCGAGTCCTAGCTTCTATTGAGAATTTACGAACAAAATATATACAGGTTGTATTCAGACCGTGATCGGAAACTAAGGCAGGTAATAGCTAAGGTGATTACAAACCCCCTGGCGTTAAAGAAAATTCTGACAAAAAATAAAAATTTTGACGTTTTCCATACAAACCGCGTACATTAATTTATACCAATTTATACCACATTAATTTTATTATCCCACAATCACAAGCAAATTTTCCATAAGAGATTGAACAAAAGAAAAACCTTATATATTCCTGTCTACCCTCAGATAGCGAAGTATAATGAAAAACCGGCACCTTATCGTGTCCCGGTGCATACTGCTGTGTTTCTCTAATCTAATTACGCTCGCAGCTGTTGCAGTTTCCTTTTCACACTTTTTATTGTGAAAATAAACTTGGAGACATAATGCTAATTCCAATTGTCGCAACTTTATACGTTGGCCTCGCTGTTATTGCAAGTTTATGGATAAATTGTAGTGCAATTGGTATTAAAACGTTGTTTGTTTATTGCTAAGTTGTTTTAATTCCGTTAGTCTGAATAATGACGGAGCGAATATTGGTAACAATGGCATCATTAGAAAAACTTGTAGATATTCCACGCTGACTACATCAAAAGATGTAGCTCCAAAAATTATCATTCTTCCCGTTTTTTTTTGTCAATTGTTGCCAGTTTGCACTTTAGGAATGGAGAAAAATCTTATATCTAGTATCTGACTGGAAGAATTGTTTGCTTACGAATAATCATATTCGTTTATTGACAGGCGAATAATTTTAAAAAATAGCCCAAACAGTTGCTCTTGTGACGGTAGAACTTGTAAACACAACCTTGCCAAAAAAACGTAGAAAGGCAATTCGCTTGCTACTTATACTTGGCTACGGAATATAAAATGTTTAAGCACTAACGTTTACTAAAATTGTATAATGGAAGCTTCCTAGTATCTTTTACAAACACATACATTGTACATACATAGCCTCACGCCTGTATTCCCCGAAAGGGTAGGTAGAGGTGTATTTCTGCACCCACATTTCGCCAGGTATGTATTAGTCCTACGTCATACATTTCCAGACTCCGTGCTGTTACTGAGAATTTGCTATAAAAAAAAAAAACAATAATACTTTGCCCAACACAGGAATCGAACCCGTTATCCCGAAACCGCACGGCACATACTTGTGGCGCGAGACCACGAGGCAATCAAAAAACACATAAACCAAAAAAGATCCAATTCCCTTCGTTCACCTAAAAACAAATCGTATTTGTAAATCTCGTGACAAACTTGTGGTGCTTGACACGGTGTTTGAGAACCTCTGTACTAGCCATTGCAAAGCATGAAAAATACCTGCTCTCATTCCCAGCGATATAATGGCGACCTAGTAAAATTCTAATAAATTTACTACGGGGATGATAGAAAAAGTTTCGCTTCAGACGAGCAGTCCGCGAGCGGTTCACTTGTTTTGTAGTGCAGAAATGAGTGTTTAGCACCGGGAGCATCTATTACTATGCTCTGAACTAGGGCTTGGATAAACTCAATTTATGTGTAGAAACTGACAAATTTTCACCTTGATAATACCGAAGAGTAATATTGCAAAAAATTGGTCATTGGATTCGGGATTGGCATGAATATGTGGAGTTTTGCAAAACCTAGCATAAGTGTGTCGACTAGTATGAGATAATTATACTGGCATGCAATCAGCAATTTTGGTTACTTTAAGCTGTAATTTCACGTAAAAATGTATATGGTTTATTGTTAAGACTATTGGCATTTAGCTTAGTACCAAAACCGCAGTGCCGGTCCATTCTTGCCACAATCCTATTTTATGGCATGGATATTAGAATCTCACTATATTTTTCCACTCAGTATGGATGATTAATACACAGAATTATCAAAGAGTCTTGGCATCGGACCATTTGCTAAGGGTAATAAACCAAATCCATCAAATCTGGAAGATTGATCAAAATCCTATCTAAAATTTTTGCTGTAAAATAATGTCAGAAAGATATAACAATGCCATAAAGGTTAATAGGTAAAGTTAGCGCTTCGCAGCGCTGTTGCAGGGCGGATATTTTATTTGTTGTGTCGTTTTAAAGCGGAACCATTGTGCATGCTCCGCTGAATTTGTACAATTTATGTGCTCTGTCAGATTTCGCGGAGATTATCTGCTGCCACAGTGTTCATATCGCATGAAATTGTTATGAAAAAAAAGATTCAATATTTTTTTAATTATTTCTGGATTTTGCAGTTTTGTTGTTTCTTTTTTCTAGTGTTTATTTGCATCGGCTGTTGCGAATATACGCACTCGTAATATAAACTGTTGTGTTTATTATTATTATATTTATTATTGTATACACTGCTTTCCCGACCTTGCCCGTACATTGAACTTGCAAAATTCGTCAAGAAGACTGATATGTGCATCATTATCATCATTAGCCCATATACGTCCCACTGCTGGGCACGGGCCTCCTCTACCATTAAGAGGGTAGGCCTTAGTCCACCCCGCTAGCCTAGTGCGGCTTAGCGAACTACACACCTAAGAAATGCCTAAGAACTTTTAGATGTGTAGGTTTCATCACGATGTTTTCCTTCAACGTTAAAGTAGTGATGGCATCGAGGTTAGGCCGGGAATCTCGGCGATCGCGGGTTCAAACCCCAGGCACACACCTGTGACTTTTCGAAGTTATGTGTGTATTTACAATAAATTATCACTTATTTTAACGGATATAGGCATGACTACTACCATATTATATAATATAGTATTATTTAATAACTGGTACCGAAACATTTCCTCGGAATTAATACTAAAATTTTCGTATCACTGCCGCCGTCAAACCAAACTACCAGAACTGTCAATGTATTTAAAATATTAATACAAAACCGTAGCGTAATAGACGTAGCAACAACAAAAGCGTCTTGCTTTTTCCCAAGCCTCGGAAACCGCTAGCAGCAAATTTAAAAACACCATATAATGTTTCCAACATTCCATACATTTTCAGTGTGATTTCATTTCGGCGCCTGACCGCCCGCTTTACTCTAGTCTATTTTGTGCTACACAAAGCACATCGGCAGTTTGGCACGGCAGCCTTTTCAGCCTCGCCAGCGCGTCGGATCTCCATTGTTATGCTAAACTTTAACAATTTTCGCGTGTCTAGAAAATCGATCGCTTATTTGATGTATATTACGAGGCGCGTGTGAGAGTTTCTTGGAGAAATTCACTTTGACGTTATTCATCATTTTTATAAAGTAACAAGTTATTATGTCATGAATTCTGCTGCACTACTGGTTTCTACCGCAAAAATTGGGAAAACTACTAAACGGTTTGAGATGGCAAGTGTTCACCGTACACTGGAAACACAATGTTTGAAGATATATTCTAGCAGTCTAACTTACAAAAATAGGGGAAATTATGTCATTAAATAAAACGACATAATAAATCGTCGTCTTAGTAATGATACTGACTGATCAGCCTGATTGATATTCTCTATCCATGTTTACCCTCTTCTAAATCTATTAAAATTCATAAAGGTTCCTTCTCCCATCTTCCCTTTACGTCTTTCTATTTTTATACATTTTCTGGTCTATTCATTTTACGACAGACTTAACACCCACGTGAACTCCACTCAATAATTTTATTTAGATTGGGTATTTGAGGATTAAAGTGACGAAGGGAAAATCAATTCCAGAAACAAGGTATAAGTTGAGTAAGCGATTACGCAGGAGAATATTACCATCAAAATCATCAGTCACTGCTGGGCACGGACCTCCTCTACAGCCGAGAGGGATTAGGCCTTAGTCCAACCATAACATACCTAAGATTTATTTAGGTACTTTTTAGGTGTGCAGGTTTTTTCATGACGTTTTCCTTCAGCGTGCGGAGAATATAATAGATCGACAAAATAGGCATGACGAGGAGATTTCACAGTAAAGGAGTCAAGCGAACGAGTGAAAGAAGAGTGTTAAGTATATTGATTTGAAAAAAATATGTAAAGAATTCGGGGCTAAACGACTGCCACGTCGCTAGTACAATAAAGGAAATGAGATTAGTTGAACATGTCAACCGTGCTGCGTGTACAATGAGGGCCAAATAAATTGCTACATACTATTAAATGAATTAAGGCACGAAAAGCAACACGAACAGGGACGGATACGTATGATGTATCATTTTTTGTTATTTCGTTATGAAACTTCATTTCTTTTAATTTGTATTGTTTATTTTAATATACTCGTACAATTCGTCACTATCAACAAAAACTACTCGTATTATGGATATTATATTTATAATTATATTCTGTTAAGTTTCATTTGAATTTATATTTTAAAAGAGTTACTAGTTTAGTACAATTATAAAATTAGAATTAAGTTTTTTTTTATCTTTTATGTTTTACTTGAAAATATCCATTATCCGGTTTGAGAAACAGTAAACAAAGAGATACAGAAATATCACAAAACATTTGTTAGTTAAAGTCTTTATATCCAAGTCAGACACATCTTTCACTGCAATTCTCCATTTAGATTTAAAGAAGACGCAATCACATTGGTTTAAAACCCTTGCGGAGTATCTACAGATGCGACAATTTGTTCCCACACCAACACTCTAGGAGATGTAATTCCGTTAAAATAACATCTAATCCCGTATTGCATTAAAAAGTTCCTTCCGCATGCAAAATAGGTCAATAGCAAAAAATATATTTCTTGATTTCATTTGCACAAGCTCCACGCCGCACTGATGTGATGGCACACCCGAGTTTACGAGTAATCCCATTCCATTGCGTAAATATCTCGCGAAACCGAGTACAAGACTTTATACACCGCGTTCAATGTATTTCCATTACTTGATAGACATCAATATGGGCCACATATCGACACGCCAAATCTATCTCATAATAAGCGATGACATCATGGATCATTTTCTACGCCAGCTCAGCTCATTTCGCCAAATAACGGGGCTTAGACGGCGCGCGTAAAGAATCTCGCGTCACGTCAACATTGTCATTTGAGAAGCAACAACAAGGGCGCCGTTGAAAGTCCATCAATCATTCCGAGACAAAAAGGAAAGCGTCGATGTCGATAGGGCACGACACTCGCCGCATCTCACTTTGTCATAGTGCTGCGTCGGCTGACACCTAGTGTTATCGATAGTCCATAGAACAAAACGCGAGTGAGATATATAAGCGCAAAACCGTGCTGAAAAAAGATTGATACGAATTTCCCGTATCGGAAGAATATCTGGAATATTGTGTACGCAGTTAATGTATTTCCATTGATAACTCTCGACGTCAAAAGAAAGTGAACGGAGCTTCTTTGACGTCGACGCCTACTGTAAAAAGTTTTAATTCACACGAAGCCTATGCAGCGTTTTATATAAAAAAAATCTCTTTATTTTAAAAGCTTTGTTACCCACGCCGGCGAAATAGGTTACCTACTTATTTTAAGGCGGGGATTCTTAATACAAAAGTCCATTTATTTGGGTAATCTTTAGCTACGTCGTCGTTTGTTTTCGTAAATTCCGAGAGACGTTGCGTATGGAACGCGCCATGCACTATAAGCAGGCGAGATATTTGATCATATCGGGGCTAGGGGATCGGAGGGGGCGGGATGACCCGGAATTTCATCTCCTTAAGAGGTTCCAACTATATGTTTATTTTAGTTTGTTCCATTTATTATGGTTGAGATATCGACGTTCGAAACATTATTGGCAACGCTCCTAAGTTATGTATTTTTTTTTGTAATTCGATGATCCACCTCCATTTTTCTAATAAACGTATTAATTTATAACTATATTAAAACATTTTTCATTGACCCAACCATTATTCATAAACATTACCTCAATTAACCTCAATCAGGCGCGCCAGTATTTACCTGAAACAATAAAACAATCATTAGACCCGTATATATTATTCAGACGAGTCGGAAAGGGGACGATGTGGAGTCTAAAAGTTATGTACGTAGAGACCACTGCAAGGTAAATATTTGCATGCTCCACAAACGGCCGGGGCTTAGACAAAGCGGATGTTGTTCTCACAAGAAACAAAAGACAGTGCAAATGGAAACACCAAGATGGAGTGGCGACAGGGACTCGCCCCTTTCGGCTTCATGAGTATGCTGTATAGACTATGTAGTATTAGTTTTACGTAGTTTTAGTTTAGACTGCCTCGTGGTCCCGCGGTACAAGTATGTGCCGTGCGATCTAGAGGTCCTGGGTTCGATTACCGGGTCGGGCAAAGTGTTATTGGGTTTTTCCATTAGGAAATTCTTAGTAAAAGCACGCAGTCTGGAAATGTGCCCGAAAAGCGGCAATAGGCTCGCCCTCTATTGCGTGGGACTGATACATACATCCTGGCGAAATGTGGGTGCAGAAATGCAACTCTGCCTACCCCTTCGGGGAATACAGGCGTGAGTTTATGTATGTTATGTATGTATGTGTATTAGTTTTATGTGGAAGTAGTGGTGGCCTCGAGGTTTAGGCGCGCGGTGGAGAATCTCGTCGGTTGTGGGTTCAAACCCGAGGCACACACATATTTTCAAAGTATTCATAATTAATTGTCATGTACTTCAACGGTGAAGGAAAACATCGCGAGGAAACCTTTGCCTGGGATTTAAACCCGAAACCACCGAGATTTTCTATCGACCGCGCTTTAACTTCGAGGCCATCACGTCTTCATAACATACGAAAATTTAATTCTCATTTTAACCCTTTAAAGTTTCAGTGACAATCTAAGGTAATTTAAGTGTTCATTCGAGATAAACTTCCCGACGAGTAAAATAAAAAAAAGAGAGTTTCGAAGCTTATCCGATACCAACTTTTTGATATGATATATTTATTTTAAATATTTAGTGATGTCCTAAATAGCAAGGTTCGAAATAAGTCATCATCATCATCATCATTCTCTTGCCCTGTTCCCAATTTTTGTTTGGAGTCGGCGTAGTATGTTTTATCCTTCCAAACATCCCTATTAGCCGTCATGTCTTCAGTCACCCCTTTTTCTTTCATGTCTTCTCTCACGCACTCCAGCCATCTTTTTTTGGCCTTCCTCTGCTTGTCCATCCTTCGACTTTCATACTCATTACTTTTGCAAGGTTCGGAATAAGTGTCGACTTGCAATAAGCGACTACGATCATCCCTCACCATTCGAAATATTTACACCGGCCTCATGCTAACTAGATATACCTACACAAGCTTATCCAGTGACGTCACACACCTGCGCGTGTCGCTGTGGCGGTTTTTCCACTTTATATCCCGAAGTATCTAAGAATCTAAGCATCTTTGCGGATACGAATATTCAACCACTAGTAAATTCAGCACCTAACAAATAGTAAATGTACTTGCTTCACGTCGATATTCTGTGAGAAGTTGTACCCAATATGTTGAACTGGTGTATTCGTAAATCAGCGCGACTCTACTACTAAAGAAATACAAATATTTATAATAACTCTACAATATATTCTTTTCTAAAAGCAGTCGGTTGTAAAAATTTAACATCGCCTTTAATAAAGCCAAACAGGTTGAATTCCATGTATTCTTTGATGGTGAATGAGTAAGGTTTAGGGGTCCTCTGGCTACCCAGCCAAATAATCTTACAAGGCGCTTAAGCAAAATGATTAAGTCATGGAAATCACTTTCGCCTAAAGCCCGGTGATGCCTCTGTTACCTGCCACTGAAGATCAAAGAAATGCTACGTCCGTTTCGAGATAGTAATGTTAATTGTTGGTATAAACAACGGCATAATTCACAATGCTTTGCATTTCTTGAAGTAAATTATACAAATGGCTTTGTGAAATTGTTGATTTATATTAAAATTTATTGGGTAGTTGAATATTTTGTTATTGTTATTGCTCGCGCAATAAAAAATAAAAAAGATTGATATAAATATTCCTTCAGGAATCTAGCATTGATCTAGGGTAGTAATACGGCTACAACAATATTCAGTCTCATCTATTTTCGTACTTAAATGCATCAGAATCGATTCAGCAGTTTAATTTGAAAGCCCCGTGATGCAGTTGTCTAGACACCAGCTTGCGAAACGAGAGGCCGCGGGTTCGATCCCCGCACCGACACAAATGTTTGTGTGATTCACAAATATTTGTTGCGGGTCTGGGTGTTTGTGAGACCGAATAGTCTCTCGTAGTTTCTGATATCCACGACTCAAGATATGTATCGTAGTGTGGGATCAAAACTATGTAAGACTGTTGAGTGTATTAAAAAAATGTCAAATCTAAATAAACAAACTCATAATATGAAGGATATTAGTAGGTATTATACAAAATGTACATATTGAATCTCACATAAATACAGTTCATCCGACGGAAATTACACGGAAGTGACGAATTTATACAAATCGATACAAAACAGCAGGTGGTGAGGAGCGAGGCGGTACATACATACATATGTATTAGGCTGTCACTTCCACGTACTGGACTCGCGAATATTCTCAACAGTTTATTATACATTGCCGGTAAAGTTGTACTACTTATCAGCCGTAAACGTTGTTGCTGTGCCTGTTATGTTGAAATATTTTTTGTTGCTTTTAGTCAACTGTAACATTTGTGAGGAGAGTACTCATCATCAGCCCAAATACGTCCCACTGCTGGGCACGGGCCTCCTCTACAACTGAGAGGGTTTAGGCCTTAGTTTACCACGCTGGCCAAGTGCAGGTTGGCGGACTACACACCCAAGAAATTCCTAAGAACTTTTAGGTGTGCAGGTTTTATCACGATGTTTTCCTTCACCGTTAAAGCAAGTGATAATTCATTGTGAATACACACATAACTTCGAAAAGTCAGAGGTGTGCGCCTGGGGTTTGAACCTGCGACCGCCGAAATTCTCGACCGCGCGCCTAAACCTCGAGGCCATCACTGCTTCGAGGAGATTTTTTATTTACTATTTCTGTATATTTCTAATTGTGTTATTAAATTTTTGATCACATGCGTTGAGTTTGAGGAGACTGAACGGTTTAATTTAAGCCAGGAAATATTTTTCAATAAATATATTTTTTTATGTACTTTCTTTTGGTGGAATCCTACTTAACTAGAGTAAGGATCAGGAAAACTATCAGTTCTATTTATCTGCTAAATTGATTCTTAACATGCACTAAATAAAAATATTAATAGAATAAATAGGGATACAGGTAAAAAAGTTCTTAGTATAAGAAGTTTAGTTAAGAAATCAATATGTGGAGTCTACCAGCTCGTACAATGCTGAATAGAGGAGGCCCATGCCGGCAAAAAGTATTTATATATTAACACAAGACTGAATTCAGACACAGAGCTACAACATAATATAAAATAAATAAATAAAACTTGTTAAAACCCATTTGGTTGTACATATGTATATGCAAAGTATTCGACCAAGTATTTTTATCACGTCTCACTTCCAAAGGTCATATCTTCAAAATATTGATCAAGGTTATAAAATTAGGTTGACAATATTTCATTTTTGTTTATGCCGGAAAAATATGAAACGTGTTAGTATTAACATTGAAGCTAACAACTCCCTTAAGGGCGATGTAACCGCGTGTCCACCCAAAAGGTTGGGCGGCCAGAAGGCGTATGGCCTTTACGTGTCACATAAATTTGTTAAAATATGGGAAAGAGCGTTAGATATAAATTATTTTGCTGTTTTGGGAAATGAGCTTTAATATAAAATAAATTAGAGTAGATACATATTCATCGTTTTGTAAACGTATTCGTAATAATATCTTAAATTCTAAACGGCGAAGGAAATGTCACAACCTAAGAAGTTTCCAAGAAATATCCCAGTAATGGAATGAAAAAGTAGAAGAGGCCCATACCTAGCAACTACTGCATAGTAACAGCTATCACATTTTTAGGCTGTAAGATCTTTTACCTTGGTTTATATAGAGAACAGAGGCTACTCTTCACTTGGCCTTCTTGTTTCAAGGCAAAATGTGATTATAAGTTCACCTCCTATTACCTAAGGCATAAAATATAGAAGTCAAAACAAAAAACCTTCTCTGAGATACAGACGTGTGTATGGATGTAAACATTAATGGAATAATTTCAGCGGTGGCCGATTTGTCCTTTAAACCGACAACTTTATTTGTAAGTAATTAAATTAGCATACACGAATCCCCACACGTTCACGGGAAGCCGTAAAATTAGGCGACAGTTACGAAATTCGCAGTAATCCGGCCATGATTCGATGCCATGACGGCGCGCAGTTTTTGCGTCCGCCGCGCACCGAGCTCTTTGTCTCTCGGAATAAATTTACATCTTAACAAATGCCCGCTGGATGCAAGGCCTTTTTGCCATAACACGAACCCTAATAACTTCTTAATGGCTGGGCGGAACTAAAAAAAAACATTAAATTTCACTGGGGGAATCAGTTACACATCGCTATTAGGGGATTCGATGTAGAAATAGGGACAATTCAAAACCTTCAAGTAGGTTTTTAGAGTATTATGTTATTTAGGGCTGTGAAGTATTCTCAGGGGTAGTGTCGTCCAGCTAGACCATATTTAATTGGCCAGAGGCAATCTTTTTCGTCAATATATTAAGAGTATCGATGCCTTGACTTAAACTTTAGAGACAAATGTAAATCAATAACATTGACATCGTTCCCGAAAGAATCTTCGTACTGTATAATCATAATAATAAATGTATAATCAAGTGTAATTTTTATGGCAAGTGATGTTTAATCGCGTACATAATTAACAAAACAATTAATTTCATATCTCATGAATCCCAGTGACGTAGACATGCCTCGGATCCCAGTCCTGGGAGACAGACTATAATTTAGTTGTCACAAGACAGTTAAACTACGTCACAAGTCGCACAAATGGCTTAGAAACTTGGCTATAGAGTGAGCTCGCTTCGTCCAGCCAGTCTCGCAGGTCGAATATAATAGAGAAGCCAAACAATCTTAGTGCAAGATGAATTTGCATCTACATTGTTCATGAAAATTGGATTACTATAGACTTATTAAGTGTTTATTGTCAACCACAGAAATTTTGATACTTGTTGCAAGATTCACAAATGCTTGCAAATCCGAAGGGATAGACAGAAGTCACGCTCCAACATTTTACAATTTATTTATTAACACTTTCTTTTATATATACAAAATAATATAAAGAAACTTAGGTAATAAAAAAGAAAACAATTTGTTATTTTTTATAAGATAAATTAAATATGTACGTTACGAAGTCATCTCGCTGGTCTATTCAGATACTTGTTTATTTAATAAGTGGCCTATACACACACATTTTTCTACCTAGTTTTAATCCTTTTCAAGGTAGACTTACAGGTAATTTCTCTAAAAATATTATAATTTCTGTTTAGTCACTTATAATGATTTATCAGTGTGAAAATATCTAATTAAAATATGTAAGTTACTAATAAACGGGCGAGAGAGCTGGTTAAAATACAGTCATTGTTTTAACCGTCCCCCTACTTTCTATATTAACGCCTGCTTGAAAAACCGCTATAATATTGAAGCTCATTGATAACCCGTATATTTAAAATCCCATATTACACATCGATACACCGGAATGAAGTTCAGTGAACTATAAGTAAAGACATTAACGTAATACTAGCCATTACTCCCGGCCGCGCTTCCAACACTTGATGTTATGGGATAAAGAACCTTTTTATATGTTAATGGGGGATTATAAGCCTCGCCTTGTATGGGCCTTGTAATGTTTCGCATAAAGGGGATAAAGTTATTTTAGCTTCCAATGGCTATCAACTGATAAACATGTTGTAGGTATAATTTGTGCGTTGAGTGCGTAAGGGTTGCTTAAATTTGCTGTTGTCGCGACATCATTTGGGGATGGGGTTTGAAAATACACAGAACCTTACATATCTAAGTTTTTTTTGTCTTTCATTTTTAAGTAGTTAAGTTAAATCTAAAAAGGCAATCTGCAAATTTATAAGTTCTCCTAGATTAGTTTTTTAAGAATGTCAAGACCATTAAACCGGAATTGGCCAGCATGATGGACTAGAGCCTAAAGCCACTTAAACGTAAGGAAAAAAGCATAGCCATAGAAGTACTAAATATAAAATGTTCAGCGAACACCAGCTGCGTAATATAACGTTATGGTTACAATTATTCTGATTTATGACTACATGATTGTTCTTAGAGTATATTCAGCGGGCGCTTTTTGGTCAGAATTTTTCTGATGGTAAATGCAGTGTACAGTGGTGATGGCTTCGAATGAATTATCGGAATAGATGCGTGTTTGTTCTAATTTAATGTTTTGTCTAGCATTCTCAATCATTTGACGGAGATAGTCAAAACGCTTTGTAGTAGGCAAAAAATACATTTAATTACGCTGATCTTTATTCGAGCGAATACGAACATTATACCTCCACAAATTGACGAATATCGAAGTTAAAAACATTCCAAAATTCCTAAATTACTCTACCCTCCTTCAAGGGCGTTAACAAGCCTTTCATGCATATCTCTATATTATAAAAAGTAACCAATAAGAACTGCGAAGTTACAATAAAAGCAAAGACAATCTTACGAATGACCTTCAAGGAAAAGTAAGAAAGCGGGTCTTCAAATTTGCATTGGAAGATTTATAAGCGCAAAAAGGGGAAAAAGAGGGAAGTGTTTTCATTCCCTTTGTCTACACAATCATGGAAAGTGCGTCGTTTGTGTAGGTTTGTATTTGTGACAGATGCGATGTTTTGATGTCGCTCTTTTACGTCACGGACGTGCTTCTGACTGACACACATCCATAATAATCCCCTATACCACTCCGATGATTCACCCACTCCCCATCCCACACCTCTAGCTAGGGAATAATTAAATTTAGAGATTGATGGAAACAATGGTTCTGTCAATCAACATTAAAAGAAGTCGAGATTCGTTTCTCTGGGATTATTAATTTAAATCTCTTGATAAAAATAAATAAATACACACAACAGTCACATAAATAGTTGTGACCCCACACTATGTTACGAGGCTTGTGTTGTGGGTATCAGAAACAACATGAAACTTTTCTGTGGAAAAGTCCTTTTTGCATAGCACATTAATGTGTTCATCAGAAAGTCCCGCTTCATTAACTTGGCTGGTAATATGAAATATGAAAGGGGAAAGCTTAAAAACTACATTTAACATAACTCAGAATACAGAAGGTGAATGGATTCCGAAGCTACGATCAATGGACGAGATACATTCATTAGTATCAGACATTATGGCCGCCCATACAACCCGCATTCAAAGCCCGGCGTGCCACGGCATTAACTCAGTGGATTTTAAGTAAATTTTAAAAGAGACGACGGTTTCTTTTCTGGATTTTTTGATGAGCGACGAAGCAACTGACCTGATAGAAATATTACATGTGTATTTCATTTTATGTGTATTATTGTATTGTATTACATGTGTGCCCCGTGGCGCAGTTGGCTATACACCGGCTTGCGAAACGAGAGGCCGCGGGTTCGATCCCCGCACCGAGACAAATGTTCGTGTGATCCACAAATATTTGTTTCGGGTCTGGGTATTTGTGAGACCGAAAAGTCTCTCGTAGTTTCTGATACCCACGACACAAGACTCGTATCTTAATGTGGGGTCAGAACTATGTATGTGACTGTTGGGTGTATTTATTTGGGTGTATTTAATTACGCCTACGACGAAAAGGTAGGCCGAGATTCATTTATGCCCTCACATTTCGCCAATTATGTTTTTGGTTCCACGTAAAAAAGGACGACCCTATTGCCGTTTTCGGGCATATTTATCCTAGAATTACATAAGGGAAAAAGCCAAAAACATTTTGCCCGACCTTCTTATGCCGCGAGACAACAAGGAAGACACGAGTATTAGTAACAGTTATGTAATTTACTAATCTGCACTAGCAGTGGAATGAACTCTTCTAAACCACAGATAAAGTATTACCTAATCTGCAGAATTCGTTGCTCATCAATACTCATAGCAGTAGTCTAAGTAGTTCTAAGAGAAATGAATAAAGAGTCTACCAGGTCACTGGGTCATCAAATTTTATTGGGATACTGATACCATTCTGGTCGAACAGATCCAATCGTATAGCGTGGTTCTATCCCTTAGTAATGTTATACAATGCGGATATGAATATGAATGTATCTCGGAATACGCGTAAACTTTGTCAGTGCATAGCTTCCTCCCCACAATATTTCCACAGTAACTCCAACATAACTAACCTTATTATCGCGAGGGGGAACTGTGTTCCTTTTATATTACATCAAATATATTCATTCATATCGCATGACGGCGAGCACGTTCTTTATAAAGATTCATTCATATTTATGGATAGTGTCTGTCAATTCCTAAGTCAAATCCGATGGGACTTATTGTGGAGGCTTCGGTGCGGGCTGAACCGCGTTGATCAATATGCAAATACGAAAACTGAATAACCGATCAAAGTTGACAATTTACATATTATAATTTCAGCTGTCGATAATTTTGCGAGACATCTATTCTGGCGATATTATTGTTGCTTAAACGATTAGCGCTTGTGGCTGAAATTTGTGACGTCAATGTAAGGTTATCATAGAATGTTTAGAAGTTAATAATGAAGATGAATTGAAACGAAGTTTGATGAAGTATTTTTCCCTTGAACCTAGTTCAGATGATTATAGTTAGAAGAACCAAGCGTTGTACTATGCAGCTAAGGATTATTTATCAATAATGGTTCAACGCCCCTGTAAGCAGAGCAATCGCATGTCTACTTGGTGTACTTTACTTTTTAAGACACTACATAGTATCTGTTATAGCTATCTAATGAAATTATTGTATCCCTCAATTCTAATTTGGTTGAAAATTAAAAAAAACATATCTTATAGATGGTACAAGATAAACCTTGCAAAACAACCAATTAAGGTGGCCTCGATCATGAATAATACTACCTAGCTTAGTTTCAAATATATTTGGAAATCATTGAAAATTAAGAGTAAATTTGGATACCTTTGGATTTCGAGAAAATAGTGTTATTTCAGACGTTCTATTTGACAATAGCAATTAAACTAAGTCAGATTCCGATGAATTTATCCACGGATGAGTGGATTGATAAAAGCAAATTTATCATTCCGTGTTATCTTAATACAAACTTCGAACGGTAATATTGTACAAGATTACTCCTAATCATACTGTATTAAGACACACCAATCATCAAATATTTACCAAAAGTTAGTCCTTAGATACAATGCTTCCGTATCGAGCTATAGTAATTGGATCTGTCTTAAACATACAATGAATTATTGATGCATCGTTTACATCAAACATTAAATAACATGCGAATTATCTTCCACAAACAGGTAGGTACCGTCGTCTGTGTATCATTTAACTGGAGATATTTGCATAACAAACATGTGACGCGTAACCTCTTTCACCAAGTCAGGGGTTAGTGTAAGCTTGGTAATTAACATGTTCTTTTCATGTGGGGATTATTTCGTGGGACAATTTTGTTGTCTGCGTGAAAGTTATGGAGGTTGGTCTAATTAGTTTAGGTTCATTGGTAAATTAAAAGAGATATTAAACCTTAGTTGACTAATTAATATTACTATTAAAACAGTGCGTTAGATTATCGACTTCAAAACTGCGATAAGAATTTCCTGTCTTCTGACAATGCAATTATCCTAACGTCTGAATTCAGAACTCGGCACTTTGAAAGGCTTAAAACCTTATGTTCGGTAGTCGCTATGCAGGTGATACAAGTTGCCCATAACCAGCTAATGTAACAACGTAATGTGTTAAAAAGGCGCACCCCACATACATTACCTTTACATAGAAACAGCATTAGAGTTTCAAATCCCACAGCGCTCGCGACAGCGGATTCCTGTTACGCTTAGGCAAAATTTTGCAAATAATTTTATTACTTTGTCAAATATTTTAATAATTGGAGGTGAAAGGCAATGAACAAGAGTTCACGGTTAAGTCGAGTGCCTTCCACGGCGTGGAAAAAGAACCGCCTCATAAATATTCATGTCAATTTTAAGCCCGAAAAGTCATATTTAAGTGTATTCTCGATAAAACGGCGGGCCTCTTAGAGCTCGGGAATGGTGATTTCATTTTCCCTCACCTGTCTCCAGTTGACGATTTTTTTATTAGTCGCCGGGACTTGGTGCCTAAGTTACGTAATGAGGTTTATTTTTGGGTCGCTGCGCAGACTAGATAATTACAAAATTTTTTACACAGCTATGGCTGTGTTACTGGATTATTTTTAAAGTTGAGCTTATAAGCAAGTAAGTCGTGATTGCCTTGAGGTTTGAGCATGCGGTCGAGAATCTCGACGGTCGCGGGTTCAAACCCCAGGCACACACCTCTGACTTTTTGAAGTTATGTGGGCCACAATGAATTATCACGTACTTTAACAGTGAAGGAAAACATCGTGATGAAACCTGCACAGAGTTCTTAGGAATTTCTTAGGTGTGTAGTCCGCCAACCCGCACTAGGCCAGCGTGGTGGACTAAGGCCTAAACCCTCTCAGTTGTAGAGGAGGCCCGTGCTCAGCAGTGGGACGTATATGGGCTGATGATGATGATGATGATATAAGCAAAATTTGTAATGAGCAAAATTTTAGATGATTTTATTTCTTAATGGCTAGTAATGTAATGAATATTTCAGTTTTTATATTATCTCTTTTTCCCTCTCAATAGTAGAAAAGGATTGAGCCAATAATGGGACATATTTTAGTTTGTACTTTGTATAATGAAACGCTTATATATAATATAGTAAGTGCTTACATTAGCACCATATGACGGAACCGAGTGGGTCGGCGAAATAAAGTTACCAGTAAGCCTTATCATTTAAGTTTTATGAAGGCCGTGCGAAATTGGTGCCGAATGCCGGCATATGTAATAAAATAAATTGACAATCTTCATAAAAGGTTTAATCTTCATAAATAGACGGAATGTTTAGCGCTCCGAGAAGGAATATTAGACGGAATACGATTTATATCGATTCGTTTGAGTATTCCATTCGATTCCATTATATATACATAAAGAAAGGATTGTTTTCTCTTGAGGGAAAACGATAAATAGCATTAGAAATGTACGTATCGTAGCGGAACTTTAGGTTAGGTCTTAGTTCAACATACTGGCCTATTGTAGGTAGTTAGAAAATTTAGCTTGGAAATTCCTTGCAAAGATGAATGTACATCTTGCGTTAAGAATTTTTAATCAGGCCTTTCCCAAAGGGCAAAGACGGGAGGCGTTGACTCATTATGATCAGTCTACTATATTAGTTAAAAATAATCGACTTGAAATAAATGCGTGAAGAAAATTTAAAAAAGCCTTTGTGCGGCGGAGCTCTATTATAGTTAATTTTAATTATGAACTGGGGTTGTTTTCTTGTCTCAGAGAAAACCGTGATGAAGCAACAGCTTGGCTGTGGTACCTCGACAGGTGTCTTAAATGTTTTGAGGTCTTGTTTCACGTTTAAAATGTGCAAATCTAAATTTCATTGAGTTACACGTTCCTTTCATTAGTATAAAATAAAGTCGCTAACCACATTCGTTCGCTTTTTTACTTCTACTTCTCCCACGCAGTTGCTTGATCATTTTCATATTTTAGATATTTTAGTACTGAAGTTTCTATGTATACTTCTTGCATATTGCGACCATGTTGAAATTAGACCGAATCGATTCTACATACGAAAGACAATGAAATATGAATGCCTAAAGGATTTCGTTTATAACCGTATTAAATTAAGCAGGCGTCAAAATCAAAACAAATTATCCATTCATGGAATTGGAGGGCCATAATGGGCTCTTTTACACGTCAATTTATAATAAATCGATGACTAACGAACGACGTGGCTGTGACAGCAGCAGAATTGAGCCGCCTAAAAATATAACAAATTATTTATATTCGGCATTTGTAATTTATGTAGCGAAGTGAAATTTCCTGTTTCAAATATGGTATTCATGAGCGGGAATGGATATTCAACTTTAATGTCAAAACCAGGTATTTTAAACACTGGAATCTCTTTAATTAAGATAAATTATGTATCAATAGACACGTAATATAGAAGATTAATGTATTCGTGTTATATAGGGTGTATTCAGACTGAACGGAAACTAAGGCAGATAATAGCTGAGGTTATTACAAACACCGTGACATTAAAAAAATCCTGAAAAAAAAAACCTTTCCTTACAAGAACATCCATTTTTTTTTTTTTTTTTGTCGGGATTTTTTTAAGCCAATGGGTTTGTCATCACCGTAGCTATTACCTGCCTTAGTTTCTGATCAAGGTCTGAATACATCCTGTATATTACATTTGAATATTTCTTTCTTTTTTGAACATCACACTTTGATGTGTAATGAAGTCTGGAACAGCGGTGATAGAACAATAGAACGCTGACCTAAGTGGCGAGCTTACAGGGTCTTGTAAGCATGGTTGGTAATACGTGGGTGATTTCCTTTTGTGGATACGTGGCTCACGTGTGTGGGTTACATATTTCATTGAAATAAAATAAAAAAAAGTATAAATTCTATCAGAATAGGTACTTTATTAATTCAGTCATTCCATTAATAGCCAGGGAAATGTGTATCTTTCAAACCGCTCACTTCTGATTAGATTTTACGACTGCTTGTCAGCTAGACCGCGGTTTCAAAACGATTTCGACGGCAATTTTCATAAATAAAACACCCGTTAAAAAGATAACACATAATCCAGTATAATACAACGAAAATGGCGGTAAAACTATTATAACAGCGCTTTTACATTATGTTTTTACAAGATTATCCTCGCTATGACATAGAATTAAGCTTAGGATTATCCTCATTAATATTTCTTTTTTTATTATAAAAACTCTGAAAAAGAAATTATGAAGATTTCATAAACAAAAAGTCATTTGTTTAACAAATTGATAGGTGCGAACGGAAAAGATTTTGAATATTAACCAGTTGAGAGTAAATTGCTTAGCGGTTTGTAGCTTTAAGTTTGTGGGCGTAAGATTGGTATTGACTTGACAGACGTCGAGATCCGGGAATACTGGGCGAGGAAACACATCGGGGCTATGTAGGTCAACAACCCAGGGAGGGCAGGTTCCGTAATCGGGACGTGTGTCGTATCAGATGTTCGATTTTACGGACTCACGGGGAGTGCTTCATTTCGGCTGGTAATTTTTAATCCAAGACTCAGTAATGTAGTCCGAAAGCTGGTTTCACTTTCAGAAAAGTAGAAAGTATTTTCATATTATGAGTACTAAATGAATTATTATACACAAGTAGTGACGGCCTCGAGGTTTAGGCGCGCGATCGAAAATCTCGGCGTTCACGGGTTCAAACCCCAGGCACATACCTCTGGCTTTTCGAAGTTATGTGTGTATTCACAATGGATTATCACGTACTTCAACGCTGAAAAAAATATCGTGAGGAATCCTGCACACCTAAAAGTTCTTAGGAATTTCTTAGGTGTTTAGGTCCGTCAACACGCACTATTCCAGCGTTGTGGACTACGGCCTAAGCCCTCTCAATTGTAGAGGAGGCCTGTGCCCGGCAGTGCCTGATCGGCGTAGGTGTGTGACGTGATTTCGACAGTTCAAGGGTTGTATTCCCATGTAGGGCTACTGCCCTTCCCTACTGGGAATTTTCAGTAACACAAAGTCTGGAATTGTGACTACAGGCGTTATAGTAGCAGTGGCGGTACTTCCATAGAAGGCCAAAAGCCCAGCATGCCTTACAAAATTCCGAATAACGATCTTTACGCTTTAATTCTTTATTTAACAAAAGAAATTTGACATTTAATTGAGAATATCCTGACCCCTCAATAAACAATTATAAACTAGACATTACACAATTAACATATAACACTTTTGGGCTTCTATGAAAGTACCGCCACTTATTAGTAGGTGTGTTGTTTAGTGAAACAATAGATAATGTTGTATTTTCGTTTAATTTGTGTACCAATGTATTATACAAGTGTAAACAGGCCGTGATCGAAAACTAAGACGGGGGATAGTTACGGCGATTACAAACACATTGACAGTAAAAAAATCCCGAAAAATAATTTATAATTTTAACGTTTTCCTAATCACCATTACTAATACCTGTCTTAGTTTTCGATCTCGATCTGTTTACATACTGTATATTGAGTAAATTATTGGCAAGCCATAGTAAGCAAATTAAATAAACAAGAAAACATGTAAATAATTTAGTTAAATAAATAAAAAACAGCTGATGCTTAAGTACATGTTATCCTCGAGGATAAGGCGCAGTGTACACAGATAATCCCGCCATAGGTTCAAAGTTCAAACACCTATGACTTTTCAAAAAATATCTTTGTTCTTTAGATCAGGGTTTCTCAAACTTTTGGTTTCACTAACCCAGTAAGTCTTAAGTAACTAATCCCCCCCCCCCCACACAAATAAAATAATACAATTGTCTGTTAAAGAAAATAAGATTTTTATTTCAAAAGAAATATATTTTTAATTTTAATGTCATGGATTAGCTTGTTTCATGTCGCAAATGGAGTCAATTTTAAAAGGTCATATTGGAAAAAATTAACGTTAATTCTGACTTATCAATCATGTCACTATTACGTAAATCTTGTCGCGAACCCCTGCCGTCGAATGGCGAACCCCACTTTGAGAAACCCTGCTCTAGATCTAAAATCGTATCCTGAGTGGATACGATACACCCTCATCGCTCGTCCAGAGTAGAATCGTCCGAAATACAGAAATTCAACGCCCTGTTTACACATTTTCCCTTTTAATAAAATTAAATTGTATCACTTAACTACCTTTGACGTCGGCTGATCAACGATAAAAGTTGATAAAACTTTTTATATCCTCCCTTAACCAATTACAGGGAATAAATTATATTTTCATACGCGCCCTTAACGTCACCGCGGGAGTTGCGTGGGAAGTATTGGAGTAAATTATTATGGAGAAGTTTACTTTTCAACATAATTAGAGGTGGTGTGAAGGAGCTTAGATATTGTTCAATCTGTTTCGTATATGCTTCCTTCGTGGACCAGAGTACTTATAGTAATCATTTTAACATAATCACGAGCCACAAAATATCTTTGCTAGTTTTTGAGACATAAAGAAATTTAGAATCTACAGAAAAAACCGGCATCCAGCAATTTTATTGCTAAATAAATGTTACCGAAGAACCGACAACCGTTGGGGGAAACGGGTTCTGGATTGGAGACCGCGCCTCGGCAAACGGAGTGTAGGGCGCCCTCTGGCTAGGTGGGGTGACGATATTCGCAAGGTGGCTGGCAGCGGTTGGATGAGGAGGGCCGAAGATCGAGCCCAGTGGCGTGCCATAGGAGAGGCCCATGTCCAGCAGTGGACGTATGAAAGGCTGCTGATGATGATGATGAAATGTTACCACGATCCAGGCGGGATACATTTATATTAACAACTCAATCCCAACCCCTGCATAAGGGTTATCAACGACTTCCATTATGAGTCCGTAGATATAAATTAAAGTTTACGGTTTTAATTGGCGCACCGTCGATATTTAATGCCATTTGCATGTTGGTCGGGCATTAACTTACTCGAATATTACCATCGGTAATTGAGTTTCGCGCTCATTCCGTCGTTACAAATACATTTTGTCGTGTTATTGTTTTTATATGAAAATTGTTATTGGATTAACAAGATAAAAGTGTTGTTTGTACAGCGACGCCCAAGTGGCTTTTGGGCTGTTATGGAACTGTGTTGGTTAATTGATTTTTGTTTTCTGTGACATGCAAATGTCACGGTTATTGTATTCTTAAAACTGTGGGTTTACACTTTAAGTAGTGTGTGCTTCCTTTTACATGCGGCGGAGGATTTCAAAGGAGTAATAAGTAGCTTAAAAATTCCACCAGTCGTCTAGTATCACATCATCCATCAAAGGACGTCCACTGCTGAACATAGACCCCCCCCCCCCCCAATGATTTCCACAGTGACCTGTTGGAGGCAGCCTGCATCAAGCGACGTGCCGCGATCTTGTGGGTGGACGTCCTACGCTGCGCTTTCCGCTACGTATCACAGCATAGAATTTATAAAGCCGTCGCAGGTTTTGCGGCCGAACTTAGAATCCATCTTATGTAAGCATACTTATTAAAACCTTTCATTGGCCGTCAAAAACCGCAAGATACTGGACTTATAGTAATAGTGCTAAGAACCCACCTATTTTTATGCTTACACTACAAACTCTATCAAACAAAATTTATTGAATTATTCAATCATTCTATACACCAACTACGTGTCCCCTAATTGATTGATGGGTTAACATCATTAGCGCTGTATCTAATTTATAACTCGCCTATTAAGTTAAAACATAATTGCTTGATTGCTGAATGATAGAACTAACTATCTGCATAATTAATATTTGATACCTAAGTTGGTATAGATTTAATGATTTATTAATTTGATAAAATAAAATAAAATTGTTACGGGCACCGAAAATTGCCAGCTGAAGCATCTAATAGTAAGTGTAGTTCGGTCCAAATAGATTGACAGGTGGTTTGTAATACTATTTTACAAATATATTATCATATACCTATATTAACAGATAAAGTTGAAAGAGACTTATCTCATACCTGGCGAAATGTGGGTTCAGAAATTCACTACTTCCTACCCTAGGCGTGAGGAAATGTATAAATGTATAAGTATACATAGAACATACATTTAAATTATTTACACTACTCAGAATGAAAATAATATTAATCACATTAAAGTAATGAGGTTATGCAAGAAAATGTGTGATGGCTTCATGGCATGATTCGAGGTCAACTTAACCGCGCACAACTTTTCATTATAAATATTATTAAACAAGCCCAACTTGTAAGGGTTTACATGACCCGTTATCGCGGATTTAAAATGATTGGACGCCGAACTAAACTCTCAACCCGCGCCCCGGGTTTGACGTAAATAACCGTTCGCCCGCCCTCACGTTAATTGATGTTTCCAACAAAATTAAGCCAATTTAACTTCATTACTCTGTCATTGTATTTCACTAGTCATTAATTTTGTATTACGTAATTATGGCAAAATAGCCGAAACAACACCACATGTATGTACGGACGGCACGGAGGTTCATTTACGTGATTTGATACGCAAATGGCTTCGGAGCTGTGATGAATGAATTCGGATTTGCGGTGCGAATGTTGGCGCTTACGTTCATATACAAATGCTTGATCGGACTGGCGCAATTAGCTCCGGTCCTTGAAGCAGTGGCGGTACTTCCATAGACGCCCAAAAGCGTTTTACGTTATTGTGTAATGTCTAGTCAAAGTCAAAGTCAAAGTCAAAATCACCTTTATTCAAATAGACTTTTACAAGTGCTTTTGAATCGTCAAGTAAGTTTTTTTAAACTATTGCCGCTTCTAGTCTATAATTGTTTGTCTAGTTTATAATTGTTTATTGTGGGGTCAGGATATTCTCATTTACTTTCATTAAATTGCTTTTGATAAATATACCTACATTTAAAGCTTAAAGATAATTATTCGGAATTGTATATTTTCGAACATCCAAGAATTACAAGAAACATGCCATCACAGACTCCAATTTAATTAGTAACAAAATTTTAAGATGACGCAATATCCGAATAAAGTTGTTCACGAAATTGGGGTGCTGCCATCAGCGGGTAGAAGCGATGTAATCTATTTTGCCTCGCCGACCGGCTGATCTGGGGTAAATAATGTTTTTTGGATGCTCCACACCACGGCCCTTATTATGAGGATGGATGGGAGAAAAAAACGTTGACAAGAGCTCATTTTAGTTACTCAACTTTGGGGGAAATGTCCACTTAAAATGTTATGTACGTTTTTGATGTAAAAGTTTGAAGGAAATTGTGAAGTGAGGTTAATTGTATGCATTATGGAAATTAAAATGTATTTTAACGAGTACTTTTTTCAATTTGATATGCATGATAGCTTAATAAGACTAGCATTCTGACTAGACGCAATTTCGGCTTCGCGGGTTCGAATAAAGACGATGCCCTGGCGTGCTTTCGAATTTCAAAATAATTTTCGGAAAACTTTTGTGAAGAAAACTCACAAAGAATTGTTAAATAAGACAAGTGCACATTTTCTACTAACCAGTAGGTATGGTGGATGTGAGTCTTGCTCTCTCAATCATGAATACTACAAGGTTTCTCGAAATAGATAATATCCGAAAACGTATAAATTTCACGCTAAATAAAATTCAATCATCCAGTACATGAACTTAAATGGATTACACATAATATTACTGATATAAAAACACGTAATAATTTTGAAAGGCGCACCAGTGGTGCCTATAAATATTTATGACGTCATAAAATAGTATATTGTAAAAACTCTTAGGTCTACAGTAACGACATCTGTTAGTAAGTGGGATAGGGAGTTTGTTATAGTTTTTTTTGTTATAGTCACATTAATATACGCATTTTTATATACCTAATTTTCGCAGTTTACATCACATCAGCATCATTATCAGCCCGTATACGTCTCGCTACTGGCCACGGGCCTCTTCTACAACTGAGAAGGGTTAGGCCTTAGTCCACCATGCTGGCATATTGCGGGTTGGCGGACAACACGCCTAAGAAATTCCTAAGAACTTTTAGGTGTGTAGGTTTCATCACGATGTTTTTCCTTCATCGTTAAAGTACGTGATAATGCTTTGTAGGTACTTATAATTATTTAAATACACACATAACTTCGAAAAGGCAGAGGTGTGCCTGGGGTTTGAACCCGCGACCGTCGAGATTCTCGACCGCGTGCCCAAACCTCGAGGCCATACTAGGTATATATTGTCATATGGCTGAAATCAGGAATAGGTACTCAGTACTCATTTGTGCTACATTTTGTGTATTATTTAGTCCAAAAGGCTTGTATCGTCTTTATGTCACGGTCTGACAAAATATTATGACCATCGGCAATCATAACACGCGTCGCTCACAATTTTTTAACAATTCATCACAAAGCAACGACATTGAGGAAATTGAACAAGTCCCGCCGATGGCCCGCCGGTATGATGTGAAATTTATATCTTCACATTTTTCGCTTCATTTTGAAATTCAATTGAATTCGAATGGGTGAATATAGTTTTTTTTTCTCTCTTTAGATGTTTGTTACAAGTTTAACATCGATGATTGCACTGAACAAGGAAAGTGATATTAATAGTTAGAAGTATATACATACATACATAAACTCACGCCATTCCCTGATGGGGAAGGCAGAGGTGGATTTCTACACCCACATTTCGCCAGGTATGTATCAGTCCCACGTAATAGGTGGCGAGCCTATTGCCGTTTTTCGGGCACATTTCCAGACTCCGTGCTGCTACTGAAGATTTCCTAATGGAAAAACCCAATAACACTTTGTCGGGACCGGGAATCGAACCCAGGACCTCTAGATCGCACGGCACATACTTGTACCGCGAGACCACGAGGCAGTCGTTAGTTAGAAGTTAAAGAAAAAAGTGATCTTGTTAATTAATAGCCTTGACACCTAATGGTAAAGAGAGTGAGGTACAGAGGAAGTATCGCCTAATAATAAATTATTACGATTATCTCTTGCCAGTCGAAATGTATACTCCGGCTCATTGGAAGAGAAATTACAGGCATACACGTAACATATGACGTATTTTAGTCTTCGCATAGAATAGTCACTATCTAAGAATATTCAAGCGACTAATACTTTCTGAGTAGGACTTTTGACATTTCGGTCGTAAAACCAGAAGCTTCAAGTATCTTAATTCTAGCAAGTGACTGTGCTTGTATCTCACAGCAAATAAATCACGACTCTTTGGTATTATTGGACTAAAAAATATGACGCAAAACTTACTAAGTTACTTCTCCAGATGAATTTTAAGAGGTTTGTGAACTCTTATTTAGAAGTTAAATAAGATCTTACCTTTTTAAAAGATTATATTAGCTCGTATTTGCCATAAGTACGTATGTATACAGTGTAAATTGAGATACTATCGTCAATGTAATTTTGAATAACATTTGGTAGGTAAAGAACATCCCATATGTACATATATAATACTTTGGCTGACAAAATTTGCCAGACGCGAAAAGTAACTCACACAAAAGCTACTAAATTTAGAAAATTTCTGTTTAAAATATAACTGGCGTAGCTTTTAGCGTGTAGGCTCGGAAACATTTTATGCAAATTACAAATATAAATTTGTGGGGACGTTTTGACTTCCAAAACATTTTTCGGCAACCGTAATTCCTCGGCAGTCAGTCAAGTTCGAAACACAAATTTTTTTTTATAGTTTTCACTATATAAACTGTTTTGTTAGTTTTATTCCAAAGATTTTTTGACTAATTTTTGTCAAATTTTATCTTTGCCTCCAACTTTACAATCATGTTTCGGATTACAGTTCTGTAATTGCAAATATAATTCTCTAAGAAAATTGACAAATCCTACATAATACTTCTATTGATCTTGAGATATTAAAGCTGTCAGATCCAAAAAAAGCTTACGCCCAGAAACCCAAATAATAACCTAAACGAAGCCCAAAAAACGAAGTCCAGAGAATAGGAAACGCAGGAATATTTCACCCGCCATCCAAATCCGGGTCTAGACATGAATAATTATCATTCGAATGTCTGTTCGTTGCATAAGGCGGCCGCGCTATCAATAAAGCCCCCGTTCCCGAAAGAGCCCGCCGCCAAACACTCCATCTTTGGGATTACCGGGAGACACGGATCCTTGCGGCGCGTTTATGTTTAGATTTCGATCTTTAACGTAATCGCTCCTCTGTGGAACGTTAATCTTGCCTCCGAGAGATCGTTTTGTATGCGCTGTCTGCTACTTATTTTACTATATATTATGTTTGTGACTTCGTAAACGTTATCATATGCGTATATACGTTTATATGCTGATGTTTATTTTAGTATTCGTTGTAATTGGAAGTCGTGATGGCCTCGAGGTTTAGACACGCGGTCGAGAATCTCGACGGTCGCAGGTTCAAACCCCAGGCACACACCTCTGACTTTTTGAAGTTATGTGTGTATTCTCAAAGAATTATCACGTACTTTAACGGTGAAGGAAAACATCGTGATGAAACCTAAAGTAAAGTAAAGTTCTTAGAAATTTCTGAGGTGTGTAGTCCGCCAACCCGCATTAGGCCAGCGTGGTGGACTAAGGCCTAAACCCTCTCAGTTGTAGAGGAGGCTCGTGCCCAGCAGTGGGACATGTATGGGCTAATGATGTAATTGGGATTCGGTATGAAATACTTTCAAGCTTTGAATACTGGATATAGAATATTTGTAGCTTATCAGCTTTTTTCTCAAAAGTATAATGTATAGAATTGTCAGGATCTAAACTAGTAGAATACAATAGATTTTATAAATGTCACAACATTATTATTTCAATGATTACTACGAGGATGGATAGAGAAAAGTTCAATGACGATAATAGTAGAAATATTCATATTAGTTTTGTAAGAAGACTAAAACAATTTTTTTTGAAGTTCGGTCAATGTATAAGACATTTCAGTTGAAGTCGTAAGCTGGCGTATTGTCCCTGTTTGTTCAATCAAGTTGATGGCCTGCAGTCGATTTAACAACGGACATAGCTTCTCGGTATTTCTTTTGATATTTACACGTGGGATTGGTTTCAGAGAAACGTAGTAAAGGGAAATCCACACAATAATCCAGAGCCATGCTATCACTGGTATTATGAAAGCAATACATTGAATTTTTACAGGCTAGAGTTCGCATACAAATGATTAAAAATATTAATTATAGTCTTGACTCAGGTTAACAGATAAATGGGATCTGTAAAAAAAGCACTCAATAATAAATGAATGGCAGGTTCTAATTGTAATCATACATACTGTAATGTGACTTGAATTTAAAAATTTAGATAATTCCTTTTCGTTAATACTTATTACCTATTCTTAACAATAATTCTGAAATTTAGAAACATCTCCTTTTCTCTCTCTCATTTTAGTTGTTTTAAAATATCAGATTTAATAGTCAAATAAATGATGAGTTTCACGAACTTACTTATCATTTGGACTTATTCCGGTATTACTTTAGTCTATGTTTTGTAATAAAACCGCAAATGTCTAAAGAAAAACACATATAACAATCTGTTCAGCATACCGTCGACCACTCATTATTGTAGGTTTGTACGGAACTCATATTCCGTAATTTATTACTCACTCGACCAAGTTTTCGGAAAATATTACATATTAGTCTGAAGCCTAACTTCAAAACACACATAGGTCTCGTATTTTAGGAACAAAAATAGGCTAGGTTGCATAAGCTATTTACATCACCTATACTTAGAAAGAGCAGAGAGAAATAAAAATAACCTTTTGCAGCAACGGATAAGTGATCCAATTAGTTCCGACGAAACTAAAAACATTCAGTACATTTAGAGAGTATAAAAACATTAATTTAGAGACAACAGCAAATAAAACAACTTCATTCGTCTCGCAGTATGATCGAGAGATCCTGAAATCGAGTAACTAGAGGCTTCGAGGATAATTTCAGTAGCAGCACGGAGCCTGGAAATCAGTGGCGGTACTTCCATAGAAGCCCAAAAGTGTTACAAATTAATTGTGTAATGTCTAGTTTATAATTGTTTATTGTGGGGCCAGGATATTCTTCTTTATAATTGTCAAATTGCTTTTGGTAAATAAAGATTTAAAGCATAAAGATTATTTTTCGAAATTTTCTAAGTTAAGGTATTTTCGTAATTTTCTTTTGGGCTTCTATGGAAGTACCGCCACTGCTGGAAATGTGCCTAGTAAGAGTCAGCCTCGTCCGCTAAAACTGGGGCATACAAACTGGTAAAACGTATAGAAATGGACTTCTGCTTAACCCTTCGGGAAAAAAGCTACCTACATCACATTCTACATGCAATGAATGAATATTTATCACAAAGGTTTACACCTACATTTAGAATAATAACGATAAATATATCCAACGGGTTTAATGTGAGACAAGCCGAGCGGAACACAAAACATTCCGTCTTTACGATTGTGAAGATAGAATCTTTTACCGTGTTTGCGGTGTATTCAAATTTAAATATGGTTTTCATCCAAATTGGAGCACCACTTTCGTTTTGCACTGAAATGAGCATTACTATTTCAGTAACAGTGTTCGAACGACTATCATCATTGAATTCCACCTTGTCAAGTTATATAAAAGAAGCCAACTTTAATAAAAGACGGAATCATAAAGAATGACTCGTATAAGGGGAATAAGTAAATTATCTTTTTTCTTTTATATTTTTTTTAAAAGGAAATACTTACTAGAATACAGAAATCATATGATTTCCTTATCTTATTGGAAAGTCTGGATTGAATCGAATGCATTTATTTTGTCAGTGTGTTTAATTTTTTATTTATCACAAACCCCAGCTCTCAAGGCGAGGAATTTTGAAATTATATATTGTTCTGTGAATTATAATCATAGTTGCTTTTTGGCATATTTGATGTATTTTTACCCTATGCCTTCGACATAAATCAACATCACAGCAGTAAAGTTAAAGGTACTTATAGGAAGCCAACGATCCGTTTCCATTATCGAAGTTTTCCGTGGCGAGTGACATTTTGTAGTTCCCCCCTGTAATCCGGGGATTAGGCGGTTTGGACGGTCACTCTGGAAATCTTGGCGGCAGACTTGCAATCAATGAAGCACCGACCTTCTCCGGATTAGCCGGACTAAATGAAGTTACTTTTTCCATGGCCAGCCGATAAGGGCTACCAGATAGTGTAATTACTTCGACGTTAGATTTGTTTTACCTTTTGGCGCGGCTTAATGAATAAGAGATGTGCTTGAGGTTTGGCGCGCCTGATGAGTTTTGTTAAGGCTAGAATTAAGTTTATTTGCTTCCTTATTATCGGAACGTTGGTACCTATATGGTTGGCATTTTTACACCCATTCTATTAAAATATATATTTATATTTGAAAATCCTGGAACATGTTTGAACAAGAAGAAAACATAGGGGGTTTTTCATGATTAATAACAAAATTTTGCAAAATATATTACTAAATGGTAGAATAAGCAGTGAATATACTCCTTTCCTAGCTTCATAATTTATTAATTAAAAGCAGTAGACCACCAATTCGTATTAAGTTAGCGTATTTAAATGAGTAAGGTCTTCTCTTAATACCATAAACTTTTATACGTTTTGTTTAATATGGAAATTATTAATAATATACATTTAAGTCACGTTAACAAAACAGAAACAACAAAAATTCTTAAATCAGAAGATATGCTGATGCAATAAAACTCGCCAGACCATATCAAGTATCTATTTTACGAACAAATAAACATCCAATTATTTTAGAAATCATTATTTAAAGACAAGCCAGCTTAATCTTGTAAGTCTTGTTGAGACTTTGCGAACTAACAATGCAATTTTAGTAAACTCGTTACTTGATGTTAAACTACTGACAAAGTCGGCTTATAGTCAACAAATTAATTGTTAGAAACACTTCGAGTTGTATAGAATTGTTTTTAATTAACTTCACATATTGTGTAAACACAAAGGAATAAAGTTAAGGTAGATTAATAAAACTTTTATACCTCTAAATTTGGGTAAAAATATCACGTTAGCTTGATATTTAGTACTCCTTAGTTAATCATCGTCATCATCAGCCCATATACGTCCCACTGCTGGGCACGGGCCTCCTCTACAACTGAGAGGGTTTAGGCCTTAGTCCACCACGCTGGCCTAGTGCGGGTTGATGGACTCCTTAGTTGTTATAATGAAATTCCCAGTAGCAGCTCGAAGTCTGGAAGTGTGTCCGAAAACCGGCAATAGGCTCGTCCGCTAATACGTTAGACTAAAACTTGGTAAACGTGGTTGCAGTAACGTACCTCTGGCTACCCCTTCGGGAATACAGGCGTATGTATTGTATGGAAATGTGTTAGTCAAAATCATGATGTCTTTGGATTAACTAAAAATCCCTTAGGCTTTAGGGTATCTTCAGCCGTCCATACAACTAAAAGTATCAAATACTTTTTTAACGCGTAGGTATTAATGTGAAATTTACACGTGTACGCATCATTTGTCATATCGTATACCTAACTACCGCAATAACAAAATTTGTATTTATTTTATGCGATATATTTTTTTCAACCTAAACTTCTCTATCCAAAACATTACATAAAGAACTTTTACGTCTTTATTGACAAGTTGTTCCAGTTTGAACAGACCGATGAACTAAATATACTCGAAAGAAAATATCAAAAACATATCGAAAGCACAACTTACATATGTTAATACATTGCAAAACCCATTTAACATCCAAGATTTATGTGCATATCTCTTGACACATTTCGGTGTCGACCCAAATTTGATAAAATCTAACAGTGGAGCAAGGAACGTTATGCAACAATACCTGACTTGCAACGTGCAATGCACAACTTAACAGTAGCAAATGTGATTTATACATGTCGTAAGCCGCGAGTTCGTTCTGAGACCACAACAAACACATTTGGCTTGTTCCGTTCGAAGCGAAGCGATAAACTTTGTTGACAATTACTGATGCGCACGGTGGCCTATCTTACGAACGCAATATAAGGAAAACTACTGAAATATTGTGTCTTGGAAGTATTGACTGGTTTTGTGGTCACTTCTGT
The DNA here is from genome assembly GCA_907164795.1 of Hemaris fuciformis. Lineage (NCBI taxonomy): Eukaryota > Metazoa > Arthropoda > Insecta > Lepidoptera > Sphingidae > Hemaris > Hemaris fuciformis. Next base: position 11,897,370 of record OU015438.1, on the reverse strand, counting down.
CGATTGTAAGTAAAATTCAAGAGGTTTTGTTTGTATTGTTGAAATAGAATTGATTCTTCATACAGGATAAACAAAGAACAAATGGCGAAGTTAGAATGACTTAATCAAATTTTGGCCTATACTTATTTGCTTCTTAATATCGTAGCACTAAGAGTAATTGCAGCTCGACATTGGAAAACAATATTTAGAATAAAATAAATTAGTGATCGTTACAAGAAGATGTTGCAATGACAGCTAAAATATCTTTAACTAAACAAATACCTCTTCAAAATTCTATTATATCAGAAAGACTTCTTTGTCTTATTAAATCACATCTTGAATAATTCTTTTAAAAATTAAGTAGTGTTAGAAATAATTTTTATCCGTAATTTCTTGTGAGTGCATGAAGTGTTAAGTTACGCTATGTAGGCGTGGTCAGAACGCCGAGGGCCGCACGGCAGGAAATATCTTGAGAATGTCAGCGCTTCTGGAAGTTGCGCGGTTGTGTCCCATTTATGAGGCAACAGACGTAAACCTACGTACAACTTCGCATGTTCAAAATCCTAAGTAGTTATACAATGCTCGTGGAGGTATTGTGATGAACTAAGTTGAAGATCCTTCAGGTGTTGTTAATGTATGCGATAATCTATTTCAAGTCAAACCAAACGCGACTTTAACCTACAATTAGATACTTACAGAAGCCTCGTAGAGATGAAATCAATAGTATTTAAAAACGTTAGAATTAATGCTATTAGAACAATAATGTCGAACAAATATAATACTTGCTAATTTAATTGATTTACCATCAATTGGTAATTCACTCCCTAAAATTAATTGGAAAAGACGTCTTATGGTAAATGATAATGATGATAAAAACGATTATTGGATAACATATCTTAATTAAAAGTTAAAAGAAAAGGTAACCAACCAAACACATTATAAAACAGTAGTCATGATTTTTTTTTAAATACATTAATATGCATTAAATCCTTTGCTCAAATATACGTCTTTCACACTCCTAATCTAATAAAACATCTGGAACCCGAAATTAGACATCAACAAAAACCAAATAAATTACATACGCTTGTCTTCGCCCCTTAGGGTACAAACCCCTAAATTCGACAATACGAGTTACAACTTGCGCGATTAAACCTTCAATTAATCAAAGTAATATGTCATTAAGCTCACACCCTTTGTCGAGTGTTACTTGCACATGTGGGAAGGCAGAAATCTTAAAGTTATATTTAATGTGGATAGTTTCCACATTAGAGACGCTGAGAGCTCATTGCCGCTGTCTTTAACAACTTACAGCGGCTATAGTAAACGTTTTGACACACCGACTTGCCATTTTGTTAACTTTCAGTTGTGCAATTAGTCCCTGGTGATATTTTTAAACGTAAACAAATTCGCTTCGTAGAGATATCTAGTTGCTTGCGTCCCTGTGTCATTTATAAAATATTAATAACGAGTTCTACCTCATGTGTGCAGTTGCATGATTTAGAAATACTTAGGATGTAAATGTTTAATGAATTCTATGTATGGGAGCGAACTTTGTGCTATTCTATATTACACGGATTAGACGGTTAACTAAAAAAGTTAATAAAACAGTATAAATGGATGGAAAATTGGTTCGTCATAAATAAAAAGTTTTTTCGTTTTTTCGTAAGTCCTAAAAGAAGATTAATAGTAGAATTACCGATACAAAATGACAAACGACAAAGAGTAAAACGTATCAAAACAAATACGAGCGTAATCCGAAACAACCTGATTTACCATATCAGTAGAATGAGAAACGCGATAGACTTAAGCTCACGAATCAGAATAGGTCGTTTGAATCTGAATATCTAAATTAGTATTATCCATCTTTCCTTGTCAGACCTCCAAGAAAGGAACGAGATAAAAGACGCGAACGCTACCGACGGAGGCATTCCCGCTAAAGTTGCTTGGCATGGCGCCTTGGCAAGCGCTGGCTGTTTTATTGTGAGCCGGCGCCAACAACCGAGAGATTTACCCCGTCCGTAATGGCGGACCTCGTTTATTAATAGCTACGAATGTTGTGGTCGGGTAATGTTTTCGGTGGTTAATGGACGAAAACCTGATTTTGATAAATTTGGAATCATTTATACACAGCTATTGGGAATATGTGGAGTAATGGCTCGTTGAGCTCGGACCGCGCTCGTCGAAATATTTTAGCGTGTATGGAAAAAAAATGTTTTCCTTTAATCTGTGGAGTAATAACAAACGCGAAACCGATCATTAAAAATATACGCCGAACAGACAGATTAAAGCGAAATTTTGTGATGGATTTTTGTATTGAACTCGCACGTGTTAAGTGGATACGTAAAACTGGCACAGTGAATAAAAAATAATGGGGAGTCTTGGTACACCGCGCCGCATTGAAATTCTGTAAACAAGTTTCTAGTTCGTCGGGGCAATGAACAGACCATCTGTACAGGCACGTTTGGAATTGCTGTGCCTGGCCCTAATAAGTTTTGTGGATTAGGGTGGAATGTTCCAGAACATCTAAGATGGTAATAAAGATTTGCCGCACATAAACGAGTGTTTGTGCTGCCTTGTGGTCTCTCGGCAAAAGTTTTGCACCTATTATAAAAGTCCGTTTTCGATAAATACATTACAGGTGATTCTGACATCATTTATTTAAACAACTTGTTCGTGACAGCGTCCCTTAAAAATTTACATGATTTTATCAAATAACGCATGATAGTTTTGCCAAAAATCGCGAATTAGGATTCAAAGATATTCTTTCCGCTGTCCACATCGCGGGGCGCTTCGCCAAGCATTATAGCGAAATAATAAACGTACCGTAAAATACGTAGCCGTGTGAATTATGCGACGTGCCGCGACGAAGCATGGTAGATATACTTCATGGGAAAATTATTTTTTATTGAGTTATGAGGTTTAGGCCTGCGATTGAGTCAATAAATCTCGGCGTTTACGGGTTCAAACCCCCAAGCAGACACCAGAATATGTATGTGTGTATTCATAATCAATTATCTTGTACTGTAACGGTGAAGAAAATCATTGCTGTCAGAGAACTTGCACTGGCGTGCGCTAGGCCAGCATAGCTGTAGAGGAGCGTGAGTCTATAACTTCGAAATGAATTATTATAATAACATTATTAATTTTAAATCATCCATTTAGGACTGGGGTTTTTACAGAGAAAATATTAGTTTCGAAAAAAGAAAACGAGTATTACAAATTTAGTGCATATAATAGGAAACTATTACTTAGTTACACACGTTGTTTAATTTAATAGCATGATGTCGGGATCACTCTGTATAGACAAGCGAATAAATGCATCTTGATTCATAACTACGATGAAATAGGATGGAATAGGGATGTTGACAAAAATTTGGAACTGTTTTCATTTTATAGATAAGAACGTAAATATTACGAAAAAATATACTTAAATTTTTTATTCATCAATTTTAAATAAAAAAACTACTTTAATTAGTTTAGTGTTTAAATCGCGCCTAAACGCTCCAAGCTGTCACCTGGTCTTGATAACGTAACAGTGTATTAAATACAACAAACTGCTGTTAAACTAGGGATGAAACAATACCATTAAGGTATCGATACTTCTACTCAATACCGTATCGGTCGTCAAGTATCGATACTTACTCGGTATCGGTCGGCAAGTATCGATACTTACTCGCATCAAATCGTTTTTGGAAAATTTAGAATAAAAATCTTAAAATATAATAGTATTTTTTAACAATAAGTACAAAATTATAAGATTTTCAGCCCCGTGGCGCAGTTGGCTAGACACCAGCTTGCGAAACGAGAGGCCGCGGGTTCTATCCCCGCAACGAGACAAATGTTTGTGTGATTCGCAAATATTTGATTCGGGTCGGGATGTTTGGGAGACCGAAAACTCTCGTAGTTTCTTATACCCACGACACAAATCGGTTAAAAATATCTGCTGCTTCAAAATTAAGTTGCAAGATTTCATCCAAACAAACATACATACATACATTTCAAGTTAAATAAAAGCTTGTAAAAAGTGTAAAGTTCCGATTTATCGAATCGAAAAAAACATCGATGTTTTTTCAAAGTGGACAGTAGACACCCCTAGGTTAGACAACTTGTCTGTGATTCTTCAAACATTGTGACGTAACGCGCTCCGATTTGCGTTTGCAGTCACGTGATATTTGGAATTATTTTAAACATTTTTAATTATTTTTAATTAATTTATTACTCATATTTACATTTACAAAATATGATTTTCAGCATTCTAATATTCCCTGCTATGGCAAAAAATAACTTTTCATACATTCGTTATTTATGTCAACATCCCTTCTCCAACACCCACAACATACTATTACTTTCGTAGAAACTATTTAGAAATACCGTAGGTACATAAAGTTTGCACGGACGATAGCCACGCCACAATTTGAACTTTTGAACGTAGCAGAAATGGCAGAAGTGCAGAATTTTCTTGCAATTCAACAATTTTGGGTGTATCCTCGTTACTTTGGATAATGTTACGGAAAGCTGATGCGGATTTTTCGTGCTTTTAAGAGTTGGTGTTCAGCATTTATACTTCCTACAGGTTTGTCTACAATATGAAAGGGAATCTCGAAGATTTCGCACTTTTAGTAAATTCTGTGTCCAAATATCATATTTGTTTTTGGTTTGGTATTAGTCCTGTAAAAGTCCTGGAAGCCCAATAATGCTCACCTTCCTTCGTTTTCCTTTCTTCTATCTATCCTTAATTCCTCATTAACTTTTCTCATTTATTTATAAAAAAATTCAAGCATAAAATACTAAAACACTTGCTTATTTATCGAGCCTTTACTAACTTTCTTTATAGTTTTACGACCGTTTGCCTGAAAACCACGTGAGTAATGGTTAATTCGCTTTATTTATTTGCCTAGCTATATTTGCCTCCTACGCAGAAATTCTAACACAATATCCGTGCTGAATTCACAACGAGCAACAATCGCCACTATTATTTTATGAGTCGATTTAACTTGGCTGGGGCGAGCCCGCTAGGATCGGAGGTCGCCAGTAGAAGTTTGATATCGTAAGCCTCAGCGGGATTTACAGTGAAATCATGTATGCGACGAGGATGCTCCTGCAAGCTGAATAGATATTTTTACAATGTGTAAGGAATATGGAAGTTAATATAGTTTTTAGTTTTAAATAATTTCAACTATCCGTTTTCGTCAAACAGCATGAATTTAAACATAAAAAGAACATCAAGATAAATTTTACATCAATTTTGCATTGTATAAAGCAGGTGTTTTTTTAAGCACTGTCAGTGAAACGAAACTAAAAATTAATAAGCACCCGAGGAAAAAACAGCAAATTGTTACAAAAAGATACCTTAAAAAATCCACTTACTCATCTTAGCAGGTTAAGCGATGAAAGCGTTAATCTTACCTGAAAAACATCAAACGAATCGATTAAAAATTGTCCGAAAGCCAACAATCACATATTTATAAAACATTAAATAAATACCAACAATATAAACCGATCGTGCCAAACCGCAGTTTACGTTTGCCATAATAAATTATCTGTGCAAAACAAACAGCGAATTTTGACGGAAATAAAACTAGCGGAGCGACTATTGAGAGAGATTTAACAATGTTTGCGTACGCTCGCAGAGCTAACATCGCTTTTCAGCGCTGAACAATGGACGAAACATGTGCGTAACTCCGACGAAATTATTGTTCGTGTTTCGATTGTAACCGCCAATGTGTACAATATCGCGGGAGTATTGTCATAGTGCATTTATTATTCATAAGTTCGGGCGATGTTTTAACAGCGCTCGTTTCGGGTATAAAATCTGATGTTAATCTCTTTTTGGCTGAATATTATTTATCCAGAGCCCCCGCTTTGCGGTATGGGTTTTGGTACAGTCAACTTTGTGCGAAAGAATGATGACATCAAGATGGGATATGATTTCAAGAAAGATTTTATGTAAAATAAAAGAGAGATACACAGATGGTCATGTAGATGATAAAGGTAAAAGATAGCTTACTAAATAGTAAAGAAAATGGAAGTGTCTGATGAGAAATTTAATGTCCTAAATTAGATTTCAAACAATGTAGCAAAGGTAAGTTAACACTTCCTACAACCAAGAATGTAATCAGATGTATGAAGAAAAAGCAAAGAGGGTGCTTTTGAAGTGGAATTATAATTATCAGATTCATGTTTTTTTATAAACCGAATTAACATACATACATACATACATAAACTCACGCCTGTATTCCCCGAAGGGGTAGGCAGAGGTGCATTTCCGCACCCACATTTCGCCAGGTATCTATCAATCCCACGTAATAGGGGGCGAGCCTATTTCCGTTTTTCGGGCACATTTCCAGACTCCGTGCTGTTACTGAGAATTTCCTAATGGAAAACCCAATAACACTTTGCCCGACCCGGGAATCGAACCCAGGACCTCTAGATCGCACATACTTGTACCGCGAGACCACGAGGCAGTCTGAATTAACTGTTAATAATTAAAAAATAAAAATACAACTTGAAGAAACTACAATAAGAAATGCGGCTAATAAAATACTCATGATTCACGATCAAGAATATTCGGTCATCACAGCTGTTTAGTGAACTAAAACCATTAAATTTAATAACAATGGTTACGGGCCCGCTAGGGTGCGGACGCTGGGGATCCGAAAACATGTCATTATAGAGACCGTACGGGAAGGCTTCCGGCTGGCAATGTAAAACAAACCGTATAGGCATACATTTAAAGTTAAATATGTATTTGAAGTGTATATAATAAAGATACCGCACTATCAATCGATAAGGGTAACGTTGTAAACGGGGCAAGATTTGTGTTATAAATTATGTGTGTAATATTGTAAAAAGGCAATTACTTATATACTTTCTTTACTTTGGGTTTATAAAATAAAATATCTATGTTACAATGAAGAAACAGTGTTGAACTAAAAGGAAATAATATGTATTAAGATGGTTTGAGCACTGACAATGGGACCATAATAGAACCCTGATGACAATGACGGGCGATGATTAAAAACTTAGAAAGGGTCAACCGCATTTGGCAAGGCAACCATAAATCAGTCTATATATTATGTAAACGTTTTTCGACTGTCGATAAGCCATAGTGATAGCACTAAAATTGTCAGTCGATTTTCTTTTCAATATTAATTTAGTAATCTTTATAAACATAAGATTGAAATTCCACGTAATAATGTAAGACATTCATTAGATTACGTGCGATGTAATAAAATTTCAACTTTGGAACGATACCCCGAGTAATTAAATCCAAAATGTTATCGCCTAAAATTTCAAAACCCACTTTACAATTTAAAAGTTATGTAAATGTGACAAGAATTCCAGCCTGAACACGGTATCAGCTCGTCATTAATCAAGTCGTGCGTTTGGGTCTTTCTAGAATTTATTAGAGAAAACTGAATTATTACTTTCCAATTTTGCTGGACAGTAATTGCGACTTTGCTTCCATTATGAAATAGAAGATGGGTTTCCATTGGAAGTTGTTTGCGTGCGTGAACAAAAGGATGGTTCCTTTTTGTGTCTGGGCTATTGAAAGAATTAATTAAAGCGCCTTTTTGTAGTCTAGACAGTTTGGTTGCGTTGGTTAGTAAATAATTTTGTGAAAATTAATCAGAGGTGTTAGGTTGCTCCACAAATGCTATGTAGTAAAAGCAACTGGTGTTCCATATCCTTAAGTTACACATATGGATATTCTTGATCCGTTAGGCGTTCAAGTATACTTGGATGAGCACTTTGGGGTTTCCAACATTCCAGTTATTCAACAATTTAAGGTAAATTGACCGATTTAAAGCAATGGGGCTTTAATGAAGTGTCGACTATAAATAAGTGATAAGAGACTACCCCTTATTAATAAAAAAAAGTCATGGTTGCTTGATGGTAACCGGTAACTATCAAGTAACGGCGATACTTCCATAGAAGCGTTACACGTTAATTGTGTAATGTCTAGTTTATAATTGTTTATTGTGGGGTCAGGATACTCTTATTTATATGTCAAATTGCTTTTGTTAAGTAAATATTTAAAGCTTAAAGATTATTATTTGGAATTTTGTAAGGCTAGCTTGGTTCTATGGAAGTACCGCCACTGCTATCAAGGTCTCTATGGCAGGTTAAACAATCACAGATTACAGACAGCCCTTAAAAAGCGAATATGTATGTCGCATACATTACTTGCAAAGTATGAAAACTCGTAAGGAAATAAACCACATGTAACATTTGCAAAGTGAAATATATTTTTTAGTTAACTTCCCAGTCTTGCCGGGTGAAAATGTTTCCAAGATGGAAACTTGCAAAGTTGTTTACTTATCCAAGGCAAAGCATCTTAGTGTAAAATTCTCGCTTCACCAGCCTTGTCTTACATAAAGTTAGCAATTGAATATACTATGAATGAGGCTTCACTATTGTGTCGCGCGACAAAAGGAATTGAAAGATTTCAATGTTGCGCTGCTTGTGTGTGTAAATGGGTTTTGTGATGCGTTTCTGTTTGGTCTTCGTCTTTATTTAGAATCAGAACCATTCTTAAAGCTGAGAGTTATTTACCTTATCGTTTTATATAGAATATTTTCTTGAATACATACATTATATTACAATTTATATATAAAAAAATATATTATTCATATAAATTGCAATATTATGATTTATGTTTTTTTAATTTCATTTCTTCATATGATTTTCGGTAAATTATTATAGTTTAAAAATGTTTTTGTAAGAAAAATGAGCACTAATTATACTTTAAATGCTGACAGCTTCTTCAGAAAAGTGAATTAGATATACGAATAGACTTAAGTCTTAAGTCTAATACTTAAGACTCCGAATTCAAACCCGATAATTCCAATATATTCAACAAGTATTTGCTACGGATCAAAGTGGTTGTGAGAGCAAAGTGTTTCATAGTTGATATGCACGAAACAAGTCGATACTGTAGCATTAAAACTATGTACCTATGTATGTCTACAAATATAGAATATTGATCATGTATAAAAATACCATATTGTTAATAATGATTTTTACGCAATAGATATTAAGTTACATGTTATAAACGCGATAGGCTTGTCCTCTATTACATGGGACTGATACATACTGGCGAAATGTGGGTGCAGAAATACACCTCCGCCTACCCTTCAGGGTACACAGGCGTGAGGTTATGGATGTATGTTACACGAGAGATGGTAATTAAAATTAACTGGCAAAAGTTTAACCCCCACTTATTGTCAAGGTGAGCGTACCAATTACGCAGGTTTGAATAACGTTCAAACTGTTTCTATACTATACAGGGTGTATTCAGACCGTGATCGGAAACTAAGGCAGGTAATAGCTAAGGTGATTACAAACCCCCTGGCTATAAAGAAAATTCTGACAAAAAATAAAAAAAATGACTTTTTCCATACAACCATCGGTATTAAATGTACGCGGTTTGTATGGAAAACGTCAAAATTTTTATTTTTTGTCAGAATTTTCTTTAACGCCAGGGGGTTTGTAATCACCTTAGCTATTACCTGCCTTAGTTTCCGATCACGGTCTGAATACACCCTGTATAGATCATCATTAAAAACAGACTTTGTGCGCCAGTTCTTGCGTCTATTTGCCGAGATAATTGTTCCATTTGACCTATAACAATTTAAGCTAAATTACCTAAGGCTTCTATTTTATAAAGGTCATCTGAAAGTTATCAAGAATTATTAGTCCACTGAAGACTCTATTTTATAATTGCTTAACGACCTCCAAATCACTAAACTATTTACAAAGCAATTTCAAATTGTTTAAGCGTGGCGTCTTTACTAGATTTCATTAGTGTAGAATTAATCTAACTTAGTTATTTATCTGCATCTGGCCGAGATGTGTTATCCATATTAATGTTTATTAAGATAAATACAAAGCGATATAATTTAATGCCTCTGTTTACTTATTTTTGTTTTCTTTGTTTGAATAGGACTTATTACCAAACATCCATATGGTAACGGCTGAATTCCCCGAAGGATAAGGCAGAGGTGCATTTCTGCACCCGCATTTCATCAATTATGTATACGTCCGACGTAAAAGAGGGCTAGCCTATTGCCATTGTTCGCGCACATTTCTGGGCTCCAAGCTGCTACTAAGAACTTTCTAATGGAAAAACTCAATTACACTTTGCCCGACCCGAGATCCGAACCCAGGACCTCTAGATGGCACGGCATATACTTGTGCTGTTAGACCACGAGAAACCACTTTTTGCGTATTAAGAATGTTTACCTAAGAATTATGATCGCCGAACGTATTTTCTACTGTCTAGTTCACACTTCGAAAGTGTCAGACGCATGTTAATTAGGAGCGAGAAGTTCGATGTACGAAGTGTACATAGTTACAACATGTTTGCGGATTTAACTCAGTTTGAATAGAGTATGAAGGGTGTTATCGAGATTTTTATACTTACTATATCAATGTATATAGGTACCTCACAGTATAAAGTTCCACAAAATGTAGGCGAGTCTATTAAGTACATTTAAAAAAATAAATATATAGATGTAAAAATTAAAAGTAAGTAAAGTCGTGATGGCCTCGAGGTTTAGGCACGCGGTCGAGAATCTCGACGGTCGCGGGTTCAAACCCCACACACCTCTGACTGTGAAGGAAAAAATCGTGATGCGCATGTTAGCGCATCTAAAAGTTCTTAGAAATTTCTTAGGCGTGTAGTCCGCCAATCCGCACTAGGCCAGCGTGGTGGACTAAGGCCTAAACCCTCTCAGTAGTAGAGGAGGCCGATGATGATGATGATGATGAAAGTAACTTTTAATTTCAAGAGTGTATTGTTTATTCTAGCTTCGTATTAGTCACCATCATCACCGTCAGCCATACAACGTCCACTGATGGTAAACCTTCACTAAAATAATTGATAATGCTGCGTTTTAACTAGGTACTTTCAGCCTCAATTCATAATAATTAGCTTTATTTACATATACGCTAAAACATACCGTTATGAACTTTAAAACATCCTGAGAGAGCGTCAGGTTGAGATGTTTTGAAGTGCGTATTGTTTGACAGAATTGTGAATGTGACATAACTAAAAAATATTTAGTTCATACGCTTTCTCCTCCTGTCTCAACTTGAACTCACTATCTTCGTTTCAAAAGATCTCTTTAAAAAAACTAAAGCACCAAACACTCTGATATAATTTTATCAAATACAATTTAAAATACTATAGGCGATCCGTTAAGCAGTAATGTAATTTAGCTGATTCGATTCCAGCGATTACATCAATGGTAATAACTATTAGCGTTGCTTAATAGATTAGCAAACTGCAGACCATATCGAATCGAATCGATAACGTTAGGGCAAACGGGTTTCAGTTAACGCCCCCGGCGAGGCACGATGACCTCAAGAAAGTATTTGGATGGAGCAAGGAACTTAAGGGTCTGAGCGTCAAAAGAAATCAATAAGTATTTTGATAAAATAGTTGTACGGTAAATCAAAATCCTTGAACACTTTTCTATAGCGTGATGTAGGTAATATTTCAACGAACCAGAATGATGAGTGAAGAGAGATTATTGTTTCATGCTTTTCAATATCCTATATATGCAAATTTATACTATAGATACATACATACATAACCTCACGCATGTATTCCCCAAAGGGGGTAGACAGAGGAGCATTTCTGCACCCACATTTCGCCAAGTCTGTATCAGTCCCACGTAATAGGGGGCCAGTCTATTAGGATGCAGCATCAGCCCAAATACGTCCCACTGCTGGGCACAGGCCTCCTCTACAACTGGGAGGGTTTAGGCCTTAGTCCACCACGCTGGCCTAGTGCGGGTTGGCGGACTACACACCTAAGAAATTCCTAAGAACTTTTAGGTGTGCAGGTTTTATTACGATGTTTTCCTTCACCGTTAAAGCATGTGATGATTCATTGTGAATACACACATAACTTTGAAATGTCAGAGGTATGTGCCTGAGGTTTGAACCTGCGACCGCCGAAATTCTCGACCGCGCGCCTAAACCTCAAGGCCATCACTGCTATTAGGATGGAAACGCAACAATCTGTAAATGGTACCACTTCAGATTCACACTGACTTTAAAAGTGACTATTAGTTCTTGGCCCAACTCTTTATTAAAATTTGTTGCACCCATTGTGCAGTTAAACGATGAGGTTTGGTAACTATTACATAATCCTCATACCACCTCAGCATCTAAATATCTTTAGCAACTCGGCAATCTTAATCAATTGCTTTGATAAACATTTGAAAAAAAAAACATACATAATAAACGTCATACCATTCCATTGCGCAAGAGCTTTATATTTGACAAGGCGTATGATATACATTAATCGTTTTAATATAAACAGAACGGATTTTAATCCCACGAGCTGGATTGAAATGACGAACAGCAAAAAAGTTAATAAAGAAAATCGCAGATATCTTCTTACGCTACAATATTAACAGCGTACTTATTTCCACAACTAAACCGAACTAAAGGTAACTATTAAGCAAACAGCGAAGTTAGTGTCGGTTTTAAATAATGAGCCAAGTTGAGCTATCGCTATCTGCATGGGAGCTGAAACTTTTTCTACCCCAGAACAAACACATTAAAAGATCCCTGCGACCATGTCCGCGGGCTGGAATCCAGACGCGATAAACTTGGTGTGCTGACGTTGATTTATGTTCCGGTTTGTTTGTCCCGGAAACAGGCGGCTCCTTAGTCCCGGTTCATCCCGGAATACCGGTTGAGATAAGGCGCATCTAATGCACATTACAAATTACTGGACGAAATTGCTGCTTACGCATATGCAGGCGAGGACTTGACTTGACTTGTTTAAGTCTGTAATTAATCAGGATTGCCAGGTGAATGTAATGGAGATTTAAGCAGAACTTTCATTAAAATTGACGCAATAATTCGGCGTACAATCTTAAGAACATTATCGGTCTTTGTAAGATTTTATATAGGCCCCATTAAAACTGCATTGAGACTTAATGTTGCCTACTATCGTAAAAGTTTCATGGACTTAAGAATTAAGTAAATGTAGGTATAAGTTTTACAACAGACTGTGAAATTAGAGTTTGATAGCTTCATAACGGTATTAGATGTTAAAACTGATATCTAATATAAAAAATGTTTTCATTGTGAATCATGGTGCGTGATTTTTTTCTTAAGAGTTAGTTGTCTTCGTCCTTACAATCGTATAGAACCTGTCGGTCTATTTTGTAAGTATTAAGTTACTTTTGAAGTTAATGTCTACGCTTAGGCGCTGTTTGGTCTTCTAATGAAGTTAACCACGTATTAGCCTCATCACACAGTACGTGTATACATACCACTTATGAGGTACTTTTTCCATAATTTCGGCATAAAACTGTAACATTTTAACGTTGACTAAAAAGATAACCTCATAAACACTGGCGTATAGTATGTATGTATGTAAAAACAAAAGTCCTTTTTGTGGATCAGCTTTCAGAAGTCGTGACAAAAATATGAAGACAGTAACGCGAGCTGTTATTACTTTGAACAAAATCGGGTACAAAATATCTGTTACACATTCGGATAAACAATGTTTTCGCAGTCATTTAAACATCGCCTGACAACATACATCATCGTGAAAGTTTTACAAAAACCGAAAGGCCTTTTACCATGACATGACGCGACTGATCCATGTTCGCGTGAATTATTTACATGGAGATGCTAAATATGCGAATAAATGTGTTCTTTTTTTGGGTAACAAATATATGATAAGTATTGTTTCTGAGTGCCTCGCGGTCTCGCGGTACAAGTAGTATGTGCCGTACGATCTAGAGGTCTCAGGTTCGATTCCTGGGTCGTGCAGAGTGTTATTGAGTTTTCCATTAGGAAATTCACAGTAGCAGCACGATGTCTGGAATTGCGCCTGAAAAATTACTGCTCGCCGCCTATTACGTGGGACAAAAATACAATTGGTGAAATGTGGGTGCAGAAATGCACTTCTGCTTACCCCTTTGGAGAATACAGGCATGAGGTTATGTATGTATGTAATGTATGTAAGTATGTGTGTGTTTCTCTTTTCTATTACGATTTTTTCCCCGCTGTGATTTAAAAATGTTCACATCGATTTCCATTTGTCTTGTTAGTTTCTACCATGCACAGTTTAAGAAGAATCAGCGTCTTAGCAAGCCAGCATGAGGATATCAGCTGTCAATACAATACAAAGAAACTTTATTGCACAACATAACAAAACAAAAGAAAAAAAAATACAAAAACAGAATACACGTAAAATGGTTTGAGTGAGATATAATTCCTTATTAGAACCACGATGCAATACCAAAATCTTAGTGTGATGATAGAACTATTATAAGACTTTGTACTTATTTATACACCACCACCATTTAGGGTTAATAATGTAAGACATATATGAACATACCAGCCCAAAAGCCAAGCATGCCTTACAAAATTCCAAATAGCCTTTAAACTTTAAATAACAAAATCAATTTAACATATAATATAAATGAAACCTCACAATAAACAATTATAAACTACACATTACACAATTAAGGTGCAACACTTTTGGGTTTCTATGGAACTAACGCCACTGGTACATACGTACTCGTAGATATGTTTATGTAAAACGAAATGTTAAAAGGGAAAAGATATATGGTCTCAGGGCACGATGTAGTTACAGAATACAAATTGCTTACCATAACGCTTCATTAAGCATTTACAGTAGCCACTTGCTCGAGGCAAACTTTTGAGCACCGCGATATGCCATCAGGTTAAGCCGTTTATTTTTTCGTATTTTATTTTTATGTGTAATACTATATATACGTTTTTGCCGGGTTACCCGATACAGTGGCGGATTCTCTTTTGCCAACAGTAGGCTTTTCAAATTTTACCGCCCCTACTGAATTCTGCAATTCGATACCCTATTACACAATCATATTAATGACAAAGTTATCTCCGTGAACATAAAATATTAGTTTTTTGCTAGGACGAAAAAAAAACAAGAGCCTAATATGCTGTAGGTACTCTAAAATCTGCTGTCCTACTTGGCCTTCTGGTAAATTCGTTCCTGAGACCTGACGCGATATAGTGACATTAAAACACTCGCATTTAACCGCCGCCAACCTGCACTAAGGCCTAAACCCTCTCAGTTGATGATGATGATGACTCGCATTTAGCAAATACGCTAACATGTAACGCGAATACAGTAAACATTATTTCATTTCATGGCATGTTATGCTTATAAATATTGCTTTCATTCGATCAATGATCGCACTCTTGGAGAGTCGGTTTATAAGTTATTCAGTAAGCTTACACCCACAATCTTTCTATTCATAAATAAGTTTAGCATATGATTCAACGACCAGCAAGGAGCCTTCTGTATTCAAAGATTTATCATCAGCTGCTTATGTTTGACTGCCTCGTGGTCTCGCGGTACAAGTATGTGCCGTGCGATGTAGAGGTCCTGGGTTCGATTCCCGGGTCGGGCAAAGTGTTATTGGATTTTTCCATTAGGAAATTCTCAGGAACAGCACGGAGTCTGGAAATGTGCCCGAAAAACGACAATAGGCTCGCCCCCTATTACGTGGGACTGATACATACCTGGCGAAATGTGGGTGCAGAAATGCACCTCTGCCTACCCCTTCGGGGAATACTGGCGTGAGTTTATGTATGTATGTATGCTGCTTATGTTGTATAAAAAGGGGAATAAAAATCCATCGCAATATTCCATGAACAATTTCCAACAGAGATACAAACATAAACCACAAAAATGTAATTGAAGTGTGTGCTTTATGGATGTAACAGTCTCGTAACGAGGACCCTGTATACATCAAGGGTGCGCGTTAAACACCGCCGAGCAATTAAATTGTTTGACCGCATATTTTATATTTGGTTAAGTGTTGAATGAATCAATTATAACCTCCAACGGCCCGGTGGCCTCTCGTTGACAATATTTTAATAACTTTTTCATTTACTTTTCGATGTGCTCGGTAAATGGTTGATTCGTATTTCGTATCTACGACATACAGTACTAATGGATCGGCGTTCCGGTATCGGCCTTTGTATATTCGTTTAGCACCAAGCCAGCATAACTGTTTTGACACACTTTTTGCACCTAACTGCAGTTACCAGGTAATATTTTAGTCACTTTGCTGACTTGTCATAAGTTTAATTCAGTCCTCCCAAAATGAAAAGAGCACAATATTACTGACTATGAAGTGTATCTACCAGTTTAACGCATGTTAACTGAGAAAAATCACAAATTCATTAAAAAGAAAGATTAAATTAGCAAGACAAGAATATATCTACTTTTTCCTGCAATTACTGTGTAAGACAGTATCTTACCAAGCACATGATCTTATGGTACCTTACTGTGACGTGTTAAACCCTTTCTTATGGTGGTCGCTATCCTTAAAAACTGAGTTAGTTTTCCACTCCATAGTGACAGAAAATTCATAAGATAAAACAATTTTAAGGAAATCTTTAGCATGGTTAGTAACAACCCTAAAATCCGGTTTCATTAAAATATAATTTTGAAAATGAATTTAGTTTAAGAGCCGCTCTTAACCTCCTTTGTCGATTACTATTTGGTTTAGTTTGTGCTAATGGACATAATGTGTGCTACATTTTTGAGATTAATGTGGAATTAAATTTATATGAGCGCTGTTATTTTAGCTTAAAAGCACTTACGATGTTGGCTTTAGCTGAAATGGGCTTGTACGTATTTTCATTTTATCTTTGCACCGAAATTAAATTTTATGAAATATATATTTAATTTCTCGTACTTGTTTATTCAATTCAAAACTTACGGTTTGAATCGCTTTTATGTAAAGTTTTTTTGCGCACATACCTCTTCTTTTCTGGTATAGCCTGCCACATATACTCTTATGGTTTCGGTCTAAGAAATTTAATTATCGCAATTAATTCTTTTCTTAGTTCAGCGATAGTTAGGTCATAGATAATGTTTGTAAAAAGTTATAAAAAATGTTAGTCGTATTGAGGCTGTAGCCGTGATTAAAAAAGCACTTAGAAACAGTATTACAAGCCATTGTTACCTGAATATGATTGGTACCTACCTACTTTCACGAATTTAGTGTTCAGCAATCCATTACAATTTTATTGGCATATTTTAATCAAAATTTCATTTTACATAAATAAATAGGTAAATTTTAAAACACGGTTTTGTGGAATCGAGTTAATGCGTGGCTTTTACCATAATATACGAATTTTAAATAAAGAAGCAAACCCACAAATTAATGACAAAAACATTTCCAGTGTCCATAACAACATTAAGGTTAATAAACAATTTTAAACGCCCTATCGTGCGGAGCGCGGCCACGCGATCTCATAAATTAATCGTGTACAAATGAATTTCTTGAAAAGGTCGTAGAAATTAGAAGTTCAGGTACGTGTCCAGTCACGCGAACGGGCACCCAAAACCCTTTGTACATATTTACCCCTTGTGTTATTTGGCTGTGTCGACTGCGCTGACATAATTCGGCTGTACGATCTTTAAATTATACACCCGGAACTTAAAACCAATTTCCGTAACGTTTCCAGTGAATATTTTATTCGTAAATGGCAGTCATGTGTAATTACTTTCACTGGTCTTAGAGGTTTATTGGGAAAAAATTGTTTATGTATTCTGAAAGTATTGTAATAATAGCCCTTGTGTTTTGAAATAGAGTTAAATCCTTAAAGAAAAAATCATATATTATTCACTGTAGTTAACCTACATAGTTCGTAAATATATAAAGTTGTTTTATTTTGTTCCAAGGTGTTTAAGTCTCCTCTTATTATTATAGCGGTTAGGCCTTAGTTTATTATTATTTCATGTTTTTTTTTCATAATTACATAGGTACCTTGATTTGATTTTTAAAATTTTGGTAATTTCAAGCGACGCGCGATCAGGAAATTTATTTGTAATTAATACAACGGCCATACCATAGCAAAAAGTGCGTGTATACTACTTACCGTAAGGTACGGCATTGTCGCTTGGGCGTTCAATGTAGAAAAGAATAAAAAAGAAAAAGGTTAGTGTTGAGAATGTAATAAATAATAATGTATTCTTTTGTTCTCAGTACCTATTGTTTCGTTTCACCTCGTACATTAAACGTTGACTTTTATATATATTATTGATCTCTATTAATATTGCATGAAATATTGACTGAAATAATGGATACTATAAAAACTCTTTTAATGAAGGCTACATGATTAATGCTTTAAATGTCAGTGGTGACGTTATTTTAAAATGGAACAAAATTATTTTTATCCTTATTATTTGTATATATAAAAGGATTAATCATAGAACGATGATATTATTGGGCTTAGGCCTGCCCATCAACTAGGTGAATTAACAATCAGTTAATCGCAGGAAACTCTGCTAAGAGTATCATGTCTTATCCTAATAAGACAACGTCGAACTGGTCCGTCTAGCATAATTCGAGGAAAGTCTATGATCTGCATTTGACGTTTTCTTACTAGGGATGATGATAACACATATTCTAAATTTGCTTGCGGGTATGCAACATAACAAAATAAAAACAGCCACAAACTTAAAATATATCTATATTATATGTAATCAACTCATTAATAAAGTCTTATTCTAACAAGACTTATACTTATATCGCTTACAAGTTTCTGGATTGTTGTTATTTATATAAAAATACCACCTTAACGCACAACCGATCTGATAAAAATAAAACTAATATCAATTATCTCTACACCATTGGATTGTAAAATAAACTTTTAATAGTCGAGCCAGTGGAATACATTTAAAACCAATATGCGGGCGCGTACGTCACGAATTGTAACACGCTAAAATGTCAACCGACAAGTCGTTAATTAACGAGTGCCAGGAACGTGAAAATGGAGTGACAAAAAAGGTTAGGATCGTCAGAGGCGGCCGTATACACCGGCTTTGGTTGCGATGTAAAATAATCGAATTATAGACGACGCTTTGAAATCTGTAGGAGAATGTTTCTCGAACTTTCGAATGCTACAGTATCTTCAGATTAAATAGATCTTGAATCAAAAATTACGTGATCTAAAAATGAGGTTATCTTATCATACTTTTGTGAGACTGTGGCTTAATCCTGGTCGAGTTAGCCCATTTGTACTGCAATTTTCTTTGCCTACATGGTGGCCTTATCACCTCTCTTGTAAGATAGAAATAGTTTTTGCCTCCTGTAACCTTATACCTTTGTCTTATGAACCTCCAGTTCCAAAAAGCATTATATCACTATCCCCTTGACATCCTCCATACCGCTAAGGAGGGCTTCATCCCCTACATTACGAACCTCTATCATAGGCTGATTTTCCATGCATGAGCAATATATAAAATGCTGTTCTAGTGAATAATTTATTTTCGATTGTCACCCTCGTTGCAAGCCCAGCAGTGTTCACAGGTGTTCGATCAAACAATTACACCTGTGCGCCGTGTTACGTTTCTGATTGGCTTCCGTGTAAGCCTCGTTTCATATTCACACTGGGTCTCGCGCGGTTGCGAATAAAAACTTTGTAACAATGTATTTTCCGGACTGTTTCAGTGCATGAAGGGCTTTAAAGCTTGATAACGGCTTTTAAGTGATTTATACACTTATAGCCTATCAAGCGATCGTGTTAATTGCTTTTAATTTTTGTAGAAGATGGAAATAAAATTGTATCTCACTTTTTCAGCAGATTAGTTAGCAATATTTATCCAGCCTACTCAAATACCATATGATTCATTTTAAATCTCTGCGGATTTTTTTTCATATCAAAGTAAAACATCACATTAAAATTATAAAGTTATTCTGAAAATATAAATCAACGAAAATAATTCATATCTAACAGGCTTACAAAGTTCTAAATAAGCAGCAAAACAATAACAATAAAATACAATTCAAACGCACTTTAAACACAATGAAAATAATTATAAGCAGCAATAAGCTCTTGCCTTTCAATAAATTATATTTGTCAAGTCACATTTCTTTGTCGCGAGCCAAAGCGTTCCTTTTCAACGGCCAGTCCGCAACTCGCGGTATTAATCAAAGCTTAAGAAAGCTAATATTTAAAGTGACAGTGTCTGGAAGTTTGTAAACAAAAACAGCTCTGCGAGCGCACCGTTCGACGGAACCCGGGGAAAAACTTGCTCCCTTGACGTTGATGGATGCGTTGGGCAGCCGTCGTTGTCTGCTGACAGTTTTGCTCGACGCAACTCCGGCATAAATACGAATCTGATTAAACATTGGGCAATTGTTTTTGTGTTTAGTGAAAAATATTTTCGAGTCATTTGTTACTTGGACATATTAAATACATACATAAACTCACGCCTGTATTCCTCGAAGGGGTAGGCAGAGGTGCATTTATGCACCCACATTTCGCCAGGTATGTATCAGTCCCACGTAATAGGGGGCGAGCCTATTGCCGTTTTTCGGGCACATTTCCAGACTCCGTGCTGTTACCGAGAATTTCCTAATAGAAAAACCCAATAACACTTTGCCCGACCCGGGAATCGAACCCAGGACCTCTAGATCGCGCGGCACATACTTGTACCGCGAGACCACGAGGCAGTCATATTAAATGTTTTGTGATAATAGTTGTAGTCTGGGAGAATTTCAGGTTTTTGGGGAAGGGGAAAATGTGTGTGTTTGTATTGAATTACAGATTTCATGAAGCATACTACACTACATTCAAATTATCTACAAGTACATGCAGGACATTCGACGTCTAGCATTTAGGATTAGTGGCCCAAGTGAAACTGAGACTGGTTTAATCCCTCCCCGATCAACTAGAGGTCCTTACCCAGCAACGGAGACCATATGACCAGATTTAGATAAAGTGCATAAAATATAAATAGGATTTGCACACAAAACTTCTTACGGTATTAACACAGCAAAATAAACAGTGCATTGTGTTTCAGCGCAAACCAGTGTTCTGTAAATGCTCAACATTTCAGTTTGTATTGCTAATGCTTGCACTGTTTGCTTATTTTATACTGGAAATAACGTTACTCAGGCTTTGGCTAAGCCGACATGTGAAATGGCATTAATCTCTTATTTAAATACTTAGTAATCTGACGACATTGGGGCACCCCATCCATTGTTGCTCGTCGCGGATTTACATTTTATTTGCTGCATAAATAAAATGAACAAATGTTTTGCATTTTCACCGTTCAACCCTTCAATTGGACCAATAGCAAATGTTTTCCGTTGCTTATGTTTCGTTGTGACGCGTTATGTTTCGTGACAAATTAAAAATGGCTCCAATGTTTGCAATCGGATTAACGCTAAATTTTATGACTGGAGCAAAGAAGTTAAACGATTAAAGAATGGTAATATACTTAGTTTTTATAATAATGTTTTATAATGGCGGTGATTAAGTTGCTGTTCCAATAGACTATCCAGTATCTAAGCGAACGTCTCTCATCACCCAACACAATGCTCCAAGTAATGTTATTGCAATCGCCATATTTCTGGTTTCTTGGTTTATGGGCACAACTGTATTGGTTAAATTCAGCTATGTAATTAAACTATATGTAACTGGGCACTCCACACCTTTTATGAAAAAATTAAAAGGTAACCATCGTATCGTTACAATGTTTACTGAAGTGTTAAACAATAAAATAAAACTAATTTGTTTTATGCCGTTGATTTTTAATTTTGGTTTCCAAGTAATGAAGAAATTATAACCTTCATGGGCAGTACAATAGTTACAGTTCAAGGTTACCCTATTTCCCTTTTAATAAAGCGAACAATTAGAAACCATACATACTCATTCACACGCAATGATCTATCTAATGGAAGTATTTTGCTATTGACTAAGATCGGTTGCCTATTTTAATATTAACCCTGTTGGGCATAGATTTACTTTGCGGATGGCAGATTTAGTTAGTTGTAATGCGGGTGAGAGGAATTTAAATACCAAACCATTCTTGGTAATGAACGCTCAAACAAGTGGGTTTTCTTATGATTATTTTATATTATATTGTATTAATGATAACATTAGCCAATCAACGTCAGCATTTGATTCTGCATAAAGTCAAATGCGTGTTCGTCAGTTTTTTGTTATGTTTTTTATTACAACAAAAAATGAATCGTTAGTTGAGCTTCGTCCAATTTTGTTTAAAAACCTATCGCTCCAACACCCGCGTTTGTGAATGTATTTTTTACATAAACGGATGTACCCACGGGTAAAATACTATGTATATTTTTGGGAAAAAAATTAAGTGAATTTTGTTCTGCCACACAGTACGAACAAAAATCCATTGTTTAGTTGCAATTCTACTAAAAAGCGGAAAATATAGGGCGCAGACTTTATTGGCTTTTTGATTTGCAATGTAACATTTCGACTGTGCATTTTTTATTGTTGATACTCAATTTTGTATAATATTTATACCTATGTATATTAAAATTGATAACCGTTTTTAAAATAAATTTGAACAGATTTTATAGATGTTATTTCCTTAATTCCTTACTCAAGACCACAAATTAATTATGCCGCGAGACCGACGTGGCAGTGAAAGGAAGGTAGAAATATATATACTCAAAAGTTCTTATAGAAAGTATTCCCAGCGAATATTCCATTGACTATTTCTCTGCTATAATACAGGCAGTAATTATTTCGCTTAATAGAATTTTAACCCAAATTCTCCGTATACCCAAACAAACAAATAGTTTTATCCCAATAATCAAAAATGGGCAATTGCGATTGAGGAAATCAATCCGGTAACTCCCAAGCCAAACGTTTACACAGAAATAGACTGTTTACCGAAATGTCGGCAGCATTTCAATTCAACCCATTTACCGTTCGGTCAAATTGCGATCTAGTGTTTGACTTTCATTGCAATTATTGACTCTTAAAAATGCTTAGGCAATCAAAACTCAAACCATTTTTAAATTAAGTCAATGGAGACGATATTTTTTTAGCTTTTATGATGGCGAAGTTTTTTAGAGTTCGATGCTTCGAAAAGAAAAAGGAACCCCAAGTGTTTCGAGCACTACTTTGTTTTTCTGTCAAGGCTCTTTTGCTTTCCATTGCGTGGAAATAATTTAGTTCGCAATCGGTCGAGGCTACAAGAAGGTTCAAATTACCGTCATGAAAAACATCACTTCCTACACATGTACATATATATTGACTCTCGTGTTTGAATAAAAAAAAGCGAACCTTTCCACGAAAAACGGATAAATTTAAGCACGCGAGACCTTAAATTTGTATTCGTCTATTTTTCTCCAAGGCAAATGAGCATCTCATGTAAAATTTTACTGCTGCCATTGTTAAAGGAACATTCTGAGGAGCTCTTTTATGTCTCTACCCAGTAAGCTGTTTTATTGCGCAGTCATTAATCTTCTTCAAAATATTCTTTCACTCGACGATGTAGGTACTAGATCTGAGTAGAAAATTGCTAGGTATAATAATTTTCCTTTAAGTCAAATTACATATAATGCGATGTGCTCAACAATACGTTGTAAAGAATGTGAAAAGCCAACAAGGTGAGTGCGTTGTGAGCAGGGCTGGGCAAAATACATGCTTTTCTTTAATTGAAATACAAATTACAAAATACTGTATCGCAAGTAATTAAAATACGAAACACAAAATACATTTAAGTAAGGTATTTGAAATACAAAATACAGTATTTTAGCTATTTGTAATTGAAATACAATATACAAATTACAAAATACAAAATAATGCATATTTATTTGTTTTGGAATAGTTTTTTTTTTTGAGGCGGTTTTTGTTTTGTTATTTCAGGTCCTGATGAGCACAAATTTAATGTCCAATATTATAAAAGTCTGTAAATTTCGAGGCTTTTCCATCATTGCACTCTCGCCTCGCACTCACACTCATGATCGCTAAATAAAGGCTAAATGTATTTTAATAAATGTATTTTGAAGCCTCGAGTATTTGAAATACTAATTACAAAATACTTCGGCTACACGTATTTTAAATACAAATTACAAATTACATTTTAAGAAAGTAATTAAAATACAAATACAAAATACGTATTTGTATTTCAATTACAAGTAATTCAAATACTGCCCAACCCTGGTTGTGAGTAACAATGTGACCTTAGCTTCACCAAATGTCGTAGGCAGATTGGATTACAGTATATGGTTGGAAAGTACAAAAAACATTTATGAATATGAAATGAAAATAGACACAAATAAAAGGAACATCGAACCATTATAGTATTGTATAACAATTTTAAACTATTGTTACACAACTTATTTCCTTCTGATTTTTAAGTACCTAGGTAGGTATTATTATTTTTTAAATTTTATTCACACATTAACTTAAATATAAGCAACCAACATTCACACTCCAAGTATAGTCATATCGACGAATTTTTGTAACAACGCCGATATGTGGGTGCAGAAATTTACCTACATTTTACATACATTTCTGCCTACCCTTTCAGGCATACATAGTGTGTGTATGTTTAATGTTCTAGAAAGGTTTTGCTGAGTCACTATGTTGTGTGCAAAAACAGCAGAACACAGTTTTGCTTCCACTATTTTTTTGTTTTTGTATTAGCAAATGCCACTATAGGCATTAATATCAAAAATTCTATTTATTATTATTTTTCATAACGGTTCATTTCCAATATAAAGAGCTCCACTCAAAGCAAGAATCGAAAATCAATATTCTCTTTACTTACTTTTTAAGTATCATTTATTGATAATAAAAATAATATTATCTTTGTTATTTTAAATGTATTATTGTTATCTACAAAATAGCTGTGATACCAAGCCTAGCCCAGGTAGAACTTTGAATTCCTTGCTCATCCCTAAGAAACTCAAGATTGTTTTGGTAAAACAAAGCCTACTTTTTATTCCAATGTCTCATCTATGTTCAAACCAAAAATAGTTCAAATACATCGTTTTTGAGTTTATTTCTTACAATCATACACATAGTAATAACAATGTGGATATAGTTATTTTATCTGCACTCAACGAAACTTACATTTATGAAATGATTACCTCGACGCCCCATACTCATTAGCCACTGTAAAACTTGGCATTTAACGCTCAGAGCCTTGGAACTTGTATCGTGAGCGGCTTTAGTTTATAAGCGTGTTAGTGTTGGCATTACGAGAGCTATTCCTGCTCCAGAGTCGGTAATTACACTTTAAGGCCTTTAAACTGGATCGACTTTTACTTTAGTTGCTTTATTTGTTACTTCAACGGCTGTGCGATGTATCTGCCCGTCTGCCGCTGTTCATTGCGTTCAACACTTACTTTGTCTATAGAAGTAAATACTTTTTTTAGGGTTTGTTGGCTTATTTGGTGTTAAATGCACCAAGCCGAGCTATGAGGTCTTGGTATCGATTTCAAAATATCCTAATTTGCATAATATTTAATGTTCTAAAAGGAGATTCATTTCGGCTTGTTACAACATCTGATAGCAAGGTATGATATATGAAAAAAGTGACGTTGTGCTATGTATGATTCTAATATTCCTTCAATAAGTTTTATGTTATAGTTAAGAAATTTTATAACAAGTTAGATGTGTAGCCGCAAGCACGTCCGGTCAAGGTACGGCAACAAAATATGTTTTTATAGTCCACAAATATTTGTTTTGTCCTGAGTTGAGAGAACGAAAGTTCTTCCGATATTTCTGTAACTTACGAGACTTTTAACATTTGGATTCAAAATAAAGTAATTGTTAAATATAATATTTTCATTGTATAATATTTTCTATTCATGAAGTATTATTATTTATAGTAAATTTTGCTGCTCTTTTATCTAGGTGCGGGCAATCAAATTAACATATCACTGTCGTTTCATCCACATCCAATTTACAGGAACGAAGTTTTAATAATCGCACTGCAATGAAATAAAATTTTTCATTGCTCTTTGTCTTTTCTTAACATTTTGACTTTTCCTACAAACACTTCTACTTTTTCAAGGCAACTTAGTTCACCAAGAACGGCAAACTGTTTATAAAGGACATCAAATCCAGAGTCGGGAGTCATTTGCGAGCTCCTCCCATCCCGGGCGTCCCATTTCGCGAAACATATTCAAATGAAAGAAGGAGCGATTACTTCGATTATGTTTGGTGCTTACAATGGCTCGGTTGCGGCGTGTTCTCATTGTATTCCAACTTGCACGGGGGTTGTTACAAATACATACCTAATTTGTGGGTGATTTTTGAGTCACGTTTTTGACTTGATTTGTGTTGAAATTGTTAAGTCACAGTTGTTCGGCAAAAATGTATAGGGAAAATAATTTAATAAGTTTCTATAGGGAAATATGTTTATTGTTGTTTATCTGAATTCGTGGCCTATCATCGCGTAGTTTTTACATTGCAAATAAAAAAGTTATTTTCACAAAACCATTTACATGTTTGTTTTTGTTTAATATGTATTAATTACTACAACAAGCAATATTTTTAGATTATAAGATTTTTTAGACCCACATATCATTTTTTTATAGAGAACCGTGGATAATCGAATTCTTTGAGATATAAAAGAAGAACGATACATTTTTTAGCATCTATGAAATGAGAAATGAGAAGAAAAAGAGGTTTTTATTTCAATTCTAAAGATAGTAAGTAATTAGGGAACAGAAAAAAGTAAAAAGATTTGGGACGGGCTCCGCATAAAAAAGGAATTCTTATGGTAATAATAAAAAATTACAAACCTAATTATTGTGGGAATGGTAAATTTATTGATAGAAAGCAACATTTTCAATGTATATGTGTAAAAGATATTTAAGAAATAGTTTTAATAAGTAACTACTAATTAAACCAGTATAACTTTTACTCGGATATAAAATAGGTGATTTCACAGCACGAAAATGGTTGAAAACATTTTATCTTCTTTTTTGGACACTTACTAAAATAACCTAAAACCACCAAAATGAAAGAGAGGTTAAAGGTACCGAATGTATCGTTTAATACTCTGTTAGTTAATAAAAAATACGTTAAGTTGTTTTATTTTCGTCTGGTTGTTTTTTGCTTAGGTAATGTACTACTTTCAATCAGCAAAATCCTCACAATCATCTTTGGGACAAATCAATGTATGCATATGTCCTTCAGTGTACATCCTATGACATATAATAAAAAGGTGATGACCAATTTATTGGACAAGTAACAATGATATGCAACACATTTCTAATTCACTTCGACGCTAAGAGGCTTATGGACATTTATAAATTATCCGGGGCCATAAGTATTACGGAACAAATATAGTATTTTTGAACATCACGAGAATAACGCGAATAAACTAGGTAAACCTGTTCTGGAATGATAAAAATATCAAATTATTTTCCACTTCCAAATGAATAATTCGGCAGCATTAGCGAGATTCGACGCCGGCAGACCAACAGGAGATATAATTTATAACGGAGCGGTTTAAGCAGATCAAATCCCTTTCCCGACAACTGGCTTGCGAATGAAACGGGTATAGCCGGCTATATACGAAGATAGACCGGACATCCGCAGGCGGAAACCGAAGAAATGCGAAAGATTTATTGCATTAATTCTTCATTCGAAAATGTTTCTTTTAAATCCTCCGCTCCTTTTTCTCGTGACCTACTTCGTGTTCATTTTTTAGTCACAAAAGAATTCTAATTTGACGAGTTCATTTTGTGTAATTACCGGCGTCTCGCTGCCCTAATAGTACATCTTTAACCTATTTTCGGTGGCGCCGTAGGTAAGTTTTTTTACTCCACTTAAGGCGGGGGAAGTATGGGGCGCCTGACGTAAAACTGTTTACAACTTTTTTACGGAAGCGCTACTGCTCTCACCTTGTGTATAGGAGTGCCCCAGAAGTCATTGAGGAAAATGTTCGAAATGGGCGTTTGTGGTCTCAGGTCTCTGTTTTCTTTAATGGCACTTATATCGTCGAAGACGAAACCGCAGTACAAACAGTTGTGGTAGACCAGCACGCAGGCTAGTACGATAACAGCCCCGAGGCCGCGGCGCGGTGGGTCCGGCATCTCCTCGGCGTTCTGACCCTGGCCCGGGAGACGCCGTCGACTTCTGCCGGTACGCGTCCTAACTGCTGATACCACTCCGCCAAACCTACACACGCCACTCACGCGGTCCATCGTGGATCACAACATCTTTCTAATTAACACGATTCACTATACAAGTTTCTCTCATAGTCCTCAAGTTCCGACTCTCAATCCGAAATGTTAGTACCAAGCGAAAACACAATCACGAACTCAACTCATACCATAAATTCGCTACACAAAATCAAAAGATTCAAACGCCTAGCGTTCTAATATACACTGACGAACACTAAAAAGGTTATGTTGCCATTGTTGTTTAGGTTATTACGGAACACATGTTACTATTTTTTTCGAAAATTATTTCATTTGACATTTAAGTGACAATCACGTTACGACGCGCGCGGAGACACCCGCTCGCTGGGCAGACCGCCGACGACTGCCGAAGTTGGACGAGCGAATGCCGCGTCGAGTCACGTGATCACTCGTTTTACTGCGGGTCGTTTATGGACAGCGCATGCGTGCGCGATAGTGCCAAGCCGACCCGTGGCGGCAAAATATTTTGCCACACTGTTTTTTTATTTTCAAAAAAGAAACAAAACCGTTGTTGTTTTGATTTTAAAATCTCTCACTGCTATAATCACTCTGGCCAGTGCTTTAATGCAAAAAATAGTGTAATATAAATAAATATTTATATTACGTAATCGGGATTCATAATTTAGCGGGTCAATCCTCTTTTAGTTCATCCTCATTAAGCATTGGGCGCATTTTTAATACCCATGATTTATAAGGGCGTTATAATAACAATTTGATTTGGCCGTGTGTCACGGGCGCATGCCCGTCGTTTGCTAGGGGTGGCGCGGGGTGAGGCGTGGAGGAGGGTAATGTTGATGACGACATTTGGTTGGGTTCAGGGAAGACGGAGATGTGATCGTGGAGCGCGTCGCGACGCAGCGTCCCTTGTTCCACGGCTCCTCGATATCGAGTGACAAAAACAAGTTAGCCGGCCAGGGCTGATACACTAAACTCCCAATGTTATTCTGATTCATTTCTTTCGCGCCAACTACGGCGAATGAACTTCGATAAAAGGTTTTCGATGTCGCAAACGTTCTTCGCTTTTTGAAAGAGAAGTTTATTAGTTTTTAGACTTTGAGAAAAAATGTAATAACTGTATTTTACTTTGCAAAAATATTGGCGCAGAGTTAACTAATAAAAACGTTTTAAATAAATAAACATGTTGAAGAAACGTTTATTGATTTCGTTAGGTACAAGAGACTTTCATAATATATACTTTTTAGTGACATTAAATATATGTATTGTATTTTCGAATGTTGCATTTAATTTCACAGTTGAATGACAACAAAAGTGTCATCTTAGTGTTGGATTAAAACTATATAAGTTTATATTAACTGTTATTATAACTTATACGAAAAAAAAACACTCTACATAAGGAATGGCTTTTGGTTTGTCTACCATTGAGTTGAATTGTACCTCCTATCTACTTTATTCGAGAATATAAGGCGCCAATTATCGAGCACAATAGGTTACTTGTACTATGGAACAATCAAAACTGGATACAGGGAAAGTTTACTTTGCTAATGTCATCTTAGTATGTAGAGTAGACGCTGACCACTATACAAAACCCGCCACAGCCCTCCATCTATAGTGGTTTCCATTTAATAAATAAAATAAGCCTTCATAAGTTTACATCGCTTAATTATTAATTACAAAAGAAAAAAAATAATAAACTGTGAAAAAACTGCCGCGTGATCTTGGGCACAAGTATGTGCCGTGGGACCTAGAGGTCCTGGCTTCAATTCCAAGGTCGAACAGTGTTATTGGATTTTTCATTAGGAAACTGTCAGTAGCAGCACGGAGTCTGGAATTGTGCCCGAAAAACGGCAATAGGCTCGCCGCCTATTACGTGGGACTGATACATACCTGGCGAAATGTACGTGCAAAAATGCTCTTCTGCTTACTCCTTCGGGGATTACAGGCGTATGTATGTGTGAAAAAACTTTGTTCTTGACGCTCGGTGTATGACGTAACCAAAGCTTGTCTTCCGACTTTTTTCGAAAGTGGTCATTTAAATTTGGGTAAATATTTGTCTTGAAGATTTGATAAGGAACGGCCGCATAAAGATCGAACAATACCAACTCCAAGGACTTTTTCAATTGGATCGATTTTTTTCCAATTACAGTAACCATTCAGAGTGTACTTTTAAAGATCTTTTGTGATAAGCACTCAACATTCAAGTTAGAGTTCTATTCAATCGTGTTAATTATTTTCTTCGCGAAAATTGCGGTTCGGCTAAAAGACTCTCAGAAGTTTTGTGAAGGGTATTGTTGGATTACTTCCTTAGAAATAACGTAACAGGTATTCAAAGAATGGTAATTAACAAATTAAATACATTCCCTTTATGTTAATTGAGTTACATTGTTTACCTTTGATAAAGTTCGCGAACATTGTTAAGTTATTTCGGTTGTTTTGATACGTTAAAGGTCATAGTGAACGAAATGTTTTGTTTTCAGTAAAAACTCATTTTATATTCATATATATTTTGTTCACAATAACACATGCGACCCAACTCTGCTTCTTCTATGCGCAATTGCAATGCAAATGCAAATCTATATTGCAGCCCTGAAGATTTAAAAAAAAACTATGTGCAAGTGCTCATAAATCTTCATGCTAAAATATGTCATTTAACCTGGCAATTTAATGGCCTTGTTAGTTCAAGTGGTCTCGGCATCGATTTCAGGACCGCAAAAAGTGTTATTGGGGTATTGACCAGAATATAAATTTCATCCATCCATCCATCAGCCAATGGAGGTCCACTGCTGGACATAGGCCTCTCCTAATGACTTCCACAGGGACCTGTTGGAAGCAGCCTGCATCCAGCGACGTCCCGCGACCTTTACCAGGTCCTTACCTTTAAATTTTATACTTAAACGTAAAATGCATAAAAATTATTCATGGCTAAGGCATGATAACTTAACATATTTAAACAGCAAAGCGAAATTTCAGAATTAGCCACTGATGGTAAATACAGTGCGATCCCAAAACAATATTGACTGGGAAGAATCTATTACTGTCATCTGACACCAGTAGACACACTCATGCGACACTGTTCAGACCCAATGAACAGAATCTAATCCCGAAACCCGACATACTTGCGACTTGCAACAAGTTCTATTAAACTTGGATGCGTTTATGACGAAATATAATATAGTACTACAGCACATTGGTCCGAAGACTTGAGAAAGGTGGCGGATAGCAGATGGATGATGGCTGCTCAAGACCGGGATGGTTGGCGCCTACTTGGGGAGGCATTCGTTCAGCAGTGGACGGCGATAGGCTGAGAATAAACTACATTAATAGACCAGTCTCCAGAGCCGTAAGACATTAATTAAAAAGTAAACAGCATTATGATGGTATCATTAGTTCATTTTCTTGACCTCCGCCCCTTTTCACTACAAACATAATTGTTTATGCTAACAAAATCGTTCACATCCCAATATGATTTTACCAATATTTTGTTTTAATATAAAATTTTAAATTACTTCAAAACATTGAATTTGCGCTCCTGAGGGACTATCATAATATTGTTAAAATATATAGATTTCTCTGAGGGACGTTGTTTTAATCTAGGGTTGTTAAGCAATAATTCGATTATATTTTGGATTTATTGGCACTGTTGCTATGTTATTTCTTACATTAGATCTGATGCAATTTTATGTATTAATTTTTGAAAGACTATCCTATTGCGTAAACGCCATAGCATCTACACCACCAGGATGAAACTCAGTGGATCTCCTTGACATTCTGGGCTGTCTTTAAGCCGCATAGCCATTAATAGTGAAGGAAATAGGCAGGCATCTTTCCTATCTAGTAACTTCTTCGGCATTCCTACATTACTGGTAGGGTTGCTACACGCCTATTTTCTATGACACAGTTGCGCCAGTAAGCCCGTTGAATAAGTACCGCAGCGTAAACCTACCCTACCGTGTGAGGTGGCTCTACCACCTGTGTGTCTGCTGATAACAAACGAAATAAGCACAGTTTTGTAACAGAGATCATGCTTTGAGATAAAAACACAAA
Source organism: Hemaris fuciformis (assembly GCA_907164795.1). NCBI lineage: Eukaryota > Metazoa > Arthropoda > Insecta > Lepidoptera > Sphingidae > Hemaris > Hemaris fuciformis. The sequence continues at coordinate 11,865,409 of OU015438.1, read as the reverse complement.
TCAAATATAATAATGATTGATTGCTTTACGAGTAGGTACGTGATCTGTATTGTTTTACACCAATCCTAGTAATAGGTTATATTATTGAGCCATTTGTCATGTTACCAGAAATCTTCGTGGATGTTGTTTTTTCTACCTTTACGGTTTTTGTTATGTAGGGTCCAAAGAAACCTTTGTCAATTAATCCTGTTACGGAACATTTAAAAGCAAACTGTATAATCCATTTACCCTTCCTGCGTACCCTGAGTTATTTAAAAATAGTTTAATGGGCCAATTAACCGTATGCGGGGCATAAAGCAAATTATCAGAGTCTCAAAAGATTAGAATAAAACGCTTAAAGGTTACGTGGGGCAATTTAATTGCGTGTGTAGTCAAAACGCGAACAATTAATTTCGGGTCCCTTATAAAAGAGGTTGAACTTTTGCCGTAGTAAAAGGGTAATGTTTTGTTTATGTCAGAACGCTTCCGGCGCTATACTGGCCGATTGTTCGAGCTACTAAATAGATATTGTGTTTTGATTATGTACCCGTTTTGATTAAATTATAAATGTATGGTGTATGAGGAAATACAGGAACTGTCTGTGACAGTGGCGGATTAAGACATTTGCCGCCTCTAGGCTATTCACATTTTGCCGCCCCTGCTGACCTCTGCATTTCGATACCCTACACAGACAAAACAGGTGAAAAAAAATATTTTAGAATTTAAAGACTAAATAAGGTCTTTTTTCTTTTTTAGGATTCCGTTCGTCCGAATAAAAAAACGGAACCTTTATAAAAAAATATATATCTGAAAACGGCATCGTGTGACATATCAAATGGAAGGTCTTGTTGTAAAGATCTTAAATGTATTTTTTTGTAATTTTAATATAAATAGTTTCCAAGTTATTCAAGAAAATAGACGAAAATTGACTATGACCCCCCTGCCTCTTATCTCCGAAACTAATGAACCTAAAATTTAAAAAAAATACAGAAATTAGTGTTCTACTTATAGATTATAGGAAAACCTATAAGAAGTCCATGATATTAAAATAACATGGTAAATCACTCAATATTGTGCGTACCAACTTACATTTGCAGGTGGAATGTGTGGGAGAACATATATGTATTTCAACTACAAGTTAAATTTGTAGAATCAGTTTGTAGATGAATATTAAATGAAAAAAATAAGCCCACAATGAGCATTCTAGGGCCAATATTTTAGGAGATATTAATTATTCAATTTATAGTCTAGTCAACAAGTTCAAAAACGTGTTAAATAGAAATAAAGCTCCTAAAAATATGTGCCATACCTCATTCGATTCGGAATGACGTCTAGAAAAATGTTTTTTAAGGGCATATTAGCACATAAAAAATTGCAATAGTTATTAACAAAATAAGAAAAAAAAAAGAAGGTATTTAGTTTTTCATTAATAACTTTTAAAATAATGATATTTAAGGAATTATGAAAAAAGATCCTGAAAGAGGAGAAAATTTCCAATAAAAAGTCCTTACTCCCGGAACTCTATCTTTATTATTTATAATTTTTATTTAACGCTGGAAATAGCGCTCCGCGAGGGCGTTACGGCATAGGCGCGTCGTCTAAAAAGCCGGTATATCACCTAAAATAATTTATTTCTAATATTAAATAACAATTTAAAAATTTGAATAAATTATGGTGTAATCTAGACACTTGAACGAAAATAACCACGGCGAAAAATATTTTTTTTGACAACTTTTCAAAAAGTTACACCATTGTTAATTAACTAATGTTTTTCCAATCTCTGTTTTTATAAATTACGGCATAAAAGTTTCAAAAATTAGTCTAAAAATATTTCGCTTCGTGGAGCTCTTCTTAATTAGGTACTTAATATAGTTATGCAGAAAAAAAATATTAAAGTTTATTATTTTGTTAATTTTTTTTTTTAAATAGACTAAAAATGAAATTTCTAAAAAATGTTATCAAAAAATTTTTTTTTGGTAATATCTTATTATTGCTGTTTTTGCATCTAATATAGGTAGTAATTAACATTGGAAAAAAAAATGTTACGTCATTTATTAAGAAATTGTTTATAAACAAATAGACTATTTTGCGATTTAAAAAAAATTGTTTTTACTATCTTATTGCAAAGGTAAAATGATGATTTAAAAAAGAAAAAAAATCTTAAATATTTCTTTTTATTGTTTATAATCGTTTTTTTTATATTTCAACTGTTTAAATAATTAGTTAAGAAATTTTATTTTATTTTTTTAAAAATTAAGAAAAAAAAATTTTTTTTTTAATTTTCTTGACTTTGTTATACATGGTTGTTTTTGTAATTTTTTGAAGTTTTCGAAAAAAAATATAACGGTTAATATTACACTGGTCAACAGTGGTTTTGGTGCCGAGAAGCTGTAATATTTTTTTAATTAAGGACCCTATACTAATTACATTAATAGCAAAAATATTGATTTTCTACGTGTAGTTTTCTAGATTTTTAATTAAACAGAAAAATAAAATTTTACACGGAAAACAACATTTATTAAATTCTAATGTAAATAAAAACTTTCTTTTATGCGATTTTCGTGAATGAAGTGTAGCAGGACAATCACGTTGCAGCCCCCAGCAGTAGTCAGACATTATATACTGGTCCCATCTGCCCTAGTGTGTCTCTTCCATAGTTTTTAAGTCTTGGTGAAACCGTTCCCCTTGTTCTTCGCTATAGGAACCAAGATTCTCTGGAAACTGGTCAAAGTGACTGTGGAGATAATGTACTTGGATGGACATGTTATATCTGAAGTTTTTAAAATTCTCCAGCATGTTGTTATCAATTTCAGAGTAGTTACTTGTATTGTGATTTCCCAGAAAGTTTTTAGTAACTTTAATAAACGAATTCCACGCAAGTAGTTCAAAACTTGTCATTAAACTTGAGTGATCAGTATCTTCTATCAATATTCTTATCTGTGGGCCATCAAAAGACCCACTTTTATCTTTTCCATACATACTTAAGCTAGGAAATATATAGCAACGGGAACTGAACCATATGGGTTGCCATTGTTTAAAAGAAAACACACTTAAGGTTTCGTTTAGAGCCGTCCATGAGAGACGCCATTATTTTCATTTGGTTGGTATTCTGAAAGACCCATTTTGGGAAGGAGGCTTTGCACATCCGAACAAAAAACAAGATAATTTTCCGAATTAAAAAATGGTAGCAAGTCTTGCTCCCTTGCACGATAGAAAGTCAGTTTTGTACCTAACGCCAACAAGTTTTTTCTTTTAATCTAGAAGCCAACACCTCTGCAGATTCTTTAGGTAGTTCAAGATCCCTTATTAAATCGTTTTATTCTATTTGGGTTAAAGGTTTTGGCTCTATAGACGCTATTTTTTCGAAATTACTATCGCTGAACACTTTACTACAGGGTTCTTAAATGGTGGTTAACGGGCGGAACAAAATGTTGGAACAGGTACTTCCTCTGAATGTAACTAAGGTCTTCTAGCCAATTGTGAGTCTGAATAAATCATTTTTTTAACATTAAAATCGACACAACAGAAGTAACCGACGTCGAAGTGTTTTTTTTGTTCTCTCCATTGCATAGGCACCCCATACCTCATACGGCTTCTTTTTTCACTGACCTACTGTCTTAAGTGCTATGAAAGCACACTTTGCAAACAATTTGAGGTATCCACGGCTTGTTTTCGTCTACAATTTGCGACTTAAAATACGAAAAATAAGCACTTTTTATGAAATCTGTTATACGTTTTCTGAACTTTTTGACTGTGTATTCCCCACAAATGTAACAAAATACTTTTGGATAATTTAGACAACTTCTTTACGATGAAGACTTGATATTCAAATCGATTTATTTATAGAAAGGTGCTAATAAGACTTGAAACCGTGTTCCCGAAAGTACTAATTACAGAAAAATTTAAAAACAGAGTGTAGAGAAAAAACTACACGTACGAAAAAAAAGTAAAAAATATTTTTAGTGTTGCCAATGTATACCTAATACAAAACCATTAACGAGATCTCGGCACCAAAAATTTTTTTTTCATTTGTTGATCTGTGTTATTTGTTTATAACAAATTGTAAAGTTAATAAACAATTAAATTATTTATAAAAAAAAAATATTTCTCTGTTATTCCATTGAAAAGGGTCAATGATGATTATTAAGAATAAAATAATTTCTTAACTAATTATTTAAACAATTGAAATATAAAAAAAACGATTATAAACAATAAAAAGAAATATTTAAGATTTTTTTTTCTTTTTTAAATCATCATTTTACCTTTGCAATAAGATAGTAAAAAAATTTTTTTTTTTAATCGCAAAATAGTCTATTTGTTTATAAACAATTTCTTAATAAATGACGTAACATTTTTTTTTTCCAATGTTAATTACTACCTATATTAGATGCAAAAACAGCAATAATAAGATATTGCCAAAAAAAAAAATTTTGATAACATTTTTTAGAAATTTCATTTTTAGTCTATTTAAAAAAAAATATAATTAACAAAATAATAAACTTTAATATTTTTTTTCTGCATAACTTTATTAAGTACCTAATTAAGAAGAGCTCCACGAAGCGAAATATTTTTAGACTAATTTTTGAAACTTTTATGCCGTAATTTATAAAAACAGAGATTGGAAAAACATTAGTTAATTAACAATGGTGTAACTTTTTGAAAAGTTGTCAAAAAAAATATTTTTCGCCGTGATTATTTTCGTTCAAGTGTCTAGATTACACCATAATTTATTCAAATTTTTAAATTGTTATTTAATATTAGAAATAAATTATTTTAGGTGATATACCGGCTTTTTAGACGACGCGCCTATGCCGTAACGCCCTCGCGGAGCGCTATTTCCAGCGTTAAATAAAAATTATAAATAATATAGATAGAATTCCGGGAGTAAGGACTTTTTTATTGGAAATTTTCTCCTCTTTCAGGATCTTTTTTCATAATTCCTTAAATATCATTATTTTAAAAGTTATTAATGAAAAACTAAATACCTTCTTTTTTTTCTTATTTTGTTAATAACTATTGCAATTTTTTATGTGCTAATATGCCCTTAAAAAACATTTTTCTAGACGTCATTCTGAATCGAATGAGGTATGGCACATATTTTTAGGAGCTTTATTTCTATTTAACGCGTTTTTGAACTTGTTGACTAGACTATTAATTTCCGCCCGCGGTATGACAAATAAATGTTTAGTAATGCGTAGGCTCTTACTACGGCATTGTGCGTACGGAACCGTCACCAATGCCGAACACGTAAATGATCCCACCAACGATCCGTCCCTCACCGAACACGGACGTGGTGGCATCGGTGGAGGAGTAAAATCCGGGGTGGCCAGAAAGAGAGCAACAACGACTTCACTTAGGAGCTCCGGCCGGAGACTTTGGGTGAGAGGGGGCGCCGGTGGACGCAATTTATTGAATGCGTACGGCCGCCCCCAAGGATCATGATCCAAAGTCCCGGACTAAATTCTGCCCGCCCCAGTTAATGGCTTGATCCAACAAAAAGTCGATTTCCGAAACAAGCTTATTCCGGCACTCATTGACTTGTTCCTGAGAGGAATTTGCGCGACCAGTATAGAGTCCGAGCTTTTCAGATTGTAGTGTATCACGGCATGTGGTTGAAGTTCCTGGTCTTACAATACTGCTTCTTCCACTTTTAAGAAAACTGACAATTTTCATCGTTTTGACAATATACTGTGACAGAAAAACTATTTAAACCAAGCACATCTCACCTATAACTATGTGCATATTATGTATTTAGAAACCTACCTTGGCTGACACCTACTCCAAAAATAACACTAATGGTAACTACATTATATTATCGTAATAATTCGTTTGACTTTTAAGTAGTCTCATATTTTTCATTTCATTTGACTTAGGAGAACTAAAAAAATATATTGATCATTGTTTATTATTCATAGGTACATATGTGTTGAGTTAAATTTGAAGTGGATAGGTAGAACCTACCTATCTTCTTGCGTGGTAAACACATAGATCGTAACTACATATTGATGAAGAAAAAAGGTTGATTATTAAGTTATAGAAGAATACGCAATAATTTTTTACTTTTTAGTGCATATTGATTTGTTTTCGAATAGTTTTATTTGAAGGCGGTTTTTATTTGTGTACGACAAAAAAAATGGGGCTTATTTGCCGCCCCCTAAAATCTGCCGCCCTAGGCTCCAGCCTACTCAGCCTGCTGGTAAATCCGCCACTGGAGACTGGGGCATCAACCCGGTCGGACCGGCAAATTCTGACCACAGTACTAACTGACCAAGACGTTACGTCCCATCCATCCATCCATCAGCCAATGGAGGTTTACTGCTGGACGTAAGCCTCTCCTAATAACTTCCACAGGGACCTGTTGGAAGCAGCCTGCATCCAGCGACGTCCCGCGACCTTTACGTACCAGTTATCTTGAATCAGTCTAATCACTTTACACTTCATGTATAGTTGTTACTTCTGATTTCTTACAGAACCATACACATACATACATACATAACCTCACGCCTGTATTCACCCACAAAAATGGAGCCTATTGCTGTTTTTCTAGCATATTACCAGACTCCGTGCTACTACTGCGAATTTTCTAATGGAAAAACCCAATAACATTTTGCCCAACTCAGGAATCGACCCGGGACATCTAGATCGCACGACGGATACATGATCCGCGAGTCCACGAGGCAATTAGCACTATATATATATCGATCATCGTCGAGGAAAGAGTAGTATTAAATGGCTTTCTTTTACTGACACGTGATAGATATTAGTTCCTAGTATTCAAGATACTGATGAATTATTGCATATAACAGTGCAGTGTTGCACGCAACTGTAATAAAAGAATATAAAAAGTTATCTATACATGCGTAATTACTGGTCCTCATTAATTTATGTATGCACAACCGTATTAGTTGAAACTAGAAGCATGGACAGTACCTACTTCCGATTCGCTGAAAACGTTATTTTCATAGTCCCGTAGCGCAGTTGGCCAGATACCAGCTTGCGAAATGAGAAGCCGCGGTTTCGATCCCCGTTCTGAGACAAATGTTTGTGTGATTAACAAATATTTATTCGGGTTTTGGTGTTTGTGAGACCGAAAAGTCTCTCGTAATTTGTGATACCCACGGCGCAAAACTTGTGTCTTAGTGTAGTGTCAGAACTTTGTATGTGGCTGTTGGGTGTATTTATCTATTTTTGGATTTTTTTTATGAAACATGTGATATACTTTTGTGTAGAAAAATTAGAACAAATGAAGATTACATTCTATGCCTTTAATATTTTTTTAAGGGATGATTTTTTTACATTTGTTCTATGAAACTAATTATAATTAGTTTATTCATAAAAATAAAAAGAGCTCTACATATGAGAATATGCAGACCTTTAAACACTGTATTCAAATTGACAACTGCCAGACGTAACAAGTTTGTACCTAGTCGACAACCTGCAAAAGATCGCCCTGATAAAACAAGCCCGGTCTTGAACAATATGCTAATTAACATAAAATAAAATACAATATCTGAAACCATTTGAAACGGTCGCGAATATCGTTTAATAAATTTACACATTTGATTATGTTCGGAGGGTAAATTAAATCCCATCGACATTTGAGCACATCGTTAAATACCAGGTTAAGCAGCTGTCGAACAATTTAATAACATTAAAATGGCCGGTGGAAACGTTATGCCGTTGTATTTAATTAAGCCTCCGGTGCTTTTGTTCTGCCCTTTATATGCCCTGAAGAGGTTTATTGCTTATTTCTAAACAATGCATTGAATAGGAACATGGGCGTTTGTTTTCAAGATTTTAATTATGATTTGTCTAAGTGTATAGTTGGTTGATGAAACTGGTGAAAACGTAATCAGCCATTCTTTAATTGGGATTATTTGGTGTGTGTCAGTCGGTTTTTGCTTTGGTCAAATATCAGATCATGTCTAATTATAGTAATTTACTACAGTAGAACAAACATTTTGTTTTATTTTTATTATAAGCTATTTTGTACATTTTTTAATATTTAAAACATTTATATGTATATAAAAAGAAATACATACAAAAATAAATAAATATTTATTTTTTTAAATAAATAAATTCAAAAATATAAAAAATACTTTCACCCGCAGATGGCGAGGTCTACGGCCCAAGCCACTGGCGTTTGGAGACCAAGATTTAGGAGCCGCCTCACTCTGCGTACCGGGTCTAATAACCCTGCTTTTTGTTGTTGGGTTTTGACCCAACAACCGATTGTGAGCCTTCGAAGTTGGCCACTATAATAGATCATAATTTTTATTGTCTCTACTTATATTTATACTGTATATACGTATGTATGTTGTATTATATGTATGTTGTACACACTGACTACCCTCTCATCTATCCTTTTTTTTGTTTCCATCCTATGGTTGTCTCTAAAAGATCGCCTTGAGCGATAAGACCGCCAATTGTACTATTTTCTTTCTTGTGTGTTCTTTTGTTAATTTTCTCCGTGTGTACAATAAAGTGTTAATAAATAAATAAAATAAATAAATTATATTTAGGCACTTTATCGCAAATGCATTTTGAATACAAATAAGTCATTGATAACAGTTTTCTGCCTTGACACTTTACGATCTAGAGGTCCTGGGTTCAGTTCCCGGGTCGGGCAGAGTGTTATTGGGTTTTTCCATTAGGAAATTATCAGTAGCAGCACGGAGTCTGTAAACGTGCCCAAAAAACGGTAATAGACTCGCCCGTGGGACGTGGGACGGTTACGTGGGACTGATACAAAACCTGGCGAAATGTGGGTGCAGAAATGTACCTCTGTTTACCCCTTCGGGGAATACAGGCGTGAGCTTATGTATGCATGTATGTATTTTCCACTTTACGTATTCTAGGTTTAAAGTGTTGCGTCAAATGTTTTGGGCTAGTATGAATTAAAAGAGTTAAATGGGAGTACAGAGTATGTACACAACTCGGTACTTATAATCACATAAAGTATCGCCACGCATGCATTAGGGTGGAAATATTGTATCAACTAGCTAGCAAAAATTGTAACATTGAACCGCACTGCATCAAGAGCCAGAACAGTCCATGCTTGTTTATATGTAAACTCTTCAAGCAAAAGCACCTTACGTTAAACCTCCAAATTCATTATAACTCTCATCTGCTGACGAGCTCAAAGAAACTTGTCAACTAACAATTAAGTTGCTCCAGACAGGTCAGTCTACCTTATAAAGACCTTTTGCAAAGTTACAATATGGCCGACGAAAGGGTTTCTCGAGAACGCGAAAAGACGCTGAAATGTTTTAATTATTCAAAACCCTTCTCGTACGTTTTAAAGGTGTGCCGAATTATGTACGAGTTTCTTAATGATAAGATTTATGTGGTAAATGCTGTTCGTATACCTATAGAATACATGAGTACTGAATAATGGAACAAGAAACATTAGAATATTATTTGTATTACTTTGTCGTAATTGTTTTCTCACCAGTACCTACATAAGACATTCGTGGTATGGCTTTAATTTTTTTTTAAAGTGTGAGTGAAAAATCATCGTCATCATCAGCCCATATACGTCCCACTGCTGGGCACAGGCCTCCTCTACAAATGAGAGGGTTTAGGCTTTAGTCTTAGTTAGTTTAGTTAGGATTGGCGAACTATTGATTGAATAAATGAATAAATTTATGAATGGGAGTGACTGTCGGGTATTTTTTATAAAGAAAGTTTCGCTAATAGAGCTAGTAGTTGGAGTCTCATCAATAAGCTCGTTCGTTATTATATGAGACCTAAAAACAATGCTGGTGAAACGTACAAACACACTCATCCTGAATCCCGAAGGCGTAGACAAAGACTAAGTAAAACGTGGGTGTGAAAATACACTTTCGTATATTTCTTCGGAAATGTTGGCTTAAATGGGTCAATTTGATTAAAATATCTTATAGACAGTCTACAATGGTCTATCAGTCATTAGTTTGACCCAAATCTTTTTCTTTCTTCATTCATGATATCTTCGCTTTGTACAAGACTTCAGTATTTCTGGCAATTTTTATTCCAATAATACTACACGCTGTAATCCTTTGTACCGAGCTGTAATCCTTTGAGAATATAATCACACAATGTTTTTTCTGTGATATTACGTTTCATATCTCTTTGTTCAACACATGTCTCTTCAGAATAATTTCGCGTCGCTCGCGTTGGTGATTGTGCAAAGAATTATCAATTTATCAACGGAATTAAGACGAATGAGAATCGGGAACGCGTAACCACACGGGCTTAATGCTGTAAATAATGAAGAGGTTGTTCCTGAAATTCTGTCTGTCTTAATATTGAAATTTAGACCGTGGAAATCAATTAGACTTTGGATTTTTGTATCATGTGTTCAGAGTAATATTTAATTATTATGAATTAATTAATCTCAAGTAATGTATTAGTACGGGATCCGACTGCAACATTAGTACGTTCATCACAATATTTTTCAAAATCAAATCAAAATATATTTTTTACAATTATTAATATGAGAATATACTTTTAGCAAGGTGCTGTTCAAAAAGTGGCTGCCAATAATTTTAATTAAAGTAATATAAATTGATTATTGGGAAAACATTTAATTCACTTGTTTTGGAAGTAACATACACTCCACATAAGAGCAACATAGTTAAATAAATTATGAAAAAAAAATATTTTAAATATAGTTGTCAGAGGTGCATAACATGACAAACTATTTAACAAAAAAATATATTATTTTAATTAAAATTATTGGCTTGCTAAAAGTCAAAGGCTTACAAAAAAATTGTAAACATTTGATTTTTATTAACTACGTGATGAGCGTACTCATCAGCCGAATCTTAGACTGTATAAAGCATAAGCACACACAAATACATCCAGTTACATATCATTGCCACGCCATTATAAAAAAATACATTTGGTATCTTGGTGTTAAAATCCATCAAATTATTGCAAAATATGCTAACCTTATCTCAAGTAATTCCAGCATCTGGTAAAGTCCCTAATCAAACAATTTCGCAACACTGAAGTAGTTAAGATAGTAGTCTTTTCCGAGAAAATCGCCTTCACAATATTGCCAAAAGTTTTGTTGTTTAAATAAAGCTGTATAAGTTGGTAGCTGCGACAAGCGGCAAGTCCATAGGATCTCGTTAAAACTTACCCTACACTGCAATGTGTCCGAAACTTGTGGAGGCATCAAAGAGATCCGCGAGACGTTTTTATACTATTACACCTACTTAAAGATATTTTGACGCGTCTCGTTAATGTTTCCAGGCAGTTTTGCTTCGGGCGTTGGAAATAGTATTGACATACTGCGATGCTCCGACTCATAAGACATCAGACTCTCTTAGAAAAACATATAAAATTTACAATCAAAAGGAATTCTCGTTGAACAACAGTCCTGTTATCTATTTTAAGAATCTTAAGTTGAAATTTAAAAAAGTTACGTGTGTATTATCACGTAGGTACTTTAACGTTGAAGGAAAACATCGTGAAGAAACCTGCACACCTAAAAGTTCTTAGTAATTTCTTAGGTGTGTAGTCCGCCAACCCGCAATAGGCCAGCGTGGTGGACTAAGGCCTAAACCCTCTCATTTCTAGGGGAGACACGTGCCTAGCAGTGGGGCGTATATGGGCTGATGATGATAAATTTGAAAAGATTTAGAAGGACGAATCTTGATAATACGTCTAAGGTAGTAAATAGCAGCTATGACTTTGTACAGTCAGTACTCGTGAAACTATTATGGAATGGCTAGAATTAAATAAGGGAGGACATCCTTCACAGCATTCCTATTTTGTCCAAATAATAAAACCACTAGGCTTTGAAATCGCTTGTGTAAAATTTACTTTCTCCTTTTAAGATGTAACGTCTATAACGTTACGTTTTAAATATATTAATGGATGGTCACCTATGCTAAACGTTGCTTTCGTAAGTCTTAAATTGAGGTCCACTGAGAAATCGAAGAAGAAATAAAAGCATGCAAATTTCGTTGAAATTCGTAAATCAATATAATGTATGATAGGGTAAGAAACATATTTAAGACTTAAAATATTAGTAAGAATTAAGAAAAAAAACTATTTATGTAGTAAGTTTTAGATATAGTTGCCTACATACAAAGAATCCAATGAAAAACATTCCTTTTCCGTAGCCTTTAAGTCATACATAATCAAATATACTCCCGAAATGTCTATCCATTTCCGAAATAGCTTTTTTATCAGAATAAAGGCTGGATTTATTCCTTCTGCTCTGATATTTTTTCATACGTGATGTATCATCGATTGCTTATTGTTGTAATCGAAGAATACGCTCGACTAGACATTATTACGGCTTAACGGTATTTTTTTATCCAAAAGTAGGTTTTATTGTAATAAATGATGTGATTCCGTTTTAGGAATTGCGATCTTTTATCTAGATATCTTTTTGGAGATAGTGTTCTCTTATTTATTAGATTTTCTTTTCGCATTTTTAGGTCAATAGTTCCGACCCGTATTGCATGATCCATACTAATATTATAAATGCGAAAGTAACTCTGTCTATCTGTCTCGCTCTCCTGCTAAAACTACTAAACCGATTTAAATGAAATTTGGTACACAGGTAGTTTAAAGCCTGAGAAAGGACATAGGCTACTTTTTATTCCGGAAAAAGGGTTTTAAGGGGTTGAAAGGGGAGATGAAAGGTTGTATGGAAGTATTGTCAATTTTAAAGCTAGAAGCTTGAAACTTATTTTTTAGGCTGTTGATTAGATATAAATAAATATGACATTCAAAGTTTGTAAAAAAATTACAAACAAGGGGGTAAAATAAAAATGAGTAAAATAATAATACAATAGTAAAATAGACTACAACTTATTTTCTTTCTGAACCCAACCCTGTAGTCTACGCAGACGGAGTCGCGGGCAAAAGCTAGTACACAATAAATGGTCAAATTTGAACGTAAAAATACACCTTATCCCACAGGTGCGAAGAAGTATGTAATTGTATTTCTTTGATAACTTTAAAGAAAACAAATTTAAAGTACCTCCACACAGCGACGTTGAAACCACTTCTGAACAACAGCAATCGAAATTCGCGAGTTTAACACAAAAATAGAATGAGCATCCGAAGACTATTCAACGGGGAAGAAGTTTGAAGTATATCCATTTGCGACGGCTAAAACTTGTGATTCATTACCGGAGGAGCGCGGGATCGCTCACCGTCTACCGCGGTACCTGCCTAATGGTCCGATGTCACTTTCAACTTTTCCCATTTTGTTATAGTTACACATTTTTCAAGGCGATCCCATTTGTTCTTACTATCCTTAGAAACAACAGTTTGTAATAGACTCGGCGGAACTACTCTTGGTGTATATTGCGTTGATGTTTAATGCTGGATTGAATAAACAAATGTTTCTTTGTGTTCGTAAATATGTTTAATGTAAATTATGTTTGGCAAACTCGTTAGCAGAGTGAATAGAAGACTTGTGAAACAAGCAATTAGAAGTTTGATCCCACACGGAAGCAATAATTCATTATTTACATTTCCTTTACTGTCTATACCAGTGTATATAGAAAAGATCGAGAAATTACAAAAGTATTTATATAGCCCCGACAACCCTGTGGCGCAGTTGGCTAGATACCAGCTTGCGAAACGAGAGGCCGCAGGTTCGATCACCGCACCGAGACAAATGTTTGTGTGATCCACAAATATTAATTCGGGTTTTGGTGTTTGTGAGACCGAAAAGTCTCTCGTAGTTTCTGATACCCACGACACAGGACTTGTATCCTAGTGTGGGATCAGAAGTATGTATGTAACTGTTGGGTGTATTTATTTATTTATTTTATTATAGATTACTACTCGTAGGATGTCGTAGAGGGAAAGACATTAGGTATACTTATGAATAAAAATACAATAACATAACTATAGCACATACTTATACCACCAGACTTGCATGTTAGTGAAATGAAATGAAATGAAATTGCTTTAAATGAAATGAAATGAAATTGCTTTATTTGGTCACGTAGGCAATCAAATAGCACTTATGACAAGTCAATACAGAAAAGAAAAATCTTTTATTATTACATTATAATTTAACTATGGCTCATTTTATATAATTTGTACAAAAATATTTACGGTTTTTTTTATAATTTATTTTTAGTTTTCATCCGGAAATACATAAAATCTTATTATTATTAATAAGATGGTATGGGTTCAAGTGTGTATGTGTGTGATTTTCAGGTACATTTTCATATTTTAAACTTATTGACATCTGCGACTTAGTGTGGTTTACTTTACTATCAATGGTGGCGACATCTATTGACAATCTCTGCGAATTTAGTTATGGCATGGTTTATTTGATTATGTATTTTGTTTTAAGTTTCGACTTGGTAAACTTTAAGCAGATATAATTTTGACACATTCATCATCAAATCAATCATATAATTATCTGATTTAATTTATATAAACATATGTCTAAATAATTTAATAGTTTTATAGAAAACAAGGCAAACATGAAAATAATGACTACCTACTTTATTAGTCTTGATGAATTATTATAGTGTCACTACTCAGTATAAGTATATTTACATGTAAACACATAGATACTTTAACATTTTTTACTTGAAGATATTCCTTAAGGTATCGTAAACACTTCATTTCTTGGACATTGTTGGGAAGTTTCTTTCGCCACAAGAAAACCGCGCGACTTTATATTTTGAACTGAAAATTATTCAGAATTTAAAAATGTTGAGTGCAATCCCCTTTTGGGAGTGGCGTTAACGGTTCAAATCGCTGGCTCGGCTCCACCAACTTTAGAATATTCAGGCGGTGGGCTACATTAGATTTTATAACCGAGCTTTGCCAGCAATAAGTTGCTCCACTTCTATAACGTTTACTAAGGGTATGAATCCTTGAGCGCATTGTTCCATCGGTTTTATTCTATTACGACTAAACTTTAAAGAGGGCTCCACTGGGACAGCTATAAGCGCTAAATCAAAACTTTGTCGTTCGGGGTTCGGTACCCGGTTAGTTGGAGGGAATACCGCCCAGAGGGTGGCCGATTGTCCACTTTCCATACAAACTGTTTGAAGAACAGGGGATCGGAATTGCTTCCGTGGAACTTTGACACGGTGATAACTCATCACAATGTAGGTCGTTGTTTTGATGTATAGTAAACACGTCGCGACATTTACGCAGGGATTTTATGCCTGACGTAGTCTTGGGTTATGACTGACATTATCTTGATAATCTCATTAATTTTGTGGCATAAGTGTGAGACGTGCAGTCTAGAGGTTTCGGGATGAATTTTCCGGTCGAGCAAACATCAAAAAAACTCTATTGCGACATTAAATCTGGAAATGTGTCGGTAAACGGTAAAATGTTGGCCACATAAATGACTCAAGACTGCCGACGAAATGAGGGTGCAGAAGTACACCTTGCCCTATCATTTTACGAATAAAGACGTAAATGTAATATACAAATATACAAAATGTATACCTATACATTTTGGGGGGAAATGGGGAAAAAATACCTTTCTAGCTTTTATTCCAACGGCCACCTCTCATCGTTTAATTTATAGTTGGAGTCATTGTATGACACCCTACATACCTGACTAGTTCCATATATTTAATTTGCTAAACTGCAGGGCATTATGTGTTCGTAACAGTATAATCTACGGCTTCAAGTCTAGACTGGATAAACGCCCACCGCATTACAAAAAGAAAATTAATTTGCACTCTTTACTGATGAGATTATAGTATTAAATAAATTATTCACGCGAAACGCCAATGAACTTTTACACCCCATGAAACCCATACCAATCTGTTAGACACAATAAAATGTAATCAAAAGCATCAACTCCCATTTCCTTCAAGAAAACTTTTAACGAAACTAAACGGCAAAAATTAAATGGGCAAAATAAACAACCGAGCAATATCGAACGCAGCGCCTTTTCAATTTGTTCGGCTATACAAAATCACTCTAGTTTACAAGCTAACTTTTATGGCCACATTCTGTCGATACGTTTACTTTGGCGAACCATGTTTCGCGTATTCCGTTGTATGCAAAATTTGTTCTGTCTTGTCTGTAAGTTCGCTTTACATCTTCAGCGAAGTCTAGTGAATTTACGCTGGCTTCATCTGTTTGTTGACGGGGTCGCTTTTTATCAAATCTTGCAGTGGGTTTGCTAGACGATTCAAGTATGCAAAGAATAAAATGCAGACGACGAATGTGGATGATTACCGAGTACTCGAATTGAAATAGTCACCTTATATTTGGAGCGACAGACAAATAAAAAAAATCTTTGTGCGGTATTTAATTAAATACTGATTTTATCATACACAAGAACACTAAGAAATTACTGGGATTATACATCACCGATGGATACTCAAACTAATTCCCAAAAGCGACAAATTTCAGAAATCTATCATAATTTTGTAATCACTTAAATTTGCATAACAACACGTTTATTAATGGAGTGCGTATGCCCCGTCAAAGCAATGTATGAATAGCGTTCTAATAAAAGTAAATAAGAACGGAGATGGGGCAAAGCTGACTCATATCACATGTTGCGCGGCGATCTGTCACCACCGCACCAGGATACACACCGTCTGCCCGTGATTGATGTACGGTATATTAAATAAACCACCCCGATATTACGTTTCAAACATATCGTTTTCTATTACACGGGGAAGATTGATCGGTGCACATTTATGAAAACCAAACCGCATGATCCATTCGAATCTCAACATGTAAAGTGCTCAAACGATTCTATCCCCAAAATATCATTGTCATCAATCAAGCACATCCATTACGCGGTTTAAACAGCGAATGTACTGAGATGTTTCGGCATAAACTTACAGCGAAACGCAAAGCAAAGAGCGCGCTAATGGTAAACTTGCGATTCGGAAGGTCGCGTCCGCCCACTGCGCAGCCAGAAAACAAAGAAATATATCACTCGTGTAATGGATTGAAGTGAGCTTCAAACTTTTCGCATTCAGCAAGTTTTTGAACAAATTTATCTCTTGAGGAGCCAGTGCAAATACATCAAACTTGAAGCAATTTCAAACACTTGTTTCATGAACGTTTACAAGTCGTCGGAATTGAATCTTATGTTGTAGTTAGTTTGGGACGGTACCACGCACTCTGCTGTATGGCAGGGTATTTGTGACTTAACTTTATGAAACCTTTTTCATTAGTTCGATAAAAAGTTGGCTTAAGGCTTAAAAGCCAGTGCTCAGGTATGGTATAACAAGTTACGTACGAGTGGCGGCAAGGGTTGGTTAGAGTCATAAAACTTTCAAGACAATAAAGTTGTCTGAAGAACTGAAGTTGGGATAGTTGATCCCGGTGTGTCGCGGTGCCGCATTTGTTTTAATGGCAAAGTTTTGATTTATCGCCGCTCCAGCCAGGATCCAGCCACCGGCGGTCACAATTTCTCAAAAGCTTTTAATCAAATTAGGTGCTCAGCCGAGCATCTCCGGCTCGTGTGACGAAGTAATAATTTGAAATCTCATTACTGAAATTTCGGAATGGCCAACTTAATACCGTTAATTGACCTCCTTTAATTCGATTCTTGGCGTCACTTATCTTATTAGAATCATCATAAATTTCTTTGAAGCCAATTTGGACCTTAAGAGGGAAATTTTATTCGGCCACGATTTCGCATCACGAAACTTGAGAAACGGTGCCTTTATTCTCTCTATTAAACATGACTTTTCAATGTAGGTATCCAACATCTCCTACGTCGTAATAAATTAAAGTCAAGCAATTGCGAAAATATCCACAATTAGTCCTACTTTGCAGCCAAGTTTAACCTTTTCCTACACGCAAACTGCCTTCAACATAACTATAATAGTCCATTATATTTTGATCCACGACACCGTGTTCCACTTAGCTTAAAATACTAATCGTCGTATACATTTGAAGAGACGCAGAGGCCTGTGTACACTGGTCAGAATTTGCTTATCGACCCAGAAAGTTCACACGACGCTCGAGAAATTACCTATTGTAGCATGTGCCATGTCTACCTGAATGTATGAAGGGTATCTTCCATTGATATTCTCTGTGGAACGTTCTAAAATTTTAAGCACTGGATTTGCATTTTATCTCTCCTTCCGTGTCACTTCAACACACGACATAGCTTCGTTTCATTCATGGGAACTTTATCTGCCTTAGAATTCAGTCTAAAAACAGACGTAAATATATATTAATATCGTATATTTTTGGTTGGCTAGGTAAGAAGCGACTTTTTTAAAGATTTATAGCGGTGCAATATTAATTTGATGTAGTGATCAATATATGTATGTCGCAAAGCAAATATTAACGGAAATCATCTCATCCTCGGCACGTAACAAATAACAGAAATAATACACAATGTGAGCAAGAATATTAATAGAACTATCCAGGTGTTTGAATTTCAAAGTCATTGTATGTTGCCATCGTATTATTACTAACTCCTTACTTATTCAAATGCTTAATTTGCTTTCTTTAGTACTCTAAATCACCTAGTGTACAACGTGAAATATGTAAGGAATACATAAATTTTCAACAATTCATATAAACCAAACTACATATTATATATAGCCTTGTTACAAAGATGACATTAAACCTCTAAAACAAGCTATCCTAACAAAAAGTCAACACGATTCGCGAACACTCCTGAGGCCCTGATCGAGGCGGCACTACATTATCCAGTACAGATTTAAACAAAAAAGGTCCACCTGAGAGCTGCTATAGGACGTAGAGGTTTGTTTATTCGACGCTTATACCCGGTTCTCCATCAATCACTGACCAGCCCAGTTTTTCAGAGCTATCGCTCCCGTAGGACACGAGTTGCAGTCGACGTCCCTGACGGCTGAGACCCAAAAAAGTCCGCCTGAATCCACTGTCTGTGTATGAATTAACGTGTTTTTCTGTGGACCACTTTTTGCTCGGAGTTCATCTTTGTTGTATTCCTCCGCCTATTTTTGATGCTAATTTGGCTTGATTTAAAAGAAATATCGTAAGGATAAGTAAGTAATTTAAATAATCTGTTGCGCGGTCGGTTAGAGAATTGGCTTTGAAGCGATAAACTATGGGTTCTATTATCCTGACGGGTTATTGTTTGTCCAGTTTACATACATTTGTTCTCCTATAAAGTCTGAGTCTGTTTTGAATACCTTGATACAAATTTTTCACCTAAATATTGGTTCGGGACTATGTGGGTGAGTAAAATGTAATAGTGTAAACATAACATTTCTCTCATCTGCGACTCTAATCACAGACCAGTGGCGGATTTACCAGCAGGCTGAGTAGGCTGGAGCCTAGGGCGGCAGATTTTAGGGGGCGGCAAATAAGCCCCATTTTTTTTGTCGTACACAAATAAAAACCGCCTTCAAATAAAACTATTCGAAAACAAATCAATATGCACTAAAAAGTAAAAAATTATTGCGTATTCTTCTATAACTTAATAATCAACCTTTTTTCTTCATCAATATGTAGTTACGATCTATGTGTTTACCACGCAAGAAGATAGGTAGGTTCTACCTATCCACTTCAAATTTAACTCAACACATATGTACCTATGAATAATAAACAATGATCAATATATTTTTTTAGTTCTCCTAAGTCAAATGAAATGAAAAATATGAGACTACTTAAAAGTCAAACGAATTATTACGATAATATAATGTAGTTACCATTAGTGTTATTTTTGGAGTAGGTGTCAGCCAAGGTAGGTTTCTAAATACATAATATGCACATAGTTATAGGTGAGATGTGCTTGGTTTAAATAGTTTTTCTGTCACAGTATATTGTCAAAACGATGAAAATTGTCAGTTTTCTTAAAAGTGGAAGAAGCAGTATTGTAAGACCAGGAACTTCAACCACATGCCGTGATACACTACAATCTGAAAAGCTCGGACTCTATACTGGTCGCGCAAATTCCTCTCAGGAACAAGTCAATGAGTGCCGGAATAAGCTTGTTTCGGAAATCGACTTTTTGTTGGATCAAGCCATTAACTGGGGCGGGCAGAATTTAGTCCGGGACTTTGGATCATGATCCTTGGGGGCGGCCGTACGCATTCAATAAATTGCGTCCACCGGCGCCCCCTCTCACCCAAAGTCTCCGGCCGGAGCTCCTAAGTGAAGTCGTTGTTGCTCTCTTTCTGGCCACCCCGGATTTTACTCCTCCACCGATGCCACCACGTCCGTGTTCGGTGAGGGACGGATCGTTGGTGGGATCATTTACGTGTTCGGCATTGGTGACGGTTCCGTACGCACAATGCCGTAGTAAGAGCCTACGCATTACTAAACATTTATTTGTCATACCGCGGGCGGAAATTAATAGTCTAGTCAACAAGTTCAAAAACGCGTTAAATAGAAATAAAGCTCCTAAAAATATGTGCCATACCTCATTCGATTCAGAATGACGTCTAGAAAAATGTTTTTTAAGGGCATATTAGCACATAAAAAATTGCAATAGTTATTAACAAAATAAGAAAAAAAAGAAGGTATTTAGTTTTTCATTAATAACTTTTAAAATAATGATATTTAAGGAATTATGAAAAAAGATCCTGAAAGAGGAGAAAATTTCCAATAAAAAAGTCCTTACTCCCGGAATTCTATCTATATTATTTATAATTTTTATTTAACGCTGGAAATAGCGCTCCGCGAGGGCGTTACGGCATAGGCGCGTCGTCTAAAAAGCCGGTATATCACCTAAAATAATTTATTTCTAATATTAAATAACAATTTAAAAATTTGAATAAATTATGGTGTAATCTAGACACTTGAACGAAAATAATCACGGCGAAAAATATTTTTTTTGACAACTTTTCAAAAAGTTACACCATTGTTAATTAACTAATGTTTTTCCAATCTCTGTTTTTATAAATTACGGCATAAAAGTTTCAAAAATTAGTCTAAAAATATTTCGCTTCGTGGAGCTCTTCTTAATTAGGTACTTAATAAAGTTATGCAGAAAAAAAATATTAAAGTTTATTATTTTGTTAATTATATTTTTTTTTAAATAGACTAAAAATGAAATTTCTAAAAAATGTTATCAAAATTTTTTTTTTTGGCAATATCTTATTATTGCTGTTTTTGCATCTAATATAGGTAGTAATTAACATTGGAAAAAAAAATGTTACGTCATTTATTAAGAAATTGTTTATAAACAAATAGACTATTTTGCGATTAAAAAAAAAAATTTTTTTACTATCTTATTGCAAAGGTAAAATGATGATTTAAAAAAGAAAAAAAAATCTTAAATATTTCTTTTTATTGTTTATAATCGTTTTTTTTATATTTCAATTGTTTAAATAATTAGTTAAGAAATTATTTTATTCTTAATAATCATCATTGACCCTTTTCAATGGAATAACAGAGAAATATTTTTTTTTTATAAATAATTTAATTGTTTATTAACTTTACAATTTGTTATAAACAAATAACACAGATCAACAAATGAAAAAAAAATTTTTGGTGCCGAGATCTCGTTAATGGTTTTGTATTAGGTATACATTGGCAACACTAAAAATATTTTTTACTTTTTTTTCGTACGTGTAGTTTTTTCTCTACACTCTGTTTTTAAATTTTTCTGTAATTAGTACTTTCGGGAACACGGTTTCAAGTCTTATTAGCACCTTTCTATAAATAAATCGATTTGAATATCAAGTCTTCATCGTAAAGAAGTTGTCTAAATTATCCAAAAGTATTTTGTTACATTTGTGGGGAATACACAGTCAAAAAGTTCAGAAAACGTATAACAGATTTCATAAAAAGTGCTTATTTTTCGTATTTTAAGTCGCAAATTGTAGACGAAAACAAGCCGTGGATACCTCAAATTGTTTGCAAAGTGTGCTTTCATAGCACTTAAGACAGTAGGTCAGTGAAAAAAGAAGCCGTATGAGGTATGGGGTGCCTATGCAATGGAGAGAACAAAAAAAACACTTCGACGTCGGTTACTTCTGTTGTGTCGATTTTAATGTTAAAAAAATGATTTATTCAGACTCACAATTGGCTAGAAGACCTTAGTTACATTCAGAGGAAGTACCTGTTCCAACATTTTGTTCCGCCCGTTAACCACCATTTAAGAACCCTGTAGTAAAGTGTTCAGCGATAGTAATTTCGAAAAAATAGCGTCTATAGAGCCAAAACCTTTAACCCAAATAGAATAAAACGATTTAATAAGGGATCTTGAACTACCTAAAGAATCTGCAGAGGTGTTGGCTTCTAGATTAAAAGAAAAAACTTGTTGGCGTTAGGTACAAAACTGACTTTCTATCGTGCAAGGGAGCAAGACTTGCTACCATTTTTTAATTCGGAAAATTATCTTGTTTTTTGTTCGGATGTGCAAAGCCTCCTTCCCAAAATGGGTCTTTCAGAATACCAACCAAATGAAAATAATGGCGTCTCTCATGGACGGCTCTAAACGAAACCTTAAGTGTGTTTTCTTTTAAACAATGGCAACCCATATGGTTCAGTTCCCGTTGCTATATATTTCCTAGCTTAAGTATGTATGGAAAAGATAAAAGTGGGTCTTTTGATGGCCCACAGATAAGAATATTGATAGAAGATACTGATCACTCAAGTTTAATGACAAGTTTTGAACTACTTGCGTGGAATTCGTTTATTAAAGTTACTAAAAACTTTCTGGGAAATCACAATACAAGTAACTACTCTGAAATTGATAACAACATGCTGGAGAATTTTAAAAACTTCAGATATAACATGTCCATCCAAGTACATTATCTCCACAGTCACTTTGACCAGTTTCCAGAGAATCTTGGTTCCTATAGCGAAGAACAAGGGGAACGGTTTCACCAAGACTTAAAAACTATGGAAGAGACACACTAGGGCAGATGGGACCAGTATATAATGTCTGACTACTGCTGGGGGCTGCAACGTGATTGTCCTGCTACACTTCATTCACGAAAATCGCATAAAAGAAAGTTTTTATTTACATTAGAATTTAATAAATGTTGTTTTCCGTGTAAAATTTTATTTTTCTGTTTAATTAAAAATCTAGAAAACTACACGTAGAAAATCAATATTTTTGCTATTAATGTAATTAGTATAGGGTCCTTAATTAAAAAAATATTACAGCTTCTCGGCACCAAAACCACTGTTGACCAGTGTAATATTAACCGTTATATTTTTTTTCGAAAACTTCAAAAAATTACAAAAACAACCATGTATAACAAAGTCAAGAAAATTAAAAAAAAAATTTTTTTTTCTTAATTTTTAAAAAAATAAAATAAAATTTCTTAACTAATTATTTAAACAGTTGAAATATAAAAAAAACGATTATAAACAATAAAAGAAATATTTAAGATTTTTTTTCTTTTTTAAATCATCATTTTACCTTTGCAATAAGATAGTAAAAACAATTTTTTTTAAATCGCAAAATAGTCTATTTGTTTATAAACAATTTCTTAATAAATGACGTAACATTTTTTTTTCCAATGTTAATTACTACCTATATTAGATGCAAAAACAGCAATAATAAGATATTACCAAAAAAAAATTTTTTGATAACATTTTTTAGAAATTTCATTTTTAGTCTATTTAAAAAAAAAATTAACAAAATAATAAACTTTAATATTTTTTTTCTGCATAACTATATTAAGTACCTAATTAAGAAGAGCTCCACGAAGCGAAATATTTTTAGACTAATTTTTGAAACTTTTATGCCGTAATTTATAAAAACAGAGATTGGAAAAACATTAGTTAATTAACAATGGTGTAACTTTTTGAAAAGTTGTCAAAAAAAATATTTTTCGCCGTGGTTATTTTCGTTCAAGTGTCTAGATTACACCATAATTTATTCAAATTTTTAAATTGTTATTTAATAT
This sequence comes from Hemaris fuciformis, assembly GCA_907164795.1. Classification (NCBI taxonomy): domain Eukaryota; kingdom Metazoa; phylum Arthropoda; class Insecta; order Lepidoptera; family Sphingidae; genus Hemaris; species Hemaris fuciformis. Next base: position 11,841,653 of record OU015438.1, on the reverse strand, counting down.
TAGAAATAAATTATTTTAGGTGATATACCGGCTTTTTAGACGACGCGCCTATGCCGTAACGCCCTCGCGGAGCGCTATTTCCAGCGTTAAATAAAAATTATAAATAATAAAGATAGAGTTCCGGGAGTAAGGACTTTTTTATTGGAAATTTTCTCCTCTTTCAGGATCTTTTTTCATAATTCCTTAAATATCATTATTTTAAAAGTTATTAATGAAAAACTAAATACCTTCTTTTTTTTTTCTTATTTTGTTAATAACTATTGCAATTTTTTATGTGCTAATATGCCCTTAAAAAACATTTTTCTAGACGTCATTCCGAATCGAATGAGGTATGGCACATATTTTTAGGAGCTTTATTTCTATTTAACACGTTTTTGAACTTGTTGACTAGACTATAAATTGAATAATTAATATCTCCTAAAATATTGGCCCTAGAATGCTCATTGTGGGCTTATTTTTTTCATTTAATATTCATCTACAAACTGATTCTACAAATTTAACTTGTAGTTGAAATACATATATGTTCTCCCACACATTCCACCTGCAAATGTAAGTTGGTACGCACAATATTGAGTGATTTACCATGTTATTTTAATATCATGGACTTCTTATAGGTTTTCCTATAATCTATAAGTAGAACACTAATTTCTGTATTTTTTTTAAATTTTAGGTTCATTAGTTTCGGAGATAAGAGGCAGGGGGGTCATAGTCAATTTTCGTCTATTTTCTTGAATAACTTGGAAACTATTTATATTAAAATTACAAAAAAATACATTTAAGATCTTTACAACAAGACCTTCCATTTGATATGTCACACGATGCCGTTTTCAGATATATATTTTTTTATAAAGGTTCCGTTTTTTTATTCGGACGAACGGAATCCTAAAAAAGAAAAAAAGACCTTATTTAGTCTTTAAATTCTAAAATATTTTTTTTCACCTGTTTTGTCTGTGTAGGGTATCGAAATGCAGAGGTCAGCAGGGGCGGCAAAATGTGAATAGCCTAGAGGCGGCAAATGTCTTAATCCGCCACTGCCAGTCTCACAGAAAATTTACTTGAAGCAATACTGTTTTTTTCGTTTCACATAGCACTAATTAATGACTAATACATATTTATAACTAACATATCCGGCTAACTTCAAGATAACATAATTCTGCCGATCCGAAGCCCAGACCAGTCCAGTTCAAATATAGAATTCAAGCTAATTTCTTTACCTAAACAGAACATAAATGTCCTATAGAATTGCGTAGGTTTCATTGAGCGAATGTAAACGGGTGACGTAGTACAAGTAAAAGCGAACAAACAAGTCCAAGATAATATTTGTTGGATACATTTATTATTAAATGACGAGTTGGAAAATATTGTTTAGGATGGGAAACGGCGGCTGGGTAAACTCGCAAAAATCACTTTGGTACAAGTCTGCTTTGTATATACTTGTATAACTTCCATTTGGTGATCCAGTAAACTCGGTGTTGTGTTTATCTTAATTAAATTCTTGGTAATCACGATAACGTAGCTCAAAGTTCATGGAGGGAGTCTAATTGGTGGAAGAATACAAACAAAAGGAGATCTAGGTCTCGGAATATCTACTGATACCAATAATGTTAATAACAACAGATAATATCATGACTGTTTCATTGGGTCCGCGGCATGCGTAAGTGAGATGCGATTGAAATATTTCTGGTTCGATTCCTGGTTCGGGCACATTGTTATTATTTACGGAACAGAGTCTGGAAATGTGTCCACAAGTAGGCTCAACATCTATTTCGTATAATTAAAATCATATCTAGATAAACGTGTGTGATTCATTACACTTCTGCCATCCCCATGAAGATACAGGCGTAACTAAATAAAGTAATAAAATAAATACACCCAACATTTACATACATAGTTCTGACCCTACATTAGGATACGAGACCTGTGTCGTGGGTATCAGAGACTCCGTGAGACTTTTCGGTGCCACAAACATTCAGACGGTCTCGAAACACATCACACAAATATTATATTTGTCTCGGTGCGTGGATCGAACCCGCGCTCCGCCTCTCGTTTCGCAAGCTAGTGTCTAGCCAACTGCGCCACGGCTCTGTCAGTGTGTGTAAAATAATAATTTGGACACTCACAACTTATTTTTCATAAATGGCTGTAGTTGTTGAAGTTGACATTATGTCCATGTCACTTTGCAATACAGGAACTCTGAGACCGAACAATCTCTAACAAACACTATTTTCGGAATTTATTTAACGTTTACTACAAAAAACAGTTAACGAGAATATTTTGTTAAATGCAAATAATTTATCTATAATACTATAAACGAACCAAAAACAAATGATCGTTTATTTATCATGAAAATAAATGGGTGTGATGAAAGAGGAAGCATTCATTTTGTATATTTAGAAACATCTCAACCTCTCCTACTTTGGGGGAAAACAAACAAAACTGTAAAAAATGTTTTCCTTTGTACAGGCACCATGTTTTTGTATGCTCTTACAGAAACACTGTTTGTTATAGCAGACATTTCTATTACGAGTATATAGATTATGAGAAGTAAAAAGTGCCTCATGATCTCGCGTCACAAGTATGTGCCGTGCGATCTAGAGGTCCTGGGTTTGATTCTCGGGTCGGGTTTTTCTATTAGATAATCTCAGTAGCAGTACGGAATCTGGAATTTGTGCCCGAAAAACGGCAATAGGCTCGCCCCCTATTACGTAGGACTGATACATACTTGACGAAATGTGGTGTAGAAATGCACCTCTGCCTACCCCTTCGCGAAATACAGGCGTGAGTTTATGTATATGTATGTGAGAAGTAAAAAAATAATAAAAATCGTTAGCTTAGAATAGACAGAAATATAAGTATTTTTATGAACCACTTTTTTGCCTTCTTGTGTTTTCATATTACATATTTAATGATATTTATACAATTAGAACAACACTGGAACATAATATTTATGCCATTATATATACTACATAGAGTGTTTATTCAAATAACTATCTATTTTTACACCCACCATATTATCTTTCACCACAAAAACCCATCAAATGGGACAATGTTTTGGATTTTATTTAGCATCTTTCATTAACGATAAATTATTGCCGACCGCAGCCTATGCGAAGGTTGATAGGCTGGATTTAAATTTAATTAGTGAAATATAGTCATGTCAAATTTGTTTAATCAGATTAATAAGTGATCAGTCAAATATGACGCACGAAATTCCATGCAAGAGTAACTTCAAAAATACGACCACCCAACCCACCCAACAGTCACATACATACATAGTTCTGACCCAACACTAGGATACAAGTCCTGTGTCGTGGGTATCAGAAACTACGAGAAGAAGTTTAGTTGCATAGAGAGATGCTGAATCTGATACCTGAGATCGTGGTTTTGATAGTCTTGGTATCATACAATTATTTCGGTTCTAAGAGTTGAAGTACTGATAATTACTTTTTACGACACATGTTTGATGCATACAACAGGTTTAATATATCCTTGTAAAGCGTGATTGTTCTGGAATTATATGCAGTATGATCGATTTTATAAATGTGATGATAAATATGTGTATACATTTGGACCGCACCGCACTTACCTTCAGATTTCAATTTGAGTAAAAAACTGTAAAAGCAGTGATTGTCTCGAGGTTTAGGCGCGCGGTCGAGAATTTCCGCGGTCGCAGGTTCAAACCCCAGGCACACACCTCTGACTTTTCGAAGTTATGTGTGTATTCACAATGAATTATCACTTGCTTTAACGGTGAAGGAAAACATCGTGATAAAACCTGCACACCTAAAACTTCTTAGGAATTTCTTAGGTGTGTAGTCCGCTAACCCGCACTAGGCCAGCGTGGTGGACTAAGGCCTAAACCCTCTCAGTTGTAGAGGAGGCCCGTGCCCAGCAGTGGGACGTATTTGGGCTGATGATGATGATGATGAAAATACTGTTATTATTAAGGGGTGAAATAGTCAATATATTTAAATTCTTTATTGGCCTTTATTATATATCTAAGCAGAGTACTCGTAAAACATCCAACAAGCAACGAGAACACAATCCCGATAGATCCCAAAACTTATTAGCGCGAACTAAAGCATGATTGCATTTCGATATCGAAGTTTAATTTGTAGGTATAATCGCGAAACGCAGAATAATCTCATATCTAGTCCCGTTTGGAAAATACATTGAGTAATGGGACCCTAATACGGCACGGGAGATCGGAGATTGAGCGGGAATGCAATTACACGGGCGGGCCTGGGGCGCTCTTAAATATTTGGAAATCAACGGTTGGTTATCTTTAACCATGTTATAGTTATAGGGGAGCAGTATTCCCGAAAACGTCTAGGTTTTATTGGATCCGTCTAGACCTTCATCCATAAGCCGTACATTGAGTTATCAGATTGAGATATTCAGAAATTATATTAAGTTTACTATTGTGCTTTAATAATTCAATCAGAGTGACATAATTGTGTCGATTAATGAGAATAATATTTTTTCGTTATCGATATTCTATTCTATTCGTATCGTTTCGAAAATAAAATAGATAAATACTAATAGCAATATTTTCGCGAAGTAATTATGGAAATTTTTACTACAGCACTGAACGGATTTATATTATAATAATAAATAATATAATTTTTCCATATCCATCTTTGTCCGCATCTAAAAATAATTTTAGGGCGTTTTCACGTTCAACATTTATTTTATTTTATATTTTATAGTTTATTGGATATTAATCGGTAGTATCGAACAATCAGGAATTATTTACTCGTTTGTCAAATCTTTTAATTAATAGAAAACGGAACTGCTGAACACAGAATATAGTACATATGTAACAGCGATATAAGAGTTCAACTAGGCATGTCGGAAAATGTAAATTTTTAAACAATTTATAAAGTAGCCAACAATGCTGCCGGCAAAGTTCGTCGTGTACATGACAATTGTTTCGGAATAATTTAATTGTACGTCACTAACACAAGGGACAAAACCTTTATTTAGAAATAATAGGGAACCCTCTGTTTTGTCGCATTTTCCACAAAGTTTCATTTTGTATGGAAAGGTTTTCTCCGCAATTATTTCAAAATTGCTCCCCGTTCCTAATTGTTTATCTTTTGCAAGAGTTGTTCCATTTGTTTATGTAACGAAGAATTGTCGAATTTTGGTTAAATGAAATTCAGTTCGTGTTACGTTTGCTTTTCTACTGACCGAAGTTATCGAAACTAAGATAAAAACGTGTGGAGAAATTTTAAGGCAAAATCATCTATAATTGTCTTAATGGTTCAGTGAGATAAGACTTAATTCCTAAATGTTTATCTAAATCAGTCTAGTTAACTGGACATAAAACTCAGAATTGCAAAGGCAAATAAATTATAAATTTGTGTTACTAAGAATTAGTATTATGAAGTTCACGTATCAATTATTTAGTATAATATACCGAAACATGCAGTTCTTAATTTGAAATATTTAATGGATTAACCGACTCAGGTTACTAAAATAGTATTCAAAAATGAGCGAGAAATAATTACATCGGTGTCGAGATTATTTTAGTAAATAATACTGTTGGATATCCTTGATTGCTGGTGGTAGGATATTCGTATCCGCCCAGATGGCGACCACCGTACACAGGGCGTAAAACCCGCCATAGTGGCACATGCAAGTGTGCCGCGTTCCGGGATCAGCCAGTGTATATCCGGTTTTCGGGGGGGCTTCAATCATCAATCGGGCTTCAATCGGTCGGTCCTTTGATCGCCATGATTGATAGTCCCCCAAACTTCTTCACAATAAGGTGAAGAGGTATTCGGCCGGCATAATTGTGTCGACCAACGGGAGACCATCATCTCTCGCTGGTCGGCACTTTTTCTGGACTCCATTGCGCTTACCATCAGGTGCAATGGGGTCACTTTGCCGTGCCAGAATAAAAAAAAAAAAAAAAAAAAAAGATTTCTCTATTAAATTAAATTCACTCCAAAGTCATCAATATCCTATACGAACGAAATGTACGATCATAAAAGTCTTTCAAACCAAAGCAACCCCATTAAAAATATATCAATATAGGGAATAAGCGACGCAGCGTTTCCCATACGAAGTAATTCCCTATAAAATCGATTTCAATAAATCCGATTCTATTCACAAGCGTTATGAGAATATCTATTAGATGGTGCTTATCTAACATCTTTATGGGGTTCGATCGGGTCATTATTTAAAGCAGAACGGTGGCTTAAAAATGGAAGGCATTATGATGTATTCTGAACGTAATTACAGTCTTATTGTTTCTGACGTAGTGTCGTGTAAATTTACCATTCCATGTGGTTTGTAGGCCAAACAATGAACTGCTCGCTGTGGAAATTCAATAGGACTGGAATTCGAGATGTACTCGTATTTCGGGCATTGCAAGCTGATTAAGCATTATCGCGTGACACAAAGTGATAGAATGCGATATGGTTGCGTTTCTCGATATGCAATTCGCACTGTTAAAAAGTATCATTTACGACAGAAATTGGTTGTAGGTTGGACCTCCACAGAGATTAATAGTTGTATCGTGTATAATTTTTTGATTTAATTTGGGTCTTTTGTATATCAGTGAATCTAGTGTGACTAAAAGTTTAAAAAACACTATTCATTTCTCTTTTTGTATGTATTTCTCTTCATTATTTTATCTGTTTAGTCTATCCACCACTTATGCTCTATTAATTTTATATACTTTAATTCTTTTACGTCGTTTACAATTAAGATCACATCATTTGCCTTTTCTATCTATATCCTTAACTATGGCTTCATCATTCATGCCATAGTCGCTACGCTTACCAAATTTAGGATTTATTAGCATTAAGCCCTTGAAGTTTACATTCACTATAATATTATGAAACCTACAGACTCAACTCAAATCACACACTTCATTTGCATTGCAGTCAAGCTATATATTTGTTTACCCTCACTAGAAATAACATCAACGGAACTTGCATTAGCACATACTGTTACAGTACCTTTAGTATTTGCATTATCCCTGGGGATATGTTATAAAATGACCCAGGATATTGGACAATTTCCTTGATGGTTGGTAATAGTTGGAATATCTGCTTGTGTTCACCTTAATTGCATGGTTGTAAGCGTGTGAATTGTATTTCCGGAGTCGCACAGTTCGATTCAAATCTGCAGTTAAAATCAAATGCAATAACCACGAGTTAATTGCAAATGGCGTTTTCTTGTTACTCGTTTGCTTTCGAAGAATTTCTAGAATATTGGATATGGAGAAAGAAGCGTTATTTCTTCAAGTATAATGTAGAACGTATTTACTTACACGCTTGTAATTAATTAAATAAATACACCTAACAGTCACATACATAGTTCTGATCCCACACTAAGATACAAGTCTTGTGTCGTGGGTATCAGAAACTACGAGAGACTTTTCGGTCTCACAAACACCCAGACCCGAGACAAATATTTATGAATCACACAAACATTTGTCTCGGTGCGGGGATCGAACCCGCGGCCTCTCGTTTCGCAAGCTGGTGTCTAGTCAACTGCGCCACGGGGCTGTCGAATTGAATTTGAATTGTTGAAGCGGTAGGCAGAGTTGTTCCCGTACCAATATTTCTTCATTTGTGTTTTTAAGTCCCAGTAGTAGGAGGTGAATGCTGCTACTGATTTTTTTATAGAAGACTGCAATAACAGTTTGTCCTGCCCAGGAACCGATCGCTAAATTGTACGATAGCATGCACACTTGTGCTGCCGACTCAGCGAAGGAGTCTGTAATAACACAGATTTTAATATACACAATGAATCTGTTTATTAAATGGAAGACTGCCTCGTGGTCTCGCGGTACAAGTATGTGCCGTGCGATCTAGAGGTCCTGGGTTCGATTCCCGGGTCGGGCAAAGTGTTATTGGATTTTTCTATTAGGAAATTCTCGGTAACAGCACGGAGTCTGGAAATGTGCCCGAAAAACGGCAATAGGCTCGCCACCTAGCACGTGGGACTGATACATACTTGGCGAAATGTGGGTGCAGAAATGCACCTCTGCCTACCCCTTCGGGGAATACAGGCGTGAGTTTATGTATGTATGTATGTAGAATTTCAGCATGCGATTCAAACTAGGATCTTACAATTTAATTAAATCTTAGCATTCTAGTATCTTATCTTTTACATTTCGTTAAACACCAGTCTTTTCATTATTTACATATTTTCTCTTGTTATAGTGGCGATGTTATACTTGTTGGGGTAATAAAGACACTATATTTTTTCATTAGTTGTCTTATGTTCCATCAACAAGTTTTACATCTGAGAGAATAATTTTCTGATAATAAAAAACCGGCCAAGTGCGAGTCGGACTCGCGTGAAGAGGCTTCCGTAAACACAAACTTAACATTGGAGTTGAAATTTTTTATGGTACGCACAATATTGAGTGATTTACCACCCATATACAGATTTCATCTATTCACGTCACACCTCTGCGTTTGGGTCAGAAATTAATGATGATTGATTGATGTGCACCATCTTTCAACTTAATCGGTCGAGTAGATTCGGAGATAATTGACTGTGAGCGACGGACAGACGGACACACGAGTGATCCTATAAGGGTTCCGTTTTTTATTCGGACGAACGGAACCCTAAAAAAGGTGAATAATATAGTAGTGATGGCCTCGAGGCTTTAGCGCGCTGTCGAGTTTATCAGCGGTCGCGGGTTTAAACCCTAGAGACACATCTCAGTAAGTAGTGATGGTCTCAAGGTTTAAGGTTGGTCGCAGTTCCAAACCCCAGGCATACACCTCGTATTTTTCGAAGTTATCTATGTATTCTCAATGAGTTATCACTTACTTTATCGGTGAAGAAAAACATGGCGAGGAAACCTTAACACATAAATGTTCTTATTTTTTATTTTTTAGGTCTGTAGTCCGCCAACCCGCACTAGGCCAGCGTGGTGGACTAAGGCCTAAAACCCTCTCAGTTGTAGAGGAGGCCCGTGCCCAGCAGTGAGACGTAAATAGGCAGATGATGATAATAAATAAGAAAGGACAAGTGTAAAAGTTTGTTTATATTTTCCTCGAGTATTAAGGTCTATTGTATTCTAACTTATATTATTTCGCATTAAAGAGTCTTATTTTTATATCAGCAAAAATAAGGTTTTACCAAGCTAACAATATTTGTGAAACATAGTTGTAACGTTAGACTGCTAATATATTTTTTTACGGCTTTGCAAACTAAAGAAGCAAAATAAGAATAAGCCTCGTGGTCTCGCGGCACAAGTATGTGCCGTGCGATCTAGAGGTCCTGGGTTCGATTTCCGGGGCGGGGAAAGTGTTATTGGGTTTTTCCATTAGGAAATTCTCAGTAACAGCACGGAGTCTGGAATTGTGCCCGAAAAACGTGGGACTCATACATACCTGGCGAAATGTGGGTGCAGAAATGCACCTCTGCCTATCCCTTCGGGTAATACAGGCGTGAGGTTATGTATGTATGTATGACTTAATTCAAAGACTAAGACTTACAAAACAGCGCAATATAATAAAGCAAAAGACGATTCACATTCTGCATAAATAAAGTCTCAAACGCTACATTATTAACATGTATTTTGATTGAACATAAAGTGATACTGCAAAATTAAATTCGTAATAACAACATAGTCTCGTGCACTAACTTAGTTTCTGAACCTACAACAGTCGTGTCAAGTGAATTTATCGTTAGCGAGCTAGGTTATTACAGAACTACCGTCTAAACGGAATTGTGGTGGATTGTTACCTTCGTTTCTGGTGCAGAATAGATGTTCGTGACTTTTATCCCGTTCACAATTTAAAAAACGTGAATTTGCATTTTTTATGTTCGCTATTTTAAAAACTATGAGTTAGTTTTTGCTACAGTTTAATTTTTTTTTTTTTTTTTTTTTTTTTTTTTTTTAAACTGGCACGGCAAAGTGACTCCACTGTACCTGATGGTAAGCACAGTGGAGTCCAAAAAATTAATACCGACCAGCGAGAAACGTAATATTGTATATAGCTGTTTAAATTATGGACTCTATTGTTTGGCGAGTTGATTTTGTTGGTTGTTTTTGAGTTGACTTCCAATTAATTTGGGTTTATTGATTTTTTGTTCTATTTGTGGTGGTTTCCTAGCGACAAACTATTATTTTTAAATATTTTCGACAAAAATATTTTTGTTAATCCTTGCAAGACTCGTAGTAGTAAAAGTTAGATAAAATGTATATACATACATATACCATGTTGATTTCTATAACTAGTAATAAATTAAGGCGGTTTTATAAAAACTGAGGAGCTCTCATAGAAAAATTGTATTATACCACTCTAATTAAAAAATATACATATTTTATGCCCAAAATTTACACCCAACGAAACATCCACAACAAAACGCTGAAACCTTTCCAATGTTAATATCATAATAACCTTGCCGTTGACAGACGCCTGCAGCCGTCATGTCGACCTAATTCCCGTAGAAGCTAGCAATTACAAGTTTATTGTATAGGTACTCAGCGATGCTTACACCAAACCTTGCTCAGCTGGCATTAACCTCCGTTGGCGTAATACCGTGGGTACGCCAGGTGAATTTTGGCTAAATTAATTTTCTTCTGCAATATCTTCGCGTGTTTCAATTCCCTTTTTGGCGGGATAAACATTTGTCCGAATTAGTTGGAGGCGGAGATGCGGTTGAACTGATTTATTAGAGCTATTTTGTTTTTAGAAGATGATAATCATGAACCTCGTGAGCGATGCCGATCTTGAACCACCGCTCGAGGAACTGTAGACCGACATCATGTCAGCGTGGTGGGGTCTGTATGGACATAAGGCCATGTATATTAATGCAGATATGAACTTTCTACATAACTGTAGTAAAGTATAATACGCAATGCACGGAAAATACAATGTATATGCAATCTATGTATTGCTAATAATTCACAAATAATAACTAAATAGTAAATATGCATTTGTTGAAACAATGCGCCAATATTACTGCGAAATCAAAAGCAGACATCATAAATATTTAACATTTGATCCAGCCGATATCTATTCACAAAGCTAAACAAGTAAAAACAATGTAAATAAGACCCTAAAACAAAGAATCGTAGCCGAACTTGATACAAAAGCTAATGCTTTATTGAAGCGGTTCGGTTGAATTGAGATTTATAACCTGCGCCTTTCAAACTAACGAAGTTCTATTGGTCCTATCGCACTTCCACAGACTTAATGTATACGATAAATAACAATTTATGTTAACGTTCAGTCAATACTGTCTGCGTTTGTCTCTATTTCCTTTGCTTCCTTCCCACCACTGTTATCAGCTAGCTTCTGGCTTTAAAACGTCTCAATGAACGTTATATCTTAACTCCGGGATGTAAAAGTACATAGATACATACATACATAACCTCAGGCCCGTATTTCCCGAAGGGGTAGGGAGAGGTGCATTCCTGCACCTACATTTCACCAGGTGTATACCAGTCCCACGTAATAGTGGGCGAGCCTATTGCCGTTTTTCGGGCACATTTCCAGACTCCGTACTGCTACTGAGAATTTCCTAATGGAAAAACTCAATTACACTTTGCCCGATCCAGGAATCGAACCCAGGACCATTTAGATCGCACGGTACATATTTTTGCCACGAGACCACGAGGTAGTCAAAGTTACGTTAAGTAAAGGTTAACGGGGGTAAAAGTTACGTTTCTTTAAATACTAACACTGCAACGATGTTAGCACACGTATTGGCTACGCGTATTGATGCTAGTGCGGAATTTCAGAATGCAAAACTTTGGTCCAATTTGCTGTACATGATTCCTATCACGAATGCCATGTTCAATTCAGAAAGGATTTTTTATCGTAGCTAGATTTCATGAAGACTGCGGGAAATGCAGGCCGCTATTTATAGAAGGTTCTGGAAGTCATCAAGCGAGGCCTATTGCTGACGTTTTCATATGGTATGTCTAGTGGACAACACAAGTCGGACACCGTCCACCTTTATTGACATTGTTCAGTTTCCGCCAGCTAGTATTCCTACGTATTGGGAGCGAAGCTTTTGCCGTTCACATTTGGAAACTAGGTACTGAGAATTTCCTAACGGAAAAATTCAATAATACTTTGTCTGACTCAGAAACTGATCTCAAGGCCTTTTGGTCACATATACCCATTTCATCATGCGACTAATGACGCAGTCACAAACAACCATCCTTAAAAAAATGTATTATATAATACCAAGAAGATTATGAATGGAATATCCTATACATAAACTATTTTACAATAAGAATTCCATTGATATTAAAGCCTTCAACTGTAAAAGGAAATTGTTCTCAGAAAATAAATTTTGAATAGCACTAAGATCGCCAGTAGTTCTCAATATCATTTACCTGAATAGTTCGTGGAATGTGCCCTTTGAACGTTACAATATTTCGGATGAAGACTAAATTGAAAATTTTTGGTAGTCGGTTTAAAGACGACAAAGGATTTGAAACCGTGAAATTAAATTAAAATACGGAATATAAAATAGGGTCATGAACAAAATGTAATTGTAATAAAATGCTTCCCCAAAATTTCATCAACTAAATGTAAAAAAATAAGTTGCTCTATGTTTTTCAAGATGCTAAAAGCGTCTTTGTTTTGTATTAGCACTGATTGTACTTATTTTGTTATTACCAGAATGACGATATATGTATAGCATTAGTCGAGTTAAATATCTTACATGGTTTCAAAACTAAAATAATTATAAATACGCAAAAGAAAAAAAAAGGATTGCAACATTGCTACAGTTTTTGTTATGAAATAAATAATGCAAAATGCAATTAATGTAATTAAAAATAATGTAGAAATTATTTTTACACACATCTTAAAAAAAAGATGATATTTCTTGTTATCTACTGAGGGTGTTTCTAGCGCAACTTCTCCACAGAAATAACACGTTTCGAAGCGGCCAGGAGCTTATTTAAACTGTCATTTCAGAAATACTTCTTAAAGTCTATAGAAATAAAGATTACTTTGAGTTTGACATGCGTTTTTTGGTCTTAATATTAAAACTTCGAAGGACCAATAGTTTATAATAATGTTCAACTGTTTTAAGAAGTAGATGTCCGTTTATATTTTTCTTTTTTGGTTTTGCCGTGTCAATAGACAACAGCCTACAGTCTCATACAATCCTGACCTCATCATCATCATCATCATCAGCCCATATGTGTCCCACTGCTGGGCATGGGCCTCCTCTACAACTGAGAGGGTTTAGACTTTAGTCCACCACGCTGGCCTAGTGCGGGTTGGCGGACTACACACCTAAGAAATTCCTAAGAACTTTTAGGTGTGCAGGTTTAATCACGATGTTTTCCTTCACCGTTAAAGTACGTGATAATTCATTGTGAATACACACATAACTTCGAAAAGTCAGAGGTGTGTGCCTGGGGTGTGAACCCGCGACCGTCGAGATTCTCGACCGCGTGCCTAAACCTCGAGGCCATCACGACTTCATCCTGACCTCACATAATGATAAAAAAAAAACTATTTTCATCAACTATGGGAATTTCACTAAAACATTCGTCTACGGTCTGTACAACAAATATGCATGCCTTTTACAAAGACCAAAATCACGGTCTTGTTTTATTTGAACTTTAGCTTGCATTTCAATACATCAAATATTACGTCCTGATATAACACTAGGAATTGTGTAAAGTACTCCAGGTTCTATAAAAACATCGTGCTTACCTCAATAAAGCTACGTACTAAAAACTAATCACATTCATCCCCCTCCAAAGACTAAGAAGTGAGTAGAAAGTAATAAAATCACGGTTAACTATGAGCCTATTAACTGAGGATTTGGCCACAAACCCGTAGTTTCACGCCTTATTCGATTGAGCTAATTGATCTTCACTTACGGAACTAGCGGGTGATTCCCAAGCGATCTGCCCGTACGGTTCGGCGTGATGTGTGGCTCTGTTGTACCAGCCAGCGGTTCTGAATCATGGCCTTAAAATTAGGCTAATTTTTATTGGGAACTTGATTTAACTGATTACGTTTTGTCGCGTAGGGATGTGCAGCAAGAAAACTTGAACGTCAATAACTGCTAACATCGTAAGAAAATATTTTTTTTTGTTATTTATTTTATCTTATAGTAGAAAATAAATAAATAAGTTAAAAAAATATATAAAAGTTTACAACCCCTGACCTACCGTCTGAGTAAGTGCACTCTGATGGAATACGTATAATTTTGATAACCACTCCAGTAGAGTTTTGTGTATTCAGGATATAAAGTTTTGCACTTTATATTATAATTGTAAATGAATAATAAATATCGTATAGCTAACGTGGCCGAGTCCGAAGATTTTATTTTATTTACGAATTTATTATCTAAATCAGCTCATATATGTAAGTCTTTCTGGATGACGGAGGCTTTCTCTACAATTGAATGAAGTTATGATCGAATCGAGTCAGTATAATAGGTGTAGTGCCGCTTGGCACACTACACACCTAAGAATTTCCTTATGGATAATGGAGATTTTTTTATAACGTGCAGGCTATCTGACAAGTTTTTCCTTCGCCGTTAAGGGGGTGATAATTCTTAAAGATTTAATACAGCTGGCTTATTATTGACGAGGTTTTTCTCGTGATATTGAGATAATCAAACAAAAAAATCATCATCATCATCATCATCAGCCCAAATACGTCCCACTGCTGGGCGCACGGACCTCCTCTACAACTGAGAGGGTTTAGGCCTTAGTCCACCACGCTGGCCTAGTGCGGGTTGGCGGACTACCCACCTAAGAAATTCCTAAGAACTTTTTAGGTGTGCAGGTTTTATCACGATGTTTTCCTTCACCGTTAAAGCAAGTGATAATTCATTGTGAATACACACATACCTCCGAAAAGTCAGAGGTGTGTGCCTGGGGTTTGAACCTGCGACCGCCGAAATTCTCGACCATACATACATAGTAGACATAGTAGACCACTTGGCAGGCATTAGATCATTCAATAGCGGATATTGCTACAGCTGCGGTGAGGCTACGGGCTGAGCATTCAATCCTGGGAGCTAATTGGATGGGGCATTCGGTTTTATATACTCAACTCGAGCCTCTTCATAGGAGCGGGGGCAGTAAATTGTCGATCCCAAATTGAAGTACAGCGCTTAAAGCCTCAAGATTTTATGAGACTATTGAAGACAAATCAAATCTACGATACACTTGAATTAAACAAGAATTTTAATAAATATTTAAAAAGGATTTTCTAAAATTTAGAGCAAAGTTGAATAGAATTGGAGACGTTCTGTAAGGACATTAATGTAGGAGATAAGAATTGAATGGACATTGAAATTAATCTCAGCTTTGAAATTCTCTTAAGCTGTGAATTCGGATGCGGGTAATAAATTTTTTTATCTGTCTGGTTCTACGTATAAGTGGGGTTCGCTATAATGCTTTTTTTTTGTAAAAATCAACCGATATCGACATATGTACATACATCGATTCGATGCATGTCGAGTGATTAAAAGTTTCTGGGTTCTAGACTGGGTCGGAAAAAAATGTGATTAATTTTTTCCATGACATCATTTTTATTTCCAACGCAGATCCTTAAAGAACTTTAAAAGGGTTGCCTTTTTTGGGATATATATTATAGTTAACGATATATGAAGGTAGATTGTCTTGAGGTACATCTCTACTTGCCCATTAAGAGGCAAGAGTCTTGAGTTTAAGTACGATCTCACATAGAGTAGGAAGTAAATAAAACCTATCCATGATTTGAAATCAAACTTGTAATACTCCTAAAATCAAGCTATTAGCTAAATGGTACTTCAGAGCTTTGACTTAGTTACTTATTGGAGAGTATTAGGTTCTAATCAACTCGGTACATAATTGCATAGACCGAGATTGCTTTCAAGTACGGCTTTCAAAGTGAATGTATGTTTGAGAGTGTGTGCAATCACTTCAATAGTATTGTGTATGTATTATCAATATCAATCACTGTATATTGTGGTCTTACAATCATATCGTAGGCAGAAGGGCCTAATAAATTGCCATGGTAGTGAGCTTATTGCCATTTTTCGGGCACATTTCCATACTCCGAGTTGTTACTAAAAAATCCTAGGTGAAAAATTTAATAATAATTTGCCCGATGCGGAAATCGAATCTGGGATCTCTAGCTTGCACGGCTCATACTTGTGCCACGATACAAAGACGCGGTATAAAAATGACACTCACCTTTTTAACAACTTACTCATCATCAACCCATATACGTCCCACTGCTGGGCATCCTCTACAACTGAGAGGGTTTAGGTCTTAGTCCACCACGCTGGCCTAGTGCGGGTTGGCGGACTAAACACCTAAGAAATTAATAAGAACTTTTGGGTGTGCCGGTTTCCACACGATGTTTTCCTTCACCGTTAAAGTACGTCATAATTCATTGTGAATACATACATAACTTCGAAAAGTCAGAGGTGTGCGCCTGGGGTTTAAACCCGCAACCGCCATGATTCTCGGCCGCGCACCTAAACCTCCAGGCTATCACGACTTAACAACTTACTGGTCTTAACTAAATAGGTATAAGATTTCGTAACAATACTATCCAGCCTTATTTTTTCCTTTTTATACACTAGTTTCCATTACTTTGTCCTGTGTTTTATCCCTTGTGTCCGCTTTACGCCCTTGGCCCTATTTGCCCTTTGAACACGCAGCGTAAGTAACGCCTTTTGTCTCAACTTAGCTTTTATATCACATTGAGAGAAATACTGGCTGAGAGCCTTATAGGAGCAAAAATATTTTCTAGAGAAATTGTCAAATATAGTTTTGTGTAAAGAATTAGGAAGATAGTAAAATGTAATTATTATTGTATATTTACAAGTTACTGCCTCGTGGTCACGCAGCACAAGTACATATGTGTCGTGCGATCTGGAGGTTCTGGGTTCGATTACCGGGTCGGGCAAAGTGTTATTGGGTTTTTCCATTAGGAAATTCTCAGTAGCAGCACGGAGTCAGGAAATGTGCCCGAAAAACGGTAATAGGCTCGCCCCCTATTACGTGGGACTTATACATACCTGGCGAAATGTGGGTGCAGAAATGCACCTCTGCCTACCCTTTCAGGGAATACGGTCGTGAGGTTATGTATATTTGTGTAAAAGCTTTAGACTAGCACCTACAACCGCCGTATTGGCAGTCCAGTCCACGTCCAGTTGAGGTAGGTATCGCATGAATTGTTATTTATTAGCATGTTCTGAGAAATAAGAAGGTATTACAAAAATAAAAGAATTTAATTTAACAAGACCTCATTTATCAATCTTAGTAACAAACCAACAAATCCCCGTTAAGCATCGGAATGAATTTATACGGAAAGTTTTAAAAATACGTCTGCAAGGAAATGATAATATATTCCACCGTATTAATTTCAATAGGACCGTCCGCTGCGCCATTGAAATCGTTTCTGAATTTGCAAAATCGTTCGTAATACGAATCCGATTAGTCAGAATAAAATCTACGGATCAATTTGCGGTTGCAGAGTTTGTAATGTATTCAAGAACTTGCGCAGACTTGTTCGTTTTGATTTATTTCCCTATTTCGATCGGTACGTGGTCTCGTGTAATAATTTGGCGAATGCGATCATGAGCTTTGGATTCAAATTACTGGTCAATCAGTTTTTTTTTGTTTTTAGGGTTCCGTTCGTGTGTCCGTCTATCCGTCGCTAACAGTCAATAATCTCCGAATCTACTCGACTGATTAAGTTGAAATTTGGTACACACATCAATTTCTGTGACCCAAACGCAGAGGTGTGACGTGAATAGATGAAATCTGTATATGGGAGGTAATTTTTGGGGGGAAGGTGGAAATTTAAAAAAATAATTGAAAAGGGCATCGTGTGACATATCAAATGAAAAGTGTTGTTGTGAAGATTTTAAATGTATTTTTTTGTAATTTTAATATAAATAGTTTCCAAGTTATTAAGGAAATAGACGAAAATTGACCACCCCCCCCCCCTTATCTCCGAAACTACTGAACCTAAAAGAAAAAAGAAAAAAAAGAAATTAGTTTTCTACTTATAGATTATAGGAAAACCTATAACAAGTCCATGATATTAAAATAACATGGTAAATCACTCAATAATCTTGCGAACCAACTTACATTTGCAGCTGGAATGTGTGGGAGAACATATATTTCAACTCTAAGTTAAATTTGTAGAATCAGTTTGTAGATGAATATTTAATGAAAAAAATAATCCCACAATGAGCATTCTACGGCTAATATTGTCGGAGAATTTAATTTTTCAATTTAATTCCGCCCGCGGATGACAAATAAATGTTTAGTAATGCGTAGGCTCTACGGAATTGTGCGTACGGAACCCTCTTCACGCGAGTCCGACTCGCACTTGGCCGGTTTTTCTATTAATATTTACTCAGAAAGGCTTAATGTTTCTGATATGACAGTCCTTGTCTACAACTAAGAGGCCTTAATCCGCTATTTGGACTAGTACGCGTTGGCGGACTACACACCTAAGAAATTCCTATGAACTTTTATGTGTGCAGGTTTCCTCGCGATGTTTATTGTTACTGTTAAAGTACGTGATAATTGATTATAAATATACATTATACACATAACTTCGAATAATCAGACGTGTATGCCTGGGGCTTGAAACCGCGACCAACCTTAAACCTTGAGACCATTACTTACTGAGATTTACTCCGAAAGATTTAATATTTCTTATATAACGTAAAGTCGTAGCGTCGTCTAAAATTTGAGGATTACTCTCACAGTAGATATGATCCTTGGTCATCGAAGTCCTGGGATGAAAGGCTCAATACAATTGAATGTGATTTTAATAGGTATACAGCTAATCTCTCACTAATGTTGCATAAGTCCCAGTGGCGGTACTTCCATATAAGCCCAAAAGCATTAGACGTTAATTGTGTAACGTGTGTCTAGTTTATAATTGTTTATTCAGTGGGGTCAGAATATTCTCATTTAAACGTCAAATTTGGTAAATAAATATTTAAAGCTTAAAGATTATTATTCGGAATTTTATAAGGCAAGGTGGGCTTTTAGGCTTCTATGGAAGTACCGCCACTAAAAAGGTCTAACCCATATATGGATGGCGGGTAAATATATCAGAGATTAATCATATTAAAATACTTTTGCTTTTACTCTTAATCCATTCATATTAACATTTCATTTTTGTACGTCTGTTATGTCAGTAATTATGTACAGTCATTGTTCTTTAGCCAGGATATTATTTATACTGAATGTTCAACCAAATTTTCGTAAATAATATTATAAAAGTGCCGTTGCACGCATTGATGAACCTTTGTCTTGCAAATGAGTTATTTACAATACATTTTTATCTCTTCACTTTTGTACCATAAATATAAAAAAGGATTTTATAATAACTTACGTGCACGGCATGTGAATGCTTTGGCGCTTTATGAGAGTAGTAAGTGAAATGGTAAAGGAAATAAATGATTTAGAATGAAGAAGTCTAAATTTGTAGATCTATACTGCAATCTGGGTAAAATTACGTTAGCTAGACAAAGGTGGCGCCAGTATTTTAAATAACCAAGAAATAATTATTAGGTTTCGATTATTGAATGAGATTACTGAAGATCCCATTTGCATATATTATATATCCTAGATAGCGCCATCTGCCGTGGTGATAGCGAGTTTTTTCTGCTATCAATTTGTGCATAGCCAGTGATTAACAGGCTGGTCTTACTTTTTGACTGATGCACTCTTCCTACACTATTTAACTGTCTTGTACTTTTTTAACAAGAGAAAAGCGCCTTAATCTCCCCTTTCGGTACCTCGGGGGAGGGCGGAAGGGGTATGTCGGAGTCTCTGGCCTTCCAACTCGGCGCGCGGAACGATTGTCCGTTTACCTGAGTTGGGTACTTAACAAAAATCTTACGACAGCATACCGCCTAAACCAATCTCGGTGGCAGTCACACGCATTTGGGGTGGTACTAAGGCATCGCAGCTAAGCATTTGGTGCCCATGCGGATACCTTGCGGTTCCATTATAAAATATAGATTCTACTAATATAGGTGCGTCTTCTGTAGAAGCATTTAGGAGATGTTTCACCATCATCATCATCATCAGCCCAAATACGTCCCACTGCTGGGCAAGGGCCTCCTCTACAACTGAGAGGGTTTAGGCCTTAGTCCACCACGCTGGCCTAGTAGTTGGCGGACTACACACCAAAGAAATTCCTAAGAACTTTTAGGTGTGCAGGTTTTATCATGATGTTTTCCTTCACCGTTAAAGCAAGTGATAATTCATTGTGAATACACACATAACTTCGAAAAGTCAGAGGTGTGTGCCTGGGGTTTGAACCTGCGACCGCCGAAATTCTCAACCGCGCGCCTAAATCTCGAGGCCATCACTTGGGAGATGTTTATGTCAAGCAAAAGGCTCTGTATTCAACCAAGTCCGATTTATACCTATACCAAAGGTCATAAAAAATTGTCCAGGAGCAACAGAGATACTTTCAGAATTATAATATTAAGTACAGATTTATCCGCAGGTTTCTATTGAGGCTAATATCAGCGGCCATTTGTAACAATGTTGCCTACAAACAATTAGGCGAAGTTACGCTCAGGGCGAGCGGATCTGTTTGTTCTAAGTCGTTGTTTGTTTACTATACACATTCCTCACCGGATATTAGCCCTTGTCCGGATGTGTGGGAAAATGCTCTATGTTCCATTCTCTCTTAATCCTTTTGTTTTTATTCTTCATCGCTGGGGTTTATGTGATTCGCTACTTAGTACGGGGTTTGTGTGATTTAAGTAGTTAGGAGCCTATTTTTTAACACACATAAATACCTACACTACCGACAAAAAGTTTGGAAGCACCTATAATTTTTGTAAAAACAAATAGCAAATTGATAATAATATATTTTATCGATGTTGTAATAAAATATAATATTATTTTAGTAATAAGAATATGGTTTTGTTTCATAGTTTAATTGTTGTTTTAATTAAGTACCTAATCATTATTCATTAAATAATACTATATCTTATATTATTTCTAAAGTAATTGAGAGTATTAAAAGTGCTTCCAAACTTTTTGTCGGTAGTGTACATGTAACTTCACGCCTTTAATATCTGAAGGTGTGCATAAATATATTTTTGCACCTACATTTTTCCAATTGTATCATCTTACGTAATAGGAAGCGAGCCAAGTGTCGTTTTTAAAGCACTGTTCCAAACGCCATGTTGCTTTTGACTTTTTTCTAATAGACAAACTTAATCGATCGACAATACTTGGCCCGACCCGGGAATCGAACCCAGGACCATTTTATATACTGATGCCTATATCATGAACTGCTAAGCATAGTTTTGTTACGTTAATTGTGATGTTTTTTTTCTCATAAATGTAGTGATTGTCCAGAATCCTCTATAAAGTGTATTGGAAATGTGAGTTGATAATTGTAAGAGATTATGTGTTTTTAATAATGACCAGTCAAAAAGATCCCCAGACGTTAGTTAATATTCATTTGGAGCATTCGGCTTTCTAAAGAAGGTGAGAGAGGCAAAATGTCTTCTTATAGTGGTGGCATTTGCGTTGCCTGAGGATGTAATTAATGTATAGTAAGACGGACTGAATCAAATAGGCTTTTGGGAAAATAAAATTTTATTTTTTTGTATGCAAACACCATCTCCGTCAACTGTTTTTATTTTAGTTCATGAGTATTATTCCTTTTGTCTATATTTAAAACTAATGCTGTACTGTCTTTTACTGATTTATAAAACCATAAGAATTCCAAAAAATATGTCCTACGTATTGACATCGAACTTATTGCTTACTGCGCTCTTGCTGAGAATTTCCTCTTGAAAAATTAACTCTTATAAACCCTCGAATTTAGGAAGAAACTGACGCAGGAGAAGATATAAACATGAAAGTACACCCCAAAATATTTAGATATTTTTTTGCAAGCGGCAGAACCACGACACTGTTAAAGAGTATTGTATATGGTCTGACCCGTATGTTTAGAGTACCACTGTCTAATAGATAACTGGAGTTGTGTATAGTTTAAGTAAGTAAAAACGGCAGAGATGGCCTCGAGGTTTAGGCGCGCGGTTTAGAATTTCGGCGGTCGCAGGTTCAAACCCCAGGCACACACCTCTGACTTTTCGAAGTTGTGTGTATTCACAATGCATTATCACTTGCTTTAACAGTGAAGGAAAACATCGTGATAAAACCTGCACACCTAAAAGTTCTTAGGAATTTCTTAGGTGTGTAGTCCGCCAACCGGCACTAGGCCGGCGTGGTGGATTAAAGCCTAAACCCTCTCAGTTATAGAGGAGGCCCGTGCCCAGCAGCGGGACGTATTTGGGCTGATGATGATGATGAAGTATAAAAACTGAAAGCGCACTTTATTAATATTCGAATATTTATTTACGCCGAATAGTGATAACCATTGTCTTAGTGGACCACTAAAATTAGCCGCCTTTTGGAAAGAGATGGTTAGTGTCGTGAAGAAGAGTAGGTAATGATTTAAAGGACTTCATTGATCCGTTGCATACGAGCATAATTATCGCTTATACCAGTAACGAGTTCGATTTTGACGTGTTTATTTTAGGTTAATTCCAAATTCTATCATTGACTAGAACGCCAATTTTTTTTTTTGTGTTTTAAAATGGATAATATCCTACCTTATACCTTTTATCTCTGCATCACCCAAAGGTTGACTGTTAGAGAATGCCTTAGGCATTAAGTCCGCCTTTATACGCAATGTGTAAAAAGCATAAATAAATAATAATATATTCCAATAACAATCTGGTTCCTGCCGATTTTCGTTGTTTGACGGTACAAGTAAGTATCGTGCTTACTAGAGGTCCTTTTTCGATTGGCGGATCGAGCAGTGTTATTGGGTTTATCCATAAAAATTATCAGCAGCAGTATGTGCCCAAAAACAATAATAGGCAGAAATGCACCTCTGCCTACTTCTTTTGTATATGGTCATGAGTGTGTATGTGCGTATATGTAATACAGCATCACATTAACAAAGCATCTGTAAGAATGTTTCTATAAAGATATAGATGCGATACATCGTTTGTTGTTGTGACAAGGAAATTGATCCGAGAGTTGAAAAGGAAGTGAATCCTGGTTCCTTGCTTGTTTCTCTAATGATGTTGCCATCCGATTGTGCGCAGGAAACAAGGAATATTTACGTAAGAACTTGACGACGCTGATAAATTGTTGTATCCAGGAAATCTATCTTGTTGAAAGGTATTACGGAGAGAATAATGTTATGTAAAAAGTTGCGTGAGAAGGAAGGAATGGATGAGGTTATAATTTTTTTCTTTATTTAATCGGTTTTGAATTATGTTTACGATTCATTAAAGATGTTTAAATATTGGACGTAGTTAAGTGTAGAAATTTAGGTGTGTTATTTTCTTTATGATGATATGCTTAAAGTGCGGATTAATCTGTGTTAATTTTTACATAACTTGTATAAGTTTGAGATGCGTGTCTGGGATTTGAATCCGACATAAGTTACCAAGACCATACACTTTTTTATGTCGAATCAAAAAGTAAGACATCAAGCACTCCAAAGAATGTACAACTTCAAAAAATATTATAAGAAAGGATATGTGATAGTCGGAGGTGCTATGAGAAAATTAATAATACTTTGCAATGATGAATAACTGTTTCATGTCTTATTCAATTTTTCTTAAAAGGATTTTGCAATACCTTGGAACAGACCGATAATGAATTTATGGTAAATCTGTTATCAAGCGTCGATTGTTCATTTATTTCAAAGACCGGACATGACATGACATCGTTGCTATTAAAAAATTGTTTGCATTTGTAAAATAAAATAGGTCCCTGTGGAAGTCATTGGGAGAGGCCTATGTCCAGCAGTGGACTTCAATTGGCTGATGGATTGGATTGGATTTGTAAAATATAAATATCAGATTTTTATGAATCAAGACAAGATTTTTTTTAAAGACAAAAATTTTACACGTGGATATTCCTATGTAATGGCCATCCGATTATTTACAAATCAGATGGAAATATTAATATAGCGAGAACAATGTTTAGCACGTCCAACCTCGCCGAAAGTCACGCCAAGAACGCTGCGGGCGTCTCCGCTACCTCCGAGCTTTCCCACCGTCCTTACCACCACCAAATGACCACGCCATATCATGTTATGGTGACGTCATGCTAGGCTCCACCGCTTGGTTAGGTGATATTTCTAATAATAATAATATTGTTATAATTTGACTGCCTCGTGGTCTGGCGGCACAAGTATGTGCCGTGCGATCTAGAGGTCCTGGGTTCGATTCCCGAGACGGGCAAAGTGTTATTGGGTTTTTCCAAGAGGAAATTCTCAGTAGTAGCACGGAGTCTGGAATTGTGCCCGAAAAACGGCAATAGGCTCGCCCCCTATTACGTGGGACTGATACATACCTGGCGAAATGTGGGTGCAGAAATGCACCTCTGCCTACCCCTTCGGGGAATACAGGCGTGAGGCTATGTATGTATGTGTTATAATTTTTAATTGATCTATTATCCTAAAACATTTAACACACTAGGAATCATGTTAGTCTTGAAGTATTTTTATAAAGGAAAGTCTAATTGTTATATAATTTGTATATAATTATATTTTTTCCAGTATTTAAATAAGCGTTTAAAACAGCTATAAAAGAAATAAAACATGCAAAACAAAATTCCGCATACCACAAAACAATTGTTTTGTAAACTCTGATTCAAATCCCTTACTCATAGAATTGTAAATAATTAATTCATTTTCAAGATAGTTTGTAATCTCGCCAGCATAGTTCATCATCGCGTTGAAATTTTCAAGTTTCAAGTAGTCTGTCGGTACACCCTGTGAGCACTCAACTAGTTCTCATTGTTGAGAGATGCTTCTAAATAACTTGGTGAGGCCATTGTGTTCGCTCCTTTATCTGCCGACTTTTTTTCATAAAAATTGTCGTTAGTTTAAAATTCAATAAAATGATGCGGTAATGTGTACTAGTATTATAAATGCCTCGTGGTCTCGCGGCACAAGGATGTGCCGTGCGATCTAGAGGTCCTAGGTTCGATTCCCGGGTCGGGCAAAGTGATATTGGGTTTTTCCATTAGGAAATTCTCAGTAGCAGCACGGAGTCTGGAAGGCTCGACCCCTATTACGTGGGACTGATACATACCTGGCGAAATGTGCATGCAGAAATGCACCTCTGCCTACCAATTCGTATATAGGCGTGAGTTTATGTATGTATGTATGTATTATAAATGCGAACGCAGCTGTGTCGGTCTATTTGTTATTATGATATTTTGGATGTGGAGATATATGGAACATTGGGAAAGGTCATAGGCTATTTTAAAAAAATAATTAAAGTGTGACTCGGTGAAGTCGTGTAAGTTATTTGTTGAGAAGTGTAATATAGTGTAACTTTTGCTATTAAAATGACTTAAATATTAGACAACTGCCTGAACTACAACCTTTCATTCCGGTCCCGTAGGTTGTCTGGAAGAGATCGCAGCTAGCGATAAGACCGCCTATTGTGCCTATACTTATTGTCTTCATTGTTTTCAATCATGTAGTATAAATTATTGTATAGTGTACTAAAAAGTATAAATAAATAAATAAATAAACTGTATGGATGGATAAGGGCTGCTCAAGACCGGGATGGTTGGCGCCTACTTGGGGAGGTCTTCGTTAAGCAGTGGACGGCGATAGGCTGGGAATAAATAAACTGTAAATATCTCCTAAAAACAAATAATAATATGAGGAAGTAACGGTTTTTTGTTTGTAGTTATAGAAAACGCCTTTCAAACATAATCGACACGAACAATCGTATCACAAACACAAGGCTCCACAGTCAAATTATGAAACGTTTATCGCTACCCCCTCAACAAACACATTTAGCGTCCATTGTTCGCGCTGTAAATACATCGATGCTTCACAAACAGACGGGCGAACAACGACCTTTTAAGCCGCGCCTTGGATACACACAAGAAAATTTTCCCATTTTTTAACGATGGCAAAAGTTACAGGGTTGCATGAATTTTCACTTACTTTAACTGTGAAGGAAAACATCGTGGGGAAACCCGCACACCTAAAAAAGTTAGGCGTGTAGTCCGCTAACACGCACTAGGCCAGCGTGGTGGACTAAGGCCTAAACCCTCTCAGTTGTAAAGGAGGCCCGTGTCCAGCAGTGGGATGTATAGGTATGGGCTGATGATGATAACCTTAACTTAAATAACGTCATTAAACAGTATCACAGGTTATGAGAGAGATTTATGTTTTAAAAATAATTAAACTTTCCATTTTAATACAACAAATCGTGGTATGTTATAGAATTTTTGGGCCAATGTAGCAATAATTAACAAGAAATAAAAAGTATGAACCAGAACCATTGGCGCCTAGAAAAATCGATTTGAGGGAATGGCAGTATGTTAGGATTTCCTCTAAGCCCGCCCCTTAAAAAACTTGTCTATAGATCAACCCGCCCGGACCTGTTTGGCCTAAACCCCTTGAATTTATGTGGGTAGGTCCCATACGGATCTTATACTGTAGAGTTTCCCGAATAATTCGTTGATGTACTGGAGAGATTTAAAATTCAACTTTGCTTTTGTCCCTTGTTACTGATGCGTTAATAACTGAGTTAAATTCAGGTGCTTATTTCTGAATGAAGAGAAAACAAATAAAACCCTAATGTTGGTAAAAATACTTTATCAATACAAATAAATCAAAATCATAAATCTAATAAAACTTACATTACGAAATACGGTGGCTGATACGGATTAAAATATTGAAAAATACTTTTGTATTCTATAAAAATTAAATCTTACGTAAATTAATTCGTACGAAATATTTAGTTTTTGTAAACTGTCGATTCCTCTTCTTCCTTCTTCACGGCCTGGATGAGGACCAGAGACATTACTCCGTTCACCACCTTGAAAAAATATCAAATTTAAGGGTAACTTTCTAACTTAAAAGTCTAAGCTACTTCCCGAACAGAATACATAAGTGACGAGAGTCGAATTATATTATAGCACTTAGATAAAGTTGTGACAGAACTCCGTAAACAATATTATAAATACGGAAATAACAGTAACATATTTATATATTTATATTTAGTATCATTTCCGAAATAAAATAGTAGTGTCATATGTTTTAGAATAACGAAAGACTATTTACCAATACAACTTGACAAAAATATTCATGGATGTCTGCTGGAAATGTCTGCTGGAGATTGAGGTTCACGATGCACAAGCTAATTTTCAACCAATAGTAAAACAGTATTTACATAAAAGTTGCAGTTAATTCCAGGTCTCTCATATATTTGATAGCTTTTAAATAAGGTTGCAAAAACGCCAAGAGCATAAATCAGATTAATACTTAAAAACAATTAAATAAGATAAAAAACATAAAATGTAGAATGTCTGGTGTAGGTTTCCAAATTGCTACAATACTTACAGCGATTATCTCGTGGTGTCGCGCCAACCGTATATGGCGTGCGATCTAGAGGACCCGAATTCGATTCCCGGGTCGGGAAAAGTGTTATTGGTTTTTCCATTAGGAAATTTTATTAACAGCACGTAGTCTGGAAATGTGCCCGATAAACGGCCATAGGTTCGCCCCCTATTACGTGGGACTAATACATACTTGGCGAAATGTGTTGCAGAAATGCACCTCTACCTACCCCTTCGGGGAATACAGGCCTGAGTACGTATGTATATATACATACTACTTACAGCAATCATGCAGGAGGCGAGCACGATGCCTGCCAACCATCCAGTTTTGCCTTCCAAATACCAGGTCATCTCGTCCACGCAACCGTGGAAGTAGGCGTTCCCGGTGACAGAATCACGGCATTCAGCGGGCAGAGGCTTGTTCATGGTGATGAAGTCAATGGGGCCATCAGCACCACAGCAACCGATCTGAAGGAATAATTTGAGTGTAAATGGTAACTGCCACACCATTAGACAATTCCATAGTGGACATTAGTTATGATATTTCTGTTTAGTCCAGCTATGAAGAAGATTTCATGAAAATGACTTCGAAAATGATATGAGAGGGTCCAGAATAATCCGCTAGAATTTTTATAAAAATTGGGGTCTGTTATCAAAAATATACATGTCAAAATCAATTAGATCTGTTGTAGTTTTGGAGTTGAACCGTGACAATCTATTTTGCAAAAAAAAACATACATACATATATTTCATCATCAGCCCATATACGTCCCACTGCTGGGCACGGGCCTCCTCTACCATTGAGAGGGTTTAAGCCTTAGTCCACCACGCTGGCCTAGTGCGGGCTGGCAGACTACACACCTAATAAATTTCTAAGAACTTTTAGGTGTGCAGGTTTCATCACGATGTTTTCCTTCACCGTTAAAGTGCGTGATAATTCATTGTGAATACACACATAACTTCGAAAAGTCAGAGGTGTGTGCCTGGGGTTTGAACCCGCGACCGTCGAGATTCTCGACCGCGTCCCCAAACCTCGAGGCCATCACGACTTACATACATATATTTACTATATAAGTATTTAGGTGAATGACAAGACGATATACGTGGAGGAAATTCATTCATTATTTAAGTTTGAAGTTATCACTTTTATGAACAATAATGAAGATTAAATAAAATTAGCGTCGTTGAAAATGATGAAGGATTAATAAATAAAACGACATCTGTTTTGGATTTTGTAGTCATTCTTGCAGATAGAAAATCAAAACGAGTTCATCATGGTATAATTACTCGCGATGGATTCAATTTAGTGAATATTCTGCTGGTATGATTTGCGTCGGGGCCGTATGCACCGTATCAGAATTAAGCCGAGCTCGATACGGGCAGAGTTTATGATTGGAGCTATGTTCAATCGGGCACGGTGCGCGGCACAAGCCCATTTGATTAGCGCGCAGCGGTGTGTCGGCACCAAGCCAGCTTCATGTTTCCCCGGTACAGTTTCCACGTCAACTGTCCAGTCTGCAAATGCGTTTTGGTGTTTGCTTCGTTAGGTGACGCCCTTTTTGTACCCATAGTTTGACTAGGCAAAAAATCAAAACTGACATTTCATCAGAGCGGAACCGTTACAAAGAAAATGTGCGAAATATTTCATGTTTCATACGGTTTTTTTACGTTTTTCTTACACGCTACCAAAGCTTTGTATTTCGGGTGCGCTGTTACTATTATTCTTTTGCTGGTTTTTGTCTTTAAATACATGGATACATATTTTTGTAAAATATAGGCAAATATACATGCTTTCGTAAAAACGGGACACACTCAGGTTTGATTAGTTCTTTTTACGCTTTGACGACAAATATTGACAATCTCCTATTTCAAACGACTTCAGAAATTCGAAAAATTAATAAAAAAATAGTTCGTAAATCCCTGGGATTATTATATTCTGTCTGACCTTTTAGCTAAAAGTTTTAGATATGAAATGTGCAATAAAGTCCAAATCAATGAGACAATAATCTCCTTATGAGCTCTTGAACGAAATTAAAGCATAAAATGCCCTCAATACATACTTGAGACACGATTTAATCTAGACTTTTTTTTATTAAACTGTTATTATTTGGAAATGAAGAAGTAATTTGACTATTAATAAACTATAGATATGGTGACTGGTCTACTTACACCTTCCTGCACCATCCTCAAGATCTCTCGGCTGCCTTCATGCTGCGGGTTGTTCATGAGTCTCACGATGACGTCTCTGATGAGCGGTTGAATGCTGGAGTCGTACGTGGAGAAGTCCAGGACAACGCAGGCGCCAATCAAACCGAACACGAACACTGCTATTTGTGTTCCTATGTACTATAAGAAGAGAATTAATTAATTAATTAATATTTTTAAGAGAGCGAAAAATCTAGCAGTAAAATATCCTCATCAATCCTTTTTTAGTGGTATATTATTTGTATCTACTCGAAAGCTCCACTACATACTACACTACTCATAGCGCTATGAGCTCAGTCGTTTAACATCAGATAATGGTAATCGTATACGTCAAAATATACTTTGACATTTGAAGAGCTGCATTTACCATTAGATGATAAAGCGGTCACTTTGTCGTGCTTTAATAATAAATGTATGTGTCTTCATAATAGTTATTTAAAGTAGACTGGAAAAAACTAAGTAATAGTCTTATTTGAATAGACATTTCGACCATCTCTTGTGTCTTAATCTGTTACAAAGTCACGGCCATCAATTTCAAACTTAACAAGTATCACTTTGAAACCGAGTCGCCCTACCAGATGTTCTCAGATCAACTTGTAAAATTAACTGAGGACGCTTACTGACCGTGCTCGGAACACATGCCTTAGACAGTTTGCAACGTGCTATCTGCATAGTGAATGATATACACGTAAGAACTTAGAACCGCCACAGCTGCCTCGTGCAGCCTTTAGTGTTCCAACGTTCTAATATAGGACATGTTGTTCCACCGTGCGTCGTAATAGAATCAGCATTCGCCTGTCGTGGCATACATTGAGTTTAGAATTTAATTGAGTTATATATCAGCGTGTGAAATAGCGTGTACATTGTGTAGATTGAATTTTTGTTATTTACCGAAGTTTAATAGAATACGTGATGTGTTCATATTAAAAGAAATATATTATATGTAAAGTAATACTTTTGAGTCTGTTAATAGTATAATTTAATCGTATAATTTGTGTTTTACATCATTGTACTACAAAAACTGTGAAGAAGCTCAATTAAATTTCTGATGGGCTTACGTTTTAATAAAAAAAAAACAGTTAAAAATTTTGTCTATGCTAAAATTAATTATTATCGTATGACAAAGAATAGAATTAAATGTTATATTTATACAAATTTAACTACTTTTAGACGTTTAGATAGGACTAAACATTTATAATGCTGCATTGTCCAACATGAAGATTCTCAGATCCAAGAAAAATTAACAACGTAAAAATGTCCCCAGGTGTTTTTTTAACTCACGCTTCATTACGAAAGCCAGGTCATAAAAATACTTGACTTACCGCATACAAAAGCATGATATTTTCCATAAGAGCTGCTCCGCAACCGAGGAAGGCGATGGCCAGGATGCCGAGAGACGCGATCAGAATTATGTAGACGCCGATGAAGTACTGCTGGAGCTCTAGAATCCTCATCCATTCGTTAAAGCCGGGCTCCAGGCAGATCCACAGACATAGCGCGAATACGGAGACGCCGAACAACTGAAAACAATTGTTAGGAGAAGTAAGTAAATGTTCAGCTATTGTTAGTATCAGTATCATAATCGTATACGAGGTCTTCTGCTAGACATGGACTCCTCTAATTCCACGCTTCTGTTCATTGGAGAACACGGTTAGGTAAAAGAGAGGTTTTCCACTAACTTAATACAATAAATCGTTCGACACTATTTTTCTCTACTGTTGGCATATTTTATTGAAACGAAATAAAAGTAAATAAAGAAGATTATATATGGGCTGATGCTGTTAGGGTACTTGTATTTGCCTACAGAGAGTTGAGAGACAATTATATCAATGTACAAGGTAGGTGTTACAATGGCCCATGCAGGGCTGTTTTTGCGACTGTTGGTATTAATGAAGTCCACAGTTCTTTCGAATTTGATAATAATCTGTCTGTACTGCTGAACAGTGTTGCGAAATGATGCCTACGAAATGTAGTAGGCTCGATATTTTTATTATTACACTTGTAGTCATTGTCGAGCCAAATTTATAGTATGAAGTCCTTGAATTTGTATTTGATGTGTGACGTGTTACGATAAGATGTTATCTTTTGACCCAAATATTGTTTTGTTGTCATATTTCAAACACATTTCTTTCATAGGTTATGTTTTAGTGTCTAAAGGAAAATATGAAGCATTAAGTTTTATGTTTTGTGTGTGGCGTGAATATTTTTAATAATCAAATTACACTATTTTCCTATGTTATAAATATTAAGATTTTTAAAAATCATGTACTTTCTATTCTGGAATGACTAATTTCAAACTAATGGAGTATGGGAGAAGTAAGGAGACAGAAGGACTAAAGGTTAGTAATATTTCATAACTTTGGCAACTAAAACACAGCTTCATTACAATTTGTGCTAATACCCTTCCTATTAATGATTTTACAATCCGGTGAAGCTCCTATATTGTACTATTTGAATTCCGAAGCCTGAAATATTCATCAGACACGTCTCTCGAATCAAACATTAATCATGCTTCTGAATAAATTCCTCACATTTTACTCTCTAACTGGCTTGAGACTAACAGAACGAAACAAAATTAATA
The DNA here is from genome assembly GCA_907164795.1 of Hemaris fuciformis. Classification (NCBI taxonomy): domain Eukaryota; kingdom Metazoa; phylum Arthropoda; class Insecta; order Lepidoptera; family Sphingidae; genus Hemaris; species Hemaris fuciformis. The sequence goes on along the minus strand of OU015438.1, from coordinate 11,809,506 downwards.
TTCAAATAAGAAAGTACGAGACGAAAAATAAAACCAATCATGAGTGAAATTGCCTACAGTTCATTTACGAATGCTATTCAAAGTTGAAATAAGTCTTTAAGCTCTAAGTGGTGACTCAAAAACCCTCTGCTGGAATTCAATAATTTAAACGAAGAAAAGGTCAAGGTCTTATACGAAATATACTTTTTGTTCGATAAGTACTGTCTTAAAATGCCTATTGAGTAACAATAAGAATTACTTAGCCATTGATATAAAGGGCAAGTGTATTCTATTAACATACATCATATCTACATAAACTCACACCTGTATTCCTTGATGGGGTAGGCAGAGGTGCAATACTACACCCACATTTCGCCAGGTATGTGTCAGTCCCACGTAATAGGAGGCGAGCCTATTCCCGTTTTTCGGGCACATTTCCAGACTCCGTGCTGCTATTTAGAATTTCCTTATTTAATGTATTCTATCTATGTATGTACTGAATTAATGACTATGTGAAAAAATCATTCTTCCAACAAAGTCACTGAATGTTTACGGACACGACACTATTATTCTTCCTCAGGGTCTGTATGTCTGACTGCTGTTTCATAATAGTTATCAAATTAATATGAAATGGAAGTAGTTGATTAAACAACATCATAATAAATACACCCAACAGTCACATATATAGTTCTAACCTTACACTAAGATACAAGTCTTGTTTCGTGGGTATCAGAAGGTACGGAGACTTTTCCGTGTCACAAATACCCAGACTCAAAGCAAATAGTTGTGTATCACATAAAAAATTGTCTCGGTCCAAGGATCGTACCCGCGGCTTCCCGTTTCACAAGCTATTGTCTAGCCAACTGCGCCACGGGACTGTAATATAAAATATGAAATACATAATTTAAATTCTGTCATTTCAAGTACATGCATAATTATTGAATATTGTACAATATTATAATATTTTACATTAATGCGCACTAACCAGTTTGCTGAATTCGGATTCTCATATTAAATAAAATATCGGCATATCAAATTCTGGCCTATTTCCAGCAATGGATTGAAAAGGCTTTAAGGATTACAGGAATTAATTTACGTGGTCTAGTAGTAAGAGTAAAAGCTCCATTATTGTATAAATTCAATCCTATTAGCATAGGTTACTACCATAGAATTGTCTCGTAGTCTCACGGCTCAAATATGTCACACGACTTAGACGCCCCGCGTTCGATTTCCGGGTTGGGCAAAGTGTTATTGGGTTTTTACATTAACAAATTCTCAGTAACAACACAGAGTATGCAAATGTGCCCGTAAAACGGTAATGGGCTCGCCCATTGTTACGAGGGACTGACTAAATGTAGGTTCAATATCCAGAAATAAAATGACTTTAAGACGTTATCTATGTATCATCATCATCAGCCCAAATACGTCCCACTGCTGGGCACGGGTCTCCTCTACAACCGAAAGGGTTTAGGCCTTAGTCCAACACACTGGCCTAGTGCGGGTTGGCGTACTACACACCTAAGAAATTCCTAAGAACTTTTAGGTGTGCAGGTTTTATCACGATGTTTTCCTTCACCGTTAAAGCAAGTGATAATTCATTGTGAATACACACATAACTTCGCAAAGTCAGAGGTGTGTGCCTGGGGTTTGAACCTGCGACCGCCGAAACTCTCGACCGCGCGCCTAAACCTCGAGGCCATCACTGCTTTCTATGCATACATATGCTTAACGATATTATCCAGTTTACCGGTGTGCGAATATCTTGAGGCAATCTGTATACTCAAGAGTTGTAAATAAGAATTCAGCCCACTATCTTTAAACTTCTGTCTGATTAATAGATCCAGTCTCAGGTCTCACTCTTCCCGACTAGGAGACTCGTATACCCAGAATGGAATGTATTAGAGCAGAAAAGAGTCCCTAAATATTCCTAGAGACCGGGAGTTATGGCGTTAGTATTCTGTCTGCATCATTGCAAGCCACTTTAGCAAATGAATTTATATGCGCGTGTAACTAAATTGCTTTGAAGCGCAGTAGTACTGTCAGGGGGCTTGTTGCTAAAATTTATTGTATTACCCTGGTCAGTAGCGTGAAGGTTTATCGAGATGGAACGCGGATCAGTGGTCTTGATAGCCTAGTGGATCATGCACTAAAATAAAAAAAAATAAAAATACATAAAATAAAAACTGTCAAAAGTATCACATACATAACTTCACGCCTGTATTCCCCGAAGCGGTGTAATAGAAAAACCCAACACGTTGCCCGATCCGAGAATCAAACCAAGTACCTCAAGATCGCACGGCACATACCTGTGAGTCAGTCAAAAAGTATCAAAAACTTATATTGTGTAGATATACAAATAGGCACGTTTGTAGCAGAGCTTGTATTAGTAGGCACTGATGGATTTCTGGTCCCACGTATTCCAAGCTGGGTTTTAGGTCCTACGTAAGCTAACTCATGTTTTTTTGCATATTTGCAAACTCCATGCTGCTACTAAGAATTTTGTTATGAAAAACCCAGGAATTTTCGATAGCTCGCCACACACTTTTGTGGAGGGATCAACGAGGCAGTCACAATATTAAAATAGCTTAACATGCCGATTTCATATATTTTTATAACACCGCAATAACACCTGATATTACAGTAATATGTATTTATTTATTTAAAACTTTATTGTACACAATATAAAAATACAAGGGACTACTACAAGAGGCGGTCTTATCTCACGAGGCGATCTCTTACAGACAACCAAGAATGGAGATGTAAGAAAAGAGATGAAAGTAGTCGTAAGTGTACAAATTATGAAAAAAACATAAATACATATCCATATATATACATAAACATACACATATAATCAATCAATAGGGCATAAAGTATTGTCAAGCAAGGAATTATATTGAAGCATCATTAGTGGATACAATTATGCATGTTATGAATATCTTAACAAAATGTCACCGAAATTTTTGAAGTAAAATGAGGTGACCTCATACCTAACTGGGTTATTATGTTACATATATACATATATGTTCTGAAACTGGAACAATAAAACATGAACAGTGAAGTTTATTTGTGAAAGTTTTATAATCTCATTAATCCTTAAGTCCGCCATCAAGTTTTATTCGGCCGGTGAATGAGTCTCGGCTATCACGGCATTTCTTATAATGGCTTTGTTTTTGCCTCCGGACAGAGAAAGATAAAAGTGGGTCTATTGTACCGGGATATTTACTGGCCCATACATATGTATACAGTTGTTTGCTTTTGAGCCCTGTTGACTCAACGCGATCGAGATATTCCGCAGATGTAGATACGGCTTTAACTACTGCACTATAGATTCATTATCTTAATGGTTTGTTTTGTTCAATTGTGTAGCGTTAAAGAGATAGAATTTACTCAGTTCAGCTGGAATAGACCGCTGGCATAGACCACGATTTTCTTGTTGAAGTTAATGTACTAGATTCCCTATTTTTGGCATATGATTGATTTTCAGATCAATATCATGGAAATGTACTCGTATATAAGTGTTGAAAAAAATATTATGTATTTTAATCCTGACAAATCATGCTGCATAATCTTTTTCATCATGCTGCATGATCACGCCTTTCTATACCAGTGTAACAGTAAAATTATCTCTTACCACAATTTCCAATAAAGATAGTCGATTGCACATACCTTAACTAACATTGCCAACTTTCTGTTTTTTGTAATAAGGTGATCACTATCCGAATAGTTACGAATATCGCACCACAAGCAAAAGAGTTCTTATACGAAAAAATACGACAATATCATCAGTTAATTCGAACAGCCTGAATGTCAAGCAAATAGTATAATGTGAACGCCCCACTAACTTCCGTCCTTATTCCAACTTTGACAATATTTAACTTTTTATGACAGTTTTTTGTAATAGACTTTCGTACCCGTTCGGGGACGTCGTAAACAAATAGTCTTCAGAACGAGATAATAGAATAATGTTGGCTATAACAAGAATAATTTATTACAACGAGAATAATATATGATGGAATATATTTTTGCGTAGCTAAATAGGATAGTGCGCAATCTTCGTTCAGGGTGGTATTGATATGTGGATTACGCACCTGCGAATATTATTCTAGGGGATAAAAAATAAGGAATGAAAGTGCACTAAAGATATTATGGACAGGTTAGTTTCGACCGGTTAGCTATCGTTATCCTAAGGATTTTTTGTGATTTCTGTATTTACATCAGCCTTGCATACTGACGAATTCTAAGTGTAAAGCACACTGAATTTAAATTGACTTCCTTAAAATAACATTGAAAAGGACCTATTTCTGTTACTACTTTTGTCACTCACTGGTTGATAAAATTATATCGGTTTGTTAAGAATAATCATAACCCCTCGGAGGCCCAACAAATTTTTCTATTTCTTTAAGTACTCCGCCCATCGAGGGCGGATGAGGTGATGATGTTAAAGAAACATTTTAATGAAAGATGTTTTAAAATTCGATGGAGACAGTGACTATTAGTAACAAAATCCAGAAAAATAGTCAACGGGCCACGGATCAAATCCCAACAACATTTGAAGAGTAAGCCTCACGTTCCAATGAGGATAGGTAATAAAACAAACATTACTCAACCTGATACAAACAATGTTATGTCCTACAAAAACAGAAAAAGGCAAGCCATCACCTAAACTACAAATGTAAAGCATTATGCCCTCTCATTACCGTAATTGGCACGAGCGAAAGCAGGTCGGACGGAGCTCACACAGACTCCGAAGGCTTGGAGACACTAGCAATCCATTACGGTGGCCAAATGAGCCGGAAAGTTGACTCGTACGTTCGTCCGTAAATATTATCACAAGCCTGTTTGCAGATTACCTTTGTTGTTTTGTGATTTCATAGGGGAGACAAATCAATGCGAACAGTCACTTGTGTTGTCCTAATACATATAAAAGTATGGGTGATAGAATCGGCAGTAATTAATATATATACCCTATTTAAATATATAATTATATTATATATGGTTCCAGAAAGTACAAAATATTTTAGCCTCATAATATTTGAACCGAAACGTTTAATAGGCATGTGAGGTTAGGCCAACGCAAGGGCGGTAAGTAAATTACAAAATGTATTGTATATTTTTTACGTACCACATACTTTATAGGTGGAGACGCTATTGCCGTTTGCTAGTCGCATTTTCAGATTCCTAACTCCCATGCTCCTAAGCGATAGCACATGACACGTCATGCGCATATAGCTGACTTACTAACGTCACCACACATACTACCTTACACGGACTACCTTTAATTGAAACAGATTAGGTTCTTGATCGCCTGGTTAGCTCTTGAGTCTCTTGTTTCTGATCTGTAATTTAGGACAGGTATGTCCTTTTTGACATAAAGGTTGTTGCTTATGGTGTCAGCACTATGCGTTTTTATTAGATGTATACTCGACTAAACACAGATTTTGCTGATATGATGCCCCTTGTATCAAAATTATCGTCAAATGCTTCGCTTGCCAATCGCCAGAGAACTCGTATAGCGCAATGCGGATGAGCCAAATAGACAAAGACAATATATAATTCTTAGTAATTACCGAAGTTGTTCCCGTGAGGGTAGTTCGACCGTTTGTCATGTACGCAATAAGCACCAATGGGTACAACACGCCAAAATGCAAAATATAGAGCGGGCCTTAGATTATTATGGACATATATCCACGGCATTAATGGTCGAATAACCTCTGATACACGGTACGCCGATGATAAATGAGGGCATCTGCGGGCGATATTTGAGAAATCGCCTAACTATTGGCGTTGGATTTTTCCACTTTGGTTTTTAGTTTTACGTGTGTGAAGAGTGTTTATTTTTGTGGATGTTCTATGCGGTTTTTAGGTCTAAAAACTTATTTCAATCAAAGTAATATTATATTTGAAATGTAATTGTAATTAAGTAAAGCATAACTGAAATGTGCAGAAGTAATCTTCCCATACCCTGGTATGAGACGTACAAGAACCGATTGCGAAATAAAGTCGCGGTGAAGTTTGACTTTTTTTAATAATAAAGCTAGCTCTATCTTCAGATTCATTAATTTTTAAATTAAATTAATACATAAGTTCATGATTATTATAAGTGTATCATAAAAATTAGGTCTGGAAACAATTCAAATTAAAAAAATATGTTTTCTGCAGTGAGACGCCAAATGAAGTAGGTAATTATTAGACAATATATATATATATATATATATATATAATATGTTGTTAACCCTCTTAGTAACCCATAACTTTGATTAAGAAATCAATATTAACTCAAGCAAAGCTAGAAAAAATATATGAGAAGCAATGAATACATGAAACCTTTAGTTGGCATAAAAGATTTGAACATTAAGACGACAGTGAATGAAGCTTTTGTCCAACAAACACTATTATATTACTTTAATGTGTAAAGTTAGATTTAGGACCTAAAGATCGATATTCGGGCTATAAAAATAACCACGTTGGCTTTCGATCAGAATAATTAATAGGCTTGGTAGACATAAAAAAAAAACTTTTGTGCCGGACTTTTTTGTTAGCGCGGTCCATGTTAAATTCAATAGTTGGACTAGTAAACAATTCGAACTTTTTATGACTTTTATGTAAAGAGTAATGTTTCCGTCCGATATAAATAACAGGCTCATCAAAATTGTTTTAGGGGTCAGTTGAAATATTTAAACATAAGTGATAAAAATACAAAAATAACTTCGACTATAACCTAAAAGTTCTTAGGAATTTCTTAGGTGTGTCGGTTGCCAAATTGCACTAGGTCAGCTTGGTAGACTAAGGTCTAAACCCTCTTAGTTGTAGAGGAGGCCCGTGCCCAGCAGTAAGACGTATATCAAGAAATAAAAAGTGATCAATAAAAAAATAGTTGAGCCAACATTAGAAGTATAAAACTAATCGTGAGACAAAACCAGTTTCAAGGCTCTTGCTGTATGAAATTGTTAATTTTATATACTAAAGTACACTGCGGGCCGGACAGTGTCAGGTGAAAAACCACTGTGATATTACCATAGACTACTTTCTTATATGTATATTGTGACAATATCATACCTCCTGGAAAGCACGATGCTGTCTAAACAGAGCATCTAATACTTCCTTGTATTAACAAAATTGTCAAACTCAGACTAACTCAATGCATAAACCGTTGTTTCTTATCATTGTGTATTCTTGACTGAGTTTGTTTTTGGCTTCAGTAGCAAAGACACACTTTTTTGAGACGTTAAAAATTTACAGCCTCGTAAAAAGTCACGTGGACCTCGTTCTCCGGGGTGTCTAGCTACGAATATGATATTACTTTGTAAGATATCGAGGTTATGAGGCGGTCTATGCTTGAGCGCGTCGCCCATTCCTGTAATTTGCTGTAATTAGGTTATTTTGAGAGAAATTGCGAGTGTTTTTCGTTTAGTGGTTCGTAGATTTACGTTGAAATTTTTAGATCTCTTTTCATGTTAATTTAGAGCTACTACAGGCGAATTCTTTAGGCAGGCAAATTTTTGAAAGGTATTTTAAGTGGTAGAGCGGCGATATACTAAGATTGGACTACAGTACAAATTATTTTAACAAAAGATTACCATGGAACGGTGTCTTAGAAGACCATTGAGAAATCCGAAAAATAATTAATTCTTAGCTCATAGAACAGAGAAACACCTACGGTATTACCTCCCCTGTATTAATATACAGGATGTAAAAAGACCGTGACCGAATACTAAGACAGGTAATAGTTAGGGTGATCACAAACACATTGACGTTAAAAAATCCCGAGGAAAAAATATACGTTTTCCTAACAACCATAAGTATTAAATGTGTGTGGTGATTAGGAAATCATTTTTTTTGTCGGATTTTTTTTAACGTTAATGTGTTTGTAAGCACCGTAACTGTTACCTGTCTTAGTACTCGATCACGGTCTTTTTACACTCTATAAGACATGCTTTTCCCCAAACCCCTAATCGGATTACATCCTTTACGGTATATTAAGCCACACACTCCGCAACAACGTGTATCCAATTTCCCCCAGCGTTTAGTGAAAACCGTGCTTAAATCCTTTTTGAGCGATGAAAAAAACTATTATTTTAGTCCTCGCGTCCCGGTTTTGCGCGGTAATAGCCGTCACTCCCACTTCCTATTGTATCTCCTGAGAGACACCTGCAAAGCTGGAATAATAAAGAGTTTTACAACGTTTCAAAATGGGACTTTTTCTCGCAATTCAACCGCAACGTGCACTTAAGGGATTTGAATATCTTATGTGGGGTTTTGTCTATCTCACGCAATTCCCGCCTGGATGAATTCGTCTCAGTTTTTTAACTTCTTAAACAATTCCCTTAATGTTTTGACGCCTCACTGTGAGCAGATTGGCATTGGAATCTAGGTAATAGACGTAAGGCAGACACATAATCGCGTTTGGTCTCTGCAACGGTTTTCGTAGCGCAATTAGTTAGGAAACGAACATCAGGAAATCGCAAAATTAGAATACACATTTAAAGAAAAGTTTGTCAAATCAAAAGTCAGAAAATTTTATCACCTTGAACAAATACACGTAATGTCCGATCATATCACACAAGGCACTTTTACTTTCAAACTTGAAAATTATTGTAAATAGAGGTTTCCTTATACTGTAGAACCTCTTTAAGTCAAACCTCGATAAGCTGAAAACCTCCAAATATCGAAAAAAAATATTGTTCCCACCCCTTCAAACACCAAAACCTCCATTAGGTAGGTACTCGAAATCTAAATCCTCTATATACTCGTAGTCGACATAATCACTCCGTAACACGAAAAATTAACTGGACCTCTGTATCTCGAACATAGCAAATAACTAACTATATAACTCAAATCGTATTAGAATTAAACTCGACCACTTTATGTCGAATAAAAAACCGCCCAAGTCAAAATCCTCCATAATTCGAAAATTTCGATTTTTTTTTGCGTCAACTTTGATCTTTGACTTATAGAGGATCTACTGTAATATGTTTTCTTCTTTACTTCCGTCATTAGCGAGTGACTATAGAAACAACTTGGCTTATGTCTTGCATTCTTAGTCCCGTGACCCCGCTTCGACACTCCAGCGAAGTTCGCATAAAATTATTGCTCATAGAAATTTATGCATTGAAAAAGCATTATACTTGAAAGTTATGCTTTACGTCGTCCACTAGATCTCTACCTAGAGAAAAGTTTATTCGAGTAGGTCATTTTTCAAGATTTTCGATAATGCCGCTGCTCCATATATCAAATCATGCATTTCTCACCAAAATTTATTTTATTCAGTTCCAATAAACATGGGTGTAACGAAATGTATTTATGTGACAATTTTTGGGTTATACATGCGGTTCAATCTTGAAACGAGGGATATTTTTTTTTCAAAGGGCCACGTAATAAAAAGTCACTTATTCTAAAATTTATTCTACTTCAATCCACTCAAAGCACCAAAATGCATTATTAACTCATGCTTAATTTGCGATCTTTTTTTCCTCTGCACCGTAATTTGTTGGTCAATACACTGCATTCATTCGTAAAACCTATTGGAAAAAATACTACTCCGTAGCCACAATATTTTATGCTAACTGTTGTCAAATTTATAGAGTCTGAACCGGGAAAAGATATATTTGCGCGGTTCACAATTTCACGTTACACAAATTTCTTTTAGCAATCTCACTTTTAAACGAAATTCAATATGATTGTAAACTTTTCTGTAATTTAAAATTAGTTGAACATAGAAATCCAGATTATCGCTAATAAAAAATTACCATAATTATTGATGGAATGGAATGGACACCATTCCCTTCATAATGCAGAGACCGATTTCCTGGCGAACACTCGTGACTTAGCTAGGTCGTTTACGAGGAAGATTGTGGAAAAATAAATTTCGTAAATGGAATGAGATTCGACTCAGCGAACTGAAATTCGAGCTGTGCGCGTTGTTTCATCGCAATGTGGGATTTGGTCTTTTGATGTCACAACATTAATGTGTCACCATATTTTGTGTGTAAACGTATTTTTCAGTTAATTGTAAATGTTAATTTAATTACTGTTCTTGGGTGCCCATTTACTAGTTGGATATTAAAAGTTTTTTGTTTCGTAAGTGGGTCATTATTTAGAAAGATTGCAATTTGTGTGTAGATTCTAGGCAAAATTTACTTTAAAAACTGTAGCTTGGTATAATGTGCATCGTAAATGAATATTGGGATAAAAATTGAGATGCATAAAAACAATCTTGATTTTGGTGATTCTTTGATAATGTTCCATTCATTCTTACCAATTCAAATAAACTAGCTATGTTTTAAGTAAAAAACTAAAACATATTTTAAGAAAAAAAAATTAGCAATGTTTCTATGTAAAGACTTAAATAAAATCAAAAGGTAAACATTCACAAAAGCGCCTGTAAATGGTAATTCGACAAACTTCACCAAGAAATTATACTGCGGTAATATTTTTGCAGAAAAATAACGTTAGAAAATTTTGTTATATCGTAAGAATTTTTTTTGAAGTTTGCCAAGGCGTGTAATTAGTGAAATGAAAGTGCAACAGGGATATTTTTTCCTTTTTTTGTGGTTAAACTAACTTGAGGACGTTCGTGGAATAAGTTCTTACTTTTCACTTCTGGCAACATTTTTACTGGACTTAATTTGTTCGTCTTTGTATTAAACTTCTTTGGAAGATTTGAGCGTCCCCTCAAGTTTGGATGGATCAAAATAGCTGCTTGAAGAATTGCAGTCTAATTGAATTCTCGATGCTTTTATAACTTTTTAAATTAGCATAGATTTTTTTGTTCCATTGAGCCGTTAGTTATCTTATCATGGGTTTTGTATAGTTTGTTTCAATAATTGGATTTGGATTTGATGTCAAACCTCCTGTTGAATTTTTGTGTATGCTGTGATTACCGTTAGCAATTTTGCATTTACCCTGAATGTTTTAATGTATGATGAAGCTTATATCTCGAAACAAGGCATCATCAGATGGATATTTTTAGCCTTTAGGGTAGAGATTATAATTTTTCCATTTAATATATATGTAAATAACATTGTACTGTATCAAGAGTAGATGACAATTAAACTTTTGACATTCTAATTTGTAGCATGGCTGAATCAGCTCCGTCAAATATTATGAAACATACAACATTGCAATATCTCAGTAACATTTGAAGAAAGATTGGATTGAAAGATAGCACTTCACCTTAACGGAGGTGGTTAAGATAAATCTCTAAGTTGATGCAAGTTAAATCGAGGATTCGTTTGATTGAGCCTTAAGCAAGTGTTCGTTTAGCAGAAGTTTGTTTCATTATCAAAGTTTTTGCGCTGCCAATGTATCCAAGCGGACTAAACTTTTAATTGGATATGCAGGTTAATGCAGCTTAAATCCTACATTTTAATACAAGTAAATGTAGTTACTATTAAAATTTTAGTAATAACCATCAGTTTTAATGAAATTTGAATCTCTAAAAAATATTTTTTAAATTCCCAGTTTTCTAAATGTCTCCTTTGTTGGATTTGAATGTTATAAAGTCAGATTCAGCTAGATGGTAATGGGATTAATGATCGTTCCCGTGGGCAGGGATAACGTGCTTGCCATGCTCGGAACTGTAATAGTCTCTGAAATGATTTGGATGTCATGCGTCAGTTTTGATCCTAAATAGGTACTGGAACTCACCAAGCGTCTGAACAGCAGTTATGTGAAGCATTTCACGATTTGGCCTGCATGATAAACATTATATAACAAACGTAACAATTGTATTACAAGCACACAATCCGTCATGTCAAATCCGAGCCGACAAATCAAAGACTTAAAAACAATATTCAATTATTTTGCATTCTTCATTAACTTAAACAAAGTGTGTAATTAATTAGATATTATACTTGCGAGCCGACAAACCATTTATTTCAAAATTTTAATTAATACACCAACTTCATTTTATAAGATGGAGGCTGCTGTTTCATGAAGCCGGTTCAAATTGAGCTAATTTAGTCTATAAGGCGCTAGATTGATCCATTCAGCGGAGGCGAGTGAGGGCGGAATGATTATAATTAAGAGACCTCTTGATTTACTAATACACTTCTATTGAGAATTCATTGAATGCATTTCCATTTCATTATGTGATCTTAATAAGAAAATATAATTCAATTATCTCATCACAATCATCTATATCACATAGCGTTGGACATAGATTATGGATTTCTGTTGTATTTAATTAAATATCACTCAACCTGTTTCATTCACATTTACAAATCTTTTTTTCAGTTTCATCCATTTGGAATTGAATATAAATATGGATTTGTTTCAGATGTGCTAAGTGCTCAATAAAATGTAGTATTAATTCATCAACTCTAACTAAAGGTCCTAATTAGAGCATGCAAAATATGTTCAAATTGATAAAGGAGCTTAGCAAGTTATTGGGTAAGGATCTAAGTGAAGCTTATATTTATTTATTTATTTATACTTTATATACATGTAATGAATGTATAAAGGCGGACTTAATGCCTAAGGCATTTTCTACCAGTCAACCTTAGGGTGATGCAGAGAGATATGAATAGGTGCATAAATTCATATTACTTATATGTGATTCCATGATTTAAAAAAAATATATAATAAAAATAGATACATATATAAATATATATATATATATATATATAATATATATAAATAAACATATACCATTTCATTTCTCTTGCTACTTCTCCATCCTTGGTTGCCTGTAAGAGATCGCCTTGTGCGATAAGGCCGCCTATTGTACTTTTCTTCTCTACTGTACTCCTTAGTTTTAGTGTTATGTGTACAATGAAGTTTTAAATAAATAAATAAATACCAACTTATACCAAGTCTCCAACGCACTTCTGTATTATTCTGTCAATTCTCTGCTTTTAATGATTCATTTTTAGTATTTCTTCACGAAAGAAAAATTATGAATCGTAAATACTTTTAAAGAGGACAAATTGGAAAAAAAATAAATGACAGTATCCGGCGGCTATAGGAATTTAAAAAGACAAATTTTGTCGATAGGATAAATCGTTGCTCCTCGATTTAAAAAGGTTGCTGGACTGAAGTTCTATGCATTGTTTTTACATTGACTTCAGAATTTGACAACACTGCATTTGATGCTTTAAATCCATTTACGTGAAAGAAAATTAATAATTAGCTCTTTATGCTTCACCCTTTGTGGGTACCTATACATATTTATCTATACAAGAAGCATTAATCTGCATCCAGCCTGGCTTATAACTTCACACTCATTACAATTTCTAGAATTACAACACTTAGTAAATGGTGTATCGATATTTTCATTTAGGTCACCACAGCGGTCGTCAGCCATCTTGGCTGAAATCCAAAAGTCAATTACCGATACAGGGTCTGTAACTCCAGCAATTATTTCTCATTTGGCGGGGAACACCTTAACGAGTGTTCGGTTGTGTTCAGGTGCGGTCTGAACGACACTTGACGTGCCGCTCAGCGTTTTTGGCGCAAACTCTCGCTCTTCAATTTATACTGAACGGCTTGGGTGATTAACGGCCCGCTGGTTTGAGTTTGTTCTCTTGCTTGTAGAAAAAGGCATTAACATTTTTAATGGGTTTTGTGAAATCAATTAGGCGAGCTTTTTTAATATTCACACCTGGAAGTGAGAATTCTTTTGGTATTTTTACTTCTATTGTTACGTAATTTTTTGTCTCGTTTGCAGACTGTCGTTTTGTTAGGGTCGTAAACTATTTCCTGTTATTATACTTTGATCTAGCAAAGCCTTATTAAAATTTTTAACGACACGAAGGCCTATCTTTCATCATAACTATGAATTCCAAACTCATCACAACAGATTGTATCGAGCTTAATTAATTAGCGGGACTTAATAACAGGCGTGTCGGTCAGCAACTTGCGGCGCGCAAACTTGCAACTGTACGATTTACTGCTGCCACCACGTGCTCCTAATGTCTGTTACTTGCCACTGACTTTACTTGTTAGATAATTTATGTAGTTAACAACAACGAGGACGATGCTCTTAAATATGTTCCATCCGACGCAATCTACAGTTTAATGTTCTCATTAACCCCTCGCAATTAAATAGAGGATCCTACTGTACGGCCGGTGAACGTCTGTGTAATCTTCGAGCTGCTGTTTCTCTTAGTGCCGTCGTACTTAATAATAATGCGGAATCCAATTACAAACGTGTCTTGGTATGTAATTAAAAAGGAGGGATGCTATGCAGAGATATAGAGACAAAATGAAAGGGAATTGTAGAGAAGAGTGTTTTGACAATGTCTAGTTTAGATGTTTCAGTCCAGAACCTATTAGGATTAATATGTGTCCATACTTTTATCAAATCGATTTTGCAATATTAATTTAAATTGTTAGTGACCACGAAGCAGATGGTGCAATACGCAATGTAAAAAATATGCATCTGCAACTGTAGTGTCTGTGTCTGTGAAATAGTTCCATAATAAATAGAGATGAGGATGTGTAAGTCTCGTCTGTCGTTCAAGTCAAAGGTTCGTGAGTTGCTGCTAAAGAGAATCTCTGAATCTTCATAATAGTATTATTTTTATGTATGTATTATAGTATTTTGGTATGTATAATATTTATATTCATATTATATTTACATATTTACTATTATAGCTACTATTACATTAAATTCATTACTTATTTTCTTTACCAGTGTATATTGGCTTATAATATGTGTATATATATATGTGTATGTTTATAAATGATTTAATTTGCACACCTACTATGCATCATCTCTGCATCACCCAAGGTTCGACGGGCAGAGAATGCCTTAGGCATTAAGTCCACCTTTACAATTATGTGTTTAGTTGTATAAAGTGTAAATAAATAAATATAGGTACCATGACAACAATAAAAACGGATTTCAACTAAAAATGTATGTTGTATGGATGTGTACTATGTTTATTGAAACCATAGCTAGCTTTTTGGTTAGCGTCTCTGAGCTCATTGTACCTTTTGATGCGTTATGGCGGTGAATTAGGAAATAGTTGTCCTTGGTAGAAATATAAAATGATTTTGAAATATTTTGAACGCTTTTGAAAATATTTTAACACAAAACACAACTGCTATATGTCCTGATAGTGGCGTTGTCTTGCCGCCAAAATGCAGTGCCCCGGTATACTTTAAGAGATAAAGCTTGCTTAAGATACTTTAAACCAAATTCGATACAGCTGACTCATTAATTTCTTAATAACCAAATAGGAAGTCGAAACGGAAGTAGCATACACAGCAGCTATGTATGTATATTATTTTTACTCATGATTCACACAATGAACGCACCGTACGTGGAAAACAGGACGAGCTTATCTATCGGCCGCTGATAAAGAGTTCTTTATGCTAGGCCCTTTATTTTAGGTTATTCCGATATGAGCGATATGAAAATATTTTATTAAATCAACTTTACGGCTGAAGGTAAATTGCTCGCCAGGTAAATTTATTTGTAAAATTGTGCCAAATATAACTAAGAAAAACTACGTGATTGTTATTAAATGTATTAGAGAAACATTTTTTTAAAAATAGCATTTAAAAATATAAATTTCTATCTACAAATCTTACTAAACATAAATCTATTTATCAATTTCTTATTTATTTTTATATTTTTTCACGTGGTTGCGTCCTATCATTAATCATTGTGCTATGAAAAACATTTTGTGTACGACAGCCATATTAGATAGACAGAAATGAAAATTCGTACATTATTTATATTAATTAGCGTCATGGCACGTTAATACATTGGAATTCATCGATTTAGTAACAAAAACGACGTCAAATCATACACATTTAAGGTATCATTCTACTAATTCGTGTCTAACACTATCAAGTTTACTCAATCATGCAACAACAATGGAGAAACATGACTCATATAAAATGGCTTTCTACGTAGTCATCATTCACTTATAAACTATGAAACACTAGTACACATTATTTTCACAACGGTTACTTTATACTTCTCTTTAAAAACATGCCATAACGCAACTAAATCTATATTTTGGCTCAACTTAACCTCAAACCTTTCAACGAGGTACCATTACAGGTGAGGTTCAACAACTTAATTACTGTACGTATGGACTCTCGGAGCAGCGACCACTCCACTATACTAGGAAATTACACAAACGCTTACAGAACAATTGTTGTAATTCAAAGCAAACACCAGTTAGAAAATGGAACGGAAAGGTCCATTGGTTTCTGATACTCACCCATAGTACGACGTTGAAGCAAAACAAACTGTACTTAATACAATAGATCTGGGACTCCAGTTTCCCGACCCCCGGCCCTTGTCCACCAGCCATTTCACTTCACTTTGACACAAACAATATTTTCAAATACCAGGGTTGTCCATTCGCGGTCTCGATCGAATCGTAACTAGTTATCGGTGTAGATAAACGCGTTACACATAGCTAGGTTATCTCTGTTTGCTAAGATAAAATGTACGAAAAGATAAAGTACGAATTACCACACCTGTACCCGTTGTGCATCAACATATTTGCTAATCGTCACGCTTTGAATCAAATTCCGATTCGCTTGGAATGCTAAGTTAATTGGGTCAAGCGTCCTCGCCGTCTGTAACAATATCCGGAGACGAAATTCTTCAACCAATCAGGATGTTAGTGATGGCGTCGGCAGTCGTCAGATTATAGTAGTGGTTCTATTTCTAATACTAATAACATAAACTTAGGTTATATATTATCATATATATCGACTACTTTGTGTATCGCGGCACAATTATGTGTGCTGAGCGATTCGCAGCTTCCAAGCTCGTGTTATTAAATTTTTTCATAAGGATATACTCAGTATCACAAAATGTGGGGATGTGTACAGAAAATCGTAACAGAACCGCCCCTTGTCCGTCTTGAAAGATGCTTCATTATTATTCCGTTTCTTTTAATAATTTCCTAAATATTTAGTAAGATTGTTTTATTTCTAAGACGGTGGTACTACCCCGATCAAACCGCAGTCTACTCACTCATTCCGTTTATATATTACTCGTTATTGTTTTACCACTATTTTATCACTTTTCTTTGAAAAACATAAAGAACATCACAATCTTCAATACACTCAAAAAAGTAAATCCAATCAAAGAGTAAACAATATATCAAAGGGCCATATTCATGCGGGGTGTATCCAATTTGAATATGCTTATTGTATCCTCATTCGTATCGGTAACATTGCGATTCTTTTCCCTGGCAGTAATTTTGTAAGGGTGCCCGACCACGCTTATATATCAAGTCCACCGATATGGGATTGGACCGAACGTGTTCGAAATCCGATAAACGGATTCAAACTATATACGGAACGGACGGCGGTATAAGCTGTAAACATAAATAAGGAAGATGTACGACGTTTTAGAAAACCGCCACGCACGTACCTCTCACTAAATCTCACGCTTGCAATTCTATAAATTTTACCATTCCACCACCGCCTCGGTTTGGCTTAAAGTGTATTTTCTTGCACTAACATCTAACACTAACATCTAACGTATACGAAAATCGGTCAATGCTAGTCTTTGGTTGACCAAATTTACTTTTATTGTACTGAGGTTCTAACTTTTTTGCATACACATTTTTGCATATATATTGAAGCCTATCTTTCCTGAAGGGGTAGGCAGAGGTACGTTAATACTGGGTGTATTCCGCTAATCGTGTTTTCATACTACGTAACAAGGGGCGAGCCTAACACCATCTTTCGGGCACAATTCCAGACTCCGTGATGCTACTGAGATTTTCCTAATAAAAAAAATTATAACACCGCCCGACCCGACCCGAACCCGGGACGTCTAGATCGCACGCCACTTAGCTTACTTTTACATTTTACTTGTAGCGCTAAACATGAGTTAGTCATTTTTTCATACACCAGTGCTGTTAATCCCTGTTATATTATATTTAGAGGAGTATTTTTACAGACACTTTTTACTTGTTATTGCTTACGTAATAGGGGCTCGACCTACTGTTATTTTCCAAGAAACTTTCTAGACTCCGAAAAACCTGAGAACACTTCTCGGCCACATGCCTCCTACTTATGCGGTGGGATAAAAAATAATCAAAGTCTGTAGATTCGACAAATAGTAAAAAAAACCGCTTGTTGCGTTCGCCTGCCTGGCTTTCTAAGTTGGTTCCAGAGTGAAATGAAAATCCTTTAAGCAGTTCAAGTGAAAGCTGTAATTTATCGGATTTTTTTTTTAAATGTGACTCAAACTTCGTTTAAATCCATTCTGGTCTTAACGAAAGAAGGAAAACCTTTCACATTTGTTTGTAGGAAGCTGTTGCACCATAACTGCCAGTTGTAACTTTTCCTAGTGTGTTTGTTATATATCTGACCTATATTTTGTGACCGTCCTCGTTCCTATGTAAGTTCTGAGCAATCAGTACCTACATAGTTACTCTTGTATCACGTTGTTTGAGATTCCGAATGTTCGTAGGAGACCTCGCCTCAAGCGTTTTCAGTCTCAAAGTCTACAACTGTATGGGAAGTTTCAATCGATTGCTCTCTGCTTTCTGTGTCAGAAACAGAACCTATATGTGACAAATATATTATATAACGTTCTATTGTCCATTGTATACGGTATATTGTCCAATAATATTTACAAAGGCTTTCTTTGACCAAATTGTTCATGACACTATACTCGTATAAAGCGACAGAAGTGGACTGAATTCTAGTTTCAATCATGTTTTCTTATTTCTTCGTCATCAATGTCACCAAAAACAACTTCATATTTGGTAGTTTCAGTTTTAGAAATGTATTTAACATTTTTAAGCCTTTAACTGTTGTATAGTACCTACTAACAGATTAAAGAAAATCCGTAAATTCAATACTATGTCAACCGCAACCACAATCTCATAGATGGGAAGCGGAATAGAGCACACTCGACACCGGACGCTATTGTGCAGCCAAAGAAGTGTTGCATCCGATTTCACAAAGGACTTGGAAGTTTGATCCATTATTCTATAAAAGCACTTAAAATATGGCGCGTGGGAGGCAAATCCGCGAACTGACAAAGATTGCAGTACATTGCTGGACATATTTTTCAATTGATCGCTCTTGATGTCTTTCAAAATGACCATCTATGGTATACCATAGTACCAGTGGCGGTACTTTCATAGAAGCGCAAAAGTGTCACACGTTAATTGTGTAAAGTCTAGTTTGTAATTGTTGATTGTGGGGCAGTATACGAGTACTCTCATTTATATGTCAAATTGCTTTTGTTAAATAAATATTTAAAGATTATTATCAGGAATTTTGTAAGGCTAGCTGGGCTTTTGGGCTTCAATGGAAGTACCGCCACTGCATAGTACGTCATTTGCCTGTTGGTGATGATGATAACGTGATTTAAATTGCAGAGGAATTAATTAATTGTTGTGTGCCTCTACTGAGGAGAGAAAATAATATTGCACCATGTACTATAAATAACTAGAGTGAATAGTTTTAGTAAGTATTTTTACCGCGCACTTAGATAAGTATTATTAGTGTTGTCAAAGATATTTTAATCACTTTTGATTTTTTTTTAACATTCGCTGTTTCCGCGTGATCATAATCAGAGTAAGACAACAGATCTAGTCAAAGATATTTTAAACACTTTTGATTTTTTTCCAACATCCCAGTGAACATCATAATATCACACAATTAGACGGAGACACATAGAACTAGGTTCGATGTAAATTCACCTACCCACATAACCTAAGACCTACAAATCACTTTATTTGTGGAGTTTTCTTTCCCTATTTCATTCTGATATAAGACACAACAGTGAAAATCTTTCGCAAAATAATTCCGACTGGCCGGGTAGCCCGATGTCGGCCCTTTCTAATCCATAGATAAGTTTCCCATTATTCCTCCGATAAAGGGAACACGGATATAAATTTGCGTTTATGAATTCCCACAAGTAAGGTTCCTGCAGGAGAATAAGGTGAACACCTTTGTCCCAACTTACGGTACTTCCTGAGTGTTCAATTTAGGGAATGTGTTAGTTTGTACAGGGTAGATACATATCTGTATTAGATATAATAATTATAATTGTTGAAATGATTTGATGAAATAATATAATAAATGGCTTTTATTTGCACTTTTAGTTTATTTTAGATGGACACATTTTTACAACGTATATCAAAATCGGAGATTTGAGACGAGAGAGAACAGATTATATAAATTGGGTGGACTTGTGTTTCTTCCCAACATAACAAAAGATGGCGCTACGTTTTTCATTAGTATAATATTTAAATAATATAAGATTATAAAATTTATCTAATTACAACAATAATTATACACCCAACAGTCACATACATAGTTCTGACCCCACATTAAGATACGAGTTTTGTGTCGTGGGTATCAGAAACAACGAGACTTTTCGGTCTCACAAACACCCAGACCCGAAACAAATATTTGTGGATCACACAAACATTTGTCTCGGTGCGGGGATCGAACCCGCGGCCTCTTGTTTCGCTAGCTGGTATCTAGCCAACTGCGCCACGGAGCTATCGAATGTAAACGAATTTTTTGTTATTGACCGATAGTACCAATTACTCTGAAAATACTGACATGGAGCTACAATTCTGCTGATATATGTACGAGTATGTATGTATTTTGTTCAGTGATTTGCTTTATCACTCTCAACTTTTCTCCAGTCTTTCTTCATCAATTTTAAAAGTGTAGTGATTCACCTTTAATACTATATTATTTAATACTATTTTATTTATTACCTTAAATAATTTACCAGTAATAATACTGGGTAAATAATTTTATTATTAAAGGTTAACGGATCACTACAGTTTCAAAATAGACTAAGAAAGACTGGAAAAAAGTTTAACGTAAAAATACGAAAATTGTCAAACAACCAAAAAAAGATATTGTCTAAATGTGGAATATTCTGTAAAAGATGTTATCTGTCAACATCACGTAACAGTTAAATGATGCAAATACCGCCCCTATTAGAAAAATCATTAACAATACTTTTATTGAGGGAAGGATTCACCCCTCGCAGTGACGCGTGCAGATGCGACACCCCCTTACACGGTAGTTTCCCTTATTTCTTCCATTATTTATAACTTCAAATTGTTTTCCATAACTGTACTGTTTAAAACTAGGGACTCATTGAAGCATAGTATAGAAAATTCGTAACCGACTAATTTAAAAAATAAATAAAATACAAATTTTTAAATAATGTATTTTTGCAGTACCTAATTAATTTACACATTTACTGATATTTACCAAACGGATTTCATTTCACATAATAAATTCATAATATTCCTTGATTACAAATTGGGGTAAGTGGTTAAGTATACTTAAAAACACAGTGGCGATATGCATAACTTCAATAATGTCTGTTTAATTTTTACTGGCTTCGCCTCGGAGTGTCTATTACATTATCACCAGTACTAAATAAATAGATACACCCAACAGTAAGATACATACTTTCTCGCACCGCCCAAAATGCGCAAGACGGCCTTCGAGAGGTTTTAGTCGGTATGCCGGCGTAGGATTTTTGGTTAGGGACCCAACTCAGCCAAGTGAACATCAGTTCCGCGCGATGAGTTGGAAGGCCGGAGACCGCGCCATACCTTTTTCGGCCTTCCCCAAGGTACCGAACGGGGAGCTTAAGGCGCTTTTCTCTAGTTAAAATAAAAAAAAAATACTTCTGACCCCACACTAAGATACAAGTCTTGAGTCGTGGGTATCAGAACTATTAGAGACTTTTCGATCTCATGAACAACCAGATCCGAAACAAGATTTCGTGGATCACACAAACATTTGGTGCGGATTTCGAACCCGCGTACTCTCATTTTCTAAGCTGGTCGCTAACCAACTACGCCACAGGGCTGTACTAGATGAGCCATTTGCCCTTTTGCCTTGTATGATATTAATGAAAAAAACGTCTTTTGTGTAAAGGTAGATTAAGCGAAAATGACTTTTTGCGGCGTCAATAAAACTTGAATGCATTTGAAACAGGGGACGAAAGTTTGTACGAGGGACCCATTTATTTTCAAGTAGAAACTTTGAGTAGGGTGAAGTATGGTTGAGTGGTATTTGGTGGGGTGAAGTGTAGTGCGCTTTTAATTGCATATTTTATTGGTCGAGCTAATTGTTAATAACAAAAATTTTGTGGCGATTTATTGTGTTTGTTAAATATAAGTAACAGATGACAAAAAGTTAACAATTTTGTATATAACAACGATCCCAGACAAGGTTGTGTAAACATAGTTACTAAATAGTAACTATAGTGACGTCTAAATAGTCCGTCAACAAGGTTTAGGTAATTATTTTTACCTCAGGCGAACACACCTGCACGACATCACCATCATCATCAGCCCATATACGTCCCACTGCTGGGCACGGGTCTCCTGTACAACTGAGAGGGTTTAGGCCTTAGTGCGGGTTGGCACGGCACGGCGTACTCAGTTTAAAAGCAAAGAAATGTTATTTCTCAATTCCCTCAGAAGTAACAACAGGGTCACAACAAATCGCAACAAAAAACTCACAAAGTCGAAGAACGGCAATGTTATAAATTCAATACATCTACGAAGCCATAACATTTGTGTTTATTTGAGAAATATAACGTGCAATAAAGTTCGTAGTTGGTAGTTTCGTATCGCATTCGGTGGCGCGCGATCCGCACCCCGCTTCGCTTTCAATACTGACTCACGATGCACTCTCACTTGAAATTAATCTGCAAGAAGCCATTGCGGTGACTATTTACAAAGCGTCCTCGGAGCGTATTTCCCCTCGGCTCTTCATTCTACCAGCGAAATTTTGTAGGGCTGCCTCTGTATTACCAGTTGTTGAGGTTAATCATTTAAATACTTACATTTCTGCCTGTATCCTGGATGGAAAAGATGCACGTGGAGTATTTCTAGATGCACGTTTCGCCCGCTTTAAGTTCCACGTAATGGAAATTCAATTTTTTTGTCGTACCTGGGAATCGAACTTAGCACCTCTAGATTGCGTTATTAATAAGCAGGGAAGGTGGTGGGGGTGCCAAGCAAAACACGGGCGCAATTTTGAATCCGCAATTTTGAACTTAATATAATACAAAACGCCTGTCATAAATTTCTGAGCAATATGTTTTGTAAATGTGTTACATATCGTTTTGGGGCCCGCTCATTCTGGACATAATTTTACAAAATAAAGTAGCCTATATTACTTTGGAAGTTCCTGTCTACATGTATCCATACCAAAAATCATTTAAACTCTTCAAATAGTTTTTGCGTTTACATACAAAAACACATTTTTTCTTTTTAGAATACCCACTCGACACTAAGTCGTGTAATATTATAAGCACACAGCACACTACCCACTCCGTCGTGAAATGTGCAAAAAACGAAAAAACATTCTTAACTATGTTATTCCTAAAAATATTTTCGCCTATAATTTCACTAAGTATTCCCGTAATTATTTTTTTACATTACTGTACGTCTTGTTTATACATATTCCTAAAATTATAAGCTTTAAAGAATATTTATACCGTCAAGTTTCCTTAATTCAATCATCCATCCTTCGTAGTATTTTTACGTAACCACACTCAAGCTCCAAATACCAATAAATAATTATATAAATCCTAGAATCAATTCATTCGTTATTTGCGCGAATTGAAGTAACTTGATTGGTAAGTTCCAGGAAAATCGGTCAAAATACATAAATCTTTTCTCCGACTGCCGAATTAATAAACAAAACGTACATGCGAAAACTAGAACAATGAAGCTATAACAAATTAGGAGCATGTACCGAAGGAAATTTCTTGTACCTACCCTCTAAATGGGACTATATTGTTGTAAGTAGACAATAACTGCTGAATTACGGTGGGAACTAAGTCTTGGAATGTCACGCTGGGATAATGAAGTGCGGATTCGTATGTACTTAGAGATCTATTGTCACATGTTTCATATTGTAACGTATTTTGAGAGAATAATTATTGTTTTGTCAAGAGAGGTGTGTGAAATACAATGCTTATTAGATATACCTTGGTTGAAGTGGTTTGACCAAAACCGTTGGTTTATACAAAAATGCTTTGTCTATAATAATTAACTCCAACATTTATGGAATCAGAAGTTTTCATAATTTTATGATGCCTTACTAGATGATCCCAATTTGAAAATCAGAAAAAAAATTAAGCAAGAAAAGCATGATAATTTTTTCATAGCGACTAAACATTTTATTTTATTTACAACGAGCTATGGAGAGGGCTATGTTCGGGGTTTCCCTACGAGGTCGAATCAGAAATGAGGAGATCCGTAGAAGAACTAAAGTAACCGACATAGCCCAGCGGATTAGCTAGTTGAAGTGGCAATGGGTGGGGCACATAGCACGGAGAACCGATGGCCGATGGGGCCAAAAGGTTCTCGAGTGGAGGCCACGTACCGGAAAGCGCAGCGTAGGACGTCTACCCACAAGATGGTCCGACGACCTGGTGAAGGTCGCGGGTCGTCGCTGGATGCAGGCTGGCTCCAACAGGTCACTATGGAAGTCATTGGGGGAGGCCTATGTTCAGCAGTGGACTTCCTTATGCTGATAATGATGATAATGATGAAACATTTTAAGATTTTAGTTCGCATAGTATTAAGGTGATCATTGGCAACCCTGTTCGCACTCTACGAGGCCCGTAGACATGAGTAAATAATTTTCCTGATTACCGTGCACCGTCGTCGTGCAAAGCGTGGGGAGATGTCGCCGCGACCTCGACAAAAATATTAAAAAACCACCCCGAGCTCTCACCGCCTTACAAGTCACAGCAATTGGAATCTTCTTGATATTACTCGACGACAAATTGATTTCCTGATACGTATTTCGATAGATGCAGTTTAATGTGGATCAGCGAGATCGGCTATGTGAGTGCCAATTTACATGCGCGGGAAAATTTGGGAGTAAACACTGGTGAAATCATAGTTTCGGAAGTGGTAGAGACGCAACAGTCAAAAGACATGGATAGCGGTCATTGTACATAAGCTGTTAAACCACGCAAGAACGAATGTGACCGGTTCATAATTTATCCATTACACCCTCACAGTCGTAGAGGAGGCCCGTGCCCAGCAGTGGTACGTATTTGGTTTGATGATGAACGATGATGATGAAGACATATTATCAAAACCTATTGGGGGAAGTTGCCTTGCCAACAAATAAATAAAAATAAGAGATAAGAACTCTTTTATGGAACTTTGTTTTCATTTTCTTAGGAAAAAAAAACACGGCTTTGAAACAATAAAATGAATATCAGATTGTATGAATTTATAAAAAGAGCTTTAGATTTATGTAATTGCTCTAGTAGAGTTTCTTGCGCTGCTCTTTTATCGTCAAATTGATGTGGAGTCAACTACTCCTATTACCTGACGTTTTAAAAAGTATATTAATGAGATTATTTTAAATTATATAGATTATTAACTTTATTTATTTCGACACTGCAGACAACAGCCGAAATAGCTCAGTTGGGAGAGCGTTAGACTGAAGATCTAAAGGTCCCCGGTTCAATCCCGGGTTTCGGCACTCCATAACCATAAAAATATGTTTTTTTATTTACTTTTTAGATTTTTCTAAATTAAACGACAACCTGCTTTTATAAATAAAAACGAAAAAAAATTATACTTGTCTTAAAAAAATTCAGAAGTTTAATTTATTATAAAATGATATTAGACTAACTGCTAAATATTTTTTTAATTTTTTACTTCCCAAAATTGTCATAATTAAAAAAAAAAAGATTCTTATGTTAACTGGCGGTTGAAAAAAACTCATTTTTGATTAAAGTAAATTATAAAATTTCCAACTATAATAATATAAAATGTTTTTTAGACTTTGTGTTAGTTACATTGAGAATTTTGATTTATTATGGAACGAATTTTATTTTTTTTTAAGTTATAGTTTCTGTAAACAAATTACTAAGACGACTACGACACAAGTATAGCCTAATGTTATCATCAGTAGTATAGTACAAATAGTATAAAATTAAGATAGATAAAAATAAATAAATAAATGAAATATAAAATTGTTGTTGGTTTGCTTACGATATTTTGTACCTCAGTAGATGATGCCAAGACGCGAAATAAATTTTCGTTAATTAAAAATAAACAGAAAAATGGTTTAGCCCCGATTTTTTTTATAAATGTTCTGAGTAGCAACTAAGTATTCCCCTTTACGTAAGACTTTACTTAAAACATAATATAAGAAAACTCCTTTAGCAAAAAATCTTTGCGTAATCCTCTGAGTTTACGTGCAGGCGTGACTATTTATTTTATTTATTATGCATTATTGTTCACCATAAAGATAGAAGCAACATTGTTTACTGGTCACAACTTACTATCTTATGACGATGTGTCATTGAAACCTAATTCAAATTTAATAACAAGATAAAACATCGATCTAACATATGTACTTATTAAAGAGAACAATATCAGTTCGAATTCAGTTCTTTGTTCGAAGCGGTTCTGAGTTCACAAAAGATTTGTTAAATACAATGCTTTGTTTACTCATACCCGAATAATGGAATTGGCGAGCGAACAAGCCGGATTATTATGAAGTTAAAACGCGAACCTGGATTATTCTGTCATGTTAATGGAAGTCGTTGTGAAGAAGAATCCTTTATAGGGGAAATTTTAGTACAGGTGGAAACACAATTAAATTGTGCCGGTGCGGGCGGTCCGAGGAAATGTAATAAGCGGGTCGCTGCCGACCAAATATTTAGACTGCTCCGTGGCCACTTCACCAGCGGAACACTATTAACGCGCTTATTTAATTTCCTGCTGAAAGCATCACTGGCCGCATTAACTTCTTCTACACTCGGGTGCAGAACTGCCGTTCATAATAGTTTGGCAATTGAATTTTAAATTGGTGCAGCAATAGAGTTCAAAAATGAATCTAAAATTTGGCTCCTGTTTTAAAAATAGTTAGCAACTGTCGAAAGTTAGAACGATAATGATGTTTGATATAATGAATTGAAAAAAGGTACATTTGCACTTTCCTGAAGAATGCGCAGTTGGTTACGGTATATTTTTAGAAAAAGATATTAGATATTAGCTTGTTGGTCTGGTAAGACAAGTGTGAGCCGTGCGATCTAAAAGTAAATTGGGATTTTAGATAAGGAAATTCTCAATAGTAGCACGGAATCTAGGAATGTACAAGCTTACCCCATTTATCCTATGACTAAGGCCATCCAGTGATTCAGATGCAATTGTAACATTTTTGACTCCCTCACATTCATTATTATTGCCGTTGCGTTGCGTATCCTATGCAACATTTGGGTACCATAAGGATGGCTAATTTTTCTCGACTGCTGAGATAAAATCGCAAGGTTAGTGAAATCCACAAACATTTATTTCACGGCTGGGTATTTGTAAGATCGAAGAGTTTGTCGCAGTTAATGATACTCACGACACAAGACTGGTAGTGACTGTAGAACTTTATATAACACGGTTAAAGGTTAGTTGCTGTAAAATATATAATAAAAAAAAAACCTGTATGCAATTCCCACGTGATAGAAGTGAAACCTTAAAAAATATTGGCTTCAAAATAAAAATAAATTTTATGGCTGGGTTCTTTGCAATATTATATAGTGGCCAAGTATAATAACCTTTACTAAAATGTGTCTGTCTCTTTTAACTGGCGCTTTTTCATTTTATCGACTTTCACATCACAACGATGCTAAAGAAGTTTTCACTTCAGAATTAATAATATCAACAAACTAACTTCTATTTGCAGTAAGCGTGGTTATTGCAACAAATATTTTGAAGACCGCTTTCTGACCGCGCGGTGGAAGCGCATTCGCACCCTACAACCCATCGTAAACCACTACTGATTCTATTAACAAAACAATTTCTGTACATCGGTGGGGTTAGGGTATTTTGCAGGGGATTCTGAGTGATTCTGGTAATTACATTTGGCTCTTAGTAATGTCGTGTATATGTGTACAGATATTTTATTTCCAACTGTAATATTATTTTATTAAGAGAGCCGGTACATACAGGTTTGTTTAATTTTTATTTCAAGGACCGATACATAGAAAATGATGCTGAACACTAACTTTATCAATTTTATTTTTTACATAATAAAAAATGGTCCGTTTTTAAAAAAAAGGAGTATGGTCTCTTGATTGATGTCAATGATTTAACTTGGGGCCACCTTCTGATTCCAGCAGTGTCTTAACGTCTGGATACCCTAAAGGACTTAGTCAAGGCTTTGACACTAATATATAATTTGGTTTCTTTCAGAAATTTAGATTCAATTATACAAAACCGAAGCTCTAGCCGAAAATTTATATTTACTTTATTTATTTATACTTTATTGTCGATCAAAATGAAAACATTTGTATTACTCCAGAAATGCATTTTAATAAATCTGATATTTCGTATTAGTTTCAGCCGCATTATTATGCATATCAATTGGTTGGCCAACGGATTGCATAATTTATTTTAATGTTGACAGTTTGGAAATACTGTAACAGTCCGGCCATAATGTTTACACAAATAACCCTCAGGGAGTGTATCGTTGAGTGCTCGCTCATGAACAACTATGTAAATCAGGTCGAAGATATAATATGGTAAACTGTATGGTTTGAGACCAAAGCGAATATAAATAATAATAAATACACCCAACAGTCACATACATAGTTCTGATCCCACACTAAGATACAAGTCTTGTGTCGTGGGTATCAGAAATTACGAGAAACTTTTCGGTCTCACATACACCCAGACCCGAAACAAATATTTGTGGATCACACAACAAATATTGAATGTGGAAGATTCTAGAACGGAAGTAATTATGACTTAAATCATTTTAGTAAAAATATTTTAGTTCTGACGCCAACAAGTTTTGTTGTTTCTAGATAAATTAAAAATAATAATACATCCAAATACTGGTATAGCAAAGTTTATTAATTTTTCACATATGAAGGCGCTAAACGGATTATGAGAATTTTCGCAAAGGCTCGGTATAATTCTTAAATTTATTTTTAGCATAAGATCAAAATAAATTTAGAAATGCACCAAATGAAATAATGTTCGGAATCCAAAACGTATGATATTTAAAATATAATACAGAGTTAAATTATTGTCCTTTCATGCACAACTTAAAGTTGAACAAATCAGTCCTGTTATACTGTCCCCTGTTAAAAACAGGTCTAGATAGGTACACCAGGATCGACAATGGCACGCACAGAAACGACACCGAGTAATGAAGCTCAGCGAGTCTCTATTGCCATAGAGATAAGCTAGGTCTAAGCTAGGTCCCCACCTAGCTTGTCTTTTACCCCGCAATATAATAATAATATAATAATAAATACACCCAACAGTCACATACATAGATAGTTCTGACCCCACAATAAGATACGAACCTTGTGTCGTGGGTATCAGAAACTACGAGAGACTTTTCGGTCTCACAAACACCCAGACACGAAACAAATATTTGTGGATCACACAAACATTTGTCTCGGTGCGGGGATCGAACCCGCGGCCTCCCGTTTCGCAAGCTGGTATCTAGCCAACTGTCCACTTCTCTCCACAGCAAAGCGGGAGACAAAATATCGGA
Source organism: Hemaris fuciformis (assembly GCA_907164795.1). Taxonomy (NCBI): domain Eukaryota; kingdom Metazoa; phylum Arthropoda; class Insecta; order Lepidoptera; family Sphingidae; genus Hemaris; species Hemaris fuciformis. The sequence continues at coordinate 11,780,055 of OU015438.1, read as the reverse complement.
ATATGCGGTGTCAACCTAACAAGCATACGCTTATAAAAAGTTTTAGTTTAAAACACGTCTAAATAGTATTGACTAGCGGTGGGCAGCTGTGATGGTGGTTATCGGTGCTCCACAGATCGTTCCCGTTTATTGGAAATATTCCTCACGTACACGCTGAATATGCATCGCCCATTACTGGGAATTGAAATCTCTAACGTCTCACGCAAATTACAATGTTGACTGAATACTTATGACTATGTTCGATTTATAGGATGTGTATGTGTCGTAGCAGCTGCGTTTGGTTTTGAAGTATTAAATGGTAAAATTGGATCTTCGTTTTTTTTTATTGTACAAAGGAAAACAAACAGTATACAGATAGACAGATATATACTGCTTACAAGAAGCTTACTTAATAAAAATTAGATACATAATACTACCCACTACGTTTTCAGTTTTCACGGATTACATTAAATAATTCGTTACAGTGATGCTTATGAAATCGAAGTATATTTATGTATACATACATACATAAACTCACGCCTGTATTTCTCAAAGTGGTAGGCAGAGGTGCATTTCTGCACCCACATTATGCTAGGTATGTATCAGTCCCACGTAATTGCCATTTTTGGGGCCCATTTCCAGACTCCGTGCCGCTACTGAGAATTTCTTAATGGAATAATACAATACACTGCTCGACTCGGAAATCGGATTCGGGACCTGTAGATCGCACGACCCTTGTGCCGCGATACCATGAGACAGTATATTTATTTATGTTGGTTTTTACAAGATCTGAAAATGTTTGGTTTACACTACAACCACTATAAAATTCGATATGCACTTGGGGAAGAATAGTAGAGAGCATGGAAACTTCCTCAGTAATATTTGATTACATATATTTTTGTACTATACATAAATAATAAGAAACATATGTTAAGGTAACCGCTGTCAGAAACAATATAATTTGCTTGAAAAATATACTAATTCTACTTCACACATTTTCTTCACTGACAATAAGAGAATTAATAAATTTTAATATATATGTGTACGTATATAAATAATATAATATACGTTATATAAAATAAATAGTAATATACGTCTTTGTAACGGATATTTTCGGAGCCAACTACAAACATTGTACTCTGGACCTAATAATCTTCTCCGAGGTAAACAGTAAAAATACGTCAATAAAATTTTGTTTACACGCTTACAAGAAACGTGTTGCCGAGATGCTAAAGGAAATATCAAGGGCACGTAAACGGAACCGGATCGAACTTCATACATTATTTATTAGTAAACGATACAAATTCTCAATTGTGATAGTAAAGCAAGACTGAATATGAAGAAGCATATATGCAGGCAAAAACATTATGTCCAATGACAAGAGACAGTTGTTCCTCGGTTATTGTAACAATCAAATATCTTTCTGGCAAGAAGTCATTGTAATTATCTTTTACCAGTCGACAAAACTATGTCAAACAACTCTAAACAAGATGATTCCTAGCTCAGTCATAGTGTTTATATGTTAGAAATTTATAGACTCATCTCTTGATGTGTGAAGGCTTAAAAAAGGCTGGTGGAACTTGAGTATAAAACTACATCTTTGTCCCTTCTTAGAAACGTGTGGGAGTGGAATCAAAATATATTACATACATAAATACAGTGACAGACTGGTAGGTAGACACTATGGATTGCCACAAGCTACAATTCTGACAACTTGTTTGCTTCTTCAATATCTATGCGTCGGTTATGATCGGTTGGTACTCCTACCATAAAAAATATTTGTAACGCTAATACGTTTTTTGCAGATACACAGTTTCGCAAAAAAAGTAATGGATGCCGGAGTGCTGAAATATTTTTTTTATGACGAAAAGTTCTTACTGTAAATGGCATGAATAGTGAATGAGGTAACTAATGAAAAAGCAAAAATTTAGGCAAAGGAAATTTCGCACACTTCTAACTTACAGCGGGAACTTAAAAGTGCTCAGTAGTAATTAAAAACGGAGCTTAGCATAAAGTATGGCAATTGCTCAATGTCGACTAGTCGACTTTTAAAAATTTATTTCGCTTCTTAAAACTTCACGTTCTCTATGCTTAATTACAAAGTTTTTTTTTTCGAAATTACTCATTAGGTATTGTTATTCGAAATTACTCAATAGGTTAACTGTCTCTCTCTCTCTTGTTCATCTTAAATTATGGCACGATCGATGAAGTCTTAATTTTTTTCTGGATATGATAACCTATAATGAAACTGAACGTTTATAAATCTTTAGTACAAACATATTACATAGTCATATGTATATACGAGTATACTCAGTCTATTACCGTTCACTGCTGAACGTAGTCTTCAAATAAGCACCAGCCATCCCGCGTTGGATTTTACGTAAAATTTGACTCTTGCTCATGATGCTGTCCTAGTCCACGTTTTCGGAATTCTAATATATTATGACAAATTTCAAATCACTAGATACTTTAGGATACCTACGCAGTTTTTCAATATTAAAGCTCACAATCAGAGAATAATAATAATAATATTATAGTGATGTACTTCATAATATACCATACACATGTAAGAATTCAGTTTTGGATAATCAATAAATATTACCTTATTTTTTTGCTGAAAAACAACAATAGGCGCGCTCCTTATAAAGTGGTATTTAAGGATCGGCAAAACCCGTGAGCAAAAACATAAGTGTATTTATACATTAATACATTTTGCTTTTACAGTACAGAAGCTTCTATTTCGCCTAATGTTCTAATTGTTATTGTAAGTTCCACTGATATTAATTGTAAAATATAATATTAAACTTGAATCCTATTCTGCAAAACAATTAGATGTAAAACTGTAAAATTTCAACAAGGATTGTATTTCGTAAATTATGTGTCTGGTTTATAAAATTATTTCGGTTTCGAGTGAACTTTCTTATTATTACGGCTCACTGCGTAACCTTCGCTTGGTTTGTGAAGAATAAAATATAATACATTATAGTAGGTACTTTATAACATTGTTGAAAATTTTTAAGAAGTTTATTTTAGTTCGTATTTTTTTATTTTACACTGGAAAATGGTTCTGTAGTGTTTCACGTTACCTACCAGCAAACTGGAAGGTCGCCATGAGGGTACAAGAGACCAGTGATGGGAGTTTCTCGTCACTGATGCTCTATTTAGACAGGGTGTTGGCACTTTATCATGACATACAAAAGAAAAATATTAGGAGTCTATCAGTAAACTGGGAGGGTTTTTTAACGGTGTTGGACGTGTCTTAGCAACTCCAGTCACCCAAAGAAAATGCATTACTTACTACTTTATTAGAACGTGCCTATTTGCAGCAGAGACTTATTTCGTCGTGGTCCTAAGATTTCGTCATTCCTACTCCCTACACTAAATAAATTTACGAAACAATAAATCCAATGTATACAGTTATTTCTTGTTTCTATTGCTTTTGTATATGTGAACGTAAACGACATTCTGTCGTTGATATATCGTCTTGTTTACACAATACAATCAATAAACAACAATATAAAAAATCACAAGTCAGAAAGCCATTTTATGTCCACACATCGTATTCTTCGTAACAAACAACAATGGAACATCCACAAACAGACACGGAAAGTAATTCGAGTCGCTGACTTCACGCTCCGTTTCACAACAGAATCCATTCTCAACGGTTTCCTTATCTATTATCCTACGTCGGATAGCAAAACAAATCAACGAATCGTCTTGATAGTGGTGAACAAGTTTTTCATTATTTCCATTCATATTCAAATCTGATTCGACAGGCGTTATCGCATCCGCTCTAGGATTCTGATCACGCTCTTCGCGGCACCGTTCTCTTTGCCAATCGTTGCACGAATCTCGGAGACACCGAAACTCGTGATTGCTTATATTATCAACGTTAAACACGCTGATATGATTTCCAACAATCCTTGTTTTTGAACGACAAATTGCGTTGATTGTTGTTGAAAGGGGTAAATTAGAGCATCGCGGTAACTAGATTCTGCTCCGATGTAACGCTTTGAATGTATATATTAAGTTCTCGAAGCTTCGTCTACGTGGTGTTTTGTTTGTGCAAATTGTTGTCAGATTCCGTACTTAATGGCTGTTTGATTTTGTATTGCTGCGTTGATTAAATATTGGAGTGTGCTTTGATTTAAAATTAGTGTAAATTACGAGGCGAATAAACAAAGTATAGGGGTTTTTAAAGATTAAATTAAATTAATGTATTACGCTGAATGTTAATTTACATTTTACACATATGTACGCCTGTATCCTCGAAGGGGTAGACAGTAATTCTGTATTGTCCTCTCAACAGCTGTGCTAATTTTCACGTAATACAGGGTACTTATTATACATATTACATACATACATACATAGCCTCACGCTTGTATACCCCGAAGGAGGCGGCAGAGGTGCATATTTGCACCCACATGTCGCCAGGTAAGAAAGGTTAACATAATATAATAATGTATTATAACATAATATAATTATGTTTATATATGTAATATGTACGTATGTATATGAGTATGATTCTATATGTGTATTCCTATTTTCTTGTTGTTCTTAATATGTTAGTATCTTCACCAGTTCGTTATTTATGCGCCTACTTCTTTTATCTCTGCATCACCCAAAGGTCGACTGTAAGAGAATGCCTAAGGCATTATGTCCGCCTTTATACAAACTATAAAAAGCATAAATAAATAATTGTATGTATTATATACATACATCAAACATTCAAATGCAAACATTTATCCCTACATCTATCTAAGCTGTTAAGGCAAGACTATAAATCCATTCCAAGGTCTTGGTCCTAAATTTTAGTTCTAAAGCATTAAAGCATTTGTCAAGGACGTGGCCTGCTAAATTGAGATTAACAGTCTGTAGATAAGACAAGAAAATCAGCTTTCAAACTGGAGTTTCCAACTAGATTACATCAGCCATCGTCGATGATATACCATAAGGGTATATTGCTATACGAATGCCATAATCCATTTATGATTCATGTTTATTCAAGTGAGGCGGAGCTGGCGCTTTTCTGTCGTAAACGTTCGCTTCTGATGCCGGCTTTATAATCGTTACATTCTGATCTGCATGTTGTGTGGAGTTTAATGTTTACATGTTACGTGAGTTCGGTATTGAGTGTCGAAGTTTACATTGATCTTTAGATTTGTATCTTTAAGATATTTAGGACTTTTTAGCTATCCAGACTTAGATAAAGACGCGCTTCTAAATTTATACTCGTAGAACTTGAATGAAATAATTTCTGACTGTAAGAAAACAAAATCGGGAACTAATATTTGCCTTAGTTTAAGATGTAGTTTTTAACGAACAAGAGATCCGAAATCAATTTACATTGAGCTAGTCCTTACTAGATCTATGCAGAAACATAATATGTTTTAGGAACGCAAAATATCTCACTTGTATTTACCCCAATGATACGAACGATTTTGCGTCTTTAGGAACCCTATTTGAGATAGTATTTTAAAATTATTTAACTTTTAAATATTACTATAATTTATTATTCTAACTAATCAATCTTCGGTCAATGACAATACTGGGTCCTAACTGTTACTTCAACAATAAATTAAACAAGATTGGTATTTGTAACTAGTTCAAAATCTAAGCTTACGATCCCCAGATCATTGTTGACAAGCAAAACTTACACTAGAACTTGAGCACTATTGTTACTATGCTGCAGTGGACATAAAAGCGACGCGATGTTGTAAAATTTCCATAGTAACTTGTCTTGACATTCTGTAAATTACAGTTATATAGCTAGTACGTTGTTCTGTTACTGTTCTGGCTGTATTTGCAGTCACTACGGTGATTGGACTGATTAAATGTTCGTCATTAAGTTTTCATCACATTACGATGTTTATATACTGATATACGTACGTACATATATAGCCACTATCTCAGATGTAGGTGTGCTGAAAATATAGCCCTTCATCTTTTAAGTTTCTGTTCTGTTGAACTGACCATTTCAATCAATTTTTATTTATTATCTACACGAACATCTGATCCTTAGGTATGGAGTTTTCTTTTTAATTAAGAAGGGATTACTGCATTATGTATCACGCTGTGCTAGGAAATTTAATCTAATATTACACAAAAAACGTCATAGGTGTTTGTCAATTAAAAAAAACAATATCATATTATTTACATCCAATTCCCCTTTTGTAGAACTAATATAAAATTATTATAACAATATTATCTTCATCACCAAAGTTCAAACTATATACCCTAGAAACACTAAGTACCTTAGTATGTAGGGTCTCAAAGCAGACTAGTCTTTTGTTATCTATCTAATCCTTCAATATCGTCGTCGCTAACCCCGCAAGCCTTGTTCGACATAGCTTTACTAATACTCATCTAAGTTAGCCATCTTAGCGCGCTTTGTAATTTTCTAAGCTTCATGAGTTCAATAAATATTTTACTACTAGAGCTGAATTTGGAGATAAAGAGGTCAACAAACAAGAATTAGTCGGCTCCAGACTCATCATTTTGACAGTCCCGTGGCACAGTTGGCTGGACACCAGCTTGTAAAACGAGAGGCCGTGGGTTCGATCGCCCCACCGAAACAAATATTTGTTTCGGGTCTGGATGTTTGTAAGGTCGAAAAGTCTCGCGTATTCTCTGATACTAACGACACAAGATTAGTATTTTAGTGGATCATAACTAAGAATGTGACTGTTGGAGCATTTATTAATTTATTATCGTTGTTTATACTTTGATTTGGTTGATTTAAAGAAAAAAAAAGAAAAAAAAGAAAGATAAGCATTGCAAAGAAATATGTATATTCACAATTTATTTTATAAATTGCCTCGAACCTGCTTTGAAAAATTGTTCGATGGTGACAATGAGAAGGCCAACATACAATACATAGTTTATTCCAGCCTCTTTTTACTAAAATTGTCTCGAATGCTTGAATTTTCTTTTAACTTGAATGCTTGTTACTTATTTTACTGGTTCGATAAAGTTACATGTCTGCGATTGTGAATGAAGAATAATATAAGCCAAATAGAATATGAAATAGCGAGAAATAAATACATTTTTTTATCGCACCAACCCACACTGTTATACCAGTTTGATTAAAATTGAACTTGAAATATGAACACTGTCTGTGGTACACGCGTGATACAGTTACATAATATGTTAGCTTTACATTTTATTTACATTACACATTACAAACTTTACATCAGATAAATATGTGGTGTCTTTTTTGCAATAAGGCAAAAATGGTTTTTCCAAATAACTTTTTCATCATGAGAACCTAGTAACGAATATCATAATATTTACCCAGACAGATTTAAAAGAGATTAAATTTTCATACTCCACAAAGAAAATGACATTAAACAGAACACAGCTGAAGTATTGTTGAGAACGAAATCGTCGAGATAAATTCACGTTAATGAACAACTGCTATAACTTTATATTTACAAAGAGCAAACTATCTAAGATAAATGAAATGAATATCACCTTTGGGAGTGAAGTTGACAGAAACAAAATTATTGCAAACGGTTCATTTGATAGCAGTCTTTGGCGAGACGTCCTTAGGGTCGCAAACGAAGGTCGCTTTTGAAACGAATGATTAATTGTACCTCGTATTTGTACAATTTGCAAACGTATGGGCACGTATGGGCTTGATGTAATGAACACTCAGTGTAATTGGACATCGATCTTGTCGACTCAAGCGAAAGAAATGTCTGTGTCAACTCTCGTTTGGGCTTTTAAGAAAATCTTGTTACATTTTTTGGGTGTATATTAAGAAAAAAGAGGTTAGTGTGCAACCAGCTTACGTAATGAAATGCTGACTTAATGCGTAGTCACAATTGTGATGAAAGATTAGAGATTTTTTTTTCTCTTTATTTACAATAATTTAGGGACTTTTTTCATTTATGGACATGCCAGTCCCAATATGACAATAGGATGATAAATTAAGTTACTTTAGGAACAGTATTGTCGTTTTTACTGTTGCAGTATTAAGGAACATTTTGTGGAGGAATGTTGTGAATTCTAGTATATGCAGATTCGAATACTAGGAGTCCATATACAATTTTCTAAGTGGCTAGGCTATTTACTATAAATTTTCAGAACTTTTACAATTAAAGGAAAACCTATGTGGAAAATATAATAACATATTATAGAAAAAATATTTCATTATTGCGATAAGCGAAATTAACCATTAAAACATAAAATTTTCTGGAAACAAAATACGAACGATAATAAACACTTAACCGCAAATTCATTACATTGTTGGCCACCTACATCTCTGCAGTTACCCGAAATAATTGGCAAGGGAGAGCGTCTCGATGGCTCCGGATAGCGCCACAGCCTGCGGCCATAAAATATTTTACAGCGTTCTAAATCGAATAACATTATCGTTATGTCACAACTCCCATGGGTTTCTGACGCTCCCTACGTAATACTATGCATGATTTTAGTCGTTTCACGCAAATAGCTTTATGATACCTTGCTGCAAAATTAGGACAGCTTAATTAGAAACTATTTGTATGACTGTTGGGAAAAAAATCGTAGTAGTTTTACATCAGTATATCGTCCTAGTGATGTGATGGATTTATCAGCAGTGACCGCACGTCACTTTGCTTTGCTACCTAAGCTGCCTTTTAAGTTTCGTTTGAAATAAGTATAGACAATCTAATAGATAATTACCATTTATTGTTTTTCAAAGAATTCTCCGCGATATTTAATACACTTTTGCATGCGTTCAAACCAGTTTAACATTTATTCCATTCGTTTGGCGGGCGATGTGCGAATGCTCGTTGCGGGATTATGACAAATTTTGGTCCCCTTAGATTCGCTGAGCTTCATTGCTCGGCGTCAATACTGTGCGTGCCGCTGTTAATCCTGGAGCACAGGAATTATAGTGGCAGGTGTGTGGTGGGATAGGGCCTACACTACCTACCCTATTAAAAATATATAGAAAAAGAAAAATTATTTGCTTCTCGTACATTGAGTGAAATTTCTTTTTGCACAATAGCCAATACTTCCTTCCAGGTTTTATTCGTCTTCCTCATTTTTAAAATACTGTCAACAATTATGGTCTGGTATTGTACGTTCACAGTTCCATATACGATGTCTTTACAACTTGTCTCGTGACAAGCCGAGGCAGCTGGTCTCTTTGTTCGGTTATTCAATACTATAGCAAAACACACGATGGTTTCATAAGTTGAGAAATAAATCTTAAATCAGCATGTGGGTTTGCGTCTCGGGGAGCAAACGGGAGACGTTAAACATGAAATATTCCCGACAATATATTTGTATGCGTGTCGTGTCGCCTAAGCGCTCGTTTATCAATATGCCCTTCGGCGGATCTCGGCTAACAGCATACGAAAACATGTGAGATGTAACAATGGCGTCTATTAAACAAAATATTGCGGGAATTCGGCTGTGTGTTTTCAAAGGGATGTGGCTTTTGGATTATAATGGTAGCAACTAAAACATTTATGTTCAGTATTGTTTAGACTAACTGCTGTTAATATTGTGTCTTTTTCTTGTAGGACACACATCCCTCAAGGCGTGCGTAGAGGAGATTTTTACACCAAAATTTTACCAGCTGTGAGTCTTAGGAAGTGTGATATAGAAGGGCTTTAGCTATTTTTCACGCATATTTGTAGACTCGTATATCTAATGATAATTTTATAGTATAAAACCCTTTGAAACTTAACAAAGTACCGAACCTGGGACCTTTCGATAGCAGGCTAAAAATTAATTCCGCGCGCTAATTCAGCCTGTATACGTCTCACTGCTGGGCACGGGCCTTCTCTACAACTGAAAGGGTTTAGACTTTAGTCCATATCGCTGGGCTAGTGCGTGTTGGCGAAATTCACCTAAGAAATTCTTAAGAACTTTTTAGGTGTGGAGGTTTCCTCACGATGTTTTAATTCACCGTTATTACCTTCTTAGAATATGGCAGTTTATTGTATTGATTGAGACAATTCTGAGACATGCATTGTTCATACATGCCACAGTCGATTCCAATTTGTTTGCATAAACAATTGAATTAGCTGTTATAATTTATTCTAAAAGAGATAACATGCTATAAATAAAGTACTTGAAACTAACATTACCATATGAAACTTCTATAACTTTACAAATTATACTAATATCTGTTTTGAATATGAGCAAGAAATGAGCAGCAAAATAGTCATCTATATTAATTATGATTTTAAATATGAAATTCAAAAGCGTCAATTTAGATTTGCCTCCCTATCAAATACATGAACGGTATAATTATGTGCTTCAAAACATGGCTTCTCATTCATTTTATTCGCAGACTGGCGTTAATGGGAATGTCATTTAATACTTACAGTATAAGCATATTCCGCAGAGTTTTTCGCAATAGTTACTGTTAATGATGCAGTGTAAACTGAGTTTAAATGATAAATTAAAAGTATTTTTTTTTCTTTACATTGTATGTGAAACAAGAGGGTGAAGTTTATATTTGTTTGACCCGAAATATTTGTCTCGGGTCTGGGTATTTATGAAAACGAATAGTCTCTCGTAGTTACTGATATCTAAAACAAGAGGTCGCAATTTATTTTTGTCTTACTTACAAATATTTGTATCAAATATGGGTGATTTTGAGATCGAAAAGTCTCTCGTAGTTTCTGATATCTACGACACGACACTTGTATATTACTATCGGTCATATTTATTTGTTTTATGGTAGGTAAGTGCAGTTATATCCAACTCTGGCGTAGGATTTTGGTTTGGGACCCAACTCAGCTAAGCTGACAATAATTGTTCTAAGCGCCAAGTTGGAAGGCCAGAGACCCCGACATACCCCTTTCGGCCTCCCCCGAGGTACCGCACAGGGGAGGAAAACTTAAGGCGCCTTCCTCTCGTAAAAAAGAAAAAGAAAAGTTATGTCCAACTGGATTGACGAATGGCGAGAATCGATTACTAGTCTATTTATGACATGAGATATAGGCAAACGGTTTTGACAAAACTACAAGGTTTCGTAAAAGCTCGTATGGGTACCTAAGGTGCATTTTCCACCGTATCAAAGATGGTCACGATTCTCTCCCATTAAAATTTCTTGCCTGCAAAAGCAGGTACACGTGAATTGTAAAATTTTCTGCGTTTATTTTTAAATATTCAAACGGTAAATGGAATTTCTGAATGTTTAAACGCGTACCAAGATTAATTTGAAAAGTTTGTATGTTGATTTAATCTGATTTCCCAGAAGAACTCTTTGTTTAACAAAATTTATGTTAAAAGTTTGGTATGTTTGTTTTGTGAGTTGGGGTGACTATCGACAGAGGAACGTTTTGGCCACAGCATAGAGATGTTGGACAGATGTCTGACGTCACTGGACGCAGGCTGGCTAACTGGCCATCTTAAAAGTTTTTATTGTAAGTTGTTGTACGAAAATGCTTATCGTGACTTAATGATGACGATGATGATATACGATTAATTGAAAACTAAATATCAACATTAATTTTGGATAGGTTTTGATCATTTAATCAGACGAATACTTTCGTACGAATTTGTTTAATTAAAACTGAATCTAAATAAAATTTATGACACAAAAAAACTCATAGATAAACATACAAATGTACATACATACATACATAAACTCACGCCTGTATTCCCCGAAGGGGTAGGCAGAGGTGCATTTCTGCACCCACATTTCGCCAGGTATGTATCAGTCCCACGTAATAGGGGGCGAGCCTATTGCCGTTTTTCGGGCACAATTCTAGACTCCGTGCTGCTATTGAGAATTTCCTAATGGAAAAACCCAATAACACTTTGCCCGACCCGGAAATCGAACCCAAGACCTCTAGATCGCTCGGCACATACTTGTACCGCGAGACCACGAGGCAGTCGTGCAAATTAACTCATAGATAAAAATACGGATGTGTGATAAAAAACAAAAAGTATTCCGCATAAATTGAAGTACGTTAACACGGGCACAACAAATTTAGCACGATCCAAATGGTCAAATCCAAAAAGGCGAAAAAGTATTTCATCTGCCATGAAGCGCCGAATTTATCGCTGATGTAAAACATGTTTTTGTCACGTTCTACAGAATCAGTCAACGACACAGTTGGATTTGTCGAGATACGAATCCTTAGACCCTCGTCGCACACCTGATTGCGGAATGCAAATCTCTCCCATGGGATCCTCGCCTTAAATTTGGTGGCAATAAAGGCCTATATCCCTCGTACACTTGCGGGCGTAGAGGAGATTTAACGGACACGTGACTAGTTGAAATGGTTTTGAATAGTTTATAGTGTTTTATTTCGCAGGTAGTTTTATTATTTACGTTGCCTCGGACCGTTGGCAATCAACATTTTTCTCAATTGCTGAAATACAGGAAGTTTGATGGTACTGCAGACTCGGGCCGTCAGTTGCGAGGCGAAAATATTTTAAAAGTTGTTGATATCAAACTGAAAAACTAAAATGTGCACTTCACGGTCTAAAACATGGTCTGAAGAAGATTTTACTATCGCTAATAAAACCATATTAGAACTACCATTTTCATACGTGTTTTCTAATGGTATGTGACTAGGGTCAAACAAGCACAAATATAAAGTAATATATACGTACATACATAACTTCACGCCCGTATTCCCCGTAAGGGATAGGCCGAGGTGCATTTCTGCACTCACATTGCGCTAGGTATATATCAGTCCCACGTAATATTTCCCCCCTATTGGGAGCTAGTCAATTGCCGTTTTTCGGGCACATTTCCAGACTTCATGCTGCTACTGAGAATTTCCTGATGGGAAAACCCATATACACTTTGTCCGACCCGGGACCCCTAGATCGCACGGCACATACTTGCCACGATACCGCGACGAATCAATATAGAGAAATCTATAATCCATAGCGTGCCTAGAATTTTAAAAGTTTGACTATTCCCTCATCTTCCAACATTACGATAGCTGTAGCGATGTTATACGAGCTCGTATTATTAATAACGGAAATAATAAGAATTAAACATATACTTAGTAGTGATGGCCTCGAGGTTTAGGCGCGCGGTCGAGAATCTCGGCAGCCGCGGGTTCAATACTCAGGCACACACCTCTAACTTTTCGAAGTTATGTGTGTATTCACAAAGAATTATTATGTACTTTAACGGTGAAGAAAACATCGTGATGAAACCTGCACATCTAAAAGTTCTTAGGATTTTCTTAGGTGTGTAGTCCGCCAACCCGCACTAGGGTAGCGTGGTGGACTAAGGCCTAAACCCTCTCAATAGTAGAGGAGGCCCAGCAGTGTGACGTATATGCGCTGATGATGATGAAACACATACCTGAATTAAAAAAAATAACAATTACTTCCAAAAGTACTGGACCAATAAAATCTCTCAGTACATTGGTAAGTGAATTATGAAATCAGGTAAGTTACACAACTCAATTCGGGCGGCTCGGGTGGAATTGAATTGAAATCGGTGGGTAGTGCCAAGTTGCCGGGCCGGGAACTATTTTGCGGATGCTTACTACGCGACTCGCCCGCACCGGTATAATTAATGATTGTCCAGGAACAAAGTTGAATATGGGCGACGCAGGCTTTTGCTTATTTGATATATTTTTTTCTGCTTGAACGATAACATGTTTTTTTCATAACTTTTAATCATCAATTATTATGAGATGAATAGGCAGAGCTGCAATACATTTAGTAATAGCCTAGAATATTGGTCAAAAAAAGTGTGTGTGTGTACTTATGTACACGCGTTAGAAGTTATACTTCATACATAAATATATATTTTCTTAAATAATATAATAATATATTATAAAATAATATTTTAATAACTTCATGGTGTCGGTTTTTCATGACAGTGTGCGCGCGCATCGTAATAACTTCAATTTTTTTTTTTTTTTAATAACTTCATGGTGTCGGTTTTTCATGACAGTGTACGCGCGCATGACAGTGTCTCGGGCTAGGGGCGGAGGGGGGGGGGGGGGTAAGGTGAACAGAATGGTTTCTGTGGTAATTTTCTATGGGTGAGAGGAGTTGCCAGAGGCAGGGGCGAGTTATATTACTAAAAACGATTTAAGCCTGACCATGCGTGACGTACATATCATATAAGTAATAAATTTAAATTAAGGAAATTAAAATTATAATTAATTCTGACGTCACGACTCACGACTCGGTCTTGACGGCACGTGACGTGAGCAGAATTTTAAAAGTAAAATCAGATTAAATTAAAATAAATAAAAACTTTTTCTGAATAACTTTTTGGTGTCGGTGTGCGCGCGCATCGTAAAAAATCACTCTCATCATTTTTCGCTAACGCGCCAAAAGAAGTATAACTTCAATAATGCGTATCAGTCTACATACATTGATCTACGACCAAAGAAAGTCCTGGATACCTATTAATATTTTTTTTTTATTAATAAAATTCGAAAGAAAATGTTTTCATACAGAGGTAAAAATCTTAATTGAGACAGTTGAAAAAATCACGCTTGATATTAAATACTTAAATCTAATTCGGAATTCGAAAATTCCATATTTAACTTCATAATATAATTATTTAAAATAAATCCGTCAAAGTTTTACGATCTCCTTTCGATAAGTACGATTAAATACTTTTGCACAAACCAAAAACGCCAACTTTTTAAATTGATTTCTTTTTTGTACGTTGAATAGAATGAGACGGACGCAGTGACAAGTCCCGTGAAAATATTTATTCTGCTTGGCATGGAATGTGAAAAGTTTAAAATGTTATTCCGAAACACCGCCCTACATTATCGGATTAGTCAGGTACCTTTTAGGGCACAGCTGTTAGGGCGCAGTGAAATTGTGCGGCTCTTAACTCTCCCTGTTTATCCGACCCTAGTTACATTTCAACTTTCTTAATAATTCGTTTCGAGTTATGAGGGGTTTGGTACTCGTGAAGGTATATAAGGAAGGAAAGGTCCACTTATGTTTTGTTGAGTGAATACATACTTGAATCGGAGTCATAATTTATTTTTATTGTTACTGGATGTTCATTTAGTTCCCATTTCAATTGTTGTCTTATAAAACAACTTTATTAGATTATAAATTTAAATTACGCTATATGTAATTATTAAGTAGGTCATCTATCTATCGTTAGTTAGCTTTGCAGACTTGCATTAGCATTTTAGGATAAAGCGGATTTTTCGCTAACATTGCTTACTTAAAACAGGTAGATATACATCACTCATATGTTGCACAATGTCTCCTTTAACAGAACATTAATTAACTCTTAATCTGTAGAAAATTACGCAAAATATGTTTTGGATTGATATAAAACTACATCTATCCTAATCGCTTTTAACTATGTCTAGTAATGCTTACACAAAATTAGATAATATTTGTAAATAAGGCGCAAAAAGGTCGCTGGATGCAGGCTGCTTCCAACAGATCCCTGTGGAAGTCATTGAGAGAGTCCAGCAGTTGACTTCGATTGGCTGATGGATTGGATTCGATTGGAAGGCGCAAAAAACTCTGAATGAACCCCAATAATAAATCAAAACAAAAAAAATTGTTCATTTCTTTCTCCACTCACACATTATTTCCACGCCGTCAAATACGGCTTCAAATTACATAAACCTAGCATTTAAATACGCAACTGTCTGTCACACAACATAAGAAAACTATAAATATTTATTACAAGTCTCGCATAGTTTCGCACAGCTGTCAACGCCAATAATAACGGGCATTAGTTCGACTTGACTAGCTTGAAGTAGGCCAGTCTAGACGGAGAGACGCGATGAGACAAATACTACGTCATACACTTGATAGTGACGGTAAGGTCAAGCAAGACTTTGCCATATTGACAAGGGTTCTGTTGTCTATAATATTTATACAGTCATTATATTTACTGGTTGAAAATCGCCCTGGGATAATTCAGCAGTAGTGATGGCCTCGAGGTTTAGGCGCGCGGTCGAGAATCTCGGCGGTGGCGGGTTCAAATCCCAGGCACACACCTCTGACCTCTTGAAGTAATTTGTGTATTCATCATGAATTATCACTTACTTTAACGGTGAAGGAAAACATCGTGATGAAACCTGCACACCTAAAAGGAATTTCTTAGGTGTGTAGTCCACCAAACCTCATTAGGCCAGCGTGATGGACCTAACCTAACCCTCTCAGTTGTAGAGGAGGCCCGTGCCTAGCAGTGGTACGTATATGGCCTGATGATGATAATTCAGCAGATAGTTATTTGTATTTATTCGTACTAACCTGTATCAGTTTCGACGCTGGGCAATGAGATGGGTTAGGCCTTTGTCTACCAGGCTTCCCTATTGCGCGTTAGTAGAGTACAAATGCCAAAAAGTCATTGTGGAGATCTTTATTACTCAATTCGTAAAGAATTGCAGAACAAATCCAGATATAAGTTGCATAAAGAATCAAAAAGGCTATAATATAGAATAGAACAAAGTATAATTGTGTTATCTTGGAAAAACGTGTAATTAAATTTGACGTGGGTAAAACGCGAGACACGACTAGTAATGAAGATCTGAGACTTCTGACTCGACTTGAAGCACTCATCTGAGCTGGGCCAGCAAGGTATACGGGAATCAAATCTTTCCTAACCGCAGAAAAGTGTTATAGGAGTTTTTATATAAAAGCTGA
The DNA here is from genome assembly GCA_907164795.1 of Hemaris fuciformis. NCBI lineage: Eukaryota > Metazoa > Arthropoda > Insecta > Lepidoptera > Sphingidae > Hemaris > Hemaris fuciformis. Next base: position 11,763,507 of record OU015438.1, on the reverse strand, counting down.
ATGTATTGTACGATGGAAATCTAAGATAAAACGAACAGGGCATAATTACCTAAGGAATTCCAGCCTGAATGAGATTAGATTTATCTTCGTAGATATTTTCACAAGTTTTGTCTTTCATGCCTATGTTAAACACCCATTTACATATTAAAAATAATGTTGTTTTATCAAGATCAAACGCTACGTACAGACATTTGCATGTTTTTGATATCGAAGGCGCGATTACAAATTCTTGGGTAGCAAGCGTCTATAGTAAATATTTATCTGTACTCGTGACGATCGTGTTTCGTGTACAAAATAAACTCAAATAATTATTCCAGTTCAACAGAGACGTCTTATATTAAATGTACACGTTGCTTCTGTGAACATTTTTTTCTTCTCTTATTTTTGTTTTCTTCTATCATGACTAGATTATTTGACAAAAGTTACACTGAGTGGGCGATTAGACAATTAATATGATAGATACTCTATGAGACTGATTCATCATCATCATCAGCCCAAATACGTCCCACTGCTGGGCACGGGCCTCCTCTACAACTGAGAGGGTTTAGGCCTTAGTCCACCACGCTGGCCTAGTGCGGGTTGGCGGACTACACACCTAAGAAATTCCTAAGAAGTTTTAGGTGTGCAGGTTTTATCACGATGTTTTCCTTCACCGTTAAAGCAAGTGATAATTCATTGTGAATACACACATAACTTCGAAAAGTCAGAGGTGTGTGCCTGGGGTTTGAACCTGCGACCGCCGAAATTCTCGACCGCGTGCCTAAACCTCGAGGCCATCACTGCTTGATTGAGACTGATTACTTAATTTAAATAAGTTTAAAACGAAGAAGAAAGATGATTTTCTATGCGATCTAGAAGGTTCGATTCCCGGGTCGGGCAACACGTTATTGGGTTTTTCCATTAGGAAATTCTGAGTAGCAGCACGGAGTCTGGAATTGTACCCGAAAAACGGCCAAAGGCTCGCCCCCAGTGATAAATATTTGGGGAGATGTGGGTGCAGAAATACACCTCAGCCTACCCCTTTGGCGAACACAGGTGTGAGGTGTGTGTATGTATGTACAACAGATACTGACTGTTACGTTTGCTTAAGATATTACTACAAAAAAGCCGGCAAGATATATTTATATGTCGTTTCATAATGATTTGAAGACAGTAATTAAGCAGAAATGCACCTCTGCCTTCCCTTTCAGGGAATACAGGCGTGAGGTTATGTGTGTATGTATGTGCATTTTTTTTAATAGCAAGATGGACTGCACTAGCACCTTCGATGCGGTCTAAGTAGTATTGAAATTTCGACAAACAGACAAAACAAATTCACCCAGTTTTATTTATTACATTCATGTATAAATCCGGTCATTACTTTTTCCTTCAAACAACAAAAAGCAACGCTACTAAACCGCGTACGTGAGGGCATACGAACCAATTTCAATTATTTTCGCCTCACATATCATGGCACGGGAAAAGAAAATCCACCATTATTCCGATACACAGCGTTCATTAAACTAATTATCCCCGACTAAGGCAGTGATGTTATCTGCTAAGCATCCTACGCGTCTGCATTGTCTTCTCCAATTTCGTTAATGTAACACTTTTTCATACGACAGATGTCGTGTTGTTTTTTGCTTTGGCTACTTCAGATGTTTGGATAATCTATTTAGCCGCATTAGACCGAAAAGGTTCAGGCGCGAATTCAATTTTTGCATCATGAATTAGATTTGCTTGATTTTTGTGGTCGGTCTTTTTCATTCGTCTTCTCTTTCTTTTTTTTTTATTGCCTCAGTAGGCAGACGAGCAAGCGGTCCGCCTGATGGTAAGCGGTTACCGCCGCCCATGGACTAAAGTAATGCCAGGGGCACAAACCAGCCGCTGCCTACCGTGTGGTTAACACTCTTTTTAAGCCTCGTTTAAAGAAGGACAAGTCATAGCGCTCAGGCAATCATTTTTTTCATATCATTAAATCATTAAATTCATATGAAATTATGCTTTAGAATAATTTGAGTTCCTGTAAATCATTGATATTAAACAAATATTTCAAGACTCTAAATTGATTAGTAGATATTAGGTTCTCCTTTTAGCTTTTAATAATTGTACGACACGTTTATCTTTCAAGTTATATTTCTTTCCGATACATTTAAATAATGCTTAAGATTTTTTAGTAACATTTTGTTTATTACTTGATCTCATAACGAAAGGAAGTTTTTTTTACGGCTCAATATATTATCCGTCGAGGATTACTCAGTTTGAAAAGGCCATAAAAATGTAATTATATTTAACTATTTTATAAAGAAACATATATTTTTTATTAGTATTTACGTTCACTAAAAATCCCCTAAAGTCACAGGTACGAGGAACTAAACATCCGCACGATATGAGTTCCTCGCAAAACTTAAAACAAAACATAAAACCGCAAAATCCATTGGCAGCGGATACAACAGCGGAAATAATTCCGAAAACACGATCCGGAGATTCCGTCCGATATTCGGCTAAAGTCAACGCCGACGGTGAGAGATTTGTGTTCGGAAATGGATTGAAGTCGGCCATTGTTGCCGGCGTCAGTGACTAGGAGCTAAAACCGCTGCGGAATCTACGGATACGTCGGTATTTGCGCGGAATTTCTTCCGGATTCACTGCGTTAAACAACCAATCAATCAAAAGATACTCTTTTCATCCGATATGAAGCATCGATGGACTTTTACGGATAGACATTTATCACATAGATACAAGTTCAACAGTACAAATTCAAAGCAACTTTATGGTATGAATATAAATAATGACCTAAGGAAGCAGTAGGTAGAGATTAAAGATGTGTTCGCTAGTTTGAATGTTCTATATAAGTATAGAGTGAGTTATTTGCAGTTCGTCCGGCTTATCTCCAGATTTCTTGCTTTTCCTCAAAATTTCCTAACTGACAAAACATTGTAACTCTTCACTCTAATTATAAAACGATCACCAGTCGACATAAATATTTAAAGTAAATATCGAAATATACATAATATATTGATAAAGCTTTTCAACTGTGATTTACGGGTAAAAATCGTTAGCCTTTTCGGCCAGCTATTTAAAAAAGATAAAATTGTTTTCAGGCATGGTTAGTGTTATAAAGGTTAAACCTCTTTGATGAAAACTGCCCGAATAGCACACGGCTAAAAAAGAAAAAAATGATATGTGAATTTTTAAATCTATTCAAAACTCTTTTGTGAATGTCATACGGCTCGGATAGAAATAGGGCAAATTATGAGTACTTTTTATTTTATTGAATATGATTTTTGCGAATATTTTTAGTATCATCGTCCTCGCTCGTCCGTTGATAAATGGACCTTTGAATTCAGAATGTTTTTCAAAAATAAATGTATATAAATTCCTTACCTTTTATTTGTTCATATTATGTTGATAACCAGGATGCATTTCAGACAGAAGTGAGGATTTTAATACATTCAAAGTGATACCCATCCAATGATGGAACACTGATGTGAAAGGTATGAACGATACAGCTGTTGCTATCAAAGAGTTTCTGATGGATTCTCATGCATTACTGCTTTGACGGCTGGACGCGGCTTGTTACCTTGAAAGAGCTAATTTTGTAATGCATTTCGTTTTTATTTTCATTTTCAACATCAAATGGAAGGAAATTTATTTATAAAAGTGATTAAAACAATTTTAACTGTAGCATTGTATATTTAAATCAGATCCTGTTAATGCAAATAGGTAAGGTAAAATACAATATAATACTAATTTGCTTGCCTGGTCTATCGCAAGACATTAGTATGCGACGTGTGATCCAGAGACCTTCAGGATTTGATTCGCTGATAGAGCAAAATGTTACAAAATAAATTATATTAGGAAATTTTCATCATCAGCCCAAATACGTCCCACTGCTGGGCACGGGCCTCCTCTACAACTGAGAGGGTTTAGGCCTTAGTCCACCACGCTGGCCTATTGCGGGTTGGCGGACTGCACACCTAAGAAATTCCTAAGAACTTTTAGGTGTGCAGGTTTTATCACGATGTTTTCCTTCACCGTTAAAGCAAGTGATAATTCATTGTGGATACACACATAACTTCGAAAAGTCAGAGGTGTGTGCCTGGGGTTTGAACCTGCGACCGCCGAAATTCTCGACCGCGCGCCTAAACCTCGAGGCCATCACTGCTTATTATTAGGAAATTATTGATAATAATCACAGAATCTGTAAAGATGCAAATGTTAATAGGCTTGGCACCTATTATATGGGACCAACAGTCACATATGTATAGTTCTGACCGCACACTAAGATACAAGTCCTGTGTCGTGGGTATCAGAAACTACGAACAACTTTTCGGTCTCACAAACACCCAGACTCGATACAAATATTTGTAGATCACACAAACATTTTTCTCGGTGCGGGGAACTCGCAACCTCTCGTTTCGCAAGCTGGTGTCTAACCAACTTCGCCACTGGACATAATAATACACACATATATAAACACTTCCACCCGTATTACCATTTGAAGGAGAAGGCAGAGTTGCATTTCTGCACCCACATTTTGCTAGATTACTTGGCAACATATGGGTGAAGGACGTAATAAGTGACGAAACGAAGGTGTAGTGGCTTGTTCTTCTGAATACAGGTATTACATATTTAAGCTAAATTTTTTTTAATTTACGTAATTTTTATAAAATAATTTTATATACACATACTTTAAATACTATTTACAAAGAATACTTCAAAAACTTGAAACATTTCCAGAGGAACATTAATTGTCCTCTTTACTTTCTTACTTACCTACGAAGGGCTCTGAGAGGTAGGGGCTGCAACGACAATCTGCTCATGTTGCTTGTGGAAATATCCCGATGTATAAAAGTGACGTGTATGTTAAGTGCAGGGAAAAAACGTGATTTCTTTTTTATTCAAACTAAAAAAGCACAGTTACCACGTTTGTTATGAAACGACACATCTTGCCGGCCATTTCGTAATAATATTATCTTAAGCAAACCTAACAGTCAGTATCTGTTGTACATACAGGTACATAACCTCATGCCTGTATTCCCCAAGGGGTAGGCAGAGGTGCATATCTGCACCCACATTTCGTCAGGTATGTAGGTATCAGTCTTACGAAATACGATACGAAACCGAGCCTATCGCCGTTTTCCCGGCATACTTTCAGACTACGCGCTGCCACTGAACATTTTCTAATAGAAAACCCAATAACATTTTGCCCCACACTGGCATCAAATCCGGCACCTCTACATCATACGGCACATACTCATGCCGAGAGACCACGAGGCAGTCTGTAAATCTGTTTTACAAAAACTAATTTTGAACCTACTGTTTCACAAGTTCATAATCAAAATCCACATACTGGGTTTATTTGAGATTGGCTTGTCCGATCTCGCTCAAATAACAAACATCAAAACAGGTCGTCTGATTTATAGTATTAGCGGGATAACAGAGGCGAGTCCCCCTGTCTTTGTTTTGCTTCTCGACGTTTATATTGGGAATAAATTCAGTGCTTTATGCTTCGGGTTGTGTTGTCACCTATACATTTTTACGAGTTGGGTAATATTGGGGTCGCCGCGATATTTACAAAGATTGCTGCAGACGCTCGGCTAAATTAGCCAGTTCACTTTGGCTTGGCAATTACGTTGTAAATTATAAAGTGCTGTGATGTTTATTAGTTCAATTAAGGTGTAAAATACAGAGGGTTAGCTTTCTCCCTTCGAATATGAGCGATAAATGGTCTACGTTATTGCGATGCCTGGTTGAAAGAATTATTGACCCATGCAAGAAAAACTGTCATCAGTCATAAGTCGTCTACTGCAGGATAAAAAGAACCTCATCTTCCTGGGGATTAATGTCATTTTAATGTTGTTTAAGGAAATACCATACCTACTAAAAATATAATCGAAGCTTGTTAGAGAGAAAAACTTGTCAAAACCTAAAAGCAAAAAATCTTGATATTTTAAAGGGACTTAAGAATATCCTCTAAATTAAATGAAATTAAAAATAAATCCGTCAAACTGATGTACTGAGCGACATAAAACAATCTTGGAGTAACAATTACTTAATACTGATAATAGCGTAAATAGTTTTTTATTTGACATCTTTGCGATATACATTCATAAAATTCATTTTTATTTCAATAGACAGAAACACTCATTGTCTGTTATGCTTCTCCGTAAAACGCGAGTATATAACTACCAGAAATACGCGTCGAATACTCAAATTCTCCCCTCCTTTCACGGAGAAAGTAATAAAATGCTTAACAATCATTAGCAGTAAGAGGCTCTGAGTGGTGTGTGGGCGTCTAGGAGGGAACACTGGGCGACCCCATCAATTCCAACTTGATTTCAATGAGCCCGTTTCTTATTCAGGAGTTTCGTTAAATAACAGCACCAATTAATTATCAATAGAATATCGAGAGCGAATTAAGGAAATTTCTTGTGCAAATTATTGAAATTGATTATATTTTATGTTTCATTGAGGGTATATTGCCGATTGTAATTTTGGCGATGTGGACGGTGAAACATGAAGCTTTCATTTTAATTATATTATCAGATAACGAAGTGTATGTCAAGTATTAGGAGCCAGACGAAGGCGTGGAAGACGAATGGCCTTCAGGATAAAGTGGAAGGAAAACATCATAAGGAAATCTGCATGCCTAAGAGTACTGTGATAGAAATATATCGGATATGAGTAATCTACGCACTATTTGAGCTCCTAAATCTTCTCAATCATAGAGTAGACCAAAAATAGCAGTAAAACAAACATAGCTTACGGGCCATATATTCCTTTTGAGATAAAAATAATAATAAAAATAATCAAAGAATAACAAAGTTTAGTAATGTATGCTATGTTTCAGCAATTATTCTTCACGATTACTTCCGCGCTCATCGATCCTAATGGAACTAGCCATGTTCCGTTACATCCTAGACAATAGTAGTTACATCACTGCATGGTCGAACTTCAAATTGTAAAAAATAAATCCGCGCGCACATTTCTGTTGAATCCGATAGTTTCACATGAGACAGTGCAGTGCAATGACCGCTGGCTAATGTAGTCTGATTGTGTGCGGTTCTCTTGAATATTTTCCTTTAAATAATGAGCGGCGCGGTCGCCGTGGACATTATTTATGTGTTGGTTTGTTGGCTGCATTCATAATGATGAGAAATGAGGACTTACTAAATGCGCCGAATTTAAATACTGAAATGTGTATCATTTATACTATTACGTAAGCTTTGTTTTATGTTTCAGTGGGATATGAGCTATTTATTTGGCTGAGTGATCTTCGTTGCTAGTTTTAAAAGATATAGGATTACAGAGGTGTGCGCTGAGCTTCGATGTACGCTTCTGTATGTTATTGATATTTAAATGCCTCATTAGTTCCGCGGTGCTGTGTGTACCATGTCATCTGGTTTTGGGTTCAATTCCCGGGTCAGGCAAAGTGTTCTTAGATTTTCCCATTCAGTAATTCTTAGTAGCAATACTGATTCTCTAAACGTACCCGAATAACGTCTAGAGTGTATATGTGAGTGTATATAACTATCACAAAGTATATCGCACTAATAAAACAACAACGTTGTAACTCAAAATATGTCGAATGTAAAATAACTTAATATATAACTTAAGAAGTCAATAATTATAAATTAAATTTAAATGTAAATTTGTAAATAAAGCATCTAAAGTTTTCATTTATTTTTTAATTAGTAATAGGACGTTGATACTGATTTATTTTAATTCTGATAAATGTTAACTTTTGGATTACAACACTATTGTATAAGAAGTGCAATATGTTTGAGAGATGGTCCCCCTGTTTGGCATAATTTACCTCTTCGCATCTAAATTAGAAATTACATACATGAACTCACGCCTGTATTCCCCGAAGGGGTAGGCTGAGGTGCATTTCTGCACCCACATTTCGCCAGGTATGTATCAGTCCCACGTAATAGGGGGCGAGCCTATTGCCGTTTTTCGGGCACATTTCCAGACTCCGTGCTGTTACTGAATTTCCTAATGGAAAAACCCAATAACACTGCCCGACCCGGGAATCGAACCCAGGACCTCTAGATCGTACGGCACATACTTGTACCGCGAGACCACGAGGCAGTCGTGAAATTAGAAATTGTGGAATAATATTCTCAATATTCTTCATAAGATGATCATTATTTTTGTCCGCATAGTAGCGCATTGATAACAATCAACTAACGGTCGTATAACTTGTTATTTACAGCAATGTGACACAAAAGTTCTAAGACACAAACACATATTTCTCTTGTTTATGTGTACTGTGTCAACGTTACAGCGGCATTGTCATCTTTCCAATAGATTTGCACTAACAAGACAAATAAATACGTTTGGCACGGACCGGTCTCTCGCTGATCATATTTCGTTCCGCACCGCAGTCTCTACACAAACAGGAAATACGAGCAGAAAACAATGAAAAAAAACGTTGGAACTACTCAGATTTACTAACCTTTACTCTCTATTTTCGGTCAAAAAGCTGGTATTTCTAGCTTGTCATTCATTCATTCATAACCTCACGACTTCCACGTAGGGGTAGGCAGAGGTACATTACTGCACCCACATTTCGCCAGGTATGTATCAGTCCTACGTATTAGGGAGCGAGCATATTGCTGTTTTTCGAGCACATTTCCAGACTCCGTGCTGCTACTGAGTATTTCCTAATGGAAAAACCCAATAACACTTTGCCCGACCCGAATAGAACCCAGGATCTCTAGATCGCACGGCAAATACTTGTGCCGCGAGACAGTCTACGTTCTACGAGAGCAGTTCTAGCTTGTATACAATAAAAAAAAAAAAAAAAAAAAAAACACCCAACAGTCACATACATAGTTCTGATCCCACACTAAGATACAAGTCTTGTGTCGTGGGTATCAGAAACTACGAGAGACTTTCTTTTTGGTCTCACATACACCCAGACCCGAAACAAATATTTGTGGATCACACAAACATTTGTCTCGGTGCGGGGATCGAACCCGCGGCCTCTCGTTTCGCAAGCTGGTGTCTAGCCAACTGCGCCACGGGGCTGTCAATTTATGTATATCTTAAACGTCTATCTCTAAGCGCAATTTATTAACGTAACAAAGACAGTTAATAAACAAAGAAAGCGCAGTACAAGAGTTGTAAATGTAGAAAAATAGCACTTAATCCTATAAGAATGTTTCTGACATTCCAATTACGTTTTATCTTTAAATTTGCTTGTGACGCAGTCGGTCTGCGGCCAACTTGTATCGAGATTCCAATGCCGGATATAAAAGACTTTCAAAAGATTATTTTAAGTACAAATTGAAATGGAAATGTAATTAAATCTGTTGACTGAACTTTTGCTTTAAGTCCACTTCTTTCATTCCCAGCTTTTCGTTTGAATCCGGTTGGATTTTATTTCATTGGAGATGACAGATAAGTGTAAGATAAATGCAACGGAAGAATAAATTATGTCACATTTTTTTTTTTGTAAATTCACCATCAAAATCGTATATGGATCGTCTAGTTAGTAACGTGCCATAAGTATGCGTGTGATCATGAGTTTGCGGGTTTGATGTTCGGGTAGAACAAAATTGGTATTTTTTGGTGATGATTTCCCGTGATTTTACTACTCGGAATCTGTAAATTTTGTGTTAATATTAAGCAATAAATTTACCTCTGCCGCCCCAAATCTCTCTGATCTACCAGTTGAAACCGCACAAAAGCACTGCTTTTAGAAGAGCATTTAGTTGCCTACATTTTATTTTATTGTTAGCTTGTTAAGTTTCTTATAAGATATAAAAATTTTAATCTTTCACCAACGTAACATCTTAATTCCAATAAACAGGTAAGTAGTACTTAATCGAATGCTACAATAATTAAGCTTCAAAACTTCAGACTTAGTATAGTAACTTAAGGCTCTTGATAACAACCCTGGCCGTAAACTTAACGCGTTCTCCAAGGCCGGCGCCTAAGTGACCGAAGTTATATCTTCAAGGTGTGTTCTATCTAGAGGCTCTATTTTGTGTAATGAAATTTCAGAAGTTAAGACGTTTTAAATTTCATTATTTTGGGTAAGCAGTGATGGCCTCGAGGTTTAGGCACACGGTCGAGATTATAGGCGGTCGCGGGCTCAAACCCCAGGCACAGGCACTCAGATTTTTCGAAGTTATGTGTGTATTCACAATAAAATTATTTACATTAACGGTGAAGGAAAATTTCTTGAGGAAACCCACATTAGGTCAGCGTGGTGGACTAAGGCCTAAACTCTTTCAGTTATAGAGGAGGTCCGTGTCCAGCAGTGGGACGTATATGGGCTGATGATGATAAGGTAATATAGTGCTGGGGTAATTTGACATTGCATGGGGTGGATTTATTATTATTTTGACATAATTATGCCAATCCGGACAGACACATCTTCACGCTTAATTTAAAGAACGCAATATTCTCGGATGGAGACGAAACATTAACAAGTATGCTATATGTCCAAACTCCTAATTGCGCCTATCATTTGAACAACATTTTAAATGTAGTATATTCATGTACATATGTGCGTATAAAATAGCTTCTCGTTTGCAGTAAACACTAGTTCAGAAACAATATTTTATGTGGAATTGTGTGATGTTGCATAAATTCCCACAACAAGCTCTCAGCGCGACATATTGCTTTATATTGAAAACATGTATCCAACTTGAAGGACCAATACATCATATTGTCGCGTATTGCGGTTATTATGGAGAGAAAACCTTTAAATACGTATCACCTTTGTTGTTGACGTGAAATACTTTATGTTTTTTCCATTTTGATTAAAATCTTTTTGTGTTAAAAAGATATGTAAATGACAAATAATAGGAGACTTTATCTTTATATCATCATCATCATCATCAGCCTAACTACATCGTACGTTATAATAATAAAGATAACATATTTTTTTACTTTTTTTTATAATCTATTTTATCTTTATTTGTAACTAACGGTTTTTAATTATCATATCTTTTTTTGGTTTTGTCGTTTACTTCTTCTGTGTATGTGTTTACTTTTAGTGGAAACTGTTTTGATTTTGAACTATGTTTTACTTTATATTTTTGACTCTTAAATTGTTCTGTTTTTCCAAAATAAATAAATATGATAAAGATGGGTAAATGATGATATCTGCCTCGTGGTCTCGCGGCACAGGTATGTGCCGTTCGATCTAGAGGTCCTGGGTTCGATTCCTGGGTCGGGCAAAGTGTTATTGGGTTTTTCCATTAGGAAATTCTCAGTAGCAGCACGGAGTCTGGAATTGTACCCGAAAAACGGCAATAGGCTCGCCCCCTATTACGTGGGACTGATACATACCTGGCGAAATGTGGGTGCAGAAATGCATCTCTGCCTACCCCTTCAGGGAATACAGGCGTGAGGTTGTGTATATATGTATGTATAATGATACCAACTTTAGTTTCTTTGTCAATACCTCATACCGTTGTGTGGTAGCAAAATTATGCGACAGTGGATTTATTTAAATGAGTAGATGGCGCCTTTCGCCTTCTACTGGGGTTCTGTTAATGTTTTAATGAAAATCTCTATGACTCAACATTTTTCCTGTCACGTCTTGTTTGTGCAATGAGACTCTTATAGACCCAGTAAGAACCACACATGCCTAGGAAATACTTTGAGGAGAACTCTAGGGTAGTGCTGGATTCTTCACGATGTCTTCCTTCACCGTTAAAGTACATACTAATTGTGAAAACAACCACAACAATTTTATGTGTTTATGAAAGAAAAGGCCTTAGCCGATAGAAATAATCACGCATGTGTAATGTCTCCAGGGGAATGAGGTAACGCTGTTTTCACGGTTTCGTCACGCAATAAGGTTCGCGCAGCGAGCATTAATGTTTGACAATATAGGAGCTGGAACAAAACCCTCCCCGTTAAACATTTTACTCGTGTTCTTAAGTTTGCTAATTGAAGCCTCTACGTATTGTTTATGCACGAACTTCGAGATTTGCGCGTCAATCCGCATTAGGAGAAGGGTTCCTAAAAGGTATATGTTTGCGGGATCTCTTGGCCTCAACTTTGTATAGTCACATTAGTCGCTTGTACACTGTCTCGGCTTATGTTATGTATTATTTAGATTTAATATTACTACGGCTATATTTAATATTAATATTATTTATATATTGGAGCGTTTCAATTGTTTTAATAAGAAGACTATGGTGTTTTTTTTTCCTTTTGGGTAGATCTAGAATCTACGTTCATTTTGGTAGGTGCTTAATATCAGTGATGAGATATAAGACAATTTTTTTGTCAAACATAAGTCGTAGTTTCTTAAAAAAGTGACTGAAGCAATGAAATGAATAGAAATAAAAGTACAGCAAAAATTCTTGAAAATTGATTGTGTTGAATTAAATTGCCTAAAAGTCGATGTATTAAACAGACATGTTAAATGAGAGTAATTTATTTAATCATAATATAAGCTTATTAACACGTATGATTGATTGACTGACCAATATTTTGTAGAATTTAAAAAAGGCTAGGCGAGTGCTAGTGGTAACATTAGAAGTTTTCAGTGACCACAACTATATTTTATTTATGAGATAATTGATTCAAGTGATTTTTAAACCTCACTATAATTTTAGTTATAAGACAGTGCAAAGCACAAGACTTACAAAGAAAACGAGCATATATCACAAAATACAGTAGTTTTTTTATAACAATAAAACTGAATGAAAGCGAAAATTTTTCTTTATACTGATTGCAAGAAGAATAAATTAAATTTTCATTTCAAATTTTTACTTTGTGACGGCGAGCTTGATGCCAACGCAAAAAGTAAAATAGATGCTCAAAAGGAAAAGGAGCCCTACATGAAACGAAGAGCTCATTGTCAGAGTTGAAATAAAGTAGTTCGTTAAAAAATCTCATTTAAAACCCTCATAGGGAAGGTCACAGTGAAACATGGGAGTACAAACAATGACGACAAAGAAAGGAATTTTATTTGTTTTTGTGTATTCGTTATCTAATCCCACTCTTTGTTCAGGGGTTTTCAGCGCGAGCCTCAGGCAAATTTGGTATGGTTTATTAGGCTTCAGTATTAGCCCCACAAAAAATAAGGGCTGACTGGGGTGTTTTTTTTTTCAAATTATCCACGCTTTGGTGTTACGTTGTAATGATGTAAAGACACGGCTGCTCGTGTTTGAATATCAGATAACAGAGTTTTTTTATATTATATGCTTATGTTAGTAATTACTTTTTTGTACTTTTCTAGTCCTCTGTACTCCTTAGTTTTAGTGTTGTGTGTTCAATAAAGTTTTAAATAAATAAATAATAATAAATAATACTTTTTGTTATTTAATTCATTTTTATTAACTTTGATGGCCTTGTGGTGTTGCAGTACAAGGGTATCCTGTACGAACTAAGGTTCTCGGTTCGATTCCAGAGTCAAGTGAATCGTTATTGGGTTTTTTCATTAGGAAATACTCATCATAGGCACGGAGTTTGGAATTGTGCCCAAAAACGGCAATAAGCTCGCCCCCTATTACCTACGTGGGACGAAAAAACAATTGGCGAAATGTGGGTGCAGAAATGCACCTCTGCCGGTAAATACAGGCGTGAGGTCATGTATGTTTGTTTTCAGGTAGAGTAAGTAAGAGTATACTAGCATAGTGCAGTACAGCCTAAAAAGAGAAAGAAAAGAAACAGCCTTTAATTAGTTGACATAATTGTCGGAATATGCTGATCGTGCATATTTCGTAATAGTTTTGTAAATAGTAAATCAAAGACAAGTGTTAATTTTTCTATTCTTTAAATGTCATAGAACATTAATTAATCCAAACATGATATACTTGCTCATTCACGAGAGCGCCAAGAAAAAAATCTATAAGTTTTATTTCAGCACTCACAGTATCGAGCGACAAAGTGACTGATTTGTAAATGATATGAATCAACCGTTTCCTTAAGACGGGATCTGGGCTGAGATGTTCCCGAAACGAAGTGAAACTTAAGACAGCTGCTTCAAGTTATAAAGTACATTAAAACTTTCCGTTGTTCCGTATACGTCATTACTGATTTTATAATCCTACCCATAGAAACGCATTCTAGGCGCCCAACGCTTGCGTGCTTGTCTCGAATATTTAATACTCCACTCGTGTCGTCTAGAATAATTAAGTAAACCTAAAGGGCCTTATGAAAGTTACTAACTTCTACGTGACTTCGTCTTCGTGATTTTTTTAAAATAATAGAACGGCAAAGCAGTGGCGGCACTTCCATAGAAGCCCAAAAGCCCAGTTTGCCTTCCAAAATTCCGAATAACAGTTTTCAAGCTTTAAATCTTTATTTAACAAAAGCAATTTCACATATAAATAAGAATATCCTGAACCCACAATAAATAATTATAAACTAGACATTACACAATTAACGTTTAATGCTTTTGGGCTTCTATGGAAGTACCGCCACTGCGGCAAAGTGATCTCATCTTTAGTATTGGATCTACACACAGATATTAAATAGGCTCGTGAGTAATAAAAAAATAGCTGTTTTGCTATAACATTTTCATAAGTAAAAAAATCTAAGTTAAGTTGGTTAACCTACGTGTTTTCGAAATTAAATGTAAATGCGTTCATCCATTTAGGAGTAATTGAGTTACAACCATCTTAACATAATAAAACTTTGACATATTCTCTTCCTTACGAATGTTAAATTAATATTAGATATGCGAAAGAGAGTCTGTTTCTTTGTAACACTTTCACTCCTTAATCGGTTTTCCAACTTTGAGAAAAAGAACAAAATTTTGGAAATAGCTAAAATTCTAAAGTTCTTTACGATTGTTTGTATAATATTTATTCAAAAATATATATTCTCAGCCTATCGCCATCCACTGCTGAACGTAGGCTTCCCCAAGTAGGCGCCAACCATCTCGGTCGTGAGCAGCCCTTATCTGTCCGCTACCCGCCACCTTTCTCAAGTCGTCGGACCATCGTTCTGCAGGACGTCCTACATTACGTCTACCTAGTCTACACCTAATAATCCGATGTCTTGAAGGGGGTCAAAATCATGTTCAAAGATTCCGTTACATACTAACATACTAACATATGTATGAAGCTAATATAAAGCGTATAAAAATATATAATCATTAAAAATACTAAAACAAAAGGATATACATACATAGCTGTCAAAACTATATAATATTATGTCACTCTTTCTGGCGCGAGCCATTTAATATATAAATGTAAAACAGGCAGTCTTTTGGTACGCTTATAAGCAAAGCGGCTAAACTTAAATACATTTTTAATGGAAGTAATTAACTATATATGAATATTTATAAAGACCTCTCGTAATGTAGGTTAAGCCTTGAGCTTAATGAGAGATCTTTGAACTAATTTTATGTAACATGAATTTCTTTTACAACACTCACACATTTAGGCGCCTGTTTTCCCGAAGAGGCAGTGGTACATTTAGAACCCACGTTTTGCCAGCTATACTTTAAGCTGTTTTTTTACACTGATTCCGTGCTGCTCTGAGAAATTTCTATTAAAAAAACCTTAACACTACATACATAACCTAACGCCTGTATTCCCCGCAGGGGTAGGCAGAAGTGCATCTCTGCACCCACATTTCGCCAAGTATGCATCAGTCCCTCGTAATAGGGGGCCAGCCTGCTGCCGTTTTTCGGGCTCAATTCCAGACTCCGTGCTGCTATTGAGACTTTCCTGATGGAAACACCCAATAACACTTGCCCGACCAGCGAATAATCTAGATCGCACGGCACATACTTGTGCCGCGAGACCACGAGGCAGTCTGTTGACTGTACTAGACCTGGAAATCGAACCCGAGGCTTCTAGACCGCACAGCAGACACTGGTGCCACACGACTTACGAGGCAATAATTTTTTGCAAGAAATCCCAAGTTTAAACTAATTTCGTGTTAGTTCTTCGGTGAAAAAGTTAACAAGAAAAAACTCGAAGGAAAATATGAACATGCAGTTTAAAACGATTATGGTGCTCATGGACAGGTGCTCCCGACAGCGGATATTTTCTTGAAACTGCACTTAGCATCAGGTGCGGAACCGTCACTACCCCTTGATAAATAAAATTTACACCACTTACACAGAGAGTGGTCTTTACTTAATTTTAAAAATGTAAAAGTACGCTTTCATATCTAAGCCACGGAACCGATGTATGTGACATCTAGTGTAATGGATTTTAGGAAGGAATTAACTATACTTAATTATCAATACTATTGCTAAAAAAGTATAATGTGTTTGCTAAATAGTATTTTTTATTTAGTAAATACATCTGAATCGGTTAAGGTTTTGTGCTGAAAAATAGAATATAGATTAGGGGTTACTCATTAGTTTGGGTTTTTGCAAATACTTTTTATGCAACGTCTAATATATATTACTTTTTTGAAATAAACAAAGCTTTCAAGTATGAAAAATAACACGTTAATTGCCATAAAAATAATAGTAGCACTTTAGGTTTAACAAAAAAAAAAATACCATTTTAATCAATTATAATTTTTGGGACATCTGACGCATTTTACATTCTTGAATCAAAATTACACCTTTGTTCATTCATAGACGAATGCAGTGAAAAAGTTGTATAGCCCAATGACAGTGAAAATGCAATAGCTTTACTACAGCTCTCCTCCGGGATTCAATTAAAGTAAATGGTATCTGTGGAACCCGGTTAAACATGGCGATCTGGGTAAATAGGACTCGAGGCCGAATTCAAAGTTTCCTGATAAACGGCAGCTTTTGTGCCAAACAGTCTGGGGTAGTTATCACGCTGCGTTTAGCAACAAGACAGCTGTTTGTGAACGCTAATTGAGATTTATGAATAAGTATTGATCTGCAAATCAAGGTAGATCAACACTCACATATTTTTTTTGGCTCAACGCTAAAAAGTACTGTGTCTCGTGGCTATCAAAAATTTTAAGAGACGTTTCAGTCTCACAAACACCTAGATCTGAAACAAATATTTCTAGATCGCACAAACATTTGTCAAAGTGTGAGGAACGAACCCGTGGTCTCACTTTAAAAGCCATGGTGTCCAGCCATGTGCGCCAAAGAAGCTGTCAAATTCTAAGAGCATATTTCACATCCAGCTCGCATAAGCTTAGCACTTACCGTCTCAATTCTCTGAACCGTAGAGTAATTCTCTATTCAATGATACACATTTGTAGGAGGTATATGAGCTGAAAGTGGTAAACCCGCCAATTATTCAATTTTTTATATTGGTAAACGTTAACAGCAATTTCTAATTGCACAGCCAATGAAGCCAATATTGAGTTTATTAAAAACGATACGAATATCAAACGGGTTTTATAAAATTGTTCGCTTCATAATATCAAAAGACTGATTGGCGCCAACTTTCATAATTGCTCACGAAAAGAGCTCATTTTTTCCATCTATCCGTCCGTGAAATTAAAATCACAGTTTCCATGGTGATGCTTCGAATATTTTGAATGACTTCCATATTGCTTGAGCACCTCATTAAGGTTTATTGCAAGCTATAAAATTGTTGGACATAATTTTTTATGTTTCGTTAGTGCAGTACCTGTTAGAATTGACGTTAAGCGTTCGGTAATAGCCATGACACTTACCAGTAAGTTGGTAGGTAGTTCATTTCATTTATTAAGGCAGTGTTTTTAAATTTACTGCCTATTGTGCATGTTTATAATTAAATTTTCTGTGAGTCTTGCCTTTGAATGTAAGCCTTTTCTTCAGTTACAACAACCAAAAGTATTTAATGTAGGTATGTCGTGATTAGGAAAACATTTTTTTTTGTCGGGATTTTTTGTTATGTCGATGTGTTTAACTATTACCTGTCATAGTTTTCTAACACGTCATTTTTGCAGCCTGCATATCATAAATTTTATTTCAAATTCAATATTACAAAAAAAAAACCTCCAATAATACTAGTGTAAATTTAAACAAAAAAAAACTTCTCAAAATGTTATTTTATGAATAAGGAAAGGGTCAAGAACTTCTGTGTCATTAGAAACACATCTATTCCTAAATATGGGCAGCTGTCGCAGGCAAGTACGTTTCTTGCAGTAGGTAATTTCATTAATGGCCACAAATAACATTCAATGTTAAAATTTATGGCGCGTAAATGTTTTACGTACATTTTTATGGTACCTTTCAAGAAAATAACAGGCATTTGAAGATAAAGCGTTTTTCCTATTTTTTCCTTCTCAATACGGCGAATGTATTCTCTAGACCCACCAAATGGGATGGGTGTAAAAAGCCTTTCCAATCTGGACCTCTAAAAAGAATAGAATAAACAATAGTACCTCCGAGCAACTTTTCTTATTATTTAAGAGGCTGAATGTTTAATGCATGAAGTGAGATTTATACGAGAGAGTGAATACAGCGTGCGGCATAATTTCGATGATTGCTTTTGTGAATACTGTTTTATTTGGATTTGTTTTTGTATTTAATTTTGTAGGTGGATGTGTAACGCTGTTTTCGTCTGGGCGTGGGATCCACTGAAGAACTTTTTGTAATAATGGAACAAATCCTACAGAATTTTTCTTGACAGCTTATATGGGGAACATATTGCTGGTGGTAGGATATTCTTATCCGCCCGGATAGCGACCACCGTACACAAGGCGTAAAACCCGCCATAGTGGCACATGCAAGTGTGCCGCGTTCCGGGATCAGCCAGTGTATATCCGGTTTTCGGGGGGGCTTCAATCATGGTGAAAGGATGACCGTGTCGGCATTTTTTGGCTGGTTTCTCGCGGTCGGTCCTTTGTTCACCATGGTATTAGTCCCCCAAACTTCTTCACAAGATAGGTGAAGAGGTTTTCGGCCGGCATGATTGCGTCGACCAACGGGAGATTATCATCTCTCATGCCGTGCCAGAATAAAAAAAAATAATAATGTAATTATAGCAGTAGATATGTGGTATGATGGCAGGCAACCATCCAATAAAAGAAGTATGAGTTTGTCACGGACTCCTCGAATATTGGCCGTTAATGAAACACGGAGACTGTCAGATTATAAAGAGCCATTTTTAATTAGTTGTCTAGTATATTTTGTACAGCCTACAATAAGCTCATTACATTTCTTGTTGAACATTTTTTCTCGATAAATTAGACTCGTTATAACAGTATACCGACATGGGCCGTGAAATCGCCAACTAATATATCACGCACCCGCTGCCGCGATAACACTGCCCACAGGGATTTATGTGTGCCGATTTCAATACGATACCAATACACTGGAGTATATTTTGTTGTACCGCGATAGCGTAATGTAGATCCAAATTTTGCGTCCATCGAATTTGTTTCTTGTGTGGTATGATACATTGCGGTATGACAATTGATGAAAGAGAGATTGAAAGGTATTCATTTTCGTTCCCAAGTCGAGAATGTAATTGGTTTGTCACTTAGTAAATACTCAGTGGCAGTACGGAGTCTGGAAAATTATTCGGTGATAGGCCGGTTACGGATAATTTCCTCATAAAAACCCAATAACACTTGGCCCGACCCGGGATCTCTAGATAGCAGAGCAAACGCTTTCTCGATTAGAAAAAAAGTATTAAGAAGTGAAGGGTAACGAGAAATAAGTACGTCTTCAACTTTTATATTTCTAACAACTTTTATATTTTAAAATATTAATCCGTCTTGCAACTGACAATTCCAA
Organism: Hemaris fuciformis; assembly: GCA_907164795.1. Lineage (NCBI taxonomy): Eukaryota > Metazoa > Arthropoda > Insecta > Lepidoptera > Sphingidae > Hemaris > Hemaris fuciformis. The sequence continues at coordinate 11,743,922 of OU015438.1, read as the reverse complement.
CGACTGAGCTCGAACTGCTCAGCGACACCATTTTTATACAGATCAATTGACGGTCTTATTTTTGAATATTTTTATAAAGTACAATAATTAATTTATATTAATCAAGATTATATTCTCATTAAAGTAATTGACAATTTTAATTATACTTATAAGTAATAAAATCATCAATATGCAATTTTACTATTACTACAATAATTATTAGTAAAAGGTCTGTACGCATAAGCTTTTAATAATGTAAATATATAATATTGTAAGGTATTATAATGATATACATTTATAATTACTAAATATTACTATTTAGGCTAACAGAAGTAAGTAAAGTCGTGATGGCCTCGAGGTTTAGGCACTCGGTTGAGAATCTCGACGGTCTCGGGTTCAAACCCCAGGCACACACCTCTGACTTTTTGAAGTTATATGTGTATTCACAAGAATTATCACGTACTTTAACGGTGAAGGAAAACATCGTGATGAAACCTGCATACCTAAAAGTTCTTAGGACCCGCACCAGACCAGCGTGGTTGTCTAAGGCCTAAACGCTCTCAGTTGTAGAGGAGGCCCGTGCCCAGCAGTGGGACGTAGATGGGTTGATAATGATAGATCGGATTACGAAGAAAATTATAAGAGTATTGTGGGTTTTTTTTTTCTATATTAACGTGCGCCAAGTCAAGCGGAATAATATGTAGTTTTGTAATAAAGCCTTAGCCAGGTTGCTTATTCTTTCGTACCTTATTTTTCATGAAACTTGTTCATTACTTGTAGTATTTTGTGTAACTGCGCGCCTTATGATCTGAGCAATTTCGAAGTTAGAGTTTCACCGAAAACTTGTTTGTTGATTGTCTAAGTATACGTCTTGGTACAAGCGAAGTTTGCTAAGTAATGAAGGCATTTAGACTTCCATATGTTTATCTCTTTGGTAAGAAATTTAAGACGTGTTGTATGCCTCGATGGAAGCGTGGTATCTTTCTTTGAATTTAATTCACGATTAAGACGCATGACTGGTTTACTTTGTTAATAAGTGTACATATATCTGGTAACCAGTGGCGGTACTTTTACTTTTTATAGAAGCCCAAAAGCCCAGTTTGCCTTACAAAATTCCGTATAATAATCTTTAAGTTTTAAATCTTTATTTAACAAAAGCAATTTGTTAAATAAAGACTCCAGGATAAACAATTATAAACTAAACATTACACAATTAACGTGTAACGGTTTTTGGGCTAGAATAGACGCCAATTGTGTCAAATAACTTCTACTTCTTTAGATTGTATCTCTAACTCGTAAAGTTCTAAAAATGCAATATAATTCTCATTGCTTGGTTTAGGCCTTTTCAAATTATAAGTACTTAAGTCTACTATGGTGGCTTATTTACGGTTAGTAAATTCACATAGTCCATGTAAAATAATTTTTTTACGACATTATCGTCAATACGCCTTTTAATGCACTACAATCGCCCCGAAGTTATACTTTCATGGTCAATTTTTCTGTTCTCATAGATTGGTGTCATAAATTTTACTAGCTCAACATGCGATAGCTCGTACCGAAATTTTACAGTTGCCGTTAAAATAGACTGAATTTACATACGCCATAAACCACGGAACAAACACAAAATGCCCACCTCGCTGGTTGGAACAATGGATCATTAGACATCGTGAAACTTGGACTTGGACCGGCGCGGCGTTTGGACGTTAGGGTCCGTTGGTTTTATGGAAATTGTTTGGTAATAAACATTTGAGTAATGAATTGTGATTTAACTAGTAGCAGAATAGTAATCCACCACTGTCACTGTGTCGAAAAGACTATTTGGTTAATTCCCCCAGTTAGGCTTCTTCTGATTTTGTTGCGGGGTAAAAGACAAGTTTGGTCTCCTATGGAGACTCGCTGAGCTTCACTGTTTTTCTGTTTTTTCTGTGCGTCACTGTCGATCCTGTTTTGGGGATTGCAGTGTTGCAGGGTTGTGAGATAGTCTTTATGACGAAAAGATACTTATAGGTGTCTTTGGGGCAGCAGACCCAATGATGTTTAGAGACCTAGGCATTAATACGTCTTAAGCGCCGTCATGGAAGACGGTTGACCGTGACATGGCCATTCTGCCCCCTCTTTTCCCCCCTCCACTCTTTCCATTGTTGTTGAAAAGAGCGTCATAATCAGCTTTCGCCCGGTAAATGTACGCATGTTTTTTAACACTTTTACTATTTTGTGGGTGCAATGGAAAATCGGATTTCGTACTTCGCTTCGTGTCAAAAGCACTAAGCAAACAAAGCTGTCAAGGTTCCCTGATTTTTTGTCCGCCCCGTATGTGGGTTTATTTTTGTCTACAAATCCGGCTGAAGTTGTAAAATTCGAAAAAAATCATGGTTCATTTTGCCATAGAAATAAGTTCTAATTTGATGGCAAAACTGTTGTTGTACAATCATTGATGGAATATTTAGTTTTTGAATCTTCCTTCGCTAATTTTTTTGCAAGCCGAACGGAATATTACCACTTAACGCATATATACCTACATAAATATTGATTTGCTCTGTTACTTCTTTAAAAAAATCCAAAGTTCTCGATATGTAGTAATAAAATAAGGAATTTTTAGCTTACCTTAAGAACCGCAGGCTGATATGAATTGAGTTTTCTGTTAGAATTTTTTTCGTACCGACGCCGACCGGCACGCGATACCGTCCATATAAAAGTTAACAACTTCATAAATTTTATAACGTGCTATCAATAAGAGCGCGTACGTAAGGATAAATATTTTTATGGATGACTTTATTACGCATACGACCTGTATGACGATGCGGCAATGACATAAAGATAGGCACAAACGTCATTAAGTTTTAGCGGTAAACAGCATATTATGGATCTCGTTGATCGTAATCTGGATATGAATGAGGATAATTTGTGTGACGTCGTATCGGCGATCCATTTGCAATAAACGTTGACTCGCTTTGAATGGCTTTATTGGTGATCTTTGATTGATGAGAGCCATTCATTATCATTATGGATTGATGTACTTGTGCACGGTGTTATCGTGATGTTGGAAGGTATGTTCGAATGGTGCGTATTTTATTACAATTTGTGATTCGTGTTTCATTATTCCAATGACTTAATTGACCGTTTCACCGCGCAGAACATCAATTGTGATGTTTCAATGAAGTTAAATATTATTTTTCAGTGTTATTGATTGGTAATGCTGAAGGTAATGTAAATCCCTTGACATAAAACTTCGGTCCATTCTCAGGTCGCGCAGTGCTATATATGTCATTGACAGTCCCGTGGCGCAGTTGGCTAAACACCAATTTGCTAAATGAGAGGCCGCGGGTTCGTTTCCCGCACCGAGACAAATATTTGTGTGATTCACAAATATTTGTTTCGAGCCTGGGTGTTTGTGAGACCGAAAAGTCTCTCGTAGTTTCTGATACCTACGACACAAGACTTGTATCTTTGTGTGGGATCACGACTATATATGTAACTGTTGGGCGTATTTATTAATTTTTTATTACACAGAGCCTGAAATACAACTATAAATTTATCTCTACCCGTCTCTTCATGGATACATGCATAATATATCCAGCCTTACTGTTCCCATCGCAAACTTCTGCAAACATCTTTACGAATCTTATATATAAAAATGAATCGCAAAATGTGTTGGTAAGCGCATAACTCAACAACGCCTGGACCGATTTCGCTAATTCTTTTTTTGTTGTGTTCGCTATCGTTAGGAGAAGGATCTTATGAAAGAAAAAGTTAAGAAAATTGCGAGGAATATGGTAAAAACAACAATTTAATTTTCTCATATAAACTGTTCTACCTAATATTCTGTCAAACATTTTATGTTTATCCCGTCAATATGGTTAAGGGTCCCCTCAAATTAAAGAACGTATTTAAATAAAGGTTTTGAATCGACAACATTATATCCAGAATATTCGAATAATTGCGTATTTTAGATTTAAAAAATGTAGAATAATGTCAGTAATAAAAAGGGATTGACATATTTATTGGTTGTCAAATATTTATGCGTGCGTTCAGAAATTTATTTTTAAACTCCTTGGTTGTACCTGATTTACAAACGAAGGCAGGTTCGGTAGTCATCACGCTTTGAAATCTAAAACACCCACAACTATGCAATGGAATGCGCTTGGTGTTAAGAAAATTGTTGAGTAATGTTATTCACGTGACGATACTGAAAAGACAACTTAGAGATGAATTGGTGCTTGAGAATTCATCAATTAGATTGATCTAAGATTTCATTGATCCTAACGGGTATGACCATTGAGTTCAAACGAATTCAGTTCCCGATTCGTCATGCCTTCGCAATGACGATTAACAAAAGATGTTTGTGATCTTTTAGACAATTAAAAAATATATTAAAAATGTATATCACAAGGTGCATCATCATCATCAGCCCATATATGTACGTCCCACTGCTTGGCATAGGCCTTCTCTGCAACTGAGAGGGTTTAGGCAGCAGTCCATCACACTGATGCTTCAATGAAGAGAATTGAAACCGACTGCATCCCATCCCATATGTACATGTTTAATTAAATCATGACTTGCGGAGACACGATTGATGCATTTGGTTTTGGTACTTACATATTTATTTCTGTATTTTTATCTCAATAAAGTGCTGAACTTAATATTTATTTCCATACAATCAAAAATAAAATTCAGGTAATATGTAAATATGTAACATTCAATGACTGTTAAATGTTAATGTTTTGTTTGTTACGCTTTCACGCCAAAACTACTTAACCGATTATCATGAAAATTTGTACACATCTTCGAGATATAAAAATGACATAGGATTCTTCTTATTAAAAAAAATATACGGAGGATAAAAGAATTGAAAAATGATTGAAAAAAGATTTGAATGACTTTTGGTATGCAGATAGGTGGGACCCACCGAAGTAACATAGGTGGGAATGGTTATCCTTACTATTTATAAATGTGAATGTAGGGATGTTTGTTACGCTTTCACGCAAAAACAAAAATTTTGGTATGACCATAAATGAGACCCTATGAAGTAACATAGGCTATGTTTTATCCCGGGAAAATGTAATGTTCCCATTGGGATAAACATATTATTAAAAATACGAAAATAACTGTTTTACTTTTACGCCTCAACCATTTGAACTGATTTGACCTTTTTTTAAATTCAGTAAGTGCCATTTTGGGCACTTGAGGGACGATTTATAGATTCACTTATTATCTTTCTGCGCCCAACCCTGAAGTCTACGCGAACGGAGTCGCGGGCAAAAGCTATAAAAATAGCGATTACAAAACAGGTGATGTTCGTAGAAGGGTGAAAATTTGGAGTTATCTATATGTATTTTTCAATGCTGAATCATTGCCAAAAAACACCGCGACACGAGAATTTTATATATTATATGGCAAAACAACGTTTGCCGGGTCAGCTAGTTTCTATATAAAAACTGGTATTCGTGTCATGTACATAATGAAGATTTCGTGTCATGTACATATGAAGATTTCGTGTCATGTACATATGAAGATTTCGTGTCATGTATTAGGTATATGAAGTAACACGCAATACACCCAAAGAACACAAAAAAACTGTAGGTATATAAATTATTATCCTTATTTCCATTGATCCAGCTATTGTTGACAAATTTTAATCCAAAAATGTGTTATCCAGAAAAGAGCTATGTGAAAATGTGCAAATGCTGTCAGGGACGCGATTGTGGAGCGAAAACCAAATCCTTTTTACGGCATACGTAACAATGGCATTATACTGCTTCGATCTCTAGTATGGGACAAAGAGGAATTGATTAAGTCGCCAAGCTTACCCGTCGCGTTGTGCCGTCCTTGATCAACCTTTTCATTAAGCTATTGGTTGAAGATTGACTTGCGTCTTATATTCGGTTAATGTGTGTTACATTACTCTCATACATCTATGTACAATCACGCCTTTATCCCAGAAGTAAAGAAAACATAATATTGACTATTTAATAACATAAAACTAGCACAAAATAAAAAATTACAAAAATATATTTTTTTAAATGTCTTTTATATAAAACTTTATATTCAAAAATGTAAAAATTAAGTTAAAATAAATAAATGTAAGAATTATTATAGTTATTATCCGTTTGCACTATCATAAGAAAGCATATTGAAACATAAAAACTAAAACTAAAAACCTTAATTTCCAAATCTTAATTTAAAATAAGATTTTTAAAATAAAATGACTTTTACAATTACGATAAGTGCCATTCTTGTCGTTGGTGAAGTTTTTAAACAGACTACTTAAATGTCAATTGTCGAATCAAACTAAAATATCATTTGTTAATACATCCACGAAAGTTGGGGTAAGGTGCCAAGTGGGTCACAAAACTAAGTTGAGTAGAACAAGCGAGTTGAACATTAAACACAGCATTTTATTAAGTAAAAGCTATTTCGTAGCGCACGCTACTATGACGTATTAGCGTCGCGGTGACGCGGCGACCCAAGAATAAGTTTAATTGAAAATTGTCACGCAAGTTTCATGTTTATTGCCCCGCTAGATACGATAGCATGGGCAGCTAGGAAATTAAAAATGTTTTGTAGATCAGAGGTTTCCAAACTCTTTTGTTTCATAGACCACTTTCAAAATTTTGATGGATTCGGTAGAGCCCCTGCAGGTACATTACTACCAATTTCCAAATCTCAAAAAAAAAAGGCGTTGTGCTGCCTGAGCTTCTTAAAATATTATCTGCCTATATTGATAGAAGAAGCGAAGCCATCATTTCAGTTCAAAACCAAATTAATTCTCATGGACCCCCGCTTACCATTGTGGACCCCGTCGGGTCTCCCGTGGACCCCTGAGGGTCCACCTAGACCAGTTTGAGAATTACTGATGTAGGACCGATGGTTAATTAGTTTTCATGCTTAGAGTTTAGTTTAGGGCGAAGAAAATTCTTGTATGAGCTGCGAATGTTGGTCCGGGTGAGTTGTCATCACCATAATCAACAGTTTTTCTGATGTCCAGTGCTGGACAAAGACCTTTATGTAACGCTCGTTCGTCCCTCCTCATCCAACCGCTGCAAGCCACCTTGCGTATATCGTCACCCCATCTAGCCCGGGTGAATGTTTTGGTGAAAATTGTATCAGTAAGCGAAACTACTATTATAAGAAAATACTTTGTGAGTTAAAGTATTTTTATACTTAAACGACCACACATCATAAACTGACTGCAGTGTTGTCAAAAGCGATTGCTGTCCAGCAAGACACGAATGCGAACAACGCTCACTAGTCGACATAGTTATGCCGACTTGATGCTTCGTATTAAAAAAAAATCAGGTATTTGCCCAAATCAGTTAAAGTGAGCCCGCTGAGTTTGTTTCGCCGGGTCTTCTCAGTCAGGATCGCGTTTGGATCCGGTGGTAGCATTAAAATAATACGTGACGTTTCGGAAATACACAAGGTCCATCTCGTTATTTACTTTAAAATAATAATAATAAGTTATTATGTATTTCCTGATGAAAACTAAAAATAAATTATAAAAAAAACCGTAAATATTTTTGTACAAATTATATAAAATGAACCATAGTTGAATTATAATGTTGTAATAAAAGATTTTTCTTTTCTGTATTGACTTGTCATAAGTGCTATTTGATTGCCTACGTGACCAAATGAAGCAATTTCCTTTCATCACTACATACACTACGAAAGATCAAGGGCACAATAAATACCATTTATGAATTTTAAAAGTAGGTGTACTACCCTTTGTTTTTAATTATAACTAAATACTTTCTAACTTTCCTTGTGAAAATTACAAAGTTTGCATGAATATATCTAAGGTACATTTTTGAAGTTATTTTTTTCGGTGACAGTACAAAATATTTGACGAAACGAAAGGGACAGGTTTTCCACTACAAGTAATTTTTTAACCTTTTGCATAAAAATAAATTAAACTGGCATTTTTTTACTGAGGTTTTAGCTCACTTTGGTCAATACATTTTTAATAGGATGAGACACAGAAAGTGTAGCAAGATAAATAGGACCAATATGATTATGACTTTATCGTCGAGGAGTTTTAATAATATTAATAACACTTTTGGATGAATACGAGACCCTACCACTTAACTTATTTGACACACTTCAATAAAAAATAAATGAAAATGTCTCCAACAGCTCGTGTTACCTTAGATTGCATTCACATGAAATAAATTCAAATATTTTCTTGCAAATACCTTGCGATATATTCGAGGACTTGGCATGGCCCGTGGCTATTTCATTATTTGTATTGCATTCTTGCATTATACGACTCAATGCACTTTGAGTTATTTTAGTGACTATTTGTGGTGTTTTAGGAGGGACTACTAACTAGAAATTTTGTGCATTATGAGAGAAAGTCACGCTGTGGTCTGATTGGAGAATGGGTGGCTCTACCTAGGCTATATAATATTTTACAAAGTAAAATAATCATTATTAGTAATACTTATAAGACGCCGCGTAAGCGTTGTGCGAAGTATTATTGAGTTTTATCATTAGGTTATTCTTATTCTTATGTGTACAATAAAGTTTTAAATAAATAAATTAGTCAATATAGATGTTGTTACCTGCTTTTGGGATACTACAAAACACAGTGTATTTGATTCCTGATAACCCATGACAGTGCTATACGGTTCATTTCCACAGACATAATTTACGCAGGCATATATTCGGAATAAATTTCTGCTCGTCTTCATAAACTACGCTCCCCTCTGCACTACATCGTGTGCTTTAATCTGACTCACTATAAATATTTACGCTGTAGTGGTTTGTGTAGTCATTTCAAGGGTAACTGGGTTTTCCCCAATGACTTTCAGAAGGGGAGAATTCAGTATGATAAGGGGACAAGTGAATGAATTTCTAAACGAAATTTCAGTGAAACAGATGATTGTAAAAGTGAACTGATGTAGTAAGTTGCCGATTTCTCGCTTCTTTGTTATAATATTTTTGAACAGAATCGTACATACTGCAGGTGCGGAGTCACTACTTTACTTTACCATTCAAGAAATACATAATATATCACTTACAGACGATATGATCTACAATATATCAAATAAGGGGCACAAATTGGATCGGATCATTACGTATTCTATCTTATTTAACGGGGATAAAGACACGTAAGAGCGGTCGATGTTCGTCTAGACTAGACCAACAATATTCCCCGCAATGAGCTCTCATCTTTATTCTACGACTGGGGCACCTTCATTTTGCGAATTATTTATACAAACGGTATCCGCTATTATGGTTTTTGTACGCCTGATCAATGTCCTTTTAAATGATGCATATTTAAGCAGGATATGATTATTTACTTGGGAGTAGAACCGGCTGCCAAGACGTTAAAATAAAATAACACCAAAACATAAACAAACTCATGACAAGCTAAATGAAGATTCGTGATTTTTCTAAAGAAAGAGATTAATTGATATCAACAATAGAAAGACAAAAAAAAGGACTGCTTACGGCAGTCGTCAATTTAAAAATAATAATAATAAATAATAATAAAATCTTTATTTACCACAAAAATACAATATTTTCTTACATCTATTACTGTATATATTTACTTATATTTTGCGCATAAAAGTTTTTGTTGTGTGCAATCTTTGCCAGAGGGCCCCAAACTAAGCCTGTATCTTGGGGACCAACAAATATTACTTATTAAAATTAATGAATGAAGTTGTTATTGACTACAGCATGACTATATACCACTTCTAAAACTTTACTGTCCTATGATAAATTGTATCTAAATTATAACTATACCGTGGGCCAGCTGAAAGTTAAAAAAAAAAATCTTTCGAAATACTGAAAAGTATGAACTAACTTACTCAATTCAACAAATGTTTGCCGGCCGTTCATAAAACTTCAATTCCCGATGCGAAATGCTAAACATTCGACGTTGAAGTTTCGTTTACCTGAACGGTGAAAACTGTTTATACAATTCAATAAGACTAAGATCACGAAACCAATAGAAAGCAATTCCACACAGGAAGAGGGTACATTTACATAGAAATGAAATGAAATTTTCTAAGGTACCGGCGGTAACCTATCCAATGTAATACGTATGAATACGAGTAGTGTTGCATCAAAAATTTGTTTCGTTTTCTGTTTTGTTTCATATTCGTTTTGGATGTGTTTCATTTTTTTATTGCAACTTTTAGGAAGTGTTTCAATCGCCAAAAATTTGGATTATGTGCTCGTAATATCTTAAACAGCTATTAAACAGGTCCTTTAATGATGTAATTCGATCGCTGAATTTTTGACAAAATATACTTAAAAAAAGGAATTAAAAACTGAATGTTAAATCCTTTGCGTCACCTTTAAATTTAATTTTCTCTTCAAATTGGTGACGATACTTTAGTCTGGATAAAGTTTTAACGAATAACACATACATACTTAATCTCACTGTGTATTCCCCGAAGGGGAAGTCACAGGTGCATTTTTGCACCCACGTTTCTCCAGGTATGTCCAGGTATGTGCCACGTAATAGGGGGCGGGCCTATTTTTTTATGATGGGCGTTTAAGTAATTAATTAATTAAGGAAAGTGTAATAAATATTGGCATAATATTATCTTCTGCATTAATAGCAATATTTACAATAAGACAACGCATTATTGTCTTTTAATCGTAAACTTTATTTGTCATAATATTATAGTATATTCCCTTTATTTTCGCATTTATACATTGAAACTTCAAAGAGCACAAGGAATGGTTTATTTATACAAGAAGCTTTATTTTCTTTGCATAGAAACTCGATATTTGCTGGGTACGACTTAGAATATATTTCTTGGCTATCTGAAGATTTCCAAGGGAACGTCACTCGTGGATATATTTTTAGACGAGAAAAATTCCTAAGACTACGGTATCGCTTCGAGCTGTTACTAAAACTAATCCATCTATCGTCGCGAGTTGATTGAAGTTGGTTCCAATCGTGATAAGTGCTTCGCTTTCTATGGGAATACTTGTGTGTACAACCAAAATTATGCTTTTCTTCGGTGCTCTATTTTTTATGATGATGTATTGAATTTGCTTGAATGACATTTATCACCGTTCTAAGAATAGCTGTACCTAAATTTTTACGTTGATCTAAATAATAATTTTGGAAACGTTCTGAGGTGTTTAGCTAGATTTATCTATGAGACTTTAGCGCCGCGGTTTGGTGCTGATTTCTACGTGACTGAGACTGGGTTGGTAATCTTCATATGCCTAAGAAAATCCTTGTGGACCTAAGAAGGTTTCTTGTGATCTTTTCCTATGTCTTTATATGGCGTGATAATTCATTATGGCATATTATTATGTTACGTTGTAAAATAAACTACATAGTTTATTTATAAACTATGTAGAATCTATGTATAAATAAGACACAATATGTCTTATATATGATGTATAAGTTCTCTTGGCATTTCTAAGCTCTGTCTTAACCGTTTGGCCCAAATTTAACTTGTAAGGCACGCTGTATGCCAATAGCTATTGAAAAATTTAACATTTTTAATTCCTAATTATTTACCTATCAAAGCACTTTGGTTTTATTTATTTTTTAATTAATAATATCAAAGTCATTCCCATACATAATTATTGTCAGGTCAATTTCTTTTTGTCTGCTATAAAAATGAAGGAGCCGCAAGTAATAATTACATTGAGAAAACGACAACAGCTAGGCTACAGTCCAAAACAAAACGCCCTAAGGCAGTACGATTGAAGAAAATGAATTCCACGTTATACCATTGTCGATACTTAGCCGGGCAGATAATGCTTAATCCCAATGATTATGGCCACAGTTTGGCCAAAGAAGGCAAGTCCATTCTGTTAATTGGATTGCTTTCATTAATTGTTTGTTGTTGTATCGGGTGTACCCTTTTCGCCGAGGTGGTTTTATTTGTTATTATTTCTTTTAATTTGTTTTTATCGCTGCTGTCTTGCGGTAGATTTAGATGTAAATTTTATAAAAGAGACATTATTACAGGGATTTATATTTAATAATTAAGACTTAGTGAGCAGTAGTTCAAATGGTATAATAAATTTTGTTGTAATGTTAAGAATTCCAAACTAGTTTCCAAGCTATTTCGTATATGAAGTACAGTTAAGTAATAAGCTGTTATGACGTAATGACATATTTCCAATCAATTGACAGCCCCGTGGCACTGTTGGTTAGCTACTAGCTAGCGAAACAAGAGGCAACGGGTTCGATCCCCGCACCGAGACAAATGTTTGCATGATCCACAAATATTTTTCGGGTCTGAGTGTTTGTGAAACCAAAAAGTCTCTCATAGTTTCTGAAACCCACAACATTTTATTTATTTATTTTAAAAAAAATCTGATAGGGATAGAATTTCAATTTGTAAAGGCAATAACGTGGTATGGCATCACGTCATTAGGTGATGCATATTCAGATAACATATAGATGAAGTACATCAGGCTTTAAAGATAAAATCCTAACGTGATTTTTATAAATGGATAATTTCAATCTTTCATCGTCAATTACACAAATATGATTTAGAATGAGGGCGTCTGAAATAAAATATTTTAGTGTTTATATGAACATATTTAAAATATTTATGTCAAGAGTAAAATACGGATGTTTATTACATAATATATTTAAATTGAAAACATATATCCGTAAAGATTCTATACCCTGCTTTATACACAAGATTAAGAGTATAACATTCGTTTTGTGCTGTGAAAGACTAGACTAGACGTTTCCTTCTCCTTACATCTTTTAATATAAGTGACCGTAAGCGGTTGATGACTGATGGGCTCCCTTTAGCGCTGAACATTGCAAACTTTATGTACGTTAAAAATAGTAGTCTTTAAATAGAAAACACAAAACCGTGGCTATGATGGCAAAAGATCTTCGTAAAAAATGACGATAAGCCAATTGGCGAGTAATTAATTATTTTTGTTTTCTCATTCTGTATTTCTTACTCAATCTGATGATAAGCAAATTAGTCTTGATAAATTTAAGATTGCTTAGAGAATATAAGTGGGCCGGCCATATCTGCCGACGGACGGACGGCCGCTGGAAACGAAAAGTGTTGGAGTGGACACTGCGCTTAGGCAGACGTAGTGTGGGACCTGCAGCACGACGGTCCTTGAAAAAGATGGCTGTTATATCGATGAGAGCTGCTAAAGACCGGGATGATTGGCGCTTACTTGGGGAGGCCTATGTTCAGCAGTGGACGGCGATAGGCTGAGTATTATTGCATACATACTTTTTAATTATTCAAAAGTGTCTGAAAACAAACTCCTAAAGCTTAAATGTCATTTCAACGGTCGCTGTTTTGGAATCCATAAACACATACAATAAGTACCTAAATATACAGATTTGGAGTGATTAATGAATCCATTATTCATTATTATTACCTTTCAAAGGTAAGTATGAAGATTACGTCGCGAAAAAACTGGCTGAGATAAGTATCACTAACAATTTCTCATGACAGTAATCAAAAGTGGGATGTTTATAGTGCCAATGAATTTGATTTGCTAAAATAATTAAAATTTTATACACTAAATTATTTCCAGAACATTTTTAACAAAAGACATTTCAGAATTACTGTGCGTACCCTTAAAGCCACAACCTTTATTAATAATACTTCATTTCCGATGGATTTTCAAGTAATTTCATTGTAAAACGTTTAATGTGAGTTAGCTTTATGGGCCTTATACGGAGATAATGGAATTTAATCGAAGTTTGATTGCTCGATTTATAGTCGTCTACGTTGTTAAAAGTTATAATATCTTAGCGGTTATTATTAATAATATTACTGTCATTGAAACATTGTCACATTACCGGATACATATGTACTGGTGATCATGACGATAACTCTGGTTTGCTTGTTTTTAGGAAGATTTGAGTGAGATCGAAGTACCACCCATTTTTGGATAATTAGTTTTACTTATTTTTATTGTGAAATGAAAATGAAATGAAATGAAATGAAATTGCTTTATTTGGTCACGTAGGCAATCAAATAGCACTTATGACAAGTCAATACAGAAAAGAAAAATCTTTTATTATTACATTATAATTTAACTATGGTTCATTTTATAAAATTTGTACAAAAATATTTACGGTTTTTTTTATAATTTATTTTTAGTTTTCATCAGGAAATACATAAAATCTTATTATTATTATTTTAAAGTAAATAACGAGATGGACCTTGTGTATTTCCGAAACGTCACGTATTGTTTTAATGGTACCACCGGATCCAAACGCGACCCTGACTGAGAAGACCCGGCGAAACAAACTCAGCGGGCTCACTTTACTACTGGAATTTACGCGGCGCGACCCACACCTGAGTAGATCCAGCGAGTCCAACTCAGTGGGCATGTATTTGGTCCAGTAAGGATAACATAATTATATTATATGACCTGCCAAATAAAAATTGCCTTCTTATTATAAATTTGCTCGAATTATTTACTCGATCGGTCGTCATTTTATTTTTATTTTATTTATTTTGTGCACATTTTATATTAGATATCAATTTGTATTTGATGTTTTTATAATGGTTTAAGTTACACTTGGAGCTTTGGGTTAATTTATATTTATTTATGTATTTATTCAAATGATTTGGTTTAAGAAAGAAGAATGTGAAAGGTTCTGGGTTCCAAGATGTGGTGATGGCGATGTGCGGGAGAGATCTAATGCCAAATTTCCTTATCCTCTAAATACTGATTTATATTGTAGTATCCCCTTGTCATCAGAACACGTTTAATGTGCACCTTAAATGAATTATCTGATAGGTCAGTTACAGATTTGGGGAGCTTATTGTAAAATTTTACGCAGTTGCCTACAAAGGACTTACTGGTTTTTTCTAATCTTAATGAGGGTATCACAAGTTTATGTCTACCCCTGGTATTTACATTATGTATATCACCAATTTTACTAAAGCTAAATACATTCTTACGTACATACATAATATTTTGATAAATGTATTCAGACGGCACGGTCAGTATATTACAGTCCTTGAATATGGATCGTAAGGAATCACGGCTACGTAGATCATAGATGGCGCGGACTGCTCTTTTCTGTAGTATGAAAATGCTGTTAATATCAGCCGCCGATCCCCACAATAGAATGCCATAAGACATTATACTGTGAAAGTAAGCAAAGTACACTAACCTAGCCGTTGAAACATCCGTGAGTTTTCTTATTTTACGAACCGCAAAAGCTGCGGCACTCAGTTTACTAGATAATCGCTCTATTTGCGGACCCCACTGCAGTTTACTATCTAGAGTTATTCCTAGGAAAACAGTTGAAGTCACCAAGTCAAGTGTTTCTGCGTTTAATGTAACAGGTGATATTACATTCCTAACATTTGGTAATGTAAATCGAATGCATTTTGTCTTTCCTGCATTGAGTAGAAGATTATTACATGAGAACCAATTCAAAATTAAATTAAGTACATGATTTGGAATAGCTAGATCTTTATCCTTACGATTTATTTTAAATATTAGTGACGTGTCGTCAGCGAACAAAACTATGTCTGTAAATTTCTGTACCATGTAAGGGAGATCATTTATATAAACTAGAAACAAAAAGGGGCCCAGAATAGAGCCCTGAGGAACCCCTATTTTGACTGTTGATCCTACTGAGGTGACGCCGTCCACACATACTTTTTGTTCACGACCCGATAAATAGGACATTATAAGTTGAAGAGAGGAACCACTTATGCCGTAGTAACTCAGCTTCGTAATAAGGGTCTGGTGATCAACGCAGTCGAAAGCCTTCGAGAGGTCACAAAAAACCCCAAGAGCATCTTGTGACGTCTCCCAGGCTTCCAGTACAGATTTCATCAAAGATGTTCCTGCATCTTGCGTAGACCGACCCTTTGAAAAACCAAATTGGCTACTATGTAATATCCCATTTCTATCAAAATGTTCCTGCATTTGAGTGAGCATGATCTTTTCGAAGACCTTACTAAGAGCTGGTAGTATTGAGATGGGTCTAAAGTTTGATGGATTGTTTGGACACCCCAACTTAAATATGGGCACAATTTTACTGATTTTCATTAAGTCGGGAAAAATACCGTCACTTATACAAGAATTGAATATTACCGTCAATATTGGAGCAATATTAAATATAATAGCTTCAATAGCCTTAACCGACAGTCCCCATATATCTTCAGTAGCCTTAATTTTAAGATTTTTAAAAGCTTTTATTATTTCGGAACAAGACACTCTTTCAAAACTGAAAATGGGCATATTTCCTACAACATTTTCTTTTAAAAGTGATTCAGCCAAGACTGCTGATGATTGCAAGCATTTGGTTATATCTAAAGGTATATTTGTGAAAAACTTTTCTAGGTAATTAGCGATACTAACTTTGTCTGAAACCAGGTTGTTGTTTATAGCCAAGGTTATCTTGTTATCAGTAACCTTATTTCTCCCAGTTTCTGTATTTATAATTTGCCAAGTTGTTTTATTTTATTGCTAGATAATCTCAGCTTTTCACTAATATAAGCTGCTTTAGCTTGCATGCATACTTTTTTAAATATTTTAGAATATTGCCTGAGATAGTTCATAAAATTGACATCAGGTGTATAGGACCTTTTGTCATACAAGTTATATAAAATTTCTCTACTACGTCGGATGCCTTTGGTCGCCCAAGTACTAAATTTAATGTTAGAATTAATTTTCACAGTTTTAATTTTGCACACTTTGTTGAATTCTTTGCAAATTGTATCAAGTAATGAAGAATATATATCGTTGGGACTGTCAGAATTAGGTTCTAAAATATTAATTTTTGATTTCAAGTTGATATTAAATTTACCTAGGTTATGTCTTGTCAATGGCCTGTACTTAATCATTTTTTGGATGTTTTCTATTCTATGTTTCAATTTGACTAACAAACATTTATGGTCCGATCTAACTCCTATTTGTGTATACTTTTCAACTACTTCGAAATTGGTTATGATATTATCAATGCAGGTTGCTGTTTCAGTAGTTATTCTAGTGGGTTCAGAAAACAAACAAGTATAATTAAATGAGCTAAATAATGACACAAATTTACATTTATCAACTGAATTAACCATTAAGTTAATATTAAAATCCCCACATACTAAAACCATCTTATTATTTTTAATTTTTTTAAGAATATCCTCCATTGTGGATAGGAAAATATTAAAGTTCGACGAAGGAGGCCTATACACACACAAAATTATATATAAATCAGTTTCCGCACATGCAACCTCACACACTCGTTCAACAGAGAGGCAGGAGATGTCCTTCCTTTCTTTGAAGTTAATGTGATTTCGGATAAGAATTATCGAACCACCACCTTCCGCCGAGGTTCTATTAAACGAACTAGCGACCCTGAAACCATTCACATTAAAACTCATAAGGTGTGCCTTCAACCAAGTCTCAGTAAAACACAGTATACTTATATTAAATGTGTCACTAAAAAGTTCTATTTCTAATATTTTGCCAGAGAAACGGTTTATATTTTGATGAGATAAAACTAAATATTCAGAACCGTCTCCTTTTGTCATATCTAAAAGTTTAAATTATTCACCACATTAATTTTAGTAACATTACTAATTGTGGGGGTACAAAGGGACTTTGTCATACTACTTATGACTGTGTTAATATAGTTAGCTACAGGTGTAGCAATAAGTCTTAAAAATCTATTTGGTAGATACAATGTATCTCTTGTCAATTTACAATATTTTCCAATAAATATATTGGTGTCAAAAAATGAAAATTTGTCACTATAGTGACTAGTTAAAAATTGCATATGTCTATTTAACACATGAATATAATTATTTAATTTATCTGATACATTATTTAGGTATGGGAAGGCACACAATATGATCCTAGGTAAATTAAGTTTTAACATTTTTTCAAAGGCTTTAGTGACATCATTTTTCCTTAAGTTGTGGCAACTTCCTACAAGTACTGTTAGGCATGAATTTTCATCATATATCTTTTCTGACAACATATCTACAATATGATTGAAACTAGATCCTGGTATACAGTAATTGATCAGTGTGTGACTGAGGGTATTCTTTAGAAGAACTCCAATACCCTTTCCTACTTCATCAGTAACAATAATTGAACTATGCTTGGTATTATTTACACTTGGAACATTATGATTATTGCAGTGTGTGGTAATCTGGTTTAATTGATTTTGTGATGTGTGCAAGATATCCTCCTCTGCATCTACAGATTGGTTAACTAACCTACTTGCAGAGTTGGACAGTGTGGAAACTGTTTGTGTGGAAACACCGCTTGTGTTATTTTCTTCACAATCATGGAGCAGTGTTTTAATCTGAGTCTGTGAATCTAAGTATTTATTATAAGTTAGACTTAATTGTTCCTCCAAGGTTTTAATATCTGATAGCAAACGTTGGGTATCAATTTCATAAATTTTTATGCTGTCCTCTAGTTTTATCTCATAGTTATTAAGTTTTGCCACTAAAGCCTTACGTTCTTTCCTAAGCACTAAGTTATTCTTTTGGTGATTTTTTTTAGATTTAAGATATTTGAGTTTTTTAATTTGTCGGTTTATTTTTATGTATTTTTTTATATTTTTATGGCTTGATTTGTATATACTATGTTGATACTTTGGTGAGTCACCTCCTGTAAGATCTATAGTGTCAGTTATTTTAGGAGTGTGCTCTAGAGTATCACCTATCAATTCATTAAACAAACTTTGGTTTACGACAGTTTGAGAGAGTTTGATTTGGTTCTCCAAGTGTAACATTTTATTATTAGCTTCATTTAATTCTATTTCTAGGTCCCTAACCCTACAAAGGGACTCCTCATATAACGTGGAACAATGTATGAATGACTCTGTCACCGCTTGAAGTTTGTCCCGTTCCTCAGTCACCAAAAGATAGTTGTGGTGTAATGAAGCCAACTCCCTTTTGAGTGCCGAGTTCTTGTCCACAACATTCTTCACTTCATCCTCACTTTCCTCTCGCTCTTGTAGAAGCTGCTTGCATTGGTCTTTGTATGCTTTGAGTTCCTTGAGTGCCTTGCTCAACTTAAGCTCAGCCTCCTGAGAAACAGCTCTACGGGTCTGCATAGTTGGAGGTAAGTGCGGATTGACTGGAAAATAGCAAAAGCAAACAGAGGAGTCTTGATTGTAAACAAAACTTAAATTTTATATTTATGACAAATTCTAATAAAGTTCATTGTTGTGGGGACTAATAAAGTCTAAAATTTAATTCTAAACTGAGAAAGTTTTTTTATAAAATTGTAAGATTAATAAATTACGAGGTACTTTAGTGTCGTATTGGTGAAATATAGAAAAAAAAAGTGTAATTCTGTCTGGGGCAATAAATGTTCGTCGTCAAGATTGCTTCCACTTTTAGTCAAGCAAACTGAGAAATGAACGTTGCCAATGTGTGTTGGACGTGGCTCACAATAGTGAAACAATGTACAGTGTAATGTAGTGGTACATGAATAAAAACACAAAAGTACTCGCCGTGTATCCGTTAAACATTCGAATTTAAAAACTTCCTCAGCGGTGACAGTTGACACTCGGTTAACCTCAACTTTATATATTAATTTCTTATTTATTTAGTCACAACCACTATTTAGTGATAAGATATTTATACTGACGATAGTTTTAATTAGTTTTATTACAAATTTTGTGCACTTATTTCAATTTTATTTAATTTTATATTAAGAGCTACAATTTGACGACCGATCGTACCGGTGTTGCCAGTCGATTTCCATGTAAATTTAAATAGTTCGTGTGTATGCACAGTTTAAATTTATTTTATAGCCTCATTTATTTTACATAAAATATTATTTTTATGTATGTGTGCAGTAAAAGTTTTTATTTGGCGCTTAAAATGACGCAGAGCCTTAAAGATTTTATCATTACTCCAGATCCTTACTCCTTATCCATATGTAACATCTAACGTGCTTACTGATCTTGTGAATATAAATACCAGCCGAAATTAAGAATCGCGTAGTCTAGTATTAAGATTTAAATGAGGCCATTCTCAGCCCCAACACGTAAATGTATTTGATATAAGGCAATAATAGAATAAAAAAGGTACCTTCCGAGAATTTCCTTAGCCCCATAAAAATTGGCCTGTCTCGGAATACGTACCTGGAACCTCTATATCACAAGCGGACACGCTTGAGTGTATACTAATATTACAAATGGGAAATATTTATGTGTTTGTTAGGAATAAACTTAATAAGTACTGAAGGGAAATACAGGTGTGAAACTGTTTTAGTTCCTAAATTATTTCAATTATTTAATGATTTCAACGGCAATACTATAAGCCGTAATAGCTCAGTTGGGGAGGTTTCGGCGTTCGTCGGAACCAGTATTTTTATTTGTACGATAATAACAAAATAAAATTTAAATAAACGAAGGAAAAATAGTAATTCTTGACTTAGACATCAGCTGTAAAATGAGAAGCTACGGGTTCCAATCTTGTACCGAGAACAATTGTTATCTACAGTTGTATCTAGCATAGTTTTTTTTTTTTTTAATGAGAATAAAAAGTCTCTTGTTGTTTAACGTAACGGCAGAAATATTTATAAGATTTTGTGTCAATGTTGACATTAAGTGTATATCTGATTAAAACTAACCAGCATATTTTTTTCTACTGACGACGGATAACTAATTGTGTTTTACCAGGCAACACTATTTACTATAAGTTGTCAGTGTTGTCGTGCCAGAAAAAAAAACGATAAAATCCAGTTGGGAAACGAGAATTTACTATCATTTAACGTAAACATGTAGTATCTCAAACACCAAAAAATTACGAAATTTATACCCAACAGTGTCAATAAACGTAATTTATTCATTGTATCTGAATACACATATAACTCAATATTAACTAAAAAAAGTTTCCTTACAGTATCATAAGTGACCACACTTCACCTTGACCCTAAAAGGTATAACTAGGCTTAAGTGTAAGGCGTAAGTCTAGTTTACACCCTCGGTACATTTCTGTTGAGACTCCCTCATAAACTCTCGTCAAGCTGCTCTCGCATTGAACAAATTTCTTTGATCTTGTTTAGGGTAAATCTTTTCGATTTATATGTTAATTTGTAAATTTGAATCTCCTGCGGCTCGGCATCTCGGGTTGTTACTCGTTAATCCGTGTTGTGTAGTATTATTTTCTTTCATATTTTTTTAACTTGTTACGTGAAATTTTAGGGTTCAGTTTTTAAATTCACTGAATCGGGCTTTTTTTGTGGCGAATGTGAGTAATTTTTATTTTTTAAAGTGGTTGCAATGATCCCAATGAAGCAGGCAAATTAAAGTATTACAATCAAACGTGAAACGTGGTTCAGTTTTATTAGGTATATATAGATATTAGTTACTTTAAAATTCTACTTGCCTCAGCATGCTATGAGCTACCTGTAAAGCAGTGTCTCTTAACTCCTCTTAATAGTAGAATTGGCCTTAGTGACAATTATTCCCTTTTAAGTCTTGTTGACTGCCTCGTGGTCTCGCGGTACAAGTATGTGCCGTGCGATCTAGAAGGTCCTGGGTTCGATTCGCAGGTCGGGCAAAGTGTTATTGGGTTTTTCCACTAGGAAATTCTCAGTAGCAGCCCGGAGTCTGGAAATGTGCCCGAGAAACGGCAATAGGCTCGCCCCCTATTACGTGGGACTGATACAAACGTGGTAAAATGTGGATGCAGTAATGCACCTCTGCCTACCATTTCGGGGAATACTGGCGTGAGATTATGTATGTAGGTATGTGTCTTGTTTTTTTTTCTTTTTTGTACAATGGCTCTATGACGATTAATCTCCACCCCGAAAAAAAAAATATTAGACACCTGGACGCCATAACAGAGTTCTTGATACGTCTTTTGTTAATAAAAACAATTGAATCGTCTCGACTAGTTTGCGTGAAAATTTGTACAACATCAACTACCTATAAAAATAAATAAAATTGGAGTGTCTGTTTGTAATATTGAAATAACCGCTTTTTAATAAATGCATATGTATGTAGTATGTATGCACTGTATATATACCAAAATAACGTTTTTTGCTATTTTTGTCTGTCTGTTTGTTTGTCTGTTTGTTCCGTCTAATCTCTGAAACGGGTGGACCAATTTTAACGGGACTTTCACTGGCAGATAGCTGATGCAATAAGGAGTAACTTAGGCTACTTTTAGTTTATACATTTTCTTATTTAAAATAATTAAAAATAAATTTTCCGCGCGGACGAAGTCGCGGGCATAGCTAATCTACAATATATAACACATAAATATGAACGTAAATGATTAATTAAATATGTAAATCATTAGTTAAAGCACGTTATGTGTTTACCAAAGTTATCGCACACTTCCAACGGCCTTAGGTTTAATTAGGTGCATTGAAATTGAAATTGCTTTATTTGGTCACGTAGGCAGTCAAATAGCACTTATGACAAGTCAATACAGAAAAGAAAAATCTTTTATTATTACATTATAATTTAACTATGGTTAATTTTATATAATTTGTACAAAAATATTTACGTTTTTTTTTATAATTTATTTTTAGTTTTCATCAGGAAATACATAATATCTTATTATTATTATTTTAAAGTAAATAACGAGATGGACCTGTATTTCCCAAACGTCACGTATTATTTTAATGGTACCACCGGATCCAAACGCGACCCTGACTGAGAAGGGTGAGAAGGTGCATTCACATTGTAATCTAGATAATCCTGGGCGGGGAAATTGGCTGGATACGCTTGCGGGATGGATGGCAACCATTAGGCAGTATTAATTAAAATTAAGATTGTAAAATACATAAGTCGTGATGGCCTCGAGGTTTAGGCACGCGGTCGAGAATCTCGACGATTGCGAGTTCAAACCCCAGGCACACACCTCTGACTTTTCGAACTTATGTGTGTATTCACAAAGAGTTATCACGCACTTTAACGGTGAAGGAAAACATCGTGATGCAACCTGCACACCTAAAAGTTCTTAGGAATTTCTTAGGTTGTGTGTAGTCCACCAACCCGCACTAGGCCAGCGTGGTGGACTAAGGCCTAAACCCTCTCAGTTGTAGAGGAGGCCCGTGCCCAGCAGTGAGACGTATATGGGCTGATGATGAACGGTAACGTTCCCAAAAGTGGTTGGCAGAGTAATCAATATTTTACAAGTGAGAAATCTGAAAAGTTATAAATGTGTTTAATCAAAAGCATTTTGTATGGGCAATGGGCATGGTTATAAGAGAGATAGACTCTACTAGATTTCCTTCCAAGTACTTTTCACGTTTTAACACTACTTTTATGACTCATCGACTTAAGTGAATCGTAAAGTTCTAGATTCAAAAACTGCCGCGCCGAAGCATGCAAATGAATATGCCTTTCAGGAATTGAGAGAAATTTCTCCGCCCAGCACAAATTTTATCGAGGACTCGTAATTTCCTTTGATCCCTCATCTATATTCAATGATCCGAGGACCGTAACGCTTGGTAAGCGAATTCATTATATTCGTGTGCTCTTTGTAGCGCGTACGGGGCTCATACGCGCACCTTCACTGCTTTTATGTGGACGCACCGATGGATGCAGCGAAAAAGTCGCTTTTTGATGACATTTTGCTTGATGAACTCCGGTTTTACATAGACTAGATAATGCGCTTTGACAGCAATTTCAAGTATAAAAAGCTACAGTAACGTATGTTACGTTACTACGTACGTACACAACCAACTGTGTATAGTAAAACAGTCATAGTTTGTGCGCGTTGATTTTAATAATCCGGGCATTTGTGAATGAATTTGAATACTATATGAATAATCATTAGCTCCACCATGAGGATAAACAGCTTAACAGCGCATATATTTCGGGCGGCTATAAACCACGGACGTAAAGATCTGTATATCAAGGAATGTGACGTTACCCAATTTTATGTTCACAAAAAGCTCCACATCGTTGGTTGAATCGTTTTTGTGAAAACAACGGGAGCAATAAAGGGTCTTATTGTTATCCTTTGAATTTATATCCAGATATTATCGCTCTCATAAATTTCCACCACGTACAGCTTTCTCCAAATCGGATGCTTGAAAAAGTGACCGCCGGATAACCCCACTATTTTATATACGACTTGCCAATAAAGGCTAATACACCCTTTTCGACTCGATGGAACAACGCCTTTTCATAATATTCCACGGCGGAGTTGTTCACACGTATTAATTAATGCAGTTTAATAATTTAGACTGCGGCCCAAGCAGGTGCCGTGCCATCTAGAATTTCCGGGTTAGTTTCCCGGATCAACAAGTGTTATTGGTTTTTCCATTAGGAAATTCTCAATAGCAGCACAGAATCTGGAAATATGCCCGAAAAACGGCAAAAGGCTCGCTCCCACTACGAGGGACTGATATACCTATATATATGGCGAAATGTGCGAGCAGAATTGCACATCGGCCTTCTGCATGTAGGTAGTTTAATTAATAAGCTGAATAAAAACCATTTATTCGCAATTTGGCGAGCGCGGCATCTGTTTTCTAATTGAGACATTAAGGGCTCCCCGTGCGGGTCCTTTAATAACACACATATATATGATGGGAGGTGAAACAGCATTATATTGGCGCCCGGCCGGCGAAATGATGGCCATTGCCCGCAATCGTCGCTCGGGAAAACTCCCGGATAATTGACAGGAATGTTACGTAATGAGACGACTGGTGAAATACGCGCGCCTGTTTCGTGTGCGGTCTTCAACAATTTCGTTTGAGAGCAATGAACTTGGAACGTCGGCATGTTGCTACAAATGTGCTCAGCTAAATTACTTACTTTGTGAGAATCTCGTGTGTACTGTGTTTTTCCCTTAATTGAGTCATTGAATTCACGTCCGCCCGCGTAGGCGTTTGTACAATGCTTTGCTGTTAGCAAAAATAATTTACTCACACGAGAAATATGGGGGTATTTTGTAAATTGTACTTCCTCAGAAAAAATATTTGTACCTAGTAGATACCTATATTATTCTTAATTTAAATAATGCACTTTCTATGGTGATTTGTTTTAAAAGAAAAACTTAAGCATCATAACTATTTATGTTGATTATTACAACTTAAGGTTAATGTTACACAACTGAAAATACTCGTAAATGTAATAAATTTGTCTAGACAAGTAAAAAAATCTCAATCCGAATTTCGCTATATTAAGTTACAGGACACATTATTATTCCGCATCTTCTGTCATTTCTTAAAAAAATAACACATTAACCCGTAGGCGGACCTAAAAATCTAACCAGGACCCTTTGCATGCGCACACTAATCAACAGACATTAACAAACTTGAATGAAAAATTGTTTGACTTTAGCATACAATTTTTCATACATAGTTTGTATAACGGTTGTGTAATATTTATATCATTCCAAATTCAGAAGCATTTTATCCACACACTGTATAAATTACAAACACGCCACAAGTCGTCAATTCGGTCGTGTCACCTGTCACTTTTTGACGTGCCCGTTCCATTTCAGATTCTCCCGGTGCAAACAAAACGTCATGCACGTTATTAGTTGGTACAAGCGGCGTTCCGATTTACACAATATCGATGCAATAACGTCGGATATCTCTTTGTGTGGTCGTGTTGTCTTTGTTGTCGTATGGAACAGAGCCATCCACGGATTCCATCGCAAAGTAAGCTACAATAACCGCAAAGCTTGTCTTTTACATTCTGTTGTTAAATGAAATTGCTGGCTTAGTAAGCGCAGTGTAAACTGTATCGATAGGGAGATAGGAGATAGGTATCGAACTCGCAAACGGGAGCGGACGGGTAATGATCGCAAGATTTTAATACTCAAGACGAAATGCATTTTGTAAGGCTATGTTGGGAGTATTCATGATGTTTATCTTACGTAACCGCATTGTCACCTTGTAAATGGAGACTTTATCAATTCACAGCCTAAGTTGGATTAGTGTGGGTTTTTAAGTTCTAAATGCCTATGAAAATCCTTAGGGGAAACTCATAGATATGTAGATTTCTTCACGGTGTTTTCTTTTCCTTTCTTTTACTGTTAAGCGAGTGATGGCCCATTCTTTATAGACTTATGTTAAAAAGTTCATATTTGGGTAATTTCTGGTTCATATATATAGGAAACGTATTTTTATAGAGAGCAAAGCGGGACCCAACTACCTTATTTCATAATTATTAAACATGTTTTAGTCCACCAACCCGGAGTAGGTCAGCGTGGTGGACTAAGGCCTAAACACTTTCAGTTCTAGAGGGGGCCCGTGCCCAGCAGTGGGACGTATATTGGCTGAAGATGATGAAACATGTTTTACATTTCTATAGGTAGATATAAATGTGTCCCTTCTATCGAACTGCAACCTATTTACTCTCATCTTCTAAACAATTGCCTCTTCTCGAACATAGAAAATAACAATTATGATACCAATTCTATTTTACATTTAAATTTACAAGATCAGAAAGCTAACAATTTTCAAACATAAAAAGTAATAGAACAAATGTTCCTAGTAATAAAAACGTGGGCGACGTCGTCAAATGAATAATTGAATAAGTCGTACACTGAGTGTTAAATTAGCAGTTTTCCGAAACGTTTGTGTCTATAAAACACAGACACTTTACGAACTGGCAAATTAGCTCTAGTTTAATCGACAAACATTACAGTTTGGCAACTTGACTGCGGACGTTTAACCGAAGCGTTTTAACTAGTGCTCACCGATCCTAATTAGCCAGTGTATCTTGGTTTGACATTAAATTTTCCTCTTCAAATCTGATCTAACTTTGCCTGTTTATTATTGAGATGCTGATCTATAATATCTACATGCTGCAGTAAAACTTGACCGATACTGCAACGCTTATTTTCCATGGGAGGCCGAAGCGACATACATATATGTACCTATGTCCCACAGCTGGGCTCGGGCTTCCTCTATAATTGAGAGGATTAAGGGCGTAGTCCACGACGCTGGCCAATTGCGGATTGGCGGACTACGCCCTAAGAAATTCCTAAGAACTTTTAGGTGTGCAGGTTTCATCACGATGGTTTTCTTCACCGTTAAAGTACATGATAATTCTTTGTAAATACACACATAACTTCAAAAAGTCAGATGTGTGTACCCAGGTACCCCCAGGTTCAAACCCCCGCCGGGTTGGAACCTTGACCGTGACCTTCGAGATTCTTGACGTCGTGCCTAAGCCTCGAGGCCATCACGACTTGGAAAATGAAATGGAGTTCACGTTGAGCCAAAGATCGATATTGAATTTATAGCTACCATCTAAGAAATGTCTTAAACTTGGCTGCGTTAGATAACGGCTTATCTATACGTAATCTGATGAAAAGTTTCAATCGAATGTTTCTACAAAATTAACTGTTACAGTTACTGTTAGATATACAGCAATGAATGCTAAATTACGTTGTTAAATAGTTTAATCTTGAAAAAAGTAGAAGCAAATTAAATTTAGCTGCAGCAGAATAATATTCTGCTTGCATTTATGTGAATTTTTGAACACTGGTATACAAATTCACCATGTTTTATATTAATATCACTGCTGGATTTACATATACATTTCGAAATATAGTTGCTTTCAACTATGTAAAAAGTCATTTATTCTTAGTTTTTTAATAAATTATAAAGAATTTGACGACAAAATTGGTCTCGAGGTCATTCTAGGCCAGGAGGGTGGCTAGTTCAATCATCGCTACAACATTTTTATGTGGTCCACCTTTTTGTATATGTATTATGTATTATAAGCTTATTATTAGTAAAACCCGCGACCGCTGAGATTCTCGACTTTGTGGCTAAACCTCGAGGCCAATATTATAAGTGATACTCTCGTTTAATTTTTTTTGTTCTTTTAGAAACAGCTCTGAATCTGTTTCGAGGTGAACAAAGTTTTTTTTTTTTTTTTTTTTTTTTTTTTTTTTTATGGGAAAGGAGGCAAACGAGCTGGTGAGCCACCTGATGTTAAGTGGTCAACACCGCCCATGGACACCCACAATACCAGAGGAATCATCGGTGCGTTGCCGGCCTTTGAGGAAAATATAGGCTCTTTTCATAAACCTAAAGGATCGGAGCATCGTCCGCTTCAGCGACATTTCAAACGATAAGCTACGCTGGACCGTCTTGAAAGTTAGCTCTTAATATAAACTGATAACATCGGCTACAGTCTGCACTCGAAAACCTGACTATTATATTTATATTTGTATCACATTGTATAAGATTGTTCGGAGCGTTCTAAATAATAAAAAATTGGCAGTTATTTTATAAAACACAACACCACCCACTGTTACTGACCTTCTATCTTTTCTCAGGTCATTTCATTCGACATGGTCACTCTTATCTTCACTATTACTACTCTTATTTATATTCTTCTCCAATTCACGGTCTTGTGTTGCATTTTCTACTCCGCAGTAAATACTCATGACCTTTAGAATAATTGAATGATGTAAGTTGATATTCTACAGCACCATTTGTCGGGTATTTACTACGAAATAAATAGCGAAAGACTCTTCTTTATTAACAAAAACAAATAAATAATCACTGTGAATACAAATAATTTAACACACTCTTTTACTATTAATAGAGTGCGTTTTTTATGTCTATACATCAGTTTCCATTAACAATAACTTAACATGATCAAGAATTTGGAAGAATGAAATGAAATATTCCAAGCGTTAGGCAATCAAGCTTTTGATTATTTTTGTTCAGTGCCGCAATTATTTCCAAATATTTTTGTTTTAAAACTCGACGACTCAGCGCCCAATAGCAAATTCTTTGACACACCATTAAGGTAAGTTGAAGAACAGCGCGGCGGTACCACATCATTAAGGCAGTGTAATTGCTCGCACGTCCCTCTAAAGGGAAAGTATTTCCCAAATTTCGCCAAAGGGCTCCCGTAAATTGTGATTATCTTTAAGTATACCGTTGCTACCAGCAGAACCACTCGTAGTATTTTATGAGGAAAGCCATCTGGGTCCTCGTCTGCTACAATAAATTCAACGCACTGTTATGTCTTTTTCATGGACACCGAAGATATAAAGAAAGAATTTTATTGCGTTCAAAATATTATTTTTTCGAACATAAAAGTAACAGCTACTTACGCGTGTTATGTCCATTTAAGACATTATCGGAATGTTTCTGAGACGTGTACTTCTTTATGAAACGAAAAAGAACTGTGACATTTTTATTTCGAACACCTGGAGATATTTTGCTCACATATTTAAGTAATAGGTACGTTAAATAATAGAAAAATATTAACAGAAAAAAATCGTAAAAGCTTGATGGGCCGTGGGGCAAGTGAAGGAAAATAAATAATATTTCGGCTTGTAATGAGCAGGAAAGAAAGAAAGAAGAACACTGAAGATGCCTAGATTGGTCGTGACATTACGTGAATTAGATGGGTTTAAGTAATAAAACCGTAATTTGTTCGCTAAATTCAAATAGGGATCATTTCATAGAATTTAAAATAAAAACCTCTGAACTATTTCAGAATAAACTGTTTTTTGGGACAACTGAGTATAAACTAATTGTGAAACAACAGGCTATGCTATTTCCGCATCGCGTCATGAGTCCGAAACATATGTATATGAAATATGTATTCATTTTATCCACGACACAAGGCTTGTATCTTAATGTAGGACCTAGATTCTGTGTGACTGTTGGTCCTTAATATATGGTATTTTATATCACTAGTTGCCATAATACGTATTCAAAAGGATCCACTTTGATCTCACTGCATCCATGATTATGAGAACTTACATGAAGGGATTCGGTCTTTTGTCAGCGATACAATAACATGAAACGTTGGGCAGGTTACATCAAAAGGACCATTATTCACGCGTTTGGCAAATATGTCTCCAGGCAACCGCCCCACTCGGCAAATACAAAAGGAATTACTTTTATTTTTCGTCTCAACCGCAGCATGTTGCCTTATGATAAATCACTTTCGCGCTACTGCTGGAGTGTGGAGCAAAAACATTTGAAACGGTCTAGTTCACAGCAAAAAGGTACTGCGTTCGCGCGACCAGTGTTCACTTTATCAAAAGAACAAAAGTTGCTAAAGAATCAAGTTTATGTCGTACAGATAGGTAGTGGAGTGCCACGCGGCGTTGTAAACATTACGCAAGTTTTCCAACTTCCGCACTTTAGAATTTTTGCATTAAACTTTTTATTCTTTTGACAGAACAATAATTTAAAAAGAACATATACACTAGAGAACGAAAAGCAAAAATATTTTAAATATACATATAAATTATAATTATTCGAGAGGTTTTCACATTTTTATGAGTAAGGTCCATTGACTTTATAAGCCCTCATACTCTAACATTTGTCTCCTGCTTTGCTATTAGTCTAATTTACAACTATTTAGTTCCTGGCTCTCTCTTTGTATTACTATTGTACTCAGTAGCGAAAAATATATATGCTAACATTAATAATGATCACCCACAAGACTTCTCCGAATGGATATAGGCCTTCCGAGTTGCAGAGCTATCTATTAGAAACAGTTCTCATCCAGCGACGTCGTGCAATTATAAATAACTGTAACTATCCAACTTTCAATATAACCAGTTCATATTATGGTCTCCATTTTAGAATCTTTAATGATATAATTATTATAAAAACATAATTTTAACCAACTGCATTAACGATCGTCGCAGGGACTTTAAGGGGAATGAACCGTGAAATAACCTCAAAAGTGCCTTGGTAGCCCATAATCGTAACAAATTTGTATGTATGATAGAGAGATGTCGTACAAGGATATTTCCTGTAAGAAATTCTTAGTAGTAAGAATTAAGTTCAGAAAATGGTAAGGGACTAGCTCCATATGACGTGGTATTAAAACACAGCTGGCGAAAAGTCGGTGTAGAAATTTGTATCTGTAATCCTTTCAGAAGGCGAAGTCGTTTAGTAATTGTGAAACTGTTACTGCCGGTAATACAAATAAGCAACTAAAAAAATCTTAACCACCCTTGAATATGAACGACCATTAAATTAGGGCACGGAATAAGTCAGCATCATAAAATAGGAGCTGGGGCCTAAGATACATAAGGGTTTAATTGTCGCAAACATACCTCCATATATCCCCAGCCGAACGAATGCGACGCATTGTGCAAAATTGTGTTAACCATTAAAATATTCATTTGTTTGACAGAATTCCGCAATCCCACTACAATATTGCACGCTCAGAATGATTTTAATGAATTATTGATTACGTCATAATCAACCACATTTCCATAGGACGGTTCACTGATTCAGGACATTTGTGCGGATGATATAACAGAAGCGTGCGAATTTTGTTAATGTTTTTTATTACCGTTGTTATAGTTTTGCTATGTGCTTTGTTTGTTGTTATTTTGACTCACTTGTTTGTTGTTGTGTTTTTCTTGCGTTAAGTGTGCGGAATGATATTTACATTTTCTGTCATAATTTTAGTTGTTAATAACAAATGATTATACCCAATATATTTATAACCTTCTTTGGTTATGCCATACTGTTAATGAAAGCTATGCCAATGTTGTCCACGTAGAGATATAACTAGTTTCACTAATTTCTGCTTTCATTTTAAATTAGAAGCATGGAAGGCTAAAACCCTTTTTTTGTTTTGTGGGACGACCACGGTACGTGGGCGAGAAGCTCCCACCGTAATTCCACAGCCGCCCGGTGCGCCTCCGAGACGAAATCGTTTCGGCCGTCTCGGAGTTTTAGGGGGTGCAGTTGCACCCCCACTAGCTTGGTTCGGGCGCCCGGGTGGTGAGTGAGCGCCCGCGATGGACACAGGCCACAGTGCCGCCGCCCTACCCCCGCAGCACGCCCAGCGACCTCAAGGGCCCCTTTCAGTCGCCTTCTATGACAGGCAGGGGATAACGTGGTGGAATTCTAACACCCCCTTACCACAGGGCAGGAATGCTAAAACCCTGCCATCGACTGTATTTTTCATATATTCGAACAAATGGAATCGTGGTAAGGTAAAACTGAAATTCGATGACCTAGTAAATTGACAATTTATTCTCGTTGTTCAACTAGTTTGTGTCGAGGGTTCCTGCTCCGGAGGATTTAATTTTCATATACAGTTATTCTAATCTCCTTATATTACACTACTACACATATATACCCCTATTGCGACATTGTTCGTCCTTTATTTATAAGGTTTTTCTTATTGGTAATTCTCAGACTGAAGATATCCAATATGTCTGGTATTTATTGCTGATTAATTTAGCTGTCAAACTAGGTTCCCAGAGAAACGCTGAGATTTACTACTTACTTAGCGGTATTTCTGTGCGAGCAACTGTCGGTAATGGTGTATAGAAGTTGCAGTGGCGGGTATGTGGAGCAATTGTCTCTAAATTAAAATTGTCGATAGCGAATCGGAGTCGAGAATTACAACAAAAAGTCGTTTTAAATATATTTAATAAAACGTAATAAGAGAGTCAGAAGGCTTGAGACACAACATCTTATCGTGTCCTTTAGATTCAGTTCTAGTTCATGAAAAAATTGGCTGATGACAAACAAAGATAGGTGGTCATGCGAATCCATTACATACATTTACTTAAGCTTATTAAGATGTATTTACAAATTAACTAAGATCAGCTTGAAATGTTGAATCCATAAATCAAAGTTAAATACGACCATTAAATTAAGTAAGTAATGGTTCGTAGTGTATTTATGTTTATTTTTAGTTTATAATTAGTTTTTTTTTTATCACATACATACATAAACTCACGCCTGTATTCCCCGAAATGATAGGCAGAGGTGCATTTCTGCACCCACATTTCGCCAGGTATGTATCAGTCCCACGTAATAGGGGGCGAGCCTATTGCTGTTTTTCGGGCACATTCCCTGACTCCGTGCTGTTACTGAGAATTTTGTAATGGAAAAACCCAATAACACTTTGCCTGACCCGGGAATCGAACCCAGGACCTCAACATCGCACGGCACATACTTGTACCGCGAGACCACGAGGCAGTCATGGTTTAATCATTGCATCACATATGTATATTTATGCACCAATTCATATTTCTCTGCGTCATCCTAAGGCTGACTGGTAGATAATGCCTTTAACATGAAGTCGGCCTTTATAAATTGTATATAAAGCATAAATAAATAAAAAAATACGTATGGTTGTATGTAATCCTTGTTTTCGTCTTGTCTTGGCTTGGACGCGTCTCAATGGTTTTTGCGTGGTGAGGGATTGTCCCGTAAGATTTGTGTTCTCTAAACAAAAAGGGCAGTTTTTGCTCATTACGCTTATTGATGTAAGGGACGTCCTCTTCACGCATTAGTACATAGAATGGAACTATTTTTTGTTTGTTTACCTTCATCCTTGCCTACATATACTACCTACTGGGTAGTAGTGGGGGCATATCAATTCTGTGGATATATAATGGAGGATGGAAGTGTCCACACACCCTCAAAATTGTTATTGAAAAAATCAAAAATGTTCAAATCTCAAAACTGTTTAGGCATGCGGTTCTTCTAACGATGTTTTCCTTACTCTTTTTAGTATAATTATCATTCATAAGACATCATAAATATAATTGTCAACTCATAGTAATTCATAATATTCGCCATATAAATTTGTTTGTTTGTTTCTAATTAAATAAATAAAGAATAAATAAATACAATCAACAGTCACATACATAGTTCTGACCCCACACTAGGATACAAGTCCTGTGTTGTGCGTATCATATACTATGAGAGACTTTTCGGTCTCACAAACACCCCCCGACACAAATATTTGTGGACCACACAAACATTTGTCTCGGTACGGGGATCGAACCAGCGGCATCTCGTTGCGCAAGCTGGTATCTAGCCAACTGCGCCAAAGGGCTGGCAAATTTGACAACTATTTTTTGGCGGTAAGATATTTGTATCCACTAGGATAGCCACCATAGTACATAAGGTAATGGTCTTTCCATAGTGACGTGCCAGCGTGTCGCCTTCGAGGATCAGTCTGTGATATCTGGTTAGCATTAGGCCGGCATAATAAAGTCGATTGCTGGGGGATGATCGTAGTCGTTCCTTTCCAAATGACACTTTTATTTCGACTGCACTTCACCTACGGTCAACTGCAGTGTTGTAACTTTCATCATCATCATCATCAGCCCATATAGGTACGTCCCACTGCTAGGCACGGGCCTTCTCTACAACTAAGAGGGTTTAGGCCTTAGTCCACCACACTGGCCTAGTGTGGGTTGGCAGACTACACACCTGAGAAATTCCTAAGAACTTTTAGGTGTGTAAGTTTCATCACGATGTTTTCCTTCACCATTTAAGTACGTGATAACTCTTTGTGAATACTGAATACTCACATACCTTCGAAAAGTCAGAAGTGTGCGCCTGGGGTTTGAACCCACGACCGCCGAGATTCTCGACCGCGTGCCTAAGCCTCGAGGACATCACGACTTTGTATGTCCTATAAAAGACGAAGTTGTAACTTTGCCGTGTATAAACAGAAAAAAATAGGATTATACATAGTAAGTAGGTTACTCCGCTCAACATTTACAACAAAATAGAAAAAGCCCTTCGACAATACATCTGCCGAGTAAACTACAAGTAATTTAGTATTCCGCGATAAAGTAGACAAAAACTAGGGTATACTCGGCTGTTGTGGCCACTTTGTCACTATCTGGGTCGCTTTTTTCCTAAACAAAATTACCCTAAAACATGAACATTTTCCTGAATAAATAAAAGTTGCGTTGCTATTTGTCACTCAATTGGGCCACATCTGAATGGTGAACGGTCCCCCGAGACCCTGGTGTCAGGTTGGACCCAAATTGAGATAACAAAGTTGGATGTATACATGGGCAGAAATAAGTTAGGGAGAATACGCAAGTTGACTTGAAGTGAATATTTTTTGTATATTGGCTGTTTTTCTTTATTTTCTTGGAGGTTACTAGAATTGTTTTCTATGAATGTATACTCTGATAGATTTTGACAAGATTTACCAGAAATGAGTTTTAAAACCTGAGAAAGATGAATTCTTTTTTAAGAACTTAAACCTCTGAAATGTTAAAAATGTAGTGAAAATGGCATTGTGTCGAAATAATGGGAGTTGATGAGAACTGTTATAGGAAATAAACACACAATGCAATACACATAAGTAGTTTTATTCCACATTAGTTTCATGAGAATTTTAAATTAATAATTCATTTACACTTAGCTCGACCAGGCAATAGAACCCAGAACTTACTTTTCAGTTTTTCACTCACCAGACTTCACGCTCTAAAATCACCACTATATATTATGTGTAACACCAAAAATATTGAAACATAATACGAGTATACACGAAAAAAATCCCCTTCGTGTTTGTCCACTTAAAGCAATATTCTTTCAACGGTCCAATATAAATTCCGAGACAGTACTTGAGCAGACACATTAGCCGTTTACTGCCCAGAGCCTGTACTCGACATTTACAGCCCTAACGTATTCTTATCACACAATTTGTCGGACATCATAAAAATGTTAATATCAAACATTCTTACATCGGCGAAAAACAAACTGGAGGAGCAACTACGCTCGTAAAATTACCGTGAGACGCGAGGGTGGCCGATACCCTCCCGGGTATTACTCGTATTATGAGGGGTCACAAAGTGACGACTACGATATTGGCACTCCTTACCGAGCAACGTAAGAAGGTGAGGGAACTTCGCATAAAACCTAAGGAGGCAGGTGCATTCCATTTCTAGGGTACCGAAATGTACGCGTATTTCACGCCTCGCGCGTTATTACAGCTCCATACAGCTCACTGTTACAACAAAAAGGTGAGTGTAATAATAAAAATCTTATGTCTCGGCGTGAATAAGGCAAAAAGTATGTCCGTGTTTTGGTTAGAGGATGCGCGTTTGTCGAGTGTTATTGAGGTTTTTTGATGTATGGGCTCTTTTTTTTACACGACAAAGTGACCGCACTTGGAGTGTATGGTTAGGGGAATGCGTCTAGCAGCGACTAGGTATTTCTCACCAGGCGAAACAATTTTTCCGGCCAAATATGTACATTTAACGCGATTACAAGATTATGAGGATTAGCATCAGTTTTTACGACTTTTATCATATCTTCTACAATTTTGACTTTGAGATATTTAATAACTATTTTGTTTGACAAGGACTTCCGACACTATTAGAGTTTTTCCTTTAAGTAAGTTCGTTCCGATCTCTCCAGTCCATCTAACGGTTGCCTGGAAGAAATCGCCGACAGCGATAAGGCCGCCATTTGTGACACTACCTTATTTAGAGTTACTAATACCTATGTTGTTTTTATTATATGGTGTACAATAAAGAATAAATAAATAAAATAAGTTTTATAAACCGCAAAAAGTTAGGAAATGTGTGCGAAAAATTACAATTGAGTCGCACCGTTTTATGTGGGATTTAAAAAAAATTGGCTAAGAAAAATATGTACAATATTTGCCAAAACCTACAACCATACAGGTGAAAATGTATGTAGATATCCAACACTGAATTATGAATATAGCTTTTGGACCACTACACCCCTGGTATAAAAATGTAGTGTGTATCTTCATGTGTCCTTTATAGGTACATCGGAAGGCGTTGCGGTTCTTTACAGCCTGTATGTAGTAGGAGTTTCGCATAAAATATATAACGAGTATATACGACCCGACATGTCTAGTAGATGGTTGGCTTTTAAAGCTCTCTACATAATTAAATAAACGGTCCGGAATATGTTCCATGTAGTTTTTTGGAAACTTTATACACAGTGTAGGCCTGTTGATAGGTGTAAGCAGAATTGAAAAAAAAACAAAGATAGAAAAAAAAAAGATAAAGATAAATGTAATCTGTGTCACAGTCAAAATAAAAATTATCTTTATTCAAGTAGACTTTTACAAGTACTTTATAGTTTTAATAAGCTATCGCTCAGTTTAAATAGGTTATGAACTAAATGATAATAAAAAAGTAGTAAGCCAAAACCCAATTTTTTATTGAATAAAAAAACATAAAAAAAATTAGATAAATATTTGTATACACTCAAGTGTGTGCGGTTGCGAACTAGAAGTTTTGGATTTGATTTTAAATTCTTATTGGGTATTTCAATTAGGAATGTGTGTTTTGAGTTCCACTAATATGAGAGTATATTTAAGGTAGGTAAAATAATAGTTATCTGATAATAAAATCTGTTACCTCGACTGCCTCGTGGTCTCGCGGTACGAGTATGTGCCGTGCGATCTAGAGGTCCTGGGTTCGATTCCCGGGTCGGGCAAAGTGTTATTGGGTTTTTCCATTAGGAAATTCTCGGTAACAGCACGGAGTCTGGAAATGTGCCCGAAAAACGGCAATAGGCTCGCCCCCTATTACGTGGGACTGATACATACTTGGCGAAATGTGGGTGCAGAAATGCACCTCTGCCTACCCCTTCGGGGAATACAGGCGTGAGTTTATGTATGTGTGTAAAATCTGTTGAATCAGAATCAAATCATGTTCGTAAACCTAACGAACGAAGAATGATAAAGAACGAAGGAAAGATATTAAAAGAAAACATAAGTTGAAACAGAAGATTTCAAGAATCAATACCGCTTCCCAACGCATTAGATCCCGACGGACATAAGAATCGATTCACTTCTCAATTTTTTTAAAAATTTAATGCGCATTTGTTTGCACAGAGTTTCGTGGATTATTGGATTTCATTTCGCCATTTTATTTGTGAAGTGCATCAAGAAAACGTTGCTCTTATTGAGGTTATATAAGTCTTTGTCTTTTGTGATTTGGCTCCATGTTCAATACTCTAGTTGAGACACGTGTTCATGTGATGAAATTGTGAATGAGGTTGATGAGGAGTTTCTATGGAAAGTGAAAACTCCTTTTTATTAAAAACTCATTAGAAATGAAAATACCCGAAGTTTAGTAAAAAGGTATGAATAGTATCATCATCATCTTCTGATGTCCATGTACGTCCCACTGCTGGGCAAGGGCCTCCTCTACAACTGAGAGGGTTTAGGCCATAGCCTAACACGCTGGCCTAGAGCGGGTTGGCGTAATACACGGTTTAGAAATTCTTAAAAAAAATTGGTGTGCGGGTTTCCTCACGATGTCTTCCTTCATCGTTAAAGTACGTGATAATTCATTGCGAATGATTTCGAAAAGTCAGAGGTGTGTGCTCGGGGTTTAAAACGACTGCCGACGTTCTTGACCGCGTGCCTTGAATCTCGAGGCCATGACTACTATAATAATCACTACAAAATAAACTTCGTATTAAATACGACCTCTATTGAAGTAAATGATAATAGAACTACCATTTCCTTATGCCATAATCGCATATCAGCTAGTTAGCATGATTGTATCGAATGACAACAGATAACTTTCTCTTTCTCTGACCTTAGGCAAGTCGATTGTCTACCTTTCAAGAGACCTCTTGCATAATTAACCAGGTCTTAATTTTTATCAGGTCCTATCTCTCTGTGGCATATCTCTATATAAAATTGAAAATATAAGTATTAAAATGTGCCGAAAATGGCTATAAGCTTGTCCCCTTTTACGTAGTGCTGCAAACATAGCTGTTGTAAAATAAGGGGCAGAATTGCACCTCCACCCCTTTGGACATACCAGCCATAGTGCGTGAAATCATCAGCATTATAAGTCTGTTATGAGGTATAATCGTAGTCGTTTTATCCCTGATGAAACTTTACCGAACTACACTTAACACCAGGTACAGCAGTCACTTTACCGTTAAAAACAAGTATAAAAAGATTTAAGACTCATACTTCATAACAAAATGTGAAGTGAAGCGGATGAACAGCGAACATTCGACAACACAATACTTCGGAGAGTGGATCATAAATATTGAACAAAAGTTTTTGCCACTTCAGCATTCATATTTTCCAGCTATCCGTTGATGATAAATATAATAAATTTTTAATACAGCTGAATTTCAAAGTTAGTGGGGATCGTAAATTGTGGATTTTCGAATTCAAGTTTATGATGGCTTTATTTGAGTGGTTCTGTATTGTTTGTTATGAGAGCTTGACTTGCGTTTCTTGATTTTAGATTCCTATTAAAATGGTGTTCCAGTTAAAGTTTTATATTTTGAAATATAATTTTCAGTGCGATCGTGCGATCTAGATGTCTCGATCAAGTGTTATAGGGTTCTAGGAAATTCTCAGTAGCAGCACGGAGTCTGGAATTGTGTCCGAAAAACGGCAATAGGTTCGTCCGCTATTACGTGGGTCTGAAACATATCTGACGAATTGTGGTTGTAGACATTAACCTCTGCCTAACCCTTCGGGGAATATAGGCGTGAGGTTATTTATGTATGTATGATTGTATGTATAATAAATATTGAAAAGGTAGGCAATAGGTATTTTACGCCCACGTTCCGCCACCTGTGTTAAAGTATCACGTAGGTAGTAAAGGCGGGTCTAAAAATGTAAGACATGAGTAATAAATCCGGTTTATTTAAATTATTTATTGTAGTAATTTGTATTAATATTCGTTAAATATAAAAATATAAAGGAAACGTATTGAATTGAATAAAAATAGTTCATTCAGAAGGTCTATTGATTTCTTAAAGTTTTATTACTGTAAAATATATAGGCAGTGTATTGATTCGAATGTAACATGAATAAATTAATACTTTGCTTCAGTGGCCATTATTAAGTAGAACTGAGTTTCTAAGCTAACGCAAGTGAATTTTTATTTTGTTAAAATAAAATATAAAATAAAATATATAGTATTTATAGACTGCCTCGTGGTCTCGCGGTACTAGCATGTGCCGTGCGATCTATAGGTCCTGGGTTCGATTCCCGGGTCGGGCAAAGTGTTATTGAGTTTTTCCATTAGGAAATTCTCAGTAGCAGCCCGGAGTCATCTTTTACCGGCTTCATATTTTCTCGAACTTCACAATTTTATTTGTCTTTAATACAAAGCCTCAATAATACTACTATTACTCTCAAATCGAGCATATGCAATAATGCATAGTCTTGAAACGTCAGAAATCTCAAACGTCTCTTTGAGCTGAATATTGCTTCACTTCAATGACAGTGCGATTATTTTGCATTTCAAAATGGCGTAAAAGCTGCTAGTGGCTCGACGCGGCGGCAACTCGTGAAAAATCACCGTAGACAGTATTATCGCGGATTATGAATCGCAGTAGATAAGGCATTCAACGCGTTCTCATTAAAAAGAGAATCCTAGGAAAAATATAGTAAAAAACACAGCACAAGCCAGTCTCATTTGTCAACTTCCCAGCATTGCATGCACCGCCTACATCACTCGAGGAATGGCCGACTTTTTATACATTCCACTTTTTCCGTCGCACACAACTTTAATAACTCAAAATGAAAATACGCCTTTGAAACATAACGTCTCAACGCGACGTGTTTGAATTTAGCGATGGAGATAAGACCGATTGATAATGGCCGGGGATTCGTGTTCGGTGTTGTTAAATTCCGAAATTAAGTTGACTCGTTTCGTGTCGGCTTGAGGTCACTTTGGAATTATTCACTTTGTGATCGCATTTTTAGTCGCGACACAATTTATAATTTCCCTTTTTTTGGAATATTACGGTAGAAGTTCTTAGGTAGTAGAGTATTACGCAATTATATATTAAGTATTGGGAAGCTTTATTTATTTGTAAAAAATCACAATACGTTTGTTTATATAACAAAAAAAAAAAACAGAGAAATTTTCATTTAGGTATTTCAGTTGGTTTGGCGGGTACAAGAAAGAAAACGAGCTAGAGAGGGCAAGGGTTCTTATTCTTCTATCTGTCTTCCTCACTTATTACAAAAATATTTTTTTTGCAATTAAGGTTCCACAGTACATCCCGATAGGGCAATTTATATTAAAATCTCAAATAATGTTTATTCTTAAAATATGACCTTTAAAATCCACCCAAAAATATTTTTTCTATACGTTTATAATGATATGCTTGCATAAAATTTTAATTAACTGTGAAAAAATTGTGAAATGATTAATTATCGATTGCCGAAACCCGGGATTGAACCGGGGACCTCTAGATCTTCAGTCTAACGCTCTCCCAACTGAGCTATTTCGGCTGATGTTGGGGTTGAACAAATTATCTAAGTAAAAGCTTTATTGCGTCACCCCAAGGTTGACTGTTAAAAAAATGCTAAAGGCATTACTATTGCCGTTATACATACGGTCTTACTCTTAAACGTTAGTCCTTTAACGGTAGTTAAAAGAACGGTAGTCCCTTAAACTTTTGCAAATTTTATTTTCTTTGATATTGTTTTACATCGCTTATGCCGCGAGACCACGATGCAGAATAAAAACTGATATAAAAAGAAAGACTGAATAGTTAAGACAATTTTTTACCTATTATTACTATACGAGTAAGTTAGATTGACAGTTTACATGCTCAGCTAACCGTCGATAGTTTTCAACACTAATACAAGGTAAATGAACATACCTTTCATACTACCAGGTATCGATACGAAATGAAAGGGCGAAACTAGAATTGGCACTTCAATTAATCGAGTGCACTTCCATACGAGTCATTCTGTTTTCCCATTAGCTCGTTTTTAGTTCCGTTACTTTACAATTGCAGGCCTATCAACATTTTTCGATGTGGACTCGATGT
This sequence comes from Hemaris fuciformis, assembly GCA_907164795.1. Taxonomy (NCBI): domain Eukaryota; kingdom Metazoa; phylum Arthropoda; class Insecta; order Lepidoptera; family Sphingidae; genus Hemaris; species Hemaris fuciformis. The sequence continues at coordinate 11,702,534 of OU015438.1, read as the reverse complement.
TATTGCATTAAAATTGTATGTGTAGTTTTATTTGTAATGTCTGAGGGTCACCAATTTTATTTACACAAAAATAAACTATATGTACATTTAAGAAAAGTACGTCTAAAATGTTTGTTTAAGAATATTTGTTTTTAATTCTAATTCACTAGACTGTTAAGAAAATAGGGTGACTTACAAAATAAAATGCAAATAGGGTTTTCTATTGTTAAAATTGTTATTGGTTTGTCCTGGTACCATTTAAAAAAAAAAGAGAACTGAATTGCTTTCAATTTCATTCGTTATATTTTTGACTAGCGGGGAAGCCAGTTCCACTCGTGCCCGATTATAAATTTTGTGGTCATTTCACGGGAACACTAAATTTTTCTGGAATAAATAGTAGCCTATTTTATTTCCTAAGGTCCCACCTTCATATTTTCATAACAAAACTATTTTTTAACGATTGAGAAGTTTTCGGAATTAGATCTAAACCCTTTCAGTTGTAGAGGAGGCCCCTACCTAGCAGTGGGACGTAGTATATGGTCTACTACTTAATAAGTAAGTAGTGATAGCCTCGAGGTTAAGGCGCGCGGTAGAGAATCTCGGCGGTCGTGGGTTCAAACCCACACACCTCTGACTTTTCGAATTTATTTTGATTACTTTAACGGTGAAGGAAAACATCGTGATGAACCTGCACAACTACAAAGTTCTTAGATATTTCTTAGGTGTGTAGTCCACCAACCCGCATTAGGCCAGCGTGGTGAACTAATGCCTAATCCCTCTCAATTGTAGAGGAGGCCCATACCCAGCAGTGGGACGTATATGGGCTGATGATGATGATGAAAACAACATGCGATTGCGATGCTAATTACTACAAATCAATGGAAATAAATATCTTACGATTTGCTTTGTCGGAGTCCACGACATCTATTATGAAATGTATGCAGTGTTTTTAAAAAACGTTGGGACAATTTTATTCCAAAAAGGTTTTTATGAAGGAACCACGCATACATAGTAAGGGCCCATTTGATTCATCGTTGTTTTTTAAATTGAGCAGTTGCTCTGTCTGTCCTCTGACGGGTTCAAATAGCACACTTTTTATTTTTATTTAGTTCGTTCAATATTTTCAAAGGCTTGCCGACAGGTTTTTCTCTGTAACTAATTTTGATATTTTTTTCTTTTTTTTTTCTTTTGCATCTTCATATGTGATGGCAGAATTAGTAATATTATGAAGTGCTTGCATTTTAGTCTAAGTATATTTTGGGTTCGTTTTCCGCATAATAAAATAGTCTTACAACCAAAAACATTCGAGGAATGCTTTTGTGAATTTTTTTGGAGTTTATAATAAGTTTTCTGTATTTCATCATATAAGAGACAAGTCATACTCATACTCATAAACTCACGCCTGTATTCCCCGAAGGGGTAGGCAGAGGTGCATTTCTGCACCCATATTCGCCAGGTATGTATCAGTCCCACGTAATAGGGGGCGAGCCTATTGCCGTTTTTCGGGCACAATTCCAGACTCTGTGCTGCTACTGAGAATTTCCTAATGGAAAAACCCAATAACACTTTGCCCGCCCCGGGAATCGAACCCAGGACCTCTAGATCGCTTGGCACATACTTGTACCACGAGACCACGAGGCAGTCAGTAAGAGACAAGTCTTGTATATTAATGAAGAGTCAGAGCTATGAAAAAATAGCAATAGATCCATAAATTTTTATTTAAGAACGGAACCAATACGTTGTATTGTCTCTTATCTCTAGTATATTTTAAACTACAATAGTTTATATAGTTTATATAGTTAATTGAGATATAGCGTGCGTAACAGCCTTAAAAATTATGTGTTCGGGATATGAAGATGCGGCCAATGTGGTAGACTTAAGGTAGAAATCCTAAAGCCAAAGATATAATTAAATATAGTTAACTAAAGTAACGACCACCAATAAACAAGTAAACAGACAAATGACTAAATTGTAGCTTTTTTATTCATTAAATCACGGGACCATTAGCACGATTGTTAGGAGTGGCTCCACCACGTTTATTTACTTAAAAGCCATTATTTAATTCATTTAAATGTATTTGAGCACGTGTTACACGCGATACAACAGTTCCATAATTCAGTATCATAATTGACCACCGCCTTAATTATTCGTGGATTCCTGTAATTTCTCATAATGCCCGAAGCTTCACGTAGAATATCTTTATAGTGGTTCATCACGATAGTTTTGAGGCTCGTAATTTTACAGTCCTATTACTTCGTGTTTATTGTTAAGGTCGAGTTTTATTAAGTTATTTTTCATAATGTAACCAAATAAACACTGAAACATATTACGCTCGTGCTATTTAGAAATATTTGTTTCAGGTTTGTGTTTTTTTGAGAAAAATGCCTTATTTGCTAATACCTACTCGTATGATATCAAAGTTTGCATGTGTATGATTCATAATCAGCCCAAATACGTCCCACTGCTGGGCACGGGCCTCCTCTACAACTAAGAGGGTTTAGGCCTTAGTCCACCACGCTGGCCTAGTGCGGGTTGGCGGACTACACACCTAAGAAATTGCTAAGAACTTTTAGGTGTGCAGGTTTTATCACGATGTTTTCCTTGACCGTTAAAGCAAGTGATAATTCATTGTGAATACATACATAACTTCGAAAAGTCAGAGGTGTGTGCCTGGGGTTTGAACCTGCGACCGCCGAAATTCTCGACCGCGCGCCTAAACCTCGATGCCATCATTGCTTCATGTGTATGATTATTGTCTTTAATTTAATATTACATAGATACATAGCCTCACGCCTGTATTCCCCGAAGGGGTAGGCAGAGGTGCATTTCTGCACCCCCATTTCGCCAGGTATGTATCAGTCCCACGTAACAGGGGGCGCGCCTATTGCCGTTTTTCGAGCACAATTCCAGACTCCGTACTGCTACTGAGAATTTCCTAATGGAAAAACCCAATAACACTTTGCCCCACCCGGGAATCGAACCCAGGACCACTAGATCGCACGGCGCATACTTGTGCCGCGAGACCACGAGGCAGTCATTTAATATTGTTGTTATAAAATTCTACCATGACTTTTTAGTAACACCTGTGTACATACATTTTTAACTCAAGACATAATGAAAATGAGCGCTCAAACTACAAACATTATCTTCAGGAGTGTTTTGGTTTCATTTTACTACAATACTTTCTAACAACAACAATCAAAGTTTAAAATACCGTATTGGGAACGATACAGAGATATCGTTAAAACTTCACACGATTCACTGTTTCGTCTCCAGACAGGTGAATGCAAATAATTTGCTTTGAAAATAAAGCGAGATTTTATATTTCGTGAAATTTCAATGAAAAATTCAGTCAGGCGCGGGGAAACAAAAAAGAAATACACTTGAGTGACACTTTTAAAAGCGTCGACGGTTGATTTTAGAAAGCCTTTGTTTCTGTTAACCATACCGCTCGGTCCTCGTTGATTTAAGTACACAATAGAATCCCCCTTACGTTTCGACAATGCTCCGATAGCTTAGAAAATGTTCACAATAAAAACGTACAAGACAATGGGGAATTGAAAGGAAATGAAGATATCATTTGCTTGGCAGGTTTTATATTCCATCTGTTTTTAATTTAAACGTGGACAGTTCGCAAAATCATAACATTCAATAACTGTTTTGTGAAACTTGAAGAAGTGGCAATGAAGTTGAAATGATAGAATTGGATTTTTTACAATTTTAACTGCAGTGCGATCCAAATGAAGTGTCGAGCAATAAGTAGGTCTTATTATTCGGCACAAATATGCCAACCTGGTTGCTTTTGTTTTTTTTTTTTATTGTATACAGGTATATCCAAAAAGAGGACTCGTTAAACCACACGGTAAGTGATTTTATTTGGTTCGCTCTTCACTTAAATGATGAATTCACATAATAAATGTCGTAAAGTGAGTCGGCCTATCTATTACATTTTTGTGCCTTATCTACTAATTGTTTTTTGACGAATTTCGCTTTAAGCATCAGACAAAAAGTACTTTTTGTCCAAGGCAAAAGGCACTTTTTGTCTGAAAAATTATATGTGATGTATCAAATATGAATATAATAGATTAGATAGATTAAAGTTCAGATTTATAATATCTGTGCAGCTCTTGGCGGAGCGGCTAGTGTGTGATTTACCCTGCCATTGTAATTATGATACTACATAGGAAGTGCAAAGAATTCTAATGAGATTCCGCATCATGACATCAGCTTGCACATATTCTTTACCACGCTCCGTTTATCTCCAACATAAAAATCTTCAGCTTTGTAGTTCACAATTTACATAATTTAGAAATTGTGAAATAGTTTTATTTTTATGACTACCTCGGGATCTCGCGGCACAAGTATGTGCCATGCGATGTAGAGGTCCCGGGTCCGATTCCCAGGTCGGGCATAGTGTTATCGGCTTTTCCATTTCAATTCTCACTAGCAGTGCAGAGTCTGTACTTAATTGTGCCCGAAAAACGACAATAGGCTCGCCCCCTATTATGTAGGATGAAAATAAAATGGCGAAATGTGAGTGTAGAAATGCCACTTAGTCTACCCTTTCGGGAATACAGCGGTGAGGTTATTTATATATGTGTAATTTTTATGACTGCAGACGTCTGCAAAAGTTGACTTGACGGATATAACCGTATTAGTTTTTTTTCTAATTGACACTATTTTGTATCCCATTATATGGCCAAAGCAGATAAAAAATGGCGCTAGTGTTTTATTTTTATGAAACACGTTTTGTTAACTTCGTAACACCATGGTGGTAAAAATTTAAAAGATATGGTAGTGCTATGAAAACTAGATATTCTTTCGCCAGTCATTGTAGTATACACTATAATACTTATTAAATTAAAAATTGTTTTCCGTCAGTACATACTTGCGTTCTCCTGGTTGTATTAGAAGTGGATACAAAACTTAAAAACACGGATAAATTTCACCTGTTGTTTAATTCTAATAAAGCTTGCCTTTTACGGCTTCTGTAACTGCTGCCAGTCACCATCAATGTAATTTATGAGTCGGTAAAGAAGAGTAATTTGGCTTATTAATTTTGCGCGGGCGCGTTCAGAGGTGCGGCTTCACGGCTTACATGACTGGCGCTCTTTAATCACAGCGTCTCGCGGTTCCGTTCAGGGAAAATGTCCAATTATTCATCACCGAACCACTTCGACGTTCCATTGAATTTTTTGAAATTGTGATCGCTATCAATCGCTACCGATTCGGTATTTTTCAAATTGAATCCTATTATTTTCGAATCAATGCATTTAAATAAGATCTCGACGGGGCTGGAAAAAAATCCTTGACGTTCGAGTGTAACTGCTGAATTGCCTATCCACTAAGCCCCTTATAGGCTGATTTTCATTCCCCTTTCGCAAGAAATATAGGAATTTGTACGTCATTTGTACACGTCTTTTTATTGTGACTCATTAAAATAACGTTTTAGTTTGCGTTTCTAATGTTGTTGCTGGTTAGGGAGAATGTATTTTTTTTTTCACATACGATCCGTAACTGTACCGTATCAAACGTTTTGCTTTAGAGGTTTTATTCTGTTACTTGGTTATAAATACACAATATGTCTATAAATAATTGAAAGCTGTATCAGTTGAAAGAGGTTATGTGCAATAATTTTTTTTTTCCTACCTTGATATTTGGGACAAAAGTGACCGATTTTCTTCCTTGTACCAGGGACTAAAAGCAAGTTTTTCATCAAGGTAGGAAAAAAAATTGTATACGTACCACTGAGAAAAGTAGGATATTTTCATTCTCACTGGGTGAGAATGTCCTACTCTTCTCAACGTTTTCAAACGTTATTCATAAAATTTCAATTACACAAACGATAGGTATTTAATTACTCAAATATTATAAAAAAATATTTGCCACTGTTAGTTTTTCATTTGGCCTACCAGAAACATCACTATTTCGCATTACTCGTGCATTCTGCTAAAGTTTTTCAATTTAAAATGCTCCATACGAATATGTATAACATAGAGGTGAGTATTAGTTTATGCTCATACATTAAGGTGTAGTTTTAATTGGCAGGGGTCAGGTACATTTAGCGATCGCGATAACACTTCACGCGATGAGGTGGCTTTGTTTGGCCCGTCGTTACGTGCGCCTTCCTAGTCAAATGTCTAAGTGAAAAATTGCACGCTACGGTTAAAAGGTTAAATGGGAGTGACCATTTATCCTTTCTGAATCGTAGCTTAAACGCTTCGTGTAAATTTAAAAAGGTTTTACATTTAATGTTGTTTCTTTTTAAAAGAGATCGTTTGTGTTCGGATTTACGTTCGTGGAATGAAACTCGCGCTGTTTTAAAAATCGTGAAGTGTTTATTTGTTATTGAGGTGTGTAACATTATTGTTTCGGTTTTTTTATATGTAAATAACGTTTAATCCGTGAAAGAATCTTGTGTGTGTGTGTTTTTTTTTGTATTTAATATGTTACTCCCGAATAGAGCTGTCGAACAGAACATCCTTCTCATTATCATCTCGGGATTCCCATCTTTAGTCACTCTAAGCAGTCACAACAGTCAGTACACTTATAAGGATAATTGGATTTTTTATCCCAACAACTGACAGGTCTTTGAAAAATCATCAAAACACTTTATCGTTTCTTTCTGGTCCTGAATCTGAAAATTACGAGGCTATTTGTTAAAAAATAATTAAAAAAAAACAAATTTTGGTTTTAAATGACTAACATAAACTCTTACAGTGTGTTACTGGTATATTAAAATAGGAAGAGAATAAGTAAGAATATTATTAACCCTCCCCTTTCTCAATGAACAAGAAACGACAGCTCATATTTTACTCAAAGTAACAATCATGAAACAATACAAACAATAAAACTGAAATATTATTGTGGCGGTAGAATAAACAAAAATATGTCTTCGCGAACAAATATCCTAGCAGTTTTAATTTCGAAACCAATACGCGTTCCACAAACATAAACTGCGATTGTCGAGATACTCCACGATAAATCGGAGCTGCACTTGGCTTACAACAGCGTCATATTTTATTATTTCTTACACATTTTCTGTTTGATTAATTGTGTTAATATAGTTTAGACTTCTTGCAGGAAAATAGGACGGGTTAAGAAAGCACGCTATCTCATAGTAAGCGATGACTGCAGTTTAAAACACTCCAACAGCTTCTAAAGAATTGTATTTGTATCGCTGTTCTTTAAAAGGTTTTTTTCGTAAAATTGCTTTAGAAGACTGCCTCGTGGTCTCACGGTACAAGTATTTACCTTGCGAACTAGAGATCCTGGGTTCGATACCCGGGACGGGCAGTGTTATTGTGTTTTCAATTAGGAAATTCTCGGTAGCAGCACAGAGTCTGGAAATGCCTACGAAAAACGGGAATAGGCGCGCCCCCTATGCTGTGGCTCTGATACATACTTAGTGAAATGTGGATGCAGAAATGCATTCTACATACCCCTTCCGGAAATACAAGCCTGACGTTTTGTAACGCATGTATGTTTGCCATAGAGGACATATCATTATTTTTATTACTGACAGCCCCGTGGTGCAGTTGGCTAGACACCAGCTTGCGAAACGAGAGGCCGCGGGTTCGATCCCCACACCGAGACAAATGTTTGTGTGATCCACAAATATTTGTTTCGGGTCTGGGTGTTTGTGAGACCAAAAAGTCTCTCGTAGTTTCTGATACCCACGACACGGGACCTGTATCCTAGTGTGGGGTCAGAACTATGTATGTGACTGTTGGGTGTATTTATTTATTTACTTATTAAGTTGATATTTATGTGTTATATTATGTGTCTAATAAAAAAATACGAAAAAAACTTTCAGTAATTTTATAGTGGTGTTGTGATAATATTATACAACAGAATATCTTTATAATAATGAATGATAAAGATTTTATTGATCGATAACTTACAATTTTAAGAATAAAAACAGAATTCAGCTTCAACATTTAGCTGCTACCAATGAAGGAGTAATCTTACAAACGTAATACAGTCGCAAAACTAGGTGTGTGTGAACTTAGCAGAGCAAAGTCCAGCAGAGCGCATTTTTTTTAGAGTTCTGTTAGCATGCCGAAGAGTTCTATAGTTCCTGATACTTTTTAGGAATAGTTCTGGCGTTTTTACCTGAAAAATCGATACCTGAAAATATCCTCTGCTAATTTTCCGTAGCAGATCAAGTTGCTTAGAATTTTATAAAAAAGCGATTTATATTAACACTATGGTCTATTCTATAGTTCCTTATACTTTTTAAGAATAGTTCTAGTCCCAAAACCTAGAAAAATGCCAGTAAATATATTAAAATCTAAAACCAAGAAATAAGATTCTTGCTTTTTTTAAGCGACCTGAAATACAAATGTCTTAAAACTCATTATCTTATTATAGGTCTTGGTGTGTTCTAACTCTTAGACCTAGATTCAAGACCAGAACTCACGCGAAACCCTCAGCAGAGCATAGGTGAAGGTGAAAAAACTGAAATTTCACAAAATATTCGGCGAAAATCTTCAAACATGACTGAGGACCTAGAACTCCTCGATTTATATTAGGTCTTGATTTGGTCTAAGACCTAAAAAAAGATTCTAGACCAGAACTTACGCGAAACTCCCAGCAGAGCATAGGTGAAGGTGAAAAAAACTGAAATTTCACAAAATATTCGGCGAAAATCTTCAAACATGACTGAGGACCTAGAACTCCTCGATTTATATTAGGTCTTGATGTGGTCTAAGACCTAGAAAAAGATTCTAGACCAGACTCACGCGAAACTCCCAGCAGAGCATAGGTGAAGGTGAAAAAAACTGAAATTTCACAAAATATTCGGCGATAATTTTCAAAACTGACTGAGGACCTAGAACTCCTCGATTTATATTGAGTCTTGATGTGGTCTAAGACCTAGAAAAAGATTCTAGACCAGAACTCACGCGAAACTCCCAGCAGAGCATAGGTGAAGGTGAAAAAACTGAAATTTCACAAAATATTCGGCTTAAATTTTCAAACATGACTCAGGACCTAGAACTCCTCGATTTATATTAGGTCTTGATGTGGTCTAAGACCTAGAAAAATAATCTCGACCAGAACTCACGCGAAACTCTCAGCAGAGCATAGGTGAAGGTGAAAAAAACTGAAATTTCACAAAATATTCGGCGATAATTTTCAAACATGACTCAGGACCTAGAACTCCTCGATTTATATTAGGTCTTGATGTGGTCTAAGACCCAAAAAAAGATTCTAGACCAGAACTCACGCAAAACTCTCAGCAGAGCATAGGTGAAGGTGAAAGAAACTGAAATTTCACAAAAAATTCGACGAAAATCTTCAAACATGACTGAGGACCTAGAACTCCTCGATTTATATTAGGTCTTGATGTGGTCTAAGACCAAAAAAAAGATTCTAGACCAGAACTCACGCGAAGCTCTCAGCAGAGCATAGGTGAAGGTGAAAAAACTGAAATTTCACAAAATATTCGGCTAAAATTTTCAAACATGACTCAGGACCTAGAACTCCTCGATTTATATTAGGTCTTGATGTGGTCTAAGACCTAGAAAAAGATTCTAGACCAGACTCACGCGAAACTCCCAGCAGAGCATAGGTGAAGGTGAAAAAAACTGAAATTTCACAAAATATTCGGCGATAATTTTCAAAACTGACTGAGGACCTAGAACTCCTCGATTTATATTGAGTCTTGATGTGGTCTAAGACCTAGAAAAAGATTCTAGACCAGAACTCACGCGAAACTCCCAGCAGAGCATAGGTGAAGGTGAAAAAACTGAAATTTCACAAAATATTCGGCTTAAATTTTCAAACATGACTCAGGACCTAGAACTCCTCGATTTATATTAGGTCTTGATGTGGTCTAAGACCTAGAAAAAGATTCTAGACCAGAACTCACGCGAAGCTCTCAGCAGAGCATAGGTGAAGGTGAAAAAAACTGAAATTTCACAAAATATTCGGCTAAAATATTCAAACATGACTCAGGACCTAGAACTCCTCGATTTATATTAGGTCTTGATGTGGTCTAAGACCTAAAAAAAGATTCTAGACCAGAACTCACGCAAAACTCTCAGCAGAGCATAGGTGAAGGTGAAAAAACTGAAATTTCACAAAATATTCGGCTAAAATTTTTAAACATGACTCAGGACCTAGAACTCCTCGATTTTTATTAGGTCTTGATGTGGTCTAAGACCTAGAAAAATAATCTAGACCAGAACTCACGCGAAACTCTCAGCAGAGCATAGGTGAAGGTGAAAAAAACTGAAATTTCACAAAATATTCGGCTAAAATTCTCAAACATGACTCAGAACCTAGAACTCCTCGATTTATATTAGGTCTTGATGTGGTCTAAGACCTAGAAAAAGATTCTAGACCAGAACTCCCGCGAAACTCTCAGCAGAGCATAGGTGAAGGTGAAAAAAACTGAAATTTCACAAAATATTCGGCTAAAATTCTCAAACATGACTCAGGACCTAGAACTCCTCGATTTATATTAGGTCTTGATGTGGTCTAAGACCTAGAAAAAGATTCTAGACCAGAACTCCCGCGAAACTCTCAGCAGAGCATAGGTGAAGGTGAAAAAAACTGAAATTTCACAAAATATTCGGCGATAATTTTCAAACATGACTCAGGACCTAGAACTCCTTGATTTATATTAGGTCTTGATGTGGTCTAAGACCTAGAAAAATAATCTCGACCAGAACTCACGCGAAACTCTCAGCAGAGCATAGGTGAAGGTGAAAAAAACTGAAATTTCACAAAATATTCGGCTAAAATTTTCAAACATGACTCAGGACCTAGAACTCCTCGATTTATATTAGGTCTTGATGTGGTCTAAGACCTAGAAAAAGATTCTAGACCAGAACTCCCGCGAAACTCTCAGCAGAGCATAGGTGAAGGTGAAAAAAAACTGAAATTTCACAAAATATTCGGCGATAATTTTCAAACATGACTCAGGACCTAGAACTCCTCGATTTATATTAGGTCTTGATGTGGTCTAAGACCTAGAAAAATAATCTCGACCAGAACTCACGCGAAACTCTCAGCAGAGCATAGGTGAAGGTGAAAAAAATTAAAAATCACAAAATATTCGGCGAAAATCTTCAAACATGACTGAGGACCTAGAACTCCTCGATTTATATTAGATCTTGATGAGGTTTAACACATAGAAAAAGATTCTAGACCAGAACTCACGCGAAACTCTCAGCAGAGCATAGGTGAAGGTGAAAAAAATTAAAAATCACAAAATATTCGGCGAAAATCTTCAAACATGACTGAGAACCTAGAACTCCTTGATTTATATAAGATCTTGATGAGGTCTAAGACATAGAAAAATAATCTCGACCAGAACTCACGCGAAACTCTCAGCAGAGCATAGGTGAAGGTGAAAAAAATTAAAAATCACAAAATATTCGGCGAAAATCTTCAAACATGACTGAGGACCTAGAACTCCTCGATTTATATTAGATCTTGATGAAGTTTAACACATAGAAAAAGAATCTAGACCAGAACTCACGCGAAACTCTCAGCAGAGCATAGGTGAAGGTGAAAAAAATTAAAAATCACAAAATATTCGGCGAAAATCTTCAAACATGACTGAGAACCTAGAACTCCTTGATTTATATTAGGTCTTGATGTGGTCTAAGACCTAGAAAAAGATTCTAGACCAGAACTCCCGCGAAACTCTCAGCAGAGCATAGGTGAAGGTGAAAAAAAACTGAAATTTCACAAAATATTCGGCGATAATTTTCAAACATGACTCAGGACCTAGAACTCCTCGATTTATATTAGGTCTTGATGTGGTCTAAGACCTAGAAAAATAATCTCGACCAGAACTCACGCGAAACTCTCAGCAGAGCATAGGTGAAGGTGAAAAAAATTAAAAATCACAAAATATTCGGCGAAAATCTTCAAACATGACTGAGGACCTAGAACTCCTCGATTTATATTAGATCTTGATGAGGTTTAACACATAGAAAAAGATTCTAGACCAGAACTCACGCGAAACTCTCAGCAGAGCATAGGTGAAGGTGAAAAAAATTAAAAATCACAAAATATTCGGCGAAAATCTTCAAACATGACTGAGGACCTAGAACTCCTCGATTTATATTAGGTCTTGATGTGGTCTAAGACCTAGAAAAAGATTCTAGACCAGACTCACGCGAAACTCCCAGCAGAGCATAGGTGAAGGTGAAAAAAAACTGAAATTTCACAAAATATTCGGCGATAATTTTCAAAACTGACTGAGGACCTAGAACTCCTCGATTTATATTGAGTCTTGATGTGGTCTAAGACCTAGAAAAAGATTCTAGACCAGAACTCACGCGAAACTCCCAGCAGAGCATAGGTGAAGGTGAAAAAACTGAAATTTCACAAAATATTCGGCTTAAATTTTCAAACATGACTCAGGACCTAGAACTCCTCGATTTATATTAGGTCTTGATGTGGTCTAAGACCTAGAAAAATAATCTCGACCAGAACTCACGCGAAACTCTCAGCAGAGCATAGGTGAAGGTGAAAAAAACTGAAATTTCACAAAATATTCGGCGATAATTTTCAAACATGACTCAGGACCTAGAACTCCTCGATTTATATTAGGTCTTGATGTGGTCTAAGACCCAAAAAAAGATTCTAGACCAGAACTCACGCAAAACTCTCAGCAGAGCATAGGTGAAGGTGAAAGAAACTGAAATTTCACAAAAAATTCGACGAAAATCTTCAAACATGACTGAGGACCTAGAACTCCTCGATTTATATTAGGTCTTGATGTGGTCTAAGACCAAAAAAAAGATTATAGACCAGAACTCACGCGAAGCTCTCAGCAGAGCATAGGTGAAGGTGAAAAAACTGAAATTTCACAAAATATTCGGCTAAAATTTTCAAACATGACTCAGGACCTAGAACTCCTCGATTTATATTAGGTCTTGATGTGGTCTAAGACCCAAAAAAAGATTCTAGACCAGAACTCACGCGAAACTCTCAGCAGAGCATAGGTGAAGGTGAAAAAACTGAAATTTCACAAAATATTCGGCTAAAATTTTCAAACATGACTGAGGACCTAGAACTCCTCGATTTATATTAGGTCTTGATGTGGTCTAAGACCTAGAAAAAGATTATAGACCAGAACTCACGCAAAACTCTCAGCAGAGCATAGGTGAAGGTGAAAGAAACTGAAATTTTACAAAATATTCGGCTAAAATTTTCAAACATGACTCAGGACCTAGAATTCCTCGATTTATATTAGGTCTTGATGTGGTCTAAGACCTAGAAAAAGATTCTAGCCCAGAACTCACGCGAAGCTCTCAGCAGAGCATAGGTGAAGGTGAAAAAACTGAAATTTCACAAAATATTCGGCTAAAATATTCAAACATGACTCAGGACCTAGAACTCCTCGATTTATATTAGGTCTTGATGTGGTCTAAGACCTAAAAAAAGATTCTAGACCAGAACTCACGCAAAACTCTCAGCAGAGCATAGGTGAAGGTGAAAAAACTGAAATTTCACAAAATATTCGGCTAAAATTTTCAAACATGACTCAGGACCTAGAACTCCTCGATTTTTATTAGGTCTTGATGTGGTCTAAGACCTAGAAAAATAATCTAGACCAGAACTCACGCGAAACTCTCAGCAGAGCATAGGTGAAGGTGAAAGAAACTGAAATTTCACAAAAAATTCGACGAAAATCTTCAAACATGACTGAGGACCTAGAACTCCTCGATTTATATTAGGTCTTGATGTGGTCTAAGACCAAAAAAAAGATTCTAGACCAGAACTCACGCGAAGCTCTCAGCAGAGCATAGGTGAAGGTGAAAAAACTGAAATTTCACAAAATATTCGGCTAAAATTTTCAAACATGACTCAGGACCTAGAACTCCTCGATTTATATTAGGTCTTGATGTGGTCTAAGACCCAAAAAAAGATTCTAGACCAGAACTCACGCGAAACTCTCAGCAGAGCATAGGTGAAGGTGAAAAAACTGAAATTTCACAAAATATTCGGCTAAAATTTTCAAACATGACTGAGGACCTAGAACTCCTCGATTTATATTAGGTCTTGATGTGGTCTAAGACCTAGAAAAAGATTATAGACCAGAACTCACGCAAAACTCTCAGCAGAGCATAGGTGAAGGTGAAAAAACTGAAATTTCACAAAATATTCGGCTAAAATTTTCAAACATGACTCAGGACCTAGAACTCCTCGATTTATATTAGGTCTTGATGTGGTCTAAGACCTAGAAAAATAATCTAGACCAGAACTCACGCGAAGCTCTCAGCAGAGCATAGGTGAAGGTGAAAAAACTGAAATTTCACAAAATATTCGGCTAAAATTTTCAAACATGACTCAGGACCTAGAACTCCTCGATTTATATTAGGTCTTGATGTGGTCTAAGACCTAGAAAAAGATTCTAGACCAGAACTCCCGCGAAACTCTCAGCAGAGCATAGGTGAAGGTGAAAAAAACTGAAATTTCACAAAATATTCGGCGATAATTTTCAAACATGACTCAGGACCTAGAACTCCTCGATTTATATTAGGTCTTGATGTGGTCTAAGACCTAGAAAAATAATCTAGACCAGAACTCACGCGAAACTCTCAGCAGAGCATAGGTGAAGGTGAAAAAACTGAAATTTCACAAAATATTCGGCTAAAATTTTCAAACATGACTGAGGACCTAGAACTCCTCGATTTTTATTAGGTCTTGATGTGGTCTTAGACCTAGAAAAATAATCTAGACCAGAACTCACGCGACACTCTCAGCAGAGCATAGGTGAACGTGAAAAAAATTAAAAATCACAAAATATTCGGCGAAAATCTTCAAACATGACTGAGGACCTAGAACTCCTCGATTTATATTAGATCTTGATGAGGTCTAAGACATAGAAAAATAATCTAGACCACATCTCACGCGAAACTCTCAGCAGAGCATAGGTGAAGGTGAAAAAACTGAAATTTCACAAAATATTCGGCTAAAATTTTCAAACATGACTCAGGACCTAGAACTCCTCGATTTATATTAGGGTTTGATGTGGTCTTAGACCTATAAAAATAATCTAGACCAGAACTCACGCGAAACTCTCAGCAGAGCATAGGTGAAGGTGAAAAAAATTAAAAATCACAAAATATTCGGCGAAAATCTTCAAACATGACTGAGGACCTAGAACTCCTCGATTTATATTAGATCTTGATGAGGTTTAACACATAGAAAAAGATTCTAGACCAGAACTCACGCGAAACTCTCAGCAGAGCATAGGTGAAGGTGAAAAAACTGAAATTTCACAAAATATTCGGCTAAAATTTTCAAACATGACTCAGGACCTAGAACTCCTCGATTTATATTAGGTCTTGATGTGGTCTAAGACCTAGAAAAAGATTCTAGACCAGAACTCACGCGAAACTCTCAGCAGAGCATAGGTGAAGGTGAAAAAAATTAAAAATCACAAAATATTCGGCGAAAATCTTCAAACATGACTGAGGACCTAGAACTCCTCGATTTATATTAGATCTTGATGAGGTTTAACACATAGAAAAAGATTCTAGACCAGAACTCACGCGAAACTCTCAGCAGAGCATAGGTGAAGGTGAAAAAAATTAAAAAATCACAAAATATTCGGCGAAAATCTTCAAACATGACTGAGAACCTAGAACTCCTCGATTTATATTAGATCTTGATGAGGTTTAACACATAGAAAAAGATTCTAGACCAGAACTCACGCGAAACTCTCAGCAGAGCATAGGTGAAGGTGAAAAAAATTAAAAATCACAAAATATTCGGCGAAAATCTTCAAACATGACTGAGGACCTAGAACTCCTCGATTTATATTAGATCTTGATGAGGTTTAACACATAGAAAAAGATTCTAGACCAGAACTCACGCGAAACTCTCAGCAGAGCATAGGTGAAGGTGAAAAAACTGAAATTTCACAAAATATTCGGCTAAAATTTTCAAACATGACTCAGGACCTAGAACTCCTCGATTTATATTAGGTCTTGATGTGGTCTAAGACCTAGAAAAAGATTCTAGACCAGAACTCACGCGAAACTCTCAGCAGAGCATAGGTGAAGGTGAAAAAAATTAAAAATCACAAAATATTCGGCGAAAATCTTCAAACATGACTGAGGACCTAGAACTCCTCGATTTATATTAGATCTTGATGAGGTTTAACACATAGAAAAAGATTCTAGACCAGAACTCACGCGAAACTCTCAGCAGAGCATAGGTGAAGGTGAAAAAAATTAAAAATCACAAAATATTCGGCGAAAATCTTCAAACATGACTGAGAACCTAGAACTCCTCGATTTATATTAGATCTTGATGAGGTCTAAGACATAGAAAAATAATCTAGGCCAGAACTCACGCGAAACTCTCAGCAGAGCATAGGTGAAGGTGAAAAAACTGAAATTTCACAAAATATTCGGCGATAATTTTCAAACATGACTGAGGACCTAGAACTCCTAGATTTTTATTAGGTCTTGATGTGGTCTAAGACCTAGAAAAATATTCTAGACCAGAACTCCCGCGAAACTCTCAGCAGAGCATAGGTGAAGGTGAAAAAACTGAAATTTCACAAAATATTCAGCGATAATTTTCTGCTGAATGAATGAATGATGAATAATGATGAATGCCTACTCCGCTGCAGCGGGCGGCCTTTTATAGACGAATAGTGGAGGCAATCGACACCGAAGAGTCCTGAGTCATGTTTGAAAATTATCGCCGAATATTTTGTGAAATTTCAGTTTTTTTTCACCTTCACTGCTCTGCTGAGAGTTTCGCGTGAGTTCTGGTCTAGAATCTTTTTCTAGGTCTTAGACCACATCAAGACCTAATATAAATCGAGGAGTTCTAGGTCCTCAGTCATGTTTGAAGATTTTCGCCGAATATTTTGTGAAATTTCAGTTTTTTTCACCTTCACCTATGCTCTGCTGGGAGTTTCGCGTAAGTTCTGGTCTAGAATCTTGTTCTAGGCCTTAGACCACATCCAGACCTAATTTAAATCGAGGAGTTCTAGGTCCTCAGTCAGTTTTGAAAATTATCGCCGAATATTTTGTGAAATTTCAGTTTTTTTTACCTTCACCTATGCTCTGCTGGGAGTTTTGCGTGAGTTCTGGTCTAGAATCTTTTTCTAGGTCTTAGACCACATCAAGACCTAATATAAATCGAGGAGTTCTAGGTCCTGAGTCATGTTTGAAAATTTTGGCCGAATATTTTGTGAAATTTCAGTTTTTTTCACCTTCACCTATGCTCTGCTGAGAGTTTCGCGGGAGTTCTGGTCTAGAATCTTTTTCTAGGTCTTAGACCACATCAAGACCTAATATAAATCGAGGAGTTCTAGGTCCTGAGTCATGTTTGAGAATTTTAGCCGAATATTTTGTGAAATTTCAGTTTTTTTCACCTTCACCTATGCTCTGCTGAGAGTTTCGCGGGAGTTCTGGTCTAGAATCTTTTTCTATGTCTTAAACCTCATCAAGATCTAATATAAATCAAGGAGTTCTAGGTTCTCAGTCATGTTTGAAGATTTTCGCCGAATATTTTGTGATTTTTAATTTTTTTCACCTTCACCTATGCTCTGCTGAGAGTTTCGCGTGAGTTCTGGTCTAGAATCTTTTTCTATGTGTTAAACTTCATCAAGATCTAATATAAATCGAGGAGTTCTAGGTCCTCAGTCATGTTTGAAGATTTTCGCCGAATATTTTGTGATTTTTAATTTTTTTCACCTTCACCTATGCTCTGCTGAGAGTTTCGCGTGAGTTCTGGTCGAGATTATTTTTCTAGGTCTTAGACCACATCAAGACCTAATATAAATCGAGGAGTTCTAGGTCCTGAGTCATGTTTGAAAATTATCGCCGAATATTTTGTGAAATTTCAGTTTTTTTTCACCTTCACCTATGCTCTGCTGAGAGTTTCGCTTGAGTTCTGGTCTAGATTATTTTTCTAGGTCTTAGACCACATCAAGACCTAATAAAAATCGAGGAGTTCTAGGTCCTCAGTCATGTTTGAAAATTTTAGCCGAATATTTTGTGAAATTTCAGTTTTGTCACTTTCACCTATGCTCTGCTGAGAGTTTCGCGTGAGTTCTGGTCTAGATTATTTTTCTATGTCTTAGACCTCATCAAGATCTAATATAAA
This sequence comes from Hemaris fuciformis, assembly GCA_907164795.1. NCBI lineage: Eukaryota > Metazoa > Arthropoda > Insecta > Lepidoptera > Sphingidae > Hemaris > Hemaris fuciformis. The sequence goes on along the minus strand of OU015438.1, from coordinate 11,684,456 downwards.
TCGAGGAGTTCTAGGTTCTCAGTCATGTTTGAAGATTTTCGCCGAATATTTTGTGATTTTTAATTTTTTTCACCTTCACCTATGCTCTGCTGAGAGTTTCGCGTGAGTTCTGGTCTAGAATCTTTTTCTATGTGTTAAACCTCATCAAGATCTAATATAAATCGAGGAGTTCTAGGTCCTCAGTCATGTTTGAAGATTTTCGCCGAATATTTTGTGATTTTTAATTTTTTTCACCTTCACCTATGCTCTGCTGAGAGTTTCGCGTGAGTTCTGGTCGAGATTATTTTTCTAGGTCTTAGACCACATCAAGACCTAATATAAATCGAGGAGTTCTAGGTCCTGAGTCATGTTTGAAAATTATCGCCGAATATTTTGTGAAATTTCAGTTTTTTTCACCTTCACCTATGCTCTGCTGAGAGTTTCGCGGGAGTTCTGGTCTAGAATCTTTTTCTAGGTCTTAGACCACATCAAGACCTAATATAAATCGAGGAGTTCTAGGTCCTGAGTCATGTTTGAGAATTTTAGCCGAATATTTTGTGAAATTTCAGTTTTTTTCACCTTAACCTATGCTCTGCTGAGAGTTTTGCGTGAGTTCTGGTCGAGATTATTTTTCTAGGTCTTAGACCACATCAAGACCTAATATAAATCGAGGAGTTCTAGGTCCTGAGTCATGTTTGAAAATTTTAGCCGAATATTTTGTGAAATTTCAGTTTTTTCACCTTCACCTATGCTCTGCTGAGAGTTTCGCGTGAGTTCTGGTCGAGATTATTTTTCTAGGTCTTAGACCACATCAAGACCTAATATAAATCGAGGAGTTCTAGGTCCTGAGTCATGTTTGAAAATTATCGCCGAATATTTTGTGAAATTTCAGTTTTTTTCACCTTCACCTATGCTCTGCTGAGAGTTTCGCGGGAGTTCTGGTCTAGAATCTTTTTCTAGGTCTTAGACCACATCAAGACCTAATATAAATCGAGGAGTTCTAGGTCCTGAGTCATGTTTGAGAATTTTAGCCGAATATTTTGTGAAATTTCAGTTTTTTTCACCTTCACCTATGCTCTGCTGAGAGTTTCGCGGGAGTTCTAGTCTAGAATCTTTTTCTATGTGTTAAACCTCATCAAGATCTAATATAAATCGAGGAGTTCTAGGTCCTCAGTCATGTTTGAAGATTTTCGCCGAATATTTTGTGATTTTTAATTTTTTTCACCTTCACCTATGCTCTGCTGAGAGTTTCGCGTGAGTTCTGGTCGAGATTATTTTTCTAGGTCTTAGACCACATCAAGACCTAATATAAATCGAGGAGTTCTAGGTCCTGAGTCATGTTTGAAAATTATCGCCGAATATTTTGTGAAATTTCAGTTTTTTTTCACCTTCACCTATGCTCTGCTGAGAGTTTCGCGGGAGTTCTGGTCTAGAATCTTTTTCTAGGTCTTAGACCACATCAAGACCTAATATAAATCGAGGAGTTCTAGGTCCTGAGTCATGTTTGAAAATTTTAGCCGAATATTTTGTGAAATTTCAGTTTTTTCACCTTCACCTATGCTCTGCTGAGAGTTTCGCGTGAGTTCTGGTCTAGAATCTTTTTCTATGTGTTAAACCTCATCAAGATCTAATATAAATCGAGGAGTTCTAGGTCCTCAGTCATGTTTGAAGATTTTCGCCGAATGTTTTGTGATTTTTAATTTTTTTCACGTTCACCTATGCTCTGCTGAGAGTTTCGCGTGAGTTCTGGTCTAGAATCTTTTTCTATGTGTTAAACTTCATCAAGATCTAATATAAATCGAGGAGTTCTAGGTCCTCAGTCATGTTTGAAGATTTTCGCCGAATATTTTGTGATTTTTAATTTTTTTCACCTTCACCTATGCTCTGCTGAGAGTTTCGCGTGAGTTCTGGTCGAGATTATTTTTCTAGGTCTTAGACCACATCAAGACCTAATATAAATCGAGGAGTTCTAGGTCCTGAGTCATGTTTGAAAATTATCGCCGAATATTTTGTGAAATTTCAGTTTTTTTCACCTTCACCTATGCTCTGCTGAGAGTTTCGCTTGAGTTCTGGTCTAGATTATTTTTCTAGGTCTTAGACCACATCAAGACCTAATAAAAATCGAGGAGTTCTAGGTCCTCAGTCATGTTTGAAAATTTTAGCCGAATATTTTGTGAAATTTCAGTTTTTTCACTTTCACCTATGCTCTGCTGAGAGTTTCGCGTGAGTTCTGGTCTAGATTATTTTTCTATGTCTTAGACCTCATCAAGATCTAATATAAATCGAGGAGTTCTAGGTTCTCAGTCATGTTTGAAGATTTTCGCCGAATATTTTGTGATTTTTAATTTTTTTCACCTTCACCTATGCTCTGCTGACAGTTTCGCGTGAGTTCTGGTCTAGAATCTTTTTCTATGTGTTAAACCTCATCAAGATCTAATATAAATCGAGGAGTTCTAGGTCCTCAGTCATGTTTGAAGATTTTCGCCGAATATTTTGTGATTTTTAATTTTTTTCACCTTCACCTATGCTCTGCTGAGAGTTTCGCGTGAGTTCTGGTCGAGATTATTTTTCTAGGTCTTAGACCACATCAAGACCTAATATAAATCGAGGAGTTCTAGGTCCTGAGTCATGTTTGAAAATTATCGCCGAATATTTTGTGAAATTTCAGTTTTTTTCACCTTCACCTATGCTCTGCTGAGAGTTTCGCGGGAGTTCTGGTCTAGAATCTTTTTCTAGGTCTTAGACCACATCAAGACCTAATATAAATCGAGGAGTTCTAGGTCCTGAGTCATGTTTGAGAATTTTAGCCGAATATTTTGTGAAATTTCAGTTTTTTTCACCTTCACCTATGCTCTGCTGAGAGTTTCGCGTGAGTTCTGGTCGAGATTATTTTTCTAGGTCTTAGACCACATCAAGACCTAATATAAATCGAGGAGTTCTAGGTCCTGAGTCATGTTTGAAAATTTTAGCCGAATATTTTGTGAAATTTCAGTTTTTTCACCTTCACCTATGCTCTGCTGAGAGTTTCGCGTGAGTTCTGGTCGAGATTATTTTTCTAGGTCTTAGACCACATCAAGACCTAATATAAATCGAGGAGTTCTAGGTCCTGAGTCATGTTTGAAAATTATCGCCGAATATTTTGTGAAATTTCAGTTTTTTTTCACCTTCACCTATGCTCTGCTGAGAGTTTCGCGGGAGTTCTGGTCTAGAATCTTTTTCTAGGTCTTAGACCACATCAAGACCTAATATAAATCGAGGAGTTCTAGGTCCTGAGTCATGTTTGAGAATTTTAGCCGAATATTTTGTGAAATTTCAGTTTTTTTCACCTTCACCTATGCTCTGCTGAGAGTTTCGCGGGAGTTCTGGTCTAGAATCTTTTTCTAGGTCTTAGACCACATCAAGACCTAATATAAATCGAGGAGTTCTAGGTCCTGAGTCATGTTTGAGAATTTTAGCCGAATATTTTGTGAAATTTCAGTTTTTTTCACCTTCACCTATGCTCTGCTGAGAGTTTCGCGTGAGTTCTGGTCTAGATTATTTTTCTATGTCTTAGACCTCATCAAGATCTAATATAAATCGAGGAGTTCTAGGTCCTGAGTCATGTTTGAAAATTTTAGCCGAATATTTTGTGAAATTTCAGTTTTTTCACCTTCACCTATGCTCTGCTGAGAGCTTCGCGTGAGTTCTGGTCTAGATTATTTTTCTAGGTCTTAGACCACATCAAGACCTAATAAAAATCGAGGAGTTCTAGGTCCTGAGTCATGTTTGAAAATTTTAGCCGAATATTTTGTGAAATTTCAGTTTTTTCACCTTCACCTATGCTCTGCTGAGAGTTTCGCGTGAGTTCTGGTCTAGAATCTTTTTCTATGTGTTAAACCTCATCAAGATCTAATATAAATCGAGGAGTTCTAGGTCCTCAGTCATGTTTGAAGATTTTCGCCGAATATTTTGTGATTTTTAATTTTTTTCACCTTCACCTATGCTCTGCTGAGAGTTTCGCGTGAGTTCTGGTCGAGATTATTTTTCTAGGTCTTAGACCACATCAAGGCCTAATATAAATCGAGGAGTTCTAGGTCCTGAGTCATGTTTGAAAATTATCGCCGAATATTTTGTGAAATTTCAGTTTTTTTCACCTTCACCTATGCTCTGCTGAGAGTTTCGCGGGAGTTCTGGTCTAGAATCTTTTTCTAGGTCTTAGACCACATCAAGACCTAATATAAATCGAGGAGTTCTAGGTCCTGAGTCATGTTTGAGAATTTAAGCCGAATATTTTGTGAAATTTCAGTTTTTTTCACCTTCACCTATGCTCTGCTGAGAGTTTCGCGGGAGTTCTGGTCTAGAATCTTTTTCTAGGTCTTAGACCACATCAAGACCTAATATAAATCGAGGAGTTCTAGGTCCTGAGTCATGTTTGAGAATTTTAGCCGAATATTTTGTGAAATTTCAGTTTTTTTACCTTCACCTATGCTCTGCTGAGAGTTTTGCGTGAGTTCTGGTCGAGATTATTTTTCTAGGTCTTAGACCACATCAAGACCTAATATAAATCGAGGAGTTCTAGGTCCTGAGTCATGTTTGAAAATTTTAGCCGAATATTTTGTGAAATTTCAGTTTTTTCACCTTCACCTATGCTCTGCTGAGAGCTTCGCGTGAGTTCTGGTCTAGATTATTTTTCTAGGTCTTAGACCACATCAAGACCTAATATAAATCGAGGAGTTCTAGGTCCTGAGTCATGTTTGAAAATTTTAGCCGAATATTTTGTGAAATTTCAGTTTTTTCACCTTCACCTATGCTCTGCTGAGAGCTTCGCGTGAGTTCTGGTCTAGATTATTTTTCTAGGTCTTAGACCACATCAAGACCTAATATAAATCGAGGAGTTCTAGGTCCTGAGTCATGTTTGAAAATTTTAGCCGAATATTTTGTGAAATTTCAGTTTTTTCACCTTCACCTATGCTCTGCTGAGAGTTTTGCGTGAGTTCTGGTCTAGAATCTTTTCTTAGGTCTTAGACCACATCAAGACCTAATATAAATCGAGGAGTTCTAGGTCCTGAGTCATGTTTGAAAATTTTAGCCGAATATTTTGTGAAATTTCAGTTTTTTCACCTTCACCTATGCTCTGCTGAGAGCTTCGCGTGAGTTCTGGTCTAGATTATTTTTCTAGGTCTTAGACCACATCAAGACCTAATAAAAATCGAGGAGTTCTAGGTCCTGAGTCATGTTTGAAAATTTTAGCCGAATATTTTGTGAAATTTCAGTTTTTTCACCTTCACCTATGCTCTGCTGAGAGTTTTGCGTGAGTTCTGGTCTAGAATCTTTTTTTAGGTCTTAGACCACATCAAGACCTAATATAAATCGAGGAGTTGTAGGTCCTGAGTCATGTTTGAAAATTTTAGCCGAATATTTTGTGAAATTTCAGTTTTTTCACCTTCACCTATGCTCTGCTGAGAGCTTCGCGTGAGTTCTGGTCTAGATTATTTTTCTAGGTCTTAGACCACATCAAGACCTAATAAAAATCGAGGAGTTCTAGGTCCTGAGTCATGTTTGAAAATTTTAGCCGAATATTTTGTGAAATTTCAGTTTTTTCACCTTCACCTATGCTCTGCTGAGAGCTTCGCGTGAGTTCTGGTCTAGAATATTTTTTTGGGTCTTAGACCACATCAAGACCTAATATAAATCGAGGAGTTCTAGGTCCTCAGTCATGTTTGAAGATTTTCGTCGAATTTTTTGTAAAATTTCAGTTTCTTTCACCTTCACCTATGCTCTGCTGAGAGTTTTGCGTGAGTTCTGGTCTAGAATCTTTTTTTAGGTCTTAGACCACATCAAGACCTAATATAAATCGAGGAGTTCTAGGTCCTCAGTCATGTTTGAAAATTTTAGCCGAATATTTTGTGAAATTTCAGTTTTTTCACCTTCACCTATGCTCTGCTGAGAGTTTCGCGTGAGTTCTGGTCTAGAATCTTTTTTTGGGTCTTAGACCACATCAAGACCTAATATAAATCGAGGAGTTCTAGGTCCTCAGTCATGTTTGAAAATTTTAGCCGAATATTTTGTGAAATTTCAGTTTTTTCACCTTCACCTATGCTCTGCTGAGAGTTTCGCGTGAGTTCTGGTCTAGAATCTTTTTTTGGGTCTTAGACCACATCAAGACCTAATATAAATCGAGGAGTTCTAGGTCCTGAGTCATGTTTGAAAATTTTAGCCGAATATTTTGTGAAATTTCAGTTTTTTCACCTTCACCTATGCTCTGCTGAGAGCTTCGCGTGAGTTCTGGTCTAGAATCTTTTTTTTGGTCTTAGACCACATCAAGACCTAATATAAATCGAGGAGTTCTAGGTCCTCAGTCATGTTTGAAGATTTTCGTCGAATTTTTTGTGAAATTTCAGTTTCTTTCACCTTCACCTATGCTCTGCTGAGAGTTTTGCGTGAGTTCTGGTCTAGAATCTTTTTTTGGGTCTTAGACCACATCAAGACCTAATATAAATCGAGGAGTTCTAGGTCCTGAGTCATGTTTGAAAATTATCGCCGAATATTTTGTGAAATTTCAGTTTTTTTCACCTTCACCTATGCTCTGCTGAGAGTTTCGCGTGAGTTCTGGTCGAGATTATTTTTCTAGGTCTTAGACCACATCAAGACCTAATATAAATCGAGGAGTTCTAGGTCCTGAGTCATGTTTGAAAATTTAAGCCGAATATTTTGTGAAATTTCAGTTTTTTCACCTTCACCTATGCTCTGCTGGGAGTTTCGCGTGAGTTCTGGTCTAGAATCTTTTTCTAGGTCTTAGACCACATCAAGACTCAATATAAATCGAGGAGTTCTAGGTCCTCAGTCAGTTTTGAAAATTATCGCCGAATATTTTGTGAAATTTCAGTTTTTTTCACCTTCACCTATGCTCTGCTGGGAGTTTCGCGTGAGTCTGGTCTAGAATCTTTTTCTAGGTCTTAGACCACATCAAGACCTAATATAAATCGAGGAGTTCTAGGTCCTCAGTCATGTTTGAAGATTTTCGCCGAATATTTTGTGAAATTTCAGTTTTTTTCACCTTCACCTATGCTCTGCTGGGAGTTTCGCGTAAGTTCTGGTCTAGAATCTTTTTCTATGTCTTAGACCACATCAAGACCTAATATAAATCGAGGAGTTCTAGGTCCTCAGTCATGTTTGAAGATTTTCGCCGAATATTTTGTGAAATTTCAGTTTTTTCACCTTCACCTATGCTCTGCTGAGGGTTTCGCGTGAGTTCTGGTCTTGAATCTAGGTCTAAGAGTTAGAACACACCAAGACCTATAATAAGATAATGAGTTTTAAGACATTTGTATTTCAGGTCGCTTAAAAAAAGCAAGAATCTTATTTCTTGGTTTTAGATTTTAATATATTTACTGGCATTTTTCTAGGTTTTGGGACTAGAACTATTCCTAAAAAGTATAAGGAACTATAGAATAGACCATAGTGTTAATATAAATCGCTTTTTTATAAAATTCTAAGCAACTTGATCTGCTACGGAAAGTTAGCAGAGGATATTTTCAGGTATCGATTTTTCAGGTAAAAACGCCAGAACTATTCCTAAAAAGTATCAGGAACTATAGAACTCTTCGGCATGCTAACAGAACTCTAAAAAAAATGCGCTCTGCTGGACTTTGCTCTGCTAAGTTCACTGGCATCAAAACTAGTCCATAATCATTTTTATCCAATATTATTATTAAAGCGACTAAACCCATACTTTAACTTAAATGTAATAAGATATAAAACTTATTTTGCAGAAAATATGTCGCAGGTTTCATATTGTGTCTTCCCGAGGGAAACCTCTTGGCATTTTGCCTTGGCTCATTATATCTGTAGTTTGTAGTTTTCGTCGTCCAACTATTTTAATTTCGTGTTTTATGATTATTAGGTTTGGCCGCCCCTACAGCGTTGAATTTAAGCTTACCTTTTAATATTTTAGTTACGTCATAGCTTGTTCAGTTTATCTTAGGGTTATCGCGACTGACTTGATAAGATCTAAGGGCATCGTTGTACGCAATTTCAAAGAAATCGCTCTGGGATTTTGTGAGGAAGACTTTTTTCAGTGGCTTGTTATAGCGATGACGTTGACTGTAATTTAGTTGAATGCAATTTCTCTGAGAACAATATGCTTCAATGTATTTTTATTACGTATTATGGTTCGTTTCGTTCCGTGCCTGGCAAAGCATGTGAAACTGTCAGGATATATTTTAAAGTAGTTGTTTTCAGAGGCCGTAAAGGAAATATCCTGGCTGATAAATGTTACATTACAGCTAACTTTATGTTGAGTGTAAAGTGAAAGAATTGAGCTTAGTAGTTAGTTAGTACATATGTATATGCTTTATTACTGGCGGTAAGCATATTATTATATGGAATATTTAAATGACACGCAATGACTGATGGTGACTATTATCTGGATCCCGCGTAGTTTAATAACAATGGTTTTAGAAGCGGAAGAGCGCAGCATGTTCAGGCCACTTGACAACATTAGCGGTTTATTCTTATTGAAAACTAGCTGTGCCCGCGACTTCGCCCGCGCGGTACAGTTATTTTTTTATTATTTATTTAAAAAATAATACAATTTTTAAAGTAAAAGTAGGCTAAGTTAATCTTTTTTACATCAGCTATCTGCCAGTGAAAGTCCCGTTAAAATTGGTCCACCTGTTTCAGAGATTAGTTGGTACAAACAGACAGACAGACAGACAGACAAACATTGTAAAATACGTTATTTTGGTATATGTACCGTGTATACACCCATATGCATTTATTAAAAAGCGGTTATTTCAATATTACAAACAGATACTCCAATTGTATTTATTTGTATAGATTTTCATAAACATTCTATTTTATAATTATGTTTTGCTCAACAAAGAATGTTGCTCTAAATCCAACCATGATTAACATTTACTGTGTCTTTTTTACATTAGCTTTTATTTTACACACAGAGTTGCCCAAAATTATTTTATAATAAATAAATTTAAATTCCACGCTGAAAAACCGCGGTGTCGGTAATAACAAAAAACACCCACAACAATTCTTTCGACAAAACTCAATTTGAAAGACAAACGTCCAAAGTAGTGTGCGAACTTAAGCGTCCATTGAAATCGTAATGAACCAACAAAAAGCAGTAAAGTACAACATTGTAGATTGCAGCTTGCACTTTATTTACAACAACAAACTACCGAGCTGTGACATTTATAGACACGATTGTGTATTTATGGGCTTTTAATGGCTTCGCGCATTACCAGCCGCGCCATCGGCTGCGTTAGCAAAGAAAATATTGTTACTGTTGTTATTTATGCCGAATCTGGAGAAGTCCTACTTCAGTAACTCAGTTAGTCTTCGGCTACGTAAGGGTTTTTAAAGATAAAGATACTCTTAACGTTAAATGGAGATTTTTGTTTTGTGATCCCTTTAAATAAGTAGTATAAAGTGACTCATCATCATGAGCCCATATACGTCCCACTGCTGGGCATGGGCCTCCTCTACAAATAAGAGGGTTTAGGTCTTAGTCCACTACGCTGGCCGATTGGCTGCAGATTGGCGGATTACAAATCTAAGAAATTTTAGGTGTGCAGGTTTCCTCACGATGTTTTCCTTCACAGTTAAAGTACATAATAATTCATTTTGAATACACATATAACAATTAGCAATAATAATAAGCAATAGGCTCGCCCCCTATTACGTGGGACTGATACATACTTGGCGAAATGTGGGTGCTGAAATGCACCTCTGCCTTCTCCTTCGGGAATACAGGCGTGAGATTATGTATGTATCAAATATTAAATGAAAGACAATAATCATACACATGCAAACTTTGATATCATAAGATACGAGTATTAGCAATCATAAGGCATTTTTCTCAAATAAACACAAACCTGAAACAAATATTTCTGAATAGCACGAGCGTAATATGTCTGTGCCTATAATAAATCTACGAATTCTTGGGCAAAGCGTTGTTAAAGTACCTGCAAGATGGCTCTTTAATTTTTTTTAATAAACATAACTGTCAATCAGGGTAGAGTCATGTATGCGAGGCCATAAAGTTTTTAATTCTTCACCTACGAAAGAATCCTTGTATCTGAGTGTTTTTTAAATCTTAACATAATATACACAACAACTAGACATAAAGGTAATGCTATCTTTTTCATTCGTTGAGATTCACTTGGACCCTTGTTAACGAAGATACTGGATCAGTAAAACTGAGTGTGTATGGATACTTAGCTTTTATTATGGATTTGGGGTTATATTTTGTGGGATTTTGCTATACGAGACTTAAGTGCTTGACTGTGCTTCTGTTTGGGAAAGATTTTGTGGTATTGGAATACATTTGCTAGTTACCTTAATTATTGATGTTTTTATTAGTAAGTAATAAATATAGTTTAGGTTATGTTAATCGTATCTATCATTGTTGACTCAGCAGCATCGGAGTGCGATGTGTGATTGAAAAGTTTCAGAATCGATTTCCAGGTCAGGCAATGTGGGTTTTATGGAAAATATTAATAACAGCAAGAGTATATTTGCCCAGTAAACGGTACTGGCCAGAAAGTAAATTTCTAAACTGAAATGAGACGGTCGTTTACTAATTAAAAGCACTTCTGACAAGTCAATACAAAGTCAAAGTCAAAGTCAAAATATCTTTATTCAAATAGACTTTTACAAGTTCTTTTAAATCGTCAATTTTACACATCTTAATTTTTTTAAACTATTGTGTAAAGAGGAAATGTGATATAAATTGATACAATTATTATTATTATATTTTTTAAATCATAAGTTTTTATATTCCCTATTGTAATATTGTTTATAATGTCTATTATATTAATGTATGTATGCATTTTAAAATTACTATTTCTATATTCAAATACAGAATATTTCTTTTTTACGTTCCAAATAAGCAATTTGTTCACAACAGAGTAAAATAAAATTGTTCTTACAAAACATTATTTTCTTGTACGTAAACAAGAGTTCTGCGACAGGGATAATGAAACTTTACGACACCCTAGCTCCAAACTGCACCCTTATCATGATGTACGGACGCAGGGGCAGACACAGGGCCTAAGGGCGTTAGCAAATTCACTAGCAATTGCGTTGTATTCAAAATTAACGCCGAGGGTTGGAGCGAGATATGATTTCCCAAAACTCTGCTATTTTGTTATTTTCTTTATGAAAGAAAACGATTTTATGAGACATGCTTGAAAGGAAATTATAAATGTATCGGTATATATTTTATATGTATGTGTATATCTATTTATTTGCCTGTGTGCATATGTTAGTAAATATGCATTTTGTTAATCGGGTATATAATATTATTATTTTTTGTTCATATTGTTTTCACCATATCATACATAGCTTCACGACTGCATTCCCCAAATGAGTTGACAGAGGTGCATTTCGCTAATTGTGTTTTCGTCCCACGTAATGCCGTTTTTCGGGCACATTTCTAGACTCTGTGCTGCTACTGAGAATTCCCAAATCGAAAAACCCTATAACTTTTTGCCCGACCCGAGAATCAAACCCGATACCTCCAGATCGTACCACATATAGGTACTTCAGCCAAAAGAGACATTCCCATTAATTTCATCATCAGCCCATATACGTCCCACTGCTGGGCACGGGCCTCTTCTACAACTGAGAGAGTTTAGGCCTTAGTCCACCACGCTGGGCTAGTGCGGGTTGGTGGACATTTATTTATGTTGAAACAATAATCCAAATAAATCATCGTAAAAAAGTTATGTTTCACACAATGAAAAATCAGCACAATGATGATGTTCGAGAAATTAATAAAATCTCCATACGATTCATCGGATTGAATAATCAACACACGGTCTGTGTGTGGATGATTACGGTTTCCAAAACCAAACACGCGTAAGTTTTTAAATGCTAATTTTTTCGTAAATATAATGTTAACAGTTTTTATGAATAAATAAATACACCCAACAGTCATATATATAGTTCTGATCCCACACTAAGATACAAGTCTTGTGTCGTGGGTATCAGAAACTACGAGAGACTTTTCGGTCTCACAAACACCCAGACCCGAAACAAATATTTGTGGGTCACACAAACATTTGGCTCGGTGCGGGGATCGAACCCGCGGCCTCTCGTTTCGCAAGCTGGTGTCTAGCCAACTGCGCCACGGGGCTGAAGTTATACTTCTTTAGGCGCGTTAGGGAAAAATGATGAGAGTAAATTTTTACGATGCGCGCGCACACCATGACGAAAAAGTTCTTCAAAAAAAGTTTATACCTATGTTTTAGATTTTAAAAATGTAGAATAGTGACAGTTATAAAAAGGGATTGAGATATTTATTAGTTGTCAAATGTTTATGAGTGCGTTCAGAAATGTAATAAGTTGTGTAAACTAAAAACTATGTATGTGACCGTTGGGCGTATTTATAAGTTTACTTTAGTCGTGTAGTATAACTTCTAACGCGTGTACATAAGTACACACACACACACTTTTTTTTTTTTTTTTTACCAAACACGCACCTATGCATGCGTACCTGGAGGGGTAGCAAAGGTGCATTTCTGCATCTACGTATAGGTAGATAACGAAATGGGGTGAGACTATTGCCGTTTTACGGTCAAATTTCCGAAGTCTGTGTTATTGAGAAATTTCTAATAGGAAAATTTAACAACACTGCCCGACCCATATGTAGAACCCACTTTATACATACATACATAACCTCACGCCTGTATTCCCTGTAGGAGTAGGCAGAGGTGCATTTCTGCACCCACATTTCGCCAGGTATGTATCAGTCCCACGTAATAGGAAACGAGACTATTGCACTTTTTCGGTCAAATTTCCGAAGTTTGTGCTATTGAGAAATTTCTCGTTGGAAAATTTAACAATACTTTGCCCGACCCATGAGTAGAACCCACTTTACATTGCGCGATAAATACTTGTGCCGCAGGACCAACGGGCTTGACCAAACAGGAATCTATCTTAAAAAATAGATAAACATGTTTTGTATTGCTCTTATTAGTGATAACAGAAGTTAGAGGAACAACAAACAAAAATCTTTAAATTGAAAAAAAAGAAATACCTAATATTTAAACACAATAGAAAAGATTATAAAAATATTTCACTTAACGAGAAAAATACAAACAGATATGTGCTTCTTTGTATTTATATGCCTATATACATATTTACTTACATTTGTGACTATATAACCAATAAGAATAACGTGCACCAAGATCGATAGTAAATTCTTAATAAATATCAAAGGAAATAATTCGATTTCATAACAAATTATTTTATGAATCCTTGGCTTTTAGGTGATAGGTGTCTAAAGGTATTTCTGGGACCGTCTTATTAGTCCCACGGCACAAACATACGTACATATTATGTACATATGTGTCGTGCAAAATGGCTACGAAAATCCATCACAAGTCGACACATTTATGCCGTGTTGATGTTGAAAAGTAGAGATGGCCTCGAGGTTTAGGCGCACGGTCGAGAATCTCGGCAATCGCGGGTTCAAACCCCAGGCACACACCTTTGACTTTTCGAAGTTATGTGTGTATTCATAATGAATTATCACTTCCTTTAACGGTGAAGGAAAACATCGTGGTAAGACCTGCACACCTAAAAGCTCTTAGGAATTTCTTAGCACTAAGCCAGCGTTGTGGATTAAGGCCTAAACCCTCTCAATAGTAGAGGAGACCCATGCCCAGCAGTGTGACGTATATGGGCTGATGATGATGATGATGATGTTAGCACTTGCCTCATGCGGGATATAGTGATCGCTATCTATTTGATTTTGTGATCCGACACCCCGGATGAACCAATCGCTAAAAAAAAACTAAAAAAAAAACAATATCAGGAGTGTATAAACTCCTAAAGTGCCTAAAAAGTGAAATATACCGAAAAACATAATGGTCGAAATATTATGGAAGCACACTTTGTCGATCCAATCGGGAATATAGAGTTAAATATTTCATTACTTTAATAATTTCAACTTCCCCAGCATAAGCCGAAATAGCTCAGTTGGGAGAGCGTTAGACTGAAGATCTAGAGGTCCCCGGTTCAATCCCGGGTTTCGGCATAATGTGACTAGCATGATCGAATATTTTTTTTATGATCAAGTTAATAGAAAATTGATACATATCATAATAAAAGTATAGAAATATATTTTTGGGCTGGATTTGAAGTTCATAATAGAATTTTGAGGAAAATAAATTCGCTTAGGTTTTAAAATGAATGTTAATATTAATTAATATGTACTGTGGAACATTAATTAGAAATTTTATTATTTATTTATTTATTTTTTATTTATTGATCCGTGAGAAAGACCGTTAGAGGAATAAAAACAATTGCCCTCTTCACGTTGTGTTCTTTCTCGTACTCTATTATAAGAATAAATGGTTTTTAAATTCTGATTTTTTATCGTTTACACTAAAACAAATAAGTAAAACAAAATATTCCGCTTAATATTATAAAAGTACATATTTTTTTTACTGTTTTTCTTATGAGTGAACTTTTTGAGTCTGTATTTTTCTAACATTTGTTTAAAATCCTATTCCCAAAAACGACTGTGTAATAAAAATTAACGTAATTTAATACAAAATAAAAAATCTATAGAATAACCCGAAAAGATTTATTACAAAATTTAAAATGTAAAGTATCTAACAATTTTACAATTTTACAACAATTTAAAATTAACGGTAAAAGTTTGACGAAATCACAAAACTATAATCAAAACGTACTTACTTCTAAATTGACAGGAAGTAGGTATCTCTCTTTTTTTATTTCTGTTTTTTCTTCTGAACGAACATCAGGATTGCATAAAGTTATTTTGTTATTTCTATCATCATCATCATCATCATCCATCAGCCAATGGAAGTCCACTGCCCCTCCAGCCTGCTACTACTACTTTACTAGGTCGTCCGACCATCTTGTTATTTCTATGCTATCGCTCAACTATTCGTGCTTATCGTGGTTACCTGACAATTGCGATAGGATTGCCGACTGTACACACATATTTTTTTTATGTCTGTTTTTTTTGTTACCAAATCATTTTTAAAACACTTAATAGGTCTTTATACAGTCTATTTACCAAAAACTGAAGTTAAAGTCCCATGTCCCAACGATAACACTTTGCTGCCTTGTGATCGAACTCATGACCACATGGAAATTTACATTGATAAAAAACACGGTAGTAACAAACTTATTTTGCATTGAAATTGCAAACCAAATATTTTGAGATAAGGATACCAAAGATGCCAAGTTCAATTATGTTTCGATATCCAGCATAATTCACGATTATGACGGCAATAAATCGCCTTTACCCGTACCAACTGACTGACGGTTGCAATTGGACCTGTTAAACTGGGCACAAAATACGTCTCCAACCAGATTGGGCCAATTAATGAGGGTACAATCAGACGTACCTCGGCAGGACCTTTACAATCTAGTGCGAACATAAATTGTGATAGGGGGAGCCCGGCTTGTTTAATTTCACGACTGAATAAATTCAAATGTTAATACCGCCGAGACCGCTCGCCGTTCTGACGGTCCCCACTGTCCCGTCCATAAAATCTCACTGCTCTGTGTAAAAATTGCAAGTGGAGTAAATAAACTATTAAGTTTTAATTTATGTAATAAAAATATATTATCTTTTGAGTAAGCGAATTGGTTAGAACAAATGTTAGCGCTCAAATATTTTTTTTTAAAGAATAGGTGTATATACCTATTATAGAGTATATCAGCGACAACTAATCATGATATTTTTGCTATTATATAGTTATTCGTGCAAAGCGCATTAAAACAGTTAGATATGTTTATATTCATAAAATATATTATGCGATGTAAAGGTACATGAAAACATCATGAAAAAGCCTGAGAGTTAGGGATAAAAAAAATCTCAAGTTTGTGAAATCTATTAAATTAATGCATCATCATCATCATCATCAGCCCATATACGTCCCACTGCTGGGCACGGGCCTCCTCTACAACTGAGAGGGTTTAGGCCTTAGTCCACCACACTGGCCTAGTGCGGGTTGGCATTTAAATTAATGCACTAAGGATTAATTATTTGTAATAGTGTTCATTACGCAACAGTGATGTGTTAACCAAAGAACAGTTGCCTACGGCTGTTCTGCGAAATTCTAACTACAGCAAAGTTGACGTTAAACAAAATATTTACACATATAAGATTTTTATTATACTCCTAAGACATTGGGTCCTATTAATTTATAATGCAGACTAACCAACCACGATGCCACCTTCGCTAACGTGAGTCATTGTCATAATAATGGGGGAATATAATGGCGCTGACGAAACGATTCGCCGGCTACACTGAATGCTATCAGAAATGTAAGAAATACGAAGGAAATACGCCGGAAACGCTTTTCGAATAAATAATAAATGTATTCTTAACTTATTGCGTGCTAAGGAATTTATTACGACGCCATGTTGCCGCTGGCTTACACGTAATTATAATTATTGTGCTTGTGGGAATCAATCTGGAAGTAACACTGGTTGAAAATGTCAAATTCGTTCAGAATAATTTGGCACGCTCAAAGCTTTTAGGGACATGTCCTTGCTTAATGCAGTCTACCTTTAAAATCTGCATACAACAATTATGAAAATTAATTTCTAATAAAAGAAGGTGTTGCGTGTTACTTTACTTTAAATTACCTAAGATTAATATCAGGCCTATCCATCACACCATTATATATTTTTAGTTTTTTAAAATATTTATTTGTAATAATTGTAAACTTGAATATACTAAATATAATATAAAAAAAATCTACACTTGTATAATAAAAAAAAATCGGTGCTTAGAAACTATTTATAGCCACATAATGTATCATACAATAGAAAAAAATAATACATTACACTGGTCAACACTGTTTTTGTCACACGAACTTTGTGATGATTTTTGGTTATTTTAGTGTACACTAATTAAAAATATATATTCATTTCCTTTCAATCACATCCAGTTTTTTTGTGACAGCTACATATTCATATCTCGCCTCCCATACATTACCTTGTTTGCATAACTTTCTTTAGGCGACTCTATAACTATTGCATTCCAATAATTTACGTTTTATTTAATTTAGTTGCATCATAAATATGCCATAGAAGTATTCTAACAACCCAAACAGTTTCTGTTACGAGAGTGGAGACTTAACTTTTACACCTCAACGTCGAAATTTCACATTCTTAATTGAACAGTGCTACTTAGACTATTTTCTTTCCAATGAGGTATCAAAATAAATCCTGAGTTGCTCATAAATGTTCTGTAACGTGTGTGAGACTGCTATAAGATTGGGTTATACAAAAATGCCTAAGATTTACCGTTTGCTATGCCAATGAATTGGACGGAATCAAAGAATCATATTAGCGTTTGTCGGTTTTGTTTAACTCAAACAAAAGGTATTACAGCTGTGTCCAAATACTCTATCCAGAATATTTGTAGGTTTACAAATGCTGCAACTAATGAATAATAAAGAGTTTTTTTAAATATGATGAATGATGAGGAAAATCTCGCTTGGCAATGTTTTGTGAATGTTGTCTAAAATTTTCTTTGAAACCATAATGAGGAAAACTACCAAGAATTAATAAATGAACTTATAATATCATATAAAGCTTTGGCATGTAATATGTCTTTAAAAGTGCCTATGCTGGACTCTCATTTGTTTTTTTTTCGGCCAATTTGGGTGTCGTTGTACGTCACACAAGGTGAAAAGTTCCATCAAGACATTTCCTCAATGGAAAAACCTATCAAGGGAAATGGAGTCCGAGAATGCTAGCAGATTATTGTTGGAGACTTAGAAGGGACCTACTCAATGCTAAATATTCATGAAAATCATAAGTTTATTGTAAATTAAGCAATAAAATGTCTCTAAGAATAGCTGATTTTCGCATTTTTTACGAAAACATATGTATCAATGTCACAAGAAAACCTGATGTGTACATTTATTTTCAATGATATATTAGTGTTTAGTGGCCCTAATACATTCAAAATTTGATACAAGTATTCGTGTGACAAAAAAAAGTTACAATTTTGTTGACCAGTGTTATTTATTGGTTCTTTGGATAAAAAAAAATCATTCGACTCTGTTAAAATCTACTAGCGATATACATTCCATACATTTGCAACGTCAAGCTAGTAAAAACATAACAAAATATAAAATATTTCTATTATCAAATTTTACGCATTCAAACATTCAATCCTTGTCCCAACGAGTTTAGCGAGCTATTCGGAGGCATTCGACCGATACTCGATCATAAGCAATCAATACGAACATTATAAATATTGAAAACTCACTGAACTTTACAATAGAATCACGAACAAAATTAAATTGGCTTTAGGGTTGAAGATGCCTATTATGATCGTTCATATTCCAGGTACCATCGGATCGGAAAAGTCATTGAGAAACTAATTTGACAGCCCCGTGGCGCAGTTGGCTAGACACCAGCTTGCGAAACGAGAGGCCGCGGGTTCGATCCCCGCACCGAGACAAATGTTTGTGTGACCCACAAGTCTCTCGTAGTTTCTGATACCCAGGACACAAGACTTGTATCTTAGTGTGGGATCAGAACTATGTATGTGACTGTTGGGTGTATTTATTTATTTATTTTATTTTAAAATTAAATTTGTTAAATAAATATTTGACTGTCTCGTGGTTTTGTGGCACGAGTATGCCGTGCGATCTAGAGGTCCTGGGTTTAATTTCCGGCTAGAGCAGAGTTATCGGGATTTCCCATAATGAAATTCTCAGTAGCAGCACGGAATCTGGAAATGTGCCCGAAAAATGGCAATAGGTTCGCCCCACATATGAAATTGCTTTATAGTCTACCAGAATTTAACTTCATAGCAATAGCTCCAAAGGGTGATCTCTATAGGAACGTAAACTTGGAACATAGGTGAAGCCTAATATACGGGCACGCGACACAGGGATTCCACGCTGTTTGATTCCGTTTTCAATACGACCAAACAATAACGCTATATTGAAGAGCGAACAAACTACGCGGTGGACAATACTCGGCCACTCTTATTGAATATTTACCCGGCGACCGCGCTGCCATTCCCTACCAGCATTTAAACAATGTATTTTTGCAAAATGAGCATTTAAAAGGCAACATCAGATATTTACTCAGGCCGTTCACGTATGGCAATAATGATTGAAACATGAAATTTATATTATTGATAAAAATATACTGCGTTTTCCGAGTAATGTAAATTCAACTGAATGTCAATGCGTACTTTATTAAATGATTTTTGGAATGTTTTAAATTAAATGCTAATTATGGAGGGAGGTTTTCTGGCGCTGCTTGATTGTAGTGACTATAAGTGTGTTTTATTGGATGACGTAATTAAATAGTGTTGTCACTCTGTCGTTTATAAAGGCGAATTGTAATAATACGCCTCTTACACGAGAATGGAAATAGTTATGCATTATTTTCTGCTAACCATATAAGTAATCCTGTATTGTTTTATTATAATAATTGATAAGTACATGATAATTACCAAATCAATACGAAAACTTATTTTTATAAGATAGGAAAGAAGTAAATATTACGTACAACAGTAGTGGTATCAATAGTTACATATAATTATGTATGTCGATATAGGGATGTATTGGACAATCAAAATATTTTTTTTAGCTTTTTTCATTTTTTATCTTTAACCACGAGGCGTGCTGGACAATAGGCCTCTTCCAAAGGTTTCCAGAGACTTTTACTAACTTTTGTTTAAAAAAGTTTTTATTCATATATCACATTGTCTTGCTGGTCACTATGCAAAGACTGCATTTTCATAATTATATTTAATACTGGAAATAACTTGACAGACTGAACGAGCAGCCAGTTGATTTACAATGGAAATCATAACATAGTGGAGTAAAAGCTTTGGTTAAAATTAATCGTATTATACGTAATTCGCATTTGAATAACGGGTTTGTGCTTTGTACTTTAAACTAGATGTTTTCGGTGCTTTGTTCAAATAATTTTTTACACTAATTTGCACGAGCTCCAACTAATTACATCGTATTCATAATATTTTTTGGATAAGGGCAAAGACCGTTACGCTGCTGGTAAGTAAGCTAAATAAAATGCATTAATGCATTACAA
Organism: Hemaris fuciformis; assembly: GCA_907164795.1. Taxonomy (NCBI): domain Eukaryota; kingdom Metazoa; phylum Arthropoda; class Insecta; order Lepidoptera; family Sphingidae; genus Hemaris; species Hemaris fuciformis. The sequence goes on along the minus strand of OU015438.1, from coordinate 11,664,404 downwards.
GAAACGATTACCATTCTTATTATCCTCCTCCTCGCATCGTTTTCCTCATTGCTGAGGGTCGTGATCCCCTGCACCAACAATAGTCGTCCTTCTTACTATGGCGCGCCACCTGTTCCTATCTTTGGCATCGTGGAGCGCAGCATAGAGTCCCGAGTTCTTATTATATTGAGCAAAATTACTCTGAGCGTTCTTATCGCACTTATTTTACCTAAATAAATAAGCAAAGGTGTATAACAGCATAATTTTTTTTTAGGATCGTTGTTGTTCGCAGTTTGAGTTCTGCTCCGAAATAAATCTTAATAGAAAACCGAATAAAACTTTGCCCGACCCCAGCATCGGAGAGTGTTTATGGAATCGTACCCAACCTCAACTACAATTTCGTTATTGTATCTCTCCAAGGAGGCGCCGACCATCCCAGTCTTGAGCAGCCCTCATCCATCCGCTACCCGCCACCTCTAACAAGTCGTCAGACTATCGTGCTGCAGGACATCCCATACTACGTCTGCCTAAACGCGGTCTCCACTCCAACACTTGTCTGCTCCACCGGCCGTCGGACTGTCGGTAAACGTGGCCGGCCCACTTCCACTTTGGCGTGCTAATCTTGCAGACAATGTCAATGACTCCGGTTCTCTGGCGGCTGACTTCATTGGATTGAGGTCATTGTATCCATATTAAGTGCAAATGAAAGCCACGTAAAAGAGGCTATTATTTTTAATTAAAACTTCACTGGCTATAAATACTACACGGGCGCGAACCCGCGAGCTACAATAGCGGTAATGAATAATTCAAAATGGCAGATAAGGCAAAAATGGAAATCCAAGCCGAAAAGCTAAATTAAAAGCGTAGTACTTAGTAAGAAATGGCACCCTGGGCAGCAATCGGGATATAAAAAGTGGAAGTATTTGCATAATGATCAAGGTTAAGCGTTTGCAACTGCTGTTATAATAAGATAAAGAACTGCTAAGATGTCTTAATAATTTTATATGAGATAGTCAAGAAAAACAGTGGTGAAGTTGAATTTAATAGTATATCAAAACTATACCAACTATTATCCACAAAAATACTCGCAATGGTGTGTACATACCAGGTGGTGTACATAAAGGTGGAATACCTTTAACCATAACAATATAAAATATACGGAAATAATATTTCTAGCTCTCTAGCCATATGCACCATTTGCAAGCTTTAAAGGTAATTATTGCTTTCGCAATATTACTCTCTACCCTCAACTGATACAAGATAATAAAATTATGCTGAGCTAAGATTACCTATTTTTAATCCACATAGATATTGTTTAGCTAACTCGATAACACATTACGAACGGCATGTTTGTTGCCACAACGGGTGCTAATTACGAAAAGCTATGGGCTTGCGTGCGAGCTCGGCGCAATTATGCTAATCTTATTAGTCAATCCACTCCGTCGTGTGCATCGTGCAGTTTTATGTTCCTGCATAAGGAACGTGCACTTTCTTTATTTCCATAATGTGTGGAAGTTTTATTAAAACTATTTCAATTAAGCGTTCTTTAAGCCCCCAGTGTTGGCTATTAAGGAAATGGAGCTTGATTTTTTTGTTTACTCCATTCTGTGTGAAGTGTTACATAATGAGCAGAGCTGATGATTTGAAGGGAAGTTATTTGAAGTAAGGAGATGTCCAAATATTAATCTATGGAGAATTGTCCATCTTAATTAATATTAATATATTATACTATATTAGGTAGATGATTAAGTAAAGATAGAAACTTAAGAACCGTAAACATTAGAGGTAAACAAAATAAATCTGTTAAATCTAAAAACAAAAAAAAAACTGCTTTAACAAATTCCAACTTTGCCAAGAAATGTCACGTTGGAATATTGAACAATAACCGTTAAATATAAATCAAAGACGAATCAAACGAATCACGGCAAAAACTTCAGTACAATGAAACAATTTTTTCAATCGGCCAACTTTTACGACACAAAGAGTAAGTGCGGATTTAGAGCGAAAGCCCCGCCTTTCTAACTTAAGAAATTTCACTTAAGAAACAAAAGTACTCTAATAAAAGAAGAACAATCATAAAAATGAGATGTAAGAAGGCGCTTTGTCGAAAAATCGATGACTGCTACTGTCGTGTGTCGTCTACCTTTATGTACCTTTGGCAATTTACCTTGCCAATTCTAGTTTACCTCATACACTTGCTCCTTGCGTACGAATCTGTTTGACTTTGCAATGTACTTTCTTCGAATAGTAGTCTTGTAACTTGATTCAGCAATGCTTCGCGGTAGATCACGTTTTCATTGAGACGAAATTATTCAATAATATCTTCATCATTTGTATTGTGTTAAAAATTAAATATTTTTTATTGGGGCATGTCAGTATAACATTTTATTTGACATATCACATAAAAAAAATTGTATGTTAGCAAACTTGCTTGCTTGCTTTTTCAGTAACATTTTTAATCAGCTTTAGTAAATACAACCAACTCTGTCGGTAATGGAGGGGTTAAGTTTACGTGTGTAATAAAGAGGTTTTTCATTAGGAAATTTTTAACAGCAACGCGGTGACTAGAAGCATGGGCAAAAGTAAAAAGCTTGACCTGCCCTTATTTCGTGGCATTTAAAACACAGCTGGTAAAACGTGAATTAAAAAAAACGATATTTCCGAAATTAGACCACCTACGAATAATATATTATAAATAAATATTTATCCAGTTACTCTTTTGTTTTTCACACAAAAAATCTTACTAATTTATTTTATAAACCTAACTCATTATAAGAGTTTTTTTTATAGAACAATGCGCTCACCAGACCGCAAATAACCAATACAGATACCAGCTCATGTATTTTAAATAAAAAAATGGTCAGTAATTTTATTAAAGCGTTTTCCACTGCTATTCAAAGCCGCAGATTAATTAATGAGGTTAACATGTGATTGGGTCACCGCTGGAACATTAGAGGACGTCCTTACGTCTATATTAAGCATCTGTGTCCAGTTCGACATTGTCTATCCTTTGACCTGACGGCGGAAATTAAACTACTGTAGTAGGTACTTGAATCGTACTTGGATTGTTAACTAGCCTTTGTAACTTCGGTTTATCGATTTGATGATTCATATATTTATAGATGTCTGAGTACGCTTCGCGACTAAAGGATAGCTTTCGAAAAGATTAAGACTTTAAAAAATAATATTCATCTAGATCTTGTGATTGAAAACGCACCTGCAATACAAAAGACATTCGAGTGTAGAGTTTATAATTTTTTTTCTACACACCTACTTATCACCACGACCACGACTGCCTCGTGGTCTCGCAGTACAAGTATGTGCCGTGCGATCTAGAGGTCCTGGGTTCGATTCCCGGGTCGGGAAAAGTGTTATTGGGTTTTTCCATTAGGAAATTCTCAGTAACAGCACGGAGTCTGGAAATGTGCCCGAAAAACGGCAATAGGCTCGCCCCCTGTTACGTGGGGCTGATACATACCTGGCTAAATGTGGGTGCAGAAATGCACCTCTGCCTACCCCTTCGGGGAATACAGGCGTGAGTTTATGTATGTACGTACCTACTTATCTATTTAATGTTTTTTCCTACGAAATTGCATAAAGTTTGAAAATTAATTCAAAGCAGCGGAGAGCATCCAGCATTTTTATTAAAAAATTCAATTTGCTTTAGATAGTACCGTAAGCGACGGCGTATTCGGGCTTCGGATAATTTCATCCCGACTAATCCCAGTATCACTACTTACCTCGCACTGATTACACGGAAAAATGCGCAAGCACCTTTTCATATTAACGTCGGGAATATTTTTTACTGTAACCAAATGTATTTTTACGTCACTTTTACGGCACACGGGAACTTATGAATTTTCCAAGATTTTTTGTGGCAACTTTAAGGTTCTCTTACTTTACTGTCGCGTAAAATTCAAGGTAAATATCATTCGTTTTAAGGCTAATTTATAGGCGTAGCTCATAAGTACTTTATGTGGGTTTTTAATAATGATCGTAAAACCTTATAAAAAAGAAAACTCTGGCAAAACAAATTCAAATAAAGCCGCTACTTAGTTTTTGTAAATTAATTAGAACGCACATTAAATGAAAATAAATAATATTTTACATATCTTCATGTTTATATTCCACAAAGGGGTAGGCAGACGTGCACTTCTGCACCCACATTTCGCTAGGTATGTATCTGTCAAAGTCAAAGTCAAAGTCAAAATCACCTTTATTCAAATAGACTTTTACAAGTGCTTTTGAATCGTCACTATTAAGTTTTTTTATCTAACTACTTAAAGTAGTAGTACGTACGTACTTTAAGTCTCGCTTAATAGGGGGCGAAAATATTATTATTTTAATATTAATAATTTCTTATTTTTAATTCTAAATTATGGTGTTGACCACTTAACATCAGGTGGCTCACCAGCTCGTTTGCCTCCTTTCCCATAAAAAAAGAAAAAAAAAATTGTTTTACTTTACTTACTATTACTTGTGGATAATTATTAAATGTACAGTTTTTCTTATATTTTTCTTTCAGCGCTAAAGTGCGTGATAATTTATGGTGAATACACAGCTTCAGACTCAGAAGTGCCTGATTATGACTCGTCTCGACGGTGCGCCTAGTGCTACATTTACGATTAGATGAGTATTATAGCATGAATATGTATTTCAAAAGCATCTATCAAAACATCTTTGTTTTCAAAACAAGACGCAAACGTCTCCAAAATATATGACACCGTAAATATAAATCATAAAAATTCCACACACGGGGGCATATGATTCCTGAACAGGGGGCTGTGTGTCAGGCCAATCCTCTTATTTCATTTGTCAGGGTGACACGGGAGATGTCCACGCGCGGCGCTGACAATGCGCGATGTGTCAGCCGGCATACAGAATGGATCAAGACTGATGTGTGTATGACTGACGCCGCTTTTTTATCAAATTGATTGAACGAGTTGGCGTTTGATCTTTTTTTGAAATCGACGCCGGAGGTTTTTGTTGTCGCTGTGTATCTATTTCGAAAGTTTGGATTGCTCTTATTCCTTTTTTAGCTGCCTGTCTGTAGATAGCAGTGTACAAGTTTCGCTAGTGAATTCGCTGGTGTTACATAAAAAATACGTAGTTTAGTTTGTTGAGTATATGGGATTAGATAAGATATTACTCGTATTTGAAGGTACATAAATAAATCTACATTTAGGCAAGCTTACTTCATTAGAACATTAGCACCATATAATACAATTTATGTTTCGCCTGAGAAAATTGAATCTACGATTTTACGATGCCAGTCGGTAAATTTCTAGAGGAAACCATCGAGTTTTTTTCTAAAAATATATATCTCTGAAAATTATCAAAGTGCAATCATTTTTTCAATTGAAAACATCAATTTAAGAAACAAATGGCTTGCAAATGATCAGTCCTCATCATTAAAACCAAAATAAACCTTATCCTTTTTTGTAATACCAACAGTTGTACCAACGGAAAAGTGTACCACGACCCTTCTATGCCCGCTCTTCTAACTTCGTTTAATCTACATCGCGATGTTAATGAATATACCGCATCGGGTTTCCAATTATCCAGCCGATCGTCATTTCACCTTACTGCTAGTAACCAAACGATCCCCTTTCAAGCCTCAATTACGAAATTCTTGCTAATTAGACTTATATAGACGAAAATTTTCAAAATAACGAGCATAGTGTCGATGCCATTTATATCGAGATCGACTTATGCAATTTGATCTTGTACGATATTATGTTCCAATCCGAATAAGCTCAAATTTACTATAAAGATTTAGCGCTCAAAGATTATTATTCGGAATTTTGTAAGGCAACCTGGGCTTTTGGGCTTCTATAGAAGTACCGCCACTGATACTAAGGCATTTGTCTAAGCCAGGAATTTGCTGGTATATAGGCAGTTGTAGATAAACCAACATTGGAATAATAATTTTATCTTTGAATCCTCGTATCTTAGAAATACAAGATGGGGTGCAGGGCTGGGGCGCCAATTAACGCGCGTATTAACGTAGGCTCAGAACGGCGGAGTATAATTTGATCGCGGCCGCCTCGACGAGTCAGAGACGCGAGCTGGGATTTGCTTAAAACCCCACGAGACTTAGGCGTTTGAATCAAACGGTATTTCGTGATTATTGGCGAACGTTTGTGGTTTATTATTGCGTTTGCAAACTTTGTCGAGAGCAAGATTTGGTGCTTTGGATAATTCGGTTTTATAAATTTTATGTTGTATTTCTAATATTTAAATTTTATTTACTTCAAAGTGACAAATCAGTATACAATTCAATAATATTATTATTACAGTAAAAAAATCGAATATGGCATTTTTCAAAAATTCTGAAATTGTCTGAAGTGTCAAATATAAATATAGGTGACTGCCGCGTGGTCTCCCGGCACAAGTATGTGCTGTGCGATCTAGAGGTCTCGGGTTCGATTCCCGGGTCGGGCAAAGTGTTATTGGGTTTTTCCATTAGGAAATTCTCAATAGCAGCACAGATTCCGGAAATGTGCCCGAAAAACGGCAGTAGGCCCGCCCCCTATTACGTGGGACTAATACGTATTTGGCGAAATGTAGTTGCAGAAACGCACCTCTGCCTTCCCCTTCGGGGAACATAGGCGTAAGGTTATGTATGTATACATATATAAATATTCAAAGAATCATGTGTCGGCAAATGGAATTCACAGTCCAAATTAATTTAAATACTACATAACCCGACTTATTGAACGTAAATGTATGTTTACATACAATCGAAGGTAAATTAAAACATATCAAATTATAAAGTATTAATTAAATCGTCCACGAATTATATCCACGAGGGTTGCATTGTGTTTAATTTCATTAAGTACGTATCATGTAAAGCAGTAATTTCGTTAAATAATTGTTGCCGTGGAGTTCGTTCGCTTTTATTAAAGCCCATAGATTTCTCGGGTCGCTCGGGCGAAATTACGCGAACATTATCCTTAAATTATTGCCGCTAATATGTCGGTGAGCAACTCCCCGTGTTCGCTTGGGTTTGCCTCCGACACTGAATTTTACTGAAGCCTTACACTCTGCCCATTTGAGTTGGTAAACGAGATTCACGTATTCGCCCATATTGTTTTTAATGGTATTGGCTTTTGGATCTTGAGTATTGATTTTTTGGGATATAAATTATCTCGTGTCCACCTTAAATTTAATTATACATAACCTGACGTCTGTATTCCTCGACGGGTATGAATGTACCAGTCCCACGTAATAGGAGGCGAGCCTATTGCCGTTTTGCGAGCACATTTCCAGACTCCGTGCTGCTATTGAGAATTTCCTAACAGAAAAACCTAATGACACTTTGCCCGACTCGGAAATCTAAGCCGGGACTAGATCACCAGCACATACATACATACATAGGTACTTGTGTCGCAAGACCACGAGCCAGTCAAATTTAATTTTATGTGTGGCAAAAGCTATTTTTTGCGTGAAATATCTAGTTAAAAGCAGCCTGTAACTTTACCAGGTCAATTCCTAATAAATACGAAATGAAAATTATATCAAATTTATTCTTCACTTTGTTAGTAAATAAAATACGAGTATTACATCCTTTTTTTTTTTTTTTTTTTTTTTACGAGAGGAAAGCGCCTTAAGCTCCCTGTTCGGTACCTCGGGGGAGGCCCAAAAAGGGTATGTCGGGGTCACCGGCCTTCCAACTCAACGCGTGGAACTATTGTTCGCTTGGTTGAGTTGGGTCCCTAACCAATATCCTACGCCGGCATACCGACTAAAACCTCTCGATGGCCGTCTTGCGCATTTTGGGCGGTACGGTAAATACAGGGCGAACGTTCCCTTAATTGTTTCCCGTTGCCGCCCAGCGCTCTGTCCAGATGTGGACTCCTCTGCGATAGGGGGATTTCAGATATCCCCCACTTGGCCTTATTTTGGACGCTCACATGGTGTGAGCGTCCGCGACATTCACGAGGCCATGCACTCTGCCGCACATCTCGGAGTTGTGCAACTCTTGTAAGGGCGTACCTCCCCCGTAGTACGCCTAACAACCCCGATAACCCCTATTAGTCGCCTTTTACGACAGGTAGGGGATGCCGTGGCGGTATTCTTACGCCCCAACCACAGGGCGGGTACGCCGGGTCAGCCGTATTCGGTCACCCGGCGTCTCCTTCGCTGTTGGCGGCGACGGGCGGGGTCGTTCTGCTCACGAACCCGCCCCGCGCTCTCCTTCTGCGACATGACAAGCTCACAGAAGGAGACCATCGCTTGCCACGACCTCCGACTCTCGACCATGGAAGGAATCACGGCCGAGAGCGAGAGGTCCGCTCCAACCACAGCGCTAAGTGTTCTGCGCTCTGACTCCCAGGCTGGAGTATTACATCCTAGCATAATCTTGCGTAAATCGTCAGTTTAAACAAAATCGGATCAGAACAATTAACCGACATCCAATATAAATAATAGATGTATAAAATGAAGTTTCCGGATCCTCATCAGCGCGAAGTTGTGAGTGCCGATTCCTGTAGCGGTGAACGCGGTCGAAACTCCTCTCCGTACTGCCTTGTATCGTGAACAAATCAAGAGAGCCACATCAACTTTTGCCAGACAGATCAAATCGATTTATTCTATGGCGGATTAATCGAAGAAGTCCTCGTTTACTTCGATTACGTATTAAACAGTTAAGTCCTTCATTTTATCGATAATAATTAATCGATTGATTTGCTTTTGTATAGATATTAAACTGCTCAATAAATGCAATAATTTCAGTTAGGGTGTTTTTAAATCGATTTTATTTTAAATGGAGGTGAAGTGAATTTTGAGTTTCGTTCAATTGCTCGACCAAATTCACTAATATTTCATTACAGGAAGAGAAATATTCCGAGTTATGGGATTAGCACATACATATACCCTTTTAGTATTAGGCCTGAATAATTGTGTCAACTGGGGTGGGACGAAACTACTTTGACTTAACTGCACTTACCAGTTACTACTTACCACTGAATGCCGTGCCAGTTTACGAAATAAATAATAAATTTATTTTTGCTTTATACTTAATTACTTTCAACCATTAATTAAATGACATTATGCCACGCTTCAATATGAGGTAAATGAATACTTTCAATTAAATGCTTTAACAGTATCGGGGATGAAAAGTAGCTGACACTTAATGGCCAAAAATTAAATGTATCTTTCAAGAGGTAGGCAAAAGTGTATTTTTATACCATTGCATATATGTTTGCTACATAATAGGAAACGAGCCTATTGCCGTTTTTGGGTTTATTTTCAGTCCCCAAGCTGCTACTAAAACAAATAAAAAAACCTAATGGCATGTTTTATGACGAGGCATTCAAGGGACTAGATTTAAATATATGATGGTGTTTTTTTTTTCAAAAAAAAAATATTTATCTGAGTGTTATCATCAGTAAATATGTAAACAGATTTCGTACCTATACGAGTAATAGTGTTTTACCCCTAATAGACCAAAATCATCATATAACATCAACTAATGGTAACTGTAATCGCACTAGGCCAGCGTGGTGCACTAAGGCCTAAACCCTCTCAGTTGTAGAGGAGACCCGTGCCCAGCAGTGGGACGTATATAGGCTGATGATGATGATGATGAATGGTAACAATTAAAACAATAATGGCAATTACCTTCATACAGAAGTTCAACAAATTAATGCTCCATTACTTTCTTGTGCTTCATTTATAATTCAGAAACTTTTTGTATTGTATCAAGGTCAACAAATAAATACACTAGCAAGTACTCGTGGATCGATCTTAGAACAGGATGAAAAAGCAAACGATGGAGTAAATAAATCAAATAGAACTCATTGTACAATTGTTCGAAGTAATGAAACTGCAAACGTAAATGAGATTTATCGCCCGGGGAATTTAAGGAAACGGTTTTAGTTTGAGGATAGAAAAAGCTATTAAAAACGTATTAACAAAGCGAGAGAGTATCCGACCGCGGAAGGTAAGGGCACCTGCGACCCATTACCGAGGAGTTAATTGCCCATTTTGGATCATGAAACTATTGCAGTACTATAAGCAGTTTGGACGTCTCTCTAACTGCTTTGCGAATGACTCGGGGCATTGAGAAAAGTGGGGAATTTCCTTGAATGTTAGTTGGAGTGCTTTTGAAACTAAAACTGAGACTCATTTTTTAATTTACAGAGAAGCGAACGGGCCATCTTATTAAAGAAAATTTTTAGGTCTTTGTGGGATTAAACTATGTATTAGTTGTTTTTATTTATTACATATTATTCGTTACTTAATGGACTCTTAAATTTAAACATAAAAAAACGAAAGCAGAAGCTAGTACCTATGGATAAATAATTTAAATCAATGTTTTGGTTTTAAAAAAAAAGCATATAAAAAAGTTCGGCATGAGATTTCTTGACAAATGTGTTTATAGTATTGTCACTATGCCGTGCCAGTATTAAAAAAAGCCTACGTTCTATAAAATGTGCTGAAATCTATGGCAACGTGCTCTTCATTTTAATCTCACGTTGAGGGCTGAACGTGATCATTCGCAATTAACCTAATTAGGCTTTAACTATAGCGTGTGGCAGATACATTAACCCAGTTTAGTTTTAAAATTCAAATAGGTGAGCAGTGAAATTGATCACTTAAAATGAACTGTGATGCTTAACTATTTTATCTGTTGTTTTTATTATTTTGTTTATATACAGATATACAAAATTTGTCTTTTAACACGTACCTCTTGAACTTTTTATGACATTGGGGTATTTATTCTATCCTAATGGTCTACAGTAATTGTCAGTCTTTACTGAGTTCATTGAAAATTCCTCAGAGACGCATTCGTCCTGTTAATATCTTACATAGTATAGTTATATGGGCTATAGTTGTGTAGATAAATAATAAATAAATAAATATTTTTGTCACCATTATTCAGCTCGTATACGTCCCACTGCTGGGCACGAGCCTTCACTGCGACTGAGAGGGTTTTAGGCCTTAGTCCACCACGTTGGCCTAGTGCGGGTTGGCGGACTACACACCTAAGAAATTCCTAAGAACTTTTAGGTGTGCAGGTTTCCTCACGATGTTTTCCTTCACCGTTAAAGCAAGTGATAATTCATTGTGGATACACACATAACTTCGAAAAGTCAGAGATGTGTGCCTGGGGTTTGAACCTGCGACCGTCGAGATTCTCGACCGCGCGCCTAAACCTCGAGGCCATCACTGCTATCCTCGATTATAGTCAGCAAATTATTCTATACCTTTCTTTTGATTCTTTGCGCCTCTTCTCACCTACATATTTATAAGAAAAATCTAATTAAACATATAATAACCACTAGTTATGATCTAATTGTAATAAACGATGCTCTTGTAAGGCCGAAGGACGTTGCCGAAAATTCGGCTCCTCTTACTCCGGTGCTCTCAATTAAAGTGATATAAGACGAGTAATAAACGGCAATTTGTTTGATTTATTAAATCATTCATTAGAAGTGTTCAGAAGAGGTTAATTGTAGGCTTGTTATTGTAACAAAATTGCCGGGGTATTATGTTGTTTGTAGGTCATGATAACATTAATTGTGTTTGTGGACTGTACCGAAAAATATTAGGAAAGAAAATCGAAGACAAAATGATGCAGATTTTTTTCGATTGGTACCACATTAAGCGTATTATGAAATGACAGACAAAATGTATGGTTAAACATTACGAGTTTTGTTTTAAGAACAAAAAAAAATTATAATAAGCAGACATATTGTACACTACAATCGTGTAAGTTTTAAGTTGTGATATCGACTCAATGTCCAAATGTATTCATCTTATCATCATCATGATCAGCCCATATACGTCCCACTGCTGGGCACGGGCCTTCTCTTCAACTGAGAGGGTTCAGGCCTTAGTCCACCACGCTGGCCTAGTGCGGGTTGGCGGACTACACACCTAAGAAATTCCTAAGAACTTTTTTAGGTGTGCAGGTTTCATCACGATGTTTTCCTTCACCGTAAAAGTACTTGATAATTCATTGTGAATACTTCGAAAAGTCAGAGGTTGCTGTCTAAAGTCAAAAGTCAGAGCCTGGGGTTTGAACCCGCGACCGTCGAGATTCTCGACCGCGTGCACAAATCTCGAGGCAATCACTACTTATACTTGCCCTCAATTCAATAAATTGAAAACAATAATAAACAATAACAAGGTTATTCATATTTTAAATTAATTTTTCATCTAAATTGAAGGATTACATCTCAATACAAATTGCGTTGTTCGAGGTACCGCTCAAATTAATCAGATTTCGTACGACGCGACGGCGCAACTTAATTTTCAACCCAAACTGAAGGAATGAACGCGTTTTAAGAGGCGAAGTATTAAAACCGACGGATTGAGCTTGATTAAAACGAAATATTTGAACATTTATTACCTCCTCTCATGCTGAACGCTCGAATTAACTGAACAGAACGTGTCAAATGACGAACGAGTCACTTGAAGGGTGTAAAAGCGTGATTCTTCGAAATATTTTAAATTTATTTATTTGGAACTTGACTTGGCTCTTTTAACATATACATCAAAGTACTTCATTACACTGTATTTTATTAAAGCTGTAAATGATAGAATACAGAAAGTATCGATATAGAGTCACGAACACCGAAAGACACTTCTCTCATACCAGCCAGCTCTCGTGAGTGTATTAAACTATTTTTTTTTTAAAGGAGTGAAAGAGTTCTGTTCAACTTTACAATGATTTTACTCAATTATTACTAAAACTAAATAAGGTTAATTAAATCAGAATGAAGAATAAAATTACAAGAAAAATATAATTTTGGTCATATTTCCGCATTAAAACTCCAAAGAGCTGTTTGAGGGCGACGAAAACGAAATGAAAACATTAAAACAATGAAATTTACACAAACCGTTCAGCATATTCTCTAGAGCATGGACGCAAATAAACTTTACTAGCACTAAAACTTCCGTCCCAACCAAATAAGTACGTATTCAAAGAAAATTATGATTTGTCGGTCCCCATAGAATGGCGTTGAATAAATTTTATTAAATCCGGGAGCAGTTTACGACCAACCACGTCAGCGACCCGTCCGCTGTGGGGGATATCGTAAGGTTTTTAATATTATAAATCACTGCTTACTTTGACTTCGTCGGCTGAAGAATACTGATGCCCCTCCTGTCGCATTTACATCCCAGGGACGATTAGGGAGGAAGATTCAAACGGAATTAATCTGCGTCGTCAAAGAGAAGTACTGACTGCGTATTATAAATTGATATAATTAAACCTATAAAAGGGTCATGATTTCAGATTATTTTTTCTGCATTACATTTATTGTAATAATCTTAACAAGAGTAAGCAACATTTACACCAAAAGGCAGTACAATGTAACCCTGCATTTCTCATCCTTTTTTTACATAACTAAAATCTAAAACTAAAGTGAGTGGTGGCCTCAAGGTTTAGGAGCGCGGTCGAGAATCTCGGCAGTCGCAGGCTCAAACCCCAGGCATACACCTCCGACTTTTCGAAGTTGTGTGTATTCACAATGAATTATCACTTAATTTAACGGTGAAGGAAAACATCGTGATGAAACCTGCACACCTAAGAGTTGTTAGGAATTTCGTGGGTGTGTAGTCCGCCAACGCACACTAGGCCAGCGTGGTGGACTAGGGCCTAAACCCTCTTAGTTATGGAGGAGGCCCGTGCCCAGCAGTGGGTCGTATATGGGCTGATGATGATAATCTAAATCAAGTTCCCATATTGAAAATACAGTAAATTCAAACTTATCCGTCGTTAACTGTCTAGTCTATGTTTTTGTAGATATATCGTTTACTATATTTGATTTATGTAGATCATGGATTACTGTAATAGTATCTAATAGTGATAAGGGAGCATTTCACAGTTTTGTTTTGCCTAGGACTAATTGATGTTTTAATCTAAAATTTTGTGGAAAGTAAAAAATAATTGAGTCGTCTATAACAGTACTGAGTTGAATAAAATTAATATTAATGTTGTCGCGATAATAAAGTGCGGGAAAAACTACACGCGCACATATACACAACGACAACATGGCAATCCTTGGATAGAGTCCGGTATTCCATTCGTTTTGTGCACGTGTCAAGTTGTTGTAAATACGAGGAATTCCAAGAATGTAAGGGTACAATTTGGACGTTCGTCTGGCTGTCCATTAATGTAATAAGGGAAAGAGGAATCACAAAAAGATTCCGGGAAATATTACATAAGGGGAATCTTCATACATGAAATGGAATCGTTAGTGTAGTAATAAAGCAGTTGTATTTTATGCATTCTAAAAGTATAATTCCATTTTGCACATTAATTGACATCGCAGAAAATGATTTTAGACTAAAACACATTGATTAAATGTATTTTTTTTTAATATAACGAAAAATAAAACACAAATTGTTTGGGATTCAGATGAATTTTTGGTATTGATGACTAAAATAACGGGCAGAATGGTTAAAAAATATTTTCATGGTACCTATATTCTTTTAATGATCGTGAAATTTAAAACAGGACGATGGCTCCTAGGTAAACTATCGTAAGCCACAAAATACCAATTTTCGTTTTACACGTGTTTTGTAATGATTAAAACACATTTTATCGAACCTGTCAACAAAAATTTAAATAGTATTTTAAATGATGTTTTTTTGACACGTATTCGATCGTATGTATTGAACGCGCGAGACGTATACTATTTCATTGTCCTTGGCGATTGTGTAGAGGGGAGAGGCGCGGTAAGGTAGCGCGCGGCGTCGGCGGCATCGGCCACTTACGCCTTGGTACACCGCAACTGAGCACGCGTTCGCGTTACTCGTGCGAATTACGTTTTAATGTGCATGACTGTATTGTTACACGTGTAAATATTTTTTTTTAGTAATGAGTAATCTATCCAAGGTCAATTATTTGAAATTACACTCAAGGGGTCGAAAACTATGCGACATTGCATTAAAGACGACCACTTCAAGAAATGGTATCGCTATTTCTGAATATTTTTCTGACAACGAAGAGGAGATATTGCTCAACAATAATGTAGGAGATATCAATAGATTATTAGGTAAGTTGTAAATACTTGTGTTTACTTCTATTTCTGAAAATTGTTTTATAATTTGTTATTAGCTATTCAAAACTAAAGTAACTATCACACACAATTGTTTACGTTTCTTTTTTATACTAGTTATATATTGTATGTTCTACATACCATTTTGTACGAGTAAAACCAAATTGATTTTTTATCGTAAGTATTAGATACGATTATAAACGTAGATAGTTCTGATGCGTTCGATATTGTATGTGCAAATTACTATTTTTTACGTTTAAAAATATGTATTTATTATTATCGTAACGTTTGTTTACGATTTTATTCGTCGTTGTGCAAAGTAAAATTATATCGTATGTTTATTTCTGTTATTTCAGACTCGCCGTTACCTATAGGAGCTGATTTAATAGAAATCGAAAAGCTTTCTAATATGATCTCAAGTGGTATGAGTAGTGATGAAGGTACAATTTTTGTTACATTAATTGATTCTGGTCGTAATAAGTCATACTAATTAAAAGTAAAATTGTATAAATTTGTATGTAGGTACATAAATCATTAAAGCGTTGTATGTTATTTTTAGGTGAAGATTTAATTGAAAATATTATGCCCGCTGCTCCATGTGATCATTCACGTGAGTCTCCTAAAAAAATTATAAATATATGTGAGAAATTAATTGACTGTTCAAGGTCTGCAGGTACACCTCATCCGTCGTCTCCTCATTGCTCAATAAACCATTTAGATACAGATTGTTGTAACGACTTTTGTCCATATTTTATTGGTAATCAAATACGTAAACCACTATCTCCTATCTCTAATTTTTCTGGATATTCGACGCCACAAGCAAACACACCTTTAACATGCTATTTAAGCGATACTGCAACCCCGCAAGGTAGAAAAAAAGTGTCAAGAAAATATAAAGGTAATATACGAAGAAAACATCAGACTGAGTGGATTGACGTCAAGAGAAAGACATTAAAAAACCTTGGTAAAGCGTACGTAACTCGTAAAGGAATAAAAAAACCAGAAAAAAGCATAAAATCCCCGTGTAAATGCCGTCTGAAATGTTTCGAAAAAATGCAAAATGAGCAGAGAAAAAATATATTTTAGCTTTCTGGAACTTAGGCGATCACCACGAACAGTGGGTTTATGTATCCAAACTAGTTAGCCAAAATCATAAGAGAAGAGTGTATGTTGACACTCAGTCACGGCGAAAATATACTATGCAATATAGATTACCACTCTCGGATGTAGAAAGTTCAGAACAAAGCCACTTGATAGTTTGCAAAAAACAATTTTTATCTACATTGTCGATTAGTGAACAATTTGTTTATACAGCAATACAGAAAACGGACTCTTCAACAGGTACTGTGACTAAAGATAACCGAGGTAAGCACAAGAATCACCCCCGTAAATTAACTGATGACGTTAAAAAAAGCGTATGTGATCATATTAAATGTTTGCAACCGGTAGAATCACATTACGTTCGAAAATATACTTCTAGATTATACTTGGACAACGATTTAAACTTTCACAAGCTCTTTGTAATGTACAATGAATGGTTTAATCCTAATATTTATGAACTTAAAGCTGAAACAGAGCGTCAATACAAAACTATTGCTAACGATAATTTTAAGCTAAGTTTTTTTAAACCAAAGAAGGATCAATGTGACTTATGTCACAAATACAACAACATTAATGAACTTCATACTGATATTGATCGCCAGACTTACGCCACTCATATTTTGAATAAAAACACGGCACGTCGTTTAAAATCCGAAGACAAAAAAGAGGCTATCGGTTCACACGGAAAAATAATTGCTGCTACCTTTGACTTTCAAAAAGTACTGAACTCTCCTTATGGTGAAATAAGTGTATTTTACTATAAAAGAAAATTAGGTACCATGAATTTTACCGTATTTAATCTAGCTGCAAAAACTGCGACGTGTTGTATGTGGCACGAAGGTGAAGGCAAACGTGGTGCCAACGAAGTATCAAGTTGCCTTTCAGACTTCATAGACAAAGGTGTTGATACAGGGGCGGTTGAGTTCAGATTTTGGTCCGACAACTGCACCGGACAAAACCGGAACCGCATAGTGTTTGCTGCTTATATGTTATTGGCTCAGAAATACAACGTAACTATTAAACATACCTATTTGGAAAACGGTCACACGCAGCAAGAAGGAGATAGTGTCCATGCGTTAATTGAAAGGTGTGCCCAAAACAAATGCATTTATACTCCGCTGGAATGGTTTACATTAGTTCGATGGGCCAAACAAGACGGAAAACCTTACACTGTAATTGAGTTGGATCACACCAAGTTTTTTGATTTTAAATCAACATTAACTACTAGAAATTGGGCCAAAAATTTAAAAGGTGATAGTGTGCAATCGACGAAAATAAAAGAAGTGATGATTCTTCCGTCTGAGCCTAATAAAATTCATTATAAATATAATTTGGAGGAATCTCAATACATGACAACAATAACTAAAACGAATACGAGACGGCGACAACAAGATTGGACTGATGTTGCTCCTCTTTATAATCATGTGTTATCTATTCCCAAAGCCAAAAAAAATGATTTATTAAGTCTTTGTAATAGTGGAGTTATTCCAACAGTGCATCACAATTTTTATAAGAATCTTCTTGAAGACTCCTCTAATTTTAATGCTGAGACTGATTCAGAAAATTAACGAATTCCACAAGTGATAATTAACAATTACATAACTAATTTGATTAGTACCACTTGTTTATTTTAATAAAGAAGAAGAAAATATTTTTATAACTTTAAGATACAAAGAAGAACCTTTTTATTTACTTATTTTATCGTAATTGTTGATTCAAACATAATGGATGGTTATTAAAATAAAAAAAATATTATTTTATTAGGTCTTGTCAATTATATTACTTATAATTATTTCTTTTTATTATGTTTGATTTTGTCACATAGTTTAATTAATAGAGAAGATACAAAGAAGAATCTTTTTATTCGTAGATGATTAAATGTAATGAATGTTTCTTAAAATGAAAAAATATTTTGCGATATGGTCGAGTGGAGAAAAATTGTGTTGTGTTTCTGTGATTTTTAAGTACAAATAGGTAATAAAAAAAATTGTTTCTTTTTTTAATCTTTTAATCCAAAGTAGTACCTAGTTACCTACCACTAAATTTTATGCTGTTAATCGATATTTTGTTTTATATTGATTTATAATAGCTCAAAAATTCATATTTATTATAATAAAACACTAATTACAAGGTAACTTACGTATGAAAACAAACATGATATGTTCCTGAACAAAGGGATAAGTAACACTTACTATATATTCTACTTACAATTATACGAAGTTAACTATCGTATAGATGAGTAACGATTATAGACACTATTTTTGCCCGATGTAAAACACCGTAACAACAATATATCGAAAACTGTAATATATTTACAAATAAATGTCATGGTATAAGATTACTCCATACACAAACTATATTCAGTAAAAAAATCATATCTCTAGCTCAACAGACAGAAAAACTGCACCATTTAATATCTTTAAATGCCTCTGCTGTAAAGTTGAGTTTTAAGACATACAATAGTTTACTTAGGAGCCATCGAGGACACCTTTACTCCCGTAAGTTGCCAACAAGGTCACCTTGCCGGCCAGTATAAAAAAATAAAAAAAATTCAATGAATTGTAAAAGAAATTAGGAACATAATAACAGAAGCTACGTACAGCCGGCGCCTGTAGCAGCCGCACCGCAATTCCCATCCAAATTCACATTGCCGGCTATTTTTGCAATATTATTTTTAAATTACCAACAACAGGCTGATGGCGATTTTATTCCCCGCCGACGGTGCTGAAAATGAGGAAAACAAGATACCGCGGATGAGGACTCGGATATAGTGCTTTTTATATTCGCGTCAGAATATTTCTTTTGCTTTTTAATGTTGTTTTTCGTAATCTTCGTTTTTAGTCCGCTGGCCAGTACGGTTTTGTAATTTGTGTTGCTGGTGAATGTGAGTTAATTATTGTTCTATATATAAAATGAGAATATTTTAATATAACATATCTTTTTAGTTTAAGTAGTGATGGCCTCGAGGCTTAGGCACACAGTCGTGAATCTTCGCGTGTTCAAACTCTAGGCACACACCTCTGACTTTTCGAAGTTATGCGTGTATTCACAACGAATTATCACTTACTTTAACGGTGAAGGAAAAAAAGGATCGTGAGGAAACCTGCACACCTAAAGTTTCTAAGGAATTTCTTAGGTGTGTAGTCCGCCAACCCGCACTAGGCCAGCGTGGTGGACTATGGCCTAAATGGCCTTGTATGATGGCGTTTGAATAGTTATGTATGCAACCAAGGTCATTGCTAATGAAGCGAAGAAGGTTAAGCAAGTAACAGTTGTTCAGAAAACAGGGCATGTAATTAAGTTGTCTTATGTGTTACCATTCAATACTGATGTAAAAAGCGTATAGTGTTTGTAGATTTTGTTTTTTCGATTCAAGCAAAAAATATTATCTAACCTAGTAAAAAAACCTTTTATTACGCTGCTGAAACATTGAGCAAAATAAAGGAAATACCGGTGACAGACAATTTGTCTCTAGCAAAAAGTGTTATGAGATGTCATCAAAGTGTAACGGTAGACATTTTTGGTAAAAGAAAAATATTTGTAGACTAATGTTTTTGAAAACACAAGTACATACAACAAAAATGATTTATGCTTGATAAAATCCTTCTTTACATTTTCTTTTACATAAACTGCTTTTGATACTTCAGCGTCTTGTAATCTGTAAATAAGGTTATACTTGTCTGAGTAGTAAACGAATTCCTTTGAATTGGTTTGGCACACTGTGAGAGAAAACCGTTGTGAATTAGGTATCTGCCCCATCTTACAGTTCTATTTACTACATTGCTTTTAAAGTACAATCTCTCTATTGATAAGGTATTTTTACTAAAATTCTTCTAGAAAACAAATTTAAGTATAATTAATTTTTTTGGAATTTAAATTAAATCGTAGGTAACTATGTTTTTTTTTTCAGTTTAATATTTGCGTAAAATGAAGACAATATTCAATCAACTGTAAACAAACACACAACTGTAAACTATAGATTTTTGATATATGGAGCCAAATTATATGTTTTTTACATTTATCAATTGTGTCGAGAGGCGATTATCGACAAATTACAGGTCCAATTCGGTAAAATGATTGTATTGAATGGACCATAGAATATAACTTATTGTAGGTAATATATTCTATTGAAAAATACAATTATTGTTAAGTAAGATGGTAGAATGTCTTCAGTGAATTATTGACTTAAGTTTTCTTTACGTTGGCTACGACACCCCTACGCGCCGGAGTGTATAGATTCGAAACAAAACATTTTGACAGCCCCGTGGCGCAGTTGGCTAGACACCAGTTTGCGAAACGAGAGGCCGCGGGTTCGATCCCCGCACCGAGACAAATGTTTGTGTGATCCACAAATATTTGTTTCGGGTCTGGGTGTTTGTGAGACCGAAAAGTCTCTCGTAGTTTCTGATATCCACGACACAGGACTTGTATCCTAGTGTGGGGTCAGAACTATGTATGTGACTGTTGGGTGTATTTATTTATTATTATTTATTTATTCATTATTTTTATACATGTCACTTTGTAAGGATACAGGATTTCTGATCTAAGCACTTATTTAAAAGATTATGTTGATATAACAGGAATTTTAAAAGCTAGTGTGTAGGCGTAAAAACATAGCTTGGCAATGCCTTCCCAACAGAACGTACTGCAAAAACGTTAACCAATGCAAATAGGTATAATTTTCATAAATATAAGGACATAATACGGCGAGAAGCGAAAGCGGATAAAAAAGTATACGCACAATAATTCTTAGCGATATAATCGAATGCTTAGTCATCAGACTGCGTAATAGAAGTGCGATTGAGATCTTTTCATTTGCAGTCAACCATGAGTAATTCCGCTCCCCGATGGAGTCATAATGAAAACGAAAATTATATTATATTTCTGATTACTCTATTGTTCCACGAAGATTTTGATTAAAAAGGGTTTTCGCCGTTTCGCTGTAATGTGAAGTCGAGACTAATCATTTAGGATTAACGTGATTAAGTTGTTAATAAGGATTTGGAGACTTAATGCGTTTTTATTAAATTTTGTTGTTATTTGTAAGGGAGATAATAAGGTCGTTTGTAATTTGTGATTGATGAGTTCGGTTGCAGTTGATTTGCGAATTCTTTATGGTACAGTGTTAAAAAAGTGGACTATGAAATGAAAGGTTTGACCTTTATATTACACATGATCATTATTTACTTGCTGAATTAATACCTTGATGAAAAAAGGAATAGTTATTCGAGCTATGCCCACATAAATTGCAACAAATGCAAAAACGGTGAATAAGGTAACTGCCTCGTGATCTCGCGGCACAAGTATGTGCTGTGCGTTCTAGAGGTCTCGAGTTCGATTGTCGGTTCGGGCAAAGTGTTATTGGGTTTTTACATTGCAAAATTCTCAGTAGCAACACGGAGTCTCGTAATGTGCCCAAAAAATGGAAATAGGCTCGCCCCCTATTACGTGGTACTGATGTAGTATACCTATACTACTATTTATATATACTACAGTATATACTACAGGTACCTACCTGGCGAAGAGTGGATGCAAAAATTCACTTCTGCCTACTCCCATAATTACAACCAACAGTCACACACGTAGTTCTGACCCCACACTAGGATACAAGTCCTGTGTCGTGGTTATCAAAAACTACGAGAGACTTTTCGGTCTCACAAACAACCAGACCCGAAACAAATATTTGTGGATCACACAACATTTGTCTCAGTGCGGGGATCAAACCCGAGGCCTCTCGTTTCGCAAGCTGGTATCTAGCCAACTGCGCCACGGGGCTGTCAACGCTGACTCCTGAGGAGAATATAGCCATGAATGTGTATTTATGTATGTATGTAAATACAAAATTGTATTTGTTCATTAATAATATAGGCAAAAGTAATAATTCTCAAGTATTTATACGACATCGTCAAAATAACTGGACTACCATTCAGTCGACGTTAAAAGGTAGATAAATCGAATAATTAATAACATAAAATTAAAGCTTTATTAATGTTTACAAATATGGATTCATTCATGTAAACGGTAAATAAGGATGTTCTTCAAAATGAAGACGTCAGAATCTTTATAAGATTAACTGCGTACAGAAAGGCAGATATTATTTATTCTATATGAAAACCCGTGTCTGTTTTTACAAGTCTCACCGTAAAAAGGACGATGAAAGTTATGAGGGTAGGGGAAAGTCTCGTAAATAGCAGAGGGAGAATGGGGATAAAGGAATAATATATCAATAGAAATCTTTAATATTCGCGCGCCAGTACCGTAAATCAAAACGAATGAAAATGGATCATAAATCAGGCGGCGTTTTTTGCGTATATTTGCGCTTTGAAAATTACTGTAGAGATTGTCATAAAAGTCATCATTACATTGATGTTATTGCTTTGTGATTCTGTTCTTTTATCATTTGTTGAGTATGTTTACTATATATCTATATAAAATCTTCATGCCATTTCATTGCCTTACTATTGTGTTTTCTTGATAGTTGTGAAGGTCTATCTAACTTCACGAACTCAACACCTTAGTCAAAATATGTATGTGGCTTGGCCATTTCGATACATTAACATAAGCGAAAGGAGACAAAAATCGGTTATACAATAGTTCTTGTAGTAACGAAAGGTACATGCATCATACATACATACATAATCTCACGCCTGTATTCCCCGAAGGGGTAGGCAGAGGGGCATTTCTGCAACCAAATTTTGCCAGGTTTTGTATCAGTCCCACGTAATAGGGGTTGCCGTTTTTCGGGCAAAATTCCTGACTCCGTACTGCTACTGAGAATTTCCTAATGGAAAAACCCAATAACACTTTGCCCGGCCAGGGAATCGAACCCAGGACCTCTAGATCGCACGGCACATACTTGTGCCGCGAGACCACGAGGCAGTTAACGAAACGTTTCACTTGGCTCGTCTTGGTGGGACACGGTAGTGCCCAGATTGAACCAGCGACTTTCGATATAATGCTTTGAGTGAATTGTAGGTGTGCACTTTGTAGGATATGTCCAAACACAGAGACACTAATATTAATGACTGATACTAACGGTACCTCAGAAGATTAGAATCATACTGTATTTCTAAGATCATGGACCTAAATTCGAATTTAAACAACTTCAGGCAAATTTCATAATTACACTACATTTTAGTTAATTAAAAGCAATGTTTCATTCATGTGCATATCTTAACAAATAATTATTTATTCGAGAAGCATAAATGTTAATTATTTTTAAAATATTCGTCTTTAAATCATAGAAAGAAGGCCGTTTTTGTCATTTTTTTCCATATTTATATCAGAGGAAGATTAACAAAAATAATGAATGTCTTCATTAAACACTTCGTCCAGTTATGAAGAGCCGCGGTGGTTGCAGTGGACCATTCAGTCCTGAATGGCCCTGGCCGGTCTATTTATTCGTTCGGACAACTGTAGCATTTACATTGAAATGAGCTATTCAGGCCACTTGGAAAACCGGTTATTCCGCCGAATGTACCATTTGCTTAAAATTTCAATATAAAATACCGGTAAAGGGAGTTCACTTGGCACATCAGACGGTTGGAAATGTGACTTTTATTCATTCACCACCGCAGGGGAAGATATTTTAAATCGAGTTTTATAGTAAAAGATATTCCATCTTTGAAACTGCTTCATGGCGATTTGTAGATTCCTGTTATATTCGACGACAAATAATCATTACATTGCACTTTATATGGATAGAATAGAATTGGAGATAGCGCGTAGGAATTTTAGAATCGTATTTAAAATCATCCAAGTTCAATCCTAGAAGGTATCTGTTTTGTAACTCAGTTGTAATCGATAGAGCTAAATCTCCCCCAAAGATTTCCAATACGATCTGAATCTGAATCCAGCGACGAACTCCGATCTCTACCAATAACTTTATGTAATCCTTACTAATTTTATGAATGCGAAATTATCTCTATTCATATGTTAATTTTGCCTTATACACCATGAATCTAAATAAAAACATTAAATGTAGATGAATTAGATTATGACATACAGACGATTTTTCGTACCTGCAGTTTCATAACTATCTAGTATTAGATAATTTTATTATTTTAATTCTTCAACAGAGGATAAACTGAGACATTAACAAAAATATAATATGCTCCTAAATATTTTCCATTAGATTTATATTGAATGACGTAAATACCAATAATTGTATTTCGAATAGAACTCAAAGCGCCTTTGTCAGGACATTCACATTTTCTCTATTTTCCATTTTCTAGTTTCTTTCATTCTATCACTTCCTGTTATGTCGAAGAGCGATTCGATTTCTTAAGCGGTACACACGCTCACGACCTTTTAAATCTGTAGAAAGGTTGGAAATTCTGAAGGAGAGCAGATAATTTCTGACCAATTTGTTCACAATCTTCACTGCCCGTTCGTGGATTGAATTATTTTTAATATGATAAGCTAACACGTAGTTTCTGTTTAAAGTTATTTTTAGAACTTTATTCATTCAAACCCAGATACTAATGAAATTATACGAATCAGCGGATGATGTCTTTGTTTGATTTTTTACTATTATTTTGTTGTATAAGTATTTCGTTTTCAAATACGCGGTGTATAACATTTGCCATTGTGTTTAAAGTGACTGCTTTCATTGCGTTTCTCACCTTTTATCTTTATTCACATCGTGATAGGTTGACTGGCATAGAAAAAAAATATATCTTTTTTTTATTTGTTCGTGGTTATTTGGTTTACAATGAACTTTTT
This sequence comes from Hemaris fuciformis, assembly GCA_907164795.1. Lineage (NCBI taxonomy): Eukaryota > Metazoa > Arthropoda > Insecta > Lepidoptera > Sphingidae > Hemaris > Hemaris fuciformis. Next base: position 11,639,583 of record OU015438.1, on the reverse strand, counting down.
TAAAAATAAATGATTCTAAAATCTGACCATTGATTTCCCAGTCCGGCACAACTGCTACCATGTGACAACCAGTGCGACCGACGGCTTTACGTCTCAGAGGTGTAGAGGGATTTAAAATTTCCGCCACTAAACGAGATTGCTTCCCTCCTGGGGTTTGAACCCACGTCACTCAAGCGCAATATTCCCTCGCCCTTCTTGTCGCCGAAGCTGTGAAACATTTCACATTTTTACAATTTAAACATTTACATTAATAACGCTTTCCCAATTACCAGGCCTACATAAATCCTTAGTTACCCTTCATCTAAATTTCAAACAAAATTTTCCATTTTGAAAGTTCATCTAGCTAAGTTGTATTTATTTTTAATTAATTTCTCGAAACTTGAAGAACACGTTGAAGTTTGTCCGAAAATGAAAATGTTACAAAATGAACTCTTCCATTACCTGCTTAAAAGCACACGCCAGGCTTGTTTGGACAAAATTAGGAATGTAATATGAGTTGTGTTGAATTTAGCACTTTAATATGGGACTTGCTTGCATTTCCTTGCAGACTTTGCAGCCATGTGCTTATCTATTAAGTTTGTTAAGCTAAACCTTTCAGAACAGGTGCTTAGAATATGCTCCTGTAAGAGCCTTCTACGTATTTGCTTTCTGAGTTTGAAATGTAAGAAGAACTAAGTACATCGCAAACATCTTGCTAATGGAGTTCATGTATAAAATTACTCTATTCCTCTTAATATTTGCTCCTACTAAGGCAAAATTAGTTATTACTAGTGATACATTTATCGGCCTTGTCTATGCCATACGAGTACATATTTACTGATTGAGAACCAGTTCTAATATGGAGAGTCAGGTTTTAGTCAGTCCCTGAAAGTAAAAGGCCATAAAAATTACACCACGATATGTCCGTCACCAAATATAACTTAAAGAGAATTTCGGAATCTGGTGGAGAGTTTTTATCGAAAATCATTTCTCGTATCGCGGGTGCTTAAATTACCACGAACGTCTCAAGTGGATTTAGATAGGAGGGGAGTTTTTAGGCTCCGTGACAAAGCTAAACCTTCTATACCAAGATGTTTATATATACATATGACAATATTATGTGAATGAATTTAGGTAATAAAATACTAAGAAAATAAGCAACCTTAAATTATAAGCTTCATTTTTTGTATAATTTATATCAACACTCACGGATGGCAGTATTTAGTCTAAAAAAAAATTATAACCAACCACTGCTTGTTAAATATATTTTAAAACGTCAATCAACTGTCATATATCCAAAATATGGAAAGGTGATGTTGCTCGTTCATCCAATATCCAAACCCATTGCTTCTATTTTAGTATTCATACAGAACATTTCATATTTCAGAACGCAGCGCCGAGTCACATTGTTGTCTGCAAGCAATATAATGAAATTCGTATTGTAACAATATTAAACAAGATATTTTATTCCATTTGAATTTATCGAGTTATTGCCTCGGCCCAATTCATCAGCGAACAGTTGTCGATCAACGTTACCGTCGCCTCCCTGCCGATACCTATTTCAATTTCTCAATAAATTTTGTTCAATCTCACAAAGAGGCCTGTTTATTTCGCCGGCCAAAGAATAAATTCCTATTCGGAATATTAGAGAACTTTCATCAAGTTTCACAATAGTCTCCTCCCCAGAACTCGATTCGAAACGGCGTTATTCAAATTTAACGTTTGATAAGAAATTGAATAAATATCTCGGCTCCGAATTGTAGCTAATTTTAATGGTGGCAATAAAAAGTGTGTTCGCCAGTTCTTTTTTGCATTTAAAAAGAGTTTTACGGCTTCGGAAAAGTTTGAATGGTGTTGTTTTGGGGTGGGCGGAAAGTAACGTTGAGTCGCCTAAATATTTTATGATTATATCTTGAAAGAAAATGTTTTATATATTTACGATTTGATGTTTGTAACTTTAAGATAATTATTATAAATAAAGTTAGTAGTCATAATATCTTTTGAATGTCTGTTTAACTCGTGAAAAAACAATGTTTTTGCAACGTTTATAAGCAAGGCCAAAAATTGTGTAATGATATTTTTTAAATTTTCAAAGTGGCCAGCGTCAGTCAAAGTCAAAACAATAATAAAAACACATGTTTCACATACAACTTTGTATTTCGAAATTGTCAGAAGTTAAAGCCTTTTGCGATATTGCTTTTTACAGAGGGACAGTCACACGGCACCCAAGAGTATTGAGAGCACATCTGTAAATTGAAATAGAAAAGGGTCAAAACTCGTAAGGGCAATAACGGTAAGTTTCGGCGTGGAAGGTGCGAATCTAAGTTATTAGAGTGGATTTGAATTTGTTCTGACAGGATTAATATTTTTAATTCTGGCTTATGTACACCTGAGTAAGGTTTTGCTAAATAATCAAGTTTTGAAGAGTTTATTAAAGTTTCTGAATAAGTTTCAACAGTTAGAATATATGCAGAAAATAAAATCAATAAGAAATGAAGACATTTATAATAACAGTCAATAATTACTACTGGTAGAACTAATATTGTTAACTGCGCGCCCTTCACCCGGAATATTCGAACGTAAAATGTAATTGCTCAATTTGTTGATATATTTAATTGTAACCTTCCGAAATTCGTTGAAGCCATATAGGTATGTGCATTGAAAAAACAATGTAATATAATTAAGTTAGTTATTAAGAATCTACAATTATTGTTTATAGCATCGCATTGGTGTATACTGTAACTGATGTTATAAATTATTTCAATAAATAAATAAAATAAAAATAAATTGCTTTAATAACATTCAAACCCTATACTGAAACGTGCCTACAAGTATACCAAGACGAATTTAACATTCAATTGGATATCAATGAAAAAATACATAAAATCAATTCTTTATAGTTTCCAATCTGCAAGCCAAAAAATGTAAATTGTACCATATTATGACAAATAATCAGCTCTAAACATTTGAATCTACATGAAGTATCAGAATTTGTGCCGAGCACGTATAAATTGTCGGTATAATAAGCAATAAAGAGTAGTCGACGCCCTATCATCAGATCCAACGCTTCTGTATCGAGGCAAAATTGCTCCTCCCGCTTGATTGCACATTCATTTGCGATTCAATATGCGTTCATTGTGCACTTAATTTACATCGTCAAAATACGCATTATAAAAACAACGAACCATTCCAGCCAGTTCTTTAAAGACACGTGAAATACTGGTTCCGACGTGTGATAGAAAACGTTGTCCTTTTTCGTTTCGATGCTATCGATGGCTGTTTTGCAGTTGAAGCGTCCTCTGTGTTAGTCTTTTGTCCAATATGAGCAAAAATCAATTTTGTCCGTTTCACGATTCGCTGAGCCCTTTGTGTGACAGTGAAAGGTTATAGTTTGTTTTCACGGATCACTAGGGCTGAGAGCTAACTCGTTGCGAGGGGATGATATTGTTCTGTGACAGGGCATTGGATATTTACTAATGGGCCGAGGCGGGTTACACGCGCCCTACGCACCGCCGGAAGCGTACCGCCATTACGGCTACACGTTGCTAAGTAATGTCCATTTGTGTGATTCTTTCTGTGCGGTTACGTTTATCGATTATTCTTAAGAATGGGCGGTTTTGTAAAAATCGGTGAATGAGTGCACTTAAAGAAAATTGTGGGGAGATTACTTTTGTTAAGAAATGTGAAGGTATTAGAAAGGATTTCGTCTACTTAAATGTGGACGTTTAATCTAACATCGTAACGCTAGCGTATTCAACTATCGCTTTTGAAGTAAAAAGAAAGCTTAATTGAAAGTCTTGGTTTCTGTACCAAAAAATTGGACCTGTGTGAAAAGAATATTTAAGTCTCAGCTTGTGAAACCTAAAGCACATCATAGGTCGGGACGTTGTATATTGTAGTACGCTATACCTACATCTTTTATATAGAAGGTGGTCGTGGGCGGTAACACTTACCATTAGCTTTTACCGTCCACTCATCTCGCTAAGTCTCTCTAGGTCGTCTCCTGCTGCTTTTTTATAAGGACATGAAAAAGTGACAACACCCAACCTAATGGTAAGTACGATGCTATCCAAATAGAACAACAAGTGGCGAAAGACATATAGGTATTTCGTCTTCCAATACCCCACCACCAACATTTAAATTTATAATATCTAAGTAAATACACCCAACAGTCATACTTAGTTCTGGCCCCATACTAAGTAACAAGTCTTATATTGGGGGTAAACTACGAGAGACTTTTCGGTCTCACAAACACCCAGACCCATACTTGCGGATGACACAAACATTTGCCTTGGTGTGTGGATTAAGCTCGCGGCCTTTCCTTTCCCAAGCTGGTGACAAGCCAACTGCGTCACGGGGCTGTCACTTAATAATCAATCATCACTTTTTGTGGCTAGATTGCAACGTTGAACCAATCAGGTGAGTTTTACGGACGCGCACCCACGTACATTTATGTAACTCGTTGCGATTGGTTCATTTTTTGGATTAGTCTGCAGATCCAGATTGCATAATAACTCCAGCTACGGCAAGGTGTAGCAATTGGGAGAGTTGTCACTGTGTCAGTAGATATGCATAAAAAAGAAAAATGTTCCAGAAAATATTAACCTTCACTATCTCCTTTGTCACGACGGGTATTACTTTCAATATTCCCACCTACAAATCATAGGATTCTTATGAAAAATAATTCATAACCTTTTCGCCTATTCGCACACAATAGATTTTCTCAGCGGACCCTTTAGCCTTCTATTATAAGCGAACACATGTGCTCTGTGACATTTAAAAGAATTATTACCCAATTTATTTTCATTATGGATCTAAGTGAATTCGGATTCACGACGATAATACAATATTGCCAAGATTTAGGTACTTAAATGTTGATTGGTAATATTTATCTGTAAATTTATGTTGTTACATATGGGTATAACGCTAATAAAAGTGTTAGATGAAAGAATCTAATCGTTACTCCCGTTTATAGTCTCTGGATTCCTTCCCATTATTGTTAGGAGACATGAATTCGCTCCCGATATACAAGTGGGTACAATTAACAATTATTTTCTATACGCTTTATATAGATTTCACTGATTAAAAATAAAGTAGCGTACCGCGCAAATCCGATACAAATGATAAGGAAATAAGCAAGCATAGTATATTTATATAAGGAAGTGGACGGTATAGATTTAAAATTACATAATTGTGCAATACTGCCACAAACTGACGAAGAAAGAAAATTAATACTGGTGGTCTGTGACCACACCAAAGATTTATAGTCCTTTAGTTACGTAAGATTTGCAAAACATCAATTACCTACGGTAAAAGTTGAAGTTTTAAAAATAAATATTCAGAGTCTGCGAAAATATGAAGGTAAATAAAATGACGATAGCAGACTTTTTAAACTGAGCATGAAATGAGAAATCCCACGAGGAATTCGTCCCACCTTCGCCCGCCCGACAGTTAAGAGGAGCGGTAAAGAGGTTACTACTAAGCAAATTGCATTCACCGCTGCGGAATCACCGTGCCAAGTTTTCACAAATATCTTGGTGCAAAATTTCTCACACGTCAAACTGTCTCGTAAAAAAGGAAAGACTTGCTTATTCGAGATTAGTGACTTCACTACTTTGAAATTCAGAGGATAGCAAACAGAATTTCATCACATTTAATTATATCTGTTTTACAAACGTTTGGAAGCAAAAACAATGCTCACGATGAGATTTTATTAAAACACGCTTCCCTTATTTTGCCTTTTAAAATGAATGTTAAATTTGAAAAAAATGTTAGCAGAAACAATTTTTGCCAGTAGCAAATAGTCAGGCGCACGGTGCAACCCCCTTTCGTTTTAATCAAAGTTGCAATAACGCAACGTTTTATTTCTATCTTAGTTACGAGTTTCATAAGGGAACCTCCTTTGAAATATAGTTGTACAAAGTGCTCCGTTCGTTAAAATTAGATTCAAGACGAAAAGAGCCGCGTTATATTTTGCTGAATTTGTTTTTTTGCTGCAGTTGGCTGAACGGTTGGATGATCATGGTTTCCTGCCACGGCTGTACTCAGATGCAATTTAATTTTTCTGTTACATATGAATTTGCCCCTCTGCCTGCCACTTTAATATTGTGTATATTCCCTACCTCATGTTTTTTCCCATTTCTCTTTACCTATAGGGCTTATTCCTTGTTTCTTCACAGGACGCTCAATGTTTTATCTTTTATTTTTCAATCTGCCTTCGAAGATTTTGTGCGTGTTCTTAAATATTTTTTCCAAAGATGATGATGATGATCATCCATACATAATTTTCCTCCAATCGAAATAATATTGCCTCTTGAAGTTCCAAAAAAAAAAATACAACTTCAATGTGGGTATCAGTAACTTTGGAAAAAAGTCATTTTTATGGAACAGTAGCCCATATGCGTTTCCTTGCTCTCCAATTGACGGGATGGTCCTTTATCCACAATGTTTAATTAATGCATTCAGGAAATTCTTAAGTAAACATTTTTATTTAAACTTTCTTTCACCTTAAAATCATAATATTCTACTTTATTAATAAGCGTGTATTTTTAGCCAAAAGTAAGATCACGCTGAAACCTCGATCAACATCTTGTCAGTACGAGTATCGCTCAAAGTGAAGTTTTCAGTTTGAAAGGGTTATCCGGGATATATTTTTGAACTCTGTGAAAATTTTCTATTTATCATACTCAAGACGTCCGTCGCTGGAACTAGGTTACTCCCCACCGTATGAATAATAGTGCACTTTATGTGACAGAGGGGATTTCTACAGAAATTCGTGTGAATAGTATTGTAGCCTGTTACATAAGCGGGCTTTGTCCACCGCAAGCCGGTCTGCGGAAGGGCTCAAGGGTTGGATGTTCAAATGTCTTTGACAAGGGTGTTAGCAATTCTAATTAATATTTGTACCTACATAAATTAATTTTAATGTTTTGTCATTTGTAACGCATTGAGGAGTATTCGCAGATGGTGGATCGTGGGAATAACACTATAGCATTCTCAATGATGTTTCGTAAACGTGTCATAAAAACATATTATTATAGTTCGAAATGAGATTTGCTTGGTATGATTGTATTGCTCTATTTTACAACGCCTTAAAGCAATATTTTTTCAGCTTTAGATTTTTTTGAAACGTAAGCGAAACTTAATTCTCTTTAAAAAAACATGACTACAAATATCGTTCTGATAATATAGGTAACTAATAGCCACAAAATATAACATACTATTGTACAGTACAGTGCAAATATCTTTTCTACTGTCATTCAAAAAATACTATCACGAACTACACAGACTCCGCACGGAACGATATCGAATTTGTTGCAAAGTGCTCAGATATGATCGTGCCAGGTACAGCGCGATCCATTTTTCTGGATCCACCGTCGGTCATGTGAGAATACAAACCCGGCTGTATCGATTTTACTCTCAATTCCACACATATTCGGTCCGTTGCACCTTTTAGAGTGCAATAAAAATAATCTTCTTTGTTCAGTGGTCCATACGAGTACACAGACGGGCGTATGATAACAAAAGCCCGGCGCTCACAACAGAACTTGTTATTCCAATCTGAAACTGATACATTCGTTGAGCCCCATACATTTTAATCGAGACTGTTGGAATCACAATGATAGTTTACATTTAAAAGTGCAAAATCAAAATAAACGAACTCCATAGTGCTAGCCACTGTGTATTTTAATCGACACCTATTGTTCCACGGCGATGGAACGTGATCAAATTGTGTTTTATTTTGGTGTAATTTAAATTTAAATGGACGAATTATGAAGTTTTATTGGCATTGGGTCATTTAGCAACGATAATAATAAATCAACGTTTCGATAATTGTGTTTCAAGTCCTACGCAAGAGTCTATTGCCGTTTGTGTTTAGAATGTGCATGTAGGTACATTCCGAAACTCTGTGCTGCCACTGAAAATTCATTTAAAAAATAATCATGCCTAGCAGTGGGGCGTGTATGGGCCGATGATGATGGTGAAATATTCTTAATAAAAGAGATGATATTTTATTAATAAGAGTTACTTTCAAGTAGGTCTTGGAAACATCATACCCTAAATCCTTACAAGTTAAATCGATTAACACGAAACAATATAAAGAGAGTCTATAACTGTATCGTCGAGCGCCTGTTAATTTTAAGAAGCAATTCCAAGAACTGTATTATTGCTACGATACCGCGTAATAGTTATCCCTGTTTAATCAAGCAGAATATTTTCTTATACGAGTATTAGGTACGAGATTGGTATTATTTAATAGTAGTACGAATATATTATATTTGCTGTTTCTTAGCAATAAATTTATTGCACTAAATAATATTGAAGTGTTTATTGCTAACATATTTATCATTTATCATGTTTATAAACGTTAGTTAAGTAGAAGTTCATTATATCATCATCAGTCTAAAAGTACTCGTCTACCTACGTCCCGCTGCTGGACACCGACCTCTATACAACTGCGAGGGTTTAGGTCTTAGTCCAACACGCAGGCCTTATGCGGGTTGGTGGACTACACATACAGACGTAAGAAATTCCTAAGAACTTTTAGGTGTGCGTGTATTGTCTGTTAAAACTTATTCAATTGCCCCCTGATTTACGCCACCCATTGGCCTAATATGTTAGTGTAATTGCGCTAGAAATGTATATAAACGCATTAGAAAGCGCAGATAATGTTGGCAATTCATAAAGAAAGCATGGCTTGGTTGTTAGCATGCAAATGTCGCAATCCGGCGAAGATTCCACCGTAATATTCAAGTCATTAGTGTTTGTGACTTTCTGCGCGCTATTGTACGATAGTACAACGACTACTACAAAATAGTCGCGTATCTACATACAAATTCTTAAACCACTGGCAAAATTAAAAAAAATCCTACAGAACGTTTTATGTTCACCAAAATATTAAAAGTTTTTTATTGTCATCTTTTTTTAAACAGAAATTTACTGATCATAATCATAACAGATTAGGTCCGCCAACCCGCACTAGGCCAGCGTGGTGGACTAAGGCCTAAACACACTCAGTTGTAGAGGAGGCTCGTGCCCAGCAGTGGGACGTATATGGGCTGATGATGAACAGATTAATCTATAAGTGTTTTTGATAATGGATAATCAGGCGTTTTACAGGGAATATATTCTATCAGCATACTCGATTTTGTTTTTCAACAACTTCAATGAAGTTTCTCAATATTTTTAAAGATAAAATCTTTAGAAGATAACAGTGGAAAGTTGAAGTAAAGCAAAGGTAGGCTGACTTAACCGTGGTGATTAGACTACTTAGCTAGTTGATAGCAGCTCTTTCCGATCCAAGTAAAAAATTTACAAAGGAGTAAAGTTCTGGAGTAGCATCAATGACATCATTATTTACCAAATAAATTTCGTAAAATAGGATTGAATTTTATTTACCAATTCTGCTGTATATTTACTGAAGAAACGATCTTTGTATCTACAAAAAGTTAATAGCATTCGACTAAGCATTTTCTACCCTTACACTGCACATATTTTTGTTTGGCTCATTCTAGCTTGAAATTGATTTTGTTTTCTTTAAGTTTACATTTACTAAAGGCCATATTTATTTTTAAAGTAAATTGAGTGAAACTGAATCATCGAAAAATTTAATTCAATATTCGAAGTTCGAACAAACATCAAAATTCTTGTCAAGTAAATTTATTATTGAAAGAAAACTTTCTATATTATGTACCTCAATATTATTTCTTTAGTGATCGATGGATAGAACAAATTCTTATATCGATGGGTTACTTTGGCGCACATTGCCTTAGTGAAAAAGTAGTTGTAGGTTCAAAACTACTGCACACATTGATGTCTCTCTTAAAAATCTCTATAATAATATCAAAATCATTCAGTTCCATTTTTTCAGAAAAAAATGACTAACATCTTAACAAATTCGTATGCAAGTGCTCAAGGCACAGTTATTGTTTGATGACAATTTAAAAAATGTTTAATGTAATGTGTCTACAATATCCAAATAATATTATATATATATTATTTATGAGTCAATATAATTATGTAGTACCTAGTCTTGGCCTCGGGGTTTCGGCGCGTGGTCCAGAACCCCAGGCACCCACGTCTGACTTTTCGAAGCTATGTGTGTGTTCACCATGAATTATCCCCTTCTTCATCGGCGCAGGAAAGCATCGTGAGGAAACCTTCAAACCTACAAGTTCTTAGGAATTTCTTAACTGTGTAGTCCGCTAACCTGCAATAGGCCAACGTGGTCGACTTAGGCCTAAACCCTCTCAGTTTTAGAGGAGGCCTGTGCTCAGCAGTGGGACGTATGTGGGCTGATGATCATACAAGTCATTTTTGCCTTTTTTGTTCTTTGTATTTTACATTATATCATTATGTTCAGCTTCAAATTGAGCACATTTATATTCAGAATCAAAAGCAGAATGCATTTACCGACTTCATGTTCTTATACAGCTATACTTACGTCTTGCGCTTGCACTTCGTTTTGTGGAATTTATGTTCAGTTTAGACGAAACTGAACACAAGGCAACAGTTAAATGAATCATAACGTGGAAACAAATATTTTGAGAATAGAGACAAACTTAGCAGTTAGCACGCTTTCTGCTTTACATCGTTATTGTGGCACGCAAATGTTAATTATAATTTAATAGCAGATGCAAATTGCAGGGTGTAATTATCACAGCTCTTTATCAAAATGAACTTGATGAAATAGCAGGTTTTTTTTGTACAATTTATTTACTAACCATTTCTAAAAACAACGGAAAAATAACTTTAGTAACCATAATTATTTTACTCATCCATTATATCTGCCTATACGTACCTGAGGCATGAATGCACGAGCTTATAAGTTTGTAGAGATTGATACACGTCGATGACGACTACGAAATAATGCCATACTATATAGTAAGATAAACGCTGGCCAGTAAAGGAATCATAGCACCAGCATAAATCCTTTGTAATACTTACTGAATACGGTTACATGAAGATATTATACACGGGAACGTTACTTATAAATACTAAAATATACAAAATGATAGATCAAAGAACATAGCCGTCAGCAAAACGGCAACGTGGGGCGTGGTTAATCTTAAAACGAAAGAAAGTCCACAGTAATGAAGAACTCAAAGCGTAATTGAAGAGAAGAGAAAAAATTTAAAAAGAATCTTCGAGGAAGCAAAAGTTTTTTACAGATTTTACCGGTAAAGAGAGAATTTGTTTTACAGAGATAAAAACTATTAATTCACAATATTTACCTACTTATAGATAAAATAGGAGTCGATGATCGTGATGCATGTACATACCTGGATTGTATAATTACTTTTGTATATTAGAATCCTTAAAAAAATAACCAATTCCTTCAACAACGTAGATAAAAAATACATTGCGCCAACCACAGTAATGTGGTTTAAGGCCAGGTAAAAAGCAAAAGGTGCCGACAATGGAACACGCTAACCAGAAGCAGAATACAAAAAGATTGCACAAAGCAACGGGACTTTAGTTGCAATTGTCTTTGCCTTTATATTGTGTTTTATATGCTTATATTATTTTATAAAAACTCGAGACAGTGTTACGATGGAACATTTGGTTCTATACGCTTCGCTTTCAATTAAGTCTTGAGCAACCGTCTTTTCTGTTATTTCACTGTTGTTTTTGTTTGTATTATTCAATTCAAAATTGCTTGCTGCACTCTGTCGTTTCTCGCTCCGTAACCCTTTAAAGTTATTTTTGTTATATAAACTGAGTTGTTCTTTTACATTGGTATAACAAACTTTGACTTGGAACTTTTTAATGAAGCGATTGCTTTAGGTTCTTCAAATTTCTGCGTTCCTTGCAAATTGTTTATTTATGACGTAGAACTTGATATTATAAATTCGGTAGAATGTAAACAACTTATTCATAGCTTTATTTGTTTCATCATCATCAGCCCATATACGTCCCACTGCTGAGCACGGGCCTACTCTACAACTGAGAGGGTTTAGGCCTTAGTCCACCACGCTGGCCTAGTGCGGGTTGGCGGACTACACACCTAAGAAATTCCTACGAACTTTTAGGTGTGCAGGTTTTATCACGATGTTTACCTTCACCGTTAAAGCAAGTGATAATTCATTGTGAATACACACACAACTTCGAAAAGTCAGAGGTGTGTGCCTGGGGTTTGAACCTGCGACCGCCGAAATTCTCGACCGCGCGCCTAAACCTCAAGGCCATCACTGCTCTTATTTGTTTCAGGAATTGTAATTTATTTTCAGGTAAAAATGTGGTCAATTAGGGTGACAGTGTGTGAAAGAGCGCCCTAGTAAAAATGATTCCTTTCGCTAAGGTACCTACTATTGTTTTGACCACTGCATGTATGTATGCAGTATGTATGTATCATCATCATGATGATGATGATGTATGTATGCAGTCGGAACAAATTATAAAATTCCATGTTATAAAGTTATCACTGGCAATAGAGTTTGTTGCCGAACGTATAAAATAAAACTTTACGAATGTAGAATTCACTTTCCATTTCTATTAGAATATAAATTTCTAAATATGTATCTTATAAATGTTCAAGTCTATTTATTGTGTGAATTATATGACTAAAATACTTCTTCATTATAGTCTTGCAACACACATAAGAAATTTCTAAGATTTTTTTGATTTTTTTTAGGTTTCCTCACGCTGTTTTCCTTCACCGTTAAAGTAAGTTGTAATTAATTATGAATACACACTTGAATCGAAAAGTCAAAGGTGTGTGCCTGGGTTTTGAACCCGCTACTGCCGAAATGTGACTCGACCGCGCCCCTAAATCTTGAGGCCATCACTACATATTATATGAATAATGATTCCTAATTATTTATATATTAGTTTATCTACCCATTAATATAATAAATGGGACTTAAAATATACATATAGGATATTTTTTTTTACAATATTTATAAATAATATTTTTTTCTCGAATATCTTTTACAAAATTACTTAGAATATCACGCATCAAAATCAAAATATCAATAAACAAAACCGACCTTCGAATCGCTTCTACATAGATACGTACATAAGGACAATCAACTTTATAATTAAGACACGGCTAATGGAGATTACGTCACAGAATTCCGTCGTGACCCGCCCCGGCAGCTCAAACAGGATCAATTGATAACAAGGTCGAAGGTAGTCAAAATTAGTTCCAGGAAATCAATATTAATGGCCCAGGTAGACTAGAGACTTTATTGTTCATTTCCTTCATTATGTTTCTCGAATCCCGCTGCAATTAATCATTTTTGTTCGAGTTTCGTATATTATTTTTTATGTTTCGTAATAGCTGCTTTAAAAGTGTGACTTATGATTTCAAGGTGGACTGCGTGTCTAATTATCCTCTCTTTGACTGTCTTCTAAACAACTTTTTTGGAAATTCTTTCATAGCATATTATTCCCTACGATAGTGTAGAGGAGGACCCTGCCTAGCAATAGGATGTATATTGGCTGATAAAAATTGATAACGATATCCCCCTTTACGAGTAGAAGCCCTGTGTATGCCTGCCTACTTGCTCTGTTTAAATTTCAGATCTTCAATCTCTCGTATTATTTGACTAATATTCTATTATTATATTCAATAATTCCCTCATCTTTATAATCATTTCCAAATGCCAATCGAATAAAATAACCTTAATTGGTACTTGGAGAATTTCCTTAAGTAGCACATTAAAGTCTTGACACATTTGACGTTTACAAAACAGCGCCACGAAAATATCTTCAAGGAAATCTCCAATTATTTACCATTCCCTTTCCGAGAAAATCCTGGCTTATAATATTAAATAATGCTAAATTATAAACAGGGATAAGCGGGACATAACAGCCGAACAATGGGTTTTGGCAATATTTAGAGCTTAGATCCCTCCAAGGCACAATTTAGAGCATTATTAACAGAGGCCTTTCTGATTAAAGCATCAGAATATTATGGAATATGTGCCTCCATTCAGAAGAGCAATTTTGTGTAAAAAATTCTAAAATTAATCACTTAAATCAGGTTTTATTTTGTTATTATTAGATGGTATAATGTTATTTATGTACACAAGACAAGGGCATAAAAAATCATGCATTAAAGCACAAGAACAGGATAGGTCGCATTTTTGTTTATTATACTATTTCATTTCATGGTGAGTAAATCTACATAACTCACAGTTCTCACAAAAGTTTTAGTCTGTTTTACTAGGCTGGCGTGATGTGCTTTTTCCTTCTTACTTCAAAAGTGCAGAAGAAACTTGACTGCCTCGTGGTCTCGCGATACAAGTACATATGTGCCGTGCGCTCCAGACGCCCTGGGTTTGATCCCAGAACCAGCCAGATCGTTATTTGGTTTTTGTATTAGGAAATTCTCAGTAGTAGCACGGAGTCCGGAAATGTACAAAAACGGCAATATAAGGCGAGTATATTGCATGAAAGCCCATATTTTCTGGTTAAATTTGGGTGTAGAAATGCTCTTCCTTCGGAAGTGAGGTTATGTTTGTAAACTTGACTAGTTGTTGGGCGAATAAATGTCAGTATTTTGTATAAATGGTTGTAAGTTGCATTTACAAACGGCGTTGTCACTATGCAACGCCAGGACAACTTTGATTAATCTATTTTCAACTTCGTTGCAATGAATAAAAAGTGATGGAGTATTTATGAAACATAAAAGCTCTCATAATTACATTTTGACTCTTAACCACGAAATTTTGTATCATTTATTATCCGCATTATAATATAATTATTATTCTGGATAGCGTACAAATTACGTTGGCAGGTCTCGTAAATGATTTATTAACAACTACACACAAATGATTTGCGATTTTCCCAGCAATATCAATCTTCACGTAAAGGGCTTTGCATGCTAATGTGTTTTAATAGCAAATAAGTGTAAAAGACTAGTTACAAATAATAATTATATACCTAAGTAAAGTCAAACTTGACAAATCAGCCTGGGTGGCGGAGAAGGCGTAAAATCTAGTAAGACATTTTGTATTTAAAGATTTATTTATATAGGTAATGATCGTGTATTTATATAATGATTTTCAGATGACAATCATTGTAGAGGGAACATTTATAAAACAAGAAACTGAATAACTTCATCAACCCATATAGGTACGTCCCACCGCTGGGCTCGGGCCTCCTCTACAACTGAGAGGGTTTAGGCCTTAGTCTACCACGCTGGCCTAGTGCGGCCTATTACTGAATAACTAATTGCTGTTATATGTATCATGACAAGCATAAAAGGAAATTAAAACTATAAATAACAATACATTCTGTCTATTTTACTAGAGATTTTAAAAACAATGGACGATATATGAGCGATATACCTACAAGTGCACTCGTATATCGCTAAAGGGGTAAGAAGAGGAGCATACGTTCCACCAAATTATGTTTTAAGGAAGTTATTAACACCTATTAACCCTTTGGAGATGCTGGACTGAATGACTGATTTGCAATTCTTCGTTGTGTAGGCATATGCAACCAAGTTAGCAATAGAAGCACCAAGTCATTTTTGTTGAACATTCAGATCAATCTACGGATCAGATCTTCAACGAAAAGTATGATTGCTCTCCACGTATACGAGCAAGTGCTGTTACATCGTTTAGTCTGAAGAATAAATGTGCTCTTTCCTCGAAAATCCCCGAGTATTATTTATTCAAAAATACGGTATACGAAAGTGGAATTTTCAAGATGGTCGTGAGAGAATTTCCACTTTAAATGCACCCTTGTTTACTGCATAGTATTCATAAATATTTTGAAGAATAAAGGAATATTAGCATAATTTCACCTATGTTTTAGCATTATGGTTGTAAACTATAAAACACTTTAATACTTCGTATAAAACGGTAACTTTAAAAATATATGTCTTTAGCAATAACCGACTTTCCTGTAAAAACGGACAGAGTAGGTACCTACTTGGGAGTTATATGAGATGCGCTCAGTTTACCTATATATATGAAGAAAAAGTTAAATAAATCGTCTTACAAAGTATCGAAGAGGAAATAACATTTCAATGACTAGTATAGCATACATACATAACTTCACGCCTGTAACCCTCCGAAGGGGTAGGCAGAGGTGCATTTCTGCACACACATTTCGCCAGGTATGTACCATTCTCACGTAATAAGGGGCGAGTCTATTGCCGTTTTTCGGGCACATTTCCAGACTCCGTGCTGCTACTGATAATTTCCTAATGGAAAAACCCAATAACACTTTGCCCGACCCAGGAATCGAACCCAGGACCTGAGGCACGGCACAAACATTTGCCGCGAGACCACGAGGCAGATATAGTATAGATAAATTTAAAACGTCTGTCATAACTCTCTGAGGTACTTACATAAATGTGTGTATTGGGCCCTGTTCCGCTCCAGCGCAATTTCAGGAACAAAAAAGTGCCCTACGTCCTTTTCTATCTCCATACTAAGACTCGTTAAAATCGGTTCTACGGCTTGGGCGTGAAAGCGTAACAGACAGACAGAGTTACTCTGGCTTTTATGCTATTTGTATTGATAACAAAGAGGAAAGATTTGATTATTACGGGAACATAGGCTCCTTTGTTTTGTTAAACTGTCCCCTTTGCATTAGGACCTAACCGTTAGTATCTGATAAGAAAGAAAAAATCTACACGAAAACCACTTCAAGGACAGAAAAGTTGGTCACGTCAATGTTCTTTCGATGTGTCGATGAATGATGATTTCGTGTCGATGGATGAAGATTTTTCATGGAGAGACGAGTTCATTTGTTGCGAATCATATTTTCTTGTGACTGAAAGGTGAATGACCTTTTTAAAAATTATTATAATATGAACACAATAAAAAGCGCATCACCTATCAGTTATCCAAGGTCATACAAAATAAAACCAAAATGCTACTAAAACACAAGTTGAGTGACGTCACTGTGACGTGCTTTAGCACGACGCCGGTATTAAGAATGTTGCGAGAAGCTAGGGCGGAGTGAGAATGACTTTATTTTGATAACTATAAAAACACGATTTACACGGTAAAAATCAATTAGGTACTTGATTGATATTACCAGTGTATTTTTTAAATTTATTAAACTTTTCAATTAAGTAAGTACTGGCAGTTTCCCCTTAGATGTTTAAAAATGAATCCTTTGTTTACATGAGAATAATCAAAGCTCGAAGATGACCCTCTCGAGTTGCTTTTAAATATGCATCGTTTTATCGCATTACGTATTCACAGATCCCCGGAGAGACATGTCCACAAATGGCCAGCTACACTGAGAGCAACAAAGAAAATTAAATTAGAGGAGACTAGTTGGTTTACTTGTAATTGAAAGCAATTCTAATTTTTTACATCTCTGATTTGGCATGTCTTTTGTGTTAGCAATGTATTGAACACATTAGGTATCTTGAGCATATCTAGATATCTTGTTTTGTAGGTATAAGAATTTTTCGGATACTGTTACAGCCCACAAGCACCTAGACATGAAAAATCTATGTGGACTGCCCGACATAGGGTGGAATAATTTGGAACGTTAAATTACAAATCTGGATTTGCTTATCAATGTTGTAGGCATACTGGTTCAAGCCCCCCAAGCATAGTTGTAACAAGTTTTCCTGCTTTGCTTAAAACATATAGTTTGTCAGAAATATCGCAATTAAACTGATCTGAGATATTGTCATAAAACATCAACCTACATGAGTTTGCGATGTCAAATCAAATCTAATTCCTCATAATATACACATGATCATGATACTCGTATAAATTTCCAGATTTCCCTTCGGGTATGTATGTTTTTTCAGAGGAGTGAAATCACGTCTGCGCAGTAACTACTCTATGGCCACAGTAAATAGTGGCATTTCAGTGCATACTCGACGCAGGGTACTGCTGATATCGTTTCATTATACCGTCGGATAAGCAACGCAGCGAGCTTGTGCATCTATTGTTAGATAATTGCGTACTTTAGGGAAATCGGAAAACAATTTAGCGCAACCAGATACGATGTTGGGTCTTGTGTTGCAGTCTTTACTTTGAAACAAGCTTCATAGCCTTTATTGGGTTGCTGTTATCTTGTTCTTACAGCTGCCTTCGTTACAGAAGAACATGGTGTTGGATAGAGTTCTTTTATTTAAATCAAAGGAATTTTATATATTTTGATTAAGCATTTATCAAATTTCTAGCATTCGGCAAGTTTCATTGAGTATTAGCTTAGAGACCAGGCAATCAAACATTAAAAGAATTAAAAGGATTAAGAGAAATGTTAGTCTTATCGTAAAATATTGTTACTGGAGGTTGGTGCAATATGCTTACAACTCAAACAAGGTGATTTCACAGCAACTTCTGTTACTGATGATAAATTCATTTATTTCCCATATTTAGTTGTTTGGTCACTTGAAATGGTAGGTAGCGAGACCAAAGCCAAGGTTTTAACCTATCTTTGACTTATAGAAAGGGCAATGCCCAACTGACTATACAACTTAGTACCAGCACAAATATTTTTGTGCCACAATGAAAACTTGTGCATAGTGTTGTAATTAACATACCCTATCAATAAAACTAAATAGTACTTGCATAATTTGCGGGGTTCCATGGTAACTAAAGGGTCAAAGTAAGTATAATAAAACCACATAAGTAGGCAGTCAAAGTAAAGATTTAATATCATTATTATTCCATGTACTCTTCTTCAAAAATATTGTCTAGGAATGGCGCTGGTGTAGTAATATTATTATGCCATCCCCAACTCAAGTACCAAGCAATAGTCATTATGTGGGCACAACAGCCGACTGTGTGTTAACTAACCCACTAAGCAGCTAACCAGAGATAGCCCTTAGTGTATTTGCTGTATTGACACATGTAAAACTGGCATATCTTAAATTGTTGGAGCATCTAAAGCATGATCGAATTAATTAGCATCATACTGTAATTGTCGCTGTAGTGTTCTCCTAGCTGCCATCCAACAAGTTTTGCACACACATTTTAGATGTGAGATCTGGAAAATGGATATAATTGTTAGTAATGTGAAATATTTCATAAAACTTAAAACAGGGATTCTCATTTAACATGAAGAAGAGATATCCAATTAAGACTAATGTTCCTTTCTTGACAATTGGGAGGTACTATTTATGATTGTATGCATAGTACAGATATTCCACATATAAAACATACATTTCAATGTCTTAATATAGGAGCTTGAAGTGAGCCAACTTGAAGAACAGCATAACACTCCATGCAGAGAATGCCATCCCGTGAAATCTGTGAAAATATATGTTTACAATAAGACTTAGAATTTAAATTAAAAGGCTAGTATTATACTACCTCTGTGAAGCAGTTGATTGTGTATTGCTTGTTATGTCTGAAATTCCAGGTTTAGTTCCCAAGTTAAAGCTAGTAATAGGTACCAGTTTAAGTATTTGGGATTATATATCTCTGTCTTAAATAGCACATTAAAGCAGGCAATTAGAATAGTTATAAACATCACAGTAACAATAGTTAAAACCTGGCCTAACAATAAAGTATTGAAAATAAAAACCTGAAAATCTTCATTGGAGCATAAAAAGAATATCTGTGTTTACATATAACATAAGTACAATGTAGCTGTTTACTACATTGACAATGACTGTGTTGTAGTCACCACCTCCAGAGAGAAGACATAGTTCCAACAGTTTAAACACTAATAGTAATACATTTTTAGATTACTTAATATTTAATAGGAATACAGTTTTGAATTCACTTACCGGCGAGGGTGAAATCCACATACTTAGGGTATTGTAAATGATTTCATTGATTTTTCTCAATGCCTGAAAAGGTCCATAACGTAGCCGAAGGGTACAATTAACACACCGGCGAACTGATATTACCATAATACGAGAACAGTGATATAAGGAGTCTGTCTTACAACCACTTTTCACAATAAATTGTACAAGGAGTCTCTATCTCGATTATAAAGTAAGTTACCTATATGGAGTCTCTTTCTCAAAATCACTACTTATTATATAACTAATAACCACACTTTGAATGTTTACTTTTGCGAAAAACAAACGTAACGGCCGTTCTTGCATAAACATATAATGACATTATCCCGCCCGCCAACCAATTTCAATGTTGCCAAGTGCATAAGGCGATTTATTATTCTTATAATCGATATTTCTCATGACCATTATTTTTACAGAAAATATTTTCGTGTTATCATTATACTGTCAGGATATGCAACGTATGATAAAAAATATACAGCAGAGAAAAATATACACTATTAGAATACTAGAATACTTGCTTGAAGAAAACTTGAATCTTTTAATGAAAATAAATACAGAACTATCAATTGATGTGATTGTTGCAAATAAGCACTTTGATAAAAGCAATGTGCGCAAAGCATAAATCTGTGAAGTGCTTTAAAAATGTTTGCGTGTGGTAGTAGAAACAGAAACTTATAGCAACGACCACCGAGCATTGCTAAAGAGTAAGTTACTTTTATTTTAGTTAGTCTTATTATTACCTTTTCACGCTAGCGAACTCACTAGCAAGATCTAGTGACAGCTTAAAACAATATAATAATTGTAATTTGCTTAATAGTAAATGATCAAATAAATTAAAGGTCGATTTGATATATTTTTTTATCATGACAACTCAGCGTAATAAAACGACAAACAGAAACTGTAGGTAGTAGGTAGTAGGTAAATAAATAGAAATTTATCTATCTATCTATTTATCTTTGTATTTTTTAATCCGGCAAATGTAGGGTTTACTAATACGATATAAAATCATTAAAATTAAAGACAAGAATTGTTGATATTACTAACTTGTGGCACAACTTAAAATCATGCGATACTGCTTATGGGCATTCTCCTTTACGTACATAATATGTATTCAGTACGGACTATTAATTCGCCCCATTCCACCAATTTAGGGACTTAATAAGCATGTTTTTTTATGGAACCAGACAACTTAGATTTAGTTGTCTTAATCATACTTTTCTAGCTGGCGTTGCAGCACGACTAGTAAAAAATAAATTAAATAATTTGAAAAGTACATTTCTTAATGGTATAATTTACGAAAATTGTTATGTATAAGTCTCTTATTTAATAAACTCATACTAATAATGTACAGATACGTGACTATAAATAGAAACTTTAATATAGATGAGGCAATACGATATGTCAATTCAAAGTCTCCCGTATTAGTTCCAACCATAGTTTCGCTTTGATAACATTAACCTTCTAAATGCACACACAACATAAATACCCTTTCAAGACAACACACATACATCTGAGATCTATTACGACACAAGTTTCAAAGACCATCTGTGCCCCGATTATGTGCGTTTACGAACTCATATAGTGTCTACCTGATCTATCGTGCCATTTAGCCGACACGCTGGCGAAAATGATCCGCCTGTCGTAAGGGTACTGTTGCAAATCAAGCGATGGAAACGCTTAGTAGTGCACTTGATTATGTTTCATATTGTTATATTTTAGAAGGATCCTTCAAGATTTTTAAAATTTTTTTTTTGAAGTTATACTTCTTTTGGCGCGTTAGGGAAAAATGATGAGAGTGATTTTTTACAATGCGCGCGCACACCGACACCAAAAAGTTATTCAGAAAAAGTTTGTTTTAAATTTTAAGAATGTGGAATAGTGACAGTAAGTAGTTTTGATTACGTCACGTACGGTCAAGACAGAGTCGACAGAGGTATTTATTTTATTTTATTTATTTTAATTTAACCTGATTTTACTTTTAAAATTCTGCTCACGTCACGTGCCGTCAAGACCGATTCGTGACGTCAGAATTAATTATAATTTTAATTTCCTTAATTTAAATTTATTACTTATATGATATGTACGTCACGCATGGTCAGGCTTAAATCGTTTTTAGTAATATAACTCGCCCCTGCCTCCCCCTCAGAAATTCTACCTCACCCCCCCTCTGTCTAACTCCCTCAATTTTATTCGTAGGATACCCGAGTTTGGTATCATTGGAACCGGCGTGACTTAAGCTATCGATTGGCCCCATTGGAATCGGGAATTTCGTTCATCCTAATTTTAAGATTAAGTAAAAAAACTTATGCCTGCTAACTGCTGCTACTAATGACTGCCTCGTGGTCTCGCGGTTCAAGTATGTGCCGTACGATCTAGAGGTCCTGGGTTCGATTCCCGGGTCGGGCAAAGTGTTATTGGGTTTTTCCATTAGGAAATTCTCAGTAACAGCACGGAGTCTGGAAGTGTGCCCGAAAAGCGGCAATAGGCTCGCCCCCTATTACGTGGGACTAATACATACCTGGCGAAATGTGGGTGCAGAAATGCACCTCTGCCTACACCTTCGGGGAATACAGGCGTGAGTTTATGTATGTGTAAAAAAACTTATTGAAGTTATTACGATGCGCGCGCACACTGTCATAAAAAATCGACACCATGAAGTTATTAAAAAAAAAAATATTGAAGTTATTACGATGCGCGCGCACACTGTCATGAAAACCGACACCATGAAGTTATTAAAATATTATTTTATAATATATGATTATATTATTTAAGAAAATATATATTTATGTATGAAGTATAACTTCTAACGCGTGTACATAAGTACACACACACACTTTTTTCTCAGAATATAGAAGAAAATAAAATATAGTTTATTTATTATGTCTATAGTTAGGGACTTTTAGAGGCTCTAACCTACCAATAATAATTAAGACAGCTCCGTGGCGCAGTTGGCTAGACGAAACGAGAGGCTGCGGGTTCGATCCCCGCACCGAGACAAATGTTTGTGTGATCCACAAATATTTGTTTCGGGTCTGGGTGTATGTGAGACCGAAAAGTCTCTCGTAGTTTCTGATACCCACGACACAAGACTTATATCTTAGTGTGAGATCAGAAGTATGTATGTGACTGGTGGGTGTATTAATTTATTTATTTAATAATAAGTAAATAATTTTATTTATAAAAAACATTTTAATTTTTACCCTGAAACCAAATAAACATGAATATCTAAAGTCAATAATTTATTTAGGACTACAGTTAGGACTACGTGAATATAATATCAAATAATTCATCTCCCATTTATAATTTCAGACGGATGAAAGCATAATAACATATCTGCCACTTCACCATTGGTCTTACAAAGGGACTTTCAAGTTGAATACTCAATACGCTATTTAGGTAAAAGGGTTTATCGATGATGGGAAATACGATAATGCCGGCACGCAGCTTTGTGGGCTTACTCATAATGGAGACGAGGCAAACATCACAGC
Organism: Hemaris fuciformis; assembly: GCA_907164795.1. Taxonomy (NCBI): domain Eukaryota; kingdom Metazoa; phylum Arthropoda; class Insecta; order Lepidoptera; family Sphingidae; genus Hemaris; species Hemaris fuciformis. Next base: position 11,616,432 of record OU015438.1, on the reverse strand, counting down.
TTGTGCGCTAAATTCACTGGATAGGCTACTATTTTGTATGAGCCAGGTGCTGTTTTGAAATTCCTCTGGTGGAATATCCCGTCTACTTCATTATGTACGTCATATACTACAAAACAGAATTGGGGAATAGATTATTAAAGGGGGTTATTACGGAAGTGGTTTGATCTGCAAGTTTAGAGTAATTCGGAATTACCGGCCGACATGAAATGAAATGGGTCGAGCACTTTTGATTTGTAGCTTTGGTGGAACGCAGTTTGTGATATTGCGCTGGGGTGGCAATTTTATGTTAATGGATTAAAGTTTACTGATTGCCTTTACCTTTAAATACATCAATTTTAGTAATCTATGAATTGTATTCATAGCTTTTTTGACGTCGTATCATACTATTTAGCTTTTGTAAATTACGATTTAACTCTATTCAACAAAAGTTCTCGAACAGAAATTGTCTTTAACCGACTTCAAATAAAGGAGGAGGTTATCAATGCGTCTGTATTTTTTTTTCATGTTTGTTACCTCAAAACTTTCGACTGCGTAAACCGATTTGATGATTCTTCGTTTTGAAGCATATTTTTACGATTGATACAAATTTATAATATATGTGCGCAGTCCGACCGATATCGATCGTTTTCTGCTATGAAATTCTCAGCAGCATAGTATCTAGAAGTGTGCTTAAAAACTGACAATAGCCTCACCTGATATAACATATAGTAAAAATAACATCGGAGAAAATGCGAACAGAAATTGATAAAGGAAACTTAAAAGCTTAGCTAAATCATGTGCAGAGCTTCCAACCTAATTTAAATTCCTAGAACATACCACCACTTTCGCAAGCTCTCGCGAATTTAATCAAGGCGCAGAAAGAACCCTCGGTGTGTTCCGAGCGCGTAAATAGAAAGAAATCCTATTAGCCTAAATAGTTACAAATATTGAGTGAGGGCCAGGTCAGGTAATTACCGAAGAGCGTACTTCACAAGTACCGCCTCCAATTACTAGTAAGAAGGAAAACCCGCTGTGAGAAAATTAGCTGAAAACTGTGAGAAAAATACGAGTTATTTTGTGCTCAAACAAAATATTAAATACTTTCAGTATAGGCATTCCCTTTACAAAAATCTAAGTAAGGTTTATCACAAAATTTTACTCAAGGACTCTTGAAATGGTTTTTGAAATGGCAGAATTTTCTTTATGTAGGTCAGAGTATAATTGGTATACACCTCCTGAATACTTATTGACAGCCCCGTGGCGCAGTTGGCTAGACACCAGCTTGCGAAACGAGGGGCCGCGGGTTCGATCCCCGCACCGAGACAAATGTTTGTGTGATCCACAAATATTTGTTTCGGGTCTGGGTGTATGTGAGACCGAAAAGTCTCTCGTAGTTTCTGATACCCACGACACAAGACTTGTATCTTAGTGTGGGATCAGAACTATGTATGTGACTGGTGGGTGTATTTATTTTATTTATTATTTATGATATTTTGTTTTGTTTGTTAAAGATCTAAAAACGACGAAGTACATGGTGCTTTCTTTCTACATACCAATATGGAGAGTAGAGAAACAATAGATAACGGTTAGGAGAAATTGCGGTTTTTGCAGGTTGGCTGATTAGACGTCGGTGATACCTTAGAATCGTATTCGGATGTGTGAGATTTAATAGGACGCAATTTAGTTTTACTTGTAATTTGTATGTATTATCTATGATAACAATTACTCGTATATGCAAGGGTAATAATCTTTTTACCGACGTGTCCAGAAGACTTTTATATGAAATTCATATTATACTCGTACATAACATTGAAATAGAATAAAGTCAAAAAAGATATCCTCGAAAGTAATTCTCTCAACCTTTGTCTGACGCTATAAACAGATGAAGCAATTTATGTTCAGTAACATAATAAATTCACCGTATATCGAATAATCATGTGCACGAAAAACGTTGACGAGCCCAGAGACACCACGACGTCGTAAATACTGTCATTTCAAAAGGTATGAAGCACGGATCATGCATTTTAAATCAATGACTCAATTGTCAAGACAAATACATAAATTAAGCTCCAATCAAGCGGAGTCAGTCGAGCCCATCAATTAAACATCCCGCAATATTTATTATCACCACATTGATAAGTCCAAAACATGACAGCTACATTCATAATGTAAATCAGTAATTATGTTTCGTAGTTTATGCGAGCAATTACCTACGCGGCGTCGTGATAGGCACAGATTAGGTGCAAACCAATATCAACTAATCCAGCCAACCTACCACCATAATCAATTATGTTGAACAGGCATCGATTTATGCGTTGAGATCTGTTCACACGTAGTTAACTACAATATTCATAGCCAAGCTGAGTAATATGATGTAAAATAGGACTTTTTCCGAAAAAATATATAAATAAAATTGTATTTTACGCCAGTTATATTATAATTAATTTTGTTTTTTGTTTTTTTTGTAAACCTTTACATCTTTCATCTTGCATCACGAACAATATATATTATACATGTTTAATTGTTTATATCTGAAATACATTCAAAATATGTCACCTCTAGTAACTCATTAGTCTCCCTGATAATAATTGAATACGTATCTGCTTTTGCAGCTTCTCGTCCAAACTTTCAAACTAGAAGCTCAACTGTAAAATTGGTTGTGTGATGCGGGTAGATAATTCGCTTTAAATGAATGCATTCACGGATGAACCTTGGTCAGGAACAGTGTTAGAAACAATTAAAACAGCGCTAACAAAAATACGAAGTACTAACCCAGTTTGGAGTTTATCCGTCTGTTGAGTAACAAAACTAAATTAAGACAGGCCGGTGCAGTACGAATGACAGCGCCATCAGAAACTAAAAGAAAGTTCCATTGTCACGATTCGTTTAGTCGATAAAGCTACGAAAAATAATCCATATTTTTTCTCTTTCCCACACATGTTAATTTTAATGTCCAGAACCGTGTCTATCTATATGCTTAAATACAAATATTTCGACTATTAAGACTTCCTCGTGATCTCACGGTATAAGCATGTGCCGTGGGATCAATGAAGATGTTCTTGATTCGATTCTCTGGTCAGGCAGTGTTATTAAGTTTTTTCAGTAGGAAACTCTTAGAAGCAGCTTGGAGTCTGGAAATGTACCCAAATAATGGCAATATGCTTACCCTCTATTACGTGGGACTGATACATACCTGGCAAAATGTTGGTGCAAAAATGCACTTCTGCCTACTTCATCGGAATACAGGCGTGAGATTATGTATGTAAGTATGCACAAAATACCGGCTCGAGTAAAACACTAAACCGGAATTTAACCACCAAACACATCAAATATCAAATCCCTTCCTTATTGCTGGAATTTCATCGACCCCTAGGGGTAGATGAGAGAAATCTCTCTAGAGAGACACTAGAAAAGCGTGAGGCGGATTCAACTATCTACTAAAATCGGTTGGACATACATACATACATAAACTCACGCCTGAATTCCCCGAAGGGGTAGGCAGAGGTGCATTTCTGCACCCACATTTCGCCAAGTATGTATCAGTCCCACGTAATAGGGGGCGAGCCTTTTGCTGTTTTTCGGGCACATTACCAGACTCCGTGCTGTTACCGAGAATTTCCTAATGGAAAAACCCAATAACACTTTGCCCGACCCGGGAATCGAACCCAGGACCTCTAGATCGCACGGCACATACTTGTACCACGAGACCACGAGGCAGTCGAAAATCGGTCGAAAATCGGAAAACCTCCTAGTGTGCCCTGCTAGTCCGGATGCTGGCGGGGACGGTGCACCCTGGGCAACGTCGGCCCGTGCCGACGGCCAAATCCCGACACCAGGCGGACGGTCCTGTTGACCGCGCCGCGGAGGGGCCCGTATTTCTGGGCCAGCCCGGTTCTTTCCCGGGTCTTCGGCGGGCTCGGACAGCAATCTCTTGCTTCCGAGCAGGAAATGGGCGAACCCCATTTCCACCGTCGAACTCGTAATCCGGTCGAAGCTGTGGTCATGTCTCGCAGTTCGGCCGGCGCGAGGGCCTTGGCTTAACCGCCCGGGCCGCGAGGGAGAAAACCTCTATAAAAAGTTACCCCGAATCCCAAGCGGCGGCACACCGTGAGGGGATGCATGGCTGATGGGAGGTTCAGTCTCTAGTGCGACCCCCGCCAGAGTACCGGCCGACCCTCTTGGCGGGTTACGCTAGGCTTACCCAGGTACAGGGGGCACTGCCTGGGTGGACCGCTATTTCCCCCATACTCGTGGGAACAAAAATGAATTCCAATCTAAAAAATAAAGAATGCACAGTGATGTTGAGCCGAGTGCCTTCCCTGGATGCTTTAGCGTCAGGGGAGGTACTCGCTCCAGTAAAGGCGGGAACGTCCACGGAGGGGACCGCGCCAGCCCGGATCGATTCTGAGTCCGGGCTGAGCTGCGACTCTTCGCGAGCGAAGAGAAGGCGCCTCTCGAGGAGGCGGCCTCGAAGCGGTGGAGACACCGCAAACAAGGCTGGCACCTTCAAGGTGCCAAAAGGATTTGTCCAGGTTTCAGCCACAGATGAGGAGTCTGTGGCTGAAACCAACAAGAAATATAAGGCGGCCATTCGCAAGGAGCGGGCCGCCGAAGCGAGGAGGAGGGCTGAAGACGAGGAGGAGCAGGCCAGGGCCAAGAAGGCCTGCCCTGAGACACCCTCAGCGGAGGTGGCCCGCGTGGAGGCCGAGAATGTCAGCCTCCGCGAAAAGGTGGCGGCTTTGGAGGTGGCCCTGACCACACAAACGAAGGTCCTGGAGGACCTGTCGGCCGCTGTTGGACCGCAGTCGCGGCCAACAGTCCTGCGGGAGGCTCCACCAGTGGACGAGGGTCGCCTCGAGCAGTTTGAGCGTCGACTGTCGATGCTGGACGCCAAGCTCGAGGCGATTCTGCTCAGGCTGCCTCCGGAGCCGATTCTCCGGCCTCCGCTGGCCGCAGACCAAAAAAAGGGAGGAGGAGAGGACCGCAAAACCCCCTCCCCTCCAGCCAGCACTCAGCCCGCCACCAAGCGTCCTGGTGGGGTGGCCCCTGCAGCGGTTCCCGACCGCCAATCGCGTCAGCGGAAGCGGGGGAACCGCAAGCGCGTGGCACCGCGCCTGCCGACGCCAGCTCCGCGTCCTCTCCCCCCGCCACCCGTGTCCATGGAAACTCCATGGACTGAGGTGGTAAAGCGGGGGAAGAAGAAGAAGTCGGGGGGGAAAAACACCGCCCCCCCTAAACCCCAGCCGACACAGCCGCTGCGAAAGCCGGCGCCCCAGCTCCGCCTCCCGCAGAGAGCCGCCGTCACACTGACGGTGCTGCCGGAGGCGTTGGAGCGGGGCACGACGTATGCCCAGGTACTGCGCGAGCTCACAACTAGCGTGGACCTCGCTAGCCTGGGCATCACCGGTCTGAAGCCCAGACGAGGGGCCACCGGGGCCTACGTCTTCGAAGTGCCCGGGCCGGAGTCGGAGGCAAGGGCTGACTCCCTCATCAGTAAGATGAGGGAGGTACTTGCAGGGTCGGAGGGCGTTCGCGTCACCCGACCCGTCAAGACTGCGGAACTGCGGGTGTCGGGACTGGATGAATCCGCCACCCCCGAGGCAGTCGCAGCGGCCGTCGCCCGGCTCGGCGAGTGCTCGCCCGAAGACATTCGGGTGGGAGAGATTCGGGCTGAGCGCTCGGGTCTGGGCGCCGTTTGGCTCCGGTGCCCGGCCAAAGCGGCCGAAAAGCTCACCAGGGCAGGACGCGTCCTGGTGGGCTGGGTGTCGGCTGGGGTCCGGCTCTTGGAGCCGAGGCCCTTACGGTGCTTCCGGTGCCTTTTCCGGGGGCACGTAAGGGTTAAGTGTACCGCGGAGTGTGACCGCACCGGGATCTGCTACCGGTGCGGTCAAGAGGGCCACAAGGCCCGTGAATGCCTGGCGGACCCGCACTGCCCAATCTGTGCAGCTGCGGGTAAACCCGCTGGGCACAGGGTGGGCGCTAAGGCTTGCGTCGCCTCCTCCGTCCCGCACCGCTCTTTACACGGTGCGAGATCTGAGGTTGTGGCGCGGCCGAAACCGCCCACCCCGGAGATGATGGAAATCGCCCATAGTTAATATGGCACAAAACTTCCTCCAGGCGAACATCAATCACTGCGCCAGGGCGCAGGATTTGTTTGTTCAGTGCCTGGCGCAGTGGTCGATTCAAGTGGCTGTGGTCTCCGAGCCATACTTTGTCCCTCCCCGGGATGACTGGGCTGGGGACCTGGATGGCTTGGTGGCCGTCATCACTCGGGGCGCCGCCGGCTCCCCGCCCTTCGAAAAAGTAGCGAAGGGCTCGGGATGCGTGGCGGTCTTGTTGGGAGGGATTTGGGTCGTAGGAGTGTACTTCTCTCCCAACAGGTCCCTGGCGGAATTCGAGAGCTTTCTGGTCCGCCTGGGGGCCCTGGTGGTGCAAGGCAGCCAGTCCCACCCCGTGCTAGTCGCCGGCGACTTCAACGCCAAGTCCTTGGCTTGGGGCTCGTCGGTGATGGATGCGCGGGGTAGGGCCCTGGAGGAATGGGCGATTTCCATCGGGCTGGTCGTCCTGAATCGGGGGTCGGAGGACACGTGCGTGCGGCATAATGGCGGTTCGGTGGTGGACATAACGTTCGCCACCCCGGCCCTTGCCCGCCGTGTCCGGGGCTGGAAGGTCCTGGTTGACGAGGAGACGCTGTCCGATCATCGTTACATCCGGTACAGCGTCTCTGCTTCCCGGGCCCCTACCCAGCCCGGTGGTGGTCCCGCTACCCGATTCACGGGCGGCCGGCGGTGGGCCGCTAAGCGCCTCGATGTTGAGGCTGCGGAAGAGGCCGCTCTTGTTCAGGCGTGGATCCCCGTACCGGACGGACCGGTGCGGGTCGAGGAGGAGGCGGAATGGTTCGGGGTGGCAATGTCGCGCGTCTGCGATGCGTCGATGCCCCGGATCACCCGCCTCCCGGCGAAGCGCCAGGTGTATTGGTGGTCGGCGGAGCTTTCGCAGCTGCGCGCGTCTTGCGCGGCTGCGCTACGCCGACTCTCCAGGCACCGTCGTCGTCGGGTCCGCCGACCTGGCGACGACGAACAGGAGCGGCTGCTCTACGGCCTCCACAGAGGGGCGAAGAGAGCGCTGCGGGTGGCCATTGCACGAGCAAAGGCCGCGGCTCACGAGGAGTCCCGGAGGTCTCTCGATAGAGATCCGTGGGGGCGTCCATACCGTGTGGCGTTGAGCAAGCTCCGCCCATGGGCGCCCCCGCTGACGGAGAGTCTCCGGGCAGACCTCGTCGAGGACGTCGTCGCGGCTTTGTTCTCGGCCACTGAGGAGTTCACTCCTCCACCGATGGCGCCACGTCCACTGGCGCCATCGTCGTTGGATTCGGCAAGGGATATCCCGGAGGTGTCGCCTGAAGAGCTGGAGGCGGCAGTGCTTCGGCTGCGGGGCAAGAACTCGGCCCCGGGGCTCGACGGGGTGCCTGGACGTATCTGGGTGCTCGCCGTCGAGTCGCTGGGTACGAGGCTCCGCAGCCTGTTCTCCGCGTGCCTGCAGCAGGGCAGCTTCCCGTCGCGGTGGAAGACGGGCAAGCTTGTCCTGTTGAGAAAAGAGGGGCGACCCGCAGAGTCGCCGTCGGCGTACCGGCCCATCGTGCTGCTCGACGAGGTGTGCAAGCTCTTTGAGCGTATCTTGCACGCGCGCCTCGTCGAGCATCTGGAGAGTACGGGCCCGGACTTGGCAGATTGTCAGTTCGGGTTCCGGAGGGGCCGGTCGACGGTACATGCGATTCTGCGAGTCAGGGCACAGGCGGAGGATGCGGTGTCTCGGGGCAACTGCGTCGTGGCGGTGTCACTCGACATCGCCAACGCATTTAACACCATGCCCTGGGCCTGCATCAATGAGGCACTGCGGTACCACGAGGTTCCGCCCTACCTTCGGCGTCTGGTGCAGGCGTACTTGTGTGACAGGTACGTCGTGTATCCGGGCGCCGACGGGTGGCACCGTCGGGCGGTGTCGTGCGGTGTTCCACAGGGCTCGGTTCTCGGGCCGCTCCTGTGGAACATCGGATACGACTGGGTGCTTCGTGGTGCCAACCTTCGGGGCGTCGCTGTCGTCTGCTACGCGGACGACACTTTGGTGACAGCGACGGCCAGGACCCCACAGCGGGCCGCCCTGCTCGCCGGGTTCGGGACCGAACTTGTGGTGGGCAGGATTCGGCGACTTGGCCTCCAGGTGGCCCTGCACAAGACTGAGGCTCTGTGTTTTCACGGACCTCGGTCTAGGCCACCGCCGGAGGCACACCTGACGGTGGAGGGCGTGCGGATTCCCATCGGCTCCCAGATGAAGTACTTAGGTCTGATTCTGGACAGTCGATGGAAATTCCGTGCGCACTTTGAGATGCTGTCGCCGAAGTTGGTCCGGGCAGCGGGCGCTCTCGGTCGCCTGCTGCCCAACATTAATGGTCCTGGCTTCCCTTGCCGAAGCCTTTATGCTGGAGTCGTGCGGTCCATGGCCCTGTACGGGTGTCCCGTGTGGGCCAATTCCCTCGGCGCTCGCTGTGTCCGCTTGTTGCATCGTCCGCAACGTATGGTGGCGCAGCGAATCGTTAGAGGGTACCGCACGATTTCGCACGAGGCGGCCTGCGTTTTGGCGGGTACTCTGCCCTGGGAGCTGGACGCCAAGTCCCTCTCGTCAGTGTTCTTCTGGCGGGAGGAGGCGTATCGGCGATCCGGACAGAGACCGGCCCCAAGAGAGGTCGAGGCCATGCTGGCCTCCCTCCGCAGCGCCGCCGTGGAGGAGTGGCGTTCCAGGCTGGAGAGTCCAAGTGCTGGCGTGGCGACCGTCGCGGCAGTGCGTCCTGTCCTCCAGCAGTGGATGGACAGGCGCCACGGTGCGCCGACCTTCCGGCTGACGCAGGTGCTCACCGGGCACGGCAGCTTCGGTGCGTACCTGTGTCGCATCGTCGGAGTGGAGGAGACCGCCGTGTGCCACCATTGTGGCAACTGCCGTGAGGACACGGCCCAGCACACGCTTGAGGAGTGTCCAGCCTGGGACGAGGAGCGCAGCGCTCTCGTAGCGGTCGTGGGGAGAGACCTCTCGCTGCCGACCGTGGTCGCCGCCATGGTCGGCAGCCGGAGATCGTGGAAAGCTATGCTCTCCTTCTGCGAACGTGTCATTTCGCAGAAGGAGAGCGCGGAGCGGGATCGGGAGCAGACCGATCCCGCTCGTCGCAACAGGCGACGTAGGAGGCGCCGGGTGAACATCTAGCCCGGCGCCCAGAGGCCACGCGGGGCCGCCGTCCCTACCTTGGCGGCCCCCGAGGGGTAACAATTGTTTCGGTGTGCCTTTTGGCACGGCGCAGAGGCGGTCCCGGGTCAATCCATAGCTCTGGCTTCAGGGTATTCCGGGGCCGTCTCGTTGAATGCGCTGATGGTGGCCGTCGCGGGGTTTTTAGTCGGTATTACGGCGCATTGATATTTGGTAGGGACCCGGCCCAGCGGCCGCCCGACGACGGGCGGTAACATCCATGCTGGGTCGGAAGGCGCCGGTGAGTCCGACACACCGTCCGTAAATAGGATTTTCCCCGCGTGAAAAAAAAAAAAAAAAAAAAAGTCGAAAATCGGTTGGAAATAGGATTTATTTCCATTAATACTATATAGAATTGGCGTGAAGACTTAGGTCTATAAGAAGATCCTCAATTAAAGTGCCTATACCAGATTTGTGACCCTCATTACGTTGACCATAGCGAGGTCTTTAAAATAGTTATTACACCATGAATCCTTCTTGTTATGATTTTTCCTCAACCCACCTTATATGAACACAATAGATCCAATCTTAGATCTATATCAAAAATGCATGTGCGATTATTTTCCTGCTATCCCTTGTCAGTTGTCCCTTTGCAGGACAGAAACAGATTGATATCACCCACATATTTCTCATACTGATTAATAGCCCCAGTAAATCACACAAAGCGAATAATACAATCCGTGCGAAGATAAAGTCGTACGATTTATGCGCCCCAAACTTTCCGGACAAGTACGTAGGGGAACAAAAGTTCTGTAATGTGTATTCAAATTTGTTACCTCAAAACTTGTGCGGGTCGATTGATCGTTGCCGATTGTACCTTGAGGTTTGATACCGTAAATTAATTTCATTGAATGTGACACTTCTGATGTATTTATTAGTTCCAATAGGGATGTTGACAAAAAATTGGAACTGTTTTCATTTTATAGATAAGAACGTAAATATTACGAAAAAATATACTTAAATTTTTTATTCATAAATTTTAAATAAAAAAACGACTTTAATTAGTTTAGTGTTTAAATTTCGCGCCTAAACGCTCCAAGCTGTCACCTGGGCTTGATGACGTAACAGTGTATTAAATACAACAAACTGCTGTTAAACTAGGGATGAAACAATACCATTAAGGTATCGATACTTCTACTCAATACCGTATCGGTCGTCAAGTATCGATACTTACTCGGTATCGGTCGGCAAATATCGATACTTACTCGTATCAAATCGTTTTTGGAAAATTTAGAATAAAAATCTTATATAAAAAAATATAATAGTATTTTTTATCAATAAGTACAAAATTATAGGATTTTCATTCCCGTGGCGCAGTTGGCTAGACACCAGCTTGCGAAACGAGAAGCCGCGTATTCGATCCCCGCACCGAGACAAATGTTTGTGTGATTCGCAAATATTTGATTCGGGTCGGGTTGTTTGGGAGACCGAAAAGTCTCTCGTAGTTTCTTATACCCACGACACAAATCGGTTAAAAATATCTGCTGCTTCAAAATTAAGTTGCAAGATTTCATCCAAACAAACATACATACATACATTGCAAGTTAAATAAAAGCTTGTAAAAAGTACTTGTAAAAAGTGTAAAGTTCCGATTTATCGAATCGAAAACAAACATCGATGTTTTTTCAAAGTGGACAGTGGACATCCCTAGGTTAGACAACTTGTCTATACATTGTGACGTAACGCGCTCCGATTGGCGTTTGCAGTCACGTGATATTTGGTATTATTTTAAACATTTTTAATTAGTTTTAATTAATTTATTACTCATATTTACATTTACAAAATATGATTTTCAGCATTCTAATATTCCCTGCTATGGCAAAAAAATAACTTTTCATACATTCGCTATTTATGTCAACATCCCTATTAACGATAATGCGGAGACGATTTATGAATTGAAAGGAAGGTAGAATTAAGCATGAATCACGGATCTTAGATTGGATTAGGAACAATTAAAGTTTTATTATTCAGTTGACAGATTATAAACTAACCTATTTTCAACGACTTCAATACAATGCGTATGTACCTATTATAAAGTAATCATCATCAGCCCATATACGTCCCACTGCTGGGCACGGGCCTCCTCTACCATTGAGAGGGTTTAGGCCTTAGTCCACCACGCTGGCCTAGTGCGGGTTGGCGCTTTATAGTTTCTAAATTTTTTAAAGGTTTCTCTAAAATATATGGTTACTTTACAATCTATTTTCATCGTCCTGCGCTATAAGTGAGCGACCAGCGACTAAAAATTTTCGGGTTTCATTTTTGGTCAGGTAAAGTGTAATTTGGTTTTTTAATTATTAGATTCTCAATAGTAGTCTAGAAATTAACCCGAGAAACGACAACAAGTCTATGGGTATATATCCACAGCTCTGCTTATAGTGAATATACATAATATGTATGTATGTATTTGATTGTTATAAATAATTTTTGGCTTTTGTCGATAACAATCCCTAATATGAGGAATATCTTAGGGATTAACTTGTTCCAACATACATATATACGGTTGATTGCTGGGTGTGGATCAATAAGTACTTGACTGGAAGTTAGCCCTTAGGCTTAGTAGACGCATACCGTCTTACTGATCAACCACTTCAAGTGAAGCTTGTTACATTTGATATGTCTTATCATGTATTCGAGAAATTTAGAGAGTGTTTTGTATATTATTCATATGAATTCTTCAAAAAGCAAATTAGGTGACTGCCTCGTGGTCTCGCGGTACAAGTATGTGCCGTGCGATCTAGAGGTCCGGGGTTCGATTCCCGGGTCGGGCAGTGTTATTGGGTTTTTCCATTAGGAAATTCTCAGTAACAGCACGAAATCTGGAAATGTGCCCGAAAAACGGCAATAGGCTCGCCCCCTATTACGTGGGACTGATACATACTTGGCGAAATGTGGGTGCAGTAATGCACCTCTGCCTACCCTTTCGGGGAATACAGGCGTGAGTTTATGTATGTATGTATGTATGCAAATTAGGTACTTTAGAATCAATTAAAAAGTGATTTTACCACACCTGAACACGTCTGACCAAATCCAGCTTCCTGCTTCTATCTATTCCCCAATCTAGATAGCAATAAATCAAGTTTACAATCAAGGCGTTCCATTGTTAATCCGTGAACATGGCAGCATGCAATACAGTTACATATATACGTACTATGAACGTTCCTAACCCAAACAATCCACAGGACTTGATTCTGCTGATTGTGATAGGAAATTGTGTGCATAGTCTAGGTGTAACGAAGATTCAACGTGTAATTGATTACACAGCTTCACGTGTGTTTGTTTGTGGCTGAGTAATAGCCACGTTATCTGCTGTGTTGAACTTCGACAGTCCAATCTTCTTTAGTCAAATGATAGAACATAGGTATTATCCGGAATCTCGAATTCATCTACCTGATAACTTCTAGTCGCAATTTATAGTTAAAGACTAGTTTTCATACTGGCTCGTTGGTTTCATGGAATACGTGTTCAGCGTGGGATCGAAAAGTTCCAAATGCGATTTTCGGGTCAGCAATGTACATATTTTTACTTATCACGTACTTTAACAGTAAAAGAAAACATTATGACGAAACTTGCACACCTAAAAATACTTAGGAAATTCTTAGGTGTGTAGTCCGCCAACCCTAAACCTAAACCGAAATTCACTTAGTTGTAGAATAGGCCCGTGCCCAGCAGTGGGACGCATATCGGCTAATTATGTATGTGATACTCTAGATGTCTTTGTAGGAAACATATGTAATATTTATCTCCAGCAGACTCACCGTAGCTGTTGATAATGATACTTTTGTGGCTCTATCCCACCACACACCCGCCACTGTAACTCCTGTGCTCCAGGATCAACAGCGGCACGCACAGTATTGACGCCGAGCAATGAAGCTCAACGGACCTAAGGAGACCTAAATTTTTCATAATCCCGCAACGAAGTTAATCAAAAAGACAAATAAAGGAGGAGTTGGAGAACAATGATAATGACAACAGTTGGTAATGATACTGTATAAACTCATACATACATACATAATCTCACGCCTGTATTCCCCGAAAGGGTAGGCAGAAGTGCATTACTGCACCCACATTTCGCCACGTATGTATCAGTGCCACGTAATAGGGGACGAGCATATTGCCGTTTCTCGGGCACATATCCAGACTCCGGGCTGCTACTGAATTTCCTAATGGAAAAACTCAATAACACTTTGCCCGACCCGGGAATCAAACCCAGGAACTCTAGATCGCACGGCACATACTAGTACCGCGAGTCAGTGTATAAACTTCCAATTAAATAACCGCATAATGCCCACGCTAGGCGCAGGAGCCGTACCAAAGTTTTGGATGTGTAACTGTCAAGCCTTTTCATAGTTCAACGTGAGCCGTACTCGGTTACAATGCATAATTGGACCCATATGTAACTGGTTGGCAACCGCGTTCCGGCTTTGTCGCGCGTCTGTTATCCGGGCCTTTGACAAAAACGTCCTGCACACAACTTCGCATGGGGAAATAAACATTCTAACTTTAATAGCTTTCGTGTATTATTGTCCTGTGTTTTGAAAGCGTATGCAATTTTTATTTTGACTTTTGAAACATAATCGTGGACGTTTAGTGCCGGCACTTGGGTAGCGGGCTATTTGAATGCGCGAACGTGTTAAACATTTTGGAAAGCCTTTAGGGTATTCAAAGTCTATCCAGAAAAAACTGGAGGAGAAAGATTTTGGTTAAATAGATCAACAAACCAAGCGTTCACACTCACATTTAGTTTCCAGATTTGAACGTATCTAAATAAAAATTCAAAATTAAATAAATTACACAAACCACCACTTTTCGGACTTAACTAAAAGTTTGTGAATCATACTAAGTATATTTATGTATCATTTAAATTATAATTTTAAATAAAGTAAATTGGCTTTGAATGTTTTAAAATAATCAGTTTCATCGGTATTTACCAAGAAGCTCATTATCGAAAGAAATCGAAAAATTATCGAAAGAATCGAAGATTTTTGACACATACATACATACATAAAGTCACGCCTGTATTCCCCGAAAGGGTAGGCAGGGGTGCATTTCTGCACCCACATTTCGCCAGGTTTTGTATCAGTCCCACGTAATAGGGGGCGAGCCTATTGCCGTTTTTCGGGCACAATTCCAGATTCCGTGCTACTACTGAGAATTTCCTAATGGAAAAACCCAATAACACTTTGCCCGACCCGGGAATCGAACCCAGGACCTCTAGATCGCACGGCACTTACTTGTGCCGCGAGACCACGAGATTTTTGACTATATATTAATTTCTTTATTTTCCTATATATTAAAATTATTTGTAGAAGAAGCCTGTGCCCAGCTGTGGGACGTAATATGGGCTGATGATGATGATGATGAATTATTAATTTCACAATTTAAATTTAAAGGAAATTAAAAAAGGAAGTCATTATTTAAAAACAAATTAATGACTGACTGATTTTGCTAACATTACCTTCACGGTATACAGCTATTGCAATTAATGATCTATCATATTTCGCATAAGATTATGAAAACTGCTTTATCACACCTCAAGTCTAAAATGGCCTAATATTACAAGATCCCTATCAGTTTCGGAGCTAACATTGAACGTACTAACACCGGGTTGCATTATAATTCGGGCGGCAGCCGTGATTAATGAGTGCACACCCAATAATCAGTCATATCCAAGGAAATAATTATCTGTTAAATTCGACCTCATTGAATTGACTCGTTTAGGTAACGACCTCGCCTTTATTAACTTCTAATTTCCTTTTGGTAGTACTTAGAATTCTGTTGTGTTTTTAAATTGAGAGTGCTGAGGTTTGGGGAGTGAGGCTTTAAATATGGTCAAGGAGAGGGTGCAACAACATATGCCATTTGGATTGTTGTTAAGAAAAGAGGAAGAGACCTTGATAATGTATAAATTATACATAAATTAATCATAAGCATTCTTATTCACAAAATAAATACACCCGGTACATACATAGTTCTAACCCCACATTAAGATACGAGCCTTGTGTCGTGGGTATAAGAAATTACGAGAGACTTTCATTCTCACAAACACCCAGACCCGAAACAAAATATTTTTACCAGTAATTCTGTATTGATTATTATCTATTGACGAACCCAGCTCCGTCCAGGCGCAATTTTAAATTTCGTGCTCGTTATGATATTATGATATCAGTATATTTTAAAAATTCCTGTCAAAACTTTTTCAGCAATGTTTCGTGAATGGGTATTATATAGTATGGGGCCCTGCTACGCCTCAGCGTAATTTTATATAAAAAGTACCCTAAGTCTTTTCCCAAGGTTTTATTTATCTCCATGCCCCAAAATCATTCAAATCGCCTTAGCCGTGAAAGCGTAGATAGACAGACATTTGATAGACGCAGTTCAGTCGCATTTATAATAATAATATAGTATGGATGAAATGACAATCTATTATATTAGTCCGTGTTGACGCGACACTTCTGTAGACCTTTATGGAAAGTAGAGGACGGCATAAACGAATAGCACAATAACACTTTTATAGACACGAAATATGGAGTGTTTTTAACTCCCTGCATAAATCTAAATGGAGTTCTAAACAACCATAAACGTGGTTTGCAAACAAAAGTTTTCAATAAAATATGATTGTTATTATAAACACTAAACATTCAACAATTCGTAGTTATCTCATATTAAAGTTAGTATGAAATTTGTAAATAAACAATTATTTTATTTCTATCGTAATTGTTTAAATGCATTGTTTTGCACACCTAAAAGTTCTTAGGAATTTCTTAGGTTAAGTAGTCCGCCAACCCGCACTAGGCCAGCGTGGTGGACTAAGGCCTAAACCCTCTCAGTTGTAGAGGAGGCCCGTGCCCAGCAGTGGGACGTATTTGGTCTGATGATGATTTTTTTGAAGAAAATAAATTCAAACTTAATTTATTTTTTCGTAAGTTATTTTATTCTGTACAATAAGCTTTACATATACATAGGAATAAATCCAAATCTTGAAAGCAATAAAGCGAATTCATCATCATCATAAGTTCAGATAAATCCAATTGCTGGGTGTTGGTAACCTGCTATGCTCATGCGATGTACTCATATGAGATTTTGGTCCTACTCGCTAGGTTATAAGGGATGTGAAGACAACGTACATGAAAATTTCCTCGTGGAGAGATCTCAGGAAAACAATCATATTTTTAATTTTATATAATTACCGTATATACGAGTATAATTACCGTTTAGATGCGATATAAATAATATATCAATACACGTTTAAATCTATAGAATCACGTTTAGTCTGCTAGACCTATTGTATTGTTACCCCTCTCAGATGTAGAGGAGACCCGTGCCCAGCAGTGGGGCGTAGGTGAATGGGCTGCTATTTGCTGATAATATAATTATTAAGACTACAAATGTGAATTCGCTTGCTCGACCGACGTAATACAAGAGTTTTATAAAATCAGTCACCTACTGTCTCTTCTTATTTTTGTAACACCTATTTAAAAACCTGCATGATCTTATCCATTACTTACGATATTATTCTTACCAATACGTTAAATTAAACTAGAGCGGAAATATATTCAAAATATGAGGGTTTTAGGTCGGTGGCGGTACTTTCATATAAGCTTAAAAGCCCAGTTTGCGTTACAAAATTCCAAATAATAATCTTTAAGATTTAATCTTTATTTAAAAAAAACTATTTGACATATAAATGAGAATATCCTGATCCCGCAAAAAAAATTTATATAAATTAGACATTGCACATAATTAACGTGTAACGCTTTTGGGCTTTTATGGAAGTACCGCCACTGTTTTAGGTAGTCTTTTTTATTATTTGAGACTTAACCCAAAAATTGAAATAAACTTGATTCCACATTCGCATAATATTATCGTGTTTTAAAGCGAATATTCTAAGCATAACTTACGTTAACTAAACAATCGATAAGTGTCCCTTACGATACAAATGCCAAAGTAGAACAATTACCAACAAGTTGCACCTGTCATTATTGATTTCTATTTAAAATTACATTTCATTCAAGCTGCAATTACATGAGACTACGTGATAGTTAATTTCCGTAAGTAATTGGTACATGTAATGCTCATGCACACAAAATATATTAATGCTTATGGACAATTAAACTCATTTAAAATATTTATATTGTGTGCGCCCACGCTGTATTACGGTGTTATAATCGATTACTAATTAATTTATTAGGTTTTTTGCGTGGCTTGATAGCTGTTTTCCTTGTTCCTTCTTTTTTTAATAAAGCTGTCTATTTTTTTTTTGGTAAAACGGCTTTTTTATGTGCGCAAGTTTCATCGCAAAGGTTAAAAAAGTTTAAGAAAAAGAAACTTAAGTCGAAATAGTAATACTCATGCGCTTTAACAAAAAAAGGCATAAAATTCTAGATACTAGATTGTTCCATGGTGCAGATTTAGTAAGTTTCTCGCTCTGGGATTGTGCGATAACTGTAATTAGGGTGTGGTTTTAGTCCATATGTCGATACAGATATCCAGGTACCAAGCCTGGCAGTAAAATTAGCAAGCGGATCTGGTACTGGCTGAAGACATTGGTAGACGTCCCAAATACGATTTTTTCTAAATATTGAAATGTATTTTCTTTTTTAACATTTATATTTTATAAAGAAAATACATTAAAATAAGTAAATTTAATAATTTTATAACTATGTTAAGCTGAGTGAATAATGAATTAGGTAAAATGAAATTAAAAACTTACCTAATAAACGTTAATTAAAACTTGAACATTTCAAATATTATAATCATTGTTTCTAGTTCAAAAATTCCCAAAAGAACACCAGTAAAATTGTATAAATATCACACGCTTTGTTGGCTTGCGGTGTAAGATGATAAGCTCCAGAGGTCCATTCATTGCACAATTTGGGTAGAGCCCCAGAAACCACGGGTTTATTTTGGTAATTTTAATTTAAAAAAAATGAAACAACAAATTTCAATACAACCATGGGTAAAGCAGACTTACAAACAAAGTATAAATCTAAAGCTTTACGAGGGTCTCATCACAGTTTCATATAAAAATAAAGTAAAATTTACATCTGTCTATAATAATGCCAAAAACAAAAATCTTCGAATAATTCCCCAGCTAGTATTTTTATAGCTTACAGTTTATTTTCCGCATAATTTTATTTCTACTATAAAGTATACAGTCTAACCTGAGAATCAATGTAATTATCAACCTAAGTATATAATTTTGTAATATGTTCAATAGTATTGACAAAATATCCGAAAGGTATAAAGCCATTGAATTAGCACAAACACTAACCAAAAGTAAAGTTTATCTAGTTAGTTTAATTTAATTATCTAATGCTAACATATTCATGATGGCCTCGAGGTTTAGGCATGCGGTCGAGAATCTCGACGGTCGCAGGTTCGAACCCCAGGCACACACCTCTGACTTTTCGAAGTTATGTGTGTATTCACAAAGAATTATCACGTACTTTAATGGTGAAGGAAAACATCGTGATGAAACCTGCACACCTAAAAGTTCTTAGGAATTTCATAGGTGTGTAGTCCGTCAACCCGCACTAGGCCAGCGTGGCGGACTAAAGCCTAAATCCTCTCAGTTGTCGAAGACGCCTGTGCCCATCAGTGGGACGTATATGGGCTGATGATGATGAACAAATTCATTAAAAAGGGTTTTTAAGTGTATATTATAAAATTAAAACAATGCATTGTATAACTGCCTCGTGGTCTCGCGGTACAAGTATGTGCCGTGGGATCTAGAGGTCCTGGGTTCGATTCCCGGGTCGGGCAAAGTGTTATTGGGTTTTTCCATTAGGAAATTCTCAGTAACAGCACGGAGTCTGGAATTGTGCCCGAAAAACGGCAATAGCCTCGCCCCCTATTACGTGGGACTGATACATACCTGGCGAAAAGTGGGTGCAGAAATGCGTCTCTGCCTACCCCTTCGGGGAATATAGGCGTGAGTTTATGTATGTGTATGCATTGTAAAATTAAATTGAATTCTAATGACTGCTGACAATACAAAAAAAACCTAATACAGTGAATTAAGCCCACTAATAGAAATAATATTTAATAGGGAATACCACAAGTGCGGCCAGGTAATATCACATGAACTTTACACCATACAACTGTCTCTCCACATTCAGCGAAAGAAGAAAGTAAACAGGATGGATGCAACGTAGCTAGAATAGTTTACGACGCCGCACTCGCAACTCTCCTATTTAATGGCTCCGTCATAATTCACAGGCGCGCTCACGAATACCCTGCACTTGATGTTGCAAAACCATTGCATTGTCGTGCATCCCACTGCGAGCGTGGAGTAATTATTTTGTGTGGCCATGTTTAGTGCTCGCGACTTGAATGCACGCTGCATTTTTTTCAAATTCATCACGAGAATGTTTTCGGTTGAATGTGGAATTGCATGTAATCCGGTTGGTGTATGAGATTGTGGTTAGTTCTTTTGTTGAAGTAAAACATGCATGTTGGTTTTAATTTATTCGTCTTTTTTTTTGAGAAGGAGTAGCTAAGTTAGGGGTTGAGCTAGGTCATAGACAGAATTATCTTTATAACTCTAAAGCCATGTAAAATGTCTTCCCCCTATACTATAAGTAAGAACCTTAAGTTTTCACATTCGCATTAGACCCACCTTCAGAGTTCAGAGATCTTGATGAGGTGGAAGAACCTTATACTACAGGCGTTACGAACGAAACCCAGCGCAACCAATGACCCCTCTAAATGAGGACTATTTAGGTGCAGATGATAGAGTGGCAGAATTTTTTCGCTCTTGGGGAGGGGAGTAGGGAGAGATCACTAAGTCTGCTTTGCTTTCTTCTTTAGCTCCGACGTGGAGGGTAAATTAGATTTCTAAAGCCGCAATTATTCTGTAACTCTCCGCTCAATCCAAGAATTAAACATGACTTGCGCTAATTCATACCACAGTCGTAAATTTTACAAATATATTGCTTTCATAAGTTAATACAACGAAGATTTGATTCGACGCCTAATGCGATGCTCATTGGCAAAGTTCTTCATAGCGGGGCTTTATCCCCGTTCTTTCACACTTTTGCATCGCGTAGAAGTAAAGTTGAGCCCAAAGTTAGGGGACTATTCCAATGCATGACTGCAGGAGTCGGGAAAAGAGCAAGTTTCTAATTAGTTCGCGTTTAAAGATACGTGGATGTGTTACGTTCTAAACGACATTAGCCAAGTTTCATTAAGCGTCATTAGCGCTTTCCCAAACTGGGTTAAATAAGATACAATTATGTTTGGGGATTGCGCTTTACAGTCCTTTGTTTACTTTCAACTTATTGTGCAGATGAAAACATAAAAAACATTTGTCTTTAATTTGCATAGCAACTGCTGATAATATAAAGTTACTTTTTCCGGGTGCGATTCCCGGATCATTATGATTTTGGCTTTTATATTAGGTAATTCCCAGTAGCAATACGAAGTTTATAAATCTGCCCGAGAACCAGCAATAGCCTTGCCCTATAATACAAGGTACTTGTCTTAAATAGACAAGTGGAAAAAGGCGGGTGCAGAAATGCACCTCTGCCTATATATTCGGGAGTATAGGCGCGATTGTATGTATGTGTGTTAAACTTAAATATGGTGTCGGAAATTATCAAAAGTAATTCTTAAATAAATTCGTAAAATATACTCCGTATTTTATCTTTATAGAAAGTTAATTTGTTCGATGTTATCTACAAAAACAATATAACGTACCCGAAAATACAACGAGATAGATATAAATTGCCATATATATCGTTTAAAAAATTGTGAGTCAAAGCATTTTAAAAATGCATCGACGCGAAAGTGCAACCAAATTTTAAAATCTTCAAAAATAGTGAATTTTAATCACTGTGACGCTACCATAGAACGACGACCTATGGAATTATAGTTCAAATATGAGTTATTTTTAATAATGAATAATTATTTGGAACAAAAACTAATTCCCGAGGCGTGGTAAATACTTTGATCAACTGATAAAGAAGCGATTGTAATCGTAATTTATTGTAATCGTAATATTCTATTTGAACTGTACTGCATTTGCCACAAGGTGCTACATTTACCATACCTATATAGGCTACTTTAGTTTCTATCGGTATTTACAGAAAGGCTAACATTTCAATAATTAGATACTTCAATTGTTTAACACCAAACTTACCGTAAACATTGGAGTTGGTCTAAAAATTAAGAAATACGTAATTTCCGATAGATAAGAATCGCTAGTTGTTCACTGTCAAAACCATAACCACTGACATCTTGATGTTATCTTTTGATTGAACGCTTTTTTGTACAGAATTAAACAACAACGGGCAGTAATTAACGGTGACAATTACTGACCGCAATATAGCAGCTTGGAAGACTATTAAAGTTACAAAACTTCTCAAATATTTAAGGATTAGCTTAAGGCGCTTTCCTCTCGTTAAAAAAAAGGATTAAAGTGTGCCATTTTTATTGCATGCATTGTAATAGAGTCATGATAGGTATAGTTTTAATTAGGTGCTAAACTATAGCCTAAGTACAGACGAAAATGATACACAATGTCTTATTCAAGATCAGTCCCACAATCCGAAGCTTTACTGACTAAACAAGTTGCGGGCTCAATATTAGCGTACATTAATCTTTTTGTATGCTTAATATGTGCCTTTGAATATCTCCTCCCAAAAATTTAAAAACTCGTAATATTGTGGAAGTCGTTGAAGTAAGCTAGAATTTCTGGAAGGATGACTTTTCTTCTAGTCTTCAAGACGAAGTAAATGTAATCTACACTGGAAGTCTAAACAGTTATAGCAATTCAAACTAATTATGGTAGAGAAACGGATTTTTTTTTGATGCTGCTTCTTATGCCGAAATCTTAAAAATATTCGAAATGTTATCGAAGGTAGCTGAAAATATACTTTTTTTTTCATTGGCATAATCTACTTTAATCCATAAGAACAATCTCTAGAAAATGTAAGGCTTTAAAAAAATAAGATTTAACTCCATCCAAGCATAATTAGGGCATCTCAAAGCGAGGCTTAGTTTGGAGTTTAGTAACCTGACTCGATAAAACTGCCAGGCGGATGTGAGCTCGCCACGCGCCGCTGAGCTAACACAGCCTTGTCACCTCCAATTAGCGTTACTAAAGCCACTGTAATTAATATTTTGAACAAATTTGTTACAAAGCACCAAAGCCTTAAATGAATATCGATCTGTTAAATCGTGTGTTAATCGAATCGTGTTTAGATCTGGTTTGAAAAAAAAAAAGACATTTTGTTGATTGTTTGTAGTTTCCATTCTAATAGGGATTTTTTGAACCTCAGATGGGATTATTTTGAAACTAGACGTTATTTATTTAAAAAAGTGGGATAGTTTAAAATTCCTACTTTTGCGGACGACCTACAAACATATTCGGACTTACTTCATTACGTCATCATACACTATTCGAGTATTCAACTTTTGTGATGAGTCCAAATCTTTCAATTGCAGTTTCAAGCATTCTTGCTTACGTAGCTATTTTTCTTGTTATACCCTCGATGCAAAATGTTGCTTGCGATCGTGAGGTTGAAGCCTGATTCTAAGGTTGGGCAAACTTGTATTTCTTTCAACGTAATTTTTTTTTTTCACTACATAGTGAAAGACGTTAACGCGGTAAACGGCGGTAAGTGCGTTTCCCATTGCGAAAGCTTAAATATTACATATATAGCAAACTATCCCTTGACTATATGTGATTTAACCTATGTTTACGAATATGTATGACATGCTTAATTTTGATGACATATGATGAATTATTCAAGCATAACTTTAAACTACCTGAAAAGATTTAAAACTACCTTGAAAATGATAAAATTGAACAAATTTTATTCGCAACACATGGAATTAAATTTTTCGCATACGAATGCCAGAAGTTATTTTTTCCACACATGATGATTATATTAACTGAATTTTACAGAGTTCTCTGTACAATATGCCCGTCTTTTAACATGTACCTAATTGCACGGTCTGTAACAGATGATAACTGATTCCAATGACCACTAACAACCAGGATTGTCGGCATGGATCGTTAAAAACATTCACCGCTATACAGCACTCATTTACAATTGTAACATGAACTCGAAACAGAGTATGTTGTTTTCATTAAATTAATGAAGAGGTATAATGCACATAAATACGATGTAAATTCTCATTTGTTTTGGGTTGAGCGGGGGCGCCGCCTTGGTAATGCGGTAAAAATATGTACCTACCTAGTAGAGAGCCTGGGTTTGAGTTCGTGATTTGGCTGTGTTATTGGGTATTACCATCACGCTTATCGTCGTGGCAGCATAAAATCTGGAAATGGGCTCGAAAATATGCAAGAGAAAAACTGCTGGCGAAGACTAGGTGAGAAATACACGTCTGCCTATAGCAAAACTAATTATTTTTATGGCATATTGGTACTAAGTCCAGTTAACCTGTACTTTTAATAATGAAGATCTACTATTATTATCTGCTTTCTTTTTTACCTTGATACCATTTTTTTTAAATCTAGAAATTGTCAGTTCCGTACATATTTGTCGCTATGTGGTTATCAAAGTAGAGTCATAGACTTTTAGACTTATTAATTTGCGGTCATATTTCATTGCAATTTATTTTGGCTTTTAATAATGATTTATTATTTAATCCTGTTTAAAACGTATTATCAGTTTCACCGTAATGCAGTGGATTTGCATACATCAAAATATTTTTAACATACAATTAAATTACATCACAGTATCATAAATTAATTGTCAGGAAATACTGTTTAATAAACGTCTAAATCAAATCAAAATAAACACATTAGTATCATTTGTAAAATGATTATGCTAAAGACCTGTCTATTTTACATGATTTATGCAAATTACATAACAATTTCTAATAGTGTTGTGACAGAATATTTCTACAACGAGACATTAATCACTTTCAATGGTTTCAATGTATGATTTGCACGATTTAATTATGTATATTTGTATCCGTATTGCTGTATTAATAAGTCACAGGGCTAACATTGTATTATACATTTCCATGGCAATTAATGAGATACTCGTATTCCAGCCCAGGTTTGCTGGATCGCAATATTCTGAGACGAGGTCTGGGCCCTTCTTTCTCCCAATATCTATGCTTGTAACAAAATTAAATCGAAATCTTGTCACCGATTTACGCCAACTTGCTCGATAACTTTTTTCGGGGTAATTTTGTTTCGGGTTCAAGATATCTTGGGATCCTATAAAGTATAAACAATAGTTTAGTTTCGCTGCGTGATGTCATATCTTATATTAATGTAAAGGAATTGCAGTGGCATCGTATGGTGGGATAATTTCATCCAAAAGGTGCATGTCATTGAAACCATGGTCATAAATATTTACCAACACACCAACAGACATATCTCGCATGCCGCTATTCACATTAGCTGGACTCAAACTGTGACTATTAAAAGATAGTTAAGACATTTAAATAAAAGTTAGTGCGGTCTTTTCAACCGAAACACACTCACTGTGTTAATTCATTTTAAATTGAAGTTATGTTATCTTCAATCGATAATTATCGATCATTGTACATTAACAGCTTAATTTGAATTACAAAAAATATAGCCGTACAAAGAATTTTACGGTAAAAAATACCGGAAATAAGCCGTTGCAATATAAATAATTCATTATCGGCTACCGATCTACCCTCAGGTATTTTCCAAATTATTGTTTTGGTATTATATTGGTGTATGTATTGATATTTATCGATTATAAAAGTGATTAATAGTCTTATGCCTGTCATGGCACGAGTTTACGATATTGTTGTCGACGCACGTATGCCTAATTGGTGCCTTATGCATATTCATTTCGTTTTTTATTCAAAGTTAAAATATGTTTTTAATTAGTAGCATGCTCATTTGAATTTGTTTTATTTTTTGCTATTTTATAATATATTGCTAGGGGCTTTATTTTTTTCTATTATTTTAGAAGTATACTTCGGTAGGTATACCTACTATGCACCCAAAAATTTCTTTATATAGGTAATCTTCCTCTACCTTTAGAAACCTTTGAAGAAGAGATGCGTTCAATAGTGGACCGTCATCGTTATTACATAAAGCACAAAACTGAAGATCAAATTATACCTATTACTGAATTTTGTCGTGGGATTGAACTCAAGGTCACCATATCAGAAATGTTTTAGAATTTCCCAAAGCTTATAGCAGATAGTTTTCTATTATTGGTTTGACCATGCATACATATCCTTTTAAATCCTCTGATGACTGACATAATTATTTATTTAAACTTTTAGCAATTTGTAAGGGGGACTTAATGCCTTAGGCATTCTCTTACAATCGAACCTTAGGTAATGCAGAGGTTTTTTTACTTTGCTTTGGTTTCTACCTAGACAATAATGTACGTATCGTAAGTTGCAATGTGGAAATATCGGGAAGTATAGAAATGCTAGCTAGGTTGACATGCCGTGAAATAAAATTAATTCATTGACAAAAAAATATATAGGAAACCGCATACCTTAGAAGACACCTTACATGGAAGGTGTAAGAGCGCGTAGGTCTTATTGTAAACGTGTCACCGATGCATGTCTGATGTAGCAGGAAACAGATTCCATTGACACGATCATTTGCACATTCAATTGTTGACGCCCCTAGTAACTTGATTTTACAAGCATTATTTTATACACCTACTCAGAATAAATTAAGACTGTTTATATTTTGACTGCCTCGTGGTCTCGCGGTACAAATATGTGGCGTGCGATCTAGGGGTCCTAGGTTCGATTCCCGGGTCGTGCAAAGTGTTATTAGTTTTTTCCATTAGGGAATTCTCAATAGCAGCACGGAGTCTGGAATTGTGCCCTGTGTGTCATCTGTATATGTTTACATTTATGAGTAGTGATAATCAGATAGCAGAGGGTTATAAAAGGTTTTGTTGAGTTAAAAGGCGTAGCTCAGGTTTAAATCACTATTTATTACTTTATCACAAAAATTAACAGTGTAATATACCGGTCGCTTGATGTCACAGAGTAGAGACTAGAGAGGGCCAACTAGGGATGGCCGTAGATTAACTACACAAATAGGCGCGAAATTCAAATAATGAACATTATGTTCAACAGGTTTAGTATGTTGTAACGAGAAGACGTGGTTCGATTCTTGCATCAAGACAAAATATATTTATTAGTGCGATCAACAAAAATCTTTTGGTGACTGCAAAACAAGGTTTTTGTTTTAGTGTGAGATTATAACTACGTATGCGACTGTTGAGTCATTTTGTTGTTTATTATAAACTTAGAATTCAAATCTTTTGAATTCATGAATCATCATCATCATCATCAACACGACATACAGTGCCTTCCTTTTTGGCCTTCTACAAGCGCCGTGTATACTTGTCTTAATTCAATATAAACTAATAGGTACTATGCTGTACCAAAAAACACTAATATCTATAAAAATATGCACAACATCATTTCTCGCTGGTCGGCAATTTTTCTGGACTCCATTGCGCTTACCATCAGGTGCAATGGGGTCACTTTGCCGTGCCAGAATAAAAAAATAAAAAAATAAAAAAAAAAAAACAATGAAATCGCTCGGGAATTTCCTAATATAAATGTTCAAAAACATTTCCAGTGATCTATGAATACCTACCCATAGTACATTCGACATCTCTTTAAACTTTTCACTTTGATACTTTCACAGGGATAATAAATAAGTGGAGATATTGGTAGTAGGTATTGGTACGTACGCTTATAAAGATATTTTGGATTCTAACGTTCCCTTTTACCAACACTGAATATTAATGTCACGCCCCTGTCATTTGTTACAATGACAATCGCTTTTTTGCATCTACATTAAATTATGAGTTTGAACTTTAATATCTCACGACAGGAAAGGGATTTTTTATGAGTTCATTCGAGCTGTATGTGAAGTCTCTATCTGACGCATGTAATATATTGCTTCGGGAATGATAAATTAGATTTGATTTTTGATTGTAGAAAATAAAAGAAAAAAATGCAAATTGCAGGTCCAATGTTGCTGCTGTGTTAATCAGTTTTATAAAACTTTACCCAAAAATTTGGAAAATGGTTACAGACAAGAAGATATGTTCTCAATGTCATGTGTAATTTAATGTATTTACGATAAATTATCACATAATTAAATGTTGAAGAATTGTATCGAAAAATCGCATGGTGATCGCATCGAAAATCCAATTCTTGTGTCTTTAAATCACGAAACTTATTCTTCACTAGCAAATGGAACAAGGAGCCTTGTAGAACGGTCGTGAAGGCCTTTGCCCAGTGACCTATCTATACTCGTAGTATAAAGTATTATAATAAATAATGAAAAAGTAAATAAAAAGTATATAAATAAATAAATATGGAATTAATAGTGTTCTTTATCTGTCGGCCTTGTTGATTGTAAATATTAAGAAACTGCGTCAAATTGCTGTCGCTAATAAAATTAATTGCTTCATTGTCATTGTGTTTGGCATAAATGAACTGGCTTGTAAATATTTGTGCACGAATTCTAAAGTCATGGAGTTTCTCGGTGGTATAATAATGTGCTAATTAGAATTGTTATTATGTGTATGACTTATGTTTTAATTGTTGATATTATATTTATTTATACATACATACATCCATACATAAACTCACGCCTGTATTCCCCGAAGGAGTAGGCAGAGGCGCATTTCTGCACCCACATTTCGCCAAGTATGTATCAGTCCCACGTAATAGGGGGCGAGCCTATTGCCGTTTTTCGGGCACATTTCCAGACTCCGTGCTGTTACCGAGAATTTCCTAATAGAAAAAAACCCAATAACACTTTGCCCGACCCGGGAATCGAACCCAGGACCTCTAGATCGCTCGGCACATACTTGTACCGCGAGACCACGAGGCACCTATATAACGTCTCGCCTGTAATTTCCGAAGGAGTGGGCAGAGGTGCACTTCCAGGTGTGCTTTATCCCACGTAATAGAGGGCGAGCATATTGCCGTTTTTCGGGAATATTTTGGACTCCAACTGGTAATGAGAATTTTCTAGTGGAAATACCCAATCGCCCGACCAAGGTATCGAATCAAGGAGTTTTAGGTGCACGAAAATACTTTCCACAAGACCATGAAGCAAGCATGAAGTATTGAAATTGTCATTATGGCAGAGATCCAAAGAATAAATTAACGGAAAACCAACATGTGATTATTATCTAACAATCCGACATTCGCCTTCGTAACTACTTAGTATAATTATGCTGTTACATACTTGATATGAATTACTTAAGTCCAAAACCCATCCACAAACATAATTAGTATATTTAAAAATGAACTTCACTTGGCATTGCAAAAAAAGTCGAGACTAATTAACTTAATTGGTCTTCGCGAAAATTCTGCAACCTAATTCGCTCTGGTTAGATCTTAAAATATATTTAAATGAGTCTAAATATTGTCACTTGACTCACAAAATCCAGTTTAGTTTAATTGCCATGTATATATTAGTGGGAATCTGGAGGTATTGAGGCATGGCCTTAATGTTCAAAAGTCCTAATACGTGATACGCTGGCATGCTTCGGAAGAATTTAAGAATTCTCCTAAATATTTAAGCTTCCATTAACGGTTATTTGGCGTAATAGGTTATGTTTGTATAAGTTGATGGTTTTTTAATTCATTGAGATATAGAACCAATGTTTATATCTTTATCGCTGCTGTTATCTCATAGCCACTAGTTTGATGAGGGCAAGATCAACTATCATAGAGGTTAGCTTAATTATAGCTAAATTACGCGATGTTTAAAGCAATCAGAAGAAATTTAGCGATGAGTCATAGTGATTTCTAATTTAGAATGTGATCATCCTAAATTAGAGTAGTTATTTAAGCGGGTTTAAATATATGAAAACATCACTTAAATCCACATCAACCAATATAGGTCCTGCTTCTGGAACGAACCTCTTCTGTTTGCTATATCCGAAACATTTTACTTGTAGAAAAATCATGGTATCATATTATTATTTCATATTCATAACAAATAAATATAATCCAATAATCAAATACGTACATACATACATTGCACTGGCCCCCACTCAGTTCAAGTCTTTTTTGTGGGTATCAGAAAATACGATAATTTTATGGATCACCCAATTAATAATTTAAATATTTATGGACGACAAAAACAACTGTCACGGTGCTGAGATCGAGTCCGTGGCTTCTCGCTCCCCAGACTGTTATCTAACCTACCGTGGGAGCTGTCAAAGATACTAGTCGTGACATGACACATAGAGTCAAACAGCTTAAAAAAATGTTCCTTTAGGTTTTGATGCCTTTATTTACCCGCATTAGGCCAGCGTGCTAGACTAAGGCCTAAACCCTCTCAATGGTAGAGGAGGCCCGTGCTCAGCAGTGGGACGTATATAGGCTGATGATGATGAGGTTTTGATGCCTGGAATACTGTGAGCTGTCTCAACAAAATTGGCATCATTGAAATAAAGAAAAAATACAATTTTAACATTGCAATTTTATTGAAATCTCAATAACATTCAGTTTCAATAGCGTATTTTGGTTCATATAAAAATAATTTACTCGAGGTTCTGACATTGTACCCACAACAAATGCCTTTAAAATGTACGGAACAATTGTTAATCAAAAGTTTCATTGATTTATACATTGTACATGGTTCATACCATGATGGATGAAAAATTACGACTGCGCGTGGGTTTTGATCACCTTGACTTGTCTATCTGTGATTTTAGTTACATCAGAATGAACTGTTGTGTTTTGACCCTAATGGATATTCCGCTTTATAGGTGGTATAGACCATAATCCATATAGACGTGTCAGGGTTAAAGGTTATTCGCTCCATTTATTTTATAATATCCAGCAAGTTTTATTTCTGTCTGTAGATCTTAGTATCAGATATGCAGTACATTAAAGTCCTGCTAAAATAATTTGATATGGACGCTAGCCTACATGTTCCTTCTTCTAATTATCTCTGGTATCTTTAAGCATAGCATGTACTAGCATTTTAGCAACTTAATGCTCTGCTTTGACAGCACCGTGCTTATTATTATATACGGCTTATGTATCAAAAAAAGTAATCGGAATCGTTTTCAAATAGTATAAGATTGTTAGCCGTAGATTATAGGGAAAAAGGAGTAATACGTGCTTTAGTGTGAAGATTTTTTGATTCCCAACAACCCACCTGAATTTTGATACAAATAGTAACGTCAATAAAATTACTGGCTATATATTATAAAATGACTGACTGACTGAGTATCAATCACTTTGTCCCTTCTTTAATATTCCAGTAGTCACTCGAATGTATCAATGAATTACTATTTATCTTCGAACGCTATAATATTAAACCATTAGAACATGTTTCTATGATTAACGTCACAATCCAATGAAGTTTTCGGTGCCATATTTTGTCACAGAGACTATTTATAACAATAAACATCAATCATTTCATTGTACGTGAGAAGGCTTTGTCTCCGAGTCAATGGTACACGTTGAATACCGACAAATACAAATACCAATACCTTACCAACCATGTACACGGTAATAATATCCATATTAAAACAGCAAGGCGTAGAATGTTCTAGAACATTAGAACTATGTTATACATTAGGTATGTAGGTAGAGGGCACTACTCGGATTGAAATATTGTTTATATATTATGTAGGTATACTACTCGGATTGAAATATTGTTTTGTCTGGTGATTTCAATATTGCACGCCCTTCGTGTTGCGGATGATATCTTTCAATTGGTAAGTTCGGAATTACGTAATGGTGTTTTGTGAAGATTATAAGGCATTTTAATCAATGATCTATCAATTGTATAAAAATAAAAATATTTATAATCGGACATAGTATGGTCTGTATGTCTCCTACCAAATATAATATCTTAATTATCACTTTGTATCATCATCATCATCAGCCTATATACGTCCCACTGCTGGGCACGGGCCTCCTCTACTACTGAGAGGGTTTAGGCCTAGGTCCGCCACGCTGGCCTAGTGCGGGTTGGCGGACTACACACCTAAGAAATTCCTAAGAACTTTTAGGTGTGCAGGTTTCATCACGATGTTTTCTTTCACCGTTAAAGTACATGATATTTTTTTGTGAATACACACATAACTTCGAAAAGTCAGAGGTGTGTGTGTGTATTACTTTGTAGTGTGTGATGATTTGTAAGGACATAATTAATATTGAATACTTTGAAGAAACAAATATTTAGCCACCCAAAGTATTTCATACTTGTAATACCTAGGACTCCCTCGTTTTTATTTATGTGTGAATGTACAAAATATATGGAAACGTGAGTCTCTTGCCATTTTTCTGCCAATATTCCAACAACGGCGTACACAAAACATCGATGCGAAAGTAAGGGTTTCAAAAGGATCGTACATCGTTGTTTACCTATGTACTAGTTCCCATTTCCCCTTTCCTGTACCCACTTGAAGCCCCTTCGGCACACATTACAATAGCAGTAAGTGCTTTAGTGCTCGTTGTATAGTCTAGACGAATAATTTTAATGCACCGACTAAGGAGATTTATTTTAAAATGAATATTAAAATTATAACTTTGGAGTGGTGTAAATTTAGTTTGCAAATCAGGGATTCTTTTCTCGGTAATAGCAACATTGAAATTATAACGATTAAGATTTTAAGTTGTCGTCGATTAATTTTTTGTGTTTTTTTGTGACACAAATTTACTTACTTATTCTTTATAAATGTTAAACTATTAACCTTTTGTGCTTATGCAGTAATAAAACTTCTCAGATTTGCTACTAAAACTTTTCTAATGGAAAATCCAAAAAACACTTTTACTGACTTGGAAATCGAAATAAAACCCTAATGATATAGTATTGTCATAAATAAATAAATTATTTAAATCGTATTAATTATGCAATTTTATTACTAATCATAGGTATTAGTAATCCGTAATTCCAGTTTTGATACGACCTTATGGAAATAAAACAGCTTGCGTCTCGGTTCTTCCATTTATCAAATCACGATAGCAGATGTTCGATTTTTAAGTTCCAAATCAGTATTAGAGGCATTGTAGTAACCAGAATTCATTGCTGCATACGAGCACTCTGATCGCATACTAGATTTATACAGTGCGAATGCAGTTGGAGTGTGTTTGACTTGGAGGCTAAGTTATGTTTATAATGCCATTAGGTTGGCCTGCGTTAACGATGGAGGCAAGTGTTTTGTCATATATTACGGTGCAGATGGTACGAGTAATGTATGGAGATTGGTCGAGCGGGTAATCTGAATCTTGGCTAATACGTGGGCTTTCTGCTCGGACGGCATTTGCTAATAATGTTGGTTTATAGTGAATAATGTTATCTCGCGGCACAAGTATGTGCCGTGCGATCTAGAGGTCCTGGGTTCGATTCTCGGGTCTGGCAAAGTGTTATTCGGTTTTTCCATTAGGAAATTCTCAGTAGCAGCACGGAGTCTGGAATTTTGCCCGAAAAACGGCAATAGGCTCGCGCCCTATTACGTGGGACTGATACATACCTGGCGAAATGTGGGTGCAGAAATGCACCTCTGCCTACCCCTTCGGGGAATACAGGCGTGAGGTTATGTATGTATGTAATGTTATTATTTTCATTAATAGCTTTAGAGTAGCAGTTTTATAGATAGTTTATAGTTTCATTATCAGCCCATTTACGTCACACTTCTGGGCACGAATCTCCTCTACAAATAAAAGGGTTTAGGCCTTAGACCACCACGCTAACTAAGTGCGGGTTGACAGTTTAGAGTTTACGAGTTTAGATGTATGTATAGGTACATTCTGCTCATACCTATAAATATGGAAAAGGTTAATTGTTTCATGTACATAACTACCGTTATTTAAATTTCGAATACGTAAATTTAAGAGTGTAGAATGTGGATTTATCAGAAATGTGATTATTAATTGACCTTTGACCTGAAAAGTATCTAACTGTACTAAAGAAAAAAAAAAAACTGTTGGTTACAAGTTTGCAGAAATAAACCCTGCTCCCATTAAATTCATTCATATAAATTATATCGAGCATTTATCTTGAAAAAAACTTAATGCCACTTTTAATCATTTGCTCGTTATTTCATATACAATAGTCGATGGTCCATAATAAAGTTTTAAGGAAGTTTACTTTGTAGGAAATGAGCAACCATATCAAAACCATTCGATTGTTCCATTGTCTGTAGTACTTACTGCTAAATGTTATTTAATTGTATGCATAACTACGAACTTTGAGGTGTCAATCATATTTTTTACGCTAATGTATTTACAATAATGATTGCGTTGTATTATTAATAAATACATAACCGCACATTGTTTATGTAGAAAAATTAAACAGGGACATATTACAGTCATTCAATCATTCATTGAACTTTTAAGTCAAGGGTAAAACGCATTCCTACGAAATTATTTCCAACGTTTAATCAAAAATTAAATAGACCAGTATAACAGTGCTAAATTGCCAAAAAATAGTGTCTCTAACATTAAGATAACATTAGAAACTAAATTATGTTTTTTTTTTTGCAGTCCAACTACGTCCCACTGCTGGGCACGGGCCTCCTCTACAACCGAGAGGGTTAGATAGCTTGTTGGTTTGATAGCTTGTTTCGTTTTAAGTATTTTTTATTCATAAATAACTTACATACATACAGTCAGTATTATAAGTCATGGATGGGTGTCGTTATTTGCTGGCAAGGAGTATACCATAAAGTATTATTTATTATATCATCATCATCATCATCAGCCCATATACGTCCCACTGCTGAGCACGGGCCTCCTCTACAACTGAAAGGGTTTAGGCCTTAGTCCACCACGCTGGCCTAGTGCGGGTTGGCGGACTACACACCTAAGTAATTCCTAAGAACTATTTAAGTGTGCAGGTTTTATCACGATGTTTTCCTTCACCGTTAAAGCAAGTGATAATTCATTGTAAATACACACATAACTTCGAAAATTCAGAGGTGTGTGCCTGGGGTTTGAACCTGCGACGCCGAAATTCTCGACCGCGCGCCTAAACCTCGAGGCCATCACTGCTTCAAATTATCATTTAACATTGTTAAACTTTTTAATTTTTAACAGAAGGAAGTTTGAAGTTTTTAGCGTCATTAAAAATCGTTTTAAATTATCTGTAAATTACCTATATTATTGTTTTAGACCAAAAATAAAAAGATTTTCTTATTTGATAAATGTAATGTGCAAATTAATCGATATAATTATCTGAACGTACAGACAATGCTCTAATACCATTTTACGATAGTAATAGATATAAATAGATTGAGAATTGGATCACGTTGTCGTGTTAAATGAATGTCTCAATTCGGAATAATCGTGACTGCTAAAGCTCACTTGATAAACGCTAATAAGATTGTGTTTCTAAATTTAAATAATATATTTTCCTGCTTCGATTTAGTTTTTAGACAATTTATTAAAGCGAACTTCTTTTCTTGTTTAAACTTCTTAATGGTACATCCTTTGATGATGACATTTAAAAGTGTAAATAATGTTTTCGCGATTGTGTTGTGATGTCATTTTTATTTTTTTTATATTCATCGCTAAAAATCGCCAAAAAATTTCCCGCCACAAGTAGTCCTCATGCGATCCTGGTCTAGTGTCCCAGGTCTGGTAAAAGTTTATTAAGTTTTTCCATAAACAATTTTTCAGTAGCGGCATAAACAGGAAATATACCCGTGAAGCAATCATAGTCCGTGACGTGGATTAAAAAAAAAACACAATAGACAAAACTAGGGTGCACAAACTAGGTAAACCTTTCAAGAAGCAGACGTGAGTGTGAATATAAGTATTTTAGATGTGCTGTGCTAAATGTAAATTATTTATTCCACCGTAATATCAACTGCAAGGCAACAAATAATCGTGTTTAAACTTTACTTCAGACAATGGCTATAAAGAAACCTAACATTTAAATGGGCAAAATATGTGAACAGGTGCTTACTGCAAATACCATTAACAGATAACAATTTAAGGTCACGTTGTCGCGGCCGTACCTTAAATACATTATTAAATTGAAATAATTGTTATTGATTGTCTTTTAATCATTTTATAATAAGCACAGTGACTCTTCACATACCGCGCTAATCTTTTCTTAATTATGTGTGAATATGTTAGTTTCATACGCAAATACACTAAAAGATGTAAATAGTTGTGTCTAGGTCATATAGTTACATAAAAAAATACTTACAAGTACCAAATTCTCAAGTCTTCATAGTCCGGTTCGTCTTTATATTAATAAAATACTTATATAGGAATTTTGATGTAGGTATAGGTGTATCTATTTTAATAATTTATCAAATTTTTTTAATATATTCTTACAGTTACTGAAATCAATATAAAATATATTAAATTTCGATATTTACATACAACACATAGTAGTATTGTAACCTTGATTTCAGATTTCAGTGATTTATTTTTCTTTTATTCTATTTACTTTCAAAAAATGTGTTTACCATCACTACATAGACGTCCTATTTTCACTAGACATATAATATACTAGTGATGTATCAAGTCATAGCTTAAAGTTCACGGCTACATGCGCATGCGCATTTCATTAACCGAGGTCCTGGCACGTGGGCGACTGTCATTGACGTGGTCTCATGTAATAAATTACGTAAACTGTTACGAGCTGATGAGACTCGGTTAGATAATAAAGATAATACTCTAATGCGTTTATAAGCGGTGTATGATGCATGTGCTTAATGTTCGATGTATGGAGTCGGAAGGATTTCATTTCTCGATTATTAAGTGCCTGTTCCAACACTTTTATGTAAGTAAGAAGTATCATAAGAAATGCTATAATTGTTATCGTTTTACGCCTGCAATACAGCAATTTCAATTACAATGGCAAATCTGCGCCTTTGAATGAGTGAATTTTGATATTCGTAATAAATGAGGCCTCTAAATTGTTGAGCTAGCCAAGGGGCGAAAAAGTATTTAATTATAAACTTATTTTGATACCAACGGCAATCAGTTGTTAATTGATAATATTCTGGTCAAAGTCAAATAATCAAATTGATGTTTATTTGATACCAACATACAATGTTTTCTTCCAAATATTTTTGTAAAAGTGAATCCATTATATACATTTCCCCTTGGGATCCCATGTAGTTTACTATTCATCTTTAGGTTAAACGCACACACTTTAACAAAATTGACACGAGTCCCTATCGTTTCCTCATGTCCCTCCTCTCAATTCGATCAAGTTCTTGTGAGGTAATCGAGCGAAAAGTTTTGGCACTTTCGTGGTTGCCTTCTTGGGGTTCCTCGTATTTTTTCTTTATGTTGTCTATGGTAATTTAGTAATGCCAACATCACGCAAAGTCAAATTTAAATATTTTGTTACATTTCTAATTATCTCACAGGATGTGGGCAAGCCTTCTAAAGTTTGCACACGCGAAATTATTCATTACGTTTACACAGCGGATCGGTGTGAAAGTTTGGTAATTGTTACAGAATGTGCAAAGTTAATTAATTTTCCTTTGGTTTTGGGGATGTTCCAAATTTATTAGTATTATGGCAAAATAATCGGATGAACCCTGACGTACCGTAATTTGCTCTTCGCAGTTGGTGAATTTGATATCTAAATTTATTATTACGATAATATGCTCCAACAATTTACGGTTTTAAAATATATATTTTTTCAGTTTTGTTCAGTACCTTCAATAATATTGAGAATGACCAGAATCATACTATATGACACATCGATTTAATTTTACAGCGTCCGTGACGTAATTCAATTACGGCTGAAATGAAATTAATAGTTGACTTAACATGTACTTCATTCGTTATTCAAATATAAAAAGCCATAACAGAGCATCGATACTGGACATCCTTTTTTATATGTTATAATATCTACTAGGTTGTCTAGAATACATAATAGGTCGTGATACGACAATTTACCATCGTTATCATCAGCCCATATACTTCCCAATGCTGGGTACGGTTCTACAATACAGATGAGAGGTGTTAAGCCTTAGTCTACAACGCTGGCCTCATGTGGGTTGGCGGACTACACGCTTTAGGAATTCATAACAATTTTTAGATTTGCAGGTTTCTTAACGATGTTTTCCTTCATCGTTAGGGTACCTACGTGATAATTAATTATGACACGTAATTTAAAGAATTTTATGAAGAAAAATGTTTTCTCGTTACATCCCGAACTTTTGGATTGTGGATAAATATAAAATAAATTAATAGCAAATTTTATTCGACAAAAACAATCTTGATGCTGTAAAATCAAGTTCATGATTTTTTTTCCCTACCTGCTCCATTTGACATGGCCCAGCTGTCAGCGTGGTTGTCACATCACCCACGACAGCACAAATAGAGTTGTAGGAAGTGTGTTTTGGGCATGTATTGTGTTCCAAACCGGATCTCATAGAAAATATTATTTGTATGCAAAAATATTTCAAATAATAACAATACTCATTTGACAGCTTCCGCAGTTGGTAAGTTGACTGTAAAATAAGAAACCACGGGGGTTAATTGTTTGTTGTAACTATCAAATGAATGAATTACTCGGAAACCGTGTTCATTTTATCGCAGTTTCAAGTAGGTACTCATAGTATACGATATCCCTAGAGCCAGTCGTGTTATTACGTTATTATACCTATACTTAAATGTAATGAGAATATTATTATCAACTTACACTCCTCTATCAATATTTTACCATATATCTATAGATAAATTTTATACTACTTACCTACTAACAATATTAAAAGAAGAAGAAAACGGATTAAAAAATAAAAAAGTTTTTGCAACCTATTAAGGAAACTGAAATGGAAAACCAAAATTTAAATTATAGTTATTTTAAAAATTAAATATTTTATATTAAGAACGTTCAACAGTACCTATTGATTACGAAATTTTCAACCCGAGCCCTAAATTAAAAATGAAATCGAATAGCAAGCGTACGCTAGTTGGTCTGAGAAGAATGCCATTCAAGCTGATCAAGAGATATAAGGATGTAAAAACCCGTTGAAAAATTGAATCATCTTTGTAGAGGTCATGGTCAATTGCATAAGCGTTATTTAATATTTAACAATAGAGTTATTCGCGTCAATCAAACGCAAGAACTTAATCGGTATTATCTAATATTGTTTTTATATCGGATTCATTGAAAAGTTCAGCATCGTTTATTTGTTCTTGATCTTTAATGTTAGCTTTGATAATAACTATAATGCCTCGTGGTCTCGAAGTACAAGTACCTACGTGCCGTTAGACCTAGAGGTCCCGGGTCCGATTCCTGGATAGGGCAAAGTGTTATTGGATTTTTCTTTTTGGGTCCGAAAAACGGCAATAGGCTCGCCCCCTATTACGTGGGACTGATAGTACATACCTGGCGAAATGTGGGTGCAGAAATGCACCTCTGCCTACCTCTTCGGGGAATACAGGCGTGAGATTATGTATGTGTATGTATGTATATAGATATAATATTTGTTTGAAAGTTGACTCATCCAAATCAGTGCATTATAATTTAATGGACTTTTCAAGTTGATCAGATAATATGAACTACATTCAATATACAATACAAATACAATCATCATCAAATGTAAAAACCTTGAACCAAATATTCAACTATTATAAATAATTATGAAAAATCATACTTATAGGTACGTCATATTATAATTTAAATACGTTTTAAAATAAGATACTGATCTGATGAAGCCCAGAGCAAATTGACTATGTAAGTACACAAGTTTCGACGTAATATCGGGGTCATCCGCATTCCTGATTCTCCCAACCTTACTAAAGTTATTATTGACCGTAAACTTCTTGTCACAAAGCGTCAATCACAGACTACAAGGGTCGAATAATGTATACAGACGTCCAATCCATCAAAAGTGACAACGAATACATACACTAGTGTAGACCATCCTACCTGTCTTGACACAACGAGATTTAAATAGAATCTGAAGTCATTCTTATCAGGAGTTTTACTTAGTAGAATGACAGACATGTTATGTATTTTGACTGAAGCTCCTTAGTCTTAACCCTAGGCGAGTTGGTAGATGAAATGAAATCTATAAAAATATTAAGATGGTTACTATTACATAATATACATATACATAAAAGTAAGGAATGTATGCCCTGACATTAAACCTATGACCAGTCTTTATAGTCCAAACTATCTCTAACTTAGCTATCATTCGAATATGGGCTGTGTTGAACTTTATTACACGGACATTCTGAAGGCATTTAATGCATTCCTATTGTAGCATGACCTATAACTCCAAGAGACACATGTTGCAAGTATTGAATATTGAACTTCACGACATAACAATTACTAGGAAATTACTAGTCAAAATAATGCAGATATATATTTAAGTGTGGTGAATTATGTATTAGTGCCTACTTAACTTGCTCCAACCCAATTATAAAATAATTATTGAATCATTTCATCAGCCCATATACGATACACAGCTGGGTACTGGCCTCCTCTTCAACTGATGGGGTTAAGGCCTTAATCTACTACGCTGGCTTAGTGCCGGTTGGCAACTTTTAAGATTGCAGGTTTCCTCACGACGTTTTCCTTTGAAATGAAATGAAATGAAATGAAATTGCTTTATTTAGTCACGTAGGCAATCAAATAGCACTTATGACAAGTCAATACAGAAAAGAAAAATCTTTTATTATTACATTATAATTTAACTATGGTTCATTTTATATAATTTGTACAAAAATATTTACGGTTTTTTTTATAATTTATTTTTAGTTTTCATCAGGAAATACATAATATCTTATTATTATTATTTTAAAGTAAATAACGAGATGGACCTTGTGTATTTCCGAAACGTCACGTATTATTTTAATGGTACCACCGGATCCAAACGCGACCCTGACTGAGAAGACCCGGCGAAACAAACTCAGCGGGCTCACTTTACTACTGGAATTTACGCGGCGCGACCCACACCTGAGTAGATCCAGCGAGTCCAACTCAGTGGGCATGTATTTGGTCCAGTAAGGATAACATAATTATATTATATGACCTGCCAAATAAAAATTGCCTTCTTATTATTTATTTGCTCGAATTATTTACTCGATCGGTCGTCATTTTATTTTTATTTTATTTATTTTGTGCACATTTTATATTAGATATCAATTTGTATATATTTGATGTTTTTATAATGGTTTAAGTTACACTTGGAGCTTTGGGTTAATTTATATTTATTTATGTATTTATTCAAATGATTTGGTTTAAGAAAGAAGAATGTGAAAGGTACTGGGTTCCAAGATGTGGTGATGGCGATGTGCGGGAGAGATCTAATGCCAAATTTCCTTATCCTCTAAATACT
Source organism: Hemaris fuciformis (assembly GCA_907164795.1). Classification (NCBI taxonomy): domain Eukaryota; kingdom Metazoa; phylum Arthropoda; class Insecta; order Lepidoptera; family Sphingidae; genus Hemaris; species Hemaris fuciformis. Next base: position 11,575,903 of record OU015438.1, on the reverse strand, counting down.
GATTTATATTGTAGTATCCCCTTGTCATCAGAACACGTTTAATGTGCACCTTAAATGAATTATCTGATAAGTCAGTTACAGATTTGGGGAGCTTATTGTAAAATTTAACGCAGTTGCCTATAAAGGACTTACTGGTTTTTTCTAATCTTAATGAGGGTATCACAAGTTTATGTCTACCCCTGGTATTTACATTATGTATATCACCAATTTTACTAAAGCTAAATACATTCTTACGTACATACATAATATTTTGATAAATGTATTCAGACGGCACGGTCAGTATATTACAGTCCTTGAAAATGGATCGTAAGGAATCACGGCTACGTAGATCATAGATAGCGCGGACTGCTCTTTTCTGTAGTATGAAAATGCTGTTAATATCAGCCGCCGATCCCCACAATAGAATGCCATAAGACATTATACTGTGAAAGTAAGCAAAGTACACTAACCTAGCCGTTGAAACATCCGTGAGTTTTCTTATTTTACGAATCGCAAAAGCCGCGGCACTCAGTTTACTAGATAATCGCTCTATTTGCGGACCCCACTGCAGTTTACTATCTAGAGTTATTCCTAGGAAAACAGTTGAAGTCACCAAGTCAAGTGTTTCTGCGTTTAATGTAACAGGTGACATTACATTCCTAACATTTGGTAATGTAAATCGAATGCATTTTGTCTTTCCTGCATTGAGTAGAAGATTATTACATGAGAACCAATTCAAAATTAAATTAAGTACATGATTTGGAACAGCTAGATCTTTATCCTTACGATTTATTTTAAATATTAGTGACGTGTCGTCAGCGAACAAAACTATGTCTGTAAATTTCTGTACCATGTAAGGGAGATCATTTATATAAACTAGAAACAAAAAGGGGCCCAGAATGGAGCCCTGTGGAACCCCTATTTTGACTGTTGATCCTACTGAGGTGACGCCGTCCACACATACTTTTTGTTCACGACCCGATAAATAGGACATTATAAGTTGAAGAGAGGAACCACTTATGCCGTAGTAACTCAGCTTCGTAATAAGGGTCTGGTGATCAACGCAGTCGAAAGCCTTCGAGAGGTCACAGAAAACCCCAAGAGCATCTTGTGACGTCTCCCAGGCTTCCAGTACAGATTTCATCAAAGATGTTCCTGCGTCTTGCGTAGACCGACCCTTTGAAAAACCAAATTGGCTACTATGTAATATCCCATTTCTATCAAAATGTTCCTGCATTTGAGTGAGCATGATCTTTTCGAAGACCTTACTAAGAGCTGGTAGTATTGAGATGGGTCTAAAGTTTGATGGATTATTTGGACATCCCGACTTAAATATGGGCACAATTTTACTGATTTTCATTAAGTCGGGAAAAATACCGTCACTTATACAAGAATTGAATATAACCGTCAATATTGGAGCAATATTAAATATAATAGCTTCAATAGCCTTAACCGACAGTCCCCATATATCTTCAGTAGCCTTAATTTTAAGATTTTTAAAAGCTTTTATTATTTCGGAACAAGACACTCTTTCAAAACTGAAAATGGGCATATTTCCAACAACATTTTCTTTTAAAAGTGATTCAGCCAAGACTGCTGATGATTGCAAGCATTTAGTTGTCTCTAAAGGTATATTTGTGAAAAACTTTTCTAGGTAATTAGCAATACTAACTTTGTCTGAAACCAGGTTGTTGTTTATAGCCAAGGTTATCTTGTTGTCAGTAACCTTATTTCTCCCAGTTTCTGTATTTATAATTTGCCAAGTTGTTTTTATTTTATTGCTAGATAATCTCAGCTTTTCACTAATATAAGCTGCTTTAGCTTGCATGCATACTTTTTTAAATATTTTAGAATATTGCCTGACATAGTTTATAAAATTGACATCAGGTGTATAGGACCTTTTGTCATACAAGTTATATAAAATTTCTCTACTACGTCGGATGCCTTTGGTCGCCCAAGTACTAAATTTAATGTTAGAATTAATTTTAATTTTTACAGTTTTAATTTTGCACACTTTGTAGAATTCTTTGCAAATTGTATCAAGTAATGAAGAATATATATCGTTGGGACTGTCAGAATTAGGTTCTAAAATATTAATTTTTGATTTTAGGTTGATATTAAATTTACCTAGGTTATGTCTTGTCAATGGCCTGTACTTAATTATTTTTTTTATGTTTTCAATTCTATGTTTCAATTTGACTAACAAACATTTATGGTCCGATCTAACTCCTATTTGTGTATACTTTTCAACCACTTCGAAATTGGTTATGATATTATCAATGCAGGTTGCTGTTTCAGTAGTTATTCTAGTGGGTTCAGAAAACAAACAAGTATAATTAAATGAACTAAATAATGACACAAATTTACATTTATCAACTGAATTAACCATTAAGTTAATATTAAAATCCCCACATACTAAAACCATCTTATTATTTTTAATTTTTTTAAGAATATCCTCCATTGTGGATAGGAAAATATTAATATTCGACGAAGGAGGCCTATACACACACAATATTATATATAAATCAGTTTCCGCACATGCAACCTCACACACTCGTTCAACAGAGAGGCAGGAGATGTCCTTCCTTTCTTTGAAGGTAATGTGATTTCGGATAAGAATTATCGAACCACCACCTTCCGCCGAGGTTCTATTAAACGAACTAGCGACCCTAAAACCATTCACATTAAAACTCATAAGGTGTGCCTTCAACCAAGTCTCAGTAAAACACAGTATACTTATATTAAATGTATCACTAAAAAGTTCTATTTCTAATATTTTGCCAGAGAAACGGTTTATATTTTGATAAGATAAAACTAAATATTCAGAACCGTTTCCTTTTGTCACATCTAAAAGTTTAAATTATTCACCACATTAATTTTAGTAACATTACTAATTGTGGGGGTACAAAGGGACTTAGTCATACTACTTATGACTGTGTTAATATAGTTAGCTACAGGTGTAGCAATAAGTCTTAAAAATCTAATTGGTAGATACAATGTATCTCTTGTCAATTTACAATATTTTCCAATAAATATATTGGTGTCAAAAAATGAAAATTTGTCACTATAGTGACTCGTTAAAAATTGCATATGTCTATTTAACATATGAATATAATTATTTAATTTATCTGATACATTATTTAGGTATGGGAAGGCACACAATATGATCCTAGGTAAGTTGAGTTTTAACATTTTTTCAAAGGCTTTAGTGACATCATTTTTCTTTAAGTTGTGGCAACTTCCTACGAGTACTGTTAGGCATGAATTTTCATCATATTTCTTTTCTAACAGCATATCTACAATATGATTGTAACTAGATCCTGGTATACAGTAATTGATGTGTGTGTGACTGAGGGTATTCTTTAGAAGAACTCCAATACCCTTTCCTACTTCATCAGTTACAATAATGGAACTATACTTGTTTTTATTTACACTTGGAACATTATGACTATTGCAGTGTGTGGTAATCTGGTTTAATTGCTTTTGTGATGTGTGCAAGATATCCTCCTCTGCATCTACAGATTGGTTAACTAGCCTACTTGCAGAGTCAGACAGTGTGACAATTGTTTGTGTGGAAACACCGCTTGTGTTATTTTCTACACAATGCCACACCTTCCTTGCCTGCCTTCACCATTTAAGGTACGTAATAATTCATTGTGAATACATAACTTCGAAAAGTCAGAAGTGTGTGCTTGGGGATCGAGCCTGTGACCGCTGAGATTCTCGATCGCGCGCCTAATCCTCGAGCCCATAATTTAATTACTAAAATGAACTGGAATGTATAAATGACATAAAGGTTTAAATTTGATAGAATCTGGAAATATTATTCCTATAATGAAACTGTCCTGATCTACTAGTAGCTGTTACGTCGATAGAAATTTTGCTAAGGCTTCTGAAGCTACACGTATTTATGTTAATGGAGTTATACGTAAGCTATGAAAGGTTAAGCTTTTCTATTCAAGATATTAACAATAGGTGGGAGGTAGAGCGGAAATGTTTACTATTCAGTGCTAAAACCTACGTGAGGTGTCTTAATCTTCAAGTTTATTCACAACAATACGCTAAAAATTTGTTCAAAGAATTATGTAAATCGTTTTGACACATTCACAAGGTCTTTCGATCGTAAAGTTATGAGTTAATAATCACCGGATACCATAAAAAGAGGAATATATTGTTGTGTAAGCCGTTAATGATATTAACATCAAAGGTGATTTAATAAAGCTACATACATACATATGTGTATGTTGTTGTGGGCCTTAAAATATTTCAGGTATAAAATAATGCTCAATTTGATCGTAGTTTTTGTAAAAAAAAATAACATTGAAGACTTAGGCAGATGTGACTCTGTATTTAATTGTCCTGTCATTAGTCCACCACGCTGACTTAATTATTATTTACATTGTTAGTCGTTTTAATACTTGAATGAATATAAACATATATACATACATAAACTCACGCCTGTATTCCCCGAAGGGGTAGGCAGAGGTGCATTTCTGCACCCACATTTCACCAGGTATGTATCAGTCTCACGTAATAGGGGGCGAGCCGATTGCCGTTTTTCTGGTATAATTCCAGACTCCGTGCTGCTACTGAGAATTTCCTAATGGAAAAACCCAATAACACTTTGCCCGACCCGGGAATCGAACCCAGGACCTCTAGATCGCTCGGCACATACTTGTACCGCGAGACCACGAGGCATGAATATAAACAATAAACTGGATAAGCTGGAAACCCTGACCACTATACCTAACTTTAATTACTAAGCCATCACGTGCACTAATGTTTAAATTGACAAATCAAATATTATTTTTCGTTTACTCTCACTAATTAAAAATAAAAATATCAGTTTTCGTCCATTATCGAAGCACGAATTTGTCGGGACTATTCCAAAAAATTTATACAGGAAAAGTCAGTTACCGAACATTCGACATCAAACACATGAAAATTAATAACTTTGATGTGGAGGGATCTATACACTGTAATGAACGGCAATACATCTACTTCGTCACTAATTAATTACATATAATATAAAAAGCAACTTCCTCTTAGGTCTTTTACTTTATGAAATAAGACCTCTATTTTATGAGCCATAATACACGTGAAGGTACTAGAGTGACAAATCTGATACGAAAATTTTCGTCAAATTTACAGAATTCCCAAGTATCAAAACACTCTATGAATTCGTTGAAAATGTTTAGGATTACTTGATGCAAAGATCAGACGAAATATCGAGGCGTAACAATGATCAAAATTTACAATATCTAACGAGGCACGTTTCAATAATAGAGATGGAATTTTAAGATAAACTCATTCGGATCAGATTGTCGTTGCGAGCATTAAGCAATCTGAATCAATGTATGAGATTTAAATAATCCAATTGTAATCTATTGTTGTTTTGTCGATATAGATGAACTAGAAGTCCCAAGTCAGTAATTCTTAATTGTGTATGGCGAAAATTGACCTCGTGTTGTATTCAGTAATGTAACGCTATTTGTAATACAGAATGTCAGAACATTAAGACATTCATATGAACTTTACTAATATATAGCGCAATATTTGCACCTGTTGGCTGTTTAATGGCATATTAACTATTATCGAAATAATGAATTTTTAATTTTTCGTTGTTTACGAAACTATATGAAATATTGTAGGTGCACTTATCCAAGTCTTAACGTAATTAAAAAAGTCTAACTTTTTAGAAAGATCCATACTATATAAGTAGTCAAAAGGAATTTATTCATTGAGCATAATGCCAGTTGCGTAGTAACCTCACGCCTGTGTTCTCCGAAGGTGTAGCCAGAGGTGCATTTCTGCGCCCACATTTCGCCAGGTTTGTATCAGCCCCACGTAATATGGGGCGAGCTCATTGCTGTTTTGCGGGCTGATTTCTGGTAATCTGTCTGGACAGAATCGGACTCCGTACTGCAACTGAGAAATTCTTAAACCAAAAGATAGAAAGAAAAACCCAATTATACTTTGCCCGATCTGGGAATCGAAACCGGGACCTCTACATCGCACGGCACATACTGGAGCCACGTGACCACATGGCAGTCATTACATAATTAAATTTTAAATCATCAATCAAATCAGAAACTTACGATTCTTTCTATGAATAATGTGTTGCAATCACATCTAGTTAGCGCACATCAAGTGAATTGAAGTGATTATTGTAATGAGAGCAGCGGACGTCAGGGTTAAGGTTTCGGAGCCTTGAGCTTGACTCGAGAACATTCATTTGATTTGATTCGACGCGACGAATTAGATCGCTTTATTGCAGCCAACTGACCTAATCAAAAAGAACTATTTACATTCATTTTTATTGTGGGATTTAACCGCTGTGGTTATGTGAGTTTCGTTGGTTTGTTAACAGTAATTATTGGTACTTTGATATATATGTTTATGTTGTTTGTTAACAGTAATTTTATTTGATTTTTCAATAAATATTTGATCAGTTTAATTGCCTCCATAATTTGTACGTATAAACGGATAATCACGATATCGAGAAGTTTTTTTTTACATGGCTTGAAAATACAAGATTAATAGTAGTGATTTAGGCGTGGGTAGCATTCTTTTCCAACTTATATGTTTAACATATCATAACTAGTGTAGTAGTATCATCACTAGTGATGGCCTCGGTCGAGAATCTCGGCGGTCGCAGGTTCAAGCCCCAGGCACACGCTTATGACTTTTCGAAGTTATGTGTGTATTCATAATGAATCATCATTTTCTTTAACGGTGAAGGAAAACATCGTGAGGAAACCTACACACATAAAAGTTCCTAGGAATTTCTTAGGTGTGTAGTCTGTCAACCTGCCTTAGGCCAGCGTGGTGGGCTGAACCCTCTCAATTGTATAGGAGGCCCGTGCCCAGCAGCGGGACGTATAAGGGCTGATGATGATGATATCATTACAATGGGCTACTGCATATGAATAGCACGAGTCTCGAATTGTAAACTTAGGAATGACTTTTTCGCTGTATATATCTGAAGTTCTACATAATTGAGTTGTAAATTATTTAATTACTGTAGATTTTAAGCAAGAGAGGACGGTAAAGTGAGACAACATGAAAGCTACAACAACAGAACCTAAGCTAATATTTTGGCCACTTTATCAACTAAAATAATTTCCGTCGCCTTTAAAGCCGTGTAATAAAACCACGGGCAGAGTGCTCCCCATTCTAAAAATAGGGCTTTTATTACATTATCTAACGACTTCAGGCGTATATCACGCCGACGCTGCCTGCGCTCCTAATGAAAACTGACTGAAATTTGACAAAGTAAACCAACTAGTTTAATTACACGTTCCACGTGTTTTCGTTGGTGAAATTTATTATCGTCGATAAAATAATTTTTTTTTGTGTTAAAAATCACTTTTAAAAAACGGCCAGCATTGATTTGAAGTAAAAAGTGAGCAAACTTTTGTGTTTTGTTTCGTTTTGTGTTCGTGTAGATTCCACGCAAAATGTTCATTAATATAATTATACTTTGATTTTATTAATCGGCTGCCTTTTGGTCTCAGGACTCACGTATGAATCCGTTTTTTCTTTAAGTGATTCGCAGTAACAGGACGAATTCTACAAATGTGTCCGAAAAACGGCAATAGGCTCGCCCCCTATTACATGGGACACTGATACATACCTGGCGACATTTGGGTGCAGAAATACACCTCTGACTACCCCTTCGAGGAATATAGTCATTAGGTTAGACGAGTATAACTTTGTCATACTGTAAATTGATTAGTACAAAGACATCAACCGTACAAATACTGAAAGTGCGTTTTTCTGTGGCTATTTTTGAACTCTTTGGAACCGTACTACAATTTATAATGTTTTGTACAGTTTCATCTAAACACAGGTAAGAAGATATAGTCCTACCGTTAGTCCGTATAGACTGTTTCTTCACGCGGAAATTTCTGGCTTTTAAATCATGTAGAAGGCCAGTAACAACTTATATATGATAGCAAATATTTGATGTCGTGTGCAAGGAAGCGTATGAATTAAATCGTGACTAAATAATCACTTCACCGTTTTTTCTCGATCTAATTTTGAATAACAAAAGCTATTGTTAGCTAATGTTCTATCATGCCCTTATATTTGATCGCAATATGTTGTCTCAAATTTTTTTCGCTTCTAGAATGATCACGACATTGTTTTGCGATCATAACCATTGTTCCAAATTCCAATGTTATCGACGAGACGTCTAATAGAATGGTATCTAAATAGCTACCATCCAAATAGATAATAAAAATTTATTCAAAAACCACGTTTCAATATTCAATATTGAAATATTTTAATATTTGTAGGCAATTGTCTACGACGAGAAATAAAAATAATAAACTTTCGAATTTCATTCATGATGTCATATATATAATTTTAAGTAAACCTGATCTTATCCTGATTAAAGCGATTTATTATAGATCTCAGGTTGAAATCTAACTTAGTTATTATCAGCAGTCCCATCCAATCCAATCCATCAGCCAATGGAAGTCCACTATCAGAAGTATTACAATATAATTATACAATTATCGTCTTGCAATCCCATTTAGTAGAGGCTCCGACTTAGAACGACCTCCAGCTATCTGTTTATTGGATAAAAAGTTTTTTATATCAAATTTAATATATTAAATAATAAATCGCGAATGGGTTGGCGTTGAGTTTAGAACCATTTCATTTATTTATATAATAGATGCAACTTATCTTCTATCTTACCGATCTAAGAGAATGACGTCATACGCTACACGCGCTGTTTATTAAAATAAATACTTGTAAAATTTAACAATTCAGCAGAACTTTTGCCTTAGACAGTAAAACATGCTAAACTGTGAGCAGTAGAAATTGTCCTCGTATTGATATAGCAGTTCTCATACACTGTCCTTTATCAAAGATGATTAAGATTGAATTGATTCATGAAAACTGATATAACATATAAGCCTTCTGACATTCTATATTCTGATTCTTGATACTTATAAGACAATATATTTATAATTTTTCCCAGTTTATTGAATGAATCCTTTGCATGCCTATCTACAGACTAATTATAGAATTTAATCGCTTGTGATGTTCTTATCTCCAAATAATATAATGCACAATGCAAAGTCTTCACTTAAGCGAACTGTCTCATAATTTAATTCAAATGTAAGAAAAGTAAAATTTTAATAAAAGTACACTTTTGTTTTTCGAATAAGGCGCAGTTTGCCCTTAGGGGTCGTTTTACAAAACTTTACTCCTAAGTCACATTTAAACATCGAGTTTGTTTGTTTGGAATTTGAAGTCTTAAAATGCGATGTTTATTTGTGTTCACCATGATTTAAAAAAATGTGAGTTAATCGAAAAATAAATTTTTATTAAAATATCTTCTGAATTATTCCAAGTAATTTCGTGAATGTTTGGCAAAGTTAAATCGTTCTTGAAATTACTTTTTAGATTAATAATGTCGATGGGAGTTATTTAACACAATTGGTATATTTTTGCAATATTACTCCGCCATTGATATCGGAATGGGGATAAGCCACAGCCATTTTGGAGACTTCTCATTGTCTGGACAGGGCTGCGTAGGCGACTTTGGACTGTTTAACATTTATTATTTCCTCAAAAAAGTCCATTTGTAGTTAAGAGAGTACGAAAAACCATTCGTATACTTTACTGCCATGCTATCAATGGTTAGAGCGCATCAATAAATTTTATGAGAACATTTTTATGCTGATACTATTCTTGAGTATTGTACAATTCGATTATGCTATCCACAGTGAGTGATAAATTCAGTCTCAATGGTAGATTTAAGTCGCTACTAAAGCGTATATAAATATATTATAGACCTCTGCGATGCAAACCTCGCTTAGCCAGAGGTCATAGTATATTTATTTGTATTCGCTTATATATATGTTGAAACTATGTGTTGTATTTAGATTCATTAGCAAATTTTATGGCCATAAATAAGTTTTTTTGTAGCGGTAGATCCACGCAGTCAAAAAAGAATCATCGTCATCAGCCCATATACGTCCCACTGCAGGGGCACGGGCCTCCTATACAACTGAGAGGGTTTAGGCCTTAGTCCACCACGCTGGCCTAGTACGGGTTGGCGGACTACACACCTAAGAAACCTGTTTTCCTTCACCGTTAAAGTACGTGATAATTCATTGTGAATACACACATAACTTCGAAAAGTCAGAGGTGCGTGCCTGAGGTTTGAACCCGCGACCGTCGAGATTCTCGACCGCGTGCGTAAAACCACGAGGCCATCACGACTCCCAAAAAAATATCCTCATAAAATTGTATTAACTGTTGAGAGGTAATCGTCATGGTTTTCACTACTCTCCACTATTTGTACGTTTGTACACGTACCATCAGGTGTAAGTACAGTCACTTCTCCGTGCCAGTAGAAAAAATATCAGAATTTAATTCCAACACTATTTAAGACTTACGTATATACGTTACTACTATATTGTACAATAAAAATGTTATGATTTTGAATACCACAAAATTAAGAACTAAGCCAAACAAAATTTATGTGCGACTTAATCAAAACTTATAGTATTTTATGAATATAAAAAGGACATATAATGGATCATTAAAATATAAAAGTTATAGAAAATAAAAAATACACATAAATATCGAAATAGAACACGTGCCAACATTCAAAATTCGAAGTTCTTAAAATTTTTATTCAAAATAAATGAAGTCAAGGTTACCAGCAAGATCATCTAAAACTATGCGTTTTAACATGCAATGGAATCCAGCAGACAAATAACAGCGAAGTCAGCAAACCGTGAAGCCACCGCACACGTGATAATAATTCTTCAGTTTTAAACAAGTTCTCGTGCAAGAAAACACGTGCTGAGTGCGCTTCCAGGTTCTTCTCAGACGGTAGTGCACTCCACTTGGAAATTTCTCACATTTCCAACCTAAACGTGAGGCGCTCAAGACATTCTTAAGATTATAACCACACATCTGGCCCCTTTATTAAACGACTTTCAAAAGAAAACAAGCGGCGGCGGCTCATTCGAGGCGTAAAGGTTGTTCTTTGAAAACACCATGTACTGTGCGAGTTTGTGGTGTGTTCTGCGTGTTTCACTGTTAGTTATGTGCAGTCTGCTGTTTATGTCTGCAAGTCCTGGATTATATTATATGTAATTTTTATCGACAAAAAAATTGTGGACATTAATCATTATCATCAGCCGCAAGACGTCCACTACCGCATAGGCTCTCCCGAAACTTCCCTACAGACTTACCGTACTTTATAAAAGTGGCGTTCATCTAAGTCTTTCGAATTTTACTAGAAAAGGTAAAGAACTATGAAAATTTAACAGTCCACTATTGATGTTCCTTCTAAAACGTTGTTCTACCTTAGCCTACCCTCTTCTTTCCATTCTGTGTATCTGTATACTATTTCAATAATGCCTCGAGGTCTCGCGGTCCAAGTATGTGCCGTGCGATCTAGAGGTCCTGGGTTCGATTCCCGGGTCGGGAAAAGTGTTATTGGGTTTTTCCATTAGGAAATTCTCAGTAACAGCACGGAGTTTGGAAAAGCGGCAATAGGCTCGCCCCCTATTACGTGGGACTAGGCGAAATGTGGGTGCAGAAATGCACCTCTGCCTACCCCTTCGGGGAATACAGGCGTGAGTTTATGTATGTATGTATTTCAATAATCTTAGGCCTTGAGTAAATAAAGAGGTCCTATATACATTCTGGTAAATAAAATGCTGTACATTTGGTGAGAGCGAGTTTGTCTCACCAGTCTATACAAGCTGAGCTCGTTACGCGACATCCTTATGTGAATGACTATGACTTGACGTCTTACGTGTTGAAGTAGTCATGCAAGCGATACAAATACCCTACTACCAGCAAAGGTTGCTGTCAGTGACCACGTTATGCTCTAGCAGCATTGTACTGACGTAGAAGTAGTGTAGAAACTGCTTATCGGGTCAGTAAATGAAGAAAGCGATGTAAAGACAGTCTACAATGTCTGAAGTACTCGTTAAATTTCGTGGTAGTATTATTTGGTCGTGACTATGTTACAGTGATGGGTTTGGTTCGGGATAACCTCTAACTCTTATATGAAATCATAAACTTAAATTTACATTCATTATTTAACAACTCGTAGAGGCCCCTAAACATAGGATTTATATTATTTTCTTAAACATTTGTACCATATAAATAATATACGTAATTTTAATTTCTCTTTGCTTTATATTAGAAACCATCCGATAAAAACAAAGAATGTAGTGTTTTGCCAATTTAAAGTTACTTATTACACATATTAAAGTGACTCTGATTGGGAACTAAATTGCAAGGTTGACTTTATAGTATTAAACATATATTGAGACCATTACCTAATGATTGGTTATACACAACACAAACATACAAAACAAGTAACCAATAATTACGTAAACCTTTAAACAAACAAGAATCCTTGAAGAAATCATTAAACGAAAATCAATGTGCTGTAAATAACCTTACCAGGGATTATGCTTTGTCCATAATTATCGACATAACCTTCCTTCCATAGATTGTAAGGAAAAAAATGCACTTCCTTTGTATCATACGGACGTTCCACACAAAGATTAGCATCTGACATCCACATTTCGGTGTCGTGCTACTCATTTGCACAAATATGTATTCCCGACTGTTTCTGCGGCAAGATATACGACTTGCTACTTATTACATCATACATGCATGCCTGTGCCACTTGTCTTGGTGGTAACATTTCGATCAGATTAAATTTTACTTGTGGAGTTTTAATTGCTTGGAAAATTCAGGGTAATGGGGAAAAATAGTAATTCTTTTATGTATGTATAATAAAATTGCTGGTAATTTTTCTACCTTATTTCGGCTGGTGTAAAGGGCAGACTCTACGAGTTCTAAGGCAGTCTCTTTAATCTTGTTCGGTCTTCAGCATGAGTCACTAGCCCTAATCTTTTGTTTAAGCAGTCTTTCCTAGATCTTCAACGCGACTTTGGTCACCACATATCGAGTTTTAGGCATGACTTGCCATATTTTTTCACATCTACTTTTCAGTTTATTACATACATACATACATAAACTCACGCCTGTATTCCCTGAAGGCAGAGATGTATTTTTGCACCCACATTTTGCCACATCAGTCCTACGTAATAGGGGGCGAGCCTATTGCCGTTTATCGGGCACATTTCGAGACTCCGTGCTGCTACTGAGAATTTTCTAATGAAAAAAACCAATAACATTTTGCTTGACTGCCTCGTGGTCTCGCGGTACAAGTATGGGCCGTGTGATCTAGAGGTCCTGGGTTCGATTTCCGGGTCGGGCAAAGTGTTATTGGGTTTTTCCATTAGGATCAATAGCAGCACGGAGTCTGGAATTGTGCCCGAAAAATCGCAATAGGCTCGCCCCCTATTACGTGGGACTGATACATAACTGGCGAAATGTGGGTGTAAAAATGCACCTCTGCCTATCCCACCAGGGAATATAGGCGTGAGTTTATGTATGTATGTACTTTTCTCGACCCGGGCAACGAACCCAGGACCTCTAGATCGCACGGCACATATTTGTACCACGAGGCAGTCAGTTTATTATGAAAAGGTATTATAATAATTTACTATTAAATGGCAACGTAGAGTTTTGCTTCCGCGCTTCAACAATCCGCTCGGATTTTCTATTGTTACCTCTCTTTTCCTTTATACCATCAAGAAAACCACATGCTCTGAAATCAAACAAAGAACTCCCCCTTATCAGTCAATATATCTAAATGATATCGTTCAGTGAATAAGTGTATAAAACCACCGCAATATTCTTGGCCAGTCACCTTTTAATCGTTCTATCAATCTTGGTCATTCATCGTACAGGCGATGCATAAAGTAATAAAATATCTGAGAGTCATGGAACGCCATTAAGGCACGTTATAGTGCCTTCTGCAGAACTTTACGTAGTTGCATTCGGTACGTATGTACTAAAATGTACTTTTATGAGCTCTTACATCGGCCATAACAGTTCGTCGAACGCTTGTAAATCTACTCAATGATGGCGCACGGCAGTTTCGTAGGCTATTAATGCACTGTTTAACCTCAACATGTTACGTTGATTGAGGGTATTGTGGCTACATTTGCTCTGAGCGTTTGCTGTAATTTAAGTATTAGTGTATGCGTGTGTGAGCGTACGCTCATGCCAATTTCAACCTTATCGTATTTTTTGCTTCTTTTTTCAATATCAGTAAATAATTTAGTGTCGTACTTGATAACATCTCAATTTAGTACAAAATTTAAGTCAATTTTAAAGAAAGGATTTTAAGGAAACTGAGAAAGGCTAGAAGGAAAAGAGAATGGAGATTTATGGCATTCGAGGAATCTTGATACGACGAACGAAACGTGGTAGTTAAAATATTATTTTGTGTAGGATAATGTATTGATGAGCTATTATAACACAGATTCTTAATATTATTATAGACCATAATAATATTCAGGGGAGTACATTTACCGCTAAACTTGAATTGTGTGATATGGGCACCTTTGCAGCAGCTCGCATGAATTACTTCTATTTGACCCTTATGTTCATTTTTAATGAAATTAATTTATTATCATCGAACAAGCCATAACTTTATTATTACACCGATAATAATTTCATAAATCTGTCTCTACACGCGAATTGCACATATTTTTAAACGTTAAGAATGTCATACATAATTTATTTCGTGACTTGGTGCTACTTCACTCCGACCGTTAATGGCAAGTAAATAATTTATTTATTAAATAAATTTACCTAGTCATGTCCGTGTTTCATATGAAGTGATCTATCTCTGTTTAAACCGCTTTATATTATATTGGATTTATTAAAGTATGTCAATGGAACATTGTTTTTTCTGCCTGTATTCGCTCTCATACACGTTCCAGGGGTAAGAAATCACAGATGCCAGGCTTAATCATCATCATCATCGTCATCAGCCCAAATACGTCCCACTGCTGGGCACGGGCCTCCTCTACAACTGAGAGGGTGTAGGCCTTAGTCCACCAGGCTGGCCTAGTGCGGGTTGGTGGAATACACACCTAAGAAAATCGTAAGAACTTTTTAGGTGTGCAGGTTCTATCACGATGTTTTCCTTCACCGTTAAAGCAAGTGATAATTCATTGTGAATACACATATAACTTCGAAAAGTCAGAGGTGTGTGATTTTTAAAAAATAATATTTCTAAACAAAATTTTGTAATACATACATTTAAATCCATGCTGGGTGTATAAAAGATGTTATGAATATCATCATCAGCCCATATACGTCCCACTGCTGGGCACGGGCCTCCTCTACCATTGAGAGGGTTTAGGCCTTAGTCCACCACGCTGGCCTAGTGCGGGTTGGCGGACTACACACCTAAGAAATTCCTAAGAAGTTTTAGGTGTGCAGGTTTCATCACGATGTTTTCCTTCACCGTTAAAGTGCGTGATTATTCATTGTGAATACACACATAACATCGAAAAGTCAGAGGTGTGTGCCTGGGGTTTGAACCCGCGACCGTCGAGATTCTCGACCGCGTGCCTAAACCTCGAGGCCATCACGACTTCTATAATGTTATGAATATATCTTAAGTAACTTCAGTACCTACCAAAAAATTGGACGTCGGCCTAAACTAATTTAAGATGTAATTTTCATAAAAAAATCATTCAATCCCATCCATTTTGTTAATGGAGACATAATTTATATCTGTATAATCCGCCAATCCGCATTAGGCCAACGTGGTGGACTAAGGCCTAAATACTTTTAGTCGTAGAGGATGCCCGTGCCCAACAGTGGGATGTATGAATATAGGCTGATTATGATGTACACGGCCTGTAGTCAAAAAATATATTTATTTATGTATCATTTCATTATCATTATTTTATACTAATTTTTACTTGTCACTAGTTAGAGACTCCTCATTATTTTCGTAACTTAAACTTATATTTTGACGTGATAATATTCGCAACAAAAATCTATTAGGAAAACCAACTATTTAAATCTGATATAAAAACATTATAATATAGAAAATAAGCCAAGAACTATGCATTACTTGGGTGCACTTAATTATTACAGAAATTATTTTTTAACACGCAACACTTAAGAGCTGGTCGCACGCGAGCTTATGGTTTTTGTATCGCAGTGGGAAGGCAAGGAAAATAAATCACTCGTTTCCTTTATATTATATGATGGTAAAACAGCTGTTTATGATTTTGCGGAGACAGAATTGATTATATCCAGAATAAAGGAGACAGAAGCGAAGAAGTGTAAAGTTTCCTTTCTTCTACGTTCAAAGTAAACCTATGATATCACCATAGTAACCAAGATTATTATAGCTAACTAGAAAATATTTGACCCTTCTTCTTGTACAATATCAGTAAGGGCTTTTAGATCGATCCCGTAACTTTGCCTTGCTGAGTAGTAAACCTTAATTAAGTTATCAAACAATAAATTACCCTTATCTATTAATAATAACAACAATAAAAAAAAAAATTAATGATATCTCCGTAAATTTAAACGCTGTTTCATTGCTAAATTAAAAACTTTTAAACAGCGCAAAATAAACATTCTAGTATAATCGTCGCTTTTAAAAAAGAAATATAAAGCCATCATTTTTATGCAGTGATTACAGTAAAAGTGCATGTGGTCAGCGGGCGGGGCTTTTGACTTTAATAAGGTCTTTAATTTATTCATATGGGAGTCGCAAGGCTCGCTCGGTCAATCCATCATCGTGAAATTTCCTGTCGCTATTCCCAGGGAGCATGCATGCTTTATGGCCTTTTTTAATGCCAACGAAAGTATTATGTAAATTATAAGGTGTGTTGATTGCTCCCGCGATGTGTTTTAATTTCATTATATTTAATTTGTTATGAATTAGTAGGATGCTTTTTATTGGTACCAAAAGGTTTTTGTACTGGTGGGTCTTTGTTCTATAGATGAAGATTCTACGAAAAAGTTTTGGTGGATGTGCAGGCGTAATTTTTTTTTAAAAGGTACCTAGACGGATTTGAAAGTCTATTACAGTTTCTGTGAGCGTGACTTAGCGGACATAAAACCAAGTCCAGTTATCTTCTAGAGAAAAAGAGTTATAGAAAAAACTAAATAACTATAATAAATATAATAACTCAGACTATCTTTAAATTTCATTTGTTGTCTATTCAAAGATCGATTGTACTTTATTACATTTTCGTGGTCTCGCGGTACAAGTATGTGCCGTGCGATCTAGAGGTCCTGGGTTCGATTCCCGGGTCGGGCAAACTGTTATTGGGTTTTTCCATTAGGAAATTCTCAGTAACAGCACGGAGTCTGGAAATGTGCCCGAAAAACGGCAATAGGCTCGCCCCCTACTACGTGGGACTGATACATACATACCTGGCGAAATGTGGGTGCAGAAATGCACCTCTGCCTACCCCTTCGGGGAATACAGGCGTGAGTTTATGTATGTAATAACTCAGACTATCTTTAAATTTTATTTGATGTCTATTCAAAGATCGATTGTAGTTTATTACATTTTCGTCTCAAGTAGCTTTTCATATAACTAGATCCTGAATTAAGTCTCGAAAGCATAAGATATTCATCTGACTACCCGCAGTTAGTATTCATACCCTAAATAAAATAAGTAATGCCTATTCAATTACTATTCTATTACCGAAGCTATCGATATTGTGTGCCTCCACGGAAAATGTTTCAATATTCTATTTTCGTCTATTTTTATCGTGGCAAGTAAATGTAATTTCATTGTTATCTCCGAAAGGCTGCCTGCCACGGGCCCTCGTATTGGCTATGAGAAGCTATTTCCTTTTAAAAACGTCGACCAATATCGGTTGGCCAAATATTGGCCGGACGGAAAAAATTCAACACCTCTTTATAAAAATTCTTTGTGCGTTTTTCATATACCGCATCACGAATAACGTTGAAAGGATTTCGTATACAAGGTCTGAGTAAATGTGGTTGGAAATTTTTAAATTATTTATATGTAAAATAAGTTTTTTTCGTCGGAATATGCTTAAAATATATTATGACTACGTGTAAAAAATACAAATAATAGTATTAAAGCTATGAAGTTATTCCCAGTTATTTGTTAATGCATTTATGGCAGTAAATACATTTTTGTTTTCCTTTTCCACGTAATAACTGAATCTACTCAACAATCAAAAAGATACAATTTATGATATTTGGCTCATGGAAAGCTTATATCATCATCATCAGCCCATATACGTCCCACTGCTGGGCACGGGCCTCCTCTACAACTGAGAGGGTTTAGGCCTTAGTCCACCACGCTGGCCTAGTGCGGGTTGGCGGACTACATACCTAAGAAATTCCTAAGAACTTTTAGGTGTGCAGGTTTCATCACGATGTTTTCCTTCACCGTTAAAGTACGTGATAATTCTATGTGAATACACACATAACTTCGAAAAGTCAGAGGTGTGTGCCTGGGGTTCTAACCTGCGACCGCCGAAATTTTCGACCGCGCGCCTAAACCTTATATAGGTCGAATTAATTCTTGGAATAGGTACTTTCATTACAGAAAAATATTATTCATTTGAGATTATAAAATTCGAGACTAATTACGTATCGTCTATTTTTATCGATATGCCCTATATCAGCTCAAATTGAATCCAATCCTTCTGTCTATGGAAATAAGGATGTGTGCAGTCTAGTGAGTAATAAATGTGATTTAATTGTACGTACGCTCAAGTTGAATGTCGTATTTAAGATACATATGTCAGTTGTATTTAATTTGTATCCAATTACCTCCGAATTCAGTTGAGTTGCTGACGAAACCTCTCCTTTCAACAGCAGTCATTGTTTTCACACAGCGCTGATTTCACCAAAATGCTTCGTGGATTAATTCCAACGCAGAGCAAAAAGCGTTGGGTCACAGCAGTAAGTTTTTATTACAATTATACTTTATAAGTGAAACAAAAGTGCGCAGTTTAAAACAATGCGATAAAACACTGAATAAAAAGTCTAGCACATACAATCATGAGAAGAAATCTTTTCAAGCGAATAAATGCTAAGTAAAGCGAAACAGTTTCTATATCTTCAGCTCAACCAAATCATCCCTCACTCCCTGCGCTTAAATAATTAATCAGAACAATACCCCGCCTTTGAAACGCTTTTAACAGCAAAAGAGAAACGCTGAATTAACTGATTATATCATCCAAACGTAGCTGAAATTAATTTATTATGTGAAGCCGCGAAGTGAGGATGCGGGATTAAAAATTAATTACAGTTCCCAACTAAGCGACGGCGCTACGGCGAAACTTTTTTTGTGCAAATAAGTTTGATCAAAAAGGATTGTCGTGCCGCTGAATTGTCTAATGTCTTTCAAATTTATAGGAGGATATTTTTAGTCAAGCAAGTAAAATAGAGATAATAATAAGTTGTAGAGGAGGCCCGTGCCCAGCAGTGGGACGTATTTGGGCTGATGATGATGATGATGATGAAGTAAAATAGGATCTCAAGATATAAACTTGCGATAAAAATACTACTCTTGAATTTACATATATCCTGTATTCAGCTAAAGTGTAAGTGGGCCGGCCATGTCTGCCGACGGACGGACGGCCGTTGGAGCAGACAAGTGTTGCAGTGGAGACCGCACTTAGGTAGACGTAGTGTAGGACGTCCAGCAGCACGATGGTCCGACGATTTGAGAAATGTGGCGGGTAGCGGATGGAAAAGGGCTGCTCAAGACCGGGATGGTTGGCGCCTACTTGGGGAGGCCTTCGTTCAGCAATGGACGGCGATAGGCTGAGGATGTGTATTCAGACCGTGATCGGAAACTAAGGCAGTATTACCTTGCCTGCTACGGTGATTAAAAACCCATTGGCGTTAAAAGAAATCCCGACAAAAATAAAAAATAAACTTTTTCCTTTATCACCACATACATTTAATACTTGTGGCGTCAAATACAATTGTCAACAACCCCGTGGCGCAGTTGGCTAGACACCAGCTTGCGAAACGAGAGGCTGCGGGTTCGATCCCCGCACCGAGACAAATGTTTGTGTGATCCACAAATATTTGTTTCGGGTCTGGGTGTTTGTGAGACCGAAAAGTCTCTCGTAGTTTCTGATACCCACGACACAGGACTTGTATCCTAGTGTGGGGTCAGAACTATGTATGTGACTGTTGGGTGTATTTATTTATTTATTTATTTATTTATTATTATTAAATATTTTTTGTATGGATTTCATTTAGAGTCGATGTGTACAAACACATCACCGTAACTATTACCCGTCTTAGTATAAGATCACGGTCTGTTTACATCTTGTATATTCGTATACATCGTTAGGCCTAGCAAGGTCAACTAAGTTGCTAGCAATCGAAATTTGCTGAATCTTTATATGATCACCGAAATTGTAAAACGCGAATGTAATTATCGATAACTTTGGCGTGACTCTACCACTCACAAAATAATTATATACATTTATTAGTCAGATATATTATGACGTCATATTTAACACATTAATAGTTATTTCTACCCGTAAACGTGTTGTTTGTGGGCCTTTTTGTAACACGTTATTCTTCTACAAATCACAAACCATTAATTATCATAACTGGCCATTATTTTTTATACACGTGCGTACAAATACTTTTGCGTGTTTTATAATAACGTGACAAGGGGCACTGCGAACATTAATTATGGCCTTCTTGCGCTTTTAATTTAAATATTAGTACTTACGAGGGTGGTGTTTAAAACGTTCGGATTTTTGAACGCACCTCATAAAGTTTTTATTTTGCTTTGTGTTTTGATATTTTCGGTGGTGCAGTAGAATAGTACAGTCTATCCAACTGGATTGAGAGTATAATAATTGTGTCATAGGTATTGTCGAGTCAATATTGTCGAATGCGCGTTGTCTCGCGACTATCTCAGACTCCATGATACCGTACTTTCATGATAGGTTTAAATAGAGCAAGAATACTTTATAATACTAATACTGATGCAAATAACCCCGATTTCTTAAAATGGAATCTCTTAGACTTACATATAAACACGTCAAACTCTAAGCAATAGTGATGCATCGGAAATTCCTATGCTCCACTTATACCTCTTAAAATTCAATGTAAAATAGGACTTATTTCCACAAAAAAATTAAAAGCTTCAAGGAAAATAAAACATTTTTTACGCCAGTTAAATTTTAATTGTCTTTTTTGTAAATTGACGTGTCATAAGTTATTTTTATTGCCTACATGATATTATATGAACGATCATTTCTTTTCAAAACTACATTAGGTAAAGATGGTTGAATATGGCCTATACTTTTTAAAGGTACGGGGATTTCTTGTATGACAGTATACGAAACTACATTCTAATTTACTGCATTAAAATGTACATAAAACACTTGAAAATTGTATGTAAAACAAGGCAATAGAATAAAGATAAAACATCGTGCTATTAGCATGAGCTCGATGTTTACAGTTGGAACAGTTCGCTGATGCGGTTAGTTTGTTGTTGGGTTCGAGTTTGGTGTGTAACCTCGAGCAAGGGTTTCATCCTGCGGCAATACAATATAATTTGTAAACCTTGTATATTACTGTACGCAGCCATGAGATTTATATTACAAACTGAATGTAAATTTTCATTATTTTTTTATTTAATTTAAAGTGGCTCACGTGTTCCCTCCTTCCTATGATCCTGGATCCTTTAAGCAAAGCGTGAAGAAGCATTTGTGCGGGCCGGCATGATTGTGTCGACCAGCGGGTGACCATTTCGTTTCTCGCTGGTCGGTATTATTTTTTTGGACTCCACTGTGCTTACCATCAGGTACAGTGGAGACACTTTGCCGTGCCAAAAAAAAAAAGTGAAGGTGTTGTTGGTGCCGTGGCATAGATGTACGTATGGTGTATGTCTGTGTACATAAAACTGTCAGACTTCTGAAATGGGCGGGACATATATGCCGACTAAGGGATGATCGATGGACAAAAAGGGTAACGGAATGGAAACCATTAGATCATAAAAGAAAACAAGGAAGACCAAAGAAGCGATGGCGTGATATTTGCAGAGATGGACCAGACTGGTGAGTAAGGCCCGGGACAGAGACAGTTGGAAGATGGTAGGAGAGGCCTACGCCGTAAAGGCGACGACTATTGATCATTAGAGTAGGAAAAAATAAATATTAATAAACAAGAGTGTTACCTTTAGGTAGAGATTACTTTAATAAGATATATAGGTAGGTATTTTAAACGTTGAATAGTAGAAATAAAGGCCTTTTTTATGTTTGAGAGATGCCGTGTTCGATTACCGGATAAGAGCACGATTGAGATAAAAGAACTACACTGTTAACCTATTACTATTCAAATTTATATAGGTATACACAATTAATTATCACAGTAAATATAAAGGTTGACTGGTAGATAATGCCTTAGGCATTAAGTCCGCCTTTATACGTTATTATGTATAAAAAGAATAAATAAATAAATAAATAAAGATTATTAGAAGCAGCACGATGTATGAAAATGGCAATAGGCTCGACCCTATTTAGTAGGACTTAAAATGTACTGAAAAGCATTCATTAGAGGAGACAGTGAATGTGAAAACATTTCATATTTTAAAATAAATTATACACAGGTAACGCCAAAGGTCAATGACACGTGCATAGCTATGAGGTTTCGTGAACTTTAAGATAGCACATGATAAACACGTAAGAATTTATATAATATAATATATCACAATAACTCTCTGTCTCATAATGTAAATGGTCAAAATATTTTCTAAATGCAGATCACTGATTACGAAAACTTCAATGACTATATATTACAGTTTACAGTTATTATTAGTGCTCAGAAAAAAGCTAACTTGATAATATATTGCTGATTGATAGTAGAACTGGTGCAGGTTGTTGGTGGTTAGATATTAACATAATTTTGCCTACTTGTAAAATATAATCATATCTCCGCAGTCGCTAAGTAACTTGGGGGAAATGCGATTATATTTTTATAATTGAAAATAATTCTCTAATTAAAACGGTATGTTACGTAGGTACAGTCGACAGCGGCCGGACGTTCAGCGACAATGGCGAACGCGGGGCTCGGTTCCGGCGGCGGCGGAAATGGACTGGCTGCCCGCGCGATGCACTACGCGATATTTACTCAACCCCACGACAAATGCACGGAAGATGCGCCGAATGTGTTGACCCTACCTTTGACAGTGCTCCCTGTTTGGGTACCGTCCGAGGACTTTGTGTGGAATGTTCATGTCTATATATAGTATGCATAGGAGTGTACGTGTTGCTGCATCACGTCGAGGTTCAGAAGGTTGGTTTCAGACGTCGGGGTCACCAATTGTAAGTGTTTCAGGGTCACGTCAGAGTCACCAATGTAAGTGTTCAGGATCGGTGTAAATGAAACACTTACTAGAGTTCAGACTAAGGTAGCATGGTGCCGACCTTATGGATAATGACTAACTGACTGTTTATTGTAGGAATAATAAACTTATATACACAGTTTGGTAAATGTGTGTCTACGCGTATCTTGTGTCGTATTTGCTGTTGAATTGGTAGTGTGCATCATACTTTATTTAGTAACATATTTGATTTGACCGACATATGGTACAATGGTATGTGCCCCACAGAGCTATGGTTAAGAAGGTTCAGAGCCAGATCGTAAGGTGAAGTGTGAAGAGTTAGTAGTTGGTGAAATAATCAACAAATCCTTATCCACAACTTGGATTTTGCTCATGGGCCTGCTCAATACAGGACACATGAGGGAATATTATATACGTGTCAACGTTTCTGCGTGGAAGGGCTTACACGACACATTTCAAAACCTCTCCTCTCCGGGCTCCTATCGAAAATGAAAAAAAATATCTAAAATTTTACCCGAGGCGGAAACCAATCCCAAGACATAACAGGCGCAGGCGCCCAATAATGGAGCAACGAAGCTGTCAACTGTCTCGCGCAAAACTTACTCTTCACTATAATTATTTGCATAATTTGTTCGGGGAAATTTTGCAAATACCTTATGAATATTACGAGTGAAGTCGCATGGGCTCCTGAAATAATATTGTTCACGTCTACACCAATGCTTTTCCTTACTTTTACACAACATTGTGCTTTATTATTGCTATAATAATGCATTGACGGCCGGTGGGGCAGAAACGTTCTCGAGTAGAGGCCGCGTACCGGAAGCGCAGCATTGGACGTCCACCCACAAGGTGGACCGACGAATTAACGAAAATCTTTCGGCTGATGATGATGATGAATAACTCAGGTGTGTATTTGCGCCCTTACGATGCATTCATATCTCAGGCGGAAAGCTTAGGGCGTAGTCATAGAGATTTGTAATAGATATCAAGGTAAAAATAGACACACGAAAAACGACATACAAACAATGATGGATATAAAAATTTTGAGCCGAGATTTCTGTATTTACTCGTCGTCAGAAATAATATTTCTTCCTCGTTATTAAGGTCGTGTAACTATATGTGCGACTTCCTCTCTTTATTGTATACAGTTTATTGTTACATTCATTGGAGTTTTGTATGAAATAAACAAAATAACATAAATATAACAAATATATGACAGCCCCGTGGCGCAGTTGGCTAGACACCAGCTTGCGAAACGAGAGGCCGCGGGTTCGATCCCCACACCGAGACAAATGTTTGTGTGATCCAAAAATATTTGTTTCGGGTCTGGGTGTATGTGAGACCGAAAAGTCTCTCGTAGTTTCTGATACCCACGACACAAGACTTGTATCTTAGTGTGGGATCAGAACTATGTATGTGACTGTTGGGTGTATTTATTTATTTATTTATTTATATAATCTTATAAATCGTGAACGGTAAGTGATAGGAAAAAAAATATTGAACAAAAAAGATACGACATTTAATTATCTATAATAAAGGTCTTTATAATTGTGGGCCTCAAGTTACAGAGATAAAGGCTCAAACGGTTTTTCGAAAAATGGCGGCACTTCCGTCCGCCTTTTAGGTTCATTACGTCATACTGCACCTATTATTGAAAAAAAACTTCTGCCGCATAATGCAAGACAAAATCCTCTATTTCCTGTACTATAAGTCCGCCTTTACGTATCATGTATGAAGGGCAAATGAAATAAAAAAAATAATAAGTAAATATTTTTTTATCTCGAGATAATTTGTATTACTTAACCTAAGTAAATGCCTTCTCTTTTCCCAGAAAACGTGTGTGTGATCTCGTAACATGGGTATTTTCTTAAAAGGATGTAAGTGTACCTCGTTAACTGATTCTCGGAACGCATTTTGCCTTTCATTCATAAAAAGTAAGTTGCGTTATTTAGTTTGCATTAAAATTTTACTAAGAAATATAAATAATAATCAAAGGTGTCTACATTTACGTTTTACATAAACATTGATAAAGTTTTTGTCATGGTAATATCTTTTATCTCGCTTCTTCCAACGTAGTAGTTTATTCAACAGAGCAAGATAAAAAGTGTTATTTAAGAGACTTCAAGTGTAGTAAATGATAAAATCCCTTACCTGATGAAAGCCACAGCTACCCTATACTATATCATACCTACCTATACCATCTCTCAACTGATAACATATGACATATTGTGTTACGACGAAAAAGTACGGAAAGAGGAGAGGGGTAGAGAATAGATGAGCCTTCAACAACTAATCCCCTAACGGTGCATGTTCACTAACTCCAATATATATCTATCTTATGAATGAGAGGTTCCATAGTGCATTTGACTTGAAGCGAGCCCGTAAAAGAGGCGGAGATTTCGAATCCTTACCTGATTTATTGGTACATCCATGCATGTTTAGCCTGATGTTCATTTAAGTCCAACAACAACAAGCGATGCTATTGCCATTTTTCGAGCACATTTACTAGACTACTAAAAGTATTAGAGTACTAAAAGACGTGTGTTAATTCAGATAGCTTTTCTACGAGTACACCGAATTTATCCGGTGGTATGAGTTACCGAATAAACCAACTTTTACTGCATACGTGCATAGTTTGTTTTTCTTTGATAGTGTTTTTTTTCTGCGGACCAAAAACGGTATTCCAATTTTCTCTTGCAACTTATATTTTCAAAGAAAATATACATATAGATCCTCAAGTGAGCTGCTGAAACCATTTTACGTTAGTTGACTCAAAAATTGTTGGAATAACATATTTAAATCTGTCAGTCACAAATACCTTTCTTTTTCATTTATATTTAAACTATCGCTAAGAACTTCACCTGAACTCTGTTTTTTTTAAATAGAAGTAGAATATGTATTTTCCCAAGGTCTTCTTTATATCTTCACTACCAACAAATTAGTTCAGCATAGACGTAAATACTTAACAGACGGAGTAATATTTACGTTAATAATATCATAGCGTAGACGGTAAAAATAAAATTCCTTTCTTATGCACAAAAAAACAGTTCATACTCTAAAACCCATCGGCAAAATCATGATATGAGCGTCATTATTACAAGCCCTTTGAAACAAACATGTAAAACGCAAGACTTTTATGAAAACATTGATTGTACACCCCATCCATGTCGCTAAACAAAGGACGGTATGAAAGCCGAGCGTGAGAGGCTCACCAGAACTGTAAAGGCAAGAAACGTATCGCTAAAAGCTATATCCATCAACGTAGCACTCACTGCGGTCGCTTTTACCCTGAATATTGAAGACTCAAATAGTTGCCAGATATTCTCATGGTTTGAAAACGTGTATGCGAACTGTTGGTGTATTGCAGTAGCTTGTTGGGAATGAAAGCAGCCAATAAGTTGGTTATTTGTTTGTTTAAAGAATGTTTTTTTTTGTAAACATCTCTTGCATTTGCGATAAATTAATAATGTTATGGGTATTAAAAATAATACTAATGTTATTTTTATTTTTTTTGCATGACTAAATGATTTTTTGTTCAGGTGACAATAGTGAGAGCTGGCTTTAAGAAAATATTTGCTATGATTGCCTTTTTCGTTGGTGGGCAGGACCAAAAAGCATTTCGCACAAGCAAACAGTTTAGTAAAGATTTTTTTTTCATATATTACCTATTTCATACAAAATTATTTTACTATACTTTGTGTATTCAAGTAACTTACAAAACGGATTAATATCTCCACGCAAGTCTTTAGTATCTCAGACGTCTTAATTGATCAAATCAACGTATAAAGCGCGAAAGTTACAAAGAGTGAATATCAGAATTCCCGCCTACGGCCATTTTCACACGCACCAACTTGGCGCTCAAATCAACGAGGTATTGTTCTTTGACTTTCCTTCATTAAATGTTCAAGCATTCTCGTCTTGGGGCACATCCACGTTGAAATTAGCTCTCGTTTATTTAATACGAGTGACAATCAGGGGGGGGGGGGTGAAATAACAATATGAGACGTCATCTTATTACGCGCCTCCCTTCCACGAAGGAATTGCGTACACAACGTGACAAATAAAAACAAAAAGTTCGTTGTGTAAAGTGTATATTGGAGCTCAACGTGAAGCGGCTTATTAAACTTCGACACTTTCTGCTTGTTTTAATTAAGAGCAAAGGTTTTTATTGTTATTTTAAGCTCTTGTTTGTTAAACAACCAATAAAAGGATGAGAGAGAGGAAGGGAAACAGCTCTTTCCATCCATTACTTGACAGTCATTAAGGCGCAATACAAATTTCAATACAAATTTGTGGATCTTAAAAATATTTCATTAATAAATTAATAATTTATTCAGTCTAGGTATTTGTGTGGTAGTCTTCCATTGTTTCAATTACCCAAAGCACGAGACTTTTAGCGTTGTGCAAGTCAAAACTATTCACTATTTATTATAAGTCCAGAAACGTACCTCAATAAAAAAAATATGTGTGTGTCATACGAACCGATAAAAGTCTTCTATGAACAGATATTCAATACCTACGGTTTAAACCTAGAATTGAAACAAATATATCGCTCAAAACAGGATATCCTCTGTCTTCCTGATTTGGAACATTTTAGCGTGAAACAGTATACAGCGGTGAATTATCCGGGCGGATCTAAATACCTTTTTTACACTATATTTTATTTCATTGGTTAAGTTAGATAAACGGACAATTATACGACGATAAGTGTTTTATTTCAGTCGTTTAATGTGGGTTTGTAAATAGTAATACTTTGTGTGTCATAATTGAGGAGCGCGAATTTAAATAAAGAAAATAAGAGAAAATATACTGTCTCGATCTTTCGTGTGTGCGATTCCTGCATTTACCAAAGTGGTATTGGGTTTTTCCATTTAGAAATTCTCAACAGCAGCACGAAGTTTGGAAAAGTGCTCGAAAAACGGCAATAGGATCGTCTTTATTAAGTGGGACACAGAAGTTCTGAGTCGGAACATAAATGGCGAAGTGCAGATGTAGATCAAGTCACACTATGCATCTCTGCCTATGCGTTCGGGGTACAGGCGTGATGTGTTTGTGTATTGGGCTCTAGACATTTAGTAAAGGTCTGCAGGCAAATAAATTTGCGGGTGGGCTTGCAAAGTATCCTTGCAACTGCAATGTACTCTGCTTTGGTTTGGTGAGTGGGCGCGGAGAATGCGGCCTTTCAGTTCCATGCATGCATCACGAATTCATGTACAAGCATTAGTCGCGGGCTTTTACCGTGATCTTGCATTTGCATACTCCTTAAATGGACGTGCTTCTCTTTATCAAGGCTAATATGAATATTGTGTCGAATGTGTAATATACTGCTGCCTGTGGTTAAAATTAGATGCAAAGAGATATGACAATAACTATCTGTAGTCTGTACCTATAGTTATTTTGTTGATAATTCCTCATAACGTAACCTTCATAATAAGTTTTGCTGATTCAAATTGATTGATAATGAACTATGTGCCAAAATTATCAAATATTAAGTTCATTATTGCAATTCGTTTTTGCATGATGAATGTTTAAGAGTTATTGTAGATTACTATGACAAAGTGACCATACTACACTTCATTAGAGAATAAGTACCGCTGAAATGACAGTCCTAATCAGTTATAAACATACAGGCGGGCAACAATACATATTATTGTTTTCACCTTTTCGTTTTTTATGCACCTACCTTTTTATCTCTGCCTCACCTAAAGTTTGACTGTTAAAGGATGCCTGAGGCGCTAAGTCCGCCTTTATATATAAATGTATAAGAAGCATAAATAAATAAATAAAATTTTAGTTTATTTAATACAATATATTTCATACTCAAATTATTCATTTATTCTTCCAATTTTATTACAAATAAATTATTTATTTTGGTGCCAACTAATCATTTCCATATCACGATTCCAATGTGCTTATAAAACGAATAATAAAGTATTACAATTTAGTACCGATATTGTATTCGGCCAATTTTCTGTACTCTGTGCTGCTAATAAGAATTTCCTGATATCAAAACTAACCACTTGAGTGGGAATCGAGCCCCGGATCTCTAAATAGCACCACACATACTTGTCCATAAACAAATTGCTTCCACCGAAGCGTAGTTCATATATCACATAACCCTCATAACAGATCTAACATAACCGAAACAGTTATCATCCTCACGAGGGCTGTAAGTACCCGACCTAACAACGTTATACCGGGACATGAGGGGAAGGGGATTAGATCGTCACGAGCGGTTAGTTTGAAGTGCATTTCCTTACTCCAAGGGATCCTGAATCTCGCCGGATATTCATGGAATATTTACGACATAGATAAAATTTCCACGCTGTGATATACATATGTGCAATTTTGTCCAAATGTGATGGTTTTAAAAATAATATATGGAAATGTGATCAAGCTTGAATCAACCTAGGCAATGAACCTGGACTGGTCCCAGAAAGTAACAACCGTGGTTGGCAACTTGATGCTTGTTTTTAAGTCTTAACTTTATGGAACCTCCTACCATTTAAATAAGAAATACAGTAAGGTAATTTACTTATGTACGTTTTTAAAATTTAACTACTTAGTTTATAACATTACTTCACTAAAGCAATACTAATAAAACACCGGATACAGCAACATGGCGTAGCAATAACATCCGTATATCCGCACTCATTCATTTTCTTGTTAAAAATGAAATAAAAAGTGAGTGAAAATCTGTGCCATATCTGGCGGATAATAGGTCAACTTTGTTGCAGTACACATTGCATGTTTGTACGGCGATCGCACACAGTAAATTGGAGGTTTTAGTAGCGCAATTGCTAGCTTATTATAATCAAAGTTTTTGTTATAAGCTTAATTTTACTCTCTTTGGGTTTTGTCCATACTTTTCCTGTAGTAAATAATATAAAATATTAACTGATATAGCCGCTCTGACGACATGACACATATATTTAAACGCAAATATCAACCTGTTTGTTCTATTTACTAATATTTTTAATGAATTTTATATAAAAGTTAAAAGAGCCTTGGGGAAGAATATTAAGCTTTTATTCTTGGGTAAATAAAAACTAACGAGGGTGAAAAAAGGGATTGAAAGTAAAGACGGGGTGGTCCCCTTATCATCATCATTTCTTTCATGTTACGTTTTGCCCTCTTACGTTCGTTGGGTTGAAGGGAACGACAACTTTCATTACACATCATGTTACTTTTTAATAATGAAAACATCGACTTAAGTTGCAGTGAAAACGTAAAATGATTTGTTACTGAAATAAGCATTACCGACAGCCTATTTAAACGCAGTTGGCTCGCAGAAATATGTAGGTACACCAGCTTGTGGAAATATAGGGTTTCGGTTATTACTACTTCATTGAAGACGCTTCATCGATTTTACTCGTACGTATAAAAAAGGCGGAGAAAAAAGAAAAAGATGGAAACAGAAAGGTACTTGTCACCAAATATTTATTTTTATATTACACGAATTAATATAATTAGTCAATAAATCAATATATCATAACTGTCATCAACGCCATATACGTCCCACTGCCGGTTTGAACCTGCGACCGTCAAGATTTTCGGCCGCGTGCCTAAACCTAGAGGCCATCGCGACTTATCACAACTGTATTCTGTCTACCTCAAGGATAAGTTAAGTAATGAGAGGAGTCGAAAACTGGCTCTAGTTGTACTACTGTATGGTTAATTACAATGGTCTGGGTGTTCAATAGTGCCGTAGTCAACGTTCGTGTATAACCAAGATGGCCGTTCTCGGCGTAACGTCGGAAAACTTGATTTGTGTCTCGGCCCACAAAGTAATACCGTGTAGTGCCAACATTCCGGTTCGAGAATTTTTATATCATCCATAAAATTCATAGCGAAAACAAATTTGTACGTTATTTCGGACCGATCTCAGCTTAATTCTATTTTCATACGCATTTTATGTAGTGCACTGAGATGAGCTTTTTCAGAGCGTCAGTTTTCTCTTTGGGGCCATAAATTTCCTTTGCTTATTTTCTTTAACTCCCGTGACGAAAGTTGGCAAGAGTTACTCAAGAATTTTGTTATAGACTTAGATTTTTTTATATAATAAATAATGAAAATACAAGAGAAAAAATCTAAGAATATAGAAATAGGTTTTATTTCGAAGTGATGACTATTATGTTTAAAAGTAATGATGGCCTCGAGGTTTAGGCGCGCGGTCGAGAATTTAGGCGGTCGCGGATTCAAACCTCTGATTTGTCTAAATTATATGTGGATTCATAATTAATTATCACGTACTTTCACGGTGAAGCAAAACATCGTGAGGAAACCTGCACACATCAAAGTTCATAGAAATTTCTTATACGTGTAGTTCGCCAACCCGCACTAGGCCAGTGCGGTGGACTATGGCCTAAGCCCTCTCAGTTTTAGAAGAGGCCAATGCGGACGTAGACGGACGGATGACGGAAGGACGTATATGGGCTGATGATGATGATGACTGTTATGTTATAATATAGTCTAAAGTACACTCTCACACTTAGGAATAGTAACAATCTGGTGGAATCAGCCCATTCATTCTGCAGTCTAAATAGCACTGAGCTATCTACAGCTTTTGTAAGAGAAAATGTACTCTAATCACAAATTGATCTACCATTCGAACGTATTGCCATTTCTAAATGTATAGGTCTGCCACTCCCGTCAGTTATACGTCCATTTGTTTCATTTGGCTAATGAAAGCCGGCGTCCACAGAGTATATATCCAATAAATCAACACACATAGCGACCGTGCGATCGTACTGTGTGCCTAAATGCGTAATGTTGGCTTCCATTTGACCAATATTAAACCTAATAGCCGTTACAAAAATTCGCTTGTTGCGTAATGCGAATATAGCTTTGTTCCTTCTACCTAAAGCTATCCCTACTAAAATGCGAAAGTAACTCTGTCTGTCTGTTACGCTTTCACGCCTAAACCACTGAACTGATTTGAATGATTTTTGATTTGGAGGTAGATAGAATCTTGGGAAAGAACAGGGTACTATTTATCCTGAAAAAAAGCAGTGTTCCTACGGGATGGGGACAGAATTCAAAATGCACCCTACAGGTAACATCTATATGATAGATACAATTATAAATAGGAACTTGTGAAGATAACCCGTAAACCAATGTTTAAGAAGGCGTAGCAATGATATTATGTAGATAAGTCACAGGGCTAAGCGTTTGATGTAAGTAAGTTATCAAGAAGTAGACAGCGATACTACAATTGCTAACAACAGAAATTTGTCGCGATGACGTAGAGTTTCACTGCAGCCAAAACATACCTTACTAGTAGATACAGAACTTCTGTGCTAGTACCACAGTCTCATAAAAGCCTACGTGAAGTATTTTTTGTTCACACTTTATTTGCAGAGTAAAATTGATAAATATCCAATATTCTACCAGCCAGTAATGTGATACTTATAGATGACTGTGATCAGCACTATATATGGGTCTATTAATATTGCATGCATTCGCGGGCAGTGGCGACAGAGAGGGAGAGCTATTTGCCACGTCATCGTTCGTGCTAAAATAAATAAATTATTTAACTTAGCTCTATCACCATCGATAGTAAGTACCAGTCTGAAACTATTGCTCGTAGCTTATTCATCTAATAAAAGTACTCTATAATCGTTAGATTTGCTTATAGACCTTTTCAATACTATGTTCAGATTAAAAATTAAAGAATATGAAAATCTCCTAATTTCATTTGCCAACGTATGTTATTAAAGTAAATTATCCTTTGAGAGTTTTTCAGCGAACGACACTGAGAAATGTTTCTTGGTAAACGTTGACATTTTCTCCCCATTAATATTTAATTTAACGCTTTAAAAGAAATTCTATTTACTGTCGTCTCGCTGAAGAGTTATCAAAGCGATGCTAAAATCAAAAGATGGAAAGTGGAAGTGCTTTCTGCGTATTTTTAAGCGGATCTCGTCAATGTTATTCATAAAAAGGTTTTATATACATAGAACTTTTACATTACGTTTAATAAAAACAAAAAAGTATAATGTTTATTTTTTTACCGGGCTCCTTTAAAACGATTGTACCTAGTTATATTTTCACGCTTCTATAACTTTTTTCATCCTTACAACAAATTTACTGAGCATTATTTCGTAAGAAAAGGTAGCGTTTGCTCTTTCGATTACTTTAGTTTTCTGAGGAATGAGTTTTTGATATTTTTTTCTATGTCAAAGCATAAAGGAAATTCTTAAATGAAACTAGCCAATATTTCTCAACCATAACTGGAGATTAACCAGTTCGTAGTCCACAACTTAATAAATACGAGTATAATGTTCCATTTTCAACTTCAGTAAATCAACAATGAACATTGTATTTGTTTGAAACATTTTAACGGCAGACAAACATGAAAACAGTAACAATAGTGGTGATTTGTGAGTCGTTCCGTTCTACGCAGATCGAGATATGGAGTGCCAACATTCAAATTGGAATATTGTATATTGGGCCATAAAGTTCTTGAAGTGGAAAAAATGTGTCTGAATGTGCGATATGAATTTAAGGTTGTGATTTTAAAATTGAAATATGGAGTCCGAACTACAACAATGTTTTTTCATTGTTCAATGAATATATTTGTCAGTTTCGACTAAAATATTTTGAAGAAATATTTCGTGTGGATAATTAATGCTGATACAACGTATCCATTTTTCTTAGAGCATAGGATTGCGGGCTTGATTTGGGGGATAGCTCTAATTTAATAATACAGTTTGCTCGCAACTGAATAGTTTCACTAAAGAATCGATGTTAAATACCATCCGATTGTAAAATAACAAAAATTAAGTCTGTTCTACGATAACCACACGCCGCTAAACCCACATCCGTGTGGGATAAGCCACAAAGAAAAATATACCTTAATTGCATATATGATAATGATTGTAAATGGTTTATGTAACCATTAACGCATTTAATCAACTATAATTTGTATTGTGGTGCATTCTTAAACATAAACAAATGGATTGTTGCATATTATCTAATACCTCATAAATCAGTTATAGGAATCTAAAAAATGCATACAAAACACTTTAATAAAATAATGTCGCGTTTTTATTACTCTATCAGAGTCATTTGTCTGATTTTTTAATACAATAGAAAAAATGTTCAATACATTTGTTTGCCATTAAAAAAGTTTATGGAATTGATTTGCAGGAATCTAAATATCGCTGACTATAACGCGATGAAAAACGTGGAGTATTATTTATATTCAATGGGTATCTGAAGCTTGCCAAATTGCACGAAGACCAGCGACTGTGGGAACTGATTGGATTGTTGAAACAGTGGTCAGAGTGCCGGCGCAAAGGTTTCTATTTACTGACAAAGTAAAATGAAAACATTACACACATTACAACGTGGTAAGCGCAGTTCCTTCTAAACAGAGCACCACATTCAACTATATTGAGTTATCCACAATATATTTGGTGTATTAGGTTTTTTTTTGACACCAAAAATCGCTTTTTGTTTTCTATAAAACAAGCCTTAAGTACTACGTGACAGATGGGTGTATTTATTTGATTAGGGTAACTTTATACTAAAATTTCAATCTTTGAAATTGGAATTATATCATGAATAAAACATCATAACATCGCAAATATCAACACAAATTTCAGACCTAAATAAATTTGTTTACCAAATAGATTACAAGTAGATTACACATTACATGATATATTTGATGTCAGAGCATAATGTTTTATTTTACATACAAAATTTAAATTTTTTATTTATTTTGTTCACAAAGTACATTTACATTGTGCACGAATTTAAAGAAAAACAACGAAACTTTTCTTATTTAAGTTCGACGGTAGACCGAATACATTTCTCCTTCAGATTTAAGTATTGCGGTCATTAGAGACTGGAGTTAGCATACATTTTAATATCGCGAGACATCTGCTACGAGCAAACAGGCCAACTTTGTGGAATGTCAAAACATTATTATATTTATACTCGACATGCCTTGGTTAATATTTATAAAAGTCTTGTCAGTTTACGTCATAATGTTCGTTGAGAGCGGGAAATATTTTACCTATTTCTGAAATATGGCTTCGAATTTATTTTTGAAATTATACTTCTTTAGGCGCGTTATGAAAAAAATATGAGAGTGAAATTTTAAGACGCGCGCGCATCACTGTAACACAAAAGTAAGACCTCGAAGCTGCCTATGTGCTCCAATATAATTGACAGATTGAAGCTGTCAAATGTCCAATGGATCATAAAGATTTTAATATGTTTCGGATCGAATATTTTTCAAAAAATATATATGTTTTAGATTTTAAAATTAGCATTGTGACAGTAATAAAAAGGGATTGACATATGGCATTCAGAAATGTAATATGTTGTGTAAACTAAGAACTATGTATGTGACTGTTGGGCGTATTTATAAGTTTTACTTCAGTCTTGTTGTATAACTTCGAACGCGTGTACATAAGTACACACGCACTTTTTTTTTCATACCAGCCAGTGGTGGCTAACTTAACGACTCTTTGTCTCCAGCGGACACACTTTTGTCGATCTGGTTAATTCTAGATACCCACTTAGATATAAATAGATTTCGCTGATACGTTTGGGTGAATCACTATGGCAGGTCATGGCAGGATTTACTCCATAGTTAATATACAGGCAGAATAAGCAGCTTAAATTATTTTTTATGTATCGTGGCGATGACTTGGTCAAACAAATAAATCATTGAAAATTCTTAAATCTACATTTTCTTTATCATCATCCTCAGCCTATAGCGTCTCACGACTGGACGCCCAATACTGTCCACGATTCTCGGCTTGTCTCACATAATCACTCAATATCAAAAATTATTCTCATTAAGTACATGTTAAACAGTAGCTCATTTGATCGCTGCTTAAATTGTTTCTAGAACATCAGTATTCCGCGTAGCTGACGGGAATTCTAGAAATCAGTTCTATATAACTTTCTATCTATATAACTATTTTTTGACTTGTCTTCAGATCTATATAACTATTGTTTGACTTGTCTTCAGATCTATATAACTTTTACTTGGATGGCTTGGATACAAATTTACGCCAGAAATTAGCTGTTGGTAACTCAAACATACTATTTTATGTTTGTATTTCGGAAGAGGTAGTCAGACGTTTATTTATGAACACACGTTTATCAAGCTATTGTTTGTTATAAGGGTAAGTTAATTTCCCCTAAACCGACACATTTCCGCAAAATATAGTGGTACAATAAATTGCTTCAAAAAATTTCGCATACCATATTGGTACCTACTGATATTTTCTAACGAAAAAAACAGTAACAATTTCCCTACCCGGGAATCGTACTAGTAACATCTTGTTCGCACGCACCACATTATGCTGAGCGACCTGTATGACGCTGGGCAGGCAAATTTGTCGCGTTGCGGGATCAGCTTGTTCGTTCATTTACCAACAGGCTTGAATTGATTTTCGCCCGTTGATATCCTATTTGCACCGCATTGCATTTATTAGGACGCTCCAGGGCAATCACTTTGCTTTCAATCACCAATAAAATAATAATCATCATCATCATCAGCCCATATACGTCCCACTGCTGGGCACGGGCCTCCTCTACAACCGAGAGGGTTTAGGCCTTAGTCCACGTTGGCCTAGTGGGTTGGCGAACTACACACCTAAGAAATATCTAAGAACTTTTAGGTGTGCAGGTTTCATCACGATGTTTTCCTTCACCGTTACAGTGCGTGACAATTCTTTGTGAATACACACTTAACTTCGAAAAGTCAGACCTGGGGTATGAACTCGCGACCGTCGAAATTCTCGACCGCGTGCCTAAACCTCGAGGCCATCACAATACACACAATTAATATTAAAACTTGAACATGTTATTGCGCCATGAAATCGATGTTTAATAAAACATTCAATAATCACAATCAAGTAGAAACACGCTCATGGCGTGTGTAAGCGGATCACGAAGCATGTTTGCCAAGCGTATTAGTAACCTAAACACCGCTACAAACTCAATCCATCTTATATTGACCTCTGCGAATTCATTAAGTCTCCTTCCTCAGTCCCTCCCGCATCGAGGGCAGGGGAGGACGAGCGGGTCAAGACAAGTGGTGGCTGAACATAATATACAATTACATCGGCGACAGAATTAACTGGAGCGAGTAACGTTTGACGGTATATTATTTAGACGGGGCAGGCAGCCCTGATTAAGTCATTTGACTCATTTAAATATAAATTTTCAGAATTCTATATAGGTACAAACAAAACGTAAAAGAGCTATTGAAATGTCAAATATCCCTTCGTGAAATACTGTCTAGACGAGTTTCATTATAAGCGGGCTGAATTGCTTAAATAATGCCTTTTCGTGATTTATACGCAAGTTATTAAATGAGTTTATTTTTCAAACGACTTTGGAGGCTTTAGTTTTCATTATTTTTGTAACGGAGTTTTATGATATTCATTAAGTAAATGCTGAGATTTTGTAGATCATAATTAAATTATAATTTTGTTTTGTGTTTCGTGAATTTATTAAATATTGCGCGTATATTTTGCAGACGGTGTTTCTTTGTTGCTGTACTAGATTTTTATGGAAGTAATATGATATTTGTTTTTGTAGACTTTTAAAGTATCGGTTGACTTTACTCGAGGGTTCGATTCCCGGGTCGGGCAAAGTGTTATTGGGTTTTTCCATTAGGAAATTCTCAGTAGCAGCCCGGAGTCTGGAAATGTGCCCGAGAAACGGCAATAGGCTCGCCCCCTATTACGTGGGACTGATACATACGTGGCGTAATGTAGGTGCAGTAATACACCTCTGCTTACCCTTTCGGGGAATACAGGCGTGAGATTATGTATGTATGTAATGAACTTTAAACCAAAAAATCACGAACAAAGTTGTCCTCAGTTTTGCGTTAGTAGCATTCATCCGACCTTTTTGGCAGCGTTATGACTAACAGATATTGGTATTAAGGTACTTTATTTTTGACAGGGTATCCTTAAAAAATAAATAACTTTGCAGAAATGTTAGATTCCTACGATCCGTCACTAATTAATCGCGTGGGTGAGTTCTACTCAAGAAATATCGCAGGAATGTAAAGTCTATCACTACCTTATAGTACGGGAGGTAGCGTATTATTTGAGCAAGTCATTTTATCCCGGCTGAAAATCGTAATAATAATAGTTTTCACCTTACACATAACGAATTCGAACTTCAGCTGCGCCGAAAGTGGTGGGGCTAAGAGATACACCATGATAAAGTCATTGGAAAAAAAAGTTCTCCGATGAATTTTAATCCCTTGTGAAACCCTGTTAAATAATTGTTTTAATCCTATTTTATTTTTTAATTATCGTCAGCTGTATCGAAGAGGGGGGATTATATGTCAGTCACGTGCATAAACCTCATTGAAAATTCGAAAAAAAAAGTAATATTATCCCTTATGAAATTAACCTTATCTCAACTCTTATACTTTTAAAATAATAAAGAAAATAGTCAGCTGTATATTTTCCGGGGGTAGCACCGTCAGTCAGCGTGATAAACATATCGCGAACTCAATACATTCGAGCGTTGCAGAGTCTCTTCTGAAATTAATATGACTATCTTTACACCCAAAAACAATCGGCTGACGATGACTTTCTGTTTTTTAACATTTAAAATATCTTACACTTTAAATTCAATAAGTAAAATATTACTTTTATATAAATAACACCACAGTTTATTTCGTGTCGGCTTATTACACTGTAGTCAAGCATTTTTATCAGTGAAAGTATCATTACTTCAACATTATTTTGGGCCATCCATTAATAACGTGTTGTTTTTTTAGCGTTTTTAACCCCCCCCCCCCCCCTCTTTGGTGATCCGTTTAAGACTAAACCGCACGCAAAATCACGTGTATTTTTTAGTACATATAAAGATTTTTTTCAGTTTTAGAATATTATCTTTAAATACATGTATAAAGTACAATCTAATTTTAGTTTGAAATTAAAAATCATGATAAAAATGTCTTTACAGAAAGGTTGCAGGTTGTTTTTGACTGGCTTTACGGTTTAGAAAAAAATAAATACACGTAATATCTTACTAGGCCCACCCTCTCTCCTTGTGATATTTCGTGATTTTTGCCAAACTTTATAATAATATTAAATTTGATATACATTTTAAACAATTATCAGGTTTAAAACATAGGCAACGTTTGTATACACAAAAGCTTTGAGAAAATATTTCGATAGTTTTATTTCTACATATTGAAAAAGAGAAAAACTACCGTATGCTACAGAGAAATGTGTTAATATTAATTGTTTAATTATTCGAAATGATATTATAAGACTTGATTTTTTAATTGCATATGACGATTTTTACTAATTTCTTTAATTATTCAACTGTATGAAACATTAGGACCTAGCTTGTGCGAATCATTGCCAGGATTTCATGCATTCACAGGATGCGACTTTATTCCCGCTTTCTATACAATAGGAAAATAAAGCCGTTGGAAATTTTAAGACAATCAGAATCATTTATTGCAGCGCTTAAAGATATTCAAGAAGAGAGTCTATATTTTCCTCAAAGGCCGGCAACACACCGATGATTCCTCTGGTATTGTGGGTGTTCATGGGCGGTGCTGAGCACTTAACATCAGGTGGCTCACTTGCTAGTTTGCCACTTTTTCCATATATTTTTTTAGCAAATACTGTAATCTACACAAACTGTTACTTCAAACAATAATAGAAGAATTTGTATGCAGAATGTATGGTCTGAAGGCAATCCAAATTTTTCCAATACCAGGACGAGTGGCAACGTTCATCAAAACATATTAAATGAATTAACAAAACGACAAATTTACCCTTACACATATTACAATTGACGGTGAAATATACGACGTACGTGATGGATACGACACAGACACAGCAGAAGACGTATATGAAAAAGTAGAATAATAAAATTTATGTATTTATAAAAATCTAAGGTTTTTGTCTTATTGAACCTGCATTAAAATTATGATTTTCAAATTATTAGTATTATGTATGTAATAAATAAATATAACTTGAAACCGACACGAAATTACAAACATACTGAGGAGTTATGTATATGAAATTAATATTATATATACTTATTAAATTTAAAATGTAAGACAATTTCAATGTTAAAAAACAGGAAATCGTCTTCAGCTGTTTGTTTGTAGGTGTAAAGATAGTCAGTTTATTTTCTGAAGAGACTATGCAACGCTCGAATGCATTGAGTTCGCGACATGTTTATCACGCTGACTGACGGTGTTACCCCCGGAAAATATACAGCTGACTATTTTCTTTATTATTTTAAAAGTATAAGAATTGAGATAAGGCTAATTTCATAAGGGATAAAATTACTTTTTTTTTCGAATTTTCAATGAGGTTTATGCACGTGACTGACATATAATCCCCCCTCTTCGATACAGCTGACGATGATTAAAAAAGAAAATAGGATCAAAACAATTATTTAACAGAGTTTCATAAGGGATAAAATTAATCGGAGAAATTTTTTTTCCAATGACTTTATCATGCTGTATCTTTTAGCCCCACCACTACTGCGACGACTGACGATCACTTTACTGAGTTTTGACCTTTAAACAATTGTTTGAAATAAAATTAATTCGGGATAAAATCACTAGAAAAAATAATACGCTACCTCCCGTACTATTAGGGTATTGGACACAGTTACGCCTCCTCTAAACAGAAGAAGATCGAACCCGCGGCCTCTCATTTCACAAGCTGGTATCTAGCCAACTGTGCCACTGGGCTGTCAAATATGATATATTTCGATAAATCAATGCTTGAAACAAACTAGTGGTCAAAATCCAGCTCGTTAAATTGCAAAGCAGTCTAGTCAACCAGATCCGCATACCGAATATCCAATTGCAGCTACTTAATTAACTTGTCTAATTACAGTGACATGGGAAGTGCCATCGGGATGTGACTAATGTGCGCAGGTACCCTTCGATTATGATGTATTTTACCTATTGATAGATGTGTCCCTTTTGTAATCAAGTAAGGGTATTAATTTTTCGAGGGCGTAACACAGCAATCTCAGAAAATATCCGGTTTCCATCATATCTTTGCTTAGATATTTCCATATAAATTATTTATTTGTAAATGATTAAAAAATCCACCTAACTTCATGGTTAATTTTTTTTTGTTTTACTTCTCATGTTAATATGACAGCCCATGGTGCGATTGGTTAGCTTGCGAAACGAGAGTCAGCAAGTTCGATTCTCGCACTGAGACAAATGTTGAATGATAGGAGGAGTAGAAGTACGCCGTAACTATTCTTGAGTTTCGATGGGAACATTTGATCATTCCAATAGTATTTCCTTGTACACTAATCTGATTTAACTATTCATTTAGAAATTTTGATTTATTAAAATATATATGTCATACCATTACATAATATTGTAACCTTGTTATGTGATTTATCAAGATTAATACCTAGATAAACAAAAACTAACAATGATTTGTTAGTTTATAATTTCGAGGTTTTAAACTAGTTTGCAACGAATATTGTGATACCTAAAATTATTTCCATACGTAAGTTTAATTCGAAAATATTAATAATACGAGTAACTTCAAATATTACCATAAAAAGATGCTGTTTAATAAAAAATAAACTAAAAGTTACTAATAAATATATTGGCTGGTATCTCAAAAAAATACCTTTAAAACACACTAACTATTCTGCACGTCAAAAAAGATCAAACTGTTATCTAACATTCTTATTAAAATCTACAACAAGAAATTCCCACAGCTTACACAACTTTCCAACATTTCCTTTGTCAATAACTCACAACATTTTATCATGCAGTAAATCATATCTTCCATACGTCCTATGTACACTATCCGTTATGGAAGTGCAATAACGTCGAGCTGGGAAGGAATCTGTCAATATCGCCCTCAGTAATTCCGCCAACTGCTCCGCCCGTACTCTATTAATACGGCTTCGGATCTACGCCGCATCTCAATGAAAACATGAAATATTTCACTCGCAGCCAAAGGGATAGTGTAAGCTGCGAATTGCCATATCCCGCTTCCGATTTCTATCTACCTATTCTCTTTGTGCGGTTTTTGATTGGTATCTTCTCTGGAAGTAAATTATTCACGCAGGTTGATGTTATTTTAGTAGTGGAATCATACATACATACATGATGACATGAAATTTGACGTCAAAGTGTAAATAATAAGCTTAGATGGAGTAAAACAGGAAAGAGATATAAGTGAAATTGCTAGGAGATTTTCTTTTTTGTGCTGGCAAGGCAGAGTAATAACACTTATATAAATGTTTACCTATTATACAGGCGGAGATATCATGTTTGTTATCTATAAGTTGGGCAGATAAGGTCATAAGGGCTTTATAGTTATTAAATATGCCACATGAACCTCAATAACTAATAGGGTGCTACTTATGACAGCATCGCGTCGTTAACACTTTGATTACGCATTATGTTAGGTAAAATCTATTTTATAATACTATATCTACCCTTACATTATTTATTTCATTAAATTTTAAAACCTTCTGCAAAAAATACGCGTATAACAAATTCATACATAGGTAGTTTAATATCAATATAAATTTACAAGATACAATAGCTTTTAGCCAACCCGCACTAGGCCAGCGTGGTGGACTAAGGCCTAAACCCTTTCAATTGTAGAGGAGGCCCGTGCCCAGCAGTGCGACGTTTATAGGCTGATGATGAAGAGCTTCTAAAACTGATTGTACGAGAATATACTCGTATACTTCTTTGGTTCGTCAGTATTAGCATCTGTCAGCTTACTTTCACATTAGCTTTAATTATAAGTGAGGGACCATAAATACAAGCGTGCATGTGTTGAACACCAGACAGCCTGGCTAATTGCCGTCTGCAGCGCCGGATATTAGAAGCGACGTCATTAAAATGACAACTACATGCAATCTGTTTTCATTCGTAAAATCGATATACTTAATGAGTTATCGTCAAATCTTAGTATATGTTAGCATCTGACCTTGAAATTATAGATCTGAGTAACCAAACAAGAAATGTAGGTGTGTTTAAGCTTTAGTGAAGAAAGCTTCTTTACTACAAAGTTGAAGGTAAGATTTATAGAGCAACAATGAAATCGTAATAGACAGAGTTACCTGTGTATAGTATCAATTGAAAGCGTAGTATCAATACAATTGCGTGTAGTATCAATACAAATTTTCTAGTCCACTTTAAAAAATAATAATTATAGACTTGAATGAGATGACCCCAATTTTGTATTAGTTTCCCCTACTGGTTTACTACTCATTAGTGAATAGTAATGTAGCTCAAAAGGTTAAGCATGTAAAGTAACAATAAACTGCCTCCAACATTGGCTACAAAGTTTGTGCCAACATCATGTCGAACGCAATCAAGGGTAGATCG
Source organism: Hemaris fuciformis (assembly GCA_907164795.1). Classification (NCBI taxonomy): domain Eukaryota; kingdom Metazoa; phylum Arthropoda; class Insecta; order Lepidoptera; family Sphingidae; genus Hemaris; species Hemaris fuciformis. The sequence continues at coordinate 11,532,317 of OU015438.1, read as the reverse complement.
AAGAAAAAGGCTGAATAACAAGTAATTATAAGCTAAGTAGATGGGACCGATACTTGGTGGCACTTGGTAAAACGGCCTCGTGCGGCTGCCACATGCAATTTAGCTTCATTTGCATATCTCAGTTCCAACGGTTATGGTCGGGTCATTGAGCAATTTACCCCACTATAAGATAGGGTTCGCGTGAGGATTGACTGTGGTGAATATTCCTGAGGCAATACGCGGGCATGTGGAAGGAGATATTCAGATCGACAGCCAGCCATGATTTTTTTTAATAATAGGAAATGAATCGCTGAGATAGGCGCTTATTTTATTTAAAAAGATTTAAAAAATAAGGAATTGATTAGTACATACATACATAACCTCACGCCTGTATTCCCCAACGGGGTAGGCAGAGGTGCATTTTTACACCCACATTTCGCCAGATATGTATTATACATACATAAACTCACGCCTGTATTCCCCGAAGGGGTAGGCAGAGGTGCATTTCTGCACCCACATTTCGCCAGGTTTTGTAAGATATGTATCAGTCCCACGTAATAGGGGGCGAGCCTATTGCCGTTTTTCGGGCACAATTCCAGACTCCGTGCTGCTACTGAGAATTTCTTAATGGAAACCCAATAACACTTCGCGAATTGATTAGTTTGCGCAATTAATATGGGCTCTCTATTAGAATCGACAGATTATTTTGTCAACTTTCTATATTACAACATGATGCTTCAATTGATTAGTCTCAACAACAAAAAATTTAGATACACAGTGGTATATATTGTAAAGATATACTGATAAAGCTTGAAATATTTATACCACTAGATCCATTACAGGCTTTAACAAAACAACATGAATTTTCTCGCCAATCCCAAACAAAACCAGTCTCCTTACCAGTCGAACAAAAATGTTCACAAAAAACCTAAGCAATATTATATATCGTTACAATGAAGTCTGTATCCAAGGCTTATACAAACAAAATTAAAAACGATAAAACCATCTCGTATTGTCGCCGGAGGTGAAGCCCGATATAAATCTTTAATTTAATAACAGCGGTACAAAACCACCCAATATATTTTCGTTAGACACGACTGACATTGGACACAGACCAATGACAGTCCCTACCCGAATTTATGGCTAACATAATTACAAAATTGATAATTTGTCTCCGTCCATCAGCAAATGGACGGGACGTAGATAATTCTACGGCTTTCAATCCGATTTGTGGTTCTTATCTTCCTTGGGGGTAATTCCTTATCTGTCAAAGACAACTTACTTGCAACTAAGTCAGGCTTAATCTGCTCGCAGAGATAACTCGTCTTTGTTCTTCAGGAGCCAGGGTCAGGGCATTAGTGTGACCTTTGGCGATCAAATGAGTACTTATCGTGCCTCGTATTCGTACGCAATTGTATCTTTATTGGATTAACATAACTTTCGTCTACGTTCTCATTATACCGTCTTTATGTCGAGATTAAAATGGACATTGCGATGTTATTTATTGTACAATAAAAATCCTACGCAAGCCTTCGTAGAAAGATTGTTTGTTGTTAAGAATACCGAGAAATCTTTTTTTTTTTGGCACAGACGATCTTCTTCGCTCGATTGCGTGCCAACTAGTAACAAGCGATTATAAACTTCTTATTTGATATGTTTGCTCCGATTTTATTTACAATCCACAATTCGCTTACAGAGGCAAAAGCTGTAGGAAGTAGATCCTCTTTAAAATGACGTGGTTGAAACGAAACCAGCATTTGTGGTAAAACTTACGTGTTTCATCAAAGACGACGACGAATTTTTATAAGTTATGCTTTTCTACAAAAGAAGCCAAGTCAAAACCAAGTTATTCAAACCAAAATTTTCCATCAATTTACCCACGCTGCAAAATTTCTATAAACGCGCTCAATCCCAGCTTATCGAAGTTTTAAAATAGTCTATACATTAAGTAATAGCGAAGTCCCGTCATGAAACCCCGGCTTGTTAACTAACTGGGAGCTGGTGCGAGGCGTTGTGTTTGCGTCAAACGTCAGACGCAAGAAGTTGTGGCCGAGAGTTACGCCGCAACCGCCGCCACAGTCTGCGCGTGACACTGGCCGTCCTCGAACACTCCTCACTTGTGTACATAGCTTGAGTTAATGGAAAAATAAATACCCAACTTGGCACTAATGTAGTAAATACATTTTGAACAATACGTATTTTATTCCTATTTATAGAGTTACGAGAAAAAGAAAATAGAAATCGATTATTATGGATTCTTTTTAATATTAATTTTTTTTTTTTTGTTTACATATTCTTACGTTTGTTTTACCTGGAAGCGTAGGCAGGTATTTCATCTTATTGGTGAGGTGTATTGCTTTCTACATGCACGCACGTTTTAAGTTCGACGTAATAGGTGTCGAGCTGTAACCACCGGTTATAGTCCGTGCTCCTTCAGAGAATTTTCCAAAACAAATTTATTAACACTACCCGATTGGTAAGGGAACGTAGGACCTATCCATATGGGCTAATTTACGTCACGAGAATTCGCTGAAAGAAGTCGCTGGTATATATTTATCTGTATTTCTTTGTATATAGTAATCCGAACCGAAAATATATGAAACCTTTTAGCAATTAATGTCTAAATAACATCCATGTATTGTTTCTTTGATAAGTCGATGTCTAGACGGTCTATTTTCAAGCATAGTATGAGATTACACATATCATTCATTACATTCTCGATGTGTTTTGTGAATTTATTAAATACGAGATAAATAATTTATTTTTACTACGAACTAGCGCGCTTCGTCCAGGTGCAACTTTATAAAAACAAAACCTTGGTTTTTCTTCGAACGAAGTCTTTAGATACATACATATATACATAAACTCACGCCTGTATTCCCCGAAGGGGTAGGCAGAGGTGCATTTCTGCACCCACATTTCGCCAAGTATGTATTAGTCCCACGTAATGGGGGGCGAGCCTATTGCCGTTTTTCGGGCACATTTCCAGACTCCGTGCTGTTACCGAGAATTTTGAAACACTTTGCCCGACCCGGGAATTGAACCCAGGACCTCTAATCGCATGGCACATACTTGTACCGCGAGACCACGAGGCAGTCTATTTATTTACTATATTAGTCTTTATTTACCATATTAGTCTTTAGATACTCGTATTATTTATCAAGGTCACATCGATTCCCATATTAAATCGTCCAAATTTATTACAAACATGCAGATCTTATCCTTTTATTATAATAACTACAGATTAAAAACTCTACTGCTAATAAAATTTACCAAGTTTCAATTTAAATTTGGAATACTATACGAGTACCTATATTAATTGTGACTAAACGGAAATTTACCGAATTACATACGAGTATATCACTGCAAAATGTATTTAAAAAATTTAAGTCAACAAAATGGAACCGACTTGTTACCGATGGGTGAGAATGAACATGTGTCATTGCTCGGGGCTATTATCATTATAAGGGCCAAGTATTGCAATGCATGTATATTATATATCAATTGCATATAAATTATTACTTACACTGGGTAATTTTACTAAGGTAATTTTGACTTACGTCAAAATTATGTATGCATGTGGTAATGAATATTCTAAGTAACATCATTTTTCGTAGTCAAATATCGTTTTCCAGGCAAATTCTAGACTCCGTGAATTCTTCGGTCCGAGATCGCAGGACTATCGCGAGATTAGCGAGACAGCTTTATGCACGGTTTGCCAAGAACCGCGTCAATCAAAAAACAGCAAATTCCTTAGGTATTCGTTATTATCGTGATTAGTAAGATAGATGCAAGGACAAATTCATTATGGATTTGACGACGGGACTTTTGGGGTACAAATGATGGATGCAGTCCTTGGACATACTGTTTTTATAGTTGTAACATTTTATCGACTTAGTAAATTTTTGTTTATTTTAAATTCATTTGATGTTGGTTATATTTAGAGGTTTAAACAAGAGACACTAAAATGAATGAAAATAAGACACTTAAGAATAGTTGGACATGCATTGCAATCCACATAAGGCTGTTTACTGACCACGAACCATGAGATATAAAATCTACTGCTGCATTGTGTTCTACAAATTATCTTAACTTGATCCTAGTAGTTGGTAAATGCTGTCTAAGTCTTGTTAAGCTGAGACTACATTAACCCGAACTGTTTTACCATTCTGTACCATTTAGCATTGTGTCTAGTGTCTTAGAAATAATAGATTTGTTATAGCAATAGGTAAAAAAAAACGTTTAGGAACACTTACGACCTTCATTTTTATATATTTACAAAAGTATTGTTATAGTATTAATTATTGAATGGAACAATATTGTTAGCTATAAAACAAAATTTGTACATACAAATTATTCAGCTTAAGCAGCGTAGGAGGTATTTATGGAACTTGATTGGATAAGCAGTCTTTTATCATTGCTAAATAAGTGCTTCTTACCTTAATTTTAACACCAGCATGACAGAAGTTCATAGCTAGCGAAAGTCGCTTACGGGGACTCGTTCCTACTTTAAAATATTGCTCTGAAAGAAGCTCATCTTAAACACCAACTAGCAAGCTATTTCCTTGTCCACTTATAGGTTCAAAGGCTTAAAAGTGAAAGGGGGATCTAAGCCTATTTTGGAATATGTAATAATAGGTACATGTAGGTAGAACTAAATGTCCAATGTACGTTGATACGGCGAGAGATATTGTGAAATGTCTTATTATAGCATGTCACAACGAGCGAAGAATCTCTGAGTACGTGAGGGAAATACGTGAGCCGTAAACAATCTGCCGGACGATTAGTGTTGCTCCGGTCACGGGAATGACGTCACGAACCAGGAGTTGCAATACTTGCTAGTTCTAACATAATTTTATTTATCAGTTTTTGATTGTGAAAGCTTAGAGTTTTGAATCACAGAAATATACCCTTTAAGGATCACTTTTGTGTCGGTCTGTCAATACCAATTGTCTCCGAATGTAGATAATAATTCGTATCGTAATAATAATTGTCAGATAATTCGTTCTGTTTAATTTTTGAAGTTATGTGTGTATTTATAATGAATTATCACGTTCTTTTCAGTGAAGGAAAACATCGTTAGGAAACCTGCATGCCTAAAAAGTTCTTAGGAATTTCTTCGGTGTGTAGTCCGCAATAGGCTAGCGTGGTGGACTAAGGCCTAATCCCTCTCAGCTGTAGAAAAGGCCTGATGATTACTCGTACCCAATGCGCACACTGAATTTTCAATAACAATAAATATAAAATTATGCAGAATAACAAAAACAACTTGCATTTCTTAGATATCTCAGTAAATTTATAGTGTTGTCATTTTAGAATGAAATTTAATGCATTCTTAGATTACTTTCCTGCATAAATTATTTAACGTTTACCGTAATTGCACTATACTCTTTATCTATTCCGACGCTGGCATGGTGGAATGTAAAACGCAAGATTTATATGTGTGTGACTAATTACCTCTTTCCCTGAGTGACGTAATTTAATTTACTCACACGTTAACAAAGAATAAAACTAGTATTTCTTGCTCAACTTAAAGACTTCTTCCTGGTTGCTTTTATGTGTAAATTGTAAGTTGTACCAGATAAAAGGGAATAGTTCTCCATATTGAGAACTATTATAATAATACATCATAATGTATTATTAAATTCTTTGAATTAGTAAAAGTGTGTTTGGAATATCAAATGAGTGTATGACGGGGCTTAGAAAGACGGGAACCTAATGTAAGTAACTTATAGGATAACTAAGTGGCATGAAGAATTTTTAAATTATTTATTTATAATACATAAAAGACATAATACATACAACATCAGTCGAGGAAGGTGCAGGAAAGCGTTATATATGGCTTTGATTATGAGCTTTTCGAGATCGATAGAAGACTGCGCCTCGTTATTCGACTCAAATATGGATTATTAGTATGATTATCTCAATATTAATGAAAAGAAATGGCCCGACGGTAAATTGAATCAATTGAAAATCGTCAGAGATCTTACAAAGGTTGCTAGATCAAAATTTATAAGACGTCACGACAGATGGAAGCCGCTTACAACCGTCGTTTAGAAGTCTTGGAAAAAGTGTTGAAAATTTGGCCTTCGTTAATCTCACTAACATTGAAAAGATTACTGTATTGTTACCGGTTCATCTCCTGTGAAACAGTGATTCTACTCCAAGACAGATCATTTTTACTGCAATTTAAACTGGCTTATTCCATTGCTCTACCATTCAAAATAACTGTTATTTTGGGGAAATCTTAGAATTCACAAGCCTTAACTCAACTTTGCATTCATTTTACGTACATAATACGTCGTGAGTTTAGTGGATTGTACTAGAAGAAGCAAACCGCTTACCGCTTCTTGCAAGCACAAAAAGGCAGCATTAATTCGCATACCGAATCACAATCTTGAAGAATTACGGATACGATCCGAATAGCAGTGGAACGGCATAATGCAATATCGTGAGAAAGTGGAATAAAACTGAATTTTCAAAACACAAACGTTGTTATGTCGCTTTTCATGTTTGCGTCCCCATTCCATGGAGGTTAATTAGCCTAATTAACGCCGAGCAAAATAGTGCACCGCAATTAAGCATGGCTGGTTTTCTTCGTCTATGCAACTTGGCAAGTTTATAAAGTTAAATCTTACTTTGCCGGTGTAATTTTAAAGTGTTTCACTACCACAGAGACCTGTGAAAATGACAACACAATTCGCCGGGGAACGGAGTGCTGCAATTGAAACAGCGGTTGTTTGATGTTACAATGGCTTATCGCTCGGATTAATGACCTCTTCCATCTTATGTAACTTATTATAGAAATTATACTATAAATTGAAAAACAAAATTTTGCTTTGCTATTCGCGCTTGTTTTTCGTTTTATTTCTTCCTTGTCTGAATGTTTTGAGCACACAAAGTCTCCATTAATTGAAATCCTATGCTTTGTTTCCTATTTATTCCTAGCTGGCGATCGCGAGGCTTTTTCACGATGCCTCTTTTAATAATATAATACATCCCATATCAATGCAGTCAATATCTGAAAAGAGTACAATAAAATTATCTCTTACCAATGAACCTAACTTGTATTTAACAATATCGTGGTAAAAAAATGTTTCATAAAAAAAATTGACCAACCAAACCTAATTGTGCGCCAAAGTATTTACTGTAGATATTATTATTTCGAAGTTTCCTATTTTGGCTTATTCTAATAAATAAAAATTCCATTCTACCTCCTGGTCTAGCAGATAATGACGTAAATGACATCGAAACACGTGTAGGGGCGTCGAGACAGCGAGTCACGGCGAGACCATCTCCGCGTAATTTTGACAAATACCGCGGCCCGTCGCCGCCTCAATCAAAGTTATTACCAGCCGACCGACGGCGGTCACGATCCGAGCTTACTTACATTTAAGCTGTAAATAAGCCGTGTTCGTAAAATTTCTTCAGTCCTTTTGTTTTATGACCAATCCGAGTTCATAAATTAGCTTTATTTACTTACCAGTGAAATAATTTGCTGAATTTATAGTTCTTGGCCATTTCACTTTGAAATAAAATCGTGGTTTAATTCAATTGTGTCTGTCGTTTATAAAAACTTTAAATATAATATATGAAATGTTTTTTTTTTCGAATTAATTTTCATTATTCTTACAAAATCTTAGCTATGTATAAAGCCTTAAAGCCTCAGCTAGTTTTATTTATACTGGCACGACAACACCGTACTTGATGGTATGCGCGATGCTGTCCAATTGGAAAATGAAGAAATTACCTCGCTGTTTTGACAAGTATGCATTCGTTACTGATTTTTTTTGTTAGAAAATGCTTAGTAGCAGTACAGACTTCCCTCGTCTTGTTCTAAATTCAGTCATCAAAATTTTCGTCATAATTAATGGCTCTATAAATTGCTAGGATTGGCTTTAGCGCTATCTGCCAGTAGGCAGGAAATTTCGTCTCCATTATCCTTATCATTGCAAAATGCAGTGAACTATTATTACAATTACGTAAAGGTCGGGGGTTAATTGGAAGATTCAGATCTTAATGAAATATGTTCTAATAATAAGTTAGTACTTATGTTTCTACACAAGTAACTCTGACATCATAGGTGGTTTACCTTAGCTGTAAAGGGTATGTCATCGTTTTGTAGCAAAACTATTTACAAATTTGAATATTGAAGAAGTATAAAGTATAAAACGCACACATTAAAATCAAAGAAATATATTCCAAGCCAATATGATTTAATTACAAAAGCCTTTATCGCTTACAGCGACAGTTTCTGGTAAAGGAGACGGCACAAAAATTGTTGCCCAAACCAACAATACATTTCATAATACTGACAGCACCCGCGTTACTCTAATAATTCTAATTCGTGACTATGACAAGGGTCCTTCGGTATCCAGTGCTCTGGTACGTATCTGTGGTGACGCCTTCGTCTTTGTCTTTTGGGTCTTCTATCATTTCTCTCGTCAGATATACCTTCGGTTCTAGGCGGACGTCGGTTAGCCATGTGCTGAAATAACGTTGGATCATCGAACTCCTCTCTCGCGTTTTCGAGGCAGTAACTTCTCTTTGACAATTTTTTTATGAACTTCAACAAATACACTAAGATTATCATCACCGTTCCATAGCATATTACTTTCTGCATCAGTTGCTCATCTGGTTCTTTTTTCAGTAGCATTTTTAGTAATTTTTATTTAATCAACGAAAATTTTGGTTTCTATTGCTTTGTTTGATGACACGCTTGTGACGTTTTGTTTTATTTTTTTAGTGTCCAAGAAGAGTCAAACTGTTATGAAAAACTCATAAATATTTATTAGTACTCTTAGTAAATCCTTATTTTATATTATGAAAGTAAAAATATATTTATTAGCTTTATGAATAACAGATAAGAAAGTCTTTAACTGCACACTTACTACATAAATTGATTAAAAACTCGTCATGCGTTCTGAAATAGTTTTTATTCGTAATAAAAATATTTTCCTTTGCTAAAAGAACTTTATCTACAGTACAGTGACTGTCAAGTATTCGTGTTATTTTATTTCATAGTTATTTCACATATGAATTAACCTTTCAAGACAATCCTATAACATCCTTCTAATATACATTCGTCTTTATCATGAAAGGGATAGGCAAATATGTATTATGAAGCCCACTTTTCGACAGCTAGCTGTTATATTGTTAAGTGCCACTTAACAGAAGAAGAGCCTATTGCTGTTTGACAAGTACTTTTCAAGAGTCCGTAAAGTTCTACGGACTACCTAGGATTACGTGATGGTATAAATAAATGACACTGTCAAAACAGGGATTTTTCGCGGGACCTCTCGATTGCAATTAATGCTGTAGGACGAACGAGACTATTATTGTCCATTCAATAATAATATGAATTTCTGAGTTGCGCCATTATTTCATATTCCACCTTATAATACTTTTTATTTATTTAATAAGAATCTGTACGTACATTTTATCTGACAAAATTAATCCTTCTTGTTTTAATGAATATGTATTATGGTTAACCGAGGTACGATCATTGCTTCTCGCATTTACCCGAATACAATTTACGTTCACATTTTCGGGAAAATCCTCAATAATTACGTCGGATTACGGGCTACGTATGGCTTCGTTGTCTTATCTCCATAGTAAAAATAAAGGAATGCTTTAAATAAGCGGATCTAGTCTATTTGTCGGTTCTGAGTTGTGTAAAGTGGTAATCAAATTCAGTGACTTTTAATTAATTTATAGGTAACGTTCAGTTTTTAATATAATCATAACTGAGTTTTTCTAAACTTTCTTTAAGTTAATGAAAAGTTCAGGTCTTAAAATTAATTAGAAAGTTCTGTTCTATGTATTTTATTTAATGGCCTAGCATCGAAAAATAAATTATTTTAACCAGTAATCGACTTCACGCGATTCACAACATCGACCGACAGCGTTGAACCCTCATTAATAGTTCCCCTAGCCCAAACAGACGGCGATGGAAAACAGAGGGTTTCCAACGACGGTGCATAGTGCATAGCAACTGCACTATTTGATTCCCCCATCTTCATTCCATCAGCGAGCGCCCGGACGCTTAGGGATGCCACCCCTAAGTGGTCAGCATTCCACATATTTGCACGAACCGCCCTGTATCCACATTTATAATGCGAACTGCCGAAGAATGGAATCCCTCCTTTTGTGTTTCCCATTCACCGTGGACTGAGTCAATATTGAAGATTGAGCGGTATTTATGTGATTTGAATGGGATGCTTATTATTAAAAATTTACTGGCATTCTATGCAAGCGACAGACACATAAAGTATATTTGTTTATTTTTTTTGTGATTCAGATATCCTTTATTTTGGTTCAAACGGTTCGGCAAATTCGTTTTGTCGTCAACGGACATGCTGGTTTCTTTCGATTAATGAGACATACATACGATTACATACATGACCTCACGCCTCTATTCTTCAAAGGGGTAGGCAGAGGAGCATATTCGCACCCACATTTCGCCAGGTGATCTGACTAATGAGAGATAATTTTTTTTGCCATCAGCATTCTACATCGATGGTATTATTCTTACCATCAGCCGATACTAGTAAAATATGTATTCTAAGCAAATCTTTTTTTTTTTTATATATACACCCAACAGTCACATACATAGTTCTGATCCCACACTAAGATACAAGTCTTGTGTCGTGGGTATCAGAAACTACGAGAGACTTTTCGGTCTCACAAACACCCAGACCCGAAACAAATATTTGTGGATCACACACACACATTTGTCTCGGTGCGGGGATCGAACCCGCGGCCTCTCGTTTCGCAAGCTGGTGTCTAGCCAACTGCGCCACGGGGCTGTCTAATATCACAAATCTGGAGTATATCACCGATTTTAAAAAAATCGTCAAAAGAATAGAAGAAAGATCGGGTGGAACTAAAGTTTATTGCGCCGCCAGAGTTCATTAACAGTAACAGTAACTGGATCAAACGAGGCAGTTGCGTCCCTCAGTTCTTTAGTGGTGATCGCTTTCGTAGCGCTCGTCTTTTCGCATGAACGGGTAAGGGCTTAATTCACTACGTCCGTTGAAGAACTACCCAGTTTGAAGAACTAAGTACAAATAAATAGCCTGCAAAGAACTTTAAATTAGACTGCAAATAGAATCACAATCTATCTCACTTATAATTGGATACGTATTGATATCGAATCACTTAGAAACTACAAGATAGTTTCGGTCGTAGAACAGAACAACGTCCTTATCCTAAATATTATTTATGGATCTCAATTCGAGGATCAAAACTGCGGTCTCTCGTTTCACAAGTAAGTGTTTAACTGATTACGCAACAGAGGCAATTGATTCAAATAAATGAAACACTAATTAAATATTCACTAATGAAATTACATACTCGTATAATTATTATAATGCAACATATCATGGATAACTAATGTAATATATGATATAGAAACAAATCGTGTACCTACATATATTGAAACTGAATTTAAGCCAACCAACTCACTAGGAAATATAGAAACATTTTTCACTGCAATAGGCAAAATTTCGCCCACGTCGTTACCACAGCTCCATCTAACAGTTCTGATAAAATATTTTCTTTTCATGCACAAATTGAAGTATATAGAGTCCGATGAAAAATGTTAG